>OY982944.1:1257815-6057815 GCA_963891755.1 Pyrrhia umbra
AGTAGGGACCTGTGTTGTTGTTGAGGAAGGTACATCTATAGTAGTAGGATCCCATACTGTTGTAGGCTCATAAGTTGTAGGTACTGTTGTTGTTGTTGTAGAAGCCTGCGTTGTTGTTGGTTCCTCTGTCGTCGTGGTAGTAGGGGCCTGTGTTGTTGTAGTTGTAGTGGGTTCCTTTGTCGTCGTAGTAGTAGGAACCTGTGTAGTTGTAGTTGTGGTTTGTTCCTCTGTCGTCGTGGTAGTAGGGACCTGTGTTGTTGTAGTTGTAGTGGGTTCCTCTGTCGTCGTGGTAATAGGGACCTGTGTTGTTGTAGTTGTGGTTGGCTCCTCTGTCGTTGTTGTTGTTGGCTCCTGTGTTGTTGTTGTCGTGGTAGTAGGAACCTGTGTGGTTGTAGTTGTAGTGGGTTCCTCTGTCGTCGTGGTAGTAGGGACCTGTGTTGTTGTAGTTGTGGTTGGCTCCTCTGTCGTTGATGTTGTTGGCTCCTGTGTTGTTGTTGTCGTGGTAGTAGGAACCTGTGTGGTTGTAGTTGTAGTGGGTTCTTCTGTCGTCGTGGTAGTAGGAACCTGTGTGGTTGTAGTTGTAGTAGGTTCCTCTGTCGTCGTGGTAGTAGGGACCTGAGTTGTTGTAGTGGGTTCCTCTGTCGTCTTGGTAGTAGGGACCTGTGTTGTTGTAGTTGTGGTGGGTTCCTCTGTCGTCGTGGTAGTAGGTACCTGTGTTGTTGTAGTTGTGGTGGGTTCCTCTGTCGTCGTGGTAGTAGGTACCTGTGTTGTTGTAGTTGTGGTGGGTTCCTCTGTCGTCGTGGTAGTAGGGACCTGTGTTGTTGTAGTTGTGGTGGGTTCCTCTGTCGTCGTGGTAGTAGGGACCTGTGTTGTTGTAGTTGTAGTGGGTTCCTCTGTCGTCGTGGTAGTAGGGGCCTGTGTTGTCGTAGTTGTGGTGGGGTCCTCTGTCGTCGTGGTAGTAGGGACCTGTGTTGTTGTAGTTGTGATTGGCTCCTCTGTCGTTGTTGTTGTTGGCACCTGTGTTGTTGTTGTCGTGGTAGTAGGAACCTGTGTGGTTGTAGTTGTAGTTGGCTCCTCTGTCGTCGTGGTAGTAGGGACCTGTGTTGTTGTAGTTGTGGTTGGCTCCTCTGTCGTTGTTGTTGTTGGTACCTGTGTTGTTGTAGTCGTGGTAGTAGGAACCTGTGTGGTTGTAGTTGTGATTGGCTCCTCTGTCGTTGTTGTTGTTGGCACCTGTGTTGTTGTTGTCGTGGTAGTAGGAACCTGTGTGGTTGTAGTTGTGGTTGGCTCCTCTGTCGTCGTGGTAGTAGGGACCTGTGTTGTTGTAGTTGTGGTTGGCTCCTCTGTCGTTGTTGTTGTTGGTACCTGTGTTGTTGTAGTCGTGGTGGGTTCCTCTGTCGTCGTGGTTGTAGGGACCTGAGTTGTTGTTGTCGGACTCAGTGTTGTTGTTATCGCCTCTGTTGTCGATGGTGCTTCAGTAGAAGTTACGTTGCACTGCACCATAAACGGCCAACTGCAATACTGAAATAAAAAAAATATTCAACAGTTTTAGAAAACATTTTTGAAATCGTGATAGTTTGAAGTTATCTACATAAATAAAAAATAATGTCTGCATGTTTGTCCTCTATGCACGCCTAAACCAAACATCAGATTGTAATGAAACTCTGGTAAGTAGTCTGCAGACGCCCGTTAAAGTTTCTAGCTCAAGAAATTAAATAGAAAGTGGTTTTACAACGCACCCCAGATCAACTAGGAATTCTTCGTCTTTCTACGGATTAGGTTTAGTCCTTACTATTTTTAATTAATACAGCAATCGGTTTGGTATCGCTAATATTAGGTTATAATTATGATATTTACTATTTCCTTACCTGTAAATTGAAGTCAAACCAGGTTCCAGGGGCGCAATCCTGTTCTATTTTGATGCCATTCACACAAGCATAGAACTTAGCGCAATCCGACTCGTGTGGCAATAGGTGATGGACGCTGAAGTCAGAAGGACACCCATTGGGAAGGAGATCAGGGGCTATTGTTGTTGTTGGCGCTGATGTTGATGTTGTTGTTAATGGCACCTCAGTTGTTGTGGATGGCACTTGAGTAGTTGTTGTTGGAGCTTGAGTAGTTGTTGTTGGCGCTTGAGTGGTCGTTGTTGGCGCCTCAGTAGTTGTTGTGGACGTGGTAGTCGTTGGCGCTTCTGTTGTTGTTGTTGTTGTTGGCGCCTCGGTGGTTGTTGTAGACGTGGTCGTTGTTGGCGCCTGAGTAGTTGTTGTTAATGTGGTTGTTGTAGGCGCCTCGGTGGTTGTTGTAGACGTGGTCGTTGTTGGCTCCTGAGTAGTTGTTGTCGATGTGGTGGTTGTTGGCGCCTGAGTAGTTGTTGTCGAGGTGGTTGTTGTAGGCGCCTCAGTGGTTGTTGTAGACGTGGTTGTCGTTGGCGCTTCTGTTGTTGTTGTCGATGTGGTGGTTGTTGGCGCCTGAGTAGTTGTTGTCGAGGTGGTAGTCGTTGGCGCTTCTGTTGTTGTTGTCGATATAGTGGTTGTTGGCGCCTGAGTAGTTGTTGTCGAGGTGGTAGTCGTTGGCGCTTCTGTTGTTGTTGTGGATGTGGTGGTTGTTGGCGCCTGAGTAGTTGTTGTCGAGGTGGTAGTCGTTGGCGCTTCTGTTGTTGTTGTCGATGTAGTGGTTGTTGGCGCTTCAGTTGTTGAAGTAGTTGTTGAAGCCCCTGGTTGGCAGTTTACCATATGGGGTAAGTCACAACCCTGTAAATAATGATAGGTATTTTTTATTTTTGTTTATTGTATCACTTTAATTGTGTTTAGTCGATTTAAGAAGAATAGTAAATAAAAAAAGTATTCTATTTGTCAGAATCGGATTATCATTCTTAGAAAGCAATTGATATTTTCAAATTGCCATTAATGTATTTATTTATTTTTGGACAATTATTATTTTATCGCCCAAGTGATATTAATATTATTATGACACTGATTATTATTGCACAATATTTGTCAATCTTCAAATACCCATCATATAAGGCGGATCACACACTACCATGCGACACGCTCCGATGCGTGCGGCTTTTCAACACTAAACGTAAACGCAGTTAAGTTTGTTGTACCTACAATATTATAATACACGAACATGAGGTGGTTAATGCACTAGCATCTCGTGTATAAGTGTGCAGGTTCGAAATCTGGGAGATACCAATGTGATTTTTTTAAAGTCATATGTACTTTCTAAGTGTATCTTAGACACCATTAACTGACGGAAAACATCGTGAGGCGTGACCAAGGGAAAGAGGGAATCATTTTTATAGAATACTGGCTATTATCGTCCCGGGGGCAAAAAGTAGTTTGAAACCATCTCCAGGGTCTCCTCTATCTCCGTACCAAATTTCACCCAAATCGGTCCAGCCGTTCACGCGTGATGGCGTGACCAAGGGAAAGAGAAATTCATTTTCATATATACATATAGATAAGACCAACCAACTACATAGTCTAAATACATACCTGCCCTTCAAAATCAAAAAGTGTCCCTGGCGCACAAGACATGAGAACTTTACGTCCATTGCTGCAGCTGTAGAACTTGCCACAATTCGTCTCGTGAGGCAACAGGTGATGTACGCTAAAGTCTGCCGGACAACCGTTAGGTAGGAACTCTGTGGGTGGCGCTGTTGTTGGTGGGGCACCTGTGGTTGTTGTTGTTGTTGATGTTGTTGGTACACCTGTTGTAGCGCCTGGGTAGCATGTTACTGCGTGGGGCCAGTTGCAAATCTAGACAGATAACGTTAATTTAGTTTTGGACTAGTCATTTCTCGCGTTCCTCAAGGTACCAAATTTCTTTTAAATCGGTTCAGCTGTTTAAGCGTGAAGACGTAACAGACAGACACATTTTCACATTTATAATATTTATATTAATATTCAATCTATCTATATAATCAATCCATACTGGATTAGTTTATATAGAACTACTACTCGACATTGAGGCGATTCTAAATTTGATTAAATAGGTGTTATTTGCCATTGTATCATAACTAATTGTGGGATGATTATGTTTATTTTTTTTATTTAAACCTAAGTTAGCTGTCATGGAGGCGGACCAATCACTTAAGGCACAATTTGCATAACTATCACTTAAGGTTGGCTATATCGAGCTTACGACATGGGAAAAATCATTGCCCAGCAGCGGGAAAAAAGTAAAGAAAACTTACCTGCGACCCGAAGTCAAATAGCGTTCCAACACCGCATTGCATTTCAATTTTGTTTCCATTGCTGCAAATGTAGTACTTCGAGCAATCCGTTTCGTGAGGCAACAAGTGATGGATACCGAAGTTTGCCGGACAACCGTTTGGCAGAAACTCTGTTGGAGCTCCTGTTGTTGTTGTTGTTGGCTGTGTTGTTGTTGTTGATGGTGTTGTTGATGATGGGGATGCTGTTGTTGAACATTGTACTGCGAATGGCCAGTTGCACACCTAAAATAAACGTGTGATTTTTATAAAGATGACTTTTTTGAACAATCTTTGAATAAAAGTCTCTCATCTGCCTAGCCTTTTCACAACTATTTTGGGCTCGACTTCCAGACGAATCGGATGCAGCTGAATACCAGTGTTTTACATGGAGCGACTGCCTATGTGATCTACACAACCCAGTTACCGGGTAACGCGATACCCTTTAGTTCGGTTTGACCCGCAACAACTTTCAAAGATTCTACAAATGATGGTAGGTACCAACATCTAAACGTGCTTTCCGAGGCACGGAGGAGTCTCGGTATGACATAGATGGTCACCCATCCATGGACCGACCGCGCTACCTTTGATCGTTCGACCCGTGACTGTTACTTTGCCACGAGCTCCTAAAAATACTAGTCCCTATTTATAATTCAACAGTAGAGCTAGTGACGAACGTACAACTAGGTATCGCCACCACATGACTATATTTTTCAGGCTATATAACTCAAAGGCTCAGCCTTTTGAACTCAAAAATGATTAATGATATTTACTTTGCAAATCTATAGATACTAATATAATAAAGCTGAAGAGTTTGTTTGTTTGAACGCGCTAATCTCGGGAACTACTGGTACGATTTGTAAAATTCTTTCAGTGTTAGATAGCCCATTTATTGAGGAAGGCTATAGGCTATATATTATCATCACGCTAAAACCAATAGGAGCGGAGCACCACTATTCCACGCGGACGAAGTCGTGGGCAGAAGCTAGTAGGTTATAAAATAACACTTTTGAACGTCAATTTTCTTTTTAAAGGTAGATGCGGTCTGTGTTTCCTCTCCGACTACCTTGAGAAGAAACATCGAAACAAACTCAAGGGTCAAAGTCTCTTTTAAGGTCCAGACATGGAATGTAGGCTCGTGAAAAACACACTCACTTGTAAATTGGCGTCAAAAAGCGTGCCTGGCCCGCAGCTCATTTCAATTTTGTTTCCATTGCTGCAACTGTAGTACTTCGAGCAGTCTGTCTCATGAGGAAGCAGGAGATGTATGTGGAAATTGGACGGACAGCCATTGGGCAGGTACTGGGCTGATGACGCAGCTATCAATGTCAGAAAGATGATAGCTTTGTACATATCTGTGGAGGAGAAGAATAGTTAATCTCACTATCTTTATTCTGTTCTATCTACCTACAATTTTTATTTAATAGGGCATATTATTTACGTTTATTTACAATAATAAAAACATAAATATAATAAATTATACTAATAAAATTAGGCATCAAAATATTCATCCGCATAGCTGTCAACGGGAATCGTGCCCAAAAGCCTGGCTGCATTGCCACGTTGGATGGCAATGCTGATTCTTTGACCGAAATATAGGCCAGCCCTTTGATCACACGTGGATCAATCTATCTATACTTATATAGTAAAGCTGAAGATTTTGTTTGTTTGAACGCGCTAATCTCAGGAACTAATGATCCGATTTGAAAAATTATTTCAGTGTTAGATAGCCCATTTATCGAGAAAGGCTCTATATCAAGCTAAAACCAATAGGAGCGGAGCACCACTACACGCGGACGAAGTCGCGGGCAGAAGCTAGTTATTTTATATGAATTGACGCGCCTTGTGGTAAGACTGCGCAAACGGTATGATGTTCGCTTATGCCATCACGCCTCGTCTCCACCGCTCGACACGTGCCTTTTTTTTCGGATGGAAAGCCATCAAAGGACTCCGTCCGCCGTCGGCGAGAGGGAGTGTCAGACTCTTACTGACTAAAACCCATCCATGTTCCATCCTCAGCCCTTTGTATTCCGGGGGCGAGGTAACTCTTTCGAACATCCCGCAGTCCCGGCAAGCTATGGCATCTCTTTGAGGCGCGTGGAACCGCCATTTCATTGGCAAATCAAATATTTAGACAAATACGCCTTGTGGAGTGCCATAACAAACTTACATACACCTCACAAAATATTGCATTTATATATTAGCAGCATAATGACGGCACGTTTGGCGCAGTGGCTGAGCAATTGGCTGCTGCGCGGCGTGTCGCGGGTTCGATTCCCGCACGGGACAACTAAAATTGTTCCGGGTCTGGGTGTTTGTGCATGTGTAATGTATGTTTGTAAACGCACCCACGATACAGGAGTAATTCCTAGTGTGGGGCAACGTTTAAAAAAAAAGAAAAAAAAAGAAGAAGAATGTTCAGATTCATACATACATAAGATCAATCGTTAAATACTTCAACCAAAATTGTTCCTGTCGCCTCATTTGACTTCAAAATTAATAAAAACCCCACAAGATAAGGTTTTGTTAATTCGAGTTAAATTTGACACTTTTATTTATATTTCAAATTATAACGTATCAGATTATATTTAAAATACAAATAAATATTTTTAAACAAATTTAAATGTCACAGTTGCACTATATTTTTATCAAAAAAAAATATCACCACATTGTTTTATTATAAAAACAAATAGAATTCTTCTAAATTATAGTGGAAAATAATTGTTATGGGCATAATTACATATAGCGAATTATTAATAATTAAGTGTGACTAATTATATACTATGTTCTTTAATTTATGCAGATGCAAACTTAATTAACTACACTGATAACGTTAAACAATAAGTATTTATTTATAAGAATTTAAAGCGGTAAGTCTATTCAAAGAATTACAAAATAAATTCACTTTTATATTTTTACTAGCGACCTGCTCCTGCTTCACACGGTTACAATGTAGATGTTACATAGATTATCTACTATAATATGCATGTATTATACATATAAACCTTCCTCTTGAATCACTCCGTCTATTGATGGAAACCGCATTAAAATCCGTTGCGTAGTTTCAAAGATCTAAGCGTAGAGACGGCGTAAACGACTTTCTTTTATACTATTTAGTGATATTTAAATTTCAAGGCAGATAATTTGATATTTTAACACACGAATCAATAACGTTATTTATAAATAATAAATAATTTTGCAAAAATAAAATTATTTCATCACAATTATTATTATTTCACCGTAACTAAAATCACAACTCACCTTCAAATTTCACAATTATTATTTTCAGATCACTATTTTTTTTTTTGTTTTTAATTTAAAATCCAAAGCAAAATAGAATGCATCACTTTAGCCACTCAAGGGCAACACTTTCGCGAAAAAGTTTCTATATTCGCACTGATTGTAATTATTTGATGTTTATTTACCCGTATATGTAAATCAATTAAGTTATTATGTCCGGTATCAGTGAATATATCATTGGTAGCTACTTATGATGCTATCGTGAAATCGCATCGCGTCACCGGAATATCTGACTTTTGCTTGTTTTATTAAAACCATTTTAGGCTGATTAGACACGTAACTTTTAAAAACGATATAGTTTTTAACTACCTACTGGTATTTTTTAAAATTAATATGTCGTTCATACCTTTCGTTGTCTACTAACTGTGAGACTAGCATGAACCTAATAATATAATCGTAACTTTAACAAAAGATTTTAGTACCTAAATTAAAAATATAAAATTGCTGTTTAAAGCCTTTCCAAATCCCAAATTCACCGACAAGATAACGGCCCGATCAACTGAAAACAGCTGTTTAGCATAAATTCAAACTTCTACCATACGATGGATAACCTATCATTTGGGTTTTTTATTTCCTAAAACGGTCGATTACCAAGCCGAGGTTGAACAAGAAGTTGACAACACGAAAATTCCCGCTTCGTGGTTACAAAACGTTTTCGTTTAACAGGCCGATTATATAACCGTCTGTCTGTAAACTTGAACAAGATTGATGTTTAAGTTCTTCTTCTTCTGATCGTGTGAGCTGCAGGTTTACTAACCTAACAAGCCCTAGTGTCAGAGTTTTCTCAAATCCGCCTGACGGCCTCTGACATGGAATTGTAACAACAACTGCTATCAAGATAACAGCCGGGGACGACGGCTTAGCGTCCCAGGCACGGGAGTATAACACCACCAACTTCCTGACTCCGGGCTGCTTTGTGATTTTTTCTTAAACCCTCAGAGCGATTTCGACCCGACCTGCAATCGAACCCGAGGTCCCGTAAACAGCAGTCGCGTTATTCGACCACTTGACCAAAGATATTAAAATTCCTGATTATAATAATCATATATATTCTGATCCAGCCTGTCCCTTGCTGTCCTCCCCCAGCGACGCCCTAAGCCGAGGCCCGTACCCCACTAGAGGGTGTCCTTAGCGTGTAGTCGCTTAGTTTTGTAAGTTAAGCCCTGGCTGGAGGCCCTAAATTCATTTAAGGCACTTCACAGGCAAGCCCGGTTAAGCAGTCGACAGTTGACAGTCCTTCTAGGTTGACCTGCGAGATGCCATACAACAAAAAAATTACCAAAAAGAGAGTCATATTTTTTTTAATAACTCGTAAATAAATTATTCTATCGTATAGGTATAGTAATCATTTTTTCTCCAAATCTGATAGCGAATTATTTCATAGAAAATTACACCTCTATGACGTACATTTCGTATGACGATAAAGTCATCAATCACTATTGTCTACCAATCAGATAGTCTGTATTCGTGATTGGTCCGTTTAATTTTAAATTTGGAACGTTATTGGCTCTTTGACGGTTATATAGATTAACACCCTATCGAGTTGTCTCTCAATTTAGAATTGACGCTTTAATAACTAATAATTAACAGAAATCCTATATTTCCTGCCGTTATCAAATTAAATAGGTATATATATAATAATTAATTACACCTATTTAAGTTTTTTTATTGTTTTTTTTACGAGCGCTTCATATTTGAAACCTTTTAAATGCCAAAGCATAAACGCACGCGGGTGCCCTCCACGCGAAGCCAGAATATCATAGATATAGTATTATTAGATATTGTGGAGTTCGTTTGTTTGTTTGTCACGGTAAAACGCCTGAATAAAATAACCAATTAAAAAATATTCCGGTCAAGAAAGGCATTTGCGAAAGATCTAGCTTTAAAGTGTAGATTTTTGTTCGATACGAACATTTCCCCCCCTCTAACTTTTGAATGGCTGTACCTAGATACGCGTCAAAAAGACACCTGTAGCATATATAACTAATTTCAAAGAAAACCTATCACGGTTAAATGGGCTTTATCGGTTACAGAGTTATCATTTTACATGGAGCGACTGTTTATCTGACCTCCACAACCCAGTTACCAGGTAACACGATCCCTCTTGGTAAGACTGGTAGTCAGACATTCTGGCTTCTGACTACCCGTGACGACTGTCAAAGATCTACAAATGACAGACGGCTTATCGTGCTTTCCGAGGTACGGAAGAGTCTCGCTATGACATAGATGGTCTCCCATCCACAGGCCGACCGCGCCAAGCACATCTTAACCTTTGATTGGTCGACCCGTGTGGCTGTTACTTAGCCATGAGCTCCTCTGTAAAACTGAACTACACCTACACAAACGCTTTTACTAACATAATGCTATAATATATTTACACAAGGGCTCTATTTCAATAAATGATTCATATTGCAAGGAAAGTAATTAAATAAATTTTCTGTTCTATCTAGTACATTTTTCTACTAAACCACTAAACCTTTTATCGTGGAAATTCCCAAATATTTAGCTCGAGGAAAGATATTAACTTCTCCTAAAAGAAGTCTTAATATTTTGAAGAATTGTTGATATTATAATCTGTAATTATTCTCTTTTATGTTTAATGAGAATTTAATCCATCACGATTATGATAGGAATTTGAAATGATGTCATTAGTTTTAATAAACAATAAAGTATATATATAGAAGCATGTAAAAGGTGCAAAAAAACTTCTTATCGTGAGGGATGCAGGTTTTACTAACCAAACAAGCCTATAGTGTCAGAGTCCGCCTGACGGCCTCTGACATTATTTAATTTTTCGGATGGGAAATCATCAAATGACCCCTCCCACCGTGGGTGGGGCGGGTTGGAGTGTCAGACTCTTACTTATTTACTTAGCTTTTCGCCCGCGTGGACATTTTTTGTACACTTTGAGTGACATTATTCAAGTTTTAATAGGGATCCTTAATTATTTCTGAAAATAAATATAGCCTATGACACTTCGTAAAAATGTAGCTTTCTAACGGTGAAAGAAATTTTAAAATCGGTCCAGTAGTTTTTGAGTTAAAACCCAACAAACAAATCTTTCCTCTTTATAATATTAGTATAGATTTGGCAATTTATCTGGTAGATAAATCCTGTCTACAAGTTATGAAAGCGGGCCTTTGACTTGAGCAAAATAATTGCAGTCTCACGGTGATTTTTCTGTGCGTCAACTTTGCTTATCATAATGACGACTTCAATAAAATATGCCGCTATTTCAAAGTCATTTTCCCAAGTATAACTAAATAATAATAATAATAAATAATAATAATAAATTGATTTATTTGCTTCACAGAATTACAACCATACAAAGAGATAGTTTTGACATTTGATTGGGTACATGCGTAGATAAAAATAAAAAAGGTTCCCGTGCTCAAATACGGACTTACGGAGATTACGTAACGATCCGATTAATATGCAGTTCGTTACGTCTCATTACATTTAAATTCTTCCACAATATGTACGTACTTAATCACAAGTAACCCAATAATACGTACTTACACTGAGACTGTTATTTAGGTTGTAGCATTCGATTCACACCATCCTCCGTACTAGTCGACACTGTATCACGGTAGGATGGTCTTCCTCTTACACAATTAACCAGTTCTAAACACAAAAGTATTCCACATTCAATTTCACAGTACAACTGTTTAGTATACTATTATATGATAATCCAGTGTAAACAAGTAGGTATCAGTAAAATTATTACAATTTATGAACAGAAGTGATTTGCACCACAGCGCAGGTAGTAATAAAAATTTAATAGTATATGTAAAGTTTACAGATAAGATTTATAAGATCTGTATTTTGAGAGTTTTTTTTTTTTGTTTGTTCTGGGTAGTATAAACATAGACTTTTAAATTTTCTCGGTAGTACAACTAAATATAAACATAATAACTGCAAGCATAAAGAATAATTTTCGAGCTTAATTATAAGAAAATGTACAAGTATTTTGAGTGTGTGTGTGTGAGTGTGCATGATGTCTGAAGATGAGAGAGAGAGAGATATTTGTAAGGTAGTGAGTTGTTACTTTGTTTAGATCAAGTTTTTCAATAGTTTTTCCGTTTTATCATAGTTTAGTTGTTTTAAATATTCAATAAGAACTTTCTTACAGGCAAATGAAGTCATATTTCGTAGGTTAACATATTTTGATATCTTATTATATAAGAGAGGACTTAAATACTTCATGAATTTACAAGCAAATGCGGTTTTATAAGATGGGACTGCGTATACTATATCATTTCTTCGTCTTCTTGTGTGATGAGGTGGGGTGTGGTGCTGGCTTAGTGTTACACTTAATATGAATAATTGTCTGACTGTTAGTACAGGCAATTCACTGTATAGCATTTCTGTGGAAAATTTATAACGCTTAAACGTCATAACTTTCAGTACAGCTCGCTGTGAACGTTCTAAGCCTATCAATGATGACTTAGATGCGCCTCCCCATGTAGATATGCAGTACGTTAGGATTGATTGGCAAAGTGCGTAGTACAGTGTTAGTAATATTTTTATGTTACAAAAGTGGCGAATTTTTTTAAAAACAAAAATCATCTTTCTGATTCTTGCTGTTAGGGTAATAATGTGTTCATTCCACTTTAGATTTTGATCAACAATTAGTCCTAGATATTTGATTGATTGGGTTTTAGAAATCGAATGGCATGAGCAGGTATTAGATTGAGTGCATGTGTGATATTTTATATGATGGGTATTTAGTCGTGGTTGTGTTTTATTTTGGATGCTAAAGGTAATGTATTTTGTTTTTTGTACATTTAAAGTTAATAGATTGCGGTCGAGCCATGTAGATACCAGGCTAAAACCCTCATTGGCAAATTCATATACAACATTCCAGGATTGTCCCTTAAACAGTAAAACTGTGTCGTCAGCGAAAGTGATTATTTGTCCTTGCTTCATTTGTAAATTGCACAGGTCATTAATATATATTAAAAACAATGTAGGTCCCAGGACACTGCCTTGGGGTACACCATACAAGATTTTCTCAGGTTGACTCACATAATCACCTATTTTTACGCTATGTGACCGGCCCGTCAGGTAGTCTTTAAAAAGTTTGAGGGCAATGCCGCGAACACCAATTAATTCTAATTTTCGGAGAAGAATGGGAGTAGAAACGGTATCGAAGGCCTTGGCTAGGTCGAGGAAGATACCAATAGATTTTTCTCCTTTGTCAAGGCTGTCTACTATGAAAGAAGTGAGATTATCAGTGGCATTTGCAGTAGATTTGTGTGCTCTAAAGCCGTATTGATTATCAGAAAGAATGCTATGTTTTTCGAGGAAATGCCTTAATCGAGATTCGACAATCCGTTCGATAATTTTTGACAGAGATGGTAACAGAGAAATTGGCCTGTAATTTGTGATATTGTCTTTGTCCCCACCTTTGTGTATTGGCACAATTATGGATTTTTTAAGGACTGACGGGAATACACCTTTATCCATACATAAATTACAGATCCTAGTGATTGGTGTCGCAAGAGCTTCTGAACCTAATTTCAGCAATGACGTAGGTATTCCATCCCAACCAGTAGATTTTGAGTTCTTAAGTCCCATAATAACGCGCTTGACCTCGGTTTCGTCAGTGGGTAAGAGAACAAGGGAGTTTGGTGTTATTGTTGTTAAATTTGTCATTCTTGCTAGATCTTGCTCATTTAATTGTGTTCGCGATTTGATATTATTGGCCAATTGGGATCCTACGCCTGCAAAGTATTCATTTATATAATTTAAAGAATCATTATTATTTGTTTTCATGTTTAGAAGGTCAGTGTTTTTGTTAGAATTATTGTTTAAATAGCACACGTCTTTGATAAGGGACCATTGCTTTCTAGGGTTGTTTTTGTTAAGATCTATTTCCGATTTTAAATAATTATTTTTAAGTTTTTTAAGTATCTTATTGCAAGTGTTTCGATACCTAATATATGTTATTTTTAGGATATCGTTTTCAGGGTCTTTTTGGATTTTTAAATGAAGCCGATCACGATGTCGCATACATCGGCAGAGTCCCGGAGTTATCCAGGGCTTAATGTTTCTTTTCCTATGAGATAGCCTTTGTATGAGTGTATTGTTTTCTATGGCTGAACCAACTATTTTAAGGAAAGATTCAGTTATAACATTCGGATCATTGCCTGAAATTACATTTTGCCAGTTAGTTTCACTAAGATTTTTGACAGTAGCCTGATAATTAATTTTTTTATATGTTTGGTTCCTATGTTTCCTGGTAGAACATTTATTCGCAATACATATCATTACGCTGGAATGATCTGTGATGGTGGAGTTGCAAACAATAGTTGTCGTTAGACAATTAGTTTTCACAAAACAGTGGTCTAGGCAATTTACCTCTCGAGTAGGGAGGGTATGTGAAGCTAGAAGCCCATGGGACGCCAACAGGTCTAAATATTTGGCTGATTTTCTGTCATCCAAAATGTTGATATTAAGGTCGCCAATGAGGATAATACTTTTAATATCTTTCATTTTGAGCAATATTCTATCTAGTGTCATTAAAAAATTTTCAATATTTTTGAATGCAGGAGGTCTATACATGGCAATAATTGACAGTTCATTTTTTATAGTAGCTGTGATACAATTGACTTCATCATCTACCTGTGTTGGTTCCATTAATGAGATAGTTAGGTGATTTCTAACATATATTACTATGCCGTCATTTTTATTCAGATGATATGTTGTGGTATGCCCTTGATAATTATCAATCGTTGGCAATATTGTATTTGGAGATAACCAACATTCTGTCAATACTATGAAATCGTATTCAATATTCAGCCTACTCAGCAAAACCTGCAACTCATCGAAGTTATGATTTAAGCTTCGTATATTTTGTGTAAGAATTTTATAAGAATTTGGCGTTCCATTAAATAATATTTTACAGAGCTCAGGAGTATCCACACTGTGCGCATTTAAGACATTGATAGTATTATCAATGTCTACTGTAAAATTTTCTAAGTTAGCCATAGTCTTCAATAAGAATGAAGGTAGCACGTATTATGATAATGCGACAGTGAAGATATTCCAAATCAGCAAGATAAAACCATTGAAAGCGGAGTGTGTTTTGCTTCTTGTGTGTAAATTGGATGTGTGGTGGTGTAAAAGTTTTGTTGGGTTTTAGTGATGTATGTGTAGTGTTACAAACAACTGAGATAAAAAAAGTTATTACAAAAGCTCGAATTATACATTTTTGTCTTAAATAAGAAATCAATATGGACTTAGAACTAAACATAATAATGGCAGCTATAGAAACATGGGAAAAAGTATAAATATTAAAAGATAGTCATATTTGGGTGGTATGAGATATCGCTCTCGTGTGTTCGTCGATTATACAGTCTATTTGTTCTGTAGATTTTATCAGGATTGCTGGTTGTCCCTCCGATTTCTTAATAAAAATTTTACCAAACGAAGTCCAGCAAAATTTAAATCCTATTTTTTTCTGTAGATCTCGGCACAGATAATGTAATTTTCTATCCTTTGGAGTTAATGACTCAGAAATATAGACGAATTGTTGCTCACCTTTAATGCCTAGTGTGGATGTGTTGAATTTGTTGTCTTTGTGATTATTATTGTATTTTTTCAAGGCCGCAATGACTTCATTCCGGAATTTGATTGTGTGATATTCAATTATTATCGGTTTGCTTTTTCCTGATTTCAGTCGATAGGCTTGGCGAATATGTTCCATCGGTATCTTTATATCCAAAGCAGTGTGGAGATTGGAGACTATTTCGTTAACGTTCTCGTTCTCCTGTATCGGAACATTTCTAACTTCGATCGTAGTCTCGCGTTGCTTTCTTTGAAGGTCTGCTATTTGATCTTCCAGTATATTAATTCTATCATTTGCAGTTTTATTTCGCATAATCACATCTTCATACTTTTTCTCCAATGCCAAATATAATGTGTTTGTTTGTTCTAAAGTTTTTTGTAATTGCAAGTTGGAGTTTATTATTGTTGTATTTTGTTCTTTAAGATCCATAATCATATCATTTAGATTTTGAAGTTTCACGTCATGGTTTTCTTTCAAACTCGAAAACATTTTCAGTATATCACTTTGCATTTGGGTGAAATCTTCAGTTTCAGGGCGTATTTTTCTTTTCCTCGATGTGATGAAGTCTTGATTCTCAACACCACAAGTAGCCAATTCTGGCTGTGATGAGTATTTAGCATCTTGGTCCGTTGAGGGCGAACGCAACATTGTCTTAGATTTTTGCGTATACTGTGTGAGATAGCGTTCACTTGCGATCAGGCGCTGGGATCGTGGTCACTGCTGGCTGACTGATCACCGAACTATTTTGAGCTTTATTTGATCGTATCAGGGTTTACTTTAGCTTTTTAATACTTTAATTACTTTAAAATAGTTCTAACTAATTGGTGACACACGTCTTGCACCGTAGTATAGCGAAGAGTAAATGCAGCTGAATTTTCTACTGGAAATCTATACATATAAAATGCTTTGTCCTGAATGACTGACGGATCAACGCGCAGCCTAAACCGGTGATCGTAGAGACCTGAAACTTGGAGGGTGTTTTCTTTGTATGACGTAGGCATACGATAAGAAAGGATTTTCCGAAATTCTACCTGTAAAGGGGTGAAAAACGGGGGCAAAGTTTGTATGAAACTTTGTATTTTTTTTATTTGAATTCGTATAGCCCTTGCGGGCGAAACCGCTGGTGGAAAGCTAGTTATGGATAAATTTCATTTAAATTGGTTCAGCCGTTTTAGCGTAAAAGTTCGTAACATAAAGACAGATGTATTTTTAAGACACCATTTTTTTGTCGCATGGGAAATCATCAAATGAACGCTCCCGCCATTGGTGGGGCGGGAGGTAGTGTCAGACTCTTACTGACTAAACCCCATCCGTGTTCCTTCCTCAGCCCTTTGTATTCCGGGGGCGCGGTATCTCCACGGGCCACAGTAACTGCTTTAAAATTGAGTTGCGAAAAGATTCCACCCGAACATACATACATTGCAAGTTAAATAAAAGCATGTAAAATGACAGAGTTTCCCTTTTTCACCCCCTTAGGGGTAGAATTTCGTACTATCCTTTCTTATCGGATGCCTACGTCATACAAAGAACACACCCTCCGAGTTTCAGGTCTCTACGATCAGCGGTTTAGGCTGTGCGTTGTTCCGTCAGGCATTCAGGACAAAGCATTTTATATGTATAGGTGTCCTTTCGAATAACTTTAATTCCGATAATAGTGTGCTACTAATGTAACCCGCCTTACGAAAACATTTCTTAGAAAGATAATATCAGATAAAATTAAACAATTAAATATTCTTAAGTAACTATTGATGATAAACAAATTCGTTTTTGGTGTAATTTTTTTGTTACTACACTAACTCTTGCCTTCTACTTTGTCTGGGTCCAGGTCATCATCTGCCTAGCCATTTCCCAGCGAATCGCGTCCTAATACTGGAATGAAAAGTATTTCAAGTTTTAATCCAGGTTGTAAACTATGTGTGCGCTAAATTTCATTAAATTCCATTCAGTATTTTTTGCGTGTAAAAGTAACAAACCTCTATTCTTATGTACTTTCGTATTTAAAACTACCTTTTCCCTCGGTTTCATCCGCATCCTTAGCGAACTACTTCGCATACTCTGATAAAAACTTTTTGACGACACGTTTGGCGTAGTGGCTGAGCAATTGGCTGCTGTGCTGCGTGTCGCGGGTTCGATTCCCGCACGGGACAACTAAAATTGTTCCGGGTCTGGGTGTTTGTGCATGTGTAATGTATGTTTGTAAACGCACCCACGACACAGGAGTAATTCCTAGTGTGGGGCAACGTTTAAAAAAAAAAAAAAAAAAAACTATCCTATAAGTTTTTCCAGATTATAAGCTATGTGTGTACCAAATTTCATCCAAATCCATTCAATAGTTTTTGCGTGAACGAGTAACAAACATACACACATACATCATCACCAACTTCCCCATTAATAAATGTTAGTAGGATGTATTTTGTCCAACTTTGATAGCACTGATTTATATTTAAAGTATTGATAACGTGGTAATGACAATGGCTATGATAACTGTTATGTATTTTATTGCGATTCAAAGGATCTTGTGACCTTCATTTAAAACACGTGACGCGGTAAAAATAATATGGGTAATTAAAGTCAAAGTCAAAAGGTTTTTACTTTACGTAGATCAAATTTATGGAGGAACACTGCGGGGTCCCTCCATTGAAAAGGGAAGATCCTCCGGCCAGGCAGGTGATATTGCCTGGCGGACTACTGCCCGATGGTTGATGTCGGGAAGTTCGGTCTTGAGAACTCTGCTTGCGCGATGCAGGAATGTTGCCCTCATAGTTCGCATATAGCTAGAAAGGTGTCACTACAAATTATAGGTTCTTATAAAACATCAAATATAGAAACTAGGTGCACGGTTCCTAAAAGTGGGTCTTATTTATTTTTTATTTTTATTTCTCTCTTTATATCAGGCAACTAGGGCCCATATAAAATACAATACATATAATATTTATCATCATCAGCCTATATATTGTCCCACTGCTGGCACAGGCCTCTTCTCATACAGAGAAGGCATGAGCATTGATCACCACGTGCGCTCAAAGCGGATTGGCGATTTCAGACATTTTAGGTCCAGGTTTCCTCACGATGTTTTCCTTCACCGTTAGTCAGTGACGTCTAAGATATACTTAGAACGTACATATGATTCCAGAAAAGTCACATTGGTACTTGCCAGGTTTCGAACCCACACTCGTACACGAGAAGCAGGTGCCTTAACCACTAGACCACCACGACTTCGCATTATTAACAAAACGATAATTATAAACCAATCATCATCTGCCTAGCCTTTTCCCAACTAAGTTGAGGTCGGCTTCCCATCTAAACGGATGCAGCTGAGTACCAGTATTTTACAGGGCGCGACTGCCTATCTGACCTCCCCAACCCAGTTACCGAGTAACACGATATCCCTTGGTAAGACTGGTTGTCAAACTACCTGGCTTCTGACTACCCGTAACGACTGTCAAAGATCTATAAATGACAGCCGGGACCAACAGCTTAATGTGCTTTCCGAGGCACACGGTCATACTGATTTATTTAAAAAAATATTTATAACGTACTACTACCCAATGCAATATTGTTGTTTAAAATGCAAAAAGTAATACATGGCATTCAAGATTTTTTACGTTGTTTGTTTACGCTTTAACTGTAAAACGGCTGGACTAATTTAAATGCAATTTGGTACGGAGATAGATGAAACCCTGCAGACCATTATAGGCTACTTTTTATCCCGGTATGTTAAGTAGTTTTCTCAGGAAACGGGTGGAACCACGGGACACAATCTAGTATCTTTCCATTTTTTTATGCAATGTGCTGTAAGCATTATCTATATTCGCGTAAGTAAAAACTGTTTTGTAACATTTTAAGTCATTTCTTTGTCACGGTCAAAAATATCTGTTCATACCTAAGCAATTAACTATAGATAGCATTTAACTAGATAATCTAATTTATTTAATGAATATTATTTGTTACAGATGAACGATTAGAAACAGTTAATAAATTTCATATGTCAAAGATTTTTATCATTCACACTTGTGTATTTTTATAACTACATAAACCTATGAATTTGCATAATTTATCTATGTGTATAAATACGAGATTTTTTTCTTTCTATCCTATTAGAAAATGAATTATTTAAGATAATGAATTAGGCGCATAGTGCACGTGCATTTTGCGATACACTGTAGACCGTAGAGAAAAATTTTGTTCGGATACTGGTGTTTTGGGTCATACTTTTGTTAACCGACTTCATTTTTATTCTACTGTTTTTTTTATTTGTATTTCTTTTTCTTCTCCTTCTGTTTTTGTTTGTTATTCTTCCTGCAACTATCTTGTGTGTGCGCTTGCGCAAAATAAATGATTTTTCTTTCTTTCTTTCTTTAAACTGGTGAATAATGCTCATGCCTTCTATGGATGAGAAGAGACTGTTTTGGATGGGAAATCATCAAATGACTTCTCCCGCCATGAGTGGGGTGGGAGGGAGTGTCAGACTCTTACTGAGTAAAACCCTTCCATGTTCCTTTCTTAGCCCTCTGTTTTCCGGGGGCGCGGTAACTTAACACTTAACGATTGGCGCGGTCGGTCCGTGGATGGGTGACCATCTATGTCATAGCGAACTCCTCCGTGCCTCGGAAAGCACGCTAACCTGTTGGTCCCGGCTGTAATTTGTAAATCTTTGACAGTCATTAAGCCTATCTGACCTCCACAACCCAGTTACCGGGTAACACGATAGCCCTTGGTAAGAGTAGTTGACAGACTCTCTGGCTTCTAACTACCCATAACGGCTGTCAAAGATCTACAGCCGGGACCAACAGCTTAACGTGCTTTCCGAGGCACGGAAGAGTTTCGCTATGACATAGATGGTCACCCATCCACGAACCGACCGCAGCAAGCGCAGCTTAATCTTTAGTCGGTCGACCTGTGTAGCAGTTGCAGGTCCTACGCTCTTTTATTCATGATACCAAACTATTTTTGCAAATTAATCACAATTCATTAAAAATCTTGTCAATAAATTGATTCAGGATAAGATAGAAACAGTTGCACTACATAAATTAATTAAAAATAAAATGAACTTATGCGTCTAAATTAATTAATGTGTATTATCTTTTATAAAGATATACCTATGTTCATTCCACCATTTTATGAGGATCTGCGGCGGATATGAGTAATAGCTTACATTAACTTATCACTACATATCGTTAAAACAAAGTCGCTTTCTCTGTCCCTATATCCCTATGTATGCTTAAATCTTTAAAACTACGCAACGGATTTTGATGCGGTTTTTTCTAATAGATAGAGTGATTAATGAGGAAGGTTTTAGTATATAATTTGTCAAGTTTTTGTTTCAAGTAGCTAAAATATCGCGGGCGAAGGCGCTGGTGGGAAACTAGTGTATATGTATAGTAATAATACGATAGCAAGTCTGCCTGTCTGTTACGGGAGACTACTGAACAGATTGAGATGGGATTCGGTATGGAAAAAGATTGAAACCTGCCATGAGAGAGGACGAAATGTATGTTTAACGAAATTATAATTCCCAGACCGACTTCGGTCACGGCCAATCTCAATGAAGACTAGCTAGGTTTTGACTAGCCTTTTCCCAAATATATTGGGGTCGGCTTCCAATCCAACAAGATGCACCACTGTTTAACATGGAGCGACTGCCTTTCTGACGTCCACAACCTAATTACCCTTAGTAAGACTGGGACTTTTAAGCTTCTGACTACCCGTAACGACTGTCAAAGATATACAAATGAGAACCGGGGCTTTCTGAGGCACGGAGGAGTCTCGCTATGACATAGATGTCACCCATCCACGGACAAGCGCGCCAAGCTTAACTTTTGATCGATCGACCCGTGCGGTTGTTATTCAGCCACGAGCCCCTCAAAAGCGCGAGTTTGATGATTTACTTATTTTAGACAATACCTTTATCATCATCATCAGCCTATATATCGTCCCACTGCTGGGCACAGGCATCTTCTCATACAGAGAAGGCATGAACATTGATCACCACGCTTGCTCAAGGCGGATTGGCGATTTAAGACTTTTTAAGTCCAGGTTTCCTCACGATGTTTTCCTTCACCGTTAGTCAGTGGTGTCTAAGATATACTCAGAAAGTACATATGACTTTAGAAAAGTCACATTAGTGCTTTTCAGACGGCTACACGACAAGCAGGTGCCTTAAGCACTAGCCACCTCGACTTTTGACGAATGCCTTTTTCATGCATAAAATATTTTTTAATTGAAATTCATTGTATATTTAGAGCGATACCATCTTTTAATCCAATTACTTTTAAGCAGAAGATGACTATACGATAAACGAAAAATCAAAATTTATTCTTGTTATCATTGCGATACTTATCTTGCTTTATATATTGATTCTGGGAAGAGTTTTAGCTGACGATAACAATTCTATTTAGAGGTGCGACTACTGTAGTTGACTATTGGCCGCGATTCTCGTGACACCATCTAAATTAAATTTAGTCTATAATTCTCTCTTTCCATCAACAAATATAAGAAAGGCATAGCAAACTTTTAACACCTGTCAAATTAGAAAAAAATAGTTTTCCATACACAAATTAAACATCACGACGTAACATCTCGACTAAATTAACAAACCTGTACGAACAAAATGTCATCTGTCATTTAATTTGACAGCACTGAATTACTTGCTATCCTCTTCTTGTATTTCGCATTAGAAAAAGAGCATGATATTTTAAAATTAGTTTAGTCGTGTGTAAGTCAGAATCGGCACCATTGTCAGATTATTCACACTTTTTTTTGTTTTTTTTTTCGATTTTTTTTCTGATGGTAAATCATCAAATGACCCCTCCAGCCGTGGGTGGGGCGGGAAGGAGCGTCAGACTCTTACTGACTAAAACCCATCCATGTTCCTTCCTCAGCACTTTATATTCCGGGGGCGCGGTATCTTTCAAACATCTCGCAGCAGGTTTTTCACACCTAAACTGACAATTTAGTCATCCCGACAGCTACACCGGTTACACCAAACATATTATCATTTGTTTTTTACTTTTACGAATATCACAATAACATCAATAATTAGCATATTTTTTATGGAATCAAAAGACAATTACTTAATAATTGGGTATATAATGTATATGTAACTAGCTTCCCGCCAGCGGCTTCGCCCGCGTGAGTTAAAAAATGACCGAGTTTCATACAAAATTTCCCCCCCTTTTTCACCCCCTTGGGGGTAGAATTTATCAAAATCCTTTCTTAGCGGATGCTTACGTCATAACATCTACCTGCATGCCAAATTTCAGCCCGATCTCTCCAGTGGTTTGGGCTGTGCGTTGATAGATCACTATGTCAGTCAGTCAGTCAGTCACCCTTGAGTTTTATATATATTTAGATTATTAAGTAAACATTTAAATCATAAATATTTAGACGAAAAACATAAAAATCAAATTCTATTTTATCCTCCATTTTGATAGATCTTGGATGACAGTTCTTCCGTTTCACGTATAAGTAAGCGCATATTTTTTTGGCACAACCGGCTTTTAGTATAGACTAATAGAGGCCTGAAAAAAATATTGTTTTGCCTGTTTAGTGTAAATATTTTAAGTGTTAGTCACAATATGAGTTATTTAAGTTTTCATTGAAATTATTGCCAAAACTAACATCTCTAAACAAATTTTAATAAACACAAATCAATTAGAATAAATTAAATCAAGCAAGATAGCGCGCGTGTCGGCTCTTTTACTTTTATTAACAAACTTTATGTTATCACTAACATCAGCCATGATTGTCAATCTAGAAATTGGTAAAAACATTAATATTTTTTAGTGCTTATAAAATGATTGTTATCTCAGTATATGTGATTGATATCTGCATAGTATAAATGCGATGTTATTTTTATATTTATTATGTATCGTTAATGAGTGAGTGACAAATATATCCGCATACTTTGTCTGTCTTTGTCTTTAAGAGTAGCAATATTTTAATTTCCATACAATCTTCATCTTATCGTGTGGTTCATCATCATTATCAGCCTATATATTGTCCCTCTACTGGGCACTGACCTCTTCTCATACAGAGAAGGCATGAGCATTGATCACCACGCTTGCTCAAGGCGGATTGGCGATTTCAGACTTTTAAGTCCAGGTTTCCTCACGATGTTTTCCTTCACCGTTAGTCAGTGGCATCTAAGATATACTTAGAAAGTACATATGACTTCAGAAAAGTCACATTGGTACTTGCTAGTCGAAGCCGCACACTCGTACACGAGAGGCGGGAGCCTTAGCCACTAGGCCACGACATCGTGTAGGCTGCAGGTTTACCAACCTAACAAGCCCTAGTGTCAGAGTTTTCTCAAATCCGCCTGACGGCCTCTGACATGGAATTGTAATAACGAGTGCTATCAAAGTAGCAAACAGATCCTACCAGGCACGGGGGTAACATCGCCAACTATTGAAGGCGACAAGCGCTTATGCACTACAATATCACCTTCGTACCTTATCTTCATTGAGATTGGCCATCGTAACCGAAAATAGGTCTGGAGAGTGGATATATAGATTACTAGCTTTCCGCCAGTGGCTTCGCCCGCGTGGTTTATATGAATTCTCAGCCCGATCAGTTTAAAATTGACAAAGTTTCATACAAACTTTCATCCCCTATTTTATCCCCTTGGGGTAGAATTTATCAAAATCCTTTCTTTGCGGATGCCTACACGTCATAACATCTACCTGCATGCCAAATTTCAGCCCGATCCCTCCAGTGGTTTGGGCTGTGCGTTGATAGATCACTATGTCAGTCAGTCAGTCACCTTTGAGTTTTATATATATTTTGATTTTGATAATAATCATTGTAAATTAGTTCATTTACGTAAAAACAAGTAAATTTGAAAACACCAAAGATAGCAGTACCCAAAAAAATCTAATTTTCGAGAAACTGGCAGCATTGCCACGTTGGATGGCAATACAATCTTTTACCGATCGTGTTCCACGCGCGCCTCAAAAAGATGTCAGTATCGTTGTTGATCCGGGCCCTTCCACTGGGCCATAGCCTGCCGGGGCTGCGGACGTTATTACCTCCCATACAGCGGGGGGAGTCATTTGACGATTTCGATCGAAGACTCCTAGATCAATAAGGCAGTCCAAGACCTTTCAACCCAGACTTATATTATAAACGCGAATGAAACTCTGCCTACCAGTAGGTATGTCAAGAATGTTGGTTTATCACGGCTGAACGGATTTCAATTAAACAGCTGTAGAGAAAAATTTAAACCTCAGGAGAGACATCCTACTAATATTAAAAATGCGTAAGTTTATAAGTGATGTATATTTGTTACTCTTTCACGCAAAAAACTCAACTCACTCGTGTTTTACATGGAGCGACTGCCTATCTGACCTCCACAACCCAGTTACTGGGTAACACCATACCCCTTGGTAAGACTGGTTGTCAGACTTTCTGGCTTCTGACTACCCGTAACGACTGCCAAAGATGTACAAATGACAACCGGGACCAACGGCTTTCCGAGGCACGGAGGAGTCTCGCTATGACAAAGATGGTCACCCATCCACGGACCGACCGCGCCACGGCTGTTACTTAGCCACGAGCTCCTCACGCAAAAAACTATTGAATATATTTGAATGAAATTAGGCACAGACTTAGTTTATAACCTAGATTAACACATAAGATACTTTTTATCCAGTTCCGCGAAGTAGTTTATTTATTTATCCTTTATGCAACAATTTGTACATAGGCGGACTTATGCCACAGGAATTCTTTCCAGTCAACCTTTCCTGGGGACAACAGACGTAAACGAATGTCATTCCCATACATTTTGTTTTCTATTCTACTAGCGTTTTTGCCACTTGTCTAACCCCCCAGTTCGCTCAGGATGCGTGTGAAACCGCGATAAAACAATCAATATATTTCTTACCTTAATATACACCAATTGTTATTTATTTTATTACCCTTCAAAAAACACTCAATTATTTTACCGCTCAAAATGTCACACAATTATTTTGACACTCCAAAAATCACTATTATATTTGATCAGT
Source organism: Pyrrhia umbra (assembly GCA_963891755.1). Lineage (NCBI taxonomy): Eukaryota > Metazoa > Arthropoda > Insecta > Lepidoptera > Noctuidae > Pyrrhia > Pyrrhia umbra. Next base: position 1,282,903 of record OY982944.1, read on the forward strand.
CCAATATTATTTTGCAAAATAATATTACATCTTGTTCCTGATTTAACTTGTCACATAAAATGTCACCCAAGTAAAGAAAATTGTTCACGAAATTCGATTGCAACGCCTTATCATTTTTTCTAAGAAGTTATTAATACATTATTATAATAAATATTGTTTTTCCCCGGCCATTTTATTGCGGTATTATAGTAATAAAATTTTATCTTTGCATTTTTATAACTGATTTAGGATTTTGAGAGATACCAAATTTTGCTAGTTATTTTACACGGATTTTAAAGATATTTTTATCAAAAGAAACATGTTTTTTTCTTTCTGCTAAAACGTTTTGAGCCGGTTCCGCCAAAAAAATATGCGCTTACTTATACAGAAGAACTGTCATTCTAAATCTATCAAAATTGAGGATAAAATTTTCATCATCATCCGCCTAGCCCTTTCCCAACTATGTTGGCATCGGCGTCGTAGTCTAATCGGATGCAGCAGTCTAAGCGACTGCCTATCTGACCTTTACAACCCAGTTACTAGGTAACACGATAGCCGGAGGGAGTTGTCGAAGTATAGACAGACAGAGTATTTTTTATAATTGATAATACATAAGGATTATATTGGAGTGGTAAAGAGGATAATGTAATCGAATCAGATAATAAAAATTCACGGTTAAAACTAAAAAATGCATAGCATGTACTGATTCTAACTAACCCGCCAAAAAAGTAGAAACTAAAACCTTCTCTACGGTCCCCTCTATCTCCGTACCAAATTTCAGTCAAATTGAACCAGCGCTTCACGCGTGATGCCGTAACCAAGAGAAATAGGGATTCATTTTTATATATATAGATATATATATCTTCACTAGCTGTTTCCCGCGGTTTCACCCGCATCCCGAGGGAACTACTTAGCGCACCCGGGTTTAAAGTAGCCTATGTTGTTCCTCAGGGTCTATTCTATCTCTGTACCAAATTTCATTTATATCGGTCTAGTAGTTTTGGCGTGAAAGCGTAACAGACAGACAGACAGAGTTACTTTCGCATTTATAATATTAGTAAGGATATTAGGGAACCCGTAGCTAAGTAACAGCCGTGCGGATTAATAGATTAGCAAGGTTAAGCTGCGCTAGCCGCGGTCAGGCCATGGATGGATGACAGGTTTCTGAACATAACTAGACTCCTCCGTGCCTCGGAGAGCACGTGTCGCTGTCGGTCCTGCGCCTGATCTCTCCCCGGTCGTGTCGGACTGCCGACTCTGAGGACTGTGAGAGTGAGGGAATAGAGTGCACCTGTGTCTGCAAGCGTGCGTGCACTATAATATCTCCTGCGTACCTGGCTAGTCTTCATTCAGACTGGCTCGTGACCGAAGTCGGTCTGGAGAGATTAATATTCTAGTTCTCTAAACGCGAAGTTTGTAAGAATGTATGAACGTATGTTTCTTACTCTTTCACGCAAACATTACTGAATGGATTAGAAAGCAACCGCTGGAAACTATACCTTGCTAATTTTCATCCAAATCGGTCTAGCCGTGAAACCGTAACAAACAAACTCACTTTCACATTTGGCGTAGAAGGATCGTAGCGTAGCTGCTACGCGTCGTAGCGTCCCTGTTTCGTAGCAATTGCTACGAAGTAATCTCTACTACGATATTTAATATATGGTATAGGACTCGTAATACTAATCAAACTGATTTTCTTAATTATTAACAAAAAAATATTGTAAATAATTTTACATCGGACATAATTATTAATTAACAACAGAATGACGAACAGATTTTGATGAAATTTGTTATAGAGATAGATTTAACCTTGGTGTAGTTGTAGAATATTATTTTATTTATATCAAATTCGATCTCTAGGTTTTATAAATAAAAAATTGTAAAAAAAAAAACAAAAAGTAAATTAAATTTATTTCAACTAGACCATTTACAGGCACTTTTGAATTGTCAAAGAGTCATAAGTCTGTCTGTTTGTCAAAAAGAAAGTTGAACCTATTTGTCGGTTCCAAACATTGATATATATATATACTAACGTAACTAGATCTGCAATCACCAAGCAAAATGCGTGCCATAAAAGTTTGAGCCCCCAGCCACAATTCATGTCATCTGTCAGCTTGACTTCAACTGAATGTCTGGAAAAACTGATTGTCGCCGTCTTTGTCGAACAAATGTCACGTACATAATGTTTTAGTTAGTGTGAAAGAGATAAATAGAGTGTTGCATCAAAGTGGTTACTAGTTTCAAAGCTACGTCTATTTACCAAAAAATTGGTTACGTTTTTTTTTGACGCGTAATGTTCGGGATTGCATCTCTATTGTATATATCTCGATGGTGAAGCGTGGATTCCTATTGAGAAGAACGGGCAAGAAACTCCATGGTTACTCGTTTTCATTGGATCATGTATTATCCTAGATCAAGTTGAAAGCACCCTGTATACAGTAGTCGTCAGCCAGTCTATCGTATCGCAGTTTCCTTGTGTTATCAGACACAAACACGAGTGTTGTGCTGTGATTATATTTACTGTACAATCGGCAACAGTATTTGCTTACCACTGTTCAAATGACTACAGATATTTGCATGATAAAATTAGTGCTAAATGAAAAAAGAAATGACTAATGAAACTCATGATTTGAGTTAATTTTCTGGAAAATCTATACATATAAAATGATTTGTCCTGAATGACTGACGGATCATGCACAGCCTAAACCGCTGATCGTAGAGACTTGTAGGGTTAGACAAGTGGCAAATACGCTAGTAGAATAGAAAACAAAATGTATGGGACTGGCACTCGTTTACGAATGCCTATAGATCTGTCATTCAATTTAATTCCCATACATTTTGTAGTCTATTCTACTAGCGTTTTTGCCACTTGTCTAACCCTCCTGAAACTGGAGGGCGTGTTCTTTGTATGACGTAAGCATCCGATAAGAAAGGATTTTCCGGAATTCTACCCCTAAGGGATTAAAAAAAGGGGATCAAAGTTTGTATGAAACTCTGTCATTTTTAATTTGAATTCGTATAGCCGACGCGGGCGAATCCACTGGCGGAAAGCTAGTCATTAATATGAATTTCGATTTTACCACTTTTTGTCGCAGAAAAATATACCTAGATAATAAAACAAAGATTTTTAAAACAGTAAGGATTTAAGGATTTCCCCAATTAATACCACGGGTTGTCTCATTTATTTTTTTCTACAAATTCAAGCTACAGTTAAACAATAAAAAGAGTTAGGTAAATAAACTAAATCAAAATAAATTAAAACTGAGTTAGGTACTCAGTAAAAAAATACCTACTTGAAAGGAATAGTAGACACAATTAAGAAAGGTGATGAAAGGTGGTGAAAGGTGGGCGTTTTTGGGGTGCTGTCATAAATGTATTTTGACGTGAAAAAGTACTAATTTAATTAGTCTAATTTCAATAAACGTTTTTGAGTTTGAGTTTTAAGCTTAAAAAGTTTTTTTTTTCTATTATTATTCTATCCTTACTAATATTATAAATGCGAAAGTAAATCTGTCTGTCTGTCACGCTTTCACACCAAAACTATTGAACCGATTTGATTTTTTCTTTAAATATTTGGTACAAAGATTGTCTAGAGCCTACTTTTTACATGGGTTCGCGGGTAGTTCCCTCGGCATGCGGGTAAAAACGCGGTAAATAGCTAGTTGTCTCATTTATTATCGCCCATCGAGATATATCAATAGAGATGCAATCCCGAACATTACGCGGTCACAAAAACGTAACCATTTTTTAGAATGCAGACGTAGCTTTGAAACTAGTAATCATTTTGATGTAAAATTATATCTATCTCTCTCACACTAACCGAAACGTAATGTTCATAACATCTGTATGATAAGGATGGCATTTACTATAAATTTGCCCATATTATTGTTAAAATCGTCCTGCTGTCACTCTAATAGATTCAAGCTGGCTACCAAGTGACAGATGTCATGAATTATGACGGGTCACAACCTTAATGGCACGCATTTTGCTTGGTGATTGCACATCTAGTTACTTTAGTAACATATATATATATATATCTATGTTATCGCCTATATGTAGTCCCCCTCCAAGTAGAATACTGCTTATCTACTCAACCAATAGGCGTTACGAACTCGTTCACTTCCATCTATCGTCGACTGTACACACTTAACAAAATAACTAAATACAATAAAATCTAATCGTTTATCAGTGTAATCTCTTTTTCTCAGAAACTATAAATTAATACCCTTTGAAAATACGTGATTTTTTAACGAATACCAATTTATATAATGCACACAGTGGTGGCGCTGCTCGTTGAGATAAACGCCGGCCATGTGTCAAAATAAGTACATTTTAAATTAGTTCCTTTTTTTGCCACCGGCAAAATTAAGTTGGTATTTTTAGTATCTAATACTTATTGCGCATTTAAAGACTATTGGACAGTGATTTCGGGTATTTTGTGAATTATAATCCGGTGGAATGTGATAATTTATTTGTTACTAGCTAACTCCCTTGGTTTTACTTGAATTTTGAGGAAAATACTACATGCAACTTGATATTGTTTTTTTGTTGTAAAAAACATGAAAAAAAAAACAAAATGTTCTGCCCTTGTCAAGAAGTTACTAAGCGTTTTTAAATAATGACGTCATATGTCAGAAGTGATACATATTTTTCTTGTTACTGCTAAAAACGCCTAATAGATCATTTCTTTTTTCATTTGTTTTTCACTGTTGCATACCTATATATCTGTATTTTCTATCCTACTAATATTAAATGAGAAAGTTTCTGTGGGGTTGTATGTATGTTTGTTTGTTACTCTTTTACGCAAAAACTACTGACTGGATTTGAATGAAATTTGGCACACAGATAGATTATTACCCGGATTATCATATAGGATACTTTTTATCCGGGTGTGTCAAGTAGTTCTCTCAGGATGCGGGTGAAACCGCGGGAAACAGCTAGTATTATTTAATAAAAAATAATTAACGAATGATTTTACTTTTTTGTTGGTTAAAGTTCTACTAGTTTAATTTAAATTTTTTTTTTTTTAATCCACCGTTAAAATTGTGTAAACATATTTATTATGGTTAATTATTTCATATACATATATATATATATATATATTTTTGATAAATTAAAAAATAATTAACCAAAAAAAAACACACTTAATAAGATCAACCTGTATGTTTGACTGTATATGACGCTCACTGATTTATCGATTACCGCGTAAATCGATATAAATCGAAATTACTGAGTAGTAGTTTATCATACTATCTGAATGACAAACCATGTACCAAAAAAAGCCAAAATCACTCTTAGTGCAAACATAATAAAATTCCTAATAGCTTTAAAGACTAACCTCATGAGAAAACCTGGACTTAAAAAGTCTGAAATCGCCAATCCGCCTTGAGCACGCGTGGTGATCAATGCTCATGCCTTCTCTGTATGAGAAGAGGCCTGTACCCAGCAGTAGGACAATATATAGGCCGATGATTGATTGACCAGAAACACGGAATTCTTAAGAGATAAGTACGATCCGGATCTTTACGGTAAAAATATTTAAATAGATTGTAATAATTGATAATAAAGTTATCTTAGATAAACGCTAATTAGTCACGATGTTTTAAATTATTAGGAAAACTACAACGTCCACGCAATTTATACTAGGCATAGTATTTATTATCTATTTTTTTTGTGTATGGCATCTCGCCGATCAACCTAGAAGGTTGTCGACTGCTTAACCGGGCTTGCCTGTGAAGTGCCTTAAATGAATTTAGGGCCTCCACCCAGGGCTTAACTTACAAAACTAAGCGACTACACGCTACGCCCCCTAGTGGGGTACGGGCCTCAGCTTAGGGCGTCGCTGGGGGAGGACACCAAGGGACAGGCTGAATCAGAATATATATGATTATTATAATCGGGAATTTTAAAGCTATTAGGTCAGCTCGCGGGCTGGCTCGTCGAGCTAGGATCGGGAGGGCATGGACAAGGTCGTCGCGACGGACCTCGGCGGCGGTCTCGGCTCGGCTTTAAGGAGCTCGTGGCTAAATACGTGAATGGGTGACCATCTACGTCATAGCGAGACTCCTCCGTGCGTCAGAAAGCACGTTAAGCAAAGTCCTGGCTTTCATTTGTAGATCTTTGACAGTCGTTAAGTTAGAAGCCAGAAAAACCGACAACCAGTCTTAAAGTGCATACCATAACATATTATTGAACATTGTTATACGTATAACATATATCAATAATGTGGAGACTCGAGTTATGTTGTGTAACATTTGTAAATAGTAATAACATGTAACACAACTTTATATAACACAAATTACAGAACATGTAACTTAATCTGTATGCTCCTTTACCAAGGAGTATCGTGCGGTCTATTAACTGGGTTGTGGAGGTCAGATAGGCAGTCGCTCCATGTAAAATACTAGTACTCAGGTGTATCTGGTTATCTGGTCGGACTCCCTCCACAGGAGGGAGAATGCCACCGCGCTCCGCAGGCCGCAAAGGGCCATCGCACTGCGGGTGGCGAGGGCCTACAGGTCGGTAGGTTTCTCGGCGGCGTGCGCTCTGGCGGCCACCCCTCCTTGGGAGCTCGAGGCGTGGGTGCTCGCCAGGGTGTACGAGTGGACGGCGCACCGAAGGGCGCTCGGAGAGCGCCCCACCGCGCAGGAGCGGGAGGCCGCGAGGCGGGAGGCGAGGGACGCCATCGTCGTCCACTGGACGGACGACCTCGCCACCGCCACTTTTGGCCGCCGCACGCTGGACGCGCTCGGGCCAGTTCTGCGGCAATGGCTCGAGCGGAAACACGGTTTCCTTTCTTTTCGTCTGGTGCAGGTGCTGTCGGGGCACGGCTGCTTCGGCTCGCACCTGTACAGGATCGGGAGGGAGGAAACCCCAGCGTGCCACCACTGCGGCGCGGCAGAGGACACGGCGCGGCACACCCTCGAGGTCTGCCCCGCCTGGGCAGAGCCGCGCCGATGTCTGACTGCCGAGATCGGCCGAGATCTCTCGCTTCCCAGCGTTGTTCTGTCCATGCTGGGGAGCGAGGGGGCCTGGGCCGCGGTCGCCTCCTTTTGCGAGGATGTCATTTCGCAAAAGGAGGCGGCGGAGCGCGCGCGGGAAGATGACCCTCTCGCTGCGCCGCTCCGCAGGCGAAGAAGAGGAAGGAGAAGACTCCTTCCTCGCGGTGGTGATGGGCGGGCGACAGGCGCGGGGGCGCCTCCGCCCGCATTGCACTCCACACCACCTCCGCCGGACATTCCCGATCCTCCCCCAATGGGGAGGACGTGAGGGGCCCGCCGCCGTTGAGGCGGGCAATCGTCGAGGGGGACTGGACGTAAAGGCTACGCCGGTTTCCCAGTCCCCCTCCTTTCAGACGATGCGGGAATGCTGCTGGGTTTTTTAGTGGGTATACCGGGCTTGCCCGGGGAGTCCCACATACCCCCCCATTTCCCTGGATGGGGGGGATGCGTAAAGCATTTTTCCCAGCGATAAAAAAAAAAAAAAAAAAAAAAAAAAAAGGTGTATCTGGTTAGACTGGAAGCCGACCCCAACATAGTTGGGAAAAGGCTAGGCTGATGATGATAACTAGTAGCCTCCAATCCTTCAAATCACATCGTCTGCCCATACTTTTCTTTTTAATCAGCTTTTTTAAAGATTCAAACATCTTTTATTCAAATTAGGCTGAAAATCAGCACTTTTGGAACGTAAAATTTACAAAAGACAGCCCCCAAAACGCCCGCCCTTCACCACTTCCTATGTGTTGTTGCTGGGAAGAAGAAGTGGCGCAACAAACTCCCCAGCAACACATGTCTGTGGTTTGAAGAACCATCTTTATACAATATCAATATTAAATAATTGTAAAAAAATACATGTCGTGGTGGCCTAGTGGTTAAGGCACCTGTATCTCGTGTATGAGTGAGCGGGTTCGAAACCTGGCAAGTACCAATGTGATTTTTCTAAAGTCATATTTACTTACTAAGTATATGTTAGACGTCACTGACTAACGGTGAAGGAAAACATCGTGAGGAAACCTGGACTAAAAAGTCTGAAATCGCCAATCCGCTTTGAGCAAGCGTGGTGATTAATGCTCATGCCTTATCTGTGTGAGAAGAGACCTGTGCCCAGCAGTGGGACGATATAGGCTGATGATGATGAGATAGAATTTTTACACAATGTTGACTAGCACACTCCCTTAGTAGTACCTATATCCCTCCTCAAAACAGTGGGCGCAGCGGGAGTTAGTGTCAGACTCTTACTGACTACAACCCATCCATGTTCCTTCCTCAGCCCTTTGTGTTCCGGGGGCGGGGTAACTCTTTCGAACGTCCCACAACCCCGGCTGGGACATCCCCTGCCATTAAATTCGATGGACCAAAGTTCAAAAAGACCAAATTACGTACGTCGATATACATCAGATCATAATCAATTTTCAAAACATATGTGATTATATTTTTTTTCAATCATAATTCAAGACAGTAGGTCGTCTAATTATGATAAGTTAATTAAATTTACAACGAATTGTACAATTGATATTGATCTAAAACAATCAATTAAAATCAAGCAATTTGATCTGGGAAAATATTATTTCGTTTATAATGATATCGTCTCCTTTCATTGCGGTTTTTTAAACGGTTTTATTTAATTATTAAATTTAAATTTTACACTCTTCTGTTGAGAGATTAATCTAATATTTGGGCCAACAACCCTTAGGCCCAAGTTCACCGACAAGATAACGGTCCGATTAACTTAAAACAGCTGTTTACCATAAATTCAAACTTCCAACTTTCGATGGTTAACGTATTATTTAAGATTTTTATTCCTGAAACGGTCGATTATCAAACCAGAGTTGAACTAGAAGAGGGTAATACGAAAATTCCAGCTTCCCTGGTTAAAAAACGTTTTGTTTAACGGGCCGATTACGTAACCATCTGTCGGTGAACTTCGCCCTTAGTTCTGATAACAATCATCATCATCAGCCTAATATATTGTCCCACTGCTGGGCACAGGCCTCTTATCGTACAGAGAAGGTATGAGAATTAATCACCGCGCTTGCTCAAGACGGATTGGCTATTTCAGATTTCCTCACGATATTTTCCTTCACTGTCAGTCAGTGATGTCTAAGATATACTTAGAAAGTACATATTACTTTAGAAAAGTCACAAATGACATTTTGATAACAATACAAAAACACCAAAAAAAAAACACAAAAAGATTGTTCAACAAAAAATAGGCGGAAAAAAATAGTAATAAAATCAAACCTAACAATATTCGTCTACACCACAATCAATGATTGATGTTCGATAAGTATTAGAAAAATGCGAAAATATTGTTGACGTTAATTATTTTACGGAACAAAGTCATGCCTTATTATTTGGCGTACCATGAGAGCGTAGCAGGACTAGACATGTGTGGTTGGAGAGTTTGTTGCGCCATTTCTTCTTCCTACCAAAAACACATAGGAAGTGATGAAGGGCGGGCGTTTTGTGAGCTGTCTCTTGTAATTTTGCTGATTTTTGTTATATAATTTCAGTATACCTAATAAAAATTTCGTTAAGGTACATCTATTCTGCATGTCACCCTTTAATTATTCATAATACATACCCCAAATTTCAAAGATATTTTCATTAAAAGAACGGTAGCATTCAAGGATAATATGTATACCTTTCTCCCATAGAACTTCCTAGGGCTCTGTTTAATGTGTATGAAATACAGGAGACGCTGTGGACAGGACTGTATCCAATATCAATAATCTCTCCAGACCGACTTCGGTTACGGCGGCCAATCTCAATGTAGACTAGCCAGGTACGCAGGAGATATTATAGTGCACGCACGCTTGCGCAGACACAGGTGCACTCTCTATTCCCTCACTCTTATAGTCTGATGGGTCGGCAGTCCGACACGAGCGGGGAGAGATCAGGCGCAGGACCGACAGCGACACGTGTTCTCCGAGGGACGGAGGAGTCTTGCTATGTTCAGAAAGCGGTCACTCATCCATGGCCTGACCGCGGCTAGCGCAGCTTATCCTTGCTAATCTATCGATCTGCATGGCTATTACTTAGCTACGAGCCCCTCGAACCAATATTATCGTTACAATAACTCGGAATCAAATGATATCTTCAATATTATGACTATGAAGGCCGCTCTGTCGATAAAATCGATCTTTGCTTGCCAAAATAATATCGTCACATGAGGTGGAAACTCAACTTAACATTTCATCATCATCAGCCTATATATTGTCCCACTGCTGGGCACAGGCCTCTTCTCATACAGAGAAGGCATGAGTATTGATCACCACGTGCGCTCAAGGCGGATTGGCGATTTTAGACTCTTTTAAGTTCAGGTTTCCTCACGATGTTTTTCCTTCACCGTTAGTCAGTGACGTCTAGGATATATTTAGAAAGTACATTATGACTTCAGAAACGTCACATTGGTGATTGCCAGGTTTCAAACCCGCAAACTCGTACACGAGAAGCAGGTGTCTTTACCACTAGGCCACCACGAGTTCTTTCAACAACAAAGGTATAATCTAGGCGAGGAAACTTAACATTTTGTTTCTTAAATATGGCTTACACATTGAGACTTATCTGGTAACTAGCTTTTCCCCCGGGTTTCACTCAAATTCTGAAGGCACTACTACACGCACCCGAATAAAAATACGCTACGTCCTTCCTCAGGGTTCAAGCTATCTCCATACCGAATTTTATCCAAATCGGTTCAGCTGTTTTCCGAAACATACGGAAAAACAACAGAAACGTAACAGACAGATAGATAGACATAGTAACTTTTGCATTTATACTATACAAGCTATTTCCTACGGTTTCGTAGGCGTCGGGAGGGATATACTTAACGCAACTGGATGAAAACTATATCCTTTCCTAAGGTTTAAGCTATCTCCATACCAAATTTCAGTCAAATTGGTTTAGCGGTTTAAGCGTGAAGGAAAGAAAGGTGAGAGAATTCTCCTGTCACCTCTTCAGACGGACAGATAAACATAGTTACTTTCGCATTTGTAATATTAGTATAGATTCATTACTTCTTACAATAAAATAGTTATTTCCAAAAACAAAATTGTTTTAAATATCTGTAAAAGTTAGAAGAAGACAGTGGACCAGTATTAAAAAGACTGTTGATACAATAGAAACCTTTTAGACTCCGATTGAAGCAGCATTGAGCTCTTTAATAGTGCAGGTATTAGGGCGCAACTCAGCACCCCTAGCTCGACGAGCCAGCCCGCGAGCTGAGCTAATAGCTTTAAAATTCCTGATTATAATAATCATATATATTCTGATCCAGCCTGTCCCTTGCTGTCCTTCCCCAGCGACGCCCTAAGCCGAGGCCCGTACCCCACTAGGGGGTGCCCTTAGCGTGAAGTCGCTTACTAAATTCATTTAAGGCACTTCACAGGCAAGCCCGGTTATGCAGTCGACAACCTTCCAGGTTGACATGCGAGATGGCATACAAAAAAAAAGCAACTCAGCACCAAAAACAGTTCACATGAAGTTACCTGTGGGCCTAGCACGAATCACTTTCGAAAGAGTATTCGTATCGAAAGCGATTTTTGAATGGAATATACTAGCTTCTTACGAGCTATTTATTTAAATGTATGAGTTTAATCATATCTTTAGATGCTGCAAATTGTTATTTATGCATATTAAACATACATTTTGCTTTTTTTTTCTTATAAAAACTTTGCCCCACACTAGGAATTACTCCTGTGTCGTGGGTGCGTTTACAAACATACATTACACATGCACAAACACCCAGACCCGGAACAATTTTAGTTGTCCCGTGCGGGAATGGAACCCGCGACACGCAGCGCAGCAGCTAATTGCTCAGCCACTACGCCAGACGTACCGTCAGTTTGCTTTGGTATGGTTGTATTTATGATTTGAAAATCGCTTACATTAACGATATGATTACATTAGTGCGTTCGTGGTTGGCTCACTGTTCTTCTTACATCACCGTTAATTTTCGCTACAGATGTCTAAGGCCCAAGTACACCGAAAATATAACGGCCCGATAAACTTAAAACAGCTGTTTACCATAAATTCAAACTTCCAACTTTCGATGGTAACGTATTATTAGAGATTGTTTTTCCTGAAACGGTCGATTACCAAACCAGGGTTGAACTAGAAGTGGGTACCACGAAAATTCCAGGTTCTTGGTTAAAAAACGTTTTTGTTTAACGGGCCGATTACCTAACCATCACTGATGAACTTAGCCCTAAAGTTACTAAGGTTTTATTTTCAAAAAAATATCATGGAGCACCAAACACCACTATCTACCTCACTCACTATAACAAAATACTTTAAAACACTATAAAAAAACTCACCCACCGCTTCCAAAAGTCAGTGACGCCCCAAAAATCACTAGGTTTTCACTAAGAATTATTTTTATTTTATAATAAACATATTTTTTTATGATTGGTATACACGTTTGCTAATCATATACATCTGATAATGACTTAATACATATGTTATTAATTAATCTACATTTCGTTGCCAAAGATACGCTGGTTTTTAATTATCGCGAATACAGGGTGTTTGTTTTTTTCGAAGGTAATTTGTAGTCAGTGTCATTTAATAATGACAATGACAATGCTAGAATGAAATTGTAAGAAAAAAATGAGGCAATTATATTATACTAGCTTCTGCCAGCGACTTCGTCCGCGTGGAATAGTGGTGCTCCGCTCCTATTGGTCTTAGCGTGATGATATATAGCCTATAGCCTTCCTCGATAAATTAACTATCTAACACTGAAATAATTTTTCAAATCGGACCAGCGGTTCCTGAGATTAGCGCGTTTAAACAAAATGACAACATTTCCCTTCACTGCTCTGCTCCTATTGATTGTAGCGTGATGATAAGTATACTATAACCAGCTCAGGAGTATGACAAATAATTGTACCAAGTTTCGTTAAAATCCGTCGGTAAGTTTTTGTTTCTGTATAGTTTATACTGTCAGACAGACAGACAGACAGACAAAAATTTTACTGATTGCATTTTTGGCCTCAGTATCGATCCCTAATCACCCCCTGATAGTTATTTTGGAAATATATTTCATGTACAGAATTGACCTCTCTACAGATTTATTGTAAGTATAGATTAGATAAACTTATGCTCTTCGATCCTTTTTAAATATTTGTAGATCTTTGACAGTCGTCGGTAGTCAGAAGCCAGAAAGACTGACAACTAGTCTAACCAAAGAAAAAATTACAAATCTGAATATAAGAAAAATTTATCTGAAAAACTCAAGACAAGAAAATCTTGTTTAATTGGTTCACAACACAGTTGGATAAATAATAGTGCTTGTTTGACAAAATAAAAAAATCACATTTGTATCAATATAATAAATACTAGCTGTGACCCGCGGTTTCACCCGCGTCCCGAGGGAACTACTTAACGCACTCGGATAAAATGTAACCTAAAACCCTCTTCAGGGTCCCCTCTATCTCCGTACCAAATTTCATCAAAATCTGTACAGCCGTTCTTGAGTTATAAATAGTGTAACTAACACGACTTTCTTTTATTTCTATAGAAGAAGAAGATTTATAAGAATTATAATTATGTATAGATCCTTATCCTTACTTCCTTACTAATCCTTACTAATTACTAATTTACTAATTTACTAATACATTATAAATGCGAAAGTAACTCTGTCTGTCTGTCTGTCTGTCTGTTACGCTTTCACGCCAAAACTACTGAACCGATATAAATGAAATTTGGTACAGAAATAGAATAGACCCTGAGGAACAACATAGGCTACTTTTTACCCGGGTGCGCTAAGTAGTTCCCTCGGGATGCGGGTGAAACCGCGGGAAACAGCTAGTAATAGATAAATTAAACCACAGCCTATTTATAAACATACAATAAAATATTATCTATAACTGTTAAGACGGGATTTAAAAGCTTTATATGCCAATGTGTTTTGGCTAAATGAAAAATATATCAGTGGCTTGGCAAAAATATTAATAAGGTACAAAATCTTTTACAGACTTTTATTAAATACGTCGAATTTACTTTCCCACTGCTGGGCACAGGCATCGTCTCAAAACAGAGAAGGCATGAGCATTGATCACCACGCTTGCTCATGGAGGCGATTACAGAGTGTTTTTTTTTTATATTTTTTGTTTATTTAATTCAAAAAGGTATTTGCATTATAGGTATATATTTTTTTAGTTGGTTTGGTATCTATAAATAGTTATTCAATTGATCTGATAAATATATGATGTCACAGGTTGTCACTTCTGCATTTTGACAGCTCAAAAAACTTATAAAATTATCAATTGATTGGTAGTGGAAATTGTTCAATTAAAAGTGTTTAAACTATTTTTATTAAAAGAGAAACAAAAACAGTTTTTGCAAAAGGTTAAGAATTAAGATAACGTTAATCCATTTATATTGCGGTATTAAAAAATATTATGATATCCACAGATAAAATATAGATTATACATTTCATCCTGATTTAAGTAGTTGTGACTTAAACTGTCGTTAAAATCTATATTAATAATATTTAAGTGGTATTCGCACGCTAATCTTGTCATTTTTCCTTTCAATTTTAAAATGTTACCACACTTTTATTTAATACGATGTTGCGTGCTGTTAAAAATCTAATTTTAGTGATGCAATGTGACTTCTAATAATTATGAAAGAAATCGCAAGTTTACGCTAATGTGGTCTTTATTTGTAAGGTAAGAAGGTTGTCTTAGAGACGAAGGTACTTTCGAAAAGCATCTTAATCTTAAGTTTTTTTTATTTAATACCTACGATATTTAAGATTCTTACTACTTCACTCACCTGGATAAAAGTTATGGATGTGAGTTAGCCTAGCCCTAGTTTTTTTTTATCGTCACAGTGACAAACATTACAAAGAAAAATGTGTCCAACACGCCTCGGTCATGACTAAGTACAGTCAACAAATTTGAATTATGACCCACCATAAGGTTATATTGTTACATACATTTAAATACAATTAGGTCGACATTCGCGTAAACATAAGTTTCCATGGTAACACGATATAAATTTATAAACAAATTACTTTATAATCTCATAGAAACTATTCTTTTTCGCCAATTGCTGAGTGACTTTTTGACGTTGTCATTTTATAATCGAAAGAGTTCGAACATGGTATTTAAAAGAAAAAAAATGTTCCAAAGTGTTTGGATTCAAAATATGATTATTAATGCTTTATAGAAAATATTATCTATTTTAGTGATAACAAAGGTTAAAATTGCAAAGATCTCCAACCCTTGTCATAGCTTGCTTAATATTTAAAACTTCCTAAGCGCGGCATGCACTGTAAAGGATGGAAATCTTTATTATTTTGACGGTTTCAAACAATTTATCGTCAAAGTGGGTCATGATTCAAATTTGTCGATTGTACATGACAGAATTGAAGGATGAAATTGTAGCATTTCAGGCTCAAACGTCCCTTTCCCAAAATATCCCTTGGTTACAAAACAGTCCCTTTCCCGTAATGTCAATTTCCCAGAATGTCCTTTCCCATAATGGAATGTTCTTAAATTGATTCTTTCTCAAGAAATTTAGTAAACAAATAAACAAAAATCGACCAAGTGCGAGTTGGCCTCGCGCCCGAAGGGTTTCCTACCATTATCCTATAAAAACGGGCAAAAGAAAATACGTTTGTTGTATGGAAGCCCCCTTAACTATTCATTTTATTATGTTTTGTAGTATCTGCTGTTATAGCGACAACAGAAAAACATAATTTGTGAAATTTTCAACTGTCTAGCTATAGCGGTTCTTGAGATACAGCCTGGTGACAGACGGACGGACACACAGCGAAGTCTTACAGAACCCTAAAAATTACATTTATGGTCATTTCGGGAAGGAACATTTTTAGAAAGGGACCTTTTGGGAAGGGATCTTTTTGGGAAATGGACGTTTTGGGAAAGGGTCATTCTGATAAAAGGACATTATGGGGAGGGGACATTTCGGGAAAGGGACTACATATTTGTAACCAAGGGACGTTTTGGGAATGGCACATTTTGAGCCTGAACGATTGTATCTTGGCGCAGAGAGCACGCTTTTTCATTTTAAACTATTAAAAAAGTAGGTAGGTAATTTATAATTATAGGTATCTCTATAGCCATCTGAATTTATTCACGTGAACATGCAACAGACAGACAGACACTTTCACATACAGGAAAAAAAATTAAACAGTGCGCAAATTTTACATAATAAACTTAAACACTTTTTAACAAACACGTATTTTTCAGTTTGGTAGGTCTTAGAACTAAAAACAAAAGTTATAGTTTACGAAAAATATTCATTTAAGAGTTTAATTTGTTTAAAACTCGCCGGTCGGCTTGTGCGTAGATATCAGCTGAGTCGTATTGTATCCGTGAGCTCGCTCTCGCATGCCTAGGCAGTGCAGTGCTATTACGACTAGATTTTGCCCATGTTTTACTTATTTCATAATAGGAAACGAGAGAATAATTTAAAAAAAACAAAAACAAAAAAATTGCGCACTGGTTAAAAACTTTTCTTGTACAAAAGGATGGCCATCAACATTGCGATTTCGAGGATTTAAAAATTAATGTTTTTAATTAGTGAACAGCCTGTATGTTGGAAGGCGATACTTCATACTCGTGTGCGAATTTGTTATTAAACATGCAAAAACGTGGTGTCTGACGATTTAATATACAAAAACTGTTTAATGTTGAAATTATCGGAGACATCAGTGCTAACGTTTTGAGAAGAAAGGCAGTTACTAATTTTTCTTTTTGGATATTGAGTTAAATACTTATTATTATTAGTAATCTGAATCTTTTCCAGATTCCAAACATGTAAGTATTTAACTCAATGGACTAAATACAGCATCATTTCTCCTTTTATCATGAATCCATCTAAAGGTTGTCTGTAAAAGATCGCTTTTAGCGATAAGACCGCCCATTGTGTCACCCTATGTAACTAATTTTCCAATGTCATATGTTTTTCTTTTGGTGTAGATAATAAAGAATATTCTATTCACACTAATATTGCGATTTTTGAAACAAAAAAAAAACAATTTTGTAAAAAGAATATTAATTCTTAACATCCAAAGACATTAATTTATTATTTTTTTATTTATTTATTTTAATTAATTACAACGGTTCAAAACCAATTACAGTAATTAATATATATATATATATATATATATGTCGAAGCGTCAGAGCGGCCATCAGAAGGGTCTTGGCATTTGTTTTCCATCGTGGGCGTTGATATGGTGAAAACTTCAAATAATAATATCACGATTATAACTGTTACCGTTTGTACGTGTTTAATTACACAAAGATACGAAACATAACAAGATAATATCAAGATTAAACTCAAGAGCCAATAGGTTAGCACGGGCGCAGTCTGTCACCAGTCAAGTTATATCCGTCATCCCTGTCACTCCGTATGCGCATGCGTACTACTCTATTCGGAGTTACCCGCTCTTTAAATAGTCGTTATTATTTCAAAATAGCAAATAAGGTTTTAATACGCTTCAACACAATCAAACTTTCAAACTAATAACGGATTTCGTCGCGCGCCGTCACGGCCGTCCTGCATAGTCACACGTCCTCGTGTGCATTGGTCTCATCACCAGTAACTACGAAGAAACAAAACACACAATGACTTACATCGTTATTTACTCGGTCACCCTGACCAATAACAAATGGCAACTCTTTCAACTCCACATAAGTGCACTATGATTCACAAGAAAATCGTGAAAACATATGTCACACATATTAGAACTGCCATCACGGCTCTCAAATTAGTCAGTACCACAAAGGCGAATCAATTTTATAACAATATTAGGGCCACACAGACGTGTTAGTGCCACACAAACCAGTTTGTGCCAAACAGACTCGTTTGTGCCAAACAAACTCGTTTGTGCAAAACAGACTCGTCTGTGCCAACCCAAGCTCGTCAATGCCACACAGGCTCATCAGTGCCACACAGGCTCGTCAATGCCACACAGGCTCGTCAATGCCACACAGGCCAGTTAATGCCACACAGGCCAGTCAGTGCCACACAGGCTAATCGATGCCACACCAGAGTTGAGTTGCAATTGTGAACCAGCCTCGAATGACCAGCCTCACAGTTTAGTCTTCCTGCCATCATTTTGGGCTGTTGCCCTTTTGGCACAATAACGAACAGAAATTATACACCTTGTCTTATTTGAATGTAAGCTTTTTTATTTTGTTTTTGTTGTTTTCATTTATTGTTATGCCAATGTAATAGACATACATAGAAAATATAACTTCACTCATCATCGCCGTCATCGGCACATTCTGTCTCAATTCGATTGAATTCATTAAAATGTAATTCAGGAATTTTGAATTTTGTACACGAATACGTAATTTTTACATTTGCTCTACTTCTATGATATTTAACCTACTCTATACTTCACGGGCTGACTTTTCTACTCTCTCTATTGTTGTTTTGTGAACCTCAAGGTTTTCACCGATCTTAATCAGTAAGGCTTAACCTGCACTATGTGATTGGGATCAATTAATGTAATTTCACGCGGACCCGTATTGAGCTTACTAATAGGCGTACTTACCCTAAAGTAGCTATAATTCTTTACTAGTAACCAAACTAATTGTTATCTCTCACGTGTCAATAAATCATTCATCATTACTGTCTAGCCATTTCCCAACTATATCAAGCAGGAGACAGATTTAAAGAGTTAGGCCATTACCACAACGGGACTTTTTACAACTGGGTGAAACTCAGTCGCCCAGCACCACGGAATATAATTTACATTTAATAGGTCCTAGTGAGCTGTTACACTTGATTCCAGTAATAGGTATGGCAAAAACGCTTGAACGCACGGAAATTTGTTCTAGCTTCCACAAGGTCCGTGTAGTGAACAACTCTAAATGTAACCTGTATACTATTTAACATAATGTTATGTTCATTTTGCCAAAGAGCACACCGGTAGGGCTTCAGTACTAACTGTTCTATACGCTTCACAAAGAAATATCAATGCCAAGCGCGGGCTTTGAAGTAATTTACGTCGTTCCGCCCCTATGGTGGCCCTATCGGCCCAAACAGGTGCCCCGTAGCATATACAACCTAGGTAAGTAGCCCCATAGATCGTTTTTAATGTTAGAAATGACAGGCCCCAAGTAGCTTTAGATATTCGCGTTAAAGCATAAAATTTCTTTTTAGCTTTTCACCGATGGTATTTATATGGTCAATAAATGTAAAATTTCTTTCTAGAATCAGACCGAGATAGCACACTGACTCATTTCGTTTCACAGGAACTTTGTTAAGTTTAATAGAAGGCCACGATTTAAGATTTCCTTTTAGTAAAATCTGATAGGTTTTTTTTTGCGGTGCAAAGGTTAAACGATTTCGATCACCCCACTGAGATATTAGACGTAGACATGTGTCAGCCAAAGCCTCTAGTCTAGCCAGAGTACTTGACTGTATGAGCAGGCCATCGTCCGCGTAACCGGTTAAGGTACTGCCGTATGGAAGCTGAATAATATTTGGCAAGATTAGCCGTCAGACCCTCCGGCCTCCACCTACTAGTAAGGAACGTCAAAGCTCCACAAATAACAACCGAGACCAATGGCCCAACGAGCCCCCCGGTTCACGGAGAAGTCTCGGCAGGGTACAGGTAGTCACCAATCCACAAACCGACCGCGGCAAGCGCAGTCAAACTCAATGTGCAATTATGTGAAAAAACTGCATTGTGTAATCCTGTACAAAACTGTGAAAAGGAATTTATACTCACATTAGGACATCATCCTAATAATGTCAACGCATTGTAATTTCGTTTACCAGGAAATCTATCAGCTCAACTTTGCTTTATCAGAGACTACTCTGAACCAACATCAAAACAGAATGAAAACTTCTCACCGGGTTCATTTACCAGTTAGTCGACTGTTTGTTTAATCGACATTTACTCCATCGTTCGGACCTCGTATCGTTCCAGCTTTAATGGGGCATCGCTTCGCGATGTGGTCCCTTTCAAAGCACAATTGGAGGAAGTTGGTTTCGTTCTTCTGTGTGCTCACTTCTATCGGCTAATACGGTGCACAGGTACCTGAAAACTTAGAAGTAAGCGCCGCTATCGCGACTGCTTTTCTCTCGACATACATTGGGCACTGTTACAGTTTGCCACATTCAAGGCATCGCTGAGAGTCGTCAATACTTGGTTTCTTTGATTCATCTATTGTAGCATTCATTTCATAAACCGGATATCCTCTTTTCCGAAAGACCATTAGTCCTTGTTGTAATTTGTTGTGTTGAGGTAAAAGCTATTCCTTAAAGTCGTGGCTCGATCATCATCGCATATGCTAGGATAGCCGCAATCGCAATCCATTCTTTAGATAAAGATTTTCGTAGTAGTTTCCACAAAATCAAATGTTGTTAAGATTAGGTCTTTTAATTGCAGCCAAAGCATACTAGAAAATCTCAACCGGGCCAACCATGATGCTGCAGTACTTTGAGTAGTAGGCACTTATTGTAATTATCAAGTTACTGCCTGAAAGAGCAAACATAAATCCGCAGTTTCACATCAAGCATGAGCGTCGCTATCCAGGCGATCAGGATTAAATTCAGGCAATGACATTTTGGATTCACTGACGCAATTCTTGTAACATACGTATCAATTCAGCCATGTCACATTGCTGCATTTCAAAAAGACTTTTTGGTCGGTGGGTCATCTTAGGGTTTCACGCACTCTTTATTCCGTGAAATATTTACGGTCTGACCATTATGTTGTACTTTGAAGGTCTCGGGTAATCCCACTTCTGATGTCGAAGCGTCAGAGCGGCCATCAGAAGGGTCTTGGCATTTGTTTTCCATCGTGGGCGTTGATATGGTGAAAACTTCAAATAATAATATCACGATTATAACTGTTACCGTTTGTACGTGTTTAATTACACAAAGATACGAAACATAACAAGATAATATCAAGATTAAACTCAAGAGCCAATAGGTTAGCACGGGCGCAGTCTGTCACCAGTCAAGTTATATCCGTCATCCCTGTCACTCCGTATGCGCATGCGTACTACTCTATTCGGAGTTACCCGCTCTTTAAATAGTCGTTATTATTTCAAAATAGCAAATAAGGTTTTAATACGCTTCAACACAATCAAACTTTCAAACTAATAACGGATTTCGTCGCGCGCCGTCATATATATATATATATAATGGCTGTACCTAGAAATGTGAAAAAAATCACAGTCGTAGCACATGTAATGAACTTACAAGGAAAACTATCACGGCTAAGTAGGCTTAACCTGTTACAGAGTTATAGTCGACTAACTGAGACCTACTACGGAACCCTACTGCGCGTGGCCCGACACGCACTTGGCCGGTTTTTTGGGTAGGAAATCATCAAACGACTCCCGCCGTGGATGGGGCGGAAGGGAGTGTCACTCTTACTGACTAAAACGCATTCATGTTCCTTCCTCAGCCCTTTGCGTAGCGCGTTGGGGAACTCTTAAGAACATCCCACGGCATAAATGGATCCCTAGAGCCAGTTCATCATCTGCCGAGCCTTTTCCCAACTATGTTGGGGTCGGCTTCCAGTCTTAACCGGATGCAGCTGAGTACCAGTGTTTTACATGGAGCGACTGCCTGTCTGACCTCCACAACCCAGTTACCGGGTAACACGGTACCCCTTGGTAAGACTGGTTGTCAGACTTTCTGGCTACCCGAAACGATTGTCAAAGATGTACAAATGACAAACCGGGACCAACAGCTTAACGTGCTTGCCGAGGCACGGAGGAATCTCGTTATGACAAAGACGGTCACCCATCCACGGAGCGGCCGCGCCAAGCGCAGCTTAACCTTTTTATCGGTCGAACCGTGCGGCTGTTACTTAGCCACGAGCTCCTCCTGATCCCTAGAGCCAGTTATAGGCTGGTATTTATCTAAGTACGTTAAGTAGTACCATCGGAATGCGGGAAATAGTCTATTTCGTCTTTGGCGCCACTTGACCACGATGTCTGAGCGATATCAGCTTACTGCACTTAAGTGAAGATAAGGAATTATCATTAAAAATAATATGTAAAAGAATGCATACGTTTTGGCGATCAGGAGCCTTATCATGACGTGCGAAAGCAGGAATGTTTTGTTGCGAAAAAGAGATGTCACTATAAGAGTACCGTCTCATTCTCACTTCTAAACAGTGGTAGCAAAAATGTGGCGGTAGTACAGCCCTAGTGGCTTTATCATCTACGAAAGAATAGATTCGGTGTGAAAAAGACGGTGCTATTCGACGTTAGTAGCTGTCTCGCTCCCACACCGGTGGTAGTTTGGCCCTAAAAGCCTAATTCCGAGAGAGACGGAGCTATACAGGACGGATGCTCCGGCTCCGTCTCATTTTAGCACTGAAATCTGTATAATACAATCCAAGTACTAAATTAGTAATGGCTGAACCGATTGTGATATTTATTTTTGAGATTTCTTCTGATTCACAATAAAACCTAGTAGGTAGCGCTACGATTGGATCAGTCAGTTCTGCTAATATTAAAAAAAACGGTCACCCATCCATAGTCTGGCCGCAGTAAGTGTTGCTTAACCTTGAACAAGTGAAGTAAATAAAACAAATGATTTATACATTTTTCTAAACGTATATTTATTAGAAACATAGCAACAATACCCTTATATACTCTAAGGTAATTACAAATGGCGGTGGGCCTCTACGGAGCCGTGTAAGCGGGTGCATGGGTGCAACCGGGCCCAATGGGGTGCAACAGCGACCCGGATGTTTTCTTAACGGATGCAACTATTCATTATCACATTTGTAAGAATCTGAGTAAAAATTACATTCATTTTTTTCAAGCGATTGTCGCGCCACAGTTGCGCGCTGAAAAATTATAATCTATGTATAAAAAATGAATCCATATTTCCCCTGGTCACGACATCACGTGTGAACGGCTGGACCGATTTGGATGAAATTTGGTACGTATATAGAGGGGATCCTGGAGAAGGTTCAAGGCTACTTTTTATCCGTGTGTGTAAAGCAGTTATCTCGGAAAGCAGTGGTTTCACCCGCGTCCCGAGCGAACTACTCAATGCACCCGGACAGCCTAAAACCCTTTCCAGGGTCCCCTCTATATCTGTACCAAATTTGATACAAATCGGTCCAGCCAGTCTCGAGTTATGCGCTTAGCAACACATTCAGCGATTCATTTTTATATTATAGATAGATAGATACTGCAAGGATGTTTTTATATGTCAATAGTATAGCTAGTAAAAATACTGTTTGAAAAAATCCAAATCGCTCAAGGCTTCGAAAAGATTCAGACGAAATTAGAACCTCAATTTTTTTAGAAGTCGGTTATAAAACACCTCTCTGTATAGTGTCAAACCAAAAATACATTAACATGGTACAAATAAAAATAAATTTAAATTCTCATCACATTCTGAGATCATATCATTGCACTAATTACAAACAGGGTATTGGCAGATAATAATTCACATAATTTGCATTAAATTGCATTTGTAAATTCATTATAATAAATCTCGCTTTTGTACTTAAAATAATAACATTTGGCTAAATTATACAAAAAATAAAACTTTAAATTTGACAACAATTGAAAAATAATAATAACTTAAATTAATAAATCCCTTTTTAGAAAAACAAACAATTCACAGTCGGGTTTGAATTAATTATTAATCTTTTCTTAAAGTCATACACATATACTATTCGTAATACCAATTTAAATTAAAATTAAATTTTAAATACAGTAACTTTTTGGTAACACAATTAATATTAGGTAACTTCATATCATCATCTGCCTAGCCTTTTTCCAAGTTGCATTCGGTTACACTGGAAGCCGAACTTAACAAAGTTAGGAAAAGGCTAAGCTGGTGACTCGAGTCTGTGGCCACACCTTTAAAAAGGACATTTAAACTGCTTCAAGACAAAACATATCTACAAGATCAGTTTAACTCATAATTGGAACGTAATTAAAAAAAAATATCTAGCAGATAAGTTTATCCGGAGGTGGTAAAACTGACACGAAACCTGCTAAGGACCAAATTCGGCCAGGTAAACGAAAACTTTTTTGACCCGTGCGGCTGTTACTTATCCACGAGCTCCGAAAAGTTGAGGTCATACATTTTCTAATGTTCATGGTTTCATTTTAGTTTCACCATCGCGCCACGTCTCCATACATAAATAAGCATCACCCAAAAATAAATAATAGCGAGAAGACACTATCTTCATTTACGGCTCACGGGGAATAAAATAATTCACAGCTTTTAACAATTAAATAAACCAATGCTGAATGCTTTTTAACCTAATTCAACACACAAACCACACAATCTATTCGTATTGTACATAACCGTATTAAATTAAACAACGCTATAGTATAGACATTGAAAATAATACTAATTTTAAGCCAATAATATACATAACTTTATTAATTAATAACATACGAAAAAGTAGGTGGTTTGGACTTGTAAGCAAGTTTTTGGTAGGTTTTGGCATAGTAGAAATAAATAAGTACGATATCTTCATACATACACTCCGAACACGGTTTGCATGTGAGCGCGCCCGTGCGTATGTGTCGTCGCACACACACAATGACAAAATTTATCGCTGCTAAAGGTGCGCCATTCGTGGCTATGGTGGACGTAATATCGTCCCTTTAACTAAAAATTATAAGCGACAGCCGCTACGTGTTTAGGCTATTATCGCTCGCTCGGGGCTCGAGTTGGCCTTCTTATTTGTTTCTACTATTGAATTATTATAATATTGTTTTGGTTAATAATTTGGGAGATCAGCAGACTAATAGGTATTTATAGCACATAAATATACTGTACAGTACATATGCTTCTAGGCACCTTTATTAAAATATAGAAGCGATTTCAATTTTGGGAGATATTGTGTAGCGAAATAATTGCGCCACTATGGCGCTACAATCGCGCGATGTTTGCGCCACTATGGCACCACAATTGTGAGATAATTGCGCCACTATGGCGCCATAGTTGCGTCACTATAGCGCCATAGTTGAGAGATAGTTGCGCCACTATAGCGCCGCAGTTGCGAGATAGTTGCGCCACTATAGCGTCATAGTTGCGAGATAGTTGCGCCCCTATGGCGCCACAGTTGCGGTCATCGCCCATGACCCAAATTGAAGCTACTCTTATCATATTATTAGTATTTCTTATCATTAACATTTTGTACAGTATCACACCGCCATTTTACAAAACGAAATAATTTCAAATACATTTTTACACAATCTTAGGCCAATCCAGATGTCATTTTACGAGAATATTTGGATACTATTTAAATTGACATTTATTTATTCATATCGGTAAATAAACAATCAATGGAAAAGGCATCAATGAGAACAAAAACAATCAGAGACTTTAATTTGCAAACTCGAAATCTAAAGATACAGATTATGTAACATGTTGTGTTACATGTTATTACAAATGTTACAAATGTTATGTTACAAATGTTATACAACATAACATTCAGTATCCACATGAATTACAACATTATAAAACTACGTTTTATAACATGTTATGTTATATAATATGTACGCATCTTTAGGTGGCATGGAGTAATTTGAGAATTGACGTCTCCAATCCTCCCCCTGATACTGACGTCAACTATTAATGCAATGTATATTTTTACGCTGTCAAAATGGAAGCCATCTTGTGTGACGTGATTCACTAAAACATTGTTTATTTAACTGCAAATCAACACGTACTAAAGTTCTTAAGTTTCTATTTAAAGAAATCGAGATATTCATCATAACCTAAAAAATAATCAAAAATATGCTAAATATTTATATCATGTTTTGTGATACTCGTAAAAGTATGAAGTATAAATTGTAAAAAGTTTGCTGCAAGGAGCTGTTACAGTTTTTGGATTACTTCTGAAAAACTACAGCCAAACACCCGATTGATAAATTTTAAGCTGTTGAAAAACTTATCGTCATTTGTGTAAGGCAACTGTAGCCCGCAACTTAGCGCTATGTTGCGATATGTTGAGCGATTTCTTGTAACACAAGCATAAAGTCCTGTTGAGCGATTTCGGGCAACATATGGGCAACAAAGGACCATGGGCAAAAATGTATCAGCTCCGTCCTCACCTACCAACACAAATGGAACTGGTACCAATATTTCCTAAAGTTTCCACTATTTGATATTAAACCTTTTTTTTACAAGGACTTCGAAATATTCGCATAGAAACGTGAGGATACTAGGAAAATCCAATGCATTTGGGCAACGTCCCCATAGTAAAAAAACATCATCTTGATAAGATGTATCAATTGAGCTAAATTTCATTTTTGTTGATGGGTGGGGACGATTCCGCCTATGGTCCTTTGATGCTGTGACCACAGTATTACGATATGTCCCTACAGTAGCGCAACGCCTTTGATGACGCGCGATGCCGGCGCCGGCGTAAGTATATACGCTAAGGTTGTTACAAAATAACAACGAAGCGAAACAATTTTCAACAAAACACGACCGCGTCTGCTCCCGTCCCGCAAAGTAAGCTTGTTTGCGGGACGCGGTTGACACCGCCCGCCGTTGCTCCGCGTAAGTAAATTTCGTTGCGCTACTGTAGGGAGATATCGTCATACTGTGGCTGTGACCATGATTTTAAAACACACGAGTTTAAATAAATAGGTGATCAATAATAATCTCCAGACCGACTTCGGTGACTGCGGCCAGTCTCAATGTAGACTAGCCAGGTACGCAGGAGATATTATAGTGCACGCACGCTTGCAGACACAGGTGCACTCTCTATTCCCTCACTCTCACAGTTTAAACCTTCCCTGGACTACGACAAATATTTCAAAACCAAAATCAGCTACATCGGCCCAGCCGTTCTCGAGTTTTAGCGAGACTAACGGACAGCAATTCATTTTTAGGGTTCCGTAGCCAAATGGCAAAAACGGAACCCTTATAGATTCGTCATGTCTGTCTGTCTGTCTGTCTGTCTGTCTGTCTGTCTGTCCGTCCGTATGTCACAGCCATTTTTTTCAGAAACTGTAAGAACTATTCTGTTGAAATTTGGTAAGTAGATGTATTCTGTGAACCGCTTTAAGATTTTGACACAAAAATAGAAAAAAAGCAATAAATTTTGGGGGTCCCCATACTTAGAACTGAAACACAAAATTTTTTTTTTCATCAAACCCATACGTGTGGGGTATCTATGGATAGGTCTTCAAAAAATATATTGAGGTTTCTAATATCATTTTTTTCTAAACTGAATAGTTTGCGCGAGAGGCCCTTCCAAAGTGGTAAAATTTGTGTCCCCCCCCCCTGTAACTTCTAAAATAAGAGAATGATAAAACTAAAAAAAATATATGATGTAGATTACCATGCAAACTTCCATTGAAAATTGGTTTGAACAAGATCTAGCAGGTAGTTTTTAAGTAATCAGCAATTTTCCTCTACAAACAAACTTAATTATGCGGTCGGAAAAAAACAACTTTTTTTGCGTATTTTTTCTTTACAATGGTCGGAACCCTCGGTGCGCGAGTCCGACTCGCACTTGGCCGGTTTTTATATATAAGATGACACTTCTATTTATCAATGACTCTGTGTTTTACCCAATCAAAGATTTCCTTAAAAAAATGTACCAAACTATATTTTCTCAGTGACTATGAACAGAAATACTACATCTATCTCATTCTTACATCGCTATACTTTCATTTGAACCCCATCAAAGCGATACAAGCATTTTATTGATACACATTTTGTTAAAAATGCTATTTGATTTTAAATTTTGTTTTTTTCTGTTGTACAGCGGTTTTATGCTTTTTTGAGCCGATCTTTCATTAAATACATTTAAAATATACGTATGTTTGTAAAGTATGAGATATGAGTGAGTAAAGAGATGTATGTGTATGAGTGTAGTGGTGGCCTAGTGGTTAAGGCACCTGCCTCTCGTGTACGAGTGTGCGGCTTCGAAACCTGGCAAGTACCAATGTGACTTTCCTAAAGTCATATGTACTTTCTAAGTAAATCCTAGATGTAACTGAGTAACGGTGAAGGAAAACATCGTGAGGAAACCTGGACTTAAAAAGGTCTGACATCGCCTATCCCAATTGAGCAAGTGTTGTGATCAAGTGATGAATGACTGACGGATCAACGCATAGCCTCAACCGCTGATCGTAGAGACCTGAAACTTGGAGGGTGTGGTCTTTGTATGACGTAAGCATCCGATAAGAAGGGATTTTCCGAAATTCTACCCTTAAGGGGGTGAAAAAGGGGGGCAAAGTTTGTATAAAACTCTGTCATTTTTAATTTGAATTCGTACAGCACACGCGGGCGAAGCAGCTGGCGGAAAGCTAGTCTAATCGGCAAAAACGCAACAAGACCGCTGCATTACAATCAGCTACTGCATTTACAAACATACAAATTACAAAAACACCTCAATCATTCAAACTAAATGAAATTTACACAAAGCAAACATACTAATACTAATACACGCCATTACCTGCGTCGCACCTGCGTCACAACTGCGCCACAACTGTGTTACAACTGCGTGGCAACTGCGTCACAACTGCGGGGCAATTGCGTGGCAACTGCGTAGCAACTGCGTCACAACTGCGCGGCAACTGCGTGGCAACTGCGTCGCAACTGCGTGGTAACTGCGTGGCAACTGCGGGGCGACAGCGTGGCGTTTTTTCTCTCAACACCGCCGGTCGTTATTGTTGCGATATGCGATTCTATGCTAGTACCTATAGTAGTTGGGTTTGAACGGGCCTACTTTGTTTAAGCCTAGATATTTCGCCTGCTCGTCCGTTAGCTCCGTCAGGTGGGCATCGAACGTGGGAAGGTGCAGGCTGGCGACGTACTCGTCCATCTTCTTGGGTAATAGGTACACGTCAGCCTGCAACAGAAGTCAACATTTTTTATGAAAACTTCATTTGTTCTGCAAATTGTGTTTTAGTGTTAGTGGGACTACGAATCCATACATCTGCCTAGCCTTTTCCCAGCTATGTTGGGGTCGGCTGCCAATCTAAACCGGATGCAGCTGAGTACCAGTGTTTTACATGGAGCGACTGCCTATCTGACCTCCACAATCCAGTTTACCGGTTAATACGATACCCCTTGGTAAGACTGGTTGTCAGACTTTCTGGCTTCTGACTACCCGTAACGACTATCAAAGATCTCTTACAACAGCTTAATGTGCTTTCCGGGGCACGAAGGAGTCTCGCTATGACATAGATGGTCACCCATCTACGGGCCGACCGCGCCAAGCGCAGTTTAACCTTTAAACTTAGCCACGAGCTCCTCCGTAAACCCCCATACACCCCTTTTTTAATCATACCGGTTACTATCAGACACAAACACATCCGTGTTCCTTCTATTGCCCCTTGCATTCCAGAGCCTCGGTAACTCTTTCGACCAATTCCCCCTTCCGCCCCATCCCTCCCCTCACCTTGTACCGGTGGTGCGGCGCGTTGTACAGCTCGATGAGCGCGAGCGCCTGCGTGGCGGCAGTGACGGACACCACGAAGGAGGGCAGCGACGAGCAGCACAGGTTCGCGAGCCGCCCCTCCGCCAGGAGGACTATACGCTTGCCGTTCGGCCATATTATGTGGTCTACCTGTGGGGGAGAAGGTGGGAAGGTAGATAGTAAAAGTCTTTGTTGCTTAAAGTTTAAAGCGCCTACTATTTTGGCCACATCCGCGCAGACAGACGGCTTGCTTAGCGCCTAGAGCTTATTCAGTCACTTAGCGAGTAATTTAGTAAAACGAACGTTCTCGAATGTTCGCGACGGGCCGGACACCATTAACTAACGGTAAAAAAAAAATGACACAAAACACCTCTGTCTCTGTTTCGCTGTGTCCCATGTAGATCTGTATATCTATGTAGACACGGGTAGGATGGCTAGGGTACCTGGCTGCGCACTCTCTCCCACAGCAGGTCCGGCGTGCGTAGAGCGTGCACGTCGATCTCAGTGTTGCTGTGTCCCATGTTGCAGACGACGCAGCCGTTCTTCATCCTCTCCATGTGCTCGCGCGTCACCACTCCTTTGTTGCCTGTTGCTGTGATTACGATGTCTACTTGGCGTATCACCTGGGGAAATTGTTAAAATATATAAATATATGTTGCAGTTTCCTGCAAATACAATAGGGTGTGATCTGATCGCTTATAATGAGCCATCTCACAATAAAAAAAGAATATTAAGCACTAGACACACACAACAAATTAAAACGAAACAATAATATAAATACAAAAAAATTTTGATTGAAATTTTAAAGCGATAGATAATTATGGAGCTAGTATTATGACAAGGAAGAATGCCATCATTTATCACCAACAGCACCAGTACTCAAAAGAACCACAAATAATAAACAAAATGAACTTGAGGTTAGTATACAGTAACACTATTTTTTTAAATTGTTATTTTCTTTTTCATTTAATCCTCCTCATGGGGAAGGCGGGGTAATACGCCGGAAAAACCCATATTCCCCAAATTCTATTACGCATTTCTCTGCTCCCTGAATAGGTATCGTCTAGTCAAGGGGCGGAATGAGGTATGAGACTTGAGACCCGTTACATCATAAAGGGGCGCACGGGGGAACAAAATGCCCCGACAACTTAGTATTCATTTGTGACTCACCTCATTTAACTTAACGACTCTGAAGCCATCCATGGCGGCTTGCAGAGCGCATATAGGATCTATTTCTGTCACGTAAACCTGAAATAAAAGGATTATTAAATGAGTTGCTTCATTTTCTTCCTAACTAGCTTATTCCCGAGTCCCAAGGGAACTATTTAACGCACCCGGAGATAAGGTAGCCTACAATCGTCTCCAGAGTCCCCTCTATCTCGGTTGCAAATTTTATCTTACCCGATTCAGCCATTTTACGAAGGAAAAAAAGGCTAGGGGGTTCATAACATTAGTCAAGGTCCTTCAAGATAAAACACGTATCTTTAATCTACACTAATATTATAAAGAGGAAAACTTTGTTTGTTTGTTTGTTTGTAATGAATAGGCTCAAAAACTACTGGACCGATTTTAAAAATTCTTTCACCATTCAAAAGCTTCATTATCCACGAGTAACATAGGCTAAATTTTATTTTGGAAAACAATAGGGTTCCGTAAGATATTTGGGTTTTTCGGACACAAGGTGTAAGAAATCAACCAGAAAAGTTACTTTTTTGCGTACGCTACTAATCTCAGGAACTACTGGTCCGATTTGAAAATTCTTTCAGTGTTAGATAGCCTATTTATTGAAGAAGGCTATAGGCTATATTTCATCACGCTAAAACCAATAGGAGCGGAGCACCACTATTCAACGCGGACGAAGTCGCGGGCAGAAGCTAGTAAAAAATAAAGCGATACTCACAACACAGCCCAGCGCTTTAAGCGCTTGACAGCAGCCCTTGCCGACTTCTCCGTAGCCGCACACAACTGACTGTTTCCCGCCGAACATTAAATCTGTACTGCGCTTTAAAGCGTCGATTATACTTTCCCTGGGAACAAAACAGTTGTTTGAAAACTTTATTATAACATACTAGGTGTTTCCCGCGGTTTCACCCGCGTACCAAAGGACCTACTTAACGAACCTGAATAAAAATTAGCCTATAATATAATTATATGTAAATATAATTGTGTGAAAGCTGATATGGCTAGAAGGGATATTGCAGTATGGAAGAAGAAAACATGCTGCGCCGACTCCAAATAAATTGGGATAAGGGCATGCGGATGGACCATCTCCAGAATTCCTTTTATCTCCGTTCCAAATTTTATTCAAATCGGTTCTGTCGTTTTAACGTGAAAGCGTAGCAAAAAAATACAAACTCACTTTTGATTACTCTAACTTCCAAGAGATTAGAGTTGAATGCGTTCGAGAATACAGACGCAGATAGGGAGTTCCACTCCTTTGCCGTGCACATTATAAAAGAAGTTTGGAAACGCTTAGTGCGACAATATTAGTTGGGATAAAAATTCCTCAGGACACCCTCATAGCACCAAACTTTTTATCATTTATACTATTACGAATATCACAAAACATGATGTCAATGATATCAATACATAGATATAATAATTAAGTAAAAAATATATCATAATCATTTAAAAGAAAAACAAAATAATAGCAAAAGTATTTAATTTTATTCTCCATTTTGACAGATCTTGAATGACAGTTCTTCCGTTTCACGTATAAGTAACCTGGTATTTTTTGGTGCACCTGGGTGCTAGAGTCTACTGGATACTCACCTGCAAGAGTACAGGTTGTCGAACTTGGTCTTGGTGACGGAGTCGTTGACGTTCATGGCGGGCACGCACAGCTTGCCCGCCTTACTCAGCTGGTACAGCCGGTGCACGCCCGTCACGCTCTCCTCCACTATCCCTGGAATGGGGGGAATGGAGGACATGAGTTCCTCCACCACAGAAGAAAAAAAACTTGGAAAGATTTGACGGATGCATTTATTTATTTATTTAAATGCTATGGAAGACTTACAGCTGAAATAAACAGATCAAGAACAGTAATTACAGTAAATATTTGGTATGTAAATAATATTATTTTTTTATTTAAAAAATATTTGGGATGTATTAGAGTATGTATTAGAATAGACCACTAGTAGACCACGAAAAGACCATCGGAATAACGACAAAAAAACAGTACCAAAATACCAGTAACTATCCTAGCTACAATACTCGAGTAGACCATGAAAAGACCACGAGTAGACCAACGAATATACCTTTAATATGTTTGAAGGCAGCGGCGTGTTTCTTGAGCATGAGATGGGTGGCATCCCCTCCATCATCGAGGATCATGTTTGGGGTCCACGTCGCAGTTGGGGTGCAACACTGGTCGATGCACCACCAGAACGCTTCTTCGCTTTCACCACGCCAAGCGAAGATCGCATACCCTGAAAAGAACGTGACTTCCAAATATCATGGTTGTTTTTTTAAAGGATTTATTTAAGCAGATGGTCTCTATAGTAGACCTATTTCACCAGTGTTGTCAATCTTAAGAAAAATAAGTGTTCAATATTGAGTGGACTGTATTGTAAATATTTGTATTGAGTCCCCGATGGTCCCCGGGCTGGACTCATAAGGCTATATTGGTCCATAGATCGCTGGTTCAAATCCGGCTCGAAAGACCAGAATGTTCAATATTGAGACGTACTCATTTACTTTAATCTGTTCATCCAACCCGAGGTTCTATTGGGAGCACATATAATATCACTTTTGTGAAACAAATTTGCAGGTCCCTTGACTTCTCAATTATCCAGGTTTCACTGTACATCAAATTAGCTTTCCAACCGCAGCTCCGACCGCGTGGAAATTTTCTTTTACACCTTGAGTTACATTATTCAAGTTTTAGTAGGGATCCCTAATTATTTCTGGAATTAAATATAGACTATGACACTTAGTAAAGATGTAGCTTTCCAACGGTGAAACAATTTTAAAATCGGTCTAGTAGTTTTTGAGTTAAAACCAAACAAATCTTTCCTCTTTATAATATTAGTATAGATAGGCAGTTGCTCCAAATAAAATAATGGAAATCAACCACTCTCCGACTTAAAGACGACTTCTCCGCCCGATTGTATTGGGTTGCAGAGGTAAGATAGTCCAAATAAAACAATTTTAATACAGTAAGGAAACGCCTAGGCTAGGCAGATGATGTTTTACTTACCAGCGTGTGCCAAAGCCGCTGCCACCTCGTTCTGGGTGCTGTATATGTTGCATGCGGCCCAGCGCACGGTCGCGCCGAGAGCGGCGAGTGTTTCAATCAGAACCGCCGTCTGAGCGTTAATGTGTGTGCAGCCTACGATCTGAGGACAATATAAAAAGGCCCATGAGTGTAGGTAGGGGATGCAGGGAGGGGGTGCATGGAGGTGCACATGCAACCCCCTCCCATGAAAAAGATCCCAGGCACAAGGGGTGTAACACCGCTTACTACCTGACTCCAGGCGTCTTTGTATAATTTTTAAAACCGGTCAAACTCGCGCACGAAGTGTTCCGTACCCCATCTAAATATATATAAAACTCAAAGGTGACTGACTGACTGACATAGTGATCTATCTCAGCCCAAACCACTGGAGGGATCTGGCTGAAATTTGGCATGCAGGTAGATGTTATGGCGTAGGCATCCTCTAAGAAAGGATTTTGATAAATTCTACCCCCAAGGGGATAAAATAGGGGATGGAAGTTTGTATGAAATATTTGTCAATTTTAAACTAACATTAGACACTATATTTATATTTTTAATCAATATATATAAAAATCAATGCCACTATTCGTTGTAATTTTATAACTCAAGAACGGGCTCACCTATCCAAACCAAATGTTTAGGCTTTGTTCGGACTATTTAGTAGATGGTTCATGTGAAGTTTGCACAAAATGGGTCGAGCGGTTCATCTTTAATTTGAATTCATATAGCCCACGCGGGCGAAACCGCTGGCGGAAAGCTAGTGTTGTATAGAAATGGAACCCTTATTAGTGCGCGAGTCCGACTCGCACTTAGCCGATTCTAGTATTTGTTGTTATAGCGACAACAGCAATACATCATCTGTGAAAATTTCAACTGTCTAGCCATCACGGTTCATAAGATACAGCCTGGTAACAGACAGACGGACGGACGGACAGAGAGTGAAGTCTTAGTAATAGAGTCCCATTTTTACCCTTTGGGTACGTCACCCTAAAAACTAACAAAGCTGATTCGGAACGACCCGGGAATTGAAACCAAGACCCCGTTCACAGCTGAGTTATGTTTTACAACCACTAGACCAAGCAGTTAAGTTTCTTTTGTGTATTCTTCTCTTTTGTACTTTTTCTGTTATAGCGTCTGTTTTGTGTGAATAAATGTTTTTTCTTTCTTTCTTCTTCTTTCTTTCTTCAGTTGAACCAATAACCCTCTTAAGATTTTTATTATTTATTTAATTAAAAAAATGTTGCCCCACACTAGGAATTACTCCTGTATCGTGGGAGCGTTTACAAACATACATTACCTAGAAACGAAACCGCGACACGCAGCGCAGCAGCCAATTGCTCAGCCACTACGCCAAACGTGCCTTCAGTATTATTATATTTCCAAAATAAACAACAAACTGGTTATATGTAATAACAAAATCAAACTCAACTTTCAGACCTACGTTTATATCAGTTAATTGGTCAATCAATCAAACCACTCCAGCCGTTTACTCATCAATCATACTCCCATCTTTCAATCTGATGTCTGAAACTGTGTCAGACTTTTGATTAAGTGACTTGGTATAGAAAAACACCATAAGGGTTTCTTTTTTACAAAATGGTACGGTTCAAAAATCCATCTAATATTCATCATAATCAGCCTATATTATTGTCCCACTGCTGGGCACAGGCCTCATCTCATACAGAGAAGGAATGAGCATTGATCACCACGTGCGCTCTATTAAGTCCAGGTTTCCTCACGATGTTTTCCTTCACCGTTAGTCAGTGGTGTCCTAAGATATACCTAGAAAGTACATATGACTTTAAACTGGAAGAAATAAATGATCTTTCTTTCTTTCTTTACTTTAGAAAAGTCACAATGGTACTTGCCAGGTTTCGACCCGCACTCTCGTACACGAGAGGCAGGTGCCTTAACCACTAGGCCACCACGACCTACTAATATTATTCATGTCAAATTCTGTATCTAGGTAATAAAAGAATTTGTATGAAAGGACATGGCCGGATCCTGCCCTCAGAATTTACATAAATGTACAGTAACTGCTAAATAATGAAAATTACTTCTGTAATAAATAAAAATTAATCGCATTAATTATATTTCTCTAGAACTTGAGAGAAAATATACGAAAATAATATGTTTGTTAATTGTCTTTGTGTGGTTTTTATTTTGACTTTGTCATTGAATAAAATGGCTGCGTTTGGATACATGCATTAGACAAACATTGTATCTGATGCCCGCCTGAAGGTCAGACTAAAATATATAAAATCCATGAATGTTAGCATTGTATTGTTACGGTAAATACCTACTTATAAAAATCAACTGTTTGATGATTATGGCAGACACCATTTTTCGAGCTGCCACTCGTCTTCATACCGCTCACATTACGCATTATGCATCGACAATATACTCAAGAGTGTGTATCCAAATGTCCTAGAGTAATTTTGACAATTCTGACGTTTTAGGTTTCGGCGCTTTAAATTAAAAACCAAAAAACTATCAATATCTACTACAGTCTTGCGTTGATCATAATATCACGTATTTACTGTTCTGAATATTTTAAATTGACCCCACGCTATCGTATACCGGACTTTCGTTTACGCTTCTACTATTCTATTGTGTATATTAGGCTTGTTTGTAAGCAAGCCCGTTCCTACTATGGAGAACACGTTAGAAATAATGGCATTTATGAAGTGGAAGTGTGTCCAGAATTGCAAAATGCGCATAACATGATTGCACAAGTGTGTGGAAATAGCCCTTATCTTTTGAGAGGGAGAATAAAGTCACGGCACATAAGCCGGAAACAATATTTTTCTTATATTTTGTTTGACAGGGAGCCATCTAGCCACAACCCCTTGGATTCCATTTTAGGCTATTGTTGTAGCTGCCTAGTTGGAAATCGGACAGTTGGGTGTTGTTGCCATGTCATGACGTAGTTATGGTATTTGGGCTGGGCCAGGTATCAAGCAAATATAACAGCACCAGCCTCATTCCTCGATAGCGTTTTGTTGATCTTTGAAGATGAATAGGCTTTAGAATCTTACTTAAATAAAAACTCAAGTGACTTTTCAGTGTTTTATTGTCTATCAAATTGTATAGGTAGTTTTTTGCAAAGTCGCTATGAGAAAGTCATAATATCCAGAAATATTTGTAGGTGACGAACTCTTTTTCTCTATCATGGCTTGCCTATATAGACGTTTGAAAACTCTACTACTCAGTAAGTTTTATTTGGTATTTTGGCTCTTCACTAGAGCCTTCAATTCTATGAAAATGTATGGAACACCGAATTAGAGAGTATTCTGTATATTTTTTATAAAATAAGATATTTACAGATGCACTAACATCGATGTGAAATATCGTGTCGGCTAGTGAAGAAACTGCCTTTATAGTCATTGAAAATATTTCACGTTTAGTTTCGCCTATAAAACTCAGAACCGTTGATTATTGCTATTCAAAATGTTTAGGCACTTATTTTTTTGTATCATATTTTACGTATCTCTGTCAAGTTCTCTGATCATAAAACTTAAAATATTGTAAAAACAAACCTGTAAGCTTTAATATGACGTACTGTTTATCAATGTACATGAGATTTTTTTTAGGGCACAGCTCCATACAAAATCCGGCCATGTCCTTTGGCACATACCTAGTTTATAACCTGAATTAAACAGAAAAAATACTTTTTATCTGGGTGCCCCTCACGACGCGAGCTCAACAGCTAGTTTAAACCAAATTTATTTTGAACTTAACAAGGCCCCATGAATTAAGTTCACTAGACTTATCCTCCACTTCCTGACAAGTACCAGACACCTTATCCAGAAGATAACTTAATACAAATTTTGTTTTATTCATAAAATCTGGAAAATAGTTCCTTCCAAGCTTTGTTAAGTTTCAACCCCCAGAATGAAGAACCATGGACCTTAAGCTGCAAGTATTTCTGCCGGGGCTGCGGGACGTTCGAAAGAACTACCGCGCCCCCGGAATACAAAGGGCTGAGGAGGGAACATGGATGGGCTTTTTTCAGTAAGAGTCTGACACTTCCTTCCGCCCACCCACGGTGGGAGGGGTCATTTTATGATATCCCATCCAAAAAAAATATAAAAAAAAAGATGCAAGTATTTAGGATTTATTTTACCTTGGCATCTTTTAGCGGCTTATCATCCTTCGCCCTAGCTCTAAGTGCCATGATACCCGGCATCTCTTGCTCCGCGATCTCAATCTCCCGTCTCCCGAAGGCATGCTGTTCGATATTCCTGACGCAGTAGGCTGGATTGGGCTGGCCGGCTGCTATGGCTTTCTCATGGGGTTGAACGCCTTCATCTTCATCTGATGATGACCCTAGAACAATAAGAGAGAGGGGGTTTAATCATGCGTCTTCGTTTCTTATCTGGTGTATCAACCTAACAAGCCCTAGTGTCAGAGTTTTTCCAAATCCACCTGACGGTCTCTGATATGGAAATTTAACAACAAATGCTATCAAGGTAGCGGCGGGGTACGACGGCTTAACGTGCCCTCCCAGACACGGGGGTGTAACACCACCACATCACGCACGCTTGCGCAGACACAGGTGCACTCTCTATTCCCTCACTCTCATAGTCCGATGGGTCGGCAGTCCGACACGACCGGGGAGAGATCAGGCGCAGGACCGACAACGACACGTGCCCTCAAAGATTAGTAGGGATCTCGCTATATTTTTAGAATGACCCCGAGTAGTTCAGTTTGTCTTGTAGTTATAGATATTATTTTTCAGAGTCCCGCCCTTTCGGAGGCAAACGTGGGGCCGAAGCCAACAAGCAGAAGCCCTTTGAGACAACTTTAGTGAAATGTAATGGTGACAAACAACCGGTGATTGTCTCTGTATACACTATAAAATTGCACCCAGGGACAATCCCCGGCTTGTGCAGGACTATTGCTAAACATGGAAAAAACTACTTGGACTATTGTGATGAGATGATAGTGGAATAGGATACGAGGAACTATGGAAATCTATGACGCTTGACGAAACAATGCAAAAATACACGTATTTATTTACTGTAATTCATTATCATCTGCTTAGCCTATTCCCAACTATGTTGGAGTCGGCTTCCAAGTCTAAACCGGATGCAGCTGAGTACCAGTGTTTTAAATGGAGCGACTGCCTATCTGACCTCCACAACCCAGTTACCGGGTAACACGATACCCTTGGTAAGACTGGTTGTCAGACTTTCTGGCTTCTGTCTAACCGTAACGACGGTCAAAGATCTACAAATGACAACCGAGACCAACAGCTTAACGTGCTTTCCGTGGCACGGAGGAGTCTCGG
Organism: Pyrrhia umbra; assembly: GCA_963891755.1. Taxonomy (NCBI): domain Eukaryota; kingdom Metazoa; phylum Arthropoda; class Insecta; order Lepidoptera; family Noctuidae; genus Pyrrhia; species Pyrrhia umbra. The sequence goes on from OY982944.1 coordinate 1,321,761, forward strand.
TATTACAAAGATGGTCAGCAATCCACGGACCGACCGGTCGAACTGTGCTGTTACTTAGCCACGAGCTCCTTTATTTAATGTTATTATAAAGAAATTAAATAACACTTACAAATATCACTTCCAGATACAATGGAATATCTCTTCTTGGCTTCTTTAGATTTTCTCACTTCATTTATAGTTTCCATTTTAATAAACACTTATATAATTATCACCGTGCTAAGTATTATATGTACTTATTATAAGACTTATCTATACATATAAAAAGCTTTGTCCTGAATGACTGACTGACTGACGGATCAACGCCAAAACCGCTGATCGTAGAGACGAGAGACATTAAATTTGGTATTAACATTATACCAAATTTCATCTCAATCGAACCAGCCGTTTAACCATGAAAGCGTAACAGACAAACAGAGAGACAGAGTTATTTTTAAGTTTGCAGACATTGCGTCAAACAAGAATTTTATCGAAGCCACCAAGTTATTGCGATTACAAACACATTATAATTCCTCAAGGTCGGCTAAGAATAGCCTAACGTATAGCTAAACTATAAATCAATAAATACGCATGCCTTTTTCATAGTTATCAGCCTATATTTGTCCCGCTGCTGGGCACAGGCCTCTTCTCATACAGAGAAGGCATGAGCATTGATCACCACGCTTCGCTTGCTCAAAGCGGATGGGCGATTTCAGACTTTTTAAGTCCAGGTTTCCTCACGATGTTTTTCCTTCACCGTTAGCCAGTGACATCTAAGATAATATACGAACCCCTACACTGGTACACGAGAGGCAGGTTCTTTAACTACCAGGTCATCACGACTAATGCCTTTTTTTCGGGTGGGAAATCATCAAATCGAAAAATCCTTTCTAAACAGATGCCTACGTCATACAAAAAACACACCCTCCAAGTTTCAGGTCTCTACGATCAGCGGTTTAGGTTGTGCGTTGATCCGTCAGTCATTCAGGACAAAGCATTCTTTGTATAGATTAGAGTATAAATGTGTAGCTTTACCTCGTAAATCATTGGACTAGACCAGTAAGGAAGCTTACCTAGGTTTATGATAACAATTAGGATATAATCATGGAACATACTATGCATACACTTGAGCCATTAATTGCCCATTCTTAGTGAAACTGAGGTTAAATTAAGGTTAAATAGAGGAAAAAATAACGGTCAAGAGCGAGAAGAACTTGCGGGGCGAGAGTTCCGTAAATTTTCGGGCTTTCTGTGGTCTATAAGTGAGGGGAATTATTTTGTTTATATAATACACCAGCCGGCACGGGGAACTTCGCACTGTCCCATCACTTTTTTTGTAAAATTTTCCAATATTTTAATAATTATTCTTCTATTCGGGACGGAGACAAATCGGAGAGTTGGAACATTCCCGACTTTGTTTTATTTAAATAGATTAGATTATACAAAATATATTCCTTCTGTTTACATAGTACATATTAGGCCAATAGTTTCAGAAACGTTTTAATAACAGTCAATTATTGTATTCGTATGTTTTTTTTAAATATGCACGAAATTATTACAATAAAAGAAACCTTATTAATTTTTGGTCGTCCCAAAACAGACATACACGCGAGAGATAACATATATCAGTAGCGTTTTTCTACACAACGTGCGGAACCCTAAAAAATGCACTAGAATACTAGATCAACCTGTTTGTAAATACCTTGATATATTCTAGCTTAATCTAGGTAAACATTGCAAATAAGGCAATTTGCTTTGGCGCGGGTTTTACGGGCAAAGCTGATAGTTGCCGACTTCCTTAGTTAATTCGGTCACGGTGATACCAGACTTAAAGAATCATGGAAATATACGTAGATACTAAAATATTCGGAATATATAATATCTAGGTACAATATATTGGTGGTTTTTTTTCGGATGGGACATCATCAAAAGACTCCTCCGTCGCGGGTGGGGCGGGAGGGAATGTCAGACTCTTACTGACTAAACCACATCCATGTTCCTAGAGTGATAATTATATCGATTCACAACTCATCGGAATTTGGACTGATATAAATTATAGTTGCCTGATTGAACATCTTGGCAAAAGAGACATATGAAACTAGCACCATCTTGTCTTCTACACCAACTAACTCGCTCATTCCTGCATGCCGAGGGTACTACTTCAAGTCACCAATTGCCTAGCCTTTTCCCTAGTTGGAGTCGGCTTCCAGTCTAACTGGATGCAGCTGAGTACCAGTGTTTTACATGGAGCGACTACCTATCTGACCTAAACACCCCTTGGTAAGACTGGTTTGTCAGACTAGATACACGTAAAGTGAGGATGAATATTTTGTTTCTCGTATATCCCGTTTTGTGGGGTATCGCCCCTGCCCCCTCTCTAAATTTTGAATGGCTGTACCTAGAGATGTGAAAAAATTCACAGACGTAGCACATGTAATGAACTTAAAAGGAAAACTATCACAGCTAAGTAGGCTTAACCGATTACAGAGTTATAGTCGACCAACTGAAACATACTACGAAACCCTATTGCGCGTGACCCGATACGCACTTGGCCGGTTTTTTTTTATATTAAATACATTCTTAAAATAAATTGTTAAATCCCTACTTACACCTTTACTTATTCATTGCTAAATCTTTTCTCCGCCACCTATGAGGTAGTCTGTAAGCGCGTTTTTTTCCACGTGGTATCCCCAGTAGGCCTACTCCACAGACATCTTGCCGATGAGGTAAACCTCGACATAATCATATTTTCAATCAGTTATTAGCTAGTTATTCTATTCTACTGTTCTTCGATGGACCAGGCTGTGTGTTTTTATATTACTACTAGCTGTTTCCCGCGGTTTCACCCGCATCCCGAAGGAGCTACTTCACGGACCCGGGTAAAAAGTATGTTGTTCCTCAGGGTCTATTCTATCTCTGTACCAAATTTCATCAAAATCGGCTCACTGGTTTAGGCGTGAAAGCGTAACAGACAGACAGACAGACAGACAGAGTTACTTTCGCATTTATAATATTAGTAAGGATCACACAAAATCGTTAGCCGATTGATATGAATCTAAACTTAGATTCTGAGAAAAACCGCAGACGTCTTTACGAGCAAACTTTGTCTAATACACCTATATTGCTATAAAATCTTTCCGCCAGCGACTTCGCCCGCGTGGGCTATACGAATTCAAATTAAAAATTACAGAGTTTCATACAAACTTTCCCCCCCTTAGGGGTAGAATTTCGGAAAATCCTTTCTTATCGGATTCCTACGTCATACAAAGCACACACCCTCCAAGTTTCAGGTCTCTACGATCAGCGGTTTAGGCTGTGCGTTGATCCGTCAGTCATTCAGGACAAAGCATTTTAAATGTATAGATATATAACGAACTTAAAAGAAAAACACTGAATCCTTAAATGTGTGCTTTTTGCGTCGGGTAATAATTGTAAATTTAATATCTTCACTAGTTGCATAAGTACCTAATGTTTATTTTTAAATGTGATATCTACCTACCTATTTAAATTAATATTTCCTAGCTAAGCAAGTGTAATTATCAAGTTTTTTTTACGTAAGTAGCATTGACCGCAGTTTTAGCAAGTCAAATGAAGTTTTTATTGAATATTAGTTTGCCTCGTGCTAAAATTTATATACTACTATACTCCATCTATCTATACTTATAATAAATCTGTAGAGAGATCAATTCTGTACATGAAATATATTTCCAAAATAACTATCAGGGGGTGATTAGGGATCGATACTGATGCCAAAAATGCAATAAGTAAATTTTTTGTCTGTCTGTCTGTATAAAAACTACTCGACGGATTTTAACGAAACTTGGTACAATTATTTGTCATACTCCTGAGATGGTTATAGTATACTTTTCATCACGCTACAATCAATAGGATCAGAGCAGTGAAGGGAAATGTTGTCATTTTGTTTAAACGCGGTAATCTCAGGAACCGCTGGTCCGATTTAAATAATTCTTTCAGTGTTAGATAGTCCATTTATCGAGAAAGGCTATAGGATATATATCATCACGCTTAGACCAATAGGAGCGGAGCACCACTATTCCACGCGGACGAAGTCACTGGCAGAAGCTAGTTTACAATAAGATTAGACATTTAAACGAACGTTCAAACGATTTTAAACTCTATTGCTAGGGTGGCATAGCAAAAAACAGATGCAGAAAATATATGGTATTTGTAAACATCATTTTGCTTTCATCACCATCCCTATCTGTACAGAATAGAACTCAAAATCGGTTGAACAAGGTGCAAAAAGGGTTTGGTTTTTTTTTTCTAATCTTATTGTAAATGAAGTATTTCCCTCGGTTTCACCCGCATCCTGGAGGAACTACTTCAGGCAATCGGATAAAAAGTATCCTATGTATTAATCCAGGTTATAAGTTGTCGGGGCTACAGAATTCATCAGCCTATATATTGTCCCACTGCTGGGCACAGGCCTCTACTCATACAGAGAAGGCATGAGCATTAATCACCACGCTTGCTCAAGGCGGATAGGCGATTTCACACTTTTTAAGTCCAGATGTCCTCACGATGTTTTCCTGCACCGTTAGTCAGTGACGTCTAAGATATACTTATAAAGTACATATGACTTTAGAAAAGTCACATTGGTACTTGCCAGGTTTCGAACCTGCACACTCGTACACGAGAGGCAGGTGCCTTAACCACTAGGCCACCAGGACTTTCTTTTTACTTTCTAGGGCTGCAGAATGTTCGATAGAGTTACCGCGCCCCTGGAATACAAAGGGCTGAGGAAGGAACATGGATGGGTTTTAGTCAGTAAGAGACTGACACTCCTTGCCGCCCTACTCACGGCGGGTGGGGTCATTTGACAATTTCTCATCCGAAATTTTTCACTTTTCACTCAAATCCATTCAATAGTTTTTGCGTGTAAGAGCAACAAACAAACATACATACATACATCCTCACAAACTTATAATATTAGTAGGATAAACTTCATAGACACGCTTCGAGGTGACCGAGAGTACCGAGGTACCTAGTCGCCCGACTTTACTAATTTTCTTTTTGCTCAGCACCTAAGGCTCATAGCGTGATGTTAAATAGACTATAATCTTCCTCAAGAACTGGGCTATCCATTGCATAAGGAATTATCTAAATCTGACTCCTAGTTTCAGAGATTAGCGGGTTCAAACATACAAACAACTCTTAGTTTTGTATATTGATACTAAGTTGTTTTTTCACTTGTGTTCTGAGGCTACTACTTAACGTACCTGGATTAAAAGTCCAATAACCTTCCTAAGGTTCCAATCTATCTGAATAACAATTTTCATTTATATCGGTCCAGCCGTTGCACCGTGAAACCGTGACAAACATACAAACGGTATATTCGCAATTATAATAAAAGTATATTAGCTAGGATATAAATATCTAGTCCTAAACATAGGATGATAATAAGTGTAACCTAAACAAAAAAATAAGGAAAACCAAGATCGAACGTAAAGGTGGTATCACACGGTTATAAATTGCCTGTCGACATTCCCCGAGCAATATAACGTGATACTATCGAGCTGTCGGAAAATTATTTATGATGGTGTCGAAATTGCGCGGATTTTCAATATTGGTAAATTTTATTATTGCGTCAACCACGGTGATATGGGATATGTAATTTATTGCTCGCAATTTATTACTTATTAATTTATTAAAATTTAATTGCTGCCCGATAATATGACACATGACATGCGCTGACATAAAATTCTTATTGAGGTTTTTTGCCACTTTTTAGATATGACGTTCACAAAATCGTAATAGGTTAGGATTTTTTTATTAATTGCGCTGTTTTTGAATGAAATTATTCAAGACTCATGTGTTGACTAGAACGCAATTAATATTTCAAAAAAATGGCAGCGACTTCTTCTCCATATAAACCATAATTTTACGGCACGTATGACGTAGTGGCTGAGCAATTGGCTGCTGTGCTGCATGTCGCGAGTTCGATTCCCGCACGGGACAACTAAAATTGTTCCGGGTCTGGGTGTTTGTGCACCCACGACACAGGAGTTATTCCTAGCGGGGCAACGTTTAAAAAAAATCATACGGCCCGTGCGCACCGTATTCTTAAAAAGGGATCCAATCCAAACTTTCCATTCACGTATTAAAACAGAAGATTTTTTTTCTTTTTTTTACAGATTTTAATAATCTACAAAACATACCGTGACACCGGGCCTTAACCACAACGAACATACATACATGGTGTACACAGCAACCAGTCCCATCAAACCACTTTGAGAATTAGTAGGTATAAATAAATCTAACATACCCATAACTAAATGCACCTTCTAACTTAACCAGTGTCAATGAACTTTAAACTAGAACTAAAAAAATTTTACTAACAAAGTTTGTCATACCTTTTTGTGGTTCCGTAGTAAACAAACTTTTATAGCTTCGTCATGTCCGTCCGTCTGTTAGCAGCTTACCTCATAAGTATACATACCTATTAATCAGGCCGACGAAAAGATAAAATAATAAAAAAAAAATCATACCTCCCCTACACGTAAAGTGGGATGGTGACAAAAACATCCGCCCGAGGCATACTCTCACCATACCCGATGACGCTATAACCCTCTTCCAAGAGAGCAGTAGGTCCACTAGCACTCTACACAACGTCGCGACGACCTTGTCCATGCCCTCCCGACCCTAGCTCGACGAGCCAGCCCGCGAGCTGAACTAATAGCTTTAAAATTCCCGATTATAATAATCATAATATATTCTGATCCAGCCTGTCCCTTGCTGTCCTCCCCCAGCCCTAAGCCGAGGCCCGTACCCCACTAGGGGGTGCCCTTAGCGTGTAGCCGCTTAGTTTTGTAAGTTGAGCCCTGGCTGGAGGCCCTAAATTTATTTAAGGCACTTCACAGGCAAGCCCGGTTAAGCAGTCGACAACCTTCTAGGTTGACCTGCGAGATGCCATACACAAAAAAAAAAACAAAAAAAAAGTGACAAAAACATCCCTTGGTGGGATGTCATTTGATATTATTATGTAATTCAAAAATACTGCAAGTGAGAGGAGACATTTTTTTTCCTAGGATCCGACCAAATATTAGGCTTTTAAAAGCATTTTTTTTAAAACAAGTAACAAATTAAATAATTATAATCAACTATTGTCTGTACTAATTAATTCTACGAAAAATATAAACAAAATCATAACCTATACCTAATTTTATTCTATTTTTCCCGTATAGATAAATAAAATCGCATTAAATGACTGATGATGTTCAGAGCATGAAATTGACATAAATGCGCCATCCTTACGCCATTTTGTTAATCAGAACAAAATAGGTTACAACTATACTTTAATTTTTCTTAAAAAAAAAAAGGTAGGCACCGACAATAACCAAAATGCGCTGCGGAACCCTACACAGCGAGCGATTTTTTTACCAATCTATTGCCGAGGAACTTTTTTCCTCGTTGAAGCGTCGCCATCGTGAGTAAACAGAAACTGGATCTCATTCGATAACTATATAAACCCTAGTTCAGCTTGAGTATGGCAGTTTATCAAGAATATTCGCAAGATGAAATCGTTTGTAGTGTTCTGCGTGTTGGTAGCCGGCATTCAAGCCGCTGTGAGTAGATTTTTTTTTAAATATTTATATAAATTCTATATCTATCTATATAAAATCCCTTTTTCCCTTGGTCACGGTACACGCGTAAACGGCTGGACCTATTTGGATGATATTTAGTACGGAGATAGAGGGGAACCTGGAGAAGGTTTTAAGCTACTTTTCTGACATTTATTTATTTAACTGAGGACAAAATTGAATAATTTCGCTATTATTTTTCTGTTTTTCGTCTTAATATTTATGATATATGTTTAACTCAATTATAATATTTATGTACACAAAAATACTAAAAGTATGCTATTGATGTTTTGTGATACTCGTTAAAATATAAAGTACTAGCTTTCCGCCCGCGGTTTCGCCCACGTGGACATTTTTTTACACCTTGGGCAACATTATCCAAGTTTTAGTAGGGATCCCTAATTATTTCTGGAAATAAATATAGCCTATGACACTTCGTAAAGATGTGGCTTTCTAACAGTGAAAGAATTTTTAAAATCGGTCCAGTAGTTTTTGAGTTAAATCCCTACAAACAAACAAACAAATCTTTCCTCTTTATAATATTAAGTATAGATGTGTGTCTGTCCAAGTTTCATCCAAATTCTTGCAGTTTTTTGGTAAAAGAACAACCAATCAATACATCCTTACAAAACTTTCGTATTTATAATATGTATTGTTAATCTTTTTAGGGTTCCGTAGCCAAATGGCAAAAACGGAACCCTTATAGATTCGTCATGTCTGTCTGTCTGTCCGTCCGTATGTCACAGCTATTTTTTTCAGAAACTATAAGAACAATTCTGTTGAAATTTGGCACGTAGATGTATTCTGTGAACAGCTTTAAGATTTTGACACAAAAATAGAAAAAAAACAATAAATTTTGGGGGTCCCCATACTTAGAACTGAAACTCAAAATTTTTTTTTTCATCAAACCGTGTATACGTGACCATCAATACGTGTGGGGTATCTATGGATAGGTCTTCAAAAATTATATTGAGGTTTCTAATATCATTTTTTTCTAAACTGAATAGTTTGCGCGAGAGGCACTTCCAAAGTGGTAAAAATTGTGTCCCCCCCCCTGTAACTTCTAAAATAAGAGAATGATAAAACTAAAAAAAATATATGATGTAGATTACCATGCAAACTTCCATTGAAAATTGGTTTGAACGAGATCTAGCAGGTAGTTTTTAAGTAATCAGCAATTTTCCTCTAAAAACAAACTTAATTATGCGGTCGGAAAAAAACAAGATAATTGCGACTTTATTGCGTATTTTTTCTTTGCAATGGTCGGAACCCTCGGTGCGCGAGTCCGACTCGTTTTTTTATTTTTCACTCAAATGCTACTGAATATAGATGAAATGCACCACCAGTTAGTAAATCAAACATAACCTAAAAATAACTACGGTAAATCAAATTACACCGTGTATACACCCGTATACACGGTGTAATTTGATTTACCGTTTTCCCAAAAAGTATGTATCTCTATACTAATAATAAAGCTGAAGAGTTTGTTTGTTTGTTTGTTTGAACGCGCTAATCTCTGGAACCGCTAGTCCGATTTGGAAAAATTCTTTCAGTGTTAGATAGGCCACTTATCGAGGAGGGCTATAGGCTATCATCACGCTAAGACCAATAGGAGCGGAGCACTATTATTCCACGCGGACGAAGTCGCGGGCAGAAGCTAGTATGCATATATAAAGATATCTGTCAGTTTCGGGAACAGGGTCAAAGCTGGTGGTTAGGGCTCCAGAGACAGGAACCTCCTCACTATACGTGCCATATCAAGGAGAACCACCTTCTAAATCAGGCCCTTGACCCAGCCGCCTAACGAGAGCCTCTTGTAACATTTTATCATTGAGAAAAGTCCTTTTGCTTTACTTATAAGCCAATTAAATCAATTCTCACTGGTTATGTCACCTGCCGGGGCAGCGGGATGTTCTATAGAGTTACCGCGCCCCCGAAACACAGGGCGAAGAATGAATATGGACGGGTTTTAGTCAGTAAGAGTCTGACATTCCCTCCCGCTCCATCCACTGAATACTATTTCAAGGAGCGAGTGCCTATCTGACCTCCGCAATCCAGTATCTAGCAACACGGTCATGACCACGCACCGACCGCTCTTAATGCAGCTTAACCTTTGATCTATCGACCCGTGCGGCAGTAACTTAGCCACGAGCTCCTACAATAAAAAAAAAATTACTTCCAAAAGACCTAACACCAACTCTCTTTCTTCCAGAACGTGTCACTCCCACCAAAACAGAATGAAAAAGCCAATCAAATAGCCGCCGAATGTATCAAGGAAACTGGCCTAAAACCCGAAGTCCTCGCCGAAGCGAAGAAAGGCCACATCAGCGAAGACGAGGCCCTCAAAAAATTCACCTTCTGCTTCTTCAAGAAAGCAGGCATTGTCAATGATGATGGGAAACTTAATATGGAAGTAGCCCTGGCTAAATTGCCTCCAGGTGTTGATAAGGCCGAGGCTGAGAAACTTCTAGAAAGCTGCAAATCCAAAGCTGGGAAGGACGCCGCTGGAACTGCCTTCGAAATCTTCAAATGCTATCACCACGGCACTAAGACCCATATCCTGCTTGGATTTTAATTATTTAACTTAGTAATTTAGTTGTACACTTTCTCTAAACGACCCCCTTTTGTTACCTTACTGTTGTTGACCCCATTACGTTATATCTCTAAATGACCCCATTATGAGAGGCGGTGCTCTAGACGACCCCTAAGTACAAGATGTGTGATTTTTCACTAGTTAACCCAATCTCTATGTAACCCGTATTAGAGATTCTTTAAAACACCTAATACCTAGAGTGTTGCTTGTTCAGTCTATCTTGTAGTGCCATCCCTCTTGGATCATAGAGATAATAAGTGACCCCTTTCAATTATTTAATGTTTTTTTTTTATGTTTATCAACATGCAAAGCTGTGAACTATGTTACCAACTAAATTATTGTTTTTATTTATTTTAAATTAATATATTAAATTAAATAAATGATAATGATTTTTTTTTATTTTCTAGCTATCAAAATAAGTTTCTATTGCATTATATATTTTTTGCTGGGCAAAGAAAATATCATCACGCGTGTCCATAGCGTATTGGCGATCAAACAAATTCGACAATATTATTGTTTTTAAATTAGCTTTCCACGCATCTTATCTATATAAAATTTTACTATTCACACTTGTAGTCAGAAGCCAGAAAGTCTGACAACCAGTCTTACCAATTCCAAAAACAGTTCGCGACACGGGCGCGACGCGACGGATCCCCAAAAAAATCCCTCCTCACACCACTTTGAAATACCTTAACTAAAAACTAAACAAACATAATTTCTTATCAGTCAACAATCGTACTACTTTCACGTTTCACCAACGAAATTATTATCCGTGACACTGATAAGACGGCATGAAACCAACACACTGACTTATGAATGCAATCCTTACTTCCTTACTAATATTATAAATGCGAAAGTAACTCTGTCTGTCTGTCTGTCTGTTACGCTTTCACGCCAAAACTACTGGACCGATATAAATGAAATTTGGTACAGAGATAGAATAGACCCTGAGGAACAACAAAGGCTACTTTTTACCTGGGTGCGCTAAGTAGTTCCCTCGGGATGCGGGTGAAACCGCGGGAAACAGCTAGTTCTGCTATCATAAGACGAAAGGCTACTACCATTTTTTCGATATCAAGCTAAGAACATATATATTTGGAATCAGGAAGAGATTCTGATTACGAATAATTATGTATTTAACTCATCATCATCTTATCGTTTCACCCGTGTCCTGAAGAAACTACCTTTCGGACCCAGATAAAAACTACCCTATGTCCTTTCCCGGGTTTCAATCTATCTCTACACCAAATTTCATCAGAATCGGTTCAGTATTTTTACTTTGAAAGCTTGAGAAACTGAGTTATATTTGCATTTATAATAAAATCTTTTTTAATTCAGAATTTCTGACTTAGACTAAACCATAAACTAACGCTAACTATTTCACCATGCCAATAAATTGTATGACTGCAACGGAAGTACGAAAATAGTTACAAACACACTAACATACATTTCTATTCATATACCACACACATACCAGTTTTATTACCCAACGTAAAAAGAACACTATTACTAAGGCACCAAAAACCGTATTTCAATATACCGAAAAAACCGTAAAATCAATCACTGCACAACACTATCACTTGCACATAAAATTAATTTAAAAATAAAATCATGGAATTCTTTTTTCAAATTATACGTTCGCTTCGTTTAGCGCACTTCGTGAATGTGACGGATAGCCGTAACGTACTTATTCGCGTTTAGAAAGTAGAATACTATCGACATTAAAAAAGTTAAAATAGCAGAGTTATTAGCAGATAGGCTGGCCTTTTTCGATAGGAAATCATCATTCAATTCAATTCAAATAATTTATTTCAATTAGGCCTAATTACAAGCACTTTTGAAAGTCAAAAAAGAAAGAAGTTAGCTGCCCATTCCAAAAAGTAGTTTCCTATGGAGAAGAACGGGCAAGAAACTCCATGGGCTGGGAACTTACGAAGAGGAAATGTCAGACTCTTACTGACTTAAACCCATCCATGTTCCTTCAATTACCCTTTGCGTTTCTCTTCTCATTAACTCTTCTTCCTCATCACACAAGCCTTTCTTTCGGATGATGGGTGGAGCGGGATAGAGTGTCAGACTCTTACTGACTTAAACCCATCCATGTTCCTTCCTCTGCCCTTAGTATTCCGGGGGCGCGGTAACTCTTTCGAACATCCCGCAGCCCAGGCAGACTATATGGCCCTGGGAGAGGGCCTGATCCCACAACCCTCGGCCATGGGTTACCTGTAGGTTAACTAGCTGACTCCTCAAGCATGGGTTCAAAACCTGACAAGAACCAATGATAAAAATCATACGAACTTTCTAAATTCACCTTGGACGCCACCGACTACCGGTGAAGGAAAACATCGTGAGGAAACCTGGGGGTTAGACAAGTGGCAAAAACGCTAGTAGAATAGAAAACGAAATGTATGAGAATGACAGATAGCTAGTCGTAAACGAATGTCATTCCCATACATTTTGTTTTCTATTCTACTAGCGTTTTTGCCACTTGTCTAACCCCTCTGGAGTTACAAAAATTGCCAACCACATATATTTTGGAATTAAAGCATTCCTGCCTTGTTGTTTTTTCAAACTCAATTTTTATCACATCAAGTATGTCATGTGTATATAATATAACATTTTAAATAAGTCTGTCTAAATGTTTGTTGAGTTTATCTTGAAGTTTTAAACTGTTCTGTTAAACAACTGTCCTTTTAGTTTAGATAACATGAAGTTTTGTACAGTGAGTAACATAATTGTTTTTGAGTATTTTAGAATTTTTCTGGTGTTTTTTTCGCCTTTACCAATGCATCTGAATAAAACTCTACCATGCATATATTTGTTCAACGTAATTTAATCGAGAATTGCGCCTAAAGCATTGAAAATCTGTGACACAGTACTGGTTAATATTCAAAGAAAAAAAAAACCCAAAACTGACTATTTAGTCAGCGGCAGGAGTTTACACAAGTATTTATCTAAAAGTATAAGAAAACCGAGTTCCAAAACAATGAAATTAATTATTGATAAACGAAAGTTTCAATCAAAATAAAATCCTACAGTCTCATCTACAATATCAGATACGAGTATTTCCTTTGTTTAAAAGTATGCTCCAATCACACTATTTATTTTTATTAAAAGCAAAGTTTGAATTCACTTATGACGTCGACTGTACATTTTGCGAATGTAAGAAAAATACCAACAAAAATATTAAAAGCAAAGTTTAAATTCACTTTTCACATCGACTGTACATTTTGCGAATGAAAAAAAATACCAACAAAAATATGAATAAAAAGTTTGAATTCACTTTCGACATCGAATGTACATTCCATGTATTTATGTCACACTAAACTGTGCATTTACAGAGTAAGCTGAACCGCAATCGATAATGTCGCAATGCAATGATAGCAGGAAATATGAATTATTTAGCTTTGTACGACCTCTTTCTAGAGTTTAAAGGATAATGACTTTTTCTTTCTAAGAAATCATTTGAGTTTTTTCAAGTAAGTACGAAAAACATTATCATTTCTCTAGCCTTTTCTCAACTATGTTGGAGTTGGCTTCCAGTCTAAACCTGATGCAGCTGAGTAATAGTGTTTTACATATGGAGCTACAGCCTGTCTGACCTCCACAGCCCAATTACCGGGTAACACGGTACCCGTTGGTAAGACTGGTTGTCAGACTTTCTAACTTCTGACTACCCGTAACGATGTCAAAGATCTACAAATGACAACCGGGACCAACAGCTTAACGTGCTTTCCGAGGCACGGAGGGGTCTCGCTATGACAAAGACCATCAAAGGTCACCCATCCACGGACCGACCTCGCCAAGCGCAGCTTAACCTTTAATCGGTCGCTCCTCAAAGTACGAAAAACACGAGACTAACTAATACCGACTATAAATGTGGTACAGGCGCGGTCGCTGTCAAATAGTTTGGGGGGGGTGTCATCGACAACCAAAACTGGCCGAAGTGTTGGGGAAGCCGAAGGTTTCAAGCTCCAAAATTGAACGATCTATTACGACGAACGACCTATCAATGCGTAATTACAATTAAAATTTTCATAAATTGTTTATTTTTTGGAGGTTTGTCAATTAGATGTGTAAGATTTGGGGGAGGGGGTCATGTCCCCTGCGACCCCCCTTGGACCTCCACTGATGTGGAAGTGAGTTTGTTACGCTTTCACGGTAAAACACGGCTAAACTGATTAAGATGACATATTGGATGATGCCAATGAATTTGGTACAGACAGATGGAATCCTTGTTTTTTATCAAAAAACTGATATCAAAAAACAAAAATGTTCATAAAATGAAAACTACTGGGCCAAACCATGTGAATTTTTTATGGGACCAAATAGCACCTATTCCGCATCAAACTAAAGAAGAATCACGTAAATCGGATCATAAATCTCAGCGTAATCGGTGTACATACATAAAAAAAATACCGATCGAATTGAGAACCTCCTCCTTTTTTGAAGTCGGTTAAAAATACAATTAAAATTCGTTCATCCGTTTGGGAGCTACGATGCCACAGACACACAGATACAAAGATGAACACGTCACAAACTTATAACACCCCTTCTTTTTTGTGGGGGGGGATTAAAATTCCTTACCATCACTAAAATCCAATTTCTTAACAGCTTCTTCCAAAACAGTGGGCACCAAATGTGTGTCACTCAAGTTGGACATTTTCACTGAGATCAGTATCAGAGGAACTGTCACAAAACTCAAGCACTATTTAAAACTAGATTCCCGCCCGCGTTTTTGCTCGCGTAGACCACAAAATTTGCTCAAATTATAACTCCAAATATAAAAAAACCGGCCAAGTGCGTGTCGGGCCACGCGCAGTAGGGTTCCGTAGTAGGAGTTAGTTAGTCGACTAGCTCTGTAACCGGTTAAGCCTACTTAGCCGTGATAGTTTTCCTTGTAATTTCATTATATGTACTACGTCTGTGATTTTTTTCACATTTCTAGGTACAGCCATTCAAAAGTTACAGGGGGGGGTAACTCGTATCGAACAAAAAATTTCACTTAAAATCTAGATATTTCGCAAATGGCTCGCTTAACTGAAAAATGGTCTTCACACACCCATAATATTTTTGAAAGACCTATCTAACGATACCCCACACGAAGGGGTACGCGAGAAAAAAAATATTCATCCCTACTTTACATGTTTGGGAGCTACCCTAAAAAAAAATATTTTTCAAAATTTTATTTTACCACTTTCTCGGCGTGATCAATATACATATTCATACCAAATTTCAGCTTTCTAATAACCAAAACGACGGAGCTATGCCGCGGACAGACAGACAGACAGACAGACAGACAGACAGACAGACAGACGGACAGAGCGAAACTATAAGGGTTCCTTGTCGGACTACGGAACCCTAAAAATTGTTTTAAATTGATATAATATTAGATTCAACCAATGAAATGGCTGCAAATCTATATTCAACACAATATACACTGTGTAATTGAATTCACTGTTTCCCCGAAAGGTATAAGATATTTATCGAGTTTGCATGTAGCTAATAACAACAATAAAGTACAGAAATGACCGATGATCTCTCTTACAATGTCGTGCGTACTCTAATCACAATGTATTCATAATTTTTCTTGTAGTTTTTTAGGCATTCACTAGGCACTAACACATGCCTTAATTGCTTAGTCTTTAAATTCTCCATATTATTTACAATAACTCAATTACACCAAACGTCAGGTAAGTATGTCGAACATAGAACTTTTTTAGAGCATTTATTCATTAAAATAAAATATTAATAATCACAATTAGCAAACCCGGACAACTCCTCGCATGTCGAGTTTATTCGATACCGCGACAAGCTTATGATAAAATTAATAATGCCTATTTTTTTTTGGTACTAAGTAACTTACGTAATTTTCAAGAAAACAGTAAATTAAAATTACACCGTGTATATTCTTTAGCAGCGTTCTATTACAGGCCTAATGTATGAATGTCCAACGTGGAAACCTTACTGATAACCAGAGACCGGAGTAGGTAGATTCATTTTATGTACTTGCATCATGAATAGTCATAGAAATCATAACATAGATAAGCCTTTTTCCCGTGATTTCATTTTGCTACTTACGGGATACTTTTACTGAAGTTTAGCCATGCCATAGTTTGTTTTTTTTTATGATAGAAGGCCGATCACATATTCTATTAAAAAGACAGCAAAAGGGTTAAACATTTCTTATTCATATTGATATATTCTTCATCCTACATATAACAATATTTGAAATTCCTAAAAATCTTAATTATTACGAAATCCCGAAATCCCGGAGGCATATATCCATCCTTACTAATATTATAAATGCGAAAGTAACTCTGTCTGTCTGTCTGTTACGCTTTCACGCCAAAACTACTGGACCGATATAAATGAAATTTGGTACAGAGATAGAATAGACCCTGAGGAACAACATAGGCTACTTTTTACACGGGTGCGCTAAGTAGTTCCCTCGGGATGCGGGTGAAACCGCGGGTAACAGCTAGTATAATATATACGTGCCGGTTCATTGACCCCAAATCAATCTATCTACTCCGATCACTGCTGATAACGTAAAAATGGGACACCATCAACACTGCTAGTGAATTCCGAGTCGCACCATAGTAGATTTCACCACGATAATACTAACCGAATGATCGCGCTTACACTAGCGACGGCTCCGTCAATCCGCCATCTTGAGATATCGTCTATCATATCACAGCATTTGCACTTTTATCGGTATATCAAAAATCATGTTTGACATTTTGATTTGATCAACGATATCTTCTTCATCTATACTAATATTATAAAGATGAAAGTTTTTTTTGTTTGTTTGTAGGGTTTTAACTCAAAATCTACTGGACCGTTTTAAAAATTCTTTAACCGTTAGAAAGCTACAACTTTACGAAGTGTCATAGGCTATATTTATTTCCAGAAATAATTAAGGATCTCTACTAAAACTTGAATAATGTAACCCAAAATGTAAAAAATGTCCACGCGGTCGAAGCTGCTGGCGGAAAGCTAGTTCTTTATAAAAACTTGTAGTACGGCGAGATTCATTCATGGTAGCTGAGGGCTTCTAGAAAGGTTTATGTCATAACTAGCTGTTTCCGTTGGTTTGACTCGTATCCTGGGCAAACTACTTCACGCACCCGGGTAAAAAGTACACCTATATGTTAATCCAGGTTATAAACTATGTGAACCAAATTTCATTCAAATCCATTCAGTAGTTTTTGCGTGAAAGCGTAACAAACAACTTTGCGCCCCCTTTTCAACCCCTTAGGGGTAGAATTTCGGAAAATCTTTTCTAATACACACTTCTACTAAACACCCTCCAAGTTTCAGGTCTCTACGACCAGCGGTTTAGGCTGTGCACTGATCCGTCAGTCATTCAGGACAAAACATTTTATATGTATAGATAGATAGATAGTTGAAAGTTGTGGTTAGCCTTAGCTAAAATCTATTTTGTTACTTGCTGTGAGTAGAAACGTGATAACTGAATGCGTTCTTCGCTGTTGGCTGTTTTAGCGCGATAGCACTAGTACAACGAATAGCGCTGCTTGCTTAGATCTGAACGGACACCTACTCTTAACCTACTTAACAAGTACGTGTAAACATATTTACTGGGTAACTTCTAATTATCTAGACATAAGTACAGATATAAGTCGTGGTAGCCTAGTGGTTAAGGCACCTGCCTCTCGTGTACGAGTGTGCTGGTTCGAAATCTGGCAAGTATTCATATTCATATTCTTTATTTCAATATGACTTTTCTGAAGTCAAAGAAAAGAAAAAAAGAAAGAAAAGAAAATACGTTTATTTGCGCCAGGAATGTGCCGCATAAAATATAAAAGGAAACAAAGAGAAAATTAAACAAGAAATAGTAATATGAGGAAAATTATATGCGTCACAAAACGGCCATCAATCAGCGTAATGCTGTGACTCATGCACTAAGCAGAGCCACAATTATAAGTCACAAGTGATATGTACTTTCTAAGTATGTCCTAAACGTCACTGACTAACGGTGAACGAAAAACATGGTGAGGAAACCTGGACTAAACAGTCTGAAATCGCCAAAACGCCGTGAGCGCACGTGGTGATCAATGCTCATGCCTTCTCTATATGAGAAGAGGCCTGTGCCTAGCAGTGGGACAATATATAGGCTGATGAAGAAGTATATACATAATATGTATACTGTTTATATGTATATACAAAGCTATGTCAAACTCGTTACCCCACATACCATGCTAAGCGCCTATACAAAAAATAATGCAAAATACACGAGGTATATTTGCTATTATTGTATGCGTAGGTAGGGTTGTCTGACAAAAAACAAAAGAAATTAAACAAAATTGGTATGGAGATAGCTTGAACCTAGGAGAAGGTTCTGGGAGTCTCTGGATTCTAGTCCTTATCAAATTCCTAACTCAAAAGAATGCTGGTAGGTATTAAAAAACTGGCTTGCAAAACACCGTCAAGATTATCTCAAAAATAGTGTTTTCGACACATTTCAAGTGTGTACTCAAGATAAATATATATCTGGTACAAGACAATGGCATCTGCTATATACATAGACTACCCATATCCCGTGGTGGCACTCACATCTGGGGGCCTACTCTAACTCACCGAAACGAAACTTCGGAACGACCGAGAATAGACGATAACTTTTTTTGTGGTGCGGTAAGGTGCGATCTGATGCTGTGTACAAAGAGGTGTGTACTTATACTATCCATATATAACAATTGTTTGGACCTTACCGCCCTAAAATTCACATGGAAAGATTCCGAATTTCAATCGAATCTTCGTTTTCGTTGAGTTAGAGTAGGCCCCTGGTTTCATACAACCTTTTATCCCCTATTATTTAATACCCTTAGGGGATGAATTTAGAAAAATCCTTTCTTAGTGCACACTTACGTCATTTAAGGAACATTTGTGCAAATTTTCATACTTTTAGAACCAGCGGTTAGAGCTGTGCGTTGATCGATCAGTCAGCCAGTCAGTTTCTTATTTTATATATACACTAGCTGTTTCCCGCGGTTTCACCCGCATCCCGAGGGAACTACTTAGCGTACCCGGGTAAAAAGTAGCCTATGTTGTTATTCAGGGTCTATTCTATCTCTGTACCAAATTTCATTTATATCGGTCCAGTAGTTTTGGCGTGAAAGCGTAACAGACAGACAGACAGACAGAGTTACTTTCGCATTTATAATATTAGTAAGGATACCTACTAGCTTTCCGTCAGCGGCTTCGCCCGCGTTGGCTATACGAATTCAAATTAAAAATGTCAGAGTTTCATACAAACTTTGCCCCCCTTTTACACAACCTTAAAATTCTTTCATATATCAGATGTCTACGTCATACAAAGAACACACCTTTCAAGTCTCTACGATCAGCGGTTTAGGCTGTGCGTTGATCCGTCAGTCATTCAGGACAAAGCATTTTATATGTATAGATCGATATATAGATAACATTGTTTAAATTATCGGTCACACAACTTTAGTAACACCTAGCCATTATCTGATAGATATCTAAACATGACAGAATCTTTTGTTATTTACTTGGGATTCTAAAATTATTTATTTATATTTATAATTTTTATATACACTTGTTCATATGCCATAGAAATAAATACTAAAATATGAATTTAGCGTAACAACCATAATATGTTTAGGTAAAAGCCACTTGTATAAAGAAGGCAGTTAACATTAGATTCATTTACTACACAATATGAGAAGGTATCTGTAACTTAAATACATCACCATAACATTAAAAATACTGTAGCTGCGGGATGTTCGATAGAGTTACCGCGCCCCCGGAATACAAAGGGCTGAGAAAGGAACATGGATGGGTTTTAGTCAGTAAGAGTCTAACCCTCCCTTCCCCACCCAAGGCGGCATGGATGGTTTGATGATTTCCCATCCAAAAAAATAAGACTAAGAATACCGTTTCAATTAGTTTATCATCTTACGTGTAAGATTATTTAAAGAAGGAATCGAAATCTCGTATCGATCGAAATCGAATATGAAAGGAATCGATTGATAAAAGGGTACCTACATACAGCTTACTATGCCACAATACCCCCACATCATGAATAATGAAGAAGACGAGGAACGAAGAATTTCAAAACAATACAAAATACGAAAGATTGTACTACATAAACGTTATATCTGAATAAATATGAGTCTTATCTAGAAAAATAGCATTCTCAGCTGAATATTTTACTAAGAGAAACAAGCTTCGCTGAATATTATGGTAATATTATACTTTAAAATAGAAATAGGAGGAGCTCGTGGCTAAGTAACAGCCGCGCGGGTCGCGACCGATCAAAGGTTGAGCTGCGTTTGGCGCGGTCGCTCCGTGGATCATCTATTATGAGAGGCGAGACTCCTCCATGCCTCGGAAAGCACGTTAAGCTGTTGGACTCGGTTGGCCTTTGACAGTCGTTACGGGTAATGAGGAGCCAGAAAGTCTGACAACCAAGGCGTATCGTGTTACCCGGTAACTGGGTTGTGGAGGTCAGGTAGGCAGTCGCTCCATGTAAAACACTGGTACTCAGCTGCATCCTGTTTAGACAGGCAGCCGACCCTAATAACAGGATAATATCAATCCATAGATATGACATTTAGGAGACATTATACATATGCTTAGATCTTTAAAACTACGCAACGGATTTTGATGCCGTTTTTTTTAATAGATAGAGTGATTCAAGAGGAAGGTATTAGTATATCATTTGTCAAGTTTTTTGTTCCATTGGCTAAAATATCGCGGGCGAAGCCGCTGGCGGAAAGCTAGTAAACAATAAGACGAAACACATAAAATAATAGCAAGAGTGTAAGGGTTTCTTCGTGACTACGGAACCCTAAAAACATAAACGTATTCAAAGGTAATTTATTCAAAATAGGCTTAAAATCAGCACTTTTTGAAAAGACAGCCCAAAACCCTTCACCACTTCCTATGTGTTGTTGCTGGGAAGAAGAAGTGGCGCAACAAACTCCTAGCAAAAGTATTATATAAACAAATAAAAGTCGAACTTGAACAGTTTTTGAACACTGTTAAAAATTGACTAACATTTAGAAAGAAACTCAATAACATTTGCCAAACAAGTCCGAAGTTCTAAAATGAATGATATGTTTACGGGAACAATATTGTTTGAAATGAAACAAGTTTTCTATTGTTTCTGTATTTATATATTGACATTTCTCTGACCTTTAAAATAAACTTTTGTTTTTCACATAAATCTCCGTCACGTAGGTCGGTAAAAACGTAGATCGAATGTTCTAGAAGTATGTCCTAGAACTATCTAGAAAACGCTACGCTACCGCCATCTGTTATCGAGCAGAACTACAAGAATGTTCTAGAACAAAAATTGCCTCGATCTTTCTAGAAGCTTAAACTCTTCACTTGAATGGGGGTTGTAAAAATACACCCCAGTAGGCCTAGCACAGGGGTGGAAAAAGTATGAATTTTGTATTGAACAAGGGGATGAAAGATGGAGAAAACGCGTTTGTCCCCTCCCCGTGCTAGACCCACAGGGTTTAAGCTACCT
Organism: Pyrrhia umbra; assembly: GCA_963891755.1. Classification (NCBI taxonomy): domain Eukaryota; kingdom Metazoa; phylum Arthropoda; class Insecta; order Lepidoptera; family Noctuidae; genus Pyrrhia; species Pyrrhia umbra. Next base: position 1,343,452 of record OY982944.1, read on the forward strand.
CCAGGGCTGCGGGACGTTCGAAAGAGTTACCGCGCGGTATACAAAAGGCTGAGAAAGGAACATGGATGGGTTTTAGTCAGTAAGAGTCTACTCCCTTCCGCTCCACCCACGGCGGGGCCAAAAATTTACCCTTTTGATGATTTCGCATCCGAAAAAAAGGGCTCAAGCTACCTCCATACCAAATTGCTTCAGCCATTTCACCATGAAAACGTTCCAGACAGTGACAGAGACACTTTCGCATGTATAGTATTAAAATATCCATTTATTGTGTTTAAATGAGATCATGATAATTGATAGAATGGTCATACTAGGCAATCATACAATACATTGCATAAATGCAACAAGTGCATCAGCCGTGCAGGCTGTTATCTAAGTTGAATAGATGTAGATAGACGACTGAAATTCTAACCTTCTTAAGCCGGCTTCCCACAATCCGCCATTCTGCAGATTATCATGCACGGCCGCCGACCTCGGGCAGTCTCGCACCGCACACAAGGCTCTTCCAACGGTGCGTGTCAGTCTGGGTGGGTCTTGAGATTCGAAGCAATTTTGTCATTCCAAAATGCATAATGAAAGAGAACGCGCACCGCGACGGACATGTCTGCGATACTACGGGCGATACTCTTCCCTTGGTGCATCAGTGTGAGCTGGTCCGCATCCGTCCGCAATATCACGCACCGTGGGAAGCGAGCTTTAGAAGGTTAGGGTTTGTTTGTTGGGAAGTAAGTTATATTTTATTGATGTTGACTTTTCTAAGGGCATAACAAGGTCGAATTGAAATAATTGATTTGATTTTGACACTCATTAACATAAATTTGCTTTTGATTTTGCTAGATACGTCTAAATATGAATACTTTGTTCTGATTAGTTCCACCTTCTATTCTTATATCGACTGCCAAGACATTTCTGCATTTAAAACCGCTGAATCCTAGCTGATTGCAGTCAAAATCACGCGATTATCAACAGTCAAGACTTAAGGTTCATTTTCGTTCTAGGAAAGTTTGGTGGTTAACAAGCTAAGCGATAAGACAGCTCCATCTATTCTTCAAATAACAAGGTTAGATGTAACAAGGCACAATCACAATTTATCATATCACACTTATATTTTATAAGTACCACCTCCACACTTAATCGCGTCCGCAATGCACAGCTGCATAAAATTGATTGGTCGAGCGGTTTGCCCGCACGCGCGGTCGGCCACTACTTCAACTAGGCGCAATGCACGTGAAATAATATCGTGACAAATGACGGTGATATATTTTTAGAGAGGGGGGTGAACTTTCTGAGGGTTAACGTTTCTTGGGGTAGTTCGTAGAAGTTCAATCTACGCCAAATATCCGATACGTCTAGGTGTAAGCGATAGTATATCAAAGAGTCAATGGTTCTTATTTTTAACACCCGACGCAAAAAGAGGGGTGTTATAAGTTTGACGTCGATGTCTGTCTGTCTGTGTGTGTATCTGTCTGTGGCATCGTAGCTGTCAAATGGGTGGACCGGTTTCGATGCGTTTTTTTTTTAAAGACAGTTTCCTTGCAGTGGTTCTTAGCTATGTTTGGTTAATATCGGTCCGGCAGTGTATGAGTATCAGCTCTTTTGCCAAAATGATGCAAGGCATTTTTACGTAGGGTTTTTTTTTTTTATTTTTAATTTATCTTGTATGCAGACCATTTTGCAGGTTCTTCTAAAACGTCAAAACTAGAAACTAGGTGCACAGTTCCAAAAAGTGGGTCCTATGGAGAAAAACCGGCAAGAAACTCCACGGATACTCTTTTAAAATCGAATGTTCTTGTTACAAATAGTCGTGTATCGTTAAGATCATGTAGATCAGTGCAAATATGCTAAAAAAACTTAAACAGCAAAGTAATGGAAGCCTAAATTGATTGCCATAACAGCTAGAAGCTGACCAGTCCCGACTGACGGCACCCGTTCCCGAGTATGACGAACGCATCAGCCTCACTTAGCTCAACCATATTGAAGGGAACTTAACGACCCGATACACATCGCCACCACCAGCAGGACACTTGAGTGAGCTTTTTTTTGTGTATGGCATCTCGCAGGTCAACCTAGAAGTTTGTCGACTGCTTAACCGGGCTTGTCACTTGAGTGAGCATGACAGACTTCTATTACCAGACAACAGGCAATGCAAAAACAAAAGTTATTATTAGTAGGCGATACATGTATATTTCTTCTCTGATATTGGCTGTTTCTTCTGTCAACTGGGCAAGGAGATTTTATCCGGGTACACGCTGTAGTTCCCTCAAGAAATGAAACCATGGAAAACAGGTAGTCCTATCGAAAACTGTTTCCCACGAGTTCACCCGCGTCCCAAGGAAACTACTTAATCCACCCTGATAAAAAGCCTATAAAACCATCTCCAGGGTCCTCTATCTCCGTATCTGTACCAAATTTCACACAAATTGGTTGAGCCGCTTTACCGTCGCTAACAAACAAACTCATTTTCACATTTATATTATTAGTTAGGAAGTTAGGATTATAAATGTGAATGTAAGTTTCTGTATTTGTCACGCTTTGCGGCAAAACGGCTGACCTTATTTATGGGATTAAATTTATGCGACTCTGGAGGTTAAAGTTTTGTCTGTGTGCGTTGTAGTACCCTCGAGTCCCAGGTTCAACCGCGGTAATCTGTTAGTATTTGTATATTTAGTCACTCTATTCATATTTTTTATGACGAATGTCGGTACTAAACGATGGGTACATTGAAATTCATATTTCACGATGTTATTAAACATACAAACAACTAGTCTCCGTGTCAATAAAAACAGCGATAAACATGAAAACCGCCTTGACCCGGCGCAGCCATTAATATACAATATACATACAAACAGACATACCTACGAGCACGTCTATAGAAATTATCACGTGCGTCCTAGATACTTGGGAGACTTATGCTATTAAATTACCATTTCATATATTATTTAATTAAGCTATACTGCCTAGCCTTTTCCCAACTATGTTGGGGTCGGCTTCTAGTCTAACTTGATGTAGGGTACCAGTGTTTTACATGGAGCGACAGCCTATCTGACCTCCACAACCCAGCTACCCGGTAACACGATACACCTTGTTAAGACTGGTTGTCAGACTAACTGGCTTTTGACTACTCGTAACCTGTCAAAGATCTAAAAACAACAGCCGGGACCAACGGCGTAACATGCTTTGCCAGGCGCGGAGGAGTCTCGCTATGACATAGATGACACCCATCCACGGACCAACCTTGCCAAGCGTAGCCAGATTGTCCTTTGATCAATCCACCCGTGCCGCTATTACTTAGCCGTGAGTGCCTCTTATTTTTAATTAAGCTGTACATACTACTAATATTATAACTGTGAAAGTTTGTGAGGATGGTATGGTATATGATGGTAAGTGGTCAACCCCATCTAAGGACATCTACAATACCAGAGACACAGCCGCAACGTCTCACGTGCGTGCAAATCATCAAATGATCCCTACCTAGGCAGGGACTCAGACCCACTCAGACTCTTGCTGACTAAACCGATTTTCAATTGCTTTTTGCGTTCCAGAGCCACGGTAACTCTAAACAATCCCGCAGCCCCGGCTGGCACTGGCCCTAAGTCAAAGTCATTTTTTTTTATTTCACATAGGCCTCCAAATAAAGCACTTATGAAAGGTCAAATAAGTTGCACGGTTCCAAGTAGTAGGTCCTATGGAGAAGAACCGGCAAGAAACTCCATGGATACCTAGCAAGCCTCCTCACAGCCGTACCCTTCAAACTGACATAGCAACGCGACGCAACAGAAAGAGGGTCTAAGGCTATTTCCTTGTGCAATTGAAGGTTAAGGAAGTCCTTCCCAAAGATCCCTTTCACTACTTCTAACTTATTTAACAACAAACGCGTGCAGTATGCGATTACACACGTGGCCACTTTTAGTGTGACTTGTTGTTGGACCTTTTAGACCTTAATCTCTCTCGAAAATTTCATGGAGAGATATTCTTAGCTTACTATTCCCTGTTAAATTCACTCAAAACACACCAAACACGAGATGGCTGCTGCATTAAGTGAACAAACTTTACAAGATGGCTGACAAAAGAATGATCGTGGTCAACTTCATTGGCGTGCAATTGGAAATGCCAGCAGTGAACATTTAAAGGCTGATGATAATGTGTTCTGATATCTTAAAACAATGACACCACTCTACACTCAATTCCACGTGATAGGCTAGCTCCAACGTGCTCTCGATCTAGACCTCAGTTTACGTGTAGACTAACCTGGATCTCCAGAACTCTGGGCTTCAAGAATCGCTGTAGCACTTGGTACAACTAGAACAAGAAGATGGTTACTTTTTGGAGAGCCATTGTAATTGATACTAGCCTGATCTGGACAGAGGTCTTTGAAGTGCATTACAGTATATTATGATGAGGGAACCATTCTATTTCCTACCCTACAAGTCAATGCCTAAATGATAACCTTTTTTTTAGAGATGGGAATTCATCTAATGTTTCCTCTCACTGTGGGCAGAGCGCGAGTCAGTGTCAAACTCTTACTGACTAAAACCCATCCAAGCTCTTTCCTTTGCCCTTTCTGTTTTAGGGGGGTGGTAACTCTTTCAAATAATCTCTCAGCAAATGAGAACCTTTCGCCTACGTATACAGCAAGTGCCTGTGTGTAAAGAGGTGTGGTACATTTATTTACCGTGTGACACAAGAAAAGTGTCGAGACAGCGGTATTAGGCATCACAAAGTACGTAGCCGTTGAAGTGTCAACAGTATAAAATAATATTCTGACATTTTTGTCGTAATTTATATAGATATAGATGTGTATAGTATTTTAGAACGAGTAGACAGGTGTAGACAGGCGCGGTCTCAGCTAAATATTTGAGGGGGGGTCATCAACAACCAAAATTGGCCAAAGTATTGCCGAAGCCGAAGGATCCAAAACTGATCGATCTATTAGGATTAAGGACCTACCAATGCGTGATTACAATTAAAATTTTCATATATTGTTTATTTTTAGGTTTGTCAATTAGACGTGTACGATTTTGGTGGGGGTCATGTCCCCTGCAACTCCCACCTCAGACCGCGAATGCGTGTTGATTAAAAAATCTATTAAGGAGGCCTCAATTAGTCTGCAACAGCTACAATGGCCTATTATTGTATCACTGCTGGACAAAGGCATCTTCTCATAGCAATCACAAACTAAAATCACCAAGCTCGCTCAAGTCATATTGTCAATTTCAGGCTTATTTTTATTTTACATCAAGGCCCTACTCTGACTCAAAGAAAACGAAGTTTCGTTTGAAATTCGGGACCTTTTTTGACAATTTTAGGGCGGTAAAGTTCAAACAATTGTTATATATGGATAGTATAAGTACATCCCTCTATGTACAGAGCATCAGATCGCACCTTACCGCACCACAAAAAAAGTTATCGTCTATTCTCGGTCGTTCCGAAGTTTCGTTTCGGTGAGTTAGAGTAGGCCCCCTGGTTTCCTCACGACGTTTTCCGCCACCATATCTCAGTGTCCAAGATAAACTTACGAGCTAAAATTAAACATTATAAGATAGAAATGCGTCATTAGTCACATTTAGGAAGGAAGACAGACATCTATTTTAATGCAATTAATCTGAACGAGCTAGCGAATGACGTCATACAACCATTGTTTCGTCGATATCCCCCATTTCTAGGCGTAACGAGGCGTACATGTCGTTATTTAGACGATACCAACCCCAGAATTGCGTCTAGAATCTTTTATGAATGTTAAAGCCTTTATACAACTTCATCTGCTAAATACCCCAAAATGATTGGGGATAAAGGTGCGTATATTATATAACATAACATGTTATAAAACGTTGTTATATAACATGTTTCAGTGGATACTTTTTTTTGGGTTGGGAAATCATCAAATGACCCCTCCCGCCGTGGGTGGGGCGGAAGGGAGTGTCAGACTCTTACTGACTAAAACCCATCCATGTTCCTTCCTCAGCCCTTTGTATTCCGGTATCTCTTTCGAACGTCCCGCAGCCCCGGCAGGCTATGGCCCTGAAAAAAGGCTCTTACACAACATCTTACTCAATCTGTACGCAGCTTAACATCGTGACGTCTGTGGTGACGTAACTGGCATGTCTGCAAAATTAGAATGATCTAGAACTCTAACCATATTTTTTTGGGATAATCGCGAGAACATCACTGTCTTGATTAGCCATCTCTGTCTAAACAAATACGAGTAAAAGAGCCAGATTTATTTAAAACACTTCAATACTTGCCAGGTTTCCCGCACACTCGTACACGAGCCTTACTTTGCTCTCCTTTATCACTCCTTAGGAGTAGAATTTAGAAAAATCCTTTCTTTTTTCGGTTGCCCACATCATACAATGAACACACCCTCCAAGTGTCAGGTCTCTACGATCAGCGGTTTAAGCTGTGCGTTGACCCGTCAGTCATTGAGGACAAAGCATTTTATATGTATAGAAGATAGCTGTTTCCCGCGGTTTCACCCGCATCCCGAGGGAACTACTTAGCGCACCCGGGTAAAAAGTCTATGTTGTTCCTCAGGGTCTATTCTATCTCTGTACCAAATTTCATTTATATCGGTCCATTAGTTTTGGCGTGAAAGCGTAACAGACAGACAGACAGAGTTACTTTCGCATTTATAATATTAAGTAAGGATTTGTAAGGATAGATAACAGCCAAGAAACTTCGTGGTTGATATTCAATAGTAAGCAGGCGATTATCTGTCACGTTTATGTATTACATAAAAGCCGGGATAATATCGGAAACCCGATTACAAGCGTAATAAATCCGATAATATTTTATAGGCCAAGGATGGCTGATATTCCTGAAATCGGGAGGGAAGCTAGACACGAGGAAAATATTATCCTTACGTAAGTATCGCAAATGAGAGAATAATATATGTATTATTTTATAGTGTCCTTACTATAATCCTAACACTTTTTAGGGTTCCGTCGTCCGACAAGGAACCCTTATAGTTTCGCCATGTCCGTCTGTCTGTCTGTCCGCGGCATAGCTCTGAGGTTCTTGGTACTAGATAGCTGAAATTTGGTATGGATATGTATATTAGTTACATCGACAAAGTGGTAAAATAAAATTATGACATTTCTTTTAGGGTAGCTCCCATACACGTAAAGTGGGGATGAATATTTTTTTTCTCATGTATCCCATCATGTGTAAACAACCTGTTCTTTCTATTGTTATACAATTTGACTCCATCCAAAGGTTGTCTGTAAGAAATTGCTTTTAGCGATAAGACCGCTTATTGTACTGCTGTATATTTGTTTGTCCTATTGGTCATGGTGTACAATAAAGAATATTCTATCTATCTAATATTACAAATACGAAAGTTTGTAAGGATGTCTGTATGTTAAGTAAGGATGTACGTTTGTTACTCTTTTACGCAAAAACTACTGGACGGATTTGGATGAAATTTGGTACACACATAGTTTATAACCTGTTAATACATAGGATAAGGATATAAAACGACTTTTTATGCATAAAAAAACGCGCACACAAAGTCGCGAGCCGAAGCTAGTATAAAAAATCCGAAGGTAACCCTGTCTTTCTGTTACACTTTCAAGGGAAATCAGCTGAACCTATTGAGATGAAATTTTGTATCTCTCAAAGACTAGTTTTTATCCGGATGCCTAGGAAATTATAAAAAAAAACCCTTTCGCTACGGATACATTTTCGAAAATAGTTCGTGCATTAAGCCATATAGAGCCTTCTTATATCGAAAATAAGCACGTTTAAAAAGGAAAACCGCGGGCAGCCGCTGGTCTCACAAAAGTATCAAATATCCCCTTCTAAGTAATACATATTCTGTAATCCTGTACCGTCTGTGTAATCAGGGTCATGGAAACCGTATTATTTGTGACGAAATATTAGTCTAATCTAATCTAAATATATATAAAACTCAAAGGTGACTGACTGACTGACTGACATAGTGATCTATCAACGCACAGCCCAAACCACTGGAGGGATCGGGCTGAAATTTGGCATGCAGGTAGAAGTTATGACGTAGGCATCCGCTAAGAAAGGATTTTGATAAATTCTACCCCCAAGGGGATAAAATAGGGGATGAAAGTTTGTATGAAACTTTCTCACTTTTAAACCGATCGGGCTGAGAATTCATATAGCCAACGCGGGCGAAGCCGCTGGCAGAAAGCTAGTTTACCATATACCATCAGCCTCGTCTACCATACTTCAAGACAACAGACCAATAATTATGGGTGATTATAATCACTCGTCAGTGGTCAGCCATATTAAGAGCCAACCGACACCTTCACCGACTGATAGTTTCGTAATCGGTCCGTTAAACAAAAAGGTTTTTTAACCAGGAAGCTGGAATTTTCGTGCTACCCACTTCTAGTTTTGGTAATCGACCGTTTCAGGAATAATTTCTCAAATAAAACGTTACCATCGAAAATTTGAAGTTTGAATTTATGGTAAACAGCTGTTTTGAGTTGATCGGACTGTTATCTTGCCGGTGAACTTGGGCCTTAGTCGCATCTACATTTATTTTATTTTATTTTATTTGGAAGACCAGTAGTTGTTACAATAAATATATAACATCATACAATCATAAGGGGTTCTAAAACTATTGCACAACTTATTAAGGTGTACACAGCATGCACAATAATTGAGCGTTGAGGGACTAACGAAAAAAATGAGAAATACAAAAAATAAAAAATGAAAAATGCAAATGAAAAAACGATACAAAAACACCTTCTTAGCGACAATCGGTAGTAAAATTAATATAATTATGAAGCCCGATCTCGTCAGCTCATTACATTAAACATCGGCTTCTCAACTGAACACCAGTATTTTAAATGGAGCGACTGCCTATCTGACCTCCACAACCCAGTTACTGGGTATCACAATACCCTTGCTGAGAATGGCTATCAGACTTTCTGGCTTCTGAATACCCGTAACGACTTTCAAAGATCTACAAATGACAGCCGGGACCAACGCCTTACTGGGTTTTCTTTCTTTCAGACATGGACCGTCTTGTTATAAAACCATAATTCTAGGCAAGTTTTATCCGGGTGAGTTAAGTAGTTCCTTAAGAAGAAGGTAAAATCGCGGGAAACAGTTTCCAGTATTAGTAGGGAATAGTTAGGATACTACCCTAAAAGCATTATATCTGAAGTAACTAGACATAGCATTGAAGATTTGACCTTAACATTTAGCCTTCATTACATTCTCAATGTTTTGCAAACTACCCTTCACGGTCAGACCCATTACGTAACACACATTATAACATTCAAATCTTCTATACATACTATAATGCTTGGTCCTGAATGACTGACGGATCGACGCACAGCCTAAACCGCTGATCGTAGAGACCTGAAACTTGGAGGGCGTGTTCTTTGTATGACGTAGGCATCCGATAAGAAAGGATTTTCCGAAATTCTACCTTTAAGGGGTGAAAAGGGGGAACAAAGTTTGTATGAAACTGTCATTTTTAATTTGAATTCGTATAGCCCACGCGGGTGAAGTCGCGGGCAGAAGCTAGTAATAAATATTAGTAGGTACACTACTGTTTGCCGCAATTTCACCTGCGAACCCAGGGGGCTGGCCGAAATCACTTTGTGGAATTTTAAAATTTCTCAAAGCAGCTCGGAATCTGGTAGTTGGGTTTGTTACACCCCCTTGCCTCGGAGGGCACATTAAGCCGTCGTCCCCTGCAGCTACCTTAATAGCAGACGTTGTTTTTATTCCATGTCAGAGGCCGTCAAGCGGATTTGAAAAACTCTAGATTCATAGTTTGCTAGGTTGTTGGAAAGAGTTACCACACCTCCAGAACTAAAAAGGCTAAAGAAGGAACATGGATGGGTTTTAGTCAGTAAGAATCTGTCTGGCACTCCCTCTTTCTGCTAGTTTAGTATAACCTGCAGATAAGAAGACGTAGAAGACCTTCCAAATTCCGAATTACTTCCAAATCAATGTAGTTTTTGCGAGAAAGAGTAACAAACATTCATGTATACAAACTCACAACCTTTGGCATTAATATTATTAGCAGGATTATCTAAGTTTCTGCGATACCACCCAAGGTAAGTTGGATTCGATGCCAACGATTTTACGGCTCAAGAACGAAGGGCGTCGTTGAATAAACTAACAATCAACATAATATCATTCAAGAAATGAACCGGCAACCGGCACAACTGTGTTTTGCATTGTAAATCTATCGATCGATGGTGTTTTGGTAAGGTTTGGCAAATATTTTGGAATATATGATGAAAACTGCAAAAAAAATTGCTGAGAATAGCGATGAACTGCCCCTTATTACATAGGATTTTGAAACCTGCCTAGCCTTTTCCCAACAACGTTAAGGTCGGCTTCCAGGTTATCCAGATGCAGCTGAATACCAGTATTTGCTAGGTAGCTACTGCCTCCCCAACCGTAACCCCTGTTCCTAAGAAACCCCTTGTTAAGACTGGTTGTCAGACTCTCCGGCATCCGTAACGACTATTAAGAAATGGCAGCTGAGAGTAACATCTTAACGTGCTTTCCGAGGCACGAAGTCACCGGGATTTGCTAAGCCACTTGTTCTTACCAGCAAAAACCCATAGGAAGAGGCGAATGGCGTTTTGGGAGCTGTAAATTTGACGTTCAAAAAGTATTTTTCGGCCTAGCTTGACTAATATGAGTATTTTTTTAATTGAATTTGAGGAGACTCGGTATGTGGTTATTGCTCACCCATCTACAAACAGCGTAGCTTAATCCTGATCCATACACAGAACCACGAGCTCCTCGATGTTACTATTTTTTATAAGCTATCCAAATAATCATGTTTACAAATCTCCAACTCGCGCGATACCCATCTGATTACCATAATGTGTTTTCGCGAAACATTTATCCGACAAATAAACATTTCCACCTTATTTTCTTGAGGTTTTCCCTTGAGGGGTGACAATCTTACAGGATTATGTAAGAAATAAATCACTATTATTTAAAGCCCTTTGTATATGCGCCATAAGTAGGGTTCATGCGCCAAAAAACTGATACCACCTGTTTTCAATTTATACTTTGAGACTTTCTTACCCATCGTGAATCTTAGTAGGTACCCTGACTGTTTTGCAGGTTCCTGAGTGCGTAAAGAGAGGTCCTAGCACCTACAGATGTCACAAATAGATATGAGTCAACCATGATTGCAGACAGACAGACAATCGATGGAGCAGACATGTGGTAGAGGGGAGACCAAATTTAGGCAAACATAGTGTGGGACGCCCTTCAGAACGATGGTCTGACGTTTCAAAGAAGGTGGCGGGCAGCGAATGGATGCGACTTGGTCAATACCGGGATGGTTGGCGCTCTTTGGGGGAGACCTACGTTCAACAGTGGACGGCGATAGTCTGATATGTGACTTATGCCCATTTTCAGAGGTACTTTACCACCGACAATGTACTGAGGGACTTCCTGATAAACAAACACTTAGCTGATATCTCTCTCTGAATCTATTTAACACAACTGTTACTTAGCTATGACCTTCAAATAATAAGCTTCTTCCTACATGTGTGTTATCTTTCTTACAGTTTTAAACTACGCGACGGATTTTGATGCAGTTTTCAACAATAGATAGAGTGATTCAAGAGGAATGTTAACATGTATAATACTACATAACACTCGTACAAAGTTGGATCGGGTTGCTATTCTATACTAATAATATAAAGAGGAAAGATTTGTTTGTTTAAAGGGTTTTAACTCAAAAAATAATGGGCCGATTTTAAAAATTCTTTCACCGTTAGAAAGCTACATTTTTACGAAGTGTCATAGGCTATATTTATTTTCAGAAATAATTAGGGATCCCTACTAAAACTTGAGTAATGTAACCCAAGGTGTAAAAAAAAAGTCCACGCGGGCGAAGTCGCGGGCGGAAAGTAATATTATAAATATATGAAAGTGAGTTTGTTTGGTTCTTACACTTTTATGGTAAAACCATTGAACTGATATAGATGGTATTTGGTATGGAGATACATGGGACCCTGGAAAACTTTTTCTCCAGGTACAAGAAGTAGGTAGATCCCTCAGAATGGGGGTAAAACCGCATGACAACTAGCATTGCTGACTTCAATCAATGGTGAGATATCAGGCAAAGATTTATTGCATATTGAAATGTGCATTTAGTAGCTTGGCTTTAACATAACGGACCAAACAAGGATGTACAGTCAGCGTCTAATAGATAGTGACACTCAGGGTATTCAAATAAATAGACGCAACCAAAAAGTCAATAATATCGGTAGAAACAAAGTTTCTATATTGTTGTCAACAATTTAGTCGCTCAAAAGGTCGAGACGTTTAAAACGTCATATAGATAGGTTCAATCAAACCGCCATAAATATGGTAACAGTCATCGCGCCAATGGTATCCAAGCATTCTAAGTGTCCAAAAATATGGAACACATTTGAAAAATAAACTTTACTGCTAGATATGCTTAGATACTAATCTGCCTATATCTATGCTAAAAACTGATGTAATATTATGTTTTCTATAAAGTATTTAGGTGATCAGTTGAAAAAGAGGCTGTATCAACTGGTCTCGGCTAGAAGGACCTCGAAGTCGCCGCACAAGATCGCAAAAAATGGAAATCTCTTCTTAGAGCCCTATGTCCCTGATGAAGGACCACAGGATCGCATCATCAGCATCACAGATTCTTTTTTTAATTTCGACATAAACAGGAAAAGATTTTAACATCCAGGCAGGAAAGGTGGAGTGAGGGTCCAAGTTCTAGAGAAGCTGCTGGCAGAAGTTGTCAAAATCAAAAGGTTTTTATTTCATGTAGACCAATTCCAGGTACTTATAAAGTGTCAAGAAGAGAAGCTAGGTGCACGGTTTTGAAAAAGTCTTCATAAGTCCTATGGAGGAAAACCGGCAAAAAACTCCATGGTTTGATGTTGGATGTGTCAAGCTGAGGAATGGGTGATATGGTATGGTAGGGGATGCCTATGTGCAACAGTGAATAAATATAATAGGCTGATGATAAAACGGATGATAGGAAGACATTATTATCTTAATCTTTAATTTTTTTTGCGTATAAATGATTTGTGACAAAAAAAAACTTTAATCTTTGTAATCTTTCATATTTTATGTTTTTTTTTATGATATGCTATGAAGTGGTTTTTAATTTATTAAAATCATAATGTACAAAATTCAAGTGCACTGGTGCAATTTAAATACATACCAATTGTTTACGAGATTTGTAGTTTAAAAATAAATTCCTGTTATCTGGCTGAATAAAAATTCCTTGGCAATCATCCATTAAAAAAGTTACCTCCTTTTGTTTACAAACATAGTCAGTGCAAGTATTTTTTGGAAGATATTTCAATTAAAAAAAAATTAAACGCATTGTACGGTCAGTGGGTCTTAATAAATATTTTTTTTTGTAATTTACTCACCAGTATAAGACGTAGAACTGTAAGAATCAGCAGAAGACGCGGATAGAGACCTGCTTCTATATCTCGCAGATTTTTTCAAGGCGCCAGATTTCCCGCGCTGGCCCTCGAACTTGCCTGCTGCGCCAGCCTCGGTGTTCCCGCCACGCACCTGCCCCGGGTCCGTCACAGGACTATCACTCGGCACATTAGCAGCCACAACACTATCTTTCCTACTAGAATTCAGCTGGTTCGGCTCACCATGCCCGTCAGACATGTTTAAATTTATATTTTTTTTATTATTTTTTTTTCAACTTATAATCCAATTAGAATTTACGGTTTTCTTTATTAAAACCTTTTTATAGTTGTACACTTTCTTTTCACATGAATAGTTGAATATTAGCACAAGAGAGAGGTAAAATAAAAATATCAATAATAAAAACAGCAGTACAAACAACCGCAGTGGCGATTAAAATAAATTTAATGATTAGGAGAACACTTCACGGTACAAAAATAAATTCATGTGGTAGTACGACGTTATTTTGTTATCGGCAAAGTCATGGAAAACTAAAAAATTAAATAGAACAGATGGAAAATACAATTTCTTCAATTATCCGCCCGAGCAAAATCGCGCACCCCTCTTCCATACTTCACCCCCGAAACTGAAATGTCATTTTTTCGATCGGCATTCAAGCAGGGATTGCAATAGTGACAACCGTAAATTCACAATAAAGTTAAGGTTATTGCATTGGAAAATAAAAATATAAAAGTGATACAATTAATTAAAATGATGAGATGCATTGAATAGTTACTATTTAAACTCAGCAAAATTAATATCAGTAAGACACATCATGGATTTTTTTATAATTTTTTTAGACTCCATATTAGACCATCTCCTTGCGTTTTAAGTGTCGTTTATTCATTTCTAACAATAATCGAGCAATTATTTTTATAAATATTTTAAGTACTCATAATGAGTACCTCTTCTATCGTTTTCATTGTAAACTTTTTTTGCACTTATTATTTCACAAACCGCTTATACCGGTTTTTAGTCTATGAAAATTATATTTAGAAACGTCTACGCACATCACTATCCTCGCCAATATGGAAGTGAAACGTATGTCAACTACTGCGCGACCAAACAACTAAGAAATAAATAACTCAAAAATACTTTCTATTATTTAACTTGGTGAGTAAATATTTACAAAATTATTAATAAAACTATTTTTTCACATATTTCGCTTGTGGATCATCCATTTTTATGCGTCGTTCACAAACGAAAATACACTAGATTATCGTTGCTAGAGCGTTCGCCGGCGAACAAAGATATTTTTAAAAGATACATAGCCTATAAATATTTAAATCACAATCGAAAGCGATGTAAACAGAACCTTTTGAACATATCCGTTGAGTTTTCATTGATGGTTTTCCTGAATCTTTTTGAAAACATACATGTGTGACATATTAAAGTTGTCATAGTGTTTACATGTCATACATTATATTATTTTATGTATTTATTATATTATAAAGGTGTTGGAGCGTGTATCTTTATCTTCACAAGCGTCATATTGTATTAAGTTAAGTGATAATGCTGTGTAAATAGATGTTGTCGAGATATTCAGTGTAAACTGACGTACTAATAAAAATATCACACACGCTCTGACATGTGCAGTTTTTTTTTAATATTTTTTTCCTCGTTTCGAAGGAATCATTCGTCATTCGGCCTAGAATATCTAGGTTTTATGTAAATTTTGTATGTATATTTTTGGAACTTTGAGCATTATTTAGCATAACTCCTAAACTTATTTGAATCTTGGAATGAATGAATAACATTAAAAAGTATCAGCTACCTATATCTTGTGATGTTTGTTTTTAAGAGAAAAGTGTTACTACTAGTGGTCCATTTTGTCTTAAATTAAAATGTTTTCATACTAAATTACAATATGTAAAAATGAGACAGCACTAAGCAGATAAATAAACATTAATTAGCACAAATTTGGACTAACACATCTCCATCTCTGTCTTGTAGTAATATTTTGACTGTTGTACGAAAGAGACAGCTCTATTGCTTAGTGAAAGCTAGCTAAACAATAAATAAACATTGCCTTCATGTTCTCCTAAACTGTTGTAACTATGCCTATGCAATTTTTTCTAACAAGAAAACATTTAAAACAAACCTTAACCTTACCATACAAAAAGCACTATTTTCAACTTGTATTATTGCACAAAAAGACATTGCAATTTTTACTGTTTGTTGCACAGTTCAACACTGTATAATCACTGTAACACATGTCCGTACACGTAACTCACACAAGATTTTACGCAGCTAATACAATATGTTTTTCCTTCGTTCCACAGATTGCCATGGATCTAAAAAAGGTATCTATTACATATTTTTTTAGTTAAAAACTCTTTAATTCAAACGAGGCTGAAAATCAGTAATTTTTGACAAAAGACAGCCCCCAAAACGCCAATCCTCCCCTTCCTATATGTTTTGCTGGGAAGAAGAAGTGGCGCAACAAACTCCTAGCAACACGTTTGTCTGTTAGGTTTGAAGAACCTGCTTTATCCAATATTTATTATATTATAACTATGTATTAATATTAAATTTAAGTAAATAACTTTACCACATATATATCAACAGGTATATACATAATGCAATGTAGTTTTATATGTTTGTACTAGCTCTTGCCAGCAGCTATGTCAGCGTGGGCTATATGAATTCAAATTAAAAATTACAGATTTTTATACAAATTTTGCCCCCCTTTTTCACTCCCTTAGGGTTAGAATTTCGGAAAATCCTTTCTTATTGGATGCCTATGTCAAACAAATAACACACCCTCCAAGTTTCAGGTCTTTACGATCAGCGGTTTAGGCTGTGCATTGATCCACCAGACAATCAGTCATTCAGGACAAAGCATTTTATATGTATAGATGTTCTATTCAAATATTTTCTCCCTCTTTTTCCAGCCTTTTTCATTTTCGAATTGGAGTTAGCTTTCCTAATTGTCTTACGCCATAAAACTCTTTCTAGGTCATTCTTAGTTCTATATTGTCTCTGGCTAGTTCTATTTAATGATATTATTTTTGATATTAGAAGAGCATTTTATAATCAAAACTTATAAGTTTTTTGGAAATGTGGTAATATGATTAACTGCTCAGGATATTCACTTATGGATAGTTAGTTTAACTTATCTGACAGATAGTATCATATTAATTTTCGAATTATGAATTAAGTAGCTAAGTATTTCCCGCGGTTTTACCCGCATCCTGGGTATAAAAAGTATCCTATATGTTAATCTAGGTTATCTATACTAATCTATACTAATATAATAAAGCTGAAGAGTTTGTTTGTTTGAACGCGCTAATCTCAGGAACTACTGGTACGATTTGAAAAATTCTTTCAGTGTTAGATAGCCCATTTATTGAGGAAGGCTATAGGCTATATATCATCACGCTAAAACCAATAGGAGCGAAGCACCACTATTCCACGCGGACGAAGTCGCGGGCAGAAGCTATAAACTATTTGTGTACTAAATTTCATCTAAGTCTATTCAGTAGTTTTTGCGTGAAAGAGTAACAAACATACATCCGTCTCACTAACTTACGCAAATAATACTTGTGTAAGTAGGATGAGTATGAAGTAGGAAATGGCGCGCCGCGGCTCAATTTGCCGGCATTTTTGGCGTGCTTTAATATGACGTATAAAACTCGAATTAATTGCCTTCATACTTTTTTTGGAGCTTAATTATCATAACGACTAGTCGCATCCGGGGCTTGCTAATCTTCTATACATATAAAACGCTTTGTCCTGATTTCGTGAATGACTGACGGATCAACGCACAGCCTAAACCGCTGATCGGAGAGACCTGAAACTTGGAGTGTTATTTCTTTGTATGACGTAGGCATCCGATAAGAAAGGATTTTCCGAAATTCTATCCCAAGGGGGGTGTAAAAGGACGGCAAAGTTTGCGAGCGAAGCCGCTGGCGGAAAGCTAGAGTTTGAATTACGTCATACGAAACTGCAACACATGAAAATACCATGTGTTGTTATTACGCATCAAATGATTCATCGCAAAGGGTCTTTTGTTACTCAGAAATGAGCCACACGTGGTATTTCTAAAGAAAATAACATGTCCACAGACAGAAACTGTTTTTATAACATAAGCAAGTACTAACAATAATCAAATTAAATATTTTCTAATATTATTTCACATTAAAACAGCTAAACAGATTTGGATGAAATTTGGTACGGAGAAAGATTGAAACCTGCAGGCAAAACATAATTGTGATTAAATGCCATATATTTCTGCAACCATTTGTGTACAAAACTTTTGTAGCAGTTCTAAAGCAGTGCATTTAAATAGCTAAAAGTTTCAGTCGTTCCTACATGTGAAATGTCCAAGCTCTATTACTATGATACCCTATCATAATTTCATACAATAACTCACCCAAGTCTCTCAACTCACACACATCAACCCACTTAAAGCCCTAGCCTTTTCCCATTGATGTCGGGGTCGGCTTCCAGTCTAACCAGATGCAGCTGAGTACCAGCGTTTTACATGGAGCGACTGCCTATCTGACCTCCACAATTCAGTTACCTGGTAACATGATACCCCCTGTTAAGACTAACGACTGACAACATTCTGCAAATGACAGGTGGGACGGAGAACTTAACGTGCTTTCCGAGGCACGGAGAAGTCTCGATATGACATAGATGGTCACCCATCCACTGACCGAATGCGCCAAGCGCAGCTTAACCTTTGAACGGTTGACACGTGCGGCTGTTACCCATTACATTGATACACTATCACACAGGGGTCTCTTAACTACGGCCCGCGGGCCAAACCCGGCCCGCCACTGCCATCAATCTGGCCCGCGACAGCTTATGACTAGTATCATCAATCTGGCCCACGACAGCCAATGTTTAACTGTTGTTACTATTGCTGTGATAAGTTGAATGGAAGAGAATGAAAATACAGAATGCTATGTAGATAAAATAGATAGTCCGTAGAACAGTACATAGTATTACTACTCGACACTAGATGTTGTTACGAGTCTCAATACACAATCAATAGTAATTGAAATGCAATAAAAGCCTATGTTTGCTTAGGTGGGCAGAAAAAATAAAATTGTTATGGCCCTTGCAACATACCGGCTTTATTTTATAGTTTGGAGACCCCTGCACTGTCATAATTTTACCCAATAACTCCCCCAAGTCCCCCTACTCACACACCAACTCACTTTTTTAATTACCCTTTTTCCGTCATTCCAGCTAGTTATAATGTCGAGTGTTGGCCGCGGGAGAGGATACACCGGCCGGCATCACTTACGGGAACACCGCCCCGGTGACGACGCTGAGTCCGACGCGGCGAGGACACTGGCGGAATTGAGCCCACGATCCACTGGTGAGTTGGGGGAACAATGCTCGTTGACACATTGCACGCCACACTGACAGATGCAATGCAAAACCGGCCAAGTGTGAGCCGGACTCGCGAACGACGGGTTCCATACCACTTTTTATCTTCACTACATAGTATAAAACAAAGTCGCTTTCTCTGTCCCTATATCCCTATGTATGCTTAAATCTTTAAAACTACGCAACGGATTTTGATGCGGTTTTTTTTAATAGATAGAGTGATTCCAGAGGAAGGTTTTAGTATATAATTTGTCAAGTTTTGTTTCCATTGGCTATATATAAAAATGAACCCCTATTTCCCTTGATCACGGTATCACGCATGAATGGCTGGACCGATTTGTATAAAATCTGGCACGGAGATAGAGGGGTATCCTGGAGAAGGTATTAGGGTACTTTTTATCCGGGTGCGTTAAGTAGTTCCCTCGGAACGTGGGTCCGTCTTCAGGATTGCATCTATCTCCGTACCGGATTCCATCCAAAATGGTTCAGCCGTTTTACCGTGGAAGCGTAACATACAAACCAACGTTCGCATTTATAAAGTTAGTGAGGATGCGAAACTGGCTCCCCAGCAAATGATAGTTTATGTAGTAAATACCACGTTAAGAAAAAAAATATTATTAGCCTTAGCTTTTGTTGTTAATGTATAGAATTTCGCTATTTTTAATTCTCACTCAAGAAAATAATATAAGTATTTGTATTGTGACTGGTTTTTACGGTAGTAAAACAATATTGTTTGAAGTATTTTTACTTAAAAACACTAAAAATTTTAATACCTGTGTAATTCCCATATACAAAGAAATCGTAAATATATTCAATGAGTGAGAGAGAAAGAGTATCAAATACCTAACTACTAAAAGTCTTTCAAGGATTCTTGCAAATTGTGGTCAATGTCAAAATTCTTCTATTATGGTCATAAGTAAAAAAGGATTAAAATTTTGAGCGAGATAGCGATATACGTTCAGTAATTCGTTAGAGAGAGACAACAAATATTGCTAATTTACCTGTACACACTTTGGGATTTCTCATCGAACATTGGTATTGTTTTGCGAGAGAATGAGATGGCGATATTTGACAGTTACGTGTTAAAAAGAGACGGAAGTTCAAGTGGTTTTTTTTTAATACAGGTAGCCATTTCTTTGGTCACAATAACTCAAGAATTATTTGTTGATGTCGACAGTAGCACCTGTGCTGTGGTAGCGAGTGGTAGTGTGTTTAGATATTTTGCTAGTTTTTTTTTTTAAGATATAAGTGTTAGTGACTTCAAAATGGTGTTGAACAAGAAGCCAGATATTCATGAAATAGAATCAGGTACATTTTGAAAGCAGTATTTAATAATAGAATGACTTAGTTATTTTTTTATTAGTTTTTGAAAAATCGCAAGAAATTTTCGTAGGCGCGTGTTATTTTCGATTGAGAATAGGGAATGCAAATCTCGCGAGATTGGGGCTCAAGCGAGATCCCGCGAGTTTATGAATAACAATACTGCGAGATCTCGCCAATCCCGAGGTCTACTCGCAAGATTGGCAGTTTGTGTTTTTTCTGTAAATAATCACAATATTTGATTATTTGCAGAAAAACACAGATTAGTATTTGTAGGAAATCATAAAAATTATAAGTATTATAAGATAAAAAATTAAACAGTTCATTTAAAACAAACCAAAACAACGAGTAGTAAAAAATAATAAACTTATTATCTAAGTTGAGTTGACTATTAAACTGAGATATTATTATCAATTAAATAAAACTATATCCACTCAGTAGATCCATTAGATATTACAGATTAATTAACAAAATATACCAATTAGTCAGACTATCATAAGACGTTTTTATGTTCGAGTGCAATCTCGTTAAACTCGCGGGATTGCATTCCCTATTTGATAATATATTTTTTCAGACCCTACTCGAATGGAAGTGAAACGCGAGAGTGAAAGAGACACGATGGAGCCTGAGAAAGAGATAGCAGATAAACCAGAGAAACAGTCCCCGTTAGAAGAGGATGGCACGCTCAAAGAGATGCTACGAGTGGATGAACAATATGTACCTTTATTGACATTGGTGAGAAATATTTACATACTATAATCTATACTAATACTATAAAGAGGAAAGATTTGTTTGTTTGTAGGGTTTTAACTCAACAACTACTGGACCGATTTTAAAAATTCTTTCACCGTTAGATAGCTACATCTTTACGAAGTGTCATATGTTTATTTCCAGAAATAATTAGGGATCCCTACCAAAACTTGAAAAATGTAACCCAAAAAATGTCCACGCGGGCGAAGCTGCTGGCGGAAAGCTAGTTAATACATAATTTGTATTGTGGGTGTGTTTCTAAACATTCATTACATATGCACAAACACCCAGACCCGGAACAATTTTTGTTGTTCCGTGCGGGAATCGAACCCACACGCAGCACAGCAGTCAATAGCTTAGCCAATACGCCAAAAGTGTATTTAAAAAATATGATTATTATTTAAATCTATAGATATAAAATGCTTTGTCCTAAATGACTGACGGATCAACGCACAGCCTAAACCGCTGATCGTAGAGACATGAAACTTGGAGGGTGTGTTCTTTGTACGGAATAGGCATCCGATAAGAAAGGATTTTGCGAAATTCGACCCATAAGTGGATGAAAAAGGGGGGCAAAGTTTGTATGGAACTCTGTCATTTTTTATTTGATGTCGTATAGCCCACGCGGTCGTAGCTGCTGGTGGAAAGATAGCTTACATAATGATTGAAAGATGACTTTTACTATTCTATAACAAAATTTAATCAAAATTAGTTCAGCAGTCTTACCGTGAAAGCGTCACATACAGACAGATAGATTTAAAAAAAGCTAGTACAATACTATATCTACTAATAACAATTGTTTGTATAGTTGGAGCAGTTCTCCCCGGGCGAGGACGGTATACAGTTCAACAGGAAGCTACGCCACTTCGAGACCACCGTCTGCTCCATGTGTCCTGATGAGGCTCGGCTGCAGTAAGTATAATATAGACTAGTTTTTTCCCGCGGTTTGGCCCTTGTCCTGATGAAACTACTTTACGCATCAGGAGTAAAAAGTAGCCTATGTCCTTCACAAGAGGCTGCATCAACTGGCCTCGGCTGGAAGGACCTCGAAGTTGCCGCACAAGATCGCAAAATATGGAAATCTCTTTGTAGGGACACAAGGTATTATGAGATGAGACTGACTGCTGACGCATGAGTTTATCGTACAGGCGCGCGGTTGTATTAGCGCGGCACAGAATCGTCTCCTAGTTTATAATTAATATGTAATCTGGTGCCAGTAAAGTAAATATATATTACCCAACATGTGTCCCTCATTGAAGAGTATCCAGCAATCGAATACCCTTCCCCTACACCATCTTAGAGCCATATGTAAAATGCCTATTGTAAAAACAGCTATTGTAAACATGTTTAAAAGAGTAACCATGGAGTTTCTTGCCCGTTCTTCTCCATAGGAATCTACGCTTTGGAACGGGCAAATAGCTTCAATTAATATTCCATTAGGACTAACTGACAGACTCATTATTCTTTGACAATTCAAAAGTGCCTGTAAATGGTCTAATTGAAATAAATGATTTGAATTTTGAATTTATGTCCCTGATTAGGGACCACAGGATCGCATCATCATCATCATGCCCTTCACCAAATTTCAATCTATATTTATACATTTTTTTATCTCAATAGACAAACACACATTCTCATTTAGTTTAGATATTATAATTTATTGTTTCATTAATCAAACCTATATTTTTCACTAGGATTTTCTCCTGTATCCTACCTACTACCTTTTTGACCATACATTTAACAGACTTCCAAAAAAAAGGGGGGGGGGGGGGGGGGTTCTAAATCATCGCGGTTGGGACTGTAAAATGAAATGTTTTAACTGTGTCTATTATATTTTATTTTATTTTCTAAATTCTGTATCTACTAACATAGTTTATAAGCTCCTGTTGTTTCTAACCATTATGGACAATTAAATAAATAAATTCATTTTTTTTTCCAGACAAGCTTTTGCCACATTCCGCGCGGCCGCTCTGTTGAACCCGGTGACAGCCCGCAAGCTGGCCGCGGTGGGGGCCTCCTTCACGCGACAGCAGCGCCAGCAGCTGCTCCGCGGAGCCCTACTCAATGTCGTCATGCAGGGCACCTTCTCAAGTAAGTACACGCTTCATAGAATAGAATAGAATATTCTTTGTTATGTACACCAAAAGAAAAACATATGACATTGGAAAGTTTGTTACATGGCTCGTGGCTAAGAGCCGCACGGTTCGACCGATCAAAGGTTAAGCTGCGCTTGGCGCGGTCGGTCCGTGGATGGGTGACCATCATTGTCATAGCGAGACTCCTCCGTGCCTCGGAAAGCACGTTAAGCTGTTGGTCCCGGATGTCATTTGTAGATCTTTGACAGTCGTTACGGGTAGTCAGAAGCCAGAAAGTCTGACAACCAGTCTTACCAAGGGGTACCGTGTTACCCGCTAACTGGGTTGTGGAGGTCAGATAGGCAGTCGCTCCATGTAAAACACTGGTACTCAGCTGCATCCGGTTTAGACTGGAAGCCGACCCCAACATAGTTGGGAAAAGGCTAGGCAGATGATGATGATGATGATTGGAAAGTTTGTTACATAGGGTGACACAATGGGCGGTCTTATCGCTAAAAGCGATCTTTTACAGACAACCTTTGATAAGATTTTCGAGGTTCAAAAATATATTCAGCAATGAGATTGAAGATTGAGGCGGATTTCATCATCAGCCTATATATTGTCCCACTGCTGGGCACAGGCCTCTTCTCACACAGAGAAGGCATGAGCATTGATCACCACGCTTGCTCAAGGCGGATTGGCGACTTCAGACTTAAGTCCAGGTTTCCTCACGATGTCTTCCTTCACCGTTAGTAAGATATACTTAGAAAGTACATATGACTTTAGAAAAGTCACATTGGTACTTGCCAGGTCTCGAACCAGCGCACTCGTACACGAGAGGCAGGTGCCTTAACCACTAGGCCACCACGACACGAGGCGTATTTTGCGAGTATTTAACTCATTTTTGGAAAACATACTTTTATGTCGATTTTTCTCCAAATGAGCGATGTGTACAGTAAGAAACACGAAAGAAGAGACCTGAAGGTCTCGTAGAATGAATACTACAAACAGATCAACTAATTTATTTTAATCTCTTTCAGAACTAGATGTCCTGGAGCGCTCAAACCCACTGTTTTTAATAAACGCTGCCAATCTTATGGGAGACTATTTTGCAGGTACACCATTTATTTAATACTTATGATAACCACAAACGGTTTTTTCTCCACTAGAAATTTTTACTACTATTTACCGCGGATTTCCTCGCGTCCCAAGGGATAAAAACTGCCTTATGTCCTTCCTCACGGTTCAAGCTTTGTCCATAACAATTTTCATCCAAATCGGCTTAGCCGTTTTGCCGTGTAAAAATAAACTCATTTTTGCATTTATAATATTAGATAGGATTGTACTGGTCATCTCTTGGATAGTATCTATGTTTCTGTCACTACATACTTTTAATATTCTTTATGACATCAATACATAGATACAATAACTAAGTCGTTACATATACATTGCACATACACATATATCTACGTCTAGACGAAAAACATAAAATAATAGCAAAATTATTAAATTTCAGCCTATGTGTGATAACTTAACCTAAAATATGTGGCATGATAAAATTAAATGATTTAGCTATTATTTTAGGTTTTTCTTCAAAATATATATGATATATCTTAAATTAATTATTATATCTATGTATTGATATCATTAAAAATATTAAGAGTATGCTAATTATTGATATCATGTTTTGTGATATTCGTAAAAGTATAGAGTATAAATGATAATTAAGTTTGAGGCAACCGGCTGTTAGTATTTTTTTTACGTTTACGTTTTGGGCACTGTCTTGTACAAATTCGAAGTTCAAAAAGCGCCTAGTTTGCTTAGATGACTTGAAGTTAATGAGCTATGTGTTGTGGCACAGAGGCGCGGCTGTGCAACGGGAACAAGGTGCATATCCTGGCCAGCCCGCTGCTGCACTACCTGCGCGCGCTGCTCAACTGCGACGACATCCGGGCACATCGCAGCCTCGCCACACAGGTATCATCATCATCATCAGCCTATATACTGTCCCACTGCTGGGCACAGGCCTCTTCTCACACAGAGAAGGCATGAGCATTGATCACCACGTGCGCTCAAGGCGGATTGGCGATTTCAGACTTTTAGGTCCAGGTTTCCTCACGATGTTTCCTCTATCTGACCTCCACAACTCAGTTACCGGGTTACTCGGTACCCCTTGGTAAGACTGGTTGTCAGACTTTCTGGCTTCTGACTACACGTAACGACTGTCAGATATCTACAAATGACAACCTAGACCAATGGCTTAACGTGCTTTCCGAGGCACGGAGGAGTCTCGCTATCACATAGATGGTCACCCATCCACGGATCGACCGCGCCAAGCGCAGCTTAACCTTTGATCGGTCGAACTGCTCAGCTGTTACTTAGCCCATTATATTATAAGTATAGTAATTAAAAGCATAAACATTTACAAGGATAATTAAAAAAATAAGTGTTATTCAAAAGTTATGTAGGTATTTTTTTGTGCAAACAGGACAATGTGTCTAAAATTTACTCGGATTTACTCACATTGTGATGAAACTTTTTCACCCATGACCTTCAGTGAGTTTCAATTTAGCTGCATACCAAATTTGATCTAAATCAGTTCAGCTGTTTAACATTGAAAGCGTAACAGACAAAGTTACTTTTGCATTATTTGAGATATTTTTCTATAATCTGGGTTAGAATAAAAATATACACTGGATCTGATGACGCCCAAATAATATTATCTTTCAATAAACTTTCCAGCTGATGCAGAACGGTCGCGAGCTGCTATCAGTCCTCGCCCAAGAACTAGACGAGCTATCCATCTCCATCCGCCTCCGTCTGCTGTCCCCCCCTCCCATCAGCACCATCTGGCTGCTCCTCTCCGCAGACCTCTGCCTCAACAAGTTCCTCCCCCTCCCCAACACACTGCAGCAGTTCTACGCAGCACACCTGGAACTCACAACAGAAGAAAACTTCAGCGAAGTCTCTTACGGCTCCTGGAAGAAGTCTCCTGAAAAGGAGGACTTCAGATCTGACACCAGCGATATAGCTGAAAAAGTTAGCCAGAATCTATCTCAGATAAGTCTTAATAATAATGAGGATTCTAAGCCTAAGTTGAGGCCGATTTTAGGAGCAGGAGCAGGACTTCTGAGGCAGGAACAGGCTTTGTCAGTAAGCCAGGATAATTTTGAAACATGGACAGCCAAAAATAATCTTAACAAGAGATATGATTTGAACTCCTGGCGACAGCAGGAAGAGGAGAAAAAAGAAGAAATAGAGTACAACCAAACTGTTTTACCCCCTAACGTACAAAACTTCCCAGTACCGGATTACCCACCCCCTAATCACCGGTTTAGTTATCCAGAAAACTTCGTCAACTATCTACAACAAGGGGATGGTGCTTACATACAGAATCAGTACACAAATGTAGCTTTTAACCAGCAAGGGGGGGATACCTTCCAGAGTTTTCCTGAGAGAACCCCAGTAACACCCAGTACTGAAAGACCCCCTGTCGTCGAGAGGGTTAACGAACGCACCCCAGTCCCTACAATGCCGGAAAGGGTTAACAATGAAATACAAAAAAACAGCAGCCGACGGCCTGTAGAAAATTGGAGGAAAGAGAAAAATGACGTGAAAGAAGACCCGAACAGGAATAGACAAAAAAATTGGACCCGTCAGAAGTCCAAAGACAATGTCAGCGAAGATGAGGATAAAGAGAAGTATAAAGACCGGTCTACATCCAGGAATAGGGATGGTAGGGCCAGGATGAACCGGAGAAGTAGTGGCGAGGAGGAGGGACAGGCTAAGACCCCTCCGAGGAGGCATGTAACCGAAGTACCACGGAACCACAAATACTGGGACCATGATGATCGGTGTGATAAGGATTACAATAGTTAGTAGGAACAGGCTTCATAGCCGGTGGCCGTTGTGTGGAAAGTGGGGGAGCTAGCCGATTATGGGGTACTTGAGAGCCTAAGTTATAGTGGAACGTGGGACCCCCGAGGTATAGACCCCCTAGGTATAATGTTACTTGGGACCCCCAAGGTATAGTGTGACTTGAGACCCTCAAAGTTATAGTGATATAAATGTACTGTAATGCAGTGTTTAAAAGTGGGAGTTTAAAATATTACATTTCCATCTAATGTTTATCAATTTGTTGCCAAATTATTGCTTTTTGACACTGCCATTACAGAAGTCTTGTATTTTAATACTAAAAATTAAAGAACACCCTACTTAACACTGCCCAAAAGACTCCAAATTAGAGATATATTTCTAAAACATTGGGGGTCTTCAAATTTTAAAGTCGAAAAGACTTCCACTACCAAAAATTCTGTGTTACACACGCATTTTTATCCACTATAACGCCACTACCTTTTGGGAGTAGCGAGAGAAATTTCACACAGCGCCACCTAAGATAAAAAACTTAATATATGGACTTTAACACCCGAAATTGGGACTTCGATAGTGAAATTTTACGTGACAATGACACTAAACTGACAGATAGTGATAAAAGTGGACGCCAGTTGAAAATTGTAGTGCTAAAAAGTAACATAATTATGGCCAGTTTCACGACCTCCTGTTAAATTTATCCGTCAGATAATTTTATGTTCCAGTCATGAATTTATCTGGTGAATAAACTAACTAGTAGTAGTGAAACTAGCTTTTATTGTATTTATTTTTATTTAAGTAAATCGCAGACCGATAAGTCGGTGTCCGATTTAAAGTTAGATAAAATTGTGATATGAATTTTACTCTATACCTACATTAAGTAGGTTGTAAATCATCGATGTTTAAAATTCCATTAAATTTTGTTTACATTTCGTAAGTCGCCAAGATTGGACGATTTATCGGACGACAAATCGGTCACCTGCGGTTTACTTAAGGCCTTGTTTGAACTATACTTTAATTAGTGATTTGCAATATGTTTTCATGTGTTCACGAAATTAGTGTGTTCATCTATGTCTAATGCCCGTTTAATTTCGGATTTAAATGGTGCCCGAAAATATTCGGAAAGTAGCAAAAAAATGTGTAAAAACCATTAAATATGTGTATGAGAAAATATATTTGTATGCCTACATTAAAAGCATTATTTAAATGAGGTCCCAGAGGAATTATTTTGAAGATATACCAACTACAAAATGGCGCTGGTACAATCCTGGCGACCCTAAATATTTTGCGGCGACCATTCTTCCTTATAGGCGCCGCTCCTAACCTGGCGACCCTTGTTGACTCTGGCGACCAAAGCTGAAGTGAATTTTGAATTGAAAATATGTTAAAAGCAATATATTTATTTTAAAATTATATCGGATTTGTGTATATATTTTAGCTAAATTACATTTAGTGTGAAAATAGCGAGCAAATTGTAACTTTTATATTTTCTATTCAAAATTCTAGGTTCTCGGTTATCTTCACAATATAATATAATCTGTGTTAAAATAACAGTTAACATTAATATTGTTAATTTTTAAACAAATACAGCTAATTAATTTTCCAACTGACTCTACTTTTTGATAGTTAAAAAAGTCGAGTGCTAACTAATTGAAATTACAAATAACAGTTTATTCCATTGCGGAATATTAATTTAATTTAGTATATAGACATTTAGAATAGAATAAAAATAATTTTCTCTCATTTTATAATAGGAGTAGACAATATTATTAATTAATTGAATTCTTAAGGGTATCTTAAGTTTTCTCACAGAATTATAGACTTTTAGGATGTTTACTAAAGTTGCGATTTTTAGTCGCAGTTGCGATTTAGCCGCCATATTCAACAATAGCTTTCATACAACTTAATATTAGAACTGACATACAACTTTACACCTAAACGCAGCTGCGACAAAAAGTCGCATAGTCTGTACGCGTCTACAAAACTTAATCTTTTAGTTGCTCAAATGTTTAGTTTCAGACCATGACAACAATATATAAGATAGCAATATATTTGTGATATAATATGTATATCCAAACGATACACCATTATATATAATTTTTTTATGTAAAAAAAAGCGAAATTACACTGATATACTTCATTTACAATAAGATTAGAAAAAAATCCAATCTCTTTTTGCAGCTTATTCAACCGATTTTGAGTCCTATTCCGTAGAGATAAGGAAGGTGTTAAAAGCAAAACAATTTTTACAATAACAAATATATTCTGCATCTGTTTTTGTCATGTCACCTTAGCAATAGAGCTCAAAATCATTTGAACAAACTGTAAATAGGGTGCGTTTAAATTTCTAATCTAAAAAGTCGACTTGCTCGAGCGTTTACACGTTGGAAGTCA
Source organism: Pyrrhia umbra (assembly GCA_963891755.1). Classification (NCBI taxonomy): domain Eukaryota; kingdom Metazoa; phylum Arthropoda; class Insecta; order Lepidoptera; family Noctuidae; genus Pyrrhia; species Pyrrhia umbra. Next base: position 1,372,641 of record OY982944.1, read on the forward strand.
CTTGCGCAAGTCAACTTCCATAATATTATTGCCACTGGACACTTCACTTTAAATAAGGGTGTGGAAGTCCAAGGCTCATACGAAATATTAGCAAAATTATTCCAATTCGTATTGTGAATATCGTATATAATTTAATTTCGGACTGAGATAACTTGGGAGTCGGATCAGGAGCACTCGATAAATAAAGTTGTCTATACAAAACACTGACCAAATTTCGGGCACACCAGCTAAGAGACCAGACGAATATTCTTAATATGTAATCTATACATATAAAATGCTTTGTCGTGAATGACTGACGGATCAACGCACAGCCTAAACCGCTGATCGTAGAGACCTGAAACTTGGAGGGTGTGTTCTTTGTATGACGTAGGCCTTCCATAAGAAAGGATTTTCAGAAATTCTATTCTTAAGGGGGTGAAAATGGGGGGCAAACTTTGTATTAAACTCTGTCATTTTTTATTTGAATTCGTAGTCGCGGGCGAAACCGCTAGCGGTAAGCTCGTATGTTATAGAAGCTATATTTATGCACAAATTTAGTTAAAGTTTATTTCCTAGAATAATATCATTGAAAGTAATTTCGGTCACAGCGGCTAACCTAAAGTTAGTTGTCTCTTATTAAATACTAGCTTACTACCAGCGACTTCGCCCGCATTGTCTACACATTAAAAATGACAGTTTCCTTTCATCCCCTATTTCACCCCTTCAGGGGATGAATTTTGGGAAATCCTTTCATAGTGCACACTTACGTTATTTAAGGAAGATTTGTGCAAAATTTCAGACTTCTAGAACCAGCTGTTTCGGCTGTGCGTTGATCGATCAGTCAGTCGGCCAATCAGTTTCTTCTGTTTTATACATATAGAAAAGACTATTATTTTCCCGCGGAACTGTTTAGTGCACCCGGATAAAGTATCCTCATCTGCCATCTGCCTAGCCTTTTCCCAACTATGTTGGGGTCGGCTTCCAGTCTAAACCGGATGCAGCTGAGTACCAGTGTTTTACATGGAGCGACTGCCTATCTGACCTCCACAACCCAGTTACTGGGTAACACGGTACCCCTTGGTAAGACTGGATGTCAGACTTTCTGGCTTCTGACTACCCGTAACGACTGTCAAAGATGTACAAATGACAACCGGGACCAACAGCTTAACGTGCTTTCCGAGGCACGGAGGAGTCTCGCTATGACAAAGATGGTCACCCATCCACGGACCTGACCGCGCCAAGCGCAGCTTATCCTTTGATCGGTCGAACCGTGCGGCTGTTACTTAGCCACGAGCTCCTCTCTCCGGATAAAGTATCCTATGATGAAAAAAAGATGATGATGATGAAATTGGTACACACATACTTTATTATGTGTATGTATCGGGTTTACAATAAAACTCTTCTTATGTCTATACAAATGAGGTGCTTTTAAACGCTCTTGCAATACAAAAAATCTAGGACGAAGTTAAAAAAAATGAAAAAAAAACCTACTATCGTTTGTGTCCAATTGATTCTAAGAAAAATATAAACAAAGTCGTAACCTATTTTTTTCTAATTCTGCCACAGGAATTAACAAAATGGCGTAAGGATGGCTCATTTTTGTCAATTTCAAGCTCTAAACATCATCATTTAATAAATTTTATTTATCTATATGGGAAAATTAGAACAAAATAGGTTATGATTCTGTTTATATTTTTCGTATACTTCTAACCTGAATGATCTAAATATGAGGTCCCAGGTTAGATTCCCAGATCCGGCAGTTATTGTCCATGCTAAAATATCTCAAAGGCTCGAGGGATTTTTATCTCACTAAGGACTAAAGATAAAAACTGTCTAGAATAAATGAGTTTTCTTGGCGGAATAAAGGAACGCTGTAACCACGATTATGCGTGATGTTAAAAAACATAAAACTACTTCTATAGACCCAAAGAGTATTGAGAAAAGGCTAGGTGGATGATGATGACTTTTTTTTTACTAATAGGAAATCATCAAATGAACTTCCCACCGTGGTTGGGGCGGGAAGGAGTGTCAGACTCTTACTGACTAAAACCCATCCGTGTTCCTTCCTCAGCCCTTTGTATTCCGGGGGCGCGGTAACTCTTTAGAATCATCGTATAGCCCCGGGAATGATAACGTAACTATTTTTACCAGACTGCCGATGAAAGATGGTGTTTTTATAGAGTTTATTACATCTGGTTGGGTGCTTACTGCCACCCATCTCACCTGGGGGGTTAGACAAGTGGCAAAAACGCTAGTAGAATAGAAAACAAAATGTATAGGAATGACAGTTAGCTAGTCGTAAACGAATGTCATTCCCATACATTTTGTTTCCTATTCTACTAGCGTTTTTGCCACTTGTCAAACCACCTGATCCTAAAATAGGAAAAGGCTAGGGTAATGATGATGGCTTAAACTTTTTTTTATCGAGTGTACATGGAGTTAGGTCTCTACCCCTATCTCATCTGATCCTATACTTCTCAAGTGTATCGGTCTCATGTCTCAATGTGGTCGCTAGTAATGTACGATAATTTTTCATTACTTTTTAAGGTATTAGATTTATAAATATATATTATTTGTTGGGTGAGAACTGGATACAATTATTATTATCTATACTTATAAAGAGGTAAAGTTCGTGTGGTTGTAGGGCGGTAATCTCTGGATCTACTGCACCTATTTAGATAAAATTTGGTATTGAGATAGACGGGACCCTGAAGAAACATGGTTATAGGCTTATCTGGTAGAAGAAGTTCCCTGGGGACGCGGGTGAAACCGCTGGAAAAAGCTAGTTTTTAAAATCTAGCTGTATGTTTACTCCATTTAAAATGACATTAGAAATTTGAATTTACAGTTTGTTCAAACGATTTTGAGCTCTATTGCTAAGGTGACATGACATAAAACAGATGCAGAATATTTTTGGTATTGTAAACATTATTTTTGCTTTCAACATCATCGTTATCTGCACGGAATAGAACTCAAAATCGGTTGAATAAGCTGCAAAAAGAGTTTGGATTTTTTTTTCTAATGTTATTTTAATTATGTTATGCTCATTCCCGCTCGTACTCTGAGGTAAAAAATATCTAGTTCTACCCAATAATTAAGAATATATATATATTATAAATTAATGTCCCAATATAAATTAATGAATCCAACCTTAAATATAATGCATAATAATGAAATTAGATTTCTTATTTTTCATATTGTAATTCATAGTTTGAAATAAATAGATTTAAAAGATAAATAGATTTAAGGCATACTGTTAAATAAAATTGGGATAGTGAATTTTGAATATAGATAAAGTCTATTTCAATTGTATTGCATTGTTGAGATATTCTGCTCTTTTTGCAATTAAAATTATGTATTTTTTAATATATTACAACTTAGCAAGTATATTGATGAAAAAAGTGCAGAAGAAAATATTGTTTGTAATTAAAATATGATAGGCACTACAATGGTTTTAAGATCTCAAATATTTATTACAAAAAAATGGATAATTTAACGCAAAATTGAGTAGCATTTCAAACATTGTAAATAAATTGAAAGCTTTATAAAATTCCTTAGAAATGTTCGGTTGATGTTTCTATCTTTTGTTGCAAGATAATTGTCGATAATATCAGAAAGTATATAGAATTTAATTTCAGTAATAAAATGGTTAAGAATTAATTCTGGGAACAGGCTAAAAATAGACTCTTTTATTTATTTAATACCCAAAAAAAGTACCATAGTAATGACTCGCGCTGACTCCATTTTGAGAGATAGCGCTTCTTCCCAAAGGAGTATAATTTAATTAAGTTAGCTGTATTAATTATGAAAGTAAATTAAGCCCCTATGATTTCTGAATAAAATATTTATAATTGAGGAAAAAATTTTTTAGTCTTCAGAGAGTCGCATAATCATCCTATATTATGCCCAGTACTTGGGCCTTTTTCGTGAGAAGTCATGGGCCAACATCCACCCACGCTTGCCTACAGCTGGTTTGACGTCTCATGTCTGCGTTTTTGTCTCTAAAACATTCATAAGTGGTGCTTGTTTCAACCGACCCTCTCCTCCTTTAGAAGTCTACTAGGGCCAGTTGAATCATCTCACTGTAACGTCAGTTATCATCCAATATGGCCGATAGTATGACATTTTATCACGTGAATCACGTACAATAGAAACAATATCCAGATATTGTATTAAACATGCAATTTTCGACCCTATCCTATAAGACTTAAAAGTTTAGATTCATATTTGAGTCTAAGCCCAATCTAGCGACAAAAGATAGAAATATACAGAACTAGTTAAAACCAGAACTTAACGAAATATAGACAGACGAATCGTAATAAGTACGATAATAGCATTTATTTCAAAGACAAGTTTGCGATTTGTCGTCTGAGAAACGTTGAGTTCTAACGATACCACAGATATGTAACTATATAGACGACGCAAGTGTGTGTATTTCGCGTGTGACAGATGAGTGCAGTGCACCTAATCCACTCCGTCTGAATTAGTCCGCGCTCTACTGTATTGGCACCAGACGTCAACCGAAAGCTAGAAAAATGAATAATTGTGCCGTATTGAGCTGCAAAAAGTACTTAGGGCCAAGTTCCCCAAGAGAGGGTTATATAATCGGCCCGTTAAACGAAAACGTTTTTTAACCACGAAGCGGGAATTTTCGTGTTATCAACTTCTTGTTCAACCCCGGCTTGGTAATCGACCGTTTTAGGAATAAAAAACCCAAATGATAGGTTATCCATCTTATGGTAGAAGTTTGAAATTATGCTAAACAGCTGTTTTCAGTTGATCGGACCGTTATCTAGTCGGTGAACTTGGGCCTAAATATGTTAGCTAGTACAAAGAAAACCACTAAAACGCTCTCAGACAGTTGTCGTAAAGTGACATGCTTGGTTTTCCTACAAATGCCGGAACTTGCGTTGTCTATTTAGACACATATCTGTGGTTGATTCTAACTTGAAGAATAAGGAATGTGCGTCGAAACATCGCTTGGGATTTAAGTACCTGTATAGACTAATTCATTGTAATGCACAATGATTAATTGTAACTTTAAATTTAATTAATAACAAACCGTGGGTTACTAATCTGTTATACACCGTTTTCACCCCCCAAAAAGGGTTACCAAAGTAATTTTTTACTTATGTCACTTATTTTTTTGCAAAATATGGTGAAATAATATTTCAAGAATCTAAGTATGATTAATCCTTATGGCCAGTAATTTTATATAATTATCTCTGCCTTTAATTTGGAATTTTAATTATCGCCATAGAAACAAGGCCACAATATCAACAAGAAATTAGATAGTTAATTAGTTAATATGTCATTAAAAACAGCCCACGGTTTATGATCGATTTTCATGCAAAATTATACCGGAGATTGAAAAAAAAAAATTAAACTAGCTTCTGCCCGCGATTTCGTCCGCGTGGAATAGTGGTGCTCCGCTCCTATTGGTCTTAGCGTGATGATATATAGCCTATAGCCTTCCTCGATAAAGGGGCTATATAACACTGTAAGAATTTTTCAAATCGGACCAGTAGCTCCCGAGATTAGCGCGTTCAAGCAAACAAACAAACTTTTCAGCTTTTATTTTAATATAGATTAAGCCGTGGTTTCGCCCATCTAAGTAATTCTATACGATATAATAAAATATTAATACATAACTATGCTAGGATAGACTGAAAAATGCTAACACAATGTAAGTAAATGAAAAGGTATTCTTCACTTACAAATTAATACAATTCTTTCTTGTCTACCTGCCTCGTTTGTCGTAAAGGGCAGCATGAGGTACTAGGTTCAATAACCAACTAGGGCATTGCTTTTGAGATATTTCTCAGTAGCTGCCCGGTATCAGGAGGGTTGTAACCTACATAATGTCAAATGGTCACTTTTTAACCGACTTCATAAAAGGAAGTTTTGAAATAAATACAAGAAATTGTAATGAAAAAAGACCTAAGAAATACCTTGTATAATTTTGCAAGAATATCGCTTTATTTAATATAGAATTAATGCATTGTAAATTAGCTAAATAAAAAACAAAAAAGGAAATATTTTAGATTTTTCTAAGGTTTCGTAATGAAAACAAAATGTTGTGGTATTTTTTTTCGATTGATTGATTAACAAAGTATATTTAATTATGATAGTGTTCGCGCCTTATTTGATGTGCCCTTCAATTGGGTTTAATAAAAAAAATGTCTACTGATATTGGTTTCATTTGACTTAAAACATAGCTCAACGATTTGTCGACAGAAAACTATTGTGTAAGAGAAATTGCTCTTAAAAATCGCCTTTAATTCTTAAGCTTTAGAATCCATAGTCAAATGAAATCGATATCGTTAGTCGTTAATTAGCTTATGCGAAGATAATTAGGCGCAATTAGGTTACTTAGTTGAAATAGATGCCAGATTGACACGACTATGACTTTTGTAGGTACAATAAATATTTAAAAAATAACATAACATTTACATAAACATTCTTTGTATAAAAAAAATTACACATACTTGCTATGAGTATTGTTTGAGAGTTAAAGAAATTGGTGCAAAAAAAAATCCCACCAGCATAAAATACATTTATGTATTTATAAAGATTTTAATCCAGATTTTTTTCCTCTTTTTTGACCGATTTAAAGTTGTTCCGAACAGAAGTGTGTCGTGTCAACTGGTAGTCTAAATAAGTCTGATTATTCAATGTTTATTGATAAATACAGACGCGCGCAGTTACCCCATCCCTTTGAAAATCATTGGATTACATAATAGGAAAAAATCTTTAAATAAAATTGTACGTTTTACCATAAATTGTAGTCATAGTAAAGGTCGTCTTTATTTTTTGTAACAGTAGATATAACATATTAATGGAATATAATTATGACATGATGTCGCATGAATTGTATTAATATTTGGGCATTTTCAATCGATATTGAGTTTTTGAATTCTAGTGAGTTTAATACATTTTTGCATATGACTGTACCAATATTTTACAATTAGCAACATAGTAAGTAACACCCATTGTAAATTATTATAAATATCACAAAATATTATTTTGAGTGAGTTTTCTTTTAAAATGTTATAAAATTGTATAGGAGACAAATGAAATATTGATAACACCACTATTTATTTCCTATAGGTTGTGCATGAAAAAATATCTCAAATTAATACAAGGTGTATCAGTATTGCATTTGTCTTAGATAAATTATATAATTTTAAAGTTTGTAATCACAATTGTTTTTCAAGTGAGTTACATGTTGTTAAAACTAATTTAGAACCTGAAAAATTACAATACATATTTAATTTTAATCCACGGTTAGATCTCATACTATATCTGTCACTAAAGTTAAGTTTAGGTACACTATTATACACCGCACACTCAGAGTAAACAGCAAGTGTTTGTGTGTGGACATGAGTGTCTATGACTGTGATAATGTGTCGAGACAAAGGCGACATTATAGATCTCTCGAAGTGTAAACAGTGCAGACATTTGTGTCGCGATTTATGTCGTTATAAAACTTAGCTTTAATAGTAGCGAGAAATTTTTTGGCTTCAAAAATATTTTGTGCATCTTGGAGTTGTTTCAGTTTTCAGGTTATTAAAATCTATCTATCACTTATTTGCATGCAGAAATATATTGTACAAAAGTTAAAAGATAACCTATTTTTAGTTTAATTCTTTCTGTAATATAAAGGGATGGGTAATTGCGTAGTTTTTTGTTAATATAAAAAATAATTTAGATTTGAAATGCGGTCAAGTCGCTAAGGTTTTGTTAAATTATGTAATCTCGAATAAATTGAAATATGATTTCAGTTTTGTTTTATTTCCTTTTGTTATGGAAGCAGATACTTCCCTCTCCCGAACAAAAAGGTAGGATGTGTTAATCAAAGTTATAACCAAAATAGCTGTCCCGGTGACCTTCGTACCGCCTAAACAGTCCGATTTACTACATCAAAAAATAAAATAACACCGTTTTCTAGATTGATTCTTTGTCACCAAGTTTTCCCTCTTTCATGCACAAAACAATCGGCCGGTCACTTGACAACATAAACAAATGACAGCTCGGTGAAATTTGCAATTATAAAAGGCGCCTACCCACAATGTCTTTTAGAATTGTTCCGCTATTCTCAATGAGAACTTCTGCAGCATTATGATGCCCTGGTATTTGACATGGTATTATTACAAAGTAACTCGTGGGTAGTTGAAACATCACAGCGTTGTCTCTTTTATTTTATGATGTCCTAGTAGTAGAATATACTTTTCGTGTGCAAGCAAAATTAAATTCCGTGATTCTTCCGATAAATGAATTATTTCGGACGAAACTTTTGCAATATTATGAAACCCTGGTACGATACATGGCATTTACAAAGTAACTGGTGAGCAAAGATATTAATTATTCTATACTGGTGGGTAGTTGAGACATCACAGCGGTATCTCTTTAATTTTATGATGTCCTAGTACTTTTCGTGCCCAACATTTCAAATGTTTTTCAATTTGTGACGCGATGTTATTACATACGGGTGGGTAGTTGAAGTGTCTCTTTCATTTTATGATATCCTAGTACTTTTCGTGACGCAACATGTGAAATATCCATAGTAAGCGTTCATTTAGCAGGACGACATGACAGGCCGATGCGGCGTTCTTCATAAAACCCTATTATATTTTTTGCTCATGACTTTTCGATGTTTTTTTAGTTATTCCGGACGAAGACAAATCCAGGAACAAAAATCATTAAAATAAAATCTAGCCGTTCTTGAGTTTAAAATGGTGTAACTATCACAGCTTTGTTTTATATATATAGACTAGCGGCCCGCCTCGGCTTTCATTCCTCCTGGTTTTTAACCCTTTTGGGGTACGAAACCAAAATAAAAAGAAAGAAGAAACATTTTAAATCATTTATTTAATAAAAAAATAATATTATACAACTTACATTAACCTAGATAAAGACAGTTACAACTAAAACATGATAGGAACAACAATGATAGTGATTTATTTACAAATAACTTCATTTAATAGGACAGCCCACAGTTTATTAATTAATAAAAATGGCCTATTTACTGTCCCACTGCTGGGCACAGGCCTCTTCTCATACAAAGAAGGCATGAGCATTGATCACCACGTGCGCTCAAGGCGAAGACTGAAGGTTCTGCAGGTTGGATGCGTGAAGCTGATGACCGGGCTATATGGCACACGTCACAAGAGACCACATTATGTTGCGTGACAGGGACTTAGAATTCCCCCTCCAAAAACTTCTTAAGCGTGTACTTTCTTAATTCTTAGGGTAAAGTTTTACTATTAGTTTAAGGGCCCGTGTTGAGTTCAAATTTAAACTCAATAGTAAAAATACTGTATTGACATTAGATGTCTATGAAAAAATATCTGTCTCTCTGGTTCCGATTTTCGCCTTAGAAAAAGCTGTGTTCTGTTTAATTAAAATAAATCTACGCTATTACTAAACCAGCCGTCTTATTATATCGTCACACTCCTACAGAGGTCCGTGGATCGCAACCACGCTCTGCTACTCTCCTACACAAGGAACCCTTATAGTTTCGCCATGTCTGTCTGTCTGTGGCATATTTCATTAATTTATTTTATTTTTTGACACTAAATTTTCTCTGTATGGTAGTCTTTAAGTACGTCTAGGCTAGTCATAAATTATACCCAATTATGTCCAAACCCGACCCGGGAGCTGAACCCGGCCATCATGAACAGTAGCGCTCGCCACCACTACACATCGAGATAGTCAGTAATTTAGTTAATTATCGAATTACCTAATGAGCTGTCACATAATTAAATAAACCTATATTACATTAAGGGCCTACTTTTCAATAGTCAGATATCTTTTATCTAAAGAATAAATATTATTGTTTGACATATTATATTTTATCTACAAAATCTGCTGACAATATATTTATTCATCAGATAGCTTATGCCAGCGACTTCGTCCGCGTGGAATAGTGGTGCTCCGCTCCTATTGGTCTTAGCGTGATGATTTACATTTCCGTCATACATGATTTCTGTGTAGCTTTAAACATTTAAGGTTGCACACGCGACGGAAGCTTAAAAAATGGAGTAACTTCTCCCGTTTTCCCAACATTTCCCTTCACTGCTCTGTTCCTATTGATTGATAACCTGCTCAGGAGTATAAAAAATAATTGTACCAAGTTTCGTTAAAATCCGTCGAGTAGTTTTTGTTTCTATAACGTTTATACAGACAGACAGACAGACAAAAATTTTACTGATGGCATTTTTGGCATCAGTATCGATCCCTAATCACCCCCTGATAGTTATCTTGGAAATATATTTCATGTACAGAATTGACCTCTCTACAGATTTATTATAAGTATAGATAAAAGCTATCCGACTATTAAAAATAAAAATAACTGAAATCACCTGAAGTAGTTTAAACAAAACTTGCATAATAAAGTAGTCACTCTGCCAATCTCGTTACGTTTTCACGGGAAAACGGCTCAACCGAGTTCGATGAAATTTGGTATGGACATAGACTGAAACCTGAATGAACACGTAGAATACTTTTTATCGCGATGTAGTTTCCGGGGATGCGAGTGAAACAGTGGGGAATGGCTAGTGTACGCGATTATTTACTCAGATGAGTTCAGTTATATTTGATTGAATGTATTATTAAATAGAATATGAATAATTACGTATTAAATGATTCTGGAATGACTTACAACATCAAATAATGCTATTTTGGGGTGTTTTTGAAATAGCCTCCACGAGTGGCGATATAGGCGAGTATCGTCCTTTCTAACTAAATTTTTATCACGGCATGAGCTATCAACTACATTTACAATAACATTAGAAAAAAATACAAACTCATTTTGCAGTTTATCCAACCGATTTTGAGTTCTATTCCGTACAGATAAGGATGGTGTTGAAAGCAAAATAATGTTTACAATAACAAATATATATTCTGCATCTGTTTTATGTCATATCACCTTAGGAATAGAGCTCAAAATCGTTTGAATAAACTGTAAATAGGCCCCGTTCAATTTTCTAATCTTATTTTCAATGTTGTTTATGTATATACAAGTCAAACGTAGACAGCGGCGGATCCAGGGGGGGGGTTAAGGGGCTCAAGCCCCCCCACAAGCTAAGCAAGGAGACTTATTATGCGTTAAGCAAAATAAAATGTTCTGTGTTTTTTTAGTGTTTCGCTTGATAAAACCTACCCTCACCAGAATCAAGACCAAAATCCTGGATCCGCTGAACGTAGACAATCCTGAATATATGAACAAGCGACCCGTTCTTTTCGGCAATTTAGATATTACGTAGATTCTCTACTATAATACGCATGTAATATACATATAAACCTTCCTCTTGAATCACTCTGTCTATTGATGAAAACGGCATTAAAATCCGTTGCGTATTTTAAAAGATCTTAGCGTACAGACGTTTGTTTTATACTATGTAGAGATACAAGTAATGTATGTGAAATACAACAAATTGATATATTATTATCTTGGATTCAATTCCATGTAGATTTTGACTCTCAGCTTTTAATACAGCACCTGTAATAAATCTAATATTAGATATAGTCGGTACAAATAATTTTATAGAAATTGTAAACCGTAAAGAGGAGCTCGTGGCTAAGTAACAGCCGCACGGTTCGACCGATCAAAGGTTAAGCTGCGCTTGGCGCGGCCGGTCCGTGGATGGTGACCATCTTTGTCATAGCGAGACTCCTCCGTGCCTCGGAAAGCACGTTAAGCTGTTGGTCCCGGTTGTCATTTGTACATCTTTGACAATCGTTACGGGTAGTCAGAAGCCAGAAAGTCTGACAACCAGTCTTACTAAGGGGTATCGTGTTACCCGGTAACTGGGTTGTGGAGGTCAGATGGGCAGTCGCTCCATGTAAAACACTGATACTCAGCTGCATCCGGTTAAGACTGGAAGCCGACCCCAACATAGTTGGGAAAAGTCGTAACCTATTTAGTTCTAATTCTGCCACAGAAATTAACAACGGCGTAAGGATGGCGTATTTATGTCAATTTCATGCTCAAAACATCTTCATTCATCATTTAATACCATTTTATTTATCTATGTGGGAAAATTAGAACAAAATAGATTATGATTTTGTTTAAATTTTTCGTAAAATGAATTCGATTATGGATATTCGAGTAGCTTTTTCTCGTGGTAACTCTGTAAAAAGGGTAATATTAATCTCCGTAGCAAATTTCATCTAAATCGGTTTAGCCATTTTACCATGAAAGCGTGGCAAACAAACGCACTTTACTTGTCCCGTGCGGGAATCGAACCCGCGACACGCAGCGCAGCAGCCAATTGCTACTAGTAGTGGCTACTACGCCAAACGGACCGTTGAAATATTAAGGGCCAAGTTCACCAACAAACGATTACGTAATCGCCCCGTTAAATAAAAACTTTTTTTAACCAGAAAGCTGAAAGTTTCGTTTTACCCACTTCTAGTTCAACCCTGGTTTGGTAATCGACCATTTCAGGAATAAAAATCTCAAATAATACTTTACCTATCGAAAGTTGAGAGTTTGAATTTATGGTAAACAGCTGTTTTAAGTTAATCGGGCCGTTATCTTGTCGGTGAACTTGGGTCTAAGGACCAAGTTCACCGACAGTTGGTTACCTAATCGGCCCGTTAAATAAAACCGTATTTTAACCACGATGCGGGAATTTTCATGCTATCCAATTCTTGTCCAACCTCGTATTGGTAATAGACCATTTTAGCAATAAAAAACCCGAATGATAAGGTATCCATCGTAAGACAGATGTATGAATTTATGGTAAACAGCTGTTTTGAGTTCATCGGACCGTTATCTTGTCGGTGAACTTGGGCCTTAATATATCTATTCTCCCGAGTACAGCCGGGTCAAATAGCTAGTTAGTTATTTTAAATACCAACATACCCTCAACACGTGGTAGCCCCATGCTCGTCTTCTATATGCTTCCGAAACACCGAGCGCGACCCGGACTCGAACCCGCACGCGCCGCACACCAGCACATCGGCCGCCTCCACTTCCTCCGTGTCTAAGTGCACCGTGTCTGAAAGAGAGAGAATACAAGATTGATATTTTATTTTTACTTACATAAAAATTTAAAAAAATATCTATACACTGACTTCGAAAAAAAAAAATTTAGAAGAGAACGAAAAAATTCAAAATAATCTAAAAAGTGCAGAAATCCATATATACACTGATGGACTAATAAACTGCATCAATGTTCAACACGCACCTACCTTTGAAAAAAACATTTTAACCAAGTATTCCAACTTTTTATACAAATTTAAATTGAAACCTATAGTTTGGTTCGTTAACTTCATAACAGCGTAGTATCATTATCGCTAAGTGTATGTTTGTATACTGGAAAGGGCCATTCAATTTTTTTTAAACAAAAACTTTGATGCAGTTTCTTTGTCTGGGGGTATATATGTAGGGTAGGGTCGAACAAAATACAGTTTGAACACTCTTAATATTTTATTTTAAATCAATCATCTGAATTTCACAAATCTTTCTCAATCTAACACTTTTGACAACTCTCAATGACCTATCAATTATTTTTTTTAAATATTAAATCTAAGTAAATAAGGTTTTAATACTACAACCGACATATATTATGTTGAGGGCGACTGAAAAGCATACAACACTAGCTTTCCGCCAGCTGCTTCGCCCGCATGGGCTATATGAATTCAAATTAAAGAAGAACCGCTCGACCGATTTTGTGCAAACTTCACATAAACCATCTACTAAATAGTCCGAACAAAGCCTAAACATTTGGTTTGGATAGGTGAGCCCGTTCTTGAGTTATAAAATTACAACGAAAAGTGGCATTGATTTTTATATATATTGATGATTGATAGCGATTTATCTGTCAGTCCCATTAATGTGACGATTTAAGCCGGTCTATATATGTTAATGGCTCCCGACTGACTACCCGTAACCACTGTCAAAGATCTACAAATGTCAGCTGGGACTATCAGCCTGTTGCATAAAAAAAATCAGTTTACTTATATGTGAAACGGAAGAACTGTCATTCGAGATCTGTCAAAATGGAGGATAAAATTTAATAATTTTGCTATTATTTTATGTTTTTTCCTCGTATTATTTATAGCTTCTGCCCGCGACTTCGTCCGCGTGGAATAGTGGTGCTCCGCTCCTATTGGTTTTAGCGTGATGATATATAGCTTATAGCCTTCCTCAATAAATGGGCTATCTAACACTGAAAGAATTTTTCAAATCGTACCAGTAGTTCCTGAGATTAGCGCGTTCAAACAAACAAACTCTTCAGCTTTATTATATTAGTATAGATGATAAATGTTTATTTAATTGTTGTATCTATGTATTGATATCATAAAAAGAAAAAAGTTTGCTAATTATTGATACCATGTTTTGTGATATTCGTAAAAGTATAAAGTATAAATGATAAAATGTTTGGTGCAACTTGTATGTGTTTTAGTTACTTAATAATATATATATATATAAATAACGAGTACAGTTCGCGTGTACATACAATCTGATGACTTACTGCTGGCGCCCTCTATGTGCTTGTCTTGGACGTGCTTCATCAACTGCAACGGAAAACAATTTTATTATTATTTTATTTGATGAAAATGTTGCCCTGTTCTAGGCATTACTCCTGTATCGTGGGTGTGTTTACAAAGATACATTACACATGCACAAACACCTAGACTCGGAGACAATTTTAGTTGTCCCGTGCAGGAATTGAACCCGCGACACGCCAAAATTAAGTAGACACATCAATTATAAAACGAAAAATGATTTTTTATACTCGTTTTGATGTATAATATGTAGCAATTGATTTTACGAAAAATATAAATAAAATAATTACCTATTTTGTTCTAATTTTCCTATATAGATAAATAACATGGCATTTAACGATAAATGATGATGTTTAGAGCTTTGAATTGATATAAACGCGCCATTCCTACGCCCTTGTTAATTTCTGTGTCAGAATTAGAACAAAATAGACAATGGTGGATTGGCTTTAAGGCCCAGTAGGCACGGACCTAGGGTGGCCACATATTAGTATACAAAAAACACTAATAATAACAAGAAATAACTCAACAGATTGCCTAAATATTCTATAGGCTCACGTACATTATGATGAGCCACAATAAATTAAATTTATTGTGTAGTCTATATGAAGGAGAAAGGGGTGGCTGGTACTATGGCCTGGGGCTTAGGGCGGCTAAGACTACATTTTTTTTGTATGTCATCTCGCAGTTCAACCTAGAAGGTTGTCGACTGCTTAACCGGGCTTGCCTGTGAAGTGCCTTAAATGAATTTAGGGCCTTCAGCCAGGGCTTAACTTACAAAACTAAGCGACTACACGCTAAGGGCACCCCCTAGTGGGGTACGGGCCTCTGCTTAGGGCGTCGCTGGGGGAGGACAGCAAGGGACAGGCTGGATCAGAATATATATGATTATTATAATCGCGAATTTTAAAGCTATTAGCTCAGCTCGCGGGCTGGCTCGTCGAGACTGTAAATCCGCCATTGAAAATAGGTAACGGCTTTGTTTACATTTTTCATCTCATATTGGTACGACTTCAGTAAGACATCCCCTCGTACCTGCGTGTGCATGGCAGCGCGGTAGGGGCAGCGCGCGCACTGCAGCGTGACGGCGGCGCCGCGCCCCGCGCGCCCCCGCGCCGCGCCCCCGCCGTGCTCGCGCGCCTACAACACAACACCGTCAACTTTCATGTTTAACATCTATTGTGCATTATTTATACATATAAAATGCTTTGTCCTGAATGACTGACGGATCAACGCACAGCCTAAACCGCTGATCGTAGAGACCTGAAACTTGGAGGGTGTGTTCTTTGTATAACGTTGGCATCCGATAAGAGGCCGTCCAATAATGTTTTTTTTTGGCATTTTTTAACCCCCCCTCCCCCTATGTCACATGTATTTTAGTATCTAAAAATAATTAGTTTTATATTTATAAAATACAGGTAAAAGTATCATCTAACTTTCGGCGTTTGCCCATAAAATTAATACACGTGATATATTACTACACCCCCCTCCCCCTTTTGATATTTCGTGATTCTTTATGGACCACTCCCCCCCTTTCGAGCCTCACGTTATTAATGGACAACCCCTAATCCGAAATTCTACCATAGAGGTGTGAAACAGATAGGCAAACTGTATGAAAGTCTGACATTTTTAATTTGAATTCGTATAGCCCACACCTATCTTTAATAATTAGTGATTTGATAAATTTCTTCGCATATTACAACAGTACGCACCTTGTGAGCTGACATTTCCTTGACGGCGTTGCACTTGTAGCTGCACAGCTTGCAGGTGTAGAGGTACAGCTTGAAGTTGGGCGAGGCGAGCAGCTCGTGCGGCGGCGGCAGGTCGCTCTTACGCTTGCGCCCGCGGCCCCGGGGCTCCGACAGCGCTCTGCAGTGTTACACAGATGGTTACAAGTGTTACAGGCACTGACATTATTTAAATAGATGACGCAAGTGTGTGTATTTCGCGTGTGACAGATGAGTGCAGTGCACCTAAACCGTGCGGGTTTTCTATACATGCAACTTTTAACCCTATGCTTTAAGACTAAAAGCTTAGATTCATATTTCTAGTCTAAGCCCCATCTAGTGACAAAAGATAGAAATATACAGAACCAGTGAAAACCAGAATTTAACGAAGTATAAACAGACAAATCGTTAATAAATACCTTAATGGCATTTATTTCAAAGAGAACTTGCGATTAGTCGTCTGAGAAATGTTCAATTCTAAAGCTGGTTCCACAAATATAGTATTTAGATAGATGACGTGAGTGTGTGTATTTCGCGTGTGACAGATGAGTGTAGCGCACCTAAGTCGACACCGTCTGAATTAGTCCGCGCTAAACCGTATTAGCACCAGACAACCAAAAGCTAGAAAAATGTATAATTGTGCCGTATTGAGCTGCATAAAGTACTAAAAATGTTAGCTAGTATAAAGATCACTAAAACGACGTGACGTCACAGATAGTAGTCATAAAACAGGCTTGGTTTTCATACAACTGACGAAACTTCATACATTCATACAGACAGACAGACATGTATTTTTAACAACACGGTTTTGTACTCACTTAGCTTTTTGTATAGACTTCGCCTTTTCCAGTAACTCCGTTGCCGTCAAAGTTTTCTGTGAACAAAAATTATTATATTATTACAAAAATCTCTTTTATCCCTTCTCTCTCTTTCTTCTTTATATAAAAATAAATCCGTATTTCCCTTGGTAAGGCATCAGGCTGGACCGATTTGGATGAAATTTAGTGCAGAGATAGAGGAGACCCTGGAGAAGGTTTTAGGCTACATTTTATCCGGCTGCGTTGAGTAGTTCCCCTATGACGCGGGTGAAACCGCGGACAGCAGCTAGGTTTTATAAAACATTCATAACCAATTAAAAAAAGATAACCAAAACATTGGAAGGCCAAGTTGGAAGTGTTTAAATTGAGTATCCATGCATGGAGATTCTTGCTTATTATATTATTATATATAATAATACTTTATAATAATTGCTTATTCTTCTTGATTCTTCTATTATTCTTCTTGTTCTTCTCCATAGGACCCACTAGCTGGAACCGTGCAACTAATTTGAACTTTCATAAGTGCTTAATTTGTAGGCCTATCCTTACTAATCCTTACTAATATTATAAATGCGAAAGTTACTCTGTCTGTCTGTCTGTCTGTTACGCTTTCACGCCTAAACCAGTGAGCCGATTTTGATGAAATTTGGTACAGAGATAGAATAGACCCTGAGGAACAACATAGGCTACTTTTTACCCGGGTGCGCTAAGTAGTTCCCTCGGGATGCGGGTGAAACCGCGGGAAACAGCTAGTTATATATATTATAACAATGCTGAGTAACTCAACAGTTCCAAGCGTGTATTTTCTTATTTTATTTATTGACTCTTCATTTTCTTATATGTATTTTTTACTACACAATTTAAATACATGTGGGTTAGTAGGCAATTGCCCTTTTAGATTCGATAAAAAAACACCTTTCCTGAAGATCCCATCCATGGCAACTTCAGTTTAATCACAGAAACCCTCTCGAGGCATTAAAATACATGTTCTGGTCCTCCCAGACTTAGCCCCGAGCCCCTCAGTGGCTACATACCTTAACCTCAACGTTGTCCTGTGGCGTGGCTTGTTGCAGCGCAGACTTGAGTATCACCAGGGAGCCTTGTCCATTCTCATTCTCCACCATCACATAGGAGTCCTGGTTGTCTGGGTCTGAAATTAATTAAAGATAACATTTTAACAACAATTCCATAGCAATAATCAATCACCGCATGCTGTAGGCGGATTGTCGATTTCAGACTTTATAATCCAGGTTTCATCAACAAGCTTTCCTTCAAAAATTAACTATTCAATCTAGGCTGAAAATCAGCACTTATGAACGTCAAATTTACAAAAGACAGCCCCCAACACGCCCGCCCTTCACCACTTCCTATTTGTTATTGCTGGGAAGAAGAAGTGGCGCAACAAACTCCCCAGCAACACAAGTCTGTTAGGTTTTAACAACCAGCGTTAAACATCATTAATATAAAATTATTGTACATACTAAATTTTATCCAATTTTTAATACATTATTTTAACACTGAACTCAGAAACACTAATACTCAGCTGCATCCGGTTTAGACTGGAAGCCGACCCCAACATAGTTGGGAAAAGGCTAGGCAGATGATTCAAAATACATTATTTTATCACATATTGACTAGCACACACCCTTCTTTCTTTCCTTCATCGTTAGAGATGAGAGGGCGTCCATAAATTACGTGAGGTGTTTTTTTTTCTGTCCCTCCCTCCCCCCCTGGTGAGATGTCGTGAGATTTTATGCAACCCCCTCCCCCATCCTCACGTGAGATTTATTTCGAAGTATGAATGAAATTGTTTTCTTTCGAACGAATTAGTGAATGATCTTAATCGTATTACGATTACGCTTAAGATTAAATCTTAAGCATGTACAATATGGATTAAATGGACCAAAATAGGATATTTCTTTTTGTTTCAATCAGAAAAAAAATTGCGTGATATTTGTCGAACCCCCCCTCTCTCCAACGTAAGATTAGATGAGATTTGACTCGACCCCCTCCCCCCCTTAAACACCTCACGTAATTTATGGACGCCCCCTTAGTATGGATAATATAACATGAAAGACTTCCTTGTCGTATCTCGAGTTACTTGATAAGTACAAGCTTGTAAGCTTGGAGAATCGACGTAAGTATTTGGAGGCCAACGTTCTGTATGATATTGTGCACAATAATTTTGATGCCATTGATCTCACGAGTAAACTGTGTTATTCGGTCCCCCGGACTATGAATGTGCGCAAAGTGCGTACAGGTACTCTGTTTGCGGTAAATACATGTCGGACGAACTCCGGCTTACGTTGCCCTATGCATAGAATGGTGGAATCATACAATACATATTTTGTTAATGTTGATATTTTCGCATGTTCAAAATCTAAATTTAAATCAAATGTTATGAAATTGTTATTGTAGTTATAGTGTAAACATCTATTATTATTTTGTGTTTATTAATAGTTAATAATAAAAAGTAGATAAACTTGTTTTTAAGCTCTATTGGAACTGCATTATTGTCCTTCTAGTGGCACCGTGTTTATAACATTGTTAATCTGTGGATAATGTAGTGGGCTGCAATATTGCTATCATTATTGTGATGTATATTCTATGAATGTTATTTTTTATATTGTAGCTGTTTTTTATCCCTAAATAAATAAAATAAAATAAAACATACCCTCAGTATCGCTGGACTGTAACACACAGGTGACGGTAGCATCTGAGGATATGTCTCCATCCGAGGTGCCAGTGTTGGCCACCAGCTGGAACGACTCCGACTCACCTACATTCTGACATCTGTAACATGAACATTACCAGGTGAAATTCTTATTATTACAAATTCAATAGGAACTCTGTTTGTCTTGCTTTCACAAGAAAACGGCTGAACCGATTGAGATGAAATTCGGTATGGGAGTAGATGGAAAGGTGGGGAAGGACTTATGGTAGTTTTCATTCAGGTAGATGAAGAATAAATCTGCCAGGATGCGGGTGAAACCGCGGGAAACAGCTTCACTACATATAGTACGAGAGCCCACGACCAAAACCATGTCTCATAGCAATACGGCAAAAACCCTATAAAATCGTTAGATGTATGATTCTGAACCCGACTAGGTGTGTAGTAACGGTCGAAAGTGTAGCAACTATGTGGGAGGCCATTTCTGCTGTGTCAAAAAAAAAGACAGTCGGTATTATAGCAATACGTCTGATAGTAAAAATGTACATAGATTTTATAATTGTATTACGAAAAAGTTTGTTTTCAGACATTTTGCGTGTAGCATATAGCCTGAGCGCATTTTTGAAAATGTCAACAAATTTAGCCGACTTGTATCATAGCAATACGGATAATATTTTTTTTCAACTTTTCGTATTGCTGCCATGATTACCAAAAACCTGTTTTCAGACACTTTAAGTGTAGCATATACTCCCAAAAACGAAAATAACGTTTCGGAGTCGCCTGGCCGACGCCTCTGTTAAATGTTTTTTTTAAATTTACAGCCTTCATAGATATTCAAGAATCTCCCTTGTCTATTATATGTACTTCATCCCAGTTTCCTTTTGTGCGATTTATTTCAGTCCTTCAACTTCAATGTTACGGTTTCGGGTAAATTCTTTGTTAATTACCATCTAATAAATTCAGGGTCGCAACGTATTCATTGGTTTGTAACAGAAAATTCAAGATGCCTCAATACGATTTTTAAATGATATCTGAGTATCGAAAAGTTGTCTGATAGAGAAGGTGCTACACTTAATTTGTCTGATATAATTTTTTTGCACATGTGGACAACTTATTTTATCATGTCCAACAATTTTCAGACATATTGCTATGATACCGATCGGTAAAATTTGTTAACATTTTCAAAACGGTCTCAAAATTTAATGCGTTCACATTTCCGTCTGAAAAATGTTTTGTTCGCATCAAATAACCAAAATTTACTAATAAAAAAGATTTTCAGACGTATTGCTATGAGACATTTTTTTTGTCTCATTTTTAATTTTTTTAAGTGATTTTACGGGTTTGCGCTACACCACTAACGTCTGAAAAATATGTTTCCGGTATCTCAGAACTATCATTCAACTACAGTCTGCAAATCAGACATATTGCTATGATGCAGTTCGGTAAAATTCTTTGACAATTTTGAAAATTCGGTCAGATCAAACGCTACGCGGAAAATGTCTGATATTGGTATTTTCGAGTTCAGGATAATCGTATCTATCGATTTGATGCGGTTTTGGCCGTATTGCTATGAGACAAAAATTTTGGTCGTGGGCTCTCGTACTAATAGTATAAAACAAAGTCGCTTCCCACTGTCTGTCCCTATGTATGCTTAGATCTTTTAAACTACGCAACGGATTTTGATGCGGTTTTTTTAATAGATAGAGTAATTCAGAGGAAGAGGAGAAAGGTTTTAATATATAATCTGTCAAGTTTTTGGATCCATTGGCTAAAGCATCGCGGGCGAAGCCGCTGGCAGAAAGCTGGTAATACTATAAATGCTAATGTAATTGTTTGTAACACTTTCACGGGTAAACGTCTGAACCGATTGAGATGAAATTCGGTATGGAAATAGATTAAAAGGTGGGGAAGGACATATGATACCTTTCATTTGGCACATGGCTAAACATGACAGATTTTTTATTATTATTGAACACCTTGCATGTATATGTATGTATACTCATGTTTAAACAAATAAAATTATCTTTATCTTTGAGTAAATGTAGTAATATTCCCTCAGGACGCGAGAGTAACCGCGGTACACTGCTAGTAGTATTTATACTGTAGATTAAAAACAATTGCCAGTCTAAACATACCTGACTAGCGTTAAATTAAGCAGATCCAGTTGCACCAATCCCTTGCTGGTGTCCAACACTTGCATATACTTGGTCTCATGATGACCTTCCTCCGACAAGTCCGGTAAAATGTGATTTTCCTGAAAAAATTACAGAAATATTTGCCTAGCTGTGGTCTCCACTCTAGAAACCGGTTAACCGGTCACGAGTAATTTAAAAAACCGGAATTAAAAAACCGGCCAAGTGCGTGTCGGGCCACTCGCAGTAGGGTTTCGTAATAGGTCTTTGTTAGTCGACTATAACTCTGTAACCGGTTAAGCCTACTTAGCCGTGATAGTTTTCCTTGTAAGTTCATTACATGTGCGACGTCTGTGAATTTTTTCATATTTCTAGGAACAGCC
The DNA here is from genome assembly GCA_963891755.1 of Pyrrhia umbra. Classification (NCBI taxonomy): domain Eukaryota; kingdom Metazoa; phylum Arthropoda; class Insecta; order Lepidoptera; family Noctuidae; genus Pyrrhia; species Pyrrhia umbra. The sequence continues at coordinate 1,394,868 of OY982944.1, forward strand.
ATTCAAAAGTTAGAGGGGCAAAATCGCAAATGGCTCACTTAAGCGAAAAATGCTCTTCACACACCTATTATATTTTAGAAAGACCTAACGATACCCCCATACGAAGGGTATGCGAGAAAAAAAACCATCCCCACTTTACGTGTTTGGGAGCTACCCTAAAAACCACCACTTTGTAGGCGGAATCAATAAACATCTCTATACAAAATTTCAGCTTTCTAGTACCAAGAACCTCTGAGCTATGCCGCACAGGCAGACAACAGACAGACAGACGGACATGGCGAAACTATAAGGGTTTCTTGTCGACTACGGAACCCTAAAAAGGACGAAATTAATACATCTTTACATTATCTTACAATGAAATTCTTACCCGATCTTTCTCAAACGGTGTCACATCTACTATTTGTAGTTGTCCTGGAAATAATTGGATATAATTAATTAACTTTACTATATAACTTGATAATTTGATATAAATCAATATGCATTGTTGAATGATTGATTAAGTAAATATTTCGATACTTTGAACACTAATTAGAGGAGCTCGTGGCTAAGCAACAGCCGCACGGTTCTGCCGATCAAAGGTTAAGCTGCGCTTGGCGCGGTCGGTCCGTGGATGGGTGACCATCTTTGTCATAGCGAGACTCCTCCGTGCCTCGGAAAGCACGTTAAGCTGTTGGTCCCGGTTGTCATTTGTAGATCTTTGACAGTCTTACCAAGGGGTACCTTGTTACCCAGTTACTGGGTTGTGGAGGTCAGATAGGCAGTCGCTCCATGTAAAACACTAGTACTCAGCTGCATCCGGTTAAGACTGGAAGCCGACCCCAACATAGTTGGGAAAAGGCTAGGCAGATGATGACTTGGAACACTAATTATTGGGTGATTGATATATAATTACCATTAAATGTTATGAACATTCAATACTTAGATTAAAATTAGGTTTCTCAATAAGACATGTACAATATTGGGGGGGTGTTTATACAGACAGACAGACAAAAAATTTACTGATTGCATTTTTGGCATCAGTATCGATCCCTAATCACCCCCTGATAGTTATTTTGGAAATATATTTCATGTACAGAATTGACCTCTCTACAGATTTATTATAAGTATAGATGATATGGCTGGCATAGTCATCCTGAGTGTACTGAAGCCTCTAAAATCATAGATAAAAAGAAAACTATTTGGGCATTCGATTTATCTTGTTTGATCATTTGGTATTCAATGTTTTGGCAAAGATCTGGTGTGTCACCCCTATACATATATTTAAACTTACCATCCTTGTATTCAGCAGACAGAATCTGTCCATCCGAAGTCTCAACGGTAACCTCTTCGTCAGACATGATGCTGCACTGGATTACTGCTTTTCGTGTGTGTCTCTCAAACTGGAAAAAAGGTTTTATTATTATGTGCAATTTTATTCAACTAGTTACGGCAGCAACTAGTTTGCCATTTTGCCATAAAAAATATATATATCAACTGCAGGAATATATTAAAGGTGAAACTATCGGAAGCAGCTTGGTAAGCCAAGCTTTGGTTTTTCTCTATTTAAATGCATATTTTTTACAGCTGGTAGTAGGTTGGATACAAAAACTATGCCTTAATTGAAGATAGCTTTGTTATTAATAATCGAAGTGATTGGAAACACCATTACTTCAGCGAGAGACACCACAATCCCAAATTGATGAAACAACTTTGTATACTATAGTTGTATATTTCCTGTAGTTGCATAAAAACTTATTATAAGTCAACCGTTCATGGTTGATATGCTTGAGGGAGGCCTATGTCCAGAATAAGACATTTAATGACTTATAGATGATGGCTTAATCCCTTCAAAGAAATAGCAGGGTTACTAAACTGTATCCTAAGATGACCCACCGCTAGGGCTGCCATTCGTCTGGATTTCCCCAGATTTGTTCTAGTTTAGAAGGCGTCCGGGGTGCGTCCGGGCGGGTTTTCAAAGAGCGTCCGGAGAAAACCCGGACACTTTTTACCTGATATCGATCCCGATTGATTGAAAGGTAAGCAATAAATTAAAACAAATAATACAAAGTGTCCAGGGGAAATATCAAATTCATTCAAAATGTCCGGGGTTTTTATGGTTTTAGTCCAGGGTCGACGATTTGGGTGATGGCAGCCCTACCCACCGACCATGTATCTAAGTAGAAAAGCTAAATAAGTACCTATGTAAGTATAGATTTTCTACCTTCATCTGCAAGTTTAAGTAGAATTTTACACTGTTCCTTCAACAGTATTTAAAATACAGCTCCGAGACTGACTTAAACCATCCAATAACCTATAATAGCAAATATTATAGCTATTTTGTAGATTGATAAAATCGAAAACAGATGAACACTTTGAACGATAAGTCATGCGCTCATAGATTCCTTCATACAGTATATTTGCAGCCATATTATAGCAAATAAACGTGTTTTAACTGCTATTTAGCAAATAATAAACAAAATAAACGTCAATCAACGTTTATTGAAAGAAATTCTTGCAACACCAAATTCGTTGTGATACGGTGTTTCTATTCTATATAATGGATGGCGATGACTTTTTAATTTTATTATTGCAACAATCAATACTCACATTTAATGGCAACAATGGAGAATTTGAACACTTATAAACCGTCCACAAGATAATCACCACGTTTTAATAAGTGAATTGTCTCGATTCACGGAAATTAATGCACGAAAATGGCGTCGCCGCTAAATAAAATATAGTTTTCTTTGTAAAATATGAAGAGGAAGACATCTCGGCATTCTGCCAGAGTTGCCAGCTTGAATTTTGTTTACCCTGATAATTATACCGGAAATAAGGTTAACTACTATTTAAATTATTATTTTATACTATTACTATCTCGTGAGTTAGGTATTTTTTTTAAATAAATGCAATTTTATTATTTACAAATATTTGCTGTCCTTAATTATTAGTTTTTGAGAATAGCAACATAACAGATATATTATTATCATAACATAAATAAATTAAAATTAATCTATAGGCTCTAAAAATATGTGTTTGCTTAATTCATACATTGTATTTTTGTATTGAATTTAATAATATTGTTCAAAATTATTGTTGCCTATCATTTCTGTGGACTGGATCTATCGAATGATGTCATCGAGATATTCGTATCTTTCTCTTTTTAATGATCTGCATTTCTATCACTATCTCTGTCTTAAAACTGTTAGAATGACGCCACATAGTAGAGCTGGTAGAGCCAAAAAGGTAAACAGATAAACTTGTGCAACCAATTGGGTACAGGTATGAAATCTACTTGCAAGAGAATATTTTGTCTTTCTCACTCTTATACGATTCCCATAAGAACTGCTTTGAAATGAAAACCTTCAATAAAACAATAATACAACACTTTAAACAGAAACAAAAAATACTTATTAGATTATTTTATAATTACACACGTTTTTAACAAAGAAAATAACAGATATGTAGAGTAGATGCCGTGTAAAAAAATATCGAAAATTGAATTCTGCATCGCGCTATCGAAGTTTTCACGCTCGTTTAGAACGTGATTGGTGTTGTAGATATCTTTATCGGGAGGTCCGTAGCTACTACGTAAGCCGGTGCTGACGAGGAACCGGTCTAAGTCCTTGTCATCAGATATGTTGAAGCGTAAGCAATCATATAATGGTAAAATATAATGTCAAATATGTCAAGAAAAATGATAAAGAGAGACTAGGTCTCATCCACACGCTAGTAGCTGATTTGACTTCCTTTTATGTTGTTTTTTCTTGAAAGTAGGGTTTGGAAAAATTTGAAAATCTCTTTTTGCATTTTTGGCAAGTTTTTGAGGGTATTTGGGAATAATTACGGAAATAAATAAAAAAAAACAATGAATTAATTTATTAAATTCTGATTCATAATTCATGAAAAATATCCGATATAATATTTAATTATATTAAAAATACATTTTGAATATTTTTCTTGTCCTAAAAATAGAACTCTACTAACTCTCCCAACTAGAATCCGTCTCCTTCAAAAACTCTACAATACAGATTAACAGTATAAACAAACACTACCAATTTACAAACAAAAACAGCGAGCAGGTATTTTTAGATGAATAAAGAAACAGGTAACTTCACCTTAATATCAGGTCATTGACAACATTCGGGCAACGACCTGCCTTGACATTGTGTTTGCAATGTGACTAACAAATAACAAAAGCATACTGCATACAGACGGGACAGCTATCGATTACCGAAATCTGTTAATCCACAGTTTTGTTTATTACGAAAAAAACCACTACAATGTCAGTGTTACATATTCCAATCAGCGACATTTATTCTACTAATAAGCAAATTCTAATAAGCATCCTTGTAGATTTTAGTACTAGTCTCAGAGTGCCTGAATCTTCTTCCTCGTTCCTTCAATGCTGAAGATTTTAACCACATGACGTCAATAGTATAGTCCAGTGGGTGTTGTGGCTAACAACACCCACTGGACTAGTTTGTTTATCCACCGATATAGACAGCATACGTGTTTTTTAGATGGGTGTTTATAAACTGATTTACATGTAAATATTTTCACAAAACAGCTGGTTGAGTAATCAAAACATTAAGCAGCAAGGCTCTAATTTCCCATCAATTTTTCAATTAAGGGAGAAATATCCCCAAAAAGGAAGTCAAAGACGCTACAACGGTGTATGTGAGAAGGACTCTCGTTTTTCATTGAACAGAATGATTGAACATTATCCTTTAAACATTTTATATTAAACCCATACATGACGACTTAATCAGACGACATATTCAGATGGCGGAGGCTTAGACCGGCCCTCCGCCACGACCGGTTTCCCGTGTAGCAACGGACCTCCCGACATTAGCGCAAAGCTAAGCGTATATATTCTAACGGGAGTGAAAACTTTGTTACCGCGATGCAGGCTTAGACTCCTGATTGGTTGGTTCGTGTGACGTTGCAGCGACGAGGATCGGGTATTGAATGACCGAGGGGAAAGCTGGATAAGTCAAATTTTGAAACAGTTTTTTTTGTTTTCGGAATGACGAGGCGTGGTCGTCAGCTTCTTTGATATCGATGATAATATAGTCATTGAAGTTTAATATCATTACACTTTGCTAGTATGACGAATTATGAAACGAGTAACACCTTCTTATTACTACTTCCTTTGCCGCGTTAATTTGAGGTAGGTAGAGTCCCAAAACTGGGTGTAGATCTAACCACGAACCAAAATGAATCGAAATATCTACACATCATACCAATCATTTTTTTACTCTACCTACCATTGTTTCCGTATCCACATGTTCACCCTAAATTCCTTTGACCAAGCTTACAATAGGGTAGAGCTCCTCTACCCTTAGGGGCCAATATAATTTACATTGGTTAATACGTTCTCAGGGAATTGAATTCATTGTTAAATCTTGTATCCTTTTTGAAGCCCACTGTAGTCACATATCTGATTCGATTGAATATTTATAGAATTGTATACAACAATATTACTACCACTTATACACCTTTGCTTTAGTAGTAGAGCACAAAGCACCAGTTCAGCACAGTTCAACTCCCTCAGATAGCTCTATGAAACCCAAAAAAACTTGAAAGTTATACTATTATTACGAGGATTTAAAGGTAAAAAACGTAAGCAAAGCTTAGTATTACAAGCGATAAAGCATCTTTTGTATACTAGTCTCGTTTGTAACGAAGTGAAGAATAAATGCACTTCTTCAAACATCAAAAATATTTTTTTATCCACTAAGTAAAGTCTCCAGCTTAATAAGCAACAAAATACTTATGTTACAACTAAAGACAACAATAATAAAGCAATACACTATCTAATACTTCAATTGATTATCACATATTAGAACAAAATGCATAGAAAAAAAGATAATTTTTAACGTATGGCAGTTTCCTCTCGAGGCGGATGACGCAGATTCGCCGGCTGGAATTGATCGCATGCACGTCACAGCTCTACGTAGAGTCGCTATGTACTAAATAAGTAAAGAACGTAATAGCATGCAATAACAATACGCCTACAAAAACACTCTACCATATAAGAGTTCTACAAGAAATTTATAGAAGATTTATAAAATGTAGAGTTAATTGCCCTAAATGCAGTCTTACACAAGTGTAAAACTCGCGCAAGATATTTATCGCAAAGTTGCAATCGCTGTGAAAAATTGATTGAATGTGATATTGCATTATAACACACATAATATTCGTTAATTAAACAAAATTTAAAAAATCACAAACTATTCATGAAGAATTATCTTGCAGTCTTTTTTTCGGTATGACAGCATAAATTCAATGTCCATATTGCAGAAGCTGACTTGATTTTAATGAGGTATAACAAACCTTGTTATACGCAACATACAGTGTTATTGTCATTGATTCTATACCGACAATGCAACAATTGATTAATTTTTGTCGCCAAAATGCTGAAAAAAATACCTCATTTGTTTCTGAAGATTGTGATGGAGAGTCCAATTTTTTTATCGCTAGCATAGTGCTAGCTGAAACGCGTGAGATATCTTTAAAAGTCCTGTTTATAGAGTATCATCACCTGCCTAGCCTTTTCCCAACTATGCTGGGGTCGGCTACCAGTCTAAACCGAATGCAGCTCAGTAACTGTGTTTTACATGGAGCTACTGCCTATCTGACCTCCACAACCAAGTTACCGGGTAACACGATACCCCATGGTAAGACTGGTTGTCAGACTTTCTGGCTTCTGACTACCGTAACGACTGTCAAAGATCAACAAATGACAGCTGGGACCAACAGCTTAACGTGCTTTCCGAAGCACGTTTAAAAAACCCCCTTCGTAAAAATGGAATAGAGCTGATACTCTTACACTGCTAGACTGATATTAACCAAACATAGCTAAGAACTACCGCAAGGAAACTGGCTTTCAAATGAAAAAACCCGCATCAACATCGGTGCATCCGTTTGAGAGCTATGATGCCACAGACAGATACACACACAGACATACAGACATCGACGTCAAACTTATAACACCCCTCTTTTTGCGTCGGGGGTTAAAAAAATACTCAATACATAGCCTAACTAAGACATTAATTGCAAAAAAAAAAATAACTCATTGACTTAGGAAAGTAATTAGTGCATTTTCCCGCATGTAGTCACGGATACATGCTTACACGATACGCTCTATTTATTTATTAAAGGCATGGCTACTTATATTAGCTAAGTAAACGGGTTTTTAAGTTACTTCAATTGAAGTGAAATAACAGCTTTATCGATTTTAGTTAGGGAACAGTTTTTTTTTATTTGGAAGTGAGAGACGCATAGTTATCAGCATACAAAATATGGTTTTTCAAATATATCAGTGCTAGTTGCTCCGGCATGCGTTGCTTAGTTTTTATAAACCCTTAAGAGTGAATTTACCCGAGGCTTCGGGACGTTCGAAAGAGATACCGCGCCCCCGGAATACAACGAGCTGAGGAAGGAACATAGATGAGTTTCAGTCAGTAAGTCTGACACAACGGCGGGAGTAGTCATTTGATGATTTCCCACCCGAGAAAAAAGTGTGAATTTACCTAAAAAATCCTTTCTTAGTGGATGCTTACAAGATTTATGTGTTACGTTTACTTCACTACAATACCTTTTAAAATGAATATTTTAGAGATTCGCATATGAAGTCCGCAAAAAACGGTTATACTGTATTTATAGGTAACTTATTTATGTATTTAGAGGTAAAATTCGCTGAAAATTCTGACAAACCGACCCAAAAATGCATTTTTTTTATAAAACAAATAAAACTTTTGTTTGTATTCATATACCATTTAAGTTTCAAGTCTATCAAGGTCTACAAAATATTATTATCATCACGTCTGTACGCGTATTATGCTTCTACAAAGTACCGCTATTGTGCATCTTGACCTTAACTGTCTTCATTCATAAAACCTGATTGCCATCCCCCCATTGCGGGATATTATAGAGTAGCTCACGACAGAGACTTTATTTTAAAACATAGAAATTATGCGGGTATTTTCGTTAGATTTAATCGGTTTATAATTTGGACTTATTGGAATCTAGTATTATTGATGTGTTTTTAAATGTTTTATAATAATTGGTAGAGGACTTTTGAGATGAACTCAAAACTGTAAATAGGTAATTAATTAAGTAAAGTAAAATTGAATCGTTATTATTAATATTCAGCCTTTCAGAATGCTCACAAATTAGCGATAGATTATGTTTTGAAAATATCTATCTCTATTGGCTTTAGGATTTATTTAAACAATAAGACTGCTTAAAAAGAAACAGCCTTAACGCGACAAAACTAAATCAGTCTTTGAATTCCAACTAGAATCTAAGCTAACATTACAAACTCTCACATGACATAAAAAAAATCAATAAAAAGAAATGCCTCTGAACTCTAAAACTAACCTACAACTCTGAATCGCGCAAACAGAGTTTTCTCTACACTCTGAACATGGCTCACAATTTCGCTACACAAGCCAGGGAGTCCGCTACCACAAGGTACAGTGGTCCAGTGCATCCACTTCAATCAAATGCACATCACAATATAATTCTGACAGACACGATCTCAGTCGCAAAAACAAACTTCAACATTTGCCATTCTGTCGACTAGAAGAAATTGCTAGACTGTATTTGGAATACCCGTGACTCAGGAGAATGACGAATGCTTGAACTTGAATACTGAATGCTTACAGCACCTGTGTGGTTAATTTGACTCCTTTTTTGAAGCTTTCTAAAACGACCAGGGGCCTTACCTTGACGTGCCAAAACAAGATTATTTTCGTTATGAAAAAAAAGACGGAGCTATACGACGGTAGTAGTTGTGTCACGCTCTCAAACTTGAATAGTGATTGCAAAAACACGTGGTGGTACAGCCCCAGACCTCTTTTTTATATCTTATTTTCCGTTAGTAAAATGTAGAGCAAAAATAGTGTAAACTTAAGACGATGGATTCAATAACTTTTTATTTTTTACCAAATTTTTAATTAATAAGATATTCTGTACTGTTAATGTGACTTTTTTTTTGAACTTTTCTGTTTTTTTATCTAATTTAAATTAAATTAGAGGTAGAGTTAAAATTCGGTGCACTTTTAAAGGTTGAGTTGATTTGGAATACTGAAAACTTAGTTATTAAGTCCATTGGATATTTGTTCTGATTAGTAGGTATTTTTTTTGAGGAATGTTATCGATTCTGAGAGAAAATAACCGTTATTTAAACGATTGGGGTACTACTTTACGCACCCAGATAAAAAGAAGCCGTTGTGTATAACCGTCTCACATTCTAATTTATAATACTTAGGTATTAGTTAGGGTTAAGATAGAAATCTTCAGAAACCAATCTGCCAATTTAAGTTGTATTTTTTTTTAATGTATCTACAGTTATTATAACTGTGAAAATGTGTTTTAATTTCTGATAATATTGTATTTCGGTAGAGATCAAAACTTTAATATGATAAAAATATGAGGTTAGGAATAGCCGGTCCGATATTTTTGTAGTTTCATTATACCTATGTAAAGTGTGTTTACACACAATAATAAAACTAATTAAACTCTTTTATATCTAAATAGCTTAATTCTATGTTTTATCTTCAATAGGTACGGGATTTTATAAGAAACTGGCTAACTAAATTCTAAAATCTACTTCATAAAACTATTTTATTCTAACTTACATAAATAATCTACGACTTTTACTACTTTATAATAATTAAAAAATAAGTACAGGTACTTAACCTATCTCTTGGGATGACATCTTGTGGCTAAATAGAATCTTTCATATTCACAATGACGGTTACCCGCAGCCTCCGAACTGACGAAACACAGTTTGAACTTATTTCACTTATAATAAACTGGATGGCGCTCATCAATACAATAAACCAATAATTGTACAAATATTATTGTATTTTAGACTTATTTTTAGCTAGAGTATCTTTTATAATATAAACGTTGAAATTAATGCGTGATTTCCTCAAAAACATTTCACTCCCTCAGCGTATGACAACCCCGATTACCCCAAAACGGTGTACTGCGCAAGTCAAAACTATGTCAATTCCGCTTTGTCAAAATTATCAACGCGACAACAATTCCACGAAAATGATTAAATATTAATTGCAAACGTATTATAATAATATTAAATAAGTGAATAATGTTTTTTGTTTAATTTATATGATTCTGCACCGAAAAGGGTTTCTTTTGAGGTAATTTTTCCCGTAGATTTTGGTGTTCGACTGCAGTGTAGTCAATTTTATTACTTTCTTCTATTGCATGTATTTTAATTTAACAATTTTAACAGAAACATAAATAAATAATTTAATTTATGATGGAATTATCAAATGGAAACTTAATATTATTTTTGTATTACGTAAAAATTGTGGAACGCATGTAAAAAATAATGTCTTGTTTGCTACTACAAAGCATTATAATTATGGTCATTATTATTAATTATTACGTAAATTTTCGATAATTAATTAAACTAATAAAGTTAGAACTAATTATAAATCAAAATTTAATATTTCATCCACATAGCTGAGCGCTACTTCGTTAAAAAATATGTTAATTAAGAAAAGGAAAGCATTGTTGTTTCTTAGAATATTTTTTGCGTAAATAATACAATTGCCCTTATTTTTTTTCAGAATAAAATGGCAACTGGCGGCTCTGGTGCAGTATTCTTTTTAGGCACGCGAGCACATTACCAGGTAATTAATAAACTACTTACGCGAAATTGAAAGTAACTCCATTGATCCTCATCGCTACCTATGCTATGGACCTTTGAGTATGAATAATTCCAGCATTAAAGTGGATACCAAACCGGAAAATAATCCTAAGTGACAGTAACAGACAGACTTCCGGGTTAATAAAATTAGTACTAGATACTATATTATATTCTGTACCAATAGATATTACGAAAAATGTAAACAAAATCATAACCTAATTTGTTCTAATTTTCCCACATAGAAAAATAAAATCATCATGAAATCGACATAAATGCGCCATCTATACACAGTTAATTTCTGTGGCAGAATATAGTTGTGGTGCTTCGGTCTAGCAGTTAGAACATTTAATATCCTGATTATTTTTAATGAAATACGAAAAAATGAGATTACCTCGTTGGTCTAGTAGTGAGAACGAGGTCTTAAGTTCGATTCCCAGGACGAGTAATGTCATTACGTATATTCATGTCAAGTTTCTCAGTAGCTGCTTGGAGTTAATTATGGTTGAGTTAGGTGTTATTTACCAGAATTGTTCATGATTGGAACATAGTTTAATCTTCCTATCCTTATGTCCTGTGGTGTGAAAATTACCATTATAATATTACCAAAATAGAGTGCGTTAAACGCGTCTATACTTAACATATGCAGAAAAAAGAAAGAAAGAAAAAGCGTTTATTTCTGGACACGCACAAGAAGTAGACAATTAGTAGATAGTTAAAAAATAAAAAATACCTACATATTTAACAAGTCTCCATTATCACCCCGTGTCAGTCCGCTGTCAGACATAGTCCTCTCCCCTGGCACGTCACTAAGCTCAATTCAAAATTCAAAAGTCATTTATTCAAATTAGGCTGAAAATCAGCACTTTTTAAATGTCAAATTTACGAAAGACAGCCCTCAAAATGCCCGCCCTTCACCACTTCCTATGTGTTTTTGCTGGGAAGAAGTGGCGCAACAAACTCCCCAGCAAATCTTCTCCAATCCCTGCCCGCTGCCTTACGCTAAAAAACAAAACTATTCACAGACTCTTTTACCTCTCCCTCATCAGGTCCTCAACCAGCCCGAGACGCGGTTCGACGCTGAGAACGGCAACGCTTCCACGGAGACGATCTACCAAAACCCCTCGGTGCAGGAGTTGTGGCCCGCAGACCAGAAGAGAGATGACAACGAGCGGTGGAACTATTGTGAACAGGAGGTCACTGGTAAGGAGTTTAAGTAACGGCCATTTTCAATATCCTATCTATCCATAGATTTGCTTACTAGAGATAGATTTTTGACATTAGTCGTATGGACTTTATGTCAAAATTCTATGTCTAGTAAGGAAATCTTCGAATAGATAGGATATTGAAAATGACCATAAATCTATACTTATCTATCTATTATATAGAAATGAAACCCTATTTCCCTTGGTCATCGCATCACGCGTGAACGGCTGGATCCATTTGGATAAAATTTGGTACGGAGATAGAGAGGATCCTGGAGAAGGTTTTAGGCTACTCTTTATCCGGGTGCGTGAAGTAGTTCCATCGGGACGCGGGTGAAACCGCGGTAAATAGCTAGTTATTAATATTATAAAGCTGAAGAGTTAGTTTTTTTGTTTGGTTGAACGCGCTTATCTTAGGAACTACTGGTTCGAATTGAAAATGTTTTTTTTTGTGTTGGATAGTTCATTTATCGATGAAGGCTGACTATAAAACATCACGCTACAACCAAGAACAGCTGAGTATCAATGAAAAATGTTGCAAAAACAGGCAAAAATATTCCTTTTGAGAGCGTCCGTTGTGTTTACTTAGAGTCAATTTATACTAGCGCAGAGTCGAAGCGCATCGAAGCGTCAAATTCTTTACAACTAAAGCGAAGCCGCACGAATGCGCGTGTATTCGCCAGAATACGCGCGCACTCTTTTACGTGTAGTAATAGGCATCAACAGCACTGCTATTGAATCACTTGATTAAATAGGCATACATATTTTTGCACCAGGTAAATTAATTTTTCGTCCGAGTCCACCGTGATCAACACATTCAACACCGACGCAGGCCAATTTCCGACAGATGACGCGTAGGTTCGCTAGTGGGCGCACGGATACGCGCGAATGCGCGCGCACCAATCAGCGTTGGTCGCGCGCAAACGCGCGAATTCCGAAGAATGCGCGCGTATTTTTAAAATCTCAGAAGTAATGTGTGCGTTACGCTGTGGAGTTAAGGTTGAATTTGTTATGTTCAGGTTTGGATAGACGCTTCGATGCGCTTCGACTCTGCGCTAGTATAAATTGACCCTTAGAGTTACGCAAATATGGAATTGTTCCCCTTTAAAAGTTCTAAGATATCATAGATTTAAAATAACTCAATAAACCAACAAACACACGGACGAAGCTAGTTAAATTATAAACAATTTGACAGAGTTTATTTTATGCTTGTGATAAAATAATAAATTTATTTTAAATGTATTAAAATTTAAAAAGCAGCTCGTGAGGGATTTGAACCCCCGACCACCTCAGTTTATTTTCATTTTATGTCGAATTATCTGGGTGCTCTAACCGCTGAGCTAACGAGCCGGCGAGATAATTACCCGAATCTGTGCTTCTATTACAAACTGAAAATGACGTAGGCAAATGAATAACATAATGAAGTTGATTAATTCTATTATCAATGTGTTGTTTTGTTTTTTATTATACACTAGCTGTTTCCCGCGGTTTCACCCGCATCCCGAGGGAACTACTTAGCTCACACGGGTAAAAAGTAGCCTATGTTGTTCCTCGGGGTCTATTCTATCTCTGTACCAAATTTCATTTATATCGGTCCAGTAGTTTTGGCGTGAAAGCGTAACAGACAGACAGACAGACAGAGTTACTTTCGCATTTATAATATTAGTAAGGATATACATTAATACGCGAATCCCATGTAGGTATACATAATATGAGTCACTCATCCTAATAATATTATAAATGTGAAAGTCTTTAAAGATGAATGTATGGATGTTTGTTACTCTTTCACTCAAAAACTGCTGAATGGATCTGGATGAAATTTGGTACACTCATAGTTGATAGCCTGGAAAAATATCACATACACACACAGTCTGGATAATATAACTCGTAGAGTACTTGTTATTTGGGTGCGCGAAGTAGTTCCTTGAGCTTGCGGGTGAAACCGCGGGAATAAGGTAGTTAATTAGTGTAATTAGCTCTTAAATGATTTAAAATAGAGTGAATTTAAACTTTGTCATTTTATGTTTCTTCGAAGTTGGCGTAGAGCAATATTGAGATTGGATAATTCTACAAGTATTATGAATGTGTAAGTTTGTGCGGATGTATGCATGTTTGTTACTCTTTAACACAAAAATTACGATTCGAAAGAACATTTATGGATTTTAGTCAGTAAGAGCCTGACACTCCCTCCCGGTCCTTTACGGTGGGAGGAGTCGTTTGATGATTTCCCATCCTTACACAAAAGAAAATTGAGTTAAACTGTATGTTTCTTTCAACAGTAACAGACGAGAAAGAAAAATCCGAGAGCATGCTCCGCTCCCGACGACGTCAGAGCACAGCCGCCCTCTGTGAAGCAGAGGATATGAAACCAGCGTTACTTAATTCAGTGGGCAATAGGTAATGTTTTTATTAGCTTTATTATTTATAGCCCACAATTGGCCAAAAAATCAACTGGATCCTCATCATCTGCATAGCCTTTTCCCAACTATGTTGAGGTCGGCTTCCAGTCTAAACCGGATGCAGCTGAGTACCAGTGTTTTACATGGAGTGACTGCCTATCTGATCTCCACAACCCAGTTACCGGTGCAACACGATTCTGACTGTCAAAAGTCTACAAATGACAATCGGGCTCAACAGCTTAAAGTGCTTTCCGAGGCACGGAGGAGTCTCGATATGACATAGATGGTCCACGGACCGACCGCGCCAAGCGCAGCTTAACCTGTGATCCGTTGAACCGTGCGGCTGTTACTTAGACGAGCTCCTCCAAAGAATAAACGGGATACACTGTGGTAATTGTTGTTGTTATTGTCAACAGTGGTCCAACAAAATGCGCAAAAGGTCGGGGCACACTCTTAGCACTCCTTTGGTCGCTAGCTCGTCGTAAGAGACGCGGCATGACCAACGATGAGATATATCTACGTCACATTGATAACGCCTTGACTAGTAGCTGTACCTACAGAGAGAGCTGTCGGTGTCTGGAATGTCAGGTGAGTGGAACTTTTGGTACAAGCCTGCCACTCTATACTTAACCAATCGCAACTCCTAGGGCCGTACCACCATGTGTTTTTGCATTCAAAATTCAGGTGTGAGAGGGAGACGCAGCTAGTAACGTCGTATAGCACCGTCTCTTTTTCACAACAAACCTATTCCTGCTTTGGCACGTCATGGTAAGGCCTCTGAAAGCCAGAAACAACAGTGGTGACCTTCAGAAAGGCATTGAGGCAATGAAGCTCATCTCAAAAAATATTTTAACTGTCTTGGTAACTTCCTTCCATATAAAGCAGGTCGCATAAATGCATAAGGGACGTTTACAATTGCGTTAGACCCGGTTGCCCAGCACCACGGAATAAAATTTAAATTTCGAGTGGAACTTAGTTCTTTTTAGGTTCCTATACTATACCAAAAAGGCACTCGGCCGTCCAGTCTAACCGGATGCAGCTAAATACCAGTTTTTTACATGGATCGGCTGACTATCTGGCCTTTACTACCCAGTTACCGGTTACATGATATATGGTGAAGCGGCCTACTTTAATTAAGTCTTGCTGACCGTCTGTTTGTTACAAGGCTGTATTTAGAGCTAAATAATAACTAGCGTGTTAATTTTTTCACAGTGGCAGACCATAGCCGTCTTACTTATAAAAAACCTGTAATCTGAAGTTTAACATTTCTCACCGAATCCTTACTTAACACCGTAATCCAGGATTAGGCTACGAGCTTATCCTTTGCTAATCAGCAGATTAATCGGACTTTATAAGTAAGACTGTAGTTTTATATATATAAAATTAGGCAGTCAGCACGTTTTGAACGTCAAATATACAAAAGACAGCCTCCAAAATGCCCGCCCTTCACCACTTGCTATGTGTTTTAGCTGGGAAGAAGTGGCGTTAATTTTTTTTTAGCCACTTATAATTTTAATATAAGTACCTACTATAAACTTTTAAATATGTAAGTACTGCTATTGTAGAATGTAGGTATTCGAGTACTCACAAAAATGTTTACGTTCACTTAATTTGGTCAGCGTTTTTAATCGTTGTATTATTCATACGCACACTCTTCTAATTATCTTTGGGAAGAGTATACATTTTTACACTCTAAAACTAATGAACGAATTTAAATATTCTTTTGCAAATCATACAACTGACTAACGGTGAAGGAAAACACCGTGAGGAAAGCTGGATGTAAAAAAAAGTCTGAAATCGCCAATCCGTCTTGAGCAAGCGCGGTGATCAATGTTTTTTTTTGTGTATGGCATCTCGCAGGTCAGTCTAGAAGGTTGTCGACTGCTTAACCGGGCTTGCCTGTGAAGTGCCTTAAATGAATTTAGGGCCTCCAGCCAGGACTTAACTTACAAAACTAAGCAGCTAAGGGCACCCCCTAGTGGGGTACGGGCCTCGGCTTAGGGCGTCGCTGGGGAAGGTTAGCAAGGGACAGGCTGGATCAGAATATAGTGGTGATCAATGCTTATGCCTTATCTGCACGGAAAAGGCCTTTGCCCAGCAGTGGGAAAATTAACGCTAATTATGAAATCATACAACCATCAGCCTAGCCTTTTCCCAACCGTTAGTGTTGGCTTTCAGTCTAACAGGATCCATTACCAGTGCTTTACAGGGACAGTAAGGATTAAAAAAGATTCGCGAATGTTAGGAAAAGAAACAAAATTATATACTGGTATTTCTGTATTGTCTTTAACGAGTCATAATAATAAAGAGGTCATTCATATATTTAACATTATTTTTATTATTCGAACTGAGCACAGATATGCAGCAATACTATGCACAAAAACGATAATCAATTTAATTTAACATTAAAAGTATGATTGGGTATTAATAACTAGCTTCCCAGTTTTCCTCGCCTTTCGATTTTAATTCGATCGCCCATCTATATCTATACTAATATATAAAGCTGAAGAGTTTGATTGTTTGTTTGAACGCGCTAATCTCAGGAACTACTGGTCCGATTTGAAAAATTCTTTCAGTGTTAGATAGCCCATTTATCGAGGAAGGCTATAGGCTATATATCATCACGCTAAGACTAGTGGCGGATCACCACTATTCCACGCGGACGAAGTCGCGGGCAGAAGCTATTTCTATATATATGTATATGTTGTATATAAAAGAAGAAACTGATCAACGCACAGCTGAAACCATTGGTTCTGGTTGTACAAATGACGTAAGTGCACTACGAAAGGATTTTTCTAAATTTATACCTTAAAGTGTTGAAATAGGGCATGGAAGTTTGTATAAAACTAGGTCATTTTTAATTTGAATTCGTATGGAACACGCGGGCGAAGCCGCTGGCAAAAGCTAGTCACTTCATAAGAGTTTTAATATCCAAAAAAACAGTGGTAGCTTACAACATAAAAAGCATCAAGTGGCAAATGATAAGTTTGTAGTGCTAGCGGTTTAAGCTGTGTTGAAGAATCTCACAATCAGAATTAGTAATTTTTATACATATATAGATTTCATCACAATGTTAGTCTGCTAATTCTTAAAGACAAGGTAGGCCTGCCATCACCCAAACCGCCGACCCTGGATGAAAACTATAAAAACCCCGGACATTTTGAATGAGTTTGATTTTTTCCCCGGACACTCTTTTACTTTGCTTACCTGTCAATCAATCGGGATCGTATATCAGGTAGCAAGTGTCCGGGTTTTCCCCGTACGCCCTAAACTAGGACAAATCCGGGAAGACCTGGACGGATGGCAGCCCTACCAAGGTAGGTAACAAGGTTTTGATAAAGAATCCATACAATTTTGGTATCAACTAAAGGTTTTACAAGTAGATCGCTCCTACGTGTGGGCGACGATGCCATATTTGTCGTACAACGCAGTGTCGTAACATTGTTTAAAATTCCTAATTGAAGGTTAAAATTACTTAAGCCAATCAGAACAAGGCCTAATATTACATTTTAAATATTATATTGATTAATTTATTGCGGTTTTTGACCTGTTCATTATTTGTTTATCTTATTTAAGGAAATTAATATTATTTAGCCTACTAGCTTTTCGCTAGCGACATCACCCGCGTGGGCTATAAAAAATCAAATTAATAAAAATGACAGATTTTCATACGATCTTTTCCCTTTTTCACCCCCTTAGGGGTAGAATTTCGGAAAATCCTTTCTTATCGGATGCCTACGTCATACAGAGTCTCCAAGGTTTAGGTCTCTACAGTCAGCGAGTGTTGATTTATAAGTCAATTAAGACAAAGCTTTTTATATGTATAGATAGGCATCATTGAATTTTAATACATATCTATGCTCAGCATAAAGTCAAAACTAAGTCTGCAAACGAGCATATATTTTTGTTGCTAAAAGCTTATTACAATATAAAACATTTCACAGGTATAGGCACAAATTATTTAGCTTAATAATAACTTCAAACACTCATTTTATAAGCCCGCTCTTATTATATTTACATGCTTGCTTGAATTTGTGACATTATGACTTTAGTGTCTAATAGAGTAACCATATTCCCTATTAATTAGTTTACTAATTATATGAAAGACTTTTAAAGCGTTTGATTAATATTTGACACATTCATAAAGTCAATATTCAGTCACAAATCATTGCAAATTGCCAATAAAAAAATAAACACTGATGTCAAAGTCAGGTACGAAAACTCAATTCACAAACTTGTCTATATCGTATTCTAACGTGACAGTGTCTACCGGTACATCATCAACGGTCTTCTTACGTTCCTCCAATCGCACACACTTGAGACATTTCTCTCCCTTACGGAGCCAACATCTTCTGTGGTACATAGAGTTGCATTTATCACACATTAAAGCTCCGCTGTCAAACGGATATAGCACCTCGTTGTTCTTACAGACTTCGCACAAATACCCTTTGCCTGAACAGCGGTCACAACTCGTGATGTGAGAACGGCATGTTTCTGTCAATTCCATTAATTGCCTCTCTAGCGTACCGTCTTGAATTGCCTGTAGATGGCTCATACTGTATTTTTTGTTTACGTCACCAAACTGCACAAATAAAGGTGATAGCAGGTTCGTACCGTCCACACAAGCACATAGGTACCGTCGCATCCACTCTAAGTCCTTCCTCATTTTATGCACCCATTCTAATTCGGCAATAAAGTTGAATAGTCTAGGATTTATACTTTCAATGTCGATATACGGACGTGGCCATGATAAGTTCAGCATTTGGAACGCTAAACGGGACACGTAACGTTTTTCCCAGTCCCAATTGTGAATAACTCTTGCTGGGATTGCGGTTAAATCATTCCAATGGCATGTAGCACAGAAGTATAGGCCGGTGTAATCACATAACCGAGGTTCATTCCATGTGTCTTTGAAGGTTAACGCTGTTTGGCATTCGGCACATTTATAATCTTGTGCCGCTAACCCCTTTTCGGGGCATATACTCATTTCGAAGCTCCCTTTCTCAGTCATAACGACGTGAGCGCATACCCTGCATATGTGGTCAACACATTTGTAATGGCACAAGTAGCCGCAGTCGTTACAAATATAAGACCCTTGTACGATACTCCAGATAACTCCGCTGCAGTGATCACAGTACTGTTTACGGTTACTGGGGTTCGTTTGCTGTTCAAAATGATGGCCTTTTATGGATACACGGTCCCTAGCTTTCCCGTTATTCTCTTTTAAATCCTCCAATCGCAACCTTAACTCGACGAGGTACCTTACGAACCATTTTCGCTCGTCAGAACACTGTTCGCTGTTTAAAACGAGCTCTTTACACTGGATAATGGCTTTTTCTATATCTTCCTTCGTTGCGGAACTGTGTATTTTCAACTTTTTATTCGCAATAGATTTTGGGATGCAGTTCGAATCGTAGCCTTCGTCGACAGAAACGCACCCAGATGTGGAAGAAGTGGATGTTCTGGATGTAGCTTCGACACTAGGACTACAGCATATTAAGCTGTTCCTATATTTAGGCGAGTCGTTCGCTATATTAACGGCCATGGTCACTTTTTACACAAAGGAAGTTGTACAACGATACATTACGGAAATTTACATAAAATTTTGCAATGTCACTATAGGTTTTTGTGTTTGTTACTAATGCACACGTTTGTTATCTTCGATTACGTCTCATTTCCACGGCGATTCATATGTGTTTTGATAGTGAATCGTAATTTTTTCACAATGAAATTGTTGTCATCATTTTTGACAGCTGATTATTAAAATTTTCATGTTCGTTTTTGTATGTTGGTTCACATGTAGTTTGCGTTTCGTTCTGCGCTAAGTTCGATGGACAGAGATTTGTTAAATTCTATATTTATCATTTTGTATTATTTTAGATCGATAAGTAACATTACGTTAGAAATAAACTTTTATAGCAATGGTTAAAAGTATAAAATACACACAGATAAAATGTACGCTTTGAAATAAAAAAATCCGCGTCGACATTTTCTTTATTGAACGGACCGTAGTTTCAGTGCGCAGTCGTACCAACATCTTGTCCATAACCCCATTCTGTCAATGTCAAAGATACGACAATTCATTGCGCTATACCTGTCAATTACTTTTAGCATACATTGCTTATTTAGTACTACACGAAACCGTGCCATGCAACAAAAAGCGTCAATGTATTTTAAAATAGATTTAACCTCGCGATGTACCGTCCGATGAGATCAGCCTCTATATTTGTGCTAATTACCTAGATTATGGTACTTAGCAATGACCTATGACCATACACGTGCGGTGAATGGGATATCCGCAGAATATAAATATATCTTATGTTACGCAGTAATTTTATTTGTAGACAATGTAGTTGGTTTACTTTACACAGTGGGCTAAATTGGCGCGCTATTTGTAACCTATACGCATAGTATAGTATACATTGATTATATGCTGAGCGTTAGCCGTTTCGCGCAGTGGTAACGCATTTATCAGACTGTCACCCTGTATTCCTAGTTAGATTATATAATATACCCATTTGTTTTTACCTACCTGTTTTTCTTTCTTTCTTTTGTAAATAGAGTCTAAAAGAACAGCCGTAGGGATTGACCTACCTACCTTCTGGTACCTAGAAAACACTAAAATACGGCTGCACTCGAAGCCATGACACGACCGGGGAGAGATCAGGCGCAGGACCGACAGCTTTACGTGCTCTCTAAGGCACGGAGGATCTCGTATGTTAAGAAAACGGTCACCCATCCATGGACTGACCGCTGCTAGTACAGCTTAACCTAGCTCGTATATATATATATAGATCAGTACGGCCCTAGGTTAGTACGAGTCCCTCTCCACACAATAACACTCTGGCAATCGAACCCAAGACCTTCTATTCTACATTCACCATAGCCATATAGGTTCGTAGCTAAGTAACAGCCCTGATCAATAGATTAGCAAGGTTAAGCTGCGCTAATCGCGGTCAGGCCATAGATAGATTATCGTTTTCTTACAGTGAGATCCCTCTGTGCCTCGGAGAGTACGCAACGCTGTCGGTCCTACGCCAGGGGGCCTACTCTAACTCAACGAAAACGAAGATTCGTTTGAAATTGGGAACCTTTCCTTGTGAATTTTAGGGCGGTAAGGTTCAAACAATTGTTATATCTGGATAGTATAAGTACATCCCTCTATGTACAGAGCATCAGATCGCACCTTACCGCACCACAAAAATAAGTTATCGTCTATTCTCGGTCTTTCCGAAGTTTCGTTTCGGTGAGTTAGAGTAGGCCCCCTGATCTCACCTCGGTCGTGTCGGACTGCTGACCCTGAGGACTATGAGAGTGAGGGAATAGAGAGTGCACCTGTGTCTGCAAGCGTGGGTGCACTATAATATCTCCTGCGTACCTGGCTAGTCTTCACTAAGGTTGGCCGCCGTGACCGAAATCGGTCTGAAAAGTTTAGACATCTTGATTATTACTTTCAGAGCCGCTACTTCGAGTGTGATGAAGACAGTGAAGATTATAGCTCGGATGAGGACAGCTATGTTCCTCGCTACGTGGTGGAAGCTATGGAGGCACAGCATCAGGAACCGGAGCCTGATGATGATGATGACGAGGTAAGGATGGTGATCAGCTAGTAGTTGGCTACTTCTGGCTGGAGAGTTTGTTGCGCCCCTTCTCATCAAAAATAGATAGAATAGCGCTTCGCCCGTGTCCTGCCCGAGGGATATACTTAAAGCACCCGGATATAATATATGTCCTTCCCTAGACTTCAAGCTGACGGCACGTTTGGCGTAGTGGCTGAGTAATAGGCTGCTGCGCCGCGTGTCGCGGATTCGATTCCCGCCCGGGACAAATAAAATTGTTCCGGGTCTAGGTGTTTGTGCATGTGTAATGTATGTTTGTAAACGCACCCACGATACAGGAGTAATTCCTAGTGTGGGACAACGTTTTTAAAAAGAAAAGAAAAAAGAAAGCTACATTTTATCTAAATCCGTTCAGCAGCTTAAGCGTTAAGAGGTAACAGACAGAGAAGACACATTTATAATATTAGACAAGATATATTTACGCATTTATAATATAAGTAGGTATGGTATCCGCCCCGGCTTTGCACGGTTGCAATGTAGATGTTTTAAAAAATCTCTACTATAATATGCATGTATAATACATATAAACCTTCCTCTTGAATCACTCTGTCTATTGAGGAAAACCGCATTAAAATCCGTTGCGTAGTTTAAAGGATCTTAACGTACAGACGGCGGGAAGCGACTTTGTTTTATACTATGTAGGGATAAGTAAGGATAATCATCATCTGCATCATCTGCCTAGCCTTTTCCCAACTATATTAGGGTCGGCTTCCAACCTAAACCGGATGCAGCTGAGTAGGTACCAGAGCGACTGCCTATCTGACCTCCACAACCCTGTTACCGGGTAACACGGTACCCCTTTGTAAGATTGGTTGTCAGACTTTCTGGCTTCTGACTACCCGTAACGACTGTCAAAGATCTACAAATGACAACCGGTACCAACAGCTTAACGTGCTTTCCGAGGCCCGGAGGAGTCTCGTAAGCGCAGCTTAATCTTTGATCGGTCGAACCGTGCGGCTGTTACTTAGCCACGAGGTCATAAGTAAGGATAATATAGATTAAAATTTCAACTAATGCTTTCAGGTATTCGTAGACACAGTCCCCGGCGACAACACATCGACAGACCTTCTCATTGATAAGAAGATGTCGGTGTCTTCAGACGAGGCCACCACCACGGAACCCGACCCCGAAGACAAGCTGCAACTCGAGGTGGCAGCAGGCACACCGGTATTACTAAACTACTTACTGACGCACCCTATCACTTGTAATATACAGTGAACACTGTATACTCGAATACAGAGTTCCACAAAATACATTGACAGCTACGTCAAAATGTACGCTAAATTACTTAGCTTTTTTTTTCAAAGTTTGTGATTTGATGTCTGGGAAACGTCAAATTATTTCGCCTAATTTTGACTTCAAATTTAGGCAGAATAGGAAATATGCGTGTTTTTTTGTCGTTATACGATAGCTGTAAAAAATATTCAGCGCAAAATAAACTAAAACTACGTAAAAAATAAAAATTAAAAATAGCAGACCGATATGGATATTTTAAAGGGTCCACATTTTGGCGCGCTTAATCTATCAAATTAAGCAAAATGTGTCATTTTTGACATTGATCCTAGACTTTTACGTCACTTCCTTTCAAACTGATAGCGTTGCGTTTCAGTACTCTACTTTAAATTTCGCGCTCATTTTTTTTGGACATTTAAATAACTATTTTCTTTATTAAAAAGAAATTACATTAACAATTTTTCATGTAGGCATTATTCTGATGTAAAAAAGGTTAGAAAAAAAAATTTGGTCCTTTTTATAATCAAATACCTACATTTCCCTATTGAAGCTAGAATACCGCTAACTATGGTTGATTTAAATAATGGATCGGTTGTTTCAAGTCGTCAGTAATTGTTAAGTTGGTAATAAAATGTCATAAATATTGATAACAAAACTCTCTATTGCTTAAAATAGTTTATAGTAAATAGTTTTAGTCTAGAAATAGTGAAATCCTCTTTGCTTATTTACGAAATATTTTTATTAATAGGTCAACGGTAAACTATTAGAATTTATTTGATTAAACAGATTAATAATAAAAGAGCTTTGAAGTATACCTACATAATTATTCGGTGATGTCAATGAAGATTGTTTACTCAGCGTTTTAACGATGATGATAAAATTTCACATTCAATCTTGGTATTTTCACAGTTGCTTATTTTCTCGTTAAGTGGTTATGGTTTTTTTATAAATTTTAATCAAATATCTACCTAATTGTATGTTGCAAAGCTAGGCGGCTAACTGCAGGATCTGCCAGAATTGCTGGCGACTAATAGGCTTTTCTCATTTGGCGCCCCTTACCATCTGGCGCCCCTGCTCATCTGGCGTCTAGGGCGTTCTCTCTTCTCACTCTACCACAGGTCCGGCGCTGTTAATGAACAAAATAACATTATTATGGTTAAATTTATATTGATAAACAATTTTAATTAATTAAAATATTACAATACAACAAAAACGCTGCCCGATACTAAATTAAATGATATTTATAATTTAAAATCTTATGAAGTAGAATCCGTGCAATTTTATTAATATTTTATACCTTCTTTACAATGTAATTTATATTTATAGTTATTTTAAGTTATAATATGACGTATAATAAGAATTATGTAATTCAACAACAAATATTTTGAAATTTTAATTACTTCTACCTGCTTTACAATCGAATTAATAGTTCCTTTTGATTATAATAATTATTGTCAATTGTTGTAAAGATATTATTATAACAAGTACCTTAAGTTAAGTTATTTATTTATTAGTAATTACGTAGATAGTTATAATTTATTAAGTAGATACGTGTTATTACAGTCGTACAAGAATCTTTTGGCGCCATACTTACATGACGTTAGCAGTCGCTTCCATTATATTGTGGTTTAACAATTATAACGTACCTATATATACATATTACAAATTATCCGAAATATCTTCAAATAGATGGATCGTTTTTCATGTTGATTCCGATGTCTGCCAAGCGCTAAAAGATCCTTGCTTGACTGTACTATTGATTTTAATGTAGGAAAATTCGTTATTTAATTTTTTTGGCGTTCGAATTCGAATTCATTGGGTATTTGACATCACGAATCAATTGACGTACTTTTTATAAGCTGTCAAAAGTGATTCTTCCGTAGATTTGACCGCGAAAGACCAGTTTGTAAACACCGCGTAAGGTAACAGAAAAAGGCGCAAAAACTACACATCGCGCTAACAATTTTTTGGCAATTACAACTAATTTGTCACAAAGGAGTTGCTATAAAGTTTATTCGATAAAATTACAGTTAAATGGCTAAAATATTAAGTTCCCTGCCGCCTGCAATATAGTGAAAAATCAGATACGCGGTATTTACAACGTGCTCTTACGCGGTATTACACGCGCAACGACGGTATGGGATTAGTGAAATATGACGTCACTTATTTTCAACTCAATTCACTATTTATTGATTCCAAAGCGACTAAAGATGCCTAAAATTTTACAGTTAATAGAAAATTTATTGTTTAAAATAATGTGTTTTTTTAGGAAAGTAGTGTTAAAAATTCATTGTAATTGATGTCAACTACTCGATTGAGTTCTTATAGATGCTGAGGTCAGTTAACTGTCTAATAAAGCTAATAAAATAAAAGCATTCCAAAGTATTGTAGTTTTAAGCTGTTTTTGTAAGTTCCTATGCTCTATAAAATGAATGTTCGTATATATTGCTCTTGTACCTTTAGTTCTTAAATTATGCAATACATGGATACTTACGATTGCAGCAATCTCGGGTCTTTTGCTGTTAGTAGGTAATTGAAGAATTGTCTATCTCCGTAGGTATTCACTGGATCTTAATGTATTAAATACTAAACCCATCTTTGCAAAATATGCATTGAAATAATGTAAAATCCCACCCAAATCTGATTAACCGTGTTTGAGACAATCGCGAACTTATAGTTAAACGTAGTGTCATTGCATTTTAAGAATACCCACTCACAATTATTATGAATTGAGATTTGAAGACGAAATAAATGAATTTGGTTTAATTAATTACCTAAATGATTTTAACACATAAAGAAAAGCATTTAAAATATCTACTTATACCTACCTACTATAAAATCTGTACAAATAAGATAAAAAAACCGGCCAAGTGCGTGTCGGGCCACGCGCAGTAGGGTTCCGTAGTAGGAGTTATTTAGTCGACTATAGCTCTGTAACCGGTTAATCCTACTTAGCTGTGATAGTTTTCCTTGTAATTTCATTACATGTACTACGTCTGTGATTTTTTTCACATTTCTAGGTACAGCCATTCAAAAGTTAGAGGGGGGGTAACTCGTATCGAACAAAAAATTTCACTTAAAATCTAGATATTTCGCAAATGGCTCGCTTAACTGAAAAATGGTCTTCACACACCCATAATATTTTTGAAAGACCTATCTAACGATACCCCACACGAAGGGGTACGCGAGAAAAAAAATATTCATCTCTACTTTACATGTTTGGGAGCTACCCTAAAAAAAAATATTTTTCAAAATTTTATTTTACCACTTTCTCGGCGTGATCAATATACATATTCATACCAAATTTCAGCTTTCTAATAACAAAAACCACGGAGCTATGCCGCGGACAGACAGACAGACAGACAGACAGACGGACAGAGCGAAACTATAAGGGTTCCTTGTCGGACTACGGAACCCTAAAAATAGTTATAGTGTATTACTTAGTATGATAATTTGCATCCTAAAATTGTCTTTAAAATAATGAAGTTGTCTTAATTTAAGTTTAATGATTAAAAGCCAAAGCTAAGCCATTTTGCTACAAATTCTATTGTAAGGTATTATTTGTTAAAACGAGAGAATATTGCTTGTGAAATAAAAAATAATGATTTCGTTAAGTAATTTGTTGTTTTATTTTTGTAGATATAATCCTAATATTTATCTTTATTAATATTACTAGCTTTCCGCCCGCGTGGACATTTTTTTACACCTTGGGTTACATTATTCAAGTTTTAGTAGAGATCCCTAATTATTTCTGGAAATAAATATAGCCTATGACACTTCGTAAAGATGTAGCTTTCTAACGGTGAAAGAATCTTTAAAACCAGTCCGATAGTTTTTGAGTTAAAATCCTTCAAACAAACAAATCTTTCCTCTTTATAATATTAGTATAAATTTAAAAATATAGTTTGTTTGTTCGTTCTTCTTGACATCATAAACACAAAGGAAGTGTGTTTGAGGGCAATCTTTTGTACTTTTGTCGCTCAAAGTGCTGATTTCCATTACTGAACTATCAAATATAATACCTAAGTATACCAGAGTCCTCAGTTTTATCGAAAAAAAATAAGGATAGATCCCATACTGGCTTTAGTCTGTTTTTCCCCTGGTTTTTTCAGTCAATTCAATTCAAATCATTTATTTCAATTAGGCCTAAAAAACAAGCACTTTTGAAAGTCAACAAAAACAATAATTTTATGATCAATAATTTGATAATTTAATGAGAAGAACGGGCAAGAAACTCCATGGTTACTCTTTTTAAATAAGTTTTAACAATTTTTCTTGTATACATAAAATAATGACTCCCTAAAAAAAGTCACTCCTCCCTCAGTGTAAGCTGACGAGTAGGTCCCATACTGGATTTTTTTAACTTAAAAATCGAGTAAATTTCTTTAACTTCCTAACTGACGATTAAGGCTCAATGTATCAATTACATGAAAGGTATTAAGAAAAAACACATTTCCTTAAATCTATTTATTCTCAGTCATTAAAAAATCCATTAATTATAATACACAATATCATTCACACTGACAATATAGATATCATTATTTTATAACTACAACTTATAATTAAGAGCAGCAGTGAGATTTTTTACGAATATAGCTCAAATTTCATTTTAAAGGCCCATTTAACTCATGCGGCCCGACATACAACCAATGCGGCCCGACATACTACTCATGCGGCCTGACCTACTTCAATTTCGGGCCCATAAAATAGTGTGGTAAGTGAATTGTGTAGTTCCAGACACAAATTCTCTAAAAAAAACTTTATTTCAACATTTAAAACCCGATTAATTCCGCTGTAATATTCGATTTTTAGAGGCTTTGAAATTAATAATAATAAAAAACGAGTTTGAAAATAAGTAATGTCATCGCTTGGTATTGCCATAAAAAATTAAAGCGAAATCGTGTTTAGACAGAACATAAAACGCATGTCAATTGATTAAGGCCCAAGTTCACCGACAAGAAAACGGTCCGATTAACTTAAAACAGCTGTTTACCACAAACTTCCAACTTTCGATGCGTAACATATTATATTTTGAGATTTTTATTCCTGGAACGGTCGATTACCAAACCAGGGTTGAACTAGAAGTGGGTAACACGAAAATTCCAGCTTCCTGGTTGTAAAACGTTTCTGTTTAACGGGCCGATTACATAACCATCGGTCAGTGAAATTGGCCCTTAGTTGTCCCAACTATTTAGGTACTAAATTTTTTGCGATATTACTAAAAGTTTTCATTTTAGTAAAAATATTATTTCTCATGCCACCGTTAGAAATCTCACTGCTTGCTTTGTTTAAATATAGTTGAGGATAACGAGATATAACGATTATATACGATATGTTTGGATTTTTATCAATATTTTTGTTAAGTTTAAGAAAGAAAAATTCACACTCTTATTGTGAAACTTATTCTTCC
Source organism: Pyrrhia umbra (assembly GCA_963891755.1). NCBI lineage: Eukaryota > Metazoa > Arthropoda > Insecta > Lepidoptera > Noctuidae > Pyrrhia > Pyrrhia umbra. Next base: position 1,423,400 of record OY982944.1, read on the forward strand.
CGCGACTTCACCTGCATGGTCTTATACACCAGGATAAATGGTATCCTATGTCTTCAATAGTCTTAATCCAGGTTATAGACTATATTTTAAAAAAGTGTGATGCGTGTACAAACACACAGACAAACAGATAAACAGACTATAATTATAAAAAATGTTGTCTTGGCTTCTGTCGCTCTAATAAGACCTCTCTTATTAGTTTTTCTTAAATATCTATACATATAAAATGCTTTGTCCTGAATGACTGGTGGATCAACGCACAGCCTAAACCGCTGATCGTAGAGACCTGAAACTTGCAGGGTGTGTTCTTTGTATGACGTAGACATCCGATAAGAAAGGAATTTCCGGAATTCTACCCCTAAGGGGGTGGAAAAGGGGGGCAAAGTTTGTATGAAATTGTGTAATTTTTTTGAAGGGCGAAAATAGTCTATATTATACAGACATCGGCCTGTTATAATTTTATTATATGTATAGATTCCATAGGAATTAGCAAGACAATAAGACATACTACGATTTACATGCTACGCGAGGGAGCTACTAACACAGATAAATACTATGTACTTCCTTAAGGTTCAATCTATCTTCATATCAAATTTCATCTAAATTAGCTCAACTGTTTTCCCGTGAACGCGTGACAGACAGACAGATTTTCTTTCGCATTTATATAATACTAGCTTCCCGCCAGCGGCTTCGCCCGCGTGGGTTCAAAAATGACCGAGTTACATACAAAATTTGCCCCCCTTTTTCACCCCCTTAGGGGTAGAATTTATCAAAATCCTTTCTTAGCGTATGCCTACGTCATAACATCTACCTGCATGCCAAATTTCAGTCCGATCCCTCCAGTGGTTTGGGCTGTGCGTTGATAGATCACTATGTCAGTCAGTCAGTCAGTCACCTTTGAGTTTTATATATATGTATTTAGATTTAGACTAGCTGTTGCCCGCAGTTTACTCGCGTCCCGGGAAACTACTTAAAGCACCCGGATAAAAAGCCTAAAACTTTCTTCAGGGTCCCCTCTATCTCCGTACCAAATTTCATACAAATCGGTTCAGCTGCTCTCGAGATTTGCGCTTAGCAACACATTCAGTCGAAACCTGGCAAGTACCAATGTGACTTTTCTAAAGTCATATGTACTTTCTTAGTATATGTTAGGACACCACTGTTAACGGTGAAGGAAAACATCGTGAGGAAACCTGGACTTAAAAAGTCTGAAATCGCAAATCCGCCTTGAACAAGCGTGATGATCAATGCTCATGCCTTCTCTGTATGATAAGAGGCCTGTGCCTAGCAGTGGGACAATATATAGGCTGATGATGATGATGATGAACATATTCAGCGATTCATTTTTATATTATAGAAGATTTGTGACACCGTACATACCGTTATCCTCAACTATATCTATCTATATATATAATAGTATGTTTGTATGTATAATACAGTAGTTTCAAGGGCATTTCCTCTCGAGCTGCCCTTTGCCACCTTCGTCGTACTCCTGCGAGGATATCCACATCTGCTGGAATGAGCCGATTGAAGCCAGGATCGATCCACCTGCGAATATTAAATTCAAGAGTTTATATTGTAACACTAGGTGTTTGTCTCGGTTTCACCCGCGTCTACAAAACGTCTCCAGGTTTTTGGCTATATGATGATGATGCGAACCTGTGGTCCCTCTTCAGGGACATAGGGCTCTAAGAAGAAATTTCCATTTTTAACCGACTTCAAAAAAGGAGGAGGTTCTCAATTCGACGGTATGTTTTTTTTTTTTTGCGATCTTGTGCGGCGACTTCGAGGTCGTTCCAGCCGAGACCAGTCTGGCTATATCCATACCCTAATTTCATATCGTTCTGTTCAGCCGTTTTGCCGTGAAAGCGTAACAAACAAACTCATTTTCACATGAGTCTGTACCATCACACATCACATTATAAATGACTAGCTGTTTCCCGCGGTTTCACCCGCATCCCGAGGGAACTACTTAGCGCACCCGGGTAAAAAGTAGCCTATGTTGTTCCTCAGGGTCTATTCTATCTCTGTACCAAATTTCTTTTATATCGGTCCAGTAGTTTTGGCGTGAAAGCGTAACAGACAGACAGACAGAGTTACTTTCGCATTTATAATATTAGTAAGGAGTTTACGGAAACTGTATAAGTATTTTTCGTTTGATATAAGAAGAGAAGACTGGTTGTCTCTTTCATTTGTTATTTGATAGATACATACTCAAAGTCAAAATTTACTACTTAGAAGTTTATTAAAAAAATATAGACGGATACGTCAATGTTTGATGCAGAAAAGTCTATTGAAAAATTTGTAAGTATCATATTATTATTATACTTTCAATTTTTTTTTCCTAATTTATTAAAATACTAGCTTCTGTCAGCGACTTCGTCCGCGTGGAATAGTGGTGCTCCGCTCCTATTAGTCTTAGCGTGATGATATATAGCCTATATCCTTCCTCGATAAATGGACTATCTAACACCGAAATAATTTTTCAAATCGAACCAGCGGTTCCTGAGATTAGCGCGTTTAAACAAAATGACAACATTTCCCTTCACTGCTCTGCTCCTATTGTTTGAAGCGTGAAGAAATTGAAAGTATATAACCAGCTCAGGAGTATGAAAAATAATTGTACCAAGTTTCGATAAAATCCGTCAAGTAGTTTTTGTTTCTATAACTTTTATACAGACAGACAGACAGACAAAAATTTTACTGATTGCATTTTTGGCATCAGTATCGATCCCTAATCACCCCCTAATAGTTATTTTGGAAATATATTTAATGTAAAGAATTGACCTCTCTACAGATTTATTGTAAGTATAGATAGATTGTGATTATTTGCAAAAAAACACAACTGCCAATCTCGCGAAATCTCGAAATTGGCGAGATCTCGCTTGAGCTCCAATCTCTCATTTGCATTCCCTAGTACTGACCTATCCATGCAGCAAAGCGTCTCTCAGTAGAATTAGGTGCAGCGTGGGTCTTGAGGCGGTGCGAGGAGGGCGCTCGGGCTGCTAACTCCTTGGCGAGGCGCTCCAGCCAGCCCGGCGTGCAGCTCAGCCCGCCGCACGCCACCACGGAGCCCCACAGGGCCGGCCGGGCGTCCGCGTCGCATGAACTCGCTGCTGCGCATACTGTAACAATAATAACAGCTGGTTGCAGCAAGCTTTTTAGGGTTCCGTAGTCCGACAAGGAACCCTTATAGTTTCGCCATGTCCGTCTGTCTGTCTGTCTGTCTGTCCGCGGCATAGCTCCGAGGTTCTTGATACTAGAAAGCTGAAATTTGGTATAGATATGTATATTGATCACGCCGAGAAAGTGGTAAAATAAAATTTTGAAAAATATTTTTTTTAGGGTAGCTCCCACACACGTAAAGTGAAATGATGAATAGTTTTTTCTCGCGTACCCCTCCGTGTGGGGTATCGTTAGATAGGTCTTTCAAAAATATTATGGGTGTCTAACTTTTGAATGGCTGTACCTAGAAATGTGAAAAAAATCACAGACGTAGTACATGTAATGAACTTACAAGGAAAACTATCACGGTTAAGTAGGCTTAACCGGTTACAGAGATATAGTCGACTAACTAACTCCTACTACGGAACCCTAATGCGCGTGGCCCGACACGCACTTGGCCGGATTTTATCATTTATCTATATATTAATACTAGCTTCTGCCCGCGACTTCGCGTGGAATAGTAACTTTGGGCTATCGCTAACTTTAACCCCCGATTTTGAAACATTCTTCATTGATGCTGATTCTTCATGATATAGCCTATAGCCTTCCCCAATAAATGGGCTATCTAACACTGAAAGAATTTTTCAAATCGTACCAGTAGATCCTGAGATTAGCGCGTTCAGCAGCTTTATTATATTAGTATATACTCCATTTACAATAAGATTAGCCATTTAAACGCACCCCATTTACCGTTCGTTCAAACGATTTTAGGCTCTATTGCTTAGGTGACATAACAAAAAACAGATGCATAATATATTTGGTATTGTAAACATTATTTTGCTTTCAACACCATCCTTATCTATACGGAATAGAACTCAAACTCGTTTGAACGAACGGTAAACGGGTTGCGTTTAAACGTCTAATCTAATTGTAAATGGAGTATACAAGTACATAGGTTATAATCTATACTATATAATATTAGTATAGATTATAACCTATGTACTTGAGGATTAAGAGGAAAGATTTGTTTGTTTGTAGGGTTTTTAACTCAAAAACAGCTTAACCAAAGTGCAATTAACATAATTTTTCTAGCTGGCAAATATTTGCATATTTTCAGCTAGGCCTGGTAGGGTACTCACCCAAGTGTGGAGGTCCCAGGGTCTGCTCGAACAGGCACTCGGTCAGCTTGAACCTCTCGGGGCCGAAGTCCTGGTGGTAGCCACCAGGGAACTCGTAGTGGCTGAAGGGTACTGACGCAGCCTGGCGTTCATCGTACTGGCTCTCTGAGATCTGAACATACAAAATTATATTTAATGTTATTAAAATCATCATCATCATCATCATCAGCCTATATATTGTCCCACTGCTGGGCACAGGCCTCTTCTCACACAGAGAAGGCATGAGCATTGATCACCACGCTTGCTCAAGGCGGATTGGCGATTTCAGACTTTTTAAGTCCAGGTTTCCTCACGATGTTTTCCTTCACCGTTAGTCAGTGACGTCTAAGATATAATTAGAAAGTACATATGACTTCAGAAAAGTCACATTGGTACTTGTCAGGTTTCGTACACGAGAGGCAGGTGCCTTAACCACTAGGCTACCACGACTGTTATTAAAATGAATGATAAATATATATATCAACGAATACACAAACGCCATCTATTAATTTTCTCAACTTCTTTTTTGGAGAGGAGCTCGTGGCTAACAGCCGCACGGTTCGACCGATCAAAGGTTAAGCTGCGCTTGGCGCGGTCGGTCCGTGGATGAGTGACCATCTTTGTCATAGCGAGACTCCTCCGTGCCTCGGAAAGCACGTTAAGCTGTTGGACTACTTAACGCACCTGGATAAAATGTAACCTAAAACCCTCTCCAGGGTCCCCTCTATCTTCGTGCCAAATTTCATCCAAAACGGTTCAGCCGTTCTTGAGTTATAAATGGTGTAACAAACACGACTTTCTTATATATAGACTAGCTTCTCGCCAGCGGCTTCGCCCGCGATATTTTAGCTAATGGATACAAAAACTTGACAAATTATATACTAAAACCTTCCTTATCAATCACTCTATCTATTAAAAAAACCGCATCGAAATCCGTTGCGAAGTTTTAAAGATTTAAGCATACATAGGGATATAGGGACAGAGAAAGCGACTTTGTTTTATACTATGTAGTGAAGAATACCTAGGTAGTTTACCTGTGCGACGCAGTGGCAGAAGTCTTCGTACTGCCTCTTCAGCATGTACTGCTGCCAGGAGTGCGTGAGGCCGGCCGGCAGCGTCTTCAGCGTGTAGCGCCCGCGCTCCCGCTCCCTTATCACTTCTTTACTCTGAAATATTATAAACACTAATATTAAAAATACGAACGTAAGTCTGTCTGTCTGTTACGCTTTTGATTTTGATGAGATTGTATAACAAGCACTGGTACTCAGCTGCATCCGGTTTATACTGGAAGCCGACCTCAAAATAGTTGGGAAAAGGCTAGGCAAATGATATTAATACTTTTGATTTTCAAAAACGTGCTTTTTAACCGACTTCAAAAAGTTCTGTATTCGACCAGTATGTATGTATGTTTGCGGTTTTTATAATTAAAATGGATATATTTTTAAATATAGTTCATATACATAAAGGGCCGATTTTTTAATACTCAGATAACTTTTATCTGATGAATAAATCTGTCATTTTAATAGATTTTGTTAATAAAATACGTCAAACTATCATATTTATTATTTAGATAAAAGTTGTCCGAGTATTAAAAAATCAGCCCTAAATAAAGTATAATCAATTAAAGAGTTAATCATTCATCATCAGCCTATATATTGTCCCACTGCTGGGCACAGGCCTCTTCTCATACAGAGAAGGTATGAGCATTGATCACCACGCTTGCTCAAGGCGGATTGGCGATTTCAGACTTTTAAAGTCCAGGTTTCCTCACGATGTTTTCCTTCACCGTTAACAGTGGTGTCTAAGATATACTTAGAAAGTACATATGACTTTAGAAAAGTCACATTGGTACTTGCCAGGTTTCGAACCCGCACACTCGTACACGAGAGGCAGGTGCCTTAACCACTAGGCCACCACGACTTCTATTAAGTGTATTTTGGTATATATTTACCTGTATGCTGTATATTGGTAGCATCTGTATATGCATGTTGGTCAGCATATGCTTAGCTTGTGCCGCGAGATGATCACCACCCACTGGTGAACGGACAGCTGCATTCACTAATGCATACCTGTCAATAAGAATAAACAAAATATCAACATTGCCCGGGTAGACATTTTCTTTCACACCTTGGGTTGTAATTTATATACTTTAGTTCAATGTAACAAAATAACACGTAGTAACTAGCGCCACCTATACTATAAAATGTATATGATAGAATGGTAAAAAACATTTTGTACTGATGTTACCTGTGCAATAAAAAAAGTTAGTTGATTACAAGCTACCACTTTGTTTTAATATGGGTTACATTATTCAAGTTTTAGTAGGGATCCCTAATTATTTCTAGAAATAAATATAGCCTATGACACTTCGTAAAGATGTAGCTTTCTAACGGTGAAAGAATTTTTAAAATCTGTCCAGTCGTTTTTGAGTTAAAACCCTACAAACAAACAAATCTTTCTTCTTTATAATATTAGTATAGACTAGCTTCTGCCAGCGACTTCGTCCGCGTGGAATAGTGGTGCTCCGCTCCTATTGGTCTTATATGTGATGATATATAGCCTATAGTCTTGATTTCTTTGTAGCTTTAACCATTAAGGTTGCACACGCGACGGAAGCTTAAAAAATGGAGTAACTTCTCCCGTTTTCCCAACATTTCCCTTCACTGCTCTGCTCCTATTGATTGTAGCGTGATGAAAAGTATACTATAACCAGCTCAGGAGTATGAAGAATAATTGTACCAAGTTTCGTTAAAATCCGTCGAGTAGTTTTTGTTTCTACATATAACGTTTATACAGACAGACAAAAATTTTACTGATTGCATTTTTGGCATCAGTATCGATCCCTAATCACCCCCTGATAGTTATTTTGGAAATATATTTCATGTACAGAATTGACCTCTCTACAGATTTATTATAAGTATAGATCATCCTGAAGCCCTGGCAGAACCACTATAATATAGGAATGTTAGTAAAAAAAAAAAAATTACCCATCAATTACAGGAACAGCGGAAGTCTGGCTGGCTCCAGCATCTACCACCAAAGCCGTGGACTTGCCATTAGCAAAAGCTGCTAACACTGCACTCTTGACTAGGAAGAATGCGGGCGCTTGGTACTTCTCAAATAGAAGCTCGGCTAACTTCTCCCTGGCTGGCCTGGTGGTCCATACAGCCTCAGTGAACAGGGCCGGGTGGTGTTCTGAGGGGGAGCGGATTACCTGCAAGAGATGTTGGTAGATTTAGGGATAATTTTATCAATAGTCAGATGACTTTTAACTAAAAAAAATTATTCTAGCGAGTTTTATTTAGAAAATCTGTCAAATGAATACATTTTGTTCATCAGATAAGTTTTTTTTATGGCAGCAGTCGGTTTCGGCTGCTCCTGCCAGCGTCTTGTCATGACCACAGCGCAGTACAGTGGGATAATTGTAATCTCCACTGCTGCAGGTGGCCGTCAAAATCAGATAAAAGTTTTTTTTTAATCTATTTTTTAAAGGCTTTAGTACACTCAGGGTGACTATGCCAGCCTCATGGGGTCTTTCATATCTTTGCCACACACATTATATCTACACATCTGCACCTCTCCTTTCATTCCTTTCTCTCAGACATGTTTCCATAAACAAATAAAGTTCCTAACGTTCATTAGACAGTGGCTGTTTCAAAAGTATAATAATAAATAACCCCATTAAGACTATTAAAAAATTTGCCCGTAGATATAAAAATAGTTTAGATCAAAATTTAACAATTTACATTTTAATAAGAATAACATTCGTTTTCAATCTTTAATGTTACATTTCTAAGGCAATTATTAAGTTAAATGTTTCATCAATATCCAGCTCATCCACTCTATGTATAAAAAGACCTACTCAATGTTATAAAATGATAATTACCTTAGCGTAGCAGTAATCAAGCATCTTCTCAAACAGGTCCCAGTTGTCGACCTGTCCGTCCTTCATGTACGTCTGCACTTCCATCCCTGCTCGGGGGACGTGGAGTTCCGTCACATCTATGTAGTGGCGGAGATCACCGCCAGCCTTTGAGCCTGAGGGGATAGCAGTGAGATTGTATAATAGTAAAGAAGTAGTAAAATACATTTTTTAAGCTTTGTGGGACAGGCCCAGCCTAGTGCAGGAAATCTTTGAAATTTATCTTGTTGCTAAGTTTCCTGAAATATTTAGTTCACACTTGTATTCATAGATGTCACTGTGCAATTTAGAAATTAAAAGGCGTTGTAGAGATTTTCGCCGAGTTAATCACACTCTGCTTGCTATAATAATTAAAGGCTCACGTCTCGACTGGGTGTTTTCTTCGGCGCTGCCATAAATACCTAGGGCTTCCTCGGTTTTTTTTGGGAATTGTTCACTTGTCATTAACTCCCTAAAGAAATCTAATTTTTAAGCATAATTCAAAACCATGTAACCTTTATTTTCTTTTAATCAATTTATTCTTATTTTTACATTGGTCTTTAATAGAATAACAAATTAGATTAAACATTTCTAATATTTTTGTCTGCCTATCCGATTTCCACAACACAGCTTCGGACTACCCCTAAACAACTAACAAAAGATCTGTAAATGACAGCCGGAACCAACAGCTTAATGTGTTTTCTGAGAAACAAAGCAGACTCAGTATGACATAGAATCTATGTCATACTGAGATGACTATATGTCCACAAGCAACCGTATCAAGCACAGCTTAACCTTTGATTGGTCAATTTTAGCCAGGAGCTCCTCTTTCGATAGCAAAGAGTATCTGTCTGATTGACAACATGACTACTTAATTTGGTAGTATTATAATAAAAAAATAATGTTTCAAATATTTACAAGTGAGTAACAGTAAATAATACAGGTGAAAATTACCCGAAATACTTAGATCGGTAATTCAAATACTTTAACAAAGCTTACACAGTCTATCAGAACCTACTAACAGATGCACTATGACTTTTAGAACTGAACATTTTAACTTATATTGTTGTGTTGATATTTCTCAGCTTTGTCAACAATCAACAATACATGCACACCAGAAATAAGTGTTATTATCGTATTAAAGTCAAAAATCTGGTAATAATAGCCTAGGAAATGTGTTTTTTGTGTTTTATAAGCTAGATGTATGTAGTTAGGCACTGGTTAAAAAACAAAATGATGGTATCGTACATCGAAGTTTTTTGTTAGAAAAACCTACCGGTCTGCGTGACATTTCCGTCTGGAACCTTCTCCTCAGGTTCAGGGATGTGTGTGGCAGGTCCAACACCAACCACGGCAGGAATATCGGCCTTCGGAGTATCTTCTTGGGCATAACCAACTCGCAAAGAATGGTGACCAGGGTCGAACACAAGCGCGCCTATTTCATCGCCACCGTACAACATCCCATTAGGACCACTCATTTTAAGGTTTTAAATGTCGATTTTATGTGTTTCAGTCGTATTTATAGATTTTATTCAGTTTCGGCGCGATGTAGTTTTTGTTGATCGCTAACCAAAACTGAATTATTTTTCGTTATCTGTGGTGAACGCGGACTTTTGTGACTTATTTAGAATTTTTAGCATACATGAACAGTAGAAAGAGATATCGATATACAATCCTATAGTGTATGAGGGGTAAGTAGCCATAATGCTAAAAAATGCTGTGCTGTTGGAACGCAGTTAGTGGCTTTGCGTGAAACGAATAGTTTTCAACTTAAAAATATCTCATTTGATAATTTAAAAATAAATAATTGTAACCATTTTTTAATTTAGTTATTATTTATCTACATGTTTGAATATCAATGATTTATTTTACTTTTATAATACTTATGAAATCTATTTATTATTCAAGTTTAATTTATTGGATAAAAATTTACGTGCAAAGGAACTTTGGTGTGAGTTTATTCCGCGTAATTTAAAAATTATTCTCACCATCTTTATTAATGTTGTTTTTCTAAGCTAAACACGACTGGTTTAGGTAAAAAATAAAACACAATTAATAATCTGACAGCACAATAATATATTACAACACAAACAAATGTTTTATGCGAACAAATAGATAATATTTCGTAACTTCTATTGAGAATATTGCTGCTATATTTTATAGGTAGTTATTCTATGAGTAAAAAAATCTTACAGCAAGACTTACAAAAAGTTTTATAGACTTCTTGATATCACTGACCTGCAGAATCTGCAGAGCTGAAATCTACATGAGACAAAATAATAATTTAAAGATGGCGCCACTGTTTTTAGAATGTTTATTATGTAGGTAAATGAAAAATACTCGCTAATTAACAATTTATAATTTTATTAGGATATGTTGAAATAATTTGTTACTTTAAGCAAAATGAAAAAACTCTGCAGTCTCAATTATGACTGTAAGTGGCACTGCAGAGTTTTATTTCGCGGATGCTTGATTGACAAACTTAGAGAAAAAATAATTGTTGGAAATTCCTTAATCAATGTGCTGAGAAGTGATTTAAACACACACATGGGAAAGGGTTTTTTTAACTGTAATAAAAACTATTACATTAAAGCCGGCCTGCACCACCGCTGACTAAATAAAATTACCACTAAAATTTTTAAATTAAAATATCGCTCCCTATCAATCATTCGAAGTTGACAAAAGAGGAATGATTTTTCAAATTTATGTAGTGGTGTAAGCCGGCCAAAATATTGTGTAATCTGACAAGTTTAGCAAAAATCGCAATTTAATTTATATTTTATTGAAATATAATTTATTTAGTAGTTTTTTTCCACACACTATTTTTCGCTAACACATAGCTATACTGATAGAAAAGTTCACATATTGACAGTAAGAAAATTGTATAGGAACCATACTAAAAGGCGTAAGTTGTAATATCGTAAGTATACACACAATACAAAATATGATGTGGCTCGATAGGATTTTTTATAATTTTTGTATGAACACATGTAATTTCACCTAGAAATACGCTGATGGAGATATTAAAGGTAAATATTAGTTTAAAAGGAGATGTATACAGACTGATCTGAGTATTTTTTATATATTCAATAGTTTTAATTTTATGTTTTCCAAAAAAAATATCTTTATAATAATTAATTCTAAATATATTATTTCCTGAAATATCATGTTTCAAGTTAATGTGCGTTAAATATATTTTTCAATGATGTTTACTCTTATTAATGGTGACTATCGAGCCAAATCGTTATAAAACACACAGTACGAAAGTATACCTAATAAGGTACATATATATGTATATATACTATACTAACACGTATATCTAACTGTATATAACATGACAATTAGTGAGTTATAATTATAATAATTGTAAAATTATAGTTTGTATGTTACAATCCATATTCTTGAAAGGACGCTTCGATGCATTTCAGCTGCTGACTCTGGAAGTTAGTTTTATAAGTCCAGTTTAGGCATTCCTAGACTTTCGTACGAAAACCAGTTTAGATTGACGTAATGTCCAAATCATATCGTAGAAACACAGAACATCAGCACGTTACCTTACCTACGTTAATAGGTAGATTTTTTCGTCGTCAATTACACTACGGCTTATCTTGACGAGCCTAAAGTTAGCTGTTTGTCTGCGGAATTAATATTTTAGGAACGAAATTGTCTATTGCGCAGCGAATCGGCTAACTCTGGATCGCCAAAATACGCCGGCCGTTCTGTAGTTTTAACTATTGAAAACCACACATTTACAAATATAAGTTCGAGAAATCGTTGGTTACAGAGTTTACATGTAAAAATACATTTCTTAGACTCCAGTAGTCGCTGTACCGGTGAGGTTAACTGTCAGCCATAACACGGCCAAGACTAGTCAAAGTTGTGGTCGTCTAGTGCGTGAAGTCCTTAAAAAGACATAACTTTACCTAGTTGTTGAAGCTGGAGATCGTCTATTCCTCTTGGGTTATCGAAAAACTAAAAATTTTGCTCTGTATGGTGAAAACGAGTGGAAATGGAAAACTAAATAAAATGTACTTGGATTAAAAATCCTGTTTTTTTTCTTCAGAATAATGATTGTACAATATCACACCATTTACTAAATACTAGTATAAAGGCGGTGTCTTACAAATTGTTTTATAATAATTCATCGTGAAAATCCACCACATGCATGTTTTTTTTTCGAAGGTTTTACTCGTTAAGTATAGGTGAAAGTGAAGTAAAGGCGAAATGATTGCCACTCGATTGGCACAAATAAAGATCCAGTGTTACTACTGAGAGTGTTTTGTGTATGTGACCATGCTTTTCAAGTCTTTTGACATAAAATAAACGAGATTCAATTATAATTTACTATCTGTCACAATATGAGTAACTAACATTCATGAAAAAACTACGATATTAGTACTAATACACATGATCTAGCTACTAATACTAAGAAAACCTAACCTGTAGGTGAATCTTGTAGAGATTGTGAATGAAAAAAAATGTTAGTAGTATCATTCCCGCCAGCAGGAATATTTTTTGCACATTTCGCTAGCATTTGCTCAGTTTTCTAAATATATTAGTTTCCATAACTGGATTCAGCTTAGGCATGTCTCGTGAAGCGAGATGTAATGTATCGTGCTTCGTCCACAACATAATTATAGTCTGTAACAATTGATTTCAAGAAAAATGCAAACAAAGTCGTAACCTATATTGTTCTAATTCTGCCACAGAAATTAACAAAATGGCGTAGGGATAGCGCGTTTATGTCAATTTCATGCTCTAAACATCACAATTCATAATTTAATGTCATTTTATTAATATGAGTGGGAAAATTAGAACAAAATAGGTTAAAGAATACATTCGTGGGCAAATGCTAGCGTAAGAGGTATTTTACTCACATTACAGTCAATAATGGCCCAAATATCTTGCAATATTCACATGACATACACATCTTTCACTGCAAATAAGCTGTTTAAGCAGTTTCCATATAAACGTGCATGTTTTTATCCTCATATCTCTCATATTCCTAGTATAATACAATAGTGAGTACAGATCAGTCTTACACGGAATTACACAGAGGCCATTAATCAAATCGCTTGAAGATTGAGAATAATTCACGTGATTTCTAACATTATGATTATAATAATCATACTTGGGAAAATTCATTAAATTGATTTAACGAATTTTTGCAGACTATAACGCTACACGCTCGAAATTTAACTAAAAATTCTGCTATCACATGCAAAAAGAGCGTATCTATATCTTGAAGAGTATATATATACGCTTATTTTACTTTTAACGGCAAAATTTATAATCATACAGTATAACATCAAGAAAATAAAATAACATTAAGTTAAAATCCAAATAATTTTAGTACAAAAGTAGTAAAATTCGAACTAAGCTATTGATTTTAAAAGTATGGCAGTTAATAATATCAATACCAGAGATAATAATATTGTAATTTTTATTCATTATACTCTAATACATCAATTAATAATATTTGAATAACTTAATTTTCTGCAAAAAGTAACTAAATAACAACATTTACAATTAAAAAGAGCTTTTGCCCAAAATTATGGAAATAATACTCTTTTTTAGTGGATACTGAAAAATGTATGCTTGTATATTCACGCTTGTTACAAGTAAAACGCGTACGTATAATTCACCGGGTCAAAGAGTGACCGTTTTAAATAGGTATATTTGCCTTAAACTTCATAAAGAAGTAATTTATCAATTAAAAAGTTTTGATACCCTATTGAATTTTTCCGAACATGATAATTATTTTAATTACATTTATTTTTTATTATAATAATATATTTAATTACACATAACTAAATTGACTAAACATTGATATATCACAAGCTACATAGAAGGCGGGCCTTCTGTTAATATCAGACTAGTAAAAATGACAATATTTTTTTGTTATAATATTCATACAAGATACAAATTAATTGCCGTGGCCGTGGTTATAAAATATATTATATTTCACACTCAAGCAAGACAAATAGGATAAATAGATTTTTTTATCACTAAAAATAAAATAAATCTTAAAGTTCCGGTACTCAGTTAGTTGATGATTTCTATATTTATAAATAAGACACACAAACACCATTTAAAATTGCTCGTTTAAAAAACAACAATTTGTATAGAGTATAAGAATTTAATAGTAATTGAATATTTTCTATAAGTGATTATGCAGAGTTTAAAATAAGGCTAATTTTACGTAGTAAACACATTAAAAAAATTATGACATTGCCTAGCCCAGCCTACCCTTCTTTTTAACTGTCATATAAAACTCTGCAGTAATAAATATACTCAGCATATTGAAATAACATTCAAGAATAAACTATGCTGAAATAATTATGATACGATTCATTATTATTTTATAATGGTATTTTAAAAAGGTATTTTTTTACGTATTTAAAATACATGACTTGGCTATTAAAAAAATAACGAATGACATAAATGGGACTGCAGAGTTTTATTGAACCACCCAACACTGCAGAGTTGCTAGCACACAAATAAAATACAAAACCACACATTTACCAATGCTACCAACCTTAAAAAACACACGTTGTCCTTTCAAATAACTAGCAACAAACCCGCTCTTTTTTACCGGCCAACATTTTTATTGAACTACGCAACCGACACTAATGGCGTTGAAGAGGGGCGCAGCGCCTAGGCCTCCGTCTCCGTCCGTGACGCCTGCCAGGTACTTCGCCCTGACACAGTCGTCGCACGTGCAGCTGTCTTTCAGGGTGCAAAGCCCTCGGGCTGTGGCGATCGCTTCCCATTTAATCTGGTCGTCTAAAGTTCCACTTCTGCTCAAAAGATTCTGTTGAGATAAAAGCAGGCGTCAGTTATATAAAGGGTGATGAATTGAAAGTCTTCAAAAGTGTTTTTAGAAAGAAAGAAAGAAGAAAGAAAATGCGTTTAATTACGTGATTGGAGACACATACATATACACAAAAAAAACTACTGATACATAATGGGGTAGTATGCGTCACAAACACGCAATACAAAAGTGAAAATGAGATATACATATGTTAAATTCATCATGATCATCATTATCATTAAGATTTTTAGGAAGCTTCCAGGTATCTGGAGCTCAGGCCAGAATGACAATAGGCTAGACCACTTGGAACTTAAATACAACTAGTTTTATAGGGGCCGAGAACCACCGCGTCGCGTCACTTACAGCTTGGCAAAAAAGAGTAGAAATTAATAGGGGCGCCACTTTACCGTTCGTGTGGCAACCCGCTGCGACCGTATAGCGTACCATGCTATCGTCTTGATACTAAGCTGTATTTCTATAATTAATTAAAATCAGTAAGTATTATAAAATGTAATAACAAGTATTCTCGTCATGTAACTGAATACAAATTACTTATAAGCACTAATAATGTAAGCACTTCTGTGTTTACAATTTTTTTTGGGTATAAAAAAAGGCGTATGAATATAGCGTTATTACATTTGATTTTAATAAATCTTCCTCTAAATATTCCACGCCCGCCACATCCATGTCTTGGCTAGAGCTAGACATAAACTCATCTGAGTCACACTCAGATTAAAATGCACTGCGCTATCATGTTGGAGATTGATTCCTAAACGTTTTATGTCCAAGTACTAGCCCTCTCATAAATTCATAATACTCCTTTTCTATTTTGTTAACATGCTGGCATGAATTCTTTTGAACTCCTACTCGGTTATAGATTGAAATGCACGTTCGGTGCTTCCTATAAAGATAAAAAAGGAACATGGGCGGAATCGTCCCCACCCATCAACAGAAATGAAATATAGTTCAATTGATACATCTTATCAAGCTGATGATTTTTTACTATGGGGACGTTGCCCAAATGCATTGGGTTTTCCTAGTATCCTAACTTTTCTATGCAAATACACTTCTCATCAAAAAAATCGAAACACCTCGCAGTTTATGATTTGATAAGGATTATCAGAAAAATGTGTATATTTAGGAATAAATGTAAAATGTCATTTAATAGTGAGTAGTATGAGGTTTTTAAATCCTAATGTTATTGTTCTAAATTCAAATTAAGTCTTCATAGATTTCGTATTTTGTATAATGAGTAATTTTTACCCTGTATGGAATATGAAGGAAATGGGTAAAACAACACGCGTAAATGAAAAAAATAATTAAGAAACGTTTATTTAATAACTTGTATTCCCTCCGCGAGCTCTTATTACTGCTTCCATACGGTTCTTCATCGATCGGATGAGAGTCACGATCACATGTTGTGGTATATTATCCCATTCCTCTTGGATTGCATTTTGCAGCTGGCTAAGTGTTTCTGGGGCTGGATCTCTTGCTCGAATTCGTCTCTTTAATTCATCCCATAGATGTTCAATGGGATTCATGTCCGGGCTTCTTGCTGGCCATACCATAATGGAGATACCGACTTCGGTAAGATAATCTCGTACGACGCCCGCGGTGTGAGCTCTAGCATTGTCGTGCATGAATATGAAGTCGTTGCCAATAAAATGTGCATAGGGCATCACATGAGGTTCAAGACACTGTTCGATGTACCGATGAGAGTTTAGTGCAGGCAGCCGTGGCCCAGACACAAAGGCAAGTTCTGTCTTACCGTCGGCGCTGATTCCTCCCCAAACCGTCCACGAACCGCCACCATAGCTGACCTTTTCTTCAATGCAGCATTGTGCAAAGCGTTCTCCATCTCTTCTGTAGACCTTGTTCCTTCCGTCGTTACCATACAGCATAATTTTACACTCATCAGAAAACAGTACTTTGCTCCACTGAAGGTATGACCAAGTTAGGTGCTCGCGTGCAAAGTTAAGGCGCGCTCTTCGATGGTCTGCAGTTAATTTCGGCCCATTCGCTGGCTTATGCGGTGCCAATCCGCGTTCCTTCAACCTTCTTCTTATTGTAGAGTCACTTACAGCTACTCTTCGTACAACGCGAAGCTGCTGCTGCAGTTGAAAAGCGTTAAGGCGTCGATTTCGTAAAGAAGTTGTTACAATAAATCGATCATCTCGCTCAGAAGTGACCCGATTCCTGCCAGATCCTGAACGGCGCGTGAACGAACCAGTCTCCCGATAGCGTTTGTAGACTCTATGAACAGATGATAAGCTTAGATGCAATCTTGCAGCCACAACACGCTGACTAAGTCCAGAATCCAGCAATGCCACCACTTGGGCGGCTTCTGCGGGCGAAGTATCCATATGTTTTAGAAAAAAAAGTTTTTTCAGACGTCCCAAAGTCACAGTAAATGAAATAAGAAACAAAAAGTTTAAAGACAAGCGCTAATTTTTAGTTTTTAAACGAGAAACGTACTCCAACCCTAAATACACATTTGTCTCAAAACAGTGATTAATTTCATTTATAGGATAAACAAATGAAATTCTAATTTCGAATTTTGATTTTTTTCTTCTTACTGTAATGACCAAACTGCCAGCTACACAATAATGTTTTTTTTTTCATGGAATTAATTCTCTTTTGTAAAAAATTAGGACAAAAACAATAAAAACGAAAGTGTTTCGATTTTTTTGATGAGAAGTGTATTTCGTACACGATAAAGGACTTGGTGATAACTGAATTTGATACTGTGTACTGTGTGTGGACGGCGGTGTATAATGTGATGTGACATTCCATATTCGTGACCTCGACATGATAAACATCAGCCAAATCTCCTGATGTCAAGAGCTTCAACATCGTTTTCAACTCTCCCTCAACATCCTACCATCATCGAGCAGCAACCAGCGTGTTACCCAGCCAGCAACCACTCATGGTTTCTTCGGATTCATGACCACCTAGCCTGTAGCTAACGCGCAAGCCTGGTCACACCCTTCATTCACATCAAGCAACTCGGCACGGCCCCCACAGTCCAGTCAACTATCAGAGGCAGATACATAAACTCACCTAGACGACGCATGTATCCAAGCGTCATCCACACTGCGACACTCCAATCCACTGGAGAATCGCAGCAGCATGAAGACGCGTTTGCATGCATATGCAAGTGCATTTGATCGGTCGACCTGTGAGGCTGTTACTTAGCCATGAGCTCTTCTAACGAGCAATAATAATACACTCAATATTTTTATTTGCTTACTATAAGCATTGTGAGGATAACTCGAGAACGGCTACACCGATTTTCATGGTTTTTGATTAGTTGTATTTGTCTCCATCCCAAATGGCAGAATAAATATTAAAACATCGGAAAAATAACGAAAAATAAAAATATGGGGCGGTACGAAGTTCGCAGGGCCGGCTTGTTAATAATAAATTATTTTTATAACCCCATTGATTTATGTAAAAATTGTTTTTATATCAAATAGTGGATACTTTAGGAACAATTGGCACCAGTTTCATTTGTGTTGGTAGGTGGGGACGGAGCTCATACATTTTTGCCCATGGTCCTTTGATTAAACCTCTATCAATATTAAACGTAAAAAGTTTACGGTACCTATTTTGTTTTATGTGATTTTTAAATGCTAGTTATAACAAGTATTATATTATCTTGTGATCACACTCATAGATAATGTTATGCGAATTTACATATTGCAGAGTATCAAGGCTCAAGCCACTCAAGTATCAATATTAATCTATTCGCGCTATACCAAAGTGTCAAAGATAAAACGTAAACATAACCTATATGCTCGATGTTTATTGTTCAAAATTTCACTTATTTCGTATTCAAGCAATTCAAAATAAAATAGAGATCATAAATTTACACTTGATACAACTAAATACAACAAAACAAACTCTTACATACCTGTCATAATGGCGGTACTTTGGTAAATATCGTCGAGATCGGAAAGATGAGTTTAAGCCTCATGTTCGACCAGATATCGCCTATAAACATTATAAATTGTTTCCTTGCTAGTACTCCGAATGGTTTTATTTATTATAACGTGGTTTTATTAACGTTTTGATGGTCGAAATAAAAAAATAAGTAACTCGCGAACTTTGTTTACATCGAACGACACAGAACGACATTAATTGCCAGGGGCTGCCAACAATAAAAAAAATTAGTTCCGTTTCTAGACTTTTTTGCCAAGCTGTACCTGTGCTTTTTTATTTTTGCACGGCTTGTTATCTGAGTCATAGTATTACTTCAATAGCTTAAATTATAGGCCAATAACCTTCCTCAAGAATTGGGCTATGAAATGTAATAAGTTTGTTTAAAATCCGATTTGTATTTCCTGAGCTTAGTACATTCAAACAAACTCTACCTACATTAGTATAGATAAAGATTTACTAACCTGCATAACTTCAACATTACTAGCTTGCCACATATCCAAGTCTCTCAACTTCTTCTCCTCCTTAATCCTGATCTTTTTGGTCTTCTTCAGTGTCCCGCAGTAGACCGACAAGTCTTCACTAGCAGCTATAGAAGTGTCATCAAATTGTAAGGATAGGACATCGCAGGAGGTTGAGGCTCCATCGCCATCGTCTATTAAGGTGTTCTCATGGTCTTCTAGGTCGGAATTGAGGGTAGACATCGAGGTCGCGTCCGCAGATCCTTGGTTTTTAAGGGGCTGATAGTTTATCTGGAAGATTAGACAGGTCAGACGAACGAATGAAGAGAGCATGGTCTTTTTGGTGATATGCCGAATTTTTTATCAGTTCCAATGTCTCGTGTCTGTGAATATATGTTATGATAATATTTTTTGTCGCTCATGTAAGTGTTATTGTCTTAAATACTGTTTTTTATTTTATTTTGATAATTTGTTGTTTATATACTCTACTGATGTCATAATCATTTCTACTATTTGAAACAATAGCTTATATTATTCGATATTTAAAATGTCTTCCGCGCTGCCTAATGGCTAACTTTAGAGCGACAGAAAAAATTCCACCTGATAGAATCAATAGACTGTTTTGCCACATCGTTTTACGAACACGCTAATGATATTATTTTATAAGAAGTTTTGAAATACCCACATTTTTCATGCAAGATGTGCCAAGGTTGTGGACGCCTCAGGGATTGGAAGTCAAGAGAGATTTTTGCGATTATCGGTAAATTGAAGTCGAATCATAATCGATTTGATTTTAAAACTTTTTTTTCTCTATTTGAGGCTGGTTTCATTCTGCATATTTTTGACGATGGCATGTAAATACCTATAATTATTCCACGCGTCGGTGGTATTGTACCTAAATTCATATGAAAGAATATAGTATGCCCAGTTTATTTTTTTAATTAATACCACCGTTTTTAAAGAACGCCATCTCTGATTGGAGCGATGCGGCGTTATAACAAATTCGCCGACAACCCGCCATCGCGCCTTCACCGCTCTGGGTTGCAACTATAAAATAATTTGAGCTTAATTAATATTTTTCAATTGCTCAAAAACAATATGGCAGAATCAGGCAGGCAGGCAACAGCAATTAATAAATACTTAATGGAAGTTGATGTATTTTATTAATGTTAGTTTAAGTAATACGAAATACCGGTATTTTTCGAGTCCGAAATCGTTTTTTGCGATACCGAATTGTGGATTTTAAGATCCAGTTTTCGATATCAAAATACCGGTATCCATGCACGATCGAAATACTATGAAACCAGCCTAAATGAAGATAGAACGATTCGAGAATATTTCTGGGAACTTTGATGCGGTTTCCCAGATAGCATGGGTGATAGTTAAAAAATTAAATTACATGATACCTGAGAATCTTCTAGTCTACTAGTTTCGCTCATTCTGCGAGTTACTATTTTCTGTTGCGATATTGTGTCCTGGAATGAGAAAGATATCTTTATTTACTTGCAACTTATATTTAAACTAGCTGTTTCCCGCGGTTTCACCCATATCCCGAGAGAACTACTTAGCGCACCCGGGTGAAAAGTAGCCTATGTTGTTCCAAATTTCATTTATATCGGTCCAGTAGTTTTGGCGTGAAAGCGTAACAGACAGACAGAGAGACAGAGTTACTTTCGCATTTATAATATTAGTAAGGAAGTAAGGATAGGTCTATTCGAGTCTAGTGGTTAAGGCACCTGCATCTTGTGTACGAGTGTAAATATAATTCCTAACCGTCTTACTTCGTTAAAAACCTGTAATCTGAAGGCTTCAGTCTATCTCCACACAAAATGTTATCTGAATCGTTTCAGCCGTTTTACAGTGAAAACGTAACAAACAAACAAACTCACTTTTCCATTTAAATTTTAGTTAGAATAGTTAGGTATAGGCCTGTTACTACTTACATCATCTTCGCTGTCAATGTTGAGGACTGCCAGGTCAGCTGAAGCCGTGTCTTCCAGCACCCCCTTGCTGGTCGAAGGTATGGGGGAGGAGGGCGGGCCCACTGTTAATGGTTGCAAGAACTACATCAATAAGTTAGGTACGGATTTTTTAAAATTTTTAAATAACGTTGTCCCACACTAGGAATTACTCCTGTATCATGGATGCGTTTACAAACATACATTACACATGCACAAACACCCAGACCCGGAACAATTTTAGTTGTCCCGTGCGGGAATCGAACCCGCGACACGCAGCGCAGCAGCCAATTGCGCAGCTACTACGCCAATCGTGCCGTCACGCCTTATGAAGCCACTAGCTTTTTTCATCTTGTGGGAACTACTCTACGTTCTACAAGTTTTAAACTATCGCTGGAACAAATTATATCTAAATCGGTTCATCCAATTTACCACGAAAGCCTGGCAGATAGACAGACAGATTTATTTTGTTACATCTGTGTGCTACGTTTCATCGAAATACTTTCAGTATTTATGCGTGAAATATAATATATAGGAAGTAGGATTGTAACAAATGGCGCTCTGTAGCTTTCGCTAACCTTCATAATGTAAAATTTTAATAATTTAATATTTTTGTAACTAGCCATTTCCCGCGGTTTCACCCACGTCTCAGGGGAAAAACTTAGCCTAAAACCTTCACCAGGGTCCCCTTTATCTCTGTACCAATTTTCATCCAAATCGGTTCAGCTGCTCTCGAGATTTGCGCTTAGCAACACATTCAGCGCTTCATTTTTATATTATAGATAAGAAAAATATTACAAGTTACCAGGTTTTGCAGAGTAACACTGTCGCAACGGAAATTAGCTCGCTACAACCGTGTAGGCGGAATCGGAGAGCAGTATATATACGTTAAAGATTTTATCTTGCAGTCTGTGAATGTATTAACACTATAGATATTTAAAATAAAAGCAACATTTTCTGTCTTTCTGTCTTTGGTGCGATGAATAAAATTGCCATTTAGGCGTTCGCGCAATGCTCTTTGTCCGCCAATTTACCGACGTTATCTTCGCCGACAATTTACCACTTAAGAAATTCGTTTTATTGTCAGAAATTAGAGCGCAGGTGACCTGACCACAGATGTTACGAAAAAAAATGTCATATACTGTATTTTGATTGTGATCAACAACCGAACACTAGGAAGGAACTCGTGGCTAAGTTCCAGCCGCACGGGTCGATCGATCAAAGGTTAAGCTACGCTTGGTACGGTCCGTGGATGGGTGCCCATCTATGACTTAACGAAACTCATCCATGCCTCGGATAGCACGTTAAGCTGTTGGTCCCGGCTGCCATTTGGGTAGTCATACGCTACAAAGTCTGACAACCAGTCTTACCAAGGGGTATCGTGTTACCCGGTAAAACTGGGTTGTGGAAGTCAGATTGGCAGTCGCTCCATATAAGACACTGGTACTCAGCTGCATCCGGTTTGACTGGAAGCCGACCCCAACATAGTTGGGAAAAGGCTGGTTCGCACACTAAGAAGCGGTGAAAGGTGGACGTTCTTGAGGCAGTTACGGTGATAGATATATCATTTTTTTTTTGGATGAGAAATCATCAAATGAATCCTCTCGCCTTGGGTGGGGCGAGAGGCAGTGTCAGACTCTTGCTGACTGAAACCCATCCATGTTCCTTCCTCAGCCCTTCTTATGCCGGGGACGCGGTTACTCTTTCGAACATCCCGAAGGATAGATATATCCCTAGAGACGATTATAGGCGACAAGACGAGAAGGTTTAAAACTATTCTAGATCTCGACTGAGTGAGGAACACCTCAGGGAGTTAATCTAAAGTGCTCAGATGGCAGCATAGCATAGCATACGAGCGACGGCTTCCTGTCTTGAATCAATTTCTGTTATTTTAGACTGAGACTAGTTTTCCGCCAGCGGCTTCGCCTTGGCTATACGAATTCTAAATAAACATGGCGAAACTATAAGGGTTCCTTGTCGACTACGGAACCCTAAAAATGACAGAGTTTCATACAACCTTTGCCCCCCTTTTTAACCCCCTCAGGGGTAGAATTTCGGAAAATTCTTTCCTACGTCATACAAAGAACACAATTCCAAGTTTCAGGTCAGGAATAGTTTCATTGCGAAAACCGGCCAAGTGCGTCGGGCCACGCGCAGTAGGGTTCCGTAGTAGGAGTTAGTTAGTCGACTATAGCTCTGTAACCGGTTAAGCCTACTTAGCCGTGATAGTTTTCCTTGTAATTTCATTACATGTACTACGTCTGTGATTTTTTCACATTTCTAGGTACAGCCATTCAAAAGTTAGAGGGGGGGTAACTCGTATCGAACAAAAAATTTCACTTAAAATCTAGATATTTCGCAAATGGCTCGCTTAACTGAAAAATGGTCTTCACACACCCATAATATTTTTGAAAGACCTATCTAACGATACCCCACACGAAGGGGTACGCGAGAAAAAAAATATTCATCCCTACTTTACATGTTTGGGAGCTACCATAAAAAAAAATATTTTTCAAAATTTTATTTTACCACTTTCTCGGCGTGATCAATATACATATTCATACCAAATTTCAGCTTTCTAATAACAAAAACCACGGAGCTATGCCGCGGACAGACAGACAGACAGACAGACGGACAGAGCGAAACTATAAGGGTTCCTTGTCGGACTACGGAACCCTAAAAAGTGACGATGCTATACGACTTTAGTAGCTGTGTTTCACTATCACACCTGAATAGTGATTGCAAAAACACGTGGTGACGCCCCTGTATGATAAACTGGCTTCTGCCCGCGACTTCATCCGCGTGGAATAGTGGTTCTCAGCTCCTATTGGTTTTAGCGTGATGATATATAGCCTATAGCCTTCCTCAATAAATGGGCTATCTAACACTGAAAGAATTTTTTAAATCGTACCAGCAGTTCCTGAGAGATTAGTGCGTTCAAACAAACAAACTCTTCAGCTTTATTATATTATAGTATAGATGGAAGTTATAGAACTATGTACTTACAATTGTCGGTGCTATGGCTGGTGTGCAGTAGGTTCTCCGTCGACGGCTGTTCCTGGTAGTCCCTGCTCCGAGCTTTGAATAGTCCAAACTTCACTGGTGCCATTCTCTGAAACAAAATATCTAATTTATAAAAAAAAACCGGCACAGTGCCTGACAGGCCATTAGTTCCTTAATATGTTTTATTTGGTCGATTAAAACTCGGTAACCAGTAAAGCCAGGTTAAACCCAGGTTCACCGACAAAATAACAGTCGGATCAACTTAAAACAGCTGTTTACCATAGATTGAAACTTCTGTCTTACGATGGATACCTTACCATTTGGGTTTTTTATTCCTAAAACGGTCGATTACCAATTCGGGGTTGGACAAGAAGTGGATAACACGAAAATTTCCACTTCATGGTTAAAAAACGGGCCGATTAAGTAACCATCTGTTGGTGAACTTGGCCTTTAGATGTAGTAGTTTTCTCTTAAAGTTCGTTATATATGCTTCTTCTGTGAATTTTTAACACATCTAGGAACAACCATTAAGAAGTTAGAGGCGGACCTCCGGACGCACGCATCTAACAAAAAAATGTACTTTAAAGCTTGATATTTGGCAATTGGCTTCTTCAATCGAAAAATGGTCTTCACACACCTGCTATATTTTTGAAAGACCTATCCAACGATACCCCAAATGATGGGATAAATGGGGAAAATATATTCTTCCCCGACTTGTAGGGGGAAACCTAAAAAATACTTAAATAATTTTATTTTAAA
Source organism: Pyrrhia umbra (assembly GCA_963891755.1). NCBI lineage: Eukaryota > Metazoa > Arthropoda > Insecta > Lepidoptera > Noctuidae > Pyrrhia > Pyrrhia umbra. The sequence goes on from OY982944.1 coordinate 1,448,554, forward strand.
ACCCTAAAAAATGAATTTTACAGGCGCCCCTAAGATGTTCGACACCGACCGGCTTTGAGAGCTTTAGAGGGACGAGTGACAGCCTTAAGAGTGGTCGAGGATTTTTTACATTTTCAGAATATATGAAAATGCGTCACTCGTCTTTTAAATGTCAAGTGTCTTTCCCTTCAAGTAGGGTCTCCAATTAAATATTTAAGCTCCTTGGTCCAATCGAGATGTTGGGAAAATTATAAAGCTGATTATACATAATACACAAAGTATACATTATATTATACGATCTTATACATTATGGTAAAACGAAACTTTTATCGCAACCGATGTCGCATGTTTTGTCGGAGTTCGAAGTGATTTAGTAACCGATAGGAAGTTCTAATGTCGAATAGAAATTATGACATTAGGTAATGGAAATGAGGTTTAAAAATGTAATAGTTATTTAAAAAGATTTAAGTACTCTTTTTTGCATAAGCCACCAAATAAAGGTTTCTACAAAAATGAGCTAAAGGTAAAATATATATGTGTATACAAAGGAACTAATTGTTATTTTAAATTCGTAATAATGGTTTAATTGTTTAGCACATGTTTCTCTTTATTATGGTCTTAAATGATACAATACAATTTTAAGAAACGTTAGTTTCTGATTATGTAAATTTATATCAAGAATATTTTTGAGCAATAAATATTTTTTGATGCAAAATCTATTGTGTAAAATTAATTTTAATTATTTAAATACCAAGCTACAATTGTTTAACCCAACTGACCAATTTAAGACTTCCGCTATGCACAGAACAGCTGATCAATTTTTCTATAGAAGATTCTTGAACACTAAAAACAATCCTAAGACGATCCAATTTACGTCAAATTAATCTATTACTTCAATTAATATAATATTTACCTTTAATTCCTTTATTTATCAATTGGGAAAAAACTCAAAAACACTTTCTAGACTCGAAAACACATTATAAAACACACAATTCACTGATATGGGTCTAAGACAACAAACGGTAGAAAATTTTATCTTAATATAGGTGCCGTTCTCAAAAATATTATTCAGGTAGAAAATTTGTGTATAAAATAGTCGGTTTTTGCTAAATATTTAGTTTAAAATATAGATTCTTCAGTAAAAAAACAAGCAGTGTCGCCCGCTTCCTGAATCGCGACTACTGGGCTCTTTTTGATTGCAACACTACTGGATCTATGGAACTGTGAAAAATAACAGATATTTTTAGACGAGTATGTTAGCTTTTTAGGTATTATTTGTAAACATAAATATTTCTTATATTTGTGATATGTTGTCAGGTCGATTTGTGATATGTGTCGATATGTTGTGATGATGTATGTCAGGGTCATGGTTCAACCGTGGGCAACTGATGAATTATTCTTATATTGTTACTTTTGTAACTGTTATTATAGTTCGCACTTTCCAGTTTTACGTCCAATTAATCTATCAACGATGTAAATAAGTTAATTATAAGATTAGTAGTCTTATTTTAAAAAAAAAAAAATTGGTTGTCCCACGGTGGGTGTCAATATGTGAAAATTTCATATAACCAGTTGTCCCACGTGGGTGCCAATATATTAGTCTTATGATTGATGAGTTCTTTTCTGTCTATTTGACCTTTTAAAAATGTTTTTTGACATTATGTTTTGTTTATTGCGTTATACCTTTATATATACATTCTGTGGCAGTTTTCTAGATCTCTAGTTGGGCGCCATTATCTATATAGTCCCACGTTGGGCGTCAGTACAGTAGCCACATAGTCCCAGACTGGGTGCCATTAAATAAAAAACTTTTGAAAGTTGAATGGTGACTTAAAAAGTAAAATTGATCTACCAAAAATAGGAAAATAACTTTCGTTTGTAAATCTCAAATTTAGAGCAGTAAAGACGGTAAAAAACGGATGGTTTGATATTTATAGAACAATTTATATATATCTAGCCATACTTACGTTTTAAGAACATAAAAAATAAATAGTTTCTCTTTCTGCACCTCATAAAACAAATGTATTCAGTTTATTTTCTACAACAAAATAACACAAGAACAGTTACTTTACGTGTAACTGTTCCAAAATAACAGCTCCGCGTATCGTTCCAGCGTGCCTACTAAAAAGAGCCTTCCGCCATTACACCACAACATCGCAGTTGCGCGCGCACTCTGTTTATAATCCACTTAGTTTCGATTTGACGTCCTCTCTTTACATTTATCTGTTATTGCAATTTCAACCTTAATCTTTACAGAGAAAGTTTGAAATGAATTTCTTGTAATGTGATATCAATACTAGTGATTGACTCGGTTCTGTTTGGTATTAATTGGAATTAATTTTTAATTGAACTTATTTCGTCGTTTAAACAGTCACGTGGCTAGTCCAATTCTTTAAACAAGGCTTCAATAGGCTTTCAGACTTACTCATTTAATTGGCTTAGGTATAACTAGCTTCTGCCAGCGACTTCGTCCGCGTGGAAAAGTGGTGCTCCGCTCCTATTGGTCTTAGCATGATGATATATAGCCTATAGCCTTCCTTGATAAATGGACTATCTAACACTGAAAGAATTATTTAAATCGGACCAGCGGTTCCTGAGATTAGCGCATTTAAACAAAATGACAACATTTCCCTTCACTGCTCTGCTCCTATTGATTGTAGCGTGATGAAAAGTATACTATAACCATCTCAGGAGTATGACAAATAATTGTACCAAATTTCGTTAAAATCCGTCGAGTAGTTTTTGTTTCTATAGAGTTTATACAGACAGACAGACAGACAGACAGACGGACGGACAGACAGACAAAAATTTTACTGATTGCATTTTTGGCATCAGTATCGATCCCTAATCACCCCCTGATAGTTATTTTGGAAATATATTTCATGTACAGAATTGACCTCTCTACAGATTTATTATAAGTATAGATATAGATAGATATAGATTAGCGTGCATTTTTTAGGATTGGAAATCATCAATTAACTTCTACACTCACTGTGGGTGGACAGGTAGGGAGTGTCAGACTCTTACTGACTAAAACCCATCCAAGTTCCTTCCTTCGCCCTTTGTGTTCCAGTTTCGTTGTAATTTCGAAGAATCCCGAATCCCTGGAAGGCAATATGGTTGATATCTCGCCAAAAATCTACGCAACGTCTAATTTCAGGTATCTTCTAGACATTTCCAAACACTTTTGGTGTCGGTCAGACTTATCGAAGCTTAATACCAGTACCCCAGTTAATGGGTAACACGATACCCATTGGTAAAACTGGTTCTCAGACTTTCTAACTTCTGACTACCCGTAAAGTTTGTCAAAGATCTATAATTAGCGTGCTTTCCGAGGCACAGACTTGTTACTCGAAAAATTTCACGTTTAATTATAGAATGTTAAACATTTGCGTTCACTAAAACAGTGATATTTACCATCCATGACTGATCTGCAGATAAACTGTGCTTTGTACTCTTATCTTCACGCCATCTTAACGTCAGTTGAGATACGTCAACGTCACCCTCTAAAAATATTGGTGACGTTTAGGATTAGTTGATAGCTTAGTCGTTATCGTTGACGTGGAGAAAACGTCATTGTTTTATTTTGTGTCATGGATAAGGAAAAAGGCATTGTCAGACCGTCGTCTTTAGCGCTTAAACATCTATCATAATGGGTCGATTTACTAAATTCGTTTCCAGAGAAATACAATGCATAATATACATCATCTGCCTAGCCTTTTCTTAACTATCTTGGGGTTGGGATCTAATCTAACCAGGATGCAGTTGAATACCGAATTTTATATGGAGCGACTGCCTATCTGACCTCCACAACCTAGTTACTGGGTAACACGATACTCCTTGGTAAGACTGGTTGTTAGATTTTCTGGCTTGTGACTGTCCGTAAAGAGTGTCAAAGATCTTCAAATGACAGCCGGGACCAACGGCTTAACGTGCTTTCCGTGGTACGGAGAAGTCTCGGTACGCCATAAATAGACACCCATCCATAGAAGAACTGCGCCAAGCACAACCTAACGTCATGCAACTAAATTGACTATCATAAGTGCCTTATTGCGTTTGCAACAAAAATCTTGTTATTTTCTTTGATCAAATTCCGGTATTGAACACACGGACAAACCGATCACTTTACTTCTACAAATAGAGATAAATATTCTAGACTAGTTTCATTAAGAGTTGCCAACTCAATCTTGACCTTACTCCATTAAAAACAAGGTTGGAAATTGAATGAATGCCAAGTGATGTCATTTGATCACTCTCTTTAATGGAAAACTTAATTGATGGGGGTTTTAAAATAGGGAGGGAGGTTACACAGATTATACTAGCATGGTTAATGTACTAATCACGAACGTAGAAAGAATACCTTTGTACATTTGAAAGCGTAATGTTCTAAGGCGGTGATTCACAACCTTTTTATAAATGAATGACAATCTTAAGGTTTTATTAGGTTCTCAATTAGACTGTTTTTATTGCGTGTATGCGTTACCTCATACCTGGCCGATTATGGACTGATTTGATGATTCTTTCTATAGTGTCAATTCGGTGTCCTTATTGCCTAGGCCCCTGTTTTTGTCCTGAGGAGGGAACACACAGGTCAGCGCTGAAAATCAGCGCTGTAGTCTCGCGCTTTCGAGCGCGAACACAGCATTAATGCTGAGCGCTGACCTTTTCGCGCAAATAATAACGCATTAGTCTGTAGTTATTCTTTTTTTTATGTTAGTGTTCTTTAATTTTCTTTTGTCTATTTTTCTAAATGCTTAATTAATAAATGCTTTTTCTTTCTTTTTTCTTTCTAATTGATTAATTATGTCAACTAATTTTGAACTGATGAATAAAAAGACAAGGTTCCCAATTCGACCGTACATACAATTCTATATTAACTAAGATTGAGTAGTTTGGTTATTACCTAGTGTTTACCTAGATGATCACCCCATCACTAAAAGAGCCTAGATTTTCACACTAAATTAAAATTCCGCAGTAGGTCTTAGTTAGTCGATTATAACTCTGTAACCAGTTAAGCCTACTTAACTGTGATAGTTTTCCTTTAAGTTCATTACATGTGCTACGCATGTAATTTTTTTCAAAAGTTTGAGGGATTTTTGTTCGATACGAACTCCCCCAATCGTATCGAATAAAATATTGCACTTTAAAGATATTTCACAAATAGCTCTCTTAACCGAAAAATGGTCACACCTGTCACCCAATACCTACGAAAGAAAAATATTTTAAATCATTTCATTTTACCACTTTGTCGGCGTAATCAATATACATATCTATACCAAATTTCAGCATTCTAGAACTAGTACCAAGAACTTCTGAGCTATGCCGTGGACCGACAGACAGACGGACGGACGGACATGGTGAAATTATTAGAGGTCCTTGTCGACTACGGAACCCTAAAAAGGTCTTAAAATAAAACAAAAATATCATGATGAAACAATCTTGCATTTTGAATAAATACTACATACATTTTAAGTTACACTATTTTTTCTGTTTATTAATTACATAGTTTTATTATCTATTACAAAAAAATGAGGCAACAAAAATGCTAAAAATAGTTTTTCACCCAGCTTGAAAACTATTTTTAGGATCCACTTTGGACAAAATAAGCGTGTTTCTGACTAGATTGAAATGACGGATTTAATAAATTTAAATTATTGTTCAGTTGACTAGAGTCGTTTTTATTAGTTTATTTTAAACATAAAATTCAATTTATGTGAGTACTGATCATTTTGTACAATGACAATTGCTAGAGATGGAGTTACGAACTTTAGGTAAGATAACATTTTAAATTGACTTAATAAAATCTCATCTATTGGCTAAAACTTAAAATATATCGATAAAAAGTAACAATTTGTGCTAAAAATATGAAATCAATATTATCAATAACTTTTAGCTCTTTTGAAGAAAATGTATTTAAAATAATGTCTAAAAGTCCATGGTAACCCATCTCTTTTAAAAATAGAATTTTAAGTAAGTACAATTATATTAATTACGGTTAAAATACCAGCAAAATAAAATCACAAATATTCAGTTTCAATTTACACGGGATTATGTTTTATTACAATATTATATTTATTTATTTATATTAGTTTTTATTTATTTATTTACTTATAGCCAAGGTTTTTGAAGGCCGGTTCATCGTTGAGATTGTGTTCGAAGAATGGACTCTCCCTGAAGATCACGGAAGCATCAGCTATGTGCATTTGCCTCTTTCCATATCTGTGAAAGATGAAAAAATATGAGGTTTATAAAAATATTGTTTCTTCCATGTATTTCTTCTATGTATTCACAGTATAAACAAATACCTAAAGTCTAATTTCTTTTCTTAAAAGTTCTAAGTGAAAATCATAGATGGCGTTCATTGCTGATTGTGTCTGCTTCACAAAGAGACATCTAGGGTCGAGTAGTGAAACTACTAACGCCCAACAGATTACTGGTGCAACAACCAGGTAGTTCTTTGCCTTAAAATCTTAGACTATATAGGATTCAATTATTCCCATTCAAAATCTGATAAGGAAGACATTTAATGAGAATTGGCGCCCAATGTGGGACAATTGAAACTAATGGCGCCCAACATGCAAAAAGAATCTTCTCACTGCTTGTCTCATAATCAGAGCAATACTTATTTTACATGCTTATATAAATATTTCATAGATACTCTTAGAAACGTATCATAAATAAATATTATTTAAATAGTTTCGCATATATTAAGGGCCACTTACTGTGTAGTATGTAAGGAAGTATAGTTAAGTTATAGTTAAGGTAATATATTTTAAGTTACTATGTCGAATTAGGTTAAGTTATATCTGTAATGGCAAAGTAAATATGTGTGATAAATAAATAAATAAATATTGGCGCCCAACGTGGGACTACTGGTAATATTTTCTGTTCTGTTATAAATTTGTTTTTTTTTCTTGGATTTCTATGTTGCAAGGGAAATTATCATAATTAGCAAACTTTCTCACCTTCCTCTCCCATGCACAGAATAATACTCCTGAAGCTCCTTTAGATAGTTTGAGATCTGCTCAGCCGTGTCGAAGCGCTCGGGGCGACGGGGGCGCGGGTACTGTGCCTGCGTCGCGCACGACAATATGGCGGACAGCAGTAAGATGGCGGAGAGTAGGAAACGCATTTTGACTGAAACAAATAAAGATTAGGTAAGATGAGAGATGGTATCATTTTCTTCTTCTGTTATAAAGCTGCTTTATCTAAGACAATAGATAAATCCTGCATTTGGAGCCAAGATGATGATGATGAACAGCTTAGAAACTCTGTCTAAGAGCCCTCACAGGCCACAGACTTTCTATCGTCCGATAGTTTGGTCGGTTTCTTAATCAGTATGAAGATGTGAATCGTTACAACTTGCCCAATGGCATACATCTTCATATAGATTAAGGCCCGTATTAATAGATAGGTCTCAATCGTGATCCCAAGTGGATACGTTCTCAGGACCGCGCCGACCCCAGGCAGCGCCTGTGTGTGAAACCAATGAAGCGCCTCTTTTTTAACCGACTTTAAAAAAGGAAAAGGTTCTCAAGTCGAGTATGTTTTGTGTTTGTTAAGCCCTAACAGATTTCATAAAAGAAACAAAACCTTTCGCATTTTAATAAAATAAATAAACACTATGTTGCTAGAAATTACACTATGCCGCAATCGAAAGCGCGAGCGAAGCGAGCGCGAAATTTTTTTGCATGATAATTAAAGGGAATAATATTTTTCAATAAATGGTAACAAAAACAGAGATCGAAAAGAAATAAGAATACGTACGTAATCGAAAGCGCGAGCGAAGCGAGCGCGAATTTTTTTTAGCATGATAATTATCTAGGATCATTTTTCAATAAATAGTAACAAAAACAGTATCTGAAAATAAATTATATACGTAATAGGAAGCGTGAGCGCAAACATTTTTTTATTTTAACATGATGATTACATTTTTTCTTTCTGAAAAGAAATAGGAATACGTAATTGAAAGCGCGAGCGAATCGAGCGCAAATTTCTTCTTTAGCAAGATGATTATGGGGAATAATATTTTTTTGATTATGCCTTGATTGATGATGTTGCAACCTATATTTTATTTAGTTTCCGAAAATGGGAGAATTTTTCGCTAGTTCTATAAGAGGTTGACTAATCAGATTTTGGGGGACCTCCTAGCTTGGGGCCCCGGGGCACTATCCGGCTAGCCCCTGGGTAGCTACGCCTCTGCGCACGCTTTTATTTAAGTGATAACTGTAACAAATTAAAGCTTATGTTGCTTTTCCGGAAAAACAATGAAAAATTCTTACATTCTGTGTAGGTTTTTGTAAATACTTAGAAGAGCTAGCATAAGCCTATATAATCTTTCCTGTTCTATTGAAGCTACTCATTTTTTAACACGCTTTTATTAGCTCGGGTTGTATGTATGTATGTATGTAACGGAATCTTTGAACCTAAACCTTATTGCTGACCGAACTAAAAAATGGAAAATAAATAATAGTTTTAAAAAAACTAAAAAACACGCTTTTATTGCTGACCGAACTAAAAAGTAGAAAATTATTTTTAAATAATTCAATTCAGAGTAAAAAGCGTAGGGTGCTTGATATTTTAATTATTACACCTATTCTATTGGCAACCATTTATGAGAGGAGAGTCATGAAAATATAGGAAAATGCACCCCACGCTTTTTACTCTGAATTGAATTATTTAAAAATTATTTTCTACTTTTTAGTTCGGTCAGCAATAAAAGCGTGTTTTTTTAGTTTTTTAAAACTATTATTTTTACTTTTGTAATTGTTTTGGTTCTTTCGTTTGTTAAAATTGGGGAGTCCCCGGTGACTACATTTCGCTCGCGCCGCATCGCATCGGATTGCGTTGATAAAGTCATCCACGGCACGGCTTTTCGGAGCTCATAATTCATGTATTAGTTTACCGAACCCGAAACGTAAACAGTTGGTCAATTCAAATACTGTAAAATTAAACCACATTCATAAATATTTGGGAGACTTGTATCTACTTAGTCATCGATGCTCAACTATGAGAGAATATGTTGATAAGTGACAAAAATAATGTTAATAACTGACGCTGGCATTTAATCCGGCGCCCCTACTGCCCTGGCGCCTGTGTGCGCCGCACACTTCGCACACAGGGGCGGCGCGGCCCTGTACGTTCTCAAGATGGGACCAGCTATGTCTAAGACACCGATCAAACTATCGGCCTCTATCTTAGACAGAGTTTCTCGTCTGCAAGTGTATGCAAGTGCGCAAACGTAACGATCTTCATACTGATTAAAAAACCAACCAAACTATCGGCCGATAGAAAGTCTGTTTTTTTTTTGTATGGCATCTCGCAACGTCATCCTAGAAGGTTGTCGCCTGCTTAACCGGGCTTGCCTGTGAAGTGCCTTCAATGAATTTTAGGCCTCCAGCCAGGGCTTATCTTACAAAACTAAGAAACTACACGCTAAGTGCACCCTCTAGTGGGGTACGGGCCTCGGCTTAGGGCGTCGCTGGGGGAGGACAGCAAGGGACAGGCTGGATCAGAATATATATGATTATCATAATCGGGTAAAAACTCTATGGTCTGCGGGGACTCTGAAAAGAGGTCTTTGTCCTACTGTGAGGCCTATAGGTCGGTATCACAGTAAACTCCACGATATGATAGCCTGGCGGCGCGTGCTTGTTATCGTAATCACATGTAAGTTAGGAAATAATCCTCCAGTACCGCGGGTTCCCGTTGAATGCACCGTGTTATCGACAATCTGTATTTGAAGAGTTCCGAATGTTATATGAGTTGCGTAACTGATTTTTATTGTTATTAGTCTGTCAGTTATGGGATATGGAGTTTTATAGGTTTTTGGCAGAGACTGAAGGTTTTGTTTCTGGCGAAATATTATATGTATGCATGAATATTCAGCTGTTCCCTCATATAAATATAACCTAGTAATTAATCTATACTAATATTATAAAGAGGAAAGATTTGTTTGTTTGTAGGGTTTTAACTCAAAAACTACTGGACAGATTTAAAAAAATCTTTCACCGTTAGGAAGCTACATCTTAACGAAGTGTAGACTATATTTATTTCAAGAAATAATTAGGGATCCCTACTAAAACTTGAATAATGTAACCCAAGGTGTAAAAAAAAATATCTGGCGGAAAGCTAGTAATAATAATAATTTGACAAGTGAAGTACCGTTAAGGTATCTTGATTGTCTGTGGTATTGAGGCAATGTGAAGTCACACTAAATTCAATACGGGACAAGGCAAAGTTTTGTACATAGCCTCTTAATGTAGGTAAATATTGAATTTTATACGGCTGGTAATGATGAAATTCGTGTGAGGAAGCGAACAGCGGCGAAAAGCCAACCGATTTTTTGTAGATTCACTTTCGTATGCTATTATTTTAGCTACCCTACCCTACAAACCAAAAAAAAAAAAAATATTCACCACCTAATTCATCAACTACCCACATATCAAGCAACAAAAACAAAAGTACCCGTAATGAAATTACCAGAATGCCTATATCTGTCGAGGGCTCCGCACACAATGGCGCCATGTTTGTAAAGCTCTCGATCGCGCCAAAATGTTCAAGTTAAAATTAACATTGCACTTTGTGCAGTGGACGTGGGAGAGGTAATGTGATCAGGGGTCTTACCATGACGTGGCAAAACAAGATTATTTTCGTTATGAAAAAGAGACGGGGCTATACGACGTTAGTAGCTGTGTCACGCTCTCAAACTTGAATAGTGAATCAACACGTGGTGGTACAGCCCCAGGGTCGCCCGCGACGGTTGAAAGCAGTAATAATTCCGTTGCGAAAAAGGAGTTACTATGCGTTGTCTCTTTCACTCCTGAATACAAATAGTAAAAAAAGAAGACTAAAAAAACACCTTAGTGAAATCTAGCACCCACATATATTTTTTTATGTCACCTACCTAAGAACGCTTAGACTAATGCGACAAATACCTTAAGGCGGCGATATATGTGAATTGGGTGTAATTTGTGTTACATTAAAACGTTTTTTCTCCGTCATTTTTATCGAAAATGCTTCGAAAAAAATAGATAATAATCTATGCCATACAAGGCAGGTCCCCTTCTTTTCAAAAATAAAAAAAAATCAATTTAAATATCAAAAATAATTGAGCAAAGTATCATCTATTTTCTTAGTTACTACGGTTTTTCTCGTAAACTATCAATCTCAGGATTATTTTATTGTCATCACCATATTAAATAAAAGAATACCGAGGGAACCTTCTTCTTATTTTTCCAGATTAATGCCCTAATTATTTTTAACGATTTTTTTACGTAATCGATACTCGTTATTCGCGTGAGCACCCCTCTGCCGTCCTAAGAATCAGTGCGGGACGAGACGCTGTGCTGAACGGACCTGTGACACTTTTCTCCGAAAACTGCACTATTATTTTATTTGTGGAATGCGAAAGTTTGGATGGATGTATGGACACGGTAAAGGTATCTAACAGTATTGTGACTCGGCCCTGTTCGGGATATAACTACCTACAGCCGCGCGGTACTCACACACGCGATAGGGCTGCCTGCCTATATAGTGTTTTAATTTCATCAACCTACTCGTACTTGAGTTTCTTTCTTGTTTTGTGAATATAAATAATATATATTTTTATTTTCAAAAATGTTTTTTTTTGTGAATGAAATAGGAAGTGTTCAATAAAAATACATGTAAATCTTACTAGGTTGATACCTATCATTTATTACTCACATATTCATTTCATAATGATATTTCGCCTAATTCAATAATATTTATGTTTATAAATAGCTAATTACATAAGTAAGTAAATAGCCTAGAGTGGGAAACTACTTTTTTTTTAACGTAAGCGCACTTTTAACGCCCTATCTACTTATTTATTAATTAATCTGGGTTTTTTTACTCAGTGGAAAAATCGAAATATCTGCCTATTAAAAGCAAAAACAGATTACGTCATTGGTAGACATATCCAAAAATTATAGTTATACCTTCCGGAGTATCCAGGTAATTTAAAAATGTTATTGATTAATTCAAGGAACCAATACATATTAAATAAGTACATGAACTTATTTTTAGTGGAAAAATCGCGCGATTATTGTTAAAAAATACCGGCCAAGTGCGAGTCGGACTCGCGCACTGAAGGTTCCGACATTTGGAATTTTATTTTTTATTTTATTATAATAGGTTCACCAACAATTGTTTACACCATTTCAATTATAAAACACATGCTTAACGATAATATTACAGTGTAACAATCACTTATAAGTGAACACCACATGCTTAAATTAATATCAGACCAAAAGTGAAGCTAACTTACTCAGTTATGAACATACTTTGATGATGACAATACAACGAAGTTAAAATCAAAATTACAATCATAATAAAAAATTAAAATCAAAGTTACAATCAAAATTAAAAATTAAATTAAATTTAAAACCAATATTAAATTGAAATTATAATAAATTTCACTTGGAAAGAATATTATACGCAATAAAATCGCAATTGGTTATTTGACTGTATTTTTTTTATTAGAAATACATAACTAATTAACGAAAAGATTAACAACAGTGAAAATACGAATGTATTATCCTAAAAACGGCCTAGTTATAAGCATTTAAAAAGTCATTGCTAGAAAAAGAGAGCACATGCAGCACATCATTATGTCAAAACGCTGTATAACTCGACATTTCCTAGAACAAATTATGTTTCGCGTGATAAGGATAGAGAATTCCCCTTCCAAAAACTTTAAAAGCATGGATGTTATTTATTTTAACATTGATTTAATTATTTATTTTTCGACACTTCGTTTTGTTTCTATGGAATCTTTTTAATGAAACAGCATTTTAGTACATTTTAGTTGGTGGTCAAATACCTAATTATCTTGTTTTTTTTCGACCGCATAATTAAGTTTATTTGTAGGGGAAAATTGCTGATTACTTAAAAACTGTTAAACTTAAATTCATAGTTTTATTTTCCCTGTAATATTTAGGTTAATGTCTATCAATCATTATTATTTTAGATTTTTCCCTTCTCAAATTACGGAGATAAAAATGACCGTTCCCCCGGTATTTTTTTGTGCGGATTTCATTATTATTCGAAAATTAAAAGACATACAAGAAAACAAAAAAATATATTAGAATGTGCAAATAAAGACCTTTCATATGATACCTCACATGACCTAGTAACTATACTTTGAAATTTTAAACACCCACTTTCCCTCACTTTTCCAATAAAAGCAATATGATTTTTATTTTTTTTTCATTTGCGATACGCATGAACAATCGTTCTTTATAACTGTTCCAAATTTCAAGTCAGTGTGACAGACGGATAGACAGACAGACGAATTGAAACCATAAGGGTTCCTTTTTACCATTTTTGGTACGGAACCCTAAAAACAACACACCGTCCGTTCGTCACTGCGGCACAGTCGCGACTATCTGCATGCCGAGATCGAGGCGCGTAGGCATAGCTCGCGATTCATCCGTTTGTATGAAGTTGGAATACTGTATACATAATATTACCGTGGAATGGATGTCTGTTCCCTTTTCACGCCAAAACGGAACGCTAATGAACGGATTGGGCTGAAATTTTACATATAGGTAGTCCTAGGCTTGGAATCAAACATAGGCTGTACTTTTTATCCCGGAAGAAATCGTGCGGAACCGCGGGCAAAAGCTAGTACCTAATAAAGTAACATCATAGGCACGGAAATGTTATCTCGTGAAAAAACTTGTAGGTTTTCTAAGCTGGGCTATCTATTTATGTAGGTAGGCACTTAGCGACTTACTATATTATTGAATTGAATTGGTAATAAAATAATGAAATGATTATGAGAAGATGGTAATAAATGGTAGCACACAAAAATATTTTAACTGAACACTTCTTATTATTTCACTATCCACAAATTGAATAAAAAATATATTAACATTAAAAAAATAGAAAGAAACTCAAGTAGGCAGAAATACTGTAAGCCGGCAGCCCTATCGTGCTGTGCAAATAGTTGTAGTTAATTATTATTTTGCCGTGCCATGCGCTGCGCGTACGTAATTTTTGTCAGGGGAGGTGTGGAGCCTGCGCGGGGTATTTTCCTTGGTTACGCCCACTCGAGCAAGGTCATCGGCGTATATCCCGCTCTTAATTAAAGAAATCCATCGAGTGGTTTGGAAGATATGAGGAAACAAAGAATATATTGTAAGGTAAATTTGTGTTTTCATCAAACTAACAAAAGAGCTCAAATTAGTTTTCTTTTTAACCGACTTCAAAAAAGGTTCTCAATTCGACGGTATGTTTTTTTTTGTATATTTGTTACGCGATTACTCCGCCAATTGTGGACCGATTTTGAAAATTCTTTTTTTGTTCGAAAGGAGATACTTCTGAAGTGGTCCCATATAAATTTTATCACTACCGGTTCAGCCGTTTTATAAATATATCAAAAATAACGATTTATCTCTACTTGCTGATATGCCAAATACTTAGATGATTTGGTTGTTTACGCTTATTACAACCTAAAAAAGTGATGTGTTTATTTTGTTAAGATAGCAAGACCGAGACACTGAAAAGCGAAAAAATAAAAAAAAATATTACAAAAAAATAAAACCGACTTCCCAAATAAAACTGAAAAGTTTCAGTTTTTTTTTGGTTTTTTTTTGGAAACTTTTCAGTTTTTTTTGGAAGTCAGTTTTATTTTTTTATTTAAAAGTTTTTTTTTAATTGCAATTACTTTTAAATACTTCAGTAGATACTTATTATAAAACTAACTTCTCCAGTTTTCCCAACATTTCCCTTCACTGCTCTGCTCCTATTGATTGTAGCGTGATGAAAAGTATACTATAACCAGCTCAGGAGTATGAAAAATAATTATACCAAATTTTGTTAAAATCCGTCGAGTAGTTTTTAACCGACTTCAAAAAAAGAGGGAGGTTATCAATTAGACTGTATTTTTTTTTTTATGTTTGTTAACTCATAACTTGCGACTGGGTGAACCGATTTTTATGATTCTTTTTTATTTGAAAGCTGGTGCTTCCCGTGTGGTCCCATATAAATTTTAACACTACCGGTTCAGCCATTTTATAAATATATCAAAAATAACGATTTATCTCTACTTGCTGATATGCCAAATACTTAGATGATTTGGCTATTTACGCTTATTACAACCTAAAAAAGTGGTGTTTATTTTGTTAAGATAGCAAGACCGAGACACTGAAAAGCGAAAAAATAAAAAAACTTTTTACAAAAAATAAAACCGACTTCCAAAAAAAAACTGAAAAGTTAAACGCTTTACGACCAAAACATCGCTTTCGAAGTCGGTGGCGAAATACTAACAATAGTAACTTACAAGACACCAACTTCTAGAGCTATGTTTTGGTCGTAAAGCGTTTAAATAAAAAATATTTTTTACTTTTCAGTTTTTTTTTTGGAAGTCGGTTTTATTTTTTTGTAAAAAGTTTTTTGTTTCTATAACGTTTATACAGACAGACAGGCAAAAATTTTACTGATTGCATTTTTGGCATCGGTATCGATCCCTAATCACCCCCCGATAGTTATTTTGGAAATATATTTCATTTACAGAATTGACCTCTCTACAGATTTATTATAAGTACCTATAGAAGATAGAAAATAACTCAGTAACTATCATCGTTGACGTGCACTGATATTACGTGCTCATATAGTGGATCATAAAAGATTGATTAAACAATATAAATTAATTATAAAGTTATAAAACACTAAAACTAGATTCAAAACACCAATTACCATTATCTCGATCGTAAACTAGTGTTGTTCCCATCGATAACAAATGTCAGAGACATCAAAGCAAGTGCTTATCTGTAAGCACTCGTTTTATCGATAATATTAAGTTGTTTATCGATGTCCCAGCTTTATGTGATTATCTCAATCAGTTTTTAATGTTTAATCTTTTAACTCTTATGTGGGCTTTCATATATTAATTAGATATTTCAAAATAAGTATCGTGTATATCTTATTTTGAAAGCTGGAAAAAAAGATTGTGAGGAAACCTAGACATCAAAAGTCTTTCACCGCCAATCCGCCTTGAGCAAGCGTGGTGATGAATGTTCATGCCTTCTTTGTGTGAAAAGAGGCCTTTTCCCAGCAGTGGGACAATAAATAAGCCGATGACGATGATGATAATATATTTGAAATAATATCCTTCTTTCGTACCAGCATTGAAGCTGAATTTAAATTGTAATTTAATTGTTTCATTATTATTTTTTATCTTTTTTGTATAGCATCATTTGTATTGTATAACTTTCTCAGAGATAACCTGTACTGTAAAAAGACTATTGTAAACATTTCCATTTGAAAAGAGTGTCTATGGAGTTTCTTGCCGGTTCTTCTCCATAAGACCCACTCCTTGGAACCGTGCAACTAGCTTGACGTTTCATAAGTGCCTGCAAAGACCTATTTGAAATAAAAACATTAGAGTTTCGAGTTTTTTTTGAGCATGATCTAAAAACAATTGACTGACGCTAGTATTCTAGAAGTAAATTAAAATGTAAATCGAATTTCTAATTTAATAGCTCTCACATGCGTTCGATTTTTTGGTCCAGCACATGTTGGTTTCCTCACGACATTTTTTCATCTCCACTAATATTTTAGGAGCAATATACTCTTTAAAATAACCTGCTAACCTTCAAGGTAAGAAAGCGCGCCATCTTTCAACTTTATAATTAGTTTTGAAAAGACATCTGAAACGTTTACCTCGTAAACGACCCTTTTCGAAAATGTAAAAAGATTTTTACTGGTTTTTTTGTAAGCTTTTTATTTGATATTTGAATAGGAAGACACTGTTGTCGTAATAGCAGTGGAGGAGCTCGTGGCTCAGTAACAGCCACACGGGTCGGTATATTAGGGGGGGTTAGACAAGTGGCAAAAACGCTAGTAGAAAAGAAAACAAAATGTATGAGAATGACATTCGTTTACGACTAGCTATCTGTCATTCCCATACATTTTGTATTCTATTCTACTAGCGTTTTTGCCACTTGTATATCTCCCCTAATTAAGCTGCGCTTGACGCAGTCCATGGTTGAGTGACCATCCATGTCATACATAGCACGTAAAGCCATTGGTCTCGATTGTCATTTGTAGATCTGGGTAGTCATAAGCCAGAAAATCTAACAACCAGTCTTACCAAGAGATATCGTGATTCTCAGTAACTGGGTTGTGGAGGTTATAAATAGGCAGTCGCTCCAAGTGAAACACTGGACTAGAAGACGACCACAGCATAGTTGGGAAAAAGCTAGGCAGATGATACACTAGATAGACGTACTTAGTTTCAGTAAACCTTTGTGGTCCTTTTGTAAAATTAGAAGAAAAGAATCCACTTCTATTTCTACGTCTTTATTTTCTTACAACGAAACCCAAAATCATGACTTTAACCCTTTTATTAAGCAAACAATTTACGGGGCATTTTATAAAAAATACCCGGTTACCGGTCGGTGTTTACCCGGCAAACTTGAGTAACGTTTACGTCGCCTTTCAATGGAACCGCGCGGGAAAATTACCCGCCGCGAACAACAAGTGGTTGAGGGATGAGACACGTTCGAGTTGGGTTATCGATAAAAAAATAATCTCGTTGTTTAACATCTCGATCGTCATGTACATCGTCATTATCATATCGGGCTTAGGACAAATTAGTTTGGACTAGGCTATATTCGTTAATCCTATCGCGTATAGGAAGAACTAGTTTAGCCTAGGCAAAACTAGTAGACTCTAGACGAAGTGGCAGTAATCAATTCCAAATTCTCAAATTCAAAGATCTTTAATAGATTAGAAACAGTCCTAAGTGCGCGCTTTTAGAAATAAAAACTAAATAAGTACATGAAATAAAAGCTTTCGACGTAACTTTTATTTTTGATGAAAATAGCCTCTTATAATAGAATAATTTCAACAATGTATTCATTTAACTACTACCACTTTATACATTTGACAAAAAAAAAATACATGCCGATGTAATGTCAAAATCCTTTTCAATCAACATCGATAACTCGTGTCCCCGCACTGTGCAGTTGATTTGCCGCCCTCGGAACAATGAAGGAGCTCCACAATTTCCATCATGCGTAGTAGCTGGGGATGCGGGTAGAGGCCAATTTTCTACCGTTGTTTTGTTTCACAACTTATGAATGGTAGATTATATTTTGTCTAAGATTTTAAGTACGTTGACTTTATGAAATTTTTGCTGCATTTTGAACAGCCAAAGACTACAAAAGATTTTTTGTGTGTATTTAAAAGAGATATAGTCATTAAAAACAGTGACGTATTAAATTAAAAATTGATGCTACTCTGAACCAATTACGAAAAATAAACGATATTACGAAATGTAAACAAAGTCGTAACCTTTTTTGTTCTAATTCTCCCACAGAAATTAACAAAATGGCGTAAGTATGGCGCGTTTATATCAATTTCATGCTCTAAACATCATCATTTATCATTTAATACCGTTTTATTTATCTATGTGGGAAAATTAGAACAAAATAGGTTATTATTTTGTTTATATTTTTCGTAAAATCAATTGGTACAGGAATCTGTTTAACAATTATTTTATTTTTTTGGTAATGCTTAGCTGTTAGCTAGCGTTGAATACTCAATAATTGTTAATTATTAACCACGACGACCAATCAATTGCGCTTATAGGTATGTGCCTAATTAAATATTTTAAACACAACATGAGAATTCTTTTTATATTTACATGAAAAAAGGAGAAAATATTTACATATTTGACAATCTGACCCGGTAAACTTCGTACCACCTTTTTGTATTTTTTTTTGTACGTTTTTATTAGTTATTCTGCTATTCGGCACCGATAATGCAACAAATCAAAGATCATAATCGGCCCAGCTTTCTTAAGTTGTAAATCAATACAGATGTACAACTTAAGAAAGCATTTTGATTTAAAACCCATTTTGTATTATGAATTTAAGATACTTATCACGTTTTGCAATGCATAACTAATCTTCGTGTCAAAATCTGATTTATATAGATTAACATAGGTAACGTTAACTTTAGTAAAATCTAATATTATTAACCCGATTTAAATGTAACATTTCTTTGAAAAATTAACGCACGAACAAAAATATTTGAATAATAAACAGCCAACGGTGTTGCCCGCCTCAAAGGCAGTATTCACACCACGACGGATATTATTTTCACGCTTGGCAACACAGTAACTAGAAACGGAACGTGCAAGATGGCGGCGCGTGGTATGAATTCCCGCCAACTTTGCGAAACAGTTTACAACTTCAAGATTTACAAGTAAGTGTTAATTACGTTCGTCCTTTTTGATATAGCTTTGTATATTTCAACTTAGTAGCTATAAATGTTCGCTAGCTGATGTTATTTTCTGGAATAGCTTATATTAAATAGTAGCTGTTTTGTGCGGTGTCTTTAGCAGCTAGCATATTGAGGGGAAACTATTTCTTACATCACGGTATTAAGTAACCTATGTCGGGTGTTCTTTTATGTCTACACCACATTTGATCTAAATTGGTGAAGCTGCATTTTTAATACATACCTATTAGTAAAGATTAATACATAACTCATACAGAATGGTAGAAAAAGAAATGTTTTAATTTTTATCAAGATACTTGTACGCATAGTGTAGTGTCATTTTCTGCTGTCGGCTATCAATTATTGTACTTACCTACTTCAAAATGAAAATCTGATAAGATTTGAGTATTTTTGAGTTTTTCTTTCTAATGAAAACAAATCAAGATGTTTGAAAATCTCCAATGAACGATGAAGTAAAAAATATACCACAAAATGTCGTTTAAAAATTGTTGTAAACGTTTATAATCTAAGGTTCCACAATTTGACGATACCTTCGAGACATGAAGACTAATACTTTGGCGAAAAACTCATATGAAGTAGGTACAACACATGTTACAATGAAACTCTAATCTGGCTCTTGGGAGCCACTACTTCGCGGTTAATCAGATGAATTTGGTAAGAAAGTCTTAGAAGACTGTTTCAATCTTTGCCCCCCTTTAAAAAAGATTCAAAATTTTAGTCAGACTCTTTCTGAGATTCAAATTACTTTGAGCAATTCAAAATTTCATCCCACTTCACGTTTAGGGGAAGTACCCTAAAAAATATTGTTGAAAATTTTATATTTACCACTTTGTAAATCCATACCGAGTAGATTGGAAAGAAATGGAGGAGGCCTTTGCCAATGTTGGGCAAACAGACGAAGTTGTCGATATGTCGTTAAATGAAGATTGTTAGATATAATTATTCTTTATTTTGCGTCTGAATAAAAGGCTTTATTATTATTATTCCGTTTATTCATTTTATAACATATCAATTATATTTTTAAATATTTTTACAAACTATATAAAAAAAAAAAAAACAAAAAAAAACATTTAAAAATATAAAAAATAGTATCCCACCGGTAACGAGACAGGGTCCAAGCTACCGGCGGTCAGGGCTCTAGAGAAAGGAACCTCCTGACGATACGCGCAGTGTCTAGGAGTACTGCTTTCTGCATCAAGCCCTTGATCCAGCTGCCTAACGAGAGCCTCTTTAGATGTTGGTCGAGTCGAGGCTCTTGGCTAGTAGTCCATTGGCCGAAACGACTATCGGCACAATGACTGCTGAATCCACATGCCACATATCGACAACCTCGTGTGCCAAATCAAGATACTTGAGTTGTTTATCTTTTTCAGCCTTCACGAGGTTCTCGTCATGTGGCACTGTGATATCAATAATCATTGTGCGGCGCTCTAATCGATCTATCACCACTATGTCAGGCTTATTAGCTATAATAGTCCTGTCAGTGATGATAGATCGATCCCAGTATAGTGTGACATGGTCATTCTCGAGAACTGGGTCGGGCACATACCTGTAATATGGTACCTCATAGTCTACAAGGCAGTATCGCAAAGCAAGTTGTTGGTGGATAATCCTGGCCACTTGGTTATGTCTGTGCAAGTACTCGCCATTGGCTAGACTGGAACAACCGGAGATTATGTGTCGGATCGACTCTCCCGGACGGTGGCATGCCCGACAGATGTCAACCGTGCCATCCTTCACAATATACCTTCGGTAGTTCCTTGTCATCATGACTTCATCCATAATTGCACAAACAAACCCTTCGGTTTCTCCGAAGAGATCCCCGAAGCGTAACCAGGATATGGACGCTAAAAAGTCAACATCAGGCCCATGAAGGGCCCGGAAGTAGCGTCCATGTAGCTCCTTACTCTGCCATACCTCCATGCGGTCCTTAGTATCCAGAATTACAGGTTTGCGCCAATTCTCGTTAGCCAAGGCGAGCGGGGTGAGTCCCTTGTCCACCATGACTACATCCTTATGCATCCCCATTTCAGCCTTGAGGAAATATTCCCTGAGACTGCATACCTCGCGGTTGTGGAGGGTCTTCGCGTTCAAAAATCCACGCCCTCCTAACTTCCGCGGGATATACAGCCTCATCACCGAAGACCGCGGGTGATGCATCCGGTATGTTGTCAGTAGTGAACGTACTCGTCTATCCAGGGCGTCCAATTCGGTTTGAGTCCATTTGAGTATGCCAAAAGAGTACATCAAGACCGGCATGACCCAACCATTAAAGGCGCGCACCTTATTCCCGCCCGACAAAACGCTATTAAAAACTTTTTTCAGGCGGCCAAAGAAGCGCTCCTTCAATGATTGCTTCATGTCAGTCGCATTAATGCCTAACGCTTCTGACATACCCAAATACTTGTAAGTTTCAGTTGAGGAGAGGGATCTAAGGTTTATGGAGTTCGAGAGCTGTGTTCCCACGGACTCCACAATCTCACCTCGCTTCACATGCATGACTGCACATTTGTCCACACCAAATTCCATTCTGATGGCGTTACTAAAAGTTTCCGTTACATTCAGTAACTCCATCAGATGCAAATTGTTGTGGGCAAAGAGTTTCAGATCATCCATGTAAAGGAGGTGAGATATAACCCGACCTCCTCTTCTCAACCTAAAGCCCAGCCCTGAACCCTCCAGCAGAGTGCTTAGAGGGTTCAAAGCAAGGCAAAACCACAACGGACTCAAGCTGTCGCCCTGGAATATACCTCGCTCGATCCTAACAGTTTCGCTGTTCTCTTGGATATGTCTACATCCTGGATAGCGAAGGACCGTCCTCCATTGCCTCATACATGACATCAGGAGGTTGCGTAGATTTGCATCAATTTTATACAATTCCAGCACCCTCGTGAGCCATGTATGTGGCACCGAGTCGTAGGCCTTCTTATAGTCTATCCAGCATGTAGACAGATGCTTTCGAGACCGACGAACCTGTTGGCTTATGGCCATGTCAATAAGGACCAGCTCCTTGGTACCGCGGGACCCATTCCTACATCCATTCTGAGAGGGAGACAGGATGGTATTATCATTAATGTGATTATATATTTTTGCTCTCAAAATGGATGTAAGAAGTTTATAGACCGTCGGTAAACAAGTAATCGGTCTATAATTCTTAGGTTCCGCGGTATCACCAGATTTGTGGAGCAGGTGGGTGATTCCTGTTGTTAGAAATTGGGGTAGGTTTCCAGTCTCTAAGGCCAACTGGAATTGAGATGGCAAGTATCCGTGTGAACTACGAAACCACTTTAACCAGAAATTATGCAGCCCGTCTGGTCCTGGAGATTTCCAATTTGCTAATGGACGAGCTGCATTAGTGACATCTTGGGGGCTGATAATGATTGCCCCCATTTCCGGTATTGGTTCACACGCACGCTCAACATCCCGCATCCAGTCGCCCTCGGTGTGAGTGACGGGCACCGACCAAATACTACGCCAAAAGGAACTCATAGCATCGTCATCTGGTAGACGCGCGTCAGCTCCACCGTATGCTGGGCTATCCCAATTTCTATAAACCCGCCTTTGATCGTTCCGGAATGTACGATTCAAAGTATATCTCTCCACACGTCGTTTGTACCTCCGTATACGATTTGCCCACGCATAAACCTTCTGCTTCAGGAAGTCAATGCGCTCCGTGACACAGGCCAAATAATCTTGAGGATTGGTATCAGTCCCCAAAAAGGCCCGTCTCACAAAGCGCATTACTCTTGGACGAGTGTTACCCTCCCTGAAGCAGATTAATTTGCCAATGAGCACTCTGGTATCGCCGATGCGTCGCTCAATCCTGCACTGCCAAGCCGGAGCGGCTGGTTTTGGTCGTGTAGCTCTGTCATTGTTAGCAATTTTTACATGAGCTACACGACATGCCGCCACAGAAGCGCAGTACAAGATGGAATGGGCATCGGCGATATCTTGAAAACCATCAAAATAATTTGATAGCTGTGAATCCAGAGCACACATTAGCGCCTTATTTTGTCTATGCATAGGCAAACGAGGTAATGATGGTCTTAATTTTACTGGAGTGAATCGATATTCCCGAATCGCACAATCC
The DNA here is from genome assembly GCA_963891755.1 of Pyrrhia umbra. Classification (NCBI taxonomy): domain Eukaryota; kingdom Metazoa; phylum Arthropoda; class Insecta; order Lepidoptera; family Noctuidae; genus Pyrrhia; species Pyrrhia umbra. The sequence goes on from OY982944.1 coordinate 1,471,898, forward strand.
AGAGCGCTCCTTAATTGATCACTACACTGAGTACTTACATTGGTAGCTCTGTCATCACTCTCTGCCTGAGAGGAAATGGACTGTGTTTGTACTGGTTGTATCATAGTCTGTGACAGAGGGATGGTGACAGAGGTACTTTGTATTTCGCTTCGCAGCCTATCAAGTACAGCATCATCCAACATATTGTTACGCTGGATGACCCGCACCTGATCCGATAATCGTTGCGCCGAGACGTTGACAGCTGGCTCAAGTACCTGAAACAGAGAGAGCATCCTACTGCGGTAAGCAGTCAGGTTAATTCCCCCCTCTGTAGCCCCAAAGTACGCGCGCATGACGTTTTCGTTAATAGACTGTGTCCATCGCATGCGCTGCGCACGTCCGCCGGGTGCAGGGACCCTGTCAGAAGCCGGTGGGCCTCGAGGTCCTAGGCAGTCCGGTGGCCGGTGTCCTCCTCGCCGACGCGCAGGTGGTGGAGACGTCGGCGGGGAGAAATACTCGTCGCTCGAGCTCGACGCGACTGCAGCCGCCGGTGTCGCTGGTGATCCAGGGTCCGGCGGTGGCGAGGCGGAGCTGAGCGACGACTGCGGAGGTGTTAGGCGTGCTCTTCTGGTGGCCGCTCGAGTCAGCATCACATTTATTCTTCTTTTTCTTCATGGGTTTTATTATTATTTTCCGAAATCTTCAAATTTTCTTTGTAACTATTGCTTTTGACAGACGTCATATTGAAAATAATTTTCAAAATTGTAAATAAATTTTGTCTAAATAGGTATATTTGACCTTTTTTAATTTAATTTGGAGGTTTTTGAATTTGGTGGATGAATATTCGATGTAAATACGGAGAAATATTAGTTTTTATAATTTAAAATGTAGAGATATACATTTTGTGGATGCTGACACATAGTGTTGCCAGTTGTTATTATTATTATTATTAAATCCATACCAAAAACAGCTTTCTTGAATCTGTCCTATGTTGCAAACAGAAAGACGGATATGTCGAAACTATAATTATAAACAAATAAATAATTATGGGTTTCTTGTTGTGAACGATTGGCTCCACAAATTGATTCTGTATGCAATCAACAAGTTATCGACTACGGAACTTAAAAAAATATTGTTTTTGAAGTGTCAAATTGTCGATAAAGACATTATACATATGTTATTGTATAGATACATCTTAAAATAACTGTTGAAACACATTCGCCCATATTAAAGGTCTTAGATGCGTCAGTTAAATCTTTTACAACCCACCCATTACGCCGTGAGAGTCTTAATTTAGAATTAATTGTTTAATTCTATTTCATTACGTTTCGAAAACGAGTTGCCAACCCTTTGATTGGGGTGTTAAGGTAGCGTTTTAATTTCGTATGTATGTAAAGAAAGTCACTTGTTTCGAGATTTCTTTTTTCATGTGAAAAAATCTTCTGTTAGGTACTTGAGAACGGCTGAGCCGATTTGGCTTGTTTTGTTTTTTTGAATAATCACGATAGTTCGATAACATATAATTTGGAAAAGTTACCCGGATAAAAAATACCAATTGAGTTGAGAACCTCCTTCTTTATGAAGTCGGTAAAAAATCGTCGGTAAGAAATATTTACTATTTCTATGGCATTTTTAATAAATATTGAGTTAAAGTTTTTTTTAAAGACTAAGTACCTACCTCATTTGTGATGTATCTGCTAATTTACTACGCGGAAAACTGATGTCAACTATAAGTAGTACTCATCCAAACATGAATGGATAAGTAGGTTGACCTTTTTTAAAAAAAACCCTTACGTCATTAATCCTTCCCCTCTTCTAATACACCAGAAAAATATATAAGAAATCGCCTACTCAAAAGCCCTCTTGAACGGCACAATTGTCCTTACAATCAAATAATAAAATCTAACATATTCAATTCTAAATAGAATCTTAACAATACATTTATTCCTTATCAAATTGACATCGACAACAACTCTTTAGTCTACGGCAAGAGGGGTCAAACCTCTTTTTAAACACGACCGTTAGTGGCCATTTTCTTTTATTTTGCCAAGCGTATTCGATATTTAAATAACCAGGCTAAAAATATTTAGAGATCCAGAAATTATTTTTGTTCTGTGGCTAAAAATAAATAATGGTTTGTCACGTGGATTTTTGTAGTGGTAGGTTTTATTGTGATAGGGTTATATAATTTTATATAATGTATAGATAGAATCTCAGTAGTGTGCTTCGCGTAATTATTAGATATCTAATGGTATTAGATGTGTTTTTGCTGTGTCAGTGGGTTTAAGTGTGTCAAACAAGGCCCTAATTACACGCGCAATTAAAATTACTTTCATTTTTACTTGTCTGTGTCCTCAAGCGGTGGAAATATAGTGGCCTTATCGGCAACTATATTTTCGTGTTGTTTGGGGTTGAAACCCTCGGGTCTTGGGGTCCGAATTCTCACCTCTTATTTAAAGAACTATCCAGGCGGCTGATTGAGGCGGTGGCCCAAGGGCTGGATATTATTGGCTTTGGTCATAGGATAAGTGTTCCCATCCAACGTGGCAATGCTGCCAGCCTCTTAGGTACGCTCCTAGAAGACGGCGATGAGGAGTTTTATGCTGTCTATAGTCGTTTGGGGTGGGAACATTAGAGCCATGGGGTTTAAGTGTCCGTCTTCTATTTCGTGGCACACGTAAGCGTTTAGACGACTCCACGCGTGATTAAAAGGCTGGCCTATATTTCGGTCAAAGAATCAGCAATGCCATCCAACGTGGCAATACAGCCAGCCTTATGTGCACGATTCCCGTTGACAGAGATGCGTATGAATATAAATAAAAACCGGCCAAGTCCGTGTTGGATTCGCGCAGCGAGGGTTCCGACCATTGAAAAATATATTTTACGCAATAAAGTCGCAATTATTTTACCGACCACATAATTACGTTTGTGTAAAAACGCCGACCCTTCTAGCAATATGATTTTTCAATTTTATTCATTTGCAATACTCATGAATAACTGTTCCAAATTTCAAGTCGATAGCATGTGTAGGTCTTGAAATAATTAGCTGTGACAGACGGATAGACAGACGAAGTGAAACCATAAGGGATCCTTTTTTTGGTCGGAATAAATGAAAATGAAAATTAACCCAATTTAATTGCTGTGCAGATATAAGTAGGTAATTATAGTTCCTGTAGTTAGTTAAGAAGCGTTTTAATTAAACGTTAAATATTAGTAAAAAGGTGTATTTTAGAGCATTAAAAAACATTATAGTAAATACAACATGTTTTCGAAATAAGCTCTTAGAATCGATTTACTTCAAATGAATCGCGAAAAATATTCATAGCTTCTTAGAAGTATGTTACAAAATCTATTTCTTGATCGTACTAATCTTCTATATCTATACTTATAATAAATCTGTAGAGAGGTCAATTCTGTACATGAAATAAATTTCCAAAATAACTATCAGGGGGTGATCAGGGATCGCTACTGATGCCAAAAATGCAATCAGTAAATGTTTTGTCTGTCTGTCTGTCTGTATAAACGTTATGGAAACAAAAACTACTCGACGGATTTTAACGAAACTTGGTACAATTATTTTTCATACTCCTGAGCTGGTTATAGTATACTTTTCACATCACGCTACAATCCGCTCCTATATGGTGCTCCGCTCCTATTGGTTTCAGCGTGATGATATAATAGCTTATGGCCTTCCTCAATAAATGGGCTATCTAACACTGGAATAATTTTTCAAATCGTACCAGTAGTTCCTGAGATTAGCGCGTTCAAACAAACAAACAAAGTCTTCAGCTTTATTATATTAGTATAGATTACTCTACGAATCAGAGCTTAATGTAGAATCATCGATTCGGGTCTATTCATACATTTTTGTTTCGGCAATAAATAGACATTGTATTTTATAATCTGTGGAAACAATGGCGGGTGAACCGGACGCCATATTGGTTTTTCATATCAGGATAAAAATCAAATTAATTAAGCTTACAATAGGGATCGATTTGTGTGTAAAAATACAATTGCAGCATTGGACTTTGTGCTAACGTTAATATCAGATATTTACATTGTTCTCACATTTTTAAAATCATCTATATCTATACTAATATTATAAAGAGGAAAGATTTGTTTGTTTGTTTGTAGGGTTTTGACTCAAAAACTTCTGGACCGATTTTAGAAAGCTACATCTTTACGAAGTGTCATAGGCTATATTTATTTCCAGAAATAATTAGGGATCCCTACTAAAACTTGAATAATGTAACCCAAGGTGTAAAAAAAACACGGGCGAAGTCGCGGGCGGACTAAACTAGCTTTTAAGTATAAAAATGTAATTTAATTTAATACACATTGTAAAACATGTTGAAAAAGAGTAACCATGTAGTTTCTTGCCCGTTCTTCTCCATAGGAATCTACGCTTTGGAACGGGCGAATAGCTTCATACCCGATGACGCTATAACCCTCTTCCAAGAGAGCAGTAGGTCCACTAGCACTCTACACAAACACAGACCGCGTTCGTATCGACCTCGCCGCCGAGGTCCGTCGCGACGAGCCAGCCCGCGAGCTGAGCTAATAGCTTTAAAATTCCCGATTATAATAATCATAATTTATTCTGATCCAGCCTGTCCCTTGCTGTCCTCCCCCAGCGACGCCCTATGCCGAGGCCCGTACCCCACTAGGGGGTGCCCTTAGCGTGTAGTCGCTTAGTTTTGTAAGTTAAGCCCTGGCTGGAGGCCATAAATTTATTTAAGGCACTTCACAGGCAAGCCCGGTTAAGCAGTCGACAACCTTCTAGATTGACCTGCGAGATGCCATACTCAAAAAAAAAAAAAAAAGGGCGAATAGCTTCAACTATTTTTGACTAACTGACAGCTCATCATTCTTTGACAATTCAAAAGTGCCTGTAAACGGTCTAGTTGAAATAAATGGTTTGAATTTTGAATAAAAACGACTTTGTTATAACGTAATTTAGCTGATTCCCGCGGTATACTTGCGTCCTGTTTAAAAAAGTATAGTATGTATGTGTTTATCCAAGTTATAATGCGCTCTAATCGATCTATCACAACTATATCAGGCTTAGTAGCAATAGAATTCCAATCAGTGATGATAGATTGATCCTAGTACAACGTTGCGTTACTATATTCGAGATCTGGGTCGTAAAAACACATACTACTTATAACACATATACTTGTAAACACACATACAATCAATTGTACCAAAAATGGGAGGTTCTGCTTATCTGTGGGTAGCAAGTTTTACCAACCTAACAAGCCCTGAGTTTACTCAAATCCGCCTGACGGCCTCTGACATGGAATTGTAACAACTGCTATCAAGATAGCAGCCAGGGACGATGGCTTAACGTGCCCAGGAACCAGGGTGTAATACCACCAACTGTTTTGTTTTTTTTTACTACCAATAAAGTAATGTCTGCCTATCTGATATTCACAACCCTGTTACCGGGTAACATGATACCCCTTGGTAAGACTTTTTGGCTTCTGACTGCCTGTAACGACTGTCTAATCCTACAAATGACAGCCGGGACAAACGGCTTAATGTGATTTCCAAAACACAGAGGAGTCTCGGTACGACATATATGGTCACTCATCCACGGGCCGACTGAGCCAAGCGTAGCTTAACCTTTGATCGATCGACCCGTGCGGCTGTTATTTAGCCAAGAACTCTACGAATACACATGAATACATTACCGTCATGATCTTCAAAATTTTAATACTACTTAGGCACTTGTCAATAGTCAATACCACTACCTGCCTGAAGGCACAAACTTTCAAGTTTTTTGACAAGTTACGACCGTCGTAAATATTCGTAGTACAACCGGAATTGACTTTTTAACGTGTGCTCGAGCCGACAGTTTTTAGAGCGGTTTCAGACCAGGGGGCCAATTCCACTAAAATAATTGTAACAAAATTACAATCTAACCTCTGCTAAACCTCTACCGTACAGCGTTTTCTTATTCCACTAATGAACTAACGGTCCGGTAGCGACAACGATACAATTTACGCCAACGATCGATCGAAACATGTCAATTTCTATTGCGCATATATTTAACATACGCTTCAATCTTTCAACTGTCAAAATTAGCGGTTGAACTTAAGTTGATAAAAAGCAACTTCGATCTACGATTTTTGATGTTCGATAGAAGTTTAGTTGTGGTTCAGTTGCGATTTTGCCATACAAATAGTAGAATAGCTTTTAAGGTTACAATCGAAACAAAATCGGAATCGAACTACGGTCGAATCGGAATTGAACTTGTATCGGTGTTAAAATAGTAGAATCGGCCCCCAGAGTTTTATACGTGCGTACGTACTACTCTGTCAAGAAAGTAACGGGAAAAGATCAATAATATACAATATGTTTGTTATTCATCCAAATTTATTTTATCACCTTCAAAGTATGTTCCTTCAGAAATGATACACTTACGCCAACGAATAATCCAATCATCAAAACATTTTTTAAACGCTGTTTCCGGAATTGAGTTCAGCTCTCTCCGCGAATTCTCCTTTATGTCTTCTACTGATTGAAAACGGGTGCCACGAAGTGGTAATTTGAGTTTAGGAAAAAGAAAGAAGTCGGCTGGAGCCATATCTGGTGAATATGGTGGTTGCTCGATGGTATTTGGTGAGTGTTAGGTCAAAAATTCGTTCACAATGATGGCCTTGTGCGAAGGCGCATTATCGTGGTGCCAAATCCAAGAATTTTTCATTTCACAAATCTGGCCGTTTTCGTCGAATTTGCTCTCTTAATCGCCGCATAACGCTTAAATAATATTCTTTATTTACCGTTTCACCTTCCAGCAAGAATTCCGAGTTGAATGAGGATTTTCAGTCACTATTTCCTTGACTTTTGCGATGTTAACTTCAGTTGCAGACGTTGATGGCCTACCAGAGCGAGGCAAATCTTCCATCACATCTCGACCGCTTTTGAACGCTTTGTACCACTCATAAGCACGTGTTTTTGATAAAGTCGATTCACTGTAAGCCTTCTGTAACATTTTCAGTGACTCCAAATACAAAGTTCCATTGGCGATGCAAAATTTAAGACAAACTCTTTGTTCGATTTTTTTGTCCATAATGAAATTCGCTAAACACATTGGATATGATATAACTAAAAACAGCACTGTATGTAATATAAATAACAGATGGAACTCAAACTCCGCGCCAAAATGGAATACAGTTGTGCCAATCTAACAACACCAAAAAACACAAAAATTTGAATTTGGAACCATAAACAAATCATCCATTCCCGATACTTTCTTGACTGAATGTATATGCTTGTTTTTGGGTACGTAGCGTTGTCGTAATTAAAAGCTCTTATTAGCCATGTTTATACTGACTCAATCTTAACATTACCTAATGTAAGCGATTTTAGAATCAACACCTACAAATTTTTCAACTTTGATTCTACATGATCTTCGCATCTCAATATTTTATGTACCTAAACATGAAAATTCTTAAAGCTTATTAAAAAAGTGTAACCATGGAGTTTCTTGCCTGTTCTTCTCCATAGGAAATTACTTTTTGGAATGGGCAACTATTTTTTTTATTACTTTCAAAAGTTCTTGTTATTAGGCCTAATTGAAATAAATGATTTGAATTCAATTGAACAGTACCATAACAATTCCTTGCTTTGCTTTCCAAAGATATGATTAAAGTCATCAAATTAAATAAATTATACGTAAAAAACCGCTTAAGCCTACTTAGCCGTGATAGTTTTCCTTGTAAGTTCATTACATGTACTACGTCTGTGATTTTTTTCACATTTCTAGGTACAGCCATTCAAAAGTTAGAGGGGGGGTAACTCGTATCGACCAAAAATTTGCACTGAAAAGCTTGATATTTCGCAAATGGCTCACTTAACCAAAAATTAGTCTTCACACACCGATAATATTTTTTTATCAAGTTTCTCAATTCCATATTTCTAGTATCAAGAACCTTGGAGCTATGCCGCGGACAGACAGACAGACGGACATGGCGAAACTATAAGGGTTCCTTGTCGGACTACGGAACCCTAAAAACGGCAATAAAATCATGTCTGTTATATGGTAGCCCCCTTAAATATTTATTTTATTCTGTTTTTTAGTATTTATTGTTATAGCGACAGAAATACATCATCAGTGAAAATGTCCACTGTCTAACTATCACAGTTCATGAGATCTATACAGCCTGGTGATAGACGGATGGACAGCGAAGTCTTAGTTAGTAATAGGGGCCCGTTTTACCCTGGGTATGGAACCCTAAAAAAGGGACATATTCCACTCAAAAATAGCTTTCGATGCGAATACTTTTTCGAAAGTGATTCGTGGTCATCATACATATAAACTCAGTGTATACACTAAGTGTACGGGGTCTAGTGTTGTACTATACCTACTTTCGTTTAAAAGGTAAAGATACTAGCTATAAATATGATTTATCGTCCTAATAATTTTAAATTAACTATGCAAAAAAAGTAAGCAAAGAAAAAGTCTTTACTGAGCAGTTTTAGGGCAATCATCTAGTCGTAAATATTGTTTAATTACCAAAAATAATTTAATATTCCGCCGTGAGTTGACAAAGGTCCCGCCATTTTTAACTTATTTCAAAATGGAGGTGTTCTTTTTTTAAAATTGATTCGTAATTTTATTGTTTATTCTTTGTGCTTGTTTTTTCTAGCTTGTTAATATTCAAGTAGTTGTATCTATTATTTAATTAATATATTATACTGCATTTATTTAGTTTTAAAAAACGGATTCGGATTAAATCTAATTTTCGGTATTTATTTCAGCAGCTTAGTAGCAAAAAATATGGTCTATTAAAATACCTACTTCAGTAATTAACTTACCATTAAAGAAAAGTAATAAAAAAAACCGGTTTCTTAGATCCCTTTGTATTAATTAGACAATAAGTATTTAAAATATTTTTAATTTATTTACAGTGTTTATAACTTTTATTTTCAAATAATAATGTTAGTAGTATTTTTAGCTCCACATATTTATTCATCTATTTTTGTCATAATATTTTTACTTATACAATTTTTTACTATAGTCATTGTTTAATTTTAATTATTAATAACTTAGATTCCATTCTATATATAAATCCATATTTTTTACCTTACAGTTTAATAATAATTATATTTTTAACACTTAATAACCTCAAAAAAACCTTTTATCCACGTAAACGTCAAAATCACCGCCAAAAAACAAAATTGATGACGAACATAAAAAAAAAATATTTAACAAAAAAAACCTGTGTCCAATTGTGAAATCTCACTAACCTGTCGGGTGCTGCGAGGTTGGCAGTAACCAGATGGTGTCTGCGTGCTGTTCAGGCCGTCAATGGTAGCGGGCCAGAGCGCAGCTCGTTTAATACAACCCTGCCACAGGTGGGCGGGAATTGTGGGCGGACTGTACGAAGGAGACGCTGTACGCACTACATTTTTTGAAAAAAGAAAAAAAAATAGTCCAAAAATAGGTTAGGTATTTTTATTATATTTTTTTTAGAGTTCTAGACTCTAGCCAGGAATTGCATAATTTTCATTTCATTCTTAGTTTTTATTGGATTTTAATTTAAAAAACACTGATTTTGTAGCAGTTTTGCAAATTTAAGTTTAAATTAAGTTACTTATTAGTCTTTAAGGCTAGATTGTAATCACAATTGAAGTACTTCCAGTAATTCCATTACAAAAAAAGTTTTGAGTTATTAAGTCGTATCATGAGAAAGTTGAGTATGTAATACAATGATCAAACATCCATGTCATTTACATTTATATCAAAGCCTTTGAAACGGCATCCTTTTTTATTTTCATTAAGCCACGCTTTGCGTACATTAATTAAGCAAATTGTTACAACAATAACTCAATAACCAGGTATTAATTAATTTTAGAATTTAGAGAACAGAAAATAGCTAAATATTTTACATAGTAAATAAATAAAGTTACAAATACATAGGAAACCTTAAAAAAATCTTAAAAAAATAGAAAAAAGCTTTTCTTTTGGGTTCAATAATTTTAAAGATTTAATTATGTATGGAATTTACGTAATAGTTTCTTATTATTTAATCATCAGTGGCATGGAATAAACACCGACCCCAAAAAAAAAACAAATAATAAAAAACAAACAAAAAATAACACAGAAATGTCGACTCCACAACAATATCTGTCCGCGAATCTTAAATGCGCCGTACAGTGTACATTGTAATTACGACATTTCGCGAAATACTTTAGTTTTCGATGAAAAACCACTGGCTAATGACCTAGGTCTCAGTTTAGCATTAATTTAGGACTTATATGATAAGTTAGTATGCGTATAATCACTGTTAAAAATAAACACAAAATATTCCCAACTGCGCTAAAGATTGCAAATATTTTTAACCGACTTCAAAAAAGGAGGAGGTTATCAATTCGGCTGTATTTTTTTTTTCTTTTTTTTATGTTTGTTACCTCAACTTGCGACCGGGTGAACCGATTTTCATGATTCTTTTTTTATTTGAAAGCTGGTGCTTCCCGTGTGGTCCCATTTAAATTTTATCACTACCGGTTCAGCCGTTTTATAAATATATCAAAAATAACGATTTATCTCTACTTGCTGATATGCCAAATACTTAGATGATTTGGTTATTTACGCTTATTACAACCTAAAAAAGTGGTGTGTTTATTTTGTTAAGATAGCAAGACCGAGACACTGAAAAGCGAAAAAATAAAAAAGCTTTTTACAAAAAAATTAAAACCGACTTCCAAAAAAAAACTGAAAAGTAAAAAATATTTTTTATTTAAAAAGCTTTTTTATTTTTTTGGCTGACTGGTCACTGGTCTAATGTTTGACATAATAACTGTCAAATAAAAACCGGCCAAGTGCGTGTCGGGCAACGCGTTCGGTTCCGTAATATAATTAAACTGTTACCAGTGAGTTTTGTTGAAGTTATGATTTCTAATGGACTTTCGATATTTACACAATAATTGGACTATCAAACGCAAAAAGATTTCTTCAAATCCGACCGACTATATTGTTGGATAGGTCTTTTAAAATATTAAGGGTGTGTGAAAAAGATTTATCGATTAAAGTAACTTTATACGAAATATCAAGCTTTAAAGTGCAATTTTTTGTTCGATACGAACGTCCCCCCTTTCAAAAGTTAAAGGGGGGACGCGGAGGTACAGCATAATATGTGAAAAAAAACACAGATGTAGCCTTTATACTGAACTTCAAAGAAAAACTATCACGGCTAAGTAAGCTTCACCGGTTACAGAGTTATAGTCAAGGAACTAAATCGTATTACGGAACCGTATTGCATGTGGCCTGACACGTACTTGGCAGGTTTTTAGAGTTCCGTTCCCAAAGGGTAAAAACGGGACCCTATTACTAAGACTCCATTGTCCGTCTGTCTGTCACCAGGCTGTGTCTCATGAACCGTAATAGCTAGACAGTTGAAATTTTCGCAGATGATGTATTTCTGTTGCCGCTATAACAACAAATACTAAAAAACAGAATAAAATAAATATTGGTAAGTTTGTTGGTAAGACTGGTTGTCAGACTTTCTGGCTTCTGACTACCCGTAACGACAGTCAAAGGTCTACAAATGACAACCGAGACCAACAGCTTAACGTGCTTTCCGAGGCACGGAGGAGTCTCGCTATGAGATAAATGGTCACCCATCCACGGAACGGCCGTGCCAAGCGCAGCTTATCCTTTGATCGGTTGAACCGTGCTGCTGTTACTTAGCCACGAGCTCCTCGTTCACTTTAAAAATAAATAATTGAATTAAAATAAAACAAAAATTTAAGGGGGGTGGAGGGGCATACAACAAACTAATTTTTTGCCGTTTTTATAGATAATGGTGCGCGAGTCCGACTCTCACTTGGTCGGTGTTTTTTTAATATTAATAGACAAGTAAAAACATCTAGAACTCGATTCGACTCGACTCGAACTCGAAGATGTGAATGCTATAATAATAAATACTAAAACCGGTCAAGGTTGAGTCGGACTCGCATATAAAGGGTTCGGCACCATACATAGTTTTTTAAATCCTGTACCATGTGACGGAACCCTTCATGTGTGGGCCCGACACGCACTTGGCCGGTTTTTATTTATATATAGATAGAAAACACATTCTTGTGAATAATATACTCAAAGAACTTTCAGGAAAAGACTCTTTTACGTGTTTATGAACGCATGGACAGTTTCCTGAGTCCAGTCGTGCATCCGAAATCTTAATACAAAGATGTGATACCTTTCATAAAGGCTGATCCATACGCGAGTTGTATTCATTCATTAGATTTTTTTATTTAAACTGGTTGACACCAGACAGAGGGGCTCGTGGCTTAGTAACAGCCGTACAAGTCGAACAATCAAAGGTTAAGCTGCGCTTGGCGCGGCCGGACTGTGGATGTGTGACCATCTATGTCATAGCGAGACTCCTCCGTGCCTCGGAAAGCACGTTAAGCCGTTGGTACCGGCTGTCATTTGTAAATCTTTGACAGTCGTTACGGGTAGTCAGGAGCCAGAAAGTCTGACAACCAGTCTTACCATGGGGTATCGTGTTACCTGGTAACCGGGTTGTGTAGGTCTGATAGACAGTCGCTCAAAGTAAAACATTGGTACTCAGCTGCATCCGGTTTAGACTGGAAGCCGACCCCACAAAGTTGGGAAAAGGCTAGGCAGATGGAATTTCCTTTTTATAGTAAATTTTATCATCTTTAAGTAACGCATAAGTCTGCTTAGACCTTAACAGAGAGCAACCTATGACATTTAAAAGAATTCCGATTGCATATTCAATACTAGACGCGTTCCGCGGTTTCACCCGCATCCTAAGGAAACTACTTCGCGTATCCGGGTAAAAAGTATCCTATATGTTAATCCAGGTTATATACTATGTGTGTACCAAATTTCATCCAAATCCATTCAGTAGTTTTTGCGTTAAAGAGTGACAAACATACATCCTTAGCAACTTTGGTATTTTGATATTAGAATGATTTTAAAATACTTTTAAACACTTCAATAAATAGAGGTAAGGTGCTCATATCTATATAACAGCCACATGGTTCAATCGATCAAAGGTTAAGCTGCGCTTGGCGCGGTCAGTCCGTGGATGGGCGACCATCTATGTCATAGCGAGACTGCTCCGTGCCTCGGAAAGCACGTTAAACTGTTGGTCCCGGTCGTCATTTGTAAATCTTTGACAATCGATACGGCAGAAGTAAGAAAGTTTAACAACCAGCATACCAAGGGTACTGCTTTACCCGGTTACTGCGTTGTGGAGGTCAGATAGGCAGTCGCTCCATGTAAAACACTGGTACTCAGCTGCATCCGGTTTAGACTGGAAGCAAACTCCAACATAGATGGGAAAAGGCTAGGCAGATGATGGTTAGGTCCTTAGGTAACCAACCATACTTGATAGCCTCATTGCCTCGCCTCGCTATACTTCGGCACCTAAAAATTTATTTCTATTATTTCATCATCATCAGCCTATGTATTGTCCCACTGCTGGGCACAGGCCTCTTCGCATACAGAGAAAGCATGAGCATTAAGCACCACGCTTACTCAAGGCGGATTGGTGATTTCAGGCTTTTTAACACGCTTTTATTTCCTCACGATTTACCTTCACCGTAAGTTAGTGACGTCTAAGAAAGACGACTTAGAAAGTACATATGACTTTAGAAAGTCATATTAGTACTTGCCAGGTTTGGAACCCGCACACTCGTACACGAGAGGCAGGTGCCTTAACCACTAGGCTACCACGACTTCTATTAATCATAAACTCCTTATTGCATTCCAAGCAATTGCAACAAGCTTTGATGAAAATTTCAATCAAATTCTAATTTTACCTAGGTAAAATAATGGCAATAGTTCATTTCTTTAAAAACCTAATTTGAAATTTAGTTTATTATTGTAAAAACACAAAGACGTCAATTTAAATACTTTTAGTTATTTATTTATTTTTGGTAAATAAATAAATCAAAACATAATTTGATTGTTTTAGTATTTGGTATTTCTTATTATACTAACCAAAGTTAAATTAAGGATTTTCATTTTCATAAATCTGAGCGTACCTTATAGTTTTCAACTATATTTTTCCTGCGGTTTCGGCTACGCTTTCTTACCTATTTTATTAATAAAACATCCAAGTTAGGTAAGTTAGTTAAGTATAATAATAAAGCCTATTGTGTACTTAGTAATTTGTAAACTTTACACTTGACAGTCGTTACGGGTAGTCTGAAACCAGAAAGTCTGACAACCATTTCTACCATAGGGTATCGTGTTACCCGGTAACTTCGTTGTGGTAGTCGTGGAGGTCAGATAGGAATAGCAACCCTAATTATCTCAGATTTTAAGCTTCACAAACTTCGGAAATAAGGGGGGAACGGTCTTTTTTGTACAATTTCATTATAATTCGGAAACTAAAAGACATAAAAGAAAACAAAAATAATATTAGCAGCGTGCAGGTTAAGCCCTTTCATAAGATACCCCACAAGACCTAGTAACTATACTTTGAAATTTTAAACCCCCACTTCCTCCCACATTTTCCATAAAAGCATTTTTTTTTCTTTACTTTTTGCACTCGCAATAGGCATGGACAATTATTCTTTATAACTGATTCAAATATCAAGTCGATAGCATTACTAGTCCCTGAAATAATCATCTGTGACAGACGGACAGACAAACAAACGAAGTAAAACCATAAGGGTCCCTATTTACCATTTTTGGTACGGAACCCTAAAAAGAGACAGGGTAGGCCGCTAAGGATGAATTTTTTAAATCGATTCAGTAATTCCGTAGTTCATCTTACTTCATACGAACAAACATATTTACCTCTTTATAGTATTATTAGTATAGATTGTTTGAGGAGCAACATTGTTTGATTCCATTTTTCAAAATTATTGCAAATATACTGTCAGAGCTAACTGGTATGTTTTATGTTGTAAAGAGCCAAGCAGGTTTTATTAACCACTAGCTATCGCCCTCGTGGGCTATACGAATTCAAGTTAAAAATTACAGAGTTTAATACAAACTTTGCCCCCCTTTTCGCTACCTTAGGGGTAGAATTTCGGAAAATCCTTTTTTATCGGATGCTTACGACATACAAAGTACACACCCTCCAAGTTTCAGGTCTCTACGGTCAGCGGTTTAGGCTGTGCGTTGATCCGTCAGTCATTCAGGACAAAGCACTTTATATGTATAGATTACTAGCTTTACGCGCGGTTTTACCGATATTCTGAAAGAATTGGTTTACGTACCCATATATAAACTACCCTATGTTTTTATCTAGGTTTCAATCTATCTCCATGCTAAATTTCAACTTAATCGGTTAAGCCGATTTCCCGTGAAAGCATAATGACCAGAGTTACTTTCGTATTTATTAATCGACGAAAAAACGGAGGAGGTTTCCAAGTCGACGCTTTTGTTTTATGTATGACCACGCACCAGAAATACTTAACACGAACAACAAAAAACAAGACTAAATTAACAATTATCTCTGCTAAAATATTTCCCTAACTTTTTAGTGACTTGTTCTTCATAATATTTCACATAACACCATCCAACGTGAACAGGAAAATAATTTTTAGAGCTATTTATTTCAATATCCGTCCAGCGCTTTATACTGGTTTGCCCGAAGCCGCTTGATCGCTTCATTCAGATAATATAGCAATTTGTATAGACAACATTTGGAAAATAACCTTTACTAACAACGTCTAATCATCATCTGCCTAGCCTTTCCCCAACTACATTGGGGTCGGCTTCCAGTCTTACCGGATGCAGCTGAGTACCAGTGTTTACTTAGAAAGTACATATGACTTTAGAAAAGTCACATTGGTACTTGCCAGGTTTCGAACCAGCACACTCATTCACGAGAGGCAGGTGCCTTAACCACTAGGCCACCACGGCACATTGGACACGACACGGCAAATTGACACCTATTGTCAACAAACACCACAGACATACCTCTGAATTTTGATACCAAGCTGATGCAGTATAATTTGATCAGATCCAACGTATAGGAATCACCTAACTCTGTTGCGAAATATATATTTTTTCTTTTAGGGTCCCGTAACTAGTCTTGCCACTATAACGTATCATACCATGACTGGATTGAGGACGGTGAGCTATGGGTGGCACGCCATCCGGTAAGGACCAGACCTGTGTCAACGGCGCGTTCGTATTCTAGTGTTTTCCAGTGTCAGACTCTTAAAAACCCATCCATGTTCTTTACTTGGCCCTTTGTGTTCCGGGAACCCGCAGCAATACTTACCAGTATAATTTTGCGTCACCTGTGGTAATTATAACATAATTTTTGGGTGCAGAACCCAGCAATATAACCTGTGTCACGCTTGGTAGACTATATTTTTTTATCGTCCCAAGCATAAATACAATATTCTTCATAGACAATACTCTACACAAGGATCTTCATGAATCATTACGCAACAGTCAGTTACGACACCATAATTCATTATTTTCAAAATATGGCCACAGGAAAATTCAATAAACCATTCAAATTACGTTTAGTTATAATAATAACACTATCGCCATACTAGATTTTTTCGAAATAACTTTAATGCGTTTGTACTTCATCGGTATTAGTTCGCGGGAAACGGTGCACGAGAATATGGGTGCCATTTTGAAAATTTTAAATTTGTTTTTATTATTTTTTATGTCGTGTTCGGCCAGTTACCATGAACAGTATAGAGGTTGGTATCTTTTTTTTGCTAGTACTTAGATTTTTTTATTCTGGAATCTTCTTATAGTAAAATTAGTACTTTATTAAGTTCAAGTTCTAATTTTCTTTGTCAATTTGCTTTGATAAAATAAAGCTTTACTTTTAATTGTGGAAGGTACAATATATATCTTAAGTTCGGGCTTTCGCACGATGTTTTCCTTGACCGCTAGTTAGAAAGTAAACCAAAACCTTTTATATCTACGGTACCTCAGCTCAGAATTCTCGTACACATAGGGCTACCAGCTCAGCATTGGCTTGTCTTATCAGACCTTCTCCTGCTGCAGAATTTGACCGCGTTGAAGGGAGACTAGAAGACAAGCTTCAAAGACTATCAAAGAGTACACAGCGCGCGAAAAATCAATCCGTCTGCGCAGAGCGTAGAAGAAACCCTTTGGTAGCGCGAAGACGAGCCTCCAATAACCACTTCCCACCACCTGGCCATATCCGCGTAGTCTTTTGTCAGTCAAGTGGTGCTGAGATATCTTGCAGACCTCGTGGCGCGCCCGTCCGTTTACCAATAAAGCCATTCGTGAGAGCCGTTAATGATTCCCAAGGTAGGGTTCTTCAAGTGCATCTTGCACTGTCTTCCTGCTATTGGTCGGAGTAGTTCTTTTAAGCACTTGTTTTAAGTCTTCTAGCGTCGTTAGCCCACGTTTTTCTCAGAGTAGACCATTCGTTCTTTAAGCGTACACCTCTGTTTTTTAGTTACTTGTTTAATTTTTGTATCTTTTTTAGAAGGAATAGGAGATTAGCTGTCTTCTTAGATAACTTCTAGTAGATGAGCACCACATTTCACCATCAATCTTCTGATTTTACGTTGTCAATAACAGCTAAGTAATTTGAGTTCGTGTATTCCTTGGGTCTTTCTAATTTGAAACAGACCTATGTGAACAAAATACGTATAATTTCAAGTCCCTTTATTGACTAGGCACATAGTTACATTATTTGATAAAGAAAAACTTTTTGTCTGCATTTGGAGCCCGAAAGACTGACTGACCCGAAGGACAACTGGTCTTATGAAATGATGTCGTGTTACCCAGCAACTGGGTTTTTAAGGGCAGCTATAGGCAGTCGCTCTATGTTAAATACTGCATCCAGTTAAACTGGAAGTGGATCCTAAACGATGATGAACTTTACAAGAGTATCCATGGAGTTTCTTGCCGGTTCTTCTCCATAGAACCCAATTTTTAACCCCCGACGCAAAAAGAGGGGCGTTATAAGTTTGACGTCGATGTCTGTGGCATCGTAGCTCTCAAAGATGGACCGATTTCGATGCGGTTTTTTTCATTTGAAAGCTAGTTTCCTTGCGGTGGTTCTTAGCTATGTTTGGTTAATATCGGTCTAGAAGTATAAGAGTATCAGCTCTTTTCCAAAATGATGTAAGGCATTTTTACGTAGGGGGTTTTTTTAATTTTTAATTTATCTTGTTGGATCGTACACCAGCTTTGACTAGTGACTAGTCTTTGATGATATTGGTTTCAACTGAAATTTCTTTTGTTTCAGTGCCCCTGACAAGTTCACCGAAATGGGAATCTTATGTGTTCAACAATAAGGAGTATATTGTCCAGGTCCTGCCTGTCAATTGGGAGAATGCCAAGATACTGTGCCGGTTAGTAGTTTGGTCAGAAATGGCAACATGAAATGAAGGCAATTGACTTAATTTCATTGACCAGTTTGACCAATAATAAGCATACAAATCAAACGCAACGTAACTAACGATGTATAGCCATCTCTCTCTAACAACAGATACATTGTACGATGTCATTTATTTTATTTCCCTTTCTTCGCGTGTATAAGTAATAACATAGCTCATCATCTGCTTAGCCTTTTCTCAACTATGTTGGGGTCGGCTGCCAGTCTAAACCGGATGCAGCTGAGTACCAGTGTTTTACATGGAGCGACTGCCTATCTGACCTCTACAACCCAGTTACCGGGTAACACGATATCCCTTGGAAAGACTGGTTGTCACACTTTCTGGCTTCTGACTACCCGTAACGACTGTCAAAGATGTACAAATGACAACCGGGACCAACAGCTTAACGTGCTTTCCGAGGCACGGAGGAGTCTAGCTATGTCATAGACTCTATGACATAGAGGGTCAGCTATCCACGGAGCGACCAAGCGCAGCTATATTTTGAGAGCCGTGATGTTGGGGAATGACGATTCTATATATAGCACATCATTAATTCCTAATCATCAGTAGCTCGTACGCCCCCAATTACGAGCTACTTACTCATTCCGACCTTGATAACTATGGGGTACCAGCTTCGCCCCGGACCTTGCCTACATGGTCTTATATACCGGGATAAAGGCATCCTCTTATAAACTTTGTGTGTTCCCATTCAAATCCATACAGTAGTTCTTGCCAGTACAAAAAATCTTATAATTGTTGTTTTGGCTTCTTTTACTCCAATAAAGACCCCCCATATTAGTTTTTCTTCAATATTATAATGTACAGACATCGGCCTGTTTCAATTTAATTAGGTACATGTATATGTATACTAGATTTTCGCCAGCTGCTTCGCCCGCGTGGGCTATACGAATTCAAATAAAAAATGACAGAATTTCATACAAACTTTGCCCCCGTTTTTCACCCCCTTAGGGGTAGAATTTCGGAAAATCCTTTCCTATAGGAAGCCTACGTCATATAAAGAATACACCCTCCAAGTTTCAGGTCTCTACGATCAGCGGTTTAGGCTGTGCGTTGATCCGTCAGTCATTCAGGACAAAGCATTTTATATGTATAGAAAAGAAGATATCTATTAGTTTCAACACTGGTTCTTCTTTCGTATGTAACGATTAATTTTATGTTCCAGTGGTTATCACAACGGATCCTTAGCCATATTGGACACGAGAGACAAAGCTGAGTTCTTGGCAGAAGCCTTATCGGAGTCGCAGTTTTGTAAGTGGTCTTTATTCTACTACCTACTAGCTTCTGCCCGCGACTTCGTCCGCGTGAAATACATAGTAACTTTGGACTATCGCTAACTTTAACCCCCGATTTTGAAACATTCTTCATTAATGCTCCGCTCCTTTTTAGTTTAGCGTGATGATATATAGCCTATAGCCTACCTCGATAAATGGGCTATCTAACACTGAAATATTTTTTTAAATAGGTCTAGTAGTTCCTGAGATTAGCGCGTTCAAACAAACAAACTCTTCAGCTTTATTATATTATCACGCCTGTAATACCCAAAGGTGTAAGCACAGATGTTATTGATGTACCAGTATCCTCATTTAGGCCCAATTTCACCGACAGGATAACGGTCCGATTTACTTAAAACAGCTGTTTACCATAAATTCAAACTTCCAACTTTCGATGGGTAACGTATTATTTGAAATTTTTATTCCCGAAAAGGTCGTTTACCAAACCAGGGTTGAACTAGATGTGGGTAACACGAAAATTCCAGCTTCCTGGTTGAAAAACTTTTTGTTTAACGGGCCGATTACGTAACCATCTGTCGGTTAACTTGGCCCTTAGTAATGTTTGGTGTTATAATCATCTGCCTAGCCTTTTCCCAACTATTTTGGGGTCGGCTTCCAGTCTAAACCGAAAGCAGCTGGGTTACATGGAGAGGCTACCTATCTGACCTTCACAACCCAGTTACCGGGCAACAAGATACCCCTTGGTAAGACTGGTTGTCAGACTTTCTGGCTTTTGAAGATCTACCTTAGTTTCATGCCATGGGACAGGTCTTCATGGTATAGTCACAGGAGCCTTTACTTCCAGCTCTGACGTCAGTCTGGGTGGGAGCTCGACGAGACTCAGCCGAAGATGCAGCTGGGTACCGATGGGGGCCAGGCATGGAGCTCCGACGAACAGCCTTGGATGTGTTGGCGAATGAGGAAGACGAGAATGTGGCTCGACATTATCCTATGGTGAGTTGACAGTATAGCTGATTTGGTTGATGAAGGTTAGTCTACCTACTAATTTTATCAGTAGCGGTCCGAGGGGGGGGGGGGAGTGACCCTCCCAAATCGTACACGTCTAGTTTACAAACCTCCTATCTTATTCTTCTTCTTCCTAGCGTTTGTCCCGTCTCGTGACGGGGTCCGCTTTCCGTATTCTCTTATTCCACTTCGCTCTGTCCTGGACATCTTCTTCTTCGAGTTCGCAGCTCGAAACAAACAAACCTCCTATAAATAAACAATTTATGAACATTTTAATTCTAATTACACATTTGTAGGTGGTTAATCGTAATAGATCGTCCAATTTTGGAGCTTGCTTGAAAGCTTAGCTTCGGCTAACACTTTGGCCAATGTTAGTAGATGATAACCTACCCCCCCAAAATATTTGGTTGCGACCGCGCCTGAATTATGTAAGCGTTTTCATCTGATAACTACTCCGGCTGATGGAACAGTTAGCTAATCCTAATAAGGATTTACAACTTTTTTCCCCTACTTTTTGCGTTATCTAAAAATGCTTAGCTAGTCAATTTTTTTTGACAATTCAGGACCAGAGGCTAAGTAACAGCCGTGCGGTTTGATAGTTAAATAATAATCTCTTCAGACCGACTTCGGTTACGGTGGCCGATCTCAATGAAGACTAGCCAGGTACGCTGGAGATATTATAGTGCATAAGCGCTTGCGTAGACACAGGTGCACTCTCTATTCCTTCAGTCTCACAGTCCTCAGGGTCGGCAGTCCGACACGACCGGGGAGAGATCAGGCGCAGGACCGACAGCGCCACGTGCTCTCCGAGGCACGAAGTCTCGCTATGTTCAGAAAACAGTCACTCATCCATGGACTGATCTATCAATCCGCACGGCTGAAACTTAGCTACAAGGGATCAATATCACTGAATAGAGTTAACCACAGAACTTTGCGACAACTAAACCATTTCTCCCTAACCCAGTGGCTGAATAGGACCCACGTGCCTGTCCCGGAGACGGGGGCAGACTGCGTAGCTCTGGAGAGGGTGAACCACGACCACCCAGTGTTCCTAGACCTGCCCTGTCATTTGGAACGAGCCTTCGCCTGCGAGAGAGGTAGGAGCGTATTATACTATGGAATCCTAGCATTTACGACTGTTTCAATGTTCTAGTGATCGTGACTGCTGTAAACGGGATCTCGGGTTCTTTTCCCTGGTCGGTCCGAAATCGCTTTCTGGCTTTTAGTAAATTTCACAAAGCAGCCCGGAGTTAGGAAGTAGGCATACAGATAGATGAAATAATTCAGTCAGGATACAAGAGAGACCCCAGGAAACAGCTTGTAACGAGGCATGTATAAGGAATCTGTTCTTCCACCAGATGCTCGCGAAGTACTTCACGTGACGGAGGTGAACACGGTTCGGTGCAGGAGCGGGCTGTACCACCTTTACGATGGCAAAATGGACTGGCACCAGTCGGCAGCCTACTGCGTGTTGAGGGGCATGGCGTAAGTTACGATATATATCATTCAATCATTCATGTCGTAGAGGGCTTGTGGTTAAGGCACCATCTTGTGTGCGAGTGTGCAATGTGACTTTTCTAAAGTCATTATAAACTTTCTAAGTGTATTAGACACCACTGACTAGCGGTGAAAGAAAACTTCGTTAGGAAACCTGGACTCTGGACTTAAAAGTCTGAAATCGCAAATCCGCCTTCAGCGAGCGTAGTGATATATGCTCGTGTGTTCTCTGTGTGAAAAGAGGCCTGTGCCCAACAGTGAGGCCTAATTATCCAGCATTCATCATCGGCATATTTATTGTCCCGCTGGATAAAGGCCTCTTCTCACACAGAGAAGGCATGAGCATTGATCACCACGCCTGCTCAAGGCGGATTGGCGATTTCAGACTTTTTATTCCAGGTTTCCTTACGATGCTTTCCATTATTCTTATATTAGATTCTTAGTCGGTGGTGTCCACTTGAAAGTGTAGGCTGATAATAATGATGTTATTTGTACATTTCAGGTTGGCAAATATCGCATCATTAAAATGCTTAAGACGATTAGGCATGACGATGCTGAAAAATCGACCAAGTAAGTTAAATTGCCTACAGCTTTCTGGCCTCACCACTGTTAAAGATCTACAAATGATAGCCGGGACTAACAGCTTAACCTGCTCTCTGAGGCAAGGAAGAGTCTCGGTATGACATAGATGGTTAGATACCCAACAACGTGAGCTATCCTTGCCCTGTGCATCTGGTTAATTTCGATTTCACTTCAAATAACAAAATCTATACATACAAAATGCTTTGTCCTGAATGACTGACGGATCAACGCACAGCCTAAACCGCTGACCTTAGAGACCTGAAACTTGGAGAGTGTGCTCTTTGTATGACGTAGGCATCCGATAAGAAAAGATTTTCCGAAATTCCACCCCTAAGGGAGTGAAAAAGGGGGACAAAGTTTGTATAAAACTCTGTCATTTTTAATTTGGATTCGTATAGTCCACGAAGCTGCTGGCGGAAAGCTAGAATAATAATAATAGTTTTCTGTCTAACAACATAAAAACACCCATTCGTACAGGTATTGAGAATGCCTGGGTGGGGGCTAAAGGCACCCTGGGCCAGTGGAAGTGGATAGACACGGGGCTCAGCGTGTTCCAGTCTCCAGCTCTTACAGACGCAGCAGCTGATGTATGGCCCCCTATGAGGTAAGTGACACACAAGTGAAATAGTAAATTGTTGTACACGGGGTAAAATCATACATTATGTACGAAATAATTTAATACAAAATACAATTTGTACAATTCACGCATTCTACCGAAGAGATCGCCGCTTTTAATTCCATATAAAAAAAGTCTTTATGATTATCTATACTAATATAATAAAGCTGAAGAGTTTGTTTGTTTGTTTGTTTGAACGCGCTAATCTCAGGAACTACTGGTACGATTTGAAAAATTATTTCATTGTTAGATAGTGCATTTATTGAGGAAGGCTATAGGCTATATATCAACTCGGTAAAACCAATAGGAGCGGAGCACCACTATTCCACGCGGACGAAGTCGCTGGCAGAAGCTAGTTATATTTATGAACTAGCTTCTGCCAGCGACTTCGTCCGCGTGGAATAGTGGTGCTCCGCTCCTATTGGTCTTAGCGTAATGATATATAGACTATAGCCTTCCTCGATAAATTGACTATCTAACACTGAAAGAATTTTTCAAATCGGACCAGCGGTTCCTGAGATTAGCGCGTTTAAACAAAATGGAGTAACTTCTCCCGTTTTCCCAACATTTCCCTTCACTGCTCTGCTCCTATTGATTGTAGCGTGATGAAAAGTATACTATAACCAGCTCAGGAGTATGACAAATAATTGTACCAAGTTTCGTTAAAATCCGTCGAGCAGGTTTTGTTTCTATAACGGTTATACAGACAGACAGATAGACAGACAGACAAAAATTTTACTGATTGCATTTTTGGCATCAGTATCGATTCCTAATCACCCCCTGATGGTTATTTTGGAAATATATTTCATGTACAGAATTTACCTCTCTATGTAGAAGATAAAGACTTTTTCGTGTATGTAGCGATAGCGAGCTCGTTGGCAAAAGACAACAATTAAAAAAGAAATCTTTTTACCCTAGGGAAAAATATACTATGTAATAAAATCTTTATCCCCAGATTTCTACAGGACGGAATTTTTTAACAAAAAGGATGAAAACTAGTTCCATCCGCGGGAATCAGCTAGGATTCCTATAAGGCAAACTATACTGTTATGCTTACCGTTTTAGATAAGACTTTGTTATGAAGATACATGAAGGGCAGGAAACATAATCATCATCATGATCTGCCTAGCCTTTTCCCAACTATGTTGGGGTCGGCTTCCAGTCTAAACCGGATGCAGCTGAGTACCAGTGTTTTACATGGAGCGACTTCCTATCTGACCTCGACAACCAAGTTACGAGGTAACACGGTACCCTTTGGTAAGACCAGTTTGTTAGACTTTCTAGCTTCTGACTACCCGTAACGACTGTCAAAGATGTAGAAATGACAACCGGGACCAACAGCTTAACGTGCTTTCCGAGGCACGGAGGAGTCTCGCTATGACATAGATGGTCACCCATCCACGGACCGACCGCGCCAAGCGCAGCTTAACCTTTGATCGGTCAAACCGTGCGGCTGTTACTTAGCCACGAGCTCTTCCGGAACACATAATATTGAATTTATTTACGCTCACGACTTCTATATTTATTTATTTTAACAGGGACAGAAATAACATAAAGCAGAACGGATGCCTTCAACTGGACAGACACGCGTCCCATCCTCCGGTCTTCTTGGAGTCGAGATGCGAGAGGAAAATGCAGTTCATCTGCTATGAAGGTCAGCGCATAATTATGGATACCTCCACCATCTTGTTTATCAGGCGTGGTGGCAGCCAAATATTTTAGGGGGTGGGGGGGGGGTGATAAATAGCCAAAATTGGCCGTGGGGGCCGGTCACCTACAGCCAAAATTGGCCGTGAGAGGGGGGGTCATCAACAACCAAAATTAGCCGTGAGAGGGGGGGGGTCATCAACAAACAAAAGTGGCCGTGAGAGGGGGGGGTCATCTACAACCAAAAGTAGTCATGGGGGGGGGGCGTAATCAATAACCAAGATTAGCCGACCTGTTGGCCGAAGCTGAAGGTTTCAAGCAAGATCCGAAATTGAACAAAGTATTGCAATCAACGACCTACCAACGCGTGATTACAATTCAAATTTTCATAAATTATTATTTTTTTTGGAGGTTGTCAATTGGATGTGTACGATTTTGATTTTTTTTCGGGGGGTCATGTCCCCCTGTGTCCCCGCCCCCCTCGAACCGCCACTGTTTAGCAAATATAGTGTCCGACCGAAGCTTCGGGTCCGGCCACCTTCGGGCAAACCAATTTTAAGTAGGAAGTTAATAGCTGGCTTAAAATTTTCGTAAATTGTATTTTTAGGAGGCTTTTGAATTTGACGTGTACGATTTGGGGGTCATGACACCTGTGACCCCCCTCGGACCGCCACTGGCATATCCATGGTTTATAAATCTTTATGCACATATCACCGACCTTTTTAAACTTTTTAGTACAGGATCCCTGGTACATCTTTCATCAGTTATTACTAACAAGCTGATGTTTCGTGAGTAGGTTCCTTTTGACTAGACGCCCAACTTTTTTCTTTACAGTAATGTTGGTAAGTGGTAGCTTAATAGGGGTAACAAGGATAAAATATGTTGATTTGACGAATTTAAAAAAAATATTGCTAACCGATTTTTTCTTTGTTTATTATCAAGATAATTATCTAAATAATGTGAAAAAATATTTGTCCTACAAAATGTAAGGTTTTGTTAGGGAGTCCTCCCGCTCCAACATGTATCGTAAACATGGTCATGAAAAATCATTACTAACCAGCTGATTTTTTTTTTATTGGTTAGCTAACATTTGCATAGTTTACCACCCACATTGTCCTACAAATTGCGTGGTAGGTCATCTTGGTCCTACGCTCAAAAGTTGTAGTACTAATACTTAATGTAAAAATAATTACTATCAAGCTGAATGTTCGAGAATAGCTTCGTTTCAATGAGACGCCCAACAAATTCTTGAACGAAACTTCTCGATTGTGGTTTATAACTAAGATAATAGGGATGAAATGTGTTGATTTGACGAATGAAAAAAAATTATTACTATCCGATTATTTTTTTGTTAATTATCGAGATAATTATCTAAATAACGTGAAAAAATATTTGTCCTACAAAATATAAGGTTTTGTTAGGCAGTCCCCCCTCTCCAACATGTATCATAAATAAGGTCATGAAAAATAATTACTAACCAGCTGATTTTTAGGGTTCCGTAGTCCGACAAGGAACCCTTATAGTTTCGCCATGCCCGTCTGTCTGTCTGTCCGTCTGTCTGTCTGTCTGTCCGTGGCATAGCTCAGAGGTTCTTGGTACTAGAAAGCTGAAATTTGGTATAGATGTGTATATTAGTTACATCGACAAAGTGGTAAAATAAAATTATGTAAAATATTTTTTATAGGGTAGCTCCCATTACACGTAAAGTGGGATGAATATTTTTTTCTCATGTTTCCCATCGTGTGGGATATCATTGGATAGGTCTTTCAAAAATATAGTAGGCCTGTGAAGACAATACTTCGATTTAGGAATCCGTTTGCAAAATATTTAGCTTTAAAGTCAAAAAAAAATCGATACGAGCATCCCCCCTCTAACTTTTGAATGGCTATCCCTAGAAATTTGAATAAATTCACAAACGTAGCACATGTAATCAACTTATTAGGAAAACTATCACGGCTAAGTAGGCTTAACCAGTTACAGAGTTATAGTCGACTAACTAAGACCTGCTACGGAACCCTACTGCGCGTGGCCCGACACGCACTTGGCCGGTTTTTTTATTGGTTAGCTAACATTTGCATAGTTTACCACCCATATTGTCCTACAAATTGCGTGGTACGTTATTCCAGCCCTCCAGTTACATAGTTTAAATTCATGAAATTAAAAATAATATTAATTTGTACATTTTGCTATTGGAGCTGAGGCACACTATTATCCTTGCTCACAAACGCATGCGCACCACAGATTACTATATACTAGTCAGAGACAGATTGAGATTTATCAGATGAATCAGATAAAAAATAATGTTTATATAAATATATAACATTATATTATGTATGTATATATATATAATACATTATATATTATATATAATGTTTTATATGTCCTTATACCCTTTTATACATATATCCTTTCATTTGTATACTCCAAAATTACAAATCTTGTAGGACTAATAAAGCATACCTTTTTTTTTGTAGGACATTGTTTTATTTGGACGAAGAATATATTAACGTATCACGTGATACATTTGTCCTACAGTTACTAATAAAAAAAAAAGTCCCGCGGTATTGACAACTTTTGAGCGTAGGACCAAGATGACATACCACGCAATTTGTAGGACAATGTGGGTGGTAAACTATGCAAATGTTAGCTAACCAATAAAAAAAAAACCGGCCAAGTGCGTGTCGGGCCACGCGCAGTAGGGTTCCGTAGTAGGTCTCAGTTAGTCGACTATAACTCTGTAACCGGTTAAGCCTACTTAGCCGTGATAGTTTTCCTTATAAGTTCATTACATGTACTACGTCTGTGATTTTTTTCACATTTCTAGGTACAGCCATTCAAAAGTTAGAGGGGGGGGTAACTCGCATCGAACAAAAAATTTCACTAAAAATCTAGATATTTCGCAAATGACTCGCTTAACCGAAAAATAATCCTCACACACCCATAATATTTTTGAAAGACCTATCTAACGATACCCCACACGAAGGGGTACGCGAGAAAAAAAATATTCATCCCTACTTTACATGTTTGGGAGCTACCCTAAAAAAAAATATTTTTCAAAATTTTATTTTACCACTTTTTCGGCGTGATCAATATACATATTCATACCAAATTTCAGCTTTCTAATGACAAAAACCACGGAGCTATGCCGCGGACAGACAGACAGACAGACAGACAGACAGACAGACGGACAGAGCGAAACTATAAGGGTTCCTTGTCGGACTACGGAACCCTAAAAACAGCTGGTTAGTAATGATTTTTCATGACCATGTTTACGATACGTGTTGGAGCGGGGGGACTCCCTAACAAAACCTTACATTTTGTAGGACAAATATTATTTCACATTATTTAGATAATTATCTTGATAATAAACAAAGAAAAAATCGGTTAGCAATATTTTTTTTAAATTCGTCAAATCAACATATTTTATCCTTGTTACCCCTATTAAGCTACCACTTACCAACATTACTGTAAAGAAAAAAGTTGGGCGTCTAGTCAAAAGGAACCTACTCACGAAACATCAGCTTGTTAGTAATAAATGATGAGAGATGTACCAGGGATCCTGTACTATTTTATTATTATTAGGTACTATAGTAACTACCCAGTGGCGGATCCAGGATTTTGGTTTGGGGCTTGATTCTGGTGAGGGTAGGTTTTATCAAACGAAACACTAAAAAAACACAGAACATTTTATTTTGCTTAACGCATAATAAGTCTCCTTGCTTAGCTTTTGGGGGGGGGGGGGCTTGAGCCCCTTAGCCCCCCCTCCCCCCTTATCCGCCACTGTATCTACCAGTATGCGTTACAATGCCAATTTATTTCGCCAGCAACTTTCGCGGACATAACATCTTACCAAAGTTTCATCACAAATGAATGGTTTAGGCAAGATAGATGATAAACATACACACAAATATTCAATGTTATTTAAATAGATTTATTATAAACGTTGCTTGGCCGATTTCAGCGGGTGCTGGCGACTTAGAAAGGGGGGTGCGCCGATCGGGTCAGTGGAATTTACAACATATTTTGGTGACTCTTCAAAAATGTGCGGTTGGTTTTTCGACGCTGTTCGCTTCCTCACACGACTTTCATCATTACCAGCCGTATAAAATTCAATATTTACCTACATTAAGAAGCTATATCTATTTCATTATTTAACATAATAATTTTAAGCTTGTAAATCATACAATTTAAACGACAGTCGGTGATGAGTGTAATGACGATTCGGAAACCAAACAGCAAAATATTGAAGATTCACCCTTAAGCTTGAAACTATTGTTTTTCTTGTATTTTTGTACACGAACTACGGACACTATTTCTATTTCTCGGTCGAAACACAGTTTAGCTAAAACACATATATTTATTTATGTCGGCATAATGACTCTATTAGATAGTAATCGCTAAAAACACGATTTTTTTTGGTAAAACTTTTCCTCTGGTTATACCTACAGCACATAATATGGACTGCAGTTTAAGCTACCTATATGAAAACAAGTAAAACAAATATATATGTTAGAATTTGCAAATCAAGACCTTTCATATTTTATTGACCTTTGAATTTTAATCCCCCACTTTTTCACAGCCAGACGGACAGACAGACAGAGTACCTAAGTGAAACCATAAGGGTTCCTTTTTACCATTTTTGGTACGGTACCCTTAACACACTCATCTATGTTGAATCTTTTTTTTACTATGTTGAATTAATATAGCTACCCCAGTATTTACGCTGTTTTTGAGAGCCGTGATATTGGGGGATGACGAGTCTATAATACATAATATTTCATTTTCTGCATTTTTTTTTCAGGAATTTCCTCCCCAGCGCTGTCACTAGCGACACCTAGCGACGACTTGTATTACTACGTACTAGTTCGGCAGTTGTTCTACTGGCAACACGCTTACCAAAATTGTTTGAAGATGAATGGCACACTCGCCAGCTTGGATAATAATGATATTTTAATACAGTTGCTGCTAGTTATGGGAGAGAATAAGGAGGAACGTAAGTTTTTAACTCAGATATCCTTAGGCTATATAATTATTATAAACTAGCTGACGCGGCGAACTTATTCCCGCCATTTTTTTCCTGACATTTTTTTTATTTATTAATAACAAGCACTTCTGAAAGTCGAAAAAAATATAGTTGCCCATTACAAAAAGTAGTTTTCTATGGAGAAGAACGGGCAAGAAACTCCATAGTTTGCACGGGCAAACCGTTTTAACATGCAAAAAATGTAAAAGATAGAGAAATCAGCAGTTCCAGCAGCAGAAAAACTGACTGACAGACTTATTTACCTTCGCTTTTATAAATAAATACATATAATATAACATTATTTCCAGCTATCGAACACATATGGATCTCTGGCCGTCTGAACATGACGAAGGATGTAACAACGGATTCCGTCAACTACGCCTGGTACAATCCCAACGGTGGGAAGCGGATCCCAGACCCAAAGGCTTTGGGAGACTCTCGTCTTGGGTTATATGTGAGTAGTTAATCTATACATATAAAATGCTTTGTCCTGAATGACTGACGGACCAACGCACAGCCTAAACCACTGATCGTAGAGACCTGAAACTTGGAGGGTCTGTTCTTTGTATGACGTAGGCATCCGATAAGAAAGGATTTTCCGAAATTCTATCGCTAAGGGGGTGTAAAAGGGGGGCAAAGTTTGTATGAAACTCTGTCATTTTTAATTTGAATTCGTAAAGACCACGAGTGCAAAGCCGCTGGCTAAATATACATAAATAATGACGTATTCCATTGAGTTAGTTTTTTCTTTCACTCGTAATAATTATTGTGTGTGGACACGACTTTATACACTATTCCCCTATTTCACTATTTCCCACTAGATGGCACTACACATAGACAACATTTTAGAAAACCCATTCGCTTATTAGTTCAGCTACTTGCCGCTAGATGGCATTAATTACAAAACTATTAGTTCCAATACTAGATACGAGATGGCGCTGTTTAATATTCATTTCAATTATTATATTCTTCACCAGATGCCGCCTTGGTTGGATGAAGAATTCTCAATGGACAACTCTTGCCTGAATTTGGACAGACAAGACCACTTAGTTGGCTTGGTCTACGGACTGCCATGCGACACTGCACAGTATTCTATTTGTATGATAGGTAAGGAGGATTTTTTATCTAGGATAAAGTAAAATGGTACCCAAAAGTGTAAGTACAGTGTTTGCTCATCCCTCCCATGGATAAACCTCAGAGATGGCCTGTTATGTACCGTCGACTTTATCATTGTCACCTCTGACCTAGAGTACAGTCGAGAGCAAAACCATATATCTATATAAAAATAAATTGCTGTTCCGGATGTTCGTTAGTCTTGCTATATCTCGAGAACGGCTAGGCTGATTTAGCTAATTTTGGTTTTGAAATGATTGTCGTAGTCTAGCAAATGTTTAAACGGTGAGAAAAAGTTAAAATAAATGTATGTCATACGAAGATCAGTGCTTATCTAGTATAAAATAAAAAAAGGTACCTACTAGTTACAGTTCACACCTTTTTGTAGCCTGAGAAGTGAGCGACCAAAAACTACAAGCATTTTCTAGACTTTTTTTAACGAAAATAAATATCTAAAATGCTAAATTCCTGCAAAAATGGACCATAACACAAGTTTTTTTTTTCCAGAAAAAGCATCAAAGCCCCAAGTTGCTATACAACCCCAACCAATAGCCCCGGGGGTGGTGATCGCCACCGAAACTTCACTCGCTTCAACAGTAGATGGATATGAAACTCCATGAATATGTATTTTTGTACATATGTATTTTTTGTACACACCTGTAATTATGTATTAGAAAAATTATTAATAAAAAATATTATTTGTTTTTTTTTCTAATGAAAAGAACTGTAATGCCTATATACCACATAAAAATAATTTAAAACCTCTCTGGATTGTCCCATAATAGGTACCTATACCATATTATGTAATTCGATAAAAAAAGTCGTAAGTTTCCTCTAATATGAGTAAAATTAACTTTATTTTGATGGACAGTAGAGGTATTTAGGTAAATGTTAGAAACCTCGTTTCAAAAAGCAGAGTTGAGTGTATAATCTGTGACAAGCAAGTAATTGGAGAAGCTTGTGGGGTTGTAGTAAAATTACTGTAATGATGATGATGAGAATGTTTTGTGGCAATCCTTACTAATATAAGTGATAGTAATTCTGTCAGTAAGCTACACTATCACAATAAACTAGCTGAAGTGATTTTAATGAAATTTAGTATGCAGCTTGAACTTAAGGAAAAATGAGATAGTTTTTAACCAGGTGTGATATAAGTAGTTCCTTCTTAGAAATAAAATTCAAACACAAAATTATTCTTGCTTAAAATTATTTATTACATAATACTTATTGCATTTAATTGACATTCATTTCATACTACTCAACATATCAATCCATTGCTTATTAACTTTATTTAATTGTGTGCAGTTATCGTTCATAGCGATCAGGTTCTTCTTGAAGCCTCGCAGATGTTCTAAATATGCTCGGAGACTGCTGTTCATCGCTCTAACTGATTCTATTTCTTGTAATAGCTCTGTTGTTACTTTCTGAAACAAATCAAACATTACAAATTAAGTTCATTTTACAAGATATAGGTACAATTTTTCAAATTTGTTGCTCATATTTTGTGTGAAAATTAAATCCTGCCATTTGAATAGGAAGTGGTGGATTCGAGAAGTTCTGAACTGTTTTCTTTTAAATGATTTATCTTTAACAATGAATTTCTACGTAGGCAAATATCGAGTGATTCCATTTTGTCGCTACCAATGACTTTGATGTGGCTCACGACGAGTTTGCAATGCTTTGAAAAATGTTCTGAACCGAAATACCGAATTCAAAAGCACGTGAATATATAACTGAATATTCACGTACCTACTTAGTCGTTCTAAATGCAAAAAGTTTGGCTAAGCATTTTACCTCACGTTTTGATGAAGTCACTGACGCACTAGACATGTTTACTCAGCAAATAGGGTTTGATTTTCCTAGCAGATTGCAAAAGTTTCTTTGTTTTAACAATCATGAACAACAAATAAAAACTGATAAAAACAAAACAAATTAACTGAAAGTGACAGTTTTTAATTCGTTGTTTGGCGGTTTAATTTTGTGTTGCTATACTTAGATTTCAAAACCACCTATTTCTTTCGTACTACAATAAAAGCCTTCCTCAAAATACGATTTTCTAATAATGCAAGAAAACCAGGCAGTCATATATCAATAACCTATGAAACATTTTACAAAACCAAAAAATAAGAAAATTTGGCACCCAAGATACAGGCATGTCTAGTGAGTTTAGGGGCTAATGAAACATTGACGACAATATAAGACGCTCACTACGTAAGTTTTCCAATAAATAATGAAAAATTGGCTTATCTGGCAGCACTTCTAGGTAACCATTTCATTTCACGCAGCATCCTCAAAACGATAAACTTATATTATAGTATTGTTAATGTGCTGTACTTTATTTTTATAGTTTAGTGGACGAGCTTGTAAACAATTTATTATATTTCATTGTCATCTTATAAGCGAGTTATTTTTTTAAAGCCTTCATACAGCTTGGCACAAAAGAGTAGAAATTAATAGGGGCGCCACTTTACCGTTCGTGTGGCAACCCGCTGCGACCGTATAGCGTACCATGCTATCGTCTTGATACTAAGCTGTATTTTTATAATTAATTAAAATCAGTAAGTATTATAAAATGTAATAACAAGTATTCACGTCGTCTGAATACAAATTACTTATTAGCACTAATAATGTAAGCACTCCTGTGTTTACAATTTTTTTTGGGTATAAAAAAAAGGCGTATGAATATAGCGTTATTATATTTGATTTCAATAAATCTTCCTCTAAATATTCCACGCCCGCCACATCCATGTCTTGGCTAGAGCTAGCCATAAACTCATCTGAGTCACACTCAGATTCAAAGGCACTGCGCTATCATGTTGGAGATTGATTCCTAAACGTTTTATGTCCAAGTACGAGCCCTCTCATAAATTCATAATACTCCTCTTCTATTTTGTTAACATGCTGGCATGAATTCTTTTGAACTCATACTCGGTTATAGATTGAAATGCACGTTCGGTGCTTCCTATAAAGATAAAAAAAATGATTAAACCTCTATCAATAATTAATGTAAAAAGTTTACGGTACCTATCAAGTTTTTTTTGTGGTTTTTAAATGCTAGTTATAACAAGTATTATATTATCTTGTGATCACACTCATAGATAAGGTTATGTAGAAATCGAATTTACATATTGCAGAGTATCAAGGCTCAAGCCACTCAAGTATCAAAATAATCTAGTCGCGCTATACCAAAGTGTCAAAGACAAAACGTAAACATAACCTATATGCTCGATGTTTATTGTTCAAAATTTCACTTATTTCGTATTCAAGCAATTCAAAACCAATTAGAGATCATAAATTAACACTTGATACAACTAAATACATCAAAACAAACTCTTACATACCTGTCATAATGGCGGTACTTTGGTAAATATCGTCGAGATCGGAAAGAAGAGTTTAAGCCTCATGTTCGACCAGATATCGCCTATAAACATTATAAATTGTTTCCTTGCTAGTACTCTGAACGGTTTTATTTATTATAACGTGGTTTTATTAACGTTTTGATGGTCGAAATAAAAAAATAAGTAACTCGCGAACTTTGTTTACATCGAACGATACAGAACGACATTAATTGACAGCGGCTGCCAGCAATAAAAAAAATTAGTTCCGTTTCTAGACTTTTTTGCCAAGCTGTACGTACAATAAAAAAATGTTTATAAAATTACTTGCTTTTATTACATGCGGTTTCACTAGTATTTCAGGGGAACTTCTAAAATACCCGGATAAAAAGTATTCTTATGTTATTCCTCAGGATTTAAGCTATTTTTATACCTTACTATAATACCCATTAATTCATTTAAGTAAATCGGCTCAGCAGTTAAACAGGCTGTGAGATGATCACAGAGTCAGGTGAATTTGTTCGCAAAATTCCTATTTAAAATAATCAAAATAATAAATACCTATTTCCATTTTTAAATATTAATTACAATAAATATAAAAAAATAGGGAGCCATCGATAATGGGAGAGGGATCCATTAATTTCTATTTTAAATATCAGCAGCCACTACTGACATAGTATTTGATTGAAACGCAGTTTTGCGCATATTTTTTTAATGGGTGTAATTGGGGGTTAATCAGGGCCTGAGTTACCCCCGAATTACCCCCTACAACGTAGTGGACGATGATGGTAATTTAAAAACCTCGAAATTAAGGTTTAATTACTTATTAGGTATTTCATTTTAAATTTAAATAATGAGTACCTACTCATTATGGAAGTGGCCGTGTCGATTGAATAAAGGAGAAGAGAAAAAGTAAATTTATTAAAGCAAAATAAATATTACATAAACCACCCACTGTGAAATGCCACCCGTGTTCCACCCCTGATTCCACGAAATGCATCGGATTCAACTTCACTTCAACCCCCCAGTATCGACTTTTCGAAGCAGTCTCAAAACGCATGCGCTCGGCTACGGCGCCATCTGCAGAAAAACGTCGTAGTTAAAAAAAGAAACGCCGCCATTTTGACATTTGTTTGGCTTTTGTGTTCTTCACTAAAAGTTATCATGTAATTTCTCGTTACGAGTTATTATTCAATATATTTCCGCTATCGAACTATTTCGCTGTTAATTTGGATGAATAAAATCCAACGCATCAGTGGGAACCGCATGCGTCGAGCAGCTAAAAAATCGATAATGTACCAGTGCCGCTTTTTTACTTTCGCGTTACAAATGTTCACTTTATATTATTAATTTATCTACTAAACCTATTTTAAATAGCTCTTATATTCATCATGAAGTGTTTTAATTGTGTATTGACTGAAAACTGACAGTGATATGTGGTGAAAATTGGATTTGTAAAAAGGCGCGAAGTGGCTCGCGCCGATATAATTTGACTACGGAAATAAAAATATATATAAATTAAAACAAAGAAATTCTTCGAACGCGTTATGTGTATCAGATCGAACTGGTGTTTTAATTAATTTTCCGATTATGTATTACGTACAGCAAATGGAATAAATGTTACTTTCTAAACATTAAGTTCATGTAAGTATAAATTTCCTGAATGAGGTAATTTTTACGCTAGCTTTACGTTTACGAATTACTATTATCTATTTATTCACGTTTAAACTGTAACTTAAGTTTATTAAAACTTAAATAATGTTAATTCCATGATCAATAAGAATATTGTCACAGTAGTGTGACAGAAAAATGTAAACAAATAATTTGTTGACATGTTTTTTTGTGACATTATTTTGATAATTTTGTTTAAATTTGTTGCTGATCATGTCTTCATATGGCTACTATTTTGATCAGAACTTGGTTCCTATATCTTTGTAAAATTGTTTCTAACTCCAGTTTAATCAATATAACATTCATAATCTTGGCTTTTATTCCAAATCATAGTATTTTTTAAATTTATTTCATACTAGCTGTTTCCCGCGGTTCCACCCGCTACCCGCGGGATCTACTTCGCTCACCCGGTTAAAAAGTATCCTATATGTTAATCCAGGTTATAAACTATGTGTGTACTGAATTTCATTCAAATCCAGTCAGTAGTTTTTGCATGAAAAAGTAACAAACATACATCCATATGTTCTTACAAACTTTCCCGTTTGTAATATAAGTAGAATGTAGGATACACAAGATATCAAATCTCTAATAGTTATGTATGCTAATATCTACTCTATTACTAGTAATATTTATTACTATTACTTCTAATATTTTGTACGCCTGATAAAGGTAGAATATGGCTAGCACCTAAAATGTAAACACCAACAGCTTTATATACTCATATTCTGACAAATAAATGCTTTCTTTTTTTCTTTCTTTCTTCTTTCAGATGATAGAAATCTAGATATATCCAAAAGGCAGTATGATATCAAAGAACATCAAGTATCTTAAACATGTTAAAATTCAGGAATGATTCTCGCTGACAATGATGTAGTTCAATATTTGGATGCCTAACCATTTTTTTTTTTACTTACTGTTTTTTTTTTCGTAGATTTTTAAATATCGTAATTAGATAGTATTACATGTAAAACTTAAGGGAGATAATATTTTTTGGGCCTTTTCTTAAAGTCGAAAATCACCTATCATCGAACCTGTGTAACTTTGCTCAGGATTACCCAGCAACTTTTGGGCCAGGAACTACGCTCCAAATGGGTAGTTCTTAAGATAAATACCAATTTTTTGGTATTACCTGGATTAACATATAGGATACTTTTTATCCAGGTTTGTGATGCTAGTTTCTTGCCGGTTTAGTACCATGGAGTTTCTTCCCGGTTCTTCTCCATAGGAACTTTTTGGAACCGTGCACCTAGTTTCTAGTTTGGACGTTTTATAAGTACCTGTAAACTGGTCTACATAAAATAAAAACTTTTGACTTTGACTAGTTCCCTCAGAATGCAGTGAAACTGTGAAAACCGGTTAGTTCTAACCCTAATATTTTAAAACTTAGAGTGAACATGCTTTTTCTGGTTTTTTTTATGGCTCCATTATCAATTTGTCTCTGTCACCTCTGACCTAGACTAGATTCAAAAACATAATAAAGTTCTTTATAAAAAAAATGTCTGACTTCACCTTAACCCCATAAATATAATCAACAAGGTTACTAACGACATTGTAATTTATTGTAATGATTGTTTTAAATTATTTAAAACTAAGGTTGACTATAAAATTGCATCTTATTGGAATTAATTTCATGCCCTTAGATTGTACTAGGTCTGGTTTACTGAAAGTTTTTTTTTTCGGGTGGGAAATCATCAAATGACCCCTACCGCTGTTGGTGGAAGGGAGTGTTAGACTCTTACTGACTAAAAGCCATCCATGTTCCTTCCTCAGCCCTTTGTATTCCGCGCTATCTCTTTTGAACGTCCCGGAGCCCTGGCAGGCTACTGATAGTATTAATAATAACATAAAGAAACAGGGGGCCTACTCTAACTCAACGAAAACGAAGTTTCGTTTAAAATTCGGAACCTTTCCTTGTCAATTTTAGGGCGGTAAGGTTCAAACAATTGTTATATATGGATTGTAAAAGTACATCCCTCTATGTACAGAGTATCAGATCGCACCTTACCGCACCACAAAAAGTTATCGTCTATTTTGGTCGTTCCGAAGCTCCGTTTCGGTGAGTTAGAGTAGGCCCCCTGGGCTTATAGGTTAAGAAAACCGGGGTGGGGACCTTATTTATTCAAAATGAATTCTTTTCCAGGTTAAGTTGTCCTCTAATCTTGCGATGCGGTTAAGAAGTAGAAAGAGGGAGCGGCCGCTCTCAACTAAAAGGAGTTCGAAGGTTACAAAACTCAAGAAGAAGTCCGTCAAGCCTCTAACTAAGCCCCCAAACGCTTGGAAGAGTATCCTCAAGCGAGAAGTGAAAAATGTGGTGTCTGAGACACCACAATTCTGCATCACTCGGTCCCAGAAGAATTTAAAAACTCGTCCTGTTAGAACGAAATTAAGCATGGAAAAACCTTTAGAGACCACGCACAAGAAGGCCAAGCACAAAGATGATAACCGCACAAAGAAACCAATCTTTCAGACTGTAGTACGGAGCTCCACTAAAGACCCAGTCTCTTCCTCAACCGCTGTGAAGGTTAAGCCACAGAATGACAAGATTACTACCACATCTAAGACCAAGGAGGTCCGTACAACTAAGAGTGTTCAACTCCGGCACAGTTCTTTGAACAGGGAGCTTAAGAAGACCGAAGTGATATCTTCAGCTATCAGTTCACCTCGGAAGACGAGGCGTATGGATAAAACTGACAAGTCCGCATCATTGAACAGCTCACCAATACGCAAGGTCCGTCAAATTGGGATCATAACTCCTAAACTGACAAAGTCTTCGGTTAGTTCAACGAATGAAAGTCCAAAAAAGAGAACCAAAAAGGCTCCAGTTGTGCCGGAAACTAACTGTTACCCTGAAGACAATGATGTCACTATGTACGAAGCCCACACAACAACTTTCGTTGATTTCCCAACTCAGAAGGCCGAGGAATCTGATTCGGATGGCCACGTTGAATCATCAGAACTCTGTCTGCCAAATGACTGTTTGAATGACTTCATGGCTATAGCGGAGTGTGCTAGACTGATAAATGAGGATATGCCAGCTACGGAGGAAGATATAAACTTCTTAGCGGATAAAGCAGCCAGGGTTATGACTACGGAGAAGGCAGCGGAGAAGACTTCAAGGACTAACTCGGTGGAGAAGCGAGTGATGAAGCGCAGGAAGTCTAGTAATGATCTAGAAATGTACCAGCCGACTTCTACTACTGATGATTTGGACAATTGTGCTGATTTCTTGACTAACGGGGAAAAGTATGTACAGGTGAGACATTTTTTTCTTTGATTAAAGATGATTCAGCTCCTATTTAAGAAAAATCATATTAAAACTAATATTTGTTCGCAACTTTTTAGCAAGTTAATTAATTTACACTTTGTTGCAATATTATTGACCCATCAATAAATTAATACACTGAGACCGCTAAGTAGTATGTTTCGTCAATTCTTTTACATTTAGGCATTATGCAAATAAATGCATAATGCCTAAATGCATATACCTGTACCATACCATATGCATATACCTGTATAAATACTTTTTTATTATTACGTATTTAACGTCATTTCCAAATCGTATATGAGAACAAGTTTTATATTTACAATGTATAAGTGGACAATCTAAAGCCAATTGTGCAATAAAAAAATCTGCCATTTTCGACATGTCCGTATGTACGTAGGGACCGTCGATTTATTTGTTACAAGTGTCAAACATTAAATTGACAAGTTAGTTTGTATTCGGCCAGTACGCTTTACATGATTAATATCAAATACAACCAAACTACAACAATAAGTCGTAATTTTGGCGTTGAAAACGAAATAAAAATATATCCATCTCTCTCCAACAGCCCGACTTTGTAACGATGCTAGAGCAGGACGGCTATGTCCGCGACTCCGAGTGCGAGATATCGTCGACTTGCGACACTCAAGGGACTGCTATTGAGAGTCTTGAAGCCCTATCGGCTCGGAGCCCTAGCTCCGGGTTCCTGGCAGAGATCAGTCAGAGCTTAGCTGCGGAAGCCGCCGGATGGGTAAGTGGATTCCTCATTGATTAGGACTTACTTTGTTACTAGCTGTTACCCGAACTGTTCACGAACCCGGATTAAAAGTACCCTAAAATCTTCTCCAGGGTCCCCTCTGTTTCTGTAGCAAAATTCAGCCATATTGATACAGCCGTTCACGTGATGCGATGACCAAGAAAAATAGGAATTCATTTTTATATATTTTGTTATAATACACTTAGGTGCAAAAAAATGGGGCAGTTAGAAAAAAACATCTTAGTCTTTTTTTTGTTGTTAGTTAGAATCTGTTAGTTAGATTCATATTTTTTATAAATTTTGTTATAATACACTTAGGTGCAAAAATTGGGGCAGTTAGAAAAAAAAATCTTAGTATTTTTTTTGTATTGAGTTAGAATCTATCTACCCAACTATTTATCAATTAATATGATTTTTTTTATGTTTTGAATTGAATAGTGTAGGCAAATTAGTGATGTCATAAGTTGCTAATGCTTTTCAATATCTATGGGACGATACCGATTTCAAAACTCATAAAAATTAAGTTAGTTGATTGGTGATGTCATCTGTCAATAATTTGAGTGATATAATGACGATCACCATCATCAACCTATCATCTCCACTGCTCTGCCGTCATAAGAAGAATTTAAAGGCTGTAAATAACGTTTTAAAATATATTATTTAAGGCCTTTCTACTTATGCCTTAGGACTCCCTTAATAGGCATCAATCATCCCGAGATTTCATCTGTAATGAGCTTAGATTTCCATTAAATTATAATAATAATTAGCTTCTGCCCGCGACTTCGTCGGCGTGGAATAGTGGTGCTCCGCTCCTATTAGTTTTAGCGTGATGATATATAGCCTATAGCTTTCCTCAATAAATGGACTATCTAACACTGAAATATTTTTTCAAATCGTACCAGTAGATCCTGAGATTAGCGCGTTCAAACAAACAAACTCTTCAGCTTTATTATATTAGTATAGATTGATAAATAGTTGGGTAGAAGTATCAAATTGTTAATGTTTTCAACAGAACGGGACGGATATCACAGCAGACGAAGCCGCGCTTGCGTGCCACGACGAGCAGTCACCGACAGACATAGAGGTCAGTGTATCGCCTTTTTTTTCGGATGGGAAACCATCTAATAACTCCTCCCGACGTGGCTGGGATGGGAGGGAGTGTCAGACTCTTACTGACTAAAACCCATCCGTGTTCCTTCCTCAGCCCTTTGTATTCCGGGGGCGCGGTAACTCTGGAACATCACGCAGCCTACTCAAAGTAATTTTACCTTAGTATTCTAATAATCGGATGGTTTTTAGTTGGTAAGAGCCTGATACTTGGTGATATCCCATCCCTAAAAAAGAATAAAGAAAGGGTATTGTGGTTGTGGAGGTCAGATAGGCAGTCGCTCCATGTAAAACACTGGTACTCAGCTGCATCCGATTTACACTGGAAGCCGACCCCAACATAGTTGGGAACAGGCTAGGCAGATCTTCTATCATCATAACATCGTTTATGGCTAAGTAACTGAGGTTGCGCTGAAACTCTGTTTGCTAAGGTCACACTATAGATGGGCGATATCCAGATAGCCAGAAATTCTCTTCAAAAATTCTGGTTATCAGAATTTCTATTTGCTCTTAGTACCATCGTGTTACCCGGTAACTGGTTTATATATGTCAAATAGGCAGTCGCTCCATGTAAAACACTGGTACTCAGCTGCATCCGTTAAGACTGGAAGCCGACCACCATAGTTGGGAACAGGCTAGGCTGATGATGATATAACTAAATGCTCAATATATCGTGCAGGAGGAAGCTGGCGACGTGATCTCCTCGTGCAGCAACCGCGTGGACTGCGAGCAGATATCGTCCTGGGTGGACGCCTTCGACCCCTACTTGTTTATCAAGCAGGTAAGCTAATATACTCATCACTTTATACCTATTGGTGGTCGGTTGCAACAAATCCTTTCCTTACTATCCTTACTAATATTATAAATGCGAAAGTAACTCTGTCTGTCTGTTACGCTTTCACGCCTAAACCAGTAAGCCGATTTTGATGAAATTTGGTACAGAGATAGAATAGACCCTGAGGATCAACATAGGCTACTTTTTACCCGGGTGCGTGAAGTAGCTCCTTCGGGATGCGGGTGAAACCGCGGGAAACAGCTAGTTTCATATAATTTATCAGCATTCAAAAGTTAGAGGAGCGGGGGGGGGGATGCTCGCATCGAACAAATTGCACTTTAAAGCTAGATATTTCGCAAATGGCTTGCTTAATCGAAAAATAGTTTACTCGTACTTATATTATTTTTGAAAGACCTATCCAATGGTACCTCACACGATGGGATACATGAGAAAAAAATATCACCCCCACTTTAGTAAAAAAAAATATTTTTCATAATTTTATTCTACCACTTTTTCGGCGTGTGCTATTTTTTATTTATTTGTTTGTGTATGGCATCTCGCAAGTCAACCTAGAAGGTTGTCGACTGCTTAACTAGGCTTGCCTGTGAAGTGCCTTAAATGAATTTAGGGCCTCCAGCCAGGGCTTAATTTACAAAACTAAGCGACTACACGCTAAGGGCACCCCCTAGTGGGGTACGGGCCTCGGCTTAGGCGTCGCTGGGGGAGGACAGCAAGGGACAGGCTGGATCAGAATATATATGATTATTATAATCGGGAATTTTAAAGCTATTAGCTCAGCTGGCGGGCCAGCTCGCCGAGCTAGGTCGGCGTGTGCTAGTGAATGAAGGGTGTATATTATAATACGTCTTTGGCTAGATCTATAGATCTAGATCTATTAATATTGTTATTGTTCCAGCTGCCGCCCTTGGAGACGGTGGCAACGGGTGCTCTGCGGGCGCGCTACCCCGCATTACCCCTCAAGACAAGGACCAGTCCCGATTTCAGTCTTGTAAGTATAACTTGTAAGGAAACCTGGAATCAAAAAGTCTAAAATCGCCAATCCGCCTTAAGCAAGCGTGGTGATCAATGCTCATGCCTTCTCTGTATGAGAAGAGGCCTGTGCCCAGCAGTGGGACAATATATAGGCTGATGATGATGATATTAACTTTAATGTTTTGTGCAGGTGTTAGATTTAGACGAGACCCTGGTGCATTGCTCGCTGCAAGAGTTACCAGATGCGAGCTTCCACTTTCCAGTACTGTTTCAAGACTGCCGATACACTGTAAGTACTATAAATTTACTATTTTAATTCAAACTGTATGATTGCCGAAGTTCTTTATAACGTACTTGGAAAAGTAGCCTATATCTCCATAGCTCAACAAATTTCATCCATATCCATTCAGCAGTTTTTGCGTGAAAGAGTAACAGACATACATACATACATTCTCAGGAATTTTGGCATTTATAATGTTATTAGTATAATAATATTTATATTTATAGGGTTCCGAAACAAAAATGGTAAAAGGCAACCCTTGTGGTTTCACTCGTCTGTCTGTCTGTCTGTCATAGATGTTTATTTCAGGAACTACTAAAGGTGCGAACATATTATATAACACTAGCTGTTTCCCGCGGTTTCACCCGCATCCCGAGGGAACTACTCAGCGCACCCGGGTAAAAAGTAGCCTATGTTGTTCCTCAGGGTCTATTCTATCTCTGTACCAAATTTCATTTATATTGGTCCAGTAGTTTTGGCGTGAAAGCGTAACAGACAGACAGACAGACAGAATTACT
The DNA here is from genome assembly GCA_963891755.1 of Pyrrhia umbra. Taxonomy (NCBI): domain Eukaryota; kingdom Metazoa; phylum Arthropoda; class Insecta; order Lepidoptera; family Noctuidae; genus Pyrrhia; species Pyrrhia umbra. The sequence goes on from OY982944.1 coordinate 1,515,632, forward strand.
TTCGCATTTATAATATTAGTAAGGATAACATATCTATACTATTATATAAAATGACAACCTCATACACTGAATGACTGACTCATCAACGCGGAGCCGAAATGGCTGGACCTAGAGTAATGAAATTTGGACAGGAGGTACCTTTTATGTCCTAGACAAGTAATAAGAAAGGATTTTTGGAAATTCCGACCCTAAGTATATTAAAATAGGGTTGAAAGTTTGTATGGAGTAAGTTTTATTTCTTATTCGATTAAACTCAAATTTTATAGGGACACTCTAAAATGAAAATAATTAAACACGTGTTTCACAGTTTTTCAAGATTTTAGCCCTAGGGTGAAAAATTATGATTTTGAGTTTGTAAGAAAAATAATCTGTTTTAGCTTTACGCCAAAAGGTCTGAACAGTTTTACTTGAAATTCACCAAAGATCTTTGTTATGAATCGGTTCAAGTTTTAGGCTACAAATCATCACACTAAATATTATGGGGAATGAGCAGTGAGGTATTGAAATAAGTTTGTAATGGGATGACCTATCAAGTTTTTATAATTACCTATATGCATTTTCGCTATTATCTTTGACATGAAAATCATCACGCCCGTTTGTAAAGAAGATAAGCAGTAATTCAAATTGAAAACACGTTGTATTAGAATGTCAATTTTACCTAAAATGTCAAGGAGCGCTGTAGTGGAGGGGCTGTATTCATGATCATGCGAATCGGTTACATCGAGTTCAAATCCCACATATTTTTGTTCTTTCTTTTTTGAGATTGGTATTTACTTATTCATTTTTTATTTTTTTGGTTGATATCACATTATAATATCTTTCACCTTAACGGCTTCAAGAATTAAGTTACGAATTTGTTAACAATAAGCGCTTTCAAGTCATAATGTGTAGATGTTATTCCATGGTGATTAATGCCCATGCGTTCCATGTATGAAAAGGGCCTCTTTTCATACATAAGAGCGGGATAATTATAAACTAAAAAAAAATTGCACTTTCCATTGAATTCATTCTATTCCACACTTCAGAAATTAAGAATCTAGAATTCCCTTTGCTAATAAACAAATCATAAGGCCACGGATGAACCTGCGTGGGGATTGTTGTGGCGTTAAATCCTCTCTTCGCGGAGTGGCTAAGGAGGCACCACGGCATCTTGACCTACCGCAGATCCAATGCCTACGCCTGACGCAGGTTCTCACTGGACACGGTTATTTTGGGAGGTTCCTGGATCGAATCAAGCGAGTGGAAATGTCGGGGTGTTGACACTGTGAGGATCACCTGGAGTTCACGGTGGAACATACGGTGGAGGTCTGCCCCACTTGGGCGGCGGCGATCTTTCACTTTCGGCCCTGGTTCAAACCATGGTCCAAAGAGAGTGGGAATAGGAAGCAGTCACCTTCTAATGCTAACCAGTCATGCTGGAAAAGGAGATAGCGGGTTGCGTGAGGGAGAGACAAATCTCACGCCCCAGCCACGTCATCAACATTTGGAGCCAGGAATCGACTCCAGGCCACTGTAGGTCCGGCCTGCAGACTTTGAGCAATAAGTGGCTAACCATCCGGTAAGGATTAGGACGGGCCTAATCAGCGGGAAGACTCGGGACATGATTTTTCATTCCTAAAAGAAAACATTATTTTTTGCAAAAATAGAATGCAAATACACAATACCTAATTGGAGACACCGACTTCTAGAATGATGTCTATTAGTTATTTTTAAATTTGTATTGTGTTCCAAGCCAGTTGTTTTTTGAGATAAAGTTTTACAGTTCTCTTTTTAGTGGCTCAGTTAGTAATTTAGATAAATTACAATATCCTAATGTCTAGACAAATGTTCATCACCTTTAATAAGGGTGAACTCTATATGTCTGTTTTCTCCTTTAAATCATAGAGGTGTGTTGTTATGTTATAGAACAGTGAAAACAATCACAGGCATACGATCGCAGCAATCGTGGTTCCTTTGCTATTAGTAATTGAAGAGTTCCATTGGTTATTTACGAAGAAATTCAACAGATCCCAATAATAATATTGTTTTTAGTACAATATTATTATTGGGATTGAAAACTATGCATTTGAAGAACGACAACTCTCATCCAATTCAGATCAGTAGTTTTTGAGAAAATCGGGGACATACAAACACATGCATACCGGTCAAATACAGAACCACCTTTTTTGAAATCGGTTAAAAAACAAAGACTACCTACCCGTGCGAAGCCGGGGCGGGCCACTAGTTATATAATATGTTTCATTAATGTGGATACTGAATGTTATGTTGTATAACATTTGTAAATATTAACACAACTTGTTATATAACACAAGTTACACAACATGCTACTTAAAGCTGGTGTTACCCAGGTGTTCGTGCGCACCCGGCCCCACTTCGCCGAGTTCCTGTCGCGCGTGTCTCGGCTGTACGAGGTGATCTTATTCACGGCGAGCAAGCGCGTCTACGCAGACAGGCTGCTTAACCTGCTCGACCCGGCCAGGAGGTGGATTAAGTACCGGTGAGTCATATATGTACATTTAAAAAAAAAATTGTCTATAATAAATTTTGTCTGAATAAGTTTGGATGTTTTACAGTGAAAGTGTAACATACTAATAAATAGAACTAATTCACTTTCGCGTTTATTAAAATTATTTTTATATAAATTTTGTAATATTATCATCATCATCTGCCTAGCCATTTCCCAAGTATGTTGGGGTCGGCTTCCAGTCTAAACCGGATGCAGCTGAGTACCAGTGTTTTACATGGAGCGACTGCCTATCTGACCTTCACAACCCAATTACCAGGTAACACGGTACCCCTTGGTAAGACTGGTTGTCAGACTTTCTGGCTTCTGACTACCCATAACGACTGTCAAAGATCTAGAAATGACGGCCGGGACCAACAGCTTAACGTGCTTTTCGAGGCACGGAGGAGTCTCGCTATTACATAGATGGTCCCCTATCCACGGACCGACCGCGCCAAGCGCAGCCTAACCTTTGATCGGTCTAACCGTGCGGCTGTTACTTAGCCACGAGCCCCTCGATAAAAAGTAATATAATATGTGTTAAAATTGAATAAACGGATTAATAATATTAAGACGGAATTAAATACAAAGAAAAATTATCTAATTATTAAATCTCAAAATTCAAAATTTCATTTACTTCTAAAGTTTTTTCATTTATTAATTCACATCGAGAGGCAGTCGCTCCATGTAAAACATTAAGAAAAGGCTAGGCAGATAATGTTTTCTAACAACATTTTCTTTCTATGCAATATTTATAACATAGTAAAATTCTTGTATTATTTTGACCAGTGTTTAATTATAAGAGTTTTAATTAATTTTGTTTTGTTTGCCCAGATTGTTCCGTGAGCACTGTTTGCTGGTGAACGGGAACTACGTGAAGGACCTGTCGATCCTCGGCCGCGACCTGCGCAAGACTGTCATCGTGGACAACAGTCCACAGGTGAGTTTAACATCCTGTTTGTTGCCTGCCTCGTTATAGGCACCTAAAATGGCTGACTTTTTAACCGACTTCCAAAAAATGGGTCTATTTTCGCCGTATGTATGTATGTTTATGTGTCCGCGATTTTCGCAAACTACTACGCTGATGTTTATAAAATAAGATTAAAAAAACACATATCTCTAATATGCTCGCACTGATCGAATATTTCATGTCAGTCGCCATCTTTAAAGTGTTTTAAAATTGGCCCTTTCTAATGCTCTTTTCGTTCATTTTTAGGCGTTCGGCTACCAGCTCGAAAATGGTATACCCATAGACAGCTGGTTCGTTGACCGGAGTGACAACGAGCTGCTTAAGCTACTGCCCTTCTTGGAGCACCTGGCAACTGTAAGTATATTTGTACATTTTTGTACACACACATTTATCTAAATAGTAGTAATGGTAACTCGCTTGCAAACACTTCTTGCGCGATGTAGAAATTTGCTATAGTGGTTCTTATGTAGCGAGATAGGTGGCGCTACAGTTGTACTGGTACTAATATTTTATTTTTTTATTTTTTTCAGAAAGACGACGTGCGTCCTTATATCAGAGACAAATACAAACTGTTCAGCTATCTGCCACCGGATTAAGCAACAACCCCATCTTATTATACTGCTTACTGTACGGACACTTCGGAGAATCGCCGGTCAAAGCAGAGAAAATGGAGGTATTTCATCTATCATTATGATGTCTTTAAAGTAAGTTTTATTTTACTGTCGTTTTGTGAATTGACCGGGTGAAGTGGTTAATGTGCGTTTTGTAATGTTTTTTTTTTCTTATTTTTTTAAGGAATGTGAGTAATATAAGTGTGCTCACGGTTAAATATTATATAAATCATGAAATACCATGTATGGTGAATTACAATCATTGCTAGATATCACATTTGTATGAAATAAGTGAATGATAAAACATTTAATTTACAATTACTTTATAAGCAAGAAAATAATTACAATCTCTATGAAATATTCTTCAAAATGTCCGTACAGACAAATAAAATAGTTATATATACATATATATAATAAAATAACAAAAGCAAAATTTCGATAATTCAAGAATTATTTCTAAAATTTAGGAGAAGATATTCTAAAGTATAGATTAATTTATTATTTTAAAATCGTCATGGAATCGGCATACTAATAGATTTTAATCGTTTAGTTTTAGTATTCGACTGACTGCTGTTGTAATGAGGAATATTTTTACTTTGACCGGGGTTTTCCTACAATGCCCAGCTAATATGTATTTTATCCTAAATACATAGAACATTATGTATAAAAGGCGGTTTTCTGTAGACCTTCCTTTTCTATTTTGCCCACTAGTGGGACAAAATAAGGATACTATTAAAATAATAATACAATTAATTATCAGAATTGATAAATAAGGAGTTAAAATTCTTCTCATTACGACAGCTGTAAAAATAATTATTATATTTTAATGCATTTGATGAAAAATTATTATTAAAAAAAATAATCAAATGCAAATTAATTGGGTTACAAATCTGTGATTATGTTTTCAATTGTGTTTCTCAAATTGTTTATAGATGCACCCCGGTGTCTTGTGTAGACATGGCTTGCTGGTTATTGTGTGAAATATCCGTAACTCTTTAGTCTAACCGGTTATTGGCCGCGATTCTCTTGACACCATCTAAATTAAATTTAGTCTATAATTCTCTCTTTCCATCAACAAATATAAGAAAAGGATAGCAAACTTTTAACACCTGTCAAATTAGAAAAAAATAGTTTTCCATACAAAATTAAACATCACGACGTAACATCTCGACTAAATTAACAAACCTGTACGAACAAAATGTCATCTGTCATTTAATTTGACAGAACTGAATTACTTGCTATCCTCTTCTTGTATTTCGCAATAGAAAAAGAGCATGATATTTTAAAATTAGTTTAGTCGTGTGTAAGTCAGAATCGGCACCATTGTTGATATTTCCCGGCTGTTGTGATTTTTGCAGTAACTGTTTTAATTATTAATAATTATAATGTTTAATGTAAGTATAATTATTATTTTTAATTAAACGCCACATCGCTAGCTTAAGCATACAGATCATACGAGATAGTAATTTACTTCTTTAATTAAAATTGCATACATTTTATTTACAAAAATACTTATTATAAAGTCATGTTTGAATCAAGCTATGTCTACATTATGATAATATTATAATAATAAAAAGTATTCATATGCACAAAATATGGCATATTATATCCGATTTTAAAGTATAAATAATCTTGGTATATATTTTCCAAGTGTATCTTAGACACCACTGTTAACGGTGAAGGAAAACATCGTGAGGAAACTTGGACTAAAAAGTCTGAAATCACCAATCCGCCTTGAGCAAGCGTGGTGATCAATGCTCATGCCTTCTCTGTGTGAGAAGAGGCCTGTGCCCAGCAGTGGGACAATATATAGGCTGATGCTAAAATAGGCCTTTTAAGTGAATGGTGTTATAAGAAAAGTTTTTGTCAAGTTTACATTTTCCCTAAAAACTATTTTCCATATTGGAAATGAGGTCATTATTTTTTTTCTATAAGTAAATCGCTTACGATTCTTTTTACAAGTGAAAGTCTATTTTTAACCGACTTCAAAAAAGGAGGTTCGGTGTTCGACCCGTACGTATGTATGTCCGCAATTTTCTCAAAGACTACTGATCCGATTCGGATGGGGTTTTCGTAATTTAAATGCATTTTTTTTTTAAAGAAATGGTGTCGGCATTTCGGCAACTGATGACAAAGTCATATTTGTGTGTATGAATACAACTTAAATGATTGTTTTATTATTTAAGCGATAAGTGTTTTTATATAATTATATATTATTTAATATATAAGCGAACTCGAGTGAGGTGCTAACATTTTTTATTTTAAATATTATTTTACTCTTTTTTTTGTGTAAACTTTTAAAGTATATTTTTTGTATTTTTTTTTCATTTGTGTGTAGTTTTGAGAATGTGTGGAATAAATAGGTTTTGATTTAAGGTTTTTTTACAATATACTGTGGCTAAAAATCTAGACTTATATTAAATCGGATTTTTAGTACTTTTATTTACTTACTAGACTGCCGGCGAGATTGTGTGGGTTTTTAATAATAGAGTCCAGATACCGGGATGAAATTCTGTAATGAAATGATGTTTAAATCCATTCGATAAACTAACGGTGTGCGAAATTTCATCCAGATGCGTTCAGCCGATTGATTGTCTTCTTTATCTGTCTACGGATAAAAATGCTGAACCAATTTTGACGAAATTTGTTATACACCTTCAATGAAGTGCAGAAGTATTTTTCGTATATATTTTATTTAATTTTCTCACTCAAAACATTTTTATTCCACAAATTCTAGAATTCAACTTAATTATGTGTTTTTACAGTAATAATTGTAAGTTTTTTTTAATTACTTTTATTAATGTACGTCCATTTTTTTTACAATTACGTATGTGTTTTTTTTGTAGTTTAGAGGTATACAATATAATAAATTTTATCTATAGGCTGTAAAAATTTCATGTCATCACCACGTTTTTAAATTAAGAATCAACTGATATTGTCTATGGTTACATTACAGTAGATAAAAGTTGGTATTTTAACTGCTATAGATCATCCCTCTTATATTATCTATACATATAAAATGCTTTGTCCTGAATGACTGACGGATCAACGTACAGCCTAAACCGCTGATCGTAGAGACCTGAAACTTGGAGGGTGTGTTCTTTGTATGACGTAGGCATCCGATAAGAAAGGATTTCCCGAAATTCTACCCCAAAGGCGGTAAAAAGGGGGGCAAAGTTTGTATCAAACTCTGTCATTTTTAATTTGAATTCGGCCCAAGCGGGCGAAGCCGCTGGCGGAAAACTAGTTCATAATAAGGCCATTAGTCTTACAAACCTCTTTTAACTATTGAATTGTTTTTTCCCTCTCTGTCAAACTTCATTTTGACTTGACAGATAAAGACAAAACAGTTTGATATTTTTTTCTTATTTTTTCGGTCATCAAATGACCCCTCCCGCCGTGGGTGAGGCGGGAGGTAGTGTCAGACTCTTACTGACTAAAACCCATCCATGTTCCTTCCTCAGCCCTTTGTATTCCGGGGGCGCGGTATCTTTTCGAAGGGTTTATTTAGCGGATGGCTTTATTATGAATAAGACGATATAATTTTTATCCCGCAGGAATTCTGATGTAATAAGGTATTGTGTGTTTATTTTCTATTGAAGTTGAAATGAAATGACAAAAAATAATATTCGTATCCCGCATCGGGGTACGATATATTTGTAAGAGAAAAGATATTTAAAATTATTTTTTATTAAGAGTCATAAACATAATATATTTGTTTTAATGTGAGCTGAAACTACTATTCTAAACCATTTCAATTGTTTTCGAATCCAAAAGGATCTTTGAAACAGACAAGGTTTGGTAATAAAATTCAAACTAGACTCTGTACCGAAAGATTTTATGAAAAATGTAAACAAAGTCGTAACCTATTTTGTTCTAATTCTGCCACAGAAATTAACAACGGCGTAAGGATGGCGCATTTATGTCAATTTCATGCTCTAAACATCATCATTCATCATTTAATGCCATTTTATTTATCTATGTGGGAAAATTAGAACAAAATAGGTTATGATTTTGTTTATATTTTTCGTTTAATCTATACCAGCGTTTGTTTGTCAGTATGTTTGTTCGTGGAAAAAAAATCATGAATTAAAATTCATAATATTTTTTATTTACTTATTAAATAACAATTCGTATTACGTTTTTATAGCAGTTAATATATCAATGAATATACTAAAAAATAAATAAAATGTACTTCCTAAATTATACATAGTTCAGAAATCGATTTTTATTTTTTATTATTTATTTTTAATGTTTTTTTTATGTACGAAATGTTCAATGTGCAAGGTGTTTACTGTCGGTCTGGTCAAATATTTGATTAAAAAAAATACTTGTATACTGCTGAGATGTTTTTAATGACACACTTATTTTTTAAATAAAGATAATAAACCTTATTAATTATTGTCAATTTCACTCAATTTTGAACGAGCGTTATAATATATAAGAACTAAAAAAAAACATGGCGTAGTATATATTTGACTAGACGGACAGACAACTTAATTGTAATAAATGTGTATTTTATTTTATTTATTTATAAATAAATTAATTCGGTTAAAAAAGTCTGATAAATTTGATCTGAGACAAATTATTGGACGAGCCAAATTGCGTATAATATGTAGGTGTTTTGCCTAAATATGGTATCCAAAAAGATTGGATCATAAAGAAGTATTATCTATCGAATTTTTGATTTATTTTTTTAACGTACATATATTATGAAGTAGGTAGACTAAATATATTTGTGGTTTTGGTCGTAATTGGTGATTTTTTATAATACCAAAGGTAGAAAATATTGAAAAAAAAAAAGTTTTATTGCAAACGAAATGCTGAAGTTTTTTTGGTGTGTTTGCGCCTATTATTATGATTTGCAAGGATATTGTTTAAATTTTGCATGGCGGCTGTAACCCTCCCCTTCTAACTTGGAACTGGAACTTAAATAACTATACTTCATTTACAATAAGATTAGAAAAACTTCCAAACTCTTTTTGCAGCTTATTCAACCGATTTTGAGTTCTATCCCCTACTGATAAGGATGGCGTTGAAAGCAAAATAATGTTTACAATAACAAATATATTCTGCATCTGTTTTTGTCTTGTCACCTTAGTAAAAGAGCTTTAAATCGTTTGTACAAGCGGTAAATAGGGTGCGTTTAAATGTCTAATCTCATAACAAATGGAGTATAGTGATATATAAATATGCTTATCGGTACATTTCTGTCAGGGAAAACAGGCGTAATCTTTACTTCCTTACTAATATTATAAATGCGAAAGTAACTCTGTCTGTCTGTCTGTTACGCTTTCACGCCAAAACTACTGGACCGATATAAATGAAATTTGGTACAGAGATAGAATAGACCCTGAGGAACAACAAAGGCTACTTTTTACCCGGGTGCGCTAAGTAGTTCCCTCGGGATGCGGGTGAAACCGCGGGAAACAGCTAGTGTGGAATAAATTATTAAGAGATTTTTTACATAAAATCAGTTATAATTTTTCTTTATTTATTTAAAAGGTATTTGGCTATTTGAATTTAAATCCTAAGCTATAAAATCATATCTTCCATATACTAATTGTGACCAAAACCGAGCGAAATTTTCCTAAGATTAAATCCACAACTTAAAATACAATGTAATATATTTAATAAAATTATAACAAAATAAAATAATCATCCATTTTAACTACTTTACGCCTAAATGTTATTTAAAATGTCAACTTCCAAATGTATAGACAAAAAAATATCAGAATTACGTGATAAAAAATAGTCGCGTAATTTCATTATGTGTGGAAAAGGGACAGTGTTATTCTTGTATAGATTTATCTCTGTCTCTCGCGCAGGGATTCGGTTTGCTTTAACGTGACAAAATGTATCATTGCGTACATAATTAACAATTATGATTACTTTTACATTGGTATTAATTCTACTTCTGTTAGTTTTATATTTTAGAGGCTCTTAACTGCCATAAAGATTTTTTTATATATCTTTTTATCGTGCGGTAGTCTCCCAAAAACTCGATAAAGGCTTGACTGATTTAGCTGTTTTTTTTTGTTTGACTGGATGGTTCTTCGAACGGGATTTTTTGGTCTTACTTTCTGTGAAATTTAAGGAATTTCCTATATTAGGAAATTCGCGTTCTCAATTAAAAGTCAACAATTTAAAGCCAAAAACTTTATTAATTAAATGTTTTCGATCTACCAAGCAAGGCAGTACATTCGGAAGTTGATATTTGTATGTTTTTTTTTTGTCTAAATCATAATTGTTTAAATAATTTAATAAATATGGTCTCAAGATTGTATGCCCGCCTATTTATGATTCTTATTGGATACTAATTTTTCTTTGTTTTATGTATCTTCAAGGCATGTCTTTTGGAGGTTCACATAAATTTTTAGGTTATGTGAAATAGTGTAAATTTATACAAAAATTGTAGATCTTTTTATTACCTACAACTTGGCCATTTTATAATATTTTCCTTCTTTTCAATGGGTTTCATCCTACTATTATTTTTAGGGTTTCAAAAATTATCGATCCTGGCCTAATAACGCTAAGAAAAGTTTAATAGGACAGACATTATTTGCTTTATTATCATATATAATCTCAAAAACATCCCTGAAACCACTACCTACCTGTCAAGAGACGCGTCTTGAAGAAATAAAAAAATACATATTGTTTGTCATGTAGGCAATAATTACACTTTATTTAACCAGTTTTTGGTTTGGCAATCAATTGTGACAGTTATGGATTCGCGTACATTGATTATGACGCGTAATATAAAAACAAATGAATCGCGTAATTCAGTTATTTTTTGTTTTGTGGGTAACAAATATTTCTTACGAACGGGAATTGGACCTGATACGACGCGCAGATGATTTGCTCATTATTATATTTTAAAAAACTTAACAAAAGCGTCGAGAAGGTATCGTATAGGGTACCAATATTTATATGAATGAGTGATTTTGAAACTATTGGTGTACTAACTAAATTCCGGGTTCAATTCCCGTGCGTTACAAATATTTGTATGGTGATGTGTATTGAAAAATATATGTGCTAGATCGACTAACTGTCCCAATGAACTTTTAATTAATTTTATTATAACTAAAATGCAATTAATTCACAGTAAATTCAATTAAATAATTTCACGTATATTTCCCGAATCATAAATGAGTTTGCCAGACATCAAAAAGTCTATAATTAGTGTAGATAAGTGAAAATTTAAAATTTTTAATTAATATAATGTAGTTGTAAGTCGATGTAAGAAGTGTAGCGATCAAATTGTTTTCAATCTTATTGTAGATTAAGAAATAATCAAATGTTTAGTCTATTAAAGTATTTAATGAAACATTTTATTTGTTTTATTTATTGTTGTTAGTTCATTTTCTATTTTCCTAGAAATTAAAAAGATAGAAAAAAATATGAGATTTTATTTAAATGAAGAGCTCGTGCCTAAGTAACAGCCGCACGGTTCGACCGATCAAAGGTTAAGCTGCGCTTGGCGCGGTCGGTCCGTGGATGGGTGACCATTTTTGTCATAGCGAGACTCCTCCGTGCCTCGGAAAGCACGTTAAGCTGTTGGTCCCGGCTGTCATTTGTAGATCTTTGATAGTCGTTACGGGTAGTCAGAAGCCAGAAAGTCTGACAACCAGTCTCGCCAAGGGGTATCTTGTTACCCGGTAACTGGGTTGTGGAGGTCAGATAGGCAGTCGCTCCATGTAAAACACTGGTTCTCAGCTGCATCCGGTTAGACTGAAAGCCGGCCCCAACATAGCTGGGAATAGGCTAGGCAGATGATTTAAATGAAACATTTTGCAGAGGTATTATTTCTATGCAAGTATTGTTTCTAATTACTCAGCAATATCCGTTAAATATTTTGACGAGAAAGAAGAAGTAACTCCATACATCCTTTGTTTAGGGATGGGTAATTTATATATATAAAAATGATCCATATTTCCTTTGTTCACGGCATCACGCGTGAACGGCTGCACCAATTTGAATAAAACTAGGTACGAAGATAGAGGAGACCCTGGAGAAGGTTTTAGGCTACATTTTATTCGAATTTAAAAGTAGCCTATGTTGTTCCTCAGGGTCTATTCTATCTCCGTACAAAATTTAATTTATATCGGTCCAGTAGTTTTGGCGTGAAAGCGTAACAGACAGACAGACAGAGTTACTTTGGCATTTATAATATTAGTAAGGATAGTATATTTATATTATTATACTCTTTGGTAATCAAATCATCAAATGACTCCCTCCTGCCGGGCCTACTGGGCCGAGCGGGAGGGAGTGTCAGACTGGTACTGACAAAACCCATCCATGTTCCTTCCTTTGTCTCCACGGTAACGCTTGCGAACAATCTCGCAACCCTATGCATACAAACTTCTGCATCCTAACTACCTACCTAATTGTGAATGTGAGTTTGTTACGCTTTGACAGTAAAACAGCTGAACAAATTTTGATGAAAATTGGTATGGAGATATAGGCGACCCTTGTAATAGGCTGATTATTCGTAAGGTAGTTCCCCAGGACTCGGGCCGTAGCAAACAGCCACTTTATTATATTAGAAGGATTCAACAACTTAGAAATGAATAAAAGAAATACGCGACTTATGATAAAATAATAATAAATAAAAATCTTTATTGACACAAAAACCTTACAATTTGCTTAGTGTCTAGCTCGTATTACAATTTTTTTTTTTTTGAAAGGCTTACAAAAGTTAAACCCTGCCTCCTAAACTAGGAAACCCTGTGACTTAGGAGTCAGTGTTCTACTGTCGCTTGGACTTTAATCTAACCCTTTTACTAGAGGAAACAAACGCTATATCAGCAGACTGTACAGGTACTCTTAAATAAATGTTATATAATATAAACAAAAGAGAAGAAAAATAAAAAATAATAAAAAAGTGAATAAGGTGTAAACTGTGAGTGAATGTGTGATTGTGTGTGTGGGTGTGCATGTGTGTGTGGGTGCAGTGTATATATGTGTGTGCGTGTGTATTGAAGTTGAGAATATTACATAGAAGGGAGTTTGAGTTGTTATGCAGTGCCAATGATAATCATTTATTTTATATTAATGAATTTACATGATCATTTATAAACTTAACAAATCTATTTTTGTGTAAAGACCAATAAACGTTGCCCCAATTTATATTAAAAATATTTTATTCACTTGATTTTTTATAAAAAAAAATATTTTAAAATGTATACCCCTTTTGAATCTAAAAGAGTACCATCACAATAGCATTAGCAGTTAAAATTATCAATATTAATTATATTTAATATAAAAATAAATACGATTTAAATACACCTTTACACAAACGATTTTGAGCTCCATTGCTAAGGTGACATGACAAAAAACAGTTGTTGAATAATTTTGGCATTGTAATTGGCATTTTGTACATTATTTTGTTCTCAACACCATCCTTATATGTATAGGAATAGAATTCAAAATTGGTTGAAAAAGATGCAAAAAGAGTTTCAATACCTATAATTGTAATTTTTTTGAGTAATCAGCGTGGTCCACTCAATACACATAGATAGGCACTTTACTGTTATCACAATCTGTTATCATCTTAAAAACTAATTACCATTTATCTAGAGAGTAGTATGAAGGAACATAATAAAAATGTCATGGAAATTTAAATTTTTGGTTCATAGATTACAAAAAACAGTTAAACAAATTGATTTGTTTTATCAAGTCATTCCGGACTTGAACTGTAAATAAGCATCATTGTTGAATAACAAGAACATAAACAATTGAGGAGCCTGTCTCGAGCCCAAGTATGCAGAATCAAAACCTGGCAAGTTCCAATGTGAGACAAAGCTTTTACTCAACGAATGATTAAGGTGTTATCCACACATTTCCCAGTCAGTGCTATCCGTGTCCCGAGTTGTCAATGTCAGTATTCCCGTCAGGGACGTGCCATCCATCACCCATATTCAAACACAATGTCTTTATTTAACAATGATTGCAATAGCGCTAGAAGAAGTAGATCACTAAGAAGACTATCAGCCGGCAAAACTAAAATATTTATTTATTAAACGGCTGTCAATTATGCTAGATAAAAATCAGATAGCACTGTCAGAGCGTCCGTGCACCAGGACACTGACGACCCGGATGCGCCTGACATGGAGTTGTGTGTACGAGTGCGTACAATTGGTATGTAACTGATCTTTTCCCCACAGCAGGGACGGGTCCCCGGAAATGCGTGGATAGCGCTTAAAAGGCAATTTTTACAAGGGTTTCTCAGCATCCCAATCAACGATATCCTTGTTATACCATATATATTTGCCCTTCACAGAGTCAGGAGCATCTAGGGCCAAGAACAGTGGCGCGGCCGCCCCCTCTTCAATGGTAAGCGGTCCTTTGTGCGATGACATGTCCGTGGCAACATACCCAGGGTGTACGGAGTTGACTTTTATATCTGGAAAAGTATTTATTTTAATAAAGCTGGATAAACTTACAGAATTTGAAGGAAGGTAATTTTATAACTAACAACTTGTTTCCGCGGTTTCGGTTTCACCCACGGAGGGAGTTCCCCGGAGGGAACTACTTCATGTACCGGATGAAACATAGCTTATAACCTTCTCCGAGGTTCCCTCTACCTCCGTACCAAATTTTATCCAAATCGGTTGAGTTGTTCTCAAGTAATGACAATGTGGGATAGGGATTTAAATTAAAGTTGACAGAGTTGCATACAAACGTTGACAAAAACATTGACAATGAAATCCTTTATTATCTATCGGATGCTTACATCATACGAAGAACACACCCTACAAGTTTGAGGTCTCTACAATATGCGGTTTAGGCTATGAGTTGATTCATCAGTCAGTCATTCATGACAAAGCATTTTATATGTATAGATAGATGAAAAAAGTTTTATAAAATGATAAATAAAACCTAACTCACCTCTACTTTCAAGCATTCTCTGCTGAATAATGCTGAGGGCAGATACTCCGACTTTGGAAACTACATATGAGGAGTTGCCCCAGTCCGCAGCATGAGTGCCTTGCTTCGCAGCATCTACGTACTGCTGCATCAGCTTCGAAAGTTCAGGAACCGTCAACTTCTCGTCCTTCAAACGCTCTCTCAAGTCTTTACTGGGAATTAGACCTAATTGGCCACAAGAACTGGAGATATTGACTACTCTAGCGCCATTCTTGAGGATAGGGAAGAGGGTCTCGCACGCAGATACCAGAGAAAAGTAGTTTACAAACAATGTTTGCTCAGCTTGAACTGCAACCGGCTCAGTGGCACTATTTTTGAAGGCAATAGCCGCGTTATTCACCAAAATATCAATGCCTTCATACTTATCTTTGATATAATCCCTAAAAGCTTCAAGGCTTTGCTTATCCGTGATGTCTAGTTGGTGATATTTAGGATTTAAACCTTCTTTTTCGAGGTCCGCGACCGCTTTTTTACCACGCTCGACATCACGTGAAGTCAAGTACACTACACCTTCAAAACGCTTGCAAAGGCCCCGAACTATAGCGAAGCCGATACCTTTATTCGATCCAGTTACTACGGCAACTTTTGTGGCCATTATTCACAATAAATCTGATGTAATTCTTCGAAAGTATTAGCAAAGGAACCGGGAACGGAAATACGCCAAATCCGAAACCAAAACACACGTGACGTAAATATATGTCAATGTCATAATCAAATTATACGTTTTGTTTCTGTCTTTCAAGTACACAACGCTAGAGCTTTTGGCGTTTTTACCCTTAGAATAATAACTAAAGCGTCTCTCTAGACTAGACTGAGATCTCGAGAGAGACCATGACTGCTCTTGTGAAAATTACTATATTCTATATATTTTTAGGCAAGCGTGCTCCATCGTCGACCACATCATAGTTTACCAACAGGTGAGATATTCTCCGAGATTAGAAGTCAACTTGTCTTAATTCTGCCTTGTAGTTTCATCCGCCCGTGGCATCGTGCGGCTGTATTTTTTTATTATTGCTCTGCTCCCAAGAGTCATAGCGTGATGTTGAATAAGCCATAACCGTCCTCAATATGAGATTAAGGGCAAAAAAAAAAATATCGGACTGCTAGTTTTGTAGTTTCATGATGATACTAGTAATAAAACACTTTTAATATAATATATTAGAAGTTTTATTGTTAATACATATTTTACAACCTACTTACATGTTATTCTTAATATCTACTTAATTTTAAACTATGAAAATGCAAGTTCCTATTTATTTATTTTACCTAGTAAAATAGAGAAAGATTACGTGAGAATTCCCTAAAAAACCAACCTCTTTTTTGTCTGCTATCTAGTATTAAACATATAATAAAAGATCACTGACTAACGGTAAATGAAAAACATCGTGAGGAAACCTAAACTTAAACCTGAAATCACCAATCCGCCTTGAGCAGTCGTGGTGATCAATGCTCATGCCTTCTCTGTATGAGAAGAGGCCTGTGCCCAGCAGTGGGACAATATATAGGCTGAACAAAAAGAACTGTCAAAAATTTCGTAACAAAAAATCGGTTACAACCGAAGCGTTGTGTATGATGAATGTGTGGTCCGTTATCAAGTCATGTCAGATTTACATAGAAACAAAAGACGATGTTCAGTACTCCTCCTCAGGTTTTTCTCCATCCCAGCTGACGATCTTCTTGTTGAACCAGACGAGCTTTCCCTTGAGGCTGTCGGGAGAGTCTAGGGCCACCCAGAGAGGAGCTGACGCCCCCTCATCGATAGTCATGGGGCCGTTGTGGAGGGACATGTCTGTGTCCACAAAGCCAGGGTGGACGGAGTTGACTTTTATGTCTGTGGAAGAAAAAAAAAGGTAAGTATATTTATGATTTGAAATATTAAAAGCGCGCCTTCAAGATTCGAGATTTGAATTGAATCGTTTATTTTCTGTTAACATCTAAATAGATTCAGCTGATTTGTTTTACTATAAAAGCGTAGTAGACAGACAGACAGAGCTAACTTTCGTATGTATAATATGAGTAAGGTTTGATAAGACATAATATTTAAACTTTTCTTTCTATTTTATCTATTGCTGGCACGACACTTGGCGTATTTGTCCAAATGTCGCATTATTTTATAAACATAAACTGAACTCTATTAGTAGTTCCATAATGTTCACTTTGTAATACGGTAATGGCACAAATATTGTGTATTTGTCCAAATATAAATATTTGGACAAATACACCAGTCAAAAGTAAATTTCCGATGTTTGTTTTCCTCTTGAAAACAAAGAAAGAAATATAAACCTTATTTCTATAAGCATATAGTGCAAATTCAAATGAAAAGATGTTTGAAAATATTTTTTCTAATAGAGTAAACTAACAAACAAACATTAGCTCCGTATTAGTGAGTATATCTATTTATTGACAAATTTTATCGTTATCTTCTGGGTAGCAACGCTTATCTGTGAAAAGTGTTGACTTTGGCTTGGCCTTTACCGTATATTGAAAAAATAAATAATAATAACACAGTACTGTTGTCTGCGCTAATTGATTTTACGAAAAATATAAACAAAACCATAACATGGTTCTAATTTTCTCACATCTATACATTTATGCTTAATGCTTTGTCCTGAATGACTGACGGATCAACGCACAGCCTAAACCGCTGATCGTAGAGACCTCAAACTTGGAGGGGTTTTTTTTTGTATGGCATCTCGCAGGTCATCCTAGAAGGTTGTCGACTGCTTAACCGGGCTTGCCTGTGAAGTGCCTTAAATAAATTTAGGGCCTCCAGCCAGGGCTTAACTTACAAAACTAAGCGACTACACGCTAAGCGCACCCCTAGTGGGGTACGGGCCTCGGCTTAGGGCGTCGCTGGGAGAGGACAGCAAGAGACAGGCTGGATCAGAATATATATATGATTATTATAATCGGGAATTTTAAAGCAATCAGCTCAGCTCGCGGGCCGGCTCGTCGAGCTAGGTCAAACTTGGAGGGTATTCTTTGTTTGAAGTAAGTATCCAATAAGAAATAATTTTCCAAAATTCTACCCCTAAGGGGGTGAAAAGGGAAGGTAAAGCTTGTATGAAACTCTGTCATGTTTATTTGAATTTGTATTGCGAACGCGGGCGAAGCCGCTGGCGGAAAGTTGGGAGATAAATAAAATGGCATTAAATGATGAATGATGATGTTGAGAGCATGAAATTGACATAAACGCGCCATCCTTACACAATTTGGTAATGTCTGTCGCAAAATTAGAACAAAATAGGTTACGACTATGTTTAAATTTTTCATTGGTATCGGCTATATAAGTAATGTCTCACCTCTATGATCGAGCAGTCTCTGTTGAATATTACTGAAACCCGTCACACCGACTTTAGCAACTCTCAACGATGAATTTCCCCACTCTTCAGACGGCTGTCCTGTCTTCACAGAATCTACATACTGCTGCATCAGCTTCGAAAGACCATCCACCGTCAAATTCTCGTCTTTAAGCTGTTCTCTCAGCGCCAAACTTGGGATATTAAATTAGTCAAATGGGCGTACGAACTTGAGATGTTCACAACTCTAGCACCATTCTTCAGGATTGGGAAGAGAATTTCACACGTAGATACCAAACAGAAATAGTTTACATGCAAGGTTTGTTCGGCTTGTACAGCGATTGGTTCCGGCGCGTTTCTAGCAAACGAAATGCCAGCATTGTTGACCAAAATATCAATGCCTCCGTACTTGCTTTTGATGTAATCTCTAAAGTTTTCAACGCTTTTTGTATTTGTTTTGTCCAGCTGGTGGTATTTAGGATGCAAACCTTCTTTTTCGAGGTCGGTGACAGCCTTTTTCCCACGCTCCTCGTTTCGCGATGTCAAGTATACATCGCCGTCAAAACGCTTACAAAGTCCATGGACTGTAGCAAAACCGATGCCTTTATTGGAGCCAGTTACGACAGCGACTTTAGTAGCCATGATTAATGTTATATTCGATTATTATTCAGCGTAACACAACTACGTACACTCACAGCGAGGTTTAACTTGAAACTAATCGCACAAGGATGCCTCCATTACTTTTTATACTTTAATAAAACATGCTGAATAATGTCTAGCTTTAAAAGCAAATCATCACGACAGATCTGTGTTGCGTCACCTCGTAAGTTCTAAAACTAACTGGGAACACCATGACTTGCTAAAAGCTAAAACAAATTGTAATGTATACACTAAATTTTATCCATGGTAACTTGTGTGAGTCACTCAAGGACAAATTCATTGACATTAAACAGCGGCAGCGTCTGAGATTGCGTAAAAGAGCGTTATTTGAAAATAATGCCTATGCTACTCATTTTAAGGTACATTCTAGAGTATTTGTCTCGATAAGAGCGAGAGAGATATATCAATATTCAATATTCATGGTGGACTTCCAAAAAATAATAATATAGACAGTAACTTCTAGTCACCGACTTCTAGACACCGACTTCTAGAGCAATGTTCTGGTTTCAGCAGAAAGTAAATTTTATTTTTCTCTTTTGAGTGGTTTTGGAAGTCGATTGTATTTTTGTGTAAAAAGACATTCTGTCTGTCTGTCCGTGTGTCACCACCGATTTTTTTATTTTCAGTGTCTCGATCTTTTTATCTTATTAGCATATTTGTGTACACTACTTTTATTGCTATAAGAATATATCACCAAATCATCTAAGTATGCGCAGATACCTAAAACTATTATTATAACATAAATTATTATTTACAAAACTATTAATCCTCATCCTCATCATCATCAGCCTTTATACTGTCCCACTGCTGGGCACAGGCCTCTTCTCACACAGAGAAGGCATGAACATTGATCACCACGCTTGCTCAAGGCGGATTGGCGATTTCAAACTTTTTAAGTTTAGGTTTCCTCACGATGTTTCCCTTCACCGTTAGACAGCGGTGTCAAGATAAAACGATATACAAACATAGAAAGTAAGTAATGTGACTTTAGAAAAGTCACATTGGTACTTGCCAGGTTTCGAACCCGCACACTCGTACACGAGTGGCAGGTGCCTTAACCACTAGGCCACCACGACTTTTTATTACCTATGTTGACAAAATTTATATGGGACCATCGCTGAAGTATGACGTTAGAAACAAAAATATCAAAATCAATTTATAATTGGCGGAGTACTCGCGTTAAAACAGACAGTCGAATTGAAAACCTCCTCCTTTTTTGAAGTCGGTTAAAGAGTTCCGTATAGCAAGAAAGTACCGTCTGTAATAATCTGGAAAGCTAGACTAGCAATATATTATGTTTACGCGTATTTGCTCGCTTTATTCACACAGGCGCTTGCAAAACTAATTTTAATAAATTTCGGCCGGGCGGCGATTAGTGGTTACTGGTGTTTCTCCATCAGGCGTTTGCCTCAGCCGTGACCAGCGGCTTAACGTGCTTCCTGAGGCACGGAGGAGTCTCGACTCAATATGACATAGATGGTCACCCGTCTACGGACCGACCGCGCCAATCGCAGCTTAATCTTTGATCGATCGACCCGTGCGGCTGTTACTTAGCCACGAGCTCCTCTTTGCTCTTTTTTTTTCCCTCTCTCATAGTCCGATAAGTCGGCAGTCCGACACGACCAGGGAGAGTTCAGGCGCAGGACCGACAGCGCCACGAGCTCTCCGAGGCACGGAGGGGTCTCGCTATGTTAAGAAATCGGTTACTCATCTTTGGTTGCTAATCCATCGATCCACATGGCTGTTACTTAGCTACGAACCAGTGGCGGTCCAAGGGGCGGTGACCCCAAATCGTACACGTGTATTGACAAGCCTCAAAATAATAATCAATAAATGAAAAATTTTATTGTAACTAAGCCTTGGTAGGTAATTGAAATAAATCTGTAAATTTTAGAGCTTGCTTGAAATTTTCGGCTTTGGCCAACATTTCGGCCAGTTTTGGTAAAATATTAGGCTGCTACCGCGTCTGCTACGAATCCCTCAATCCCCTTCTTATAGGAAGAAGTCATAATATCGTTTTGATAAATGTATTCATCATCAGCCTATATATCTGCTGGGCACTGGCTTCTTCTCACACAGAGAAGGCATGAGCATTGATCACCACGCTTGCTCAAGGCGGATTGGCGATTTCAGACTTTTGAAATCCAGGTTTCCTCACGATGTTTTCCTTCACCGTTAGCAATGGTGTCAGATATACTAGAAAGTACATATGAATTTTAGAAAAGTCACATTGGTGCTTGGCAGTTTTCGTACACGTGAGGCCACCGCGACTTCTTTATTGCAATAATAATATATTGGAATATAAATTGCAATCCTTACTAATATTATAAATGCGAAAGTAACTCTGTCTGTCTGTCTGTCTGTCTGTTACGCTTTCACGCCAAAACTACTGGACCGATATATATGAAATTTGGTACAGAGTGTACCTATATTGGAAATTCCATTTATATACGCCATTTTTCCGTGAGATGCACTTTGAAAGATAGATAGATATCAATTTTGATAGCTAAAATAAAATTTTAAAATGTATGCAGCCCGATTGTATCTTACAAGTTTTATAAAAATTGATAATGTGATTAATTGCTGTGACTAAGCTAATTACACAATTTAATTAAGTATTAAAGTAATATTATGTACACATTAGTGTTGTTTTTCTTTAATTTTCGGTTTCAGTTAAATTTTATTTCGGTTTAATTAGGAATATCATTAACAAATTCGATTTCATAGCGAAGTTTCTTCGAGTTCGAGTTCAAGTTCGAGTTCGAGTTCGAGACTTCGAGTTCAATTTCGAGTTCGAGTTCGAGTTCAAGTTCGAGTTCAAGTTCAAGTTCGAGTTCAAGTTCGAGTTCAAGTTCAAGTTCAAGTTCGAGTTCAAGTTCGAGTTCAAGTTCGAGTTCAAGTTCGAGTTCAAGTTCGAGTTCAAGTTCGAGTTCAAGTTGAGTAAAAAAAAGATACTTATTATTTTATTCTTTACCAACAATGTCTATCTCGAGATAAATCTTTGGATTATTGACTCCATGTGTAGCGTTACCCGCCCCCGCTCCCTTCTTACCGCGCAGGCGATACGCGAGTTAAACCATAGTATTATGGTTAAACGGTCGGCCTATAGTTCCAGTCTTCGACTTCAATAAGATAGTAATATTCGCAATTTCGAAAAGTATATTCACGAATGCGAAAACGAAACCTCGGTACGTCACTACAAGAAACAGATCAGAAAAACTGATAGCGCAGAAAAAATGTGCCTAAATTGCAATAAATTAAATTAACACGTTTTTACGATTCATCGATAAGATTTTGATTTCGTTATCTGTTTAAATTTACTTGTAGTTAATGGCATTGGTACGTTTTGGTATGCTATCAAGGATTCTACCTTGATTCTTGCTTGATGTTTGGTCTTTTCAAGGCAAGCCTGAGGAGGTACTCGATGGAGGATGGAGGGATGTTCGAAAGTGATACCGCGCCCCCGGAGTACAAAGGGCTTAGGAAGGAACATGGATGGGTTTTAGTTGGTAAGAGTCTGACACTCCCTCCCGTCCCACCCACGTCGGTCTACACCAACACCCTCCGTTTCACGTCTCTACGATTAGCGGTTTAGGCTGTGCTTTGATCCGTCAGTCATTCAGGACAAAGCATTTTTAACCGATTTCAAAAAAGGAGGAGGTTCTCACTACGACTGTATTTTTTGTTGTTTAATACCTTAGAACTTTCGACTGGATGAACCATAGATTTATATTTATACTAGCTGTTTCCCGCGGTTTCACCCGCATCCCGAGGGTACTACTTAGTGCACCCGGGTAAAAAGTAGCCTATGTTGTTCCTCAGGGTCTATTCTATCTCTGTACCAAATTTCATTTATATCGGTCCAGTAGTTTTGGCGTGAAAGCGTAACAGACAGACAGACAGACAGACAGACAGACAGAGTTACTTTCGCATTTATAATATTAGTAAGGATAAGGATTTCTATGGGATGAACCGATTTTGATGATTCTTTTTTATTTGAAAGGTGGTGCTTCCCGCGTGGTCTCATATTATCAACATCGGTTCTGTCGTTTTATATGTATAGATAGATATTAGATGCATGTCTGTGCTTATGAATTAGACACGAGCGTTTCAGAAATATTGAAACACGTGGTACCTAATAAAAAATATTCAAAAATATATCGTCGTTGCGCGTGCAATACCGCGTGAGAGCAGTTTGTAAATACCGCGTAAAAACCGCGTAAAAAATTTTAGCCATTTTATCGACTAAACTTTATAGCAGCTCCTTTGTGACAAATGAATTGTACTACTTATATAAATTCTGCGACGTTTAAATAAAAATAACTTAATTCAGGTAAAAAATTGTTAGCGCGATGTGTAATTTTTGCGCCTTTTTCTGTTGCGCGGTATTTATAAACTGCTCTTTCGCAGTTTTGCACGCGCAATGACTATATAAGTACTTCGTTATTGTAACGAACCTTCTTCTTATCACGTGGGCAGGTTTACAAACAAACACACAAACAAGAATTTTAAGTAACAAAACTAATCATACATTTACACTTTACAGGAAAGGTCGGTAAAAATAACACGATAACATTGTAAAATTATTGAAAGAATGAATAATGAAATTAATAATATGCCTCCCGTTATTTATAGGTACCTAGCTAATTTGTTTTTGTTGATTAAAAATGACTGAATTAACAATAACAAGTTTTAGTCATCATACTACGCATTTGATTTTCAAATAGTTACATCTTATATACTAATCACTACATAGTAGGTATAAAACAAAGTCGCTTTCTCTGTCCCTATATCCCTATGTATGCTTAAATCTTTAAAACTACGCAACGGATTTTGATGCAGTTATTTTTATAGATAGAGTGATTAATGGGGAGACTAAAACCTTAGTAGGTATATATATATAATTTGTCAAGTTATTGTATCCATTAGCTAAAATATCGTGGGTGAAGCCGCTGGCGGGAAGCTAGTATACATATAAAGCTGAAGAGTTTGTTTGTTTGCTTGAAGGCGCTAATCTCAGGAACTACCGGTCCGATTTGAAAAATTATTTTAGTGTTAGATAGCCCATTTATCGAGGAAGGCTATAGGCCTAGTTTGAACAAATATAAGTAAAAGTAGATACGAGGCTGTGGGATTGCTCGAAAGAGTTACCGTGTTCTCGGAACAGCCGAAGGAAGGGACACGGATGGACTTTAGTCAGTAAGAGTCAGACTCCCTTACCCTCCGTCCACAGGAGGGGGTCATTTGATGGTTCCCATCCTTATAAAAGACAACCACACGCTATTCCTCTTATTATACAGATGTCGGTGAGTTGCAGTACTGGTAAGTCCTTTTTAGCACTGCCAGTTTTTGAGAAAAAGAGAAAAGAAATGTCATTTCTCCCCCTCTCCATGGACTCACCGTCTGCCTAGCCTTTTCCCAACTATGTTGGGCTCGGCTTCCAGTCTAAGCGGATGCAGCTGAGTACCAGTATTTTACGTGGAGCGACTGCCTATCTGGCCAAGCCAGTTACCGGGTAACAAGACACCCCGGCAGCCAGTAGTCGACTTTCAAAGGTACCAACAGCTTAACGTGCTTTCCGAGGCACGGAGCAG
The DNA here is from genome assembly GCA_963891755.1 of Pyrrhia umbra. Lineage (NCBI taxonomy): Eukaryota > Metazoa > Arthropoda > Insecta > Lepidoptera > Noctuidae > Pyrrhia > Pyrrhia umbra. The sequence goes on from OY982944.1 coordinate 1,540,198, forward strand.
TCTCGGTATAACATAGATGGTCACCCATCCGAACGCGCCAAGCGTAGCTTAACCTTTGATCGATCGATGCGTGCGGCTGTTACTTAGCCACGAGCTTCTCTAATGAATAAAAAAGTACCTATATTTATTTGCAGCCAATCACGATTGGTAAACCTATAATAACATGAAAATTAATCTTTTACAATTACATGGATAAATTCTTTAGTTTATAGCTTTTTCCGCTTGATAAATCTATAATCTATAACAAGAACTATGATAATGAAATCTACTTAATGCTCTCTGATATTAGAACTGACGTCAGAGTCTATTAATTGATACTATTTTGTTGAATGAATAGTCAAAAACCAGAAAGTCTGACACCCAGTCTTACCAAGGGGTAATCGTGTTACCCGGTTATTCACGATTCAAGTTTGAGAGCGTGACACAGCTACTAACGTCGTATAGCTCCGTATCTTTTTACAACGAAAATAATCTTGTTTTGGCACGTCATGGTAAGGCCCCAGGTCAGGTCAGATAGGTAGTCGCTCCATAATGTAAAACGCTGATACTCAGCTGCATGTGGATATACAGGAACGCGACTCCAACATAGTTGGGAAAAGGCTAGACAGATGACTGTGTGCACTGTATAAGCAAGTCATGATTTGAATCTACTAGATTATTCTGTAACGAAAATCCTTACTTAAGTAAGTCTGTTTGTTAATTTAAAACAGAATACCACAAAATATCCTAGTAATATTATAAACCGACACTGTCGTACAACAAAGTCGGATCTACAAAATAGCTACTTTACAGGAGAGCACTTAAAAGTTTTGATTTTCTTCGGAACGTATTGGAAATACAACTTTGTTTGTTTTAATATCTCGAAAAGTACCAGATATATAAATTTTTTTCTTGCTTATATCGATAGATTATGTTTAGTTGAAGCTGATTTTGAAAAAAATCACAATTTCATTGTATTATCACATCTGACTTTGTTCTACGACAGTGTCGAAATGCGAAAGAGTAAGAATGTATGTTTGATAATGTTTGTTACTCTTTCATGCACAGAAAAACTACTGACTGGATTTGAATGATATTTAGTACACACGTAGTTTATAACCTGGATTAACATATAGGATACTTATTATCTGGATGAAAGATGTAAAATTAAAACCGCGGGAAACAGCCTGTTCCAATTGATTTTAAGAAAAATGAAAACAAAGTCGTGACCTATTTTGTTCTAACTCTGCCATATTAAGATGACCTACCAAGATATTAACAAAATAGCCTAAGAATGGCGCATTTATGTTAATTTTATGCTCTAAACATCACCATTTGTCATTTAATGCCGTTTTATTGATATGAGAGGGAAATTTAGAACAAATTAGGTTATGATTTTGTTTACATTTTTCTTAAAATTTACATAGTACAGACTATAGTAAAGAAGTTTGTATGGCCATGGTTTGTATAACTTTGCTAGGTTTTTTTCCGGATGGGTAATCATCAAATGACTCTTTTCGCTGTGGGTGGAGCAGGAGGGAGTGTCAGACTCTTACTGACTAAAACCCATCCATGTTCCTTCCTCAGCCCTTTGTGTTCCGGGGGTGCGGGAACTCTTTCGAACATCCCGCAGCCCTGGCAGGATTTATTGCTAGGGACCCACAGGCTTGGCTCTATTACAGATCTCTTTTTTTTTTAAATAAGAGCATTATGAACTTGTGTTGTGTAAACTAAACGTAAACCAATAATATTGATTGCCACCAAAAACTTGTACAACAGTAGTTAAGAAAATAATTATCATTAATTAATCCTATATTTAGGAAATTTTCCGAAACTAGGCTAATCTTTTAATAAAATTCACAGACGATCAATAAAATAATGGCCTAGTTTTTTTTTTATTTATTTAAATAAAAGTAAACAAATAAACTTATAAACTCTCGATCTTCACAATGCCGTTGACACTTTATCAAAGTAATATCGCTTTCGATAAACATCGATTATTATTTATTAATCTTTTTCCAACAATTGTAGGTCTTCCGCCATGATATTATCTGTGCCAATTTAATTAACACCTACAAAAAAATAACGTGTCATTATTGCTAAAGTAATAGAGCATGTTTTTGAATGAAAGTTAGTTTTTTAAATGTAACGTTTTTTATCGATTTCTTGTAAGATTATTTCTATAAAAGTAGTTGATTAGTATTCGACAATTAGACAGTAAAACACAGCATTCGACTGTTTAGGATCCTGTCGGAAACATCAAGTGCGACATTGTGAAAAAAAATATCGTGTTCTTTATTTGAATTCGGAGGATTTCTTTCATGTGCAACGACATCTGTTTTAAAAAATGTTCGGTGAGTTTTTTTTTAATATTTTAATTATTTTTCTATGCGTTTAATTATTTATTTTTGTTTTTAAAATTTAGGTTCATATTAGTAGGTATCAAATTAAATTAGAATGATTATTTAAAAAAAATACACTAACATTAAAATTTCGCATTAAAAGTGCGTTATTAATTTCAATTAATAATACAAATTTGTTTTATAACCTAATTATTAAAATATGTAATTTAATAATTAAATATTGCTTACTTAAACGACAAATAATATGTGGCTAGCTCTATCTACTAATAAACATTTTAATAAGTATTTTTTATATCAATTTAGGTAAATCTAGATTTTTGGAAAAGGTACAAAGGTCAGATATTTAATATTATACCTTAGGTACTTCCCTTAAAGTGTAGGTTTAAGCTTAAGTCTAGACTCGTCTCTAACCTAACGTGCCCACCGCAAAATAAGTTTTGCATAGCTATAGATGTGAAATATTAATAAAATACCTAATTAGTTTAAAATTATATATTTTTTTATCGGCTACTCTCGGTTGTAACCTCGACCTTAAACTTACATGTACCTTTATCTATTACTAGCTGTTTCCCGCGGTTTCACCCGCATCCCGAGGGAACTACTTAGCGCACCCGGGTAAAAGGTAGCCTATGTTGTTCCTCAGGGTCTATTCTATCTCTGTACCAAATTTCATTTATATCGGTCCAGTAGTTTTGGCGTGAAAGCGTAACAGACAGACAGACAGACAGACAGAGTTACTTTCGCATTTATAATATTAGTAAGGATTGTTCCAAAGTTGAATAGCAATGAAGTAGGTAGGTAGGGACCCACATGATTAATTATAAATTGTTCATTATTATCAAGTGTTTTCTTTTTAAATTGTTACTCTTAAATTCCAAGATGATAGCGTTAGATCCACTTTTAACCACACTCTTTCTTAATCAATGTAGGCACCCATTTGTAATTAAAAATTGTGAGCGCGGCAAAAGCCATTATTTTGTTTTTTAATAAAAAAAACGGGACCCTATTATCAAGACTTCACTGTCCGTCCGTCTGTCACCAGGCTGTATCTATCCCATGAACTATGATAGCTAGACAGTTGAAATTTTCACAGATGATGTATATCTGTTGCCGCTATAACAACAAATACTAAAACCGCTCAAGTGCGAGTCTGACTCACATAAGACCGGTTTTTGAAGGATAAAAAGTATTTTTTTTAATATTCAAAACGATTTTCCTTACAATATGTACCTATAAGTAAAATTTTATCATCATGGTGTTATGTCATTGTGTTACAAACTCAATTTCAACGTGTACAGTGACGTTAATCGTTACTAATTAATGATTATTGTGGATTAGACGATTAGAATAAAGGCAAAGTTTCATTGATATAGAAATTAAACGCTATTGGTTACGTAAAAATAGTCCTACATGAAATTTGAAACAGGTATAAAGAATGACTAGCCTTCAACCAGCGGCTTCGCCCACATAGGCTATACAAATTCAAATAAAAATGACTAAGTTTCATCCAAACTTTGTCCCCCTTTCTCACCCCCTTAGGGGTAGAATTTCGGAAAGCCCTTTCTTATCGGATGCCTACGTCATACAAAGAACACACCCTCCAAGTTTCAGGTCTCTACGATCAGCGGTTTAGGCTGTGCGATGATCCGTCAGTCATTCAGGACAAAGCATTTTATATGTATAGAATCTATACATATTAGCATTTAACTATCGCTATGACAAAGATTCTATGCCGACCCCAACATAGTTGGGAAAAGGCTAGGCCTAGGCAGATGATCATGCTTGTCTCATATTGGTCATAGCGTGATATTAAATAGCCTATTACCACACGCAACAATCGTGCTATCAAATGCAAAAGAATTTTCAAAATATGACTGGCAGTTTAAGAGATTAGCGCGGTCGAACAAAAAAACTCTTTTCCAATTATTTTTTAACCACGTCCCGAGGAAATTATTACTGTAGAGATGACTATACTGTATAGTCATTACTATTCATCATCATCCTCCTGTACTTATCCCAATTTTATTTGGGGTCGGCGCAGCATGTTTTCTTCTTCCATACTCTTCTATCTGCCGTCATCTCGCTAGTAACATTCATTCTAATCATATCAACCTTCACATAATCCATCCATCGTTTCTTCGGTCGTCCCCTTCCTCTATATCCATCCACATATATGTCCACAATGATATACATATTCACAATGATAGTCATTATTATTATATTTGTATATATATATATATGTCTTTGCCATGCACGGGACTGCAGAGTCCCGGACCTTTGGGAGGCGAACGTGGGACCTAAGCCAACACGCTGAAGCCCTTTGAGACAACTATAATGAAATGTGATGGTGACACAATATGACCGGTGATTGTCCCTGTATACACTATAGAAATACACCCAGGGACAATCCCCGGGTTGTGCAGGACTATTGCATATGGAAAGATACTACTTGGGCTATTATGATGGGATGATAGTGGACTGTGGCGCCTGCCGAAACAATCTATACTAATATAATAAAGCTGAAGAGTTTGTTTGTTTGTTTGAACGCGCTAATCTCAGGAACTATTGGACTGATTTAAAAAAATCTTTCAGTGTTAGATAGCCCATTTATCGAGGAAGGCTATAGGCTATATATCATCACGCTAAAATCAATAGGAGCGGAGCATCAACGAAGAATGTTTCAAAATCGGGGGTTGAGTTAGCGATGACCCAAAGTTACTATTCCACGCGGACGAAGGCGCGGGCAGAAGCTAGTGAAATGGCAGACGGAGACTCGTCAGCTCACTAACCGGGTCCCCAGGAATAGTTGCTCAAATTGCAACAAGGAGGCAGTGCTTATTGGTCAATGGAATTAGGTCAATCGCCTTCATTTCATGTTGCCATTTCTGAGCGCGGGCAACGCATCTTTAGTTTATAATATCATGGTTTGAAAAACGATTCCCGTTGACAGCGATGCAGATGAATATTTCGATGCCTAATTTCTTTAGTATATTTTTTCTATTCTCATGTTTTCATATTGTAAATCGTGCTTCCTACTATATTATATCTGTACCAATTGAGTTTACGAAAAATGAAAACATAATCATAACCTATTTTGTTCTAATTTTCCCACATAGATAAATAAAATGGCATTAAATGATGATGTTTAAAGCATGAAATTAACATAAGCGCGCCATCCGTACACCATTTTGTTAATTTCAGTGGCAGAATTACGACAAAATAGGTTACGACTTTGTTTTCATTTTTCGTATAATCAATCGGTACCGACAATACTATTTTAAACGTGAAAGTTTGTAAGAATGTATGGATGTATGTTTGTTACTCTTTCACGCAAAAACTACTGAACGGATTTCGATGAAATTTGGTACACACATAGTTTATAACCTGGAGTAACATATAGAATACTTTTTACCCGGGTGCGGGAAGTAGTTCCCTCGGGATACGGGTGAAACCGCGGGAAACAGCTAGTGTTCTCATAACTTGACTAAAAGTCTTGACCTTTACCTTAGCTAGAACAATTACAGCCGAATATCCTGAACGAGATAAAATCTAACATAACACGATGATAGGAAACAATTAAAATCGATATTCATTCGATTGATATCTCGATACTATATCGATAACAATCAAACAAAGTCTGGGTGTACAAAATGCTTTTATTCATATTATATTGTAGGTATCAACTAGATATTTTTACATCTATACATTCGTCACCTTCCAACTCCAGGTCTTGAGGCGTATTTTTACCTGAAAAATAAATATGTTTGTATGTTTTAGTGCAATTATCTCAGAAATTACTGAATTGAGTTTGGTTCATAATTTCAGTAATCAAAATCACAGGGGGCATGGCCCCACAAAACCGTACACTTCAAATTGTACATAATAAAAATAAAAAAAATATGGAAAACTTAAGCTAACTATCAACTTTATGCATAAAATAGTTTTTTTAACTTATTTAGGTATTTTTAACTTGTTTGTTGATATACCCCCTTAAATATTAGATTGTGACCATATCTTTTTTGAGTGATATTAGCCAATTGACTTATGAAAATAAACAAATCACTTGTATCTATTGCCACACAAAATCTATGAGAGAATTGTTTTACAGCTCATAAAAACATTGTCAATTGTTGTAGTGTGTCATCTGCTCAATTGAACCTAGGATGTCATTAGCAGCAGCAGTGCATCCAATCCAATCGTTAAACCAATGGGATATATCTTAAATTTATGAGAATTAAAGGAAAATAAAAAAAGCAACTTACTTGATATTAAATCACCATCAAAGTAGAATTTAAGTTTATCCAGTGGTGTTTCTAAATACTCTGCACATTTTATCATTGCGGACAATAATTTATCTTCCGCTTTGAGAGTAGTTTCAAACGGTTTCTTCTTATTCTGACATTGGAATTTGATTTTTAATCCATTTGTTACATGATTCTCGGTATCCTCCTTAACTAAATGTCTTACATCTTGATTAACGATACCTCCGTCAATAAATTTCGCTATACTATAGTTTATTGAGTCTGGAGTATCGTCAATTTTCAATATCCTATCGTTGTAAGTAAACAATAATTTATCGTTACTCACACCCTCTTTCTCGGTAAAATAATTAAATATCTGCGTCAATTTTTGATACTTTCTTATTTTGAATTTGAATATCTCCAAATTCTGCCAGTACACCTTGACTGACATTTCCTCGTTATCCTCTTCCAAGGGGTCCGTTTCTATGACCTCGACATCATTGTTAGCTGGTTTTACGTTTGACGAGAATAGCTGCTGACTATCACACTGGTCTGGGTACTCGTCAGTGTTACCGACGCTGTATGTGGGGTAGTAATGTGTACTTAAAGGTACAGACGGTGTGAATAACGCGTTAAATATTTCTCTTATGTCGTCGTGCCTTCGGCTGCGGCCTCGGCCTCTCGGTGAGGCTCCTCTACCTCTTGCTCGGGCTCCTCTTCCCCTCCTAGACCCACCCCGCCCTCTTGTTGTATTAGGAGCACTCTGTTCTGGGGCCGTAAATGGTTCTGGCGCTGGAGGATTCAATAAAGGACTAGTCCTACCTCCGCTGGAATTAGAAGTTTTCCGTCTAGTAGACCTCGCTGCCCGCTCAGAAGGCACGGAAGCCTCACTTGCGGTCTTACGCTTGCCACCACGGCCTCTTTTTGGTTTTGTCTTGCTATTCTTGGCTATTATCGCGTCCAGGGAGAATTCATCGTTGTCTGTACTATTTAGAGTTGTGTTAAGATCTTCAACAACAATAGCTGGTGGTATTTCAACCGTATTCGACAATGTTTTGCTTGTTTGAGGGATTTCAGTGGTGTTATTTAAAACAGCACTTTCAACTCTTTCCTGTACATATGTGTTTTTAATTGTTTGTAGTTTTTGAGCTATGTTCCCGTAACAATCGTCTTCGGAGTCCGATGAAGACATTATCTTCAAGTTTTGTCACAAAAACATCAGTCTTACACAAAAATAATAATGAATTCGATTGATCTTCTTTGCAAATTCAAAATATTTGAAGTTTGTAGTGATGTAGCGGGCAGCGGCTGCGACATAAGCGTCATTTGCTTAGAATATCGATACATGAATAATTTTACAAAAAAAATTTTAGTTGTGAACGTGACAAGTCACGGTGATGAGTAACTATATCTCACTTATAGACATATGATTATTATAGGTACATATTTTTGATAACAAAGCTTATTTTGTAGAGATATGATAATATTCATTTCGTATTAATGAATCAAAACTATAATTAGAAGATTACGTTACTGCCTGGTAAGAAATAAAATATAAAAAATATTATTATAACCACAACAGACCAAAAAAGCTGAATTCATTTATAATTAAGGATTACGTAAATTAATTCATAAATAGTCGATAATTAACCTCTCAATGTTAAACAGCAACAGAGGAACAACTCTATGTGCCAGATGTGTCATTATTTGCGTTATGTTACTATCCGTAGACTGAAGTTATAAAATAATAAAAAATATAGTGTACTCAAACGTAAACAGCGTAAAATATCAGAGAAATTATTATCAATCTATTATAATCGATTCATGTTACTTAAAAGTTTTCCTGTTTACAAAACAATTTGCAATAATAAAACGCAATATGTTGCGTTCATAATTAAAACACATTATATGTATGTAGTTTATTTTCTTTTACGGAATATTCTTATCATAAGATTTATATGTACTTACAGATTATTGGGGAAATCATGTTACTAATAAATTGATAAGTATTAAGTGCTATTGATAAAACAACATTTAATTTCAACAATTAATGGCAACGTTTGACATCTGCTAGTAATCTTCCATTGAGACCGAGTCTATACCGAATATAAATATTATAATATTGATATCTGGGTTTACTTGAACTGGAATCTTTTCATATCTTACGCAAATACGAATAGCTTATTGATAACTGAACTGAACCATTTTAAAACTTAAGCGGGCTTCGTGGTGTTGTAGACCATTATACAACATTCATAAAATTATGTAGGTACCTACCTCCTATTTGAAGTTTGGAAGTCTGTTATTATATTAAGGCCCAAGTTCGCCAACAAGATAACGGTCCGATTAACTTAAAACAGCTGTTTAGCATAAATTCAAACTTCCAATTTTCGATGGTTAACGTATTATTAGAGATTTTTATTCCTGAAACAGTTGGTTACCAAACCAGGGTTGAACTAGAAGTGGGTAACAGGAAAATTCCAGCTTCCTGGTTAAAAAACGGTTTTATTTAATGGGCCGATTAGGTAACCATCTGTTGGTGAACTTGGGCCTAAGTTTGGAAGCAAAAATACTATTTTCTATGCAGCACTTTAAAATAGGTAATTATCCTTTTTGTTATCGAAAGCAATCTTCTTACAAATTATTACCATAATATTCATAAACACAATCTTGTAATATTTCTTTATTGAACATAATAAAATGAAATCAAACCGCTTGTTTTAATCTCAATTATTATTGTTTCATTGTAATTGTAAAATACTTTTGTTTTAATGTTGAGTAATCACATAGTTTTGATTGTTATTGATAATTATTTACCTACGTATAAATGGTGATTGTTAAAAGTTTAAACCTAGGTATGGTAGGCGGTTCATGATAAATAATTAGCATACTTTTAATAGTTTTTAATTATATCGATACATAGATATTATAATTAAGTCAACTTTTACCATAAATATTTAGACGAAAAACATAAAATAATAGCAAAATTATTCAATTTTATCCTACAGTAGCTTTAGCCACACACGTGGGCACGTGTGCTATATAAATTCAGAATAAAAAAAATTACAGAGTTTCATTCAAACCTTGTCCCCCTTTTCCACATCCTTAGGTATAGAATTTCGGAAAATCCTTTCTTATCGCATGCCTACGTCAAACAAAGAACACACCCTCCAAGTTTCAGGTCTCTACGATCAGCGGTTTAGGCTGTGAGTTGATCCGTCAGTCATTCAGGACAAAGCTTTTATATGTATAGATTTTAATAGATCGTAAATGACAGTTCTTCCGTTTTATGTTTAGGTAAACGCATAATAATATTATTTTGGTGCTGTTAGAATACTCACGTGTCCATTTTCCCTGTACACGAGATTTACAATCTTTTAGGTAAAAAAAAATCGAGATAAAATCCAATTTATCGATAAGAATGATGTTCAAAAATCGATCCGCATAAAAACATTAATTGATACACATCTATGGACAAATTCTTTCGCCATAGTGTTTTTTCATGTAAGTAAGTGGTTGAAGTGATCTGATTGTTATTTTAATAGCAATTAATTATGATACTTTATTGCTTACGGATCTATGTATGTATATTACGCCATAAAACCACAAATTTTCATCATCCAACAAATTTCGAACTACTCTAATCCAAAAATTAAGCAACTAACGGCCTTTTTCAATATCCTATCTATCCATAGATTTGCTTACTAGAGATAGATTTTTGACATTAGTCGTATGGACTTTATGTCAAAATTCTATCTCTAGTAAGGAAATCTTCAGATAGATAGGATATTGAAAATGGCCATAAATCTACTCAAATAACGGTTACTTAAACATAATGTAAATTCACTCGCATGCCTAGTTAGTTCTTATAGGACATTTGAATAAGCAATATGTGGATAACGTTGTGAGTTACACAAGAACTACTGACTTTAGATACTAAGTATTATTAATTAAGAAACTTTTGTGTAACTGTTTGTTTTCCCAAATAAATCCTTATTCCTTACTTCCTTATCCTTACTAATATTATAAATGCGAAAGTAACTCTGTCTGTCTGTTACGCTTTCACGCCAAAACTACTGGACCGATATAAATGAAATTTGGTACAGAGATAGAATAGACCCTGAGGAACAACATAGGCTTTTACCCGGGTGCGCTAAGTAGTTCCCTCGGGATGCGGGTGAAACCGCGGGAAACAGCTAGTAAATAAATAAAACCACGTTCTTCGTGTGATTGTAATCATGTTTTTGAACGTTTATTATGTCTCCCGCCATTTCACCCGTCTCCTGAGAGATGTACTTCACGTATCGGAATAAAAACTCTTCTATGCCTTCCTCTGGGTTCAAGCTATCTCCATAGCAAATTTCATCTCAATCGATTCAGCTATTTTACCGTGAAAACGTAACAAGCAAACTCACTTTCGGATTTGTTTGATTTTGATTTGCTTGTGGCTAAGTAACAGTCGTACGGGTCGACCGATCATAGGTTAAGCTGCTCTTAGCGCGGTCAGTCCGTGGATGGGTGACCATCTATGTCATAGCGAGTCTTATCCTTGATTCGGAAAGCACCAAGTCCCGGTTGTCATTTGTAACTTTTTGACAGTCGTTACGGGTAGTCAGAAGCCAGAACGTCTGACACCAGTCTTACCAAGTTATCGTATCGTGTTACCCGGTAACTGGGTTGTGGTGTTCAGATAGGCAGTCGCTCCATGCAAAACACTGGTTTTCAGCTGCATCCAGTTAGACTGGAAGCCGACCCCAACATGGTTGGGAAAAGGCTAGGAAGATGATTATGAGTTACGATTAGGATTTGTGTCTCAATTTCTTTAGTTAACTAGTATTATTTTTTTACAATAAACATTTCTAGTTCGTTCACAAAAACGGTTAAGTACCTAAAAACCTACCTACGAAATAACGTCATTCTGACGTCATTATGTAGTCATCAAATTTTAGGGTTCCGTAGTCGACAAGGAACCTTTATAGTTTCGCCAAGTCCGTCTGTCTGTCCGCGGCATAGCTCAGAGGTTCTTGGTACTAGAAAGCTGAAATTTAGTATAGATTGTATATTGATTACGCCGACAAAGTGGTTAAATAAAATTATGAAAAATATTTTTTTTATGGCAGTTCTCATAGACTTAAAGTGAAGAATATTTATAAGAGATGAATATTTTTTTCTCATATATATCTCTATAATATCTAGCTGCAATTTTTTGGTCGATACGAGCATCCCCGCTCTCTAACTTTTGAACGGCTGTACCTAGTGAAAAAAATCACAGATATAGCATATCTAACGAACTTCAAAAGAAAACTATGACGGTTAAGTAGGCTTAACCGGTTACAGAGTTATAGTTGACCAACTAAAACGTGCTACGGAACCCTACTGCGCGTGGCCTGAGACGCACTTAGCGGGTTTTTAATAGTAGAGAGTTAAGTAAATACGTCATTATTAATGGCTAAGATCTATTAAGATTGTGCTAGAAATCTAGATAACATGATTGATCGATGTTCGTTATTATGAATAATAGTTGTAACGCCATCTAGTGATAGCGATCTGTAAACGATTGTGATCAATTCTGTAAGTGTTGATTTTAATCAGCAATGCAGATCGTATTTTTTTGAACCTACCGTTTTAAATAGCGCATTATTATCATTGCCCTATTACAAATAATCGGTACTAATAGATTTTATGAAAAATGCAAACAAAGTCGTAATCTATTTTGTTCTAATTCTGCCTCAGAAATTAACAAAACGGCGTAAGGATGGCGCATTTATGTCAATTTCATGATCTCATCATCAGCTTATATATTTTCCCACTGCTGGGCACAGACTTCTTCACATACAGAGAAGGCATGAGCATTGATCACCACGCTTGCTCAATGCCAATTGACGATTTCAGACTGCAATTTCAGGTTTCCTCACGATGTTTTCCTTCACCGGTAGTCAGTGATGTCTAAGATATACTTAGAAAGTACATAGGGCTTTCGAAAAGTCACATTGATACTTGCCAGGTTTCGAACCCGCCCACTCGTACACGAGAGGCAGGCCACCACGACGATTTCATGCTCTAAACATCATCCCTGGCTGGAGGCCCTAAACCCTGGCTGGAGGCCCTAAATTTATTTAAGGCACTTCACAGGCAAGCTCGGTTAAGCAGTCGACAACCTTCTAGGTTGACCTGCGAGATGCCATAAAATTACAATATACACAATCTAAACATCATCATTCATCATTTAAAGCCATTTTATTTATCTATGCGGGAAAATTAGAACAAAATGATTGTGTTATGATTTTGTTCTATAATTTTTCGTACAATCAATTGGTACATTATAAACTATCCTTTTGGGTAAAGGCTGCTTCTTCTTCTTCTGATACAGAGAAGGCTTGATGCTTTATTTGTATAAAATTAGTTATAGAGATAGTGGAGACTTGATTCTTTATCCGGGTGCGATAAGTAGGTAGTTCCCTCGTGATGCGAATAGAACTAAAACGAAACAGCTATAATAAGGACCAATTTATCTGACAGATAACTATCTATTTTCTCCTGAATGACTGACAGATCAACGCACAGCCTAAACCGCTGATCGTAGGACCTGAAACTTGGAGGGTGTGTTCTTTGTATGACGTAGGCATCCGATCAGAAAGGATTTTCCGAAATTATACCCCTAAGAGATTGAAAAAGGGTGGCAAAGTTTGTATGAAACTCTGTGATTTTTAATTTGAATTCGTGTAGCCCTCGCTGGCGAAGCCACTGGTGGGAAACTAGTAAGAAACCAACTATTTCTCCCCAGTCCTGGATTTGTCAATAGGCCGTATAGGCAGCGGCCTAGGGGCGGCAGCGTCCTAGGGGGCGGCAGATTTCAGAGGACGCTCACTCGATTTCAGAGGGTAAAAGTCAAACAAGTTCACTGGTTTTCTCATATTTTTTACACTAATACGTTAAATCCCTAAAGAAACTCATTCCTATCGAAAATTATCAATCCTAGGTACACTACCGTCCAAAAGTTTGGAAGCACCGAGGTAAAATTAAATAAAACCAAATTAAGCCCTCTTCAATTATTTTTATTGATATAAAATTAAAAATTAAAGATAAAGTAACTTACGACAAAACAGAAAATTAACATATAACACGAAAGATAATCAAATTTTAGCTTCGTCGTTGTGTCCACCTTTTGCTTTAATGATTGCTGCGCATATTTTCGGCATTCTACTAATTAATTTCTTGAAATAATTTTCGCCTAACTTGTTCCATTCACTTTCTAACAATTGCCATATGTGTTCTGAGCTCGTAGGAGAACGACTTTTCACCCTCCTATCGAGTTCATCCCAGACAAGTTCTATAGGAGAAAGATCAGGTGACTGCGATGGCCATTGCATAATGTTTAAAACCTTCTCATCTCTTTTTTTCTTTAAAAAGTTCTGGCATAGTTTCGATGAATGTTTGGGGTCATTATCTTGTTGAAATGTGAATTCAGGACCAATAAGATTTAGTCCACAGGGTACGACTGAGTCCTGAAGAATTTTCAAAAAACCTTCTTTGTTTAGTTTTCCGGTTATCCTCACAAGATTTCCGGGTTTATTGTTTCCAAAACACCCCCACATCATCACATTACCACCACCATGTTTCACAGTTGGCACTATACACGCTTCGGAAACCCGTTCTTCTTTTGAACGGCGCACAAACACACGTCTATTGGATCCGAAAATCTGAAACTTCGATTCATCACTCCAAAGAACATTTTCCCATTGATCTGTAGTCCAGTTTTTTTTGTGTTTTTGCCCATTCTAGTCTACTTTTCTTGTGTCACATTGTTGGTTTTGCTTTCTTAGCAGCAACACATCCTCTTAGACCCACAGACAGAAGTCGTCGTTTAACAGTTGTCACTGATATGGGCGTTTCTCGCGTGCTGTTCACAGTTGCGGTAATTTGTGGTGCCGTTAAGCGTCGATTCCGTTTAGACAGAACTCTGATGAAGTTATCCTCTTGATTAGTTGTGGTCTTAGGCCTGCCTGATCTTTTTCTGTCTGCGTTTGTTCCAGTTTCTTGTTTTCTAGCAAGAGTGTAGTGAACACCTTTACAAGAAATTCCGAGCCTTGCTGCGACTTGACGTTCACTGTATCCTTCCTCACGAAGAGTACAAATAGCACTTCGCTGTTCAAGCGTAATTTGCTTGTGTTTTGCCATTTTCAGAAGAAAAAATATGGGAAAAGCTGTTCTCAACAATTTTCATATACTGATAATGTTAATCTCGCAACTGGCGCGTGTCAATGCTCAAGTGTGACTAAATAAGACCCAAAAAAGTTAAAAACAACAAATACTACCGATAGCAACACGTCAAAGTACAAAAGAAAGCAACCGCAGGATTAAGTCAGAAATTACATGTCTCGTCATTTAATAAGAGCCGACGATCCTTTTGTTGTTGTGTAAACAATAGTAAAAAGCCATAAAAATAACATTTATTACAAATTTATTGCCGCATATAGTAGGTAATGTTTCGTTTTGGTCAAAAAAATGTATGCTTCCAAACTTTTGGACGGTAGTGTATCTACTGTTATATTATTGTACCTATTTTGTCTATATTACTGCGTGAGTGTTGGATGAGAGCGGAGGGCCCCCAAAACTTGATTAGGCAACCTTACTGAACTTAACCTTTTTTTTTTTTTTTTTTTTTTTTTTTTTTTTTTTTTTTTTTTTTCGGGGGGAAATCCTCATGGACGAACCCGGCCTGGGGAGGCCGGGAACAGTGCCGGACTCTTACCGGCTAAAACCACCCCGGTGTCGCTTCTCGCACGTGCGCGCGGGGCCGCGGGAATCCTGATTCGTCCGCAGCCCCGCACTGGTGCCGGCCCGTCCTGCCGGGCCTCGTCTCCTGCACGGGGTAGTGAGGTGTCCTACCCCGTGCATAGCCTCGGGGGCGCGCGTGGACACAGACGCGCGCCGCCGGCTCGGGTCCTATCATGGGGGGCGGGGACTTCCCCAAGTCCGTCGCCCCTGGACCCGTTTATGGGGGGCGGAAGAGGGCGTTGTCCGCCCTCCTCCGGCGCCCGGTGCGCCTGCTGCGGGCGGGGTTGAGAGTTGAGATCTCCCTTTCCCGCTCCGCAGCTTCCTTCTGCGACATCACGTCCTCGCAGAAGGACACCACCGCGTCCCACGACTCTGCGCTGCCGACCATACTCCGAACAACGGCCGGCAGCGACAGATCGCCTCCTACTTCAGAAGTGAGGGCACGGCGCTGCTCCTCCCAAGCCACACACTCTTGGAGCGTGTGTTGCGCCGTGTCCTCCCCACAATGGACGCAGTGGTGGCACCGAGCGTCCGACTCCCTGCCTATGCGACACAGGTACTTGCCGAAGCACCCATGCCCCGACAACACCTGCGTCGCCCGAAACGACAGGCAGCCGTGCCTTCTCCCGAGCCATGCGTCGAGCACTGGCCGGATCGCCTCGACGGTAGCGAGGCCGGCGGTAGGGCGCAGAAGCCTCTCCCGCCATTCCGCCACCAAGACCTGGCGGAGCTCCGTACGGCGCAGCGCGATCTGCCGCTGCACCTACTGAACTTAACCTTATTGAACTGGCGAAAAATTCTCCCATCTTCGGAAACTAAATAAAATAGGTTGCAACATCAACAATCATGGCAACCCACAAAAAAAAAAAAAATATTATTCTCCTTAGTTATCTAGCTAAAAGAGAAATTCGCGCTCGCTTCGCTCGCGTTTACAATTACGTATTCCTATTTCCTTTCAGATTCTGTTTTCGTTACAATTTATTGAAAAATATAATTATCATGTTAAAAAAAAGTTCGCGCCCGCGCTTCTGGTTACGTATATTACCTATTTTAATTTTCAGATTCTGTTTTGTTTGATACAATTTATTGAAACATGTTCCCTATCATGCTAAAAAAAAAAAAAAAAAAATTCGCTCTCGCTTCGCTCGCGCTTTCGATTACGTGGATCTTTGTGTTTCTTTACAAACTCTGTTTTAGTTACCATTTTTTTCAGAAAATTATTCCCTATAATAAACATGCTAAAAAAAATTAGATTACTGGTATGTATTTATTTTCAAACTCTGTTTTTAGGGTTCCGAAGTCCGACAAGGAACCCTTATAGTTTCGCCATGTCCGTCTGTCTGTCTGTCTGTCCGCGGCATAGCTCCGATGTTCTTGTTCCTAGAAAGCTGAAATTTAGTATAGATATGTATATTGACCACGCCGAGAAAGTGGTAAAATAAAATTTTGAAAAATATATTTTTTTAGGCTAGCTCCCAAGCACGTGACGTGGGGATGAATATTTTTTTTCTCGTGTACCCCTTCGTGTGGGGTATCGCTAGATAGGTATTTCAAAAATATAATACGTGTGTGAAGACCATTTTTCGCCTAAGTGAGCCATTTGCGAAATATTTAGCTTTTGAGTGCAAATTTTTGTTCGATGCGAGCATCCCCCCCCTCTTACTTTTGAATGGCTGTACCTAGAAATGTGAAAAAAATTACAGACGTAGCACATGTAACGAACTTACAAGGAAAACTATCACGGCTAAGTAGGCTTAACCGGTTACAGAGTTATAGTCGACTCACTAACTCCTACTACGGAACCCTACTGCGCGTGGCTCGACACGCACTTGGCCGGTTTTTTTATTTAACTTTAGTTTTTTTTTTTTTTTTGTATGACATCTCGCAGGTCAACCTAGAAGGTTGTCGACTGCTTAACCGGGCTTGCCTGTGAAGTGCCTTAAATAAATTTATGGCCTCCAGCCAGGGCTTAACTTACAAAACTAAGCGACTACACGCTAAGGGCACCCCCTAGTGGGGTACGGGCCTCGGCTTAGGGCGTCGCTGGGGGAGGACAGCAAGGGACAGGCTGGATCAGAATAAATTTTGATTATTATAATCGGGAATTTTAAAGCTATTAGCTCAGCTCGCGGGCTGGCTCGTCAAGCTAGGGTCGGGAGGGCATGGACAAGGTCGTCGCGATGGACCTCGGCGGCGAGGTCGATACGAACGCGGTCTGTGTTTGTGTAGAGTGCTAGTGGACCTACTGCTCTCTTGGAAGAGGGTTATAGCGTCATCGGGTATGGTGAGAGTATGCCTCGGGCGGCGAATTTTACTGATCTGGGAGGGTGCGTATCCGGCGGCCGAGACGACCAGCAGGCCTATTCGCTAACTTTTGAATTGTCAGTTATCAACTGACGCCAGTTGTCAACCGAACTTTGATGATAACTGAGAATACCATAACATTGGTATTCCGTATCGCATGAAGTGGACATCGTGTTACGGTGACTAACGGGCGAGGGACGGTGCTTATCAGCAATACACTTGACAACTCTATTTTTTA
Source organism: Pyrrhia umbra (assembly GCA_963891755.1). Lineage (NCBI taxonomy): Eukaryota > Metazoa > Arthropoda > Insecta > Lepidoptera > Noctuidae > Pyrrhia > Pyrrhia umbra. The sequence goes on from OY982944.1 coordinate 1,558,101, forward strand.
TCGACTGTTATACGGACAAGTTAGGAAGACCTTTTGAGCATTATAATACTACGTTTGAGAGAACGCTTTATTTTTAGCGGGTTATATATAGTATGGCGGTAAATTATATTTGTTTTAAAGTGCTTTCAATGCTTTGTTTACGTTTATGACAAGTGGAACTTTACTGTGTATGATTGGATTGACTGTTTTGTGAATTTAATAATTTTAAAACGTAAGATGCTTTTAACAACGTACCTAAATATTATTTTGGTAAATAGATACCTAGGGGGTGCATTTAATATAAATATTGTTTCGTGATTTTATTATTATTTTAGGATTAAAATGCCTGCACGTAGAAAAGTGTCTATGAAGCAATTGGAATTACTTGTCGACTTTGCGTAGTCTCAGCGCGATATACCGTTGGACCGCTTTCCGGCAGGTCCACGGGGTGATCGAGAAGCTTAAAGTCCAGCAGTGAAATTTAATTCATTAGCGAATAGATCAACGAAAACACCAGACCAGTAGTGTAGTGTAAGTTTACATATTTATAAAACAAATATATTTTAAAACCAGCAGTTTAGCATAAACCATTAAAACAATAATTAGGTACCTACTACCTCAAGACAAGCTTTGGATGGATTTATGAGAAATTTGTAAAGGAGTAGTGTTTATGCGTGGTAATTTAAAAAATGGCTGAACCGTTTTGGATGAAATTTGGCTCACACATAGGTAACAGGCTGGTTTAAGCCTCTGTATTTGGTCTCAATTGGCATTCATAAGAAGTTGCGGGCAGCTATAGAATACATTGTTACAATGAAATGTGTTTTTTTCAGTTCGCAGAGACAAGACAGAACAGATTTACAGAAACGCTGGAAACTATTTTAGAAGGAAATAAACACAGTAGGAATGATTACTTTAGTCAATTAGACCATAAGGATTGACGGAGAGCTTTACACGCTTGCCCATAAAAAGGAGTGTGATGTTAATCTAAATTTATGTATTCATTTATATTATTACATTAATACATACATATATCAATGTATGCGAATTTCTTTATCCTACAATTTCTCTCTCACCTAGAGGATCGGTTTGTAATTTATCTAAATTACACAATGTCTAGTAAGGGTGTACCTGTGCTTTCTTCTTTAGAGAGGCGTGATATTATGTTATGGAATGGTAAAAGCTATACATAGGCGTACGATTGCAGCAATCGCGCGTCCTTTGCTATAAGTAATTGAAGAGTTCCATTGCCTGTCTCCGAAGATCTTCATCAGATCTGAATATACTATATACTAAAACCTTCCTTGCAAAATATGCATTTAAATAGCGAAAACCCCATCCAAATCGGATCTTTAGTTTTTGAGAAAATCGCGGACATACATATGGGTCGAATTCAGGAACCTTCTTTTTTGAAGTTGGTTAAAAATAACAAATTATTATAAAAACGACAACAATAAACAATTTATTCGATTAGACTTCACTAAATAACAAATACTAAGTGCTAGCTAGCTCCCGTAGTTATTAAATAGCTTCAGTGATGATCACTGAAAGCATAAAACACTACCCTTGAGTAGTGTCTTTCAAAAAGTTACAGTGACTATCAATTTGATGTCCACTGTGCTTACGGAATCGCAATCTTACGAGTATCGATACAGAAACAGCTGTCAAAATGAGTTACGGTGACTATCAACCATAATGGGTGCCTATGACGTCATCTCAGTTGGTCACTGAGGTTAGCGAATATGAAACTAGCTGTTTGACAGTTCACTGTTATACACTTGACCAAGTGATCATCACTATGAGCTGTCAATTGAGATAGTGAATAGGCCTGCAGAGGGTTTGGATGCTTTTCGGCAGCATCAAAGTAATGCTTGGCGGCACGTTTCATGAACTGTTGGATGGTGGGCAGTTTGAGATCGAGATGGAGGTTTTCGTTTCGTACGTAGAAAGGGGCCCCTGTGATTTTTCGTAAGAAACGGTTTTGGAGGGTCTGCATTCTATGGAGACGGTATGGCTTTGAGTGTGCGAACACAACGGAAGTATATGTCATAATGGGGCGGATGCACGTGGTGTAGATGCGCAATTTGCACTTGAGTGACAATTTGCTACGTGCATTTAACATACAGTGGAGGCGACTGAGAGCGAAGGCCGCTCGAGAGCGGGCAGACTTTATGTGCTCTCCGAAGTTGAGGTGACGATCAAGTATCACACCTAGGTATTTGGCTTGCTCTTTCCAAGGAATCGGCTTGTCAAACATGGTGATGGGACTAGGTAGGGGTGGATTTCGGCGCGGTCTCGAGAAGAGAACTGCCTGACTCTTGTCGGGATTTACCTCGATTCTCCATTTCTTAAACCACTTGCCTAGGGCGTTGGCGGCGATTTGGAGATTACGAGCTATGGCCACTGGGCTGGTGCCAGTGTAGTATATGGCCGTGTCGTCGGCAAATAGTGCTAATTGAGCCTTTTTGCTCTTTGGGATATCGCTAGTGAATAGCGTGAAGATGAGGGGGGATAGGACAGAGCCTTGAGAGACTCCTGCTTGTATGGGGTGGGGCGAGGATAGTGCTCCTTCGATGCGGTAGCGAAATGAGCGGTTCGACAAGAAGTCTCGAACGATGAGCACGAGACGGTCTGGCACGCCGAGTTGATATAGCTTGTATATTAAGCCATTGTGCCAGACTTTGTCGAAAGCTTTCGCTATGTCGAAGAATAGTATTCCCGTCATCATGTCCCGTCGTCGTTGGAAGCCAACACTTATATGTTCCACGATGCGGTGGACTTGTTGGATACAGGAATGTTGGGTTCGAAAACCGAATTGTTCATCGGGAATGAGACTCTTTGCTTCGGCGTAGTCTTTGAGACGCTTATAAATAAGCCTCTCGTAGATTTTACCGAATACATTGAGGAGACTGATGGGTCGGTAACTCGAGGGTTGCGACTTCGGTTTACCGGGTTTAGGGATACCGATAACGGTTGCCTCTTTCCATTCTTGTGGAAATAGGTTGTGGCTCATGGCGCAATTGAAGATTGCGGTCATGAGCATTATGAGGGAGGCGGGCAGAATTTTAAAAACCCTATTTGTGATGCCGTCTGGGCCTGGGGCTTTACGGGGTTTGAGATTTCTGATGATTTCGAGTACTTCGTCCGAGGTGATGAGAGGAAGGGGATCATCAGGATCTTCAACGGGCGGTAAGGAGGACCTACGTTCGACTTCGGCGTCAACCTTGGAGAGATGAGCTTGGTCTGCTGGTTGGGAGCTTGGTGAGCATTGGGTCTCTAAACTGTCGGCTAGGCATTCAGCTTTATCCTCGTCGTCGAAGGCGACAGATTTATCAGGGCGGGTGAGAGGGGATGTGGGAGCTACTTCATCGGATTTTAGTTTCCTCTGCAGCTGCCAGAAGGCCAGGTGGGTGGGCTCGAGTTCACTCAGCGTCTTGTCCCAGCGAGAGTTACGCATCTCCTCTATACGTTTCTTTACAGCACGCTGTAATCTACGCATATGAGATTTGTTCGCGTCGCAGGGAAAAGCGCTGTAGGCACGTACAGCTGCGTTCTTTTCGGTCACTAGGGCACGCACATCGTCCGGTAGTTTCCAGCGGTGGGCTCCCATCGCTGTAACTCTGCGTGAACATTTGTCCACGGAGGAGTGTACGTGCTCAGTGAACGAACCGATCGCGTCCGTCATGTCAGCGACTGAGACTATTTGGTCGGGGACGGAGTTTAGTCGAGGAGATGGGGAGTTTAGGCTTTCACTAAGTCTCCTCCAGTCTGTTACCACTCGGGTAGGAGGGGGTTGGTCTGAGTCAAGTGGTCCTGAGCGAGAAGCTAGTTCCATAATGACCGGAATTTAACTTTAGTGTTTTCCTTACTACAAATGTAAAGGTATTATTTTAGGAAAGTACATGGGCGGCGGAAATAAAGTGGCCTACACTCATAAAAATTATAAATCCGGCACTGTTTCTCCCCACAGCAAAACTCCTAACCATCGCTCTAACGTTAAGCACGGCGTACGCCGCTGCCGCTGGGATCAAAGATGCAAAGGATCCGAAGAATTCCACGGAGGGCAACTTCAAGGCGTTCACTGATGTTGACCCCAACGACCTGAGCTGTGACCCCGCTGGACATGTTAGTAGACCTAGAGATTAGCCACCAGTTTTTATAAAACATCCTCTATTTCAATTCTTTTATACTAATACATTTTATGAATACGAAAGAGTGTGAGAATGTTTCTTACTCTTTCACGCAAAAACTGCTGAACGGATTTTGATGAAATTTGGTACACACATAGCTTATAACCTGGATTAATACATAGGATAATTTTTATCCGGGTGCGTGGAGTAGTTCCTTCAGGATGCGGATGAAACCGCGGGAAACAGTTATATTTATTGGTGTTGATGATCAATGTTCGTGCCTCCTCTGTATGAGAAGAGACCATTGCTCTGACGCGGGGTAACACTTAAAAATAATGCTTTACTTGTTCTAGATCTTCTTACTTCTTCCCCACTTCACGGACTGCTCAAAGTTCTTTATGTGTGCCCATGGTGAGGAGGTGGAATTCAGCTGCGCCGGTGGACTGATTTTCGATTTCCAATTGCAGGTATGTAATCCCACTAATCTACTCGTATACTAATATTATAAGGAGGAAAGATTTGTTTGTTTGCAGGGTTTTAACTCAAAAACAACTGGACCGATTTTAAAAATTCTTTCACCGTTATAAAGCTACATCTTTACGAAGTGTCATAGGCTATATTTATTTCCAGAAATAATTAGGGATCCCTACTGAAACTTGAATAATGTAACACAAGGTGTAAAAAAAATGACCACGCGGGCGAAGCTGCCGGCGGAAAGCTATCCTAACTAAAATGAAAGTGAGATTTTTTTGTTTGTTTCACTTTTACGGCAAAACGGCTGGACCGCTTTAGGTGGAATTTGGTATGGAGTTAGGTAGGACCACGGAGACTGTGATAGGCTACTTTTTATCTGGGTTTCTTAAGAAGTTCTTTCACAAATCGTAAGCTGCATTATCCTTGTAACATATACTTAGACCATTTTTAAGTAAGCAAATAATATTTTGTCTCTTTTGCAATAGACGTGCAACTGGCCATGGGCTACTACCTGCCAATTGAGGACTCCTAAGGACGAGGAGGAGGGCTCAGGAGACGAGGCTGATAGTCTTATTGGCATCTTCACTGATGAACTGGAACAACAAGCCGTCGGTGAGTTTTAATTTGAAAGTTATAGCGACAATCGCGTGTTCTCCACCTCATCATCATCAGCAGCCTATATATTGTCCCACTGCTGGGCACAGGCCTCTTCTCATACATAGAAGGCATAAGCATTAATCACCACGCTTGCTCAAGGCGGATTGGCGATTTCAGACATTTTAGGTCCAGGTTTCCTCACGATGTTTTCCTTCACCGTTAGTCAGTGACGTCTAAGATATACTTAAAAAGTACATATGATTTCAGAAAAGTCACATTGGTACTTGCCAGGTTTCGAACCCACACACTCGTACACGAGAGGCAGGTGCCTTAACCACTAGGCCACCACGACTTATGTCTATCACATATATGTTCTCCACCTATTTTCTCCTTATTAGGGGCAAGGAAAACTTACAGTTTCGCCACATCTGTCTGTCCGTGGCATAGCTCAAAGATTATTAGTACTAGTAAGCTGAAATTTGGTGTGCATATGCATAGTAATTACACCGACAAAGTAGTAAAATAAAATTTAGAAAAATATTTTTTTTGAGTCCTATACACGTAACGTGGAAATGAATATTTTCCGATGTAGGGAACCGTTTGTGAAATATCCATCTAAGCTAATTTTTGTTAGATTCGAGATCGTATTAGATTAGATTCTAACTACTGAATTCGCTTCGCTGACTGATATGTCTTATAAGTCTATTTGTCTGTCTGCCTGTAACACTTATGATAACGGACTTGGGTAAAATTTCGTACAGAAAGCGACAGACACCTGGGAAAGGTATATAGCGCCTTATGGTATCCTAAAACACCATAGGATGGTATATTTTTAAGTAGGTAGTTCCCATTGAGTGGAACTGCAGAAAATAGATTAAGTTTTTTTAATTAGTCTACGTTTTGTTTTAGACACGGTAGCCAGCGTGCGGCCCATATCCCCGATGCTGGGCAGGTATAATGGCATCATTAACTGCAACAGAGCAGATGCCGCCGCTCGGCAGGTGCCTTACAAGTAAGTACAATGTACTTAAGATTATGTCATAATCTTCTTAGGGCCAAGTTCACGATAGACGGTCCAAAAAAAAATAATTAAAATCGTTTATTTGGAACAGAAACAGATGCATACTAACAGATATATATTCGACTCCGTCTTTAGTATTTGTCTCCGACCCGAATAGCAGAACGATCTTGTTTTCACAGCCGAATTGACTGATGACGTAGCGGCGCTTAGAGCCACGTTTTTTCATTTTTGACGTTGCGGTAACATTTTCCTTCCAGCCTCCACGCTCTTGTAAATAATATCTCCTTTTATTCCCTCAGGGGTGACTGCCAAAGGTACTGGAGATGTGTGTCTGGTGTGCCCCAAGTAGCCTTCTGCTCCGACGGCCTATTCTTCAATGCAGCAACTCAGCAGTGCGACTTCGAAGCCAATTCAAAGTGCATACTACAGCAAGAAGATGAATTGCAAAGTGAATTCATCCGATACGACCAGTAATTGAATCTGCAGACTTTTTGATGAGTCTGATTTAAATTGAATTTAGCACGTGCTGAGTGGTATTTCTGTCCCTGTCTTGTTGTTGTAATTTGATGTGCGTGACAGTGACAGGGATATAGCTTAGTCAACATATGTGCTGAGTTCTATTTATTTCGGGCTTAGAGTGTAATGCTAGGTTTTAGAGTGAGCATTGTTTTTTGTTCCCATTTAGATGTTGAGTTTCAATATTAAATATCGAGGTATAATTTTGTTTATGCTTAGGTAATGTTTTACCAGATAAATAATATGTAGGTATTGCATTTTACTTATCAAGATAGACTGCCGATAGTGAAAATATAAATATGAATATTCAATCCTTGCGATCAATAAATTACCTGGTTAAAACTAATCTATGATTTTTTAAGATCTTTAAGCCTTATTTAGACGATGCAAGAACCTGCTTGCGAGTTGCATTCCATTGAAGACTATTGAGGGACAATTAATTCAGTTGATTAAACAAATACCGCAATGTAGTGAAACTTGTATGCAAGTTCCTGCATTGTCTAAATCTGGCTGTATTCAATAGATTTGCAATAGCAGCCTATATTTTTCCAAAGTTGAACATAGGCTTCTTATTACAATGGTAACAAAACAAGACAATAGTTGATGAAAATTGCCTAGAAATTTATGTTGATTTTCATGCTCAAACTTGCTCTAAAACTTGTCATTACTGAATAACTTTGCAACTCTGCATTGAGTATTATTAGTACCTAATACATAAAGTTGTAAGTCAATCTGCAGAGTGCAGAGTAATTGCTGAATCATACTGTGTGTCAATTTGTAAAGTGTAATAACTCTGCAACTCTAAATCAAGTTGTTATTTAATTTTTTATTCCACTATATTAAGTTTAAGTATTTTATTGTATATTGAGTATTTCTCCCGTCTGTACAGTATAATTTATAAATTAATGTATGAAAAATATATTTAAAAAAATAATAAACAATTAAAAAATATTGATTTAAATTATATTGTTTTGCTTTACTCAGCCAAATGTTTACGCAAGACACCACTGCAGAGTTTTGCAGAGTTTAATAAAATTTGATTTCAATGGAAATGTTATAATCTCTGATTAAATTAATAACCAATCAAATAATACTACAATGGATGAAATGTAAAAAAAAATACAAAATAAAGATCATTTAATGAATAATACACGCTCTTATAACTGTTTTTATTAATTATATCATGTTCCTAAAAGAAACACAAAGATTTTACAAAAGTTTTTGGTTTTTAAAAAGGCAGCTTAACATCATCTGCCTAGCCTTTTCCTTACTATGTTGGGGTCGGTATCAAGTCTAACCGAATGCATCTGAGTACCAGTGTTTTACATGGAGCGACTGCTTAGCTGACCTCCAAAACCCAGTTACCGGTTAGCACCCCTTGGTAAGACTGTTTGTCACTCTTTCTGACTTTTGACTACTAGTAATGACTCGAAAATCTCCAGAAATGTTGCTTAAGGTGGCTTAGTGGTTAAGGCACCCGCCTCTCGTGTACGAGTGTGCGGGTTCGAAACAAGTACCAATCTGGCTTTTCTAGAGGCATATACATATGTACTTTCTAGATAATATCTTAGACACAACTGACTAATAGTGAAGGAAAACATGGTTAGGAAACCTGGACTTAAAAAGTCTGAAATCGCCAAACCGCCTTGAGCAAGCGTGGTGATCTATGCGCATGTCTCTCTGCGTGAGAAGAGGCCTGTGTCCAGCAGTGGGACAATATATAGGCTGATGATGATGAATATACTTCTTATCTGTGTGGGAAAAATAACAATTTTATTTCTTCAAATTTTCAAGTAGAGGAGGCCTATGTCCAACAGTGGGCCAACGTTAAATGGGTTGATGATCTATACTTCAATGGTCAGTCTATTGGTCCTTCTTCTTGAATAGATCGGGAGCTGGCTTATCTACATGCTCAAAAGGGTAGTAGGGATGATCCTGCCAGAAACTGGGAAAAACAACCCTGTAGTCCTTATTGAATTTACCTGAAAATAAGAATAAATACTTAAACTACAAAGACACTTAAGTGCGATATAGGAAAACATTTAAAACATAAGTCTATAAGGACATGGCGAAACTATAAGGGTTCCTTGTCGGACTACGGAACCCTTAAAAGAGAATTTCGCGAAAAAAATATCTATAGTCAATTCCATCTATTAATTATTGCGAACGCGATAGGAGAATGCAGAATGCAATCTGCAGACTTTAGAATTATGAAAGTCTGCAGACTAACTTCACTCAATAGCACAACTTACTCAAAGTCTCCATTTCTTCTTTAGTCAATTCGAAGTCAAACACATCTATATTCTCTTCGATTCGATTCTTCTTCACCGACTTCGGGATAGGAACAACTCCCCTTTGGACCTAAAACAGGAAAAGCTATTAGGTATATCACATAACATCACGCTTGGATATTTTCGAGGGGCTCGTGGCTAAGTAACAGCCGCATGGGTCGATCGACCAAAGGTTAAGCTTGTCGCTTGGCGCGGTCGGTCCGTGGATGGGTGACCATCTATGTCATACCGAGACTCCTCCGTGCCTCGGAAAGTACGTTAAGCTGTTATTTATAGATCATTGACAGTCGTTACAGGTAGACTGAAGCCAGAAAGTTTAACAACCAGTCTTACCAAGGGGTATCGTGTTACCCGCGGCGGTAACTGGGTTGTGGAGGTCAGATAGGCAGTCGCTCCATGTAGAACACTGGTACAATTATATCTGGTTAGACTGGAAGCCGACCCCAAAATAGTCGAGTAAAGGCTAGGCAGATTATGACTTACGAGGTATCTGAGCACAACTTGAGGAGTAGTCTTCCCATACTTCTTAGCCATCTCCACGAGGGTGGGGTCATCAGCCCTGGGTGCTGGTGGCTCGGGGTCACTGCTAAACAGGGAACCAAATGGGGTGTATGCCATAACCACGATATCTTTGCTCTTGCAGAAGTCTAGCAGCTTATTCTGGGCTAAGTTGAGGTTGACCTGGGGGATGAAAGAAATATTTATGTAACAAACGAGCTGTATACCACGGTTTCATCCTCATCCCGAGGGATCTACTTAACGCACCCGGTTATAAAATCCTTACATCCTTACTAATATTATAAATGCGAAAGTAACTCTGTCTGTCTGTCTGTTACGCTTTCACGCCAAAACTACTGGACCGATATAAATGAAATTTGGTACAGAGATAGAATAGACCCTGAGGAACAGCATAGACTACTTTTTACCCGGGTGCGCTAAGTAGTTCCCTCGGGATGCGGGTGAAACCGCGGGAAACAGCTAGTAGCGTATAAAAGTCTCCTGGGTCTAGACTATCTCTGTAGCGAATTTCATCCAAATCGGTTCAGTAGTTTTATCGTGAAAGCGAAAAAAGTAAACCAACTCATTAGTTAGCATTTTAAATAACTGTAATAGATAATTCAAAGTGAGTTAGTAAAGCAGCGGTATTATTTCTAAAATTTGTAATCAGAAGAATTATGACTAACTAGCTGTTTCCCGCGGTTTCACCCGCATCCCGAGGGAACTACTTAGCGCACCCGGGTAAAAAGTAGCCTATGTTGTTCCTCAGGGTCTATTCTATCTCTGTACCAAATTTTATTTATATCGGACCAGTAGTTTTGGTGTGAAAGCGTAACAGACAGACAGACAGAGTTACTTTCGCATTTATAATATGTATTAGTAAGGATTTTGTGAATGCGAAATATGTCTGTTTGTCCCGCTTTCACAGTTAAACGGCTGAACCGATTTGGATGAAATTCGGTACGGAGATAGTTGGGACCCTGGAGACGGTTATCGACTTGTGAATGGACATAAGATAGCTTTTATCCGGGTGCAATAAGTACTAACGCGATGCAGGCAAAACCGTGGGCAACCAATAGTACCTAATATATTATTTCTATGAGAAAGTTGAGGTTGTCATGGTAAAAAGGCTGTAGCGGTTAAGATCTTAAACTTAAGAAGATGATTAAGTTTGAAACGTCTATGGAGGAACACTGAGCGGGGTCCCTCCATTGAAAAGGGAGGATCCTCCGGCCAGGCGGGTGATATTGCCTGGCGGGCTACTGCCCGATGGTTGATGTCGGGAAGTTGTATATGTTCTAAATTGCTTGCGAACACTTCTTGCGCGATGTAGGAATCTTGCCTTCGTAGTTCGCATGTAGCGAGATAGGTGTCGCTACATCACTCCCATCCTGAGATCGGCGATCGATAGTTGAATGATGAGTCAGCGGTCACATGCTGCCGTAGATTTGGTTGTCCCCTTTGAGGCGGGTTGATGCTGCAGATTCTCCAGTGAGTCGGAGTGGAGCAGTGTGGATGGCGGCTGGCTACTTGCGTCGATCAGGAGAGTATAGGTGGACTCTGCTTGTTGACCGGTCGAACTGTAGGGTGCCGTGCCGAGTTGCTTTATGCGGCTGAAGGGTGTGACCAGGCATGTGCGTTCGCTACATGCTAGGTGGTCATGAACCCGAAGATGCCGTGAGTGGTTGCTGGCTGGGTGACACGCTGGTGCTGCTCGATGCTGGTAGGAGGTTGAGGGAGAGTTGGCGACGAGGCTGATGATGGCGATGTTGACATCAGAAGGTTGGGTTGATCTTCATTGCTCCGGGGTCACCAGTATGGTGTGTGGACCACTGGATCACGTCGGGGTCACCACTATGGAGGAACACTGAGCGGGGTCCCTCCATTGAAAAGGGAGGATCCTCCGGCCAGGCGGGTGATATTGCTTGGCGGGCTACTGCCCGATGGTTGATGTCGGGAAGTTGTATATGTTCTAAATTGCTTGCGAACACTTCTTGCGCGATGTAGGAATCTTGCCTTCGTAGTTCGCATGTAGCGAGATAGGTGTCGCTACACGTCCACACAGATGTAACTGATGTCTAAACATATTCAGTGAAATATTTTTTGGATATTATACGTTTGTCGGGATGTGTCAGCTATTATTTTGAGAATACGAGAAATTAAGCTATATTGTACCTAGAACAGTAATGAGACGAGAGGCGCGCTCTTATCCACTGTTTGCTACAACTCCCCGTCGCACAAACGCAGGAGAGAGAGAGCGCCACTCCAGAGACTAGTTCAAGCCTACAATAATAATTTCAACGATTTGACACATTTGCCCTGTCTATAGATAGATTTAAAAAACAAATTGTTAAGCGCTTTGCTCAATCTCCTTAATTTCTACGTATGCAGTAACTATTAGATCTTAAGAAAATGGAAAAAAAATAATTATTATTTTAAATTCATTTAAGTTACTAAAACTGTATCTAATATAAGCTAGTAATATGTGGAAACGTAGTGGATTGTACACTTATTTATAGTAGACTGTGTATCTAGATGTAATATTTATTGTACGATTGTTTGTTTTCCCAAATAAATAAAAATTAAAAATTAAAAAAAATACAATCTTCAAAAAAGGTTTTTTGACGAGCTGCTCGTCAAGTTCAAATCCTAAGAAACAGTTCAGAAGTTGCAATGATCTGAGCATGTTCGAAAGAGTTACCGCGCCCCCGGAATACAAAGGGCTGAGGAAGGAACATGGATGGGTTTTAGTCAGTAAGAGTCTGACACTCCCTCCCGGTCCAGACACAGCGGGAGGAGTCATCTGATGAGATTTGGCATCCCTAAAAAAAGGAGTTACAGAGATCACCATCACTCACAAACGAACCATTTAAAATTCTCACCTCAACTTGCAACACGGATGGTTTTATCTCGCAGTTAGCTAATACCCGCTCAATCTGGCTGATATTGAAATTAGATATGCCTATAGATTTGGCTAGACCTAGCTTTTTAGCTTCTTCCATGCCCTTCCAGATATCTAAGTAGTCCACGATATCGAAACCGCTGTCATCTGCCTGAAAAGAAAAAAAAACATTTAGGTTTTAAACAGTGTCGTAAAACCAACAAAAATCTATACGTCTAACTTCATTATAATCTCTTCAGACCAGATTTCTGGTCAATCTCAATGTAGACTAGCCAGGTATGCAGGAGATATTATAGTGCACGCAGTGGCGTAACTATAGGGTGGCAGGGCTGGCAAAATGCCACGTGCCCCCGACCCAAGAGGGCCCCGGCCCAAGAGGCTGCCAGCTCAGCATTTTTTTTTTAACATTGCATTTAATTTAGAGGCGGCATATGCCCAGCAGTGGGACGTATATGTATAGGCTGGTGAATGTGAATGAATGTAAATGTATTGGGTTTACCCATGCTCTTGAAAATAAAATTGTTATTAACTGTTGGATTACTACTTTAAGTGGTTTATTAAAATTAAACTAAGTACAACGTGACGGGCCTTACTGATAGGGCCCCATCAAAAGAATTTGCCACGGGCCCCAGATGGTATAGTTACGCCACTGAGTGCACGCACGCTTGCAGACACAGGTGCACTATCTATTCCCTCACTCTCACAGTCCTCAGGGTCGGCAGTCCGACACGACCGGGGAGAGATCAGGCGCAGGACCGACAGCGACACGTGCGAGCCGAGGCACGGAGGGGTAGAGCTATGTTAAGAAAACGGTCACCCATCCATGGACTGACCGCGGCTAGCGCAGCTTAACCTTGCTAGTCTATCGATCCGCACGGCTGTTACTAAGTTTTAATAAAGGAATAGAGGGCGCCATTTTAAATCCTGAGAATGTATGATTCTAGGGGATGTTCTAGAATCCTAGGCACCTACAGTAAAGGATTCAATTTAGGGGGTGTGTATTACTAAACATAAAACAATGAATAGTAGATTATTCATCAAGGGGATAAAATTGTGTTTTATGCTCAGAAATATATTAGTGAGTAGCCTCTGCCAGCGACTTCGTCCGCGTGGAATAGTGGTGCTCCGCTCCTATTGGTTTTAGCGTGATGATATATATATAGCCCTAGCCTTCCTCGATAAATGGACTATCCAACACTGAAAGAATTTTTCAAATCGGACCAGCGGTTATAGAGATTAGCGCGTTTAAACAAAATTCCCTTCACTGCTCTGCTCCTATTGATTGTAGCATGATGAAAAGTATACTATAACCAGCTCAGGAATATGAAACACAATTGTACCAAGTTTCGTTAAAATCCGTCGAATAGTTTTTGTTTCTATAACGTTTATACAGACAGACAGGCAAAAATTTTACTGATTGCATTTTTGGCATCAGTATCGATCCCTAATCACCCCCTGATAGTTATTTTGTAAATATATTTCATGTACAGAATTGACCTCTCTACAGATTTATTATAAGTATAGATAGATTTTATATGTTATGTTAAGAATTAAGTAGATATAATTATATCTTTGGAAGTTAGATATTTATTGTAAAAATACTTTTAAATACATACGCCAAATATCAAAAATTGGCATTTCAAAATATCAAAAAAGGAATCGCAATTATTCAAACAATAAAATTTAGTCGCAGATAAAATAATAAAAAAAATATGCAGACATGTAAATTGTAAAAGATAAAAAATAAGATCGATATCTTTTTAATTAATTATCATTTCAAAAAGATCGTATCGCGATCGGACTTTTTGAAGTTGACGATAAGAAAAAAAATATAATTTGTGTATCAAAGTAGTTATTTACGAATTTAATATTGTTTTCCTGCTTTTTCTAGTGCATAAAAAAATATTATCAGTCATCTAGAATCTAGATAGGGGATCTTTTAATAAAACTAAATTGAATTAGTCATGTAAATCATATTTTTTACCGATAAAGATCTCAATTTTCGCAACAGTACCTACACGCAAACATGGCCGTAGTGACGTGGACGTTCGTGCGAGTTAAGGTATGCGCCGATATAACCTTTATTTTTGCACGTGTTTGCACTTTGGAACCGTAAATGCCACCAGAAAAAGCGTAGTTGACGATACTAATCTTCTTCTTAGTCCGACATGGCTATTTATGAACGTGGCTGACAGATGAACTAACGCTAGCCACCATTTTGAAATGTCATTTTGGTGATACCGGCCAAGGGAAAATTCTTATCCAACTATTGGTTAAAATATAGCGCTATTCAATAAGACTAGATTTTGTCCTTGAAATAGTTTAGAAAGGGCAATGATGAACTGCGAAGCCTCTGGTGTTGTAGATATCCATCGACCGCGGTGACTACTTATTAATCAGGAGGGTTTCGGCTTGTGAGCCACCTACTAACATCCAAATGTGTGTTAAATGTTTAAATATTGCATTTTATTGTTTCGAATTTAAGATTATTATGAAGACTTAAATGATTAATTAATAAATTTCTATTTATCATGTCATGATTTACTTAAAAAAAAAAATGGAAATTTCCATTAATTGATATCATGATCACTAAAAATGACATTTCAAGATGGTGGCTAGCGTTAGTTCATCTGTTAGCCATGTCGAACTATATCATGTGGGTTGCAGGTTTTACCAACCTAACAAGCCCTAGTGTCAGAGTTTCCTCAAATCCGCCTGACGGCCTCTGACATAGAATTGTAACAACTGCCAGCTATCAGGGTACGGCTTAGCGTGCCCCAAGCACGGGGGTGTAACACCAACTTTCTGACTCCTGGCTGCTTTGTGACATTTTCGAAAATCCACAAAGCGATTTCGGTGCGACCCGAGAATCGACCTCGTTTATAGCAGTCTCGTTATGGGACTACTAGACAGAAGAGGCAGTCTGTTTCTAATGAGGGGTTTACACGGCCGCATGGGGCCCGTCGCAGCGCGGCCATTCGGATCCTGCCCTACTTTAGGACTTGCGACCTAGCCGAATTCCCATTTAGACAGACGATTTTCGCCGCGCGGCAAAAATCGTGTGGCTATAGTCACCCGTGTAAACCCCCCATAAAGACTTAAACTCATTGACAGATGGTTTTGCAATCTGCCTTTTAATGAAAACGTTGTTTAAGAACCGTATTTAACTACAGGACAGCCGTGCGGATCGATAGATTACCAAGGTAAAACTGCACTAGCAGCGGTCATGATAGGTTACCGTTTTATAAACTATACTCAATACTCAATCATTTATTGCATTCCACAATGTGTTTCTTAGGTGGTAAATTATAATTATGAGATCATTATGGACCCTGTCGGGCACAGCAAAGTAAAAGTAAAAGTAGGAGAGAGGAAGAGAGCTTTATTAAATTATATTTATTATTTATATTTATATAAGTACTACTCTAGTTATTTTATTTATTTCTCATTTAGGTAGTCGTTGACCGTGTAATAACATTTTTTTAGCAAGAACTGTTTTAGTTTTATTATAAATAGGTGTAATTTGGTTTTATTTTTTATTATTTCCGGAAGTTTATTATAAATTTTTATCGACATTACGTATGTGCTTGTTGAATGGATTTTTAATCTAGAATCTGGTAAATTTAATCTATTTTTATGGCATAATGTATATTTTTGTTGTTTATTTTCCCTTGTGGTAAAGAAGTTATGGTTTTTACGGACAAATTTGCATATTTCCAAAATATAAATACATGGCAGAGTTAGAATATTGTGTTCTTGGAAGTAGGGTTTGCAGCTGTCGGTGTCGTCAATATTAACTAAAATTCTAACAAGCTTTTTTTGGAGAGTAAAGAGTGTAGGTGCATCAGTGCCTCGAAGAGCACGTGGCGCTGTCGGTTCTGCGCCTGATCTCTCCCCGGTCGGATTGCCGACCCATCAGACTATGAGAGTGAAGGAATAGAGAGTGCACCTGTGTCTGCAAGCGTGCGTGCACTATAATATCTCCTGCGTACCTGGCTAGTCTACATTGAGATTGGCCGCCGTGACCGAAATCGGTCTGAAAAGTTTAGACATTTTTGTTATTACTTTCAGAGCCGCTACTTCGAGTGTGATGAGGACAGTGAAGATTACAGCTCTGATGAGGACAGCTATGTTCCTCGCTACGTGGTGGAAGCTATGGAGGCACAGCATCAGGAACCGGAGCCTGATGATGATGAAAAAAATATACTGACCTTTTGCGCGACTGGGTTGTGAATCAAATACAGGTCTACGTAGGTCATGTTCAGCCGCTCTAAGGACTTCTGGAGCGAAGACACCACGTGTCTCACCTCGTTAGCAGCAAGCTAGAATGAGAGACAATTAGCAAATTATCGTACCTTAATTCGCCTGCATCTCAACTACTCTACAACGTATCATCAGCCTATATATTGTCCCACTGCTGGACACAAGCCTCTTCTCACACAGAGAAGGTATGAGCATTGATCACCACGCTTGCTCAAGGCGGATTGGCGATTTCAGACTTTTTAAGTCCAGGTTTTCTCACGATGTTTTCCTTCACCGTTAGTTATCTTTCTAAGTGTATCTTAGGCAGAGTAACATTCGGATTTATAATATGACTAAGGACCAACCTTTGTGACGACGAAGACGTCTTCCCTGGGTACTCCGGATGCCCTCACCCCCGCCCCCACCTCATCCTCATTCTCGTATGCAGCTGCAGTGTCTATCATCCTGCGAACGTACTAAAATATTAGTTTGTATGTAGGTAATTAAGTATAGTATTTTTAAGGGATGAGTAATCATGAAATGTCCCCTCCTGCTAGGCACGGACCACGGTTAAGCTGTGCTAACCGCGGTGGTCCGTGGATTGGTGACCATTCTTATCGTACCGAGACTCCTGTTAAGCACCGCGTGTTGGCACCCGTTCAAAAGTATAACGCAAGGATCAGCCATCACCCCCCTCGCCATTTTTGAGGGAAGGGGACGGCCCGACTCCTGACGCTACCGCTATCCATGCCGTCTAAGGCGCTATCCACACATTTTCGGGTCAGTGCTATCCGTGTTCCGAGTTGTCCGTGTCAGTGTTCCCGTGCCATCCGTCACCCGTATTCAAACACGATGTCTTTATTTAACAATGAAGAATAAGCAATGATTGCAATAGCGCTAAAAGAAGAAGCAGATCACTAAGAAGACTATCAGCCGGCAAACGTATATTTGTTAAACGGCTATAAAAGTCGGATAGTACTGTCAAAGCGTCCGTGCTCCGGGACACTGACGATCCGGATGCCCCTGACACGGAGATTTGTGAACGAGTTCATACTAAGTTGTATGTATCTGATTTTTTCCCCGTCCCTGACGGAACACGGCAGGGACGGGGAAATGTGTGGATAGCGCCTAAGTAATCGCATATTTTTTTTTGGGGCTAACGGCTTTAAAAGTTAGATATTGCGCCCATTAGAGTTAAACAAGAGACTGTAGCTCTATTGACATACCTGTAACCGGCCTTCAGCGCCCACGTGACTGGGTATTCCACTTCATGTCTCTCCACCGGTTTCTGACCGTTCTAAAAAAAATAAAGTCTATGGAAAAAAGGCCGCAAAAATCCGCGAACCAAACATCACTTTCGAAAAAGCAAATACTAAATACGTATTTGTATTTCAATTACGTATTTTAATTACTTTTAATTTAAATACTGCCCAACCCTGAATATAACAGTAAAAGTAGTGCTCTAACTCTAAACAAACAAGATAGTATGAATTATGATAAAATACTATTGCATATTAGTAAGTATCACTACATAGTATAAAACAAAGTCGCTTTCTCTGTCCCTATATCCCTATGTATGCTAAAATCTTTAAAACTACGCAACGGATTTTGATGCGGTTTTTTTTAATAGATAAAGTGATTAATGAGGAAGGTTCTAGTATATAATTTGTCAAGTTTTTGTATCCATTAGCTAAAATATCGCGGGCGAAGCCGCTGGCGGGAAGCTAGTGTACTATAAATCTAAAAAAATAACAAAAAAATAAGAGATCGAGTGTTGTTTTTGTGCGTGTATGTATGTGTGTGTGTGTTATATATTACCTCATCAAAACCCAAGAAGGTTCCAAGTCCCAACGCTGGTATAGAACTCCCATCATTCAAGGGTATCCTGTATGCTTTCCCGCCATCTTTCTCGTCGCAAAACTGAAAATAAAATATAATTTATTTACCATCTATGTACACACAAATTAACCAGATAAGAAAAAACAAAAGGAATGAAAATAACAAAGGTATTATATTGCTTATTTCAAAAGAAATCTCTTCCAGCATACCTGCGACAGGAGAATAAGTAAAATAGATGTAGACAAAATGCGCTAACACTAAGTGAAACAAATAAATTACAAAAAAAAAATCATCAATTTTGGGAACATAAATATTTACACACATACCTACTTCTTTATATATTTATTTATTCCGCATATCTTAAATGCTGATGAGATGATAAATTTCGCCTAATACATTTTATATAGCAAAGTTACACATTAAAGTTCGTTGCTAAACAAAAACTAGCAGGCGGATAAAATTATTTTTATCTATACTAATATTATAAAACTGAAGAGTTTGTTTGTTTGTTTGTTTGAACGCGCTAATCTCAGGAACCGCTGGTCCGATTTGAAAAATTCTTTCAGTGTTAGATAGTCCATTTATCGAGGAAGGCTATAGGCTATATCACGCTAAGACCAATAGGAGCGGAGCACTACTATCCCACGCGGACGAAGTCGCGGGCAGAAGCTAGTTTATTATATTTCGAAAATTATAATATATGATTAGAATTATGAGATATTTAAAAATTAATATTTTGCAAATAATAGCTGTTTCCCGCGGTTTCACCCGCATCCCGAGAGAACCACTTCGCGCACCCGGGTAAAAAGTATTCTACATGTTAATCCAGGTTATAAACTAGGTGTGTACCAAATTTCATCCAAATCCGTTCAGTTGTTTTTGCGTGAAAGAGTAACAAACATACATCCATACATTGTTAGAAAATTTCGCGTTTATAATATTAGTAGGAAGTATTTTGTTCTTTAAGTTTGCATTAAGCGTACAATTTATACTAATACTATAAAGCTGAAGAGTTTTTTTGTTTGTTTGAACGCGCTAATCTCAGGAACCGCTGGTCCGATTTGAAAAATTATTTCAGTGTTGTATAGCCCATTTATCGAGGAACGCTATAGGCTATATATTTCATGCGGACGAAGTCGCGTGAAGCTAGTAAACAATATTACCACCGGTTGTATTTTTTCTTTGTTTAATGTTTCTAAGACGGAGCTACAAGGAAATTCTTGTCTTTACAAACATTTTAACATATATTCTACTGACATGGATAAACAAACACACTTCTATAGCACATACAGCCGTTAGCACCAAAACAATATACGGTTACATAAACGTGAAACGGAAGAACTGTCATCCAAGATCTGTCAAAATGGAGGATAAAATTTTATTAATTTTGCTAGTCGTATTATTTATTAAGTTGATTAAGTTTATTAAGTTACATTATTCAAGTTTTAATAGGGATCCTTAATTATTTCTGGAAATAAATATAGCCTATGACACTTCGTAAAGATGTAGCTTTCTAACCATGAAAGAATTTTTAAAATCGGTCCAGTAGCTTTTGAGTTGTAACCCTACAAACAAACAAATCTTTCCTCTTTATAATATTAGTATAGATAGTAGAGAAAACAAGTTTGGTTTGACAAAACAAAACCGGCTGTAATGTACACTGACGGACTAATAAACTGCATCAATGTTTAACACACCTTTGAAAAAACATTTTAACCAAGTATTCCAACTTTATATACAAATTTAAATTGAAACCTATAGTTTGGTTCGTTAACTTCATAACAGCGTAGTATCATTATCCCTAAGTGTATGTTTGTATACTGGAAAGGGCCATTCATTTTTAGGGTTCCGTAGTCCGACAAGGAACCCTTATAGTTTCGCTCTGTCCGTCTGTCTGTCTGTCTGTCTGTCTGTCTGTCTGTCTGTCTGTCTGTCCGCGGCATAGCTCCGTGGTTTTTGTTATTAGAAAGCTGAAATTTGTTATGAATATGTATATTGATCACGCCGAGAAAGTGGTAAAATAAAATTTTGAAAAATATATTTTTTTAGGGTAGCTCCTAAACATGTAAAGTAGGGATGAATATTTTTTTTCTCGCGTACCCCTTCGTGTGGGGTATCGTTAGATAGGTCTTTCAAAAATATTATGGGTGTGTGAAGACCATTTTTCAGTTAAGCGAGCCATTTGCGAAATATCTAGATTTTAAGTGTTTTTTTTTGTTCGATACGAGTTACCCCCCCCTCTAACTTTTGAATGGCTGTACCTAGAAATGTGAAAAAAATCACAGACGTAGTACATGTAATGAAATTACAAGGAAAACTATCACGGCTAAGTAGGCTTAACCGGTTACAGAGCTATAGTCGACTAACTAACTCCTACTACGGAACCCTACTGCGCGTGGCCCGACACGCACTTGGCCGGTTTTTTTTTAAAACAAAAACTTTGATGCAGTTTCTTTGTCTGGGGGTATAGGTACTTAATAGTAAAAAAAATAGTAACAGATAAAACTCACCGCTCCAACAATTATTGCAAATAAAAAAATAATTACAGACGTCATTGTCTATGCTAGAACGCCACTACACTGACCCTAGCGATCGGAATATAACTATTCTATAATATAAAACATATAATAGTGAAGTTCCTCTCATTTGAAACACAGTACATACAAACTATATGTATAATAAAATAAGCTGCTATCTACACAAATGTTGCGATTTTAAATCTTATCTCTAGACGCATAAGAATAAAAATCCAAAATAATAGTTCAAAGTGGAACTTTTTAGCTTTCAATGTTTGTGTTGTTGGATTTTGAACTTTTTGTTCTGTATGGTAAAGGTGAAATTCCATTGCCTTTTATGTATGACAAAGCATTTGTTAGGTGTACGTTTACGACTTTAATTCGAGCGCTTCGTTCGCTAAAAATATTTTGCATAATTTTATTTTACCATATTGTCGGCGTGATCAATAGGCATATCCATGCTTTTCAGCTTTCTGGTACTAAGAACCTCTGAGCTATGTCCTGGACAGACAGACAGACGGTCATGGCGAAACTTTAAGGGTTCCTTATTGGCTATGGAACTCTAAAAAGTGAAGGCTGACTAGTTTTTTAAGAGTATAAAATTAATTAATGTCGCACTCAGAATAACTATAAGGCTAAGCATGCAATGTCATTATGTCTGACAGCAATGCCGTATCGCTTATTAGTTGTGAGAGTGAGATACAGCTACTAAAGTCGTATAGCACCATCTCTTTTACACAACGATACAATACCTGCTTTGGCACGTTATGGTAAGGCTCCCAGCCACGTGTTTTTGCAACCACTATCCAGTTGTTGTGAGAGTGAGATACAGCTACTAAAGTAGCATAGCACCATTTCTTTTTCACAACGGAACTATTCTTGCTTTTTGGTACGTCATGATCTAAAAATGTTTATAAGTATAGAATGATATGTAGTATAATGCAACCGGCCATTAAAATAAACATGTGACTATAGTACCGGCTAGGTAGGTTACAATTCAAGTTGTCGTGTTATAAATATTCCATTGTGGACAATGCAAAGCCTCAAGGCGAACTTGTATTAAAATACGTGCGAGTTATTAAATAAACAATTTATAAGACTAATTTTTTGTTGCTTTTCGTTCTTCTAGGTATCTACCTACTTATTTTTTCATACTTCTTAAGAGCGACTCGTGGCTCAAAAGTTAAGCTACGCTTGGCGCGGTCGGTCCGTGGATGGTTGACTATCTACGCCGAGACTCCTCCGTGCCTCGGAAAGAACGATAAGCCGTTGAACCCAGCTGTCATTTGTATATCTTTGACAGTCCTTACGGGAAGTCAGAAAGTCTGACAACCAGTCTTACCAAGGGGTATCGTGTTACCCAGTAACTGGGTTGTGGAGGTCAGATAGACAGTCGCTCCATGTAAAGTACTGATACTCAGCTGCATCCGGTTAGACTGGAAGTTGACACCAACGAATATAGTTGGGAAAAGGCTAGGCAGGTGGTGATGAAGGAATTTATATTATACTTACTAGCTTTTCGCCAGCGGTTTTCGTAAGCCGATGAAGATAATGAAAAAACTTTTTATTTAACGCCGTAAATAAAACTGAAATGGAGATTAATAATTTATTTAAATAATGATAATAATTATATCGATTTTTAATTTATTTACTAAAAACACGTAAAATAGAACATAATTATTTTACTCGCACTAATCTAAGCTGACAATGCCCGGCTAATGCTCACATTTAACTACCTCGACACTGTCGTAGAACAAAGTCAGATGTGATAATACAATGTAATTGTGATTTTTTCAAATTCAGCTTCTACTAAACATAATCTATCGATATAAGCAAGAAAAAATATATACATCTGGTACTTTCCGAGATATTAAAACGAACAAAGTTGTATTTCCAATACGTTCCAAAGAAAATCCAAACTTTGAAGTGCTTTCCTGTAAAGTAGCTATTTGAAAGAAAGAAAAAACATTTATTCACACAAAAAAGACGCTATAACAGAAAAAGTACAAAAGAGAAAAATACACAAAAGAAACTTAAAAAAACACTAACATAACATAAAAAAAGAAAAACTACAGACTAATGCGTCATTATTTGCGCGAAAAGGTCAGCGCTCAGCATTAATGCTGTGTTCGCGCTCGAAAGCGCGATTTATTTTGTAGATTCGACTTTGTTCTACGACAGTGTCGATCTGTCTATCTATATAAATAAAAAAAGATCTTTGTATATTTGTTCTCTATGGGTTCCTTAACCATTTAACCGATTGTGATAAAACTTTGGTGGATTTTTCTGTGTACATGCGCGAAGATCCCAGGCTTAAAAAAACTGGCATTGCAACCCATGGATATTTTATTCTTATTAGTCTTTCCAAATTCGAAGTGACTCAGGTATTTCCATTTTGCCCGGCACCTTGTCAAACGGGTAATGTTGATAATCTTGCCAGAAGTATGGTCGGACGGTACGGTAACCATTGTCGAATGCGGCCAGGGTTTCCATATCAGCTTTGTCCAGGGTAAAGTCGAAAATAGATGCGTTTTCTAAAACGCGTGGGAGTGTCACTGTTTTAGGAATGCTGATGATTCCGCGTTCATACTGTAAACAAGAAAATAGTAATAAGTACAAATACTTCATTATAATAGAATCATTTGTATAATAAAGCGTGGCTTAGGGCCAAATTCACCAACAGATGGTTACGTAATCGGCCTGTTAAACAAAAACGTTTTTTAACCAGGAAGCGGGAATTATCGTGTTACCTACTCCTTGTTCAACCCTGGTTTGGTAATCGAGTTTCGGTTCAGGAATAAAAATCTCAAATGGCCTTAGGCCCAAGTTCACCGTCAAGATAACGGTCCGATTAACTTAAAACAGCTGTTTACCATAAGTTCAAACTTCTAACTTACGATGGTTAATGTATTATTTCAGGTTTGTATTCCTGAAACGGTCGATTACCAAACCAGGGATGAACTGGAAGTGGGTAACACGCAAATTCCAGCTTCCTGGTTAAAAAACGTTTCTGTTTAACGGGCTGATTACGTTACCATTTGTCGGTGATCTTGGCCCTTAGGGCATTGTTCGAAAGAGCGCGACCCCGAGCCCCGGAACAATAAAGGGCAAAGTAAGGAACATGTTTTTTTTTTTAATGGAAAATCATCAAATGACTGCTCCAGCCGTAGGTGGGGCGGGAGAGAGTGTCAGACTCTTAGTGACTAAAACCCATCCATGTTCCTTCCTCAGCCCTTTGTATTCCGGGGGCGCGGTATCTCTTGAATAATCCCGTCGTTTGTTTGACTTCTGTCTTTTCTCTTTCATGTGCGTTAGAAAGAGTCACCGCGGCCCTGAAACACGAAAGGAAATTGAAGGACCATGGATGGGTTTTAGTCAGTAAGAGTCTGACACTCCCACCCGCTCCACCCACAGCGGGAGGAGTCATTTCATAATTTTCCATCCCTAAGTAAAGAAAAGGGGTTATTGTGTGAAATTACTATTTACACAAAAAGGTTCAATAAATATAATTAACTAGCTTTTTCCCGCGGTTTCACCTGCGTCCCGAGGAACTTCTTCACGCACCCGGATAAGAACTAAACCTTCTTCAGAGTCCCCTCTATCTTCGTACCAAATTTTATCCAAATCGGTCCAGCCGTTCACGCGTGATGCCGTGACCAAGGGAAATAGGGATGGATTTTTATATATAAGAAGAAGTACAAAATACGAGAAATGATGGTAATATTCCTGCTATGTCATGGCAAGCCAATAAAATTATAAAATAAAAATGATGTTTTTGTCTATCTATATATAAAGTACTATTAAATCATGTTAGACCAGTTTGTTTGTTTCCATTCAATGAACTTCAAAAGTTCATTGAACTTCAAATATTTTACACAAGTAACTCCTAACTAAGATTAAATTAGAATGTTAGTTTATTTGTTACGCTTTCAAGGTATACCTGAACCGATATAGATGAAATTTAGCATGGAAATAGATTGAAGCATATAGTTTTTATAATATAACTATATTTACCTCAGGACGCGAGTAAATCCATGGGAAACGGCTAGTATTAATATCATCATCCGTCATTATATTGTCCCACTGCTGGGCACAGGCCACTTCTCATACAGAGAAAGCATGAGCATTGATCACCACGCTGCTCAAGGCGGATTGGCGATTTCAGACTTTTTAAGTCCAGGTTTCCACGCGATGTTTTCCTTCACCGTTAGTCAGTGACGTCTAAGATATATTTAGAAAATACATATGACTTCAGAAAAGTCTAATATTGGTACTTGCCAGGTTTCGTACCAGCACACTCGTATATTAAAGGCAGGTGCCTCTACCACTAGGCCACACCTGATTTTAACGTTTTATTGGTAAGCCGTTGGTTCTGGCTGTCATATGTACATCTTTGACAGTCGTTACGGGTAGTTGGAAACAAGAAAGTCTGACAATCAGTGTTACCAAAGGGTATTAATAAGAGGAGTTACATAGTAACTGGGTTGTGGTCAGATAGGCAGTCGCTCCATGTAAAACACTGGAACTCAGCTGCATCCCGTTTAGACTGGAAGCCGACCCCAACATAGTTGGAAAAAGGCTAGGCTGATGAAGATGATTTTCTGAATTGCCCTCTCATACGGAAGCAGTGGCCTATTCAATCCAAAACTCAGTGATAATTTTGCCCGAATCGGGATTTAAACCTAAGACTTCATGCTCAACAGTCACTCTTGCAATCAATGGACCAGCGAGGCAATCAGACGATAATAATTTGTTTCAATTTTATTAAATCAAAAAACCTCGAACGAACTAAAATAAAGATTTAATTAATAAAAATAATTACAAAAAATATTAATACTTTTTTTGCATAATACAAGCATTTTTTATTGCTCTTAAAACATCATGCAAAAAGATAAAATACATTTTTAAAAGTCCAAGCTTACATTACCCGGACAAAGTACACATTAACTAGTAAAAAAAAAACTTATTCAATATCCAAATTAATTCCGTTCTTCCAAATTCGAAGTGACTCAGGTATTTCCATTTTGCCCGGCACTTTGTCGAACGGGTAATTTTCATAATCTTGCCAGAAGATTGGTCGGAGGGTACGGAAGCCATTGTCGAATTTAGCCACGGTTTCCATATCAGCTTTGTCCAGGGCAAAGTCGAAAATAGATCCGTTTTCTGCCACGCGCGTGTGTGTGACTGTCTTGGGAATGCTGACGATTCCACGTTGATACTGTAATATGAAAGAAAGGGTTAGATATAGTTAAGCTAAGTTTGTTAAGGTCGATCTATGGATGGGTGACCATCTATGCTATTCTGAGACTCCTCGAAAAGCACGTTAAGCTCAACACTTGAAGCAAAAGCCTGCACCGACAGTCCCGGCTCTCATTTGTAGATCTTTGACAGTCGTTACGGGTAGTCAGAAGCCAGAAAATCTGCCAACCAGTCTTGCCAAGGGTATTGTGTTACCCGGTAACTGGGTTGTAGAGCTCAGATATGCAGTCGCTTCATGTAAAACACTGGTACTCAGCTGCATCCGGTTAGACTGACAGCCGACCCCAACATAGTTGGGAAAAAGCTAGGCATATGATGATACAAATATGTATATGGAAACAATTAAAAAATATTTTTCACATAAATTGAGTATGGTAACATGATTAGAACTGATTTGGACAAACAAACAAAATGGCTTACCTTAACATGATGATGATACACATATAAAAGGCACAACGACACGACAACGACACGACAATGACACGACAACGGCACGACAACAGCACGATAAAGACATGAAAACGGCACGACAACGACACGACACATTAAGTATAGAATTTCTAGCTTTATAGTTTATTCCTTAACTAGCGATTTGCTCGAGACTTCGGCATGTTGAAAGTAGAATTTTCCCTTATAATACATTACTGCTCATCCCCCCCATGACATATAGCTTGATAATGTATTGCCTAAAGCCTAACTGGTTTATAATGGTCATTTTTGTAAAATTTCAAGTTTTGTTTAGTAATTTAGGCGTGAAACCAAAGCGATGTCAACCCGACCCTGGAATGGAACCCGACACCCAGTACACGGTAGTCACATTTGCGATTAACAAGGCAGTCTGTGATTAAAGCATCAGTCTATAAAAAGCAACAATTCTGAATTGTTGCCACTATTAAATCACTACATAGTATAAAACTCGCTTCCCGCTATGTCTGTCCCTATGTATGCTTCGATCATTAAAACTACGCAACGGATTTTGATGCGGTTCTTTTTAATAGATAGAGTGATTCAAGAGGAAGGTTTTAGTATCTAATTACCCGACTGCGACAGAAGGAGGGTTATGATTTTCGAGTGTATGTATGTATGTATGTCCATTTCTTTGGCACGCCCTACAGCCCAAACGGCTGGACGGTTTTTGACATATGAGGTGTCGTTGGATTTGTCTAAATTGTAGTAGTGACATAGGCTACATAGATTTTCAAAATGGCGCCCGCAAATGGCGGAATGGGGGGGGGGGGGGGGTTGAATTTTTTTTCTTACCGTAGCAATATGGGTATCAAATGAAAGCTATTAATTTGTCAAGTTTTTGTTTACATTGGCTAAAACATAATGATATTTGTTGGAGATTGCCCGCTTCAGCAATATAATAGTCAAAATCCCTCACCAGATATCTCAAAGTGACTTGAGTGACAGACTTCCCGTGTTTCTTAGCTATGGCCACCATAGTCGGGTTGTTGAGCTTCGGTTCGGGGCTGTTCGGAGCACTTCGGGATGGCACCATAGTCCCGAACGGGGAGTAGGCGACGATCTGCACCTTGTTCGCTTGGCAGTAGTCTACTAGCTCTTTCTGACCGAGATTTAGGTTAATCTGGAAAAGTAATGATTAAATACTGCATCTGTCTGTTCAAATTGATTTTACAAAAAATATTAACAAAATCATAACCTATTTTATTCTAATTTTTCCACAAAGATAAATAAAATGGCATTAAATGATGAATGACGATGTTTAGAGCATGAAATTGTCATAAATGCGCCATTAGGCCATTTTGATGATTTCTGTGGCAGAATTAGAACAAATAGGTGGTGACTTTGATACTAGAAAGCTGAAATTTAGTATAGATATGTATATATTGATCACGCCGACAAAGTGGTAGAATAAAATTATGATTTTTTTTGTTTTACCCCCCATACAAGTAAACTGGGGATGAATATTTTTATTCGCGCGTATGCCTTCGTGTGGGTGTCACAGGTGGGAGACACAGGTCTTTCAAAAATATTATAGGTGTGCAAAGACCATTTTTCGGTTAAGGGAGCCATTTGCGATATATCTAGGTTTTAAGTGCAATTTTTTGCTCGATATGTGCATCCCCCCTCTAACTTTTGAATAACAGTCCCTAGAAATGTGAAAAATTTCACAGATATAGCACATGTAATGAACTTAAAAGGAAAACTATCACGGCTAAGTAGCCTTAGCCGGTTACAGAGTTATAGTTGACTAACTAAGACCTACTACGGAACCCTACTGCGCGTGGCCCGACACGCACTTGGCCGGTTTTTATAAGTAAGACAGTTACAGTGCTTTTAAACCCAGTATCTTACCTCAATCTGGTTGACAGCTGGTGGAACCTTGCAGTTGGCTAGGATCCTCTTCATCTGCTCCAAGTTAAAGTTGGAGACGCCGATGGCCTTGGCCAGTCCTTTGCGCAGAACATTCTCGAAGCCACGCCAGGTCTCCAAGTAGTCAATCTTTTCGTCTACTCCATCTTGCTGGAAACGAGAAAAATATCCTATTTGTATTATCATCATCAGCCTATATATCGTCCCACTGCTGGGCACAGGCCACTTCTCACACAGAGAAGGCATGAGCATTGATCACCACGCTTGCTCAAGGCAGATTGACGATTTCAGAATTTTTAAGTCCATGTTTCGTCACGATGTTTTCTTTCACCGCTAAATATACTAACGATATACTTAGAAAGTACATTTGACTTTGAAAAGTCACATTGGTACTTGCCAGGTTTCGTGCCCGCACACTCGTACACGAGAGGCAGGTGTCTTAACCACTAGGCCACCACGACAACTAATAACAATGTGAACATTTGTGAAGATGTATGTATGTTTATTACTGTTTCAGGCAAAAATTGCTGCACAGATTTGGGTAAAATTTAATAAACATATAGTTTACTAGCTGTTTCCCGCGATTTCACTTGCCCCGAGGGATCTACTTCGCGCACCCGGTAAAAGAAGCCTATGTTCTTTCTCAGGCTCTATACTATCTGTGTGCCAAATTTCATTTAAATCGGTTCAGTAGTTTTGACGTGAAAGTGCCACAGACAGACAGACAGACAGAGTTGCTTTCGCATTTATAATATATAGTAAGGATAGTAAGGATAGTAAGGATAGTAAGGAATAGTAAGGATAGTAAGGATAGTAAGGAATAGTAAGGATAGTAAGGATAGTTAGGATGAGCTGGACTCTTTTTATCCCGGGATATAAGGCCACGCAGACGAAGTAGCTAACAGAAACTAGTAAGTACTAAAACAATATGTTCTGAGGAAATTATTTAGTCCCAGTTTTCAACTCACCGAGATTGACATGGGCCAGTGCATCAGCACTAGGTCGACATAGTCCAGGTTCAAGCGGCGGAGAGACCCTCGGACTGACACCTCCACATCGGCTTCCCGGTGGAAATGATGCCACACCTGAAGATAAAGACAGAAAGAAGATATAATTAATTATTAATAATATGTACAAAAATATTAAGATACATACATAAATACATGAGGAGCTAGGGCCAAGTAACAGCCGCACAGGTTGACCGATCAAAGGTTAAGCTGCGCTTGGCGCGGTCGGTCCGTGGATGGTCGACCATTTGTCGTAGCGAGACTCCTCCGTGTATCGGAAAGCACGTTAGGCTGTTAGTCCCGATTGTCATTTGTAGATCTTTGACAGTCGTTACGGGTAGCCGAAGCCAGAAAGTCCGACAATCAGTCTTACCAAGGGGTACTGTGTTACCCGGTAACTGGGTTGTGGAGGTCAGATAGGCAGTCGCTCCATGTAAAACACTGGTACTCAGCTGCATCCGGTTTAGACTGGAAGGCGACTCCAACATAGTTGGGAAAAGGCTAGGCAGATGCAGATAATGACATAAGTAGTGTACCTATTTATGTATCTTAATTTTTTGCATAAAACATATGAGCATGCTGTCTTTGATGTCGCCCAGTTTAATAAAAGTACATTTTATTGAACGTAAAACTAAAAAATACAGAGGTTTTCGTATAGTATAAGCTTCAATGTACATGTGTATTAAGGGTTATCTAATCTATCCCACTTGATAATCCGAACCTTATCATAACAATGCGTTATGGTTTATTTATATTATGAACGGGTTATACGCACTTGAGCAAAAAGGTATATGTACCAACCTTTGTAGTAATAAAAAGATCTTCTCTCTTCACGACGCCATCTTGTATTTTCTTGTTCACCACTTTGCCGACTTCGGGCTCCATTCTATAGAGGTGGGCCGTGTCTATGTGTCTATAGCCGATGTCTATGGCATAGGCCATGGCTTCATTCATCTTGGGTATGCCTGCTGGACTGAATTCGAACTGAAAAGTTTATTTAAACTATGTTAATTAATCGTGTAATATTTACAATAGTATACAAGTAAACGCAAAAGTGACTCTGTTTGTGTCAGGCTTTCACGGAAAAACAGCTGAACCGATTTTGTTGAAATTTGGTATGGAGATAAATTGAAGCCTGGAGAAGGGATAAGAATAGTTTTTATCAGGATTCATTAAACAATTTCTTCAGGCATGCATGAGCATTGATCACCACGCTTGCTCAAGGCGGATTGGCGAATTCAAACTTTTTGGTCTAGATTTCCTCACGATGTTTTCCTTCGCTGTTAGTCAGTGGTGTCTTAGATATACTTAGGATGTACATATATATGGCTTTAGAAAAGTCACAATGGTAGGTACTTGCCATGGTTTCGAACCCAAACATTCGTACCCGAGATGACGATGCCTTAATCACAAAGCCACTAGGCTCAAGTTCACCACCAAGATAAACGGTCCGAGCAACTCAAAACAGCCCTTTACCATAAATTAAAACTTCTGTCTTACGATGGATACCTTATCATTTGGGTTTTTTATTCCCAAAAAGGTCGATTACCAATCCGGGGTTGGACAAGAAGTGGATAACACGAGAATTCCCGCTTTGTGGTTAAAAAAAAAAGTTTTTATATAAGGGGGCGTCCATAAATTACGTGAGGTGTTTTTTAAAATTTTCTGTCCCTCCCTCCTCCCTCCTGGTGAGATGTCGTGAGATTTTATTCAACCCCCTCCCCCATCCCCAAATCTCACGTGAGATTTACGCCGAAGTATGAATGAAATAATTTTCTTTCGAACGAATTAGTGAATGATCTTAATCGTATTACGATTACGCTTAAGATTAAATCTAAAGCATGTACAATCTGGATTAAATGGACCAAAACAGGATATTTTATTTTCTTTCAATCAGAAAAAAAATTGCGTTATATATTTGACTCGGCCCCCTCCCCCCTTACAACACCTCACGGAATTTATGGACGCCCCCTAAGGGGCCGATTAGGTAACCATCTGTCGGTGCACTTGGCTCTAAGCGAAAACATAATTAAAAAGCAAAAATATGTTAAAAGAAGACTAAATACTAACCGAGAATGGCTTGCTGGGGCCCGACGGCTCCTATACATACAAAATGCAATAAAAACCAGGGTTAGTACACATGCAAGAAAATATTGTTAATAAAATTACAGGCAAAAAGTAGGTATAGTCTATATACCAATTGATTTTAAGAAAAATGTAAACAAAGTCGTAACCTATTTTGTTCTAATTCTGCCACAGAAATTAACAAAATGACGTAAGGATGGGTTATGTCAATTTCATGCTCTTAACATCACCATCATCATCATCATCTGCCTAGCCTTTTCCCAACTACATTGGGGTCGGCTTCCAGTCTAACCGGATGCAGCTGAGTACCAGTTTTACATGGAGCGACTGCCTATCTGACCTCCACAACCCAGTTTACCGGGTAACACGATACCCCTTGGTAAGACTGGTTGTCAGACTTTCTGGCTTCTGACTACCCGTAACGACTGTCAAAGATCTACAAATGACAGCCGGGACCAATAGCTTAACGTGCTTTCCGAGGCACGGAGGAGTCTGGCTATGACAAAGATGGTCACCCATCCACGGACCGACCGCGCCAAGCGCAAATTAACCTTTGATCGGTCGACCCGTGCGGCTGTTACTTAGCGACGAGCTCCTGATAACATCACCCTTCATCATTTAACGCCGTTTTATTTACATGAGTGAAAAAATTACAATTACAAAATAGGTTAAGATTTTGTTTACATTTTTCTTAGAATCAATTGGTACTGATTATAGTTGTCACAGATTCATAAACTAAAGGAAGATATGGTGTGGCTACCAATTGTCGAGTCCGGCTGTCGCCTACAACTACATATGCACTACAATACGAACACATACTCACACTATAACAGTCACCACACGTGAGCCAATCGCGTCCCTCCCGACCCTAGCTCGACGAGCCGGCCCGCGAGCTGAGCTAATAGCTTTAAAATTCCCAATTATAATAATCATATATATTCTGATCCAGCCCGTCCCTTACTGTCCTCCCGCAGCGACGCCCTAAGCCGAGACCTACCCCACTAGGAGGTGCCCTTAGCGAGTAGTCGCTTAGTTTTGTAAGTTAAGCCCTGGCTGGAGGCCCTAAATTCATTTAAGGCACTTCACAGGCAAGCCCGGTTAAGCAGTTGACAACTTTCTAGGTTGACATGCGAGATGCCTTACAAAAAAGAGCCAATCGCGTAATCAACGGCGCCCGCGTTTGTTTCTGTTTTGTGCACACATCGTTCCCACGCGTCACGCCGCCTTGACATATCTCGCTTTAGTTTATAAATCTGAAGTATTTGTCAATTAATAAAGTCTTCACGCTGCTCCAACTAGATACCGCCAGTGTACTTGTAAACTGCGGCAACAAATACTATGCCGAAGTCGGCTTACCCAAGCCAGTCCGAAGCCAATCCCGTTGCAAAGATGGCGTCACGAATGATTTAAATAATTTCAGACAATAAAATGCTAGTTTTTATAGTGAAACTGTGTGAAAATATTACTTCGAAAATTAGAAAAATACTGGGTTCTCTTACAAATACTACAATAATAAGTTGCCGCATTCACGGAGCTATTGTTTTTAGGAAGCGCGGTGTCTAGTCGGAGCGGCGCGGAGACTTTTCTATGAAATCAGATCTATGGTAGTAGTTATTAAAATGAAATTCCCAAAAAAGGTTCCCAAGTTTTCCAAAAAAATATCGTTCCATTAGAAAAATGATTATGTTGTGCATTCATTTTGATATTTATACATAATAATGTTTATATATTTTTCAAAATACATATAAGCATTTAAAATAATAACTTATTATTCTAATGGCACAATACCTAATGGAGTTAAAATTTGATATTTGACACCACCAATCAAATAGCATGCTATTGCATGCTATGCATTTATAAGCTGTCAAAACGCGATTCTCCCAGATTTTATGATATCTATAGTATACATAGTATATAGTATGACGTAACTTATTTTCCAACTCAATTCACTAACTACATATTAATAATTATTAAAAATCTAATTGTACAGTTAATTGAAAAATAGTTTTTAAATGAACGTTCAAAGATAAAATACACTTCAAAGTGAAAAATAACTTTTATCTTCCGAAACATCTGAGGATCAAGGGACTTTTTGAGAAAGGCGCATTTTGGGAAATGGACATTATGGGGAGGGGACATTTCGGAAATAGGACTATTCGAAACCAAGGGACATTTTGGGAAAGGGACTATTCGAAACCAAGGGACATTCTAGGAAAGGGACATTACGAGGAAGGGGCATTTCGGGAAAGGGACTATTCAAAACCAAATGACATTCTGGGAAATGGCTATTATGGGGAGGGGACATTTCGGGAAAGGGACTATTCGAAACCAAGAGACATTGTAGGGAGGGGACATTTCGGGACAGGGACTATTCGAAAGCAAGGGATATTTTGGGAAAGGGATATTATGAACCTGAAAGATAGTTATTTTTTGAAGCCGGTTTTATTTTTGAACGTATTAAATATCATGCGAAATGTTATTAAATTATGACCTTAAAATTAAATGACTTAAGTATTCTGACATAAAGATGTTTTCAAATTAGTAATGGTTTTCAGACCAATTCAAGTCGTAAACAGTCTGGAAGATCTTACATTCTCGTCCATGCCCAGCCAGGTTCCGTAGCCCAGCGCTGGGATCTCCCGGCCATTGTTCAATTTGAATGTAGGAATGTTTACCTGGAATTTAAAACCATAATGCTTGATTTTTTATCTATCTTCTATACATATAAAATGCTTTGTCCTGAATGACTGACGGATCAACGCACAGCCTAAACCGCGGATCGTAGAGACCTGAAACTTGGAGGGTGTGTTCTTTGTATGACGTAGGTATCCGATAAGAAAGGATTTTCCGAAATTGTACTCCTAAAGGGGTGAAAAAGGGGGGGGTAAAGTTTGTATGAAACTCTGACATTTTTTTATTTGAAACCGTTGGCGGAAAGCTAGTGTAGCTATAAGAGAAGACGAGATAATGGCCGCGATTCTCTTGACACCATCTAAATTAAATTTAGTCTATAATTCTCTCTTTCCATCAACAAATATAAGAAAGGGATAGCAAACTTTTAACACCTGTCAAATTAGAAAAAAAAAGTTTTCCATACAAAATTAAACATCACGACGTAACATCTCGACTAAATTAACAAACCTGTACGAACAAAATGTCATCTGTCATTTAATTTGACAGCACTGAATTACTTGCTATCCTCTTCTTGTATTTCGCAATAGAAAAAGAGCATGATATTTTAAAATTAGTTTAGTCGTGTGTACGTCAGAATCGGCACCATTGGCTCTCTGTTGACTAAATTTGTGTTATTAACTTATGACTTACTAATGTTGTTTAAATATATAAATGAATAAATGTGCCTGGTTATCAATCTAGGTATTTTACCTACATTATCGCTAATAGTTCAAAGTTTATCTTGTCAAGTTACACAATATTGATATCAACATACGATCATCTTGAAAAAAACGGATCATAAAAAACAGCGTTTGAATATGTATTTTAAATACTTTGATTATATTATCTGCATACAATCAATCTATACTTATAATAAATCTGTAGAGAGGTCAATTCTGTACATGAAATATATTTCCAAAATAACTATCAGGGGGTGATTAGGGATCGATACTGATGCTAAAAATGCAATCAGTAAAATTTTTGTCTGTCTGTCCGTCTGTCTGTCTGTCTGTCTGTCTGTCTGTCTGTCTGTCTGTCTGTATAAACTCTATAGAAACAAAAACTACTCGACGGATTTTAACGAAACTTGGTACAATTATTTGTCATACTCCTGAGATGGTTATAGTATACTTTTCATCACGCTACAATCAATAGGAGCAGAGCAGTGAAGGGAAATGTTGTCATTTTGTTTAAACGCGCTAATCTCAGGAACCGCTGGTTCGATTTAAATAATTCTTTCGGTGTTAGATAGTCCATTTATCGAGGAAGGCTATAGGCTATATATCATCACGCTAAGACCAATAGGAGCGGAGCACCACTATTCCACGCGGACGAAGTCGCTGGCAGAAGCTAGTGGTAAATAATTTAGAAAGTTTATTAACGTAAATCATTTTTTTATATTAATTTTTGAGGGTTTCAAACCAAAAGTGGTAAAACGGAACCCCTCGTCTGTCTGTCCGTCTATCACGTATGGCAGAAACTACTAATGCCATCGACTTGAAATTTAGAACCGATATATGTATAGAATGATGTCCATGCACATTGCGAATGTAAAAAATCCTATCTACTATAGGCATACTAAAACCTTTCTTGAAAAATATAAATTTAAATAACGAAAACCCCATCCATATTGAATCAGTAGTTTTTGAGAAAATCGCGGACATACAAACATAAATACATACCTACATACATACGTGTCGAATACAAAACCTCCTTTCTTTGAAATCGGTCAAAAATATATTGATTTTATCGAAAAAGTGAAGGGTAGTGATATGTTTTCTTAATAAGTCTTTTAGTTTCCCAATTATAATGAAAATTGCACACAAAAGACCCCTCTTATCTCGAAAGTTTGTGAAGCGCGAAATCTGAAATATTTAGAGTTGACAGATATTAATCTAAATATTACAGGAAAAATACCTTCGGTACCTTCGTAATACCTTCCAAAGACCTTCGGTGCACGAATCCGATCGCATTAGGCCGGTTATATTTAATTATCAACCAGATAATACTATTATTCAATTGATAATAAGATAATTAGTATTATCTAATTGATAATGATGAAATAAATAGGCTTGTAGTTAAGTAACAGCCATGTGGATCGATGGATTAGCAAGGTTAAGCAGCGCTAGCCGCGGTCAGCCCGCCAGTGACCATTTCCTTAACATAGCGAGACTCCTCCGTGCCTCAGAGAGCACGTGTCGCTGTCGGTCTTGCGCCTGATCTCTCCCCGGTCGTGTCGGATTGGCTACCCATGTTTTTTACGAAGAACTTTGCCCCACACTAGGAATTACTCCTGTGTCGTTGGTGCGTTAGACCCGGAACAATTTTAGTTGTCCCGTGCGGGAATCGAACCCGCGACACCCAGCGCAGCTGCCAATTGCTCAACGACTACGCCAAACGTGCCGTCAAATCGTCAATCCACCATCGGACTATGAGAGTGTGGGAGTAGAGAGTGCACCTGTGTCTGCAAGCGTGCACGCGTGCACTATAATATCTCCTGCGTACCTAGCTAATCTTTATTGACATAGGCCGCCATGATCGACATCGGTCTGGAGATTATTAGGTATTAAAATTACACATCGTTTTATTATATTAGATAAAAGGCGAAGTAATTACCATGGTTTATGATGGAATTATGGTAAAGGTTAATCAGATTAATTAATTTAATCCATAAATATCAGTGATATCTTATTTTTATTGCAAAAGTACACACAGATCAGCTTACAAGCTGTGATGGGTACATAACCCTGCTAAGGTGTCGCAAACAGAGAGGACAACATGCTTTTTAATATCTAAGTATAATTATTATAAAATCTAAACATATAGAAAATATTTATATAATATTATATTTTAAAGTTAAATAATATCACAAATAGGAAAATGACTTAACTGACCTTTGAAAAAGTTAACATTTATTTTTAACCGGACAAGTCCGCTACACTATTCCCATCCCAACCACATTAACTCCTGAAAGCCAGAATTAACAGTAGTGCCCATCAGAGAAAGAGTAACGTGGAGACGATGAACCTCGACGAGCCCCAGAGAAATGATTTTAAATGTCTTGGAACCCGTAATGAAATTAATAAGAAAAGAATAGCTGAGGAGAAGGAAAAATCCCAGCCAACACGTGTAAAAAATATATATAACTAAAGTAATATAAAAAGTCGAATACCAATAAAATTATATATAATCTTAAATACCATAAGAACCCGGATATCAAAACATTATTTACCTAAGATAAAGCATGATTTTCCTATCTTGTATTACCCTATAAACATACTCAAGATCATATCCAATAAAAAATAACTAAATCATAAACCCAAAGATTAGGTGCTAATCAAAATACTCTGCATATATCGATAAGATAAAAGATCGATATTAACTTATCCGGTTAAGGAAAAAACGCTAGACGGTTTAGATTAGGTACTTGCATTTTTACACGTGATAATAATAATAATAATCGTGAATTGGCACATTTTAGGCAGTCTCGGATTCCAAATCTTAATCTAACGCGCTCAAAATCTTTATTTTCGAGTATGACCTAAGATGTTGCCTTGGGGTATTCCATAAACAATCTTTACTTTATCATATAGAATCTGGACTGATTAAAATGAATTGGATTGTGATATATAGTTAGTTTTCAGAGTAACCAAAAACAATTCAAACTTACTCATAAAATTTTAAGTTTTTGAGCAATTAGGCATGAGTGAGAGTATCAAAAGGCTGGTTTAAATATTGAGTTTTAAGTAAAGACCTTTTGAAAAGCTTTTTGGACCGATTTTTGGTTCAATGGTGGCAAGTGTAATGCTTAGTATAAGGTCTTTGTGTTACATTACAGGGATTTACCATGTGGAATTTCTCTGTATCAGCCCATAGTCTAATTTTGTAAGTGGTTGAGGGCAAAATAGTGTATTAGGATAAAATTTGGATATGTCAAGCTAAGGACTAGACGATTAGGTATGACTTAGGGGCAACCTATGACCAACAGTGAACTACCATAAAAAGAGGACGATGATGATAATGGGATTCAAATATGGGAAGCAGATAGCTTAAAACTATTCCTTTTTGACTAACTGACAGACTCATCATACTTTGACAATTCAAAAGTGCCTGTACATGGTCTAATTGAAATAAATGGATTGATTTTTAGAACATAACTAAATAACTTTGACTATTGATTCTAAAACTACTAAAAATCCAATTTTACAGTAAATTCAACAGAAATCTGGTTTTTCAGGGACAAAATCTAGTGCATTTATTGAGAAGATGTGTCTTGAAAATATTTGTTACTCGCTCTCCGCCAGCGGCTTCGCCCGCGTGTTCTATGCAAAATTCAAATTAAAAATGACGAGTTTCATACAAACTTCATTTTTAGGGTTCCGTAGTTCGACAAGGAACCCTTATAGTTTCGCTCTGTCCGTCTGTCTGTCTGTCTGTCTGTCCGCGGCATAGCTCCGTGGTTTTTGTTATTAGAAAGCTGACATTTGGTATACATATGTATATTGATCACGCCGAGAAAGTGGTAAAATAAAATTTTGAAAAATATTTTTTTTTAGGGTAGCTCCCAAACATGTAAAGTAGGGATGAATATTTTTTTTCTCGCGTACCCCTTCGTGTGGGGTATCGTTAGATAGGTCTTTCAAAAATATTATGGGTGTGTGAAGACCATTTTTTGGTTAAGCGAGCCATTTGCGAAATATCTAGCTTTTCAGTGCAAATTTTTGTTCGATACGAGTTACCCCCCCCCCCTCTAACTTTTGAATGGCTGTACCTAGAAATGTGAAAAAAATCACAGAAGTAGTACATATAATGAACTTACAAGGAAAACTATCACGGCTAAGTAGGCTTAACCGGTTACAGAGTTATAGTCGACTAACTAACTCCTACTACGGAACCCTACTGCGCGTGGCCCGACACGCACTTGGCCGATTTTTTCGTCATAACACGACAGAGTTTCATACAAATACTTTCACGTCCTATCTCAACCCTTTAGGGTATGAATTTAGAAAAATCCTTTCTCAGTCTACACTTTCGTCATATGGAACATTTGCCAAAAATTTCATACTTCTAGAACCAGCGGTTTCAGCTGTGAGTTGATCGATCAGTCAGTCTGCCAATCAGTTTCTTCTTTTATATATCTACATACTTAAATTGGTGTCAATGTCAACTATGAACTATTCAATTATGACGAGACACAATAAAATTGTCTGTTAGAAACAGACGTCAGTTAGTAAATTATTACGTTTCTAAAGTAAGATAGAATTACTAGTAGATATTTAGTAAGCAACTCAGATGGATGTCAGTAACTAAATTATTAGGTACGTAGATAAGGAGAATGGAATGATAAGTATTTAGTAAACACAACGTAAATAGACAATTTATTTTCAATATTAATAGTCGTCTTACGCTTGTGTTTATGTACGAACGAAACGTAGGTATACAAATATATTATGTATTAAGTAAATATAGTAAGTTTGTCTGTCTGTCTGTTTTCAAGGCAAAACGTCTGTGCCTATTTGAATGAATTTTGGGATGGAGGTAGATAGAAACCTGAGAAAGGCAGGGATGTTTTTACCCTCAATATTAGGATGAAAACACCACAAATGCGAATGTGACTGTTGTTTGTTAGACTTTAATAGGAAAACGGCCGAACCGATTTTTATGAAATTTGGTACGAGGATAACTTAAACCCTAAAGAAGATAAGGTAGTTTTTATTCAGAGGCAAGAAGAAGTTCCATGGGAATACGGGCGAATTTGCGAGTAACAGCTAGCAAACAATAAAATAAATAAATTCTACACTCACTTCAAAATAGCCTAAGAAAACTTAATAAGGTTTAATTAATTGTAAACGAAGTACCTACTACACTTAGGCCCAAGTTTACCGTTAAAATAACGGTCTAATTAACTTAAAACAGCTGTTTACCATAAATTCAAACTTGCAACTTACGATGGGTAACTTATTATTTGAGATTTTTATTCCTGAAACGGTTGATTACTAAACCAGGGTTGAACAAGAAGTGGGTAACACGAAAATTCCAGCTTCCTGGTTTTTAAAATCCTTTTCGTTTAACGGACCGATTACGAAACCAATAGTCTGTGAATTTGGTCCTTAATGGAAAACTTTCGAATGTTCAAAATTAACGTTAATAAAATAAATTACATTGTAAGTTTTCGCCAACCGACCGACCTACCATATTTTTTGTAAGTTATTAAGCTTTCTGCAATTCTTCTCTACAAAAACTTTACCTATGCCAAATCTCACACATCTGCGTGCGCGCAGTATTCTAAAAACGGATCCAAAGTTTCCGTTTCACTTATATACCTACCTACATATAAACTTCAAACTCAACAATCTCAATGAAGATTAGCCAGATACGCAGGAAATATTATAATACACAAGCGTTTGCGCAAACAGGTGCACTCTATTCCCTCACTCTCTTAGTCCAATGGATCGACAATCCAACACGACCGGGAAGAGATCAGGCGCAGGACCGACAGCTTTACGTGCTCTCCGAGACACGGAGGGGTCTCACTATGCTAATTAAGAAAACGGTCACCCGTCTATGACCACGGCAAGCACAGCTTAACCTCGCTAATCTATCGATCCGCATGGCTATTACTTAGCCACGAGCCTCTCAACTCTTTCCTCGCTTCACGTATTAAAATAACACTCACCCGCGCCATTATCGATGTATTCTCTGCGAAGTTCGACACCGCACTGTTTAGCCGGTAGCCGTTCACAGATTATAAATAAACAGCCAAAGATCATGCAACGCAGATATGCTATCTATTCTGACGCTAACGGTTTGGTAAAATGTGTAAGATAAGGCGAATAATCGTCATCAATCTCTGATATGGATTCCGGAAAAAATACAATTTAGGTATGTAGATATGTAGGGGATTTTAAAATTAGTAATATAATATAATAATAATTATTATTTATATTTTTCATCAGAAAAGTTACATTAAATCTAGCTACATTTACTTGTAGAGGCAGGTATGAATTCCTCCCCCAGCGACGCCCTAAGCCGAGGCCCGTACCCCACTACGGGGTGCCCTTAGCGTGTAGTCGCTTAGTTTTGTAAGTTAAGCCCTGGCTGGAGGCCCTAAATTCATTTAAGGCACTTCACAGGCAAGCCCGGTTAAGCAGTCGACAGCCTTCTAGGTTGAACTGCGAGATGCCATTCAAAAAAAAAGCAGGTATCAACGTATGTCATCGACATAAAACCTTTTTATATTATTATTGTTTTTTTATACTTTTTTCTTTTCTGTCAATGTCATATTTACGCTTTTGTTTCTTATCTGGAAAAAATACATTATAATACCGAAATGAACCGTGGTTTTTCTTGCCAAATAATTAAGAAATTAATAATATAGCCACAATCCATTACAACTTGGTCCTTCGAGCCGGATCTACCGGTTACAATCAGCAAGTTTTTTCAGCTCTTTCTTACAGAAAAAAAAAAAATGGTTGTGACAAGATCACAGGTAAAACTGCCACAGGAATCTGCAAACCTACCTGCCCATTCAAGCAGTGTAGACCAGACAGAACCACCAAGCGGCGACCCACCCCAGGTACATTCTTCTCAATTAGGCCACGGGACTGGCACGCATTCGATCTCGCATTCCAGTCGCTCTTCTGCAATAGTCGCTGCGCGGAAAGCTGCCGCAGAAGCGGAGCACGTACGTCGCGTAGCCCAACTAGAAACTGCTGAAATGGAGGCTGAAATGCGTGCCCGCGCCCAGCGGACAGAAATAGAGCGCAGAGTGGCTCAAGCGGAATACCAGGCACAGCTTGCTGCGATCGAGGCAGACAGCCAACATGGTTCCCGCAGTGGACGTAGTCACGCTAGCGTGGAACAGTGGGTAGACAGCGCGGCTGCCTCAATTAAAACACCCTCGCATCCCGATCCCGGTTTGCAGACCAGGAACGAATGCGAGGTAGGGCTTACTCATAAAGTTATATGTTCTCAGGACGCATTGCATCACGACGTTGTTATCTCACACCCGCAGAGTATCGCAGCACAGTGTCCAACACAGTTGCCTCAGCACAACTTTAGCAGAGGTGACAGGGCCGCTGCCAAGGATACTCAAGAGGACGACGTAGTTGGGGTGACACAACTTGTACAAGCCCTGAAGATACTTACGAATAACGGCCCTAATAATAAAAACATAATTAAATTACCATTATTTGACGGCAAATCCCCAGTGGATTGGCTAATGTTTAAACGTGCCTTTCAGGATACTGTAGGTTCTTTTACAGTTGCCGAAAACCTTGCGCGCTTAAACCAAGCCTTAAAAGGAGCCGCGCGTGAGGCAGTCAGTATGCTGCTCGTGATGGCGCCTCATGCGAATGACGTCATTGACGCTCTGGACCGACGTTTTGGTAGGCCAGAACAAATTGTCCTTGAGGAAGTTAGCGCAATTAGAGCTCTGCCTAAGCTCGGGCAGGAGGTAAGAGAATTAATTAATTTCGCTACCCGTGTACGCAACTGTGTGGAAATTACTAAGCTGCTTCACCACAGTGACTATTTACGTTCACCAGAATTATTTGGAGTACTTGTAAGCAAGCTAAGTCCACTGTTGCGTGCACGGTGGTTAGATTTTGCTGCCATCCACGAGTCCAGCAATCAGACTAAGGTCGAGCTGCTGTCCTGTTTCTTAAATCGCGAGGTCGACCTAGTGATGAAGTTTGGTGCGGTGTTCGATAACACCCCATTCGCCCCATCTTCAGCCCTCCCACAGAGACAACGGGCACACGCGATTACAGAGTCAGGATCGGCAGCGGCAATACCTACAAAATCATCCATTCAAGAAAATTCCTGTTTATTTTGTAAAAATAAACATCAACTGTCAAGTTGTCAAAAATTTTCAACTTTGACAGCCGATGACAAATGGAGTTTCATCAAACAAAATAAGGTTTGTCATCGTTGCCTCCAAAAAGTTCCACATAATTTTAGGTTTTGCAATAAAAATAAAGCTAATTGTACAGTATCGGGTTGCAATCGTAAACATCATGTATTATTGCATAATGATAATTTTGTTCAGTCTTTACACTTGACACAAGTTGAAGCTAAACCTACAGTTTCAACCGCCAACAATGATCACGTAGTTGTAGCTAGCAACAACACTACACAAGCTTCGGCTTTTAGACCATTATTAAAAATGGTAGCTGTTACGATCTCTGGGCCAGCTGGAAGTATCGACACGTTTGCTC
The DNA here is from genome assembly GCA_963891755.1 of Pyrrhia umbra. Taxonomy (NCBI): domain Eukaryota; kingdom Metazoa; phylum Arthropoda; class Insecta; order Lepidoptera; family Noctuidae; genus Pyrrhia; species Pyrrhia umbra. The sequence continues at coordinate 1,601,685 of OY982944.1, forward strand.
TGTTGGACGACGGGTCGACAGCGACTTTTATAGATGCAGAGATTGCCTCTCAAATAGGATCTGTAGGCCCTGAGGGCAGCTTTCATTTAGATTGTGTTGGAGGGTTGTCTAGGGATGGCACAGTGCAGTACGTAGACTTCGAAATAAAGGGTCGGTCAGCCTCACAGAAGTTTTTGATTCAAAAGGCAAAGTCGATCAAGAACTTAGGGCTTCTAAGCCAATCGGCTACGCGCGCCAGTTTACGTCCTTACCCGTACTTATCAAATTTGATTGACGAGCTTTGTTATGATGAAGCTAGGCCTACAATATTAATAGGTGTAGATAACTGGCATCTTATTACTGCGTCTGAGATTAGGAGAGGTTCGCGGTCACAGCCTGTCGCTATTAAAACTCCTCTAGGATGGGTGCTATTCGGATTCACGAGTAGTAGGACAAGCTTGGTCGAAACCACCTACCACCTATCTCTACATGAGCGTAACAGTCCTCAGCATGATCTAGAGCTCCTTATCAAGAGTCAATACAAATTAGACGCCATCGGAATTACGAAGCATGAGCCCAGCAGCTTAGATGATCAGCGTGCTCTTCGTATTTTAGAGTCTACAGCTCAACGTCAGCCAAATGGGCGCTTCCAGGTCGGTTTATTATGGAAAGCGGACAATCTCGTAGTTCCCGAAAGTTATCCTTTGGCACTTTCTAGGTTTAAATCCCTCGAATTAAAAATGTCAAAGGACTTCGAGTACGCTCAACGTTACCGCCTCCATATACAAGACATGATAGCTAAGGGCTACGCTGAGGATTGTACAGGCAAATCACCGTTAGGACTTTGTTGGTATTTACCGCATTTCGGTGTGGTGAATCCCAATAAACCCGGGAAACTTCGTGTTGTCCATGACGCGGCCGCAAAAGTACAAGGTGTGTCCCTTAATAACATGCTTTTATCAGGTCCTGATCTTTTACAATCTCTACTGGGAATTTTGATGCGTTTTAGAGAGGGCAAAATAGCTTTGACTGCCGATATTAAAGAAATGTTTCCGCAGGTGAAAATACAGGAAAGCGATCGAGATGCGCAACGTTTCCTGTGGCGCGATAATCCTACAAGACCAATAAAAACTTACCGCATGTCTTCTATGATTTTTGGTGCCTGCTCAAGCCCTTCTACGGCTATTTATATCGTTAACCGAAACGCATCGGAATTTCAAGACGAGTTTCCAGATGCCGTGAAAGCAATCATAACTGATACGTATATGGACGATTACATCGGTAGTGTGGACCTTTCAACAAAGGGTGCCGCGCGTTTGGCTGCTGAAATCGTTGAAGTCCATAAACGTGGAGGTTTTGAGATGCGTGGTTGGGTTTCCAATAAACCCGAAGCTCTTTGTAATTTGCCAACAGAACTGCTATCAGATCTCTCACTCAGTAATAGTAGTGTAGATTTAGGTAGTTTAGGTAGCTTACAATCCACATTCACTCGCACTCTTGGCTTAATATGGCAACCTTGTCACGATGTCTTAGGTTTCAATCCAGGACTCAAGGATTATTTACCTGACCATTTCACAAAACGCGAAGTTTTAGCTCAAGTCATGCGTATTTACGATCCATTAGGTATCTTAGCCCCCATTGTAGTGAGAGGTCGGATCTTATTTCAAAATTTGTGGCGTAAGAATCTCGACTGGGACGAGAAGCTATCACAGTCAGACCGAGCAACTTGGCTTGAATGGTTTGAAAGTCTTAAATCAATTTACGAGTTAAAAATTCCAAGATGCTATAATTTAGGTAGCTACTCAGATCTAGAGTTACACGTCTTTTGTGATGCTAGCGAGTTAGCACACGCCGCTGTTGCCTATTGGAGATTTGTGCTTCCCAACGGTGACGTGAAACTTGCACTCATTGCTAGCAAGGCACGTGTCTCGCCTCTAAAACCAGTATCAATTCCACGTTTAGAGTTACAAGGCGCTCTGATAGCTACTCGCCTCGCCGCGAAAATTTGCGAAGCTCACCGCTTTAAGCCCAATCGTCGGGTCTTTTGGTGTGACTCGATGACTGTTCTAGGGTGGTTGAGGAGCGACGCTAGAAATTATAAGCCCTTTGTTGCTCATCGTATAGGAGAAATATTAGAGAGTACTAGTGTAATCGACTGGCATTGGGTTCCCACTGATCTTAATGTGGCTGATGATGCCACGCGAGGGAAAGCTAGCATTGAGCCACGCTGGTTATCAGGTCCAGAGTTTCTTATAACTTCCCCCTCTGAGTGGCCTACGGAGCCCACAGCCGCGAAACCAGCCACTTTGGGACAAGAGGAGCTCAAGCCATCACTTCAACTTTCACCTTCATCACACGCAACAGCATCTGTTCATTTCACAGAATCACGTCAGTTGCCCTCGCCAGTAGTAGCTAATATCACTCATTTTAGTTCGTGGATTAGACTGGTGCGAGCAACCGCTAGAACTCATCAATTTATAGCTATCATTTTTAAAGACCGGGGCCACAATTTTCTAAATTTCTGGGTCCGGGATATTTGTTCGTCTTCAAGTGCGCTTGAGCGCAATTCACGGCTTAATATCACGCCTGCCACTGCTCCTGCGCCATTGGATGCACAAGACATCATCCGCGCAGAACGGCACATTTTGGGGCGGAGCCAGCTCAACGCCTTCAAAGAAGATCTTCTTTGCCTCACACGTGGGCAGCCCATTCAGAAGAAGAGTCGTTTGGCGACCTTATCTCCAATACTGAAAGAGGGATTATTGCACCTAGCAGGGAGAACTTCTACAATTTCCGAAAAACAACCAATCATACTGGATGGAAAGGAACTTGCAACACGTCTTCTCATTTCCCATTATCACGCTAAATTTGCCCATGCAAACACCGAGACGGTAATCAATGAGTTGCATCAAGAATATTGGATTCTCGGTATAAGGAACGCCGTGAGGTCAGTGGTGCACCAGTGTCAACTATGCAAGCTACTAAAAGGCACACCCTTACAGCCTCCTATGGCAAACCTACCGTACGCAAGACTCGCTCATGACAGACGCGCCTTCACCTACACCGGTTTGGACTATTTTGGGCCTGTTACTATTTCAATTGGACGTCGGCGAGAAAAACGATGGATAGCGCTGTTCACATGTATGGTAACAAGAGCTATTCACCTTGAAATAGTGGCCAGTTTGTCAGCAGATTCTGCCATAATGTGTCTACGTCGTTTCATCGCTCGACGTGGTACGCCAACCGAAATATTTTCCGACAACGGAACGTCGTTTGTTGGAGCCAACCGACAGCTAAGAGCTCTGTATGATACCGCAGTTCCACAGTTTGCAGCGGAGCAGAAGATAGCTTGGCGATTTATTCCTCCGTCGGCACCCTTCATGGGCGGTGTATGGGAAAGGCTGGTACGATCAGTGAAGACAGCCCTCAAAGTAACATTGAGGGAACGGGCTCCAAGAGAGGAAGTTCTGGGAACCTTGCTAGCTGAAGCCGAAGCCATAATAAACTCTCGCCCACTGACCCACGTCTCCCCCGACAGAGACTATCCAGAAGCGCTCACCCCCAATCACTTTCTACTTGGCGATTCAACAGGACTAGACCGTCAATTTCCTGCCGAAGACTTAACCGATGCAGCATTAGTTGGTAGGAGCAGTTGGCGGAAGGCTCTACGGCTTGCTGACCATTTTTGGCGCCGCTGGGTCATCGAATATTTACCCACATTAGCCCCTCGTCGCGTACTGGGAACAGACGTTGCGATCAAGGTCGGGGAACCAGTACTCATCGGCGACGGAAACTTGCCGAGGGGAACCTGGCCACGAGGCGTGATCGAGGCTCTGTACCCAGGCCGTGACGGCATAGTTCGGGTGGTAGATGTACGGACCCAAGGGGGCATACTGAGGCGTCCAGTTAAAAAGTTAGTTCTCTTATAAAAAAGGGGAGGATGTCATCGACATAAAACCTTTTTATATTATTATTGTTTTTTTATACTTTTTTCTTTTCTGTCAATGTCATATTTACGCTTTTGTTTCTTATCTGGAAAAAATACATTATAATACCGAAATGAACCGTGGTTTTTCTTGCCAAATAATTAAGAAATTAATAATATAGCCACAATCCATTACAACGTAACATTGTGAGAGACTGGTGCCTGAGGTAGGTTTGAGAATACCTTTATTACAGGTCACCAGGCCTCCACCCGGTGCAAGAAGAAAACGTACTAAATTAATAAAACAAGTAGGAATGCTAATTTGATTTGTGGAAAATTCAATGGGCCGAGAAAGAACGCAGTAATGTAATTGTAACATTTAGCGATTTTCAAATCATAAATACAACCGTACCGAAGCAAAATGCGTAAATAACAATTTGCAGCATCCAAAGATACGATTAAAGTCATCAATTTAAATAAATAGTACGTAAGAAGCGAGTGTATTCCATTCAAAAATCGCTTTCGATACGAATAATTTTTGCCCACTAATTTTCAGAATTATTTGATAGGCTAAAATCATCACTTTTTAAACGTCAGAATAACATCCATAACGCCCGCCCTTCACCACTTTCTGATTATATTTATTGAAGGTAAGAATGACTTTTGCTGTGAAAAAGAAATGGTACAACAAATACTCCAGCAACACATATTTTCTGTTATGTTTGAAGAACATTGCTATGTCTTTCATTATTATCATCATCTGCCTAGCCTTTTCCCAACTATGTTGAGGTCAGCTTCCAGTCTTAATGGTTACAGCTGAATACCAGTATTTTACATAGAGCGACTGCCTACCTGACCTCCACAACCGACTTACTGGTTACACGATACCCCTTGGTAGAACTGGTTGTCAGACATTCTGACTTCTGACTGCCTGTAACGTATACAAATGACAGCCAGGACCAACAGCTTAACGTGCTTTCTGAAGCACGGAGGAGTCTCGCTATGACATAGATAGTCACCCATCCACGGATTGACCATGACAAGCGCAGCTTAATCTTGATCAAATCACACGCGGTTGTTACTTAGCCACGAGCTCCTAAAGGCTATATAGCCATTAGAGACTCGTGGCTAAGTCGCTATTTTGTGGTAAAGAGACATCTATACTTTAAAATAAGTAGTTTTGTCACATGTTGGCTAGAACATACTTGTAGCGATATCTATCTCGCTACGTGAGAACTAGTATATGACACCTACGAATTGTAGATGGCGCCACTGCATCACACTAAAGTCAAGTCCCCCCGCCTGGCTGCAGGATCCTTTTCAAAGAGTTTGGAAGAGGACTACAGTGGTGGGTTCCTGCAAACAACCTCATATCTATATCAACCTAGAACTCAGTTAAATTACCTAATACAATCTAAACTTAAACTCGAAATATTTATTTGCAGAATAAGGTAGGTATCGCAGATCTTGAATATCATAACTAATTGTACAGCTTGCTTTTGTCGTGGTGGTCTAGTGGCTATGTATTTGCTTCTCGTGCACGAGTGTGCGGAGTTCGAAACCTGGCAAGTACCAATGTGACTTTTCTGAAGTCATATATGTACTTTCTAAGTATATCTTAGACGTCACTAACTAACGGTGAAGGAAAACATCGTGAGGAAACCTGGACTACAAAAGTCTGAAATCGCCAATCCGCCTTGAGCAAGCGTGGTGATCAATGCTCATGCCTTCTCTGTGTAAGAAGAGGCCTGTGCCCAGCAGTGGGACAATCTATAGGCTGATGATGATGATGTACAGCTTAGCACCTTTTTCAGGCGTTGCAAATTTGGCGGGCTAACTAATTACTAATATTAATATCTACTTCTAACTAATATTACAAATGCGTACGTTCAATTTGTTTTTTACGCTTTGTCTATAAAAAATCTGAATGATTTACACGAAAATTTGGTATGGTTAAAGACAGATGGGATCATCATGGTTATATGCTTTTTATCTGGGTGCGTACTTTACTATGGAGACGGATGAAACCGCAAGAAACAGTCCAGTCAGACAATTACTTGTTTTTAATCCATAAATAAAACTCAAAAGGTTAATATGAATTACCTATTTATAATTATATTAATATGTTATGTTGTCTCAAGTTTATTACAGTTTAATCATTAATTCAATTAATAAAAATAATATAACTTTCTATGTATATTGTCTGAGCATTCCTCATTGCACTTAAAATCATCAATCACAAATACAAAACATACTTCTCTTACAACAGCTTAAGCTAACAATGCCCGGACAATATACACTTTAACACCAAAAATACTTATTCAATATCCAAATTAATTCCACTCTTCCAAATTCGAAGAGACTCAGGTACTTCCATCCCATCCATACCCGGCAGTTTGTTGAACGGGTAATTTTGATAATTCTGATAGAAGAGCGGTCGGACGGTACGGTAACCATTGTTGAATTTAGCCAGGGTATCCATTTCAGCTTTGTCCAGGGTAAAGTCGAAAATAGATGCGTTATCTACCACGCGGGTGTGTGTGACTGTCTTGGGAATGCTGACGATCCCACGTTGATACTGTAATGTAAAAGAAAATAGTTATAGTTCTAAATGTTTAAATTTATTTTTTCCGTTAAGTTAAATTTGTCGAGGTCGATCTATGGATGGTTGGCCGATGTCATATCGAGACTCCTTCCTGGTTGTCATTTGTTTCTAGTAGGCAGAAAGTCTGACAACCAGTCATACCAAGGGGCAGTCGCATCCGGTTAGACTGAAAGCCGACCCCTAATATAATTGGGAAAGGTTAGGAAGACTATACAAATAATGATGTAATTTATTCCAAAGCTGTTCATGATAGGCCTAAAGGTTACACATTGTGTTACTGTTACCGTTGCACGTACTGTTACAACAATACAAAGTGTTTATGAAGTTCGCGAGCATGCTGCGAGTAGAACACGTGCGGCTCGCAGTGAGCCGACGTTTTCCCGCTAGGACCTCGTTACTGTATCAATCCTGTTACAGTAACAGTTCGCTGATGAGTACCCGGCTTAAGTACATTAGCTAAGCAACAATTCTGACTTATTGCCACTACTGAATCCAACGATAAAGTCAAAATTCCTTACCAGATATCTCAAAGTGATCTGAGTGACAGACTTCCCGTGTTTCTTAGCTATGGCCACCATAGTCGGGTTGTTGAGCTTCGGTTCGGGGCTGTTCGGGGCATCTCGGGTCGGCACCATAGTGCCGAACGGGGAGTAGGCGACGATCTGCACCTTGTTCGCTTGGCAGTAGTCTACTAGCTCGTTCTGACCAAGATTTAGGTTGATCTGGAAGAAAGTTGATGGAATAATGGAAGGCTTTCTACTGCAATAGTTTTCACTTTCATCTTGAGAACTGCTTCATGTACCCGGGTAAAAACTATCCTAAGTCCTTCACCAAGTTTCAATCTACCTCCGAACCAATTCGGTCTGTATTAAAGCATAACAGGTTTGTAATAATGGTGAATTTGTCCGTTCGTCTGAAACGCTTTCACGGTAAAACCGCTTAAGTAATTTAGATGCCATTTGGTATGGAGATAGCTTGAAACCTTGGAAGGCCATATCATCATAGATATTTCCTTTGACTGAATGTCATAAGTTCTTCACCATATTAATTTTTATCCGGGTGCGTGGGGTAGTCCCCTCAAGGTAGGCACAAAGGAATAACTACAGTCCTTATAGAGTATTCTAATGTCTTACCTCGACCTGGTTGGCGGCTGGTGGAACCTTGCAGTTGGCTAGGAGCCTCTTCATCTGCTCCAAGTTAAAGTTGGAGACGCCGATGGCCTTCACCAGTCCTTTGCGCAGAACATTCTCGAAGCCACGCCAGGTCTCCAAGTATTCAATCTTCTCGTCTACTCCCTCTTGCTGGAGAGGTGAAGATGGGTTTAAGGAAAACGAAGCATGTGTTATGTTTGTTGGGGAGCCTGGCATTAGGACTAGTTAGCTGGTGTACCTCTCTCTAATTAATTATTTCAAACAAGATTCTGCGAAATCGGTGCACGCATCTCGGAGTCTGGCGCAAAAATATTTTTGGAGCAAAATAATAGACGCAGATTTTTGGATATATCAAATGATAAGAAGAAGATGATCACGAAGCGTGCTAATTTTTGGAATGAATAATTCACCCCATTTACTTCCAATCCTGCTCTCCCCTACGATAGAAATGTTCTGAAGAGCTTCTTTCTAAATAGGTTTCCAACTCACCGAGACCGACATGGGCCAGTGCATCAGCACTAGGTCGACATAGTCCAGGTTCAAGCGGCGGAGAGACCCTCGGACTGACACCTCCACATCGGCTTCCCGGTGGAAATGCTGCCACACCTGTGGATGAAGATACGAGAAGATTATTTACAGGTTTTAGGACTCCTCATAGAAAGAGTTTAGTTAGTACCTACTATCATCTATAGTATCTAATGTACTTAAATATAAAGACTAGTTTTTCGCCAGCGTCTTTACCCGCGTGGACTACCTCCAAGTTTTAGGTATCTACCGATCAGCGGTTTAGGCTATGTTGATCCGTCAGTCATTCAGGACAAAGCATTTTATATGTATAGGTAAATGAACTGTTTGTTTGTTTGAACGCACTCATCTCTAGAACTGCCAGTCAGATTTGACTAAATATTTTTTCTTTTGATAGCTTAATTCTTGTAGAAGTTTATAGATGAAACTTTAGCAGCCAAACAAAATAACCAAACACAAGAAATGTTTAAGGATGCGCGACAGTATTTTTTTACAATTAAGAAGGCCTGTGTACCAACCTTTGTAGTAATAAAAAGATCTTCTCTCTTCACGACGCCATCTTGTATTTTCTTGTTCACAACTTTGCCGACTTCGGGCTCCATTCTATAGAGGTGGGCCGTGTCTATGTGTCTATAGCCAATGTCTATGGCATAGGCCATGGCTTCATTCATCTTGGGTATGCCTGCTGGACTGAATTCGAACTGAAAATGATAATAAAATCATATTAATTGATCGTGCAATATTCACCGTACGTTCTATAAAGCTGGGGGGTTAGACAAGTGGCAAAAACGCTAATAGAATAGAAAACAAAATGTATGGGAATGACATTCGTTTACGACTAGGTATCTGTCATTCCCATACATTTTGTTTTCTATTCTACTAGCATTTGTAGTGTAAGGCTAGTAGATGTCTATAACATAACTCTGTCTGTCTGTCATAATTAAACCGATTTAGATGTAGATTTTAAGATAGGATATTGTTTATCCGGGTCCATCAAAAGCAAGCGAATGTGAGAAATAGTTAGTTACCTGCTGAGAAAATTAACCAAAAAATAAGATGTTAACAGTCAGACGTATGTTACTAAACTTAATACTTACCGAAAATGGTTTGCTCGGATCAGTCGGCGCCTGGTTCAACAACATGCAATAAAAACAAGGGTTAGTTAGTACATGTATGGGGAAATACTGCATTAACAAAATGCAAATAATAGGCAAAAAGTCATCATCATCAGTCTGCCCTTGACAGAGTAAAAGAAAATGACAGAGTCTCGTACAAAATTTGCTCCCTTTTTCACGCCCTTAAGGATATAATTTCGGAAAATCCTTTCTAATCGGATGCCTACGTCATACAAAGAACACACCCTCCAAATTTCAGGTCTCTACGACCAGCGGTTTAGGCTGTGCGTTGATTCGTCAGTCATTCAGGACAAAGCATTTTATATGTATAGATAGATAGATGATTTTCAGTGAGGTGACGTCACCAAAATTGCTAGTAAACTAATATTGTTTCAAGCTTGTGTTCACGTCAATTTAAACACTCTATATATTGATATGAAATTACGAAGTAATAATAAAACATGAATGTATTAAGAGCTGCTGGTAGCGCCCAGACCGACTCTAATGGAAAGCTGTCTGAATGATCTTACGGTCTCGTCCATGCCCAGCCAGGTTCCGTAGCCCAGCACCGGCATCTCCCGGCCGTTGTTCAGCTTGAATGTAGGAATGTTTACCTGGAATTAAGAAGGCATATTTGTTTTTTAGGGTTCCGTAGTCCGACAAGGAATCCTTATAGTTTCGCTATATCCGTCTGTCTGTCTGTCTGTCTGTCCGCGGCATAGCTCCGAGGTTCTTGATACTAGAAAGCTGAAATTTGGTATGGATACGTATATTGATCACGCCGAGAAAGTGGTAAAATAAAATTTTGAAAAATATTTTTTTTTAGGATAGCTCCAAACACGTAAAGTGGAGATGAATATTTTTTTTCTCGCGTACCCCTCCGTGTGGGGTATCGTTAGATAGGTCTTTCAAAAATATGATGGGTGTGTGAAGACCATTTTTTGGTTAAGCGAGCCATTTGCGAAATATCTAGCTTTTCAGTGCAAATTTTTGTTCGATACGAGTTACCCCCCCCTCTAACTTTTGAATGGCTGTACCTAGAAATGTGAAAAAAATCACAGACGTAGTACATATAATGAAATTACAAGGAAAACTATCACGGCTAAGTAGGCTTAACCGGTTACAGAGTTATAGTCGACTAACTGAGACCTACTACGGAACCCTACTGCGCGTGGCCCGACACGCACTTGGCCGGTTTTTTTATTTCCTAAAACGGTCGATTACCAAGTTAGGGTTGAACAAGAAGTTGACAACACGAAAATTCCCGCTTCGTGGTTAAAAACACGTTATCGTTTAACTGGCCGATTATATAAACACCACCATTTACCTAGGTCAAAGCTTACATTTTCCCAAATCTTTATTTATTACGATATAATCGTATACGATATCGTACCTAATAATAACCTTACAGATTAGGCGCTAATCAAAACATTCTGCATACGTTTGATTAGATAAATAAAATCGATATCTGGGAAAAAATGTAACATGGATTATGATTATAAATGACTAGCAAATATTTAGGCTTAAAATGTTAAAAGTCACCACAACAAAAACAATTGTGAAATAGCTCTTAACGATATTAATTAACGTGGCGATATTTCGTGTTAAAAATAAGAAAGAAAGAAAGAAAAAACATTTATTTCTGGACACGCGCAGGAATTAAACAGTGAGTAAAAATCAAAGAGTGTTAGTCTACCAGTACGAGGCCGGAATATGCTCCCATCTCAGCATAAAGCTGCATCAATTATTATAAAAAATGCTGCAGCGCTGGTCTTCCGATAGGAGTCCTAAATATAAGATTAGGTGCCTTTTTTCGGATGGGAAATCATCAAATGCCTCCCGCCGTGGGTGGGGCGGGAGAGTCAGACTCTGAGTAAAACCCATCCATATTCCTTCCTTAGCCTTTTGTGTTCCTGGCGTGGTAACTCTTTCGAATAGGCTATGGCCCTGGGGAGGGCCTCGTCTAGATAATTGCCTACTACGATTCCAGTTTAAGAAATACGTGTGTACTGTGTACCAAATTAATTGAAAGAGTTGAAAGAATTGAAAGAGAGAGAAAGAGAGAAAGAGACAAAGAAACTGCATCAAAGTTTTTGTTTAAAAAAAAATTAATGGCCCTTCCCAGTATACAAACATACACTTTGGGATAATGATACTACGCTGTTATGAAGTTAACGAACCAAACTATAGGTTTCAATTTAAATTTGTATAAAGATTTGGAATACTTGGTTAAAATGTTTTTTTCAAAGGTAGGTGCGTGTTGAACATTGATGCAGTTTATTAGTCCGTCTGTGTACATGCATACATTAATCCTCACTAATTGTCGCATTTATAATATACGTAAGTAGGATACTGAATTAAGTAATTTTTTACATAATTTTATTAATTACAATTATGGTAGATAAATATGACAATTACCCATTTTTGGAACCTGAGGGAACTGCTTAACGCGCCTGGATAAAAGTAGCCTATAACCTTCTCCTGGGTTTCCTCTATCTCCGTACTAAATTTCATCAAAATCGGTTCAGCCGTATTACCGCGAAAGCGTAACAAAAACAATCAAACTCACTTTCGCAACTTAGTTATATTTTTTCGATATTGAGTTAAGTAGGTACCTACATTATTTGGAATTCGGGAAAAATCTAGTTACTTACGTATAAATGCATTTAACAAGAAAAAGTATAATAATAAGTTGCGCGCATTTTATAGATTCACTTCGCCTGTCTGTCTGTCCCACAGTTGATTATTTCAGGAAATACTAATGCTATCGACTTAAAATTTTAAAAAGTTATAAATAACTAGCTGACCCGGCAAACGTTGTTTTGCCATATAAATAATTTCCTAGTAATTAAAAAATAAGGGTTGATCCTAGAAGGGTGAAAATTGAGGATTGTATGTATTTTTGTATGTTGTATCATAAAAAAATAGAAATTAAAAATTTTGTCTAAAAAATAAAATAAAAAAATTAGGGGTGGACTACCCCTAACATTTAGGGGGATGAAAAATAGATGTTGGCCGATTCTCATAGATACCGGATAAGCACAAACAATTTCATCAAAATCGGTCAAGCCGTTTCGGAGGAGTATGGCAACGAAAACTGTGACACGAGAATTTTATATATTAGATGATTGCCCATGCGTATTGCGAAATGAAAAAGGCAAAAAAATAATATTGCTTTCATGGAAAAAGTGGGAGGAAGTGGGGGTTTAAATTTCAAAGTATTGTTACTAGGTCATGTGTCAGATAAAAGGGCTCGTCCTAAATACTACTATAGTCTAGATTTTACGAAAAATGTAAACAAAATCATAACCAATTTTGTTCTCATATTCCCACAAAGATAAATAAAATGCCATTAAATGATGCATGATGATGTTTAGAGCATGAAATTGACATAAACGCGCCATCTATATTCTATATTCTATAGGTACTTATAATAAATCTGTAGAGAGGTCAATTCTGTACATGAAATATATTTCCAAAATAACTATCAGGGGGTGATTAGGGATCGATACTGATGCCAAAAATGCAATCAGTAAAATTTTTGTCTGTCTGTCTGTCTGTCTGTCTGTCTGTCCGTCTGTCTGTCTGTCTGTCTGTATAAACTCTATAGAAACAAAAACTACTCGACGGATTTTAACGAAACTTGGTACAATTATTTGTCATACTCCTGAGATGGTTATAGTATACTTTTCATCACGCTACAATCAATAGGAGCAGAGCAGTGAAGGGAAATGTTGTCATTTTGTTTAAACGCGCTAATCTCAGGAACCGCTGGTCCGATTTGAAAAATTCTTTCAGTGTTAGATAGTCCATTTATCGAGGAAGGCTACAGGCTACAGGCTATATATCATCACGATAAGACCAATAGTAGCGGAGCATCACTATTCCACGCGGACGAAGTCGCTGGCAGAAGCTAGTTCTTAATATTTTTAATTTCTGTAGCAGAATTAGAACAAAATAGGTTACGACTTTGTTTACATCATTATCAGTCTATATATCCCACTGCTGGGCATAGGCCTCTTCTCATATAGAGAAGTCATGAGCATTGATCACCACGCTTGCTCAAAGAGGATTGGCGATTTCAGACTTAAGTCCAGGTTTCCTCACGTTTTCCTTCACCGTTAGTCAGTGGTGTCTAAGATTTACTTGAAAGTACATATGACTTTAGAAAAGTCACATTGGTACTTGCCAGCTTTCGAACCCGCACACTCGTACACGAGAGGCAGGTGCCTTAACCACTAGGCCACCACGACTTACATAACTTTGTTTACATTTTTCGTTGGTAAAGTCTATAATATAATTTATGTTTTTTTTTCTTATAGAAAGAAGTAAAGATACTCACGCGCACCATTTTTGATCTATAGGAGAATGTAAAGATAGTCTTTGAAGTCGGACACTACACTGCTTAGTCGGTAGCTATACACAGAATATAAATACAAACAGACAAAGATCATGTAATGCAGATAAGATAATAAACTGATGCTAACGCACAATGACAAGATAATCTGTATGTGTAATAGTCATTAATATCCGATAGGGAATCCGGAAAATGATTAAATCATACAAACTTTCATCTTCTAGTTCATTTGGCTTCCAGTCTAAACCGAATGCAGCTGAGTACCAGTGTTTGACATGGAGCGTCTGCTTATCAGACCTCCACAACCCAGTTACCGGGTAACACGGTACCCCTTGGTAAGACTGGATGTCAGACTTTCTGGCTTCTGACTACCCGTAACGACTATCAAAGATCTAGAAATAACAAACAGGACCAACAGCTTAACGTGCTTTCCAAGGCACGGAGGAGCCTCGCTATGACATAGATGGTCACCCACCTACGGGCCGACCGCGCCAAGCGCAGCTTAACCATTGATCGGTCGATCGAACTATGCGGCTGTTACTTAGCCACTAGCTCCACTTTAATTTAAATCCTTATTAATATTATTAATACGAGAGTAACTCTGTCTGTCTGTTTGATAGTTGGAGAAAACACGTTTGTCCGCCTCCCGTTAGACCTGGTGGGAAGGGATAAGATATAGTGTTATTCCGAGTCCGTGAAATAGGATGCGTGCGAAATAGCAGGAAACGACTTCTTTAGGAGAGGAAATCATCAAATGACTTCTCCCGCCGTGTGTGGGGCGGGAGGGAGTGTCAGACTCTTACTGACTAAAACCCATCCATGTTCCTTCCTCAGCCCTTTGTGTTCCAGTCGCGGTAACTTTTCGAACATCCCGAACCCAGGCAGGCTCAATCTGCAGCCTCACCCTTGTTTTTGCACGTGAAACATGTTTATTGATTAATTATTTCGCAACTTATGCAAGTATTAGCGTCACAAATTTTATTACAAACGTTAATTATTAAATTGTCATTATTAAGTATGCATTTGTGCCATGATTCTCAATCTTTTTTTATCAAGATTAACTTTTTATGTTTACATTCAAATAACCAGTTCGAAAATATTGATAAGTAATTGTTTATTTGTTATCGTGAAGAACTAAGACATGGTGACAATAAAGATATTACTAGTAATAATTTAACTATCAGTTTCCTTCGGATTCACCCCCATCCTGAGGAAAAAACTTCACGCCGGATAAAAAAAACCGGCCAACAACCTCCACAACCCAGTTAACCGGGTAACACGATACCCCTTGGTAAGACTGGTTGTCAGACTTTCTGACTTCTGACTACCCGTAACGACTGTCAAAGATCTGCAAATGAGAGCCGGGACCAACAGCTTAACGTGCTTTCCGAGGCACGGAGGAGTCTCGCTATGACATAGATGGTCACCCATCCACGACCACGCCAAACGCAACTTAAGCTGTTGATCGATTGACCCGTGCGGCTGTTACTTAGCCACGAGCTCCTCTAGGGCTGTAGTAAATAAAAAAAAACACGTGTGTTGCATGAGATTTTATTCTCTTCTTATTATTTGTCGTTATAGTGGCAACAGAAATGCATCATCTGTGAAAATTTCAACTGTCTAGCTATCACGGTTCATGAGATACAGCTTGGTGACAGACAGACGGACGGACGGACAGTGAAGTCTTAGTTATAGGGTCCCGTTTTTACCGGAACCCTAAAAACTAACTGTCCTTGCCTAGGTTTTAAACTATCTTGCCAATTTTCGACGACCTGAGTGGTTCAGTGGTCAACATGCCGGAATACCACGCAAGAGGTCCCGGGTTCGATTCCCGGCCAGGCAGAAATTGAAATGATGAATTTTAATTTCTGTGTTGGGTCTGGGTGTTACTATGTATAATATGTATGTATTTAAAAAGTATATAAGTAGTATATCCGTTAAGCTAGCACCCATAACACAAGCATGCTTGCATTGCTTACTTTGGGGCTAAATGGCGCTGTGTGAAATTGTCCAAAAGATATTTTTTTTTTTAAATTTCATCGCACTCAAATGAGCCGTTTTACCGTGAAAGTCTAGAGGCGCAAGTTCACCGACGAAATAACAGTCCGATTGACTAAAACAGCTGTTTACCTCACATTCAAACTTTCAAGTTTCGAAGTGGAACACTATAATTTAAGCTTTTTATTCCTAAAACAGTCGATTACCAACCAGAGTTTAAACAAAAAGTGGGTTGAAAATTCTCGCCTCGTGGTTCAAAAACGTATACGTTTAACGGGCCGATTATGAAACTAGCTGTCGGTGAACTTGGCTCTTATAACATTAAGCCGTTTCCCACTCTGCCGGGGCTGCGGGACGTTCGAAAGAGATACCGCGCCCCCGGAATACAAAGGGCTGAGGAAGGAACATGGATGGGTTTTAGTCAGTAACAGTCTGACACTTCCTCCCGCGGAAAAAGTCCTCCTTTAGGAAAAAGGATTCAAAGGCGATGATGGAGTTATATGAGAATGTGTGTCCCACTGCTGGGCACATGCCTCTTCTCATACAGAGAAGGCATGAGCATTGATCACCACGCTTGCTCAAGGCGGATTATCAATTTCAGACTATTAAGTCCAGGTTTCCTCACGATGTTTTACCTATACCGTTAGTCAGATATACTTAGAAAGTACATATGACTTGAAAAGTCACATTGGAGAGAGTGCCTTAACCACTAGGCCACCACGATGAGAGATTAATTATTTCGCAACTTATGCAATATTTAACGTCAAAAGTTATATTACAAACGTTATTTTTAAATTGTCATTATTGAGTATTGGTTTGTGCTATGATTTTCATTCTTTTTATCAGTCGAGTTTGATTATCTCTCATGAAAATTACATACATATTATCTAGTTCAATAATGCTGATTAGGAAATGTTTGTAATCGTATAGTACGGAGGTGTGGCGACAACTAATACTACAAATTCCAAAGTTGTCTGTCCGTGTATTACCAAAAATAAATCAATATTTTATCTTTCCTAGTATTATTAATGCCAATGTTAATGTATGTGTCTGTTTGTAACACTTTCATGGTAAAACGGCTGAACCGAATTGAATGAAATTTGGTATGGAGATAGCTTGAACCCTAGGGCAGGCTCTAATGTCAGTTTTATCCCCTCGGGACGCGAGCAAAATTGCTGAAAACATTTTGTATGTAAAATCTCACTAGCATAGTTATCCCGGCGGCTTCACCCACAATTCTGAGTGAACTTCTTCACGCACCGGGTTAAAAACTACCTCATGTCTTGACCTAGGTTTTAATCTATATTCATACAAAGTTTCATCTAAATCAGTCGAGCCGTTTTGCCGTGACGTCGTAACAAATAAATAGGTGACCCACTAGTTATTTCCCGCGGTTTCACCCGCATTCCGAGACAACTACTTAGCTCACCCGGATAAAAAGTATCCTATATGTTAATCCAGGTTATAAACTATGTGTGTACCAAATTTCATTAAAATCCATTTAGTAGTTTTTGCGTGAGAGAGTAACAAATATATACACACTAGCTTCTGCCCTCAACTTCGTCCGCGTAGAATAGTGGTGTTCCGCTCCTATTGGTCTTAGCGTGATGATAATATATAGCCTATACCAAACAAATAAATCAACTCTTCAGCTTTATATATTCGTCATCATCAGCCTATATATTGTCCCACTGCTGGGCACAGGCCTCTTCTCATACAGAGAAAGCATGAGCATTGATCACCACGCTTGCTCAAGGCGGATTGGCGATTTCAGACTTTTTAAGTCCAGGTTTCCTCACGATGTTTTCCTTCACCGTTAGACAGTGACGTCTATTAGAAAGTACATATGACTTTAGAAAAGTCACATTGTTACTTGCCAGGTTCCGAACCCGCACACTCGTACACGAGAAGCAGGTGCCTTAACCTCTAGGCCACCACGACTTGTATTTATATATTAGTATAGCTTTATACATACAATAGAGAAGATGCTTATTTGCTGAGCAGTTTGTTGCGCCACTTCTTCCTACCAAAACACGTAGAAAGTGGTGAAGAGCGGGCGTTTTGAAGGCTGTCAATGCCTATCTCCGAAGATCTTCATCAAATCCTAATCTATACTAATATAATAAAGCTTATACGATATGTATACTAAAACCTTCCTTGCATAAAATACAGGAAACCCCATCTAAATCGGATCAGTAGTTTTTGAGAAAATCGCGGACATACATAGATACGGGTCGAATACAGAACCTCCTTTTTTGTTAGGGTTCCGTAGTCGACAAGGAAGCCTTATTGTTTCGCCATGTCCGTCTATCTGTCTGTCTGTCCGTGGAATAACTCAGAGGTACTTGGTACTAGAAAGCTGAAATTTGGTATGGATATGTATATTAGTTACATCGACAAAGTGGTAAAATGAAATTAAGAAAAATTTTTTTTTAGTGTAGCTCCCATACGCGTAAAGTGGGGATGAATATTTTTTCTCGCGTATCCCTTCGTGTGGGGTATCGTTGGATAGGTCTTTCAATAAGTGTGCGTAGACCATTTTACGGTTAAGTGAGCCATTTGCAAATTTTTGTTGTCTACGAGCGTCCCCCCTCTAACTTTTGAATGGCTGTCCCTAGAAAGGTGAAAAAAATCACAGACGTAGCACATGTAATGAACTTACTAGGAAAACGATCACGGCTAAGTAGGCTTAACCGGTTACAGAGTTATAGTCGACTAAGACCTACTACGGAACCCTACTGCGCATGATCCGACACGCAACTGGCCGGTTTTTAAAATCAGTTAAAGTGTGACGATTTTCAGCCTTTTAAATAAGGTTGCAAATAAGATTTATAAGTCAAAATTAACTAAGCACTTCTAATTAACCTTGTTTAAAAATAAATTACCCCCAGCTTTAAAAATAAATAATCATTTTCCGGATTAATATCGAAGATCGCTGACGATAACACAGGTTATCTCGTCATTGTGCGTTGGCATCGGTAGAGATAGCACATTATTATCTGCATTACAAGATCTTTGTCTGTTTGTTTATAATCTGTGTGTAGCTGCCGGCTAAGCAGTGTGGTGTCTAACTTAGTAGACTTTACATCGAACAAAAATGGTGCGCGTGAGTATTTTATTTGTTTATTTATTTTACTGCAAAACATTTATAAATATTTTTAAATGTAATATAAACTTAAAATCACAAAAAAATATAATTTAGCTAATATCTAAAACAAAGGCTTTGTTCGAATACTTTTATCTCGAGGAAGGCTAAACCAATTTTCATAGTTTTTAATTTGTTGTATTTGTCTCCGTCCCGAATAGCAGAATAACTATTAAAACTATGGAAAAATAACGAATAAAATATGATGAGCGGTACGAAGTTCGCTTGTTAAAAACAACATAAGTAACTTAAAAATACAAAAACAATTAAAAATATAATCCCTGGGTGTTTCCCGCGGTTTCACCAGCACGTCCTATTAAAAATAATTCCTTCACCCGGATAAAAAGTAGGCTATAACCGTTTCCAGGGCCCCATCTATCCCCGTACAAAATTTCATCCATATCGGTTCAGCCGTTTTACCGTGAAGGCAAGACAGACAGAGTTACATACTTTTGCAATTATAATATTAGGATGGATCAAAGAGGTCTTAACGCGAAAAAGGGACGATGCTATTGGATAATTTATCTTTCTCTGTCATACTGAAATTTTCATCACTCTAAGATTTAGATAGGTACGCTCCCGGGACAAAAAAAATATTTTTCAAAATTTTATTTAATCACTTTGTAGGCGTCATCAATATGCGTATCCATACCAAATTTCAGCTTTCTAGTACTAATAACCTCTGAGCTATGTCACAGACGGACAGACAGACGGACATGGCGAAACTATAAGGGCTCCTTGTCGACTACGGAACCATAAAAACAGAAGTACAAACATTTAATATACATAACCAGTCTATTTGTATGATTACACTTTAGTAAATATAATTTCTTGCATCGAAGGTACAATCGACAAATTTGAATCATGACCCACTTTGACGATAAATCGTTTAAAACCGTCAAAATAACAAAGATTTCCATCCTTTACAGTGCATGCCCCCACTTAGGACGTTTTAAATATTAAGCAAGCTATGTCAATACGGGTTGGAGATCTTTGCAATTTTAACCTTTGTTATCACTACAATAGATAATATTTTCTATAAAGCATTAATAATCATATTTTGAATCCAAACTCTTTGGAACAATTTTTTCTTTTTCAAAACCAATTTCGAATTCTTTCGATTATAAAATGACAACGTCAAAAAGTCACTAATTTCTATGAGAATAAAAAAGTAATTTGTTTACAAATTTATATCGTGTTACTATGGAAACGTATGTTTACGCGAATGTTGACCTAATTGTATTTGAATGTATATAAACAATATAACCTTATGGTGGGTCATAATTCAAATTTGTTGACTGTACATGAAGTTGTTATCTCAGTGCATAGTTATCTATTGAACAAACTGACCAGTCCTATTATAAATATTTACCTCTTGCACAAGACTAATACAAAGAGGATTTAATCTTTAATCCAATTAATTACTTAAATAATTAATTATTATTTAATAAGTTGCTAAATACAGTATTGAAAAAAAGCTAAAAAAAATGGTTGGTCCCCACTAACCGTAAAGTGGTGATGATTTTTTTCTCTTGCCCCCCATCGTGTTAGGTATAGTTGGATAGGTATTTCAATAATATTACAGGTGTGTGAAGATCATTTTTCGATTAAGGGATCCGTTTACGAAATATCTAGATTTTAAGTGAAAATTTTTGTTCAATAAAATTCAAAAAATATTTATTAAAATAAGGCTGAAAATCAGCACTTTTTGAATGTCAAATTTACAAAAGACAGCCCCCAAAACGCCCGCCCTTCACCACTTCTAATGTGTTATTGCTTTGAAGAAGAAGTGGCGCAACAAACTCCCCAGCAACACTGTCTATTAGGTTTTAAGAACCAGCGTCCCCCCTCTAACTTTTAAATGGCTGTCCCTAGAAATGTAAAAAAAAATACAGACGTAGCACATGTAATGAACTTAAAAGGAAAACTATCACGGCTAAATAAAACGTACTACGGAACCCCATTGCGCATGGCCCGACACGCACTTGGCCGGTCACTACGATTGTACACAAATAAAGCCCAAGTTCACCGACAAGATAACGGTCCGATCAATTGAAAACAGCTGTTTAGCATAAATTCAAACTTCTACCTTACGATGGATAACCTATCATTTGAGTATTTTTATTCCTAAAACGGTCGATTACCAAGCCAGGGGTTGAACAAGAAGTTGACAGCATGAAAATTCCCGCTTCGTGGTTCAAAAACGTCTAACGGGACGATTATGTAACCTTCTGTCGTTGAGATAGGCCTTAATTGGCAACATTTTAGGCCATAGCCGTGCGAGCGATGAACATTGGTTGTCGTGACGTACAGACTAAGTGATAAATCACGATTGTATGTATATATGTACATACATATAAATCATATAATATGTATATGTTATGATTTGTTGTTGAAATCCTTGAAGGATCTCAATGTAAATCTATTTAAAAAAATGTTATTATAGTTATACAGAGTTTTTAAAAAATTGGTCTTTAGAAGGAAAAGTATATATATATACTTTTCCTTTTAAATAATTTAAAGACATTCATGTTTTAATTTCTTTATGAAGAAGACTATATCGTTAGTTTGACTTTTAAATCTTATGTAAATAGTAATTAAAACAGGACCTTTAGTCGGCCTGCATATTAAATTTGTACACCTGTCTCAGGTAGAATATGATGATTCTTTTCTCTCTCTATTTTGTCATCTTTTCTAGGTACTCATATTCTTAAATGATTCTTATTCTTATGTAAAATATCGCAGGCTTCATTTTTACCAGTCATAAGTACAATCGTAAAACGTCTAGCATTTTTATGGTTCCGAAACAAAATAGTAGAAAAGCTTGTAAAAAGAACCCTTATCATTTCGTCTGTCTGTCCGTCTGTCACAGCTGATTATTTCAGGAATCTACTGATGATATTTACTTAAAATTCGTGGAGACCAGAGGGGTTAGACAAGTGGCAAAAACGCTAGTAGAATAGAAAACAAAATGTATGGGAATGACAGATAGCTAGTCGTAAACGAATGTCATTCCCATACATTTTGTTTTCTATTCTACTAGCGTTTTTGCCACTTGTCTAACCCCCCAGGACGGGTGGCACCCCTAACTTAGGTGAAACTAAACATCGGATGCTAGTTTTATTTACATTTTAACAAGAAAACTTACTATAACTAAAAAATATATATTATGGAAAACTAAATTTGAAAGAAACTCTGTCATTTTAAATACCTTCTTAATTATTAAATTTAAATCACTACATAGTATAAAACAAAGTCGCTTTCTCTGTCCCTATATCCCTATGTATGCTTAAATCTTTAAAACTACGCAACGGATTTTGATGCGGTTTTTTTTTATAGATATAGTGATTAATGAGGAAGGTTTTAGTATATAATTTGTCAAGTATTTGTATGCATTAGCAATTATCTTCTATATCTATCTATCTATCTATACTTATAATAAATCTGTAGAGAGGTCAATTCTGTACATGAAATATATTTCCAAAATAACTATCAGGGGGTGATTAGGGATCGATACTGATCCCAAAAATGCAATCAGTAAAATTTTTGTCTGTCCGTCTGTCTGTCTGTCTGTATAAACTCTATAGAAACAAAAACTACTCGACGGATTTTAACGAAACTTGGGTACAATTATTTGTCATACTCCTGAGATGGTTATAGTATACTTTTCATCACGCTACAATCAATAGGAGCAGAGCAGTGAAGGGAAATGTTGTCATTTTGTTTAAACGCGCTAATCTTAGGAACCGCTGGTCCGATTTAAATAATTCTTTCAGTGTTAGATAGTCCATTTATCGAGGAAGACTATAGGCTATATATCATCACGCTAAGACCAATAGGAGCGGAGCACCACTAGTCCACGCGGACGAAGTCGCTGGCAGAAGCTAGTATATTATATAATAAAATGCATTATTAGGCTAGTAAATTATAGAATCATTTACATTTTGAAATATTTATAGTACAAAGTAGGTATCCGTCTGTCTTTCTCTCTTTCATGTGCGTTGGAAAGAGACCACGGCCCTTAAACACAAAAGTAAATTGAAGGAACATGGATGGGTTCTAATCAGTAACCGTCTTACTTATAAAGTTCAATTAATTTTTAATCTGCTGGTTGGCAACGGATCAGCAAAAATCTCACTCATCAAAATTCAAAAAATTCAAAATTCAAAAACGTTTATTGAAATTAGGCTAATTCAATTAGCACTTTTTCACGTCAAAATACATTATGACCGCACCCCAAAATGCCCATCAATGCTGTTTAGCGGTAATCCGAATTTAAGTTAGTAGCTTAATCCTGGATTACAGCGTTAAGTAAGGATTAGGTGAGAAATGGTTAAAATTCAGATTATAGGTTTTTAGTACGACGGTAAGAGTCTGGCACTCCGTCCCGCTGCGCCCTTATTTGCTTCCATAGTAATAAAAAATCAAATATACCTTCTTAATTCCAGGTGAACATTCCTACATTCAAGCTGAACAACGGCCGTGAGATGCCGGTGCTGGGCTACGGAACCTGGCTGGGCATGGACGAGACCGTAAGATCATTCAGACAGTTTTCCATTAGAGTCAGTCTGGGCGCTACCACCAGCTCTTAATACATTCATGCTTTATTATTACTTCGTATTTTCGTACCAGTAGCGTGCTTAAATTGACGTGAATATTATTAAACAATATTAGTTTCCTAGCAATTTTGGTGACGTCACCACTGAAAATCATCTATCTATCTATACATATAAAATGCTTTGTCCTGAACGACTGACGGATCAACGCACAGCCTAAACCGCTGATCGTAGACCTGAAACTTGGAGGATGTGTTCTTTGTATGACGTAGGCATCGGATATGAAAGGATTTTCTGAAATTCTACCCTTATGGGGGTGAAAAAGGGGGCAAAGTTTCTATGAAACTTTGTCATTTTCTTTCACTCTGTTAAGGGCAGGCTGATAATGATGACTTTTTGCCTGTAATTTTCATTTTATGAACAGTATTTCCCCATACATGTACTAACTAACCTTTGTTTTTATTGCATGTTGTTGAACCAGGCGCCGACTGATCCGAGCAAACCATTTTCGGTAAGTATTAAGTTTAGTAACATACGTCTGACTGTTAACATCTAATTGTTTGGTTAATTTTCTCAGTAAGTAACTGTTTAGCGCATTCGCTTGCTTTTGATGGACCCGGATAAACAATATCCTATCTTAAAATCTACATCTAAGTCGGTTTCATAGTGACAGACAGACAGAGTTATATTATAGACATCTAATAGCGTTACACTACAAATGCTAGTAGAATAGAAAACAAAATGTATGGGAATAACAGATAGCTAGTCGTAAACGAATGTCATTCCCATACATTTTGTTTTCTATTCTACTAGCGTTTTTGCCACTTGTCTAACCCCCCAGCTATATAGAACGTACTGTGAATATTGCGCGATCAATTAATATGATTTTATTATTATTTTCAGTTCGAATTCAGTCCAGCAGGCATACCCAAGATGAATGAAGCCATGGCCTATGCCATAGACATCGGCTATAGACACATAGACACGGCCCACCTCTATAGAATGGAGCCCGAAGTCGGCAAAGTCGTGAACAAGAAAATTCAAGATGGCGTCGTGAAGAGAGAAGATCTTTTTATTACTACAAAGGTTGGTACACAGGCCTTAAACATTGTTTGTGTTAGTTTTTTTTTGTTTGGCTGCTAAAGTTTCATCTATAAACTTCTACAAGAATTAAGCTATCAAAAGAAAAATATATTTGTCAAATCTGACTGGCAGTTCTAGAGATGAGTGCGTTCAAACAAACAAACTTACTACTAAATACTAACTGAATAGATTAAAGCTCTTTATATGAAGAGTCCTGAAACCTGGTAATAATCTTCTCGTATCTTCATCCACAGGTGTGGCAGCATTTCCACCGGGAAGCCGATGTGGAGGTGTCAGTCCGAGGGTCTCTCCGCCGCTTGAACCTGGACTACGTCGACCTGGTGCTGATGCACTGGCCCATGTCAGTCTCGGTGAGTTGGAAACCTATTTAGAAAGAAGCTCTTCAGAACATTTCTATTGTAGGGGAGAGCTGGGTTGAGAGTTAATGGGGGGAATTATTCATACCAGAAAATTAGCACGCTTCTATATCATGAATATTCAAAAATCGTTTATTCAAATTAGGCTGAAAATCAGCATTCCAATCAGCAAATTTACAAAAGACAGCCCCCAAAATGCCCGCCCTTTACCACTTTTGTGTTTTAGCTGGGAAGAAGAAGTGGCGCAACAAACTTCCCAGCAACACATGTCATCTTCAAAATTGTTATGTTCAAAAATCTGCGTCTATTATTTTGCTCCAAAAATATTTTCGCGCATAACTCCGAGATGCGTGCACCGATTTCGCAGAATCTTGTTTGAAAGAATTAATTAGAGAGAGGTACACCAGCTAACTGGTCCTAATGCCAGGCTCCCCAACAAACATAAACACTTGCTTCGTCTTCTAAAAAACCATCTTCTCCTCCCCAGCAAGAGGGAGTAGACGAGAAGATTGACTACTTGGAGACCTGGCGCGGCTTCGAGAATGTTCTGCGCAAAGGACTGGTGAAGGCCATCGGCGTCTCCAACTTTAACTTGGAGCAGATGAAGAGGCTCCTAGCCAACTGCAAGGTTCCACCAGCCGCCAACCAGGTCGAGGTAAGACATTAGAGTACTTTATAAGGACAGTAGTTATTCCATCGTTCGTACCTTGAGGGAACTACTCTGTGCACCTGGATAAAAGTTAATATGGTGAAGAATATTATGACATTAAGTCAAAGGAAATATCTATGATGATATGGCCTTCAAAGGTTTCAAGATATCTCCATACCAAATGGCATCTAAATTTCTTAAGCGGTTTTACCGTGAAAGCGTTTCAGACGAACGGACAAAGTCACCATTATTACAAACCTGTTACGCTTTAATACAGACAGAATTGGTTCGGAGGTAGATTGAAACCTGATGAAGGACATTCTATAGTTTTTATCCGGGCACGTGAAGCAGTTCTCAAGATGGAAGTGAAAACTTTTGCAGTAGAATGATCTCCATTATCCCATCAACTATTTTCCAGATCAACCTAAATCTTGGTCAGAACGAGCTAGTAGACTACTGCCAAGCGAACAAGGTGCAGATCGTCGCCTACTCCCCGTTCGGCACTATGGTGCCGACCCGAGATGCCCCGAACAGCCCAGAACCGAAGCTCAACAACCCGACCATGGTGGCCATAGCTAAGAAACACGGGAAGTCTGTCACTCAGATCACTTTGAGATATCTGGTAAGGAATTTTGACTTTATCTCTGAATTCAATAGTGGCAACAAGTCAGAATTGTTGCTTAGATCATTTTTACTTAAGCTGGGTGCTCATTAGCGAACTGTTACTGTAACAGAAAAGAAGAACGAGGTCCTAGCGGGAAACGCTGGCTCACTGCGAGCCGCACGTGTTCCGCTCGCAGCATGCTCGCGAACTTCGTACACACTTTATTGTTGTAACAGTACGTGCAACGGTTATAGTAACACAATGTGTAACCTTTAGGCCTATCATGAACAATTTTTGAACAAATTATATCATTTTGCATAGTCTTCCTAACTTTTTCCAATTACATATATTGGGGTCGGTTTCCAGTCTAACTGGATGTGACTGGCTCTTGGTATGACTGGTTGTCAGACTTTCTGACTACTAGAAACAAATGACAACCAGGAAGGAGTCTCGATATGACATCGGCCACCCATCCATAGATCGACCTCGACAAATTTAACTTAACGGAAAAAATAAATTTAAACATTTAGAACTATAACTATTTTCTTTTATATTACAGTATCAACGTGGGATCGTCAGCATTCCCAAGACAGTCACTCACACCCGCGTGGTAGATAACGCATCTATTTTCGACTTTACCCTGGACAAAGCTGAAATGGATACCCTGGCTAAATTCAACAATGGTTACCGTACCGTCCGACCGCTCTTCTATCAGAATTATCAAAATTACCCGTTCGACAAATTGCCGGGTATGGATGGAATGGAAGTACCTGAGTCACTTCGAATTTGGAAGAGTGGAATTAATTTGGATATTGAATAAGTATTTTTTGTTGTTAAAGTGTGTATTGTCCGGGCATTGTTCGCTTAAATTAGTGTAGTAAAAATATATTTTATATTTGTGTACTTTTTTAATTGCACTTAATTTATTTAAATATAAGCGCAATTAAATTGTTCAGGCATGCATATGACATAGCATATTTTTTTATACCTAATTAATAATATTAATTAAATAATTTATTATCTTCCTTTTGAGGTTTATTTATTAAATAACTGTCGCTGTTCAACCACACAACATTAACTTAGAAGCTCGTACAAAATTTGTTTGTAATTTGTTCACTAGATGGCGTTGTGCATTTTTTACACTTTCTACATCGCGGTGTTAAGATTTTCGCACATTGCTAGTAGTAGGGAACTTACAAAAATTCGGAGAGGAAAACATATTTCCTTTCACACCTATTCACTACCTGATGAGAAAGAAGTCTGGTAGTTAGTAAGCGTGTCCCTAAAGAGATCGAGACAGGAGATTGACTGGAAGATCTCCGCTCCCAAGACGTCCCCGTTAATGCCGTCCATCGCATGCACCGCGCTAACACGCGTGAAGCATACGACATGGTACTAGTCGTTTGCAATCACTCCGAATTGTCCCGTCATCCAGTATTTGGTATTAAATCAGTATGCCACCTCAGTGGCATAATCATTGAAAAACCCTACAAGGGCGGTCCCATTGGGCAGTGTCACCGCTGCCAACTCTATGGCCACTCGCAAAAGCACTGCTATGCGAAACCCAGGTGCGTCAAGTGCCTGGGCGACCATAGCACTGCTGATTGCTCGCGACCAAAAGATCGCACCTTATGCACAGAACCTCCCAGTTGTATGCTATGCGGTCAATTGGGTCACCCGGCTAACTACCGGGGCTGCCCCAAAGCCCTGAGACTTCCTCCCAAATTGACAAACCGCGAGCGCCCGACAAAAGAGGGGGAATACCAACCCATGTCGATCCCATCGGCATCGATGCCAGAGCGCCTCAGCCCACAGAGACCCTCTCTGTGGAAAAATAAAAGTACAAATTAATAGTGTTTTTTAATGAATGTATGAAGGAACATTGTATCAGTAATAATAGTCTGACACTCCTTTCCGTTCCACCTACAGCGAGGTTCATTGGTATAATTTTTCAAAAATTAAATTTAAAAAAGTGAACAGGAATGATCAACTTATATTCTTAACAGCGCCCTCTATTATTTTTAGTACGTAATAACAACTCACTGTAGTTGGCACCATTGTAATAGTTGCTGCTACTAACCGCTAGATGTCACTGTTTACAAATTTGAGCTTCAGCGTGAGAAATAGTGTTTCTATTCGATAACAGATGGCGTTACTAGTACAAATTCATTGAACAGGCTAGATTTTTATCTAAGAAATTGCCCGCTAAAGATACATATCTGGGCAAGTCAGCGAAACGTTTCATTGAATCACATTATACACATCAGAACGTATCATTATACTCAATATACAGTCTTTATTGCGCCATTTTCTTTTATTTTTATTCTTATACATAGCTCATTATGCCCGTTTGCGATGAAAAGTAGTAATTATCTACTAATTGACGTGTATTATCGGGCGTTTCTTGAAAAAATGAGCGCGTAATGAGACTCTAAGTAGTAATTTCGAAGCAATACTCATGAGAAATGGTTTTTATTTCATGCTTTTGGTATTTATATTTACTGTTTCTATGCCTACGTACAATTGGTAGGTGTGATTTCCTTTTGATGGTTAAAATTATAGCCATAATTCGACTATACTTAAATGTAGTAGTTCCTGTTCTACCGGATCAGTATTTAGCTCGTGAGAAATCAGTTTCCCATATATATCAAAATAAAAAGTTTTTTTTTCCTCATTAATAAATCCAATTAGGTTTAAGATTTTCTTTAATTGAGTCTGAGTACTTGGTGGATAATTTTTGGCTTTAAATAATATAAATCATTAGAGAGCATTCTTTTTTAAATATTTTATTTCTAATTCATAATATTTTAATAGTCATCAATACAGGCTACATTTAATGTGCGAAGAAATATTTATCTAACCATATGATATTTCTCTATAAATAAAAAAATAGAAAAAGATCCATAAAACTGCAACAAATTCATTCAAAAAACCAATGCAACACCTTTTCTTTTGTACCAAGAAGACATACAAACATACCTACCTACGAAAGTGACTTGTAACTAGCTTTTTTAATTAAAAAAGGGAGCGACATAACTATTTGTTAGAATACGCTTTGAAAGAAAACATTTTCTTTGTTTTATGAGAGTACAAGACTTATTCGCTACTAGCTAAGATATTTGGGGTCTGTTTAGAGCGGGCGAGTTGCTGGCGCTAGTAGAAACTTGGGTATAAGCTTGTAAAATTTTACTTAATAATACCTGAACTGTTTATTTACTGATCAATGTTTATGATGTTTAATAATGACTATTTAAATTGTTAGTATCTGTGAAATATTAAGCATAATTTCTAATGTTACAAAAAACTCTCTATTTGTAGGTACATATTATCATTGAGTGTATTATGTTATCATAGTTTTATCATGTAAAACATAGTATAGGGCTCAAAATAGTGAACAATGCAAGACACAGAAGCTTTATTTCATCCAAATATGATTTATAAAAACAAAAATATATACCTAACATTTATCGCTTAGTAACTTTTAGCAATTACTTTGTAGATTACACCAATAACAAAAAAATATCAATCTTGTTACAATATTTTATTATACTAAAATAAGTAAAGAAATAAAATTATTTCGAAATATAGCAAAATAAACAAAAAAAGCAATTTCAGACTCACTATGCCAAGAATATGAAAAAACAAAATTGGTTTTCATAAAAAAATAAGTGATTCAATTTTATTCAATCACGTGTTAGTTCAATTGTTTGTACTCAGATTTTTAGGTGTTAGATTGTTATATAAGTAGTAGGTTGTTATATGCGATATAACACACGTCTAACTATTAGATGGGCATTTTTATTCGTCATGACGTCATCATGTTAACTGTATTAGACAGTCAATGATAGACTATTTTAAAACATGTTCCTTTTAAAAATATGTTCTAAAAAGGCGGAAATAATTAAAACAGATATTAACTTTAATGGTATTTTGAACCAGAAATAATGATTACAGATTATTTTGAGTAAAAAAAAAACTGTAATAAAAATCTTTTCCTCACAGCTGGCCAAAGATCTCAGTTTTGCTTTTATTATTGTATTTTTTTGCTACAGCTCCAAGTGAAAAAAGTTTAGATTTTTTCGCCTAAAATTTTCTTAGCCCGACACAACGTCCACCCAACCATTCTACTGTCCTGTAAAAATACTAGCTGTCAACTCGACTAAGATACCAATATCTAAACGCAGCATCTGTCTTAAAAACACTTAAAAAAGGTGACTAATTAAAAAACTCCCTCTGTAGGGGTGGTTTTTTTTATTCTCCAACCCCCTTCAGGTGGCGAGGAATGCGAGGGGGTGGCTTTAAGACCTGATCATGTTGCTTTTACAAGGAAACATTTTCTACACCGTGTTTTTTTTACTTTTAAGAATCAACTTTACAAATAAGACATTTTGCTTTTTTTATCTTGTTAAAAAAAAGTAATTTACTTTGTACTTTTAAGTGTTAATCAAGCGATATGTACCTTACCTAAACTTATTTTTAATGCCATTGACTAACGGTGAAGGAAAACATCGTGAGGAAACCTGGACTAAAAGTTTGAAATCGCCAATCCGCCTTGAGCAAGCGTGGTGATCAATGCCTTCTCTGTGGGATATTAAATTGGGCGATGGTGATAATAATTTCAGAGTCCTAGTTTTATTCTGACACTTAGATTTTAAACAAAATTATATCATACTAATATGTTTGTGAGGATATCCGAATGTATATTTATTACTCTTTTACGCCAAAACTACTTAACGGATTGGGATGAAATTTGGCACACATATAGTTTATAGCCTGGATTAAAACATACGATACTTTTTATCCGGGTGGGTGAGGTAGTTATCTAAGAATGCGACTGAAACCACAGGATACATGTAGTATCTTATATTTTCTAGTCTAAGGAAATGAATTTTATGCAATTTTAATTAATTGGTATAAAATTACACTTTAATATTATACTATAGATACAATAAAAGCTATTAAATTATGAGGTCTTAGAATTATGTCTCAGTAGCGTTAAACTTAAATTAAGTAATAATAATTGTAATTATTCTTAATTTTAAAACTCAAAATATAAATTTATTCCTGTTTATTATAACAACGATGTACCTATTTTCATATTCATAGATACATATAATAAAATAGTAACAGGCCGATGTCTGAATCAGAAGCCAAAAAAAAAGCAATTTTTGTCTGTCTATCTGTGTTTGTACACACATAACGCAATAACTAGTGAATAGATTTGATTTAAAATTAAATTAAATTTTTAAATAAAAATATATGTTTATACATAGATATAAAATGCTTTGTCCTGAATGACTGACGGATCAACGCACAGCCTAAACCGCTGATCGTAGAGACCTGAAACTTGGAGGGTGTGTTCTTTGTATGACGTAGGCATCCGATAAGAAAGGATTTTCCGAAATTCTACACCTAAGGGGATGAAAAAGGGGGGCAAAGTTTGTATGAAACTCTGTCATTTTTAATTTGAATTCGTTTAGCTCACGCGGGCGAAGCCGCTGGCGGAAAGCTAGTTTTTCATATATTATTTGGTCTAGTTAATAGTTAAATCTATAGGTGCGACGATTTTGTGTTAAATCCTAGGTTCGATATCCGGAAAAGACAAAGTTATAGAAAAAAAAAATCTAGTAATTTAATAAGTAACCCACCGACCAATATTAAGCGCTACTAACAAAATAGTTTTATGAAAACTCTTATTAAATAACATTAAGATCATAAAAGCCATAATTTGTATTTACAAGGCAATTCTACTTACCCCATCTGGTAATACAGGCGTGAAGTTACAAAAATAATTTAAAAATGTTTGAAAAAAATAACATCGTAGTTATCTATTATAATTTCACAAATCATTTATTAAATATCAACGTTAACCTACTTAACAAAATTTAAGTTAATATTATTACAATCGTATATTAATAACCTATTAACAGGAAACGGTAAGCCACCATTTATAAAACTGAATCATTTTCATCTGAAACCCATAAATTTCCATTTCCACGAAACGAAAATAAAAATTTTCGAAACCACAGACAAGAAAACGCCAGTTTACTA
Source organism: Pyrrhia umbra (assembly GCA_963891755.1). Classification (NCBI taxonomy): domain Eukaryota; kingdom Metazoa; phylum Arthropoda; class Insecta; order Lepidoptera; family Noctuidae; genus Pyrrhia; species Pyrrhia umbra. Next base: position 1,633,805 of record OY982944.1, read on the forward strand.
ATTAAAGCGATGCTTTAAACTTAAAATGGCGGCAAGCTTGTCCTATCACAAAAAAGTTACTCAATTAAGACGCGCAAAATCACGGAGTCAATACAATGATGAACAAACAGACGGACATTACAATATAATAAACAGCCGACGAATATAATAAAACAAGAAAGTATAAATAGAAAAAAAATGCCGGCCGCCCCGCCCCGTTGTGGGTATGTTAAGGCCACGCCTAAAGTAGGGGGGTGGGCAAAGTCATTCGCCAGTCGCTGCCGATTCGCGTATAGAGTTAGCGCTCCTATGTTGAAAACCTCTTTTGTAAAAATTCAATTAACTGTCAAAATTATTTTTTATCTGCGTTTTTTTCGTCTATGTAATTTTTCCCGCGCGATTTTGACATTTTTTTGTTTTATTTTAGATTTTTGAAAGCGCGTTCGGTTTAGTGCCAGTGTGTTTAGTGAGTGTTGGTTCAGTTTCGATTTTCTATACGGAATTATTGTTGTTATGAAGGATTGTTTTAGTGTTTCCAGTGGGATTTTGTAGAAACGTAAGTAATTTTTGTTATTATAACCATTATTTGTAACGACACGCGTTACCGCAACAACCCGGTAACCGCAAAAATAATCGGACCCGTTTTTCACACAGTATTTTTGTTATGACTCGCTTAATATAATAAAATTAATCTGTAACTACACATTTTCTACGTCAAACTACATGTTAATAACAAAATATTTTCTTAAAACATGATTTATAAGGCTTCTGTTTTTAAATCAGTGTAATATATGATGGCATGGTATGATACATTAGACGCAAATTAATTTATGTCATTTCTAAATTATAGTGACAGCGTATGTGAGATTTCTATGTGATTTATTGTTTTTTATAATTTACACGTCATTCAATTTATTTGTAGCGACGCATTTTGAAATGTAAAGCGTTTATAGAAATAGTTTGTAAAATATTGTTTTTTACAATCTTTGACATGTTCTCATGACAAAAACATAACCGATGTCATTTAAAAAACATGAAGTAATTATGGATATAAAACCGGTTTTATTTTTAATTAAATCATCAATGTTGTTTTTAACAACTAAAATTATTTTTGTTTTACTAATTTTTAATTGAAAAGAATTACACGGTGAACCCACAAATTAGTTGTCCACATTTTTTTCCTTTTACTTTTTAATAATAATTCGTAATAAAAAAACTTATACCTATTTTTGCTTGTTATCATTAAAATTGCATCGGTAATAAATTATCTTCATAATTGAGACGTATTTTTAAACAACAAAACTTTTTTAACAAAATATCCAAAAAGCGATACTAAACAGGTGTAAATTTATGACCAACAATAGGTATTTAAGTATTTTATTTTATTGAGATTTTTCAAAGGAATAAGAAAACCAGTTTTGTCATTTCAAATGACGTATCTATCCTCACCGTATAATAATACAATAATGCGAAAGTAACTTTGTCTGTCTGTAACTCTTTCACAGTAAAACGGTTGAATCGATTTAGATGAAATTTGGTAAAAAGATAGATAGAACCTTTGGAAAGATATAAGGTAGTTTATATTAAGATGCGTGCCGTAGTTCTGTAACATCGCAGGTGAAAGCAAGATAATCTTTTTGAAATAGAGATTGACTTGTTTTTTGTTGTTGTAATACATAGAACCTACCAATTTTTGTTATGGTGAAGATTTTTCACTTTTTATACATTTAATTGAATGGCTAGATTTATGCTTTCAGTGATTTAGTATGTTTATTGCATTGGAAATAATTCAAAAACTATAAATAATGCCTCACTAAGCTAATCTCACATCCTCAAATCTATCTATATATATAAAATACTTTGTCCTGAATGACTGACGGATCAACGCACAGCCTAAACGCTGATCGCAGAGACCTGAAACTTGGAGGGTGTGTTCTTTGTATGACGTAGGCATCCCATAAGAAAGGATTTTTTGAAATTCTACCCCTAAGGGGGTGAAAAAGAGGGGCAAAGTTTTTATGAAACTCTGTCATTTTTAATTTGAATTCGTATAGCCCACGCGGGCGTAGCTAGTCATACTATATAATATTATAAATGCAAAATTTTGTGAGCATGTATGTTTGTTACTCTTTCCTGCAAAAACTACTGCATGGAATTGGATGAAATTTGGTACACACATAGTTTATAACCTGGATTAACATATAGGATACTTTTTACCCGGGTGCGTTAAGTAGTTTCCTCAGGATACGGGTGAAATCGCGGGAAACAGCTAGTATTTATAAAATCTGTAGAGGTATAGCTTTTATTTTACACACAATAAAATATTAATGCGCAAGCAAAAATAATTTAAATAAAAAATCAATTATATTGATGAAACAATGCATAATCATTATTAAATAAATCATGTTTTTAACCAATTAATCATGTTAACGCATTAATTAATTTTTAAATCGTTCGCTTTATGTACACAGTTGTACATAAATGTACATTGTCACATAAAATGTGTCATAGGCACTAGGGTGCTGACCACAGTTGTCGTCCTTAGAATAAATTAATATTTAATAATAAATTTATCATTATTCACACTAATACTATAAAAGCGAATGCAAATCTTTCCGTCTGTCTGTTAGTAAGACTGAACCGATTTTGATTAAATTTTGGTATAGAATAATAATAGTGGTTAGTGAAACCGCTGGAAAAACTAGTATTATAATGATGTAAACTAGCTTTCCGCTAGTGTCTTTGCCCATCGAATACAAATTTAAAATAACAGAGTTTCATAGAAACTTTGGCCCCCTTCTTCACCCCGTCAGAGGTAGAATTTCGGTCAATCCTTTCTTATCGGATGCCTACGTCATACAAAGAACCTACCCTTCGAATTTCAGGTCTCTATGATCAGTGGTTTAGGCTGTGCGTTTATCCGTCAGTCAGTCAGGACAAAGTATTTATACATATAGAAGATTATTGAAAAAATAATTCTGTCTGTCTGGTGTTACTGTATAACCGCTGTACTGAGTTTGATAAAATTAGGGCGTCCTAGACGAGGCAATGATATTCGCGGCGGCAGCGGGGAAGAATTGTAGGAGAGTTTAAGATAGCGCTCCGTAGCGTGCCATGGGAGAGGCCTATGCCCAGCAGTGGGCTATCTAGGGCTGATGATGACGATGTGGCTCAGAAAGGGATTGAAAACTTAGAAGGACATAGATTAAATTGGTAACTTCGGGACTGGTCAGAAGGCCTACTCTAACTCACCTAAACGAAACTTCTGAACGACCGAGAATAGACGATAACTTTTTTTGTGGTGCGGTAAGGTGCGATCTGATGCTCTGTACATAGAGGGATGTACTTATACTATCCATATATAACAATTGTTTGAACCTTACCGCCCGAAATTCACAAGGAGAGGTTCCGAATTTAAATCGAATCTTCGTTTTCGTTGAGTTAGAGTAGGCCCCCAGCTTCTAGCTGCTATGGCAATCAATTTAGGCTGCTGTTTCAGGTTTTTTTGCTTATACATTGATCTACACGATCCTCACGTTCACGTCTATTTGTAATAAAAACAATTGATTTTAAAAGAGTATCCATGGAGTTTCTTGCCGGTTCTTCTCCATTGGATCCCCTGTTTGGAACCGTGCACCTAGTTCTAGCTTTGACGTTTTATAAGTACCTGTAATTGGTCCACATGAAATAAAAACCTTTGGATTTTGGTCTCCAATTAAGTTCCCTCAGAATGTGAGTAAAACCAAGGGATTTAACTAGTCCTACCATAAACTGTGGTCAACTTTATAAGGTGTTAAATAAATAGAACATATTTATTATACAACTGCAAATAATAAATTAATCATTGTTTTGTTAATAAATAACTTAATGAATTAATTAATAGGTTACTTAACACTATGTACTATGCGTATATATAGGTACCTATCGCGTATAAAAAGGTATACATACATACATAATGTATAATATAATATCTTTAATCAATATAATAAATGTGAAATAATCTCATGTTTGTTTGTAACGCTTTCACGGGAAAACGGCTAAAGCGATTGAGATGAAATTTGGTGTGTAGATAGATAAAAACATAGGTTAGAAAATGGAATAGTTTTGGTCCGGGTACTAGAATTGGTTTCATCAGGATGCCGCTAAAACCGCGGGAAACTTCAAGTAAGAAATGCGTTTTTTCTGCTTGCTACTTTTTCACGCAAAAACTGCTGAATGGAGCTGGTTGAAATTTGGCACACATATAGATTATAACCTGGAATTTATACATAAGGTACTTTTTATCCCAATATCTGGATCACGCAGAAGAAGTCACGGGTAGAAGCTAGTGTACGTCTGCTGTGAGGCTTAGAAGTTTGTAACTCTTTAACGCAAAATCTACAGAACAGATTTTGGTGAAACTTCGCTCATAAATAGACCATATTCTGGATTATACCATAGGATAGTTATTATCTTGAAAATATGAGCATTCTATAAGAGAGGCGGGTGAAACCACGGATTAGCGCCAGTGATTATTTTAAGATGGGACCACCGATTCAACCTTCTAGCTGATAGTTTTTGTCAGAGTTTTACGGTGAAATACACCCAGTAGCTATCAGCACGTAGCTATATACATACATATACACCTGGTTATGCTTGTCAACCCGCGCAAATTGCAGCCTGGCGGAAGGATATGACTCATTGCTGTGTGCATTCGATAAATTATCGAGTTAGTATATATAATGCAAGAACAATGAGCGCGCTAACAAATTGTTATTGTTGAAATAGACGATTTTGCTTTATTTTTGAAGCTCTTGGACAGTGACTTTGTTCATTTATTCATTTATTGTTAGTCTATATATTGTCCCACTGCTGGGCACAGGGCTCTTCTCATACAGAGAAGGCATGATCATTGATTATCACGCTTGCTCAAGGCGGATTGGTGATTTTATTTTAGTTTTTAGGACAAGCCCGCCACTTTACCAACCACTGCAACTCCTAAAAGCCAGGATCAACAGTGACGACTGCCAGAAACGCCGGCAATAAAGTAAGGCGAGTTCTAGAGAAATGATTTTAACAGTCTTGGAACCCCCAATGAAATTAATCAGTAAAGAATAGCGGTGGAGTAGGAAAAAACATAGTTTCCACTTTGCTAGTTTAGTAACTATTGCTTGGGCTTGTTTAAAATTATTTTAGTAAGTTTTAGCAGTGTTTAGCCTGGGGTAGAGTGAGAGGAGAGATCGCTCTTGGCGCCAGATGGCAAGGGGCGCTAAAAAAGTCAAATTTTAATGCGAAACTCCAGTGCAAAATGAAATTTTAAACCATAAAAAATATTTTAAATTTTTTTGGTAAAGTAAAAGTGTAAAACTCTGAAATTAATATCAATATTTAATTAATAATAATAATAATTACCTTATACATTTTAATTTTTACAGGCTTTATAGTACGGAGTTAGTTAGCAATGACATGAAAACCATTCATACTTCGGTTCTTCAACACTTTTGCGGTTACAAATTTAAATTTAACGAATAAGTGGTCTTACCACAGAATTACAAGTAACCATTCATTTTTTTTGTACACTTGTACCAAACAAAAAATAAGTGTAAAGTAGTGTAAGTATTTTTCACAAATTGCAAGTGAATATATTTTTTACGTAAAATTTTTGTTGTATTGTTTACAGTTTTTTGTCATCAGCAAACAAAAAATATAAAAAATTATGTTCTTGTATTATCATCATTATGAGCCTATATATTGTCCTACTGCTGGGCACAGGCCTCTACTCATACAGATAAGGAATGAGTATTCATCACCACGCTTGCTCAAGGCGGATTTGCGATTTCAGTTTTTTTTAAGTCCAGGTTTACTCATGATGTTTTCCTTCACTGTTAGTCAGTGGTGTCTAAGATATACTTCGAAAGTATATGACTTTAAAAATGTCACATTGGTTCTTACCAGGTTTCGAACCGGCACAATCGTACATGAGAGGCAGGTGCCTCAACCACTAGGCCATAACGACTTTTAGGTACTTATATTATCGGAACCAATTAATTCTGGGACTATTATTTAAGTAGGTATTATTTTCCAAAAAAAAATTGAAAAACAAACAAACAATAATTCAGAGAAAGACATTTTCCTTACTTTCTGATATATAATGACAACAACCATTAATTGGGGTTCCCACCCTAATTTAATTTTGTTTACACAAATGCTGTAATTAAAACCAAAACATAATTAATACGTCTGGTCGTACTATTGGGCGTCATTAAAGATATTTTTGGAATGTAATGTAACTATTTTAATATTATAACACGTGGTGTCACTCCCGTCGTTTTTGTCCCACTGGGCAAGGTACATTTGGGAATAGCTGATCATCACCACGCTTGCTCAAGGCGGATTGGCGATTTCAGACTTTTTAGTCCAGGTTTCGTCACGATGTTTTCCTTCACCGTTAGTCAGTGGAGTCTTAAATATACTTAGAAAGTAGGTACACGTAACAAGATAGATACAGACAGATTTTTGCATTATTACGTAGGACTACAGAGAAATTTAGACTCCCACTCGAATCCAATATCTTATTTTCAGAAAGCTAGCTAAAATCATCATCATTATCTGTTTTTTTTTCGGATGGGAATTCATTAAATGACATCTCCCGTGGGCGGGGCGGAAGGGAGTGTCAGACTCTTACTGACTAAAACCCATCCATGTTCCTTCCTCAGCCCTTTGTATTCCGGGGGCGCGGTATCTCTTTCGAACGTCCCACAGCGCCATCAGCTGGCTAGCTTTTCCCAAGAGTAGTTTTTAGGAGCCATAGTGACCTAGTGGTTATGGCAACTACATCCCGTGTGCAAGTTTGAAACCTGGCAAGTACCAATGTAACTATCCTAAAGTTATACGAACTACCGTGTCCTATTTTCTAAGTGTATCTTAGACACCACTGACTAACGGCGAAAGAAAACATCGTGAGGAAACTTGGACTAAAAAGTTCGTATCGCCAATCCACCTTGAGCAAGCGTTGTTTTAAAGCCTTCTCTGTATCAGATGAGGCCTTTACCTTTAGTGAATAGGCCAATGATGTCTGCTTATCTGATCTCCACAACCCAGTAACGGCGTAACCAAAATCCAAAAGTCATTTATTCAAAATAGGCTGGAAATTAGCACTTATTGAACGTCAATTTTAAAAAAAATAAACAAAGTGTCATTATGATCATTATTTTACGAAGAAGAAAATATTATGGCTATCTAAATTCAATCGATCTAGATTTGGTAAAACTATTTACAAGCCTGAAATGTTACAGCAATCTTTTGTTTATTTTACCAATTCCTTATGCAGAACAAAACAGGTTTCCAGCATAATTTATGCAAAATTTTTGCTAGTTACCATATTCTATGTGTGACTAATCACGGTATATCGTCCACTGATAATGTGTTAAATAAAGATATAGTATTTTATTTTTCATGTAATTAATTTTTAATTAACACCTGTGTTTATATATTATGTAACACTAGCTGTGTGCCTTAGATTCACCCGTACGTCGACTCCGAACCGGTCTATACTTTTTCCTTTCTGCTTGACTCCTAGAGCTTATAGCGCGATGCTTAATAGCTTATAACAAGGGTCCCTATAGTGTGCGCCATAGCGCCCTGGTGCGCCGTAGAAGGCAATCAGGGGTGCCGTAACGTGTTTTAGTTGAAACTTAGCCTATTGTAAGGGCGCCAAGACAGATTACTAAACTTGTAAGTGCGCCGCGAACTGAAAACGCTTGGGAACCCCTGGCTTATAATATAACCTTCCTGAAGAATGATTGCCGATTACTGCCCTGATGGGCTATTGGTAGCGCAATGAGAAACGGAACGGACGGTTCGGGTCCGATTCCTGCTTTGTAGGATATTAAAATTACGTCAATCAGCCCGGAGACAGGCAGTTGGCGATGTTACACCCCCCGTGCCTAGGAGGGTACGTTGCCTGGGAGCCGTCGTCCGGCTGCAATGATAGCAGTCGTTGTTACAACTCTACGTCAGAGGCCGTCAGGCGGATTTCAGAAAACTCTGACACTAGGGCTTGTTAGGTTGGTAAAACCTTCAGCTTGCACGATAAGATACTTGATTCCACGTGCCTCGTTGGTCCCGGCTGTTGTTAGCATGTCAGAGAAAAAAGTAAAACAACACACATTCCTAATTTAAACTTTTAACCGTCACGGAGCTGTCAAATATCAAAAGTTCTTAATGTAACCGCTAGATGGCGCTAACGTCCCGGCGATGCGCACGCGCGTCGACTAATGATAAAGGGGATCGTGACGTTACATTGTTAGTTGTTATAGAGCTTCAATTGTTTATATTTGTTTTATTATAGTTACTGAAATTAATGGTGAGAATCTTAGGTCATGGTTTGTGTGAGTTTTTCAACTAGCTGTATTGCCGGGGTTTCTATCGCGTCCTGAATAAACGACTTTATGTATCTAGATAAAAAGTAGCCTATACCCGTCGCCAGGGCTCTATCTATCTCCATGCCAAATTTCATCTTAATTGGTGCAGCCGTTTTACTGTGAAAGCGTAATAAATAAACAAACTCCTTTGTTAGGATCTATAATTATTATTGTTACTAATATCACTACATAGTATAAAACAAAAGTCGCTTCCCGCTGTCGGTCTGTCCCTATGTATGCTTAGATCTTTAAAACTACGCAAAGGATTTTGATGCGGTTCTTTTCAATAGATACAGTGATCAAGAGTCAAGAGACTAAATCTATACTTATAATAAATCTGTAGAGAGGTCAATTCTGTACATGAAATATATTCTCAAAATAACTATCAGGGGGTGATTAGAGATCGATACTGATGCCAAAAATGCAATCAGTAAAATTTTTGTCTGTCTGTCTGTCTGTCTGTCTGTATAAACTCTATAGAAACAAAAACTACTCGACGGATTTTAACGAAACTTGGTACAATTATTTGTCATACTCCTGAGCTGGTTATAGTATACTTTTCATCACGCTACAATCAATAGGAGCAGAGCAGTGAAGGGAAATGTTGTCATTTTGTTTAAACGCGCTAATCTCAGGAACCGCTGGTCCGATTTAAATAATTCTTTCAGTGTTAGATAGTCCATTTATCGAGGAAGGCTATAGGCTATATATCATCACGCTAAGATCAATAGGAGCGGAGTACCACTATTCCACGCGGACGAAGTAGCTGGCAGAAGCTAGTATAATAATATTTTGTTGGAGATGTAGGTATATCCCACGCGGGCGAAACCGTTGGCGGAAAGCTAGTTATGGTATAAATTGCGAAAGTAACCCAATCTGTTTGTCCGTCATGCATTTACGGTCTTCTTCTCGTACTATATCACGTGGGCTGCAGGTTTCCTAACCTAAAAAGCCCTAGTATCAGAGTTATTCTCAAATCCGCCTAAAGTCCTCTGATATAGCAAAACGGCTGCACCGATTAAGATGAAATTTAGTATAAAGATAGATTAAGACCCCGGGAAGGTTATAGCATAGTTTTTATCCTGGTGCGTGAAGTAGTTCTATCAGCATGCGGGCGAAACCGCGGAAAACAGCTAGTAATATTATGAATCCGAACGTAACTATCTGTTATGCTTTTGGAGTTAAATGACTGAACCGAATTGGATGAAATTTGGCATGGAGATAGATAGAACCCTGGAGATGGTAAAAGGCTACTTTTTATCCGAGTGCGTTAAGTAGTTCTCTCGGTACGCGGGTGAGACCGCGAGTAATAGCTAGTTATAGCCAAATAATTATGTAACTACCATGGTGTTTCATCGATAAAACATGGCCGAACAATAATATATAAATTACGGACAGACAAACAAACAGACGTTTATAAGACGCAGTAAAGTTTGTGTGTTTGTTAGTTTGTTTACTGAAAATAAGATTTATGATTTTAAAATCGTTTCGGGAGCTTTTTAATTAGAGTTTCAATGGTCTGTTGAAATGTTGGCGGAAATAGTGTGGTACGACTGTAGTTCTTAAAATGGTTTCTACAAAAGTATTAAGGTGATTTTTTTATTCTAAATTCAAAATTCAATTCAAAATTCAAATCATTTATTTCAACTAGACCATTTACAGGCACTTTTGAATTGTCAAAGAGTCATAAGTCTGTCAGTTTGTCGAAAAGAAAGTTGAAGCTATTTGCCCGTTCCAAAGCGTAGATTCCTATGGAGAAGAACGGGCAAGAAACTCCATGGTTACTCTTTTTCAACATGTTTTACAATGTTCCTGTATACATCAATAATGATTTTTTTTTATGTGAGAACGATGTAAATGTTAACATTTAACAATTCTAATATGCTAATTCTTGGCAATTTAGAGATGACCAGCCTCAACTGACAGCGCCCGTTCACGAACTTGACGCTAGTCAGTAGTCTAGTTTATAATTGCAGTTAATATACTGCAATTATAAACATCCATCTATACTAATATTATAAAGAGGAAAGATTTGTTTGTTTGTAGGGTTTTAACTCAAAAACTACAGGTCCGATTATAAAAATTATTTCACCGCTAGAAAGCTACATCTTTACGAAGTGTCATAGGCTATATTTATTTCCAGGAATAATTAGGGTTCCCTACTAAAACTTGAATAATGTAACCCAAAGTGTAAAAAAATGCCCACGCGGGCGAAGCCGCTGGCGGAAAGCTAGTTTATAACAAGATTAGACATTTAAGCCCACCATATTTGCAGTCTGTTCAAACTATTTTGAGCTCTCTTGCTAAGTTGACATGACAAAAACAGATGCAGAATATATTTGTTATTGTAAACATTATTTTGCTTTCAACACCATCCTTGTCAGTACGGAATAGAACTCAAAATCGGTAAAATAAGCTGCAAGAAGAGTTTGGATTTTTTTCTATCTTATTGTAAACTAGCTGTTTCCCGCGGTTTCACCCGCATCCCGAGGGAACTACTTAGCGCACCCGGGTAAAAAGTAGCCTATGTTGTTCCTCAGGGTCTATTCTATCTCTGTACTATATCGATATAATTTCATTTATATCGGTCCAGTAGTTTTGGCGTGAAAGCGTAACAGACAGACAGACAGAGTTACTTTCGCATTTATAATATTAGTAAGGATGAAGTATAGTTAAGTGAACATTGATAACAGAAATTTTCACATGAGAATTTCGTTGCAAGCTTTAAGACGCGTCTACCAGTGTTTTACATGGAGCGACTGCCTATCTGACCTCCACAACCTAGTTACTGAGGAACACGATACCCCTTTGTATAACTGGTAGCCAGAATTTCTGGCTTCTGACTACGCGTAACGACTGTCACCCATCCACGGGCCGACCGCGCCAAGCGTAGCTTAACCTTTGATTGATTTTACTGCTGTTACTTAGCCACGAGCTCTGAACTCATGAGCTGATCCAGCTCTTAAAGAACGATAGAGTTACAAAAAGACATAAGCCCCAAAACACCCTCACTTCATTACTTGGTATGTATTTTTGATAGAAAAAATCTCTCTATAAATTATTAATAATATTTATTTTGGAAGTAGGTTATAAAATAACACTTTAACACGTCAAACATATTTTTGTTTATAGCTAGGTGAGGCCGGTGTTTCCTATCTGACTACCTTGAGAAGAAACACCGAAACAAACTCAAGGGTCACAGTCTCTTTTAACGTCCAGACATTTAATAACCATTGCAATATGGTAGAACAATGTGGACTCGTGTCTGAAATGACCTTTTGAAGAAAGAGCCATACAAATTTGAGACGACCTGTCCAATCGATTTCACACAAGTGTTGGTCTTCGTTTAACTCAACAGCAACTTAGGAGGAGAGGACATTTGGGTAGGCCACAGTAATTACTCAAACTGCCAGACGCAATTAATATATTAAATGAAATAAAATAAAAAAGAACAAAATACAAAAAATATCAAGCACCCCACGCTTTTTACTCTGAATAGAATTATTTAAAAAATATTTTCTACTTTTTAGTTCGGTCAGCAATAAAAGCATGTTTTTTTAGTTTTTTTAAACTATTATTTATTTTCCATTTTTTAGTTCGGTCAGCAATAAAAGCGTGCTTTTTAGTTTTTTTTTATCGGATTATTGCATTGTCATCGGCCCTTAACACGTGTGCAAAGTTCCAAGTTGATCAGACGTCTAGAAACCAGTGAAAATTAGGTTCAAAGATTCTGTTACATACATATATACATACAACCCGAGCTAATAAAAGCGTGTTAAAAATACTAAGCCGACTGCAACATAGTTGGGAAAAGGCTAGGCGCATGATGATAAGAGCTGTTATTCAGCCAAAGAATATTTTTTTTAGAATTTGGATATCACAGACATGTTCAAAATTAGAAGTTTCAGATTTATTTATTTATTTAAAAAACGTGGAAGACTTACAGCTAAATTAATCTATACTAATGTAATAAAGCTGAAGAGTTTTTTTGTTTGTTTGAACGTGAGATTTGCTCTCAGGAACTACTGGCACGATTTGAAAAATTCTTTCAGTGTTAGATAGCCCATTTATTGAGGAAGGCTATAGGCTATCATGACGCTAAAACCAATAGGAGCGGAGCACCACTATTCCACGCGGACGAAGTCGCGGACAGAAGCTAGTCTAGAATAACCCAGACTTAGTCAACAGAGAGCCAATGAATTTGTTGTTGTGAAAGTGAGTTAGTTTTTTTTTTACAGTAAAACCGCTGAACCGATTTTGATGAAATTTGGTACGGAAATAAATGGGACCCAGGACTCGAGAATCTAATTCATACATAATAATATAAAATGCTTTGTCCTGAATGACTGACGGATCAACGCACAGCTCCGCCAGCGGCTTCGCCCGCATGGCCTATGCGAGTTCAAATTTAAAATAACAGAGTAACACCCCATTAGGGTAAGAATATCGGCCTACGTCATACAACGAACACACCCTCCAAGTTTCAGGTCTCTACGATCAGCGGTTTAGGCTGTGCGTTGATCTGTTAGTCATTCAGGACAAAGCATTTTATCACTATAGTACTAAACAAAGTCGCTTCCCGCTGTCTGTCCCTATGTATGCTTAGATCTTTAAAACTACGCAACGGATTTTGATGCGGTTTTTTTTAATAGATAGAGTGATTCAAGAGGAAGGTTTTAGTATATAATTTGTCAAGTTTTTGTATTTATCGGGTAAAATATCGCGGGCGAAGCCGCTGGCGGGAAGCTAGTAAGTAATATAGATTAGTTGGAATTCTTTAAATTCAATAAACACATTATACAAGTAGTTTTACGTCGCACAACATTTTTAAACCTTACATGTGACTTTGTGACGAGGGGAAGCGCGGCCCCTACACAGTTTCTGTCACGCCAATTTAGTTCAACGCCCTGTATTGGGGTATTAAAATACTTCAGTATGTGTACTGAGATTAAAGTTAACTGGTTTTGTCGTAGAAATTTAACTTCTAACCGCTACTTCTTCTGTGTCATATCATTCTAACATCTGTGTCATAATCATTATCAGCATATAATATTGTCTTACTGCTAGGCACAGAGGACTTTTCGTACAGAGAAGGCATGAGCATTGATCACTACGCTTGCTCAAGGCGGATTGGCTATTTCAGGCTTTTTAAGTCTAGGTTTCCACACCGGGATGTTCGAAAAAGATACCGCGCCCCCGGAATACAAAGGGCTGAGGAAGGAACATGGATGGGTTTTAGTCAGTAAGAGTCTGACGCTCCCACCCGCCCCACCCACGGCAGGAGTGGTCATTTGATGATTTCCCATCCGAAAAAAAAGCTGACCCTAAGATGTTGGGAAAAGGCTAGGCAGATGATCATGATTATTCCTGAGGTCTATTCTCCACGAGCGACGCCGGGAGCAGATTGTAGTATTCTGTATATGGGACTATACATAAATTTTAATGAATTCCGGTCGACTTTTGACCACTAGAATTGATATTCATGTTAAATTTAAATGTTCACACTCCCAAACCGTTTGAGATATCACAAAATTCTTAATTAACTCATTCAATTAATAGATTTGATTACTTTATTGTATAATTTGATGGTGGTATTTATTGATGTGCCATAAAATATAATGGTCGCCAATTTGGTTGTAAAACCATAGATTTTTATTACACCTGTACCTACATACGTATGTGATTAATTAATTTACCATTTTGGCCAAATTTGAAAGCTCATTAAGGAGCAGTTTAAACCGCGTCCTCTAAAAAAACAGTCCTATGTGTTAATCTGGATTACAGGTCTTTGAACTGTGAGCCTTTCATCTATATTCGTTCAGCCGTTTTTAATTGATTGAGTAAAAAACATACAAAAATTTACACCAATCTATGTTCTATCGTCTTCTATATAAATTAAATTGTTAGTTTGTCCTTTATGTGTTCCTAAACGATTGATCTGATTGTGATGAAATTTGGGTGGGTTCTTCTGTTTACTCCCGAAAGTTGTTAGCTTAAGCTAGAACAGATAGAATTCCGTATCTAACCATTTTCTTGATAGTAGGTACTCGTGTCTCGTTGAGTAGAGCATGAAGTCTTCCGCTTTGTACTGTTAAGTTAAATAAGTTGGCTATAGGCTCGCCCTCAACATCATCTACTTAGCCTTTTCCAAACTACAGCTGCCTATCTGACCTCCACAACACAGTTACTGGGGAACACGATACGCATTGGTATGACTGGTTGTCAGACTTTCTAGCTTCTGACTACCCGTAACGACTGTCAGAGATCTAAAAATGACAGCCGGGATCAACGGCTCAACGTGATTTAGGCTCGCCTTATAGGACTAAATCGTTATTGGTAAAATGTGAGTAAATTATATGTACATTTCTAGCTAATCCTCTAGAAAATCGTTACACAATTATGAATTTTGGATAGGCTTGTTCTCACATAATAATAATCTCTCCAGACCGACTTCGGTCACGGCGGCCAATCTCAATGTAGACTAGCCAGGTACGCAGGAGATATTATAGTGCACCCACGCTTGCAGACACAGGTGCACTCTCTATTCCCTCAATCTCATAGTCCTCAGGATCGGCAGTCTGACACGACCGGGGAGAGATCAGGCGCAGGACCGACAGCGATACGTGCTCTCCGAGGCAAGGAGGCGTCTAGCTGTGTTAAGAATTACCATCCATGGTCTGACCGCGGCTAGCGTAGCTTAACCTTGCTATTTTATCGTTCCGCATGGCAGTTACATAGCTTTGTGCCTCAGTCAAAACGCAAATTACTGCCTTCATACACTGTTAGTACGAAAGAAAATAGACAGTCATAAGTTTTTATTATAGTTCTCAAGGTACATGTACCATACGCTAGTTTGTCATTAAATAGCTATCTGTATTTATCGCTAACTCAGTCATTTATATAACGAGGTGTTTCCTTAATAGTTGCCATCTGCAAAAATAATGTCTTCAAGATAAAAATGATGGATAAGCATAACGACATCGCTTTTAAAATAACCTGTTTAGTCTTAAAACTTAAAGTCGAACAGGTGATACATTTTTCTTTAATAAAAAAATCATATTATTAAAATTAAGAGCAATAAAAGCAACCTTGTTTGTTGGTAATCAACAGGATATACATAGGCTGTATGTGGGCATGCCTTTTATGTATCTCTTAATGTTTCCACTAAGCATTAGCGCGTGGAAAGGAACGCGGCCCCGGTGCTAGTGAAAAAAAAGGTAACTGTCAAACTGACGTTTGCATTTTTCCCGCCAATTTAAACGTCAAATGGAGCCTAGGTTCTGCGTTTGCGACCGTTAATGCCCTTTTTGAGGTCGTTAGGTGTCGCAAATAACACATAGAAATGTGTTTGGTGTTATAAACATTTATTGCGTCAAGTTTTTTTTTGTATTTTAATGTTCCGTTTTCCATTTTGATTGACTGAATTTAAAGTATCAAGATTATTTCGCATCCGTTATTCATAATAGGTATATTTTGTTGATCATTATCTTTCGTAAAACATTTTTAATCGCTTTGTCCTGAATGATTGACGGATCAACGCACAGCCTAGACCTCTGATCGTAGAGACCTGAATCTTGGAGGGTGTGTTCTTTGTAAGACGTAGGCATCCGATAAAAAAGGATGGTCCGAAATTCTATCCCTAAGGAGGTGAAAATGGGGGCAAAGTTTGTATGAAACTTCTTCATTTTCAATTTGAATTCGTATAGCCCACGCGGGTGGAAAGCTAGTTTGGCGAGCTAGATTTTTTCTTCTAGATAGGGGTTGAAGTTACTTGTATTTATATTAAACTTGAATGTCAATACATATGGTTTGGATCGAATGCTTTTTGTCCTCCATTATTTTTTACTAATATAGCAATTTTAAGTTTTAGCAGACAGAGAGACTGAATTACTTTCACATTATACCTACTATTTGATCTCAAATATAGATAATTTCTTTACCTTTATTTACCGAACACATTGAAGGCAAAGGCTTTGAATTAAAAAACTTTGACAAAAGAATATTGCGTGTCACTACACAATAACTGTTTAATTAAAATGTTGCCAGCATGAATAAAAAGCGATATCATGATAACGAACTAGTGACAGCCGCCATTTTGAAATGACATTAATAATTATTAAGTTTGCAATTGTGTCAGGATGGGCTTAATTGAATGAAATGCTTTCTTATTGAATTTAGTGCATTTTTTCATCATTAGAGGAGCTCGTGGCTAAGTAACAGCCGCACGGGTCGATCGATCAAGGGTTAAGCTACGCCTGGCTCAGTCCGGAGATGGGTGACCGTCATACCGAGATTCCTCCGTGCCTCGGAAAGCACGCTAATCCGTTGGTCCCGGATGTCATTTGTAGATCTTTGACAGTCGTTATGGGTAGTCAGAAGACAGAAAATGACAATCAGTCTTACCAAGGGGTATCGTGTTACCCGGTAACTGGGTTGTGGAGGTCAGATAGGCAGTCGCTCCGTGTAAATCACTAGTACTCAGCTGCATACGGTTGTACTGGAAGCCGACCCCAACATAGTTAGATAAAGACTACAGGGAGATGACTGAATTTTCTGTCTTACTTTGCCCCCCTTTTTCACCCCATTAGGGATAGAATTTTGGAAAATCCTTTCTTATCGGATGCCTACCTCAAACAAAGAACACTGCAAGTTTCAGGTCTCTACGATCAGCGGTTTAGGCTGTGCGTTGATCCGTCAGTCATTCAGGACAAAGCATTTTATATGTATAGATGTGAATATAATGACCATACTTTGAAGTCAGAAAACGGCTTTCAACCACAAATCGGTGTTGCTAGAGCAAAAACTTAATGCAGCGATTTGTTCAACAAATCAAGCGATCAAAAAACACCTAGAAATTCTAGTGATAAGTTCGATAACTGATAATTTTCGAGTTAGCAGCCTTACAAGTACTGACATACAACTAACACCTTTAAAATTGCAAAATCGTGATACTAAAAATAAAAATTGTTCGATTCGCTACGCTTCAAACACGTAATCTTTTGCCAAATTAACTTTGCGTTTCATATAGACTTTAATTCTCCAACAATAAGATCGATATTCGATTGATTTTGAAATAAAGATATCGTGGTTTCGTCTCGTGGTCAGACAAAGTAAAGTTTGCGGTTCTAAAACTGCATAATATAGTGGCTGTTAGTACAAAAGTGGTTTTTAGAACGGTAATTGTAAGTTTGTGGTCGGATTAAACGAAATATCTGGTTGGTGCGCGTACGCTCAACGTGTGTGGTCCCGAGACGGTGCGGTGGGAAAGTGGCTCTACTTGCGATGTTCGCAAAGGATTTATTTTTAAGGAAGTAATTAGTTTTCTTTGAGTTAAATGTGTTTTGTTACGTTTATTAGTATTTTAATAGTTATTTCTTGTTAAAATTTAATTATAATTACCTTTTATGAATTTCGCATTCATTTTATTTGTTTTAAACTATTAATGTTCGTTAAATATTTATATTTTTGAAAAAAAAAAACTATTTATTATCTACGCTGGAATTTTTCATCAAGTGTTACCTAAAAAAAAGGTATTACTTTTTAAAGCCTACCTGTGTTAGAGATGTAAAAATGTGATGTATTATTGTTGTAGGTAGTTTAATATAATAAATTATATTATATTACATTTATCATATTCATATTTGCTTTTTTTTCATAAATTACTTAAGTTTATTTGTTTTTTACTATTAAAAGAAAAACAAGTTTATTAATTTTACATACGTACGAATATAACGATATGGAAGAGCGGAGTCTCCTAATACAGACATTCTTTGCTTAACAGGAAGCTTCAATGTCTTCAAGATGTAACATAACCATGAGAACTAATAAACTATTTTTCATTCCATTTCATTTCAAATTATCGATAAAATTAAAGCTTTGTCTATCACTATTAAAAAGTATCGATACTTATGTCTAAGGCTTTTACATCATTCAATCGTTAAGCTAATGCAATTTATTTTAATTACGTCTACATTAATTTAATCGCAAGGGTAAATGGCCGCCATCAATAAAGATCAATTTAGTACTAGTGTTTCCGAATAAGTAGTTAATTCCGTATTAGTTGCTGTTTACTACAAAGTATGTAGTAAAATATCATTACTGATAAATATATTTTTTTAATACAAGACTACTAAAGGAATTGTTTCACGCACCCGGATAAAAACTTTGTGATGTCATTCTACAGGTTTTAATCTTTAGCTTTACTAAGTTTTGTTTAAATCGGTGCAGCTATTTTACCTTAAAATCGTTATCAAATAAATTGACAGATTTACTTTATTATTTATAACTAGCTGATTTCCGCGGTTTTGCCTGTATTCTGAGGTAAAAAATTTCCGCAACCGGAAAAAAGATACCCTATGCCTTTCCCCAGGATTCAAGCTATCTGTATAGGTATAGAATTTCATCTCAAGCGGTTCAGCGGCTATCCCGTGAAAGCGTGACAGAAAGACAAAAACAAAGCTACTTTCTTATTAGTATAACTAGCTTTCCGCCAGCAGCTTCGCCCGCGTGGGCTATACGAATTAAAATTTAAAATGACAAAGTTTCATACAAACTTTGCTCCCCTTTTTTACCCCTTTAGGGGTAGAATTTCGGAAAATCCTTTCATATCGGATGCCTACGTCATACAAAAACAAACCCTCCAAGCTTCAGGTCTCTACGATCAGCGGTTTAGGCTGTGCGTTGATCCGTCAGTCATTCAGGACAAAGCATTTTATATGTATAGATTATATTAAGCAAACAGAGCATGTTACATGACATACCACGTGTAGGGCTCGCGTCTCCCCGCCACCGCCATGTTAACGTTTTATCATTATTTGCGTAAACCTTAGTACCTTAAGCTACAACCTGATTGGCTACCTGTAAGACCTAGACATCTGTGAACCTAAACCTAGACCAGCTCATAGTGTGAGCTGAAATTTTCCTGCGGGATTTTCGAAAGAGTGGCCGCGCCCCCGGAATACTAAGGGCTGAGGAAGGAACATGGATGGGTTTGGAGTCAGACATTCCCCTACGGCGGGAGGAGTCGTTTGATGATTTCCCCTATGGAAAAAAAAGCTAACCTAACAAGCCCTAGTGTCAGAGTCTCCTCAAATCCACCTGACGGCCTCTGACATGGAATTGTGACAATTCCGGACTGCTTTGTGAATTATTCGAAAAACTCATAAAGTTATTTCTAGATTAATTATTCTTACTAGATTGATAGATTCTAGATTGAAGCCGAAACCGGCTTAAACCGGAATCGAACCTAGGAATTCACAGCAGTGGCGTTGCTACTAGACCAGTGAGACATCTAAACACTGCCTACCTTTAAATTGAAACGCGTGAATATGCCTCACGTTTTTCTTCTCACTAACCCCGGTTTACGTGTAAGCTGTTATGCTGTCGTATTTTAATAATTTAAACAGGCATTTTCTTCAATGAAACCCTTGTTGAAGAAATTATCAGCAATTTTCTGTGTAGCAAGAATGTAGCTTTGGAAAAATTACAAATGATTATAACGTGGCGGCCTAGTGGTTAAGGCACCTGCCTCTCGTGTGCAGGTTCGAAAGCTGGCAAGTACCAATGTGATTTTTCTAAAAGTCATAATATATCCTTTTATTAATATAGATAGCCTTTAATTAAGGCTACATCATAAAATGTACGATTATTATGGATATTTGAGCATGTAATTTTGGTGTATGCTTTGTTGGATCCTTATTCCTTACTAATATTATAAATGCGAAAGTAACTCTGTCCGTCTGTCTGTCCGTCTGTCTGTCTGTTACGCTTTCACGCCAAAACTACTGGACCGATATAAATGAAATTTGGTACAAAGATAGAATAGACCCTGAGGAACAACATAGGCTACTTTTTACCCGGGTGCGCTAAGTAGTTCCCTCGGGATGCGGGTGAAACCGCGGGAAACAGCTAGTAATAAATAAATAAATAATATGTACTTTCTAAGTATATCTTAGACGTCACTGACTAACGGTGAAGGAAAACATCATGAGGAAACCTGGACTTAAAAAAAAAGTCTGAAATCGCCAATCCGCCTTGAGCAAGCGTGGTGATCAATGCTCATGCCTTCTCTGTATGAGAAGAGGCCTGTGCCCAGCAGTAGGACAATATATAGGCTGATGATATGTAACGTGGGGAGGATGTATTTTGCGGTGGGGGAGGAGCTCGTGGCTAAGTAATAGCCGCACGGGTCGATCGGTGAAAAGTTAAAGCTACGCTTGGCGCGGTCGGTCCGTGGATGGGTAACCATCTATGTCATAGCGAAGCTCCTCCGTGCCTCGGAAGGCACGTTAGGCCGTTGGTACCGGCTGTCATTTTTACAGTCGTTACGGGTAGTTAGAAGCTAGAAAGTGAAAGTCTGTCTGTATGTCTTTGTTACGCATTTACGGTAAAACGACTTAACCGATTTTGATAAAACTTAGAATGGATATAGCTTGAAACTTGGAGGACTTATTGGATAATCTTTATCCTTGTACCAGAAGAACCTCCTCCAGGAATTTAGTGAAGCTGCGGGATGTTCAAAAAAGGTTAACGAGCCCATCGGAACGCAGAGGGCTAAAGAAGGAACATGAGTGAGTTTGTTTGTTTGTTACGCTTTCACGGTAAAACGGTTGAGCAGATTTGGATGAAATTTGGTTTCAGGCGACCTGACGGAACACGATTTTAATTTCATTCATGTTCAGCCATTTTACCACGAAAGCATTACAAACAAACAAACTCACTTTCGCAATATTAAAGTTTGATGGTACTTCTTCATCATCATCATCATCATCAGCCTATATATTGCCCCACTGCTGGGCACAGGCCTCTTCTCATACAGAGAAGGAATGAGCATTGACCACGCTTGCTCAAGGCGGATTGGCGATTTCAGACTTTTTAAGTCCAGGTTTCCTCACGATGTTTTCTTTCACCGTTAGTCAGTTGTGTCTAAGATATACTTAGAAAGTCCATATGACTTTAGAAAAGTCACATTGGTACTTGCTAGGTTTCGAACCCGCACACTCGTACACGAGAGGCAGGTGCCTTAACCACTAGGCCACCACGAACACTTTTTCATCATTAAAATGAAATCTCCGTTGAAACCGAGGTCCGAACACTATCTGTCCTTTGCAAAACCAATTAATTCTGACGACAGATATGTATCTAATTAACATTAGCGTGCCTGATTGCTATTTAGAGCTCCTAGGTGGTATATAAACTGGCGTAAATGAGGAGGGATCAAAAGGTCTCTGACTAACATTAGTAGGTACTGCAATTTGCCAATCTATCGAGTTGGTATTCGAATGCTTTGGCTTGAAGCTGTCTTCTATACATATAAAATGCTTTGTCCTGAATGACTGACGGATCAACGCACAGCCTAAACCGCTGATCGTAGAGACCTGAAACTTGGAGGGTGTGTTCTTTGTATGACGTAGGCATCCGATAAGAAAGGGTTTTCCGAAATTCTACTCCTAAGGGAGTGAAAAATGATTTTGGTTGTTGTTTGTGTAAACCTGAAAAAAAATATTGGTAACATTTTCGTTAATATTTCGCCTACAAATCTCGAAAAGGGAAAGCAGAGATAGGGGTAGAATTCTGACATTTCAGTACCTATCTAGGGAATTATGGTTAGACAGAAATATCCTATTTAAATATTACCAAATTCAAGATCTTTAACCGACTTTTTAATAATATCCAACTTACCCATTATGATTAGGTATACCGTAAAGTAAAAGTTTCTAATAGTACTATTTATCTCCAACAGATGGCGTAAATTCTCCCAACCAAGATGGCTGCGGTATCCTCAGCCCACATCCAAGACTCCAGAATCAAAATCCAGGACCACAGCGATGACGAACCCTACTCCCCAAACACCCGAGACACCACCAGCCCCGAATACCACGACGACGAAAAACCAGAGGAGAGACAAGTACTGTCATCCTCTTTTGCCATTCACAACGTCTTGAAGAAAGAACGAGACAGCAACAGTCCCGAAAATGTTTTCTCGACTGACAAGTTGTTGCAAAACACGCCGAACTACGAAGATTTACGAGAGGTCAACGAGAACTCCCGGAATTCTGATAACATTGATGACGATGACGATAGAACGAACGAATCTAGAGCAGAAATTAGTATAGACGACAATTCTTGTTGTAGTGATGATACTGTTCTTTCGGTTGGCAATGAAGCGTTGCCAACCTTCGAGCATAAAGGGCCGGAAACATCACAGAATTTAACGTCATTCAAACACATACAGACACATCTAAACGCTATATCGCAATTGAACCAAAACATCAACATGAACCAACCACTACTTCTGAGGCCTAGTCCTATCACCCCAAATCCTTTAATGTTCCTAAACCAACCATTACTGTTTCAAAACCCACTAATAAGCCAAGTAGACCTAAAATCGGGGCTGCAGAGCCGAATGCCTGTACCTCAAAGCAATTTGAACTTAAACCCACAGCCTTTCGGCTTAAATTTCGGCTTGAGGATGAAGAGTCAGAACCAAGACTTGAGAAGAACAGATGAGAATCGAAGAATGAACTACGTGTCCCCAAAATCGCCAGAAAATGAATCGGGAAGGGATTTTATCAATCAGAATTGTTTGAAGTTTAGTATAGATAATATACTGAAGGCGGATTTCGGGAGGAGGATCACGGATCCTTTGAATAAGAGGAAGATGAAGACGAGGGTTGAGGCTAAGATGTCTCCCGTTAAGGAGGCGGCTCCTTCCAAGCCGGAGGAGGCGAGGGTTCCAGAGGTTAAGCCTGGGGAGAAGAGCGGGGCTATCGACTTGTCGAAAGGAGACGATAGTGGGAGCAGTCAGAGTTCGGCTACCGGTGAGTTTTTTTATCTTAAAACTATTTTCCCGTATATTTTCCAATGTTTTTATTAGTCATTCTGCTATTCGAGCCAGAGACAAATACAGCAAATCAAAAACCATGAAAATCGGTCCAGCCGTTCTGGATTTATAAGTGTTCGAACAAACCCGAGTTTGTTTAATATCTACGAAAAAAAGCTTTTTACAAAAAAAATAAAACCGACTTCCAAAAAAAAAACTGAAAAGTAAAAAATATTTTTTATTTAAACGCTTTACGACCAAAACATCGCTCTAGAAGTCGGTGTCTTGTAAGTTACTATTGTTAGTATTTCGCCACCGACTTCGAAAGCGAAAATATTTTTTACTTTTCAGTTTTTTTTTGGAAGTCGGTTTTAATTTTTTTGTAAAAAGCTTTTTTATTTTTTCGCTTTTCAGTGTCTCGGTCTTGCTATCTTAACAAAATAAACACACCACTTTTTTAAGTTGTAATAAGCGTAAATAACCAAATCATCTAAGTATTTGGCATATCAGCAAGTAGAGATAAATCGTTATTTTTGATATATTTATAAAACGGCTGAACCGGTAGTGATAAATTTATATGGGACCAAACGGGAAGCACCAGCTTTCAAATAAAAAAAGAATCATGAAAATCGGTTCACCCAGTCGCAAGTTATGAGGTAACAAACATAAAAAAAAAAAATACAGTCGAATTGATAACCTCCTCCTTTTTTTGAAGTCGGTTAAAAATAAAAATGAATCACTGAATGTGTTGCTAACTCGAAAACGGCTTGACCGATGTCTGATATTTGGTAGGGATGTAGGGGGGACCCTGGAAGGTTTTAGGCAAACCCTCGGGACGCGAGTGAAACCACGGTCAACAGCTAGTAATTATATAGATTTACATTACATCCGTGCAAAGAACGGCCTAGTCCCTAGTTGTGTACAAAATTAACTTTTGATTAAACTAAAGTTATCTCTTTGTCGCATGTTTTGAAGAATTTTAATATGTGATCTCTGCAGGTACCACGATGGCTGACGGCGCGATGGTATGGCCGGCGTGGGTCTATTGTACTAGGTACAGTGACCGACCCAGTTCCGGTGAGTCTGATGCATTTCTTACCTTCAATATTTAGGTTAAGGTTTAGACATAATGACTGATTGTGTCAATTAAAATATTTCTTCTAAGGAAAATATCGCGACTGTCGTAGTGTTTATATAATTGTATTTCGTGGAGATACACTGTTGAAAAGCTTTTTGAAATTGTGATGAAAATTTCATTAAAAAAAACCTTATCTTTGATGTTTTCAAAGCGAGGTATCTTTACATATTTTAACTAATCTATATATATATATATATAAAAATGAATCCCTATTTCCCTTGGTCACGGCAACACACGTGACCGATGTGGTCCTTCTAGCCTTCCTCGATAAATGGGCTATCTAACACTGATAGAATTTTCAAATCGGACCAGTAGTTCCTGAGATTAGCGCGTTCAAGCGAACAAACAAACAAACTCTTTAGCTTTATATATATATTAGTTTATAAGATACTAGCTTCCCGCCAGCGGCTTCGCCCGCGATATTTTAGCTAATGGATACAAAAACTTGACAAATTATATACTAAAACCTTCCTTATTAATCACTCTATCTATTAAAAAAAAACGCATCAAAATCCGTTGCGTAGTTTTAAAGATTTAAGCATACATAGGGATATAGGGACAGAGAAAGCGACTTTGTTTTATACTATGTAGTGATAGTGATAAGATATATGTAGATATGACACAAATGTATATCTACTTACCCTCTTTCAACAAATTAACAACCTTCCCTCAAACCCACCCCCAACCCCCAAATATCTCATGATTAACCAAATCTTTTAGCAGTAAATTCATCCCTTTCACCACAATATTCAATGTAGCAGGCCAATAATTTGATAACTCGCCCCCTGAGGGTGTTTGGTTAGATAAGGGGGGCGGAACCCTAAGCGTAGCGAGGGTGGTTTTATTAACTCTGCAGAAAGATCTTTCGTGTTTTCGTTTTAAATGAATTAGATTGGTTGTATGTGGTTCTTTTGTTGGATGACTTTTCGCTTATTTATAAATTGATTGTAAACAGAATCGATAACTACGAGTAATAATAATAATATTTTCAATTTTTCGCACAACAAGATAAACATCATTTTTCTTTAAAAAAATACTAATGTGACTTCTTCTGTTTGTCTGTCTAAACGGCTAAGGGAACGTTATACTGGTTTGGAGATAGATTAAAAACTGGAGAAGGTCATGGGATACTTTTGATTAGGTTACATAATGTTGATCCGTAAGTATGCAAGGGAAAGCACTAATCCTAAATAATAATGAATCATCATCTGCCTAGCCTTTTCCCCACTACGTTGGGGTCGGCTTCCAGTCTAACAGAATGCAGCTGAGTAGACTGAAGAATTATCATAATGTTCGGTCAAAGAAAATTTGACTACAAGAATTCACATTTAAAATGACAGTTTCATACAAATTTTGATCCACTTAGGGGTAGAATTTTTGAAAATCCTTTCTTATTGTATGCCTACGTCATACAAAGAACACACCCTCCAAATTTCAGGTCTCTACGATCAGCGGTTTAGGTTGTGCGTTGATCCGTCAGTCATTCAGGACAAAGCATTTTATATGTATAGATTTCATTGATATATATTGGTTTATTCAATTTCACGATCTTAAATTTTAAGTAAGAACACTTTACACCACCCATGAATGTTCTCCAAGTTCCGTATATCAAAACAAACAGACGGCAGGACTGTAGTAATAGAATTAGGGATCATTAAGCATGGTGCAATACAGCCGATAAATATGTGTACGAAACGCTAGAGGGGAAGAAGATAAAAATTGATTTCTAGTGTTGGGAGTGTGTCGATGAAAAAAATGTTTTTTTGTCGATAGTTTTATTTTATTTTTTTATTTTATGTTGTTAGTAAAATACAGTTTAACGTTAATGATAAAATTACTTTTAGACTAGCTGTTTGCCGCAGCTTCATCTACGTTTCAAAAATAACTTCTTAAAAAACCCGGATAAAAAGTATTATTTTTCTTACTGTTCATGTATTACCGTGAAAGTGTAGTAGACCGACAAACATATAATTTTCGCATTTATAATATTAGTAAGTATATAGAAACAACAATGCAGTTAGTTGTAGTTACTTTCCAAGAGGTTTAAAGGGCATTTTAATATAAGCTAGTCTTTTGTCTTTGATAATAATTAATCATTTGTAATTAATTTATCATAACATGACAAATGTCACGTAGGACTGCATTTAAGAGTTCTTTATTCAAACAATAACAATAAATACTTACTAATATATTGTTTATAAGTAATAGCAGTGCGGATCAATAGATAAGCAAGGTTAAGCTACACACACTCAGCCTGATCTCTCCCCGGTCGTGTCGGACTGCCGACCTGGGATTGTGAGAGTGAGGGAATAGAGAGTGCACCTGTGTCTGCAAGCGTGCGTGCACTATAATATCTCCTGCGTACCTGGCTAGTCTACATTGAGATTGGCTGCCGTGACCGAAATGAGTCTGGAGATTATTATTTCATGTTTAACTAGCTTCTCGCCAGCAGCTTCGCCCGCGGGGCTATACGAATTCAGTGCCAAAAAAAATTTACAGAGTTTCATACAAACTTTGCCCCCATTTTTCACCCACTTAGGGGTTACATTTCACAAAATACGTCACGTCATACAAAGAACACACCCTCTAAGTTTCAGAACTTTACGATCAGCGGTTTAGGATATGCGTTGATCCGCCAGTCATTCAGGATAAAGCATTTTATATGTATAGAAGATAAACATGTTAAAAGATCAAAAGTCCAATAATATTTGACCCCTTAAACCCATCGGACAGTCTACAGAAAACCAACACATAAGAATCGATTGGTGTGAAGAATCGATTAATTGATTCGATTGTTTTGTAATCGATTAGCGTAGCTAATAGGACAAAGTGTGTTAGTACGCGTGTATGAGTCGTATTGTTTATTATATTTATTTAAAGGTTTTCCTTGTAAAAAGTGAAGTTTTTAGTGTGGATAATTTGGTTAAGCAACAGTTATGGTTAGCGAAAGTGGTATTTTTTTCCTTCCTCTTTTGTATCAGCAAGAATAACGTAGTGTTTTCATGTTGTGGTTAAAATATTAGCTAACTTAGGGGTTTTAAAGGACTTGAGGTTATTTTTGTATTTCCTTGCGTGAAGGCTTTTCAATCCGGGGCTGCGGGATTGTGCAAGAGTTATTGCTACCCGGGAATTCAAAAGGAGGAGGAGGAATGAACATGGATGAGTTTTAGTCAATAAGAGTCTGACACTTCCTCCCACTGGGCCCACAGAAGGGGAATCATTTCATGATTTCCATTTTTTTGCTTTTTCAATGAACTCCTAATGTCATCTATTGCCTTACTATGTTGGGGTCATCGTTCTTACTGGATGCAGCAGCTAAATACCTTTATTTTGCATGGAGCGACTGACGACTTTTAGCGGGTAAAAGACATACCGTGGCAAAACTGATCCTCAAACTTTCTGGCTTTTGACTACCCGTAACGATAATAAAAAAAAATACAAATGACAGATGCTTTCTGAAGCACGGAGTTCTCTTCATAAAGTGGTCACCTATCCGAAGAATTACCGCGGCTAGCGTAGCTTAACCTCAGTGCTAACTGAGCCAAGAGGATACATCCTCTAAGAGATAATTAAGCTAATTTGAAACAAACTAATTTATTTCTAGTTTTTGTTAAGCTAAGTCTGCTCACATCTAGCGTTGAGATTTTTATAAAGATAACTTATTAATTGGCACTTGTAAATTATTTTTAAAGATTATGCGTGTCACAGTGGTAGTTTTGAAAGAGATATTTTCTCTTATTACATTATTGCAGTACGAGGGAGCGATGGAGACTCATAGCACCGTCGTTTTTCGCATTGTAATCTGGATCGCTTTAAAGTATCATATTATGGTTACAGAAACGGCATCCAATATAAGGTTTTCTTGAAAAAAGGTAACAGACAGTATTTATTTGTACTTCTGCAAAATTGGTCCTATTTAGCGTAGCCGTGAAGCAAAAAATTTTACTTTTTATTGGGACATAAAAAAAAAATTGGGAGAACCTTGCTTAGAATTAGATTACTTTTTTTTCATATTTCTTTTTGGTTCACAAGATTGTAACTTTACTTAAAGTGGCTTAAAAGATATTTCTGCTTTGGTATACAATGTGAAACTACTTCTATAAGACATGTTATGTGTAGTAACTTCTTAAACTATTTTTTTTTTATAAAGATTTGAGTGCGTTTGACTGCATCTCACCTGATGGGAAGTGACGATGCCGTCGAGGAAGGTACACGCAAACTCAAATAATGCCTATTCACTCTTGACTTGAAGACTCCAAGGTTATATGATTCAGGGAAAACTGACGCAGGCAATGAGTTCCATTCCTTCGCTGTCCGTTTAATAAGTTTAGTAAGCAAAAGTATCATGAACAAATGTTCGCCAATTTTTCACATTAACTAGTCAATCAAAGCTTTAACCTCCTTTTAAGACGGGTCTAAGTCTAGATTAGTATATAAAAAAACTTATAAAAATAGCTCAATTTGCGATAAACAGCGGTGTTCATATTAATTAATCGTTTGAAGTGCACCGGCGCGTGCGCATCTAATGGCGTTAGATAGGCATCGCGTGAGACGTGTATGAGATAGTATGAAATGTTGGAGTGTGTCGTTGTATTAACGTCTTTGTTTCTATATGATGGGCGTAGCGAAGTAAATGATCCTATGCAAATTACACACTTTTTTTGGTTTATGTGCAAGCCGGAAAATTTAGAAATGATTTTAGTGTAGAAAGTACTGGTGGTAATACATGTGAACCTAGGAGTTTTTGTCAGTTTTTTTTAAACGTTTCCCCACACTAGGGTTTTTTCCTGTATCGTGGGTGCATTTACAAACATAGACACACACACCTAGACTCGGAACAATTTCAGTTCCACGCGGGAATGGAACCCGCGACACGCAGCGCAGCAGCCAATTGCTCAGCCACTACGCCAAACGTTTAAAAACAAGTTCAAGTTTTAAAACATAGGTATTAATATCTGTGACATAATTAATGTTAGTATTTTAAATGAATTAAAAACATTTGCTGATTGATGTACTACACATTATAACCTAGGTTTAAATCTCTAACTTACTTGACTGTTCTTTTTTAGTCATTTTAAAGATTTTTCTTGGCATATGTAACTATTCCTTCAACAATTTCATAATATATGTATTTAATATGTTATATCTGATCATGCAGGTCAGCAAAAAATATCTAAATCATTATTTAACGAAATATACATTCCTTATTAAGATAAATCTAGCATTTACTAAGAAAATAGGCACATAATTAATTCTAAATGCCTTTTATGGTATTATCTAGATAATGAGTACATATATTTCATACAAAATTCTTATAATCAGATCATTACAGCTGCCATTACAAAATAAAAAATAAATGCCTCAAAAATGTATACGGAATTCAACATTTTTAACCAAAATTCTAACTTGACCGTTCTCATTAGCAGCATTTTGAAATTAGAACTCCGATGGTTCGATATTCGAAGTACGTTTAAACTACAAAATGGCAGTTTGACATTTTAAACTTTATTCCAACGCACTAGAGGTGCGCTGAGTCGATAATTTTCCAAGTTAATCGATTGGAAATGTTGGTAATTACTCGATGTAATTAGCTTGACTGTTAATTATATCATGTGATGCCAATTAGCTGTTAGTTTAAGATGTAGTCTGTTTTTTTGTCTATGTTCTAAGTTTTTGCCTAGAAATGATGTTAAGTTAATACTTGAGGGTTTTGTGACGGTTACGGGCGATTAATCGCGATAGTCTATTATTAGAAGGAATTACATTATCAATTTTATCGTGGCTGTGAAAAAATAGGGTGATTAATCAGTATGTAGCACAGTTTCTATTAAAACGTTGATATTTTTTAATCATCATAGGTTTTTATTCTATACTATATACCTAATCTACAACCTTAGCAAAAATCAACCTTTTGGGAAATTGGAAACAGACGTCACCTATTTTTAGTAGCTTTATCCTTGTCTAAACTTATTCAAATGAAAGAGAGAGATATAGCTGCAGCTCCATTCAGAAACATAATATTAAAAAAACCTCATTAAGTCCTTTACGACTTTAACCGAAATAGGTCTTCTAGTTTATAATAAAAAACAAATAGTTTTTATCGATACTTTTTCCCATCCCTAGCGTCACCCCTAAACATATGTTTTCACGCTCAAACTAGAGATTGCTCTTAACTTATTGAGTATAGTGTAGTCACTTATCGCTCCCCTAACAGTTTAGTCGATTGGATTAGTCGAATAGAGGGGATAAACTAATACGTTGTTTTCATTATTTAAACTTATCTTGACTTTTGGGGGTGAATTTAATCATGCGCCAAGCTTTTTTTTACACTAGGCTGTGGTAATTTTTACAGTCTTAGAAATTCTATGTCAGGAACATATTTTTACATCGAATTTTTGTTTTTTTTTGTCCTCAAATCAACTGTTTGACTGTTTTACCAGTATAATGTAACCAGGTTTGAAAACCTTTCGGGCTTCTTACAGTCAAAGATGTTTATCATAAAATTAAACATATAAGTTCTTATGTTCAGAAACTTTGTATAGGTAGCAACGAAAGATTTTTTAACATATTTTTTATAATAATAATAAAAAGTTTAATAACGATAATTTACAGCATTATAACGCGAGCACGTTTTTCTTGTCATTCAAATGTATTCTGTGTGTATTTCTCGCAGTCCATGACTAAGTATAAAACTCTCCACTTAAAAGTATCGATGCAATTATAAGTTTATCGACACCCAATCTTTCCCAACACTGTTTCACAGCATTTCATTCCGAACGATTAGGTCTCAATGTCTTCGGATTTTTTCTCTCCAATACGTTTGAAACGGCCGTGAAAATAGTTGAGCAAATAACTTTCACACTTCGCCGTTTTAGAGGGAAATGTTCTAGAGTTAATGTATTTTTAATGTTCCCGAGTTTTTGTATCGAGAGATTGTTTGAATCGCTTGGTTGTCGAGTGGAACTCTCGCTGTATGTTTACGAATAGTGGTCGACGGATCAAAATTCAAAAATTCAAAAGTCATTTATTCAAATTAGGCTGAAAATCAGCACTTTTTGAACGTTCGTTGTTTTGAATTTTCAAAAGACAGCCCCCAAAACGCCCGCACTTCACCACTTCCTATGTGTTTTTGCTTGGAAGAAGAAGTGGCGCAACAAACTCCCCAGCAACGTATGATCAAAGGTATGCTGCGCTTGGCGCGGTCGGTCGTGGATGGGTGATCATCTATGTAATAGCAAGACTCCTCCGTGCCTCGGAAAGCATATTAAGCTGTTAGTCCCGGTTGTCATTTGTAGATCTTTGACATTCGTTTAGCCAGAACGTCTGGCAACCAGCCTTACCAAGGGGTACCGTGTTACCCGGTAACTGGGTTGTGGAGGTCAGTTAGGTAGTCGCTCCATGTAAAACACTGGTACGCAGCAGCTGCAGGTTAGACTGGAAGCCGACCCCAACATAATTGGAAAAGCTAGGCAGATGATGATGTTGGTAGTTAAAAACTAGAAAAAGTTCAAAACTATTATTTCATTCCTACGTTTAAAAAAAACAGTGAATCCACGGGCATGACTTATAGTACCATCTAACACTCCCTAAATTAAGAATAGACTAACGCGCGTCATTTATTTTTGTATAGATACAAATTTCGACAAATGAGTCTCACAGTACAATTTCAGTAGTCGAAACTATAATTTTCCCAACACTATGTACTAATTAATGAACGTAATTATGTGCTAGCTTTAATTACCAAGCTCATTATAAGTAATGTTAGTTGTTACATAGGTGTGAAGTCGACGCGTGGTAACACCTGTTCTATGTAAACTAAGCATAATTATGTACGTGCTTCTAATAATTATATGTGATTTTTGTGCTAGGAAATCAAAAAGAGCTCGTGGCTAAGTAACAGCCGCACGGGTCGATCGATCAAAGGTTGAGCTGCGCTTGGCGCGATCGAACCGCGGATGAGTGACCATCAATGTTATAGCGAGACTCCTCCGTGCCTCGGAAAGCACGTTAAGCTGTTAGTCCAGGCTGTCATTTGTAGATTTTTGACAGTCGTTACGGGTTGTAAGAAGCCGGAAAGTCTAACAAACAGTCTTATCAAGGGGTATCGTGTTACCCGGTAACTGGGTTGTGGAGGTCAGATAGGCACCGCATCTAGATAAAAACTATGTCCTATGTCCTTCCTTAGGTTCCTGGCAATCTCCATACCAAATTGATTCAGACGTTTTCCCGTGAAAGCGTAAGAAACAAACAAACTCACTTTCGCACTTATAACTTTAGTTGGTATTGTTCGGGGTTTTTCTAAGCCAGTTTATGCTACCAAATTCTCTCCGCGCCATTTTCCCAGCCCAAATCATCCCCTCCGCTACTGTGAAATTTCAATTGCCACAAGTTTACCAATTAAAAGTCAGTCAAACGCCGTGAGCGGCGCTTGATAAAGCAATGAAAGTAATTAGAATTGTTATTGCTTCAACTTATATTATTACTTGAATACAATTAGGTACAGCTGTCTTAATAGTGGATGGGAGGGGAGGTTTTGAGTGATTTTGAGAGGGTTGCAGAGGTATATGTGTTGAGTGGAGTCACTGTAAGAAAGACTTGTTTTCAACTACGATTTTAGCAGCCTAGATTTTAATTTCTAGCCATATACTGATTACAATAATAAATGCGAAAGTGACTTTGTTTTTACGTTTGTTTGTTATGATTTTACGGAAAAACGGCTAAACGGATTTTGATGAAATTGGGTGTAAGGATAGATGGGACTTTAGAAGTGGTCATAGGCTACTTTTTATCCGGGCGTGCGAAGTAGTTTTCTGATGATGCGGAGACAAATAGATATCTATATTTATACTATAATATTATAAAGAGGAAAGATTTGTATGGTTGTAGGGTTTTAACTCAAAAATTACTGGACCGATTTAATCTTTCACCGTTAGAAAGCTACATCTTTACGAAGTGTCATAGGCTATATTTATTTCCAGAAATAATTAGGGATCCCTACTAAACTTGAATAATGTAACCCAAGGTGTAAAAAAATGTCAACGCGGGCGAAAAGCTAGTTTCTAAAATTTATTTAAATTCGTGGGAATATATGTATTATACTAGTTTCTCACCAGCGGCGTCGCCCGCGATATTTTAGCTAATGGATACAAAAACCTTCCTCATTAATCACTCTATCTATTAAAAACAACCGCATCAAAATCCGTTGCGTAGTTTTAAAGATTTAAGCATACATAGGGATGGATATAAGGACAGAGAAAGCGACTTTGTTTTATACTATGTAGTGATGATAATAAATAAAATAAATATACGCTGTTTTTGAGAGTCGTAATGTTAAGGAATGGCGAGTCTATATTATAATACTTCTTTGAGTATAAGTTACCAATTCCTTGAACAATAGAAAACAAATCTTACTAAACACAACACTAAAGGTAATATCTACTTAATTTGCACGTCGTAAGTCGATATTCTCGAGAACAAATGTGTAATTAAAGGCAGGACTCTTACCTTATTACCTTTGACTTAACCTTAACGACGACCGCATTCACACCGTGTAGTAACAAGATAGTTTGTTAAGCTGAGTTTAGACTTACGACACTGTACCGTACTCTCAGAGTATTTAAAAAAAAAACATTGAAATTTACCAATATTTTAGATTTTTTTTTATTTTAATATTTATAATGTTAAAAAACATTAAAATTTAATAATATTTGAGACACATTTTTTTATTTCAATATTTGTAAATTACATTTAAAACGTTATTTTAACAGATTCCTCCAGAATCCTGAAATGGCGGGGTTTTGTGATGTGCCAAGGAGTTTCGTTTCGAAAACTGCTTTACCGACTTACATGAAATTTTAATTTGGTACATAAGGAGATATATTGAAAGTTGGGGTAGCTACTTCCCCCCCCCCCCTTCTGCGGAAGAATCTGGAGTGACACCGGTGTGGTTTAATCCGGTAAGAGTCCGGCACTTTTCCCGGCCTCCCCGGACGGGTCGTCCATGAGGATTTCCCTCCGTCAAAAAAGAACTATTGTTCCCCGGGACGCGGATGAAATCGCGTGCAAAAGCTTACCATAATAATTATTTTACCGTGAAAGCATAGTAGACAGACAGACAGACTTTACATACATTGTTATTACAGTATTCATGATATATTGTAAGGATTTTACGCCGGAGGGAATAAGTTGTTGATGGTGTAAGGTGATAAAGATTACCACCATGTGTATTGTTTGTCGTTAAGTATTGAAGGTATAAGGTTATTGTTTAAGTTTCCCGTGGATGTGAGATATGGTATAGACTATCTTATTACTGGGGAATAATATGCAAAAGAGATATGTTTTTAACCGACTGCAACAAGGAGGAGGTTCTCAATTCGATTGGTATTTTTTTTTTGTATGTATTTACACAGATTACGCTGAGATTTATGATCCGATTTACGTGATTCTTATTTAGTTTGATGCGGAATAGTTGCCATTTGGTCCTATAAAAATTTAACATAGTTTGGCCCAGTAGTTTTCGTTTTATAAACATTTTTGTTTACGTGGACGATGTAATTTTATTTTTAACCGACTTCAAAAAAAGGAGGAGGTTCTCAATTCGATCGGTTTTTTTTTTTTTTTTTTTTTTTTCTATGTATGTACACCGATTACGCTGCGATTTATGATCCGATTTACGTGATTCTTTTTTAGTTTGATGCGGAATAGATGCCATTTGGTCCCATAAAAATTTCACATGGTTTGGCCCAGTAGTTTTCATTTTGTGAACATTTTTTACATTTTTGTTTACATCGATGACGTAATTGTTTCGGAGTCGATTTATATTTTCCGTTCCCGTTTCTTGATCTATATTGTTTAAAGCTGCACCTTTCGTAGGCCTACCCATAGCTACTTAAAAAAAACTATTTAACATATAATTATGACAATAAAAACAACGAAATGTTATAGCCTTCCTTATGTAATCTATAAAAATCCTGTAAAAAATACTGTAGTTTACAGAGCAACTTATTACAGACACTAAAAAGTAAAAAATAAATTTAAAAAAACTACGTTTAAAAAAACCGACTTCAAAAAAAAACTAAAAAGTATTAAAAAAGTATAAAATAACTTAATAAAGATTTAACACAAACCTAATACCTTTAATATTAATAAAACACCATTATTTGTATGTGTTACCTATTGACAGGTTTGAAGTCGGTGCCAAGTCCTAAACAAAATGAAATTCCTAAAGATTAACCTACGTAAATAAACTTAAAGAACAATGTGAATTAATGTGAAACAGATGAAAACTTTTTAATACCTGAATGCGTAACACTATTACATTTGGCTTGGCACCGACTTTAAACCTGTCAATAGGTAACACATACAAATAATGGTGTTTTATTAATATTAAAGGTATTAGGTTTGTGTTAAATCTTTATTAAGTTATTTTATACTTTTTTAATACTTTTTAGTTTTTTTTTTGAAGTCGGTTTTTTTTGTACAGTTTTTTTTAGGAGTTTTTGTTATCATCATTCTATAACATAATATCACACCTGTATGACTTGAATTGAGAGGCTATCATAATTTTGATAAATTACAAACCGACCCACTAAACATCCAGAAATAAAAACTTTTTTACAAAAAATAGAACCGACTTAAAAAACACTACAAATTGAAAAATAACCTTTATCTGGCGAATAGCGTGAGGACCGAAGTCGGTGGCGAAAATACACAATACAATACCTAATTTAAGAAACCGACTTCGTATTTTTTTATTAACCAACTCCAAAAAAGAAGGTTATGTATTCACCCCGAATATTTGTATGTTTGTTTGTCCGCGATTATCACTAAATTTATTGATCAGATTTGTATGGGGTTTTCGTTATTTAAATGCATATTTTTCAAGGAAAGTTTATTTATTTATTTTAACTTCTAAAATGTGTTAGAAATGGTTCAATTATTACTTGTTTTTCCGCTATTTAAAATATACCTTTTATTTATATAGACTGAGAGTATTATGTGGTTGTGGTATATGATGTTAAATATATTGGAAATCGGCTAAGTACGTGTCGGGCCAGGCGCAATAGTGTTCCGTAATACCTTTTAGGTCGTTGACTATAACTCTGTAACCGGTACAGCCTACTATAACCGTGATAGTTTCCCTTTGAAGTTCGTTATATGCTACATCTGTGATTTTTTTCATATATCTAGATACAGCCATTCAAAAGTTAGAGGGTTACGCTCGTATAGAATTAAAATTTGCACTTATTTAGCAAATAGCTCTTTTAGCCGAAAAATGGTCTTCATAGGTGTGCTATAATATTTTTAAAGGACCTATCTAATAATATAGACGCCAAACTTTTATAATTGATAGGATTTAATCAACTCGAAACTCTATACACAACTAATGTTCTTCAATTCTTGACTTTGAAACAATAACATCATCTGCCTAGCCTTTCCCTAACTATGTTGGGGTCGGCTTCCAGTCTAAACCGGATGCAGCTGAGTATCAGTGTTTTACATGGAGCGACTGCCTATCTGACCTCCCATCCCAGTGATCTGGTAACGCGATACCCCTTGGTATTACTGGTTGTCAGAGTTTCTGTCTTCTAACTGCTCGTAACGACTGTCAAAGATTTAGAAATGACAACCGGGACCAACAGCTTAACGTGCTTGCCGAGGCACGGAGGAATCTCGCTATGACATAGATGGTCACCCATCTACGGACCGACCGCGCCAAGTGCAGCTGAACCTTTGATAGGTCCAACCGTGCGGCTGTTACTTAGCCACGAGTTCATCAAACCATGAATGATTTAATTGAAATATTATTCGTTTTTGTACTACCGATACGCGACATTGTAACGTGCATCCGTTTTAAGACGTTTGACTAATCGCCCAAGTAATTATCCCGGGTTATTGGCAGCGGGCACTGTCTCAACATGGCGGCCTGTCAAATTTGACGTTTACAAGTTTCGCGCCATTTGAGCGCTGTGTTGGTTTATTTAAGATTATGGTTAGTTGTCTATGGAGTATTACTTCATTGTTTTTAAACTGTGAGAAAACCATAACGTTTTGGTGTTTATTGTGATAAAAATACGCTTTTCTAATCTTAACAAATGCGAAAGCTATAATGATTGTGTGTTGCGCTTTCAAAACTACTAAATTAATTTGGATGAAACATGGAATGGTTAGATAGATCGCTCCCTAGAGGCTACTTTTCCATCATAAACATCCATCCATTCATTCATTCTAAGAAAATTTCGCAATTACTTATAATATTAGAAAGAAACCTAAAAAAAAAGTCGAATGCTCTGAGTGCGTTTGCACATTTGTGATAATTTCTGGCTATCCGCCTGTGGCTTCACCACAAAAAAAATTACACAGTTTCATACAATCTCTGCCCCCCTTTTTAGGGGTAGAATTTCGGAATCCTTTCTCTTTGTATGCCTACGTTATACAAAGAACACACCCTCCAAGTTTCAGGTCTCTACGATCAGCGGTTTAGGCTGTGCGTTGATCCGTCAGTCATTCAGGACAAAGCTTTTTATGTGTATAGGTTATTACGATTTAGGTATTTTGTATGATGCAGGATGTCTTAAAGTTAATGATCCTCACCTTTAGATGACTGCTAGAGAATGCCTAAGGCATTAGTATCGTCTGTCTTTAACTCGCATTCTGCCCTTGGCGTCGCTCGTAGCTTTGTAATAGTTAAATTATTTATGGAATATAGTCTGTAGCGATTGATTTTACGAGAAATGTAAACAAAATCATAACCTATTTTGTTCTAATTTTACCACATAGATAAATAAAATGGCATTAAATTATGAGTGATGATGTTTAGAGCATGCACTTGACTTAAATGCTTCATCCTTACGCCATTTTGTTAATTTCTGTGGCAGAATTAGAACAAAATAGATTATGACTTTGTTTATTTTAATATTTGTTAGTTTACCTACACTATATTAGCTTTTTTGATGCACGTGTTTTTTTTTTACAATAAAAATAAAATGTAGATATTTACACTACCTATAACTAATTAAATAACATTTTTTTTAACAATAGATGCTGCTCTTAAAAGCAAAACCTACTAAACGAAACTTTCGTATTTATTTTATAAAAATAAGAACGACAGAAAAAACATACAATCAGTCTGCCAGCGGACGGCTATAATTAAATCAATTATAAATTAATGAAACTCATATTTAGCACCTAGAACATGTGATAACTAGTCACTGACAACAGTAACAGGTAATTATAATTAAGTTTTTTAATCACTAATTAGCTGGTAGACGGGAAAAATACGAGAAATAATACTTATATAAAGATTTTTTTTAGTAGATACATGTAATAACACGGTATTTGAAATTCAATGTGGTTTCGTGTTTTGAGGTGTGAATAAGCTTTTTTAAGTAACAGTAGGGTTGAGAGGAGCTCGTGGCTAAGTAACAGCCGCATGGGTCGACCGATCAAAGGTTGCGCTTGGCGCGGTCGGTCCGTGGATGACCATCTATGTCACAGCGAGACTCCTCCGTGCCTCGGAAAGCACGTTAAGCTGTTGGTCCCGGTTGTCATTTGTAGATCTTTGACAATCGTTACGGGTAGTCAGAAGCTAGAAAGTCTGACAACCAGTCTTACCAAGGGGTATCGTGTTACCCGGTAACTAGGTTGTGGAGGTCAGATAGGCAGTCGCTCCATGTAAAACACTGATACTCAGCTGCATCCGGTTTAGACGGGAAGCCGACCCCAAAAATAGTTGGGAAAAGGCTAGGCAGATGAAGTAACAGTAGAGTTGAGAAAACCAAATTATTTTATTATTAGCTGGTACTAAGTTAATCCAACGGTTTCACTCGTATTGAAATGAACCTGAAACCTGAAAACCTGATGGCCATATCAGGCTATCGAAAGGAAATGATTGAAGAGAATGGGAGAGACTTTTGCCCAGCCGTGGGACAAGTAATTAAACAAAAAGTTTCTAATTCTTCGTACCCAATTTATCCCAAAAATCCTTTGACTGATTTTGATGAAATTTGAGCAGAAGCTATAGTTGCTTCTAGATGTAGATGCTACCACCGAAAAAAACTAGTGCTGGAATAATATCACTATCTTAAACTAACACTACATAGTATAAAACAAAGTCGCTTTCTCTGTCCCTATATCCCTATGTATGCTTAAATCTTTAAAACTACGCAACGGATTTTGATGCGGTTTTTTTTAATAGATAGAGTGATTAATGAGGAAGGTTTTAGTATATAATTTGTCAAGTTTTTGTATCCATTAGTTAAAATATCGCGGGCGAAGCCACTGGCAGGAAGCTAGTTAATATTATTTATACGAAAGTTTGTAATGACGTATGTATGTTTGTTACTCTTTCACGCCAAAACTACTGAACGGATTTGGATAAAATTTGGTACACACATAGTTTATAACCTGGATTAACATATAGGATACTTTTTATCCGGGTGAGCGAAGTAGTTCTCTCAGGACGCGGGTGAAACCGCGGGAAGCAGTCTAGTCTAGTACTTAATATTTTTCAATTTGTAGTGACTTAGACATTTTTCTCTGAGCAAAGAACTGGACACACAGACGCTACATATCCATACACATATTATCAAAGCGAAAGTGTGTCTGTTACCTCTTTACGCGTAAACTGCTGAACCCATTTATATGAAATTTGGTATAGAAATAGTTTAAGCCCTGGAGAAGGACATAGGGTAGTTTTTTATCTGGGTGCGTTAAGTTGTAATTGACGGCACGTTTGGCGTAGTGGTTCAGCAATTGGCTGCTGCGCTGCGTGTCGCGGGTTCGATTCCCGCACGGGACAACTAAAATTGTTCCGGGTCTGGGTGTTTGTGCATGTGTAATGAATGTTTGTAAACGCACCCACGACACAGGAGTAATTCCTAGTGTGGGGCAACGTTTTTTTTTTTTTTTAAAGTATATCCCTGAGGACGCGGGTAACAGCTAGATGTCACTATCCACGGTAACGTTAGAACTTAACTGCCACGAACCCCCCGTTAAAGCAAGTCACAGTAGCCACGAGTCCCCTCAGCAAGTGTGAGGGTGCAAAATAAAATAAATGTTTAATTCAAACCATTTCCCCTACGAGACCAATTGATCACACATGCTAGGGGTAGATAAGATAGTACGAATTACTTCACGAATCATTTCTTTTTATTGGGGTAGGTGTAAAATATTTAATACTAGTTTTCTGCTGTGGTTTCTGTCGTATTTTAATGACCCAATACATATATAGTAACTCTGTTTGTCTGTCCGTTACTAATGGGAGAAGGGCTCGTTAGCTAAGTATGCAGATCGATAGAATAGCAAGGTTAAGCTGCGCTAGCCGCGGTCAGTCCATGGATGGGTGACCGTTTTCTTAACATAGCGAGACCTCTCCGTGTCTCGGACAGCACGTGGTGCTGTCGGTCCTGCGCCTGATCTCTCTCCGGTCAAATTTTAAATTTGGTATTTACACACAAATAATTCTAGAATATTCCTATCATTCAGTCATTATTTTATTAG
Organism: Pyrrhia umbra; assembly: GCA_963891755.1. Taxonomy (NCBI): domain Eukaryota; kingdom Metazoa; phylum Arthropoda; class Insecta; order Lepidoptera; family Noctuidae; genus Pyrrhia; species Pyrrhia umbra. The sequence goes on from OY982944.1 coordinate 1,674,645, forward strand.
TAAAAAGCACCTAATATCTCAAAAAGCGCGTTGTTCAGCGCTAAAGCGAGAGGAGTGTGACGTAACGTGTTGCGTCTCGCTTGCACGTTATGTTGCTTTTATTTTAACTGCCACGGTATCGGACGCGAGGGCCACCCAGATGTAACGCTAGGGTTGGCGCTAAAGCAGTTTTTAAAAGGTAGTGAAAAAAATATTTTCGGTAACATTATCATCGTTACATCCTTACTTCCTTACTAATATTATAAATGCGAAAGTAACTCTGTCTGTCTGTCTGTCTGTTACGCTTTCACGCCAAAACTACTGGACCGATATAAATGAAATTTGGTACAGAGATAGAATAGACCCTGAGGAACAACATAGGCTACTTTTTACCCGGGTGCGCTAAGTAGTTCCTTCGGGATGCGGGTGAAACCGCGGGAAACAGCTAGTATATTATAAATGCGAATAACTCCGTCTGTCTGTGTGTTAAAAGCCGTAGAATAGTTTTTATCCCTGGGTGCTTTAGTTTCCTTAGGATGCCATTTAATAAAATGAGCGGCAAGACTTTTTGTAGGCAAAAACTGGACCAAAAGGAATTCTTTCATCAATTCGAAAATGCTTCATCTGTCTAGCCTTTTCCCAACTATGTTGGGGTCGGCTTCCAGTCTAAACCGGATGCAGCCGAGTACCAGTGCTTTACATGGAGCGACCTATCTGACCTCCACAACCCAGTTACCGGGTAACACGATATCCCTTGGTAAGACTGGTTGTCAGACTGGCTTCTGACTGACTACCCGTTACGATTGTCAAAGATCCACAAATGACAATTCGCAAATACTTATTATCGGGGCTCGAGGGGTCATTTGATGATTTCCCATCCGAAAAAAGAGGGTAGTGTTCACATATCGATCCCAGGTATCGATAGAGTTACCCCATACCACTTTGCTGAATTATGGGAGTCAAACCCAAAACTCCATGCTGTGCAATCGGGCTTACATCCACTGCACAGCTGGAGAACTAAACTTTATCCCACTCCTCCACTATTCTTTGCTAATAAACGTTGCCAATTTGTTACCGAGATAGTTACAGTAATTTCTGTGGTGGAATTAAGAAATTTAGAATAACTACTATGCTACGAGATACCGTTTTTAGGGTTCCGTAGTCCGACAAGGAACCCTTATAGTTTCGCTCTGTCCGTCTGTCTGTCTGTCTGTCTGTCCGCGGCATAGCTCCGTGGTTTTTGTTATTAGAAAGCTGAAATTTGGTATGAATATGTATATTGATTACGCCGAAAAAGTGGTAAAATAAAATTTTGAAAAATATTTTTTTTTAGGGTAGCTCCCAAACGTGTAAAGTAGGGATGAATATTTTTTTTCTCGCGTACCCCTTCGTGTGGGGTATCGTTAGATAGGTCTTTAAAAATATTATGGGTGTGTGAAGATCATTTTTCGGTTAAGCGAGCCATTTGCGAAATATCTAGATTTTAAGTGATTTTTTTTGTTCGATACGAGTTACCCCCCCTCTAACTTTTGAATGGCTGTACCTAAAAATGTGAAAAAAATCACAGACGTAGCACATGTAATGAACTTACAAGGAAAACTATCACGGCTAAGTAGGCTTAACCGGTTACAGAGTTATAGTCTATTAACAGAGACCTACTACGGAACCCTACTGCGCGTGGCCCGACACGCACTTGGCCGGTTTTTTCATAACATATAATATGTAGTAAAATTAGTGCACTAAATAAACATATACCTACCGTTTTATAAGAAATCTGAAATCTGAAGTTTAATATTTTCTTACCTAATTCTTACTTAACGTCGTAATCCAGGATTAAGCTACTAACTTAAAGCTAAGCATTAATGAGTGAGGTTTGTTCTAATCCGTTGCTAAACAGCAGATTAAAAATTTGTCGGACATTATAAGTAAGACGGATAAAATACAGAATTAAGACAAACAAACAATTAAACTTAGAACTTTTTCATAATAAATCTAAGAAAAAAATAGCAAAAATAATAAAAAAGAATTCCCGAGCCCACCCGAGCAGAACTACCGCGTGCCAACCCTAGGACAAAATATAATTATCAGTAAACTCCTGCGCGGAATTAATTTGTCAAAACATACGTCGGTTCCATTATTAATAAAACGGCTAGCTTGAGGTCACTCCTGGCCATGGAACACGATGAAGCGAGAAGAGATTATAATATAAGAGTAACCATGGAGTTTCTTGCCCATTCTTCTCCATAGGAATCTACGCTTTGGAACGGGCAAATAGTTTCAACTTTCTTTTTGACAAACTAACAGACATATGACTCTTTGTCAATTCAAAAATGCCTGTAAATAGTCTAGTTGTAATAAATGATTTGATTTTTTTATATACATAGACTAGCTTTCGACCAGCGCCTTCGCCTGCGTGGGCTATACGAATTCAAAGTAAAAATGACAGAGTTTCGTACATACTTCGCCCCCCCCCCTTTTCGACCGCTTAGGAGTAGAATTTCGAAAAATCCTTTCTTATGGGATGCCTACGTCATACATAGAACACACCCTCCAAGTTTCAGGTCTCTACGATTAGCGGTTTAGGCTGTGCGTTGATCCGTCAGTCATTCAGGACAAAGCATTTTATATGTATAGATAGTATACTCATTAAAGGAACCCTTATAATTTCTCTATATTCTAGGCCGCGGACAGACAGACAGACGGAAATGGCGAAACTATAAGGATTTCTTATCGACTACGGAACACTTAAAAAAAAGTAACAGCCGCACGGTTCGACCGATAAAAGGTATAGCTACGCTTGGCGCGGTCAGTCCCTGGATGAGTGACCAATTATGTCATAGCGAGACTCCTCCGTGCCTCGGAAAGCACGGTAAGCTGCTGATCCCGGTTGTCATTTGTAGATCTTTGACAGTCGTTACGGGTAGCCAGAAGCCAGATAATCTGACAAACAGTCTTACCAAGGGGTACCCTGTTACCTGGTAACTGGGTTGTGGAGGTCAGATAGGCAGTCGCTCCATGTAAAACACTGGTACTCAGCTGCATCCAGTTTAGATGATGATGCAATAGTAGTATATCTTCTGCTTGAAAAGTTTACTTAGTAAAGATTATGCGTGGTCTGGCAAAGAATGATGATCTGCGAAAGGTTGTCAGCAGAAGCTGCATGCATCAAGCTGATGAACGGGCAATATGGCACACATTGGGAGAGGCCTATGTCTAACAGTGGAGTAATGTTTAATAGGCTGCTGATGGTGATGAAAGTAATATAACTAGCTTTCCGCCAGCGGCATCGCCCGCGCGGGCTATATGAATTCAAATTAAAGATGAACCGCTCTACCGATTTTGTGCAAACTTCACATAAACCATCTACTAAATAGTCCGAACAAAGCCTAAACATTTGGTTTGGATAGGTGAGCCCGTTCTTGAGTTATAAAATTACAACGAAAAGTGGCTTTGATTTTTATATATATGTTTGATCATTGTATATAGGCTGCGAATACAGAGTGTCATCATCATCATCAGACTATATATTGCTCCACCTCTGAGCACAGGCCTCTTCTCATACAGAGAAGGCATGAGCATTGATCACCACGCTAGCTCAAGATAAATTGGCCATTTCAAACTTTTTAAGTCCAGGTTTCCTCACGATGTTTTCCTTCACCGTTAGTCAGTGACGTTTAAGATATACTTAGAAAGTACATAAGACTTTAGAAAAGTCACATCGGTACTTGCCAGGTTCCCGCACACGAGAGGCAGGTGCCTTAACCACTAGGCCACCAAGACTTACCAAGTGTGTGAATGTAAAATTAAATAATGTTGACCGCGCTGTTGGCGTGTGAGTGGTTGTCGCGAATACTTGCGTGGGCGCACGGCGTTGGTTTTTATTGTTTTTGTATACAGGGTGTTTTAATAGCTATTGGCGAGAGATTAATTTTGCAAATAAATCCTGCTAATATATATAAATGCGAAATTTGGTGATGATGTATGGTTGCGCCAACATTCACAACACGATTGACATCCGCATCTCCCTATTTCCATCTCCTTCCCGCACATACCTCGCGAGTGAGTGAGAAGATTCGCCCCGCCATTTTTTGACGCACACGCACTTCCGGAACGCACCGCAACAAGTGCGCAATGGCGACGGCTCGCTCCGCGTAAAAATTAGATAACTTTGGATCTACCGCATTTTCTTATGAAATAACGTTTGAATTACGTTAATTTGTGCTTGTGCTTGAGTTTGAAGTGTGAGGACAGTAACCCCGAACCTTGGAGAGTGAACCGGTGCACCGGCGGCGACGCGAGCACGAGGCTTCGTAAAGGTTTGTGCTTCCCTCCCTATATATTTCGGGTTGTACTCTCACTACCCCTAAATCCACCGCAACTCGAAGTACCTAACAACCAGGCGTTTGTCAATCGTTGATTTTTAGCACCGCAAATACAGTCCACTAACTGGCCCTTAGCGCCACCATTTTCTTTGGTCCCTCTCACCGGATAGTTAGGTACTTATTTGAAATTAGGTATTTGTTATAGTTTCGCATTAGTATTTATTCCATAGGGAATAAACGCACCGCACCGCAGTTTTATACCTAACGCAATCGTTTATACCTAACGTTGTTTGTTTCGCCGTTCGCTTCGCAACTTGTTTATATATCTATTCCCTACGTAGGTACGTAAATACGTAATATTCGATATTCATTCGGAAGTCTAGTCGTTAGTCAAAAGTATTCGTATACCTACTACCCGAGACAGAGACATAACACAGTGGGTACGTTTTGGTTCGATTTTAAAATTACCTACCTATAGTTATTTCGCCAGCAGTCTACTAAAATATAACTGCCTACCCGCTTTAGGTAAAGATATTGCCGTGTCACTGTTCTCCATCGCTAATTCACTAAAATAACTTTGTTTGTTTACCGCTTCGAGTTTAATAATTATTTAAAATGTCTCAAAATAAAAGTCAAGTTAAATTAAAACTTTTATATGCTAAAAGAGACATGCTTTTTTCTCGCGTGCAATCAATTTGTGATAATGCACTTAAAACAAGTGATCTGGCTATTCGAGATTCGTTCTTATGTTCTATAGAGAACTTGGATAGTTTGCGCACGGAATTTGAATCCGTCATTAATGATATTAATGTTTTCGAGTTAGAATTAAATCCAGATTACGCTGTGAGTTATCAAGCTTTAGCGTCATTTGATGATTTATTTTGTCGTATAAAACGCGTCGCGAGAAGCTTGGAGAAGCCGTCTGTCTATCAATTCCAGGCAAATCACACACGCGACCGACCTAAATTACCACCCATTCAAATACCTGAATTTAATGGTGATATTCGCAATTGGAATTTATTTATTGATAGTTTTGAAAACACGATAGATAAGAACGTTTCTTTGACAGATCATGAAAAATTACACTATCTTGTTGAAAAGTTAACTGGTAAGGCTAAAACTGTATGTGCCGGAATTACTTTTAGTGCCGAAAATTATTCATTAATTTTAAAAACTTTAAAGTCTAAATATGAAGACAAAAGATTAGTAGCTACCGCTTATTTAGATCAGTTATTTGACTTGAAAAATATTACAGTTTGCAACGAATATAATTTAGAGAAGTTTTTAGATACTTTCGCATCATCTGTTCGCGCTGTAAAGAACCTGAAGGTCGATGACCTCTGTGACTTCTTGTTTTTGTATATGGGTTTAAAGAAATTAGATAGTGAAACTGTTCGTTTATTTGAGATGAACCATCGCGGTAATAAATTACCAAAATTTAATGATTTAGAATGTTTTGTTCGTGATCATATAAAAATATTGCAACGCACTTCGTCTAAAAATGAAGTTACGAAGAAGGTAGTTACGAGTTCCGACCGTCGAACAGATGCGCCTTCGAAGTCACAAAAGTCGACACATACATACGTGAATACCGCACCTACACCTGTACAATCTACTTGCTCTTTGTGCAATAGTCAGCATTCGCAATTGTACAAGTGTTCTGGTTTCTTAAAATTTACTCCATATGAACGTTACAAGTTTGTTCGCGATAATAATTTATGTTTTAATTGCCTAAGTGACAAGCACCGGGTTACGTCTTGTAATAGTACACAAAGTTGTCGTAAGTGCCCTTCTAAACACCATACTTTACTTCACATGGAGAAAAGTTATAATAATGCCGCATCCAATGTGAGCAGAGTTAGTTTGTCAAGCGGGGACACGTCGTCGCAGGCAGTTGGCGCGAACTCAGCGGCCGCGCCGCAGCCGCAGCCAGCGCGCGACGTTGCCCGCTCGCAGCCCGCCGCTGTGAGTGACGTCACGTTGTGTTCGATGTCCGCAAGCAGTGCGTGTACTACTGTGGTGCTCGCGACCGCTCACGTTGTTGTTGACGATGCTTTAGGTAATCCGTGTCTTGTTCGAGCGTTGTTGGATAGCGCTTCGCAGAGTAATTTTTTAACTCAAAATTGTTGTCAACGACTTGGGTTTATTATTAATAAGCGACAAGACCGCTCAGTCGTGAAGGGGTTTGGTGGTTTAAAATCAGCCATTCATGGTTCGATTAAAATTAAATTTTCTTCGCGTTTTAATTCTGATATTTGTTTTGATATGGATTCGCTTGTCGTAGATAAAATTACGGAAAAATTACCTACTGTCCCGGTTGACACGTCTTTATTGACAAATTTTAAAGACTTACCGTTGGCAGACGAATCTTACGGGGTCCCTGGAGACGTCGATATGTTGATCGGCGCGTCGATTCTCCCGCACCTCCAGTTATCGCGTAAGGTTCAAGGTCATTTATCGTACCCCGCACCGCACGCCCTAGAAACAGTTCTAGGTTTTGTTATTGTTGGTTCCGCACCCGCACATATAGATAGTTACTCGACTGTGTCACATTGCTGCACTGTCGAGCCGCCGCTGGAGTCTACCATCCGCAGGTTCTGGGAAATTGAAGAGGTCAATGTCCCGCCTATCCTAAGCCCCGATGATAAGGTGGCTGAGGAAATTTATTGTCGCACGACTACTCGAGATAAAGATGGTCGTTATGTTGTCGCGCTCCCATTCAAGGGGGATATTTTTTCGCTCGGTAACTCCTATGCTTCTGCTGAAAAACGCTTTTCTTGTTTGGAACGTAAGATGCAAGCATCTCCGAAGTTGAAGCAAGCCTATGATGAAGTCGTTATCGAATACTTGGATAAAGGATACATTTCACCTGCGCCTGCGGAGACTGACGAGACTCGCGATCATCCGTGTTACATCATCCCGCACCATGGAGTTGTTAGAGAAGACAAGCTTACTACTAAGCTTCGCGTGGTTTTGGACGGCAGTGCTAAAACTAGTACTTCTGTATCGCTCAATGATATTTTGTATTGTGGTCAAAGCCTTCAAGGTAACTTATTTGACATTATTGTAAATTTCCGCTTGTTTGCTGTCGCGCTTTCCGCCGACATAAGACAAATGTTTCTTTCCATTGGTATTTGCGAATGCGACCGCAAATTTCAACGTTTTTTGTATAGATTTTCACCGCAAGAACCTTTGAAGGTTTACGAGTTTAATCGAGTTTGTTTTGGGCTCAAGTCGAGTCCATTCCATGCGCTTCGCACTATTAAGCAGTTAGCCGCTGACGAGGGTGAAAGATTCCCAAAAGCGCAAGATACTATAGAGACCGGGTTATACATGGATGACTTTGTTTATAGTGTAGCCAGCGAGACGGAGGCCGTTGACACAGCCGCTCAACTAATAAGTCTTATGAAAGCTGGTCAGTTTGATCTTGTGAAGTGGACAAGTAATTCACAAACCGCTCTAGATTCGATTCCACCATCACATCAATTATCTTCGGTAAAAGAATTTGATAGTGATGAGACACACAAGGTTCTAGGTTTAAGTTGGTCACCCGCGTCTGATATGTTTAGTCTTAAAGTTAGTTCGACTCCGCAAATTTGTACTAAGCGCATTATCCTGTCGTGTGTAGCACGTATATGGGATGTAATGGGATTTGTAGCTCCGGTCGTTTTATATGCCAAGTTGCTTATAAAAGAACTCTGGCTTTCCAATAGTGATTGGGACGACCCCGCGCCCGACAATATTGTTAAATTGTGGGCTCGCTTTAGGAAAGAGCTTCCATTGCTCGATCAAATCAAAATTCCACGCCATGTTGGTATATCGTCGGGCAGTATAGTTACTGTTGTAGGCTTCGCAGACGCCAGTGAGAAGGCTTACGGGGGAGTAGTTTATTTTCATGTACTAAATGCTAACAAGGTTTCTGTTAGTCTTATAAGCGCTAAATCTAAGGTATCTCCTCGCAAGGTCGTTTCTCTAGCGCGCCTTGAGCTGTGTGCTATACTTTTATTAGTGCAATTGATTAGCTCGATTGTTAACGCTTGTAAACACCGCATTTGTATTGATAGAATTATAGCTTTTTCGGACTCTACAGTAGCTTTATGTTGGGCTCATTCTTCGCCCCATCGCTGGGACACCTTTGTTGCAAATAGGGTGGCTAAAATTCAGTCCGAATTAGCACCGCAAAATCTCTTTCACGTTGCTGGTACAGATAATCCCGCAGATTGTCTTTCCCGTGGATTGCTTCCTTCGCAAATTTTAGACCACCCGCTGTGGTTCTGTGCCCCACTATGGATTCATAGTGCGATTGAGGAGTGGCCGGTTAATCCCTTTAATCCAGCTGCCGTTTCAGAACCACCCGAGGAGAAGAAGCATTCGCTTTTAGTTTCGGTTCCACGTGAAGAGTCGGTTATTTTGTCGTTGTCTAATCGCGTCTCGTCTTGGTCGAGACTTCTACGTTGTGTGGTTTATATCTGTCGTTTTCTTAAAATGTCGCCCACACGCGGTAACATAACCGCCTCTGATCTGGATAAAGCTGAGTCAGTTGTGCTGCGTGAATTGCAGAGATTTTATTTCGCATCGGAATTTAGTAGTTTAGAATCCAACAAAGTTTGTAGTCGCGCTTTCCAACATTTGAAACCCTTTTTGCATAATGGTCTCATTCGAGTAGGTGGTCGTTTGAGACATTCCGATTTAGGATTTGAACAAAGGCATCCAGTAGTTTTACCGCGCAAGGACCATGTTTTAGATTTGATTGTAGACTATCATCATAAGGTGAATTGTCACGCAGGTCCGGATTTGTTGATGTCTATCCTTAGACAGAAATATTGGATACTTTCCGCTCGCAATTTGATTCGCGCTAGAGTGCACAAATGTGTGCCCTGTTTTAAGCTTCGCCCGCGTTTTATCGCGCCCGAAATGGCCGATCATCGCTCCTGTCGCGTTGTACAATCCGCAAAATCTTTCGTACACACCGGTACAGACTACGCTGGCCCGTTTAGGGTAACTATTGCACGTGGTCGTGGTATACGCTCCGCAAAAGCTTACGTTTGTCTATTTATTTGTATGACGACTCGCGCTGTTCACATAGAACTGACCGGTGATTTAAGTACGCAAAGTTTTATGTCCGCGTTTAAGCGTTTTCTGTCACGTCGTGGTCCGGTGAAACGCTTATATTCGGACAATGGCACTAATTACGTTGGAGCTCGCCGTAGTATCTCAGAACTACACGCATTCTTGCGGTCAAAGTATTATCAGAGTGAATTTGCTCATGTTTTGGCCGAAAATCGTATTGAATGGCATTTTAATACGCCCGCTGCTAGTCACTTTGGTGGTAATTGGGAGGCTAATATTAAGAGCCTGAAGTCGCATCTGTTCCGCGTTGTAGGCGAACAGATTCTCTCTTATGAGGAGCTGAGTACTGTACTCGCTCAGATAGAGGCAGTAATGAATACCCGCCCTCTGTGTCGCACTCTATCTAGTGATCCGTCGGAGTCCTTAGCTTTAACGCCGGCTCACTTCTTAACCACCACTCCTCTTAAGTATTTGCCCGCTATGGATGTCGATCAAGACAGACTGCATCTCCTAGCGCGTCACGCTCTGTTAGATAGATTAGTTCAATCTTTTTGGAAGCGTTGGAGAACAGATTATTTGCACACGCTGCAGTCGCGTCAAAAATGGAATACTCCATCGAATCCAGTCACCGTTGGGACTGTGGTAATTTTAATGACCGAGGGTGCTCCCCCTTTACACTGGCCTCTAGGTGTAGTGGAGGAAGTTTTCCCTGATTCAAATGGAGTAACGCGTATAGTGAGAGTTAAAACCGCAACTGGATCGTACTTGCGTCCCGTTATTCGTCTTTGTCCTCTGCCTAATCAGCAGCAGGTTTCAAATTAGCTTAGTTATTTAGAAACGCTTCATCTTAGCTTAGGATTAGGTTAGCTGTTAGAAATTATGCCACAAGTTAGTTATTTGTTTAGTTTCCGCTTATTGTTTTGAAGGTAACCCTTCAAGCCGGGGGGGAAATGGTTGCGCCAACATTCACAACACGATTGACATCCGCATCTCCCTATTTCCATCTCCTTCCCGCACATACCTCGCGAGTGAGTGAGAAGATTCGCCCCGCCATTTTTTGACGCACACGCACTTCCGGAACGCACCGCAACAAGTGCGCAATGGCGACGGCTCGCTCCGCGTAAAAATTAGATAACTTTGGATCTACCGCATTTTCTTATGAAATAACGTTTGAATTACGTTAATTTGTGCTTGTGCTTGAGTTTGAAGTGTGAGGACAGTAACCCCGAACCTTGGAGAGTGAACCGGTGCACCGGCGGCGACGCGAGCACGAGGCTTCGTAAAGGTTTGTGCTTCCCTCCCTATATATTTCGGGTTGTACTCTCACTACCCCTAAATCCACCGCAACTCGAAGTACCTAACAACCAGGCGTTTGTCAATCGTTGATTTTTAGCACCGCAAATACAGTCCACTAACTGGCCCTTAGCGCCACTGATGTATGTATGCATGTATGAAACATGCATAGATCCATCCTCAGAAACTGTTTGTTACTCATCATTATCATCTGCCTAGCCTTTTCCAACTATGTTGGGGTCGGCTTCCAGTCTAAGCCGGATGCAGCTGAGTACCTATTTCAACCCTTTAGAGCATGAATTTAGAAAAATCTTATCTTAGTGCACACTTGCGTCATTTATTTTTTTTTGTGCTAAATTTCATACTTTTAAAACCAGCGGTTTCAGCTGTGCGTTGATCGAGCAGTCAGTCAGCCAATCAGTTTCTTCTTTTATATGTATACTAGCTTTTGCCCGCGGCTTCGCTCGCGTATCATTCTGTATTAATGGGATTCGTGGTATAAATACAGTTTCTCCTTTCGCACACCCAGTTAATGTAGTGGCTTCCACTATATTGCGATGTAACGCTTTCACTTGCAGTCTCGTACCGTTACAAAGTTTTTATCCCCATGGGGGTTGAATTTATCAAAATCCTAATTAAGCGTACGTCTTCATCATCGTAGCTCCAATCTTTAATTTCAGTTCAATCAGTCGAAAATCTAAGAAGATTTATACAAACTTTCATCCCCTATTTTATCCCCTTGGGGGTAGAATTTATCAAAATCCTTTCGGATGCCTACGTCATAACATCTACCTGCATGCCAAATTTCAGCCCGATCCCTCCAGTGGTTTGGGCTGTGCGTTGATAGATCACTATGTCAGTCAGTCACCTTTGAGTTTTATATATATTTAGGTTTAGATATAGATAAGAAAACAGATACATATTTATATATGTAGTTATTACCTTAAAATCTAGTTTATCACTTGTCCTTGCTGGCTAAGGGTGTAACAAAAATAATCATAAGTAGCCTTAAAAACTTATCATCATTTAAGTAAAAAAATACCATTTCTCTTAAGCCATAAGGACTATCAAAGCGCCATTTCGTCAGCATTGTCACCACGCTGTATACCCTAACAACAGGATTGACATCTATATCTTCAACGTGTGAGGTCTATAAAGCCATTCTGTCCACGCCCACGCGTGGGCTCGCGAGGCAATATACTCGGACAAATTCGTCTCATACACCTGGGTTATGGGAATGTTATACACTTTCAATTTCTTGGGATTAAGCTGTTTATTTTTATTTTATTTACTTAGGTAACCAGTTCTTTACCGCGGTTTCGCTCGCATCTTGAAGTAAGTACCTCGCGCACCCGGATAAAAAGTATCCTATGTGATAATCCAGGGTATAAACTATGTGTGTACCAAATTTCATCCAATTCCATGCAGTAGTTTTTGCGTGAAAGAGTAATAAACATACTAGCTTCTATCCTCACGTAGTAATTAAAAAATCAAAATTAAAAAAAAGTATTTACTCAAACTAGTCTGAAAATTAGCGACAACCCCCAAAACGCCCGCCCTTCACCACCACTTCCTATGTGTTCTTAATCTATGTTTATACCAAATTGCATCTTAATCGGTTCATCCGTTTAACCTTAAATGCGTTACAAACAAACATACGGGCATAAATTTGCATGCTTTGACTTCTAGTCTATTTAAAATGATAAAATACAGGTTTGAAAACCAAATACAACTATTTAATAAAAGTAAACTGGGATGAAAAATACCTCAGTAACTATAATTATCTGTGACGCGAACCAATCCGTCTGCAGATACTAGTATTCTCAGATAACACGGTAATAAATAGGAATTTAAAATGTGTGTGATATATCCAATTTGTTTAACTGTAAGATGTAAAGTGTGATAGTTTATTTAGTCGCTGGGTTCTGCATGTGTAAAAAATTGTTTGGGTATTAAGAAGCGCTACAAATCCAACATACGATACAAATATTTTGAAAATGGAACATCATTAATGAATTGTTTATTTTTTTTTAACATTGCCCCACACTAGAAATTACTCCTGTATCGTGGATGCGTTAACAAATATACATTACACATACAAAAACATCCAGATCCGGAACAATGATAATTGTCCCGTGCGGGAATCGAACTAGCGACACGCAAAGCAGCAGCCAATTGCTCAGCCATTACGCCAACAGTGCCATTATCAATAGTATTATCTTATTTTCTCTCTAGTGTTGGTAATTGATCAATTCTTCTTCTTCTAACTCGGTCCCTCACTGCTGATCGCAACCTCATATTTGTTTCCAGCGGGAGCGGTCAATTAGATGGATCATAAAAAAATAACAATGCAAATTTTTACTTCAAAATGACGGATATAATTAAAAGACGAACTTATTCATAATAATTACATTAGAATATTTATGCTTTATTTTTTCTTAATGTAAATACTTAATTCACTATTTATTGATTGCAAAGCAAATACAAAATCAAATTTTACATTTTAAAGGGCAGTATTAAAACCTTGGATGTATTACCCATTTTCTTAGGGAACCCTAAAAGGTATCTCTCAGAACATTTATCTCGGCGACTGTTATTAATTGCAGTATTATTCGTTATCCGTCAATTTTAAACTTATCAACGAGAAACCGTATAATTTTGATAGGAAAAAAGTATACTCAATTTGTCAATGGTAGCTAAGTAGGCTGACAATATTTTTTGCCTTCGATGTCCGTAGCGGGAGTAATTAAAAAAAGTTAATTGGAATAGTCTCTGGTCCGGTAAATTCTTAATTTTTGATGCGTTCTGGAATGTTGATTGATTAAGAACGATTATATAAGACTAGCTGTTTCTCGCGGTTTCGCCCGCATCCCGAGAAAACTACTTCTCGCATCCAGACAAAAATGTCCTGTGTCCTTTCTCAGGTTTTAACCTACTTCCATACCCAATTTCGTCCAAATCGGTTCAGCCGTTTTTCTGTGAAAACGTAACACATAGTTACTTTCGAATTTATCTACTAGCTGTTTTACGTGGATTCGCCCTATACCGAGGGATATACTTTTCGCATCTAAATAAAAACTACCCTATGCCCTTTCCAGAAGTTCAAGCTACCCCCATACCAAATTTCATTAAAATCGGTGCAGCCGTTTTTCATTAAAACCGATTTTTACGCATTTAAAAAAAACCTTGCACCACACTACGAATTAATCCTGTATCGTGGGTGCGTTTACAAACATACATTACACATGCACAACCACCCAGACGTGGAACAATTTTAGTTGTCCCAAGCGGGAATCGAATCCGCGACACGCAGCCCAGTAGTTAAACTCAGCCACTACGCCAAAAATGCCATTAATAATAAGGATTGCTATTTTCACATACACACCTACAACCCATTTACGACAAGAACGGCGATGATCACACACCACCCAACATCACAAAGCGCTATCATTTACTCATCACCACTCACGTCACAATCACTGACACCCCAGTATTATAAACACTAATTTGTCACTAAGTTATCACTAATTTGTCACTAAGATATCACTAATTATTGCCGAGTGTGTGTGCGCTCCTTCGACAGCGATTTGTACAGTATTAAACATCGCGAGGAACATTCCAGAATCATAAATATGTCCGTGTTGTCATTAGTTTTGATGTTAAGAGGTGAAACTAAATTTGGATTTGCTGGGTTGCCAGGTTGAGAATTATTTTAGTAGTTATTTTTATTATTATTAAATATTGTAGCATGTTTTTTTATTTAGTACTTTTTGATTATATTTTAATTGTTGTCTAAAATTATATAGTATTAAATCAAACAAATAAATAATAAACTTCAAATAAAAAATTATTGTTATTTACAGTAGATTATAAGACTGAAATTCACAATTAATAAAATAAGTTTTTCGTGCATGCATTTATTTAGCCAATGATATAATGACTTAATATAACATTATAATACATTACGACATGGCTAAATTGTGTTTATTGTATAATAAAGACTATGTATACATACATAGCTACAATTTCAATTGTAAATGTATAGCAACATCTATTTAGTCAAAGACACTAAATAATAAAGATTTTTTATAGCGAAATTCAAAGATTTCAAAGACTACACAAAATAAATTCGCATTCGCAATATACAATACATTTTTCCCATCTAACGCTGGCAACACTCTTTTTAACGCCGCGGCATGACAGCTCCGACCAGTGTCACACACACAAATATGATTTATAGTGCGGCAACACCAGATATAAATATGCTAACATAGGAACTGCGCGCACTATGAAGCGAAGCGTTGGCTACGCTATCTTTAAATACCTATCTATAAATTTAGCAATTAGAAGCGGACTATTATTGAAAATAAATAATCAGTGAACATAGATATGATATTAAAGAGTTTAGCTACTATTTCATCCATAAAACGAAAAATAATTTGCACTTACAAATTACGTCGACCACAATCTTACCCAAGAATCTTCTAATTGACAGCTCATTTCCCGCCTTTTTTTAATTCTTTATTCACAACCATAGACAAAATTAAAGAGTTTTCTAACTAACTATATAGTATAAAACAAAGTCGCTTACGCCGTCTGTACCTACACTTAGTTCTTTTAAACTTTTAGTGCGGTTTTTCATCAATAGACAGTGATTCAAGAGGAAGGTTTATATGTATAACTAGTTTTCCGCCAGCAGCTTCGCCCGCGTGGGCGATACGAATTCAAATGAAAAATGACAGAGTTTCATAGTAACTTTGCCGCCCTTTTTCACCCCCTTATGAGTAGAATTTCGGAAAATCCTTTCTTATCGGATGCCTACGTCATGCAAAGAACACATCCTCCAAGTTTCAGGTCTCTACGATCAACGGTTTAGGCTGTGCGTTGATCCGTCAGTCATTCAGGACAAAGAATTTTATATGTATAGAAGATAGATAGGGGTATAATGCACATAATATGGTAGAGAATCTATATAATATCTACATTGTACCCGTGCGGTAGTGTTTTTTTTTTATTTTATAGTGTAAATAACAGCAAACTTGAATAAAAAAATTCATTAACTGAGACATACTTTTGTACAAAACGGTGAATTAAATTACACCGTTTATATCTCATATCTCCACCTGGACAACATCCTAAAGATATAAAAATGTTTTATATCAATAAAATTTAATATCGTGGGCCACACACATTGCCATTCAAAACTTTAAAAATAAAATCGTCCATTTTCGTTGGCGCCACGTTTAATAGTTCCTAAATAGATCACAATTGAATATGATGGGGTAGTCAGAGATATGCCATATTGTTCTATAAAAAGAATGGTAGGTAAATTATACACACTAATAATAAAAAGGTAGGTTTGTTTGTATGTTCAATTTTGACAGTTTTTTAAGTTCCAAAGGGTAAAACGGAACCCTATTACTAAGACTCCGTTGTCTGTCTGTCACTAGGATGTATCTTAAATATGAACCGTAATAGCTAGACACTTGAAATTTTCACAAATGGATGTGTTTCTGTTGCCGCTATAACAACAAATACTAAAAACAGAATAAAACAAATATTTAAGGAGGCACCCATACAACAAACATGATTTTTTTGCTCCGATAGGCAGTCGCTCCATGTAAAAAACTGATATTTAGCTGTAATTAGCTCGACTGAAAGCCGACCCCAATATAGGTCAGAAAGGTCTAGATTTAAAGCAAATTACTTTTATTATTTTAAATCTATAAACCTTCTTCAATCAAATACCATTAACCCATTAAAAACTATTAATGCCATTATACATTGTATGGACTACCAAATGCGCGCCATCAAAGCGGCCGCCATGTTGAAAAAATTTGACAGATGTCAAAATAGCATTTAGTCTATGATGGATGACGATGATAGTGGTAATGGTAGCGAGGTGTGAGCTACTAGTCGTATTTTTTTTATTTTAAAAAGGTATAACGATATAAGTATAGATGGTATGGCTCATTAGACAACATAATAATACGTAGGTATTTTATTCCAAATGGATTAGGAGTTTTATAAAAAAACATGGATCATTTTAAAAATATGGATATGTTTTTTATAGAGTGGAAGAGTTTTTAATCTTACTGGCTTTTCTGTTTGTATGTATGTAAATTTGTATGCTTGGTCTAAACTACTGAACTGATTTCAACACATCAATTGTAATTAGATTGGTTTTCGTTTAGAGTTTCCTAAAGGACTTGAAATTGCAAGAAAATACATCTATTACGTGTGGTTTCCAGTCTAATTTGACGTTAGTCATCATCATCATCATCGGCCTGTTTAAGCCTCTTCTCATACACAGAAGGCATGAGCATTGATCACCACGCTTGCTCAAGGCGGGTGCGCGATTTTAGACTTTCAAGTCTAGGTTTCCTCTCTATTTTTTCCTTCACCGTTAATCAGTGGTGTCTAAGTGATACACTTAGAAAATAACTTTAGAAAATTCATATCGGTACTTGCCAGGATTTCAACTCGTACGCTGGTGGATACACGAGCTGGTACCTTAACCACTTAGCTAGCTTACCTAAAGAGCGACTGCGCTACTTAAATAAACGAAAATCACATCCCAAAATAAACGGTTTTTGTCGGAAACAAGATAAATTAATTTCCAATTTTATTTTAAATTCCTTCTCTGACCTCTTCAATCCTTAAGAAAACATTGCCAAAAATGACCATCGCAACGCAAAATCTTAATGTTGCCATCAAAATAATAAGCCGTGTCAATCCATTTGAAACACAATATGGCGACTTGAAGACCACACGGAAGATAAAAAGATGGAATAAAAAAAAACATGCGACTATTAATTTTCATCAAACTAGCTTGGGTTTATCCATCACTGTGCTTTTGAGACTAGGATATGTATTATTGGACTAGTGTGAAGTCCATACTTTATAAGGTCGGGTTACAGGATCGGTACACCGGCTGGCGAGACTTGTTTTTTTATGCTAGGTTTACTCTAAGACACCTTACAACGTAGGTAGACTCTTGGCTTCCAAACTTTTTATCATTTATTCTTTTACGAATATCTCAAAACATTATAGCAACAATTAACATACCTACATTTAATATTTTTTATGTAATCCATACATAGATATAATTATTAAGTAAACATCTATCATAAATTTGAAGACGAAAAACAAAAAAATAATAGCAAAATTATTCAATTTTATCCTCTATTTTGACAGATTCAGCGAATGTTTAAGTGTAAACAGGCGTGAGACCTTTATTGAGACACAAGAAAAGTGTCGCAAGTAACTGTTGATGTGTGAACAGAATAAACAAATAATTCTGACATATGTGTCGCAAATTATTTTAAACTTTACTTTAAAAATTGTAGCCATTTTTTAAGTTTTTATTACAATTCCAAAAAAATCTAACTCATATAAAAAAGTGAGTTTGTTTATCACTGCTTCTTCTTTCCAGCCATCACACTAGGAAGCAGTGAAGGGTGGGCATTTTGGGGTGCTATCATAATGTATTTTGACGTGAAAAAGTGCTAATTGAATTAGCCTAATTTCAATAAACGTTTTTGAATTTGAATTTTGAATTTTTACGCTTTCACAGTAAAACGGCTAGACCGATTTACATGAAATGTGGTATGGAGTTAGATGGTACCCCGCAGACAGGTTATAGGCTACTTTTTATCCGGTTACGTAAGGTAAGTGAAATCGCGAGAAAAAGCTAGCAAAGTTATAATTTTCCAAAAAAAATAATATGTCATTATTAGGTACAAACAAAAAAAAATACAAAAAATATTTTTTTATTATAAAAAAACCCTTACTAATATTTACGTGGTGTCAGTAGCCAAATTTTGCCAAAAAATATGTAATTATAACAAACGAAAAAAAAATACAAAAAATTTTTTTTTTATTATAAAAAAATCTTCACAAATCCCTGCGTGGTGTCAGTATGTCTGTCGGGTGTACAGTGTCCGGTTACCAATGGTTCTAAAAATTAAGTCATCACTCACATACATTCTTTGGCTGTTTTTTTGTAAATGCCACGCGGAACCGTGTTATGTCACATGTGTTAATGAACGAATTATACTTTTAAATAATATATTATTATGTATAATATTTAAATATTTTGTTTCTAATTTTTTTTTTTGGAAGTCACTCTGTATGTTACGCTTTTACGGGAAAACGGCTGAAATGATTGAGATGAAATTTTGTATGGAGATTGATTGGACCCTAGGGAAGGACACAGGTTAGTTTTTATATGGGGTACATGGGTGAAACCGCGAGAAATAGCTAGTTATATATACATTACAAATGAAAATCGTCCCCTAGGGATAATTGTAGAGCAAAAAAATAATAATTTTATTTACCTAGTCAAGCATAACACCATCCAAACTTCTTTTATAATCCTTATTTTGACAGCAAACTCTTCAATGGAGAAAAAAACGAGGTGTGCGAGCGGGACACAACTATATACATGACAGAGGTAGCGCTATTTCACTCTTTGGGTGGCACAGTGACTCACGCGCAGATAGCGAAAGGGGGATTAAAATGACGGTTTTTTTTTGTTTTTCGAACCACGTGTCATACTTTTAGTGGGCAAGTGGGTTGGTAATGAAAAAGTGGATAAATATTGTTAGGTTAAGTGTCAGTTGGCAAGGTTGGGAATATGATGGGTGGGTGTTAAGTGTATTTTTTTTGTGTTGTTTGTTTTTTGTGGGACTGTGTTTCTACGTTGATGAGTCAATTAAGTGATTGTTGTGGGTTTTGTATAAGAATTTATTGACCAATCTTCATAAAGGTCTATCGTTGTAAAGATTATAGTTTCAATCTATCTTCACATCTAAATCAGTAGGGTTCCGTAGTAGGTCTTAGTTAGTCGACTATAACTCTGTAACCAGTTAAGCCTACTTAGCCGTGATAGTTTTCCTTGTAAGTTCATTACATGTGCTACATCTGTGTTTTTTGCCACATTTTTAGGGACAGCCATTCAAAAGTTAGGGGGAGGGATGCTCGTATCGAACAAAAATGTGCACTTAAAAGCTAGATATTTCGCAAATTCACCTCACTTTTAACCGAAAAATAGTCTTCATCCATCCATAATATTTTTGAAAGACCTATCTAACGATACCCCACACCTAAGAAAAAAAATATTCATCCCCGCTTTAAGTATTTGGGAGCTACCCAAAAATTTATTTTATAATTTTATTTTACCACTTTATCGGCGTGATCAATATACAATATGCCTTCTTAATGGTCGCCTAATATTTTTCATGCAGCTAATATCTATGCTAAATTTCAGCTTTCTAGTACCAAGAACCTCTGAGCTATGCCGCGGACAGACAGGGGACATGGCGAAACTATAAGGGTACCTTGTCAACTACGGAACCCTAAAAATACACACGCTAATAATATTAGTTCTAACAAAACAAACAACAAAAATATATAATCCAAGGTTATGATGTAACCGTTTTTTATTATAGTTAAAATAACTGTTACTTTTAACACGAACATAAAAACTGTTGTCAACGGACCATTTTTTTTTGTTTTCTGTCGGGCAAAAAAAGACCGCCTTCTCTATGGCTTAGCAAACGCAAGCCAGCAAAAAAAAAAACAAGAATCTTATTGGTATCTATGATTTTAAACTTTTATAGATACCATTATTTGCCAATTTCCTGCTGTTCAGAAAAAAATAACTTTGCACATCTGGATGGAACTATTTTCAAAATGTTGTTTGGAAAAAAATTGCAAGTTTATAAGCACATTTCAAAACAAAAATATAGGTAAATGCGAAAGTGAGTTTGTTTGTTACGCTTACACGGTAAAACAGCTGAACGGATTTGGGTTAATTTTGGTACGAAGATAGATTGGATCATTGAACTGACTGATTAAAACTCTGACAGAGTCTCTTTCGTATTTTTTATATTTGTATCTACTGGGCCCAACACACTATGGAGCATGGGCATTCCTCTTTTTTTCTTATGGATTTAATAATAATAAAAAGAATTCCCCCGCTGTGGGAGAAGTGGGAGGAAAATGCAGACTTTTACTGACTATAACCCATACATGTTCTTCCTTTCGCTCTTTGCGTTCCAGAGCCCTGGTAACTCTTTCGAACATCCCGCAGGCATTCTTCTTTAAGTAAAAATAATTGCACAAAGTGAGAATCTAATCTATTCATATAAAATTCTTGGTCCTGAATGACTGACGGATCAACGCACAGCCTAACCGCTGATCGTAGAGACCTGAAGCTTGGAGGGTGTGTTCTTTGTATGACGTAGGCATCCGATAAGAAAGGATTTACTGAAATTGTATCCCTAAAGGGGTGAGAAAGAAGGCAAAGTTTATATGAAACTTTGTAATTTTTAATTTGAATTTGTATAGACCACGCGGGCGAAGCTGCTGGCGGAAAGCTAATCCCTGATAGAGCTTAAGTTAACTGCAGTTATAAAGTTTTTACAGACAACAGATGTACAATAAAATGGCTGTTCCAATTATTATTACAATTTCCTGTTTCCTCTTTCATTATTGTTTAAATCCTGACACTTTGAGATCTTGCACGTTTCAAGAGTAATGTTTTGCTGTAAAAATTGGAATTTGGGGGGTAAGGATTTAAGTTTTAGGGGCTGGTATATTCTTAAAAGTCATACTATAAATACTAGCTTAAAAGTTTATGGGGTGATAAATGGTCGCCTAATATTTTTCATGCAGCTGAATGCCAGAGTTTAAGTAACAAACCACTTAACTCATATGTATAGAAAATACTCTATGTCCTTTTCCAGGGTTCAAGCTATCTCTATACCAAGTTTCAGCCACATCGGTTGAGCCGTTTTCTTGTGAAAACGCGTTATAGTTTTAAAATATAAATTTAAAGCGAAGCGAAAAAATATCCTTGCATTTTTTTTTATCTCTATGCTTTCACGTAAAAACTGCTAAATCGATTTAGATGAAATTTGGTATGAAGTTAGATTGAAAACCGGGGAAGCATATAGTGTAGTTTCCATCTTTCTATAGGATGCTAGTTAAAACGTGAGATACAGCTAGTTTTAAATAAAATTCTAATAAATTTCAGCTTCTTTTGTGCATAAATTTTCTATCAACAAGAATGACACATGAACAGAATCATCCAGGTTTTTATTTAGCATTCCTAAACTAAAACCTATGACGCATGATGCCCCGGGCAATGTTACAAACACTATAAGAATGTCTTGTAATGTTAGTCCCGACTAATTGCCATTCGTTATACCGTGGGCTAAAATTTGATGATTCAATCTTGCATTTTAGGGTACTGCAACTTGTTTTATGTGATATTAAAACGTTTTGGAGTTCGATTTTTGAAATTATCATTTGTTTTTGTTACTGGTACTTACTTCTGTGTTGTAAATAAAAAAAATACTAAGTCTATTTCTGTCTCGTCATCATCAGCCTATACATTGGTCCCTGCTGGGCACAGGCCTCTTCTCATACAGAGAAGGCATGAGCATTGATCACCACGCTTGCTCAAGGCGGATTGGCGATTTCAGAATTTTTAAGTCCAGGTTTCCTCATGATGTTTTTCTTCACCGTCAGTCAGTGACGTCTAAGATATACTTAGAAAGTACATGTGGTACTTGCCAGGTTTCGAACCCACACACTCGTACACGAGAGGCAGGTGCCTTAACTATAATAACTATAATAAGTCCGCCATTGTATTCTTAGTAAAGTTTGATTGCTAATGATTAAGAGAATGGCTTTATTATAATAGGCACAAACAAGCCTAATTGAATAATACTTTGTATGACATCATCAGAAAAATATTGTTTTTACTATTGTCCACGCAATTATTTTTTTTGTATTAAAACCTTCCTTGGGCCATAAGGAACACGCAAAAAAAAGCCGAATTGGTCTAGCCATTTTGAAGTTATGTGCTTAGCAATATTCATTTTTATTTATTTATTATTTACTAGCTTCTGCCCGCGACTTCGTCCACGTGGAATAGTGGTGCTCCGCTCCTATTGGTTTTAGCGTGATGAAATATAGCCTTCTTCAATAAATGGGCTATCTAACACTGAAAGAATTTTCAAATCGAGTAACTTTCCTGGTTGATTTCTTACACCTTGTGTCCGAAAAACCCAAATATCTTACGGAACCCTATTTTTTTCCAAAATAAATTTAGCCTATGTTACTCGTGGATAATGTAGCTTTCGAATGGTGAAAGAATTTTTAAAATCGGTCCAGTAGTTTTTGAGCCTATTCATTACAAACAAACAAAGTTTTCCTCTTTATAATATTAGTGTAGATTTATATAGATATATAGATAGATTTATTTATATAGACAAGAACGTAAACTCATTGGTTTGTTAGCTCAATTTTAATTTTTCACGGGTCCCTATAACACTGAAATATAAGTAACTAGCTTTCCGCCCGCGGCTTCGCCCGCGTGGACATTTTTTTTACACCTTGTGTTACATTATTCAAGTTTTAGCAGGGATCCCTAATTATTTCCGAAAGTAAATATAGCCTATGACACTTCGTAAAGATGTAGCTTTCTAACGGTGAAATAATTTTTAAAATCGGCCCAGTAGTTTTTGAGTTAAAACCCTACAAACAAACAAACATATCTTTCCTCTTTATAATATTAGTATGGAAAAATCTGTATTTCTAACGCAGTAATTAAGTGTGAAGATAATTAATATTACATAGAGATTCACGGTCTAACAGCTGACTCGCGCATGACCGGTATTTGGGGTTTTCGCTTCTCCTGACCGTAGCTAATGATGGCTATTTTAATATAGCTATTATTTCGTTGTTATTTGTTTCGCGTATTAAAGTATTTATAAATATACTAGCTGTCCAGGGTTCCGCCCTCCCGACCCTAGCTCGACGAGCCGATCGCGAGCTGAGCTATAATAATAGCTTTAAAATACCCGATTATAATAATCATATATAATCCGATCCTGTCCCTTGCTGTCCTCCCCCAGCGACGCCCTAAGGCGAGGCCCGTACCCCACTAGGGGGTGCCCTTAGCGTGTAGTCGCTTAGTTTTGTAAGTTAAGCCCTGGGTGGAGGCCCTAAATTCATTTAAGGCACTTCACAGGCAAGCCCGGTTAAGCAGTCGACAACCTTCTAGGTTGACCTGCGAGATGTCATTCAAAAAATAAACTGTCCAGGGTTCCATCAATCACCTTGCTAAATTTCATCCAAATCGGTTCACTCATTTAACCGTAAAACATCATCATCTGCCTAGCCTTTTCCCAACTATGATGGGGTAGGCTTTCAGTCTAACTGGATGCAGCTGAGATTTGTCTTTATGTCAGCTTAGTTTTTATGATATAATTAGCTTCTCCCTGTGGCGTGACCAGCTTTGCATACACATAAAACATGGATAGTAGTGGTTTTCATTAGTAAAAGTATTATCAAAATTGGACTAGTAATCCGAAGATTATCCCCTACATCACTTAGGCCCAAGTTCACCAACAAGATAACGGTCCGATTAACTTAAAACAGCTGTTTAGCATAAATTCAAACTTCCAATTTTCGATGGTTAACGTATTATTAGAGATTTTTATTCCTGAAACAGTTGGTTACCAAACCAGGGTTGAACTAGAAGTGGGTAACAGGAAAATTCCAGCTTCCTGGTTAAAAAACGGTTTTATTTAACGGGCCGATTAGGTACCCATCTGTTGGTGAACTTGGGCCTTACATGACTTCTATTTTTTCGTTGGAGCGTCAATGGATGCTTGCCATGTGTACGGAACCGAATGCATGAATCCGTCTCCCACTTAGCCGGTTGTTGTCTCATAAATTCCCACATTAGCTATAAGATTTTTAATTGAATAATCAAAGTCGAGTTATGTTTGCAACAATGATTTTTATTGGAAACTTTTTCCTTATAGTTGATACTAGCTCTTTCGCGTGGTTTCACTCGCGTCCCGAGAGAACTACTTAACGCACCCGGATAAAAAGTAGCCTATAACCGTCTCCAGGGTACCTTCTATCTCCGTAGCAAATTTCATCCAAAATGGTTCAGCCGTTTTACCGCGAAGGCGTAACAAACAAACAAAATCAATGTCGCAAATTTTATAATAAGGAAAGATCGACACGGTCGTAGAACAAAGTCGGATCTACAAAATAGCTACTTTACAGGAGAGCACTTTAAAGTTTTGATTTTCTTTGGAGCGTATTGGAAATACAACTTTGTTCGTTTTAATATCTCGGAAAGTACCAGATATATAATTTTTTTTCTTGCTTATATCGATAGATTATGTTTAGTTGAAGCTGATTTTGAAAAAAATCACAATTTAGTTGTATTATCACATCTGACTTTGTTCTACGACAGTGTCGAGATACTAAGAGGGTCCCGCGGTTTCAGTCTTTTTCTGACAAAACATCTATACGCACTCGGACAAAATTATCCTAGGTCCTCTCCCAACTTTCACTCTACCTTTATTCTTAACTAGATGCCCAGGTGAACTTCGTATCACCTACATCTATCGTAACTTTTACTCACCTTAAACCTTCCCTGGAGTACGACAAACATTTCAAAAGCAAAATCAGCTATCATCGGCCCAGCCGTTCTCGAGTTTTAGCGAGACTAACAAACAGCAATCTATTTTTTCATATAGTACCTATAGGAAGCCTAGCCATTTCCCTCGATGTTACGTCCTAACCTATCCTTCCACTATCAGTGACGTCTAAGTTGAACTTAGAAAGTTTTTTTATAACTTTGAAAAATTCTCATTGGTACTTGCCAGGTTTCGAACCCACAACCCCCTCTTAAAAAACAATCTATTTAACTTCTAGGCTACCAAGATAGTTAGTGTTAACTAGTGACCAAATTATTTTGCAAAACAGATTTTACTAAATTTTGTCCGGCCATTGACCCTACGCATGCGCACTGCGTTCGTGATGCTATAAAGGTCACAATTGTATTCTTAGGCCTTAAGGTTAAATAGTGGCAGGTTACCAACCTAAACATAAAACACGAAGACAGACAGACAGACAAAAAAACGACTACGGAAGACATCTCAATTAGTTCTCACAGTGCTTCGAATAGATAACTTATTAACATAGAAAATACTATCTTATTTATACGAGTCTAAAGTCTAAAATCAATCGTCTTAACACGCCATAACAAATCCAAGAATAAAATCATTCAAAAAAGCATACAATACAAAATAAGTCTTACTACTAATTGAAATAAAGTGTAATTCTCTTTGCGCGGTTTACGACAAAGAAGGAACACTGATGTGTTATGCAAATTTCAAGCTTATTTACATAGTGATAAAGTGTGTTTTCGCTTGTAACGATGTAAGTACGCGGGCAGTCGAGCTTGAAATGTTTTGGTGACATGAGCAAACGGCGAGCACAGAGAAATATATGGAGATGGTTGTGGTATTATTATTTTTTTGTTTATTTTTTTAAGTTATATTTTTTTTAGTATGGCGGTGTTTTTCGCGGTCTCTCCATTGATGGGTGACCATATTTGACACATCGAGCCTTGCAGAATACGTGGTCTTTGAAAAATAAATAATATTACTCGCAAAATTACAGCAATTTAATTACAATATTGTTTTAGGAGTTAATTTATTATTTAGGTTGGAACCTCTTGGTATAGTTTTTTACTGTCCCAATGTATATACAAAGATACGAATTAATTTTCGTAAAAAAGACTGTATTCGTTTAAATTTTTTCAATTTCTTGTTTTTCAAAACTACTTGAAAATTCACCAAAATAATAATCATACTCCTACAACACATTACCATTTTGAAAAATCATAGAACCCTTAACCACCAAGCCACCATGACAACTTTCATTTTACTTCAGAAGAAAAAAATACATCTTGTAACGCGCGCTAATGTTGGCACACAGTGATGCCGAGTACGGGTGGCCAACCTATACGGCGCTCGACCAATCGCGTCGTTTCGCGCCCACGCTGCACGCACGCAGCGGTACTCGCGCCACTAGTTTAGGGTGTTCGACAGTTTTTATTTATGCGGCAGAACGACAAGTTACTTTCGCAATTAATATTAATATGTGTATGTGTGTTTAATAAACTTACCCAACTTACGTTTCTAAGCCGTTCGTCGTTTTATTTTATCACAATCTTCAATAAATTAATAGGTATATATAAAAATAAAATCTCTACACCAATGCGACTCCACCCCCCATTATCGTGGGTGGCAGACCACCCAGTCTGGTACTTTCCCCATGTGTTTGTGTGCCTCAAATTAGGCGATACCATTCTCAATTCCTAATTCTGGCTATATGCAAGCTTGCTGGATAACGGGGTAGGCAGTAATCCAGGTCTTTTGAACAAATACTGCAGAAATTCGACGACGTGTGAATTTGATAAACTGAAGCTGGCTAATTAAAATACTATCTATTTCTCGCTTTCTGAATTAACTACTTAACGCACCTGGATAAAAATTAGCCTATAACGTCTCCAGGGTCCCATCTAACTCTGTACCAAATTTCATTCAAATCGGTTTAGCCGTTTTTCCGTGAAAGCATAATCTTTTTTACCCAACTATGTTGGGGTCGGCTTCCAGTCTAACCGGATGCAGCTGAATACCAGTGTTTTACATGGAGCGACTGCCTATCTGACCTCCTCATCCCAGTTACCGGGTAACACGATACCACCTGGTAAGACTGGTTATCAAACTTCCCGGCTTCTGACTACCCGTAACGTCAAAGATATACAAATGACAACCAGGACCAACGGTTAAACATGCTTTCCGAGACAATGAGGAGTCTCTGTTCATCACGCATGAACGGCTGGACCAATTTCGATAAAATTTGGTACGGAGATAGAGGGGATCCTGGAGAAGGATTTAGGCTACTTTTAACCGCGGGAAACAGCTACTTATATATAAAAATATTCACAATGCTAAATATATGCGGTGAACACCAAAAATAGCTCTTGCGAGCTCATTCCTTGAAATGCGGTGTGGTCCAAAGTTATTAATAGATCACGTTTTCTTACTACATACAAGCTTGTTGCCCGTGACTCTGTTTGCATATGTCGACGCTTAATCCTTACTTAGCGCGAAAGTAACTTTGTCTCTCTGTATAAAACACAAAACGCTTTTATGTAAAAACATTTATCAATCACATCATAAAATTTTTCACACATACATCTCATCATTTTTAACCGACTTAAAATAAAAGAGGTTCTATATTCGACCCGTATATGTATGTATGTATGTAAGTTCACGATTTTCTCGTGCTATTTAGTTAATTCATAACTATATCCTGTCTAATAATATTAATGCAAAAGTGAGTGGGGCAAAGTTTTTTTTAAGAGAGAATAGGGAAAAATATATAGTTTGTCGGCTTTTGCACCTTTTTAATTTTTACTTTACAATCAGCTAATTCATCATCAGCCTATATATTGTCCCACTGCTGGGCACAGGCCTCTTCTCATACAGAGAAAGCATGAGCATTGATCACCACGCTTGTTCAAGGCGGATTGGCGATTTCAGACTTTTGAAGTCCAGGTTTTCTCACGATGTTTTCCTTCACCGTTAGTCAATGACGTCTAAGATACACTTAGAAAGTACATTTATGACATCAGCTACTTATTCAAAATAATAAAAGCTGAACTAACAACCGCGCTAATTAAGCTATAAAAATCTTTTATTACATCTTAGGGTGCAAGCCACAGTTGTCGACCGTACAAAATTAAAAGCACAAATTAAGTAATCCAGGTGCTTCAGCGATCTCGATAAAATACCTCTTTGGTATAATTGTTTAATTAACGAAAATGTTGTACGAGCCGCGGTATGACAAAAATGAGGCTTTTATGTTCACCGACGTGGACGATAATTGGGTGGTTTACCTTACCGTTCAATAAAAGGTTATAAATTAATTGTTGAGAGTTAAGTGTATGGTTAACATGGAATTTGGATCGTTAAGTAGCGGGTTCGAAGCCGACTGTGAACTTTTTATAAGCAAATAGTGTATTTATTATTTGGATTTTCTTTTATTCGTTTAAATAACTCATCTGCCTAGCCTTTTCCTCTGTTGGGGTCGGCCGCCAGTCAAACCGGATGCAGCTGAGTACCAGTGTTTTACATGGAGCGACTGCCTATCTGACCTTCACAACCCAGTTTTACCGGGTAACACGATACTCCTTGGTAACACTCGTTGTCAGACTTTCTGGCTTCTGACTACCCTTAACGACTGTCAAAGTTCTATAAATGACAACCGGGACCAACAGCTTAACGTGCTTTCCGAGGCTCGAGGTAGTTTTGTTATGTCATAAATGGTCACCCACCGACCTTTGATCGATCGACCCGTGCGGCTGTTACTTAGCCACGAGCTCTTCATTAATTTAGGTAACTAAGTAAATAAAGGTGGATGGCCAAAATGAAAGAATCAAAACCGGTTAAGCCTACTTAGTCGTGGTAGTTTTCATTGTAAGTTCATTACATGTGCTACGTCTGTGAATTTTTTCACATTCCTGGGAACAGCCGTTCAAAAGTTAGAGGGGGGATGCTCGTATTGAACTTGTCTTCACACACTCATAATATTTTTGGAAGATCTCTCTTACGATACCCAATACAAAGGGATACGCGATAAAAAAATATTCATATCCACTTTACGTGTAAATATTTTCACAACATAGAAAGAAAGAAAGAAAATGCGTTTAATTACGTGATTGGAGACACATACATATACACAATAAAAAATAAAAAACTACTAATACATAAGGGGGTAGTATGCGTCACAAACACATAGGCCTCGTCTCACGCATGCCATTTTTTTAAGGCTAGCAAATCTTCAATTGACTCTTCCCACTGAGATCGAAGCGGGAATGTCAGACTCTTACTGACTAAACCCCATCCATGTTCCTTCCTCAGCCGTTTGCGTTCCCGGGATAACTCCTTCGAGGAATCCCGAAGCCCCGGTGCCATTTCGCCCAGTCTCCAGCTTGTTTAGGAACGAAATAAAATTATTAATTGGCACATTGAAATAAAAACTCATCATGGCGGTCGTTGATGAAGCAATTAGTGTCATTTAGTTAAATTTATGTTTAAACTGAGTTATAAAATTTGCATACGTCTGTTTATGTGTACGTTAGCGAGAATACTGTACGATAGGATGGCTAGCAACACCTTCTAGGTATAATCTGTACCAATTCATTTTACGAAAAATATAAATAAAAGCATAACCTACTTTGTTTAAAATTTCCGACATAGATCAATAAAATATCATTTAATTTTGAAAGATGTTGTTAAGAGTTTAAGTTAGGATGAAATTGACATAAATGTGTCATCCTTACGCCATTTGGTTAATTTCTGTGGCACAATTAGAAAAAAAAATTGGGTACGATTTTGTTTACATTTTTCATAACATCTATTGGTACCAACTATTTCTAATATTAAAAGTATAAATGCAAAAGTGTATGACGATGTTTGTTATTCTTTCACGTAAAACCTACTAAATGGGTTTGAATTAAAATTGGTTCACACATAGTTTTATACCTAAATTAGTATTTATAGTTGTAAGCTTCGGCTGGGCCTCCAGCCTTAATTTAATTAAATAAATGAGGACCTCACCACATTTTCCGGTTAAGCAGGTCGAATGCTGTTAGAAGCACCCTGCAAGAGGTCATGTAGAAAAAAATAGCTAACTCTTTCTAATATCCCGCAGCCCTAGTAGGCATGACTCATATCTCGAGTTGAATTGAATAGTTGCATCAGTTGGCCGTTCTAGGCGTCCGTGTGTCACATTCGAAACTCAACCGAAATCCATCAAAATCAGCATATTACGGCTATTAAGCACGGTTAATTAAAATTAAACAGTTGGTGCCTACATTATTTTACGAAGCACCACCATTGGCCGCATACTTGGAATATTTCAATAATTAATATGTACTAGGAATATTTTTATATAGTAGGTAATTTGAATATATAAATATTTATATAAAAAAATTTTTTTATACCGTTTCGAGATTGTTGTGTGATTCAATGTTTTATTTTTTATATTTTTGAGATTTAAATAACATCATCATCGGTTTATTTTACTATCCCACTGCTGGGCACAGGCCTCTTCTCATACAGAGAAGGCATGAGCATTGATCACCACGCTTGTTCAAGGCGGATTGGCGATTTCAGACTATTAGTCCAGGTTTCCTCACGATTTCTTCCTTCATTGTTAGTTAGTTAGACTTGTCTTCTTAAATAACTTGTAATATGATTTAAAAAGCTTAAAAAAACTAAAAGGTTGACTTATGACCTTTCTTTATTATAGGGTGGTTTTTATCGATAAACTGCAGAGATCTGAGGAACACGATTCGATACGGAAGCATGTCGGATGTTTATCGATATAATTATCGATAATTTTGTATCGATACAGATAATATGATAATGAAACGGTTTGTTATAGCTTTAATATTTTTTTATATGAGTAGATAACATGAACGGACTGATACTTAGATAATATCGCGGTGGCCTAGTGGTTAAGGCACCTCCCTTTCGTGTACCAGTATACAGGTTCAAAACTTGGCACGTACCAATGTGACTTTGCTAGTCGTATGTTCTTTCTAAATATATATTTGACGTCACTGACTAACGGTGAAGGAAAATATCGTGAGGGCTTAAAAAGTCTGAAATCGCCAATCCGCCTTGAGCAAGCGTAGTGATCAATGCCTTCTCTGTATGAAAAGAGGCCTGTGCCCAGCAGTGGGACAATATTTAGGCTGATGATGATGAATGGAATAGTCAGTCAGACAACCAGTTAGCATGGATTTTCTTTAGAAACGAGTGCATATTTATCTTGTAGGTACTATTATTTACAAAATATATTTAATCTTTTTAGTTTCCCGCAGTTTCACACGGGAACAACTTAACGCACCTAATTAAAAAGTAGCCTATAACCGTCTCCAGGGTCTTTTCTATCTCCACACAAAAGTCCATCCAAATCGATCCAGCCGTTTTGCCGTGATAGCGTAACAAACACTCACCCGAAAACAGCTGATATCTAATAAATGTTCTTCTGTTCTATCTACTAATACTATAAAGAGGAAAGATTTGTTTGTTTGTAGAGTTTTAACTCAAAAGCTTCTGGACCGATTTTAAAAATTATTTCACCGTTAGAAAGCTACATCTTTACGAAGTGTCCTAGGCTATATTTATTTCCAGAAATAATTAGGGATCCTTACTAAAACTTGAATAATGTAACCCAAAGTCTTAGATATATAATCTAAGCCCAAAGTGTAAAAAAAATGTCCACGCGGGCGAAGCCGCGTTCGGAAAGTTAGTTCTACATAAATTGCAATTCATAATCCAACCTTTTTTACTGAAGTCGGTTAAAATAAAGTAAAAATAACCGACGGAACCCAATCTGTGGACCCCTACAGAGTTTTACACAAGTCGCCACCAACGTTGACTTATAATTAAGACATTTTACTCAATAAATGAATGCTCACCGTTTTTTTACTGATAAACAACTTAATTTATGTTTTAATTAAGGAATTTCGACTTAATTGTCTAAGTGATAAGACGTATTTTCTAGTTGGCCTTGTATCTGTTTAAAAAAATCAACAGTAATATGCTATACTAGTGTTTCAACACAGTGTCACTCGACTTTTGTATAAAATAAAATTTAATCTATGTGGGAATTCACTAAAAAGGGAAAAATACCTACCTATTTTTTACAAAAAAAAAAAACATAACCGACTTCCAAAACATTTAAAAAAGAAAAATAAATTAAGTTTCTGCTGAAACATCGGTCTAGAAGTGCATGTGAATGGCAAAAATACATTACAAGAACTCAGAGTTGGACACCGACTTCTAGAGCGATGTTTTAGTAGACACTAGTGCTTTGGAGGTGGCTATTGAGCGACTTGGTGTGTCCAGGGAAGGGTTGAGGGAACCAGGCCACGAGGAAGACCGCCTATGAGGTAGACTGACCAGATAAAAGCGGCAGTAAATGGCTCATCATCACTACACGAATGCACGAGGAAGGCGGCCATCAGAGAGAAATGGCGGCGTGTTGTTAGGCTTGCCACTAGCACCTGAAGTGATGACCACGACTACTCTGTCAAGAGTGATAACGACAAAGAAGAAGAAGTGCTTTGGAAGCCGTTTATATTTTTCCTCGTTTATGTTATTTCACATCACATTTTTGATGTAACAGACTGATAGTATGATAAAACTTTTAACGTTAAAATTAAAGCTACACGGCGCTATATTCGTTCCAATAAAAACATAAAAAAGACGAAAAAAACAACAAACACGCTACAATATTACTGTATGTCTTAATTAACCGCCATCTTGGGTGGTCGATGACGTCACGTCCGCTCTCTTAATCAGTATCAAGAGCGGCTAATACATCTTGACCCGTCATAGAATTCTGGACTTTAAATAATGTATAGACTTTGAAAGACTATAATTGCAAAAGTAACTGTCCATCTTACTTATAAAAAAACCTGTAATCTATTTCTCACCTAAACCTTACTTAACGTCGTAATCTAGGATTAAGCTACTAACTAAAGTTTGGATTAACGCTAAACAGCATTTATGAGTGAGATTATTGCAATTCCGTTGCTAAGTAGCAGATTAAAAATTAATTGGGCTTTATAAGTACCTAAGACGGTGTATGTTTGTTACGACCCCCCAGTAAAATGGCTGAACCGATTTAGATGAAACTCGGTATGGAGATAGATTAGATCTAAGGGAAGGACATGGGATAGTTTTTATTCGGGTACGTGAAGAAGTTTTCTCAGGATACGGGTGAAACCGCGGGAAACAGCTAGTATAAACGGGAAAGCGTTAAGTATGAATGTCTATGTTTGATACTCTTTTACGCAAAACCTACTGAACGTATTTGGGTGAAATTTTGCACATATATAGACTATGTTCTGGATTAACAGCTAAGATAGTTTTAATCGAGAAAATATACGTTTTAAGATCGGTAAAACTGCCTACTATTTTTTATACATAACGTTGAAAAAATTGACGTATCTAGAAAGAGAGAAAAATAATATTTTTTGTTAGAATATAGTACAACAGGTGTTAAAAGTATTATATAGTATAATATATTCTACCGAATCGGTGTACAAATATTTTTATGGTATAACAATGTCCTTATCATCAAGAAAGTCATTGGTATACTATTTGTACGTACTAAAGCATTGTAAAGAGAGATCAAATTATACTGGCGGATTTAAAAGCCAGTCTTGGACCAGTGAAGGTTATTAATTTATTATCTAAACTCATGTCTGATTGTCATTAAAGTTTTACAATCATAATGATCATAAAATTGATGACTGTAACTTTTAATTGCAATTTATTGATGGAGTTTTTGCGGTATTATGCTAATGAAAGCTGACGTTGAGTTTTAATTAACACGACAGGGTTTTAAGCATAAGACAAAAGTAAATAGGATTTTTTTATATCTTTGTCAATCTATGTCGTTATTGAGTCGCCACCTCTGACCCAGCGACGCTACGTCGCCTACACAATCCGGCGACCCTAATTGTTATGATCCTTACTTACTATTAGAGACAAATTTATAACGGTATAATTATTCTGTTATAGATTATGATGTGAGATGAAAAAATGAGAATCTTAGGCTTAAGGTATTGAAATGTTTATTTTATAAGTACATTTAGCTTATTTAATTATTACGTCACATGTTTTAAGAATGTCGATTAGCCCGTAATTGGCTAGTGTGTAAGCTTTCTTCCGATTTACCGTTTATTTTATTGCATACTGTATGCACAAGCTCTGGGAAGGCCTAAATAAATGAATGCAAAAGCAACTTGGTAGGTTAGTAAAACAGCTGTTTAGATTTGGACGATATTAATGGTAAGGGGATGTATTGAAATCTGTAAAATAGCATTAACAGGATAGTTTTTATTCGAATGCGTTAAATAGCCTCATAATGCGAGTGAAACTGCAAGAAACAGCTTGTTATTATATGCAACGTCGCCGGCATAGGTCGCCGGACTGGAATGTTCGCGAGTTTGGTGTGTAGAGCCCTTTATAAAACTGCTCACATGCACTTTAAACCTAACACGGCAATGCGACGCGATAGAACCATTTCTGTTGTATCATAATTGTTTTGTTTCTATAGATAGATTATGTGTGTACGTGCATTAAAAGTACGCAACCATAATGTAGCTTTTTAGTAATGGATTATTTGGCAAAATGTGACCAGCAATTGAGGAGATTATCCCAAGAAATAAACTTACTTTTATTCATATGAAAGAAAAAAAAATGTTTTGTGTTCATTTAAATGAATAATTGAATTATAATCTATGAAAAATTTTTATATACTTAATTTGTCAGTTTTTTTTTTTCATTTTATTGTATTGTGTGTGTTATTAATGATATTTTTCTCTTTTGTTTTAGGAAGAAGTAAGTACGGGACGCGCTCACGGGAACCACGTGAGATAATTCCATTTATTTTTCTTTGTTATTTATTTTATTTAAACAAAATAAATATATTATTATTTATTTTATTTTTGAATAAAATATTTTTAGCATAGAGAAAGTATCGGTACAAAATAACAGTGACAAAGCATTTTTTTGTATAATTTTTCAATTTCCTTTTTTCAATGCAACACAATAATACGAAGTAATCATTTAACTGTCAAAACATAATTGCAAATAACAATAAACGGTTTCTTTTAAAACGAGTCTATAAAAAATAATAAACTAGATATCTTTTATTTATTACTATAATAAAACATTTGTTGTTTTTATTATTAGTTGAGACAAACTTCTTTAAACATAATAAAGCAAGATGATGGCTTTATTATAAAAAAAACTGGTTGTCATTCAACTTTCTACAACTAGATTGGTTTGATAACAGTTAAAAGCGAGACGTAAATATTTGTCATGTTTTTTTATTGAAAAAAAATTTTCACACTTTTTGTCTTCGAAAAATATTTTTTTTGTGCCTTTTCAATTATCTAATAATTAAAACATAGAAGGAATAAAAATAAATAAATATTAACACAGCTAATAATAACAAACCACCACACCTAAAAAGAAATATTCTTATATGTAATTCAGTTAATAAAAAAAAAGAAAAAAAAATATCAGCCCAACATAAAAAGTAAACAGAACAGAAGTCTATTGTACATATCAGTTAATTTCAAACTCGATTATATAGGTACCTAGAACAACCATAATTGGATTGTCACAAAACCAATTCAGTGAGATTTCGTATAAAAACTGTCTATTTTCGTTACCACAATGGTCAAAGTGGTAAAAAAATAACAAAAAAAAACATCAAAACTCGTGATGCAGTTAAATAATGAAATAAAATTGATTAGTCGCGGGTAAATTGAGTACACGTGATCTTATTCAGTTTTGGTACGAGTCGTATAGACGGTTATTGTTGATACTGCCTGGTTGATTTGATTATTAAATATGCAATCTGTGTAATAAAACGCAAATATATTGCGTATTATATTTTCCGTTTTACACGCTTTTAATATAATAATAATAGGTTTTTTTGATAGTTAAAAACATATTTTTTTTCAAATAATTAAGTGTTGAAACATGACCATTTTGTACAAAATAATTATATTTTTAAGTTTTGTTCTGTGAAGTCATTGAATTTCTGAAAAAAAAAATACTATTATTTTCTGTTCTAAAATCTTATCGCATGTCAATTATTGTTATATTAATCATTTTGAGAGGACATGGGAATATGCCATTAAGGCC
The DNA here is from genome assembly GCA_963891755.1 of Pyrrhia umbra. Lineage (NCBI taxonomy): Eukaryota > Metazoa > Arthropoda > Insecta > Lepidoptera > Noctuidae > Pyrrhia > Pyrrhia umbra. The sequence continues at coordinate 1,710,943 of OY982944.1, forward strand.
GGCTTTCACCACTATTCGCTAAGTACAATTACCGTAATTAATTAATTATTATATAATGTTATGTGCACATGAAAATTGTTAAAAAAAGTTAAAAGAGTAACCATGGAGTTTCTTGCCCGTCCTTCTCCATAGGAAATTAATAAAAATAATTTTTGGAATGGGCAACTAAATTATAATTTTTTTTAACTTTCATAAATGCTTCTTATTAGGCCTAATTGAAATCAATGAGTTAAATTATTTTTACATGATTTTGTCTCTTTTTAGTTTTGTTTGAAGTTGATATAACGGAATTATTTTTTAAATAATATATTTAGCGGTATTTAGTGAACAGTGGTGCAATGCCTAAACCGAGTACTGTTTTTTTTTTAAGAAATTGAATATTAATAACTCATCGCATGTTTTAAAATGTTTGTGCTAAAATTTGTGGCTTTATAACTAATTAATCAATCAACAGTATATCAATAAAATAAAAAATGGGTATTTTTCTTAAAGTCTAACAGCCGATTGCTTCAAAAAAATATCAGGCTACTTTTACGTGACACGGAAGAACTGTCATTCAAGATCTGTCAAAATGGAGGATAAAATTGAATAATTTTGCTATGTTTCTCGTCTTATTATTTGATATATGTTTAGTTAATTATTATATCTATGTATTGTTACCATATTAAAAGTGTTCTTATAACTGATATTATGTATTGGGATTTTCGTAAAAGTATAAAGTATAAATGATAAAAAAGTTGATGCAACCGGCTCTAAGTGAGTTCTGGTAAATGTATAACTGTCAAACTAAGCTGTCAATTTTGATTATTAAGAAAATAGTGCCAAACTAGTTTTGTTTAAGCATAGTGATACGTATGTTGTTGATTGATTTTATTAACACCTTTGTTTTTTTTTGTATCTAACAACAAATTAATATAATATAACAGTTTATACTGTTCATCTCAGATTATAAACGGGCCTTATTATATCTTTATAATAAGCAGTGCTGCTTGTTCAATTTCACTAGCAAAAAATCTTTTTGAGAGAGACTGCCATTCCTGGGGCCATACCATGACGCGCCAAAGCAGGCATAGAAGAAGAGACGGTGCTATACAACGTTAATAGCTGCGTCTCACTCTCACACCTGAATAGTGATTGCAAAGACACGGGGTGGTGTAGGTTAATCCCGTAATGACTAATAAAGAAATAGTGGGTCTGTCTAGTATGTATTCATTGTACTTAAGGCCTTTAATGCTAGCACAAGATTATACATAAAATTGAAACTCTGTTCTTTTCTAACCCAATGGTCTCTCTCGTCATGGTAATATATCTTTCTCGTTCTTTCACAATAATCTGAGCTGTACACACATTTTAGATATAGAATTCCAGAGTTTAAAGATCCATCAAACAAATCCTAGGTTTGCCTCCATCATCGCCAACATCCCGTCAGGCGGTCGGTGAAATATTTTGACCAATTTTAACACATGGGTCTTCGGTGCTCGTTTGAGCTCGAAAATGAATTGGTTAAGATATTGCATCGCCCGCTTGACCTGGGGACTTCAACGAGGGAAGTTTTTGAGCTGCTGGGGTATAAAAATACCATTATTTGCCTGAGTGGTAGCCCTGAGTGCGAATTTCAATTCAATTCTACGTTGCTCAAAAATTCTGCAAGAAAAGTGTTGTGAGGAAACCTGCATGGCTTTGAAACAAAAACTATTGTTTTCTAATTAAAGATTAACGCACAGACGTTGTACATAGGAAAGCACATACCAGTCAACTGAAATCCGAAGATTTGTGACATCGAATCCACATTGGGCATGCATGAAAAGAATTGTTCTAAGTGGCTTACGACCGTATGACTAAAAGATCAAATTTTATAGAGCGATGCAAGTTCCTTTGCCCGATTCATAGCTTTAATTAGCACACTTATGCCCGGTTTCTGATGTACTTTCGTCGGTGGTTTATCTATACAATAACGGTGGTATCCATAAATTTTTCGGCGATATTAAATAGATAATTAATAGTAATATAAACCAACAAGGTATCTCAGAAACCAGGCATTAGAGCTCCAACACTAAAACACCAATTCGCTGACGTCCCAGCCCGGCGACTTTATAAAATAGAATTTTTAAAATGAGGTCGCCGACTTTAGTAGCCAGGGTCGCCGGGTTAGGTGTATATTAAAAAAAATTGTTTCATTGAGACTTTTTGACCATTAGCCATATTGGCTAATGTAGTAATACTATGAAGCGAAATTCTGAATCCTAAAAGTGGGAAGGCTCTAATTTTCCAGTCTATGTTTATCCTCAAAATATTGTGTCTGTATCGATTGATTTTATGAAAAATATAAACAAAATAATAACCTATTATGTTCTTTCTCACATAGATAATTAAAAAAAACATTAAATCATGAATAATGATGTTTAAAGCATGAAATGACAAAAATGTGCCATCCTTACGCCATTTTGTTAATTTCTGTGGCAGAATTAGAACAAAATAGGTTACGACTTTGTTTACACTTTTCATAAAATGTATTGGTAATGACTTTAAGTGTGTGTTTGTTCTGCATCCTGCTGTGTTTGTGTTTCTGTTTGTTTGTCACCGCTACTTGTGTTAATGTTCTGTGTTTGTGTTTAGTTTGTTTTTATATTATGTAATTTTAAAATGGTCATGTTTCAACTCAATAGTACGTAAACCTACCGATTCTCATCAGCAATAAGTATCTATTATCTCCAATGATATAATAAACTAAAGATGCGACCCGCGCTCAGAAATGGCAACATGAAATGAAGGCAATTGACCTAATTCCATAGACCAGCAGATGTACAGTCATCTCTGTCTAACAACAGGTACACCGTACGATGTCATTTATCTCTTTCTCTTTCTTCGCGCGTATAAGTATGAATTTAGCTATCCCAGTATTTGCGCTGTTTTTGAGAGCCGTGATATTGGGGAATGACGAGTCTATATTATAATGCGTCATAGATTATCTCAGATTATTCAACAAATATAGATAGACTAGATAACACAAATGCATGTACTTCGCGTGTCCGAACCCCGACCAAGTGTCAAGGTTGGCCGCCGCGTCTCTCAGTCCCCGCGCGTCTGTTGTTGCAGCCGGACGGCCGCAAAAGCTAAAAAAATCGTTGTAGGGCGGAGGGACATTGGCGGCATCGATGTCTTTGTATCGGTTGGGCTTTCTCATCACTAAATTTCGGCTGTGACGTCACAGTATGTGTTAAAAAGTCGGCACGCCTGGTTTCGATACAAATCGTGATACTTGCGTTATCTAGCCTATCTATATCTGTAGATTATTCTATAATTCAACGGTTACTTACATATAGACTGGAACTTAGATATTTGTCCTCCATTTTAGTTTGTTTCTGACCAGGTCCGCGAACGCGAAGGCCGAAGAAACCCCCCGGAGACAACGCCGTTCCTGATGAGAAGAGACCACGTACTGCATTCTCTGGACCACAACTCGCCAGGTTAAAGGTAGGAGTCTATCTTCTAACTAGCTTTAAGCCAAAAGACCGTTTCTTCATCCGCTTAAATAACATTGTTCTTATAATCCAGAATTACTAAGTAATAGTATAGCTACCTATTTGAAAGAAATGTAAGTTAAGCTATACAAAATCGGTCCTCAAGCTTTAGGGAATATTGTCCACATACCATCAAGTAAGTCTTTATAATTTAAAGCATTTGCTCAATACGCAAAAGTCAGACATAGCACGCTAATCTTAGGGTCGTAAATACGTATTACCAGAAGATGAGCATTCGGTCATTATGATAACATATCATTTATTTGCTTGAAATATGGTACAAGGGGTACCGTGTTACCCGGTAACTGGGTTGTGGAGGTCAGATAGGCAGTCGCTCCATGTAAAACACTGGTACTCAGCTGCATCCGGTTAAGACTGGAAGCCGACCCCAACATAGTTGGGAAAAGGCTAGGCAGATGATGATGCTTGAAATATGGTACATATGTTGTTAAATAATACATACAGAACATGGCATATTTCACCCTGGTACGCAAACATAATTCAATTAAATTTTGCTAGCACTAGCGACTACATAGGTACAAAATTTTACAAAGAACAATTATGAAGGAATTATTAATGTAATTATTGCAATGATACAAAGCTTTAATAAGCTGCATATCTGGGGCTGTACCACCACGTGTTTTTGCAATCACATTTCAAGTTTGAGAGCGTGACACAGCTACTAACGTCGTATAGCTCCGTCTCTTTTTCATAACGAAAATAATGTTGTTTTGGCACGTCATGGTAAGGCCCCTGCAAGAGCAATTATTAAGGAAATCTTTGGTAGAATAAAAACTCTCTTGAATAACCCACTGTCGTAAGACATGACAATAAGTTTGAACACAACACTGTAGTTGTGTATGGTCTTGTATGATCCAAATGGATAAAACTATAGATACTATTTTCAATATCGTTTTCACACATTAAGGGAGGTTTATGTCTAAAAGCGAACCAATATAAAATAAACTGATGATGAATGACTGATTACCGTTTTGACTGCCTTATTGCATTAAAGAACTAGAATATAAAACTCATTTTTTCTTCACAGCACGAGTTCGCTGAAAACCGCTACCTAACAGAACGGAGACGCCAAAGCTTGGCTGCAGAACTAGGCCTAGCAGAAGCTCAAATCAAGATCTGGTTCCAGAATAAACGGGCGAAGATCAAGAAGGCTTCAGGCCAGAGGAATCCCTTAGCATTGCAGCTGATGGCCCAAGGGTTGTACAACCATAGCACTGTTCCTCTCACGAAAGAGGAGGAGGAACTAGAAATGAAAGCCAGGGAGAGGGAACAGCAGCTGAATAGAGTCTAGATTCTAGATTATGAGGTTCGGTTGAGTTTTGATGAATTTGGTCAAAGTTTTTTTTTTTGTTAAATTGTTTCCTTTACTGACTGATGGTTACGTAATCGGCCCGTTAAACAAAAACGTGTTATAACCAGGGAGAATTTTCGTATTACCCACTTCTAGTTCAACTCTGGTATGGTAATCGACCGTTTCAGGAATAAAAATCTCAAATAATACGTTACCCATCGAAAGTTGGATATTTGAGTTTATGGTTAACAGCTGTTTGATGTTATTCGGACCGTTATCTTGTCGGTGAACTTGGGCCTTAGTCAAGTAGAAATTCATTTACTGAGTACAATCGACAAATTTGAATCATGACCCACTTTGACGATAAATCGTTTGAAACCGTCAAAATAACAAAGATTTCCATCCGCGCAGCACTGTAAAGTGCAAGCCGCACTTATGACGTTTTAAATATTAAGCAAGCTATGTCAATACGGGTTGGAGATCTATGCAATTTTAACCTTTGTTATCACTACAATAGATCATATCTTCTATAAAGCATTAATAATCATATTTTGAATCCAAACTCTTTGGAACATTTTTTTTTCTTTTTCAAAACCATGTTCGAACGAATTCTTTCGATTATAAAATGACAGTGTCAGAAGTCACTCATTAAAAGTTTATAAATTTATATCGTGTTACCATGGAAACGTATGTTTACGCGAATATCGACCTAATTGCATTTGAATGTATGTAACAATATAACCTTATGGTGGGTCATAATTCAAATTTGTTGACTGTACATACTTTTCAGGAAAACAGTTAATTAAATTACACTATGTCTATATTAATCTATCAAACAAATAATAGATTAATATTACACCATCCTACTAATATCATAAACGCGAAAGTTTTTCACAATGTTTGTTACTCTTTCACGCAAAAACTACTGAACGGATTTGGATGAAATTTGGTATACTGATAGTTTATAATCTGGATTAACATATAGGATACTTTTTACCCGGGTGCGCGGAGTAGTTCACTTGCTATGCGGGCGGAACTGCGGGAAACAGCTAGTCTTAAACCAACTTTTATTTCATCTACGAGGAACGAAACGTATAATATTACTAGCTGTTTCCCGCGGTTTCACCCGCATCCCGAGGGAACTTCTTCGCGTACCCGGGTAAAAAGTATCCTATATGTTAATCTAGGTTAAAAGCTATATGTGTACCAAATTTCATCCAAATCCGTTCAGTAGTTTTTGCGTGAAAGAGTAACAAACATCCATACATCCATTCTTACAAACTTTCGCGTTTATAATATTAGTAGGATACGAGTAATTTATAAATAAATATCTGTACAAGGCATTAAATAACATCGTTATAGTCACCGATAGTTCCCCATACCATAGCATATTAATTATAATAATTAATAACTCATTTAATTCCAGCAATTATTCTATACGAGTGTTACAATTATTCTGCAAGAGTAGGAAAATCTAAGATGATTAGTTTCGATGCTCACCGGCACACGCGTTTTTAGGGTTCCGTAGTCGACAAAGAACCCTCATAGTTTCGCCATGTCCGTCTGTCTGTCTTCGCGGCATAGCTCCGAGGTTCTTGATACAAGAAAGCTGAAATTTAGTATAGATATGTATATCGATCACGCCGACAAAAGTGGAAAATAAAATTATGAAAAATATATTTTTTAGGGTAGCTCTCAAACACGTAAAGTGGGGATGAATATTTTTTCTCACATATCACTTTATGTGGGGTATCGTTAGATAGGTCTTTCAAAAATATTGTAGGTTTGTGAAGACCATTTTTCGGCTAAGTGCCATTTGCGAAATATCTAGCTTTTAAGTGAAAATTTTAGTTCGATACAAGCATGCCCTCTAACTTTTGAATGGCTGTCTCTAGAAATGTGAATAAATTTTCAAACGTAGCACATGTAATAAACTTACAAGGAAAACTATCACGGCTAAGTAGGCTTGACCGGTTACAGAGTTATACTCGACTAAGAGCTACTACGGAACCCGGCTCTGGCCCGTTTTTTTTCTACATGACCTCTTGCAGGGTGCTTCTAACAGCATTATCAGGCCTAGGACTTAATTCATCGAAGCTCAACTGATTATAGTGAGATAGAGTCTGTCCCTCTCACACTTTGTCAATAGAATAACAATGGAATACCTATGCAAATGGTATGAAAATTAATTTGTAATTGTACCTAGCTACATTTTCTACAACATTTGGTTATTGTATGTGTTATATTGTCGCGATAATCATTTAACTTGCCTTTTTAAGGACTAAGTTCACCGATAGATGGTTAAGTAATCGGCCCGTTAAACAAAAACTTTAAAAAAGCTTTTAACACAGTCTTAAAACAGTCGATTACCAACCCGAGTTTAACAAGAAGTGGGTAACACGAAAATTTCTACTTCGTGTTTAAAAAAAGTTTTTATTTAACGGGCCGATTATGAAACCATCAATCGGTGAACTTGGCCCTTAGTCATTTAGAAATTTATATACTGAGTTCATACTTTTCGGGAATTAAATATTAGTAATTAAATTACACCGTGTATAATTTAATAAGCAACATAAAAAAACTATGAAAAACTGAAATGAAAGGAAGACTTCATTTCATTTTACATTTTTAATACTGATTAAATGACGCCACTAATGCTAATTCCCGTTCCATTTTTAAAAACGGTTTGAAATAACTTGAATCTTGTGTTAACTCAATCTTCTGTCGACTGTACCTCCTTCATAATTTTAATCCAACCTTAATCATAGTAACCACAACTTGATTATTACAAAACCAATATGCAGTATATTCTAACAAATTAGCAACACCATAATTATTACAAATAATAACCATATTTTGTCGCGACAATATATCTCTACATACACATTTGAAATTCTTGTTTTCTGGCTGTAAATACATTTTGAAGATCATCGTAACCCTTTACTGATTTAATTATAAACATGATTTTCTATTAGCTCGTTTACAAATTGGCTTATATTTATTTTAACACCCAATCAGCATGGTTTCCGTGCCTCGGAAAGCACGTTAAGCCGTTGGTCCCGGCTGTCATTTGTAGATCTTTGACAGTCGTTACGGGTAGTCAGAAGCCAGAAAGTCTATCGTATCCCGTTACCCGTATCGTATCGATATCGTGTTACCCGGTAACTGGGTTGTGGAGGTCAGATGGCAGTCGCTCCATGTAAAACACTGGTACTCAACTGCATCCGGTAAGACTGGAAGCCGACCCCGACATATTTGGGAAAAGGCTAGGCAGATAATGAGCCAATCAGCATAATTTTTCCCATTAAACGTCCAGTTTAATGGATATGATCCATCACTAATATTTAACAGGACTTTGGTAGTTCGCACCAATTTTATAATGCAAGTCTTAAGTAAGCCAATGTGTAAACGACCTAACAAAATATTTTCCTGCGTTTGAAACAAAAATGAGAAAAAATAATACTAAAAATGTTTTTGTAAAAAAATATAGTCGAATCTCCCACTCGAATTGTATAAATAATAAAAACTGTGTAAATAATAATAAAATAATAAAAACTTAATTTTAAGATTTAATTAACAAATTATTATTAAGTTATTTATTGTGCAATGTAGCAGTATTAGTCATTTTGTTTTTGTATTTTGACAACATTTTGGAAATAAGGGCACAAAAATACACGCGAATGGCACAAACACAATTTTATTTTCAGATTTTTCGAACTTTTTTTTTCGTTTTATTTTTCTAGAAATTTTCAAATTGTTGTCAATTTATGAATGTGAAAAAAGTAGCGATTTATAGACAAATCTTATTAAAAGAAGTTAAATGAATTTTGTTTTGTTTTATTTTATGACTTTTTTTTATTGCAGTGATTCTGACGACTCACTACGACACGATGGGTACTACAGATTTGAATTCTCATAAGCGGCAAATCCTTACTCCTTACTAATATTATAAATGCGAAAGTAACTCTGTCTGTCTGTCTGTTACGCTTTCACGCCAAAACTACTGGACCGATATAAATGAAACTTGGTACAGAGATGGAATAGACCCTGAGGAACAACATAGGCTATTTTTTACCCGGGTGCGCTAAGTAGTTCCCTCGGGATGCGGGTGAAACCGCGGAAAACACACACGCAAGCGGAGAGATTTCTATGATATATTTTTACAGAGTTCTAGTTACAAAGAGTTTAAATAGGTACTTTTTTCGAAGTCAACTTTGTTAAATTCCTAGAAGTTGTTTCATCATCGGCATATTTATTGTCCCACTGCTGGGCACAGGCCTCTTCTCACACAGAGAAGGCATGAGCATTGATCACCACGCTTGCTCAAGGCGGATTGGCGATTTCAGACTTTTGTAGTCCAGGTTTCCTCACGATGTTTTTCCTTTACCGTTAGGCAGTGGTGTCTAAGATATACTAAGAAAGTACATATGACTTTTAAAAAGACACATCTATACTTGCCAGGTTTCGAACCCGCTTATCGTTGGTACTTAAGGTGCAAGAGCCTTAAACTCTATGTCACCACGTTATTTTTTCGAAATTCACTTCCCAAAAACGGTTGAAAGATATTCATTTGTTTTCTTTAAAAATAACTCCACCATGTCAATTATTACTAGACCCGCTGTACCGCTTTAAAAAAATGCAATAAAAAAAAACACCCGAAATTAAAGTTTAGTACCCCAGAATCGAACCCACATTCCCGATTCGCGATGCCGCCGCAAGTATTTCAATAAAATCAACCCCTCTCACCCCCGACACCCGTCACACCGTCACACCCTTGTCAGTTCATTCGCAAGACACCAAATTAAAAAGGGGTGAATCGTAAGACAATTCATCGGGGGTGTAAATGTTTATTTTTTTACAGATGTTCATTAAGGGGGTGAAAAAATAAAACAAATAATGAAACAATTTAGAACTAACATATTTACTGAGGGGCTCGTGGCTAAGTAACAGCCGCGGATCTATCGGCGCGGTCGGTCCGTGGATGGGTGACCATCTATGTCATACCAAGACTCCTCCGTGCCTCGGAAAGCACGTTAAGCCGGTGGTCCCGGCTGTTGTTAAAGGTAGTTGGAAGCCAAAAAGTATGACAACCAGTCTTACCAAGGGATATCGTGTTACCCGGTAACTGGGTTGTGGAGGTCAGATAGGCAGTCGCTCCATGAAAAACACTGGTACTCAGCTGCATCCAGTTAGACTGGAATATGGTAAAAGGCTAGGCAGATGATAACCAAGGTAACTACATCAGGTACAGGATAAAAACTATCCTATGTCATTTCTCTGACTTCAATCTATGACATACCAATGTTTTTCTAAATTAGTTCAGCAGTTTTAACGTGGTAGCATAATACACCGACAGACGAACGAACGGAATAAAATTCTTATACAAAGTATTTAATAAGGCAGTATAGATATAAGAAAGTTTAGCTTGTGTAGTTAATTTCGGGTTCGACTCCAGGGTCGGGTTACTCAGCTGCACCCGGTTAAGACTGGAAGTTGAGCCCAACATAGTTGGGAAAAGGCTAGGCAGATGATGATTCCAGGGTCGGGCAGAAATCGCTAAGTGGATTAAGAACAAATCACAAAGCAGCCCAGAGTCAGGAAGTTGGTGGTGTTATACCCCCGTGACTGAGAGGCACGCTAAGCCGTCGTCCTCGGCTGTTATCTTGATAGCAGGGGGGCTAGACAAGTGGCAAGAACGCTATAGAAACGCTATAGAATAGAAAACAAAATGTATGGGAATGACATTCGTTTACGACTAGCTATATGTCATTCCCATACATTTTGTTTTCTATTCTATAGCGTTTCTATAGCGTTTTTGCCACTTGTCTAACCCCCCAGTTGTTGTTACAATTCCATGTCAGAGGCCGTCAGGCGGGTTTGAGAAAACTCTGACACTAGGGCTTCTTAGGTTAGTAAAACCTGCAGCTCGCACGATATGAAGAAAGAAGTCGATTAAAAAAATAGATAACTTTATTTCTAAGAATCGAATGCGTAATGCACTAGCTAATTCGATTCTCTATCGAATCGATTCTCAACAATAACAGCTGTTTACTGTTGTTCAATGTTGTAGTTAAAAAAAAGCAGTTAATTTGAGAACACGATCGAGACACGCGCGATTCTAGTTTGAGAGCCGTTTACATGGCGCGGTATGAATAAATGTATGACGATGGATTCATGGTATTGAAGTAATTGGAATTTTATATAAAAAACTAGCTTTCCGCCAGTGGCTTCGCCCGCGTGGTCTATACGAATTCAAATTAAAAATGACAGAGTTTCATATAAACATTGCCCCCCTTTTTCACCCTCTTAGGGGTAGAATTTCGGAAAATCCTTTCTTATCGGATGCCTACGTCATATAAAGAACACACCCTCCAAGTTTCAGGTCTCTACGATCAGCGGTTTAGGCTGTGCGTTGATCCGTCAGTCATTCAGGACAAAGCATTTTATATGTATAGAGTAGCTGTTTCCTCGCGGGTTCACCCACGTCTGGTAGCCTATAACCGTGTCCCGGATCCCATCAATCTTGCTGCGTGATGTTCGAAAGAGTTACCGCGCCCCTGGAATACAAAGGGCTGAGGAAGGAACATGGATGCGTTTTAGTCAGTAGGACTCTGACACTCACTCCTACGGCGGGAGGAGTCATTTGATGATTTCTCACCCGATAAAAAGGGATACAAGATTTAATCCAAATCGGTTTAGTTATTTTACCGTGCAAGTTAAAAGATAGTCTGGCTAAGTTACTTTCGTAATTTCATCTCATTAGTCTTGTCTGTCTGTCTTCGCATTAGCCACGAGCCACTAGCCCCAGAATAAAAAGAAATCTACCTACAACATATGTATTATCAAATTAAAGATAAAGACAGTTTATTAGGCAATACAAAAAAGGTTTACAAAGCAGGATGGTACAAAAAAAATAAAATATGATTATTATTTTTTTTTCATTTGCAATATGTTTGAACATTTATTCCTTAAAACTGTTTTAAATTGCAAGTCGATAGCATTAGTAGTTCCTGAAATAACCAGCTGTGACAGACAGACAGAAGGTGAAACCGTAAGGGTTACTTATTACCGTTTCTGTTACAGAACCCTTAAAAAATAAATACTAATTTTACCGATTTTTCATTTCATCAATATAAACCCCGCTTAAACCAATAGGGGTGTCGACATTCTTGAGAGCAATCTAGGGGGTACCATGACACCCCTATCGAACTGAATTTGATTACTGTCGCGAGTTTATTTTTTAAACACCCCTGGAAGGGTATTGTCCTAGTACATTTTTTTACGGTTGTCACTAAGAAAAACATTGTTAATAGTGACATTGGAATATCGAGAAGCAAAGGTTAATATTGGGATGATGACATCCAGTCGCGGATCCAGGGAGCTAGGTAGATTCATCATCATCAGCCTATATATTGTCCCACTGCTGGGCAAAAGCCTCTTCTCATACACAGAGAAGGCATGAGCATTGATCACCACGCTTGCTCAAGGCGGATTGGCGATTTCAGACTTTTTCAGGTTTCCTCACGATGTTTTTCTTCACCGTTAGTCAGCGGTGTCTAAGGTACACTCAGAAAATACGTCATATTATATGGTTTTAGAAAAGTCACATTATAAGGTATGTACTCGTAAATCATGGTTTTTAACTGCAAAGTGCAGCCAAACATAATTATATTCATCCAAATCCAGCTCCTTTACTGATAAGAAATGTCTAGACTTGAATCTACAAATAGAATAACAAATTATACCTTTTTTCTGCCCACACAACAGCAAAAATCTTCAACATATTAATTACCAATTAATCAATGTTCAAATATAAGAGGAACTATCTATCACTACTCACAATTTGAATAACAAACTTAAAAAAAAACACAAAAAAACACGCATACAGGTGTCAAAAATTAATCGGACTGAGGTGAATGACCTTTTGACGTCGGTATAAAAATTACCGACCACCCACGACGAGCGTACTGCACTAAACCACTTCGCGACGGCGCTTATCCCCGTCTCTTTCACGCTCCAACATTCCAAGCTATTCTCGGTACATTAAAAAGAGATAGCCACACTTCGTTTGTTTCGTCAAAGATATTCGAATATCGTTCGAAAAACATCAAACGTAACCTGACCTGTCATTTAGAACATTCATTTAAATAAAAGAGGCCTATTGCGTTGGTTTATTGGCAAATATAAGTTGACCCTCGGTACAAAGTAACTAGTAGGCATTTAAAGATCTTTTTAAAATGGTAATTTCCAGCTTAAATTGAACTGAGCTTTAGAACATTTAACTTAAAACTAGAGGTCTTTTAACATGGTTTTGTGTAGTAAGACAAATTGACATGGCTTAACTCAGGCGTTTAGTTTTAATCTAAGTATCGGCCATCACAATAAGCGTTGTCTATGGGTTTCTTATGAGACGACTGGGCAGGAATTTATCTGTGCAATATTTAGAATTGGATTGTGTTAAAAAAACAGCAAATAGTTTTATTTGAACGGTGAAACTATTTTTGGTACCTGTCGTTTTTAGACCTATGTTTGCAAATTGCTGTGACATTGCGACACTAATGTCAGAAGTGTTTTTTATTTTATTTATTTATTAGCTTTTTTTTCTTTTATTTATATATACTTATATACGAATTAAATTAAAAAAACAGAGTTTCATACAAATTTTGTCCCCCTTTTTCCTGAATGACTGACGGATCAACGCACAGCGTAAACCGCTGATCGTAGGACCTGAAACTTGGAGGGTGTGTTCTTTGTATGACGTAGGCATCTGATAAGAAACGATTTCCGAAATCCTACCCCTAAGCGGGTGAAAAAGGGGGGCAAAGATGATGAAACTTTGACATTTTTAATTGGAATTCGAAAAGCTTACGCGGGCGAAGCCGCTGGCGGAAGGCTAGCTAGGTACCTATATGAAAAGAGCCAATTAATCTCAGCAAATTGATTAAATATATTCGTCTTGGTACATTATAACCAACCAAGGAGTTTATTGTTAATGAAAACTACAAGAAAATTTACTATTTTCAAGACCACACACAGTTTCTCAGTACTCACATTAAAGTCTAAAATATTTTGTATGTTATGGCTTGGGTAGGAATACAACGTTTCTTTCTATATATGTCAACATACTATTTGTAAAAATACTATGTAATTAAATGTAATTATTTAATATTGATATTGTATAAAGATGGTTCTTCAAACCTTACAGACAGACTTGTGTTGCTGGGGAGTTTGTTGCGCCACTTCTTCTTCCCAGCAAAAACACATAGGAAGTGGTGAAGGGCGGGCGTTTTGGGGACTGTCTTTTGTAAATTTGAATTTCAGAAAGTGCTTATTTTCAGCCTAGTTTGAATAGACGATTTTTTAAATTTATTAACTTAATAGGTACCATTCTTACAGGAATTATTAATAAAAGTGTACTTAATTATTTGGAACTAACTGTTTCCCGCTGTTTCGTATGCATCTCACGGAAACTACGTCACGCATCCGGATAAAAACTATCCTATGTCCTTCCCCGGGCTTTACTCTATTTCCATACCAAATTACATCTAAATCAGTCCAGTGGTTTAACCGTAAAAGCGTAACAAACAAACAGGCAAACAGACATACTTATATTAGATTTGCGATATCAAGAAATTCTTTTATCCGTTAATTTGACAGCAGTAGTAGCGAGTACGACCTTTTTTAATAAAAAAAATAAAAGCGAAGATATGCAAAATATATGTGGGAAAATATACAAATAATAATGAATTATTTAGACGTGTGGTATCAATGCCAGGAATTTTTGTAAATACGCTGCGCAAGCGCCAATCAGCTGGTAGGGGTGACACTAACCAGAATTCTAATCACAATTTTATTAAAAACTAGCAACTTGCCCCGGCTTCGCACGGATGCTATATAGATATTTTATCTCTACTATAATATGCATGTTTTATATATATACAAATATAAAATGCTTTGTCCTGAATGACTGACGGATCAACGCACAGCCTAAACCGCTGATCGTAGACACCTGAAACTTGGAGCGTGTGTTCTTTGTATGACGTAGGCATCCGATAGGAAAGGATTTTCAAAAAAGGGGGACAAAGTTTGTATGAAACTCCGTCATTTTTATGACATTTTATGGCGGGCGAAACTACTGGCGGAAAGCTATACATTTATAAACCTTCCTCTTGACTCACTCTATCTATTGATGAAAACCGCATTAAAATCCATTGTAGTTTAAAAGATCTAAGCGTACAGACGGCGTAAGCAACTTTGTTTTATACTATTTATTTATTTCAGTTCAAATTGGAACGGCCTAGACCAAAATTACACCAACTGAATCAATTATCCAGGATCAATGTCGACACAAATGTTCTCCCTGTGGTCCCGGAACAGCAAAACACGTTGAAACAGCATTGAAGGGCGTCACTTCTCAATTGTTGAGTCTTCGTATTCCTGGGCAAAGGACTTGACTATGTTGAGATTTTCTGTATAAATAAAATTATTCTTGTTTCTGTCGTGTTCTCAATCTATCTTGTAATTTGCCGCTTCCATTCTTCTCTGTTAGCTCTTATACAATGTCAGTTTTGTATTCGTTTGAGATCAACGATGTAGAATGTAGATCATCATCATTACCTGTCTAGCTTTTTCTGGTTGTCAGACTTTTTTTTCTGGCTACGAGAAACGGCGGTCAAATATTTATTAATGTCAGTCCGGAACAATGGCTTAACGTGCTTTTTGAAGCACGGATGTAGGAGAAAAAAAAACATCAATGAATATTTTTTGTCAGTTTTCAACAATGTAAAAATGCTGTTAAATCTATAATGTAACTATCATCTTATTTATATATTTGCCAAAAAATTTTTTTTCAAATAAATTGTTCACCTCGCCAACCCTACTCGCTGAACCAATCAGCGTCGCGGGCGCCGATCTATCACCGCGGCCGGCGCAAGCGCAACCAAAATAAAAACAAACAGCGCGCGATCTGGGTGGCCCACAGGTTATATATCAATTTACAATATTCACTTTTAATCAGTTTAACCTGAGTTAGCGAGCGGTGAATCAGTTAAATAAGTTTTTGCGATGTTTATGAAATTTACTGTGCGAAAAATTTGATGTTCGGGGTGGGCTGGGGTTGTGGAGACCAGTCTCAAGTGGGTTTGACACCTGGTTCTGTAATACCACGTTTTTTGCTATCAGTGTGAGAGTGAGACACTGTTTTTAACATCATATAGCACCGTTTCTATTTCACAACGATACTATTCCAGCTTTCGTATTTAAAACTTTTTCTGAGTCATTATGTACCTACTTTCTTCTATTTCTATCTTGGACGCTCGCTATAGTGACTAACATTTGAAGTAAAATATAGTGAGGAAATCCTTACTAATATTATAAATGCGAAAGTAACTCTGTCTGTCTGTCTGTTACGCTTTCACGCCAAAACTACTGGACCGATATAAATGAAATTTGGTACAGAGATAGAATAGACCCTGAGGAACAACATAGGCCCTACTTTTTACCCGGGTGCGTTAAGTAGTTCCCTCGGGATGCGGGTGAAACCGCGGGAAACAGCTAGTCAATTATAAACCTTCACAACCCAGTTACCCCTTAGTTAGATATCCTTGCTTCTCCCCACCCAAAACGACTGTCAAAAATCTACAAATGACAGCCGGGACCAACAGCTTAACGTGCTTTCCGAGGCACGGAGAAGTCTCGGTATGACATAGATGTTCACCGATCCACAGACCGACCGCGCCAAGCACAGCTTAACCTTTGATCGGGCCGAACCGTGCGGCTGTTACGTAGCCACGAGCTCTTCTATGACTTCTCATCAATGCAATGCAAAAAAATCGACATCAATGCAATTGGCGTGAATGATATTATAAAGTCATGTTTGAACAATTGCAGGTTCATTAATTCCTTTTTAAAACTCATGCAAAGTTTGATTTCTGACGAATAAAGTGAGTGCTACACTCAAAATTTATAACTTTATTGGTACTTATAGTATACTAGCTGTTTCTCGCGGTTTCACCCGCATCCCGAGGGAACTACTTAGCGCACCCGGGTAAAAAGTAGCCTATGTTGTTCCTCAGGGTCTATTCTATCTCTGTACCAAATTTCATTTATATCGGTACAGTAGTTTTGGCGTGAAAGCGTAACAGACAGACAGACAGAGTTACTTTCGCATTTATAATATTAGTAAGGATGAGGAGCTCGTGGCTAAGTAACAGCCGCACGGGTCGGCCGAAAAGAGATTAAATTGTGTTTGGCGCAGTCGGTCCGTGGACGGGTGACCATCTATGTCATAGCGAGGCTCCTCCGTGCCTCGGAAAGCACGTTAAACCGTTGGTCCCGGTTGTCATTTGTAGATCTATGACAGTCGTTACGGGTACTCAGAAGCCAGAAAGTCTGACAACCAGTCTTACCAAGGGGGACCGTGTTACCCGGTACTGTGAATAGAATAGAATAGAAGAAGAAATATAAATATATTTTCCAAACATGACATTACAAATCGTACAACAAGATAAATTAAAAATTTCAAAAACCCCTTACGCAAAAATGACTTCAATCATTTTGGAAAAGAGCTAATACTCTTACACTGCTGGACCGATATTAACCAAACATAGCTAAGAACCACCGCAATGAAACTGGCTTTCAAATGAAAAATACCGCCTCAAAATCGGGCCATCCGTTTGAGAGCTACGATGCTACAGACAGACAGACATCGACTTCAAACTTATAACACCCCTCTTTTTGCGTGGGGGGTAAAAAAAGCCTCGCTATAGCTTAGCCATCTCTGTACACAATCACAAGATGTTATCTCCACTTCAGATCAATTAGATAGATACGCCATATTTGACAAGCTCCATACTTGGTTTGTTTGACAGTATCATGACGGGCGCGCGCGCGCATGTAAGCAATTATTGTAACATGCTCCGTGTTTATGACTTCATGTCAGGGTAGGCAGTGAGCGCAGGCTTGGAAATGGATGGGTAAAAGGTGGAGGGAGGGATTTGTGTATTGAAGTAAGAGAAGAAGTTTTCAGATGGTTGTCAGTGGTTTTCTTGCTGTCTTTCTAACTGTCGTGGTGGCCTAGTGATTAAGGCACCTGTATCTCGTGTGTGAGTGTGCGGGTTCGAAACCTAGCAAGTACTAATGTGATTTTTCTAAAGTCATATGTACTTTCTAAGTATATCTTAGACGTCACTGACTAACGGTGAAGGAAAGCATCGTGAGGAAACCAGGACTTAAAAAGCATGAAATCGCCAATCCGCTTTGAGCAAGCGTGGTGATTAATGCTCGTGCCTTCTCTGTATGAGAAGAGGCCTGTGCCCAGCAGTGGGACGATATAGGCTGATGATGATGATGATGTCAGTGGTTTTCTTGTTATTAGGAATTATGTCTTTACAATATCTTATAGGTAGGAACTATATTTATATATTTTTTTCTTTTATTATACTTTGTAGGTTAAAAGGTTTATAGAGGAGCTCGTGGCTAAGCAACAGCCGCACGGTTCGACCGATCAAAGGTTAAGCTGCGCTTGGCGCGGCCGGTCCGTGGATGAGTGACCATCTATGTCATAGCGAGACTCCTCCGTGCCTCGGAAAGCACGTTAAGCTGTTGGTCCCGGTTGTCATTTGTAGAACTTTGACAGTCGTTACGGGTAGTCAGAAGCCAGAAAGTCTGACAATCAGTCTTACCAAGGGGTACCGTGTTACCCGGTAACTGGGTTGTGGAGCTCAGATAGGCAGTCGCTCCATGTAAAACACTGGTACTCAGCTGCATCTGGTTTAGACTGGAAACCAACCCCAACATAGTTGGGAAAAGGCTAGGCAGATGATGATACCTTGTAGGTTAATGCGAATGTATGTTTGTTTGTGACGCTTTCACGGTAAAACGGCTGAACCGATTTGGATGAAATTTGGTGCGGAGATAGATAATA
Organism: Pyrrhia umbra; assembly: GCA_963891755.1. Taxonomy (NCBI): domain Eukaryota; kingdom Metazoa; phylum Arthropoda; class Insecta; order Lepidoptera; family Noctuidae; genus Pyrrhia; species Pyrrhia umbra. The sequence goes on from OY982944.1 coordinate 1,729,700, forward strand.
CCTTGGAGACGGTTAAAGTCTTGCTTGAAAAGTAACATTAGTACTGTAGAGGTTCTATGAAATATATATAGGAATTAAACCTTATTGGTTAAACTGGCCACACAATCATTTGAAATTAGAATGAAGGAAAGTTAGTTAGCAGATTTTTATATATTAGAATGTGAGTAGAGTCAAGTCGATCCAAGATCATGAAATAAAGCAAAAGTATTCTTTGATGTAATCTACGATACCTCCACCTCTGACTACGCAATCCCTACAGTACCTACTTGCTAGGTTTCAAACCCGTTGACTCGTACACAAGATGCAGGTGCCTTAACCGCTAGGCGACTGAAACATTTACTTTTAAATGAATAATTTAAAAAAAAATGTTTTTCTCCTATCTAAAGTCATAATTCTATAATTAGAAGAGTAAATTTTAAACTGGGAACACAGTGTGAATGAAATAGCAACACTTTTCTTCGCGATAAGAAAGAGAGCATATCCTCAGAGGTCATAGGTGGACGCGCGAAATAGCGATACACGAATTGTGTGCGTGCGAAAGAGATAGATATTGCGAAAAGGATTAAGAAAGTAAAAAGCATAGATTAAAGTTTGCAACAGATGTGATAAAGTTAATAGATACTTTAGAAATGGGGAAAAATAAAAAAAAAACTTATTTCATAAATGCGAAAGTGAGTTTGTTACGCTTTCACGGTATAACGTCTGAATCGATTAGGATGAAATTTGGCACGGAGATAGATGGGACTTAGGAGACGGTAATAGGCTGTGTTTTTATCCGGTTGCGTTAAGTAGTTCCTTTAGGACGCGGGTGAAACCGCGGGAAAATATATAACCCAAGTATTACAAAATAATAAAACTTATTTCATCTTCTAAACACAAAAAATTTTAAACCCATACAAATTTTGATATTCAACAGCACTATACGTATAAAAAAACTATGCAAACAAACAAACATCCCCATTCCTAAATACCGGCACGTGCCCGAGTGAAGCGGTCCCTAAATCCTAATGTCCCTAAATCCGTCCGCCACTGTCTCTAGGAACGCCCCAATTTACGGCTGCTCTTACGACTAGATAGAGGGTACTCATCATCATCATCATCAGCCTATATACTGTCCCACTGCTGGGCACAGGCCTCTTCTCATACAGAGAAGGCATGAGCATTAATCACCACGCTTGCTCAAGGCGGATTGGCGATTTCAGACTTTTTTAAGTCCAGGTTTTCTCACGATGTTTTCCTTCACCGTTAGTCAGTGACGTCTAAGATATACTTAGAAAGTACATATGACTTTAGAAAAGTCACATTGGTACTTGCCAGGTTTCGAACCCGCACACTCGTACACGAGAAGCAGGTCCCTTAACCACTAGGCAATCACGACTTACTAGAGGTTACTATTGCCAGATTAATTCCCAATTAAAATTATAAAAAACTAGTACTTTCCGCCCGCGGCTTCGCCCGCGTGGACATTTTTTTTTACACCTTGGGTTACACTATTCAAGTTTTAGTAAGAATCCCTAATTATTTCTGGAAATAAATATAGCCTATGACACTTCGTAAAGACGTAGCTTTCTAACGGTAAAAGAATTTTTAAAATCGTTCCTGTAGTTTTTGAGTTAAAACGTACAAACAAACAAATCTTTCCTCTTTATAATATTAGCTAGATATATCTGACAGATAGTTTAACTGGCACTTATCTAGCGTGATGAAACTAGGCATCTATTTAAACTTTCTGCTACGAATATTTTATTATTTTATTTTATAGATAGTTGAAAAAAGCCATTGTATTTAGGTTTAGTATTATTTTTGTCAAAATAATATTGCAAAAAAGTTAATTAAATAGCATTTTATAATAATAGTAATATTTTTTTTTTAGTAATCATTAATCACACTACTGAAAAAACTGTTTTAAATTTAACTAATTAAAATTGATTACAACAACTTTTAACTTACGTACCTACTAACTGTAGACAAAAGCGCCCGCCGTCTACAATACCATTTAAAATCTCAGAAATTTGTTTACAAACTTCATAATTATAAGAAAACGTGGCTACTTAAAACGAAAATCTTCAATAAACCACTCAGAAGGCACCAATCAAAGTACTTAACAGCTATGATAGAAAAAATAAGCGAATTCAAACAATCCTCACTTACTCTTTGACAGCCAAACTTTGCGTGGAAGTGAGACGGGTATACTCTTTAATGTTTGCGTGCGAGCGAGATGGCGTCCTCAGTTGGACCACCCAAGTCGCCGGTTGGCATCCGACAAACTATTCCAGTCCACCATTATAATCTTGATAGTTTTTTTTTTCTTTTCAATTATATATTTTTTTTGCGTTGTTTTAATTCGCGAATTTTGATGTGCAATCAAAAGTCACAATTGGTGGTGAAGTTTAGGTAGGTCCGGGTTTGATTCCGGTTGTGTAAATCACGTATTTGTTTTGATAATGGCACTAGTAATTATTATCTTTCTTTAACGATTTTTCTGATTGAAGTTTTAGTGCTATTAGAAGTAATCTTACGTGTTTTTCTTGATAAAATACTGTAAGTTAGTCATGGAGGCTTCTTTTTATTTAATAAACATACTATATTTAAATAAGTACTTTGTTTTTAGTTTCTCTTTGACTTTCTAGAACATTTTTTAATGTTTTCATGATGTAATTGTGCATAATATGTAGAATTTTAATTTTAATATTCCATTTACTCGCGCCAGTTTTAAATAATTATTTTTTTAACAACTTTCATCAAAAAGTAAAAATACATTTTTTTTTATTTCATCGAGACCAATTTCAAGTACTTAAACGTACGTTAAAAATAAGCTAGGTACACGGTACCAAAAAGTGGGTCCTATGGAGAAGAACCGGCAAAAAACTCCATGGATACTCTATTATCCAACATCCATTCAGTTATCAAATGTCTTTTAATATCTTGTCCTTGGTTTTCAATTCACTGAAAAGAGTCTTCGGAATAATTATCGCCTGAGGACATTTCTATTTTGAATTCAATCTTAATTACCTACATACTCGTAACTATTTATTACCAAGATAATTTATTGAAGTTAAAATATGCAAATAATTATATTTTATATCATGGACGGCATATTTTTTGCATGTACCTAACTTAATTGATGATTTACGTATTTTTATTTAAGATTTTATGATGATTACTGAGTCATTATTATTATAATTATAAGCCTGACGTTTTACTTTTCTTAATAGTTATTTAAGTAGGTACTATTTTATTGAACAAAAATTAGATTCTAAACAGTGTTATCTATGTATATAAAGTAATAAAAAAATGATCAATTGTTCTTTTATAATGCCTAAGCTTTTGAAAAGTACTTTTTTAATATCAAATACATGTACATATATTTATATTTTTGTGAAAATATCATAATTAATTGATCCAAATTAATTTCATCCGAGTGCATAACAAAATAAAAATTGATCACCGAATTCTATCAAGTATCAAGAACGCAGGTCGCAGTATTTCGGTTGTAATAGTCTAGAGGTTTGCACCAATACATTTTTTGATCTCATCCAATGATTGTACTTGTTCAGAACGATTTGGTGTGAAAATATACGAGAGGAAAGATTGTGCGGGCACGCTCTTTGAAGGTATCTAAGAATCTTTGAAAAAATCTTTAAAATTACAAATATCTTTGCTCTGAAATTCTAATCTAATATTATAAAAGCGAAAATGATTTTGTTTCACTTTTACGGTTAAACGGCTCAACCGATTTGGATGAAACTTATAGTATTATCAAAGAAAGCTATATTTTGACTTATAGTGGTTCAAAAAAATCCGTTGGCCGGTATCACGAAAAATGACATTTCAAGATGGTGGCTAGCGTTAGTTTACCTGTCAGCAACATGCATAAATAGCCATGTCGGACTCTATCTACTCAATTGTCCGCCACAACCGTCCAGCGCTCGTCTAGAGTCACGATCCCTATGTTTTCATCCCAAATGTTTGCTTAGCGCCTCTTTAGTACATTTTTAATCCAAAGTACATTGATAACCGATTGATGTGGACGCTGAGTGGTCCATCAGTAGTTAATGGGCTGCATCCGTTAATATTTAACTAATAGTTTACCGCGGTTTCACCCATAGCCTGAACTACGTCGCGCACGGATAAAAAGTATTCTGTGTTAATCCAGGTTATAAACTACTAGCTTCTGCCCCTTCCCATTGGTCTTAGCGTGATGATATATAGCCTATAGCCTTCCTCAATAAATGGGCTATCTAACACTGAAAGAATTTTTCAAATCGTACCAGTAGTTTCTGAGATTTGCGCGTTCAAAAAAACAAACTCTTCAGCTTTATTATATTAGTATAGATAGATGTGTGTGTTTTTTGACGGCACGATTTGCGTAGTGGCTGAGGAATTGGCTGCTGCGTAATGTGTTGTGGGTTCGATTCCCGCACGGGACAACAAAAATTGTTCCGAGTCTGGGTGTTTGTGCATGTGTAATGTATGTTTGTAAACGCACAAAAGAAATTGAGTGGGACAACGTTTAAAAACAAAAGATAACCGCGGTCTTCGTCAGCCTCTTGGCTGCGGGATGTTCGAAAGAGTTACCGCGCCCCCGGAATACAAAGGGCTGAGGAAGGAACATGGATGGGTTTTAGTCAGTAAGAGTCTGACACTCCCTCCCGCCCCACCCACGGCGGTAGGGATCATATGACCCCCATCCGAAAAAAAGGTATTACAAATGTCCACACACACGCGTTGACCACTTACCATTAGGTGGACTTGTTTGCCATCAAATGCCACATTACTTCAGTACAGCTTTAATCATAAACATCATTGATAACTCTGATTGATGTGGCGTACTTAAAGTTACCACTTATGATTAATAAAACAGTGGTTTCTAAAACAGAAGTTAACTATTAATAACCAGCGATTTCAACCGCGTGCCGAGAGGGATATACTTATTGCACCCACATAAAAAATACCCAATCTCCTCGCTCAATGTTCAAGCTATCCCCATACTAACTTTCATCTTATTCGGTGCAGCTCTTAAGCGCGGTTAAGCGTGAAGACGTTACAGACAGACAAACAGACTTTCACATTTTATTAGTATGGAGCTAAGTCCAGTCAGTGATTATGACTGCCAAAAAGTTGAGTTCATCAAAAAAATATTTGAGTACTATCATTTTCCCCCGGTATCGTATCCTGAGGAAACCACTTTACGAACCCGGATAAAAACTACCCTATGTTCTTCATCAGTTTTTAATCTATCTCCATGCTAAATTTCATCTAAATCGGTTCAGTCGTTTTCCCGTGAAAGCGTAACAGACAGGCAGACAGAATACACTTTCGCATTTACAATATTGGTAAGGAGTAAGGATAAATATAGCTGACTGGACTGTACAATTATACATTACTGATTATGATGGATCAGAAATATCATAAAAGCTAGAAAAAATAGTACATAATATATGTACGTTCTAAGTTTATTTAGTTTATTCAAAACTGCACTGACTAACGGTGAAAGAAAACATTGTGAGGAAACCTGGACTAAAAATTCTGAAATCGCCAATCCGCCTTGAGCAAGGGTGGTGATCAATGCCTAACATGCCTTTAAATATCTTTGGACAATAAATATAAATATAAATATAAACATGCCTTTACTGTATGCCTTTGCCCAGCAGTGGGATAGTAAGCAGGCTAATGATAATGAGTACAAATTTTCCATCCAGTTTCCGCTGCTACTGAGAAATTTAACTATTAAATTAAAAGACCTGGGGGGTTAGACAAGTGGCAAAACGCTAACGCTAACGCTAACGCTCAATGTATGGGAATGACATATAGCTAGTCGTAAACGAATGTCATTCCCATACATTGAGCGTTAGCGTTAGCGTTAGCGTTTTTGCCACTTGTCTAACCCCCCTGGGAATCTAACCCAGAATCATTTTCAATTCAAAACATTTATTTCAATTAGGCCCATGAATAGACCTGTTCAAGTGCTTGTTCACTTTTGAAAATCCAAAAAAAATATATTAGTAGCCAATTCCAAAACGTAGTTTCCTATCGAGAAGAAAGGGCAAGAAAATCCATGGTTACTATTTTATTAATTACTAGCTGTTTCCCGCGATTTCACCCGCATCCCGAGGGAACTACTTAGCGCACCCGGGTAAAAAGTAGCCTATGTTGTTCCTCGGGGTCTATTCTATCTCTGTACCAAATTTCATTTATATCGGTCCAGTAGTTTTGGCGTGAAAGCGTAACAGACAGACAGACAGACAGACAGAGTTACTTTCGCATTTATAATATTAGTAAGGATGTTTTTTTCAGTCTTTTACGATTCGTCAGTTCACACCATGTTCACACTGTCAAGTTTACGTGTTCCGTTGCGATTAGACGCAGTCGCATTGCGTCTGTGCGATTGGTTGTCGACTCAGTCGCTATATAAAGTTTATTATTGTTATTAATACTGGTCGTTTATTGCTCCTGGACGATTACTGTAGTGTACGAGCGGTGGGATAGTGTGGATGAGACGAGGAGATTTTTTTTTCGTTTTCAATTTCCTATAGATTTACAATAAGCAAACTCTTTATGCAGCTTATTCAACCGATTTTGAGTTATATTCCCTACTGATAAGGATGGCATTGAAAGCAATATTGTTAACAATAACAAATATATTCTGCATCTGTTTTTGTCTTGTCACCTTAGTAATAGAGCTTTAAATCGTTTGAACAAACAGTAAATAGGGTGCGTTTAAATGTCTAATCTCATAATAAATGGAGTATAGTTATATCAAATTTTTGATTCGTTTATGAATGTTTTGAGATTGCTGTGTGTTGATAATAAACTATAAAGGTTATTTTCCATTTTTTTTTTATCTTAATATCAATTATTTAGTAATGTTATCTAAACACTTATTATAATCCAATCCAATCTAAATTTAACCAGAAAAGAATTCGACAATAAATAAACAAATAAAGTTGACTTACACAGTTACACAGACTTAACAATACATGTAAAGAAAAGGCCTAAATTCTATGTCCACAAAATTCCAATAAGAATTCCCGCACATATAATAAGTCAGATCCACGCTATTCCAACGCGGCGCGGGCGCACGCGGCGGCCGCGTCGTGTGTGGTCCGGTGAAACGATCGCAGTATGCTCTACATAAATATATATTTTAGTTTTCATAAGAACTTCTATATTAGGGAATATTTTGTGTGATTCTCATAGGATTCTTGTTAGAAGGTTTTAGTTTTTAATATCAGGGGGGCTAGACATATAGCTAGTCGTAAACGAATGTCATTCCCAAACATTTTGTTTTCTATTCTATAGCGTTTCTATAGCGTTTCTGCCACTTGTCTAACCCCCCAGTTTATTTCGGTGGATTAGTACGGTTTTAAAAAAAACTATAATAAGGAATCTTTACTTAGTACCTAATTATTATAAACATGAAAGTGAGTTTTTTTGTTTGTTTATTAAGTTTTCATGGTATAGCGGCTAAACCAATTTAGATGATAGTTGGTAAGGAGTTATAATTGTTTTTTTTTATCGGGGAGTGCGAAATAGTTCCCCCAAACAAACATCTAGTATGACTCTAAATATGCTATTTATGTATTACTGTCCTACTTATGTGTTAATCCAGGATATGAACTATGTGTGTACCAAATTTCATCGAAATCCATTCAGTAGTTTTTGCATGAAGCAATAACAAACATTCATACATCCTCACCAACCTTTTATGTGTGAACGGCTGAATATATCGCGATGAAATTTCTCTCAGACCTTGATCATTTTCTTAAAGAATCACATTAAAAAAAATTACCCGAATACGCATAACGAAATCTCTATACGAAACGGACAAACCCACGGGAAAAAGCTAGTCATCTTGCATTTTTTTTTGCAAACAATTATTGATTGAGACGTACCTATAATAATAACTGATCTCAACGATCATTATTAACAAAAAACCAAGTATTCACGAATCTAATCGTTATTATGATTCATAATTTCATAGAAGTTTTGTTTTTCAAATTGGTATTAAAATTTGAGTATCATACTCGTAAAGTCGAAATATTAATTTTCTAAGCCCGTCGTAAGAAGTCTGTTCTAATTGATTTTAAGAAAAATGTAAACAAAGTCATTACCTATTTTGTTCTAATTCTGCCACAGAAATTAACAAAATGGCGTAAGGATGGCGCATTTATGTCAATTTCATGCTCTAAACATCATCATTCATCATTTAATGCCGATTTATTTATCTACTAGCTGTTTCCCGCGGTTTCACCCGCATCCCGAGGGAACTACTTAGCGCACCCGGGTAAAAAGTAGCCTATGTTGTTCCTCAGGGTCTATTCTATCTCTGTACCAAATTTCATTTATATCGGTCCAGTAGTTTTGGCGTGAAAGCGTAACAGACAGACAGACAGAGTTACTTTCGCATTTATAATATTAGTAAGGATGTGGAAAAAATAGAACAAAATAGGTTATGATTTTGTTTACATTTTTCTTAAATTCAATTAATACAGACTATAATATTATCTTTCCATTATCATCATCTGCCTAGCCTTTTCCCAACTATGTTGAGGTCGGCTTCCAGGCTAAACCGAATGCAGCTGAGTACCAGTGTTTTACATGGAGCGACTGCCTATCTGACCTCCACGACCCAGTTACCGGTTAACACAATATCTCTATTTGAATGTCTATCTAATTAAAAGATTGAGACCCAAAGGCTGGCTTTTATTTTGGTCAAAGGCTAAGCATTGCCATCCAACGTGGCAATGCCGCCAGTCTCTTGGGTACACTCCCAGTTGACGGCAATAAGGATATTTTTTTACGTAATTATATGTTTATATTGTAATATGCATCTTCATCATCAGCCTATACATTGTCCCACTGCTGGGCACAGGCCTCTTCTCACACAGAGAAGGCATGAGCATTCATCACCACGCTTGCTCGAGGCAGATTGGCGGTTTCAGACTTTTAAATCCAGGTTTCCTCACGATGTTTTTTCTTTCAGTGTTAGCCAGTGACGTCTAAGATATACTTAGAAAGTACATATGACTTCAGAAAAGTCACATTAGTCATCACGACATCATTAAAGTTTCAGACTAATTTCAATAAATTATATTTGATTTTTAACTAATTAAAAGATTTGGTTAAAATTGTACATTCCTACATTCGAACTGTTTCCTTTCAAATTTAATAGTCTTAACTTGAAAATAAACTAACGATGCTACACATTCTGAATTAACATCAATTTCTGACTATTTACTATCAGAAGCCGATGTTTGCCGAACGCTCCCGATGTTTACCGATCATGATCGACTTAAGGAACACCATCAATATTTACACTTTTCATGTTATAGCACCACAAAGTTAACTTTGCGGTTTCACCCCAAACGAATTCCTTGAACTCAGTACTTTCGAAAGCGCAAATGTAATTTTGTATTTTAGTATGACGGTTACAGATTTACATTTGCTGTTTGAAGACGAGCAGATGGAAGAAAATGTTTGGGTTTTTTAGTTTGGGGACCGCAAAATAAAGTTGGTTTTGTGTCAATATTAGGTTTAGTTATGACTGTGCATTGTAATGGTGATTATAGCTTTGAAGGAGGTGAAAACGTGAACCAATATTTGAATGCAGCATTTAATGTAGATCATGATGCATTTTTAGAAAGTTTTTGGTAGAATATACACACCTTTTTTTTTAAGATTGGAAATCATCAAATGTCTCTTCCCGCTGTGGGTGGAGCGGGAGGGAGTGTCAGACTCTTACGGATTAAAACCCATCCATGTTCTTTCTTCAGCCCTTTGTGTTCTGTCACCCACGGTAACACTTCCAAAAATCGCCACATGAGACTTTAAAAAAGGTCATTGTAATCTGCCTAGCCTTTTCCCAACTATGTTGGAGTCGGCTTCTAGTGTAACCAGATGCAGCTGAGTACCAGTGTTTTACATGGAGCGACTGACTATCTGATCTCCACAACCCTTGGTAAAACTGGTTATTGAAATTAAATGAAATTTATTCCACTTAAAATAGAGTAGATGGTGGTGGTAAATGGTGTTGGGTGATTTACAAACGTTCTTCTATTTTGCCACAAAAGCGACATGTGAAAATTTTAATATAATAAGCATCAATTACAATTATCTATACTTAATATAATAAAGCTGAAGAGTTTGTTTGTTTGAACGCGCTAATCTCAGGAACTACTGGTACGATTTGAAAAATTATTTCAGTGTTAGATAGCCCATTTATTGAGGAAGGCTATAGGCTATATATCGTCACGCTAAAACCAATAGGAGCGGAGCACCACTATTCCACGCGGACGAAGTCACGGGCAGAAGCTAGTAATCTATAAAATAATGACAAAATAACTCCCTTACTGTATAAAATGCTTTGTCTTGTAGCCAATGTTTAAGGCTTTTCTTAAACTGTACTGGTGGAAGTTCCTTTATTGGTTCTGATATTTTGTTAAATATCTGGACACACATAGCATAACAATTCTTTTGATATTATGTAGTCCTTGGTTTGAACCCTGAAAAGAAGTAAGGATACCAATTTTATTCAACTTCGATCCGAGTCGCGCCTATCATCAAATACCGCTAAAATTCATCGAAGTACATACACGCGCTAAGTTGAGCGGCGTCAACTATGACTCATATTAATATCTTAGCGGCTGTCTGTATGACGGATGGGGTAGCATGACAGATTTACTCGCGTACTGCATCATTGATATGGTTTTATTTTTAAAATACTAGTTATAGCATTCCGTTTTGTTTGGAGAATTTATTATTATTGTAGTTTTTATTGTGTAGGTATATTATTGGTTTATTTTCGTTTTTTTTTTTTTGTATTATTTGTTTGACAGCCGTTTGCACCAAAAAATATCTAGTTACTTAATCCTACGTGAAACGGAAAAACTGTCATTCAAGATCTGTCAAAATGGAGGATAAAATTGAATAATTTTGCTAATCCTTACTAATATTATAAATGCGAAAGTAACTCTGTCTGTCTGTCTGTCTGTTACGCTTTCACGCCAAAACTACTGGACCGATATAAATGAAATTTGGTACAGAGATAGAATAGACCCTGAGGAACAACATAGGCTAGGCTTTTTACCCGGGTGCGCTAAGTAGTTCCCTCGGGATGCGGGTGAAACCGCGGGAAACAGCTAGTATTTTATGTTTTTCGACTAAATATTTGTTTACTTAATTATTATACATATATGTAGTGATATCATATAAAATATTAAAGTTTGCGAAATAGTTAAGAGTGTATTTTTTATAGAATTTGGGAGGTGACACCACCAATCAATTTTTATAATTTTTATGAGCTGTCAAAACAATTGCCCCACATATTTTTTACAGAAAAGAAATCTGTGACTACTTACTTGATTTCAAAGCTACTTAAATTCTTATTTTTCAGCTAATTGAATATAATTCGAGATTTCAGGGCTGAAATTAAGTACTAAATTAATTTTAGCGAGGTTCTCTTGAAATCATTGGTTGACTTTGACCTTTTTACCCCTTGAGAGGTAGAATTTCTAAAAATCCTTTCTTATCGGAAGCCTACGTTATACAAAGAACACACCCTCCAAGTTTCAGGTCTCTGCGAGCGGTTTAGGCTGCGCGTTGATCCGTCAGTCATTCAAGACAAAGCATTTTTTACGTATAGAAGATTGTTTAAACAACTTATTTTCATGGACAAACAGACAATTTTGTTATTAGATAAATAAGTAACATCAAAATGTATTTATAATAGAATGTTTTAGTGAGTTTATTGACAGGATCTTTCTCACTAACTATTAACTATGACTTAGTGGTGGTTTATTTTCGTCCAAATTATTTTTAAGTTATTAGAGGGTGGCGATGATCTTTATAATGTCGACACTACTGCATTTGAGAGGTAGGCAGGGCTGGAGGTTTTTAGTAATTGGTGTGTAAGACATTTTACTAATTATCCAAATAAATAATTTTAAATGCGAAAGTGAGTTTGTTTGTTACGCTGTCACGGTAAAACGGCTAAACCGATTTGGATGAAATTTGGTACAGAGATAGATGGGACCCTGGACACTGTTATAGGGTATTTTTTATTTGAGTGCGTTAAGTAGTTCCCTGAGGATACGCGTAACATTGCGTGAGATAACTAGTTTAAACAGCTAGTCTATGCCTATGCCTAATTCCTTGAGAAAAAATAGGTGTAATTACATGTTTAAATAAATTAAAATTATTTATTTAACTTCACAGTAAACGAGCTTAAAATATAATAAGCAAAAACTCCAATTAGTTGAAGAAAAATAAATAAATGAAACGGGTACGATCTATTTTTGTACTAAATATTTCACGCTACATTTGCGGGGACGCTAAACGGCCATGATGGATAGCGAGGTACCGGCTAATTGGTGCCTAATTTTGTACGTCATAGCTCATGAATTATGATCCTTTAGTGTAATAATATATTAAGTTTAGTAATGCTCTTGAGATTTTGATTGAAGATTGCTTTTGAAAAAATTTCATACTAACATTTTCCTTTTTGCAGTTCCATCAAAATCAAAATATGCGGTTACTTATACGTGAAACGGAAGAACTGTCATACAGGATCTGTCAAAATGAAGGATAAAATTTAATAATTTTGTTATTATTTTTATTGTATTATTTTTTATTATTATTTTTATGTTATATTTGTTATGTTTTTCATCTAAATATGTATGATACATATTTAGATGAAAAACATAAAATAATAACAAAATTATTAAATTTTATCCAATAATAATGTTTATTTATTAATTATATCTATATGTATTGACATCATAAAAAAATACTAAAAGCACAATTTATTGACATCATGTTTTGTGATATTTGTAAAAGTATAAAGTATAAAAAGTTTGGTGCAGCTGGACTTTAAACTTACTTAAACAAAAGACTAGACTAAATTTCGGCCAAAGATTCAACATTGCCATGCAACGTGGCAATGCAGCCAGCCTTTTGGGCACGATTCCCGCTGACAGCGATGCGGATGAATATTTCAATGCCTAATTCCTTTAGTAAATTTTTATTATTCTTATGTTTTAATTATTGTAAATAAAAACACTATAAAAAATCTTGTATATTTACGTTTTTTAAATAATTGGTCAGTGGGTAAGCTCTACGTTGCTATTGGACAACAGAGTCCCTAACCTTTCGGAGGCGAACGTGGGGCCGAAACCAACACGCAGAAGCCCTTTGAGACAACTTTAATGACAACAAGTGACACATAATCAGCAATTATTCCTGGTATACACTATAGAAATGTACCCAGGGAAACCCCGGTTTTTGCAGGACTATTGCAAAACATGGAAAGACTACTTGAGCTATTGTGGTGGGATGATAGTGGACTAGGATATAGGCAACTATGGAAACCTATCACTAAACTTATTGTTAGCAAGACTGCCACATAGATTTGATATTATATATACATTAACAGAGCGTCATTACTGCCTCTAAAACAGATTTAAAAGGTTCTGTTTTTTTTTCAATATTTAATTTGTTTAAATAATTTTTGACAATTTAGTTTCGGCAGACCCAAAATTAAAGGCCGAGTGCCGAAACCGATACCAGTCAAGTTTTACATGATTTCCCATCACTAGCCTTTATAAAACTTACATCACACGATTACAAAACGGTCACAGACCACATCAAAGGGCATCAAGGCTCAGTAGTTAACAATTAGCGCGACATCCGCAGTTCGATTCCCAGTAGAGTACATTTAAATCATGCGGTTCGCTGTAATTCACTTGTTTTGATAAATGGGCCGTTTTATTATGAATTCTTTGGTTCGCGTACATCAAAATGGGGTTTGAGTATTTTCGTAGTAGGTATTAAATACTATGTTTAATTTAGTGTATGTAGTCTACACTAATATTATAAAGAGGAAAACTTTGTTTGTTTGTAATGAATAGGCTCAAAAACTACTAGACCGATTTTAAAAATTATTTCACCATTCGAAAGCTACATTATCCACGAGTAACATAGGCTAAATATTATTTTGGAAAAAAATAGGGTTCCGTAAGATATTTGGGAGAAATCAACCAGAAAAGTTACTTTTTTTGCGTACGCTACTAATCTCAGGAACTACTGGTGCGATTTGAAAATTCTTTCAGTGTTAGATAGCCCATTTATTGAAGAAGGCTATATTTCATCACGCTAAAACCAATAGGAGCGGAGCACCACTATTCCACGCGGACGAAGTCGCGGGCAGAAGCTAGTAGGTATTTAGTATAAAGAGGAGCTGGAGCGTGACTAAGTAACAGTCGCACAGGTCGACCGTTCAAAGGTTAAGCTGCGCTTGGCGCGGTCGGTCCGTGGATGGGTGACTATCTATGTCACAGCGAGACTTCTCCGTGCCTCGGAAAAGCACGTTAATCTGTTATTCCTGACTGGCATCTGTATATCGTTAGAGGTAGTCAGAAGCCAGAAGGTCTGACAACCAGTCTTGCCAAGGGGTATCGTGTTATCTGGTAACTGGGTTGTGGAGGTCAGATAGGCAGTCGCTCCATGTAAAACACTGGTACTCAGCTGCATCCAGTTAGACTGGAAGCCGACCCCAATATAGTTGGGAAAACGCTAGGCAGACGTAGCATTTTGTAGTACGTAATTATATACTTTTACTACACAATTTCTTATTTTAAGTTGAAGAGAAAAACACGAAGACTTTATCCTTACTAATATTATAAATGCGAAAGTAACTCTGTCTGTCTGTTACGCTTTCACGCCAAAACTACTGGACCGATATAAATGAAATTTGGTACAGATATAGAATAGACCCTGAGGAACAACATAGGCTACTTTTTAGCGGGAAACAGCTAGTATTTCTTATTGCTTCAACTTCAGTAATGAAAAAGGTAATTTACTTACTTCTTTTTATGGTATATTCTGCAGGTTTTACCAACCTAACAAGCCCTAGTGTCAGAGTTTTCTCAAATCCGCCTGACGGCCTCTGACATGGAATTGTAACAACGACTGCTATCAAGATAGCAGCCGGGGACGACGGTTCAACGTTCCAGAACGGGGGTGTAACACCACCAAGTTCCTGACTCCGGGCTGCTTTGTGACATTTTCCAATATCCACAAAGCGAGTTCGGTCCGACCCGGGATTCGGACCCGTGATCCCGTCGCGATCTCTAGACCAACGACGAAGTCAAAAAAGTTAATGAATCTGAATTAAAAAAGTTAAAAGTAAACTTTATATTCAGTAACTAACTGTCAGCCGCGGTTTTACATGCATCATGAGAGAACTACTTCACGTACTCGGATAAAAATAAAAACAATCCTATATCGTTCCCTACCTTTCAATCTATATCTGTACTAAATTTCATTTCAATCGGCTCACCCGTTTTGTTTTAGATAGATAGATAAAACATTTATTTAGTGCAAAAAATAAGACACACTACGAGAAAGAATACAACAAAAATAATAATTAATATTAAAAAAAAATAACAAACAATCAAAATGAAAACTAAAAAATATTATAAAAATACTTATGCTTAAAACATAGACAACATGAAACAAAAGAAAAAACATATACAAGAAATGACATTTATGACGGTAGCACGAAAAAATTAAAAAGAAAAAAAAAGTACCTACAAATTCAAATATGGAGAGGCCGTGCAGTGTGTGTCGGTGTGTCATAAGTTAGCACCAAATGTGTGTCCAGGGGCTGTACCAGCACGTGTTTTTGCAATCACTATTCAAGTTTGAGAGCGTGACACAGCTACTAACGTCGTATAGCTCCGTCTCTATTTCATAACGAAAATAATCTTGTTTTGGCACGTCATGGTAAGGTCCTATACCTACCGCTGGTATCCTGCTGGATGACGAACGGACGCCGAGTGGACTAATAAACACGAATTAATAGTGGCAAGTGGTAGAATTAGTTGTGTAAAGTGTGGTGTGAAACTCATCAAATATGTGAGTATTTTAATAAATTCTAATAACATAAATATAATACTTTCGGTGTAGGTTATGATATTATATAAATACATTATGACATTAATGTGATTTTATAATTATAATCCTACTTCCTACTAATATTATTACTACTCGAGACGAATCAAGAACAAAATGTGGGACGAAAAAAGAATAAAATGAAAAATTATTAATTTATATTATTTTGGGACGAAACAGGAATAAAATGTGGGTCGAAACAAGATTTTTTTGTGCGGGACGAAACTCGCGGGACGAATCAGGAACAAATCTTATAAACGCGAAGGTTTGTAAGACTTGAATGTATGGATGTGTGGATCTATGGATGTATGTTTGTTACTCTTTCACGCAAAAACTACTGAAGGGATTTGGATGAAATTCGGTACACACATAGTTTATAACCTGGATTAACATATAGGCTTTTTACTACTTTTTATCCGGCTGCGCGAAGTAGTTTCTTCGGGATGCGAGTGAAACCGCGGGAAACAGCCAGTATTGAAATCATTATAATTATTATGATATGTAGTTAAAAATTTATCACACCTAACAGACAGACCAGCAGGCTACTTTCCCTTTTATAATACTTGAATAGATATTTTCTATGACGCGACTGCCATCTTTTCTTTTTTCGGATGGAAAATCATGAAATGACTCCTCCCACCGTGGGGAAGGGAATGTCAGAAACAGTCTTACTTATAAAAAACCTGTTATCCGAAGTTTAACCATTTCTCACCTAATCCTTACTTAACGACGTAATCTAGGATAAAGCTCAAAATTCAAAACATTTCTTTCAATTAGACCATTTACAGGCACTTTTGAATTGTCAAATAATAAGAGTCAGTCCGTTAGTCAAAAAAAAAAAGAAAAATTGAAGCTATTTGCCCGTTCCAAAGCGTAGATTCCTATGGAGAAGAACGAGCAAGAAACTCCATGGTTACTCTTTTTCAACGTGTTAGTTTACAATATTTGTTTTACATTTGGTATAAAAAAGATGTGAGAACTACGTAATTTAGTTCGCATTACCCCTAAACTGCATTTATGGGTGAGATTTTTACTAATCAGTAGCTAAGCAGCAGATTAATAATTAATCGGACTTTATAAATAAGACTGTAATGTCTGAAACCCATCCATGTTCCTTCTTCAACCTTTTATGGCCGTACCACTACATGTTTTTACAATCATTCTTCAGGAGTGAGAGTGAGACGGAGCTAGAAGCGACGTATAGTGACATCTCTTTTTCGTGACGGAATTATTACTGATTCGATGCGTGGTAGGGCCTGTGGGAGGGCCCCGTCACTTAGCTAATATCTCTTTCGGCGCGCGTGGAATACTGGAATGGCGATTTTTAGGACAATATTTTTTGTAGTAAAGAAGTTGTGTCTTAAAATTATTTGTTATTAATTTCAACCCATTTGAGTACCATATGACAACCGAAGCCGTGCTTTCTGAGGTACATTTATTGGGGATTCATCATCTGCCGAGCCTTTTCCCAACTATGTTGGGGTCGGCTACTAGTCTTAACCGGATGCAGCTTAGTACCAGTGTTTTACATGGAGCGACTGCCTGTCTGACCTCCACAACCCAGTTACCGGGTAACACGGTACCCCTTGGTAAGACTGGTTGTCAGACTTTCTGGCTTCTGACTACCCGAAACGATTGTCAAAGATGTAGAAATGACAACCGGGACCAACAGCTTAACGTGCTTTCCGAGGCACGGAGGAGTCTCGTTATGACAAAGACTGTCACCCATACACGGAGCGGCCGCGCCAAGCGCAGCTTAACCTTTTTATCGGTCGAACCATGCGGCTGTTACTTAGCCACGAGCTCTCCTACATTTATTGGGGATTATTGGATAAAAATAATAAAATAATCGAATAAACGTAATATAATTTATTTATTAATTTCTATACATTTAAAAACTAGCACAGTCACAATAGCTACCCGGATAATAATATTTTATTAAATATTTACAATTAATAGACAAAAAAAAAAACAGAAATAAATTGGAAGAAATGAAATGACTAAAGAAGAGGTTTTTCTACAAATTAAAAATAGAAACACCATTTTTTTATTATTTACAGAACACACATAAATAAATTGTTATTTTATTTTAATCTAAATAGTTATATTTTATACATTATAATACAAACATAATTATTATGACGCAAATTAATAACTCTAATAATTTATTTAAAATTAAATCGATCCTCATTTTCAATTTCTGAAGTCTAATTTCTCACGTCAAGTCGAATTAATAGTCTTTTAAACTCAAAATTATTCGAATAAAGAATCATTATTTTAAATCTTGATAAATTATTAACATTTAAGACATTTTTCCTTATTTTCTTTGATAAAATGTTTAATAACACTTGTACAAATGCCTTGCTGTACTAATTTAAATAACAATACTATTTTTAAACATTATAATTAAACTTACAAACTATTTGGTTATCATTATCGCATCTGTATTTCAGTACTTTTTAGGCATATTAAAGACCTAGGGGTAATTTAAATTTAATATTGCCATCATAAGAAAAAAGGTCGTAACTACATTTTATTTCGATATTAAATTAAGTACCTAGTGTACCTACATATTTATAATCAGGAAAAGATACTGATTACGATTATGTAATTACTCAAAAAAAATTTAGTTACGCCCTTTCTTATTATGACGGCAGTATACAATCGAAGTTGTATCGATAAGTTTTTCAACGTCTCTATCGATTATTCGAATAAAATCGATCAACTTTGATAAAGTCGATCGACAGCTAAAAATTCATCGATCGTTGAAAAACCTTCGGCAAACACCCTACATTTTGAAAATTAAGGAAAAATGTTACTATTAATATATTTTGAAAGCCAAACCACAATATTAACTGCCTTATTCCTAATAACAGCATTTGTCTATAAGCCTCTTTTCGGTAACAAACTTTTTGTCCTAATATCTGCAGAAATTGAAATGATGAATTTTAATTTCTGTAATGGGTCTGGGTGTTCCTATGTATATGAATTTATAAAAGTATATAAGTAGTATATCCGTTAAGCTAGCACCCATAACACAAGCATGCTTGCTTGCATTGCTTACTTTGGGGCTAGATGGCGCTGTGTGAAATTGTCCAAAGATATTTATTTATTTATTTATTTATCTGTCATGTCAAAATAAAGTTTGATAGAAAGGGACAAAACAGTTTGGTAGCTAAAAGAGGCATATATGGCAATTGGCATTATTATGAATAAGATGGTAACAGCCGGTTGCACCAAAAAAATATGCGAATACTTATACGTGAACTGTCATCCAAGATCTGTCAAAATGGAGAATAAAATTGAATAATTTTGCTATTATCTTATGTTTTTCGTCTAAATATTTATGATATATGTTTAATTAATTAATATATGTATGTATTGATGTCATAAAATATATTAAAATTAAATTGTCTATACATATAAAATGCTTTGTCCAGAACGACTGACGGATCAACGCACAGCCTAAACCGCTGATCGTAGAGACCTGAAACTTGGAGGGTGTGTTCTTTGTATAACGTAGGCATCCGATAAGAAAGGATTTTCCGAAATTCCACCGCTAAAGGAGTGAAAAAGGGGGGCAAAGTTTGTATGAAACTCTGTCATTTTTAATTTGAATTCGTATAGAACATGCGGGCGTAAGCCACTGGCGGAAAGCTAGTAAGTAAATGATAAAAATATTGATGCAACCGACTGTGTGTTTAATACTTTTTCTAGAAAAATGTTTAAATGGCTATCAATACTATCAATGAGAACTGTACCAAGAATACAACAATACCTAACATTACTACGTTTTACTCAATAGGAATAAATAACGCTAAAGTCTATAAATATTTACACTACCAGGAACATTTTCTTCTCAAAGTACCATATTTTTATGTTAAGCTTAATTTAATTGTAAAATATCTTAGTGTAGTCTCAAAATGGCCATTTTATTTTATTTTTTTTACATATTTCACGTGAAACGAACGCATTGTTAGTAAATTATTCTTTATTTATTATATTTCGTCCTGTATTCAAAGAATTAATGACATTGTGGCATTCTATTAAATATATTCTGTCACTTTGACATTTCAATATTACCATTGCTTCGTATGTTAAAAAAAAACTAGTCTGCTTTATATAATGTCCTTAAACTGGACATTATGGCTTTCTATTTTAACTTTTTCTTTCATAATCATTACTAATCGACAGGATTTTTACATCAAAAATGCCACGCACAATTTTTTTTTCAACTGATTTTAGTGTTTAAGTTTGGATACTCATGAATTCATTATTTGAAATACATGCTACAGGTTTTTATTATGCAAATATTACTCATAGATTATTTTTTTTTTTTCTAAATCCTCATGCGGAAAAATGCCCGCTTTTCGCTTTTATGTGACATTAATCTCTTCTTCCTCATCGCTTTCTGTCACCGTGCTGTGATTGTACAGCCCTTGAGCCATCAGCTGTAAAGCCAGGGGGTTCCGTTGCCCATTTGCCTTCTTGATCTTCGCCCGTTTGTTCTGGAACCAGATCTTGATCTGAGCCTCAGCTAGACCCAGCTCTGCAGCTAAGCTTTGGCGTCTTCTTTCTGTCAGGTAGCGGTTTTCAGCAAACTCGTGCTACGAAGAAAAAGAGCTAATTAGTTTAAGAAAAAATACATAAAATGTCTATTAAATACAGCAGAAATTGAAGACGATTCGCGTTTGGCGCTTTTAAATGATATATATGAGTTGTTCCGCATCTGGGCATTTTGATGGGCATTTTCTGTGATCTGGCAAAATTTATTATTTTGCTTTTCTGTAGGCAATAGTTGTTCAAAGTGATATTTTTAATATTTACCTTTAATCTAGCAAGCTGAGCAGCACTGAACGCAGTTCTAGGTCTCTTCTCTTCAGGAGTCGCTTTCTTCTTCATCCTTCTACTTCTGGGACCTGTTGACAAAGAGAATTGAATATTAATTCAACTAGAAATGCCATCACTTCGAAATGTCAATTGTAGACGCTATTAAAAATGCCCGGAAAAGCGGGCGTTTTTTTGACACTGCTTTCGTAATGTTCGTTTTTAATTGTACCATACTTTAATTTAATGTTTTGCTATGAAAAGATTACGCCCTAGTTTGTATGAATTGTATGTCTTCAAATAATCACCATTATCATGATCAGTCTACTTAATATTGGTCCACTCTTGGATTTAGGCTACGCATCGAGATATATCAATAGAGATGCAATCCCGAACATTACGCGGTAACAAAAACGTCACAATTTTTTAGAATGCAGACGTAGCTTTGAAACTAGTAATCATTTTGATGTAAAATTATATCTATCTCTCTCACACTAACCGAAAAGTAATGTTCATGACATCTGTATGATAAGGATGGCATTTACTACAAATTTGCCCATACATTTACAACAAATTTGCCCATATTATTGTTAAAATCGTCCTGCTGTCACTCTGATAGATTCAAGCTGGCTACCAAGTGACAGATGTCATGAATTATGACTGGTCGCAACCTTTATGGCACGCATTTTGCTTGGTGATTGCACATCTAGTTACTTTAGTAACATATATATCTATGTGGCTACGTGTGTTATATTGTCTGGTCCTTAGCATGACGTACGCAACTTCCATTTTAATTATTCCGTAATTATTATTTTTTAAAGTAATCTTCAACATACTAATTAACTAATACATATCTTATTCATACATTCCCCGTATAATATCAATATAAACACCCTTTTCTGTCATTATGAACCATAGTTACTGTTATATCAATTCAATGTATAATTAGCTACAAAATATATAATTCAACTACTTAAAAATTTTATACCGAAATCATCTTAAGCCAATCAAATTTCACTGATAGGGTTACAGAACCATAAATACAATAAAACGAGGCGTGGCTACGGAACCCTTTCGTCGTAATTGTCCTTAATAAATTATTTAACGAACCCTAATAATAGTGGTGGGCTTGTAATACTGTTTAGTTGAATATTATATTATCGATAAATAGTGATGGGATATTATTTAATAGTATGTTTCTATGTAATTAAAATTTATTAATTTAATTTAATTAATTAAATTAAAAATTAGGTTTTATGATAGTTTTTTGTTGTAAAAATAATTATAGGGTTTTAAGTACCTAATGCGTAATTAAAAACTGTTCTTAGCTGAGTATACCTTTTTATTTTTCTAATATTTAGATGGGGGGCTGATTATTACTTAATATTTAAAAATAAGCATAGATTAGTGTCGTTACTTCAGAGCCTATAAAAAGATTGACAAGTCTGATATTACCAGATTTTTTCAGACCAGTTAAAATGATCTCATCTTGTTTATAATGTAACTAGCCTTCCGCCAGCGGCTTCGCTCGCGTGCACATTTTTTTACACTTTGGGTTACATTATTCGAGTTTTAGTAGGGATCCCTAATTATTTCTGAAAATAAATATAGCCTGTGACACTTCGTAAAGATGTAGCTTTCTAACAGTGAAAGAATTTTTAAAAACGGTCCAGTACTTTTTGAGTTAAAACCCTACAAACAAACAAATCTTTCCTCTTTATAATATTAGTATAGAAGTATAGGTTTTGTGCAAAAATGTACAGTAGTTGCAACTCAAATGTGAAGAAAAAATCTTCTAATCTTTTGTCGCACCCATCCCGAACACGACCTCAACTATTTAGCTTAACTTCAAACAGAAAATTGTATAGCCCTCACTCACCCTGTTAAAAATATTCATACCATTTCGTGATTTGAAAAAAAAAACAATAATTAAGTGTCAAATCCAATATGGCGGACGTACAATCGCGGTCAGAAGTGTTAGGTGTGAATATTTTACTGGCATTGGCGTGTTGGCATGCCAGACTATGATTTATTATGCCATTCATATGGCAGTACATAATTGTTAGAGAAATAGCTGTTTTAATTGGCTCTTTTCAGTTTTGTGTCGTTAAATATTTTTTTATAAGTGCCTAGGTATTTTTTCTATGAATTCTTGTACAAAAATGTTTGTTTGTTTAAGAAATTACTTGAACACAGGCGAATGTTATGTCGAAAACACGATGTCTATATTATCTTTGTATCAAACGATTTTGCATCACTCAAGACTACAGATGACATGATTTTGACAAATAGAGTGACATAACTGACAGATAAATCGAAAGTAGCCTCTTTTTTAGAAACTACAAGTTACATCTTAATTGTAACTATAGTCTGTACTGTACCAATTGATTTTACGAAAAATATAAACAAAATCATAACCTATTTTATTCTAATTTTCCCACATAGATAAATAAAATGGCATTAAATGATGTTTAGTGCATAACATTGTCATAAATGCGCTATTCTTACGCCATTTTGTTAATTACTGTGGCAGAATTAGAACAAAATAGATTACGACTTTGTTTACATTTTTCTTAAAATCAATTGGTACAGGCTATACTACTGTGATTTAAAATCTTATGTTCCATATTCAAGATTATCAGACTTTAAAAATAGCAGTACAGTTTCTAAAGTAACTACATTCAAAGGAGGCTTTATTATTAGACAGTATATTTACAATCCTTTTAAATACAATAGCACTTCCCTTCCTACACTAACGATAGCACAGATAGATAACCAAGCATACAACATTGCAACCACTAACGCAAAAAGAATTTATACTCTTCCTGCCAAAAGACAATACCACAATCAGACATTTTTAAACCGGCAGCCATCTTGCCCACTAGCGCCAAACGCCATTCCCACACTGTAGGCTGTATAAAATTCCTTTGCGAAAAAAATAAAGCCAGTACAGGAAAGCGGAGAAGTGTTTACGGCTGCCGTTTTCACGATAGTGTTAAATGTTGTGAATTTATTGCCTTAGGCTAGATGTTCGCGATTGTACCGGATTTTATTATTCGTTTTAAATTGTAATGGAGTGTTGATGGGTTGTGTGGGTTGTTTAGGGGTTATATGGGTGGTAGGGGGTTGTGGTACGTAATAGTGGTTTTGTAGGACGTTTTTTAAAAGTGCGTGAGTTTTAATTAAGTGTCAACGGTAAATTAAATATTTTTAAAATAAAATAGTTCAAATGCATAAAAATCAATCATAAATGGTAAGTAAAAATGAACTTTAGTATCCAAAAATAATTAATTAGTTAAAAAATATTTATTACAAAATATTTGGCCAAAATAATTACAATTTACACTTCTCATCAAAAAAATCGAAACACCTCGCAGTTTATGATTTGATAAGGATTATCAGAAAAATGTGTATATTTAGGAATAAATGTAAAATGTCATTTAATAGTGAGTAGTATGAGGTTTTTAAATCCTAATGTTATTGTTCTAAATTCAAATTAAGTCTTCATAGATTTCGTATTTTGTATAATGAGTAATTTTTACCCTGTATGGAATATGAAGGAAATGGGTAAAACAACACGCGTAAATGAAAAAAAAAATTAAGAAACGTTTATTTAATAACTTGTATTCCCTCCGCGAGCTCTTATTACTGCTTCCATACGGTTCTTCATCGATCGGATGAGAGTCACGATCACATGTTGTGGTATATTATCCCATTCCTCTTGGATTGCATTTTGCAGCTGGCTAAGTGTTTCTGGGGCTGGATCTCTTGCTCGAATTCGTCTCTTTAATTCATCCCATAGATGTTCAATGGGATTCATGTCCGGGCTTCTTGCTGGCCATACCATAATGGAGATACCGACTTCGGTAAGATAATCTCGTACGACGCCCGCGGTGTGAGCTCTAGCATTGTCGTGCATGAATATGAAGTCGTTGCCAATAAAATGTGCATAGGGCATCACATGAGGTTCAAGACACTGTTCGATGTACCGATGAGAGTTTAGTGCAGGCAGCCGTGGCCCAGACACAAAGGCAAGTTCTGTCTTACCGTCGGCGCTGATTCCTCCCCAAACCGTCCACGAACCGCCACCATAGCTGACCTTTTCTTCAATGCAGCATTGTGCAAAGCGTTCTCCATCTCTTCTGTAGACCTTGTTCCTTCCGTCGTTACCATACAGCATAATTTTACACTCATCAGAAAACAGTACTTTGCTCCACTGAAGGTATGACCAAGTTAGGTGCTCGCGTGCAAAGTTAAGGCGCGCTCTTCGATGGTCTGCAGTTAATTTCGGCCCATTCGCTGGCTTATGCGGTGCCAATCCGCGTTCCTTCAACCTTCTTCTTATTGTAGAGTCACTTACAGCTACTCTTCGTACAACGCGAAGCTGCTGCTGCAGTTGAAAAGCGTTAAGGCGTCGATTTCGTAAAGAAGTTGTTACAATAAATCGATCATCTCGCTCAGAAGTGACCCGATTCCTGCCAGATCCTGAACGGCGCGTGAACGAACCAGTCTCCCGATAGCGTTTGTAGACTCTATGAACAGATGATAAGCTTAGATGCAATCTTGCAGCCACAACACGCTGACTAAGTCCAGAATCCAGCAATGCCACCACTTGGGCGGCTTCTGCGGGCGAAGTATCCATATGTTTTAGAAAAAAAAGTTTTTTCAGACGTCCCAAAGTCACAGTAAATGAAATAAGAAACAAAAAGTTTAAAGACAAGCGCTAATTTTTAGTTTTTAAACGAGAAACGTACTCCAACCCTAAATACACATTTGTCTCAAAACAGTGATTAATTTCATTTATAGGATAAACAAATGAAATTCTAATTTCGAATTTTGATTTTTTTCTTCTTACTGTAATGACCAAACTGCCAGCTACACAATAATGTTTTTTTTTTCATGGAATTAATTCTCTTTTGTAAAAAATTAGGACAAAAACAATAAAAACGAAAGTGTTTCGATTTTTTTGATGAGAAGTGTATTTTCGTTCCACGATTATTATATATTTGCTCACATAAAAACGAATATAAATTAATGATATAAATTAATAGTTCTAACTGTTTTGCTTTTGAACTCAAATAAATAAATTTTAAAAACCGTAACGTTTACTGGTGTTGGCAAACCCCCAATATTGATCAAAGAAATAATAAATTTATAATCATTTTAATCATAATTTCGAAAGAAGAAAATATTACTGTAAAGTCGGTCACACACATTTGTGTGACTACTATTTTAAGTACTATTTGTAACGTTTTCGCGAGAACAAATGTCTGGGCAATGCTTTATATTACTTTTAAAAGCTATGTTCATGAAACTTTAAATTCTACTCACGCCACAAGAAATAAAGCGTGAACATAACAAACGAATCTCCGAGAATCAAACGGCAATTCACTTCAAATCGAAACAATAACGCCGCAATCAAAATTGTATTTTATAACCCCTAAAATAGAACAGGAAATCGTAAAACACTGGACTTCTGAAAAAGAATACAGTTACACCAACACTGAAAAATGCGTTTTAACGTTTACAAAATACAGTTTGTTTTCGTGTAACAGTTTTAAAAGGCCATACATCAGGGTAATAAAGGAGGCGAGCTAAATTTTTATTCGCGTTTTTAATTAAACAAGAGTCGAAAATGTTCCGGACATTTTCTGTAACGAGAATGGCGCGAGAAAATTGCCGGTCACTTTTAAAAAAAGAACGGACGCCATATTCCTTTTTTAAACACTAAAATTTACGCGGGAATGTAAGAAATATGGCGCTTAATATTGTATTCTTTTGTTTGGAAATTTAGGTTTTAAACTTTATTTACGTTTAGCTTGTAAGAGAGACTAATAGTATTATTATTTTATTCCATTACATGAAATTGTTTTACGTAATATTTGGTTACCTAGAAAATTAAAATGACTTTTACACTTGGAGGGCTATGAAATGGGACAGCTTAAAATCTTTTCAACACAAATACCTATACAAGCCAACTGTCTCTTATTATAAAGCAGTTAAAATAAAATTGAATACACAAAAAAAAATGCCTTTCCATTACTTTTAATCCAAACTTAAAATTGACAGTTTATAGATACAACCAACCCAAATTTACTGGTACCAGTGTAGTAATGTTAGTATCATCATAATTTCGACCCCCAAACGCGCATAATTTCAAGCCCAATACATCAACAACTAAATACTAGCAACAAAACAAATTAAGCATCGCGTAAAGCACTTAAAAGACATTATTTGAATGCCCCTACCCCCAAGTTGGGGCCATTAACATTCCTGCGAACCCCATCGGACATTAACGGGGCAAATGACGTCATATATCTATACATGATTATCAAGATTAATTCGTTTTAATTGTTACTAGTCTTTATTTTGCAGATCATCAGCCTATATATTGTCCCACTGCTGGGCATAAGCCTCTTCTCATACAGAGAAGGCATGAGCATTGATCACCACCAAGCCCGGTTAAGCAGTCGACAACCTCCTTCTAGGTTGACCTGCGAGATGCCATGAACAAAAAAAAAACATTGATCACCACGCTTGCTCAAGGATTGGCGATTTCAGACTTTTTAAGTCCAGGTTTCCTCACGATGTTTTTCCTTCACCGTTAGTCAGTGACGTCTAAGATATACTTAGAAAATACATATGACTTTAGAAGTCACATTGGTACTTGCCAGTTTTCTAACCCGCACACTCGTACACGAGAGGTGCCTTAGCCACTAGGCCACCACGACTTAGCCTTTAGACTTAGCCTGGATTAACATAGGATATTTCTCCGGGTGTGCGAAATTGTGCTGGGTGAAACCGCGGGTATCAGCTGCGTAGGGACTCAATATTTTGCAACTAAGTGTAATATAATCCAGAATAAGTTTGCATTACGTAAATATAGTAGTTTCGAACAAAAATGGTAATAGACATACAGACAACCTCTCACTACGAGGATATATAACTCCATTCCTCACTGAGCCGGTTTTAAACCAGTTTGGTTCAACATTTAACTGTTTAAAATAACGTTTATAATAACTCAATTAACTTTTAGTTAAGTTTCTACGTATATTTGAACTTAACTACTGGTCAAAATTCGACCAGCTTAATTCTAACTTAATATTGTCAATGTGAAAGTTTGTCATGATGTGTGTTACTCTTTTACGCAAAAACTACTACATGGATTACGATGAAATTTAGTATACACGTAGCTTAAAACCTGGATTAAGACCTTAGATTATATACATGTCTAGATAGAGCGTCAAGTGCGCGCAAACGTGTCAAAAAGTGTCAGCCAACAATTAACTCACAAGTGCTTACCCGCCGATCAGTACATTACGTAACCGTCGGTAAACCTTGTCGTAATTAATAAGTCTATTATTTTTATGTGATGTATGGGAGAATTGTATTAACTGTTATCATTATTTACACACACAGAGACGCATACGCACAGTGTAAAACGACGCCTGCACGCACACATGCTTGAAATTGTTGCCTCGTTTTCTTTGTTATGATTGTAGCGCGACGCTCCATCTAGACATGTATATAATCTAAGATTAAGACGTAGGATACTTTTTATCCGGGTTGGTTAAGTAATTCCTTCGGAACGCGGGCGAAACCGCGGGATACAGCTAGATAACTATATATTATTAATAAAGGAAAAAAGGTAATATTTTCCTTATCGTGTGGGCTGTAGGTTTAACTACCCTAACAAGCCCTAGTGTTAGAGTTTTCTCAAATCCGCCTGACGGCCTCTGACATGGAATTGTAACAACGACTGCTATCAAGCAGCCGGGGACGACGGCTTAACACCCTCTGAGACACCACTACCTATCTACTAGCTTTGAGAAATTTTATAAACCCACAAAATGATATTGGCCTTACCCGGGATTGAACCCGAGACACATTCACAACATTAGCGTTTGCGAACACTAGACCAAAGAAGTAAAAAATAACTATTACCATAAGTAGGTAATAAAAATTCCCTAACAATCTTATTGTAGGTATTTCAAAAACATGCAATGCAAACCACAAACCACACATGTTGTTAAAAATCGATTTCTTTACCGATTTTTTAAGCGATTATCGATTTATACAGCTTACTGATTAATCATGTTACTATAATTACATATATTACGGTTGTATGTTCACGACTTGATAGTTGAAAACGGGATAGGCAGCATAGGTTTAGGAAAATCATCCTTATAGAACTATTATTAAAAATCGAAAATCTGTCTGTCTGTCTGTAACGCTTTCACGGGAAAACGGCTGAACTGATTGTGATGAAATTTAGTATGGAGATAGATTGAAACCTAGGGAAGGACATATGGTAGTTTTTTTCGGGTAGTTGTCTTAGGATGCGAGTGAAACCGCGTGAAACACCTAGTATATCCTATATTTACGTTGAATAGTTCTAAAATTGTAAGTTGAGAATAACATTTTGTTTTAAAGCGCTCGCTGTGTGGAGATTGATTTTTCACAACACATACCAAATAATAATTGGATACGGCATTTTAGAAACAGCTTGTAACTTTACAACCGGTACACGGATTAAAATTGACAGAGTTTCATGCAAACTTTGCCCCCCTTTTTCACCCCCTTAAGAGTAAAATTTAAGAAAATCCTTTCTTATCGGATGCATACGTCATACAAAGAACACATCCTCCAAGTATCAGGTCTCTACGATCAGCGGTTTAGGCTGTGCGTTGATCCGTCTGTCATTCAGGACAAAGCATTTTATGTGTATAGAAAATATTGTTTTTACATTGTGATAGAACCTCCATTTTTAAAGTCAAACAATCTTCACACATCCGTCTCCCTAATACATATTCAGAACATGCGCACTAAACCTAATTCCAAACACATGGACTTTATTCCCTAAACGATAAAGCCTATAATCGCTTGAACATTTTTTTTATAATTTCTTCAAAAACATAAAAAAAGTATTTTCAATCGTATCTCTATGAGTGTAGAGTTGGTTTTTTATTGAGGTTTTTTTTTCGTCTAAGATTTTCTGCTTTGATTTTTAGAGGGCTCTTAAGGGTGGTTTCCTATTACGTAGAAATGCTTTGTTTTTAACACCCTCAAAGGTAGGGGAAAATTTTTTGTTGTTCAAAGAAAACTGTGGCTTAATATCACACGAAAGAAAGAAAGAGTTAAGAATGAGGAATTGAATAAAATCTATATTCATAATTATTGTACATGAATATGCATCTACACTAGACTTAGCTCGCGGTGGTACTCGAAAAATAAGAAAATGTAATTTGTCATTAAAATTAGTTCAGCAATTTAATCGTTGAAATTTACAAACAGACAAAAACTATATTTCGTCTCTCGAAAAATTCTAATACTACTAAGGTCATTGGTGCTAATTAACAAAAGACGAACCAGATCAAACTACAAAAAAAAATACCCAACGCAGGAATCGAACCCCGCACCTCACCACCGCACCACTTACCAAAATCAATAAAAATACTTGCAGGTAATCTTTAATGTAGGTATCAAACATTGAATGTAACGAGTTCTGCCTACCCCTTTATATTAAGAACAATCCACGATAAACGGTCCAAATCAAGTTATTAGGACATTCTTGATTAGCAAAAACTCCTGCGCATGGTGGGCTCTTCTTAGTAGCTAGGGGTGGGACGTGTCGATGATTTGTGTCGATGGTATCGATATTTTTTGTGGTGACGTGAGTTTTTGTAAATGTTTATAATTCATTCATACATCAAAAATAGAAAATACCAATACATGTGCGAATATTGACGTACAAAGGTTTTGCTATGAATAATGTGGAAGTAACAGCCTATATAAAAAAAAATACAATCCAATATGCCAAAGCCGACAGTCTTTATCTGCCTAGTAAACTGCTGACGTTAATTAGAGGGCAATTAATTGATATTTATACCTATTAATTTTACTAAAAAACGAAGACAATTTTGTTTTTCTATCCAAAATCCCAGAAAAATACAATTAGCAGTGAAAATAAATTTAAATATTTTCTAGCGTATAATTTTTATCGATACTATATGCCAGTTTTCTACAACATAAATAAAAATAAAACCAGCACGAATCAACTAAGCATACAATTGTCAATTTATTACGTAGACCTAATAATTTATCGACAAACCCATCCAAATTAGTGCACAATAATAAAACCATAATGCAAGCTAAAAATCCAGCCGAACCCGTAGTATATAGACTAGTCTAAAAAAATCAATACCATCCTTAAGCATGGCATCTGTTATGGCCCCTATACAATACCGTAAAGGGTTGCCATTAAAAATAAAGACGTATTGTTGCTTAGTGATGGGCCATCAATGATTATCGGATATCTGTTATCGATATTTTTAAATCACTTTTTTATACAAATGTATTATGATGTAAGGGAGAATACATTTTATTTAAATGTAAAGAAGATTATTGATTTGTAGAAAGTTACATTGAGTCATTATTTCGATGTCTTTTAAATAAAAACTAGCTGAAAAAAATCCACCTATGTTTTAATAAAAAAACAATTCTCAATAAATTACTACTAAAAATTTACTTTACAAATAATACAGTTATTTAATTTTAAGACGGTAATTTGAATTCAATAGGTAGCTAGCAATTAAAATTTATAATAAATAAAAACGAATATAATTTAACAACAATTACAAAAAACTAAAAAGAAAACATAAAACATTTACTAGTCTTCTATAATTACTCACTCAGTAAAACAAACATACAATTTCTAAATACATAGTAAAATTGCTTTTTAAAATAATAACAACTTTGTTACGAAGGGAACGATCTACAATGATATAAAGCTGAAGACTTAATTCTATAGTCTGTTTGTTTGTCATTCTGAATCTATCGAATTAGAAAAAAACTTATTGTAATTGAAAGGCCAATTCTTGAGCAAGTTTTATACTATATATAACATTATGCTTTAATCCTTAGGAGATGAGCAAAAAGCAAAAAAAAAATATGGTAAATTTTGATTCATACAATTTTGAGTGATTTTTATACACCTAATATGGACTATAGACCTCAGTATCTGGTATAAATTTCAACTTGCAAGGTCCACCCATTCCTGAGTAAATCAGTGCTGACACACGGACAGACAGACGGACAAGACAGTGATCTTATAAGGGTTTCCTTTGTACCTTTTGAGATACGAAACTCTAAAAAAGACGGGCGATACGATGTGACGGAGTTCGCGAGTCATAGCTAGTTTAGTCGATAAAATTGCTTGAAAACTTGTGTTACCGACTAATAATTATATTATTAAGCAATTTACTATGCAATAGAGGTTATTATTGGACATTTTGCTGTTGAATAATAACTT
This sequence comes from Pyrrhia umbra, assembly GCA_963891755.1. Lineage (NCBI taxonomy): Eukaryota > Metazoa > Arthropoda > Insecta > Lepidoptera > Noctuidae > Pyrrhia > Pyrrhia umbra. Next base: position 1,761,789 of record OY982944.1, read on the forward strand.
TGTTGATATGGTTAACTGCTACCAACTTCCTGAAGTTACGTTAAATTAAATAATCTGAACGTTATTGTGTGCAGAAATCGTTTTAATAATAACAGTCTACTGATATTAAATGGGTATGGTTTGTTTATCATTTAAATTCCTGAGTTAATCTAGATTTCAATGTTATAAAGAGGGGGAATGGGTTCTATGCAATTAGTACAAAGTAAGTGTATGCAAAAGGGATGATGCCATAGGATCTTTATAAAATGACAATCCAATATAAATTATTATAATGCGTTAGTTTTGCATTATATTCTCTATTCAAAATCCTAATCAAACTTTGGGACCAATAAAAAGTCGTTCGTAATTTAAAAAAATCGGGTTTTTTATTTGGCAGTTTTAATACTGTTCATAAAATCTATCGATCGATATATCGATAACTATCGCACATCCCTGGTTTTCCCTGTAATGCCAATTGTCACAGTAGCGGGAAGGTCTGCACTAATTAACTGAGATGGGTGGTACTTATAAACGGGGTACAGTTAAGTGATAAAGTGTTTTATTAATTCAATATTAATTTTGAAAATATTTATTACCGAAGTTTCAACCGCGTCTTGTATAAAATGTTTAACTGATATTTTCGATATACAAAATATTATATAAATAATAATTTAAAAGACTTTTTTTTTAAATTTTGGCTTGTTGACACTTCCCGTGACCCAAAGGCTGGCTTTTTCTTTGGCCAAAGGCTTAGCATTGCCATCAAACGCGGCAATGCTGCCAGCCTCTTGGGTACACTTCCAGTTGACGGCGATGAGGAAGAATTTTTTGACGCCATATTTTAGTAATTTTATATAAGAATATTTATACTTTTTATGTTTTCTAATGTGCTTAATGTAAATACTTTCTGTAAATAAATACTATTTAGAAGATGGTCTATCTGTGTGCTAAGTTTCATCCAATTCAATTCAGTAGTTTCTACGTGAAAGAGGATTAAACAAATTATTGATTTTTTTTTCTATCATGGATACCACACTTAAATGAACTTGTCCCAAGTATAAATAAGCCCTATAAATGTATTGACATGCATGAATGCATGTTTATCAATCAAATGTTAAGTACTACATGCACAAACATGAACTCTGAATAAAAAAATGAATGACATGAATATATTTTCCAGGAAATAAACACGCTTCTTTATGACAACAAAAAAATACTATGATATTAGTAATTAAGATTAGGTTATACATAATAATTTTATTGGTGTCCCACTGCTGGGCAAAAACTTGTTTATATTATGTATATAATATCTATCATCGAAAAAGATAAATATATTTTTATGGGACAAAGTGTAATAATCTAATTTTCTTTTTAATGTATTCGATTGTTTGCGTGTAGACTATCTAATAATTCCTCAGTTATTATTAAACATCTATCTACATAAATATATATTTTTATTAGCGTGGTTTCCTAATATCTTCTAGATATATTTACATTAATATTATTATTCTATGTATAATACAAAAAATAAAAAAAATAAAACACAGAAGTTAGGCATCAAAATATTCGTCCGCATCGCTGTCAGCGGGAATCGTACCCAAAAGGCTGGCTGTATTGCCAAGTTGGATGGCAATGCTGATTCTTTGGCCTAGATATAGGCCAGCTTTCGGGTCACGCGTGGTCATTTTCTTTTTATAATAATTCCTACGGAACCAGACACTGCTTAAAAGAAAAATACCAACAGTGAACGAATGAATGAATGAATTAATAATATTTTATTAGTAATACTTTTGTGTACAACTGTACAGACATTTCTATCATACGAAACGAAATTGTAGTTTTTCCGTAACTTTTCTGATTGCTTTTTTTTAATACTTTGTGTCTGATCAGGTGGGTACAACACCTGGATATCATCGCGACGGTTTAGTAAAGGGAGATAGACAGAGAAAGAGGAATGTATAATTATCAATACTTATTAAAATTATATCCTAACTAATGTTTCAAACCGTGACAGTGACTTTGTAAGTTTGTTCCTCTTTAATGTTTAAACGCCTGAACCGATTTGGATGATATTTGGTACGGAGATAGATGGGACCTTGGAGACGATTATAGGGTACTTTTTATCCGACTGCGTTTAGTAGTTTCTTCATGATGCGGGTGAAAGCGCGGGAAACTGCTAGTATAGTTATTATTTCGTGATTTTCGGATTGTAATTGTCACGTTCGGATGTGGTTTAGAAGTTTAACCCCTGCACGAAATTTAATGAAATTTTGCATACACACAGATAACAATTTAAATTAACACATAAGATACATTTTGTAACGCTATCTTGATACAATCCTGAAACAAACGCGACCGAAGTCACGCATAAAAGCTAGCTAAAAAAATCCAATGAAGATCCATTCGTCTGCAACCCACTAAGTACTTAAGAAACTAAAGGTTACGCTTAACTATTGTGCTAATAACCGTGGTTAGTGTTAACTGTGTTACAATGGTTACCATTTCGGGACATAGTATACAGTTACAGTTCAACGGCTAATTAACTCGCAAGTTTTTCGCGCTTAACGATTTTTAGGGTTCTGTATGATAAGTATGATGTTCATAAAACCACGGGGCACCGCGTGTTTTGTACACCAAATGTGAGAGCGAGACGCAGCTACTAACGTCGTAGCATTGTCTCTTTTTTACAACGAAACTATTTCTACTTTTACATGTCATGATCGTATGAACAAAGCTTTCCGCCAGCGTCTTCGCCTATACGTATTCAAATTAAAAATGACGGTGTTTTATACAAACTTTGCCCCCCTTTTTCACCAACTTAGGGGAAGAATTTCGGAAAATCCTTTCTTATCGGATGCCTACGTCATACGACGAACACACCCTCCAAGTTTCAGGTCTCAACGCTCAGCGGTTTAGCTTGTGCGTTGATCCGTCAGTCATTCAGGATAAAGCATTTTATATGTAAAGATAACTCTGGTTACCACTGAAGGAGTAAGCAATAAGCATATTTATCTAATTATATTAATTAAGTTATAAAAGTAGTTAATTCTCACTCATGGTTTGAACCCAAAACAATGCACGCTTGCGAAGATTATATCAACATTAAAATTTATTTTTTTGTTTTTGGATTTCTAGATACGAAGACAGTTTGAAAACTCAGCTAGTATAATTAATAATTGGTAAAAGAATGTTTTTTTTTATTTATATTTTTTTAATAATGTACGGAACCATAGACAAAACTCCACGGTCGATTACACACCTCATTCTATTGCAAAGCATAGACAACTCCGACGATAAACTCGTTTGTTAGGTTATATTCTCGGAAACTTTGTAACAGCCAAGAACTATTGTGTTAATTGATTAATTACTATTGTTGTTCGTTTATGAGTGAGTGGCTGTTTATATCCATGTGTGTGTGAATTAATATTTTAGAGTATACTAGTGTTTTACCGCGATTTTACTTATATACTGATATAAATACTTTATAAATTCCGATAAAATTAACATTTGTTCTTGCCCAGATTTCAATCTATATCCACAGCAAATATTGTCGAAATCGGTTCAGTCAATTCCATCTCAGAGGCCGTCCGGCGGATTTGGGAAAACTTTAATACTTGTTGAGTTCGATCTCTCTCATATACTGATGAAACTTCTGTATAATTCCCATAAAACCATATTATTAATTAATATTTCAAACGGGGTAGAATTTCGGAAAATCCTTTCTTATCGGATGCCTACGTCATACAAAGAACACACCCTCCAAGTTTCAGGCCTCTACGATCAGCGGTTTAGGCTGTGCGCTGATCCGTCAGTCATTCAGGACAATGCATTTTATATGAAATCAGTGATTTAATAATAAATAAAAGTTTATACTACATACATAAAGACACCCAGCATTAAAATTTGATTGCTAATTAACCTTTTTTAAAAAAGGGCGTAACTACTTTAAAAATAACCCAATAACCAAAAACCGTTTAAAAAATTTCTTATCAGTACCGAAAATATTAAACGATTCGAAAGTTCAGTGGGCAATAAATAAATATTTATAACACATTTCACACCTTATAAGAAAAAAAATACCAAAGCAATATATTATTTTAAAAATAAATTATATCCCGCGACAGAATCACACCTTAAACGCTACTGGGCGTTGCCAACATTACGGCAACGCAGCAAAATGGCGGACGATCGAAAAAAATATAATTGCACGTTATAATTGAGTTAAATTGTTTCATTACTTCACCTGTTAATTCTACAAACATACACACGGTGCTCATTGAAAAAAATCAATCGATTACCCTTCTTATTCCAATGGAAAAAGGACTTTATTCACTAAACAACATTTTGCTAACTGTAAATTTAAAATTGTATACCGTTATGGAAAATAAAGGTAGTGTCAATGTGTTAAGGGTTTCGCGTCGATATTGCGAAATTAAACTCTATACTTTGATAAATATGGTTGAATAATGCTAAATAGATGTATTTATTAATAATTGGTGTACTATAATTATGTTGTCAAGGCATTTTTTTTTAATAATGAGCGTTTTTAGCAGCGGTCGCGATGAAAGATCAGACCGGTTGGGTTCTTAAGCTTGACTGGGTGATTACGAAATTCTACTAGATTTTTTTCTTATCCATTAAAATGTTATTTTTGAGAAATTGTCTGGCAACAAAATGGCGCCTACTTCGGGGTAATGATCTCATTGTAACATTGTAAGTACTTTTAAATAAATTAAATCCTCTGTTTTATGGTAGCTTGTACCTTTTTCAAGGTTTTCTGAAGTTAATTACTAGGTATTCCTAAATGAGAAATTCATTCTAACCATATTTCTAATTGGTTTCTCTTACTTAAGAAGGTTTCACATTAATTATCTAGGATTTAATTGGTTTACGGGCAATTTTACTATCTCTAGTAAAGTACAGGTTAATCTAATCTACCAGATAATATCATGCGAATTATGTGCCTATTAATCTGGATGATTCATATTCATAAGTGGTGAAAGAAAACCTTTTTTAAACGGACTACCGACGCTTTTGCTGTGGACAGACTTTTTCTTCTATTATTTTGACATTTTAATTTCGTAGTTAGCTAAAAACTTTGACTAACCAACGTTGAACTAAACTAATAAAATTTAACCATGGTATAGCTATAAGCTGCTATATCAAACACCGTAGCTTTTGTCACTCCGACGGCGCTAAAGTCGATTGCAATTCAGTTGAAACTCGAGCTCCTTGCTTGAGGTGCAACAAAGTAATCGTCAAGTATGGGGTTTCACATAAACTATCGTCTGCCCATCGCAGTTCTCATGTTGTTTGTATACACACGAAACGGTCTAACTATCGTTATTGTAAATCTGAAAGTTACTCTGTTTGTTTGTTAGGCTTTTATGGGAAAATAGCTAAATTGATTGAGAAAAAATTTATTTAATTTTGGTACGGATTTACCTTGACCCCTGGGGTAGAGCATAGGGTAGTTTTTATCCGGGTGTGTAAACTAGTATTCTCGGGTTTTGGGTGAAACCGTGGGAAATAGCACATGAAGAATTAAGCTTTGTGCTGCGAAATCATTTTTGAATCGTTTCAATCTAGTTCCGAAGATAGCTCGTTACAGAAAACTTGCAAAGTAATTTATCTTTAGCTTTTCCTTTATAACTTTAGTGGAGACGATTTGACACAAAGCTTTCTTTAATAAGACTATGGAATAAGGAGTTCTATATAGCACAATGATTTAATAAAGTCCTTGTAGCCTAATCGATAAATAAATAAAACTGCTCCTGACTAACCCAAAAATAAAAAAAAAGAATAAAAAAGAAGGGTTTAAAATTTGCATAATATAATATTTCAATGTTTATTCTATAATTAATTAAAAATGTTTGTAAAAAATCATGTGAAAACAACACTTAAATCACTTCGATTGTTTTCCAGTGAAATTTCACATTCGTATTTCTTCCGTCATTTTCCCGCGTCACTCAAGTTGACAGCTGTCAAGACGCCATCTTGTTGACATGGAATGTCAACGGTTTATTGTGTTCCCTTCTAACATTTCTGATGGTTTTTCTTTGAAACTATGCAAATGACGATATTTTCATGGAATATTATCATATGGGACTTGATAATTTGTTATTTAAACCAACAAAAGTCCGCACCCGCGTGTAAAATTGTAAATATTATACCAATTGGTGTAAAAAATGCTAATTAGCCCTCAGTCTTTAACTAATAAGTAATAAGTGTTTTTTTACATAGGAAGTAGGCTAAAACTAATTTTAAACTCCAAATATAAAAAAAGATAGACCCGGAAATCCGCCCTTCAGAGCTTTATGAAATTAAAGGTGCGCAGAAAAACCATCAATCAGAAGAGTAATTAATTATGAAATACTACTATAATAAAGATCTAAAATTTTATAAGTTTGTTTGTATGCATCTCGGGAGCTAAATGCCTGATTTAAAAAAAAAACTATTACAAAACCTCATTGCTGCTCTGCTTAAGGTATTATAAGGTAAGGTTCACATATTCGAAGCTCAAAGCTCATTTTTATTTTCTTATTAAATATTTATTATTAATTTTTTTCCCAGGATTGCAACTAATAGATAAGTTTTATTCTAGATTTAATAACTCGACAGATATTCTTGTGTGAATCCCATGAGTTTGGCATTAAATTCTTATTGGTATTCATATTATATTTTTATTATATTTATTCATATTATATTCATTCATAAATGTGAAATAGTTTACATATAAATAGATAGCCCTTCTCTTCATACCGAATATGTGCATGTAAAAACAAAACGTAAAATTTTATTTGAAAAAAAAAATGCTCAACTGATTTTAAATGTTGTTATTTTTGTTTTCTAGTGAAAACCAACTTTATTCCAAAAAATATTTATTGTTCTAATTATAATTAAAAATATTTTATTTTAAAAAATAAGCTCAAAAAATTTCAAATTATAGTTTTTTTTTTGTTTTTTCCATGTGAAAACCAAGCTTAATGCAAAAAAACCTTTTTCATAGTATCCTAAGTGATTACTTACAATTTTCTCATAAAAAATTGCATTGTTTTAAAAGAAAAACTATTAAAAAATAAGTCCCACATACAATAGAAACTCTCCTGCAATATTAATGCAGTCGTACCTTATTAAAAATCTAAAAATTAACATACAATACGAAGAAAAAACAATAATGTGTTAAACATGATGACAGACTTACATACTATCAGTGTTTGAATATATTATTGACGCTAAATATTGATAAGTTAAATAAATATTTATTTATTTGACAAAGAATCTGTTTGTTCATAGCTAAAGTCATTTTATAGTGTATCTACACCAATTGATATTACAAAAATGTAAACAAAGTCGTATTCTATTTAGTTCTCATTCTGCCACAGAAATTAACAACATGGCGTAAGGATGGCGCATTTAGGTCAAAATGATGCTCTAAACATCATCATTCATTATTTAATGCCAATTTATTTATCTATGTGAGAAAATAAGATCATATTATTTTGATATTGTTTATATTTTTCTTAAAATCAATTTGATCAGACTTTAGTTAAAATACAATGAGAATTATTAAACTTGCAAGTATTTCATTGACGATAGATTACCGCAAAACAAATAATTACTAATATTAAAAATTGCAAAAGTGTATCTGTCTATCTGTTACGCTTTCATGGTAAAACGGGTGAACGGATTTAGATGATATTTAGTATAGAGATAGATTGAAACCTGGAGAAGGGCGTAGTATAGTTTTTATTACATTACGTCAAGTAGATCCTTCCAGAAGCGAGTGATACCACGGGCAACAACTAGTTATGAATAAGACAGAAAAAAACAAACGTTTCTTCATACCCTTTTAAACAAGAAAATAATTTTCCATATCGGTCCAGGCCTTTTTGAGTAGTATCGTAATAAACATACAAAAACAATTAACTCGAATTGAGAACTTCATCTTTTTTGTTATCGGTTCTAAATATCTAGGCAAACACAAGTAATTTCTAGTGAAAATTTTAAAATGTTCACAATAAATAATTCATATATTTCTGTCAATAACTAAATGTAAATAAAGTTACATTTTTGACCCTAAGATCAGCATGTTGAAAGACTTTGTCACTAAAAACTTTCTCTGGCGAAAGCTGATTCTAAGTAGATGTCAAACTAATGTCATTTTGACAGTTCATATAAATGACAGGTCACAAACACTATGTGTCAAAACAAACGATTTGAAAGATGTTGATTATCAAAGCTAAGATGCGTTTGCCGAGGTTATACCAGGGATGGGTGAGCGATTTAAAAAATCTGATTATTCTATTTCTCTGTTGTTACGCAACCGGCGGCACTGTGTTCCCGATTTTTATTATAAAATCTCGTTGATATCTGTGCAGAAAACAGAAAGTGACAAAAATAGGGCTTACCTAAAAATATCTGTACTGTTTTTAATACAAAAAAATCCAATTAGACTCATTCCAGTCAACCTATGAGTAAGATTGAGCTAATGTCAAAATAATGAAAAATACATAAAATAGTGAACGGCAATTTAGAAAAAAAATATTAAAAAAAGAAATTAAATAGGTATCTAAAGAATAAATAAACTGTAATAATAATTAATAACATAAAAATAATTACGAATATGGATTCGTAATAAAAATTAATAAAAAATGCATTTCCGATCATCACTAAAGTAGAGCATATTACCCTACTGTAAAAAGATGGCGTACCGACCGACGGTGTATCAATAAGCCTGTATTTCTTATTCGCTGCACTCATTCCTTTTTTCTAACAGGTTGGCAGACAACCCATGTCTCTTCTAATAGGAATACTGATACCACTATCTAAATGCCTAGAAAGTCATAATTTAATTGCAATTTGTGATAACCCCGTGGAAATATGACAATGTTTTGCCAACATTAAAAAAAAACGTTTTTTTTTTTGGTTTTTTATCTTGTTGTCGGTTCATGGATATGGTGGTAGAATTTGATATATATGTTTTGAGACAAACTATGTAATTATTATGAAAAAAAATCTTCAATCCTTATACCTGTTTAAAAATCTAAAAAAAAATAACAGAATCATTATCAGAACCTACACGAATAAATTGGTTTAAGCATACAGCTACTAACTTATATAAAAAAAAAACAAACAAGCTACATATTAAAATTTTAAATACAATAAAGATGTCCTATCTATTAGAATTCTCATAAAGGACACCGCATTCAACCTAATAACAATTCAAAAACAAAAAAAAAAGACAATGTTTTGAATAAATAAATTTTAATACGAAAGTCGTTACATCTGTAGTGATGTGTCAACAAACAGAATATACTCTGGTGTTCCGGATCATTTGGTATAGGTAATATATTTTAATGCATACACAATGAAGGCTCATTGTCAAAATATTTATGTATGTTTTTGTCCGGACGGAATATTTTACTCGTTCAAAGTTGTGTAATGATGGTGAGACACGAAGTTTCTATTGAAACGACTTAAAAAATGTGTTTTATTACTGTTGAATAAGCTAGATAGGATGATAATATCATCCATAAACATTGTTATTTTTTTAAGTAGGTATTATTTTTATAGATGTAGATCGGTACGAGTGAAAAAAAAAAAACTAAAAATAAATACCTACTTCACTGCAATACCTAAACTTAAAAGAAACAAGCTCCAATTACACTCAAATTAATCGACATCTGATCATTGTAAAAAAAAAACTTTCGGAAAACCTACACTACAAGTAATAAAAAAACGGAAGCTCCTGTTACACGCAAAATAAACTGTTTCTGTCAAAAAAAATTAAGAAGCCGTAATAAATCCACACAAATAAAAAAACACCCGTACTTGTACTGTACCGAACGATATTACCAACAGAGCCACAAAAAAGTAAAGAAAAAAAGGTTGCCACTTACCGGAACTAGGTCTGTCGCTATATCTGGTGCAATAAACCCACGCCGGCCATAATGTCCCATTCCCCGATTGGCTATTCGTATCTGTACTTCCACAAGTAGACAATGCCCCACTCGAAGTCGAAGAAACCACCGAACTAGCTGAGTCTGGCCTTTTTTGATTCTCAATAACTTTCGGCATTTCTCTTTCTTTAGGCACCTGCTCACCAATTTGGGAAACCGTCTGCCTTAAGCCCCCCAAAGGTGGTAAAGAGCTGAATTCAGACTCTTTTGATTTTAGGTAATCGAAGCTGTATTTTTGGAAGTCGTTCTGAGGTTTTGAGAGATCATAAGGCTTGTATAAGATGCTGTGATTAGGCCCAACTGGTTTGGGACCCTCAATTTTGTTTGTTTTCCTTAACGCGTTCAAACCGAATTCTGGGTGTAAAATGTTGTTGATTGAGAAGGCTATAGGTACCGACGGCTGTGGTCGTTGATTTCTTAGTTTTTCATTGTCGAATCGTTGGTCTTCTGGGTTGATTTGGGGTTTCACATCAGGCGTGTCAGGTCTGTAGTAGTTCTGGAAATTATCCATCTCATTTTGGTTTTCAGGGCTTGGTGGTGGAGAGTTTGGCTGCACTTTGACTATCATCATATTCGGAGACGTACGTTCGTATCTCGAGTCGATTGTGGTGCAAGTATACTGACTTTGGGGACAGTAGTTCATCTGGTTCTCTGCGTGAGGAGCAGGAACTCTTCCGGTGACAGGGCCAGGGCTGTTCGCCTGATTGGGACTGCAGCGGTCTTCAAAAGCCATTTTATTCACAATGTTCCGAACCAATTAAAAGTTTATTCTCCTCAATACATTCTATAGCACAGTCCACAAAGTATACAGTATAAAAATATTGTCAGCAAAATTTGAATGAGACACAGTCTTCACATTAATATTTATCGGAATCGATTAGCATGACTTCTTAATTCTACCGCACTAGTTTTTTTAGGCAAAGGGCGCGTGATGGACAGCCACGGCTGTCAGATTGAAATGTCAGTTGCGTGTGACACGGGTACTGCTCTCGGCGGCGGCTGCCGAGTGACTGCGCCCCTCATCTCGTGAGGGGGACACGCCCCCGAACAAACAAGCTTTTTACCCTTCCCCATTCGTTTTGTAGGCGTTAACCATCGGCTTTTCATTGCTCGACAACATCTTTTGCGTCTTTTATCCTTTTCTAACTTGTGGGTGTTATTAGTGGTAGAAAGAGATGGATGTATGACAATTGATTTAATCCGAGTGTGTATTTAGTGGGGCTCTGGCCAGATTTGTAATTCAGTTGTAAATTGCCTCTATGGCTCTTTCGCGCACTCATAATGTATCAATAATACTGGCGGAGCGCTTTGTACAGAATTTCAATTAAAGTTTGACAGAATTATTATATTGATAGACGTACGCCATGTTGAATTATTGATCGGATATCGGCGTAGTGGGATTTTTTAAAGAAATTATAACATAATACGTATAATTAAGTTGTGTTAGTTAATATGGAGGCGATAAAAATCTACAATTGTTGGCGTATTATTGCTGAATGTAATTACCGTTTAGGGTTCTGTAAAAATGTTGCGAATTTTCGTTTTGACCTGTTTCAAGATATTTTTTATAATTTTGTATTTTTTTGATCGTGCATTTTGACTATTTTTAATACAGTTTATATACCTATTAATAATAAAAAGCTTTTTATTGGAAGAGACGGCCATAGTATTGCTTAAAAAAATGCCTTACTGGACCTTAGCCGTGCTTTAATAATTTTCAATAACGACCTATATTTTTTAAATACTTACAAAATTTCACTAGACCCTGACGAATTTGATTATTTTGATGTAAAATTACAGTGTTCTAATCAAATTGAATTCAATGCGACGGGAAAAAAAACTAATAATAGGTACCTATATCTAAGCACAACTATTTTAGTTTATTTTAAATGTCTTCCTTCCTAAAAATAACCAATGCATTTTTAATTCTAAAATAGGTACATTTAATCATACGGAACCCATCTCAATCTACACCCACTCGTCATTCAAACGTTACACCACTTTACTCATAATCTTTTTATAGTTTCAATTATTTTTATAACGACCACAGTTTCACACTTTAAAAATCTTTACGTTTCTCAATAAAGCACTCGCCTCATTTCAACTAAAATAAGCGTATCAATCAGATTACCGATTTAATCATTAAATTAATCAACTTAATAATTATTAATCAATCAAGAAATAATTTTTATTATATTTAACAAGTTGTAACCTAATTAGTTTTGTGGAAATAAGATACTAGATTGCATTGTATCGTAATTGAGTTTTAGAAAATTTTGTGACCCCGGACTAAAATTATAAAAAACATAGACATTTTTTTTTCCGGACACTGTTTTAAAATTTGTTTTAATTTATTGCTTATCGTTCAATTAATAGGGATCGGACGCAACCCGGACGGACCTAAACTACAACAAATCCGGGGAAACCCGGACGGATGGTAGCCCTATACCTAGATAATGAAGATTAGATTATTGCTCGGTAGTTTAATTAGTCTTTAGATAATGACTAATACTAAAAAGAGCCATAAATTACAGAGTGTACCTACCTTCGTAATATACTTAATTATCTACTACCTAATTTTAGTAGTAGCGGTCATTAATATATCTAAATGATACCTATAAGGTTCTCTTAAAATTATCTGCAATCAATTAAAAGGTAATGTTTAAAATTGTCTGCACTAAATAAAGAGGTAATGTTTGTTCGTTTGTACGTAGGGCGTAATCTCTGAAATTACTTGATAGTTTCCAAAAAATCTTTCAATAATAAAAAGCTACAGAGTGTTTAGCTTAGTATTCCCTCTAACTTAGATTGGGATTTTTAAAATTTTATAACATATATTAAGCTTAACTTTTTTTAGTATTTACCAACATTACAACATAAAACCAATCCTTTTTTGTTATTTAAAAGTCGATCTAATTTACTGTAGTCTATTATTACCTACAAATAAAGAGACTGACGTCACTATGTACCTACACCATTATTTGACTCCGTCATACAATTTAATTGGTATCTATAGAATCCCGTGACCGTAACGCGCGTGCCTAATTTAACCAGCTGTGACAAAAGAGGTTGTGTAACGTTGAGTATTCAAGCGGAAGATTATAATGAACAATGGTATTTAGGTAATTTAGGTACTACTAGCTTCCCGCACGCGGATTCGCCCGCGACTAAAATCTACACTTTAAATCGGGCAAATAGCTTCAATTTTTCTTTTTTTTTGACTAACGGACTGACTCGTAATTATTTGACAATTCAAAAGTGCCTGTAAATGGTCTAATTGAAAGATTTTTTTGAATTTAGAATTTGTGGGCGAAAGTACGAATTCAAATTAGTAAAAGTGTCAGAGTTTCATACAACCTATGGGGGTGAAAAATGGCCCCCTTTTCACCCCCCACATCTTAGTAAGACTGGTTGTCAGACTTTCTGGCTTCCGACTACCAGTAACGACGGTCAAAGATCAACAGATGACAGCCAGGACCAACAGCTTAACGTGCTTTCCGAGGCACGGAGGAGTCTCGCTATGTGATAGATGGTCACCCATCCACGGACCGACTGCGCCAAGCGTAGCTTAAGCTTTGATCGATCGACCCGTGTGGTTTTAAATTAGCCACGAGCACCTCTGTTCGGATAATCTGATACCGCTAAATATAGAGAGCTGATACTGCGATACTTATTAAGTTTAAGACCTTTGAAGTCGCCTTTAAACACATCGTTTACCGACAAAGCAAAGGTCAAACGTTAACCTGATGAATTATTGAACAGTTTAATATGGTAATGTAACACCTACATTAATTTATTGTATTAAACACTAGCTGTTTGCCGCGAATTTACGCACCCGGATAAAAACTACCCTTAGTCCTTCCTTTGGTTTCAATCTATACCCATACCAAATTTCATCTCAATCAGACTTGGCGTTTTCCCGTGAAAGACACGAGTTACTATCAAATTTATAATATTACTAGCTGTTTCCCGCGGTTTCACCCGCATCCCGAGGGAACTACTTAGCGCACCCGGGTAAAAAGTAGCTTATGTTGTTCCTCAGGGTCTATTCTATCTCTGTACCAAATTTCATTTATATCGGTCCAGTAGTTTTGGCGTGAAAGCGTAACAGACAGACAGACAGACAGAGTTACTTTCGCATTTATAATATTAGTAAGGAAGTAAGGATCAAGGATTGAGAATTTCTGAAGAAAACCCACAATGAGTAGGAATTCATTTGAAATATGGCTATTTTTACCACCTCCAGATAAGTACCAATTAAACTTGTCTACCAGATAAGTTCACACAAATAAAGTTCGAGTTATGAATTAATCTAGTAGATAACTCCTGTCTACAAGTGGTAAAACAGGCTCGTTTCACTCAAAAAGGCGACAAAATATTATAAAAAACACGTTGAAAATTTCCTCAAATTACCATGTAAAAATAATATTAACACTAGGCTGTAAGCGCCGTCGGCTAGACAATGTGTAAACGAAAACAAAAGAAAAATAAACCAAGATGGCGACGATAACTAGCGAGCTGTCACTTCCCGCCTAAATAGCTGTCAAATGTCTAGTGAGGCTGTGGTCATACTCACAGAGGTTTTACAAATAATCTATTTATTAACTATTTTCCGCAAAGCATAATATCTCGGCTTTTCGACGTCTGCTACCAGTCTAAGCGGATGCAGCTGAGTACCAGTGTTTTACATTGAGCTACTGCTTATCTGACCTCAACAACTCAGTTACCAGGCAACACGACACACCTTGGTATGATTGGTTGTCAGACTTTCTGGCTTCTGACTACTGGTAACGACTGCTGCGGGATGTTCGAAAGAGTTACCGTGCCTCTGGAACATGAAGCAAATGGATGGGTTTGAGTCAGTAAGAGTCGGACACTCCCTTCCGCCCCTCCCGTGGCGGGGTCATTTGAAGAAAAAAAAAACCGTAACGACTGTCAAAATCTACAAATGACAGCCGGGACCAACGGCTTAACGTACTTTCTAAGGCACGGAGGAGCCTCGCTATGATAAAATTGGTCCACGGACCAACCACGCCAAGCTCAGTTTAACTTGGTATGGTTGTTACTTAACCAAGAGCTCCTCCAGTAGGAATCTAGCATGATGAATTTATATTAATTATCACA
The DNA here is from genome assembly GCA_963891755.1 of Pyrrhia umbra. Taxonomy (NCBI): domain Eukaryota; kingdom Metazoa; phylum Arthropoda; class Insecta; order Lepidoptera; family Noctuidae; genus Pyrrhia; species Pyrrhia umbra. The sequence goes on from OY982944.1 coordinate 1,776,854, forward strand.
ATTATTTAAAAAGTCATCAATACTCCAGCCGCTTATAACACTCGCTAACAATGAGACCTGTCCTTACAGTTGCCAGTACGTCGGCCGCAGACACCGCAGACGTTATTGTTTATTACGAAGAATATCGATTTGTCAAGTTGTACGTATGAAAATTATCGACTCTCGATTAATATATTATCGATTAAAATATGTGGGCTGATGAATAATTTGTAGGGTGATGCGTAGGAGGCCATTTTCGCTACGTATGATAGTAAATTATGAGATGGTTTTCTTACGATCATTATTAGCCTTGTCTTTTCCTATGTTAAAGTCGGTTTCCACTCCCTTAAGGGTAGAATTTCGGAAAATCCTTTCTTATCGGATGCCTACGTCATACAAAGAACACACCCTCCAAGTTTCAGGTCTCTACGATCAGCGGTTTAGGCTGTGCGTTGATCCGTCAGTCATTCAGGACAAAGCATTATATGTCTATATTGTGTATTTATATATGTAGAGAAGCATAGACAATAGACGAGATATAGGTAATATTACCACACATATAAGTTAAAGTTGAGTAATTATTTTACTAATAATGCAATTAAATGTAAAGATTAAGAACCAATTTACTATCAAATAGGAACTAATTTAATAATCAGCTAACAGATATTGTACTGGGTGTGGAAATCGACTCCAAGTCTAGACATAATAATAATAAGTAGTTGAATAAAGGAATAAAAAGCTAGATTAATGAAAAAAAAAACATTTTTTCTAGTCTCATTAAAATCACATACTAATTTTCATCATCTAACATAAATGATCAAGGAAGTGCAATATGCAAAGAAAAGCGCATCGCTCCGGTTCCGAGCTGCGCTTGCGCCGCGTCTATTTCTGAACGTCGTGTGTGGTCCGAGCGAGGCGTTTGCGTGCGCCGGCGCCGGTTAAGGGGAAGGTGGCGACTGGAGTTAGTAGTTTAGGATGTACGTATAATAAGATTGGTAAATAAAATTAAGGGATTTTTTTTTTATTTCTGTAAAGGATTATTAGGAAACATTAATTAATTTACATGCTTAAAAATACTTAAGGGTACAAAAAATAAAATTCAAAAAAGGAAGAAAAAAAAATCACCTCAAGGTTAAGCGTCAAAATATTCCTCCACATCGCTATCATCTAGGGAATAATTAAATGAATTGATTGCAACGCATCTATTTAACTTTATATTTTTATTTGCAATTTATTTTTTTATAGATCTTATAGCAGCAATAGAAACATAAAAAAAAAAAACAAAAAAACTTTTTAACTAACTTCAAAAAAAAGGAGGTTCTATGTTTGGCTGTATAATTTTTTTTTTTGTTTTTTTTGTGGATATGTATCCACCGATTGGTCATGAATAATATTGCGGACTGATTTTGAAAATTATCTTTTGTTTCACTGTGCGTTACATAGGTACTACCAAATTGGTCGCATAAAAATATTGATATTTATGATCTGATAATGAACTTCCGAGATATGTATTTCTAATATAAGTCAGGCATAAGTCGAAAAGGTTATGAATCCTAGGCACCACTAAAAACGTTAAATAAATACTTTTGTACAACAACCGACATCAAAAAACACTGAAAAGAGAAAAATAAATTGACTTTTTATTAAAATGCTTGTGGACCAATACATTGCTCTAGAAGTCGACGGCAAAAACCTCACAACAATAGCTTAGAGCCACCTATGGTGTTATAGAAAAAAGAAAATATTTACTTACTTTTACGTTTTACCCGCTTCCCGAGAACATAAAACGCCTACATAAAAAAATAGCCTATAACTCTCCTAAATCCCCTCTATCTCCATACTAAATTTCATCCAAATCGGTTTAGCCGTTTGGCGTGAAAGAACAACAAAATTAGTTTTATTATATAGTTGCTAAGTCTTATTATGTAACTATTTTGTCCCTATACATAAATAAATTAGTGGTTAGAGAATAGCACAAAATCTTTGCCTTATTTTACTAGTGGCTGGCACATACGTACAATATCGTGTAGTTTCATACATACATAGTAGCTATAACTTACAGCTTTACTCTTATACTCCCTACTAAACAGAAACGGTCTATTTGTTGTCCCACTGCTGGGCACAGGTCTCTTCTTACACGGAGAAGGCATGAGCATTGATCACCATGCTTGTTCAAGGCGGATTGTGGATTTTAGACTTTAAGATGTTTTCTTTTACTGGTAGTCTGTCAGTCACTTGGAAAAAAATCTTTATAATATACATAGATCTTCGTTATTATGGAGAGGGGCTTATGGCTCAAGCACTGTAGAGGTTTAATATTGCGAAAACGTTTATTATAATCTAGCCATGTACGCAGGAGATATTATAGTGCACGCTCGCTTGCAGACACAGGTGCATTCTCTATTCCCTCACTCTCACAGTCCTCAGGGTCGGCAGTCCGACACGACCGGGGAGAGACCAGGCGCAGGACCGACAGCGACACGTGCTCTCCGAGGCAAGGAGAAATCTCGCTATGTTAAGGAAACGGTCACCCGTCTATATATTCTGATCCAGCCTGTCCCTTGCTGTCCTTCCCCAGCGACGCCCTAAGCCGAGGCCCGTACCCCACTAGAGGGTGCCCTTAGCGTGTAGTCGCTTAGTTTTGTAAGTTAAGCCCTGGCTGGAGGCCCTAAATTCATTTAAGGCACTTCACAGGCAAGCCCGGTTAAGCAGCCGACAACCTTCTAGGTACGGTCGCCCGTCCATGGGCAGACGGCGGCTAGCACAGCTTAACCTTGCTAATCTATCGATCCGCATGGCTGTTACTTAGCTGCGAGCCCCTCCGTGTACACATAAAGTCGTAACGTAAACAATTTAGAGAATTGCATCAAATTGTCATTCGTTAACTCGATAATAACAGCGCAATCTTGTACTATTTAATGCACGTTTATTTAACAACTAGCTTTCCGCGAGCGGCTTCGCCCGCGTGGTCTATACGAATTCAAATTAAAAATGTCAGAGTTCCATACAAACTTTGCCCCCCTTTTTCACCCCCTTAGGGGTAGAATTTCGGGAAATCCTTTCTTATCGGATGCCTACGTCATACAAAGAACACACCCTCCAAGTTTCAGGTCTCTACGATCAGGGGTTTAGGCTGTGCGTTGATCCGTCAGTCATTCAGGACAAAGCATTTTATATGTATAGAAGACTAGCTTCTGCCCGCGACTTCGTCCGCGTGGAATAGTGGTGCTCCGCTCCTATTGGTTTTAGCGTGATGAAATATAGCCTATAGCCTTCTTTAATAAATGGGCTATCTAACACTGAAAGAATTTTCAAATCGGACCAGTAGTTCCTGAGATTAGTAGCGTACGCAAAAAAGGTAATTTTTCTGGTTGATTTCTTACACCTTGTGTCCGAAAAACCCAAATATCTTACGGAACCCTATTTTTTTCCAAAATACAATTTAGCCTATGTAACTCGTGATGATAATGTAGCTTTCGAATGGTAAAAGAATTTTTAAAATCGGTCCAGTAGTTTTTGAGCCTATTCATTACAAACAAAAAAAGTTTTCCTCTTTATAATATTAGTGTAGATGACTTGGCTTTTCATTCGAGTTCACTTTAAAAGGACGTTTTGTACTAATATCCTTGCTAATATTATAAATGCGAAGGGCACTTTGTCTGTCTGTTTTTCTGTCTATCCGTGTGTTGTGTTACACTTTCACAGTAAAACGACCGGGCTGTTTTTATATGAAATTTGGTATTAGCTGTTTTTCGTGGTTTTACGCACACCTGGATTAAAAATATCCTATGTGTTAATCTATCATCTATATCTATACTTATAATAAATCTGTAGAGAAGTCAATTCTGTACATGAAATATATTTCCAAAATAACTATCAGGGGGTGATTAGGGATCGATACTGATGCCAAAAATGCAATCAGTAATTTTTTTGTCTGTCTGTCTGTATAAACGTTATAGAAACAAAAACTACTCGACGGATTTTAACGAAACCTGGTACAATTATTTGTCATACTCCTGAGCTGGTTATAGTATACTTTTCATCACGCTACAAACAATAGGAGCAGAGCAGTGAAGGGAAATGTTGTAATTTTGTTTAAACGCGCTAATCTCAGGAACCGCTGGTCCGATTTGAAAAATTCTTTCAGTGTTAGATAGTCCATTTATTGAGGAAGGCTATAGGCTATATATCATCACGCTAAGACCAATAGGAGCTGAACACCACTATTCCACGCGGACGAAGTCGCTGGCAGACGCTAGTATAGAATATAATCTAAGTGTGTACCAAATCTCATCCAAATCCACTCAGTAGTTTTCGCGTGAAAGAGTAACAAACAAACACACATCGTACAAACTTTCACATGTATAATTTTAGTACTATTAGTAGTATTAACTGCAGGTACTAAAAGTTCAGCTAGTGTCTGTCACTTTTATACATACGTACGAACAAACTGACATTTCCATTACGGCAATATATTCAATACATAGTACGTAATATCTTTCAAGGTGATTCCTAGGAAAGACTGAAGATTATTTAATAAGAACAGACGTGATCCTGTCTTGAGTACGACGAATACGATGCTACATTTGTTGCCTACGTAAATAATTCAAAGATGACACCAGAATAAATTGGTGCACTTTTTAGGGTTCCGTAGCCAAATGGCAAAAAACGGAACCCTTATAGATTCGTCATGTCTGTCTGTCTGTCTGTCCGTCCGTATGTCACAGCCATTTTTTTCCGAAACTATAAGAACTATACTGTTGAAATTTGGTAAGTAGATGTATTCTGTGAACCGCTTTAAGAGTATGACACAAAAATAAATTTTGGGGGTCCCCATACTTAGAACTGAAACTCAAACATTTTTTTTTCATCAAACCCGTTTTTTCTTTCCAATGGTCGGAACCCTCGGTGCTTGAGTGCGACTCGCACTTGGCCGGTTTTTATGAGTTGTCAAAATGCGTTTTTTCATAGGTTTTGTATGGTAATACAAAGTAGTGACCGCACTTTTATTGCTAGTAAATTGGCTAATCATTATTTAATTTCAAAGCTACAAAAAAAATATAATTTTACAGTCCATTTAAAATATCTCTGAGATTTAGGGCTAAAATTAAATGATTTTAAAGACAGTGAGTTTTGGAATTATGTATTTGTTACTAGCTTCTGCCCACGATTTCGTCCGCGTGGAATAGTGGTGCTCCGCTCCTATTGGTTTAGCGTGATGATATAGCCTATAGCCTTCCTCGATAAATGGGCTAACGGACACTGAAAGATTTTTTCAAATCGTACCAGTAGTTCCTGAGATTAGCGCGTTCAAACAAACAAACTCTTCAGCTTTATTATATTAGTGTAGACTAATGTCACAATAAAATAAAATGTTCATTTTTCCTTCAACATCGCTTCTACATTTTTTAATCTTCTTTTAAACACACAAATATGTAAACAGATTGTGACAATGGTGACCATGGATGTTATGAATAATACAACGGTTCTGACAGAGCCACTGCAAGCAAGGGTAGTTGGATACGATTCAACGAATTATATATTCATCGCCTAATGGGTAGATTCACCCCTCTATTTGTTCTATAAAGGTGAAAGTTAGAATCGTAGAGTATATTCAACTGTTTCCTTGCATACTGAGGAAACTTCTTGAAGTACCTGAAAAAAAAGCAATCCTATGTCCTGCCCCAGGTTTCAGCTTATCTCATCATCTGCCTAGCCTTTTCCCAACTATGTTGGGGTCGGCTTCCAGTCTAAACTGGATGCAGCTGAGTACCAGTGTTTTATATGAAGCCTATCTGACCTCCACAACCCAGTTACCGGGTAACACGGTACCCCTTGGTAAGATTGGTTGTCAGACTTTCTGGCTTCTGACTACCCGTAACGTAAGGTTTTCGCCTATCTATATACCAAATTTTATCTAAATCGGTTCAGCCGTTTTACTGTGAAAGGGTAACAGACGAACAGAGCCACAATTCGTTTCGAAATTATGGAAGTAACTCTGTTTGTTACGCTTTCAAAGCAAAACGGCTTGATCGATTTAGATGAAATTTGATATAGAAATAGGTTGAATACTGAGAAAGGACATAGGGTATTTTCTGTCTGGATGCGTGAAATATTTCCCTCAGGATCGAGAGAAACAGCGGGCAATAACTAGTAAAATTATAGATTAGAACGTCTTTAATACTATATGAACTTGTCTGGTGGATAAATTTAACTGGACCTTTTGCGGATGAGGTGAAACTGGAGATAATAGCTTATAACATCATCATCATCCTATATATTGTCCCACTGCTGGGCACAGGCCTCTTCTCATACAGAGAAGGCATGAGCATTGATCACCACGCTTGCTCAAGGCGGATTGGCGATTTCAGACTTTTTAAGTCCGTGAGGAAACTCACGATGTTTTCCTTCACCGTTAGTCAGTGACGTCTAGAAACTATGACTTTAGAAAATTCACGTTGGAACTTGCCAGGTTTCGAACCCGCACACTCGTACACAAGAAGCAGGTGCCATAACCACCGCCTTACAGACGGACATGTGTTGCTGGGAAGTTTGTTGCGCCACTTCTTCTTCCCAGCAAAAAACATAGTAAGTGGTGAAGGGCGGGCATTTTAGGGGCTGTCTCTTGTAAATTGACGTTCAAAAATGCTGAATTTCAGCCTAATTTGAATAAATGACGCTTTAAGCTAAAGTTTTTTACCTACCTAATTACAAATGAACAGTAAAAAAAACATCATTGAACATTTCACAAATATTCTTTATCGTGACATCAAATCGAAAACGTGTGAACAGCCATTTAGAACTTCACACATGACCTGTCAGATTTGACAGATGAACGAATGAACATTAAAAAAAAACACTCACTCGCTCATCGAATGTCAAAGCTGTCAAACTTGTCACTCTAAGTGGAAAGAGATAGAGCTATATGATAGTAGAGCTATCACGCTCTGTTGTGTGAAGTATTTGTGTAGACGTGATCTCTAACCTTTTAATTACACTATTTTCTTTAGTAAGTGTAATTTTATCTGTCTTTATTGTAATTATGTATATAGGCACCTATTTTTTTTATTCATAGAGTTTTTTTTTTTCATAATTACTGACAACCTGTCTTACCAGGGGTATCGTGTTACTCGGTAACTGGGTTGTGGAGGTCAGATAGGCAGTCGCTCCATGTAAAACACAGGTACTCAGCTGCATTCGGTTGAGACTGGAAGCCGACCCCAATATAGTTGGGAAAAGGTGAAGGAACCAGTGTTTTACATGGAGCGACTGCCTCCACAACCCAGTAACACGATACCACTTGGTTAGACTTACCAAGGGGTATCGTGTTACCCGGTACCTAGGTTATGGAGGTCAGTTAGTCAGTCGCTCCATGTAAAGTTGGGAAAAGGCTATGCGATGATGATTTGTATGGTGTATCTATGCTGATAAGTTTAAGGAAAAATACCAAAGTTTTTTTTTCAAAAAAGTATTAATTATTTTACGATGATTTCTATTATTTGAAATAATCTGCACATTATTAATTATCCTATCACTCCTCCCCAAATATATAAATCATATAATGTTCCTACACATAATAAAGTATCGCCGACCTATAAATAAGGTTTGTACAAAGCGCGGCCGGGAGGCGTTGCATTAGTCCTATTGTAGACACACCTGGCTTCTCTCATGGTATGGTGACCATGGCTTGTGAATATGCAGGATAAATATAGGACTTTCAATTAAATACAGTAAGGACTCTAAACTAAAATATAAATGTGATAGTTTGACATAAATATTTTCTTTACAAAAATTGCAAACTGACACAATAAACAAAAAATATTTGACTATTGAAATATCGGCCCTAGGTAAAGTCGCCCGCAGTTTTTACAATACTAGGTATTATAGAATTTTTCACATGTTATTGTAGGTTTGAGTGATGTAAGCCAAATTCGTTTTTAAGACCTAATTATTTGGTTTAGTTTATGGATTAAAGTGAATCGACAGCCACCAACCACGCATAAATCCAAACATCCTGCTTCAATCAAATTACATATGGAAAAAAAACCACTCTCCACTCCTCTGGTGGCTGGCTGGCCGGGGATTGAATTTAGGATTCCAAGATCAGTAGACACTTGCAATCTCGAGACCAATTATGCAATCAGATTATTCTATTATACCAACTTCTTATCAATCTCCATTTTATAATATACAAGCTTTCCGCACGTGGCTTCGCCCGCATGGACATTTTACATGATCCCTTATTATTTCTGGAAATAAATATAACCTATGACACTTCCTAAAGATGGTGCTATCTAACGGTGAAAGAATTTTTAAAATCGGTCCAGTAGTTTTTGAGTTAAACCCCTACAAACAAACAAATCTTTCCTCTATAAATAATTATATTATAATATTAGTATTTCATATTTTAATCATCTAATTTAATATACAAAACATCTGTCACTATCCACAAATAAATCACAGTCACCCTACCGCACACCCCAAAATGGCGGTCCCATATTCCGTAATCTGTGGAACATTTTTCTTAATCTACTTCCATCGGCTTTTGGGGCGCGGTTCTAATGGTCATCATTATGTGGCGAGCTTATATTTCCTGTGAACACCACGGTATTTACTTGATTTTTGATTGGAATATTGTAATATGACGTTTTTGTATTCATTTTAGATTCAGTTTGTGAAATACCTAATAATTGTATGAACAGTGACGAGCTATAAAAAAAAAAGAAAAAAAAACTACTTGGGTAATGTCACTTGACTTAGGCGGGAAAAATATCTGAAAACTTAATAATAATCTTGAGATATTTAATGTGAATCTTTATTATATTATTATTATTGTACCTAATTAATTTCTGAATTAAACAGAACTGCAATTAAGGCACAAAAATGGAATACCTACCTACTTAGAAAAAAATTGCCGCTACTTCGTTTAAGAAATGTATGTTTATACAAAGTCGGCGCCTCACTTCTGTGTATTATCGGTCAAGAAATAATGGCTACCGCCATTAGCATTCCGCGAAAATAAAATATTTTATTCTGTAAACCTTTTATCCTGTACCCCATACCGAATCAGCGCACATATAAAATGATTATCACCAATATATCGTAAATATATTATTGTGGACGAAAATATTATAATTTTCAATTCGAAAAATAATAAAAAAGCTCACTTAAAACTCGGGCATAAACAACATATCGACCAAATATATGAGCCGATTAAAACATTATTAATATTTGTGTCTCTTTCTTGTTTATATGTCCATCCCTTGCTGGGGTCATTTTGAAAATCGAACGCGGCATGAGCGCATGGAATTAGTGCCGCTTTTTCTTTCCCGCCGCGAGTGATTTGAATTTTTATTTATATTTTTTTTTTTTGTATAGCTAAGGACGCCATGTTGGTTAGGTTTTTTTTTTGTTAATTATCAAATGCTTTGAAACATACGTTTTGTGTTTTTATAGCGCAGTCGGGAGTGTCATTTGGAGCTGATTGCTTTGTATACAGTAGGTATTTTTATGTGGAGTCTTTAAATTTAAGAATTATGGAAAAACACATAGGAACTGGTGAAGGGCGGGCCTTTTGGGGGTGGGGGCTGATTTTTGTCAATTTGACGTTCAAAAAGTGCAGATTTTCAGCCTAATAAATTACTACTTTTGATTTTTAAGATACCTAATAGCTCTAGTTTCACACGTTAAAGGAAAAATAAGATGAATTCCAGTTAAAATATATTAATATTGCTTCCTAAATATTTTGCACTCTGAAATGAAATAGTTTCAGTTTTTTTTCAGTTACTTATCTTGTAATTATTATGAAAAAAAAAACATTTTTTGTTAATTTCTGTTTACATATTTTATTATTAAATTAAAAATATCACAAGTAAAATTAAAACATATTTTTTGATAGATAAACGGGTAACATCCAAACGTCCGCCTAGAAAACTCAGTTTAATATAATTTTTTTTAGCAGAAACAACAAGACTTAAAATTTTTTGGTACATTTAAACAAAAAAACAACACACTGTATCCACCCACCAGATGATTTCTTAAATATCCTTATTTCCCAAAATTTCGAGTCTTTGAGTATTAAGTTTTTTTCTGTGACTAACAGACGGCAGATGGGATTATTTTTTATATATATTCAACCAAAACACTACGGATCTAATAATTACTTCAACTTAAGCACCAACGGTAGATTGAAATCTTTATTTATTTAAAGTTATATATATATAAGTATAGTTTATTTAAAGAATTGGTAAAAAAATTTTATTTTCTGAAGGAAAAGCTGCAAATGAGCTTTTGTTGTTTTCTTTAGTATATAAACTACAGAATAGATTTGGATGAAATCTGGTACACACATACATAGTTTATAACCTTTTAAGCTACACTTGGCGCGGTCGGTCCGTGGATGGGTGACCATCTATGTCATAGCGAGACTCCTCCGTGCCGCGGAAAGCACGTCAAGCTGTTGGTCCCGGCTGTCATTTGTAGATCTTTGACAGTCGTTACTGGTAGTCAGAAGCCAGAAATTCTTACAACCAGTCTTACCAAGGGGTATCGTGTTACCCGGTAACTGGGTTGAGGAGGTCAGATAGGCAGTCGCTCCATGTAAGACACTGGTACTCAGCTGCATCCGGTTTTGACTGGTAGCCGATCCCAACATAGTTGGGAAAAGGCTAGGCAGATGAAATAATTTATAACCTGAATTAACATATAGGCTACTTTTACCCGGGTGCGTGACCTAGTTCTCTGGGGATGCGGGTGAAACCGCAGGACACATCTAGTTTTGAGATAATTTTGAAAAGTATTAAGATAATTATAAATGAGACGAGGAGCTCGTGGCTAAGTAACAGCCGCACGGGTCGACCGATCAAAGGTTACGCTGCGCTTGTATTTTTTTCAAAATGAGCTTGAACTAAACATAATCTATCGATATAAGCAAGAAAAAAAATATATATATCTGGTACTTTCCGAGATATTAAAACGAACAAAGTTGTATTTCCAATACGTTCCAAAGAAAATCAAAACTTTAAAGTGCTCTCCTGAAAAGTAGCTATTTTGTAGATCTGGCTTTTTTCTACGACAGTGTCGATCTATGTCACAGCGAGACTCCTCCGTGCCTCGGAAAGCACGTTAAGCTGTTGGTCTACCAGCTCCTCCACAGTTTCGCATAACACCCGAAAACCGGTTCATTAACTCTGAAACTCACTTAGGCCCAAGTTCACCGACAAGATAACGCTCCGATTAACTTAAAACAGCTGTTTACCATAAATTCAAACTTCCAACTTTCGATGGGTGACGTATTATTTGAGATTTTTATTCCTGGAACGGTCGATTACCAAACCAGAGTTGAACTAGAAATGAGTAACACGACAATTCCAGCTTCCAGGGGGCCTACTCTAACTCACCGAAACGAAACTTCGGAACGACCGAGAATAGACGATAACTTTTTTTGTGGTGCGGTAAGGTGCGATCTGATGCTCTGTACATAGAGGGATGTACTTATACTATCCATATATAACAATTGTTTGAACCTCACCGCCCTAAAATTCACAAGGTTCCGAATTTCAAGCGAATCTTCGTTTTCGTTGAGTTAGAGTAGGCCCCCTGGTTAAAAAGCCTTTTCGTTTAACAGACCGATTACGAAACCATCAGTCGGGGAATAACCCTTAGTGCCAAAAACGCCGCTAACGACTTAAAGAATTAAGTTTTTAAAGTTTACTCTTGTGTGTATCCGAACGGATCCAAGATGGCGTATACCGAAATATTTTTTTTGCTGTTGCCACTTTGCCACGATAATTATATGGTATTCTGTTTGTAGGGTTCGGCTTAACACAAGCGTGAATTCGTTGAAAATGATTTTTGTAGCTTCTGTTTATAGAACTAGGTATTTACTGCGCCTTTTCTCGTATTTTTAGGGAAACTACTTCACGTAGTGGGATGAAAACTATTCTATGTCATTCACTAAGGTTCAAGCTATCTTCAAACCAAGTTTTATGCAAATCTGTTCAGCCGTTTTATGTCAAACTTACTCTTTCCCGCGTTTTCACCTGTGTCCTGAGGAAACCGCTTCGCGCAACATGCAAAAACTATGGTATGTCCTTGCTTAGGCTTCAATCTATCTCTATTCAAAATTTCATCTTAATCGGTTCAGCCGTTTACCCGTTCAAGCGTTACAAACAAACAGACAGGCAGATATACTTTTATTAGATTTTCGATATTAAGAAATTCTTTTATCTATTAATTTGACAGCATTAATACTAAAAAAGGACTTTGTTCTTAGACTTTAATCTATGTCCTTATAAAAAAATCATCTCAATGGGTTCAGCCGTTTTCTCTTCAAAGCGTAACAGACAGACAGAGTCGAATTTATAAATGATTAGTTGGTTTAGAACCTCAAAACAGAGTTTCTTAAAGAATACCAATTCTCTTATTAAGACTGCAACTACTAAAAATCATAATAAAATTAAATCAAAACAAATAAAAACACGCTATGACATCAAAATATAAAAAAATATATCAACACAGCCAGCCAGTTTTAAGAATTTAAAATTCTTTATTCTATTTTCAAAATGAGGTCGGATTCATAAAAGTCTATGACTTGGCAACCCTGTTTATACGCTAAGATATAAAAACTTTCTCAGTGTGGGTGTTGAGAATAATCCGTGGGTTCTGTATATTAAAATTAATTAAACTATGAAATGGTGAAAACAACACATATGCATTCGATTGCAGCAATCGCGAATCCTTAGCTGTTAGTAGTTGAAGAGTTCCATTGCCAATGCTATATGTACTAAAACCTTTCTTGCAAAATGTGCATCTAAATAGCGAAAACCCCATTTTTGAGAAAATCGCGGACAAACAATCATACGGGTCGAATACAGAACCTCCTTTTTCTGAAGAGGGTTAAAAATTATCTATTTTTTTAAGCATAAATCGTTAAATCCCGTTCAGCCGTTAGTACCTTTTGTGGCAAATGTTTGGTTTTGTGTCACCGATATGAAGACATCAAAATTTTTTACTTCTGTCTTCTTCAGCGTATTTAACTATTTATTATTTTCGTGTTAATTATTCGCTTAATCTTTTCTCCATCGGATTTTGATCTCTAACTACTAACACAACTAGGTATACAAATACAATTTAGGTTGATGGACCAGTAAAAAAATATTTTCAAAACCTTAGCTGCCGGTAAAGACTTTCATATATGTTTTAGAGAAAAATAGAGAAAAAAAAACCGAAGAATAGCAGTAGGTATGTGTTACAAAAAACACCTTAAAGTTTGAATATCAATAAAAAATAAACGTATTTGTTGCCACTATTAAAAAATAAAACATCATCACCACCATCTCGTCTCTAAACGGCTATGCAAATACTTACAATATTGTAAAGAAACACAAACATTGTCACTTAAAGAAACAACGTGTTTATTATTTAGAATTGCTAATCAGCATTCGAGCTACAGGCAAATTGAATAAAAAGAAACAAGTAAGTACTCGTTCTTGTCAATTATACGTGAGCTTTCAATTTTCCCCCGACTACGTTTGTATCAATGAATAAAGTATAACTGTCAACTTGGTTTGACATATGTTATTTAAACATAATGCAATAGGGGCCGGCATTGTTGATTTGTGTAATTCAATTAACGGAATTGGTTTTTTAAGCCATCTTTAAATATTTACGGTGGTAATGTAACACATTATTTTATTTCTATGTGATTATTTTGATTTTATTTCAGTATTTTTTCTGTTTTATATCTGTAAAAAAGTCTAGAAAAAAATGTATCTTTTGGTACTTATCTACATGAAAAAAAAAATATATTTGCAATGTCAAAAATAAACCCAAAACTTCTTTTTTTGCAAATGAAAATTTCCATAACAACTTATATAGCTTAATAGGCATATTTCATACGCATACCCATTTTTGAAAATAATTATACTTTTTCAAATAATAATAATTAAAAAGCTTCACGTATTCACCAAAGAACCCTAAATCTTTTCAAAGCCTATATTTATAATCAAAGCCAGTGATTAAAAAAACAAATCCCTTCGCATAAATTAATAACGTCATCCCGTAATATTCATTAGCCTTAAAAATAGAACGATCCCCCTTCAAAGAAAGAGACAGAAATATTGACAAACAATTACAGCCGCACTGCTTTTGTGTACGCGAGAACGTGATAGCAACACATTCGTTGTTGCGCTCGAATAGAACAGGCTACGCGTCATTGGCTGATATTTCCCGCGCACAGGGCGTCGCCGGTTTCCCGCCATAAATTGAGTTGTTGACACATTGATAATGAGGTTATGTTTTAATATTAACGTTATTTTTTTTCTCTCGCGCGAAATTATAAACTGGGGGAAAATAATTATTGTTATGATTCGCGTTTTAATGAGCTACGTGTGTGGTCCGTTCTCGGGTTACTTGTAATTAAACTGTTTCGGTTTTGCAGGCCGCCATATTTATATTTTCATTACTTCTAGTTTGCGTATAGAGTTTTACGCACTGGCGTTTTGAGACGTTCATTGTGCGAGTTTGTTGAGTAAACTAAAGTTTTAGTAGCGTGGTGAAATAACTGTTGAATTTTAGTGTGTTTTTGTGGTTACAGAATAGATTTTAAATTGGCATTGACGTTGATTACGTGAGAGTTTCCTTCGAAAATGTTTGAAATGTCTACCCGTTGTAATATTATGAATTATAAGTGTTACAGGTAATGGAATGGCGACGTCTCAGGCTTCGGCTAGCTTTCTGTCGTTCTTTACGTAGGCACCTTTTTGATGTATTCTTGTGAGAAAATGTATTTTGACATAAAATCACGCCTGTTTTACGGAATGAGGTAAGCAGATACGTACAATTTAGAACCTACAGCAACATTTCACAAGTATACCGTCTCCAGGGCTCCCATCTACATATTTCCATGCCAAATTTCTTCTAAATCGAAGCTTGTAAAATGTGCATTTAAATAGCGAAAACCCTAATTGGATCTGTAGTTTTTTGAGAAAATCTAGGACATACATACATACGGGTCGAATACAGAACCACCTTTTGGGAAGTCTGTTAAAAATTAACAAAATTTCGTTAAGCATAAATCGTTTAGACGCGTTCTGATATTTTCTTTTGAGGGAAATGGTTGGTTTCGCGTTACCGATACGCAAGCGTACAACGGCAATGCTTATTTCTACCAACATCTCTTCCAGCAGACCTGTGACAGGATAGTTAGAATAAAGATATATATATAGATAGACTAACCGCCTTATTCAAAACTAGCGGCGTCGCACGGGTAGCCTATGTAACTCAGGGTGAATGTAGCTTTCGAATGGTCAAAGAATTTTTGAAATCGCCACAGTAGTTTTTGAGTTTATTCATTACAAACATACACACAAAAATACAAATTTTTCCTCTTTATAGTAGTTGTACTCTTTGTAGTAGTGTAGATAAGGCGATTTGTCTTATAAGCCTTTTTTAGCTATCGAACTGTTTTGGCCTTATCTGTCAAGGCAAAATGAAGTTTGATAAAAAGGGACAAAAAAGTTCTATAGCTTGAAGAGGCTTTTAAGACGAATGGCGTGATTATGAATAAGCGATAGTGTTTCAATTAATTAAAACGATAAATATATTCTAATATAAATCTAACTAAAATATTGCGTCAAAAAATTCTTCCTCATCGCCGTCAACTGGAAGTGTACCCAAGAGGCTGGCGGCATTGCCACGTTATTAATACTTATTATATTTATACTTACTTTTTTTTATTTTTCGTAATGTAAATAATGTAAATACTTTCTTTTAAATAAATTTCAATTATAAGTATTAAAACGTACAAAAATAAATTTGCAACGCCTCTTCTACGCAGGTAAATATCGGCATGATGACCACATAGCTATCAGCCGTCGGTAAGCTGGATTCTGTGTACCTTGGACCATAAGGCCGAAATTCTATCATACAACTAGATGACCCGGTGAACTTCGTATCACCCACATCTATCATAACTTTTGTCACCGTTTAAACCTTCCCTGGACTACGACAAACATTTCAAAACCAAAATCAGCTACATCGGCCCAGCCGTTCTCAAGTTTTAGCAAGACTAGCAATCAGCAATTCATTTTTATATAAGACGGATAGACAAAATATTTATTTAATGATAAAAATAAGACACAAGGAAGAAAATCTATACTAATATAATAAAGCTGAAGAGTTTGTTTGTTTGAACGCCCTAATCTCAGGAACTACTGGACCGATTTAAAAAATCTTTCAGTGTTAGATAGCCCATTTACCGAGGAAGGCTATAGGCTATATATCATCACGCTAAAATCAATTGGAGCGGAGCATCAATGAAGAATGTTTCAAAATCGGGGGTTAAAGTTAGCGATAACCCAAAGTTACTATTCCACGCGGACGAAGTCGCGGGCAGAAGCTAGTTATAAATATACAGAAAAACATATTGAAATTAACAAGAAATAAGAAACAAGATACTAAAAATATAAATTATATATATGTATGATTAGGTTATACGTAGATACCTATATTATGCTTTCTGGATTTTTATAAATTTCACAAAGCAGCCTAGAATCTAGCAGTTGGTGGTGTTACACCCCCGTGCCGTTAAGCCGTCGTCCCCGGCTGCTATCTTGATAGCAGTCGTTGTTACAATTCCATGTCAGAGGCGGTCAGGCGGATTTGAGAAAACTCTGACACTAGGGCTTGTTAGGTTGGTAAACCTGCAGCCCACACGATGATGTGATGACGTTTATGAACAGTGAAGTTCATATAAAACACAAAGAATTTTTCACTTCAAAAAAATACCTTCCATTTAGAGACTATATTCAGTACCATGACTGTATAGCTTACCTTATAATGCTTGTTTCAACGCCACAGGTACAATACCAATCAAAAACAAACTTAATGACCTATACAATAAGATAGCTTAATATACATAATGATTCACTTTTTTGTAACAAAACAGGAACATCATATTTTTCATGTAGTTTTTTTAGGGTTCCAAATTAAAATTTATTTTTGTTCTCTGGTTTGCGACCAGTCTTACCAAGGGGTATATTAGGTAACTGGGTTGTGGAGGTCAGATAGGCAGTCGCTCCATGTAAAACACTGATACCATAGTATAAAAAGGACAAAGTATGTTATCTTCATACAAATGAACCGCGCGCGGCTTGTATGTGTGCGCCATAGTATCTATGCGTCGCCGCACGCACACTAAACAAAATCTCGACCCGTTTCTCAGTGCGCCAGTCGGGGCTAACATCGCACAAAGTTCGCGCGTCACGGCTTTTCGGCATCGCTAAATAAATGAAAAATGTGTGATAATCGCAGGAGAACTTATTGCTGTGTGTTTGGGTGTCTAAATAATTCATCGATTCCAGATTTATCTCTGTTCAGATTACCTACTGAACAAGAAAGGTAAGCAAGTCACTTATTCTAGCATTTAATTTTAACTTTGTGATGAGATACCTACTTATTTTTGTTGTTGTTAGACAGACAAAGTAGGCAGGCCTACTGTCCCACTAGAATGTATTAGGTACTTTTGATCTTTTAATAAAATTGATATGACGCTATTGCTTTGTTTACGTTTCGTCATGCCGATTTCTCAGTATTGTAGGTAGGTATAGTAACTAAGTACTTACAGTTATAAAATCTTTGAAATTTTTTTTTTTTTTTTAATAATTGACGAATTGTGAATCAGATAAATAGACCAAAATTCGAATCGTAACCGTTCGTAACAACAGAACAAAAATTGATTATAGTCTAAGAGAGGGGCTTTAGTTTCTTTAGTTTGGAAATATATTTTTATATGAGATTTTAGTCACTTTATTCCAATTTTTATGATAGATACCTAATGTATATTAAATGTGCTTTGTATTTCAGATGCCTTCAATGGCTGCGCTTAATTGACCGCGAGGATTTGATAAACAAATCTCAACCCAAGCATGTTGTTTGTGAAGCCCATTTCCATCCAGAAGACATAATCAAAAACAGTGCTAGAAAATTACTAATACAATAGATGTGTTTGTATTATTTTATGTTTATTTAATAGAAAATATATATTGTCCTTAATGTATAAGAATAATAAATTATGCCTATTAAAATAATAAAAGCAATTGACTAGTATATGCTAAGAATATTATTTAAACACAAGCTCTTAGTCTATAAACATTTATTAGCGTTTTGGCGACATACGAATCCGATGAAGCACGGAATGTCGCGCCCACACCGCCCCGCCGGTTTATTGTATTTCTAGGCACTGAATTAAAATTTAGCTAAAAGTGACAACCCTGAGACAGACAAGTACGGTAGGCAATTACATCGCGGATTGGGCCACAGATAGCCTACTGTGTCCTTTTTATACTATGCTGATACTCAGCTGCATCCAGTTGGACTGGAACCCGACCTCAACGTTTGCGAAGCGAAAAATCTTATATATAAAAGTGAATTGATGTACGTTAGTCTCGCTAAAACTGGAGAACGGCTGGGCCGATGTACCTGATTTTATTGAAATGTTCGTCGTAGTCCAGGGAAGGTTTAAAAGGTGAGAAAGGTTAAGATGTATGTAAGTGATACGAAGTTCACGGGTCATCTAGTATGCAATAAATTTGATAGATCATCATGAATATTACAGTAAAAAAAACATCATTCTTAATACAATAGTTTTCAAGTACAAACAAAATTAATTCTTACTAATAAAAATCTATTTTATTCCATTTTGAAGCGTATATTTTTTTCTCCCATTATACAGAACTCGTTGCAAAGTCCCAACCACACTTGGCCGGTTATTTTTTATTACAACTAAATTACAAGATTCTCAGTTTTCTAGAAGACTTAATCTTAGTAGATTAGCTTTTAAATGAGGCGGAAAATTAAATAGTAGTGAATATTTTAATTAACTTTAAGAATTAAGCTGGATATTAAATTAAGCGAGTTTATTATTTATTTCTCATTTTAATTAGATAATGGCACCTATTACAGCTTGTTTCTAAATGAGTAATAAAAATTAATTGAGCGGAAAATTAATTTGTAAAATAAGGCTTTAATAAAAAGTAACCGACTTATTTATATATATTAAAATGAAACCCGTTTTCCGTTGTCACGACATAGCATGAAAACGGCTTGACCGATTTGGCTGAAATTTGGTACGGAGATAGAGGGGACCCTGGAGAAGGTTTTAGGCTACATTTTATCCGGGTGCGTGAAGTAGTTCCCCCGGAACGCGGGTGAAACCGCGGGCAGCTAGTTCATAATAACACTATTCGTCTTAAAGCTCTCTTTTAGCTATCGAACTGTTTTGTCCTTATTATCTGTCAAGCCAAAATGAAATTTAACAGAAAGGTACAAAACAGATCGATAGCTAAAAAAGGCTTATTAGATGAATGACTGTAATTATGAATCATCATCATCTGCCTAGCCTTTTCCCAACTATTTTGGGGTCGGCTTCCAGTCTAAACCGGATGCAGCTGAGTACCAGTGTTTTACAAGGAGCGACTGCCTATCTGACCTCCACAACCCAGTTACCGGGTAACACGATACCCCTTGGTAGACTGGGTGTCAGGCTTTCTGGCTTCTGACTACCCGTAACGACTGTCAAGGATTTGAATTTGAATTTGAAGAATTTGAATGACTGTAATTATAAATATGAGGGTTAATTTAGACTTTTTAAGCAGCTTGTATTAAAGAATTCCCATGTCGATGCGCGCCTCAAAGAGATGTTAGCATCGTTGACGGGGCCCTCCTCCAGGGCCATAGCCTGCTGGGGCTGCGGGACGTTCGAAAGAGATACCGCGCCCCCGGAATACAAAGGGCTGAGGAAGGAACATGGATGGGTTTTAGTCAGTAAGAGTCTGACACTAACTCCCGCCGCACAAACGGCTGGAGGAGTCATTTGACGATTTCTCATCCGAAAAAAAGTACTTATACCTACTAGAATTTGCAATAATCAAAATAAACTGAAAAAAACGTCGCGTTTTTTCTCCCCAACTGCCAACCAATTTCCTCATAGCCGCAGTAAAATGTACAACAATATGGCATAAACAATATTATCGTTATTGCAACCGTACGGCCGTTCGCTTATTTATGTTACGGACGATGTGACGTGGAATCAACATTGCCAACTATTTGATTTTATTATGAAACATATCGGGTTTTGATTCGTTGGCTTTTCAATTTGCGTGGGAACTTGATGATATTTTTTTTAACAGTAACAGCCGGTTCAACAAAAAAAAAATGAAGTTACTTATTATATAGGTACGTAAAACGCAAGAAATGTTATGTCACATCTGTCAAAATCTATTTAAATAAAAATGAATCCCTATTTCCCTTGGTCATCGCATCACGCGTGAATGGCTGGACCAATTTGGAGAAAATTTGGTACGAAGATAGAGGGGACCCTGGACAAGGTTTTAGGCTACTTTTTATCTGGGTGACTGAAGTAGTTCCCACGGAACGCGGGTAAAACCGTGGGCAACAGCTAGTAGAGGAAAAAAAATATTATTTCGCTGTGTTCTTTTATACTAGCTTTCCGCCAGCGGCTTCGCCCGCGATATTTTAGCCAATAAATACCAAAACTTAACAAATTATTATACTAAAACCCTCCTCTTGAATCAATCTATCTATTAAAATAAAGCACATTAAAATCCATTGCGTAGTTTTAAAGATCTAAGCATACATAGGGACAGATAGACAGCGGGAAGTGACTTTCTTTTATACTATGTAGTGATTGTTCGGCTTACTATTTTTGACATAGGTAAGTTTAAGTTAATTAATATCTACGTCTATTAAAAGTATGCTAGTTATTGATATATCAAGTTATGTAACATTCGTAAAAGTATAAATGAAATAAAGTTCGATATAACCATAAAGATGTTTTTGCCTTCGCCAGCTAATAGAAAAAGAAAAATATGACACTACAGGGCCTATTTTCCAATGAGTGGGTCGCCACTAATCCTTATTTTTTTAATCCGAAAGTAACTATTTATTTATCTGTTACACTTTAATAACTAACCAGTTGAACAGATTTCGATGAAATTTGATATGAAGATAGATTGGAGTTTGTGGCATATTATGACAGTATACTTATTCGTATACTTGAAATTGTGAACAGCTGATGTTATTTTAGTTTAACTGTGAACTAAATGTTCTAATAAACTTGAATTATCTTCCTCAAGCATTTTATATCCGTTGAACTGAAAAAAAAACACTAGCCTTAAAAGGTATCAAGACTATTGTCTACAACTATCAATAGAATTAAAAGTAAAATTCGGCACGCGTAACATCCATCCCAGTAGTACCTCAAAAACATTACAAAAAACTTTTTACACACAAAGAAGGTGTATTCAAAATACAAATTCGCAACGGTGTAAACACACCATTGTCTATGGCCAGGTGACAGTGACAATTCGGTGTTCCTTTTTCAAAGAGCTGTCAAACTTTACGTCAATATTTTGGCGCGATTCGTGACGCTGTGGGTGTTTAGAGGTTCGATAGTAATGAGGTTTACAACGGGACTTTTTGGAATCCTTTGACACGGTACGAAAGAATTTACACGCTCCGTCGGTAATGAAGGTTTTGAGAACCCAAGAGGTGTTTCATAGCCATACCTACATGCAAAATTACTTATATTATATCCTTACTAACTCTGTTTGTCTGTCTGTAAAGCTTTATGCTCAAACTATCTGTATCCCGCAGTTTCACCCTTGTGTCTAGATAGAATTACTTGACGCACCCTGATAAAAAGTAGCCTTAAATCGTCTCTAGGATTCCATCTATCCCCGTATCAAATTTCGTCCAAATCGGTTGAGTCGTTTTACCGTGAAAGCGAAACGAACACACTTTGGCATTAATAATATTAGATAGAAAAGTTTAGTATGGAGGTTAATATAAACTTGATATTTTTCATCCGGGTGCTTAAAAAGTTCCCTCAAGATACGAGTATTAGCGAAAAACAGATAATATAAATTATTTTACTGTAAATAACTCACTATCTAGCATATGTCATCTGCTACGAATAGTAAAGGCCTACGACGCTACGACGCTACGCAATAGGCTACGACGACACATTATGACAATGTGTGACGAACTTTTAAACTTTACGAGTGTAATTTCTTGTCACTTTGACTACATAGACGAAATTAATTTACTTGTCGTCAGTGAAGTTCGTCGGTAATAATTACAAGCTGTTCTTGTCTTCTCGTATAAGTTGTTGATGTATGAAAACATTGATGATGAGAGACAATGAGTATGTTTGAATAGAAATAGCCTTTTTAAAATAAGATTTCTGCCAGCGATATGATTTAGAAAAGTTGGTGAGAAATTTCATTGAAATTCATTCAGCGGTTTTTGCGTGATTGAGTAGCATAAATATACTTAAAAAGGTTATTAATAGGAAGAAGAGAATGAAGGGTAATTACAAACAATTTGATTAATCCATAATTATCCTGGCTGGCTCAGGAAAGAGATCCAGCTGATAGCTACTTATATAGGTTACTTATACGTGAAACGGAAGAACTGTCATTCAAGATCTGTCAAAGTGGAGGATAAAATTAAATTATTTTGCTATTATTTTTTATTTTTCGTCTAAATATTTATGATATAGGTATGTTTACTTATTATCTATGTATTGATATCATAAAAAAATATTAAAACTATGCTAATTGTTAATCATGTTTTGTGATATTCGTAAAAGTATTAAAAGATAAAAAGCTTGCTGTTACCGGCTATAAATCTTTGAGTTATATTGATCTGTGGTTAGAATCTGTATTGAAAATTCAAACTAGTAATAATTTTGATGTAAAATTATATCTATCTCTCTCACACTAACCGAAACGTAATGTTCATGACATCTGTATGATAAGGATGGCATTTACTACAAATTTGCCCATATATTTACTACAATTTTGCCCATATTATTGTTAAAATCGTCCTGCTGTACTCTAATAGATTCAAACTGGCTTCCAAGTGACAGAAGTCATGAATTATGACTGGTCAGAACCTTTATGGCACGCATTTTGCTTGGTGATTGCACATCTAGTTACTTTAGTAACATATATATCTATGTGTCCACGGATCTTTAACAACCCAATCGAAACACGGAAATATGGCATTTCCATTTAAATAAAAACTTCATTGTCAATTTTGTGTTGCATTCATACGCTTAATAAGTTACGCTCGTTGCTAATGAAACAGATTTAAAACTCACGGCAGGTTTTCTAAGACGCCATTGTTGTTGACAGACAAACTTACCAATACCGCTGTTCAAATACACGAACCATAGAATTGTCGAAGCAAAATGAGTTTGACATACGCAAATAGTAAGTTTGTCACATATTTCGGCGTACAATTTTCGCGGTAAAATTGATTATCAAGTGTTATGACTTTATTTTTTTTTTAGTTTGTCGTTGTAAACGGTCATGACTTTGAGTCTTGTTTTTTTAGCAAGGAGGTAAGTTGGGTTTACAATTTTACGGTACAGAGTAAATCGGTTTTGTGTGTAAATAAATAAATAAATAAAATACCTGCAGTGTGACTGAAGTCGTATTGGTATTTGGTTTAATGATGAATATGCACTTTTAAATACTAAGAAGTATTTGGAAAAAAAATAGGTAAGATGGAAATGCATTTTTTTTGTTATAGACTTTCTTGCTTTCTAGACTAAATGCTAAGTGGATGTTTGCAATTTTGGAAGAAGTATCATAAATAACGAAGCAGTTCTGTAGTTCTAAAGATAACCTTCGACAAGCAAACAAACAAAGAACCTATCATTTTCTTTTTTTTTTTTTGTAATCTGAGGCGTCTGAAACCGATATACGGCCTAAACTATATCTCCAATATAAATCTATTCCCACAATATTCAAATATAAAGAAACCAAATATTGTTGACATCATTGACATGTAATCGAGAACAAAGTGCACTTGAACGTAGTGCCAGGTGAGAACGTTCCTTTTTCAAACGGAACGCGCCATATTGATTCCGATCAAAGAGAAAAAAAAAGTTTTATAAATATTTGGAGGTAAGGAAAAATGCTAAGGCATGGAAAATGGCACCGTTAGTCAGTGGTGTCTAAGATATAGAGGAGTACATTATTATTTTAGAAAACTGTCATTGGTACTTGCCAGGTTTCGAATCCGAACACTCGTACACGAGATGCAGGTGCTTTACCCACCACAACTCATGTCCTGCAATCTATAAATAAAAAATGATTTATCCTGAATGACTGACTGATCAAAGCACAGCCTAAACCGCTGATCATAGAGACCTGAAACTTGGAGAGTGTGTTCTTTGTATGACGTAGGCATCCGATGAGAAATGATTTTCCAAAATTCTACCCCAAATAGTATGAAAAAGGGGGGCAAAATTTGTATAGAACTCTGTTATTTTTAATTTAAATTCGTATAGCCCACGCGAGCGATGGCGCTGGCGGAAAGCTAGAATGCTTTAAAATAGAAATATAATTCAAAAAATACACAAAAGCTAGCAGTATTCCCATTTATTTGCTCTTTAGAATCCAATATGGCGGACAATGGGAGCCTATGATCCCCGCCGTGAGCTAATTACTTAAATAACAGAGGTGAAAGTATTTGAGGTGTGTCCCAAATCACTAGGGTTGGGTAGAGAGTACAGGCATGGGAGGCAGCGATGAGCGATTTTATTTTTGTTTTCAAAACTCAAAAACTCAAATGTTTTTCTTTCAAATAGGTCTTTGCAGGCACTTATGAAACGTCAAGCTAGTTGCACGGTTCCAAGGAGTGGGTCTTATGGAAAAAACCGGCAAGGAACTCCATAGACACTCTTTTCAAAAGGAAATGTTTACAATAGTCTTTTTACAGTACAGGTTATCTCTGAGAAAATTATACAATTCAAATGATGCTATACAAAAAAATCAATAAAAAATAATGAAACAATTCAGCAATATAAATAATGTTTCTAGTAGTTTTCTATTCGCCAGCGAAGCCACCTGTGCAGAAAATAAGTTATTAACACCACGCATCCTTGTCGTCGATGAAGTCCTGAATTTTGTTTATTGTAGCATCATCGGCCTAACCTATGTTGTACGCGTATAAAAACATATCCTATAGAAGTCAAGGGTTATGCAGCTTTCTATCCATGAATGAATTTCTGAAATCGGTCAAATAGTTCCAGTGAGGTATAAACCATTACCCGGTAACTGGGTTGTGGAGGTCAGATAGGCAGTTACTCCATGTAAAACACTGGTACTCAGCTGCATCTGGTTTAGACTGAAAACGACTCCAACATAGTTGAGAAAAGGCTAGGCCGATGATGACTGATGACTTTGTAGGTTTTTTGACGATTGCTGATAGTTAAAACATACTACCCCATCCAAATAGGATCAGTAGTTTCGGAGAAAATTGCGGACATACAAACATACAGCCGGGTTGAATACGGTTAAAAAACCTATGTCAATGAGTTTAGAATGTGATTGGTTTACCAGCTCTTTGTCCTATACACAGTATTTAGCATTAAATAGCAACTTAAAATCCTACCTAAACTTTTGCACACAAAACGCAATTTGAAGTCTCAAAATGTCCCAAAAAATAAAACGTTGGTCCCTCAAATTACCATATACCTGGTCTAAAACCGATTAGAGGCTACACGCTGTGTGTTACCATATCTCCTATTGTGTTACTTGTCAAAATAATTCTCGTTTTTTCGAACGGTTTCATGTTTTTTTCGTCCTCGCCCGCCGCGCCGCGCGGTCGAAATGGTGCCGGCGAAAATTGGGTCTCAAAGGGACTTTTAAAAAATTTAAGATTCTCGATAGCGTTCGCTTGTTTGTTTTATGTTCTGTTTAGGATTTCTGTTACAGTTGCTCTGGGTTTTTAGGACTTGAGGAAGAATTGGCAGAAAATTTTTCATCAAAGTTTTTGTTTAAAAAAAAATTGAACGGCCCTTTCCAGTATACAAACATACACTTAGGGATAATGATACTACGCTGTTATGAAGTTAACGAACCAAACTATAGGTTTCAATTTAAATTTGTATAAAAAGTTGGAATACTTGGTTAAAATGGTTTTTTCAAAGGTAGGTGCGTGTTGAACATTGATGGAGTTTATTAATCCGTCAGTGTATTAAAAATCTTCTTTAAAATAGTTATTTATTTACAGAAAGTATTTACATTATTTACATTACAAAAAATAAAAAAAAGTAAGTATAAATATAATCTAATATAAATCTAACTAAAATATGGCGTCAAAAAATTCTTCCTCATCGCCGTCAACTGGAAGTGTACCCAAGAGGCTGGCAGCATTGCCACGTTGGATGGCAATGCTTAGCCTTTGGCCAATTCTTCATATATAGAAAAAATAATTGATGTTCGTTAGTCTCGCTAAAACTCGAGAACGGCTGGGCCGATGTAGCTGATTTTGGTTTTGAAATGTTTGTCGTAGTCCAGGGAAGGTTTAAACGGTGAGAAAAGTTAATTTAGATGTAGGTGATACACACTTCACTGGGTTATCTTCTGTGCAATGGTTATTAAATGTCTGGACGTTAAAAGAGACTGTGACCCTTGAGTTTGTTTCGGTGTTTCTTCTCAAGGTAGTCAGATAGGAAACACCGGCCTCATCTAGCTATAAATAATAATTCTTTGACGTGTAAAAGTAAATTAAATACTAAAAAAATATACTACTAGTAAAAAGTAAAAAAATAATATTGTATTTTTTTTCGGTATTGAGTTAAATACATATTATTCGTAATCAGAAACTTTTGCTGATTCCATAAATGTATTTAAATCAACATTTAAAAAAAAACTTTTGCCGGCAGTATAGGTGTAACGCCTCTGCCTTTCCTCCCCTTTGAGAGAAGGCGTAATGTTTTAAAGTACTTTAACCATGCGAATCATGACCACTGTTTTTAACAACAAAATCAATATATATAAAAATCAATGCCACTTTTCGTTGTAATTTTATAACTCAAGAACGGGCTCACCTATCCAAACCAAATGTTTAGGCTTTGTTCGGACTATTTAGTAGATGGCTTATGTGAAGTTTGCACAAAATCGGTCGAGCGGTTCATCTTTAATTTGAATTCATATAGCACACGCGGGCGAAGCCGCTGGCGGAAAGCTAGTTAATCATATGATTGACACCTGATATTCTTTTCTTGAAGGTCATTAGCTACGCCTGCTGAGGGCAGGTGTAGTTTCTGTATGTCTCATACAAAATGTAATCAACAGAACTTCATACAACCCAATTATAGCTTGTACCAATTGACTTTACGAAAAAAATAAACAAAATCATAACCTATTTTGTTCTAATTTTCCCACATCTAAATATATATAAAACTCAAAGGTGACATAGTGATCTATCAGCGCACAGCCCAAACCACTGGAGGGATCGGGCTGAAATTTGGCATGCAGCTAGATGTTATGACGTAGGCATCCGCTAAGAAAGGATTTTGATAAATTCTACCCCCAAGGGGATAAAACAGGGGATGAAAGTTTGTATGAAACTTTGTCAATTTTAAACCGATCGGGCTGAGAATTCATATAGCCCACGCGGGCGAAGCCGGAAAGCTAGTAGGTAAATAAAATGGCATTCAATAATGTTTAGAGCACGAAATTGACACAAATGCGACATCCTTACGCCATGTTGTTAATTTCTGTGGCAGAATTAGAACAAAATAGGTTATGACTTTGTTCTTATTTTTCGTAAAATCTATTGGTACCGAGTATAGTATATAATGTGACTAGTTTTAGCCCGTGGCGATGCTCGAGTTAGATGGACATAAAATATAGACTAGAGCAATTCTAGTTTTTTTAGAAAAACTTTGTCCCACACTTGAATTTTCTTCCCCTGTATATTGGGTCTTTTTAGGGTTCCGTAGTCCGACAAGGAACCCTTATAGTTTCGCTCTGTCCGTCTGTCTGTCTGTCTGTCCGCGGCATAGCTCCGTGGTTCTTGTTATTAGAAAGCTGAAATTTGGTATGAATATGTATATTGATCACGCCGAGAAAGTGGTAAAATAAAATTTTGAAAAATATTTTTTTTTAGGGTAGCTCCCAAACATGTAAAGTAGGGATGAATACTTTTTTTCTCGCGTACCCCTTCGTGTGGGGTATCGTTAGATAGGTTTTTCAAAAATATTATGGGTGTGTGAAGACCATTTTTCGGTTAAGCGAGCCATTTGCGAAATATCTAGCTTTTAAGTGAAAATTTTTGTTCGATACGAGTTACCTCCCCTCTAACTTTTGAATGGCTGTACCTAGAAATGTGAAAAAATTCACAGACGTAGCACATGTAATGAACTTACAAGAAAAACTATCACGGCTAAGTAGGCTTAACCGGTTACAGAGTTATAGTCGACTAACTGAGTCCTACTACGGAACCCTACTGCGCGTGGCCCGACACGCACTTGGCCGGTTTTTTCTAAGTATGTATTCATTGCACATGCACAAACTCCCAGACCTTGAACAATTTCAGTGGTCTCGTGAGGGAAGCGCAGCAGAAAATTCCTCCCCAATCGTGCCCTAAATTTTCAAAAATTTCGTTAGTACTCGAAACTCACTATTACCATATGGCAACTCCATCTTCGATGTAGGTATCACGGACAAACCCAACACATACACACAGACACGCCTACCTTCATAGTGATGATTGAAGCCTGTACCTACGTCTAATCATACTGACATTGAAGTCGTAACAAGGTATTTAACTAGTATTGCCAGTTTAAAAGGAATGCGTAAAATTTGGGAGATTTTGTAATTTCATCATCGTAATAAGAAATCATCATGATTTTTTTAGTCCAGGTTTCCGCACGATATTTTCCTTCACGATACTTGCCGGATTTCGAACCCGCACACTTGTACTCTAGGCCATTGCTTTTTTTCACACCTAATTATTGCTCTTATAAATCTAGTCTACTTCAAGCCACAAAAACTCTTACGATTTGTACTAAGATAAAAACGGTTACCCATCTAAAAACAGACCTCGGCAAGTGCACCTTAACTTTAAATATCAATCGCTCAGCGCGTGTGTAATTAAGCTACAATTTAATCTTTAACTGAACCTTAATAGCCACATAAAACAATATTATTTCTATGAGACCATAAATATAAAACCAAGGAATTCTTCAAACCGCCACAACGCTAGGCATTTCAATTATAATACATGGCAACTCCGCCATCTTCGCCAATTATCTGCACATAATTACTTGCCACGCTTTTAGCTGGCAACACTGTAATTATCCTATTACACTGACGTGCGCGGGCGCAAGTAATGGCTGTAAAGAAGTCATATTTTATAGAAGGTATGACTTAAGTGGTGAGATGCCATTTTGGGGTAGCCACTAAAGATATTGTTGATTACTTGTCCGCCAAAAATATCTTTACCTTTTTATAAAAAGTCACTATATAAAATACTAGCTTCCCGCCAGCGGCTTCGCCCGCGATATTTTAGCTAATGGATACAAAAACTTGACAAATTATATACTAAAACCTTCCTCATTAATCACTCTATCTATTAAAAAAACCGCATCAAAATCCGTTGCGTAGTTTTAAAGATTTAAGCATACATAGGGATATAGGGACAGAGAAAGCGACTTTGTTTTATACTATGTAGTGACTAGCTGTTTCCCGCGATTTCACCCGCATCCCGAGGGAACTGCTTCGCGTACCCGGGTAAAAAGTATCCTATATGTTAATCCAGGTTATAAACTATGTGTGTACCAAATTTCATCCAAATCCTTTAAGTATTTTCGCGTGTAATCTTCTGTATCAAACGTTTGTGTTTATAATATGTATTACTAGGACTAGCGACCAGAATCGGCTTCGCACGGATGCAATGTAAATATTACAAGGATTGACTACTATAATATGCATGTATGATACATATAAACCTTCCTCTTGAATCACTCTGTCTATCAATGAAAAGCGCTTTAAAATCCGTTGCGTAGATTAAAAGATCTAAGCGTACAGATACGGGAAGCGACTTTGTTTTATAATATTTAGAGACTAGCTATCACCCGTGTATTTCGGAAAGTACTTCACACACCCGGATAAAAAACCTACATTCCTCCCCTGGGGGATTATATTATATCCTGGGATATAATCTACGTCCATATAGTAATGATTAATTTCTACTGGAGTCCCCTCCGCGTAAGCCGTCGGCCCTGGCTGTCATTTGTAGTTCTTGGACAGTCATTACGGCTAAGTCACAGCCGCACGGTTCGACTGATCAAAAGTTAAGCTACGCTTGGCGCTGTCGATCCGTGGATGGGTGATCATCTTTGTCATAGCGAGACTCCTCCGTGCCTCGGAAAGCATGTTAAGCAGTTGGTCCCGTTTTCATTTGTAGATCTTTGACAGTCGTTACGGGTAGTCAGAAGCCAGAATGTATGACAACCAGTCTTGTCAAGGGGTATCGTGTTACCCGGTAACTGGGTTGTGGATGTTAGATGGTCGGTCCATGTAAAACACTGGTACTCAGCTGCATCCGCTTGGAATAGAATCTATTCATCTTTCAAGACTGGAAGCCGACCACAATATAGTTGAGAAAAGGCTAGGCAGATGATGGTAGCTAACTACTTAAGTACTTTAATTCTTTTTAATACTTACTAATATCATAAATGCGAATGTGAGTTTAATTGTTAAAGTGCGTACAAGTTAAGTAATATGTTGTGTAACTTGTGTTTTATAACACGTCCACATTATGTTATTGTTTTTCAACATTGCAATATATAATAACACTGTAAACATTAGAATAACACTGCAATATAACAATGTTATATGACATGCATCTAGAGTACACGTGTACGCATAAGTTATATAACATTTGTGTTATTATAACATGGTTTATAAAATTCAGTCTCAAAATTACTGAAACATGTTTTATAACATGCAGGGCTGGGCAAAATACATGCTTTGCTTTAATTGAAATACAAATTACAAAATACTGTATCGCAGGTAATTAAAATACGAAATACAAAATATTTTTAAGTAAGGTATTTGAAATATCAAATACAAAATACAGTATTTTAGCTATTTCTAATTGAAATACAAATTACAAAATACAAACTAAGTAAATCTAGACCAGCACGGGATTTAAAGTAGAGGAAAACAAGATTAATTAATCACTAAACCAGAGTTTCCTTTCATGAACACTAGATTTTTAGGGTTCCGTAGTCCGACAAGGAACCCTTATAGTTTCGCCATGTCCGTCTGTCTGTCTGTTTGTCCGCGGCATAGCTCCGAGGTTCTTGATACTAGAAAGCTGAAATTTGGTATGGATATGTATATTGATCACGCCGAGAAAGTGGTAAAATAAAATTTTGAAAAATATTTGTGGGGATGAATATTATTTTTCTACGCGAGACCCTTCCGTGTGGGGTATCGTTAGATAGGT
This sequence comes from Pyrrhia umbra, assembly GCA_963891755.1. NCBI lineage: Eukaryota > Metazoa > Arthropoda > Insecta > Lepidoptera > Noctuidae > Pyrrhia > Pyrrhia umbra. The sequence goes on from OY982944.1 coordinate 1,808,174, forward strand.
CTTTCAAAAATATTATGGGTGCGTGAAGACCATTTTTTGGTTAAGCGAGCCATTTGCGAAATATCTAGCTTTTCAGTGCAAATTTTTGTTCGATACGAGTTACCCCCCCCTCTAACTTTTGAATGGCTGTAACTAGAAATGTGAAAAAAATCACAGACGTAGTACATGTAATGAACTTATAAGGAAAACTATCACGGCTAAGTAGGCTTAACCGGTTACAGAGTTATAGTCGACTAACTAAATCCTACTACGGAACCCTACTGCGCGTGGCCCGACACGCACTTGGCCAGTTTTAAATGACAAACAGCCTCTCGTTGGAGAGTGAATAAAACCTGCTAAAGAAAACCTGCTAAATGTATTTTAATGTTAAAATGTATTTTGGAGCCTCAAGTATTTGAAATACAAATTACAAAATACCTCGGCGTCAAGTATTTGAAATACGAATTACAAATTGCATTTTAAGGAAGTAATTGAAATACAAATACTAAATACGTATTTGTATTTCAAATACGTATTTTAATTACAAGTAATTCAAATACTGCCCAACCCTGATAACATGTTATGCTATATACTACGTACCTACCTTTAAGCTTTCACAGTAAAACCACGGGACACAGCTAGTTCTATCAATAAAAACTATTATAATTCATTTCAATTTTACCCTTCTTGTCACTCAAGGATCATTAATCTCAATTGGTTATCTTATCTGTCACAGACTATCTATCTATCTATACATATAAAATGCTTTGTCCTGAATGACTGACGGATCAACGCACAGCCTAAACCGCTAATCGGAGAGACCTTAAACTTGGAGGGTGTGTTCTTTGTATGACGTAGGCATCCGATAAGAAAGGATTTTCCGAAATTCTACCCCTAAGGCAGTGAAAAAGGGGGGCAAAGTGTGTATGAAACTCTGACATTTTTTAATTTGAATATGTATAGACAACGCGAGCGAATCCGCTAGCGGAAAGATAGTCTTCCTATACGGGGTTAAGTTACATTGCAATTTGATGCACAAGTAGGTAATAATATATTAAAGAACTAGCTTCCCGCCAGCGGCTTCGCCCGCGATATTTTAGCTAATGGATACAAAAACTTGACAACTTATATACTAAAACGTTCCTTATTAATCACTCTATCTATTAAAAAAAACCGCATCAAAATCCGTTGCGTAGTTTTAATGATTTAAGCATACATAGGGATATAGGGACAGAGAAAGCGACTTTGTTTTATACTATGTAGTGATTTCATTTTTTAGTCTGCGATAAAAGCTTTTTCCCGCGGTTTCATCCGCATACTGAAGAAACTACTTCCGGCACCCGGGTAAAAAGTATCCTATATGTTAATCCAGGTTATAAACTATCTGTGTACCAAATTTCATTCAAATCCGTTCAGTAGATTTAGTGTGAAGAAGTTACAAACGCATACATACATACCAGTATTTCTTTTCACAGAACGACGTTTTTGAAAGAACCAAGAAATTATATTTTATGTCATTAATAAATAATTAACAGCACATTGTGTTTTTATTGTATGTGATGTAGGTATATAAAATTAATGACATTTGTAATGAGGTGTTTTTGTCTTCAAATCGGGAAAGTATTTAGCAAATTCAATTCGAAGGGACTGAGAGCGCCATCTATGGATTTTTTTAAAAACAATGTTTTCCAGAAATTCTAACAGCCGGTTGCACTAAAAACTTATGCGGTCACGGTTTTAAAAAAAAAAAAAAATTTGCTATTATTTTATGTTTTTCCTCTAAATATTTATGATATATGTTTACATAATTATTATATCAATAAAAAATATTTACTGTATGCTAATTATTGATATCATATTTTTTGAAATTCGTAAAAGTATATATAAGTAACTAACTTTCCGCCCGCGGCTTCGCCCGCGTGGACATTTTTTTACACCTTGGGTTACATTATTCAAGTTTTAGTAGGATCCCTAATTATTTCTGGAAATAATAAATATAGTCTATGACACTTCGTAAAGATGTAGCTTTCTAACGATGAAATAATTTTTAAAATTGGTCCGGTAGTTTTTGAGTTAAAACCCTACAAACAAACAAACAAATATTTCCTCTTTATAATATTAGTATAGATAAAAAAAATTGTGCGACCGGCTGTAAAAGTAAAAACATAAAAAGACCAATATAGGAATTGAAAGTAAATTTATTATTTTAGGAAATTATGTAGAAGTGTCAAAAGTGTGTCAAATGCCACCGAACAATTTAAAAAAATGCAACTTACAGAATAAAATAAAATTATGACGTAGTCAGTTCAGAGGTATAAAAATAAATAATGACATCGTTAGATTATTTTACGTGTCTGAATAATCACACTAACTAGTGACTAAAATTAAATCAATTAAACAATACAACGCTATTGAGTCATACGAAAAATTAGGAAAGTCAAAACTCACGCTCAAAACAAAAAATTACATACAATTTTCTACCAATTAAGTTCTTCGGCGTTCCCAATATTCATACATACTAACAGAAAACATTTCTTTCAACGTCTTCATTCAAAAACCAACCTTAACACGAAAGCTTTAAGGTTAAATATCTCTCGTTTTAATATCAATCGGACCACACACGTTGAAGGTTTTTAAAAAAGGAACGCGCCAACCGCGCCTCGTTCGTTACCTCATCGTCGGGTGGTTTTTTTTTTAATTTTCTTTTTTTAAGAGCAAAGGCATCGGCGCTAGTTATATACACGCCTTCTCGTGTAGAGGGGATTTAGTAGCGATCGTTTGGAACTTCCATTTGAAATCACAATTTAGGCTTTTATTTTATATTTGTGAAAGAAAGAAAGAAGTACATCAATGTGTTGTAATCTTATCAAATAATTATAGTATGTGTCCGCTCTTCAAATCTTTATAAAGTTTAAAGTTTACGAAGATCACGCAAAAATGATGAATGGATTTTCATGAAATTTGGTGCACACATAGTTTATAACCTGGATTAATTCATAGGCTACTTATATTTATCCAGGTATCTGGACCCTATTCTGAGTCCAGGCAGACTAAATCGCAGGCTGAAGCTAGTATATTTAAACTTTGACTTTTTCAAAGTCACATGTCAAGTTAAAAAGTTAAGTTTATTTAGAACTGCACTGACTAACGGTGAAGGAAAACATCGTGAGGAAACCTGGACTAAAAAGTCTGAAATCACCAATCCGCCTTGAGCAAGCGTGGTGATCAATGCTCATGCCTTCTCGATATGAGAAGAGGCCTGTGCCCAGCAGTGGGATAGTGAATAGGCTGATGATGATGATCGTATTATTTTGATCTGTTTATTTATGATCGTCGTATTAAATCAATATTAGTAGAAACAGTTGCTATCTTGATGGAAAAAAAATAATATCTTGTGAAAAAACTAAAAAAAAACTGAGATTTCTTCATTAATAAAATATTAGTTGGCTGCTTTAAATACAACATATAAAAAACCTTACATGTAAATACCTACTAATTACCAAGCAATGTAACCTAAAACCAAATATATTTAATTTAAAGATTTTTCGCTTTTCGTATCTATTTTAAAAATCATTTTTTTAAGCTATTAATAAACATTTTCTTTTAAATCGCCGAGTACAATTCGACTATCCTTTTGCAACGCCACGTGCCGTCGGAAAATATCAAATCCTTAATGTTAAGCATACGTTAAAAACTAACCGCCTTATTCATAAAACCATTCATCTTATAAGCCTATTTTAGCTATCGAACTGTTTTGTTCTTATCTGTCAAGTACCAAAAAATGAACCTATATATGTCCTATAACTTACTAGCTTTCCGCCAGCGAATTAAAAATAACAGAGTTGCATACAAAATCCTAATTATTATCGGTTGCCTACGTCATACAAAGAACACACTCTCCAAGTTTCAGGTCTCTACGATCAGCGGTTTAGGCTGTGCGTTGATCCGTCAGTCATTCAGGACAAAGCATTTTATATGTTTATATGACTTCCAGATGCTCAATGTATTTACATAAACATAATAATAACGCAACATAATATCCGTTCTCGATACTCTTAAGTTATAATTAAGCTGTAAATTATTAATTATGCGCTTTAAAGTTTATTAAGAACGAATATTATGTTGCAGGAAACGTTAAAATGATAGGCTTGAACAGCAAAATGGATTTTATTATTGTCTATTATAATTTTCAGCAGCCATTTTGCGCCTGTAACCTTCTTAAAGGAAGAGAGCATTATTCTGAAAAAAAACAAAGACTGTTATGTGCTCTTTTGTAAAAAAAAATATATTTTTTTTCTTTTAGGGCCAAGATCCTCGACAGACGGTTACTTAATCGGCCCATTAAACAAAAATGTTTTCTAACCAGGAAGCTGGAATTTTCGTGGTACCCACTTCTAGTTCAACCCTGGTTTGGTAATCCACCGTTTTAGAAATAAAAATCTCGAATAATAGATACGTTACCCATCGAAAGTTGGAAGTTTGAATTTATGGTAAACAGCTGTTTTTAAATTAATCAGACCGTTATCTCGTCGGTGAACTTGGGCCTTAGTCAAGTAACAGCCATACGGATCGATAGATTAGCAAGGTTAAGCTGCGCTTGCCGCGATCAGTTTCTTCATTAGTTTAGTGATCATTTTCTGAACATATCTCTACCCCACCGTGCCTCGGAGAGTACATGTTGCTGTCGGTCCTGCGCTTGATCTCTCCCCGGTCGTGTCGGACTGCCGATCCGGAGGACTATGAGAATGAGGGAATAGAGAGTACACCTGTGTCTGCGCAAGCGTGCGTGCGTATGGGACCATAGCAAACAGCTGGCTAGTTAGGAAATATTACCAAAAATATACTACGTAGTGATTCAGATAGGTAGATAGATTTAATCAATTTCGAACGTTATTTTAGGTAAAATATAATTTTAAAAGGAAATAATCGCCGTCAAAATGAATCGTCTCTAAACCTACTCAAGGATAATCGTTTGCCCCCTAAATAACCAATCACACCACGATAATATATACAAATATACACCCAAACGAGTCCTCCGTAGTCCCAGCAATAAATAACATTGTTTTATTACGAGAACGCATCTTAACAGCCGCCATCGCCAGTTTTACTTTTTATAGTTTTTTAAATATCCACCGGTAAGTATGTGGTTCGGCCTTTGAAGATTATTTTGTTATCTGCATGTAATAAAATAGGTGTGGGTATGGCTTATTTTTGTAATCGTTTTTTCGGGTTTTCGTTACGTGGAACGGAGGGATTTTTTGTTCTTTTTTTGTTTGTTGATGAGTTCTTTTGGTTTTGATGTTTGCGATTTTAAATGGCGGGAGTTTTTTTTTTGCTTGATATTTAAATTATGATGTTTATAAAAATGTAAAATTACATTGGCAGTAAATTATGTAGGTAATGGTGCCGATTCTGACTTACACACGACTAAACTAGTTTTAAAATATCATGCTCTTTTTCTATTGCGAAATACAAGAAGAGGATAGCAAGTAATTCAGTGCTGTCAAATTAAATGACAGATGACATTTTGTTCGTACAGGTTTGTTAATTTAGTCGAGATGTTACGTCGTGATGTTTAATTTGTATGGAAAACTATTTTTTTCTAATTTGACAGTTTTTAAAAGTTTGCTATCCCTTTCTTATATTTGTTGATGGAAAGAGAGAATTATAGACTAAATTTAATTTAGATGGTGTCAAGAGAATCGCGGCCAATGTGGAAGGTACACGTTTGTACCATAGTTTGGAATACTATCGTCAGCCTATGTATTGTCCCAATGCTGGGCACAGGCCTCTTCTCACACAGAGAAGGCATGAGCATTGATCACCACGCTTGCTCAAGGCGGATTGGCGATTTCAAACTTTTAAGTCCAGGTTTCCTCACGATGTTTTCCTTCACCGTTAGTCAGCGACGTCTACGATATACTTAGAAAGTACACACTCATACACGAGGGGCACTTAGATTGGAATAATATAAGTTTTTTATAACGTAAGACATTTTAGTCAATATCATTCATTTTGCTTTCTCATCCGATCATTATTAATACAAGACCTCATACAAAGTAGGCAACAATAAACCTACCGAAAACATAAATGAAAAAAAAAACAGCCAAGTTCGGTAAGAAGAAATCTATACTAATATAATAAAGCTGAAGAGTTTGTTTGTTTGAACGCGCTAATCTCAGGAACTACTGGTAAATCGGAGCGGAGCACCACTATTCCACGCGGACGAAGTCGCGGGCAGAAGCTAGTTAATAATACAAGTATGTAATGTCATATTTGACATTACATTTGACAAAGAGTGATAGATATTTCAAGTTAAAAAATATATTATTTGAATTTGCTACTACAGTAATAAAACTTGCAAGGCCGGTTGCATCCAACTTAATATATTTAAACTGATACGAATGTCACAAAACTTGATACCTATAAATTTTCGGCATTCTTTTGTAAGTATTTTTTTTATGTTTTATTTCATGTAACCAATTTAAATAAAAAATGTGGTACGGATACAGTCTGAACCCGGGGGATAGATAGGTAGAAACTGATAGTAAATAGAAACTTAACTAACAAAACATATATTCTAAACATTTTCCTTTTCCAAACTTGGCTGCCGCACTACTGTTTCCGAAACAGATAATATCCCCCCCACTCCATTAAGAGTAAAATGGGCAAAAATGCACCATCACGCCCTCACGAGCGCTTCGTAACACCAATATAATCTGTTAGATTCTCCCCCGAGAGGATATGTGGGTAATTTGGACTAGTTAGCGTCTAATTGTGCCGCTTCGCCCCAGTTTGGTATTGTTGAGTGATTTATCATTTTTGGGGTATTATTGTACATGTCTATGGGGAGTAAGTAAACAGGGTAGGGGAGAAGGGGGACATTTGTAGTTGATATTTTTGGGTGGCATTTTCTTCCATAGCTTTTATTTTTACATTATGTTAAGAACTTGACTATCGTTAATGCCGATTTTTCCATAGTCAGATAACTTTCAACTAAAGAATAAATATGATAGTTTGTCATATTTCATTTACAAAATCTGTCAAGCTGACGTATTTATTCGTCAGATAAAAGCTATCTGACAATTGTAAATCGGTCCTTACTATGCAAATAAATATTTCGAGCCTGCGTTTCAGTTTATTACAAGAAAATAGGATGCCTTTATTTAATTCTTAAATATTCAAGACCTTCGTTAGTACGCGAGCGAAACTGGTAAAAAATGCAAGTTTAGAATAAGTACTTAGTGCATTAAAAACCACTTGACACTTTAGAAGCTTATCTGTCAATCTGCAAGTTAATATTTATAGGCGACAGGTGGCGCTGTGTAGAGTCAGGTCACACTGAAAGAACAGCGACTCTCATTTAATGTAGCGTAACTTTTCGTTGCAACAATATCACCTACTAGCGGCCCGTCTCGGCTTCGCACGGGTAGCCTATGTTACTCAGGGTGAATGTAGCTTTCCAATGGTGAAAGAATTTTTGAAATCGGCTCAGTAGTTTTTGAGTTTATTCATTACAAACATACACACAAAAATACAAATCTTTCCTCTTTATAATATGTAGTAGTGTAGAAATAGCACCTCATCTGCCTAGCCTTTTCCCAACTTTGTTGGTGTCGGCTTCTAGTCTGACTACCTGTATTTTACATGGAGCGACGCCTATCTGACCTCCACAATCCAGTTACCGATGCAATACCCCTTACGCTTACCTACTTTATTTGATTTTAAAAATTCTTTCACCATTGGAAAGCTACATTCACCTTGAGTAACATAGGCTACCCGTGCGAAGCCGGGACGGGCCACTAGTTTGTCATATTATACACTAAAAACGCTCCTCCAGTCGCTACGCATGCAGTGAGACGTGCACCTAAGGCTTTATGTATAATTATTGGTAATATACCCATTTGTACGTCATTATTATGTAAAATGGAAGCCTTAGGCTGATATGTGGAGCCTGAGAATGGGCATCTGCAAGTGACGTATGGATAGCTTTGGGCAGTTGTGTATAAAAGACTAGCTTTTGTCCACAGCGTTTCCCATTTCGTATGAACATTTTGACATACCTTAAAGCACTATGGGATAATGAATTTTTCCCAATAATTAACAGATCTTGAGACAGCCGTCATATGTAGATCTTTGACTGTTGTCTCGGGTAGTTAGAAGCCAGAAAGTGACAACCAGTCTTACGAAAGGGGTATCGTGTTACTTGGTAACTGGGTTGTGGAGGTTAAGAAGGCGCTTAAACAAAATTAATTGAGCATTTGGAAATATTATAGTGCACGCACGCTTGCGCAGACACAGGTGCACTCTTAATTCCCTCACTCTCATAGTCCGATGGGTCGGCAAAACACCAGGGAGAGATCACGCACAGGACCGACGGGTTTACATGCTCTCCAAGGAATTGTAGTCTCGATAAATAAAGGAAACCGTCACCCATCCATGAACCGACCGCGACCAGTGCCGTTAAACTTAACTATTACTTAGCTACGAGTCCTTCAACAAGTTTATTCCACTTAGCACCTGAAACTACCTTAGTATTATATTATATAACAATATAATCATTTGCACGGCGTGCCTTATCGCGCCGCGGCGACCGTACTCGACAAATAACAATTTATATGTTAATAATTCGGGTTTTACGAGCGGTGGGATGCAGATAGTGACAGGAGGAACCTAACTGATATTTTTTTAGCGATCATTTTTTTTCGTAATATAGTGGTGTTAAATATATAAATAGAGCATAAGCATAAGTTCTACAGTTTCACGTATAGGTAGCCGCATATTTTTTTAGTGCAACCAGCTGAAAAGTTTTTCAAAATGTATGTACAATTTACCCGCTTGGTTAGCAAACATAAACACTTATTCACCACTATTTACTTAATATTCCCATCTCGTCTGTATATTACCTCTTACATGCTTGCGACCATAATTTTCACGCCATTAAGTTTCTATTGATTATTCATTTATTTAACTATTTATGAATAAATACACTTTCTGCTTAGCAGTTTTTTATTTGCCTGACTAATTTGGACATTGTTAAACAGAGAACAATAATTATCATAGATATAGACGCTGTTAAATAATTCCGTAGGTAGCTTGACTTTCTTTCACTCTCTAATGTATATTTATATTTGTCATGCATCAATATTTAAAAAAATCCATGGAAAAACAATGGATTTAGATGGGCCAATACATATAATCAAAATTAATATTATGGATAAAGTACTCATAGTTTTTATTACAAAAGTTTTCATACATAAACATAACAGTTGTAGGTTATTTTGAAATTACCTACAACTCTATGAATACTACAAATGACGAAAAAATTAATTGAAGATAGACTACTTCGCTTGAAATCGCGATTTACGTAGGTATAAAGGATAAAGATTATGTAAATTATCAAGTCTGAGAAAAATAACTTATACATATTTGACGCAAGCAAGCTGGGATCGTAAAATTATGAATATTGCTTGCATTGTCAACGGTCAACAAAATTCATAACTTCAGTACAAATAGACGTAGAAAATAAACGACCCATTTCATTTCTTATTAAATACCTCACAAAAATAAACACAAACCTTATGCAATTAAGCGTAAACATAACATTTTATTGCAACACATAAATACGTAATATTCGCGCTAAAAATATGGCGCGAACAATATAAAGATGACAGATGCGGCTAATGCGGCCGCCATGATACCGACCAATGACAACGCGCCTAACTTTTTTCATAGCAACGGCAGCTGCATGTGTTCCACCAACATTAACGAATGTTATTGGCTATTTTTATAAATATAGTAGGGATGACTTGGGGTAAGTTTTTTTTTTCAAACAATGATGATGTTATTTTTGAAAAAGTATTGGATTTTTGTAATGAGGTTGCGAGATAGAATTTTGATGGCCGTTTTTAGATGTGTCCGATAAATTTGAAATGAGGTTTTTATCCTTACAAAATGGATTCTTGAGATTCTGTTCGCGTGTATTTAATAACTTTTTATGTGGTATTTTATTAGCTTTTAAAGTCTAAAAAGGCGTTGTTGTATTGTGTTATGGAAGTTCGTTTTAATTATGTTGTGCTATTTAAGCTATTTGTAGCCCGTTACTTAATAAATTTTTCGTTTTATTGATACCACTTTTTTGTTGAAAAATACAGTTATTTTTAGCTAGTTCTTCCCTGCCGTTTCACCCGCGACCCGAGGGAAGTACGTAACGTACACGGATAAAAGCCTATACCCGTCTGCAGGGTCCCATCTATCTCAGTACCAAATTTCTTCCAAATCGGTGCAGCCTATTTACCGTAAAAGCGTAACAAACAAACAAATTCACTTTGGCATTTACTTATATGGTATTACATTATTCAGAAAGTGTGTAGTTAGTTCAGAAGGAAAGAAAAGTGACATAAAATAATTATAAAGATTACCGAGATAAATATATTTTAAAAAATCTAGTCATAATCCACTATCTCGTCTTTATCCAATCACACATGATACCAACTCTAACGTTAACTATTAAAAACCTAACCATAGGATTATTTATACATATAAAATGCTTTGTCCTGAATGACTGACGGATCAACGCACAGCCTAAACCACTGATCGTAGAGACCTGAAACTTGGAGGGTGTGTTCTTTGTATGACGTAGGCATCCGATAAGAAAGGCTTATCCAAAATTCTACCCATAATTGGGTGAAAAATGGGAGCAAAATTTGCATGAAACTCTGACATTTTTAATTTGAATTCGTATAGCACACGTGGGCGAAGGCGCTGGAAAGCTAGTTTCAATATAAAATTACTCAGCGTTTCTTCATCTCACTAAGATAAATTCAAATTTTATTGTAACACTTAATTTAAATATTTTTAAACGTAAATTGATCAACTTTAAACCAAATACTTAAACTTTATCGATCGTAAAGATTACTGTTAAGTTTTATAGTTACGATGCATATCTAAATACTATTAAGAATTAATATTATAAATTATTCATAAAATAAACTAGTGAATCATCAACCTAGCTTTTCCCAGCAGCCAGCTGAGTACCAGTGTTTTACATGGAGCGACTGCCTATCTGACCTCCACAACCCAGTTACCGGGTAACACGATACCGCTTGGTAAGACTGGTTGTCAGACTTCCTGGCTTCTGACTACCCGTACCTGCTACTGCACTTAATTTCAGCCCTGAAAATCAGAGTTATATTGAATTGAGTGTAAAATTATATTTTTGTTGCAATTATTTCTCTGGGACTCGTCATTTCATTGCCTCGACTTTTCCGGTGGTCGTCACTGTCGATTCTGGCTTTCAGGAGTTGCAGTGGCTAGGAACAGAGTGGCGGGCTTGTCCCAATAAAAAAAATACGAAAACCTTTTTTTTCTAACAGTCAAAAAGGACCTCTTTCCAATTTTAACCTAAATATCTACAAAACAAAGTCTAGATTCCATCACATTAACTACATAACTAAGTAAGGTTGCTGCAACTTGAGGAAACGATAAATCCAAGTCTTCAACGCATCGCGTGCGACGCAAATAGACAACCACACTTGCATATGCAAGTAGGCACGATTCCTCAGGGAATTAAAAATGCAGCGGGTAATATACCTTTAGCGTATACTAGCTTACCGCCAGAGACTTCGCCCATACGGCTATACGAATTAAAATTCAAAATGACAGAGTTTCATACAAACTTTGCCCCCCTTTTTCATACTATTAGGGGTAGAATTTCGGAAAATCCTTTCATATCGGATGCCTACGTCATACAAAGAACACACCCTCCAAGTTTCAGGTCTCTACGATCAACGGTTTAGGCTGTGCGTTGATGCGTCAGTCATTCAGGACAATGCATTTTATATGTATAGAAGATAAAGGTTAAGCGAAGAATCGATAGTTTTAAATGTTTCATTAATGGTTTAATAATTAACATGCTACTGTAATCCGACTAGTTTTTAATCGACTTTCAATCTACAAGGCATCATCGCCCTATTGACTAGCCCACTGTTGAGCACAGGCCCCTCTCATACTGAGAAGGCAAGAGCATTGATCATCACGCTTGCTCAAGGTGGATTGGCGATTTTACACTTTTTGGTCCATGTTTCCTCACGATGTTTTTCCTTCACTGTTAGTCCATGGTAAGCCATTACCATGGCCTTTATAAAACAAAAAAAATACAAAGTTTTAATGTCTCCTATAAAGTTTATGAGTTTGTCAAGATGTCCGGTTTTAGGATATTCTAGCAATCAATTTAGGCTTTCTCCTATAGTCTTATAATTTTCCCACATATATAAATAAAATGGCATTAAATAACGAATGATGATGTTTAGAGCATGAAATTGACATGAATGCGCCATCCTTACGCCATTTTGTTAATTTCTGTCGCCGATTTAGAACAATATAGGTTACGACTTTGGTTACATTTTTCAGAAAATCTTTAAGAACCGACTATACGGCTAACTTATACAACAATATAACATTGCATTTATAATATAAGTAAGTACCTAAAGAAGTATAGATTGCCAAGACTCGTATTAGTAAATTATTTACACAACTTCTCAAAACAATTGCCCGCATAATAATTAAAATTTTACACACCCACGTACTTATAAATAAATACTTAATTTATTTACAACGCACAATAATAATAATTACTAAATAAAAAAAAACAACCATAAACAACACACTTTATAGTTATCAATTAACCAATTATTGTCGTTGGATGCGCCTGTCAAAAGTATAAAAAAAGAGTTTTGAGGTTAAAAGAGGTTATAATCAGTGTGGATTAACCAATGGGCACTTGGTATTCATTAAGCTGTGAGGACGGTATTAAAGTTGAAATTTTACGTTTACGAACTGAGCAATCTGGTTTTATGACGATTTTATGAAAGAAGAAGGAATATTAAGTGCACTTAGTGAGGTAGCCTAGTCCCTTTTAGTTTTAATCTTTTTAATGAGATTATATCTAGGTATCTTATTGGGTTGCTTCAAAGAGTGAGTGAGTTTGCGGTAAAATATTTTCAATAGTTGTTAAACAGATCAAATCTGCATTAATTTTCCCGTGGTTTTACCCCTGTTCTGAGAGAACTACGTCACGCACCCGGATAAAAATTATCCTATGTGTTAATCCGGGTTATAAACTATGTGTGTACAAAATTTTATCCAAATCTGTTCAGTAGTTTTTGCGTTAAAGAGTAACAAACATACATACAACATACAGCCTCACAAACTTCCGCAAATTTAGTATATTAGTAGAATAAGTTAGGACATTATTATTATAATAGCAAGTAAGGAATGACGATGGAATCTGTGTCATCTTTGTTATTCTTAACTATCTACTTGATCTGTGTGGTTAACTGGCGCCCTCGCGTCAGTTAACGCCGAGTCGCCCGTGTTTTAATTTTATAGTGCATTAGCCTAATTGTTTTTCTAAAATTAAAGGACCCTAGGTTACTCCTTATAACATTAGCTATCTACCAATCAAGGTACTATCAAAATCTGTCTAGCCGTTTCGAGGATAAACCGAGACAAACAGATAACTTTTTTTTATTAAATGTTGTTTTTTTATGTTTCATAGTGAAAATAATTTAATTAATTAATTGTTATAGGTAGTGCATTACAAAAAAATATTATAGGTACCTAGCTGTTTTTTTCTTCTTAATGTTGTTTTCTATGTTTCATAAAAGTGTTAATAATTTAATTAATTAATTGTTGTGCGTAGTGCTTTATAAAAAAAAGATTATAGGTACTTTAAGTAGTATACGCAAATAATTCTTATTTATCGCTTACAGCCGGCGGCGATCACAAAGCGGCTTCAAATAGGTAAGTTTATGCAAATTAATACACTATCATCTAGATACTAGCATCTGCCCGCGACTTCGTCCGCGTGGAATACATTTTTTTTTAACTTTGCCTCACACTAGGAATTACTCTGTATCGTGAGTGCGTTTACAAACATACATTACACATGCACAAACACCCAGACCCGGAACAATTTTAGTTGTCCCGTGCGGGAATCGAACCCGCGACGCGCCGCGCAGCAGCCAATTGCTCAGCCACTGCGCCAAACGTGCCGTCTTGGGCCAACGCTCAGCCCCCCGATTTTGAAACATTCTTCATTGGTACGCTCTTATTGGTCTTAGCGTGATGATATATAGACTATGGTGCCGATTCTCACTTACACACGACTAAACTAATTTTAAAATATCATGCTCTTTTTCTATTGCGAAATACAAGAAGAGGATAGCAAGTAATTCAGTGCTGTCAAATTAAATGACAGATGACATTTTGTTCGTACAGGTTTGTTAATTTAGTCGAGATATTACGTCGTGATGTTAAATTTTGTATGGAAAACTATTTTTTGCTAATTTGACAGGTGTTAAAAGTTTGCTATCCCTTTCTTATATTTGTTGATGGAAAGAGAGAATTATAGACTAAATTTAATTTAGATGGTGTCAAGAGAATCGCGGCCTATAGCCTTCCTCGATAAATGAGCTATCTAACACTGAAATATTTTTTCGAATCGGACCAGTAGTTCTTGAGATTACCGCGTCCAAGCAAACAAACAAACTCTTCAGCTTTGTATAGATATTAGTACAAAATCTTCATCTTTTATCCAGGCGCTTTTCGATATTCGAGGATTTTCCTAATTTCTACTCCTAAGGGGGTGAACAAGGGGGGCAAAGTTTGTACGATACTGCAATTTTTAATTTGGATTCGTATAGCCCAGGCGGACGAAGCCACTGGCGAAAAGCTAGCTTTTTATTCAACTAAAGAACCCCACATGCAAATAGCACCCTATCAAATCCACATCCCTAATTTTAATCACCAAAAACTCAACGCAGCTTTAACACCTTATCTCAAAAGCCCTTAACTCGAACAGCGTAAATACGAAATAAATCTATCCATTATCCAACAACAGCAACCAACACCACGTATAATTGAATACGAAAGGGCGGCAACGAAAAAAATTGCCAGCAACAAAAAAATTGCCGGCAACAATGGGACGACATACTCGCGACACAAATTGCGCGGACAATTTACATAGAAAAAGTGACAAGAAAAGACTGGCTACATTTGTTACGGCCCCCATTGTGTTGAGAGTATTATATCCGAGGGGTTTTAGGGGTCCGTATGGTGTATGTAGGTAAGAAAAACCTGTACCAATTGATTTTGCAAAAAATCATAACCTATTTTGTTCTAATTTTCCCAAATCTATATCAATACTAATATTATAAAGAGGACAGATTTGTTTGTAGGGTTTTAACTCAAAAAGTACTGCACCGATTTTGAAAATTCTTTCACCGTTAGAAAGCTACATCTTTACGAAGTGTCATAGGCTATATTTATTGCCAGAAATAATTAGGGATTCCTACTAAAACTTGGATAATGTAACCCAAGGTGTAAATAAAAATGTCCACGCGGGCGAAGCTGCGGGCGGAAAGCTAGTAGGTAATATACACGGTAAAGTCTGTAAGTACTAATTTATTTTACGAAAAATCGAAACCTATTTTGTTCTAATTTACCCACATAGATAAATAAAATGGCATTAAATGATAAATGATGATGTTTAGAGCATGAAATTGTCATAAATGCTCCATCCTTACGCCGTTTAAACGTGTTGTTTGTTACAAATAAACATATTTTCTTTCTTTCTTTCTAAACATTACAGTATTATTATGTATTCAGTATTTTTATATCTTATAAGATTTTTTTATAGTCTTTATACAAAAAGATTAATTTATATTTAGGAGATAAGTTCTTATTTGCATTAAGTAGGTACTTAAGTTCACAAACCAAGTACCATTTAAAGCGAAAAATAATAAACAGCATACAGAACCCGCTACACCAATACCAGAAACGTGCTTACTTATTTTTTTACACCTTATTTATATTTATAAAACTACGTATTTGGTACAGGCTAACAAGATGTTCGTGTCAAACAAGCCGCCTAAATATACCGCCATGTTTTTCCATAGACAATCTTCCCACTTTCTTTTCGGCAAAGGCGTTCGTCGTTCAGCCTGCGGTAGATCGCAATAGATTGTATGTAATCTCTTTTTTGTTATTAGATTTGAAATTGTGATTAAATTTGACGGAAAATTGATATTGTGATAGGATTGGAAGCAAATTGGATGTTTTGGGGTTTAGTTCAAGTGGTGTTGGGAGTTATTTCATGGTTAGCTATGACGTGGGATTACGTGATTTTAAAATACAAAAAAAGGACAAAGAAAGTCAGGGGCTTATGGCGATACAATTTAAATCTTATTACGCAAAGTTTTTTGCTATATTCCGAATAGAATAGTGTCGACCGACGGCGTTTTCAATGATTGCACCTTATTTGAGACTTTGCTAAAAGTTACGAGCAAAAGAAAGCAATAACGCGCCAAACAAACTATATTACCCATTATTACATAGTTGCCCAATCCCACGACAGATCCTAACCGCCATATTTCACATTTATGATATTTGTTAGCAAGCCACAAAAGTCAGTCTTACGACGTCACATTTTCCAATAAAAACGACAATATCCGAACGAAAACTTAGTCAGCGAATACATCCAATAAACGCCTTTGCCCATCGACAGATGAAAAAAAAACTTTGTCATAGACAAAGCGCGGGAACGTTGGAAACATATGTCGCGGCCAATATGGCGCCTTTTTATGGCTTTAGAAGATTATTACTGAAAATGTTTTCTTTGTTATTTCCTGTGGTTTTGCTTGCGGTATTATGTTTTATGATTAGATTCTTGGGATATCTGTTGTTAATTATTTTTGAAAAAATAAGCTTGGGAAATAGTTTCCGACGCCATTTGTTTTTTGCGTAGACAGTTACTCTCTAAGAATGCTTTTTGTTTAAAAACGTGATAATAAATATATTTACTATAAAACTTAAATTATAACACCTAAAAAAAAATTAAAAATATGTAAAACTGCTAACTAGGTAAAGGGTGTCAAAAATACCTCCTTATCGCAGTCAACTGGGAGCGTACCCAAGAGGCTGGCTGCATTGCCACGTTGGATAGCTATACTATTACCCTCTAATTCATAATAACATAGTACGTCATATAAGGTACATTTTCCAACTTAATACACTTACTGTTTATTGATTTTTAAACCAAGAACACTTTAATTTTAGAATAAATTGAAAACAAATTGGGGTTTCAGGGAAATCAATTGGATTTTTAACTTCTAATTCCATGTCAGAAGCCGTCAGGCAGATTTGAGGCTTGTTAGGTTGGTAAAACGTGCAGCTGAGATGAGAAGACACGATGAGAAGACGAAGACAAAAGTTGTGTCGTGTTATCTCAATATCGAAAACAATAATTAATTACGCCCTTCCTTCTTATAACGACTATCCAATTGGAGAGAAAAAAAACATGATAAATCAAGTTAAGCACACATTGTTCAATAACTCGAGTACACGTAAGACAATCCCGGCGCGTCACAACCTTGCGATTAGCATTCAATACGTGTGACAGGGGCCTGCGCCTCTGCTCACCCTTGTGATATTAACAATCACGGAGCCACACCTTGGTGAGAAGTTTATGGTCTAAGATACAAGTGACAAACGAGGAACAGTTAAAAAAAGTAGCGTATAACATCTAGCTTGATGAATCTCGGGATAAGGGTGCAACTGCAGGTAGCCTCTGTAACCTTCTCTTGGGTACCATCTATCTTCATGTCAAATTTCATCCAAATCGGTTAAGCCGTTTTACCGTCAAAGCTCTACAAACAAACGAACTCACATTCGTATTTCTAATATTTATTAGGACTTGGTTTAAACTAGCGACTTCGCCCGCGAGGGCTATACAAAAATGACAGAGTTTCATACAAACTTTACCCCCCTTTTTAACCCCTTTAGGTGTAAAATTTCGGAAAATCCTTTCTTATCGGATACCTACGTTATACAAAGAACACACCCTCCAAGTTTCAGGTCTCTACGATCAGTGGTTTAGGCTGTGCATTGATCCGTCAGTCATTCAGGACAAAGCATTTTATATGTGTATTGATTTAGTTGGTTTCTCCGTGCCTTAGAAAGCAAGTTAAGCAGTTCGTCCCGGCTGTCATCTGTAGATCTTTTACTGTCGCTACAGGTAATCAGATGTCAGAAAGTCTGACAACCATTCTTACCAAGGGGTATGGTGTTACCCGGTAACTGGGTTGTAGAGATCAGATAGGCAGTCGCTCCATGTAAAACTCTGGTACTCAGCTGCATCCGATTAGACTGGAAGCCGACCCCAACATAGTAGGGAAATGGCTAGGCTGATTTTGAGGTAGGTTTAGGATTTAGTTAAAAAAAAAACTTACTGAAGTAACTTTTACTCGCTACCTCCTATTACCTAGACTACACCCCACAAAATCCATTACCACAAGGGTCGGGGGTGGAAATTCGTAAACACCGCCATTGTGAGGGTAGTTCTGTTTATTCGAAGCTCGTTGTTTACAGGGGTGGGTGGAATACATGTTTCATATCATAAGGGATGATTTCTGGCGAGCCATTTTTGTGGGGGATATGTTATATATATTTTTTTTCAGCCTACTTTGTACGTAGGTACCTATTTATATATCTCTGCGTAGGTACACATGACGCTTAATGATGCCGTGTAATAAATTCTAAAATTATCTAAAATAAAAATAAATAAAGTGAGTTTGTTATTTGGTAGAATCCGGCATGGAGATGGGACCCAAGAGAAGGTGCTATGGGCCTGTTTCAGTCTTATCTTGAGGTAACTCCTTCGCACACGCAGATAAAGCCTATATCTTTTCCCAGATTTCAAGATATTTTCGTACGAATTTTCATCTATATCTGTCTAGCCGTTAAAAAAAGTACAATCTATTGACAAAGTTACTTTTACATGTATAATATTAGTAATAAGGATTGTTGATCCAGATCTCAAAAATGTTCACTGATATAAACACTCCCTAAATAATACTGACTAGCTAACCATAGACAAAAAAGAGGCGACGAATTCTAAAAACGAAATGGTTGACATCACCAGCAAATATTGTTACTGTAATAAAATTATTCAAAAACCACGACATTATTTACAATTACTATACTCGTTACAATGTCGCTAAACCCAATTAAACATTTCCTAATAATCTCCCTCCAAACCACAAAATTTACAACGAACAATAAAAATAATATGATCCCAATATTAATTTAGTACAACATTGCTTAACACGAAAACAGAGTGGTAGCGTAGTAGCTAACAAAATGCCAATAATATCTCGAGAGGGTGCGAAAACCAAACCCCTATCCTAGGGCTGTCACTTTATCCAATGACAGAATTTTGCGCGGGAAAATCTATGCGACCTGTCATTTCTTTTATCACAAAAAAGTTTTAATTATTATTATTTATTTACTTTTTTTTATTCCTTTTCTTGACTATCCAATATTAGTATGGAGTTTTCTCCCATTGTTAAAGTCGGCTTCCAGTCTAACCTTATGAAGAGAATACTAGAATTAGGCGCATTAATTTAATATGTCTATAACCTCAAAATACTAAATACTCTTTGAAATACAGTCTTCTAATCGTAATTTTAAGTAAGTTACGTGTAGCGACTGTCTAACTGACTACCACAACCCAGTTACCGGGTAACACAATACCGCTTAGTAAGCCTGGTTATCAGACTTCCAGCCTTCTCACTACCCGTAACAACTGTCAAAGATCTACAAAATGACAACCAGGACCAAAAGCTTAACATACTTTCCGGGGCACGGAGATCCATTGACCAACCTCGGCAAGCTTAGCTTAACCTTAACCAATCAAGCTATCTTTACATGTTTTGCTGGGGACTTTGTTGCGCCACTTCTTCTTCCCAGCAATAACACATAGGAAGTGGTGAAGGGCGGGCGTTTTGGGGGCTGTCTTTTGTAAATTTAACGTTCAAAAAGCTGCTGATTTTCAGCCTAGTTTGAAAAGATAATTTTTGAATTCCAATTCATTGTTTGACTGTTATGATAAGTCTTTCATTTTTAATTTCAAAGAAGGAGAAAATTCTCAATTTGTTGGAATCTTTTTTAATGTTTAAATTTCCGAAATATCACACCCCTAATAATTCGTTCGTATCACCCCATTTGTAAACTGAATACCATAAACTGATTATAGCTCTCTGAGAGGCTGCGGTTCTGTTTATATGGGGGATAATAATTGTTTTATAACACCCAGGGGACTGACGGTTGATAAGTACCCAAGTTTTATACACATAAAATGCTTTGTCCTGAATGACTGACGAATCTACCTACAGTTCACAATTGATCGTAGAGACCTGAAACTTGGAGGATGTTTTCTTTGTATGACGTAGGCATCCGATAAGAAAGGATTTTCCGAAATTCTAGCCCTAAGGGAGCGCAAAAGCGAGCAAAGTTTGTATGAAACTCTGTCATTTTTGATTTGAATTCGTATAGCCCGCGCGATGGCAGCGCGCGCTGGCAGAAAGCATCATCCTTACTAATATTATAAAAACTCTGTTTGTCTGTCTGTCTGTCTGTTACACTTTCACGCCAAAACTACTGGACCGATATAAATGAAATTTGGTACAGAGATAGAATAGACCCTGAGGAACAACATAGCTACTTTTTACCCGGGTGCGCTAAGTAGTTCCCTCGGAATGCGGGTGAAACCGCGGGAAACAGCTAGTACTATATATGCGAATAGTCTGAAGATATATTTATGTATGTTTGTTACTCTTTCACGCTAAAACTACTGAATGGATTTGGATGAAATTTGGTACACACATAGTTTATAACCTGGATTAACACATAGGATACTTTTTATCCAGGTGAGTGACGTAGTTCCTCCAGGAAGCGGGTGAAACCAGGAACACTTACCTAGTAAGAAAAGTTACTCAGGTACTTGAAAAAAACCGTTTTGAAAACAATACTTGAAACCCAACCATTAACATTTTAAAACCACAACAAGTTGCCGCAGTAAAAAAATAAAATATCATCGTCGTTTTTTTTACTGCAAGTAACACCGGTAGTGTTTATTCAAAACAATCAGTCAAAAGGCTGTACCCGTGTTGTCATTGTCTGCGAACAATTGGCGCGAAAAAAATTACAAAGATTTGGGTATGGCTGGGCACGCGACAACAGACTCTTGTATGCGACCAACTTATGTAGGCCTATGCTGTTGTATATTTTATTTTAAGACATGGGTCTTTTAAAATTGGACATATTTACACGTCCGTTATAATATAAGCTCTCGTTTCATGTATTTACTTAATAGCAAAGGGTCTTGTTTAAATAGCTGTGAGAACTGTTCATTGTAGACACCGTTTTCTTTAGAACTTTGTAACGTTGAGAGGTCAACTTAAAATGGGTGTTCGTACCTGTCTTCTATATCCATTGCTGTATATGTAAGACAAGTATCGAATACTACTTTTAGAAACGTTCAATGGACGTCAAAATCGTGTCTACTTTTGTAGTATCACAAAGAAAGCCCTGTTGTCATTTGTTTTCAAACAATACGAAATTGTATGTATTGTGTATAGTCATTACTGGTCAGTTTGCGGTCGCCAGCTGATGGGTTTAACGTAAACTATCTCTTTTTTTTATTTGCTTAACTTTCTGTCGACATTTTGACTTTTATTTAGGGATGGGTGAACATTGCGCTGGTGCACTCACTTGGAAAGTTTTTTTGTTGATTTATTTAAGTGTTTTTGGTTTTGTTATTCAAGTTTATATATTTTTTTATATTTTTTTTGGTAGTCAAAGTTAAGTTTTGATAAGGGTATTGTAATATTTATAAAAAAATGACGTTATTTTATCGGCAACGATGTTTTTCCCGCCATTTTCTTTAATGACATATATTAATTAATACAAGTTCTTAATAATGCCTTTTATTATCAACCAAGTACATAAATTAAGCTGGTCAACACAGACCACCCACAAGTACGCAACCCAGCATGATAATCCAATAAAAATATCTGCAAAACACTCGCCACCCCTACAATGAAAACGCGATCCTTTGACGTTTCCCGCGCGCGGGAAAAATGACAGCTGTCAGGCTTGACCATAAATTATAGGTTTTTTTTTAAAGAAAGCCGCCTGGCAAAGGCTTTGTGGCGGTCAGCCGTTTCCTGCCAGGGTGTGATGTTGTTTGTATTGTGGACGGCGAATGGACACGTGTTATTGAAAAGGACACAAAATGTCGAGGGTAATAACGTAATGAGATTGCATGTTTGCTTTGAAAAGTTTGGAAAAAATACGGTTTCTTATTGTTGTCTTTTATATTATAGTTTGGTGGTATCTTTCGATTGTACAAATGTAACTTGTATTAAAAGTTTTGACATCTGATTAGCGGTGAATTGACGAAATTGCTTGTGATATTTACTTGAGGGGCTTAGAAACAGACGCGTGATTAATCATGGTAAAGCTGCGCTTGCTTTGATCGACCCGTGGATGGGTGATCATCAATGTCAACGACTCCTTCTTGCTTCGGAAAACACGTTAAGCTGTTGGTTTCGGCTGTCATTTTCTAGATCTTTGATGGCCGTTACGGGTAGTTAGAAGCCCAAATGTTTAACAACCAGTCATAATAAAGAAAAAAGTGTCAGTCAACAGATAATGGGTTGTGGAGGTCAGATAGGCAGTCGCTCCATGAAAAATGATACTCACATCCGTCTAGACTGAAAGCCGGTCTCACAAAATTCGAGAAAATTAATACCTAGTACCTACCCAAGTAGTAGTTATATTGCCTATAACACAATCATCATCGTCATCATCACCAGCCTAATAGACTATCCCACTGCTGAGGCCTCTTCTCTCACAGAGAAGGTATGAGCATTGATCACCACCACGTTTGCTCAAGGCGGATTGGCGATTTTAAGTCCAGATTTCCTCACGATGTTTTCCTTCACCGTTAGTCAGTTATGTCTGATACACTTAGAAAGTACATATGACTTTAGTAAAATCATATCGGTAC
This sequence comes from Pyrrhia umbra, assembly GCA_963891755.1. NCBI lineage: Eukaryota > Metazoa > Arthropoda > Insecta > Lepidoptera > Noctuidae > Pyrrhia > Pyrrhia umbra. The sequence continues at coordinate 1,831,065 of OY982944.1, forward strand.
TTGCCAGGTTTCGAACCCGCACACTCGTACATGATAATATATTTTGGTGCCTTAACCACTAGGCCACCACGACAGGTCTTTTAAAATAGGTAGATCTTAAAAAATATATTTACTTAGCTATTAATAATTTCACCGCCATTCATGACGGGTAACAGTTACAATCAAAACACAATAGTATAGAAAATTGCGAGTACGAAAAAAAAGCAAAACACCTTCCCGCCAATCAGACCTGCACATTAAAAAGGCCACCCTCGAGCAACACCAAAGTACACAGAACACCGACATCTATGACCATCGACAAGAAAAAAAGTACAACAAAACCTTCGCCGATTTTCGACCATCGACAATACGTCAGTGTAACGTCAAAGCCGGCTATTAATGTCAAAATATTTTGAAAATACGCTCTCGGCGCCCAGGGGCGTGCTTTGAGAAGCCGCGACTTCAAATGTTATTGGGTTTTTGGTCTATAGAGTGTTTTTTATACGACTTGTGAGGGATTGCTTGTAGTTTTCTTGTGCAAATTACTTTGGGTACGATGGTACGATTAAATATTTTACGTGCGTGCGATTTTTTTTTGGTTGGAATACCATTGTAGTTAAATGACTTTTGCAATATATCATTATATTCTTTTAAGAATAAACAAAGCTTTATGAAACTAATCTGTCCTAATATTATGAATGCGAATATCACTCACTCTGTGGGCCTAGCACGAATCACTTTCGAAAATGTATTCTTATCGACAGCGATTTTTAAATGAAATATATATATATACTCGCATTTCACGCACTTTTTCTTTAAATTTATGTCTTTAATCATATCTTTGGATGCTACACATTGTTATATGTACACATTTTAAACTTAAATTTTGCTCTAGTATGGTTGTATTTATGATTCGAATTTCGAAAGTGATTCGTGCTAGGCCCACTGTACCTTATTTTGACTTCTGTAAAACAGAAAAAAAACCGCAGCCTATTTACCTATCTGTATGTAAATATATAAGTTTATTCTCTCACAGCCTACATTACTAAATCAATTTCGGATTTCCTCCTAAACGGCTGCACCGATTTTGCTGCGCTGATGTGACGCATATATTTTCAATCTTTTTTTTGTCTTTTTATTTTTAATTTAAAATGTAATGTTTATTTTTAATCTAAATATTTAATTATACGTTAATTATTTCGTGTAAAGCTTGAGTGAGGCTTTTACATTGTGGGATAATTACTAAAGTTATTATTCTAAGGACTGACCATAAAGTCTGACAACAAGTCTTACCAACGAATATCGTGGTACCAATCTAGGCTGGAGGTCAGATGGGCTTCATGTAGAATGCATAATATATTCTACTTCATCTACTTACTTCACGTACTTACTTGGTAGATAAACTAAGTAATAATAGTATTTATTTCAAATTCAAAATGAGAACATTAAACGCCTCTATTCCAATAAAAATACAACGAAATAAAACGCTCGTTAACATTTAATAAAAACTATAACATAATACGTAACAAAAAATAGTTATAATACAACATAGGTAACCTTAATTTAAATAATAGAAACATTTATTTAAACAACATAATGGCTCCCAAATATTTTGTTGTAATTTAAATAATTCGTGTAACAACAGTTGGCTACCAAATTGATATAATCGCTTCATAAAAAAAACTAGCGTTGTCTATGAAATTGTGCCTCTATTCTAGGGTCGTCAGAAGGTTAATGAAAATATCGATATTCGATGTACAAAAACAATTAACGTCAGTCTAGTGATCAATTTTATAAATGCGAAAGTAACTTTATCCGTTACTAAACCGATTAACGTGAAATTTAGTATAGAGATAGGTAAAAACCTGGGGAAAGACGTAGTATAGTGTTTATACGGATACATGAAGTAGGTTCCCACAGGATAAGGGTAAAACTGCAAGAAACTGCTAGTCTTTGCTAAAATTCTCAATCCGTAAAGAACTCCGTCTCTCAGTTATTTTGCTATCAAGCCAAAACAGCTGAGCAGATTTACGTGAAATTTGGTATGGAGATAGATTGAAATCTAGGGAAAGACATAGTATAGTTTTTATCTGGATATAAGAAGTAGTTCGCTCAGTGTGTGAGTAAAGCCATGGGAATCAGGTACTGCAGAAAGAAAGACTAACCTTAGCTCAAAAGTCTAAGAAGGCCGCTAAGTTGATAGATTTTGTTGCATTTTTATGAGACCTTTTATATAATAGGAAAAGATACTGAAAATGCTGATTTCCCAAAGTTACCTAACAAGCCCCACACTGATTTTCAAGATTTAGGTAAATTTTAATTGACATAAACTTTGGCATATCACGCGAAGTAAATAATTACGTATCTAACTATTGTTATTTATAACTTACTTCAAATTGTTATTTTAAATACTTTTATGAAACTATGACACAAGCAATTACTATTATTTATAACCAGCTGTTTCCCGCAGTTTCACTCGCATCCTGAGGGAAAAAGTATCCTATATGTTAATCTAGGTTATAAACTATATGTGTACCAAATTTCATCCAAATCCATTCAGTAGTTTTTGCGTGAAAGAGTAACAAACATACATTCCACATCCTCACAAACTTTTACATTTAGATTACCTACATTAAGATTAAAAATCTGCATAACCTATCAAAAGAGTTTGGCATACTACAAAAAAACATACCATACCATAGCCAAACAGTACATAAAATAACACAAAACATTACCTTTAAGTGATTTATAAACATTAACAGCCCTACCTATCCCTAAACCGAACAATTTTCTATTACAACCGGATGTCTGCCACCATTATGGCATCAAAAAACGCAACTTCCGCTCTTAAAACTATGTGACACGAATATAAATGGAGGTATTAAAATTAATCGCTCGGATTTCCAACCCCGATCTGTGCTTTTGTGGCCGAAATAAAAAAAAAGATTTAAACCCTTTATCTATGGTTGCAGGAGCGCGCGAAATGTTATGTCAGCGTGACATATGAACAAAATGGCGACGATAATCGTTGTGCGATATTTTATGGATTAATTTATCTGTTTTAATATTAACATACTATGACAACTATTATGTTTTATTTAATTTATTCTAAGCACATATTCTCAACTGCCTGGGCTGAGGGATTGATTGGAAGAGTTTCCACGGGTCCGGAAAACTAAGAGCTGAGGAAGGAACATGGATGGGTTTTAGTCAGTAAGAGTCGGACCCTCCCTCCCGCTCCACCCACAGCGGGAGTTATTTGGACGATTTCCTGTACCTAAAAAGAGGCACTTAGGCTTTATTTATCATCATGGTTAAACTAACAATTTGCCAAGAGTCAATCTAGGAGTATTTTCATGGTTCTGTGTGAAAAATGAGTATGTTTTACATGGCCTTATTAAAAAGCAACAGCTGTTTGTCTAGCCTAGAATTTCTCACAACTTTCAATCTAATTAGATTCAGCTAAAAAAGAGTTACTTCGGCATTTATTATATAAGTAAGAGAGTAGGAATAGAAGCAAGATTTTAAGTTCGTATTCAAGTTTTTTAAGTTAAACACGACTAATTAACTAGTAACAGTGTTAGATACAAACGTGCAGCTCGTTTTAAAACCGCGACGTGACTGATCGCCGATAGCTAGGATTAGCAACGTGTGAGGTCCGTTAGCGCCAGTTCGCGTTCCAAGTTCGAACATTCGAATTTGAATAATTCCAATTTATTGGCGGTTTACAGTTTACAAATAGGTTTTATTTTAAATACAAATAAGTTTTTTTTTGGGAGTTAGTGGCATAATTGCAACTACTTATACAGCCAGTTGCAGCAAACTTCATGATTTATACTTTAGACTTTTACAATTATCACAAAACATGATATCAATAATTATAATATCAATCTAAATCTAAACATATATAAAACTCAAAGGTGACTGACTGACTGACATAGTGATCTATCAACGCACAGCCCAAACCACTGGAGGGATCGGGCTGAAATTTGGCTTGCAGGTAGATGTTATGACGTAGGCATCCGCTAAGAAAGGATTTTGATAAATTCCACCCCTAAGGGAATAAAATAGGGGATGAAAGATTGTATTAATCTTCTTACGTAGCTGAAAAGTTTGTTCGTTTAAACGCGCTAATCTCAGAAACTATTCTAAATATTTCAGTGTTAGATAGCCCATTTATCGAGGAAGGCTGGCTATTATCATTAAGTACACTAAAATCATTAGGAGCGGAGCATCAATGAAGAATGTTTCAAAATCGCGGGTTAAAGTTAGCGATGGCCCAAAGTTACTATTCCACGCGGACGAAGTCGCGGGCAGAAGCTAGTGCATAGATATAATACTTAATTAAGTAAACATACATCATAGGTAGTACATATTTAGACGAAAAATATAAAATAATAGCAAAATTATTTGAATTTATCCTCCCTTTTGACAGATCTTGAATGACAGTTCTTCCGTTTCACCGCATATTTTTTGCTGCAAGCGGCTGTTAGTGTATAAATAAAAATAAATTAAGTAGAAATCATAAGTAATTTCATCAAACTCTTAAACGGAGAACGTTAATAAAAAATGCTGATGCTAAATCTTTTAAGGAGTAAAAAAGTTGTGAAAACCTTTGATAGTTTAGACTTTAGACTATGGCAGCGCTTGAAATTCAAAATTCAAAAATCGTTTATTCAAATTAGGCTGAAAATCAGCACTTTTTGAACGTCAAATTTACAAAAGACAGCCCCCAAAATGCCCACCCTTCACCACTTCCTATGTGTTTTAGCTGGGAAGAAGAAGTGGCGCAACAAACTCCCCAGCAACACATGTCTGTCTGTTAGGTTTGAAGAATCATCTTTATACAACATTAAATAATTGTAAAAAAAATACATTTAATTAGGTAACATTTTTACACATGTTGACTAGCACACTCCATTAGTAGTACCTATATCCAAGAACTAAAGCAATGAATTACTTAAATATTTACACTTGTTTAAAAATATAACTAAAGCCTCCATTAAGTGAAAAATAGGAAACAAAGGGCGTGCTCACCTACATGTGTAAGGTTGGGTTGTAATCGTGTTTGTACAACATGACCATGGTAAACTAGGACCACACCATTTTTATCTAGAACTTAATGAAATAAACGTTGTCAGCAAGACGACCAGGCACCGCTAGCAGCACCCGTTCACGAGTATAACGCAAGGATCAGCCATCGCCTCCCTCGCCATCTTTGAGGGAAGGTGGCGACCCGACCCCCGACTAAGAAAATTGAAAAAATAAAGAATTAAACCACAAACGAATCGGTGACATTCCGAAAGTGCTGAACTTCAACTCAATTTATTTATTTTGAATACCTTCTATGTCTTTTATTTTTAACGTTATCACAATAACTTAAAAGAAGATCTAAGCTAACTAGCAAACCTATATTTTCCAAGGCTGCTCTGAGAATAAATAAATACAGCAATATCTTCTACGCGAGTTCTAAAGAGAAATTTTATTTCATTCCGCTCGCGGCTAAGCCTATTAAAAACTCCAACGCTTCCCAAACACTAAACTGGCAACCAAGTAAAAAAAAAGCACAATCGTTCCGAAATTCGAAATTCAAAATTTGAAAAAAGTCGTTACTATTCTTCCGTAGATGTTTATCAACGCGCCTAATGGGCCATTGTTACGGGTGCATTCCGAGTTTTTCTAAACAAATTTTAATTATGGCAATTTTTACTGAACGCAGCCGTAAGATACTGACGGGCATTTGATAGCTTTGTCTTGTAAGGTTTAATGTTTGCTTTAGTTGTGATAGCGTTGAGTAGGACATTATTCAATGACAGTCGAGTTTAACCTAAGTAGGTAGGTAGCCAGTTCAAATCTCCCTTGTGTTTAAAAAGATTGTTTGGGATAAACTACTCGAGAAATATAGAATCACTCTCAAACAAATTACAAACATATTATTATCAACTGTTTGTTAGATTTTTTTATAATAACTGCGATAGCAAAATCCCATCCAAATCTGATTAGTAGTTATTGAGAAAACGCGCATATACAAACACACATACTAAGTATGTGTGTATATGTATAGCATGTCCTATGAAAGCATAGGGGTTGCATGCCCTATGTAAGCATAGGGGTTGAATATACCCAATTTTGACTTTGACGAATAAAAATAAATAACAGTTCTAACTGGACTGGACGGTAGATTTGGTTACTAAAAATTGGATTTTGACAATACAAATTAAAAATTGTATGAATATTATAAATAATAGCTTCTGCCGGCGACTTCATCCGCGTGGAATAGTGGTACTCCGCTCCTATTCGTGACATGATGATAAGATCCTTACTAATATTATAAATGCGAAAGTAACTCTGTCTGTCTGTCTGTTACGCTTTCACGCCAAAGCTACTGGACCGATATAAATGAAATTTGGTACAGAGATAGAATAGACCCTGAGGAACAACATAGGCTACTTTTTGCCCGGGTGCGCTAAGTAGTTCCCTCGGAATGCGGGTGAAACCGCGGGAAACAGCTAGTATTATATATAGCCTACAGCCTTCCTCGATAAATTTTCTATCTAACACTAAAATGATTTTTCAAATCGGACCAGTAGTTCCTAAGATTAGCGTGTTCAAGTAAACAAACTCTTCAGCTTTATATAGATGTTTTTATGGCAATATCCTATAACTAGTAATCAAATGTTATTTATTAATTAATTCCATGCCTTAACAGGTCTTGTCTAACGCTTAAAATCTATACCTATATATGTATATAAAAATGAATCCTTATTTCCCTTGGTCACGGCATCACGTGTGAACGGCTGGACCGACTTGGATGATTTTTTTACGGAGATAGAGGGGATCTTGGAGAAGGTTCTAGGCTACTTTTATCCGGGTGTGTAAAATAGTTCCCTGGGGACGCGAGTGAAACCGCAGGCAACAGCTAGTCATCGATATAATCAAAGTCTTAAAAATTATATTAAAAAAAACAACATTCATAATCATGGCCGATCAACAAATAAGTCTGCACGTTGTTTATCGCGCGTCGCTTCACATTTGAAATAAGAACGTCCGCTCACTTCGTTTGAATTCGGAATTGTCTTATTTTAAATTTTCGACTGCAATATCGCACGGTTATAAATGGCGTAGAGCTGATAAAAGTTATTTTTTATGGTAAATAATGAAGATTTGGTTTTTTTTTTAATTTTCAGGAGTATTTTCCAGTTGTAACTGATAAGATTCAAAAGTCTGGTGAATTAATATTGGTAGACTAGCTTTTCGCCAGCGGCTTCGCCCGCGTAGGCTACACGAATTCAAATTAAAAATGACAGTTTCCATTTTTTTCCCCTTTTTCACCCCTTTCGGGGTAGCACTTCGGGAAATCCTTTCTTATCGGATGCCTACGCCATACAATGAACACACCCTCCAAGTTTCAGCTCTCTGCGATCAGCGGTTTATGTATAGATATCAATATTAATTATGCTTAAGGCTTATAGTTGATTGACATAATATTCATCGCAAAAAGTAACATGAAATCTTTTATTTAGAAGCATAGATATATATGTTACTAAAGTAACTAGATGTGCAATCACCAAGCAAAATGCGTGCCATAAAGGTTCTGACCAGTCCTAATTCATGACATCTGTCACTTTGAAGCCAGTTTGAATCTATCAGAGTACAGCAGGACGATTTTAACAATAATATGGGCTTTGTAGTAAATGTATGGGCAAATTTGTAGTAAATGCCATCCTTATCATACAGATGTCATGTGTATGTAATTTAACGTCTCTCTCTAAAATCAACACATTATCTCAAAAAAATCTAAATTAAATCACACACATAACAAAATAGTAATCAATCTGTTTACTCTATACTTAATTACCTATGTAATATCCCACTTAAAGTTATAGATATTAAAACCAATTATCGATAAGAAAATAACAAAAACAAAAAATAACTTCTAAACACGACTCCATTTCTTACTTCAAAATCTCCAATTTCAAAATTCGGTAGGACATTAAGTATCGGGACCTCTCATTGGTCCGTTTAAAAAAGGAACACTGTTTTTTTCAAGCAATGACATTAAGTTACGGAGCCAAAGGATTTTATATCGCGCGGTCTTTTTTAAAATGCATTTACTTAATAGAGTTTTTTTTTTTCGAGATAACGTTTTTATTTTTTGGGACATACGGCCTTTTTGTGTGGCTCGAGTGTTTGAAACTTAATTTTGTGAATTATTATATGCTCATGATGGCTATCTCTAGATTTTCGTACACAATTAACCGCTAACGGGTCGGTTAAAAAAATTAACGAATTCTGTGAAAACTAAGCTTTCTTTTTCAAGTGAAATTTCAGTCATTTTCATTAGTGTAACTACCGTTTGACAACATACCAAAAAAAAACTTTTTTACTACACCAAAGTATTAATTCAAAAAGTTTTACTTTTTGCAATATTATCTTTACGTACCTATCTATTCTTAATTTCTACCGCGCCCAAGGCTAAGAATGAGGTCTATTTCCTCAAATTTTTAGACTTAAACTTATTATTCAAAATATTACGATGAACTAGCTGTCTCTCGCAGTTTCACCCTCCCGCACCCGGATAACAAGTGGCCTATAACTGTCTTCAAAGTCTTATCTATCACCATGCCAAATTTCGTCCAAATAGGTTAAGCCGTTTTACCGTAAAAACTAATTAAACAAATATATAAAGAAAGAAAGGAAGAAAGAAAGAAAGAAAGAAAATACGTTTATTTGCGCCAAAAATATGCCGCATAAAATATAAAAGGAAAAAAACTAAACAAAAAATAGTAATATGAGGAATAATATGCGTCACATCAGCGCAAGACGGCCATCACTCAGCATAATGCTGTGACTCAAACACTGTATAAACAAACTCACTTTCGCATTTATAATAGGAAGTTAGCATTTAATTATATTCTCTCTACGATCTTATTCATCATCATCCTCCTGCCCTTATCCCAATTTTATTTAGGGTCGGCGCAGCATGTTTTCTTCTTCCATACTCTTCTATCTGCCGTCATCTCGCTAGTAACATTCATTCTAATCATATCAACCTTCACACAATCCATTCATCGTTTCTTCTGTCGTCCCCTTCCTCTATATCCATCCACATTCATGTCCAAAACCTTTCTCACTACATAATCTTCATTCCTCCTCATCACATCCCCATACCATCTTTTTCATGTTTTAAATTTAAAATTCATTCTAAAATTCATTTAAAAATTCATTCTCTACGATCTTATTCATGTTTTAAGTTAATTTTACTAGAAAAATGAACCTACACTTTCTGCCTAGGTATAAGACGCGGTAGCTTATCCCTCGTCCCCAATCCCACGCTACCTGCTCCAGCATTTACCGAGGAAACACTTGATGGTATACCTACACAAAATAAAGATAAAAATGTTCTGTGAAGACGATTAGTCTCGGTACACAGTTTTTATGGAAATCCCACGATTTGTAGATGGCCATTACGTAAATGGTTCCGTAGTATTTAATGTACTGTAGATTTTCTTCGTAGTACTAACGGAACATAGTCTATTTTTCTTTGTATGGCATCTCGCTGGTCGACCTAGAAGGTTGTCGACTGCTTAACCGAGCTTGCCTGTGAAGTGCCTTAAATGAGTTTAGGGCCTCCAGCCGGGGCTTAACTTACAAAACTAAGCGACTACACGCTAAGGGCACCTAGTGGGGTACGGGCCTCGGCTTAGGACGTCGCTGGAGGAGGACAGCAAGGGACAGGCTGGATCAGAATATATATGATTATTATAATCGGGAATTACATAGCCTATCTGTCTACCAAGTTCCAACCAATTCTTCACACATTTTTTTCCGTGAAGGAAAATAATGGCCGGCTACGCAAAACTTTTTATCTTTTATACTTTTACGAATATCACAAAACATTAAATCAATAATTAGCATCATCATCATTAGCCTTTAAATCGTCCCACTGCTGGGCACAGGCCTCTTCTCACACAGAGAAGGTATGAGCATTGATCACCACGCTTGCTCAAGGCGGATTGGCGATTTCAGACTTTTAAGTCCAGGTTTCCTCACGATGTTTACCTTTACCGTTAGTCAGTGATGTCTTCATAATAAGCATACTTTTATGATTTTTCATTATATCAATACATAGATATAATAATTAAGTAAATGCCATTCATATTAAGAAGCAAAACATAAAATACTAGCAAAATTATTCAATGTTATCCTCCATATTGACGGTTCTTCCGTTTCACGTATAAGTAATCTGATATTTTCTTGGTGCAACTGGCTATAATAATATGTATTCTATATCCTTCTCCTTTAAGTATTTAAACTCTGTACCAAATTTCATCAAAATCCGTTCAGCAGTTTACGCGTGAGAACTTGAATTGTAAAATTAACAAAGCTCACGAGAATTTTCTTCACAATTTTACACAGAATTACAGACTAATTTCTCGTTTCTTTAAAAACGCCGCTAAGACAAGGGTTTTTAAATAATATACACACTCCAAGGTACCCTAATAATATACACGGCCTATAAATAAAATCATTATACCGTCTGTCTGTCCGTATGTGTGCGTGATCTCGGAAACTAAATTATCACATTTGTTAGAACCCGAAACTTTTATACAGGGTGGTGGAATTTATATTGAAAGGTAAACTTTATTGTTACACTAGGTTTTGCCCGCGATGTCACCTGTTCACACACATATAAAATGCTTTGTTCTGAATGACTGACGGATCAACGCACAGCTTATACCGCTGATCGTAGAGACCTGAAGCTTGGAGGGTGTGTACTTTGTATGACGTAGGAATCCGATAAGAAATGATTTTACGAAATTCTACTCCTAAGGGGGTGAAAAAGGGGCCAAATTTGTATGAAACTCTGTCATTTTGCGGCGAAGCCACTGGCAGAAATAACTTCATCTACACTAATATTATAAAGAGGAAAACTTTGTTTGTTTGTTTGTTTGTAATGAATAGGCTTAAAAAACTACTGGACCGATTTTAATAATTCTTTCACCATTCGAAAGCTACATTATCCACGAGTAACATAGGCTAAATTTTATTTTGGAAAAAAAATAGGGTTCCGTAAGATATTTGGGTTTTCTACCACTATTCCACGCGGACGAAGTCGCATGCAGAAGCTAGTTATGAATAAGGTGGTAAATATTTAATAGAGAATATGAAGCTTAAACACTGAAATTTCAACTGAAATTTTAATAAAACACGAAACAATATTAACCAAACATTTTCTTTTAAATCCAACCGCACCAGTTAAATTAACCAATTCCTAGTACTAGCACATTTAACCGTAACAGTTAAAAGCACTAACAGGAATCTCAGTAACGTGCACACCCTATTTAAGCTCACCTTATAAAAACAACACCTTGTATATAAAAACAATAATCACCAAAGCACACCGCCCATGCACTCCGATATAATAAAAAAAACATTCGCTATCCCTTTCTGGCTCGCACTAATAGCTACAGCTGTCTCTTTCACACCCAAAATGGTGAAGAAATTAATAAGATTTGAACCAGTTTTGTTTGACCCTTGGTTCTTAGTTAAATAGTAGGATATAAGGGTCAAGTTATGTTGGTGTTTAGCCTATTTTCTAGCAACTATGGCTTACATATAATTTACTCGGAGTGGGTGAAATAATAATTATCTTTGGGTTCATTTTGGCCTTTTTTGGATTCGAAATTAAGTGTAGGGTGACTACACTGTAAGTAAATGTTGAGATTTAGAGCGAGTTTTTAAATTATTTTTGTCGATTGTTTTATGTTCGGTAATATTGACTAATTTTATGATTGTTTTGGGAAGCTGATTATTTTAAGACTGATAGTATTAATTAAAATAACGATTGTTGTGTAGAGTGAGTATTATATTGAGCTAATATGCATGCCGTAAGGTAAAATGTATCGGGACTTTATATGAAAAATCATCTTATTTGTATACTTACCTACGTCGTCATCGTCATCAGCCTATATACTGTCCCACTGCTGGGCACAGACCTCTTCTCATACAGAGAAGGCATGAGCACTGATCACCACGCTTGCTCAAGGCGGATTGGTGATTTCAGACTTTGTAAGTCCAGGTTTCCTCACGATGTTTTCCTTCACCGTTAGTCAGTGGTGTCTAAGATATACTTAGAAAGTACATATGACTTTAGAAAAATCACATTGGTACTTGCCAGGTTTCGAACCCGCACACTCACACACGAGAGACAGGTGCCTTAACACTTACCTACATTATGAGCAAATATTATTATTTTCTATTTTTTTATGGATTGAGACTTAAACAGTAAAAATATGGTTTTATGATAATGTTTTTTTTTACTATTTGGGGTTATTTTATGTATAAATCTGATGCATAATCAAAAAAAATATTTGGATAGTTATTTTATCTAAGTAGTTTTAAAAGCGCAATTTAAGTCATAATTAAGAAGCACAACAAATTTCAATATTTAAACAATTTCAGTTAGTTTTATCGATTTTAACAAAAGCAATTACCTACTTTTTTTTATTTTATTTTTTTTCATGGTAATACTACGTATTTTTTATGTTTTTTTTAACAATCGTTTTTCAGCAATTAAACTTACACTCAGCATCATTGACAACCGTACCAACTTTTAAAAAGATGTATAGTTGCTCCATACAAAATATTTAGATCTAGTTGTACGAGAAACCGACTTACCCTGGTTGGGAAAAGGCTAGGCGGATGAAGAGACAGTCTCTACAGAAGGCTTCCTCTTTCATATCCTTTTAAAATACTAAACAAGACATCATGAAATTCTCTTATTTCCCAAAGCGATACAAGGGCGGGAGGTATAAGCCAGTATAAGGGTTGTTGCCTTAGGTATACCTCTCAACTTAGCACTCAAATAGTGTTACTGACGGAGATATTCCTCCTGGAAAAAAATACTCTCATAATCCCTGGCTTGAGAATCGAACATAGGACCTTACTCAACAGTCACACTAACACCTAGTATTCAAAAAGTACTAAAACATCCAACTAATATTGGAAATACAAAAGTTTGTGAGGACGTACAATGTATGTTTATTATTCTTTCACACAAAAACTACTGTATTGATTTGCATGAAATTTAGCACACACATAGTTTATATCCTGGATTAATACATAGGGTACTTTTTACCCGGGTGCGCGAAGTAGTTCCTTCAGGAAACATATAACATTCATGGTCACCATACCCTTAACTTGTCAGCCATATTGGATTTTTTCCCTCCAAATAATAATGGCGGCGGCAATCTGTAGCCGCGGGATGACTTCATATAATCTATGGTCTGCCCGATGACTCTATATTATCTATTGCTTTTTTATTTCTTTCTGGCCATGAAATTATTAGGTAATATATTTTTTTTTGGTGTGGGAATTATAGAAAGATGAAGAATGTTGTGTGCTTGTCAGCACGAACTATGGTATCTAATGAGAGGAAATAGAAATAGATTATAGACTTATATATGTACGATTGGTAGTGGCTGAGCAATTGGCGGCTGTGCTGCGTGTCGCGGATTCGATTCCCGTACAAGACAACTAAAATTTTCCGGGTGTGGGTGCAATTGTGCATGTGTGTAAACGCACCCACGATTCAGGTGAAATTCCTATTATGGGGCAACGTGTTTTTATTTAAAAAAAGAAAGAAAAAATAATATATTCTGGCAATTTTATTCACAAAAACTATAGCCAAAAGCAGCTAGGGATAATGAGGTGGTGGTGTCCTAGAGGTTAAGGCGCCTACATCTTAAGTATGTGTAGGGTCGGCAGTCCGACACGACCGGGGAGAGATCAGGCGCAGGACCGACAGCGACACGTGCTCTCCGAGGCATGGAGGGGTAGCTATGTTTAGAAAATGGCCAACCATCCATGGACTGACTGCGGCTAGCGCCGTTTAATATAGCTGATCTAACAATCCGCTCGGCTGTTACTTAGCTACGAGCCCCTAAAAGAAGCTAACGAAATATTTATGAAACAAAGCAGGTGATGTTGTTTAATTTCCGCCATCCTCATTGCAAGCAATGCCTAAGAATATAACATGTATGAACCTTAGTTTAGAATCAATCAATTAATCTATCTATACATGTAAAATGCTTTGTCCTGAATGACTGACGGATCAACGCACAGCCTAAACCGCTGATCGTAGAGACCTGAAACTTAGAGGGTTTGTTCTTTGTATGACGTAGGCATCCGATAAGAAAGGATTTTCCAAAATTCTGTCCGTTAAGGGGTGAAATAAGGGGTGAAATTTTGTATGAGTCTCTGTCATTTCAGTTTTTATTTTGAATTCAAAATGACTGGCTGACTGAACGATCAACGCACAGCTGAAACCGCTAGTTCTAGAAATATGAAATTTTGCACAAATATTTCTTTAAATGACGTAAGTTTCTGTGCACTAAGGCGGTACCCACACACATTTCTGGGAAACCGGGAAAAAATCGGTTCGTCGTCAATCGTTCACACATCTTCGTGTCAGGGGCACCCGGATCGTCAGTTTCGGACGCTCTGACAGGGCTATCCGATTTTATGTAAGTACATTGACAGCCGTTTAATAAATATATAGGTACGTTTGCCGGCTGATAGTCTTCTTAATGATCTGCTTCTAGCACTATTGCAATTGCACTAAATTCATTCCCTAATTGGCTAAACTAGGGGATAAAAGTTTGTATGAAATTAGAGTCAAACCTGAAAAACAAATCTTTCTCTTTTGCTCACGTAAATTTAACGTCTATACCACCCCAAAACTCAGGTTTCTGCCCACTTTAGAACCGAAAAACACCTTAAAAATAATCGCATCAGCACAACCCGCGCGCACAATTGACCGATTCAAATATTTTGACAGACGAACAACAAAAGCATCAAATTTATCGTTTTTCGGTGACTTTGAGGCGGCAAGCGTAAACGAGAATAGTCGAACCTACCTGTGACTCTGAAGTCGTATATCACGGACAAAACCAAGCGGCAACTTTATACCTGGGTGGTCGAAGTGACAAAATACTACAAAGGATCAAGATTTTTTTTTTGTGAATGAAATATATTGCGTCTTTTTTGCGTTGGTCCTTTTTTGAAGGTAATTATTTTGATAAATTAATTGTGGTGTAGTGTTGGGGTTTTTTTTGGGCGGTCTGTTTTTGGTCAATATTTTAAATAAATATATTTTTTTTATGTTAGGTAAATAAAAATTCAGCTTCTTTTTCATTTTAAACCATAATTGCACACCATAAATTTGTAACACCTTAGGTACTATATTTATAATGAATGCGAAAACAACTATGGCCTTGTCCGTCTTTACGCTCTTTACGATAAAACGGCTGAACGGATTTTTAAGAAATTTGGGAAACCTGACGAAAGTCATAGGATAATTTTAATCCTGGTAGGTACATGAAGAAATTCTTTTAAGATCCTTCTGACATCGCAACAGAAAATCAAGGGCCCTATTTGTAAAGTTGAATATGACAGTGTTTCATACAAACTTTCATCCCCTATGATGAAAGTTTGTATGAAACTGTAATTTTTAATTTGAATTCGTATAGCACATGCGGGCGAAGCCGCTGACAGAAAGCTAGTAGATCTTCAAGTTCCTTCATTTGTATGAAAACCAAGCGTGTCACTTTCTGTGACAACACAAAAGCGTTTTACGAGCTAACATTTTTAGTACTTTTCACAGTGTAATACGTCACAATTATACATTTTTCTAGGTTTCGGTTGAAGTCTGGTGCCACCCCTTAAGGGGTGGAATTTCGGAAAATCCTTTCTTATCGGATGCCTACGTCATACAAAGAACACGCCCTCCAAGTTTCAAGTCTCTACGATCAGCGGTTTAGGCTGTGCGTTGATGCGTCAGTCATTCAGGACGAAGCATTTTATATGTATCTATCTATAAATTTAGATACATATTTATCTACTGTGGCTTTTTGACCAAATTTACTTTCTAGCTTTTGTCCAAGAACTCCGAATAATGCGTGACTGAAGTATTTACCGTGCGACAGGTTGGGATGACCACATTGACATCTGTCATCCGTAGTGGTCACGTAATTACGGTCAACTGTACCAATTCTTATGTGGTCATTAAGATAATGGTACATGCCAGATAGCAGATGATTTTTTAGAGATATTTTTGTTGAACTATATAGCTGTTGGCCCTGGTTTTACCTGAATATTGAGCGAACTACTTTATGTGCCCGGATAAAAAATACCTTATGTCCTTCTCCAGGCTTTAGTCTATTTCTGTACAATTTCATCTCAATCCGTTGAGCTGTTTTCCCGTGAAAGCGTTACAAACAGACAAGCTAACTTGCGGATTTTCGTCATTAGTACAAAAATAATAATATTATCCAAAATATTATGGACGGAACCTAACACAATTTCTTCAATTTGACCACGAAATAATCTTACTTTGCGGAAGGAATGACCCAATTTTTATGTGTCCATATGTTGTATTCTTGACCACAGCACAAATTATAAACTTTACATTAAGTAGCTGCCTTTAGTTGTTCAAACTGTATTATTAAATAAATACTCGGTTATCATAATTTGTTTTGGACAATGAATGGACGGAGGAAGTCGAATAAATATTATGGAATTACGTTAAATTTTGATTTTAAGGTGGGTAGGTACTTGTGGTCACTTTTTGAAAGTTGACCAAATTGTTTTTTTAATAAGTTTGAAGCTAATAAATCTGAAATAAACAGACAGAAATACTGAGTAACTGTCTATAACTAGGTGAAGATACTTTAAGTTGCGTCAATTTTTATATAGGGATATCAGCGTTGGGTGTAAGGATTTGGAATAAAAACATATTAGAGACCTACTAATCCCATTTTATTAAACGGGCGTGTTAAATGATCAAATCGGGAAATACCTAGTTTAAATATCAAACAATACCTAGTTTAAATATCTTGTGCAGTTTATTAATGAAGATCTTTTTATTATTTTAAATCATAATTTCAAGCTACTGAACATTTAATTTATAATTGATACTGAGGATGAAGATTTGATGTGGAACAAATGACAGCCCTACTGTTTTTATGCACGTACATACAATAAATTATTCGTCAAATTAAATGCACGCTTATTAATTTTGTAAACATTATGTGTTTGTTTCAAAAATAATTAGTATGTATTTCTTATGCGCACAATAATTATTCGCCGGTATTACTTTAAACTTTCATGTAAGTAATAACCTTAGTAATTCAGATTTAATTAAGTACTTTGTTTATAATTGCAACACACAGCGCCATCTAGTGTCCAATAGTGAAGTTATACATTTCGATATAGCGCCATCTTGTATCCAGTAGCGGTGTAAGCAAGTCAAGTCTGTGCTTAAAGATCAAAGTGCTTTTAAAGGCTAACCATAGATGGCGTTAATTTCAATTTCATACGAACACAGCGCCATCTTTTTTTATAAACTAAAACTAACTCTGACCAATCAACCAAAATAAATTTTATTACAAGTACAAAACGATAGATGGCGCTAGTTTAAAATTATGTTTGACTATTTATTTTTCTTATTTGCTATATATAACATAGAAAATCTTGCATTATTCTCGGACTCGACATTAGACATGCTTTTTAGATATTTATGTGGTAAATAAAACAAACAAACATGTAACATAAAATATATATTTCTTATTGCCTAAATACATAATTTTATGATAATAAGCTATATTTAAGTCTAAATCGCCACGCTAGCGCCACTTTCTAAAATCAAAATTTACACAAATCCACACAGTGATACAAGGAATGATCAAAACACTTACTTTTAATTTCATAATCACAATAATCAATGCATCTATGATAACGATTAAAAAGCTGATTATCTACATACATAACTCAACACCTGCTTTCCTTAAAAACGATAAGCAGAAGTATAGTCCACCCACATTTGGCCAATTAAAAAAGAAGAAAAAGAAAGAAAGATATAAAGATTGATTTATTCTTTCTTTTTCTTTTTTTCTTCTTTCTTTCTTTCTTCTTTCCTCAAAAGGCTAAGCAGAAGTATAGTACACCCACATTTGGCTAATTACTGCCAATTAAATTGGAATTGAACTACCAAAAATCCAGACATATTCCACTACACATATGCACTTAATTTTAAATATTTTTGTTTTATAATCTAAAAATTCAGATATTTTTATTCAAAAGAGAGCAAGATATTATCTTTCAATTAAAAATTATGATTGCTACAAAAAAAATGTATATGCAGACCTTTAAAATTAAACGTGAATTTTAAGATTTTTGCAATAAGGCTCATAATGTCTTTTGTATTTTTTTCGAAAATTACCTAATATAGTGGGAAAAATAAAAATAATTCTTATGAATTAAGATTTTCCTATCAATTAATAAACTACATAATGTTTTAGAAATTATTTTTTAAGAGTGTTTTGCTTGTCATAATTATATGCGTTTAAAATTAACATTACACATTTTACCAAATAGCCAAGTAGTGTTAATTTTTTTCGGGATGGCATTATCATGTCAAATTTCATAAAAACTGGATCTACAGTTAAAATTTTAGTTTCTAAAAATTAAGAATTTTAATTATTTTTCTAACTAACACATGTCTTAATGCAGTGATAAAAATTAATGCCTAATATAAATTGTCTTGTCATAAAAAGGTAGTGCATTCAAATCTCAGTAGAACAATATTTTTGTTACATTTTCAACTTCACTTTTTCCCACCCTTCTTTTTCTTCTTTCTCTTTCTAACCTCACTGTAATCATATTCGACGGTCGTCCCACTCAGATCTTGGTACCCATCCGACTTCTGACTCTCGTAATTAGGAAAATTAACCCCTTCGGTTTGTTGGTAATTTTCGGAAAATGTTTCTGAAAATTTCGTGCTCAAAGTTTCAGAGCCGAAGAATTTCGTCGTATAAGTTTCTGTGGGTCGCTGCAGATTTTGATATTTCTCATTGTGCGGGTAGATTGTGTTTAGGATGTTGGTTGCTATGGCAACCGGCGTGGCGGGGTAGGTCCCCTGTTGTATCGGTCAGAACTTCAGGTCCTGGAAAGAGAAAATCTTAATATTATTACGTTTGACTAAACTTCTACGTATTACGATAGTTTTTTAAACTGATTGTACGAAAAAACAAAAAAAAAAGTACACCATAACTTTTTTTGTAAAAGAAGGTTTTTTTTCGATAGTAAGATAGAGTTGCAACTTAGAATTATTTGTCTCTTTCACTGGCTTACGTTTAGACAAGGATGGCACTACAAAAACAGTATAGATTTTTGCGATATCCCAAAAAATGTTGAAAAAAGAATTGACAATTTAAAATTTAGATAATGACTAGCTTCCCGCCAGCGGCTTCGCCCGCGAAACTTGACAAATTATATACTAAAACCTTCCTCATTAATCACTCTATCTATTAAAAAAAACCGCATCAAAATTGCGTAGTTTTAAAGATTTAAGCATACATAGGGATATAGGGACAGAGAAAGCGACTTTGTTTTATACTATGTAGTGATTAGTGCATTTAACATTGATTCTAGTCTTTCAAAGGCTTATGAATATTAGAACGCATACTAACAGCCTAGGTATCATTAACTATTTATCAATAAGGACAATTATCAGTGATACATTATTTACATTACTTATTTAATTGTACCCTAAGGACGGTTGTAACATTTATGTGAAGTAGATAGATGTAGTTTCTTAGAACTCAAAACACGCGACATGGGAAAAAATATAAATCGACTAACTTTTGAGATGCATGTTTGTTTAAAAAATATATTTATTCAGACTAAAAATGGGCTATTTTAAACGAGCTAATTCTGAATTTTAAATTTACTAATATTATAAATGCGAAAGTAACTCTGTCTGTCTGTTACGCTTTCACGTCAAAACTACTGGACCGATATTCATTTCATTCAAAAGTTAGAGGGGGGTTAACTCGTATCGAACAAAAATTTGCACTGAAAAGCTAGATATTTCGCAAATGGCTCGCTTAACCAAAAAATGGTCTTCACACACCCATAATATTTTTGAAAGACCTATCTAACGATACCCCATACGGAGGGATACGCGAGAGAAAAAAATTTCAACCCCACTTTACGTGTTTGGGAGCTACCCTAAAAAAATATATTTTTCAAAATTTTATTTTACCACTTTCTCGGCGTGATCAATATACATATCCATACCAAATTTCAGCTTTCTAGTATCAAGAACTTCGGAGCTATGCCGCGGACAGACAGACAGACAGACAGACAGACGGACATGGCGAAACTATAAGGGTTCCTTGTCGGACTACGGAACCCCAAAAAACGACCGCTTCTCCCATCCCGTGATTCATGTTATCCAAGACATTATCTCGTTTAACACAAATCATTTCTATTATTTACTCTAGTAACATTATCTTAATTCCTAAACACATAAGACTTAGAATTTTATCATCTCTATTTACATAATTTGATGTTCAGCCCAGTTACACTCAGACAGTGTTGTGAGTAAGACAACACAACGTTTCGAATTTCAAGAATATCTTTAGTTGGTGGTTGGTTTTAATTATTTGAAGCATAGAATTAATGGTGGGTGAATGAAATGGCAGGCCTAGGGGACTATTGACTCCCTTTAATTACAATGGTGAGACCTGGGGCCTTACCATGAGGTGCCAAAACAAGATTATTTTCGTTATGAAATAGAGACGGAGCTATACGACGTTAGTAGCTGTATCACGCTCTCAAACTTGAATAGTGATTGCAAAAACACGTGGTGGTACAGCCCCTGCTGTCTTGTATGGATCTAAATTTTGGGCAACAAAAGGGATCATTGGATTGCCTCGTTGGCCTGGTAGTCACATAACGCGACTTCCCAGGTTGGGCGGGAGTCAGGAAGTTGGTGGTGGTATACCCCCGTACCTGGGCATGTTAAGCTGTCGTCCCCGGCTGTTATATTGATAGCAGTTGCTGTTACAATTCCATGTCAGAGGCTGTCAGGCGGATTTGAGAAAACTCTGACACTAGGGCTTGTTAGGTTGGTAAACCTGTAGCCCACACGATACGAAGAAAATTGAAAGGGAATTATATGTAGCTGAGATCAGAATTTTATAAGGGACTAGCTTCTGCCAGCGACTTCGTCCGCGTGAAATAGTGGTGCTCCGCTCCTATTAGTCTTAGCGTGATGATATATAGCCTATAGCCTTCCTCGATAAATGGACTATCTAACACTGAAAGAATGTTTCAAATCAGACCAGCGGTTCCTGAGATTAGCGCGTTTAAACAAAATGACAACATTTCCCTTCACTGCTCTGCTCCTATTGATTGTAGCGTGATGAAAAGTATACTATAACCAGCTTAGGAGTATGACAAATAATTGTACCAAGTTTCGTTAAAATCCGTCGAGTAGTTTTTGTTTCTATAGAGTTTATACAGACAGACAGACAGACAGACAGACAGACAGACAGACAGACGGACAGACAGACAGACAGACAAAAATTTTACTGATTGCATTTTTGGCATCAGTATCGATCCCTAATCACCCCCTGATAGTTATTTTGGAAATATATTTCATGTACAGAATTGACCTCTCTACAGATTTATTATAAGTATAGATAGAAGATATAGATAGATGTGTGGTTACGCGACCGGATAATATAAGATACTAGTATGTAAGAGAAAGTCTCAAAGAGGCGCGACTGTCGGAGAAGTAAAGTTTATCACGGTATGACATGTGATGTGAAGAAGTGAAGAACATATCACAAAAAAGGTTTTAATCATGAATGTGGATGAATTTTCAGGGTGTCCATTTTAAATGTCAAATATAATCCCTGACTTTCCCTGATCACTCTACCACATTTCCCTGACCCAATATGGTCGTCTTATTAGGAAAATATGTAATTATCAATTATACCGTTTTAACCAGATTATTATTCCGTTTATTCATTTTTAACACATATTTTTTTCATTTTTAAATATTCATTATAAAAAAAATATAAAAAAACATTTAAAAATATAAAAAACAGGGATCCACCGATATCGGGAACAGGGTCCAAGCTATCGGTGGTTAGGGCTCCAGAGACAGGAACCTCCTCACAATACGTGCAGTATCCAGGAGCACTGCCTTCTGAATCAGGCCCTAACCAGATTATTATTAATGTATGTATACTTTGTACTATTGAAGTAGGAAAATATATTTAATCTGTTTTTGGAGTTAAAAACCATAAATAGGTAAAAACATAAGAGATAATATTAGTTGGAGAGCTAGCAAAGCGACCGCGAACTTTTTAGAAATTTGAGCAAAATTCTTCTTAGGAATCTTATTTTTATTACCTGACACAGGTTTTCCCTGACTAGACTAATATAATATTTATCCCCGACAATCCCTGACTACCTATTCATTCCCTGACTTTCCCTGATTTTCCAGATAATGGAATATAGATGATAGGATAGTGGGGGGGTAGATGTCAGGGCCAGCCACTTTGCGGGTTGGCTAGTGGAATAGAGATGAAGTGAAGACCACAAATAGTTTGTGATAAGGACAGGAGATTAATAATGATAATGATATTAAATTTAATTTAAATTTCGTTCAATAGGAAAGATAGGGTAGGAAAAATAATAGGAAATTATTTATTATTATTTTTAATGTTATTATTTATTTTCAATAAAATTTACAATTGTAAAATATTAGATATAATAAAAATAGCGTTGTGCCATGTTCAATATACAACAAACATGTTAACATCACAGTGAATCAATCTCATTAGTAAATAACAGGATGCACGAGATAATAAAGTTTCGGCGAGTTCGTGCAGATAATGTAGGCAGTGTCCATTCAGCATGAGGAATTAGCCATTTAGCCATGTGACTTTAGCCATTTAGCCATGTGTCTTTAGCCATTTAGCCATGTGACTTTAGCCTTTTAGCCATGTGACTTTAGCCATTTAGCCACTTAGGCAATCGTAACTAGCCATTACGCAATTTGTTATTGTCCGAATTCTTCATTTAGCAATTAAAATATGCTGGGCTGCAGATTTGAGTAAACCCTATAAAATGCAGACGTTTATTCGAAAAATTGCTGGCGCCATATTGTCTAAACTCTACCTACTAACGCAGCGACACGGGGTAATCCTGAAACGCGTTGTTTTATATAAATAAATAAAAAAAAGTTAAAAAAAAACATGAAAACATAATTTAAAAAAAATGTTTTGTATTTTAGTTTTACGAGGATATATATTTTTGTTGTAATAAAGTTTTTTTTTTTGGTGTAAACCTATTACTGAATAACCAAATTATCAAATATAAAAAAAATAAAACTCAAGAATTAAAATAAAAAAATACCTATTTCTGAATAATTAATAAGTAATTAAAAAATAATAAAAACCCAAGAATAAATATGTTTTGTTTAGTAGCAAGTTTAGCAGAGATTAGCACTATGAACGTGCATCTAACCAACGCCACTAACTGTCTCACTTATAAAGTCCGAATAATTTTTAATCAGCTGCTTAACCAAAATCTCACTCATAAATGCTGTTCAGTATTAATTCGAATTAAGTTAGTAGCTTAATCCTTTACGACATTAAGGATTAGGTGAGAAATGACTTCAGATACCAGATTTTTTATAAGTAAGACGGTTATTTAGAGGCTATATTAGGCTATTAGTGGCCGTGTGGCCTTCAGACCCTCACCTTGATAGCCTGCGGAAGGTCGGGCAGCTTCATGTCACGCAGCTGCTGAGGCAGGTTCATACTCTTCACCGCAGACACGGCACGCGCAGGGGCTGCCGAAATACCCGCCTGTGAACAAAAAATAAATTATTTCTATACTAATATAATAAAGCTGAAGAGTTTGTTTGTTTGAACGCGCTAATCTCAGGAACTACTGGTACGATTTGAAAAATTATTTCAGTGTTAGATAGCCCATTTTTTGAGCAAGGCTATAGGCTATATATATCATCACGCTAAAACCAATAGAAGCGGAGCACCACTATTCCACGCGGACGAAGTCGCGGGCAGAAGCAAGTACACATATAAAATGCTTTGTCCTGAATGACTGACGGATCAACGCACAGCCTAAACCGCTGATCGTAGACACCTGAAACTTGAAGGGCGTGTTCTTTGTATGACGTAGGCATCCTACTAGAAAGGATTTTCCGAAATTCTACCCCTAAGGGCGTGAAATAGGGGGCAAAGTTTGTATGAAACTCTGGCATTTTTAATTTGAATTCTTATAGCTCACGCGGTCGAAACCGCTGGCGGAAAGCTAGTGTATATGTATATAATATTTGGTTTGTTGTTTCATCTGTACATTCTAACTAATATTACAAATGCAAAAGTGAGTTTGTTTGTTTCGCTTTCACAGTAAAACTGCTGAAACGATTAGGTTGAAAATTGGTAGGAATGAGTTAGGACACTGGAGACGAGGCTTGGGCATGTGATGAGGAGGAATGAGGATCATGTAGTGAGAAAGGTTTTGGACATGAATGTGGATGGATATAGAGGAAGGGGACGACCGAAGAAACGATGGATGGATTGTGTGAAGGTTGATATGATTAGAATGAATGTTACTAGCGAGATGACGGCAGATAGAAGAGTATGGAAGAAGAAAACATGCTGCGCCGACCCCAAATAAAATTGGGATAAGGGCAGGAGGATGATGATGACTGGAGACGAGGCTTGGTACTTTTTATCCGGGTAATTAGTTCCTCCAGAATGCGGGTGAAACTGCGGGAAACAGCTAGTAATAATATAAATGTAATAGTGTGTCTGACTGCTACCTCTCCACGCTTAAACCGCTAAACCGATTTCGATGAAATTTAGTACACAGATAGTTTGGAGCCTGGAGACGGTTAAAGGCACTTTTTTCGATAACTATACTTCATCTATACTAATATAATTAAGCTGAAGAGTTTGTTTGTTTGAACGCGCTAATCTCAGGAACTACTGGTACGATTTAAAAAAGAGAGAGAGATTTCTTTCAGTGTTAGATAGCCCATTTATTGAGGAAGGCTATAGGCTATATATCATCACGCTAAAACCAAAAGGAGCGGAGCACCACTATTCCACGCGGACGAAGTCGCGGGCAGGAGCTAGTACATAATAATATGTAGGGATATCGCTACAGGTTAATAGGGTATATACAAAAAAATATCGATATATTTTATATATAAATCTATTTATTTCACATCACTAATAAAAGGCACTTACGGTAACTATAATTAAATCCAAGTTCCGAGTATAATCACAATAATTAATTACTTAGTACTATTTTCTTTATAATAATTAATGTAATGCATATTTAACTTTCAATAACACTAAATAATAAAAATTCCATGATCACTATTAAAAAATCTAAAACTAAGCTACATATCTCTTACAGCGGATTGCTTAAAGATATACTAACTACCCGCATTGCAGTATTTCAAAGATTTAAATTTTTGGAGCCTTAATTCCTTTCACTATCACTACATAGTATAAAACAAAGTCGCTTTCTCTGTCCCTATATCCTTATGTATGCTTAAATCTTTAAAACTTCGCAACGGATTCTGATGTGGTTTTTTTTTAATAGATAGAGTGATTGAAGAGGAAGGTTTATATATATAAATTGCACCCGTGCGAAGCCGGGGCGGGTCGCTAGTCCTAAAATAAAAGAAGCCTACGTTTTATGGTATCCCCTCGTGTGGGGTATCGTTGGATAGGTATTCCAAAAATATCATAGGTGTGTGAGACCATTTTTCGGTTAAGCGACTCATTTATGAAATACCTAGCTTTAAATAAAAATTTTGTTCGATACGTGCCCCCCCCCCCCCTCTAGCTTTTGAATGGCTATACCTGATATGTGGAAAAAATCACAGATGTAGCTTATATAACAGACTTAAAGGTAAAATTTTCATGTCACGCCACCCGACACTTATTTGCCCGTTTTTTTTTTTGTGATACATTATCCTTACTAATATTATAAATGCGAAAGTAACTCTGTTTGTCTGTCTGTTACGCTTTCACGCCAAAACTACTGGACCGATATAAATGAAATTTGGTACAGAGATAGAATAGACCCTGAGGAACAACATAGGCTACTTTTTACCCGGGTGCGCTAAGTAGTTCCCTCGGGATGCGGGTGAAACCGCGGGAAACAGCTATTCTTTATAATATCTCCTACTAACCTCGGCTTTCTGCATCTTGTTCTGTTCCTGCAGCCTGCAGAGTATGTCGGCCATGTTGGTCTGCAGCACCATGCCGCCCATCACCAGCTCGTCCAGCACCTGGTGGGCGGCGTCCGCGTGGAAGATCAGGTCCAACTCGCAGACATTCTCGAAGCATTTGTCTAGGGTCTCTACGAACACCTGGGAAGATTGAGGTCTTGGTTAAATTAATTTATTTATTTAAGCAACATGGAAGACCTACAGCTAAATTAATCCTTACTAATATTATAAATGCGAAAGTAACTCTGTCTGTCTGTCTGTTACGCTTTCACGCCAAAACTACTGGACCGATATAAATGGAAATTGGTACAGAGATATAATAGACCCTGAGGAACAACATAGGAACAATATACTTTTTACCCGGGTGCGCTAAGTAGTTCCCTCGGGATGCGGGTGAAACCGCGGGAAACAGCTAGTCTAGAATAACGCAAACTTAGTCAACAGAGAGCTAATGACAAGTCTTCACTCATAGCAATACTATAACAAAAAATAATTAAATTGCGTAATAGTTAGTTAAACTGACAATTACAGGACACAATTTCTTAAAAAAAAAAAACATTTCAGCCTTTTTAATTTATTTTTTAAATCTAAATTTTGAATTTTCATGACAAGTATTTTTTTATCTTTAAAATAACGTTGCCCCACACTATGAAAGACTCCTGTATCGTGGGTGCGTTTACAAACATTGATTACACATGCACAATCACCTAGACCCGGAACAAGTTTAGTTGTCCCGTGCGGGAATCGAACCCGCGACACGCAGCGCAGCAGCCAATTGCTCAGCCACTACGCTAAACCTGCCGTCGCAAAGTCAATTAAGGTTGCCAGTAAGTGACGTCACAGGTTGCTATTATCATAAAAAACACGGAGAATCGTGTTTTGACAGCAACATAAAAACGTCGATACATAAATTTATCGATACATTATCGATAATCAATTATTTGCAACACCACTCTAGTAAATAAGTACCGACTACTACCTAGTTTCTTGACACAGGATGTAATGGTCTAATTGGGTATTCAAAATAACATTAATCCAGGTTATGAACTCTGTGTTAAATTTCATCAAAATCCGTTTAGCTGTTTTTAGGGTAATAAACAAACTTAAAAATTTATAATATTATTAGTATTTTTACCTGAATCAAGTCTAGTATGCCAAGCTCGCTCTCCGAGGAGTCGACACAGAACACAAAGTATAGCGTGGCGTAGTGTCTGTAGATCAGCTTGTAGTCTGACCCACCTATTAGGCTGAAAAAATACAAGTCCACCTATTAGGCTGAAAAAAAATAAGTCTACCTATTAGGCTGAAGAAATACAGGTCCACTCTAGGATGAAAAATACAAGTCTACCTATTAGGTTGAAAAATATAGTCCACCGATTAGGATGAAAAATACAAGTCTACCTATTAGGTTGAAGAAATACAGGTCCACTCTAGGATGAAAAATACAAGTCTACCTATTAGGTTGAAAAATATAGTCCACCGATTAGGATGAAAAATACAAGTCTACCTATTAGGTTGAAAAATATAGTCCACCGATTAGGATGAAAAATACAAGTCTACCTATTAGGTTGAAAAATATAGTCCACCGATTAGGATGAAAACACACCTGCCGCTATCCCAAATTATTTCATAATTCATCCTCTTTCGAGGCATTATGTCGTCTTTTATATAACTCAGAATAATAATCATGTTGTATTTGCATGTATTTATCTATACTAATATAATATAAAGCTGAAAAGTTTGTTTGTTTGCTTTCTTCTTATGACGGCAGTATAATACATGCATAATACAATAGAGCATCTATATTATCTATATAACTTTCCATCAGCGGCTTCGCCCGCGTGGGCTATATGAATTCAAATAAATAAATTAGAGATGAACAGCTTGACCGATTTTGTGCAAACTTCACATAAACCATCTACTAAATAGTCCGAACAAAGCCTAAACATTTGGTTTGGATAAGTGAGCTCCTTCTTGAGTTATAAAATTACAATGAAAAGTAGCATTGATTTTTATATATATTGATATAGCTACATTGCACCCGTGTGAAGCCGGGTTGGGTCGCTAGTAAACTATGTACTATCGAGGACACTCCCGCCTGACCACCACTAAGTTCATTTTTGCTTGCACTCAAAAATAGAAGCGCTCTCTAACCCCGCCCCTTTGACCTTGAATAGACGAATGAAAGACAAGATCGGCCGATAGAGCACACTGCACAGATATTGAAACAAATAGTGCGTGTGAAAGAGAGATAATGTAAGGGGGCGTGGCGTGGCGCCGCCGCAGGATTTAGGCGAAAAATATTTTAAGTGATCAGGCGGCAATGACCGCGATAGTACACGTAAAACATACCTTCCTCCTTCCAAGAAATTGCACACATTGTCGTCTCTCTTGGAGACCAATTGGAATGTCTCCTTTATTATCTGTTGCTGCATATCTTCGTTCTAAAAAGAAAGAAAATGTAACGGTTAAGAAATGAAAATTTAAAATCGACATGTTACTATTTGTTTTTGACAGGGTAAATGATTTTTTAGTTTTTAGTAATATATACTATACTAACTCTCCATATCTCGGAAAGGACATAAAGTTGTTGGTTATGACTGGCATTTATAGATCTTTGATGGTTGTTACGAGTAGTTCAGAAACTCTGGCAACTAGTCTTATAGTACCTAGGCGGCACGTAACTTGTCCAAAATTGTAAGTAGTATTTCTCTTTTCTCTAACTATTTTCAACATATAAATGTTTAAAAGTAAATTAATACAATAGACGATAGTGTAATGACAAGCATTGAAAGTGTTACTGTTGGATTGCACTGGGTGCACAGGCGCAAACTTGTTTCAACTATGTTAAAATCTGGCCAAGTTATTTGCCGGCAATTATACTAAAGGCTATGGTGTTACCCCGAATCTGGTTTGTTTGTTTGTAGAGATCAGATAGGATAGTCGCCATCGCGTCCATTTAAAAATCTAGTATTAAGCTCTGTGTCGCTGCTGCCGAATATAGTTTGAAAAAGGTTAGGCAGGTGGAGAAATACTGTACTAGCTGTTTTCCACTGTTTTACCGGTATCCTGAAAACTATTTCACATCCCGATAAAGGAAGTATCCTATATGTTTATCCAGGTTATATGTACAAAATTTCATCAAATTCCATTCAGTAGTTTTGCATGAAAAAGTAACAAATATTCATCAAACATTCACATTCATCATATTAGTAAGATACTTGTACATATTATGTATTCAAGTGTTTTAAATAATATATTTTATGTAAATGATAACATATCAAGGTAACATTAAAACCGGTTGATATTTTAATTTTTTTTTATAAGTATTCTATACTTAAACATATGTATGTAAATTTATTTAAATTATATTATATTCTGCTTGACCAGTTATTTGATGTGATGGTTTAAACAAGTGACACAATTTCTTAAATAATTATTAACATACAGGATTATACAAAAAAACATGTTAAAAAGTCATGGAGGCCCATTGGTTTAGGGGGCGTCTCTAGCATGAGTTTGCAGGTTTAGAACCTGTAAGTACCTATAATCCGTACCAACTGATTTTAAGAAAAACATATACAAAATCATAACCTTTTTTTTCCCATTTAGTTCTAATTCTGCCACAGAAATAAACAAAAAGGCCTAAGGATGGCGCATAAATGTCAATTTCATGCTCTAAACATCATCATTCATCATTTAATGCCGTTTTATTGATATGAGTGGTAAAATTAGAACAAAATAGGTTATGACTTTGTTTACATTTTTCTTAAAATCAATTGAAACAGACTATACCGAAAGGATATCTTTAGGTGTGGACTAACCAAAAACCATGAAGGGAAACATTGTGATGAACCCTCTGGAAACAGTGGTTATTAATAATTAATAAGGTGAAATAAGAATGTCCATACTACAGACTAATAGCATACTGACGAGAAATTTAAATACCTTATCAATGTACTCATTAAACCAATAGTAATAATTGACAACAACTGAAGCAGTGCCGGTTTTACCCCCATCAGCGCCCTGGGCGAGATTTTTGCGGCGCCCCCTAACCCGCAATTTAAACCCATACGGAAAAAACTGGCCAAGTGCGAGTCAGACTAGCGCACCGAGGGTTCCAACATTTGGAAAGAATCGGCGTCGGTGTGATCAATACTGGAAAAGTTTTTAACCAGTGCGCATTTTTTTTGGTGGTTCGGTATCAGTAATTGAACACATTTCTATGTTTAGTAAGTAAGTAAGTAAAACATGGGCATAATCTTTTCGTAATAGCACTACACTGCCTAAGCATGCAAGAGCGAGCTCACAAGTACAATACGACTCAGCTGATATCTACACACAAGCCGACCGGCAAGTTTTAAACAAATTAAGTTCTTAAATGAATATTTTGCGCAAACGATAACTTTTTTTAAGTACAAAGACCTAATAAACTGAAAAATACGTGTTTGTTAAAAAGTGTTGAAGTTTATTTAGACAAAATTTGCGCACTGGTTAAAAAAATCTTGTATACATATCCATACCAAATTTCAGCTTTCTTGTACTAAAGAACGCTTAGCTATACCGTGGACAGACAGACAGACAGAAAGTCATGGCGAAACTATAAGCGGGGTGTCCATTATAAATACCAAAAATAGTTCCCTGACTTTTCTCTGACCATTCTACCACCTTTCCCTGATCCAATCCAATATTGTCGTCTTATGGAAAATATTATATTATTTTGTTTTTAACCAGAGTGAATACTTTGGACTATTTATGTTAAAAATTTAGACCATGTGCATAGGTAGGAAAAGATATATTATCTGTTTAGTCTAGAGCCTGAGAAAGGACATAGACTACTTTTTACCCGGGTGCGCGAAGGAATTCACTCGGGATGTGGGTAAAACAGCTAGTAACAATATGATAATAATTGAATGCTTCGTTTTTGGGGGGCCCCGTGACAATGGCGCCCCGAGTGCCCTCATGGTAAAGACGATACTGGAGGGGCACCAACACGCCCATTCTCATTTGCCGGAAAATTGACGACAGCTTTTTTCTTGTCAACTTTTGCATACTAATGTCAATAACGCAGAAAAACCCGAAATTGATAGACATTTGATGACAAATTCAAGAAAACTTTTGCTAAGCAAACTATATGTATGAGGGTAAGTAGGCCTCAAAGAGTGAGAGGATATAAAAAGGGCGCCTGCGGCGCCCCTACAGATCCGGCGCCCTGGGCGGTCGCCCCACCTCGCCCTACCCTAACGCCGCTACTGAACTGAAGGAGGAGGTTTAATAATCGTTAATACATAGGTATCATGCATATATAAAAGTACTTTGATGATAACACAAAATGAGTACTTAAAGAAATATTTAGGCAGTAGAAATCTTTAGTGGGAATGTGTCAATTCAAACATTTAAAAACATAACCCTCCTTCTGGCGCTGTCGGGTAAATAAGCCCAAAACCTTATGGAATAGTTTAATAAAAAACCAGTTTCATTAAAGTATTTGACACAAAATAAAGGGAGTGTAACTGACGCAAGCCTTTGTACTCAAAATAAAAAAAAAACTTTCACTCACAAAGTATTGGTAGAATTTTGATAACCGCGGCTTCCCATGGTTATTGAATACCAAAATAGCCTTAATCATCGTGTTAATTAACTAAAAACTTAACTAATACTTATTATAATTTCATTTATTTAATTGATAAATCTATCGTAATCCAATCATGAACGAAAATTATCGATTGTGTTTGGACAGTGACGTTTACAATTACGTTCGAAAATTAAACTTATCACGCGTCAACGTCACTGTCACATCACAGATAAAAAATTAAAGCGCGTTCCAGTTATAAAAGTTTACGTTAATTTCTGATTTAAATATTATTCGGTTTTTCCATCAGTTTTATAGAGAAAGAGAAATTAAATTGTCGACATTTAAGAAAACTAACAAGCCCAAGTTGATACAAAATGTAATGTCACTATAGCCATGACATACTACTTATTACAATTTTCCTTTTTGTTCGACTTATTGATGAAAACGCCTATTCAGAATAGAATAGAAATATGCTTTATTGTACACCAAAAAGAAATGAAGACAGATACAACTGTCAGTTCCTATTGTATTCTACATTTCTTTTAATTTCTTACCTTGAATTTAAAATGTTGTATTGTGTACATAACCTAATGTAGTAGAAATAGTACAGTAGCTAATCAAACCAAAATCAGGCAACACTCAAAACTCGCGAACGCGTTGTGCTGTCTGCTGTAACCCGCGAGTGTCACAATAAAAAAAATCGCAAAAACTGAATGATTATTGTGTGAAATAAACATTTATTGTTAACTTTCAAGTTCTGTACAGTGTTAAATGTTTGATGGAAGCCTATTTGCGGGCCGCTGATGCTTCAATAAGGAGATACAGGTCAGTGTAACAGAAGATGGATATGGTATATTTTGTTGTCTTTATTTGGGTGTTCGGAGGTTTCTCGCGGTGTCGTATGGCTTATTATGATTCCCTGTATCTTTGAGACTCATCTTTGGACTTTACAAGCTATTGAATTGGAGACTCGTGTGAAAAACAATGGGCTAAATATGGTACGAAGAGTTCTTATGTATCGAAAGGCAATTTGGAAAGCGTGCAAGTGGCGGTCGGCTATATTAACCGCGATATTAAACATAATTGTTGCTGTATAGTTGCCGCTATGAATTTGAACGCCGGTTGAAGGTTAGGTGAATGAATAATATGCGCTTTCGAACAACTGCAAAGGATATAGTTGATAGGAATCTAGTGAAATATGCTACTAAATTATTAGCCATGGAATGTTTCGAATTCTTTAGCGCCGAATACCACCCTAAATTTTATAAACTTTTTATTAACATTTTTGTGATAGGCAGTTATAATATTTAATGAGAATATCTTTCTTCAATCTAGAAATTAATGTTTAAGCTACCTGTCTACCAACCTTCACTTTATTTGAAATGGATAAAATAATATTTTATATCGAAATTGTTTCAACTATAGACTGTGGCTATCCTTTAGGTTAATTGATAGTTATTTTTTTTATAATATATTGATAGTATTTTTATTGTTTTTTGTCGTTTTTTTTTCATAGTACTGAAAGCAATAATTAGGGACTAAATAACTAGTGTTTAGTCAACATAAGTTTATACATTTAATACAAAAACATCAGCATCAGTACTCACAATGATCATTAAGATTATTATCTACACTATCTACACTAATATTATAAAGAGGAAAACTTTGTTTGTTTGTTTGTAATGAATAGGCTCAAAAACTACTGGACCGATTTTAAAAATTCTTTCACCATTCGAAAGCTACATTATCCACGAGTAACATAGGCTAAATTTTATTTTGGAAAAATAGGGTTCCATAAAATATTTGGGTTTTTCGGACACAATGTATAAGAAATCAACCAGAAAAGTTACTATTTTTTCGTACGCTACTAATCTCAGGAACTACTTCTACGTCCGATTTGAAAATTCTTTCAGTGTTAGATAGCTCAATTATTGAAGAAGGCTATAGGCTATATTTCATCACGCTAAAACCAATAGGAGCGGAGCACCACTATTCCACGCGAACGAAGTCGCGGGCAGAAGCTAGTCAAGTATAAAACTTGAACACTAATTAAAAACAATAATGGTAATTAATCTTCAGTCTTATAATTGCTATAACACTTTACGGCACTACTTTGTATACATACCAGTTGTTTTCCATGGCTTCACCTGCATCCTAAATTTACTTTGATTTTGGTATAAAGGTGTGTGCTAGCCAACGGATGGCAAAATGATTTATTACTATTACGTTAATATGATAATTACCCATTTTTTTTTATTAATATTGTAGGTATAAGCGAAGGTTCTTCAAACCTTACAGACAGACATGTGTTGCTGGGGAGTTTTTTGCGCCACTTCTTCACAGCAAAAACACATAGGAAGTGAAGTTAAGGGTGTAAATATTTGCTTTTGTAAATTTAACATTAAAAAATTGCTGATTTTCAGCCTTATTTGAATAAATGCCTTTTTTTTTATAAGAACTATCTTGGGGACCTGGATAAAAGTACCTTTCCTACTAGTTAATCCAGGTTATAAACTATTAACCTTAATCATAACTAGCTTCCCGCCAGCGGCTTCGCCAGTGTGGACATTTTTTTTACACTTTGGGTTACATTATTAAAGTTTTAGTAGGGATCCTTAATTATTTCTGGAAATAAATATAGCCTATGACACTTCGTAAAGATGTAGCTTTCTAACGGTGAAAGAATTATTAAAATCGGTCCAGTAGTTTTTGAGTTAAAACCCTACAAACAAATCTTTCCTCTTTATAATATTAAGTATAGAAGTATAGATAACACCATTTGTATTATAAGCCTTTTAGCTATTGTTTTGTTAAGTCAAAATAAAGTTTGAGAGCATGGGCATAAACAAAATGATAGCTAAAAGAGGCTTAAAAGACAAATGATGTTGTTAGGAGGAAGTGGGTATTTGTATATCCAAATCTATTAGGTATTTTTTGCATAACGAGTGACAAAAATACATACAGTCTCACAAAGGTATGTCCTAATAATCATCATCTGCCTAGCCTTTTCCCAACTATATTGGGGTCGGCTTCCAGTCTAACCGGATGCAGCTGAGTACCAGTGTTTAACATGGAGCAACTGCTTATCTGACCTCCACATAAGTTCTGTATACAGTAACATCTAATACAAAACAGTAGTAATGTAATGAAATATATATGTGTAAATGTTGTATTGTTTGAAACACCAATAACATGGTAATCATACACACTCACGTGTAGTAAACATGTCATACACTGTATTGCATAAATATTGACACAATGCTTTTACATCAATATGATTGATTGGTTCTGATTGATGATAATAAGTGGGGATAGAAGTTTGTAATTTAGTATGTTTATTGAGCAAGTTTTAAAGTTGTTTTTCGGGACATTTTCTATAGAAAACTTCGCTCAAAATTAGCCGCCGAATTTGAGCGAGCGTTCGCGTTTCCACGTCTTTCATGATATTGTAATTAATGTGGAATTATCTGTCTTCCTATCTGTAACCTTTAAACTTATCGGTCGCATCGATCTTGATGAAGTTTGACGCAAAATATAAATACTAACTAGCTTGTACCGTCTTTTAAGTAGACTTACATTTAAGTTTGAGCAATAAAAGTAGATAAAGTATGTTATGATTTTTAATACTTACATTTAGCATAAATATTTTTTGTCATGGCAACTCATAACTGCGGTTTTTCTACCATTTTTATTATAATCGAATCAAGCATCGTTACAGTCCTACGCCTCAAAAGGTAACATTATCAAAGGTCAGTTCCGAGCCGCTTGTTACGCCAATAAACCAGTTTTGGATCAATCTGAGGTTTACCACGCAACCACCTGCTTGTAAATATTGTAAGGGTGTGGGTACAACGTCGTACAGTAGTCCGAAATACTCTCTCTACAGCCTTGGAAACTGGAGTCAGGTAGTTGGCGTGGTTATAGTGCCTACGTTAAAACGTCGTCCTCGGCTGCTACCTTGATAGCTGTCGATTGTTAGCCCTCCCGACCCTAGCTCGACGAGCCAGCCCGCGAGCTGAGCTAATAGCTTTAAAATTCCCGATTATAATATTCATATATATTCTGATCTAGCCTGTCCCTTGCTGTCCTCCCTAAGCCGAGGCCCGTACCCCACTAAGGGGTGCCCTTAGCGAGTAGTCGCTTAGTTTTGTAAGTTAAGTCCTGGCTGGAGGCCCTAAATTAATAATTTAAGGCACTTCACAGGCAAGCCCGGTTAAGCAGTCGACAACCTTCTAGGATGACATGCGAGAGGCCATACAAAAAAAAACAGTCGGTTGTTACAATTTCATGTCAGAGGCCGTCAGGCGGTCTTAGAGTGGGTTAGGTTAGTAAACCTGAAAATTACGAAAATGACGCTTAATTATGTGCATACAAGTACATAACAGCGACAACGTGACAAACAGACAAACCCGTCTACTTTGATTAAGATTGACTCGTGTTGGCCTAGTGGTTAATACACCTGCCTCTCGTGTACGAGTTTGCGGGTTCAAAACCTGGCAATTACTAGTGTGACATTTCTAAATAGTCTTGTCTGTTTATACACGGAACATACAACTCGACAACTTTCCAATATAAAGTGTCAGCTGAAGAAGTATCTTATGTACTTATTACTTATTCATTATTTAGTCTAGTTATTATATTACTTTCCATAGCATCATATAAAATTTGATACTAGAAAAGCTTTCTTTTGTGAACTTTCAATCTAAATCATCAGCCTATATATCGTCCCACTGCTTGGCACAGACCTCTTCTCATACAGAGAAGGCATGAGCATTGATCACCACGCGTGCTCAAGGCGGATCGACGATTTCAGGCTTTAAGTCCAGGCTCCCTCGTCATGTTTTTCCTTAACCGTTAGTCAGTGACGTCTAAGATATACTTAGAAAGTACATGTGACTTCAGAAAAGTCACATTGGTACTTGCCAGGTTTCGAACTCGTACACTCGTGAGGCAGGTACTTTAGTAACAAGAATACCGTTATCGATCGAGTAATGTCTACGGTAGTTTTCGCATTAATATTAACATTAAACAAACAAGTACGGTTTCTATTTGATTACTATGTGGCGACGAATCGATATTTATGTTACTTTGTAGTACAATATATCCGGTTATCACTACACTACTGAAGTTATTCAAAACAATATGGTACATGTTTACTATTAAAACTATCATTATCATTTACATGCAGAGAGCTTACTATAACTTTATAAACAGCAGGACTGCTAGCTTGTTTCAATATTACATTAACCTTTTTTGCCTTATAGTTTGGCCATGTCCGTCTGTCTGTCTGTCTGTCTGTCTGTCTGTCCGCGGGACAATATAGATATGTATATTGATCACGCCGACAAAGTAAAATAAAATAATGAAAAATATTTTTTTAGCGTGAAGTTTACACGTAAAGTGGGAATGAATATTTTTTTCTGGGGTGGTCCCTTAGTGTGGGGTATCATTCATTAGATAGGTCCTTTAAAAATATTATTATAGGTGTGTGATTTTTAGGTTAAGTGAGCCATTTGCGAAATGTTTAGCTTTTAAGTGCAATTTTTTTCTCGATACGAGCGTCCCTCTCTAAATTTTGAATGACCGTCCCTAGAAATGTGAAAAAGTCACAGACGTAGCACATGTAATGAACCTACATAGAAAACTATCTGGGCTATGTAGGCTTCACTGGTTACCGAGTTATAGTCCATTAACTAAGACCTACTATGGAACCCTACTGCACGTGGCCCGATACGAATTTGGTCGGTTTTTTTTTATTATGTTAGCTTTCTGTACTTCTCCATATAAACTTTAAATATACCAAAACGCACTTTTTTAACTGCAACTAAATACTCTTCCACTCAAAAATGAGCGTCCAGCTATTTCCGCTTATAATAATATTTGGTTGAACGCACCGCAGCAGGTACAATATAAATCAACATGCGCCCGCGCAGACGTCATTGCGGCCAAAAATGACGTTGCAAATGTCGCGCAATAATATTACAGCTTTAAGTAAGCAGATGAGTAGATGACTGAGGCTATGAAAATAACATAAGAACCGAATCAATGTAAGAAGAAAGAAAGAAAGAAAAAACATTTATTGACACAACATAAGACAATCACAATAGGGAAAAAAAAAGTTAGAAAGATAAAAGTATGTTGTGCCAAAGAGGTCCAGTTCAGCATTATGCCAGACAGTTAGTGCCTGACGCTGGATGTATGTATATTAGAAAAAAAACATGCATTTGCCAAGCGTTTTCACAACTATGTTAGGGTCAGCTTCCAGTCTAACCAGATGCGGAGTACCAGTTTTTTACATGGAGCGACTACCTATCTGAACTCCACAACCCAGTTACCGGGTAACACGATAACCCTTTGTAAGACTGATTCTCAGAGTTTATAGCTTCTGACTACCCGTGACGACTGTCAAAGATTTACAAATGACAGCCGGGAACAACAGCGTTCCGATTCAAAGAGAAGTCTCGGTATGACATAGATGGACCGACCGCAAGTTAACCTTTGATCGATAAGAAACAATAGATTGTAAATATTTATCGGTCTGCTACGAGATTATCGGTTTCTGAAGCACAAGTACGATTTCGAAACCTGGCAAGGCACCAGTACCTATGGCTCTTTCAAAGTCGCACTTTAGGCTATTTTCTTATTGGACGTGAATCGCCAATCAGTCTTGAGCAAGCGTGGTCATAGATATACTAACGTAACTAGATCTGCAATCGCCAAGCAAAATGCGTGCCATAAAAGTTTGAGCCCCCAGCCACAATTCACGTCATCTGTCAGCTTGACTTCAACTGAATGTCTGGAAAAACTAACTGTCGCCGTCTTTGTCGAATAGATGTCACGCACATAATGTTTTGGTTAGTGTGAAAGAGATAAATAGAATGTTGCATCAAAGTGGTTACTAGTGTCAAAGCTACGTCTATATTCCAGAAAATTGCTTACGTTTTTTTTGACGCGTAATGTTCAGGATTGCATCTCTATTGTATATATCTCAATGAGCGTGGTGATCAATCTTGCCTTCCCTGTATGAGAAAAGGTCACTGCCAGCCATTGAGACAGTAAATAGGCCGATAATAATGACGTATTGATCTCATAAAGCTAATGTCTCATCGATATATAACGAACATATAATACATAGCATTCGTAAAAGCTTGATTGTCTCTCAATTTATATTAATTCGTGGCAATTGATCGTGGAAGGCTCGCCATTGTTTTGACATTGTTTGTTTGTTTGTTTCGTACAAAGGCCACGGGGTCAATTTGTTACACGGAAAGTCGATAACTTATTCTTATCAGGAGTTTGTTAGATAGCTAGGAAAATATCTCCTAATATTGAAGCCAACCGGGGCTGCGGGATGTTCGAAAGAGTCACCGCGCTCGGAATACAAAGGGTTGAGGAAGGAACATGGATGGGTTTTATTCAGTATGAGTCTGATACTCCCTCCCGCCCCACCCATGGCGTGAGAAGTCATTTGATGATTTCCCATCCGAAAAAAATAATTAAACCCAACATCTTGGCGTGGTGCAAAAAGTTGTTGATTCATCAACGTAGAAAAACATTTAAGGCATTTCTAGACTAATTTGGAGAAGAACGAAGAAAGAATCATAGAAGCTTTGTAATACCCTGTCCCACAGATGTCTTTATCAATAGGCTTATCATTAGTAATTTAGTACGTTTTAATTCAAAAAAACTCGCGCACCGAGGATTCCAACCATTAGAAATAATATTATACGCAATAAAGTCGCAATTATCTTGATTTTTGCCACCGCATAATTAAGGAAAATTGGTGATTACTTAAAACCGCGATAATTAGAATTATGGTTTTATTTTTCCTGTAATATTTAGGTTAATGTCTATCAATCCTATATTTTTTTCAGATTTTCTCTTTTCAAAATTCTGAGATAAGGGGGGGGGGGGGGGTAAAAAGTGACATGAATAATATGACGTCGCATTTAATCAACTTTCTCCACTAAGACTTCCACTAGGATAGTTCTAATTATTGCCATGGGTTTCCGTGTGTCTGTCAGTGGCATCGCAGCTCCCAAACGGATAAACCGATATTGATTTAGTTCCTATTTAAAGATCTCTCACATTAACGTTTCACGTAAGTTCGATCTAGTCCGACTATCTTCATTTAGCTCCTATTCAAAGATATATCAACTCCAATGGATGACTTATGGCCATTCTTCTATCTTTCCGTTTTTTTTTTCTAAATAGAGATAGAACGTTGATATAAGGCCCATACAACTAATGTCAAAAACCTATCTCTAATAAGCAAATGTAAAGATAGATAGGTAATTGAAAACAGTCGTTAATACACATGCATGGTCCGACACTAGCCATTAATAATATCGATACAGCACAGCCCCACTGGCCTGCTAACTCCAATATTGTTATGATGTAAACGGTCTAATTTTCTTCATACTACGATAGATAGACTTGTAACACGCGAATTTTATGATAGATATTCGCTTATTGAAATTGGACAAACCTTAGTAAAAGATGCTTTGCCGCATGTCCAAGATTTCCAGAAAAAATCGTTTGAGATCGAAATCGGTTCAGAATTTCAGATGTCTATTTGACGTGACGTCAGACGAAGTGGTAGATTCTGGAGGGATCAGTTAGAGTTCCATTCACACAAGCTATTTCCAGCGCTTTCACGCACGACCTGAGGGATTTTTTTACGCATCTGGATAAAATGTAGCTTTTAACCGTCTTTAGAATCCCATCCATCACCACACCACTGCCAGCAGTCCCTAATCATTTTATTAATTAGTAAAAATGTCTCAACCTTATTTATAATAAGCATGTGGCGTGAAGTATGTCTGTGCTAGTATATAACCCGCCGGTGATCCGTACAAGCGTCGTGTCACGTGCGCAGGCGCAGAAATAGACCTGTTACAACACGACAACTGGTATTTTTGGCATCTTTTTATTATGAAGCGAGCTGGAAGATTATGAGGAGTGCAGTATTAGATTAAAGAGGAAATAGTTACGTTTATTGTTTCAGCGAATTTTGAGACGCTGTTAATTCAAAATCCAAAAAATTGTTTATTTAAACGAGGCTGAAGGTCAGCACTTTTTGAACGTCAAATGTACAAAAGACAGCCCCCAAAATGCCTGCGCTTCACCATTTCCTATAAAACATAGCTTGCTGGGAAGAAGTGGCGTAACAAACTTCCCAGCAATGATGAATGCATGATGTTCAACATGTATTGTTTTGATCCAGTAAGCGAAAAATTACTGTATTCAGCAAGCTTGATGGAAAAATTTGAGAGCCCCTTGATATATGTATTATGTGGCTCAAGAAGCGAAAACTTTCATGTAGCGAAAAAACTGCGTACAACGTAAAGGCATAGTATCATTTTACATTATCCTCATCGCAAAATTCGTGTTACGGCTCTTATAAAAACGCTCTCATGACGCGTTGTGGCAATCACAGGAAGACCAGATAGTAAAATATTTGACCACAACGCTTTGTGGCAATGAAGAGATGTCATAGTTCTATAGAAGAACACGACGCACAGTGATTTTAACGTCGTTCTTTTTCGGATGGGTTTCCATTCCTCATCGTCAAATGACTTCTCCTGCTGTGGGTGACACGGGTGGGAGTGTCAGACTCTTACTGACTAAAACATATCCATGATCCTTTTTTCCGTTAGTGTTCTGGAGCCGCGATAACTCTTTCGAACAAAGTCCCGCAATTCTGAAAACCTTTTGAAGAACTAACTTAAGAGACTACTAAAATAACATTTTGGCTTTTCCGGAGTTGAGTAAAAAGTCGACGCAGTCTACTAAAAAGTGTCAGAATGACCGCTCTTTGTCGTTTCAGCCGATCGAGGCACGATGTCTTTCCTCCCACGAATGTAAATCACTCATTTAAAAACGTCATTGTACTAGTTTTGAAGTGCTAATGACAATATTACCAATCCGGTATTCTGTCCATGCGTTGACGACGATCCTTGTACAAGTATAGTTGGCAAACGAAGCGTATACGTCCGTCGTACTTTGTCAATTATTCATTTGTTTAAAAAAAACGTCTGAGACACAGTCTAAGGGAGTGCAATGACTGTCCTCTCTATAAATAAGGAGTCTATTTATAGTTCTACCATTATAGATTTTAGTCTGTGAGACGATTCAATTAATTTTGCTGGTGCGAGAAGTAGATAGTTCTTTGTGAACATCCAAGGAATTACTACCATGATACCTGTTTCCGAATTTCATCCATATTTACAGTAACAAACATACATCCTTACAAACTTTTGCATTTATAATATTACTAAGAATAGATGATGGCTATATAACCATAGATTTTAATACACAATTCACTCATGTAATTATTTTTACAACTTTAAAGCCAATTATTCTATTCAGCATATTATAACTGGCACGTGTATACATAAATAAATAATGTTTATGTATGTAAGTGTAAATAGATGTGACTTATCATAACTGACTGCCTCAGTCTTGTGGATAATAAGCACGAGGTTCTTAGTTCGATTCCGGAGTCAGAGCAAGCTTTATTGAGGTTTTAACAGTCCGGAGATTGTCGTCGTATATTTTAGTGACTATTATATTTACTCGTAGCTAAGTGGCGGCCGTGTGGATCGAAAGATTAGCAAGATTAATCTAGATTAGGCGTGGTCAGTCCAAAGATGGGTGTCGTTTTCTGAACTTACCGAGACACCTTCTATCTCTCGGAGAGCACGTAAAGCTGTCGGTCCTGACCTCTCACTTGTCGTGGCGGATAGTAGTCACGTTGAATTTTGAGAGAGCACCTGTGTCTGAGTAAATACTTGTGGACTATAATATGTCGTGCGCAGAAGGCTGGTCTTTGAGATTGGACGCCGTGACCGAAATTCGGTCTGGAGGACATTCTTATTATTAAAAAGTCTCCCTACCGTTCGTCGTTATGAATACAGGCCAAATTATCAGCTGACCTTATTACCCGCACAGACATTATATCAAGTATAGACGCGACTATATGCTCTGGTCGTAACGACGACATAATTACGATGTTCGTTGTGATATCATGTGACATAATATATACTCTTATCATTTGCTGCGAATGATGAACTTAAATTGTGTGTTACATCGCGTGTAATCTAACTTCCCAGCTACGTATTTGTTAAGAAAATAAACGTATTGTTGCCAACTCACTTTTGAGAGTTTAAACTTATTCGCAGATTCCTCAGACTCCAAGGACCAAACACTTCTTGACCAACTCGCACTTAAACGTTCGTCTGGACTGACTTGTACTAGATTGTTCTTTTTGTCCAACTTGCATTTAAGATCCGGCACGAAGGACCAAATTTTTGTACTGACAGAGTTCTCTAGTAGCTCTAAGGAAGGAAAACTGGACATCGCTGCTGTTAAAACAACGATTATTCTATCACCGAATTTAAACTGGTTAACTTGCATAATTAAGGTGTGTAATTAAATAAATGAAGCCAGTTTTACCTTTCCGCCACAATGTTATGATACTAAATTTTCATCTGGCATCTGTTATATCAACATCTTCACCAAGCGACCGATGCTTCGAACAAGATAATTAAAGAGAAATGTTACTGTATTCATAAATGATCAAATACATAAGTACATCCATATAAAAATTTGCGCCTTCTAGGGGACTTGAGAGAATCTATAAAATGCACTTGCTACGATTCTTATACTACTTTAGCTAGTCCACATTTATCAATAATTTTCATTAATACGAATATGACGCCTTCATCATCATCAGCCTATAATAATGTTGGTCCACTTTTGGTCATACATTTCCCCTTTCAAGAACATTTCTTGTCACATACGGATAGGGATGGCATATACCAATAGCCGTACTTACAAAGGATGCTAAAGATCGTGCCAATTTTAAGGAAAGATGGAGGAATGGGGATCCGAAGCTCAGATGAAAAGAAAGGAATATGCCACACTCGCTGTCTTGCATTCCTTTGAACAGATACACGCAGACTCCGCGATAGCGTGAATATTACTTTATTCTGATTCATAAGGATACAAGTGCACTAAAAAGTAGGAGTGGTTACCGCACGCGCTAGCGGTCGGACGTACATTATGGATAGTGTCGGTGACTCAGTCCCGGGCGCAATGACTACGAAAGTAATTAAGTGTACGACATGTAATATTGTAATCTGTGAACTGTTGGCATTTATACAGAATAAAGTGGACGTGATGGACGAAGAGGGACTAGTGAGGCTATGTGTTACCGCCTTCTCGGAGGAGGACATTGAAACAAGTAAGAATTTACTGTTTTCATCAGTCTCAACGCAGCAACGAAAAATAGCTAGGAAGAAAAGTGGTAAATCACAGCGAAATATCTTTGACATGATAGCACTATTCAAGCAAACGGATCCTGAACATGTGCCGATATTCGTAGCAAAAGATTTGCACAAACTCCCACCTGTGACATTTGATCATATTGACGCAACCAGGACGCTAAAAGAAATATTGACTATCCAAAATGAAATAAGAATCATGAAGGATACATTTGTCACTGAGAAACAATTAAGTGACATTCGAAATGAGCTGCAAAATTTAAAACAGACTTCAATCGTTAATAATTTTGATTTGAATATTAACAGCAGAAGAGGCGGTGGAAGTGGAATTGACAGCTTTTGTTTCGACAGTGGGCCGGTAGGTCTACCTCCTGTTATAGAAAAAAAGCAAGTGACGACAGCCAACGAGAGTGGGAACTCTAGTCCATCTAAGCGTGAGTTACAGGCATCTCGCTCACCCGTATGTGTTTCTGGAATGGAGTGCTCGCTCGCACTCGTAGGTGAACCAAAGCAATGTGATGCAAAAACGGCGAACGTATCCGAGCGAGACCGAAGCGCGCGCGCATCTAGTGAGTC
Source organism: Pyrrhia umbra (assembly GCA_963891755.1). Classification (NCBI taxonomy): domain Eukaryota; kingdom Metazoa; phylum Arthropoda; class Insecta; order Lepidoptera; family Noctuidae; genus Pyrrhia; species Pyrrhia umbra. The sequence goes on from OY982944.1 coordinate 1,875,619, forward strand.
ACAGAGGCCTACTGGTACATCGGATAGTGGGTGGTGCAAGGAAAAAACGTTAGCGGAAATCTTAACATCAGAGGAAGAATGGAAAAAAGAAAAAGTGTCTGAAGAATGGCAAACCGTGCAAAAAAAGAGGTCAAGAAATCGGTTGCAGGGATGTGAAGGCAAGGCTATCATAAAACCAGACGTTAAGTTTAGAGCAGCTGAATTGGAAATTCCTCTCTTTATAAACAGAGTTGATATGGCTACCAGGCCAATAGATATTATTGAGTACATACAACAGAAGACGAATACAACTGTGACTCTGAAGAAAATTAATATGGCAAAACAAAAACGCTATGCGGCGTACAAGATCTTTGTACCACACGCTAAATTAGCAATGTTTCTTAATGATAACTTGTGGCCAGAAGGTATTCAGTTTCGAAAGTTTATCTATTTTAATAGAAAAACTTATGACAAAAACAAAGAAAATAAAATAATACATCATGACATGACATGAAACGACGATGGATATACACAACAACAACAGCATCAACAGTAACATAATCAATACCAACACAAAACTTGTTAGTTTCAATTGTAGGTCGGTAACCCGCTCAATTGAGTGCGTAAGAAGTATATGCCGATCAGCTGACATAGTTGCGTTACAAGAGACGTGGTTGCAGCCGCAAGATATATCGTTCCTGGGCACGATTGATGATGAGTTCGAGTTTACCGGAAAGTCTGCGATAGACACCAATGCCGGTGTGCTGCGTGGACGGCCTTACGGAGGCGTCGCGTTGCTTTGGCGGAAAAACATATTTCAAGCAGTTTCGGTCATACAGTGTAATAGTGCGCGGATATCGGCGATAAAAGTGTCGTGTCGGGACAGGTCGATGTTAGTATTCTCGGTGTACATGCCAACGGACTCAGCCGACAATCTTGCCGAGTTTACGGAGTGTTTAGGCGAAATGGCGGCTATAGTGGAGGAGTCTAGTGTGGACTGTGTGTTTATGTTGGGCGATTATAATGCGCAGCCCGGTGAGCGGTTTGGCGTTGAACTGTTTGACTTTTGTGTTGAACAGAAATGGCGCTGTGCCGATGTTGAAATATTAGGACTTTCATCGGACTCGTATACGTACGTAAGTGACATTTATGGATCTCATAGTTGGTTAGATCACTGTGTAGTATCTAAAGCGGCGTGGACAACGGTGGTTAACGTAAAGATATTACATAGTGTATATTGGTCAGACCATATTCCATTACAAGTTACCTGTAATTTTAACGTACTTAAAGCTAAGACCAGCTGTCATGTTAGCGAACGAAATAAAATTGTGTGGGGTGAAAGAGATTTGACACAAATTGACATGTATAAAAAGTTATGTACGAAGAGATTAAGAGAAATTGATTTTCCTTTTGAATTTATTAACTGTTGTGACAAGTTGTGTACGATTGCAAACCATAGATGCATAATTGATAAAATGTATACCAAAATTGTTAATATATTAAGTGAAGCGTCATTAATTAGCTACTCTGGGCCGGAACTAAACAAAAGAAAGCCAGTAATAGGGTGGAATAAACATGTTCGGCAGGCGCATTTGGAGGCTCGACTTGCTTTTCAGAATTGGGTGCTATGCGGTGAACCTAAATTCGGTCCTGTATATTGTAGCATGAAAGAAACAAAACGAGTATTCAAAAGTAAACTGAAGTGGTGTCAGGAGAATAGGGAACAAATTAAAATGAACATCATAGCATCCTGTCACGACAAAAAGGACTTCGGTAAGTTTTGGAAGCACACTAACCAACTGAAGGGTAGGTCGAGCCTTCCTGCGAGTGTTGAGGGTGTTAGCGAGCCTGCAGCCATCTCAAATTTATTTAAAAACCACTTTGCGGTGAAATCCCCACTGGGTGCAATAGGAGAGGCCGTGACAGCTAGGGACTCTGCGATGGGATCATTGGTAAGGGTTTCAGCTAAAGAAATTGTGGCAGTGTTGAGAGACATGAAGCGCGGGAAATCACCTGGGCACGATTCTCTGAGCATCGAGCATTTACAAAATGCGGGTGTTCATATGCCCAGAGTACTTGCTTTATTTTTTAATTTATGTTTCTCGCACACGTACCTTCCGCACGACCTAATGAAGACCCTGGTGGTACCCATAATTAAAAATCGCACTGGGGATGCTTCTGATATAAATAACTATAGGCCAATATCGTTGGCTACTGTAATTGCGAAGGTGTTGGACAGTGTGCTGGACAAACAGTTGAATAAACATCTGTCGCTTCACGACGCTCAGTTTGGCTTCAGAGCTGGTCTGTCAACTGAACACGCAGTGCTTTGTCTCAAGCACACTGTTCGATACTACACGGACAGGAAGACACCTGTGTATGCATGTTTTCTAGACTTATCAAAAGCCTTCGATCTGGTGTCCTATGGTGTTTTATGGAAGAAGCTGTATGATGAGACAACGGTTCCGGGTGAGATTATAGAGTTGTTTAAGTTTTGGTACGGCCATCAAACCAATATGGTGAGGTGGGCAGGCGCGTTATCCGATCCGTATGGGATGGAGTGTGGGGTGAGGCAGGGAGGCCTGACTTCACCGAAACTCTTCTGTCTATATGTAGATCGGCTGGTTCGTGAGCTCAGCAGCACTATGGTAGGTTGTTCAATTAACGGGACAGTTGTCAACAACATAAGTTATGCCGACGATATGGTGCTGCTGGCCCCATCGATCAGCGCCCTCAGGACGCTGTTGTCGGTTTGTGAGCGATATGCGGAGGCCCAGGGTCTTAGATATAATACAAAGAAGAGCGAGTGTCTGCTTTTCAAGGCAGGTACTAAAAGCTATGATGTACCACCCGTTACACTTGTGGGGACTGCTTTAGAATGGGTCACTTCTTTCAAATATCTGGGGCACTGGGTCACTGACACACAGACCGATAATAATGACATGGAGAGGGAACGTAGGGCGCTGTCAGTCAGGAGCAATATGTTAATCCGTAGATTTGCAAAGTGTTCATATGATGTTAAGGCTACACTTTTCAGGGCATATTGTCAATCTTTTTATACCTGCAGCCTATGGGTAGACTACACGCAAAGGGCTTACAGCGCCTTACGAGTCCAATACAATAACGCATACAGGGCACTGTTGAGGCTGCCGCGACACTGCAGCGCATCAGGGATGTTCGCTGAGGCGCGTATAGATGATTTCTATGCAATCATAAGAAAGCGTGTCGCCTCCCTGATGTGGCGGGTCCGGGGCAGCGCCAACAGTCTCTTGATGACTGTGGCGGATAGGACTGATGGCCTCATACTTAAACATTGGACGAGGACTCAAGTGTTGCCTACAAACCTTGCCCAGAAGTAGTGTGTTGTTTGTATTGTCCTATTATGATTAAGGAATTGAATTTTATAAGATTATATATGTACTAATACTAGTGTGTAAGTTGTGTATGTCTTACTAACCATATGGATTGTATTATCTGAATAAATAAATTGAATTGAATTGAAAAATCTAGCTAAAAATACTTGCTACGTTGCTAGGCGAGCGTAAAAAGAACGCGGTGTAATTTTTAAATTTACTCGCGAGACGCGTTCCATTGACGCGTAGGTGTGTCATCTTTACCGTGTGTAGGTCAGTGGGCCAGAGATGTACGTCACGCAAAGTGAATAGGTCGCGCAATGAATCGTAATCTTTTTCGGCGTTCACCTACACAGATAACTCAGAAGCGCAATTAAAGCATTTTTTGATGCACACATATAATGCTTCGCTGCTATTGGTGGATATTTGGGTTAGTCACACACATATACATCTATTTATCACGTGTTTGTGTATCTGTGTGTAAAATGAACGAATCGTGCGTAGACTAGGTCAACGTGTGTTGCTTGTTTTACGTAATAATACGTCAGCGGCTATAAAAAAAGAATCAGTTGTGTGTGTGTGATGAAGTTATATTGGTTTCATTGAGAAAACACGAATTATTTAACAGATAGTGGTCGCTTAGTGATCGAAAACTGACCGTAATCTATCGTTTCTTCTGGGTATGCTCGCTCATCGGCGGATTTGTCTCTGTCACCTCTGACCTAGACTAGAGTCAATAGTAAAATTATCACGTCATATCATATTAAAAAATATATATATATTTCTAGCACTTCTTCCGCGTGTAAACTTGTAAACACCACATTCATTAATGCGTGCAATTTACAAAAGGACAACTAAGTTTTCATAAGTGAATAAAATTAGATTTTATGGAACTCAAATATATTCGTTATATCTTACCAATTTAACGCAAAGAAAAAAAAACACATTTAGCAGCAGTAATTTTGACATAACTATTTTAAAATGCGTTGCCAAGCTAAAATTTTAATTCGAACCATGACACACTATAATCAAATATCGTTAAAAACAGTGTTTAAAATTAATACCTACACATTAAAACCCAAGACTGCTCAAAGGTGAACTACTGACATTTACCTGCATATTGCACATAAATAGAATTCGTATTATGTAATAATGTAACCAATATTTTATCTTATTTTAGGACATTAACACGTCCCAGCGCGGCCATTTATCCTGTGTTGCCATGCCATAGTACATTGACATTTCTACCATTATAGTAGTTTTTTCAAACTGACCTTTTCTGTGACAGATTATTTATTATTATAGTTTTTATCTTTAATTCAAATTCTTTTTCAATACATCTACGCATCTACTGAAATAAAGTACATGACCATAACTAGCAATGCTAGCATAGCATCCTTACTTATCAATATGGCTCGAATCGAACCCACGACCTCGCGGTCACGGACCAATCAATGCCGCTAGTTGTTATTCAACGAGCCAACACAATTACGACATGTTACGTGTATGTACGGACATGTACGGGGTTTATTATATACATATGTATGTATGTGTAGTTATCCTTAATAATATAGTACATGCGAAAGTACCTCTGTCCGTGTTACGCTTTCACACTAAAATGGCTGAACCTATTTAGATGATATTTAGTATACATATAGCTGGCATCCTACGGAAGGATATAGGACTTGTTATCCGGGTATGTCAAGTAGTGAGACGCATTGAAGTCAATGGACATGGACATACGTGCAAGTATAAATTACTAGCTTCTGCCCGTGACTTCATCCGCGTGGAATAGTGGTGCTCCGCTCCTATTGGTTTTAGCGTGATAATAAATAGCCTATAGCCTTCCTCAATAAATGGGCTATCTAACACTGAAATAATTTTTCAAATCGTACCAGTAGTTCCTGAGATTAGCGCGTTCAAAGAAACAAACTCTTCAGCTTTATTATATTAGTATAGATTTAAAGTTTGAAGTAACCGGCCATATAAACGCCAGTAGGAGATGTTGACAGGTATTATAGTGGGATAAACTCATTTATCATCAATCAACTTATGGTCCTTGGATCCGGATTGTGGGCACAATATTGATGATGATTATTTTACACAATACAAGCAGTAATGGATATGACTAATGAGTTAATTAGATACGTATGATTGTATGATACACAATGAAAATGAATTAGGCCCGGTCCAGACCAGACGGAAAAATCCGCGCGCTTTTTCAATGTCACTGATGCTACAGGTTATTTTACAGCGGGTAAAATATGAGAGAACGGAATTGTAAAACTGTTACTGTTCATAAATTGATTTATGAATAATATGAATACGAATTATACGTTTATTTTATTAGGGAAACAATCCAGAACGCAAAGATCAGCTGCTACTATAGAAAAAAAAATGCCTCTTCATTATATTAATTTCTGAGTATGTATAAATAAATTGCCCGAATTTTGATCAATCAAACGCTTAATGTCATCTTCGTGTGCATTCCGAATTTCATTTATAGTTTTTTCTAAGGAGTCTTTATTCAGTGACATCAAAAAAAACGCTCGGATATTTCAATGTCGTCTGAATTGAGCCTTAGACAGTAATGGCTAGCTCAATTACTTCTCAATAGATAATTTCTATCAATTTTGCATAAGCACGTAATTTTTGTCCGTTTTAAAGTCAACCTATGCAAAATGTGTTTACATGTTTGGCACGCAAACAAATAACTAGTAAACAAGCTTATTATACCAGTAGAATAATCGATAGTTTTATATTTCTTAGCGTTTAACCGCGGTTTCGCCGGATCGTATATATTTTTGGAATAAAGTTTTTTCTATGCTATGATTTAATCCAGGACTTCGTCGGAACTGAGCACCACGATTAATTTTGGTTTAGTAGTTTTTCGTCATATTGTAAATTGGAACATACATGAATGGATAGACCATTGTCATCTTCACAAATTTTCGTCGCTAATTTAATTCATAATGGTCCGGGATTTGATCTAAATGGACAGAGAAAATTAACAACGGCATCAACTCTGGCTTTTAAGCTTGCAATTGAAAATATTGATACTATTCCAGTTCAGATTCTATTTCTCTATCAATATATGTTCTTATGTAATTTTTCCTATTGTTGCAGGTATTGAATTTCCGTCGCAATACGCCATGAATTTACGACTGTGTTCCCGGGGTGAGGCTACACTCTACAGACGTATTTCACCCAGTTATTTTAAGTGTTATACATATATATCTTGTTACTGACCACAAATCCCAGATTCCAGGCTACTGAATACTCATAGTAAAACATCAAAAGTGCTTGATCCAATCTGTGAATAACCCCAAGATAAAGAAGCTAAATATCTAGATCAATTAAAGAAAAGAAAAGAGAATCTTTGCCAAAAGATTCTCGCAATGGAGACCTAAATTCGTCAAAAAATACAGTATCACCGTTCTGCCAATTGAGTTAGAAAATGTCTAATTAATTCTTAAGGTCAATCATCTGCAACAAAGACTCAAAGGACCAAAAAAAGAAATGGTAGTTTAAAACTACTTTAAAGAGGCTAAGACGGTCGAAAGTTGAGCTCAACAAGCGTGCAAATGATGCTTCAATAAAAAAAAAACTATCCCAAAAGTTTAACGAACTACAATCTAGGGCAATCAATAAAGTCTAGTTTTAAATTGCACGTTTCTGTATCTAATCCGTAACCATCGATTAAGTAAATAAAGTTGTATAAGCAAACAAATATGGCTGTCCAAGTTGTTTTTTTAGGGTATGCTCAGTGTGATTGAGAGTTTATTTTTATGGAAAGAGGTGTGTTGAAGTGGGGAAATCGTTTTGAAATTGTGTATTAGGACTAAATTTCTGAGAAGTGGGCGCTATGGTGTTACATAAATGTAGATCCTAAACTTATTTGTTTAAACTCTCTCGTCTTTCCTTGAATCTTGGATAAGTTTATCAATGATATTGCTCCAGAAGTCCCTACGCTGTTTGGTCTTTTCATAGTTATTATTCCTAGGGCTCATTGCCCTAAAAAACATTGGTCCTTCGATAGTAAAGACCAGTCAACTACCATTTCAGCTGGAAAGAGTCAACAAGCTGATGATTTTTTCTTAAACTTTCTCAACGAATGTAATTCTTTAAAAACTTTGAGCATATATAGACCTGTCTTTGGAGATATTACATTTGAAGGTACTTACACATTTCAATCTTCCAAATTATTTCTTCTTCGTCGTCCTCCTCTCGCCTTGTCCAGATTTTGCACAGAAGTTTGAAGATCCTGGCAGTGAATGACGTCATTTTGAACGATATTCTGTCTCTGTCTCACACTTAGCCCACACTCCACAGTTACCCACAGTTCAAAGCGTATTCCTAAAGCAATCTTTGATTTTTGGTTATTACTACGAAATCTAACACGACTTTCGAAATTTGCTCCTACGCTATCATCCACATAAAGTCTACCAAACTATTCTACTTTTAATTAAGCTCACAAACTAAGAAGTAATTTTCGAAATCGCTACAAAACCACCGATTATTTGGAACATTTAATTGACACTGATTCCGTGCCACCGTTGTCGCGACAAAGTAACAACTGCCTCCAAATAACAAAGGCATCGTTTTCCTGCAAAAGTAACGATCTCTCAAACAAAAAAATCTCATAAAAAACACATGCAAATATGACAGACCTTTTTATGCCAATCTCAATTTCAATTAGAATGCGATAAAAAGCTAATCTTCACTCAACAAAGAGCGGGAACAATTTGCCTAATGGAGCGTTCGAATTTCAAATTGGAACTGAATAAAAACGCATCCTTCCTGCTTCCGTATTGGTCAGTTCGTTTTTCCCGCGTGTTTTGTGTATAAAATGGTGATTTGTGACGTAGTGTCGTCAGTCTCGGGATAACGGTCATCCCTTGAGGTTGTATAGTGGTGTACATTTTGGATTGCTTTTACTGATCTGGTGAGTGAGCCTTTTCCATTTCTATTAATTAGACATCTCCAAAACAAATCATAAGAGATGTAAATTTTTTTAGAGGATCGTTTTACCAATCATCCAATATGTTGCTAGGATTTAAATTTCGAAAGAGCTTTCTAAATTTACACTCCATGACCCATTCTAGTGATCTGTAAAAGGAAATTTAACAACACCAAAAACAAACAACATCATTTATTTATACTACCGCAGAGCACTAGAATTCCCAATTTGCGTAAACGTACATGTATGAGCCAAAACGGTATTTTCAATGGCTACAAATATTAAGGACATAACAGTTCCACTTTTTCACAGTTTTCGTGATAAACTTAAACCTTGTAGAAAGACTGAAAGATTTTTAAGTTTTGATTCGACACATGCAAATAGTAGCTTGGATTATCATTAATTATATCTTTTTTTCGGATGGGAAATCATCAAATGACTCCTCCAGCCAGTATCTGTCTCTCACTGACTAAAACCCATCCATGTTCCTTCCTCAGCCCTTTATATTCTGGGGGCGCGGTAACTCTTTCGAACATAGCAAATGAACTAGAATGCATTTCTTCTTCATGGCTTCTGACTTCTGAGATAGCTACAGCTTTCGCAAAACTATATTTGGGAACGGATTCTAAAAGGATGCTACTGGGCCATTATCATTATGAATGCCAAAAATTTGCTCATGGTTTGAAAGCCTCTATTCAGTGAATTCGCTATCAAATCTATGTTAGACAATAATGATAGGCTATCGTTTGGTTCTATCAACAGTCAATATTACTGTTATTGTATTTTATCATATTTGACCTTCAAAATCTATCAATGGACATTGAGAAGACTTTAGTTCCTCCGCATCATCGGTTATGGAACTCCACCGGTGGCTTGAATCTTGCGTTATAAACCACATATGATAATCAAAGATCTAGGACCCTACCATGACTTGCCAGAACAGTATTAATTCCGTTGTGAAAAAGAGATGGTATGTCGCTTATGGCTGTGTCTCATTTTAACTCCTGCACGGTGATAGCAAAAAATGTATCAAAGCAGTAATAATTCCATTGTGAAAAAGAGATCTTACAGCTTTTACCTTTACCATCACGTCTTTTTGCTGTCACTGTTCAGGAGTGAGAGAGAGACGACGCTTGAAGCGACGTATAGTAACATCCCTTTTTCTCAACGGAATTGTTACTGCTTTGGGCATGTTAGGAGCCATAGATCTTAGATTATCCTATGTGGTCTATGACTGAAGGTTGCTGTGAACCGTTGTGGTAGCGTTCCTGGTCATCGTAGTAATGCTTGTGATCTGCCTTATCATCGCCAGTTTTTTTGATGATGTTGACAAGCTCAATCCTTAGTTCCTCATTCCCTCATCTATTGGCAGACGTATTCTGGCTTCCATTTTCATCACGGTTCTTAATGTCTTGAAGGTTATACGTACATATTTCTTTATCTTACAGATTGCCATGTCAGTAAAGTTATGGTAATCGTTTTGTGTTAAAACAATGGCGTTCTCATTGTTCTGTGATAAGGTTATATTGTTACTAAGCGGTGAATATGGAATAGTTTCAGATTTTAAACTGATTTCAAAAAAGGAAGTTCTGTATTCGACCCGTATTTTTGTATGTTTGTATGGCCGCGATTTTCTCAAAAAGTTCTGATCAGATTTAAATTGGGATTTCGTTATTTAAATGCATAATTTTCAAGGAAGGTTTATACTGTATTGCTTTTTTGTACAGTATAATATGTAGCAGTGGTTTCAATTAGAACATTTAGCACTTCTAAATTGTCAACTGTTAGTGCCAGATTCTGTGAATATTTAAAGCCCAGTTCCGGTTATTGCATAAGCTGTCTTTGTTTTTTTTTCGGATGGGAACTCATTAAATGACCCCTCCCGCCGTGAGTGGGGCGGGTGGGAGTGTCAGACTCTTACTGCCTAAAACCCATCCATGGTCCTTCCTCAGCCCTTTGTATTCCGGGGGCGCGGTATCTCTTTCGAACGTCCCTCAGCCCCGGCAGGCTAATTGTATAAGCTGTCTACGATTTTTTTATTTACTTATCAGAATAACTAAACTTACCACGATTTTGAATGACTTCTTGTCATAAAACAACTGATTACATGAAGAGTTAATACACAAAATTGGTTACAATTTGCTGTATCGTATCTACATTAAAAATACATGACAGTGTAGAATTATAACAAAATAGGTTACGACTTAGTTTACATTTTTCATGAAATTTATTGGTAACGACTATAAAAGCATCATCGTCGAGTGTACTATAACAATAGATCGTGAACACGTGTCGTCTGACAGTATTGCATACTGCAGTAAAATGATTTGATGAGTGGTGTCGTTTTAAACACAATATGGTTACAGTTTATAATGGATCATCTTCGTTATTTTATCATGTGCAAATGACGTGGTTATCGTTGGATACTTCTAGAATTTTCCTGTTCAATGTTCTAGTGGTCTCAGTACTACAGTAAAAGAGTTCTCGGGTACCATCGGATCGGTCCGAAATCGCTGGTTTTAGAAAATTTCGCAAAGCAGCCCGGAGTCAGGACGTTGGTGGTGTTATACACCTGTGCCTGGGAAACGTTAAGCCGTCGTTCCAGGCTGCTATCTTGATAGCAGTTCTTGTTATAAATCCATGTCGGTTTGACCTCTACAACCCAATTTACCAGGTAACACGGTACCCCTTGGTAAGACTGGTTATCAGACTTTCTGGCTTCTGACTACCCGTAACGACTGTCAAAGATCTACAAATGACAACCGGGACTAATAGCTTAACGTGTTTTCTGAGGCACGAAGGAGTCTCGCTATGACATAGATGGTCACCCATCCACGGACCGACCGCGCCAAGTGCAGCTTAACTTTTTGATCGGTCGACCCGTGCGGCTGTTACTTAGCCACGAGCTCTTCCTTATTATGGTTTATCAGATGTAACTATTGTCACGGGTTATTTTCCATACGCATGACGTATTATTATATGCATGTTGAAGCATAGGAATTCGATATTGATAATATTATTGTTAGGCAAATGTTATGAGTATTGATTTACAGTATTTCTTAGAAGTTGTACTGTTGTATTTTTAACCGACTTCAAAAAAAGGAGGAGGTTATCAATTCGACTGTATTTTTTTTTTTTTTTTTTTTATGTTTGTTACCTCATAACTTGCGACTGGGTGAACCGATTTTCATGATTCTTTTTTTATTTGAAAGCTGGTGCTTCCCGTGTGGTCCCATTTAAATTTTATCACTACCGGTTCAGCCGTTTTATAAATATATCAAAAATAACGATTTATCTCTACTTGCTGATATGCCAAATACTTAGATGATTTCGTTATTTACGCTTATTACAACCTAAAAAAGTGGTGTGTTTATTTTGTTAAGATTGCAAGACCGAGACACTGAAAAGCGAAAAAATAAAAAAGCTTTTTACAAAAAAATTAAAACCGACTTCCAAAAAAAAAACTGAAAAGTAAAAAATAATTTTTATTTAAACGCTTTACGACCAAAACAACGCTTTCGAAGTCGGTGGCGAAATATTAACAATAGTAACTTACAAGACACCGACTTCGAAAGCGTTGTTTTGGTCGTAAAGCGTTTAAATAAAAATTATTTTTTACTTTTCAGTTTTTTTTTTGGAAGTCGGTTTTAATTTTTTTGTAAAAAGCTTTTTTGCTAAAGCATTTGTTTGAATATTTTTTAGATCTTGGAAATGGCTGAGATTCATTTTAGCTATAGGTAGATACAATTTGGGCTGACTAAATATTTTAAAAATAGTGAAAAATTAAAACAAAATCATAAGCTATTTTGTTCTAATTTTCCCACTCATATAAATTAAACGGCATTAAATGATGAATGGTGATGTTTAGAGCATGAAATTGACATAAATGTGCCATCCTTACGCCATTTTCTTAATTTCCGTGGCAGAATTAGAGCCAAATAGGTTACGACTTTGTTTACATTGATACAGACTTTACCTTATCCGGGGTGTGAAGACCTTAGGGTACAGATGAAACCACAAGAATAACTAGTCATAGCGATAAACAGTTCTAAAAAGACCTACTATTCGTAATTTGTTCCTAACGACGCGTCGTCGACGTTCGGCTGGCCTCGTAAAATTTCGCGAGCGTTCGGGTCGTCGAACTGGTCGTGAATTTTTTGTACCAGTGAAGGACAGACGTGCAGACGAGTTTTTTTTTGTTAGACTAATGCTCGTCTTGTAATGGTGTGGTATAGAAATATTATATAATATTTTGTAATGCTGTTTTTTGTATATAATATAATTATACTAGATGTTACCGGCGGTTCCGCTCTCGTAGGGAACTTCCCGGGGCCGCGGGACGTTCGAAAGAGATACCGCGCCCCCGGAATACAAAGGGCTGAGGAAGGATCATGGATTGGTTTTAGTCAGTAAGAGTCTGACACTCCCACCCGCCCCGCCACCCACGGCGGGAGGGGTCATTTGACGATATCTCAGCTTGAACCCTGGGGGAAGGACATAGGACAGTTATTATCCGGGTGCGTGAAGTGGTTCCCTGGGGATGCAGGTGAAACTGCGGGAAATAGCTAGCTTATTTATCAACTAGCTTCCCGCCAGCGGCTTCGCCCGCGTGATTTAAAAAATGACCGAGTTTCATACAAAATTTGCCCCCCTTTTTCACCCCCTTGGGGGTAGAATTTATCAAAATCCTTTCTTAGCGGATGCCTACGTCATAACATCTACCTGCATGCCAAATTTCAGCCCGATCCCTCCAGTGGTTTGGGCTGTGCGTTGATAGATCACTATGTCAGTCAGTCACCTTTGAGTTTTATATATATTTAGATTCGAGGGTACCCGAGTTTATTCGATTACTTATTATCTGCCTGCTCTTATCCCGATTTATTTGAGGTCGGCGCAACATGTCTTCTTCTTCCATGCTTCTCTATCTGACGTCATCTCACTAGTAACATCCTTTCTAGCCATATCATCTTTCACACAATCCAACTATTGTACTATTTATATAGATTAAAAATTAACAGTTGTGCAGGCATATTGAGTCGGTAAAATTTTCTATTTATGACATCGTTTTGAAAATTGCAATTTTAATTCATAAAAAAAACAAAACAATGTCATCACTAATATTTATTTCCTATTGTGCTTAATTTGTCACACACACACACACCAATTTCTACCATTTTCTGTCGCATTTAAATTAAAAATCTTTTTCGAGAGTATAAAGTCAAGCTAAAAATAAAATAATTAATACAATTCAAAGCATTGAATTAATAAAGATGGCCTCTGTAACCAAGGCTTGCGCCCGCGCATTTACCTTTAACGCGTCACGTGCTGTGAATACACAGCCGTAGATGGGCAAGTAGGTAGTAATATAGTATGTTGCCTCACTGAGGAAAAATTTTGAATGTGTTAATATGATACTAGCGTATTGATTAATAATTGTAAACATCGATACCTACTTTGAATCCGAATCGATTTTTGGTGCTTGGTTTTATTTTTAAAGTAAAATTGGATTTAGGCGTGAATTCCTATAGTTAAATATTGTAATTTTTAATAGTCTTTATTGACTCTCAATGTGAATAGTTTGTGAGGATATAAAATACTAGCTGCTGCCCGCGATTTTGTCCGCGTGGAATAGTGGTCCTCCGCTCCTATTGGTCTTAGCGTGATGATATATAGCCTATAGCCTTCCTCGATAAATGGACTATCTAACACTGAAAAAATGTTTCAAATCGGACCAGTAGTTCCTGAGATTAGCACGTTTAAGCAAACAAAATCTTCAGCTTTATATTAGTATATAGATGTGTGCATGTATAAAACTACTGTATGTATTTGAATGAAATTTGGTACAAACATAGTTTATAACCTGGATTAACACATAAGATACTTTTTATCCAGGTGCGAGGGTCAGAATGCGGGTGAAACCGCTGATAAACAGCTGGTTCAAAATAAAAGATTATTTCCTTTCATAGAAACACTGTTTAGGCAAAATAATCTATGTAAGATATTCGCAGTTTCATTGGTGACTAATAAAGTACAAAGATATTACAGCAAGAGCGAGCCAAAATATTCAGTCCGAGACACACTCACCGAGTTTTGAAATAGAAACATTATTAATTGAGGATAATTTTAATTGTACGGCCTCGAGACTTGGGATGACAGTATTATTTTTAGATTTTTAGCGTGAAATTGATAGTGAAATCACTGTGATTAATGCTTGTTCAGATTTTTAGCTGGAATTTTCTTTGTTTTCTCTGAGTAATCGTATATTAAGACACTAGCTTCTGCCTGCGACTTCGTCCGCGTGGAATAGTGGTGCTCCACTCCTATTGGTCTTAGCGTGATGATGTATAGCCTCTGTGTCTTAATATTTATGATATATGTTTACTTAATTATTATATTTATGCCTTGATAACATTAAAAATATTAAAAGTATACTAATGTTTTGTGATATTCGGAAAAGTTTAATTGATATGTATAGTTTGGTGCAACCGGCCATTCAGTAAAAGTTATTGAAATTCGTCATAGTAAACGCCCTTAAGAACATTAAACGTAACACTGTATTAGGTAAAATACTTGCGTCACAAAACGTCTTTATTACAAAGGTGACCTCTTTTTCCTCAACCCGCTTAATCTATGGCATCGTAACGACATCGTTATAGCGAGCTAGCGAACGAACGTAACGGCACGTTATCGCCGATAGCTTATCGGGCCGCGCCGTTGACGCGTTTGTAACGTACCTGCGCGCGCGCACACACACCGCTCGCTGTTCGAAATTTAAACAAATTCAGTATTTTTGTGATTTATTTGGAAGTTTTCTTGACTGTAATGTAAGTTATTTTTTTTTTCTTTTAAGTTTTTTCTTTTCTTTAGTAAAAAGAGGTTTTGTATAAAACTATTTTATGTTTAAGTATTCTTTGAGTTTGAATCGAGTTATATAGTATACGTCTCTCATTATTATGATGGTTATGTTAATTTAAACGTTACATTGTGACGTCATCGCGATAGTTTATTTAACATACGATATAACGTGTGTTTCATAATAGTTCTTGTTATCATTTTAGTACGGGAAGCAGTCTCACTCAAGTAGATTAGTTTTAAATGCTCTTGAGTTATTTTTGACAGTTCATGTAGGATTGCATGACGCACTGGCATAGTGTGTTTGAAGCTTAATGATAATGGGTTATTACTATTTAATTTAATTAATTCTTGCTTTGGTATGTAACTAATTAATATATTATTTCAAATGATATTTATTATTTACTACCTGGCGAACTTCGTACCGCCATAGTTTTTGTCATTTGAAAGCCAGTTTTTTTGTGGTGGTTCTTAGTTATAATTGGCCAATATCGGCCCAGCAGTCTAAAGAGTATCGGCTCTTTTTCAAAATGATGTAAGGCATTTTTACGTGGGGGGCTTTTCAAATCTAAAATCAAAAATTCAAAATTCAAAAATTTCAATTAGCTACCGCATTAGGTTAAGTAACCTGTAATGGTAGTATAGAGGGAATATATAAATAAATAAATAAATTTTTAATTTATCTTGTTATTTATAAAGATATTTTACAACATATGATCTACATTTTTAAATATTTCTTACAAGACTATCAAATAATGTTATTATTCTTTAAATTTCAAACTGGAACCTCAAGTTTAAAGACGAAATTAAAGACTATATTTCATGGTTACGATTTTAGTATTTTTAAACATAATAAATAGTTTTGAAGTCAATATTAATTGAGTTGCTACTGCATATTTTGCCTAATAATTCGATAATAAGATTAATTGATTTCTAAGATTAATAAATCTTATAAATCGCTAATCCAATTGAATTATCGATAATATTAATAAATTATGAATAAATCAACAGTATCATTAATGCAGCTTTTTGTAGAATAAAATTATTATATCTCAAAATCATCTGTCTGTCTAGCCTTTCCCCAAATATGTTGGGGTTGGCTTCCAATCTAACCTGATGCAGCTGAGTACCAGTGTTTTCCATGGAGCGACTGCCTATCTAACTTCCACAACCCAGTCACCGGGTAACACGATACCCCTTGGTTAAGACTGGTTGTCAGACTTTCTGTCATAGCAAAATGTGCCACGATATTTTGTATGTCATTTAAATGTCATACCAGAATTACAGCAGACATTATGATTTATGACATATCATAAGTTAAATAAATAGGAGTAAGTCATATTTATGATCTTCTATTTAGTTTGGCTCTTCACATAGATCCCAGAGATTGTAACGACTTTGATATTTGCACTGAATATTTTTAATTGCCTGCGAGTTATATGGGAATATGTATGTGTCTTTTAACTATAGCTTGTGCCGTAATATGCCTGTAAAAATATATCTTGAGAAAAAAAAACTTTGTAAGGAAGTGGGAACTACCTTTTTTTTGTATGGCATCTCGCAGGTCAACCTAGAAGGTTGTCGACTGCTTAACCGGGCTTGCCTGTGAAGTGCCTTAAATGAATTTAGGGCCTCCAGCCAGGGCTTAACTTACAAAACTAAGCGACTACACGCTAAGGGCACCTCCTACTGGGGTACGGGCCTCGGCTTAGGGCGTCGCTGGTGGAGGACAGCAAGGGACAGACTGGATCAGAATGTTTATGATTATTGTAATCGGGAATTTTAAAGCTATTAGCTCAGCTCGCGGGCTGGCTCGTCAAGCTAGGTGGGGGAACTACCGCATGGACTGAAGACTGAAGCCTGGGGAGGATATCAGGTATTTTTATCGGGATGCGTGGAGTAGTTCCCTCAAGACGCGGGTGAAACCGCAGGAAACAGCTAGTATCTTTATATATTCGATTTTCTTTTAAAGCTTCCAAGTTATAAGGGAGCTTTCAACTTTTATGAACATTTAATTGATCTATACTAATATTATGAGAGGAAAGATTTGATTGTTTGTAGGGTCTTAACTCAAAAACTACTGGACCGATTTTAAAAATTCTTTCACCGTTAGAAAGCTACATCTTTACGAACTGTCATAGGCTATATTTATTTCCAGAAATAATTAGGGATCTTTACTTTAACTTAAATAATGTAATCCAAAGTTAAAAAAAATATATATTATATAACTTTACAAGCAAAAATTACAATATACATAATGTTTTGCATTTAAAATATGCTTTCAAAAAAGAAACAGACATTAAAAAAAAGCTAAAAAAGACAACGCCAACTCAATTCTTGGCAGCGTCCCGGGGTTCGATTCTCGTCTGAGATAAAGTGTTGTTTTGTGCCACGTTCGACCCTGTGGCTTTGAAAGTCGAATTCTTAAGACAGCTAAAAGATTATTGTTTATTTTAGTTTTACAAAAAAAAAAAACATGATGTATTTCAAAAACTAAAGAAAATATAACAAATTGATAGGTAGGAAGACCAGCAAGAATATGGGAATAGTCATCATCATCTGTCTAGCCTTTTCCGAACTTCTTTGGAGTCTGTCTTTAATATGGGAATAATATGGTGAGCTCGGGGCTAAGTTACAGCCGCACGAGTCGAAGGTTAAGCTGCGCTTGGCGCGGTCCGTGGATGGGTGACCATCTATGTCATAGCGAGACTCCTCTGTGCCTCGGAAAGCACATTAAGCTGTTGGTCCCGGCTGTCATCTATAGTTCTTTGATAGTTCAGAAAGTCTGACAACCAATCTTACCTAGAGGTATCGTGTTACCCAGTTACTGGGTTGTGGAGGTCAGATATGCAGTCGCTCCATGTAAAACACTGGTACTCAGATGCATCCAGTTATACTGGAAGCCAGCCCCAACATAGGGAAACGGAAAAGGCTAGGCATATTTAAAAAACATTCACATAAAAAATCTATATTATTCGACGGGGGCGTAGCCATGGGCTTGTATTTCATAGAGTATCAATCATTACATCGCCCTTCTAACCTTACAAAGACTATAAAAAATTGCAGACACGACAAACAGTGTTCCCTTTCATGCGTATATAAATAAATCATATTATTAGTAATATCATATCCATGACATTATCTGTCTACTGGTATATAGAGCGTCGTTGTGTAAATGAGACTGTATTTGTTGTATGTGAGTCATTTGTTTTTAATGCAAGATATAAAATTAATTGGCTGTGTATCTCAAAGTTTGATTAATTGTTTTTTGTAAGGAATTTCCGGTTTAAAATATTATTACCTATTAAAATGTTCGGAGATTGGGGGATATTCTGCAAATATGTATCCAATGTAGGATTTGCAAAAGTGCCCTAAACATTCATTTGCAAAAGCGCCCCAACTTTATTTTACTGTTGTTTCTCAAAATAAATAGCTTAATATTAATTGATTACAAGTACAGTATCGGATCGGTCATCCCGCATTATGAGACCTACAACAACCTGTTATCGTAGTAATCCGAAGAAGTATGCTTGTCGGACCAAGCGCCAAGTGCGTGTCGGACCAAGCGCAGTAGGGTTCCGTAGTAGGTCTTCGTTAGTCGACTATAACTCTGTAAACGGTTAAGCCTACTTAGCCGTGATAGTTTTCCTTGTAAGTTCATTACATGTGCTACGTCTGTGATTTTTTTCACATTTCTAGGTACAGCCATTCAAAAGTTAGAGGGGGGGTAACTCGTATCGAACAAAAATGTTCACTTAAAATCTAGATATTTCGCAAATGGCTTGCTTAACCGAAAAATGGTCTTGACACCCCCATAATATTTTAAGAAGACCTATCTAACGATACCCCACACAAAAAAAAATATTCATCCCCACTTTACGTGTTTGGGAGCTACCCTAAAAAAATATTTTTCAAAATGTTATATTACCACTTTCTCGGCGTGACCAATATACATATCCATACTAAATTTCAGCTTCCTAGTAACAAGAACCTCGGAGCTACGCCGCGGACAGACAGACAGACGGACATGGCGAAACTATAAGGGTTCCTTGTCGGACTACGGAACCCTAAAAAATACGTTTTATCTTCGGGTTTTTTTTTTCATTGGGATTCTCGTACGCACAATCGTATTTGTTCCGTACTATATTTTTCAACTCTTATTGAAGTTAATAAGACACAATCTTACGTCTGAAAACCTAAATTCACAATCTAATCTTAAAGTTATCATAGGAATTCTCCAAGAAACTTAGCAAATGACTGCTTGGAGATTAAGTCCGTGTTACGGGAGCTGACACAACTCAAGCACTACTTAAAGTTAGATTCAACCAATAAATTGGCTCCAAATATTATGCTAAAGATAGTAAGGACTATTAAAAAAATTGAAAAAAATTAAATCAAATTAGAATTTCTTATTTTGTTGTAAAAATGGCAAGACACTATAGCCTGTACCAATTGATTTTACGAAAAATATAAACAAAAACATAACCTATTTTGTTCTAATTTTCCCACATCTATACTAATATAATAAAGCTGAAGAGTTTGTTTGTTTGAACGCGCTAATCTCAGGAACTACTGGTACGATTTGAAAAAATCTTTCAGTGTTAGATAGCCCATTTATTGAGAAAGGCTATAGACTATATATCATCACGCTAAAACCAATAGAAGCGGAGCACTACTATTCCACGCGGACGAAGTCGCGGGCAGAAGCTAGTAAATAAATAAAATAGCATTAAATGATGAATGATGATGTTAAGAGCATGAAATTGTCATAAATGCGCCATCCTTACGCCGTGGTTAATTTCTGTGGTAGAATAAGAACAAAATAGGTTACGACTTTGTTTGCATTTTTCATAAAATGTTTTGGTACCTATATGTAGCTTAGGCCAGCGTCGCTCGCACACAAAACATAACCTTTAGCACTCTGTGTCACAGAGACTATGACAATGTAGCTTTCTATCAGTCAAAGTATTTGTAAAATCGGTCCAGTAGTACCGGAGATCACGCCTTACAAACGTACAAATACATTTTGCTTCTTTGTTATATTAGTATTGTACAGGATGCGATGCTTATCGTTGAGGCTATATTAATGCATTGATACAAGTGACTGACATATTCAACAGTTTCCTATTAAAATCATGAGTTCCACTGAACATCTTACGTGTAACTTGGAAGATTTTTTTTATTGCAGCATCATTCGCAAGCAATCCTTATCTTATTTTATTTTTAACATAACGACTGACATAGTTCGGGGAATCGCCTGCTATCGTAATGTTTTGTATATTGCACCGCGTTGTTAAGAGGAAATTTAATTATTAAATTTATACTTATATAATAAGCTGTTTGTTTGCTTGAACAGCTAATCCCAGAAACTACTGGTCCGATTTGAAAAAATCTTTCAGTGTTAGATAGTCCATTTGTCGAAGAAGGCTTTAGGCTATATAGGTGGAGCACCACTATTCCATGCGGACGAACTCGCGGGCAGAAGCTAGTTTTAATATATTTTTGCAGTATTTAGGTACCCTAAGGTCTTCCAAAACTCGATACAGTAATAGACCTTGAGTCCAGAGTGGTCCAGAATCCAGTGCAAGAGAGAGATGGAGTATTGTCCCTGTTTCGCTCTGGAATCTAGTCCATTTTAGCGGGACATAGTACAATCCCTGTATAAGGTTTTCAGGCACCATTGTTTATATAAGAACTTATATTAAAATTCGAATACACTCGTTTGAGAATCACAGACTACTTGTGCAACAAAAATGTGCACTTATAATTTTAAAAGTGAAAGTATTTTTTTCGGAATATGCAAAGACCTGTTATGAAGTGTCTTTAGATGTGAGTATATATTTATCTCAAACTAGCTTTCTGTCAGCGTCTCCGCGTGGGCTATACGAATTCAAATTAAAAACAAGTATTAAATTAAAAAAAAAACCCCTACGCAAAAATGCCGTCAGTCATTTTGGAAAAGGGCTGATACTCTTACACTGCTGCACCGATATTAACCAAACATAGCTAAGAACCACCGCAAGGAAACTGGCTTTCAGATGAAAAAAACCGCATCGATATCGGTCCATCCTTTTGAGGGGTACGATGCCACAGACAGATACACACACAGAAAGACAGACAGACATCGACGTCAAACTTATAACACCCCTCTTTTTTCGTCGGGGGTTAATGACTAGAATTTCATACAAACCTTTTTCATCCTCTTAGGGGATGAATTTCGGAAAATCCTTTCTTATAGGATACCTACGAACCTATAAACGTCTCCAGGGTCCCATCTATCTCCGTACCAAATTTCAACAAAATCGATCGAAACGAAATTCGTCGCTTCGTTAGTTTCAGCGAGGAGCTCAAATTTTTGACGAATTACATGAGGAGTTACTAGCGTCAATATTGAAACTGTAACTAGCACGGGTGACGTCAGCGTCTCAGTTAATTATATCTAGTCTAGACTGTAACAATCAATTCTGTTAAATGTAAACCCATTAGAGCTTGAATGACACTACTGTGTCATTATATGAAGTACTAGACTTAATTGAGGATATGATATGGAAGAATGGAAAGAGGTTTCATCATCATCAGCCTATACGTATATTGTCCCACTGCTGGGCACAGGCTTCTTCTCATACAGAGAAGGCATGAGCAAGCGTGGCGATCAATCACCAGGAACCAATCAATCAGGATTGGCGATTTCAGACTTGTAAAGTCCAGGTTTCCTCACGATGTTTTCCTTCACCGTTAGTCAGTGACGTCTAAGATATACTTAGAAAGTACATATAATTTTAGAAAAGTCACATTGGTACTTGCCAAATTTCGAACCCGCACACTCTTACACGAGAGGCAGGTGTCTGAACCACTAGGCCACCACGACTTGGAAAGAGGTTTACAAAACTGAAAACTTATTTTTACTAAAATAGACAAAACTTCAACGACTACAAATTGAAAAATAACTAACACAACGTTGTAGAAGTCGGTGTCTCCAATTAGGTGTTGTTTTGTTTGATTTTGCCATAGACTTACGAAAACCCCATCCAAATCCGATCATTAGTTTTTGACGCAAGGATAGCGTATTTATGTCAATTTCATCATTTAATGCCATTTAATTCATCTATGTGGGAAAATTAGAACAAAATAGGTTATGATTTTGTTCACGTTTTTCGTAATATCAATCGGTACACACTATAAAAGTATAAATGATAGAAAAGTTTGTTCGGCTGTAAAAGTCGATACAACTTATTTTGAAAATCATTCTACTATGTAGAACCTGTGGTTTATTTTCGTAAGGGTTATAAAAATAAGGTTTTTGGAATGCCCTTATCCAAGACACCCACATGTATTTACCGCTCATATGGCTTTATTAGCGCTCGGACAATGCTTCTAGCCTTGGTAATAGATTTAGAATATTCTGGAACGTTCAAAATATTCGCTTACTAGCAGTTTCCCGCGATTTCCTTAAATCACCCGGATAAATAGCCTATATCCTTCCTCGGGTTTAAATTTATCCCCTTACATAATTTCATTGAAATCGCTTCAGCTGTTTTCCCGTGAAAGCGTTTTACAGACACGCAGAGTTTACCCAGTTCTGAATTTATGCAGGCGAATTTGCTGATATAGTCTGTAACAATATATTTTACAAAAAATGTAAACAAAATCATAACCTATTTTGTTCTAATTTTTCCACATAGATAAATAAAATGGCATTAAATGATGATGTTTAGAGCATGAAATTGGCATAAATGCGCCATCCTTACGCCATTTTGTTAATTTCTGTGGCAGAATGAGACCAAATAGGTTACGACTTTGTTTACATTTTTCGTAAAATCAATCGGAACAGACTATTAAAGCTAGTGCAGAATAGTCATCAATATCGAAAATTACCGTGACGTGGATTACAAAATTAAAGCTGCAATCATACTCGAAACTCGAAACGAAAAACAATGAACATTCGCGTCGCGTGGCGAATGGTGTGTTTCAAGTATTTTTCCGCCCTAACGAATCCATCACAGCGTTTCGTTATTTCGTTTAACGACGCTGAATCATGCTGTGTACAAAAATAGCGGTGACGTGATAGCAAACATATCCTGTTGAAACTAAACGTGCCATTATGAAACATGTGTGGTCGACGCAGAGTCGTATTTCGTTTAGAATTTCACAATTCAATGTCAGATACGGATAGTTCTAGAGTTACGCGAAATAATTCATAATTCGAAACCGAGCGTTTGAATATGGAAGGTGTTCTGTAATTGAAATTTTAAAGTCGTTTTTTTTGTTCTTTATTTGAACTTTTGAATACTTTATTGTTAATTTAGACTCTATGTAATGTTTCTTAAGTGCATTTTTGCATGGTAAGTGTGTTACATTGCTCATGCGCATAATTTTTCACCGTTCTCATTTCGTTTCGTGTAACGGGCGCTATCCGTTAGCGGCGTTCGCTACTTGAAGATAGCGTTGTCGATAGTGTACGTTTATCTGCAAGATAAGACCTTATCTATTCAATATAGTCATAGTTGCACTGTCTTGTTTATTGATTGAGACTTCCGACTTGGAAAAAGGAGGGTATGTGTTTTAAAATTATTTGTTTTTTTTTTATATGGGTTTTTCAAAATTTTATCTCGTTGAAGATCTTTATTTTATGTGGCTCTGTCTGTCTGTCTGTTACGTTACGGGACAGCTAACCAGGAAAGTATAGAGATAGTTAGAACCCTAGAAAAGGACATAGGGTACTTTTTACCCGGGTACGTTATGTAGTTCCTTCGGAACGCGGGTGAAACCGCGGGAAATATTTGTTTATAATCATAATAAGGATATGGATTCGAATAATGTTTAAATTTTTTACTTAATGGTTCGGCTTTTAGCTTCCAAATACATCGAAACTGTCGTAGAACAAAGTCAGATGTGATAATACAATGAAATTGTGATTTTTTCAAAATCAGCTTCAATTAAGCATAGTCTATCGATATAAGCAAGAAAAAAAATATATATCTGGTACTTTTCGAGATATTAAAACGAACAAAGTTGTAATTCAAATACTATATTATGCCGAAAATTGTGAACTAAAAACTTTAAAGTCGGATCTACAAAATAGCTACTTTACAGGAGAGCTCCTGTCTGTGTCTGTGGTGACTTTATTCCACGACAGTGTCGAGTCATTCTTTGGTAATAATGACTAACTGTTAAAAAGTTTTTTAATGCTCACTTTAAACCGATACAATAATGCACCAACTTTAACTTTTAATACATAATAGACCGTTACGTGATTGTAGTTCATTGACCCCCGTAATCGGGTCGCACCGTACGCAAAAATTGTATAACAAACAGCTAACGTACAGTTATCGATATTTTTCTCGATAAACCAATCGATTATAATGTAAGGAGTGTAAATTATTACTTCACAACATGATATGCGGCGCTCGAGATTGTTTCAATTTTTAAATTTAATTGGGTCAGAAATTAGAGCGCAAAAAATATTGAAACTTGTAAAATTTGTTACTTTTTTTTAAGTTTTATCTGTTGGGTAGTCGTCACTAACTCCTATATGGGCATTTTTATCCATAATAATGGCAATATGAGTTATCAAACTTGTCGATTTTTTTATATTTTTTTTCGGATGGCAAATCAACACATGACCCCTCCCGCCGTGGGTGGGGCGAAAGACAGTGTCAGTCTCTTACTGACTAAAACCATCCATGTTCCTTCCTCAGCCCTTTGTATTCCGGGGGCGCTGTATCCCTTTCCTACGTCTAGCAGCAAAAAAAAAACTTGTCGACTTGCTATCTCAGAGCTTAACCAGGACTGCGGGATGTTAGAAAGAGATACCGCGTCCTAGGAACACGAAGGGCTAAGGAAGGAA
This sequence comes from Pyrrhia umbra, assembly GCA_963891755.1. Taxonomy (NCBI): domain Eukaryota; kingdom Metazoa; phylum Arthropoda; class Insecta; order Lepidoptera; family Noctuidae; genus Pyrrhia; species Pyrrhia umbra. Next base: position 1,900,610 of record OY982944.1, read on the forward strand.
CATGGATGGGTTTTAGTCAGTAACCGTCTTACTTATACAAAACCTGTAATCTGGAGTTTAATCTTTTTTCACCTAATCTTTACTTAACGTCTTAATCCAGATTTAAGCTACTAACTTAAGTACGGATTAAGGCTAAACATTTATGAGTGAGATAGTCATTTGATGATTTCCTATCCGTTTTTTTTTATTAGATTTTGTCTGAGTCCTTTATTTATTTCAGCTGTATATACAACGTGTAAAAAAAATAAGCAATAAAATTTAAGCGGGCTACACATACGGTGATAACAAATCTTTTGCGCCGTATTAGGAACTGGAAATCTTATGGGATCTTATAGGTTTAGAACAAAAAGAATTAACAGTTTTTGTTAAAAAAAATAGGTTACAGCCCTAAAAATGGGTTAATAAACTCAAATTTGAAGATCAATAATGCCGAGTTTGCAAATAAGTTACCCCTTATTTTCTACCTATTCGTCAACTAGCCTAATAAGCCTATTAAAATTTAGTGAAAAAACAAATATGAAAAAAAAAGTTAACAGATTTAATAATAAGATTTTGTCAGTAGCATCTATACTTGATATATGTACATACCCTTGAATATTATTGCTTATTTTTTTTACACGTTGTATAATTCTTTTGATTTACTACACTTTCTTTATATATTTACTCCATAAAAGTAGTACACAAACAGATAATAACGTGCGGTTACATCTAGGACAAATAAACAGACAAAATGTGTAGCCATTATCTATAGTTTCACCTTGTTTTGATTCCGTTACAGATAGCACGTTATTTATGATAACGGATATTTGTAACGAAATAATCTAGAACATAACGGAGTACCTAGTTTTATTAATGTTTTGAGTTGGGTTTTTTCACACTCTCTCAAGACCTTTTGACGTTTTGTTTGTGGTAAAATAGGACTAGGATTGTATTAGTTCGCTTCCGTGGTTGCTCATGTGTGAATTTTATTAAAATCTACACCAGGTTTTTCAGGAATTAAATTACAAAAAAATCCTGCCTGGCAATTAATTTAACGTAACTAATAAGGATTTCCTACAAAAATAATAATTCTGACACTATTTATAGTATAAATCTTAACTTTGGCTATATGTAGTGTGTATTGGCCTGCAGCATTCATAGTATAACTAGCTGTTACCCGTCGTTTTACTTGCTTTGTACTTACTTTAATAAAAACTATCCCATGTCCTTTGTCAGGGTGCAAGCTATCTCCGTACTAAATTTCATTCAAAACCGTTTAGCTGTTTTGCACTGAAAGCAAGACAGACATACAGAGTTACTTTCGCATTTATAATATTAGTAATCATTATCTACAATATTATGTGAGTAAAAAGCTACTTTCGAGTTAACCTATATAAACGTAAAATATTTCACAATACTGATTTCTTAATTTTGTCACAATCAAACAGTTTTATTTTCATATTGCCAAAAAAACATGTTGTTTTTTATTTTTATCTCGAGGGCACACCTCGAGCGTCCAAAACAAACCTGTCGATGTATAATCGCTAATCGATTTAAGTTAAACAAACACAAATATCGATACAACAACTTATATCAATTTTTATTTTATCTGTTTCCTTCCGATGTTTTTTTTTGCAAAGGAAGTTTGTGTAGAGATTGGTTTTTTTTATTTGTGGACTTGTTCAGGCGTGTGAAGGCGTTTAGCTCTTCAGCCTGTCAAAGTTTTTTTAGTGAGTAAAAAGTTTTTTACCTTGCAATTATTTTTTTATTTAGTGTTATTGAAGTGTTTTTGTTGAATGTCTAATCTTCACGCTTGGGTTATGTAAGTGTGGTTGTAGTAATAAAAAGTAGTACAAAGGCCATCCAACATAGCAATGCTTAGTAGTGTCTAAGATACACTTAGAAAGTACATATGACTTTAGAAAAGTCGCATCGGTACTTGCCAGGTTATGAAGGTGCAGGTGCCTTAACCACTAGGCCATGTTATGCAGTAAAAAGTATATAAATATATCCTAAGTTCAAGCCGGAGATATCGCGCCTATTTCTGGTGATAGTCCAAACATTCAAGGTCTTCCATTACTAAAAACATGGACATAGAAATGGAATGGAGCTTCTATTCTTACTAATATCATAAATGCGAAAGCTACTTAATTCGATTTAGATAAAAGAAAGAAAGAAGAAGAAAGAAAAAACATTTATTGAAAAATAAAAAAATGCAAAGATAAAAGTATGTTGTGCCAAATAGGTCCAGTTCAGCATTATGCCAGACAGCTAGTGCCTGACGCTGGTTTTCAACTGGACCTAAGAAGAATTGCAGGCAGCATGAATCAATTATTGTTACATGGAATTAATGATAAATGATATTTATATTGCAAATCTCATATTATATAAAAAATAGTTGCTGTTTGTTAGTCCCGCTAAAACACGAGGACGGCTGGGTCGGTTTGATGCGGTTTTTTTTTTCATTTGAAAGCCAGTTTCCTTGCGGTGGTTCTTAGCTATGTTTGGTTAATATCGGTCCAGCAGTGTAAGAGTATCAGCTCTTTTCCAAAATGTTGAAAGGCACTTTTGCGTAGGGGGTTATTAAAACATATTATTGAATATTTTCTTGTTATTTATGGCACTCCATTGCTTTCTGATGTCAACGCAAAGTTTTACCACAAGCACAATCGATAGCTTTTATTTATGTATGGACTATTTGGACAGTCCAAGGTTTTAGAAATTCATTTCTTATTCATATTCATACGTAGAAACGACCGTGTGTCTGTCAAAGTAAATAGTCCTTTGTAATTGTACATAATAAAGTGAAGCACTTAACAATCCCTACTAATATTGTCAGTCTGTCTGTCTGATACGGTAAAACTGCTTTACCTAATTTTGGTTGGGGGGGGGGGGGCTTGATTCTGGTGAGGATAGGTTTTTTGTTTTGCTTAACGCATAATAAGTCTCCTTGCTTAGCTTATGGGGGGGGGGGGGGCTTGAGCCCCTTAACCCCCTCGATCGCCACTGCTAATTTAGATGAGGTTTGAGGTGGTGATAAATTAAATATTAAATCCAGGGTAATTTTTATCCGGTAGTTCTCTCGGGACGCGGGTGGAACCACGGGAAAGCTAGCTGTTATTTATATAAAACGTGCCTTTTACCAATATGAATGTGGAACACTTTCTAGTTGTCGCACGTATGTCGTACAAGGTCTAGAAATGGATCGGTGACCGCAATTTTGACGTCACGATGACTGTTCTATTATGATCAATTAGGCTTTTCATAACAAGGTAAATTTTTTATTTATTTATTTCATAAATTACACACATTATAAACTATTTACAAAGTTCCTTAATAGCTATAATCTATATAATTAGTTAAGACAGCTGTGTCTGAACTAGATTAATTAATATCTGTAACTCAGACAGCAGCGCTCTTCCTTGCAACTGGTCATGTAAGAGCTATTTAATTGTAGTACATAATATAATTAACATTTTTGGGAATAATACAAAATTAAGTAACATTAAGAATACACAAAATTAAGTAAAATTACTTACCTAGTAGCTGTAAATGTATCCCTGGATGTTAATCCAGGTAATAAACTATGTCTTCGTCAAATTTCATCTTAATCCATCCACTAGTTTCTCCGTAAAAAAAGTAAAAAATATACATATATGTACATTGTATACATACTTTCCAACAAACGTTCGCATATATAATATTTTGTAAGATACCTATACTCCATTTACAATAAGATTAGACATTTAAACGCACCCCATTTACCGTTCGTTCAAACGATTTTGAGCTCTATTGCTTAGGTAACAAAACAAAAAACAGATGCAGAATACATTTGGTATTGTAAACATTATTTTGCTTTCAACACCATCCTTATCTATACGGAATAGAACTCAAAATCGTTTGAACCAACGGTAAATGGGGTGCATTTAAATGTCTAATCTTATTGTAAATGGAGTATAGAATTGAATTGAAATCGAATTTGACGTCATAAAAACGTCAAGTCATTGCGCCGAATAAAAACCCAGTATACGGATATTTTTATAACGAAAATGATGTAAGAACGAACATTGTATTCGTTGTAAAATTCCCAGTCTAGATCACTTTCTACGCCTTGAACTTGTAACACGTGTAGAGTTTTATATTTAAATTTTTTTGACGGCCAAACTTCAGGAATTGCAAACCACCAAAACCATAAGACATTATGGTTTTGGTGGTTTGCAATTCCTTTGTTATAAGCGTAGAATATGTTTATTTTTGCTAGTAACTTTGCAACTGATATTTTTTAGGGAATTATATTTTCTCAGTGTCGGTGGTGATCAATGCTCATGCCTTCTCTGTCTGAGAAGAGGCCTTTACTCAACAGTGGGATTGTAAACAGGTTATGACTAATATTACACGAGAGTAACTCTGTCTATCTGTCACAATTTCGTGACTAACCCACTAAACTGATATAAATGAAATTTGGTTTTTCGTCGAAGGATGCATCAAGTCACTCAGTTTTTATTGACTTTCTTGTAACATACAAATTAGTATTTTTTTTTAATATGACATTTTCTATTATAGTAAGTAATCCGGATAAGTGTTATTAAAATTACCGAACGATATTTTACTGCGTTTTTATGCTCAACAGTGTCGACACTATATCGAATCGATTTGCCGTCTTCAAACTCGTGACGATAATTGATGTGTTCTACTTAGTACCGGAAATTTAGTTCCTGTTTTAATTTTAATAAGTATTTTTTATAATTTTATGGTTGTTTTTGATATATATTGGGGACATTTTGCAAGTTTAGAAATAAAATTAAAGCAATTACGTAGATTTAAATAAATAACTACTCATTACATTCTTCTAATCTTGGCTGCCTTCTTGGTCTAGCAGTTGTGAACATAACTGCAGAGCATGAGGCTCTGAGTTCGATCTCCGGGTCGGGAAAGGTGTTATTGAGTTGTTTAATCAGGAATTTCTCAGTATCAGCCCGGAGTCTGCATGTACTAGCTGTCTCCCGCGGTTTCGTTTACATCCTGAGGAAAAACCATGACGCACTCGAATAAAAATAACCATATCATTTGTCATGGTTTAAGCCATCTCCTTACCAAATTTCATCTAAATCAGTTCAGCTGTTTTTACCTACTACGAAACAGAGACGGTATATGCCTTTGGGATGAGAGTATGTTTGTTTGTGCAAATCTATTTTACCTTTTCCCCCAAAACTACTAGTTCGATTTCGACCGTAAAATCGTTGCAAACAAACTCACTTCCGCATTCATTATGTTTATTCGGATATTCCTCAACTCTAAAACGGCTGGTATCAACGTAAAATCGTTGTGAATTACTCCGTTATTCCTGGCAGCGCGCCATAATGTCTGTGTTGTTACCCTACCGTGGTAATGGTGCATTACTGCGTCAGTCCTGCATAAGTTTATGACAGTTGCAAGCCAAAATTATGTCACGTTCCGTTTTACGCGAGATCTGTTATGTAAGAGATTTTTTCTTGAGTTATAGTGTAAAGAAATTGTGTTTGTATGTAAAGGTTGATCTCTGTAACTGCTGGACTGGTTCCAGAAATTGTTTCGCTAATAGAAGCTACTTTGTACGTGATGTGGTAATCATCAAATGACGCCTCCCGTTGTAGGCGCAGCAGGTGGGAGTGTGAGATTTTTTCTTGAGTTGAAGTGTAAGAAATTGTGTTTGTAAGTAAAGGTTAATCTCTGTAACTGCTGGACTGGTTCCAGAAATTGTTTCGCTAGTAGAAGCTGCATTGTACGTGATGTGGTTATTATCAAATGACGCCTCCCGTTGTGGGCGCAGCAGGTGGGGGAGTCAGACTCTTGCCGTCTTACTAATAAACATAGATATATTATGTTACTAAAGTAACTAGAGCTGCAATCACCGAACATAAAGGTTGAGCCCACAGAAATAATTCATGCCATTTTTTTATGTGGTCCGCCACACCGTATTTTCCCTAGGAGTACTATTGCCATCCTTATCATACAGATGTCATGATCATTATGTTTCGGCTAGTGTGAGAGAGATAGATATAATTTTACATCAAAATGATTACATAGTTTCAAAACTATGTCTGCATTCTAAAAAATGGTTACGTTTTAGCAACCGCCTAATGTTCGGGATTGCATCTCTATTGATATATCTCGATGCTTATAAAGTGCGATTAATTTTTATTCTGTTTCTTATCGACGGGTTAGCTAAAATCTCACTCATAAATGCTGTTTAGCGATAATGCGAACTTGAGTTAGTAGCTTAATCCTGGATTACGACGTTAAGTAAGGATTCTATTAGGTGAGAAATGGTTGAACTACAGATTACAGGTTTTTTATAAGTAAGACGGTTACTGACTAAAACCCATCCATGTTCCTTCCTTAGCCCTTTGTGTTCGAGGCTGCGGTAACTCTTTCGAACATCCCGCAGACGCTTCATTGGCTGCATCTAATTCTAGGCTTGAGTCTTGAATCAGATTGTAATGGAATGTATAAAAATATGGACTTAAATGGTCGGGGCTGCGGGATGTTCAAAAGAGATACCGCGCCCCCGGAATACAAAGGGCTGAGGAAGGAACATGGATGGGTTTTAGTCAGTAAGAGTCTGATACTCCCTCCCCACGGCGGGAAGGGCATTTGATGATTTTCCATACGAAAAAGGTGGTATCAATAAGCACCAATAGGAACAAACTTCCCACAATAAACATCTAGAACAAGGTCGTACGTGAAACCGAAAAAATCACTTAATAGTATTAGTTTTGTTTTTACGATAATTATCGATAGATTGGGTAGACTCGCTGGACAAAAAATGCTCAAGCGACTTTTTTGTTCAACGTAATTAGTGTTCTTAATGCAGGTACTTAGCCCCTCCTTTTAACTAATTATTTGCGTAATAGCTGTGCATTTTGCTATACTTCATCTAACATAACTTACTAACATTTTAAACCTTGCCCCACACTAGGAATTACTCCTGTATCGTGGGAGCGCTTACAAACATACATTACATATGCACAAACACCCAGACCCGGAACAATTTTAGTAGTCCCGTGCGGGAATCGAACCCGCGACACGCAGCGCAGCAGCCAATTGCTCAGCTACTACGCCAAACGTCCTGTTTATGTATATGTCCGTCATATGTATATGTGTGATAGATAAAATTAAATACAAGCCCTTTTTTGGAAAAAGATATCGCTTTGAAGACGGTTACAGGATTTATATCCAAGTACGTGTAGTAGTTCATCCAGGATGCGCGCGAAACACCTATACTTCATTTACAATAAGATTAGAAAAACTTCCAAACTCTTTTTGCAGCTTATTCAACCAATTTTGAGTTCTATTCGCTACTCATAAGGATGGTGTTGTAAGCAAAATAATGTTTACAATAACAAATATATTCTGTTTTTGTAATGTCACCTTAGCAATAGTGCTTAAAATCGTTTGAACAAACGGTAAACAGAGTAACAATAACAAATATATTCTGCATCTGTTTTCTCTCCATGCAAAACACTAGTACTCACCTGAATCCGGTTTAGACTGGAAGCCGACCCCAACTTAGTTGGGAAAAGGCTAGGCAGATGATGATTCTGCATCTGTTTTTGTCTTGTCACCTTAGTAATAGAGCTTTAAATCGTTTGAACAGACAGTAAATAGGGTGCGTTTAAATTTCTAATCTCATAATAAAATGTTGCCTGATTTAAATAAATAAATAAATGGAGTATAATAACATATAAAACACGTAACTAACATCACATGTATTTGCTTGTCCACAGATCAAGAGCAGCCAATCACACGCCGCTACACAACAAATGGATTAGCCTTATATTATAATATAAGCCAATCATATTTAGCCTAAGAGTAACCATGTCACGCCACATAGTCACTGTGTGCATGTTCTGCTTGCTATGCGCCGCACACTCTTGCGGCTCACACATTGACATACAGAAAGACGGCATACTGACATACGACGCAACTATCAACGAAGCAGATCATCTCAACATAGATTTAGAGAATAAAAGAAGACTTACACCTCGATATCATCAGAAACTACAAAAGATCAGGCAAGGTAGACAGAAGAGAGAAGCGAAAGTCGACCCAGATACATATGTGCAGCAGATTTTTAGACTGTACGGTGATGCGGGGAGTATGACGATGAATCTGACGGGGTTCAACAAAATGCTGGTGGAGTTGGACCTTCATGAGCTGGTGGAAGGGGGACAGAAGAGTGAGAGCACCAGGAGAGGGATGTACACGGGAGTACAGGGACAGGACGTCAAAGACGATGTTGTTAATGTAAGTTGATTTTTGTTTGTTTTTTTCTGGTAATCAGCCTTGTCATAGGCTACCTAGTCTCTGGGTTGTGGAGATCTGGTAGTATTTCTTTGTAAAATACTGGTATTTTGATGCATGAACCAAGGTCAATATAGTTTGATAAAGGCTAGAGATAGAGTTTATTGAAAAACGATTAGTCTTTACAAAAAAAACAATTATAAACCTATTTTTGGGTGGAAAGCAGGTAGAAATAAAAAAATGAAAAGCGGTACTTTTACTTGCTTCAAAAGTTAAATCGACGATACTTGAAGATGATAACGATACATGTCATTTTATTGACCCTAAATTAAACTTTAAAGCATTTTCCCAAAAAATCCTCAAAATTAACAATATTTTTTCCTTCTTTCCAGTGTATGAACAGCTCCGAATTAATCACAACAGTGAACACACGGTTAAAACCGCCACACGATCACGCACACCTAGACCACAGTGATCACAGTCACGACCCAGACGAAATCATCACTGAGTCCACACTACAGACCATGTGCCCTATACTCCTCTACCAAAAACTAGCCATCACATCCATAGAGAGGACTGGATGTGTCAAAGAAACTAGGATAGGCAGAAGAACAGATGTCGCGCCCAAACACGTGCCCAAAGAAATGGCGTACTCCAAAAATATGTACGCAGTCTGGTTGTACTCATCGTTATGTATATTAGCTATAAGTGCGTGCGGTCTTTTGGGAGTAGCTGTGATTCCTATCATGCATAAGACTTATTATAACCATCTGCTACAATTCTTAGTAGCGTTGGCAGTTGGTACGTTATGCGGAGACGCGTTGCTACATCTTATGCCTCATGCTATGAGTCCGGACCACGACCACGACAGTCATGGAGAAACAGAACTCGAAATACGAGCGTCTCACGATGACGGAATGTGGAAAGGACTCGCGGCTATGTTAGGTGTAGTCTTCTTCTACTTCACCGAAAAAGGTTTAACGGTTGTAGTCGAATGGAGGAAACGCCGTCAAAAGCTAGAAGAGGATAAACTCCCTTCAAGGGTCCGCGTGCTAAAAGACGAGACTGTAGGAGGCTGTTCCGGAGGATCCAAAGCACCTATAACTAACTCCACTTCAAATTCTCTCCTCAAAATCTTCAAGAGAGATGAAAAAGGAGATCCTACTACAAAAACTTGTAAACACAAGTATTCGGAATACCCTTACTGTTATGATGAGATTGATACGGATACGCATGATGATCATCATTTAAGGGATGGTATACCTTCGAGTCCTAAACATGGGAAGAAGCACAATAATTCTGTTAGCGTGGTCTCCTCGAATGCCCTCAATGCTGAGGGTAAGGAGGAGCCTACGGCCAAGGACTGGTTGCTGAAGGCTGAGTCCACACCAGCGGTAGTCGAGATGAATAATATTAAGCATAAAGAAGATGGAGTTAAGGATCTGAAGGATGGTGATAGTTATACTGTTATATTGAGGTGAGTTGATATTTTTTAATGTCTTGGTTGTGATATGATTTTTTTTCAGCAAACCCTTATTGGTATATGCTCCACCTGCGTCTTAACGCGTAAACTGACACGTTAATTCAGGCGTTACGCAGATGTGGCTTCTATTTTTTCATATTATTTTTATTTTCTCTTCACAAACAAATCTTGAAATAATTTAAAAATATCTCCTTGGAGTTTGAGCAGACATTAATGTTGTTGGAGTAGCAGCATAAAAGATACAAATTGACTGCGTAAAACGGAATGTCTTATCTAAATGACCTCCTATCCCTCAGGGAGCACTCGCGCGCCCACCACGGTCACTCGCACGCGCACGGGCACGTGCACGCGCCCCCCTCCTCCATCGCGTCCGTAGCCTGGATGGTCATCATGGGCGATGGGCTCCACAACTTCACGGACGGCATGGCTATAGGTGAGTTCCTTCAGATACACTATATCTATAATAAAATGCTTTGTCCTGAATGACTGACGGATCAACGCACAGCCTAAACTGTTGATCGTAGACACCTGAAACTTGGAGGGTCTGTTTTTTGTATTACGTAGGCATCCGATAAGAAAGGATTTTCAAAGAGTCAAGCACTTTTAGTTATATTTCCCAGAAATTTACAAGGGGCGTTAAAAAGAAAAGAAAAAATAATGTATTCTTTTTCTCTGAAATGTTGTCTATCTACGGTACATTCGAAACTGCTGGACGGATTTTTGAGCAGTGTTCACAAGCAGGTTAGCAGAGAGTGACACTTTTTTATAGGTAAATGGGATGTCGGTAAAAACTTACTCTAAAATATTTCAACTTCATGTTTCCAGGCGCCGCCTTCGCTTCCAACATAGCGGGCGGTTTCTCCACAGCCATCGCGGTGCTGTGCCACGAGCTGCCTCATGAATTGGGTATGTTAACAAAAAAACCTTAACCTGTTTTGTAAATGTTACTGGAATCTGTTACCAAGTTGCATTCGACATGCTTAACCGGACAATGTGGCGAGTTCCTAATTAAATTAAGGCCTTCAACAAAATTAAAAACTAAGTGACAGCGTGCTAAGGGCTACCCCTAGTCGGGAACGAACCTCGGCTTAGGGGGCGGACAACTAGGGACTAACCTAGCCAAGTGAAGGCATCGGATAGTTTTTAACTGAATACATCATCCATTATCATGATCAGCCTATCCAACACTAGTCCACTGCTGGACATAGGCCTCCCACCTCCTCCTTTAGCTCGACGGAGACTTGAATAATTCCATCAAGTTACTTCTGAAACCGCGACAAACAGCTAGTCGTATAATACATAAAGCTGAAAAGTTTATTTGAATGCGCTAATCTCTCTATTGATCGGAATTTAAACGATCTGTTTAACCGACTTCAAAAGAAAGGAGGTTATCAATTCGACTGTTTTTTTTTGTTTGTTACCTCATAATTATAATAAATTTTATTAGTCTCGTGAAAGATAAAATTACACTGGCTCTTAGATTCCCTATGGCGCGGTGGGATGGTCGGGAGATAGCTAGTTGACTATTTTTTTTCTTCCCAGGCGACTTCGCGGTGCTGCTGAAGGCAGGCATGTCGGTGAAGCGCGCGGTGTGCTACAACATCCTGTCGTCGGCGCTGTGCCTGCTGGGCATGGTGTGCGGCGTGCTGGCCGGCCACGCGCCCTCCGCCACCCGCTGGCTGTTCGCCGCCGCCGCCGGCATGTTCCTCTACATCGCGCTCGTGGACATGGTGAGTGGGGGCGGGCTGTGCATAGTTGAAGTGGTTTGTGCAATGCGGAATTTGATTGTGCAAGCTGGTACTAAATTTGTGCAACCGGGTAGTAAATTGTGCCTGCTAAAATCGTTTTATTTTTCTTTTCATTTTATAAACAAGACATGATACAGAAAAAATACCCTCGGTTTTAAGATCACTATAATAGATATACTTAAAATCAAGTAAAATTTCTTGCACCAAATACTTTGACAAGTTATTACTGGAACAAATAAAATAAAGTAGATAATTTTCGTCTCGATCACATCAACAATACAAGAATTGAATGTAGTGAAGAAATTGAAATGATGAATTTTAATTTCTGTGACGGGTCTGGGTGTTACCATGTACAATATGTATATTAAGCTAGCACCAATAACACAAGCATATTAGTTGCTTACTTTGGGGCTAGATGGCGCTGTGTGAAATTGTCCAATGATATTTATATAAAAAAATATTCTCTCTTTCTCCCACAGATGCCAGAGCTAAGTACATCGCACAGCAAAGAGGGCACTCTCTGCCAGTGCATACTACAGTTGATGGGCCTCGCCACTGGCATTGGCATTATGCTGGTCATTGCCCTCTACGAACACGACCTCAAAAACTTATTCGGTTAATTTGCAAGCCTGTGCAAAACTCCACCATCTTGTGCAACCTGGCACCATCCTGTGCAAATTGTGAATTTAGTGTAATACATTGAACCCAGTGTTAAGTGCCAATCGGACAGGATTTTAAAGTGTTAGTGGCTATAAGCAAAACTGTTTATGGTCTATGGCCATAGTGTACAGAAAGTGACCATAGTGTAAAAAAACGAGTTTTCAAAAAATGTAATTGACAGTTAGATCTCGAATATAATTAATTTTATGTCAACTTCTACTGGTGCTATGTTTGTCACCTGTTTTTGAGATAGTTTCACAAATACTTGTAAACGTTATTTTGGATTTTTCTCCAGTAGTAAAATGCACCTTTTATTTGTAAAAAAATTACACTGTTATCTAGAATTACTTTGGCAAATTATGTTGAAAATATTATTTTGATCTAGTTTTCACTTTTTAAATATTACTAGTAACATTCTTTTAAAATAAATATCCTAAAAATGACTGTAATCATATTGAAAATGGATTCCAAGTTTATTAAACTGAGATTGGATTGAAATTCGATTTTGAGCACATTAATTGGCCGTCTCGCTATAAAATTTATTTTTTTAAATTATAAGTTACGGTGTCTATGACTAAAGTGAACATAATTTAATGGTACTTATATATAGTGTAAATAAAATTAAATGAAAAAAAATAAATTGTGATAAAGCTATACTACGAAATTTTCTTAAAATTATTTTCGAAGCTCGAATACTTACTGTGAAGCAACTGTTATAGAATATATTAAGTAAAGAGTTAAATTAAATGGTTCATATAAAAATGGCGTTTTTAACAAACTATATTCCATTTAAAATAAGATAAGAAATTTTAACACACCCTATTTACCGTTTGTTCAAACGATTTTGAGCTCTATTGCTTAGGTAACATGACAAAAACAGATGGAGAATATATTTGGCCTTGTAAACATTATTTTGTTCTTAATACCATCCTTATCTGTAAGGAATAGAACTGAAAATCGATTGAATAAGCTGCGAAATGAGTTTTTTCTGATCTTATTGTTGATGTAGTATAGTTATATATAATTTACAGTTAGCGAAAAACCTGTGAATTTATCTAAAAACATTTTTTTACAATGTTACCCTCAGTAAGAATTGTCCTGTATTGTGAAAAACAATTTTTATTTTACGGGTATCGAACCTGTGACATGCAGTGCAGTATCCAATTGTTCAGCTACTGAACTTGATAAAATAATGAATAATTAAAACAAAAAAAAATCTTAAAATATGGTATGTTTATCAAACTGGTATAATTTTAATTGCTAAAAAACTAAATAAATTACAACACAATAAATTAAAACTTCAAATTTTAATATCTTATAAGTAAAGTGTCAGTTATCAAATTTCTCCTATAATATAAATAATTTATATCAAACTTAAACCGTGCTTCGATATTGACTACATATGAATAAAAATAACGTAATGTGATGTGTACGAAATAAGCTCAAAAGTACTAAAATTCATGAGAGAAACTTTTTCATTCTGATTTAATAAATAGACATAGTCTGCCATCATAGGAAAGGCCATAACTAACATATTTTTCGATATTGAGTTAAATACATACTTGTAATCAGAATCTTTTCCTGATTCCACATATCGTCGGCGTCAGTGCAGGACCTTCTAAATGCAAAAAAAACATGTTTTACAGTAGACAATAAAAACTTTTCTAAAAGCGATGTGATCAAATTAAAGCAACTTTTTTCAAAAAAAAATTTTTTTGCATTTAGAAGGTCCTGCACTGACGCCGACGATATGTATTTAACTCAATACCGAAAAAAATGCTAGTTACTATAAAAAAATTGACGAAAGTAGCAGTCTTAGGGAATAATTTTGGGGTCGTCTTCCACTCTAACCGGGTACAGCTGAGTACCAGTGTTTTACATGGAGTGACTGCCTATCTAACCTCCACAACCCAGTTATAATTGCCGGCAAATAACTTGGCCAGATTTTAACGTAGTTGAAACAAGTTTGCGCATGTGCACCCAGTGCAATCCAAAAGTAACACTTTCAATGCTTGTCATTACACTATCGTCTATTGTATTAATTTACTTTAAACAGTTATATGTAGAAAAGAGAAAAACTACTTACAATTTTGGCCAAGTTACGTGCCGCCTACTATACTTATGCTGAAGTATTTTTATCTTCAAGTTTTGTGGCACGTTTAAACCAATAGCAGACCATTTTGAATACATATGTAAATATATAATACTTAAAATAGAATAAAACTGAATCTTCCTACTATATATGCTTTAATTAGCTGTCTGTAGCAACTATTCTGTAATATAAAAAGTAAAACTAAAAAAATGGTCATATAAGCTAGAGTTTTAATGCACAGATCTTCTGTGCACATAAACCCAACTTCAATAGAAAACTGCACAGTCTTAATGTCGCACATGCTTGTGTTAATTTGTGTTAATGTGCAGTCAAAACTGTGCATTTATGCCTTTAATGTGTCGGGTTTTATGGCTTCTTATTTGGTTGTATGTAGGTTTCACCATCCGAAAATACTATACCGAAAAGAAAAAAAATCTTCTTCATAATATTTTTTGCAGGCACGCTATAAATCTGTTATGCTATTATTGTTCTAGTGCGTGAGAGAGATAGCGATACACAACGGATATTGGTATCTCATTTTCGCGACGGAACTATGATGGCCTTATCGCTTTATTATACTGCCATGTCTTTAAAATATGTTGTTTTTCAAACACCGAGACCCAGTTTTGTTTTTCATTTTCCATCTGTATCTGGCTATACGAAAACTTGAATACTTTTTGATTACAGAATGGTTGTAAAGGGACTCTAAATAGAAACAGTAGATTTTGTAATTTCAAAACGTTTTCTATTTAAACAGTAGTTGGATCTGTAGAAAGATTATATTATATATTTTGAAGCCGGAAATCCGAGATATTCCACATTTCTAACTGAATATATAACGTCTTATTTTATTGCCAACAATACAGATTATTATTACTGTAAAATAAATAAAAAGTTTTTTATTTTATTTCATGAAGATCTAATTCAGGTGTACTTATAAGACGTCAAGACAAGAAGCTAGGTGCATTGTTCTAAAAAGCAGGTCCTATGGAGAAGAAACTCCATAATATTCTCAAATTTTGAAACATACGACAAAACTATGAAATGAAATTATTTTGTAACTAGGATATTTAAATCACTTTTACACGTGAACAGTTTTGTTATTAAAAGAACATTGACTTTTCTTATGTGACTACCTCTGAGAAGAAATGCCGAAACAAACTCAAGGGTCGTGGTCTCTTTAAATTCGATTTATAACTGATTCCGATTGAATATTTAAAACAAGATTAAAAGAATTTGTCACGAAGATATTTCTTCCTTGTATTTTGTTCCTAAACTTGTACTTACGTATATAAAATATTGTGAATAAGTGTTACTTAATTATCTACTTTAATTGGCATTATTGTATCGAATACAAAACAAATCGACACAAATTTTGTATTTGTTGTAAATAATTCCATTTAATTTTTTGTCGCTTCGTTAATTTGTTTTGCTTTTTTTTGTATTCGATACAATAGTGGTTATCGATAAAAAACTCAACAAAAAAAACTTAATAAATTAAGGTGCGTTTTATTTAATTGAAAAGAAAACGTTAAAATGCATTTCATTTTTAAATAAATTGGTTAAGTTGATATTTAACACAAATAAGTTGCTTTTTGTCGATAAAATGCTGTGTTGTGAAATGTCGAGTCGATAAATATCGGTGTGCAACACTAGCCGTTATTTATCGATATCGATAGTGACGTAATCATTGAGGCTAACTTATTTAAAATGTTATGGACCATTGAATGTGTGGGATTCCTTTTGAAATATGTGTTCATGAACAGAAAAATATAACAGGCTACTGAAGAATAGATATTTTTATAGTAATGATATTCTGTGGCCTAATTTTTCGTATGCAAAAATATTCCCAATAATTTAATATGTGTTTTTAGTATAAATTATATGCAACCGGTTGGTTTTCATAAATGAGTTCATGAACAAATATTCAAAAGTTGAATGAAACAAAATAATTATAGAAAAGCAGCTTGTAAAAGTAAGTTATTTTTTAAGCGATTTTTGATTTTATTGGTGTTTGCAAATCATGTTAGATGTTGAGTGTCATCAGTGCGGACTGAACTGTCAGGCAAAACTGGCAGTTTGGCTTGATATAAGGGGGATGTGTAAAAATGTGATCGCGTTGCGAGAATGTTGTGTGATAAAAATGAAACTTGGACATACTTTGCTATATATTGTAATAAAATATAATTCAAATTCATAATTTTTAAACGGGTTTTATTTTAATCTGTTACAAATACTGCCGTTAAAGAATAGTCGTAACTACTTTTTTTTTCGATATTGTGTTAGGTATAGTTGCCGGCAAATAACTTGGCCAGATTTTAACGTAGTTGGAACAAGATTGCGCATGTGCACCCAGTGCAATCCAAAAGTAACACTTTCAATGCTTGTCATTACACTATCGTCTATTGTATTAATTTACTTTTAAACATTTATATATAGAAAATAGTTAGAGAAAAGAGAAATACTACTTGCAATATTGGCCAAGTTACGTGCCGCCTACTATAGATGTTTGGAATCAGGAAGAGATTCTGATTACGAATAAGTATTTAACTCAATATCGAAAAAAAATGGTAGTTACGGCATTTCTTCTTGTCGGAAGAACATCTGTGCCCCACTTTTACCTCCCCTTTGCCTTTTCCTGGGCTTCTAATGGTCATAGCATAATCCTTACTAATATTATAAATGCGAAAGTAACTCTGTCTGTCTGTCTGTTACGCTTTCACGCCAAAACTACTGGACCGATATAAATGAAATTTGGTTCAGAGATAGAATAGACCCTGAGGAACAACATAGGCTACTTTTTACCCGGGTGCGCTAAGTAGTTCCCTCGGGATGCGGGTGAAACCGCGGGAAACAGCTAGTGAATAATAATACCCAAATGTTAAATTCTATTAAATGAAATCTCAGTTTTAATTATAACATAAATAGTCCGCTATTTTATACACCTTTAGTTACTTGTCACCTGTTGAAGCGACCGCAGGTTCATACTACCCAAACGTTCACATCTTTATTTTTCAGGAATGAGAAATCATCAAATGACGCCTCCCGCTGTCGGCGGGTCGGAAGGGAGCGTCACACTCTTACTGACTAAAACCCATCCATGTTCCTTCCTCAGCCCTTTTTATTCCGGGGGCGCGGTGACTCTTTCGAACATCCCGCAGCCCAAACCTTCATATCTGCTCTGATGTACAAACTCACGAAAAACAACCTTAACAGTCAATTTACAACAAAAAAAAAACGATTCTAGATTTTGTGATAGTGAGAAACAAATTTCCGTAACCTTGACACCAACTTTTCCCTTTTCCATGCACAAAACAACAATCGACCTGTAACTAACAACAACACAACAACTTTTCCAATATGATATGCATATTGAGATCGTCGCCCTAGGAAGATAACAAAAACTTAAGCGCGACCTACACATAAAAGTTAATAAAATTGTTCCGCTATCTCAGTGAGAACTTCTGCAACTTTATGAAACCCTGGTATATTACGCGGTATGTATTATTAAAGTGGGTATTTGATTTGATTATTAAAACTGGCGGCGGGTAGTTAAAACATTACAGCGGTATCTCTTTCATTTTATGATGTCCTAGTACCTTCGCTAGCGGGATGGGAACAAACTTAGGTGCAACCGACCAATAGTTTTACCACAGATCAAATATATATCGGACGGAACTTCTGCAACTTTATGAATCCCTGGTATGGCATGGCATTTACAAAGTAACGGCTGATCAAATTTTTACCTATATACGGGTGCATGCGATCTCTTTCATTTTATGATGCCCTAGTACTTTTCGTGACGAAACATTTCTATGTTCATTGTATACCGTACGTTTGGAAAGTTGAAATATCATAGCGGTGTCTCTTTCATTTTATGATGCCCTAGTACTTCTCGGAACGCAACATTTCAAATACAGGTGGGTATGTTGAAAAATCACAGCGGTGTCTCTTTCATTTTATGATGTCCTAGTACTTTTTGTAACGCAACATTAATGTTTTTTCAATGTCCATAGTATCTGTGCTTAGTTAAAACATCACAGCGATGTCTCCTTCATTTTATGATGCCCTAGTACTTTTCGGGACGCAAAACTGCAATGTTCATTGTATACAGTACGGGTGAGTGAGTAGTTTAAACATGACAGCGATGTCTCCTTCATTTTATGATGCCCTAGTACTTTTCGTGGCGCAACAATTCAAATGTTTATTTAATATCCATAGTACCTGTACGGGTAGGTGGGAAGTTGACACATCACAGCGGTCTCCTTCATTTTATGATGCCCTAGTACTTTTTGTGACGCAACACAGCGTTCATTCCGGATCTTCATAAAACCCCATTATAATTTTCCTCGTGACTTTTTTTTATGTTTTTTATAGTTTTTTCCTATTCCTATAATCGTAAAAATTAGTCTAGCCGTTTTATAGTTATAATTTGGTGTAACTAACATGACTTTGTTATAAGTAAATTAGACAATATAATATATCCCTGAAGTTTACCACGGTCGTCGCTGTTATCAAAATGTTTTGGTTAAATAAAATATATTTTTTTTATCAACATTTATTACGATAAATCTGTCTTCAAAAGTGTACAATATAAATCTTGTATTTTAATAGTGATCAAACAATCTTGGCAAATCTTTTACATGAAAAAAAAGATAACTTTAAAGGTTTCGATATAATTTAAGTTTTTAAAGTTAACATATATTTTTTTCGTTCCGCATTACTTCATCAATGCGAAAAATCTGTTGCAGTACTTTAGGGGAAAGTCCAACTCGTATCCAATGACGGGAAATGGCATGACAGCCATATAAATTGCAACTTCTCCGTACCTTTCGAAGTTTCACATCTGTTAGAAGACTGTGCATCTGGTCGCCACTGTTGATTCTCACTTTCAGGAGTTGCAGTGGTAAGCAAAAAAAACTGCCAACCATCAGGGTGTCCACTCCAAATGCCAAAAAAATCCCTGGCTTTATCTGACCACCTATTTCTTCCCTAATTTTCCAGATAGTGGCCTTCCCGTAAAGTCCTAATTTTATATGTAATAAATTTGCCAAAACTGTTTGCACTTAAGATCATAAATTAACCAAGGTATATTGCCAGTATATAAATATATATTTGTGTTCACATCAGGGCGTGACTCGCTTGGGGTCTCGCGGGAACATGGAAGTCTTCCGGATATTGTCCAGACCTAGGTACAGCATCACTACTCGCTCCATGCCTATACCTCCACCTGGAAAACAGAAAATTAATTAATTAATTTATTTATTACACTATGGAAGACTTACAGCTATATAAAAAACTTAACAAAACTGAGATATCTAGACAACATAAAGCCAATTACAAGTCCTCGCTTATAGAGATAGACTAGAACGTAAAGATTATGTGAACACACACAAGGAAATTTCCAATAATTATAATTTCTTTGAACACAGTTTAATACATCGTGTCAAATTAAAGGTGTAAGTAATGCGCTATTTTATTACAAGGATAATTTAGGAAATTATAATCAGCAAATATTTGTTTTGTTTACACTAAAATAAGAATTTATACTTATGAAAAAAGGGTAATGAGCCAATACGCAGGTTATTCGAAAAATCTGAGGCTCAAACACCTTCTGGCTGATGTCAGACTCGTTGTGAAAAGATCCAAATCATGCTGCTTACATATCATATTATATTATCATATTGATATAATATATCAACTAGTCCCTTATATACTAGATTATCTGGATACGTAGTTCCCTCGGGAATACTTCACGTATCTAGATAATAAGAAGCCTATAATCGTCTCCAGCAGGCCTAGCATGGGGGTGAACAAACGAGTTTTCTCCCGCTTTTGTACCCTTGTTCAATACAAAATCCATAGAGAAATAGTTGAGAAGGCGGTTTAGTCCACCCCCGTGCTAAGCCTCCAGGCTTCTATCTCTATACCAAATTTCATTTAGATTGGTTCAGTCGTTTTGCAGTAAAAGCGTAATGGACAGACAAACAGACTCCCAGACTAACTTCCCAATTTTATTTACCTGCATGAGGCGGACATCCCAATCTGAAGGACTCGATATACGCTGCTATCTTAGTGATGTCTGAAACACAACAAATATAAATTATAATAGAAAAATAATAAGCTTTACCAGGGTATACATGGCCACTCGAAATGCCAAATATTGTCGCCTAAATGCATAATATAAACTTTGAACTATTGAAGTCAAAGTCTAGACCAAGAAAATATATTTAATCTATTTATGGAGAAAAAAAAACTTAAATCGCCTGCTAAGAAAACAGAGCGATTACATAGAATATTATGAGCGAAACGAACTTGATTTTTTTTAGAAATATCATCAAAATGAATCTATGGAATCATATTTTTATTTCATGACTCAGGTTTTCCCTGACTTTTGACTAATATATTTTATCCCTGACAATCCCTGATTTTCCCTGACCACCTATTGCTTCCCTGGCTTTTCACATCCTGTGGTTATGTGGACACCCTGTTTACTTTTTGATGATTAGGTCCCGGCTGTCATTCGTAGTTCTTTGACAAAGGGTAGTCAGAAGCCAGATAGTCTGACAGTCTTACCAAATGATATCATGTTACCTGGTTATTGGGTTGTGAAGGTCAGATAGACCCTCTATGTAAAACACTGGTACTCAGCTGCATCCCGTTATATTGGAAGCCGATCCCAACATACTTGAGAAAAAGCTAGGCAGATTTTCTATCTGATATTATCATGCCTGTTTCTAGAACATTCTATCAACTCACCAATGCCGTGATGTTTAGCTCTCTCAGTGAGAAACTCAGGGTCGTGTATCCTCTGCGCTCCGCTGAGTATCTCCTCGCCCCTCATGAACATATCGTATGAATTCGAGACTTTCTGTAATTTAAAGATGAAAGGAGTTATAAGCTGATTTTCATCCAGCTCGGGACACGGATCAAGGAGTTATAGTCTGTTGTCCAATTGATTTTACGATAAATTAAATCAAAATCATAACCTATTTTGTTCTAATTTTCCCACATCTATAAGGTCTAACTATTCATACCCGAAATATTTTAAGAGGGACATCTGTGGGGGGTAAAGAAGCCGTAGAAACGAAAAATATTTTTTTTTGGAATTCTTTTTTTTATAACAAATTAATAAAATTGTAATAATGCTTGAGACGTTTTGCATAAAACCGTTACTCCCGATTGACGAGGCATGAATGACCCGCCGGGACACGCCCCCGACGCCGCGGCGGCGCGGGCGCGGGCTCTCCCACTCAGTCAGTCGTCGGGCAGCGCCCAGCAAGGTTGCGTTCGCAAGTCGTATCTTCAGACGGCGCACGACAGCGCATGCATGACTAAAATGACAGTCTTATTCCCCTCAGTGTCTGTGGTGCAGGACAGCCGCACGCAAACCATGTCCTCACGTTGTGTTTACATTGGATTTGGACCTACCAATATCACTAGTGAACTGTGACTGTGAACGTAAGAAAATAGGTAGCTCTGCCTTCTGTTTATCTCTCCGAGGAATACAAGCGTGAAGATGTTAAGAATAAACCAATCTAGGTAGACTACGTAACTCGATCTAGTCTAATTTGAATAGCTTATCGCTTACGTATTAACAAATATGAATTAAAATTACGAAAACCACCTAAGTAGGTATAAACTTACACCAATACACTTACCAATACACTTACATTAAGTTGAACCTAGGTACTATTTAAACGAATCCTAATCTACAGTACCTACACCACAGAATAGGCAATAGTTAAACAGCTGATGGGTGCGACTCGAATTCTTACAAGTTAATGACCTCTGCGCGGTAACACGAAAGGACGACGTTGAAATTGTGAATTTGTGTAGTCTTTCTTTTAGTTCAACGTAGGTATAAGGTCAAATAATTACGTCACATACGTAATTATTTGACCCAGTCAGATGTCAGAATTTTGTCAACAAATGATAATTTTAAAACTCATGTCTACTACCTATTACGAGCGAGCGATGAATCGCATCGTCAGCTGTTTGTTGGTTGCGTTGCGTACCTACCTAATTTTACAAATGTGAACTGTAAGAAAGAAGCCTACGAGCATAGCGCGGCTTATCCTAACTAATAAATGCGAAAGTGAGTTTGTTAGTTTGTTACGCTTTCACGGCAAAACAGTAATAATAATTATTTATTATTCGTGAAACATAGGCTGAACCGATTTGGATGAATTTTGATATGGAGATAGATGGGAACCTGAAAATGGTTATAGGCTTATGTGGGTGCGGTAATTAGTTCCGCAGGAATAAGGTAGTTTTATAATAAACTCTCTCGGTACCTAATCTTTTATCATTTTTGACCGTGTGTGTATGCTTGGATCAAGCCGCGCGCCGCACTATGGGAAAATCGCGTATGTTTCGTCTCAAAACTCCGTATCTCAGTTATTTCAAAACTAAATAATCTGTAATTTTGCACACATATACGTGAAAGTATAAGGTTTAATAGAAAAAATAATAATTTTGAAAATTATGTTTATTAATTTATTTAAAAAATAAAACCAAAAAAAAAATACATGTATTTTTAAGAAAAAATACTTTTTTTGTAATTTACTTACATAAAATAGAATTTAATATCATTGTATAAACAGTGTCTAACGAGAAAAAAATAATGTACAAAATTCAACAAGCTCCTACAGGTTTTTGTTGACAGCAAGAAGGGACTTGGCTTCATCGAAAAGTTCTTTCGATATTGTTTCTGAGGTATTTCTCAAACTTGATATATATGGATCAGAAGTGTACAATAAGGCATGGAACACGTCTATATTGGTAGCCGTTCTTGAACACTTTCTAGAATGATGAAGTCTAAACTTTTTGTAATCCTTGTTGCGGGATTCTTGAGCGTCTTCGGACAATTGTCCGATAGGTAAAATAGCATAGTACTCAATGATTTTTTCTCGTGAATAAGTATTTTATGTACGGTGGAAGGCATATAATACCAATTATAAATATTTACGTACAGTTGGGCGGTACTATATGCGTATTCACCAAACTTTTTTGAATCAATAGCCATTCCAGATGACATAGTTTGTAGTATAATGTACATTAGTTTTATAAGTTCTACGTCTACACCTGTAATGTCTGCAGAGCAAGAGTAATTCAGAAAAAATCTCCGAGCTGTGTTTCCGTCATTACTATTTCCAGTGCCTTGTCGAGGTTTATCGATATGCAGTCCCATTTCCCCCCTAAACCGCTTTTGTACAAGTTTTTTCTTTTCATCTTTGTTTTTTTTATTTTCTGGTGTAGTGGAAATGTGTAAAATCATCTCCATACTTCTAATCTAAACGTATAGTGTTGACAGTCCATATTGAAATGAACTTTCATTCACATCTCGTGTCCTAACTGCTCTAATAGATAATGTGGTAATAAGGTGGTCAAAACTATATCAAAACCACAAATAACTATTAATAATACTCATCACTGTAATGACCATTTTATCAATTTGACCTTTAATAGATAACAGATGATTATGTGAGAAGTAAAAAGATTTTGGAAAAAAAAAAATTTTTAACTCGCGATATGTTTTGGCACCGTGTCAGAAAAGGCGCAAGTATGCGCAACTTTTTTTTTTCTCCTTGTGTAAACTAATGTACAAAGATCGTAATACAACAAATATCTCGACAGCGGCAAACAGCGGCAACGGGTAACAGTCTCGTTAAAAAAAAAGTTACCCGAAAATTATACCATCTTAAACTATATTGGTTAATTTTAATTTATTTATTTATTATACATAATATTATTTAAGAAACGTTATGAGGAGATTATAAGCATTTCAAAAATGTATAATACTTATACATTTATATCAAAAACTTTCGAGTAATGTGGCGTTGAATTGTAGTAATGTATTGTGCCAAAATCACATCATTGAACATGAGTTAGCTTTGATGCCTTTTTATATACACTATGGTTAGCAAAAAATAATTTAAAAAATATAGAAAAGAAAGCTTATTTATAAGACTAAATTAAT
This sequence comes from Pyrrhia umbra, assembly GCA_963891755.1. NCBI lineage: Eukaryota > Metazoa > Arthropoda > Insecta > Lepidoptera > Noctuidae > Pyrrhia > Pyrrhia umbra. The sequence continues at coordinate 1,924,837 of OY982944.1, forward strand.
TAATTATTTTTACTCCATAAAAACGACTTTCACGTGAAACGGTTTTGAGACGGCCTTGTATGGAGCTTTCCCATAGTGCGCCGGCGCCGTCCTATGGCGTCACCATGTCGCCGCCCACTTCATTGACAGAATACTACGAAAAAAACTAGTGTAATGGATGTAAAATAAAAAGGAGTCAGTATTTTTTATGCGTGTCAAGTAATTTAAAATTATTTAATATGAAAAAAAATATGGTTAGATAAAAATAAAAAAATCGTTTCTATGGCTTCTTTACCACTTATAGATGCATGGTTTAAAATATTTCGAGTATGAATAGATGGACCTTATATATATATAAAAATGTTGTCACGACATAGCATGAAAACGGCTTGACCGATTTGGATGAAATTTAGTGCGGAGATAGAGGGGAACCTGGAGAAGGTTTCAGGCTACTTTTTATCCGGGTGCGTGTAGTAGTTCCGACGGGACGCAAGTGAAACCGCGGGTTACAGCTAGTAGATAAATAAAATGGCATTCAATGATGAATGATGATGTTTAGAGCATTAAATTGACATAAACGCGCCATCCTTGCGCTGTTTTGTTAATATCTGTGGCAGAATTAGAACAAAATAGGACAGGCTGGATCAGAATATATATGAATTAAACCTTGCCTCCTAAACTAGGATACCCTGTGTCTTAGGAGTCAGTGTTCTACTTTGGACCCTTATCAAGTAGACAATACTAGCTCTTAATCAGGAGATTATACATGTTAAGTACACATACAAAACAATACTATACAGACGAAAAAAAAACATGAATTGAGTCCACGCTTTTCGGAAAAAACAGTGAATTAAATCACACCATGTTTAAATATCCACTTACCGGGTTGGTAGGGTCAGGCATGGTGTAGAAAGGTCTGACGGCCAACGGGTACTTGTCCAGGATATAGAAGTCGGTGTCGTACTTCGCTCTGACCAGTCTACCCAAGAGTTTCTCATCTGGAGTCGACAGGTCATCCTCTTCGCCTACCGTGACTCCTGCAATATAGAATCTTATATATAAAACCGGCCAAGTGCGTGTAAGGCCACGCGCAGTAGGATTCCGTAGTAGGTCTTAGTTAGTCGACTATAACTCTGTAACTGGTTAAGCCTACTTAGCCGTGATAGTTTTCTTTGTAAGTTCATTATATGTGCTACGTCTGTGATTTTTTTCACATTTCTAAGGACAGCCATTCAAGAGTTAGAGGGTCATTATCCTCGTATCGAACTAAAATTTGCACTTAAAAGCTACATATTTCGCAAATGCCTCACTTAACCGGAAAGTGGTCTTCACACGCCTGCTATATTTTTGAAAGACTTATCTAACGATACCCCAAACGAAGGGATACGCGAGAAAAAAAAAATCATTGCCACTTTACGTGTTTGGGAGCTACCCTAAAAAATATATCATAATTTTATTGTATTGGTGTGATCAATATACATATCTATACAAAATTTCAGCTTTGTAAATGATATTTATTTCTGCAAGTAGGTTATAAAATAACACTTTTACACGTCAAAAAAGTGTAGTAACAAGAACCTTTGAGCTATACCGCGGACAGACAGACAGACAGACGGACATGGCGTAACTATGAGGGTTCCTGGTCGGACTACGGAACCCTAAAAATGAATAGCTGTTCGTTAGTCTCGCTAAAACTCGAGAACGGCTGGGCCGATGTAGCTGATTTTGGTTTTTAAATCTTTGTCGTAGTCCAGGGAAGGTTTAAACAGTAAACTTAAGATAGATGCAGGTGATACGAAGTTCACCGGGTCATTTAGTAGGTAATATAGATATATGGTGATTGCTGACTGCTAGAGGAGCTCGTGGCTAAGCAACAGCCGCACGGATCGATCGATCAAAGGTTAAGCTACAATTGGCGCGGTCGGTCCGTGGATGGGTGACCATCTATGTCATAGAGACTCCTCTGTGCCTCGGCACGCTAAGCTGTTGATCCCGGCTGTTATTTGTAGATCTTTGACAGTTTTTACGAGTAATCAGAAGCCAGAAAGTCTGACAACCAGTCTTATCAAGGGGTATCGTGTCACCCGGTAACTGTGTTGTAGAGGTCAGATAGGCAGTCGCTCCATGTAAAACACTAATACTCAGCTGCATCCGATTAGACTGGAAGCCGACCCCGACATAGTTGGGAAACGTTCAGGCTTAGACTATCCCTTTCTCAAAATGTCCCTTGTTTTCGACTAGTCCCTTTCCCAAAATGTCCCCTCCCCATAATGTCCATTTCCCAGAATGTACCCATCCCGAAACGTCCCTTTTACAAAATGCTCCCTTCCCAAAAAAACCCAAATAAACAAAAATGACCTTTTCAGAAGGGACTATTTGAAACCAACATTCATTTTGGGAAAGGGACTATCTGAGCCTAGACCTTGGGAAAAGGCTAGGCAGATGATAGTCAAGTTTATAACAAATACCTGCTTCTTTCAACATCTGTATGGCTTGAGGGAACTCCAGCCGTAGTGGGGGGTCGAGGAATTTGAAGGGTTCCACTCGATATTGCTGTCCAACCGTCGCTATTTCTGACGCAAACCTACAAAAGTATTTAATTTTTAACCCCCAACGAAAAAAGGAGGGGTGTTATAAGTTTGACGTCGATGTCTGTCTGTCTGTGTGTGTTTCTGTCTGTGGCATCGTAGCCCTCAAACGGATGGACCGATTTCGATGCAGTTTTTTCATTTAAAAGCCAGTTTCCTTGCAGCGGTTCTTAGCTATGTTTGGTTAATATCGGTGCAGCAGTGTAAGAGTATCAGCTCTTTTTCAAAATGATTGAAGGCATTTTTGCGTAGGAGGTTTTTTAATTTTTTTATTTAATACTTAATTAAACTAAATTCTATTTAAAATAACTTTAGACTAGAAATAGTCGTGGGTATTTTTTTGTATGGAATCTGGGTGTAGTTCCAACAGACCTGAAACTAGTGTCAGGAGAAAGATACGTATGTGTAGCTATCGTTTGACGGGAGCTTATGTGGGAAAATGGTTGAAACGATTTAGATAAAATTTGGTGTAGAGATAGGTTGATACCTGGAAATACCATTGGATAGTGTTCGAGTAAATCTAGTAGTTCCCGTGAGATGGGAGTGGAACAGAAAGATTCATATAAATCGATACAGTCGGTTTATCGTAACAGACAGACTTTCCCATTTATGATATTACTAGCTGTTTCCCGCGGTTTCACCCGTATCCCGAGGGAACTACTTAGTGCACCCGGGTAAAAAGTAGCCTATGTTGTTCCTCAGGGTCTATTCTATCTCTGTACCAAATTTCATTTATATCGGTCCGGTAGTTTTGGCGTGAAAGCGTAACAGACAGACAGACAGAGTTACTTTCGCATTTATAATATTAGTAAGGATAGTTTGTACGAAAAATGTAAACAAAATCATAACCTATTTTGTTCTAATTTTCGCACATAGATAATACAAAAGCATTAAATCATGAATGATGATATTTAGAGCATGAAATCGACATAAATGCGTCATCCTTACGCCATTTTGTTAATTTCTGTCGCAGAATTATAACAAAATAGGTTAGGACTTTGTTTACATTTTTCGTAAAATTAATAGCAAGGATTGATCAGCTTACTGGTCTCTCAATCCTCGGAACATGTCGGTGAGGGTGCCGGCGATGGTGTCCACTACCTCATGGTAGTGGTGCTTGAAGGACATCTCAAGGTCGAGCCCCACGAACTCCGTGAGGTGGCGGTGAGTGTTCGAGTCTTCGGCGCGAAACACTGCACCTACTGTGAACACCTGTAATAAGGATATTGTATCAGCATCATCTCTGCCATGCACGGGACTACAGAGTCCAGGACTACAGCGTCAAGGACTACAGAGTCAAGGACTACAGAGTCCAGGACTACAGGGTCAAGGACTACAGAGTCCAGGACTAAAGAGTCCAGGACTACAGAGTCCAGGACTACAGGGTCAAGGACTACAGAGTCCAGGACTAAAGAGTCCAGGACTACAGAGTCCAGGACTACAGGGTCAAGGACTACAGAGTCCAGGACTACAGAGTCTAGAACTACAGGGTCAAGGACTACAGGGTCAAGGACTACAGAGTCCAGGACTACAGAGTCCAGAACTACAGGGTCAAGGCCTACAGGGTCAAGGACTACAGAGTCCAGGACTACAGAGTCCAGAACTACGGAGAGAGACTTTTGGGAGTCTGCCTCCCAAAAGTCTCTCTCGTGGGGCAGAAGCCCTTTGAAACAACTTAATCATCATTAGCCTTTTCAATATCCCACTGCTGGGCACAGGCCTCTTCTCATATAGAGAAGGCAAGAGCATTGATCACCACGCTTGCTCAAGGCGGATTGGCGATTACAGACTTTTAAGTCCAGGTTTCCTCACGATGTTTTCCTTCACTGTTAGTCAGTGGTGTCTAAGAAACACTTAGAAAGTACATAATATTACTTTAAAAAACGCACTTTGCCAGGTTCCGAACTTGAAAATTCGTACAATTAAGGGTTTTTGGGAGGTACCGCAGCCCTGGACTGCAAAGGGCGAAGGAAGGGAAATGGATGGGTTTAAGTCAGTAAGAGTCTGACACTCCCTCCCGCTCCACCCACGGCGCGAGGAGTCATTTGATAATATCCCATCCCTAATAAAGTCGCAGAAGCCCTCTGAGGTCGGTCCGTGGATGGGTGACCATCTATATCATAGCGAGACTCCTCCGTGCCTCGGAAAGCACGTTAAGCCATTTGTCCCGGCTGTCATTTGTAGATCTTTGACAGTCGTTACGGGTAGTCAGAAGCCAGAAAGTCTGACAACCAGTCTTACCAAGGGTTATCGTGTTACCTGGTAACTGGGTTGTGGAGGTCATATAGGCAGACGCTCCATTTAAAACGCCGGCTGCATCGGGTGAGCCTGGAACCTAACATAGTTGGGAAAAGGCTAGGCCGATGATAAATTAGGGGGCAGCATACCTTGTCGAAGTCAGCGGCTATGGCCATCTGCTTGTAGAGCTGCGGGCTCTGGGCGAGGTAGGCGGACGACTTGAAGTACGACACCGTGAACACGTTGGCGCCGCCCTCCGACGCCGCTGAGATTATCTTGGGCGTGTGGATCTCCACGAAACCTGGGAATTATCATTGAAAAGTCGTGGTAGCCTAGTGGCTAAGGCACCTGCCTCTCGTGTACGAGTTCGAAACCTGGTAAGTACCAATGTGACTTTTCTGAAGTCATATATGTACTGTCTATCTTAGACGTCACTGACTAACGGTGAAGGAAAACATCGTGAGGAAACCTGGACTTAAAAAAGTTTGAAATCGCCAATTCGCTTTGAGCAAGCGTGGTAATCAATGCTCATACCTTCTCTGTATGAGAAGAAGCCTGTGCCCAGCAGTGGGACAATATATAGGCTGATGAAGATAATGATTGAAAATTAATTTGAGCCGTGCGGATGGATAGATCAGCTAAGTTAAGCTGCGCTAGCTGCGGTCAGCCCATGGATGGGTGACCGTTTTCTGAACACAGTGAAGTTTTGCAGTAATCAGTAAATCCTTGTACCTCTCTTAGTGAGTATATCTCTGAAGAGGCGACACACTCCAGCCTCCAACCTGAAGATGGCCTGGTTGGCAGGAGTGCGCAAGTCCAGCACTCGGTTGTCCAGCCGAGTGTCCTGGTTAACGCGGATCCTCAGGGCTTCCGGGTCCTGTCAACAAAAATTACAAATATATACATATAAAATGCTTTGTCCTGAATGACAGACGGATCAACGCTCAGCCTAAACCGCTGATCGTAGAGACCTGAAACTTGGAGGGTGTGTTCTTTGTATGACATAGGCGTGCGATAAGAAAGGTTTTTCCGAAATTCTACTCCTAAGGGGTTGGAAAAGGGGGGCAAAGTTTGTATGAAAACGGCTGTGCCGATTTGGATGAAATATGGTATGGAGATATATGGGGCCCAGACGGTTATAGGCTACTTTTAATCCGGGTGCATGAAGAAGAAACTCACATCATTCTTCTCAGGCCTGGCGGCGTCTTCTATCTGCAGCGGCAGTTGCGCACGCGCAGCCGATACCAGCCACACCTGCGCGGCCGCGAGCTCGACGTCGCTGACGGTGCAGGACTCTATGGCTGCGGCCGTCTTCACCACGGTCGCGTACACGTCTATGATCGACTCCTTGGTTATGCTGGGAAGAGAGGACAATATGATTGGGTAGCTTATAAATTCAATTCAAATCATTTATTTCAACTAGAACATTTACAGGCACTTTTGAATTGTCAAAGAGTCATAAGTCTGTCAGTTTGTGAAAAAGAAAGTTGAAGCTATTTCTAAAACAAAATATAAAATAGTTTTAGGCTGAAAATCGTCTTCTTTTGAACGTTAAATTTACAAAAGACAGCCCCAAAGCGCCCTTCTTAATAGTTGACACCGACAACGATATATATAATTTATTATAAGAAAAAAAACTCTTTTAAAAAAGAAAACAAAAAATTGGTATATTAGAATTTGCAAATGAAAACTTTTCATAATGATACCCCACATGACTTAATAACTACATTTTGAAATCCCACTTAAACCACTTTTTTCTTCAAAAATAAAAAAATCGAGTTATACTATTTAATCATTGTATATAATTATAACTATAAGGCTATAGGCTATATTTCATCATGCTAAAACCAATAGGAGCGGAGCACCACTATTCCACGCGGACGAAGTCGCGGGCAGAAGCTAGTGGAGGATAAAATTGAATAATTTTACTATTATTTTATGTTTTTCGTCTGAGTCCTTATCATATATGTTTACTTAATTATTATATCTATGTATAAAAAATATTTAAAGTATTTTAATTATTTATATCATGTTTTATGATATTCATATAAGTATAAATGACTAGCTTCTGCCCGCGACTTCGTCCACGTGGAATAGTAACTTTGGGCTATCGCTAACTTTAACCCCCGATTTTAAAACATTCTTCATTGATGCTCCGCTCCTATTGATTTTAGCGTGATGATATATGGGCTATCTAACACTGAAATAATTTTTCAAATCGTACCAGTAATTCCTTTGATAAGCGCGTTCAAACAAACAACAAAAAACTTTTCAGCTTTATTATATTAGTCTAGCTAGAGAAATGATAAAAAGTTCTCTGCAGGCGGCTGTTAGTGTCAGAGTTTTTTTCAAATCCGCCTGACGGCCTCTAACATGGAAACTAGCCCAAGTGTGACAGTACACATACTTGCCAGTAAACTTGACCATCTGCTTGCTGACGGCGCGCTCCTCACTGACACTGATCAGTAGCTGCACGGTACTGCTGCTCTGCCGCAGCACCGCGAAGCACTGCTTGCCTTTGGCCCGGGACGTTTGGAGACGAGCTGTAATCATAGATATATATGTTGCTAAAGTAACTAGAGCTGCAATCACCAAACACAATGCGAACCATAAAGGCCATTTTTTATGTGGTACGCCACACCGTATTTTTCCTGGGAGTACTATTGCCATACTTATCATACAGATGTCATGAACATTATGTTTCGGCTAGTGTGAGAGAGATAGATAAAATATTACAACAAAATGATTACTAGTTACAAAGCGTTTTTGTTACCGCTTAATTTTCGGGATTGCTTCTCTATTGATATATGTATCTCGATGGCTGTAACACATCATTGATGATTAGGGACATGCAGTGGCGGTCCGAAGGTCACAGGGGTTAGGTCCCTCAAAATCGTACACGTCATATTGACAAGCGTCCTAAAAATAATCAATTTACGAAACTTTCGGCATAAAATAGTGGCCGAAATAGAAGCTACACATCGATAAATAACATGGCATTAAATAATCAATGAATGATGATGTTTAGAGCATGATATCGACCTAAATGCATCCTTACGCCATTTTGTTAATTTCTGTGGCAGAATTAGAACAACATAGGTTACGACTTTGTTTACATTTTTCGCAAAACGTGACCCAAATTCGTGGCCATCAAGTGTATCATAAAGCTTGTACCCTCACCTCTGACCCAAACATTCTGTCCACTGAGCTTGACATTCAAGTCCTTCACGTCAGTGTAAATTCTGTCGCGGTTCTCTCCTGTAGACTGGATCATCTTTAGGACTCCGTAGCGGCCTTCGGAGACATCTGTCTCTGGGGCTTCGGCTTGGGGCTGGCTTGAGGCAGCCTGGTAAATAGAAAAAAGGTTTATTGCACATGCTACTTCAAGCTGAAGACCGGGAGAAGTAACAGCCGTAGGAGCGATAGATTTGCAAGGTTAGGCAGTCAGTCCATAGATGTGTGACTGTTTTCTGAAAGTAGCGAGACTCCTTGGATAGCGCCACGTGCTCTATGAGAACTATGCGAGTGAGGGAATATGGCGTATACAAGAAAAAAACCCCACTTTACGTGTTTTGTGTAGAAGAAGTACCCTAAAACTTCATTTTCGTGGCTTTTTTTCTATTATTTTGTCAGTGTGAATAATAATAACCTCCAAAAACATTCTGTAAAAAATAGCCAAGTCTCGATGGAGCTGCTTGTTTAGTCCTAAAAAGTAATGAAATCTCTATCTATATCAAAGTTGAGCCAAGTCTAAGGTTCTTTACTGCAATTTCTTTATTATATTATTTAACTAGCTATTTCCCGCGGTTTCACCTGCGTCACGAGGGTAAAAGTAGCCTAAAACCATCTCCAGGGTCCCCTCTATCTCCGAACCAAATTTCAGCCTAATTGATCAAGCCGTTCACGCGTGGTGCGATGACCAAGGGAATTAGGGTTTCATTTTTATATAATAGACTAGCTTCTGCCAGCGACTTCGTCCGCGTGGAATAGTGGTGTTCCGCTCCTATTGGTCTTAGCGTGATGATATATAGCCTTCCTTCCTCGATAAATGGACTATCTAACATTGAAATAATTCTTTAAATCGGACCAGCGGTTCCTGAGATTAGCGCGTTTAAACAAAATGACAACATTTCCCTTCACTGCTCTGCTCCTATTGATTGTAGCGTGATGAAAAGTATACTATAACCATCTCAGGAGTATGACAAATAATTGTACCAAGTTTCGTTAAAATCCATCGAGTAGTTTTTGTTTCTATAGAGTTTATACAGACAGACAGGCAAGAATTTTACTGATTGCATTTTTGGCATCAGTATCGATCCCTAATCACCCCCTGATAGTTATTTTGGAAATATATTTCATGTACAGAATTGACCTCTCTACAGATTTATTATAAGTATAGATTAAACATTAATATTAATAATATGACTACCAGTGCCACAGCATAGACTAGAGACAGCTTTCTAGTGCTAAGAAATTGAGGTTAACTCTGGAAAAATAAACAAACAGACGGACGAACATGGCTAAACTATAAAGCTTTTTCTAGACTACAGAACCCTAAAAAGAATTACTTAGATTTATCACCTTATGTTCAGCTTTCTTTTGCTGTTTCTCAGCTGCTTTAGCGGCCTTTTTGGCTGCCTTCTTGCTGGCGGCCGCGTCACCTTCCACTGTGGGGGGCTGCTCTTCCGACACCACCATATTGATTTAAAAACTGAAACAATAAATTAAAGAAATCAGATCTAGTTAGAGATCAGATTAGTTCTCGAGGATCTCGTGGCTAAGTAACAGCCGCACGGTTCGACCGATCAAAAGTTAAGCTGTGCTTAGCGCGGTTGGTCCATGGATGGGACCATCTATGTCATAGCGAGACTCCTCCACGCCTCGGAATGCACGTTAAGGTGTTGGTCCCAGTTGTCATTTGTAGATCTTTGACAATTGTTGGTAGTCAGAAGCCAGAAAGTCGGACAACCAGTCTTACCAAGGGGTATCTTGTTACCCGGTAACTGGGTTGTGGAGGTCATATAGGCAGTTGATCCATGTAAAACACTGGTACGCAGCTGCATCCGGTTTAGACTTGAAGCCGGCTCCAACATAGTTGGAAAAGGCTAGGTAGATGATATAACTGGCTGACTTGCGAAAAACCCATCCTTAATGAAATCATTTTTTTGTAGAAGCATTGGCATATTAATTTGTTATGAAAGTCTGAACTATAATTGCTTTCAAAACCAATCAAATCAATTAGGCGGTGACTACGACTAATCAAGCAATTAATGCTCTTAGGACCAAGTTCACCGACTCATGGTTTCGTAATCGGTCCGTTAAACGAAAAAGTTTTTTAACCAAGAAGCTGGAATTTTCGTGTTACCCACTTCTAGAGCAAACCTGGTTTGGTAATCGACCGTTTCAGGAATAAAAATCTCAAATAATATGTTACCCATCGAAAATTGGAAGTTTGAATTTATGGTAAACAGTTGTTTTAAGTTAATCGGACCGTTATCTTGTCGGTGAACTTGGGCCTTAGTAGTGTGATGTCATAATTGTGATTACTGAGATGGAAATTCAATTTTTCAGGTAATATTTTATGCTACTTTTTATCTGGATCCATGAAGTAGTTCCTCCAGGATTGGGGTCATATTACAGGGAGCAGATTGTAAAATATAAGGATGTTTGAAAATCCATTCACTATGCTCCCCAAGCTATTTATATAACACTAGCGGCCAGTCCCGGCTTCGCACGGGTAGCCTATGTCAGTCAGGGTGAATGTAGCTTTCCAATGGTGAAAGTATTTTTGAAATTGGCACATTAGTTTTTGAGTTTATTCATTACAAACATACACACAAACATACAAATCTTTCCTCAGTAGTGTAGATAGCATTTAGGTAAAAAAACTTTGCAATATTTTCCTGTATGATTGGAGAAACCAATCACTTAGCCCAACTTACCACACTAGCATTGTCCTGCGGTGTTATTCATATCCTAAGGGATCTACTTTGTACACCAGGTTGAAAATTATGTCCAGTCCTATGTCCTGCTCCAGAGTTAATATATTTATTTCAAAAATTTCATCTAAACTGATTCAGCCGTTTTATCAAGAAAGTATATTGAACAGAGTAAATTTTGATATTTAATATTAAGTAAGGCTTTTTTTTTAAATAAAGCTACTACTAGTAGTTGTGTTATGTCCCCTCAATGAACAACGTTTTAGCTAGATGAGTATAAGTAAGTATGTAATATTTTGACATAAATAACACAATTGCGTCATTTATTTACTATTTAATTAACATTCTATGTATGAGATCATGCAATTTTGCGAGAATAACACATTTATAACAGTTACTTGCATATGAATACTTTATTATCATTGAAACCGCAACAAAACGGATGTATAAAGGTTATCGGAATAAAAACCTTACCTCTTTAAACTATATACGTAAACTTTTCGATAACACTGTAGTTACCGGTTTCAAAAACGATTTAAACACTGTATTATAGAATATTAACCAAAAATATAAGCAATTTATAATCGCCAAACAAATATATTACTTGACACGTACTTCAAGATAAGGATAAACAAATAAAATTATTGTTTAAAAGATTGCAATGCCTTGACACTAACTTGCATCATGCATTCTTTAAAAAGTTTTTAAATCATATCCGACTTACCTTAACCTGTCTAAAGATGATAACTTAGTTTATATTGTTTATTATTTACGTAAAAAATGTAATGAATTAATATAAAAAACGTGATATTTAACTAAAAATAGTACGAATTGAGGTTATCTGAAATACGGTCAGACCTGTCAATTAAACTGTCATTTTTTGTGTTGCTAGATCAATCACAGTGTTACCAAGTTGTCACTGATGGATGAACGCGCTTACCGAGAGCAGTCTTAATTTTTATTTCTCGTTTTGCACTTCTTCAGTCAGAATATAATATAACGTTAAGAAATTGAAGGAAAACTCAATGAATTACTTACAGAAGCCAGTATATTTATTTCAGTTTACATATCTAGCGCAGATAAACTCCTTTTTTCCGTGTTGTAAAGAATCTTATACCTAGATCGGGATAACACTACTGGGTTTTTGCACGAAGGAGGTATGAACCTACAGATTTAGCTACCAATACCAGGTTGGCTACTGGCAAACTCAGTGTCTTGCACAAATTGCGGTCTTGGAAATTATTATTGTCAATAATTCCCAGAAGGTCTCGACGTTTTTCTGGTGGTCTACTTTACAATTTTCGTTCCCAAATCTATGAGAAAGAAGAATCAGTAACACTAGCAAGCTGCTTAACTATCTTTGAAACTCTAGACGCCAATTAAAAACAAATAAAAGAGAAAGAAGTTATAAGAAGCCAGACTTTGCGTCACGTTGGCATACGTCAATTATAACCATAAAAATTATCTGAGCCTTCAAAAACATTCACTTATACACAATTGTGTAATGTATAAATTTGTCGTTCAAAATGTCCTTTTACACAACTGGCCCTAACTTAGTGATCATTGGGGCAGGCATATATAGATATATAATAAATAATAATTGGATAAAATGCCCGTATTCACTGCTAACATACCTGGGACCCTCAAAGTTGGTGACAGAATCGAAATCGGGGGTAAAATTAAAGAAAATGCTCGCAAGTAAGATGTTGTTTGAGTTATATTTTTCGTTTGTGTCGAGTGGTGATCATGTATCGGCAATAACAGTAGGGGTGCACCTTCTAAAAGATTGGTTGACGACCTAGTTCAGGTTGAGGTAATCTGTTGGCAGTGTCAGAACAGTCGAGGAAGGCCCATGCCTAGTCACAACTTGTGGACGGTTTGGTTCATCTGATGACGATGAAATGTCTTGGTGTTTGATGAGTTGCAAGGAAATTGATAGAATCTTAAAGCAAACAGTTTTCGTTTTTCGTCGGGTGACTATTAACGAAAACGTCGTGAAAATCTTGATTTTTATAAACTCAGCAATCAAAATCACAAAATTATGCTATCATCTTCTGTGAGCTTACTCTAGCACCAGGGTAGTTAACTCCCCAAACGCCTCCATCATACCCTAGCTTTTTCTCCTTACAGCTTGTTTCTCATCCATCTTTATCCCAGCTTTCCTCCAGAAGAAAATTGTTATTTTCCTTAAACCCCATTAATTTATCCCTAGAATGTCGGTGAACCTATGCGCGCAGGAGGGCGAGGAACCTCGCGACGTGGTGCTACACTTCGACGTGAGGTTCCATCGAGACAACATCATCTCTTTGTCGCGGAAGAACGGCATCTGGATCGGCAGCGGAAATTACGATACCAACTATAATATGTTTGTGCCAGGTTTGTTTGAGAATTGAGACCCTATTTTGACCAGCATAGGCCATTGCCTTCATCAAATTTCCCTCATACATTTAAATTATTTCTAAGGAACTCTTAAATGACGCACGAGTCCAACGATCGAGTTTAAGCTGCGCTTGCCGCGTTCGTACTGTTGATAGGTGACCAATTATGTTATACCGCGACTCCTCCATGTCTCAGAGGTCACATTAAGCCGTTAGTCTCGGCTCTCTTTTGGCAGTCGTTACGGGTAGTCAGAAGCCAGAAAGTCTTGACAAACAGCCTTACAAATGGGTGTCCGGTTTCCTCTGGGTTGCGGAGCTACGTAGTCGCTCCATGTAAAACATCCGGGCAGCTGCATATAGTAAGACTGGAAGCCAATCTTAACACAGTTGGGAAAAGGCTCTGATGTCGAAATATTTGGGTCATTTTCGTCAGTAATTTTGGTCTTATTCGCTTCTAACTCAGTATCCTTCCCCAGGAACAATATTCCGCATAATATTCGAAATAAAAGACACAGATGTGATCACGATCTACTGCCAGGGCAAGTTCCACTCCAACTTCTTGCCGAAGATACCGCTCACCATGGCGCGGTATATAGTCGCGTGGGCTGACGTCGAGAGGGTCACTCACTGTTACTTCCATTTCTCGAATAAGGTTCGTTGTAAATTGTGTAATAGCTACAGCCTTGGTCACTGAAGAGGCGCCACAAAAATGGCGATGCCAAATTTTAAACTTTATGCTAGGCGGACTTTGGGAAGTAGCCCAAGAGTTGGATGAAATTTGGTCTGGAGATAGCGGGTACCCTGAAGACTGTTATAGGCTATTAAAGTGCAAATGTTTATCACGTTCGAGCATAACTTCTATTTATTTGGCCATAAATTAGCAAGCCGTTGGTCCGGGTTGTCATTTTTATATATTTGACAATTGTTTTGACTACCAAAAGCCAGAAAGTCTGACAACCAGTCTTACTAAGGGGTATCGTGTTACCCGAGGTCGAGGTCTGATAGGCAGTCGCTCCATGTAAAATATTGGTACTAAGCTGCATCCGGTTTGGACTGGAAGCCGACCCCGGGAAAAGGCTAGGCAGACGACGACGACATTAGCACGTACGAAAAAATTACCTAATATGTTACTAAAATGGGTATATTTTCACAGGCGGTTGGTGGAGATGAAGCTGGTGGTGCTCCAGGTGCCTACCAGCCTCAGTCTCCTCGACCTACCATGATTGCTGGCGATATCAAAAGATGGTGAGACACTTTCTTATTCTTTGTCTCCCACTATAGTGTCCACAGTCTGAAATAGAACGCTGAGAGTTTTGCATGAATGTCAAAATAATAAATGTGTGGTTTATGAAGAAATTTCTGTAAGCTCCGTGAAATATATGCCTATTTTTTTGTCATACCTTGCTTTGGGACCTTGCTAGCAATTTCAACAACTAAGAATTTGCCAATAATGAAGCTTATGTCATATATGTATTTTTTTGCAGTCTGATATTAATTCCTAAAAGTATTTCCAGCCAAAGGGTGCACAAAAAATCTGCACCCGGATCCCCTCAACTGCACTCATCGAACGAAAGTTCTGACGAAGAGCAAAAGCCGAGGACGAAAGCCGACGGCCGAGCCGACAGGTACTTCTACGACACACTAATGTGCCAGCCGCCCGACCATCCGAAGTTCGGCTCTCCAGAATCAATGAAGCGAAGAGATCCGAGTTTAGCTAGAAGTAAAATAGAATATAATAGGAAGTTCAGAGAAGTATCAGATACGGAGAAGAATGACAGCGAAGATTATTCCGAAGATATTGCATCGAAGAATATGGATTCCTCTGTGGTGGAATCGGACGATGTGCTGCAGGAATTGGGCCTAAAAAAACGGACGAGGCGAGGCAAGTTTGCGCCATTTGCACAAGTCGTAAATTTTATGGGGAAGACGACCAGGAGAAATTAGTGTTGTGCTACGGTGATCGGCTATACTTCAACTGGTAGTTTAGTCGATTTTTTGTGTTTATTTTTTTGTAGTTTTGTTTGTATTTGTAATAGTGATGTCCTTTTTGGAATAATGGCTAGCGGTAAATATGTTTGAAAGTTACGTTTTTATCTTATTACTTAATTATTTGTTACAAGGATGTAGAGGATTATGATTGTCGTCTTTATGGAGTAATAAAACATCAAGGTTAACTTGTAATATTATAAATAACCGCTTTGGTTAAAAAATAATATTTTGTAACAGTGTTTTAAATAAAAGTTTGGAAATATTATCAATATTTTTATTCCGATTAATATTTACACTCGATACAAAAATACAATGAGGTTATAATTACATAAATAACTAAATTAGCTATAAGTACTAATTATACAATTATTCGTATTATACGAAGGAAACGATGAGATGTATCGATTAAATCGAATTTTAATAATATTTTTTTTCATTAAAATTTAGTAACGAAACATTAATTATAAAACAATACCTTTGTCTAAAATTGCAGTCAATTAAAATTAAAACTAATAATTCCATTTCGATTATTAAATCGATTACACACGACACTATTCGGCGCGAAATCGGCGTTTTGCTCTGTGCAGTATATAAAAAGTGAACTTACAAGTAAATAAAATCATGAATTAAATATTAGACAAATCTTTAAGATTAAACAGAAGACTATGAATTGTATAATAAAAAATGGGTAGATCCATAAGTTTCTTACAAACTTTTGAAATTATTGTAGTGTTGCCAGATATGAAAAAAAAAACAATGTAAAAAGTAAATTAAATTGTATGAATTTGTGACACTATTATGCGAATTAACTTAACGTATTAGTGATATCAAAATCACACTCTCTCTTTCTTTATAAAAAACAAAACGACTTTGGCGTAGTTACTTTTTACGATTTATTTAATAAAAAAAATTGTTTTAAGCTGGCAACATTATCAAGTTTCGAAACAAATAAACCGATTGTGGTCTAACTTAGACCGTCTAACATTCGGAGATAGGCGCTAGTAGCCTAATTATTTACAATAGAATTGTCCTATTTGTTACTTAGTCCTAGAAATAGTAGTTACTAGCTATTTCCCATGGCGTCACCCGCATCCTAATGGAACTACTACACGCACCTGGATAAAAACTATCCTATGTCCTTCCGCAGGCTCCAATGTATATTCATATCAAATTTCAACTAAGTCGGTTCAGCCGTTTTGCCGTAAAAGCGTAACAAACAAACAGACAAACAGACTTACTATTAGAAAGGATATGATTGCGTGAAGAAGTTACTGAGTTCCCTATCTGCGAGTAAAACGCCGGAAAATGGCTAGTATTTGTTTAAACAGCATTTATTTAGTTGATTTCTCGTTTCTGAAGGTGCTTGTGGCTAAGTAACAGCCGCACGAGTCGATCAATCAAAGGTTACCTACGCTCCGTGCCTCGGAAAGCACGTTAAGCCGTTGGTCCCGGCTGCCATTTGTAGTCTGTATCTTTGACAGTCGTTACGGGTAGTCAGAAGCCAGAAAGTCTGACAACCAGTCTTACCAAGGGGTACCGTGTTACCCGATTACTAGGTTGTGGATTTCTGATAGGCAGTCGCTCCATGTAAAACACTGGTACCTACTCAACTGTATCTGGTTACACTGAAAGCCGACCCCAACATACTTGGGAAAAGGCTAGGCAGTACTACAACTTAAGTTGATTTCTGTTTGAGAGTAATTTCTTTAAGTTTTCTAAATCTGTCGAGCGCTTGTATTTAATTCATGCCATCAAAATCTACCTTATCAAGACCTTCTCTGAATAAACTCGCAGATGGTATCGGCTTGCTCCTCATCCACTCCAATGATCATCAGCTGTGTCTTCGACGCCAAGGTCAGGGTGTCTCCGTCAATCTCATTGTCTTTGAGAACTGCTGCCGTGTTGTCCCAGTTGAATTTAAGAAGATGATTTGATAGATCTTCAACCTGGGTTGATGAGGATAACATTAGATTTTTGGTTGACCAATGAAGTTAATTACTGAATTACCTATTATAAATCCGAAACTGTTTGTTTTTTAACCTAAACTTGGACTAAAAAGTCTGAAATCGCCAATCCGCCTTGAGCAAGTGTGGTGATCAATGCTCATGCCTTCTCTGGGTGAGAAGAAGCCTGTGCCCAGTAGTGGGACAATATATAGGCTGATGATGATGATAACAAACAACAACAGCCTTTTGTCCCACTGCTGGGCTAACTCACACAAAGAGGGCATGAGCATTGATCACCACGCATAATAAAGGCGGAATGGCGATTTCAGTTTATTTTTCTATTGTAAAATTTAAGGTTTCCCATCCGTGAAAGAACTGCCAAAATTCAGACCGCTTCGTAGAGTCTCCCTCCTTCATGTTAGTATTAAAGTAGATAGGTATAGATTAAAGATAGAAAGGTATAGATTGAAGAGAAGTCTTACCGTCCAAGATTTGACGGTACTCTGTTGTAACCGCGCGAATGGATTGGAATTTCCACATGCTTCTTCTAGAAGATTCTTTTCTTCTTTTACTTCTATTGGGGTTGTTTCTTCTTTGTTAGGGTTTTCGGATAGAGTTTCTCTTTTTGATTTTCTGATCTGTAATAATTTAGGGTTTACTTTAAAAAAAAAGCTATATAGGTATATTAACTTTCTACCAGGGACTTCGCCCACGTTGGCTATACGAATTCAAATAAAAAATGACAGAGTTTCATACAAACTTTGCCCCCCTTTTTCACCCTCTTTGGGGTAGAATTTCGGAAAATCCTTTCTTATCAAATACCAACTTCATAAATAAAACACATCCTTCAAGTTTCAGGTGTTTACGATCAGCGGTGTAAGCTGTGCGTTGATCCGTCAGTCATTCAGGACAAAGCATTTTATAGGTATTACTAGCTTCCCGCCAGCGGCTTCGCCCGCGTGCGTTAAAAAATGACCGAGTTTCATACAAAATTTGCCCCCCTGTTTCACCCCCTTGGGGGTAGAATTTATCAAAATCCTTTCTTAGCGGATGCCTACGTCATAACATCTACCTGCATGCCAAATTTCAGCCCGATCCCTCCAGTGGTTTGGGCTGTGCGTTGATAGATCACTATGTCAGTCAGTCAGTCAGTCACCTTTGAGTTTTATATATATTTAGATTAGATTAGATTTAGATTTAGACTTTGGGAAAGACATACAAAAATTATATCGGTCTGAATGTATGAATAAGAAACAGTTTGTTAACTTACCGGAAAAGGGTCATTCGACTCTTGAATAATATGCCCTTCTACCACGTGAGTTAGAATGTATTGTGGTTCCTGTATTGAAGAGACTTTCTTTTTTGTGATCCTTTTAGTTTGTTTATAGTCACTAGGTATTGCATTCGGTACTTTAAAATTGTCAAACAGCTTTCCCTTATCTTTATTTTCATTAATATCAGATTTATTTTCTATTATATTCGTCGGGTCATCTAATATAGTCTTTGTTGACGTTTTTGGTATAATTTTGACTGAAGTTTCACTCTCTTTAGACGCGAAGTTATTTATTACTATTAGCTTTGAATTATTATTTAGTTCTCTAAAATCAGTTTCAATATATTCTTCTAAGTTTCCTTGTTTCTCAATAATAATTTGTTTAAAATCTTTAGTATCTTTAACAACTTTCAAATTATCTAGAGTATTTTCTATGCCTTCAAGCTTTGCGTTATCATTCGGTTGATCATCGTTTGCTTCTAACTTTTCGACGACATCACTGATCTGTTTACTTATCTCACTATCAAATTTTAATTCGTCATAAAGTTGTGCAACTATTTCAGTCTTTTCATAAATTTCAGACTTATTTTCAAGTGATTCAACCTCTTCTAAAACAGTTTCTAAATTATTTTCAGGATCTTCTATCACCTTTTCATCGTCTTCAGAATCAGTTTCAGAGGTTTCAATCTCTCTATCAATTGTTTCTATCGGATGCCTAATCAGAGTATTACAAGCTATATTTTGATTCCTTATGTCGTGTTTAGCACCATTATTAAAATAATATTGATGTCTCAGTATTCTTTTCTGTATGGGCGTGCAGTTACAACTTTGGAAGCAGTTTATTACTGGTCTTTTATTTCTAAAAGCAGTATTATATTTCCTTTGATGTCCATCATAACCTGTTTGATTATAAAACTGGACTGCTGTTCCGCTTACACGCACTTGTCGCTTACAGAATCGATTATGGAAATAATGTTTATAATACGATCTTTGTTGAACTACACAATCGCGAAAACTTATCAAATAGTTAAACTTCTTGGTATACCGATTATTATACGACCGATTAATGTGTAACCGATTATTGGAGGAACTCGTATATATGGATGATACATTAATGACGTTGGATTTAATCACATTATCGTAGTCAATTAGAATCTGTTCCTCCCATACTTGTGATGATCAGCTCCGAACAAAAGCACAAATGGTATCGGCGTTTTCTTCAGTAACTCCAATGCTTACTAGTTGTGTCTTCGAAACCAGGAACAGAGACTCTCCATCAATCTCGTGATCTTGGAAGACTGAGACTGTTTCTTTCCAATCGTATTTTAGGAGATGGTTTGACAAATCCTCGACCTGGGAAAAACGTAGAATATTATTTCTGCATAAAATATTTTTTAAGTCGAAGTCGCGGATGGATAGCCAGAATATTTGTGTTTTTCGGAATGTTAAAACTTATTTACTCATTCACATCAAATGGTTAAAAGATCGCATGTACAATAGTTTTGCTTACCGTCCAAGACTTTACAGTACTGTGAAGTAAATCAGTAAATGGATTCTTCTTCCAACTATCTTCGCTCTCTTCTTCCTCTTTCTTCTTCTCGCAATGCAGAAGCAAATAATGGAAAGGCAGTAATTGTACGTCTACTCCTGTGTTTTTCATTTCTTCTTTCATACATTCTTTTAGAGCGTCCGTTGATTCTGTTTCTGTTTTTGAATTAGCTTGTAGCGTTTTCTCTATTAGTGGTTTTCTGATCTGTAATGTGTTAATTAGGATTAGATATTGATAGTCCATCTTAAACGGAAAGATGTATTTGTGATGAGCATATCTGTTATGACTGGCAAATAGATACCATAGGTATGCCTACAATAGTAGGGCCTATATCCATGAAAATACTATTAATATATTTGAGTCAGAATTAAATATGGGGTGTGGAATTGTAGAGGTCAGATAGCAGTTTCATGAATGATGCTCAGCCGCATCTTGTACAAACTAAAAGTCAGCCTAAAACTTACTAGTTTATGGCTATTTCTACTGCAAATCACGCAACAGGTAATAAATATTATACTACTACTACGGTTATGTAAAAAAGTTTTTGTACTTACAGGGAATGCAAAATTTGATTCTTGAATAACATATCCATCAACTACGTGAGTTAATATATCCTGTTTTGTAATAATTTTGTCTGTTGCTTCTAATTTTTCATCTTTTACTTCAGCACTTTGTTCTATAACTTCCATTTTTTCGTCTTGTGTTGCTTCTACTTTAATTTCACTTTTGACTTGTTCTTTAATTTGAACTTTTTCTTCAACAACCTCTGGTTTATATTCTGGTGTTTTTAAAGTTTTATTTTCTACTATTTCAGGTGGTGCTGGTGCTTTTGCAGCTATCGTTGCCTTTTCAGTCTCTACAGGTGTAGCTGTAACCTTTTCAGTCGGTGCCTCAGTCATAACAGTATCTCTCACAGTCTTTACCTCAGTATTACTGACTTTCTTTTCTAACTGCCTTATTGTATGTTCAGTCACGTTTTGAACACTTTCAGGTGGCTTATTTTCTACTACTTGTGGTGGTAAGGTATCACTTATTTTATCCTGTAATAGTCTGCCACGGGCTTGCGTGAACACTGTATTCCTTATTAGTTTATCACTTTCACTTGGTACTACAGTAGGAGTCATCACAGTTCTTGCCTCAGCAATATTGGTAGTAAGATTTCCTTCCTTCTGTTCTTTGTTTTCTACAATTATCATTGGAGGGTTAGGATTAATTGGCACAGCTGGACTAGCAACGTTTATATTAGGTTTATGTACAGGACTTGTGTTTGTACCTATTTCGTTGCATAATTTAGTGATAATTATACCCTGTTGTAGGTTTTTGTAAATAGGTTTCGATGCTGGAGGCACGGCCATTTTATTTTGGATTTCATCAGGCGATTCACTCTTCCTCTTTCTACTAATATTAGGGTTATTTAAATAGGTTGTGTTTGCAGCTATATTTGTAACAATTTGTTGGCTGTTGACTTTCTCCTGGTTATATTGCGGTGGAGGTGTTTGGACTGGTAAATGTTGTTGAGGTTGTATAGGAACGTTTTGTGGCAGCATTTTTGGTACATTAGCATTATTTTCAACTATTCGACGTCTAGGTTGTATGGGTCTGCAGTTATAGTTCTGCGCGAAATTCCTAACATTTGGCACGGGAGATGCAGCAGTGTTGCTTATCACTTTATTGGCCTCTGGAGGAGGTTTGTTAAGACTTTGTACATTGGCTTGAGGCGGTGGTTTCATAACATTTTGAACACCTATCATATTGTTGGCCATCATTTGTGGTCGAACAGCGTTCACATTCTGAGGTTGACGCTGACCAATATTCTGAAGGAATGGCTGACCAGCATTCGCTTGTTGTATTTGTAAGTTTTGCATATTGGTCATAGCTTGCATGTTTTGTAACTGATTCAGGGACATCACAGGCCTGGTTATGTTCATTTGTTGGTTCATCTGTGGCCTGACGTTCATAAACACCTGTCTTTGCACTTCAACAGCCTGGTTGCCAGGATTTTGAACTTGCCTTGCTACGTTCATTTGATTTTGTATCATATTCTGCGTGTTTGTCTGTATCTGGCCTGTATTAGGATTCTGGTTTATGTTCCTCTCGTTGGTTTGTATATTTTGTTGGACATTTTGCACCATGTTTGGCATAATGTTTGCTAACTGCATCGTTGGCCTCATTTCTTGGTGGTTTTGCGCCAACATGTGTTGTTGGAGTTGGAAGTTGGCGAAGTTTTGTTGCAGATATAGTTGGTTCTGGTCCATTTGCTGTTGGACTGGGTGCACCATGTTGTTTGGTAGTTGTTGTACGTACACCACAGGGTTGGGGGCAGGCCGGTTCTGCATCCATGGCGGTGGATTTTGAGGGTTGATGAAGAATGTCTGGTTTGGTTGGATCTGGTCTCCTGGAACAGATTTAGGACTATTACTAACTGTACACTTTGAATTGTCTTTTTCAATATCCACTAAGAGTGATGATGATATAAATAAGCATGATGACTGAGAGTAACGGGCTCCCCTTAGTTTGTTGACTGCTTTGATGTTTTAAGAACAAGATCAAGTTGAAGTTGAAGCTCCAATAAAAATAAAAGCAGTGAAATAAAATACAGAGGTACAATGGTCGGCCATTGTGTAAACAACACTCACCAGGTTGTACCAACACCTGAGTCTCGTACACGAATCGTACTGGACACAGAACCATCTGCTGTGACACGGCTTGTTGACCCCTGCAGACAAAAACATCATCAAATCTTGATAAGAGAGAAAATCTTGAAGTTCCGAAGTAGAAGACTGCCTCGTTTGGTTAGTGGCCGTGCTGCGGGATGTTTGAAAGAGTTACCGCGCCCCCGGAATACATAGGGCTGAGGATGGAACATGGATGGGTTTTAGTCAGTAAGAGTCTGACACTCCCTTGCACCCCACCCACGGCGGGTGGGATCATTTGTTGATTTCCCATCCGAAAATAAAAATGGGTTAGTTGCCGTGTAGCGACACCTATCTGGCAACTTGAGAACGAGTGACGTGAAGATTCCTACATCGCGCAAGCAGTGTTCGCAAGCAAATAAAACATATACCTATATAGAACTTCCCGACATCATTGTTGGGCGGTGGCCCACCAGGCAAGGTTGATCATGTCGATTCTGTTTCTGTCATTTGTAGATCTTTGACAGGTCGTTACGGGGGTAGTCAGAAACCATAAAGTCTGACACCAATCTTACCAAGGGGTATTGTGCTACCCGGTAATTGGGTCGTGGAGATCAGATAGGCAGTCGCTCCCCTTTAAAATACTGGTATTCAGCTGCATTTAGTCAGACTGAAAGCAGACCCCAAAATACTCGGGAAAAGGCTAGGCAGATGATGAGCATGATTTTTGATCACTTACCCAATGGGTTCAGGCTGATTCATTGGTTGCTGCATCTGTCAACAAAATACACATGTGTTGTAGTATTTAAATTTTAGATTGACACAATGGAAGGGCTCGTGGCTTCCCAGTAAAGATGCGTTTATTTGTCCGTCTTTCACGCAGCAATGGACCAACAGATCGACGTAAATTTCAATATAGAGCCAGTTTAATTAAAAAAAAACTTCAAATAGGTTCTGATTCATACGAAATGTCAAAGTATAGCAGACCAAAAATACCCGCGAAATAAAAATAAAAAAGTAAAAACTATATCTGTCTGTTTCGCTTCCACGGGCAAACCGCTGTAGGTACTGATTTAATTGAAAATCGGTATAGAGAGAGATTGAAACCTGGAGAAGGACACAGGGTAGTTTATTCTCGGATGCGTGAAATACTTTCCTCAGGATGCAGGAAACAGCTTAACATTATAAATGCAAATGTGACTGTTATTTGTTACGCTTTCACGGAAAAACGGCTGAACAGATTGAGATGAAATTTAGTATAGCGATAGGCTGAATACTGGGCAAGGACAGAGGGTAGTTTTTAACAGTACTTTGCTCAGGATACAAGTTAAACCACCGGTAACAACATTAACCTAACATTTTGTCGAGCATAAATATCTCGTATGATGTTTTTCCCTTAATTAAAGTACAGGATAATTAAATCAAATATTACTTAGGTATTTAATATGATAGCCTTATGTAGCTTTTATGTAGGTAAGCTGTTTTACTAACTCAATCTATACATATAAAATGCTTTGTCCTGAATGACTGACGGATCAACCCACAGCCTAAACCGCTGATCGTAGAGACCTGAAACTTGGAGGGTGTGTTCTTTGTATGACGTAGGCATCCGATAAGAAAGGATTTTCCAAAATTCTACCCCTAAGGGGATGAAAAAGGGGGGCAAAGTTTGTATGAAACTGTAATTTATAATTTGAATTCGTACGCCCACGCGGGCGAAGCCGCTGGCGGAAAGCTAGTAATATATATTAGGTAAGTTAATGCAAAGAGTTTCCTCTTAAGAATAATATAGTTACTAGCTGTTTCCCGCGGTTTCACCCGCATCCCGAGGGAACTACTTAGCGCACCCGGGTAAAAAGTAGCCTATGTTGGTCCTCAGGGTCTATTCTATCTCTGTACCAAATTTCATTTATATCGGTCCAGTAGTTTTGGCGTGAAAGCGTAACAGACAGACAGACAGAGTTACTTTCGCATTTATAATATTAGTAAGGAAAGTAAGGATAGGGATTTTGTACGACCTAACTTGTTTGTGACGCTTTGATGGCTTTGAGGGCTGAACCGATTGAGATAATTTTTTGTATGGAGATAGCTTGAACCTCTATGAAGTTTTTATTTGATATTTCTCAGATATAAAGTAACAAATTCCTCTTAAAAATACTTAGATTACTTAAGCGTACTTTTTTGCAATTTATTTACTCTGCGGAAGTCTAGACTTAAAGCATGCTATATCTAAAGTTTTGTTAAGGCTGGAGAATTAACAGCTACTAGATTTATTATTGTAGTCAAGAACGTTCGTTCGCCTAAATCATTGTTACAGTATTTTTGTAAGGAAGACGAGATCTAAAGAAAGCTCTCTTCGCGGTGAATTAAAATTCCAACCATTTTTTTACCCGACTGCAAAAAGAGGGAACTACTTCGTATACCCGGATACAAAGTATCCTATGTGTTAATCCAGGTTATAAACTATGTGTGTAGCAAATTTTATCCAAATCCATTCAGTAGTTTTAGCGTGAAAGGGTGACAAACATACATCCTTACAAACATTCGTAGTTATTTTTATAGTTAACTGTTAAAATAAACAATAGTTTATAAAAAAATGGCAAACATAAAACCATTCACGCAGGGTTTGTGGCCAAGACTATTTCAGTTTACCAACAGCACCAATAACTTTGTTTATTGAATGTTATTACTATGAAAAACAAACATACTTTTGCGGTCGGTAAATTAAAAAAAAAAGTTGGCATTAATTATTTATTATATGCTTTCTTGTACACATGAAAACAACAAAAAAAACAAGTTCATTTAGGTAAAGGTACAAAGGGCGGCCTTATCGCTAACTGCGATTTCTTCCAGGCAACCATGGGATGGACAAAAAAGAGTTGACAAGAAATTTAATCCATTTTTACGACTTTATTATTTCTGGTTACGTTAATTTATCTACTTAAAAGTCCTATCCACATTTTGACAACAATTAATGACGTAGCTACAAAATCATCCGATAGGGGAGAGTTGGGAGAAAATGACACATGTTTTAATAACATTATTTTTTTAAGAGTATTTTTTGTATTTATTTTGAGTGACACAACCGTGACAGCTCATTAGTATATTACATATATAAATGAAATAAGTAAAAGAAAATATATACGTATAAAAATCGAACGATCGATAAATTACATTATCTATTAACGTAAAATATCGCGTGCAAAATGTAACCATACGGTTTACGGACAATTGTAGACCACGGACAACCCTTCAAATTCCATTATCAGTAATTACTAATAACGCAATAATGCGTGTCCGTTCGTTCTTTAATTCATGGTGATTTTTGTTCCCTCGAGACCGCTCGCCTTTCGAAGGGGATGCTACGCTTTTTTGCAATGAGGGGCTTCATTGCAAAAACATATTATAATGTCTAGCCTTTTAGGTTACATGTTAAAACATGTCTGCAATTAAGCCTATAGCCTGATAGCCTCTTTAGTTTTGTAATGCTTAGCCTTTTACTAATAAGCTTGGAATTAGCTTACGTGTAACTAGGTGTATCTATGAGGAATCATTTTATAGGTATGGATTAATGGGTTATATCTGATCCTCAAACACTGTAGGTCCTAGGTAGATACTTACCTACTAGAGCTATTACAGGTTAAGACGTAATCACAAGCCTGAAGCTTGCCATCTTGTGATTACTCATTATTATATCTTCATACCCTTATCCCAAACTAATTAGGGTCGACACAGCATGTCTTTTTTCTTCCATAACTTTCTAGCAGCAGTCAACTACAATAGATATTCGTAAATAGACAGACATTTTAAGTTTAGGCGAGAGATTTTGCTGACTGGTCACCCATCCACAGACTGGCCGCGGCAAGCACGACTTTTTGGTGATGGATTAGACAGTTATTAAGCTACGCGCCCCTCGCAGCTACAAATAAAATATCCCCAATACACGTTATTTTGTTGTTCGAGAAATAAAAGGCAGGTGCCAAGGGATGCACGTTTTTTATTTAGAAAAAAAAAAACTGGATCGATGTGATTTAACTTGAGCCGCGGACGTAGCTCGAGCCCGAGGGCAAAGCTTGAACGTGGGGTGTTCTTTTTTCGAAAAAGCATTATGATCTACTAGGTACTATGATATTTTAATTGGAATTTCTGTTTCTTCAGATTTTTGTCAAATGACACGTGTCATTTTACTATAGTGTTGTGTACGTCTTTCTCTGTAATCGATATTTTTAATTTTTACGATAAAAAGTTTTTTTTTTTGTTTTTTTTATTGGTGCTTATGAGTGATCGATCATCACTCTCATTAGAGCTTTTGTGGTGTAATAAAATAGGGGTTATTTTTGATACGAGCCACGCTACCACTAGGATTTACAATATATACATTTCGTACCAAAGTGAGGGGGAGAGAAAGAGAGAATATCAGGACATTTTTACAAATAACCTTATTTGATCATTAATATACAAAAGGTTATTATTCAAGCCTATTGATTCCCATTGCTAACTAAAGGAATAAGGGTTTTTATACCCATGTGATGCCAACCAAAACCCTAACACCAACTATTGTCAGACAACAATTTGGAATGTTACCAGGGCCAAAAACATCTGATAAAACTGTTAATCCTAGAAATCAACAATCTAACACCTCACGTCCGGCAACCACGCTTGCGACCACAACACTGATAAGGAATTAGATTATTATTAGATATTACAATTTAAAATAAGAATGTGCCTAAAATAATAATAATTAACTATCACCTTCGACTCTAACAAAGTTATCAGAAACACAAAACAAGAAGTCATTAAAACAAAGTAATAAACACACAATGAAGTAGTTAACGACATCACCGAGACAAGTCCAGCTATTTCGGAGAAAGGCACACACAAACAGAATCCCAACGTGGATAAAAACATCAAAATGAGCTTTCTTACCAACCACCATCTTTAGCCCCTCGTAAATCAAACAGAGATATTTCAATGGATGGGTATTATTTGCTTTTATTATTAACTCCATTTTATAATTTTCAACCTTATTGCAATCAGCTAAAGTCTAAATTCCTCTAACATAGTAATATCCCTTCGACGACAAAGGTATTCATGTACACCAATAGAATATGGACTTTAGTACTTAGTAAATAAGGTTTATTATGTATATAAGGGTGGTGGGTAATAATAATCCCTATGCAGCGGATGGCGGCAGACATTTTATTTTTTTTATCTTAGATAGTGATGTGGTGAGTATCGATGGACGAAATTATTATTATTATTATTTGTAACAAACTTTCAGAATTAAGGTTTCTATATCGACTGTTGATTTCAAGCTTTTAAATGGACTTTTTGGTAAATAAGTTTTATTCTGTATAAAAGCAGCTTCTTTATAGTAATTATAAAGGGCCACATATTTACTATATAAATTTTGTTTGATTGCCATTATAATTAAATAGTACAGATAAAAATACCTTATGACACTGGGAATTGAGTCCAGGACTCAATGCTCAGCACTCGGACTTATGACCATCTTGATTAACAAGTACAAACAGAATAAGTTTCTACGATCTTGAAGTGGTAAACAGTAGAGGTCGAATATATAATATTAATTAAGATAATTTTCCAATTAAGTATCTACGTTTCCTACAAGTACTTAGAGAATAAACTTAAAAAGTGTGTTATTAATGTATTCCTATCCATTTGAGAGGGCCTATCATTCCTATCCATTTTAAATATAGCTAAATCTATTTAGTTAGCCATATCGACTTTTTTTCGCAAGTGTCAGACTTTTACTGACTAAAACCCATCCATGTTCCTTCCTCAGCCCTTTGTATTCCGGAGGCGCGGTAACTCTTTCGAACATCCCGTAGCCCGGAAGTAGCCATATCGACTTATTGTTAGTGTTTATTGATAGCTGATATTAGAATCTGGATGCTGATTTCATTTCTTGAATAATGGTATTTTACACCCAGGAGAAGAATGATGGTGGTTTATTTTTAAATTGACCAAAAACATTATAACGGAGCCTAAGCAGAACTTTGGGAAGAAAAAATCAGCTGCATTCTTCTGATACAATACTTATTTGTTAAATTTCATTACCTTAAATCTCATTAAGCTCATAGCCTATAAACAAAACGTCACACTTGGATGTTCATATCTGAATTGCGGTCTAACGCCCACAAAATAAGATAAAATTTCCATAAGGAAAATATAATTGGCAAACTTGTTTTAGGTACCCACATACCTATTCACATGTAACCGTATCCATTTATGAAACGAAAAACAAATAAAATTGAGGAACAAAACAGCCGTAAACAATAACACAATATCGCATTTCATATAAAAATAACAAAGTTATCGATAGTCATAAATAATGTCGATAAAACGTGACGACAAAATTACAACACTATCGTAAATGTAGGGCGCCGCAGGGGAACACACGTCGAGTTCTCTATAAATAAGTCGCATCAGCTAGAAAGAGACGCCAACACAACAATAAACACTGTCAGAAAGAGACAGAACATAATATCCAATCAAAATATGCAGTAACAGCATTTTAGCCTTTACTGTGAAGTAATAAGAAACTATGTTAGTGATATGTCAGCGCAAATTGTCACTTGAAGCCATCTTACATACTCAAATTATATGTTAGTCACTATATCTATACACAAATATATGTAAACATACAAAAATAAAACATCAAATATCAATTAACCAAATACAAAAACATTTTATCACGAATAAAACACAATTTCCTAAAACCAAATCTATTATAGAGGTAACGGAATCAGTAATTCAATACGAAATTCAAATGGCCGTGACGTCACGCTCGAAATTCGAAGTTATTTCAGTGTTACAACACAGTACTGGTACTAAAAATGGATTTTTTGACGTTTTCCCACAATATCTCGACTGAAACACAATTTTATATCAATATCTATATGAAATAAGGTGCAAATAACTTACTGTCACAGATCCACAGCAATGGTGTCTTCTTAAACGTCAAAAAACTATAGAAAACGTATCAAAACGTCACGATTAAAGTCACTCCGGACATCTTTCGAAGCGAAATGGCTGCACGAATAACATAAAAGATACGGGCACAGTGTATGGCATATCTACCACAAAACTCGAATCAACTTCACAAAGCGACAGAGAAACGATACTAGCCGTACAAATCCGTATCGATTTTACAAAACGCTCGACATTTTGGTACGAGGGTCGCCTAACCAATGATAAAACAGTGAATAACAACGCACGGTATTGGACAGAACGTGTTTCGAAATTCAAACACGTTCCATGACCCCAATATCCTCTCTACGAGACGGGTAAGCTGTACAAATGTACGTGTGTCTCTTTCCTACGCACGGGGATTAGGAACATGTTGAAGTGAGATAACTAATGCATTTTTTTCAGATTTAAACGTAGAGGTGACTTAAGAAATTATTTTTGAGCACTAATCGATTTATAATCAGCTTTATTTTAAGCGTGTAAGGTTGATAATCATGTTGTTGGTTTTTAGTAACCATGCAGTGATGTCATTCAAGTAGAATGGCCGATATAATGAATTATTCACACGATTTGGGCCTATTTGTTGAGTTTATGGCTCATGTTACATTCTTAAAGTTTTATTTATAAAATGTCAGCAGTGTTTTGTTTAAATATATATTCAATTGTGGTAGCTATGTCTTTTATTTTGTAGGAATTTTAATGTTTTAACTGAGATTCAACTCATTGATAGTTCCCGTCGGATAGTTTTGATGAACATTCTTATAGAAAGACGAATTATGATTCAGAATTGAAATTATTTAATTAAAAAATAATATGAAATGGAATATATTACATTTATTTTTGATTAGAGAATACAATTTTTTTTTTATGGTAAGAACTTGCGTCCTTCATGCTATCAAACATGTGATGAAAGTATTTTTCGATCAGAGCACTCGTAATTTCTAAGATTAAATTAATTTGATTTTTTTAGCTAAGTAGGCAAATTGTTTTGTGTACAAAACCCTGTCTTATTATTCTATATTTAATATTTATTTCATTTAAATTATATTATTAATAGGAACAACAGACATTATAAAAATGCTTTACATATTTAAAAAAATAGGTTTAGGACAAAATATGGTTTCTTTTATTTTGATATTTTTTTTAATTCGTATTCATTTAATAATTTATAAAAATCCATCATTTTTTGTTTAATTATTTAACAAGTTGTACCCATTCAAATTATTTTCACATATTTTTTAACGTAGCTTAATAAACACGGAAAGAAATAATTATGCGACAAACATTACAATTCCTATAAAAAATACAATCATAACATTAACAAAAAAAACGTCTCATTCAGAACGAGTATCCATTTTTACCCTATCTCCCCTTTTAAATATACGCACTGACCTTTTAATGCTTATAAACGGACGTAAACGCCCATACCGATTCCAGTGGAGGGGTGGGCAATACTTGTGAAAAAAATAGTATGGAGGCCTCATAAAAAAAACTTCGGTAAACAAAGAATTGCGATCTCTTGATAGTTAATGGCGAACATCGCGGCAAATACCTATCATAATCTAGCTTGCCGCCCGCGGCTTCGCCCGCGTGGACATTTTTTTTCCACCTTGGGTTGCATTATTCAACTTTTAGTAGGGATCCCTAATTATTTCTGGAAATAAATATAGCCTATGACACTTCGTAAAGATGTAGCTACCTAAAGGTGAAAGAATTTTTAAAATCGGTCCAGTAGTTATTGATTTAAAAGCTTATAAACAAATTTTTCCTCTTTCTATTATTAGTATAGACTAGCTATTTCCTGCGGTTACACACGCGTCTCGAGGAACTAGTTAATGCATCCGGATAAAAAGCCTATACTCCTATAGGTCTACTATCTTCCCGGGGCTGGGGGATGTTCGAAAGGGTCACCGCGCCCCCGGAATACAAAGGAGGAAGGAACATGGATGGGTTTTAGTCAGTAAGAGTCTGACACTCCCTCCCGCCCCACCTACGGCGGGAGGAGACATCTGATGATTTCCCAACATAAAAAAAGAGAATCCCGTATCCCTATGCCAAATTTCAGCTTTTGCGTTTTACGATGATTTTACATGATTTGAGGTGATAAATGACTTTGAGGAAGAATTTCGTCACGATGTTTTGCTTCTCCGTTAGTCAGTGACGTCTAAGATATATTTAGTCTTACTTTCTTTTAAACCCTAACAACAATATTTTAATTAAATTTTAATGTTTCCACAGGGCAACCCTAACAAAATAGTCGCAGAATTTTTAATTTTAGAATATGCTTTTATGTTCTTTTTTCTATTTGTTCAAAACTCATTTTTATTTAATTCATGCTTTTATATCTTTTTCTATTTGTTTAAAAAGTCAAATGTTAACTTTTTTGTAAAAATAAGTGTTTTCTTTTCCCTAATTTTACCGATAGCAGGTAATTTTGAAAATAACATCACTGCAGGTAGAAATGAATTATCTGACTGACTACTACTACCAGCCTACTAACATTGCGTTCGTAGCTTCAAGATCTTCCAGTTGAATGACATGACACGTTATCCAACGAAATGAGATGTTGATGACAACAGTGAGACATAAAGAGGCTAAACACTGTCAATTTAATGTGTAAAAACTTTAGCGCACTCGATGGCTTAATTTTTTTCCTTATCCCCTACGAGGAATAGCGTGAGTGTATGAAAAACTAAACGTATTATTTTTTCTTCTTATCTCATACGCGTATTTTATTTTTTTATTTGCTTTCCGCCAGCGGCTTCGCCCGCGTGGCCTATACGAATTCAAATTAAAAAATAATACAGTTTATTACAAATGTTGCCTCCCTTTTTCACCCCTTTAGGGGTAGAACTTCGGAAAATACTTTCTTATCAGATGCCTGCGTCTTACAAAGAACACACCTTCCAAGTTTCAGGTCTCTACGATCAGCGGTTTAGGCTGTGCGTTGATCCGTCATTCATTCAGGACAAAGCATGATACTACACAAATAACTGTGTAAAAACCGGATGGTATGTCTATATAATGCCATGGAAGATGGGAAGGTTTTCGTGTAGGATGCAACTTGTGGCCACACCATTGCTCCATCCCACCTTCCCAGTACGGCGGGCTGTGCTGGTGCAGGTGCAGAAATCCTCAAACGGCGCAAATATATAAACCTTATTGGTAATTATATATTTGAGCCGTTTGGGGTTGAAACTTTAGGGCCATGGTGTCCGAATGCCCGTCTCCTATATCGTGACATAGGCAAGCGTTTAGTCGACTCCACGCGACCCGAAACCTGGCCTATAACTAGGGCAAAGAATCAGCATTGCCATCCAACGTGGCAATGCAGCCAACATTTTGATGCTTTTTTCTGTTTTTTTTTTACTTACTGAACTTCTGTTTTTTTTTTACTTACTGTAATGTTAATGTTTGAAATAACTGTGTAAAAGGTAATTGTTTCGGTAGATTTGTAGTCATTGTACAGAAATATCGCCTATTTTTTTTTTTTCTACATGACCTCTTGCAGGGTGCTTCTAACAGCATTCGACCTGCTTAACCGGACAATAATAATATCGCCTATGTATTCGACATTATTATTATATTCGACACGGTGGTTGAAGTAGTGCCGTGACAGACTGGTTCGAATGTTTATTCCGCCAATCTCAGTTTTGAAGTTCGTAATTTAAAAATGATCATAACCTATACTATACTAGCTGTTTCCAGCAACTTCACTTGTATCCTTAAGGACTTCGTGCCAAATGATATAATGCCGTTCAGCAATTTTACTGTGAATGCGTAAAATAAAATAGAAAATAACAGAAAGACAAGGGTTATTTTCGCACTTATGATATTTTCAATACTACCTTCTTACAAAAAAAATATGCCTCCTGCTATTATATTAATACTACTTTAAAAAAAATTAGCACGACTAGATTAACGAAGTATCATGGCCGTTGCATAAGTTTCTATAATTTTTATACTTATATATATTAAGACGAAAAACATATAATAATAGCAAAATTATTTAACTTTATCCTCCATATTGACAGATCTTGAATAACAATTACAGTTTTTCCGTTTCAAGTTTATGTAACCTTATATTTTTTGGTGCAATTGGGTGTAAGTCGACTTTTTTATTGCTTATACTGCAGATAAGTAGGATTTTTTAATTAATAAAGTTATTAAAGTCTTTCATCTTTAGTAAGAAAATCCAGCACAGGTATTTTATTAATTTAGGGCATTCGTTACTAAATGAAAAACGAATCCTTACTAATATTATAAATGCGAAAGTAACTCTGTCTGTCTGTCTGTCTATCTGTCTGTCTGTTACGCTTTCACGCCAAAACTACTTCCTTACTAATATTATAAATGCGAAAGTAACTCTGTCTGTCTGTCTGTCTATCTGTCTGTCTGTAACGCTTTCACGCCAAAACTACTGGACCGATATAAATGAAATTTGGTACAGAGATAGAATAGACCCTGAGGAACAACATAGGCTACTTTTTACCCGGGTGCGCTAAGTAGTTCCCTCGGGATGCGGGTGAAACCGCGGGAAACAGCTAGTAAAAATATACAGCTTTATGATTAGGAAATACGAAAATTTTTAATCTTGCAAATAGGTAGTTCTAGGAACAAAGATCTATAAGATTTTTAAAGAAAATATGAATATATAAATGCTGCTAATGAAAACATCAGCCATTTTGCATGAGGAGTAAAATAAAAATTACATAATTTAATTTTAAATCGTTTATTAAATCAATAATCAAAAATTATAAAAAAATCAACAATAATAGAAAAAAGAAAACATTATTTAGTTAGGCTGTTTCATGCTTTCGCTTTTGGCTTCATTTTCGGCGGTTTTATAATAGAACCAATGCTTTTCCTTCGAATCATACTTTTATTCTTAGAAGGAGTTTTCATACCTTTAGCAATCCTCACTTTCTTTACCTTTTCACCGCTATCTTTCTTTTCTTTCACCACCTTTTCATTGACCATCTTTTTTTTTTGCTTAACCGGTTTTTCTTCCTTGCTTTCTTTAGATTTTACACTTTTCGTTTTCGTTTTAACACCTTTTTCTGTGGTTTTCTTAGGTTTTTCCTTCAATTTCTTCTTCTTCTCTGGATCTTTTGTTTTCTCTGGTTTTTCTTTCGCCATCTTTTTGGGTTTGGGTTTCTTTTCTTTCACGGGGACTAATTTGAAGGATCCTGATGCGCCAATACCTTTCGTTTGAACGATTTTTCCCTCTTCAACGGCAGATTTTATATATTTCTTGATGTGGTAGTTTAATTTCTCAGTGTCGACGCTGTATTTCTCCGTTATATACTTCTTTATTGCGTATAAAGATACGCCTTTTCTGCTTTTCAGATCTGTTAATGCTTGATTGATCATTATTTTTGTTGTTAATTTCTTGTCTTGCTTTGTTTTCAGCAGATCTTCGGAGGGACTCGTTGGCATTTTCTTGTTAGAAGTCTTTGGTAAAGCTGATTGCAACTCAATATCTGAGCCGTCAGAAGACATTGTGGGTGTTCGTAAATAAAGATGGATGAATTAAAAAACATATTTCTGTGTTTTATGTGAGGTTAAGTGATCGTAATCTTTACCGTAACGACGCGGTGGTCTTGACTTTAGGAGATGTTAAAAAATGTGGGTATATTGTAGATTTTTGTTGGTGCTCATATAAAAGTGGTGTTTTTATTGAAATAAGGTCAGTTGTGATTTGCTAATGAGCTCGAGTATGAAGTTATGAGTTACGCAAACAATTATGTCTATTGTAACTAAATATTTATAAATTCTGAACGGTGTTTGCGACATATTTAAATGAATAATTTATTTTATTCGTTACAACAAGATTCAGAGGTCACAAAAGGGTTATGAACAAATAATTAGCAATTATAGTACCTTTGTATGAAGATAAAATATTTAAATATGTGAAAACGAGCTTGTAGCTAAGTAAAAGCCGCACGGGTCGGTCAATATGAGTGTTTTACATGGAGCGACTGCCTATCTGACCTCCATTAGAATGACTAGTTGTCAGACTTTTTAGCTTCTGACTACTCGTAACGACTGTCAAAAATCTACAAATGACAGCCGGGACCAACAGCTTAACATGTTTCAGAGGCACGGAGGAGTTTTGGTATGACACGCAATGTAGATGGTCAGCTATCCGCGGAATGACCTCGCTAAGCACAGCTTAACCTTTGATCGGTCGACCCATCTGTTACTTAGCCACGTGCTCCTCTAATAATAATGGTATGTTCGTACTTAAATACAACATGATTAAATATTCGTTAGGTTTCGATAAATATTGGATATTACAGTAATTGTTGGTTTTCATTTAGAAACTTTCTATTTAATGTTGCTTTCAATTAAAAATCAAAGATCCGGAATCACCGATTCGTCTTTAGAATACGTGGTTACCTTTTTCTTTTTGCCCAGCAGTGGGACAATTATAGGTCACTCAGTATCTAAATTATGATAACTAGCGTATCCTCAGTATAGTAACCTAATTAGGACCTAAAAATGTACGATTCAATCTCCGAAAAGCCGGATTCGTCGAAATAATAAATGAACTCGCTCCTCAACCCACTACTTGCAAACTCTTAAAATTAAAACTGCGTTTGTCAATTTAGAAGCTTGTCTAGAGAGACCTACTTTTTGCGATTTAACTATGAACCTACATCATGGACTTTTTGCCTCGAAATATTAGATAGGTACGTAGGTACATCCTTATATTAAACTAGCTGTTTCCCGCGGTTTCACCCGCATCCCGAAGGAGCTACTTCACGCACCCGGGTAAAAAGTAGCCTATGTTGTTCCTCAGGGTCTATTCTATCTCTGGACCAAATTTCATCAAAATCGGCTCACTGGTTTAGGCGTGAAAGCGTAACAGACAGACCGACAGACAGAGTTACTTTCGCATTTATAATATTAGTAAGGGTAAGGATCATGTTTTATGCAGCTTCACCCGCGTCCCCAGGGAACTAAACGCACACGGATAAAAAGCCTATAACCGTCTCCAAGGTTCAATCTATCTCCGTACAAAATTTCATTCAAATAAAGAAAGAAAGAAAGAAAAAAAAACATTTATTTCAGGACACGCACAGGAATTATTGTAATAAATGCGCAGTCTTCTGATAGGAGCCCAAAGTAATGCCACGGGGTAACAAAGAAAATACATAGGTACCATTACGTGTGAGATACCTAATATTATAAAAATAAAAGAAGAATTAATAAACTTATGCGCAGGAATGAGGAACATGTTGTGAGGAAAGTTATGAGCATGAATGTGGATGGCTATAGAGGTAGAGGAAGACCAAAAAAACGATGGATGGATTGTGTGAAAGATGATATAGATAGGAAGGATGTTACTAGTGAGATAACGACTGATAGAGAAGAATGGAAGAAGAAGACATGCTGCGCCTACCCCAAATAAATTGGGATAAGGGCAGGAGGATGAATGATGAACCTTAAGTAAACCGGTTCAGGCGTTTTACCGTGAAAGCGTAATAAACTAACTTTCGCATTAAAAACCAAGCTACATAATCATATAGGTACAACCATTGTAGGTACCTAAAACTACGAACGTTTTTACGATCCCAATAAAAAAACACATCGCAAAAAATGAATACTATATCTATAGGTACCTAGGTACCCTACCATTGACGCCCTACAGGAAACGACGGACCAACAGGTGGTCGCGATTACATAGGTAGATACTCAATTATAAGTAATCTAGGTACCTAATTAGCAGTCACGCGCCTCCTACATTGTAATTAGCAACACGCTATCTGACAATTACGAGTGATTAGTCATTTTTACGCCGACAAAGTTGTAAAATAAAATTATGAAAGAAATATTTTTTAGCGTAGGTCCCAAACACGTAAAGTGGGGATGAATATATTTTTTCTCGTGCGTCGTACGTGTGGGGTATCGTTAGATAGGTCTTTCGGAAAATAGGTAGGTGTGTGAAGACCATTTTTAGGGTTCCGTAGTCGACAAGGAACCCGTATAGTTTCGCCATGTCCGTCTGTTCGCGGCATAGCTCAGAGGTTCTTGGTACCAGAAAGCTGAAATTTAGTATATATGTATAATGATCACGCCGCCAAAGTGGTAAAATAAAATTATGAAAAATATTTTTTTTAACATAGCTCCCAAACACGTAAAGTGTAGTAGTGTAAGTGGGGATGAATATTTTTTTTCTCGCGAACCCCTTCGTATGAGGTATCGTTAGATAGGTCTTTCGGAAAATAGGTAGGTGTGTAAAGACCATTTTTCGGTTAAAGTGAGCTATTTGCGAAATATCTAGCTTTTAAATGCAAATTTTGATCGATACGAGCGTTCCCCCCTCTAATTTTTGAATGGCTATCTCTAGTTTGAGTGGCTCGTGGCTAAATAATGAACGGTCGGCGTATCTTTGCGAGCCTGAAGTTAGCAGATTAGCTGGGCAGTAGACAATTTCGTTCCTAAAATACCTATTAATTGCGCAAAAAACAGCTAACTTTAGGCTTGCCAATATCATCATCATCATCATCATATCAGCCTATCGCCGTCCACTGCTGAACGTAGGCCTCCCCCAAAGAGCACCAACTATCCCGGTCTTGGGCAGCTTGCATCCATCCGCTGCCTGCCACCTTCCTTAAATCGTCGGACGCCCTGCGGCGCGATGCCAATATATATCGGCCGTATTGTAACAGCCACAGAGTTTTAAATTAGTTAGTAAATCTGTGGTTAACAGTCGTGCGGATCGATAGATTGCAGTTGAAACTAAACTGAGTTAGGAAATGCGTTTGAATTTGCTTTTCTCCATTATGAAATGAACTACTTAGATTGATTTAAACTTTACACATCACTTACTTGCTTAGTTTTACATTAACATTACTTACTTTCCGAAAGCCAGATTTTTGACGGTCATTTCCGTAACGTAGGTAATTCGGACGCGAGATTAAAATGATCATTGTTTAATTCCTTTAAACTAGGTTTTAACGTTAAAATCAGTGCTTATTTTACCGAACATTAACTGCGTTAACTAGAGTTTAGCTACGGTTTTTCCCGTCTCGCTAATGGAGCGCATAATTTCTAGATAAAAACTAGGTAGGTACTTGGGAAGAAAGAAAGTAAAAAATATTGATACAACACACGAAATACATAGCAAACATAATACCTTTGTATATAATCACAAATTACCGTAACATTCAAAACTTATATCCAAACGAAACTATTACAGATTATGAATGCAAATGCGACTTTGTCTCACTTTCCCGGTAAAATGGGTGAATAGATTTAGATGGAACTTAGTATGGTCATAGCTATGGCTCTTAGTAAATGTTAGAGGATAGTTTTTATCAGGGCGCGTGAAAAAGTTCCGTCAGAATGCGCGAGAGATTTCCAAACTATGTTGGGGTCGGCTTCCCCGACCGACCTCCACAACCCAGTTACCGGGTAACACGATACCCCACGGTAAGACTGATTGTCAGCCTTTCTGGCTTCGACTACCCGTAATGACTGCCAAAGATCTACAAATGACAACCGGGACTAATAGCTTAACGTGTTTTCCGAGGCATGCAGGAGTCTTGCTATGATATAAATGGTTATCCATGGACCGACCGCGCCAAGCTCAGCTTAACCTATGATCGTTGAACCCGTGCGGCTGTTACTTAGCCACGAGCTCCTTATCTACCTAATTATACATACATATTTACGTTCATATAAGCTTTAAACGCTTTTATATTGTTGTCGGCAGATATTAAGATAACTATCTTTAAAGCACATTATGTAAATTCCCTATTTAAGTTCTTTATATACCATGATCCAATGGAGTTGCTTCTTCTTATCGTTTGGTGTAGGGCAACTAACCTAACAAGCCCTAGTGACAGGGTTTTCTCAATTCGTCGCTGGGCAGTGAAAACCTCGTAAAGCACAAATTCATGTTTTTTTTTATTTTATTTATTTTTTGGAAAGAAAACCTCCGTCAATCACCTTTAGAAACAAACATAATATGTTCATTTAATTTGTGTTTTACGAGGTTTTCACTGCCCAGCGCCGAAATGTACTTGACAATCTTTGAGTTCATGAGCGATGGCAGGAATATTTTCAGGGTGGTGCATTAAATTATGTTTTTAATGCGTGCATGTAACTGTGTTATGGGTTTCTAGACCCGCTTTAATGGCATTTTTTCATGCGGTAAAAAATATTATAACTAATATCTATACTTCTAAACTAATAATACCTATAAAGAGAAAAGTTTTGTTTGTTTGATTTTAACTCAAAAACTACTGGACCGATTTAAAAAATTCTTTCGTCGTTATAAAGCTACATCTTTGCGAAGTGTCATAAGCTATATTTATTTCCAGAAATAATTAGGGATTCCTACTAAAACTCGAATAATGGAACCCAAGGTGTAAAAAAAATGTCCACGCGGGCGAAGCTGCGGGCGGAAAACTAGTAAATTATATTTTTATTTGCTTTCATGGCAGGACGGTGCATGTCCCTGTACCTCCCGGCGCCCATGTTTGAGTTGAGTTTGAATTTTGTGTTATCTTCACCTACCTACTAAATCTATTTCTTAGCGATGCCTTCTTTATAATCGTTGATTACTTTCTTATTTATTTATTTTTAAATCATTTATTTTTTGAGGCTTTTTACGCTATTGCGCCAAGCCAGCTTCGTAAGGTATAACAAATGTAATAATTACAAAATAAATGAAAATATAAACAAGAAAAAACTCAACACAAACAGAAAAAAAAACAAAACGAAATTAATGCTTTCTTATTTGTACTTCTTTTTAATTGCAAATGAAAAGTGAATCGTCTCGCGACTCCCGACGCGTCTTCTGAGGCAGCGGCGTGAGGACTGTGTGGCCCTTATAAATATGACAATACTAGTTGTTGCCCGGCGTTTCACCAGCATTTCGGGGGAACTACTAAGCGCACCTGGATAAAAAGTAGCCTTCTCCAGGGTCCCCTCTATCTCTGTACTAAATTTCATCTAAATCGGTTCAGCTGGTCTCGAGATTTGCGCTTAGCAACATTCAGCGATTCATTTTTATAATATAGATTGGTACCACAGATCAAATAATCCTTACTAATATTATAAATGCGAAAGTAACTCTGTCTGTTACGCTTTCACGCCAAAACTACTGGACCGATATAAATGAAATTTGGTACAGAGATAGAATAGACCCTGAGGAACAACATAGGCTTTAGACTTTTTACCCGGGTGCGCGAAGTAGTTCCCTCGAGATGCGGGTGAAACCGCGGAAAACAGCTAGTACTCTATAACTTTAGAACACCTACTTATTTAATAGTAGTTGCGTTACGTTTACCTGATGCCAGGTTTTCGCGTTTTCTAGCCCGCATAGAATGCGGCCCACTCCAGGAGAGCATGACTTCAGTTCTGAGGGAATTTCTGCAAGGTTTCAATCTGCTTCCATGCCAGATTTTATTTAGACGAGTGAGCTGGCTGACGCTGAAAATCAGCCCCGTGGATTAGTGCTTTTGTGGGCCGCAGCACCTAAGGGTTAACCGTTTTGCGCACTGGAGACGAATTTATTCAGTTTTTTCTCTCCGATTAAAGAACTTACCCAGTTTTGGTTCGAAACCTTGAGTGAATAAATTGTTTTTCTTTCTTTTCTAGTTCAGGCGTTTATTCTTCAGATGATGTTATATACAAACAGCCAGATGTTTTTCTAGTTTAGAAACTATCCTTGACTGTTACGTACAGACAGCCAGACTAACTTAACATGTGTAATATTAGCGAGAAGTTAGTTGATAAGGATTAGGAAGGAGGAGCTTGTGGGTAAGTAACAGCCGTACGGGTCGATCGATCAAAAGTCAATCTTCGCTTGGTGCGGTCGGTCCGTGGATGGGTGACCATCTATGTCATAGCGAGACTCCTCCGTGCCTCGGAAAGCACGTTAAGCTGTTGGTCCAGGTTGTCTTTTCTAGTTCTTTGGCAGTCGTTACGGGTAGTCAGAAACCAGAAAGTCTGACAACCATATTACCAAGGGGTATCGTGTTACCCGGTAAGTGGGTTGTAGAGCTCAGATGGACAGTCGCTCCATGTAAAACACTGGTACTCAGCTGCATCCGGTTAGGCTTGAAGCCGACCACAATATAGTTGGGAAAAGGCTAGGCGGATGATGAGGTAAGTAAGGATTGATGTTTGGCCGCATTTAATGTGACTAGGAACCCCCTCCAACATACAAAGAGCTATTAATTGACATGGAAAATAATAACTCAGCAAACAGTATAAAAATCATTTATTTATCTTAAAAACTATGATATATTAACTTAGTATATTTTATATATACACTCGAGTTACGACTAGTTTTCAACCTTATTTCAATAAAAATAAGGTTGACAACCAATCGAAAACAAAGCTGTTCAATACACAATCTATATTTTGTCAATTGATGACTGTCTGTTACGCGTTTCACGGTTAAACGGCTGAAATGACTTAGATGACATTGCGCATGAATATAGATTGAAACCTAGGAAAGGTCATAGAATATAGTTTTTGTCCAGATGTGTGGCGTAGGTACCCTTAGGATGCGAGTGAAACCACGAGCAACAGTTAATATTGTCGAAATATGAAGTTGCGAAAAAGGGATGGTGTTATTAGTATTATCCGTCTCGCTCACATTTATTGACAAAACAAGTCTTAAAAAGATTTTTTTTTTAATATTTTTTTATTAACTACCCTTTAAATAAAATACTAAGCTGATTATCATCAATTTGTACAACGCATAAAGCATTTAGCAGAAATTTGTAGTCATATTCAGGCAGTTTTTCTTGGTGTTGCAATATTTGTATAAGAGATAGGGATGAAAAAATTGTTTAAGTTAAGAAAAGTAATTAAGAAAAATAAGTTGGTTTGTTATGTATCAAATACATACATCTTGCTATAGGCCATTAATTTATTTTTAATTACAGCTTAATTATTTAGAAATATAAAAACCTTTCTTTTCGGTTTTGTTAATTTCGGGTGAAAATTGTGTTTTTACAAGACCATTAAAACAGCCTGTATTGATAAATCAAATATATTAATTTTCCTAATTCATTTATTTTATATAAAAATGCATACAATTTATACACACCAGTATGAAAAGGCTCTGATTGTTCATTCATTCTATTGATTATCATTCACTCATTCTATTGATTATCATTCACTCGTTCAGTTCACCATTGACGGCCTTTTATTGATTAACTACTAACAATAAGGGTGAGGTTACCAATAACAGTCCAAGTTATAGTATTTTACAATTTTAGATTAGATTTTTATATACATATATACTTACATACATAAAGCCTTGTCATATTATAAATTTAATTATTATCAATAACTTAAATAACATGGTTCTTCACCCTACTAATTGGCAATTGGCTAATAATACCAAGAATGAACGAATCATTCACTCATTCATTCGTTGACAGTGTCATGTTATTTATTAATGGATACGTGAAGAAAACTGTTCGTTGAGACGAACCTGGGTCCTAATTCTTCTAATTTAAATTCAACATACGGACAGACATACCATACTTTGACGATACAGTGTATGTAAACTAGTCTAATTGAAATATATATACTATTTTTATTGTAATAAAATGTACTGTTACTATTATGAAACTCAACTGCGATTGTCAAACATCAAATTGAGATGACATTACGAAATGACAGCTGTCACTTGTCTGTCATTTTATTATAGTCCGACATGGATCTCTATGAATATGGTGAAAACTGGAACTAACATTGTCATCTTGGAATGACACAGTTAATTTAAAAAAAAAAAAAAACAAATACTATTATAATTTTTTTAAATTAAATCATGACATGATAAATAGCAGTTTATTAATTTATCATTTGCGTCACAATAATAATTTAAAATTAAAAACAGTAGAATGTAATATTTTAACATTTAACACTCATTTGGATGTTAGTAGGTGGCTCCACAAGCCGAGACCTACCTGATTATTAGGCAGTCACCTCGGCCGATGGATATCTACAACACCAGAGGCATCGCAGATCATCATTGACCTTTCCTAATTAGTTCGAGAACAAAATCTAGTATTATCGAATACAGCTATATTTTTACTTGTACTGGGGTAAAAAAAATCCCTTGGCTGGTATCACCAAAAATGACATTTCAAGATGGTGGCTAGCGTTAGTTCACCTGTCAGCCACGTTCATAAATAGCCATGTCGGGCTATATCAGAATGCAAAAAAAATGTTATTAATATAATAAAATATCCTTGTTTGTCATTATCTGTGAAGTTTTTATTTACTTCTATATTTACTATTCTTATATTTTAAATGCATGATTTGTATTTTAGTTTTTTCAATATTTGTATGATGCTATTATTATATGTACTAGCAATATTGGTCACTTCGATTGGAGTAGTTAGCATTATAGTCTAGATGGGGAGGGGGGATAGGTCATGTACCACCCCTTTTATCTTATAAAATTAACTAAAAAATCTTACTTTTACACTGTAAGGAAATTAATCGAAGAAATTGGTTGCTTGCTGGTTCTCTATATACCTGTATTTAGTTATTTGATTGCTCTTATAATAATTGTTTCGCAGCTTACAAACAAGTATCAGTGAAGCTTTTGGTTGCTACACAGCCAACGGTTACTCGATCACAAAATGTTTGTTGAGAAGTCATTACTCATCTGGCTTTTGTAACCAACGTCTTTTATTGATCTATCTGAAGAAACCACGAAACACATGGTTCATTATCATCAAAGTTGATAGTTTCAGCTTCGTATCAAAAGCAGCATCTCTTGTGTTATGTAGTCTATGGTTGCCTAAAAGAAACTATGCAGCAAATGGTTGCCTAGCTCGCACTTCCATCCAACTGAAGTTAATATTTAAAGCACCGTTGCATATGGTTACAGTCTCTGAAGTATATGTAGCGTCAGATTGCGCTGAATAAACCAAGAAGCGCGTGGTTAATCAGCCCACGTACGTGTCAAATTG
This sequence comes from Pyrrhia umbra, assembly GCA_963891755.1. NCBI lineage: Eukaryota > Metazoa > Arthropoda > Insecta > Lepidoptera > Noctuidae > Pyrrhia > Pyrrhia umbra. The sequence continues at coordinate 1,969,302 of OY982944.1, forward strand.
TTTGGTTAACACACAACGTATGGTTGCCAGACTCTTACAGGCGGTGCTTTACACCGTAGAGTATGGTTGCCTGCTTTTGAAGTAAGTGTAGTTTATGGTTGCGCTAAAAAAACCAAGAAGTGTATGGTTTTTAGCTCACTATGAAGGTCCGCAGCGTATGGTTGCTGCCTCTCGAGTGGAGTTGCTGGTTGCTTAGAACCGTCCTTGCTTTTTAGCGTCGGAAGCGAACTTCCTGACGTGTACTATGTAGTCTAGCATTACAGTTGCAAACGCAGCGTCCAAAACAAATTGAGGAATTTTACCTGGAATTGAGATACAATTTATTCTTACTATAATCTGTACCAATTGATTTTACGAAAAATGTAAACAAAATTATAAACTACTAGCTGTTTCCCGCGGTTTCACCCGCATCCCGAAGGAGCTACTTCACGCACCCGGGTAAAAAGTAGCCTATGTTGTTCTTCAGGGTCTATTCTATCTCTGTACCAAATTTCATTTATATCGGTCCAGTAGTTTTGGCGTGAAAGCGTAACAGACAGACAGACAGAGTTACTTTCGCAATTATAATATTAGTAAGGATTTAGTTTTATTTTTCCCACATAGATAAATAAAACATAGATATATATGTAACTAAAGTAACTAGATCTGCAATCACCGAACACAATGCGAGTCATAAAGGTTAAGCCCACAGACATAATTCATGCTATTTTTTCGCTGTGGTACGCCACACCGTATTTTTCCTGGGAGTACTATTGCCATCCTTATCATACAGATGTCATGAACATTATGTTTCGGCTAGTGTGAGAGAGATAGATATAATTTTACATCAAAATGATTACAAGTTTCAAAGCTACATTTGCATTCTTAAAAATGGTTACGTTTTTGTTACCGCGTAATGTTCGGGATTGCATCTCTATTGATATATCTCGATGAAATAAAATGGCATTAAATGATGAAAGATGATGTTTAAAGCAAGAAATTGACATAAAAGCGCCTCCTTACGATTTGTTAATTTCTTTGGCAGAATTAGAACAAAATAGGTTTCAACTTTATTTATATTTTTCGTAAAATCAATTAGAACAGAATATAATGTTATAAATCCGAAAATGTGTCTCGTGCATTTGCTGCGCTTTCGGTCCGTAGATGGGTGACCATCTATGTCATACCGAGACTCCTCCGTGCCTCGGAAAGCACGTTAAGCTGTTTGTCCCGGCTGTCATTTGTAGATCTTTGACAGGCGTTACGGGTAGTCAGAAGCCAGAAAGTCTGACAACCAGTCTTAACAAGGGGTATCGTGTTACCCGGTAACTGGGTTGTGGAGGTCAGATAGGCAGTCGCTCCATGTAAACACTGGTACTCAGCTGCATCCGATTAGACTGGTAGCCGACCCCAACATAGTTGGGAAAAGGCTAGGCGTAGATAATTGAATTTTATATAGTACATGTTGATTGGTCAGATACTCAATTGTTCCTGGTTTGCCTATTTTCTTTTCGGATGGGAAATCATTAAATGACCCCTCCCGCCGTTGGTGGGGTGGGTGGGAGTGTCAGACTCTTACTGACTAAAACCCATCTATGTTCCTTCCTCAGCCCTTTGTATTCCGGGGGCGCGGTATCTCTTTCGAACGATGCAGATGATGGTTGAATTTTTTATTTTTATAGTACCCAATTGTTCCTGGTTTGCTTACCTTTAAGATCACAGCACATAAGCCATTGGAAGGTGGTGTGGGTCTCAATCTTGCCGCCCGAAGTCTGTACAGTTCGCGGCTTGAGGAACCAGCAGCCAACCTTATTTTGACCTCTGCAAATTTACAAAGGATAATTTAAGTTCCGCTAAATATTTACCTAACTCAGGGTATCCATTACAAATTCCAAAAATACGACACTGGCCGCGATTCTCTTGACACCATCTAAATTAAATTTAGTCTATAATTCTCTCTTTCCATCAACAAATATAAGAAAGGGATAGCAAACTTTTAACACCTGTCAAATTAGAAAAAAATAGTTTTCCTTACAAAATTAAACATCACGACGTAACATCTCGACTAAATTAACAAACCTGTACGAACAAAATGTCATCTGTCATTTAATTTGACAGCACTGAATTACTTGCTATCCTCTTCTTGTATTTCGCAATAGAAAAAGAGCATGATATTTTAAAATTAGTTTAGTCGTGTGTAAGTCAGAATCGGCACCATTGCCTGGATTTTAAAAACGGTCTTTTAGCTGTTTGGTCAAGTCGAAATGAAGTTTGATAGAAAGGGACAAAACAGTTCGATAGCTAAAAGAACCTTCTATGACGAATGGCGTTATTATGAATAAGAAGGGTAGCTTATAACCTGGATTAACATATAAGATACTATATGTTAATCCAGGTTTTAATTTTAATCCGGGTGCGCGGAGTAGTTCCATACTATAACTACTATACTAGCTTATGCCCTATACTATACTAGCTTATGGCCGCGACTTCGTCCGCATGAAATAGTGGTGCTCCTATTGGTCTTAGCGTGATGATATATAACCTATAGCCTTCCTCAATAAATGGACTATCTAACACTGAAAGAATTTTTTAAATCGGACCAGTATTAGTTTCTGAGATTAGCGCGTTCAAGCAAACAAACTCTTCAGCTTTATATAGAACTAGCTTTCCGCCAGCGGCTTTGCCCGCGATATTTTAGCCAATGGAAACAAAAACTTGACAAATTATATAGTAAAACCTTCTTCATTAATCACTCTATTTATTAAAAAAAACCGCATCAAAATCCGTTGCGTAGTTTTAAAGATTTAAGCATACATAGGGATATAGGGACAGAGAAACCGACTTTGTTTTATACTATGTAGTGAAGTATAGATTTGCTAGACAATAGACAATATTTAGCAATATCCTAGGACTTACCTAACAAGATCCCTATGAGGCGGGTACCCAGGCACGGTGACGCTAACCCCGCTACTGATGTAGCTGTGTGGGTCTGACGTCACCACCTTCCCCTCCTGCGAGAGGGGGGCGGTGCAGCGCAGGATCACGAAGTCACGAGGAGCTATGATACCCCTCCCTCCACCCGCTGTCACCTGGTAAGATAGGTCTACGCCGGGACCTACTTCCTGGAAGATAGAGGGTTAACGATTTAACAATAAAATAGATATCAATACATATAAAATGCTTTGTCCTGAATGACTGACAGATCAACGCACAGCCTAAACCGCTGATCGTAGAGACCTGAAACTTGGAGGGTGTGTTCTTTGTATGACGTAGGCATCCAATAAGAAAGGATTTTCACAAATTCTACCCCTAAGTGGGTGAAAAAGGGGGGCCGTTCCGCCAGCGGCTTCACCCGCATGGATTATACGAAGTCAAGATAAAAATGTCAGTTTCATAGAAACTTTGAACCCTTTTTCAAGACCTTAAGGGTTGAATTTAAGAAAATTCTTTCTTATCGGATCCCTACGTCATACAAAGAACACACCCTCCAAGTTTCAGGTCTCTACGATCAGCGGTTTAGGCTGTGCGTTGATTCGACCTAATTATTTTAAGCTTCAACATACCTTAATGAGTTCACTCTTCAATATGGTGGGGTTCCACTCAGGCAGTTTGGTAATGTTGTCTTTGAATTCCTCGTATAAAAACTTTGGTGGGGCTTCCACTACACCCTGTAAAAGAAAATGAGTCGGTTAATTAAGATCAATTCTTCTTCTTCTTATCGTGAGGGCTGCAGGTATTTTTTATTATTTTATTGTTTACTAGCTTCTGCCAGCGACTTCGTCCGCGCGGAATAGTGGTGCTCCGCTCCTAAAGCCTTCCTCGATAAATGGACTATCTAACACTGAAAGAATTTTTCAAATAGGACCAGCGGTTCCTGTGATTAGCGTGTTTAAACAAAATGACAACATTTCCCTTCGCTGCTCTGCTCCTATTGATTGTAGCGTGATGTAAAGTATACTATAACCAGCTCAGGAGTATGAAAAATAATTGTACCACGTTTCGTTAAAATCCGTCGAGTGGTTTTTGTTTCTATAATGTTTATACAGACAGACAGACAAAAATTTTACTGATTGCATTTTTGGCATCAGTATCGATCCCTAATCACCCCCTGATTTTGGAAATATATTTCATGTACAGAATTGACGTCTCTACAGATTTATTATAAGTATAGATAGATTATTTTTAAACTTTGCACCACACTCGGAATTTCTCCTGTGTCGTGGGTGCGTTTACAAATATTCATTACACATGCACAAACACCCAGACCTGGAACCATTTTAGTTGTCCCGTGCGGGAATCGAACCCGCGACACGCCGCGCAGCAGCCAATTGCTCAGCCACTACGCCAAACGTGCCGTCAAACTACTAACCTAACAAGCCCTAGTGTCAGAGTATACTCAAACCCGCCTGACGGCCTCTGACATGGAATTAGGTATTTGACCACCAACTAAAATGTAATAAAATGCTGTTTCATTAAAAGATTCCATAGAAACAAAACGAAGTGTCGAAAAATAAATTAAATCAATGTTAAAATAAATAACATCCATGCTTTTAAAGTTTTTGGAAGGGGAATTCTCTATCCTTGTCACGCGAAACATAATTTGTTCTAGGAAATGTCGAGTTATACAGCGTTTTGACATAATGACGTCATAATTGCATCGTGCTCTCTTTTTCTAGCAATGACTTTTTAAATGCTTATTACTAGGCCGTTTTATAAGATAATACATTCGTATTTTCACTGTTGTTAATCTTTTCGTTAATTAGTTATGTATTTCTAATAAAAAAAATACAGTCAAATAACCAATTGTAACAACGACTGCTATCAAGATAGAATCGAATCCGAGACCTCGTAAACAGCAGTCGCATTATGCGACTACAAACCTCGCCTAGTTACGTTAGCCTAACGCCTAGAGGCCAACAATACAATTCATAATGACGAAACAGACAAACATTTAATTAAACTAATCTAAGCGGCTTATGTAGAAAATATTATTATGTCAACGCATGACAATGTCATTACTAATCCGAATTATAATTAAGTAGGCTTTAATTCTGATACAATATCAATGCAAATGACAGATTACTGTTTTATAATCATTAGTTTTGTGTACCTTCTAGCTTTCTGCCAGCGGCTTCGCCCGCGAGGGCTATATGAATTCTCAGCCCGATCGGTTTAAAATTTGACAAAGTTTCATACAAAGTTTCATCCCCTATTTTATCCCCTTGGGGGTAGAATTTATCAAAATCCTTTCTTAGCGGATGCCTACGTCATAACATCTACCTGCATGCTAAATTTCAGCCCGATCCCTCCAGTGGTTTGGGCTGTGCGTTGATAGATCACTATGTCAGTCAGTCAGTCACCTTTGAGTTTTATATATATTTAGATTTAGTATTATTACAATACCTATAATAATACTAGAAGATCCGGTAAAATTCGTATCACCTATATCTATGTTAACTTTTTCTCACCGTTTAAACCATCCCAGGATTACGACAAACATTTCAAAACAAATATTAGCTACATCGAGCCAACCGTTCTCGAGTTTTAGCGAGACTAATAAACAGCAATTTATTTTTATATATAAGATTTCTCCAGACCGACTTCGGTCACGGCCAATCTCAATGTAGACTAGCCAGGTACGCAGGAGATATTATAGTGCACGCACACTTGCAGACACAGGTGCACTCTATTCCCTCACTCTCACAGCCCTCAGGGTCGGCAGTCCGACACGACCGGGGAGAGATCAGGCGCAGGACCGTCAGCGACAAGTGCTCTCCGAGGCACGGAGGGGTAGGTAGAGCTATGTTCAGAAAAACCGGCCAAGTGCGTCTCATGCCACGCGCAGTAGGGTTCCGTAGCACGTTTTAGTTGGTCGACTATAACTCTGCAACCGGTTAAGCCTACTTAGCCGTGATAGTTTTCCTTTTAAGTTCATTACATGTGCTATGTCTGTGATTTTTTTCATAATTTTAAGGACCGCCATTCAAAAGTTAGAGGGGGCGACGGAGACGCTCGTATCGAAAGAAAATTTACACCTTAAAGCTATATTTCGCAAACGGATCCCTAAATCGAAAAATGTTCTTCACACACCTACATTATTTTTCAAAGACCTATCAAATTATACCTCACACGACGGGATACATAGAAAAAAAAGATTCATCCCCACTTTACGTGTTTGTGAGCTACCCTAAAAAAAAAACATAATTTTGTTTTACCACTTTGTCGGCGTGGTCATTGTATATATGCATACTAAATTTCAGCTTTCTAGTGCCAAAAACCTCTGATCTATGCTGCGGACAGACAGACAGACGGACATGGCGAAACTATAAAGGTTCCTTCTCGTCTACGGAACCCTAAAAACGGTCACCCATCCACAGCGCAACTTGACCTTGCTAATCTATCGATCCAAACCGCTGTTACTTAGCCACGAGCCCCTCATGCCATAATTATACTTACAGTAAACCTATACACCTTCCCGAACTGTTCAGTTCTCTTGGACTCGACCACGTCACCCTTGGAGCCTTTCTTCTCCACAGTCCAGTTAGGAAGGTTGACGATACGCCAGGCGTTGTGCATGCTCTCCTCGGCTTGGGCCTTGTACTCGTCGATCTGAGGGCAAAATATTACAGGTGAGTCAAATCATCTGCCATCTGCCTAGCCTTTTCCCAACTACGTTGGGGTCGGCTTACAGTCTAAACGGATGCAGCTGAGTACCAGTGCTTTACATGGAGCGACTGCCTATTTGACCTCCACAACCCAGTTTTACCGGGTAACACGATACCCCTTACTAAGGTAAGACTGGTTGTCAGACTTTCTGGCTTCTGACTACCCGTAACGACTGTCAAAGATCTACAAATGACAGCCGGGACCAACAGCTTAACGTGCTTTCCGAGGCACGGAGGAATCTCGCTATGACAAAGATGGTCACCCATCCACGGACCGACCGCGCCAAGCGTAGCTTAACCTTTGATCGGTCGAACCGTGCGGCTGTTACTTAGCCACGAGCTCCTCATGAGTCAAATGAGATGTTAAAAAAAAACATGGCAAGTGTATGTCGAGCCATGTGGGGTTCCGTAGTACATTTTATAACTTGGCCGTCTATACCACGTGAGATCTTAAAAAAGTGCAATTCGAGCCACACGTAGTGTAGGGTTCCGTAGTACTAACTTGGTCGTCTGTACCATGGTAATTACCGTGTCTATAAAGATACGAATCGAAATGAAATTTAAGTACCACCTGCCACACTTGAACGATCTATCTGTAACTACTATCGTCTGACACCCCTATGATGATAATATGTCATGCCATGGAGTTTCTTGCCGGTTCTTCTCCATAGGACCTACTTTTTGGAACCGTGCACTTAATTTCTAGCTTTGACGTTTTAAAGAACCTGTAATTGATCTACATAAAATAAAAATATTTTGACTTCGACTTTGAAACAAATTTGTGTGCGGAGAAGGTACATGATTTTTTAAAGATTTTATTTTACCACTTTGTCAGCGTGATTATTATACCTGTGCCAAATAGCAACTTTCTAGAGAGAACCGTTACAAAACTTTAATTTAGCGTACCTCGCCATAAAAAGGTCAAACTCCTTACTAATTTGGCTAGATCGCCCACCGTTTTTTTTTGCAATTTTATCACTAGGCTACCTAAATTTGGATTATGCATGCAAAGGATTAGAAAACATGTTTTTTTATCTCACATAATACACATACGATAAGAATTTAATAACTTTCCGTTAGCCAGTCCATTTATTAATTTGATTACAGCAACTTTTTAAATTGATTGCATAATTATCCTTAATTAGGTTAATTTACCTACAGATAAATTATAATACGATGATAAAATATCTTATTACGTAGTTTTTGAGTTGCTAGGGACATTACTGCATGTATAAACATACTTCCACCATAATAAAGAAGGCCGTAAAGTTTTTTTTTCGATATTGAGTGCAAGACATATTAATAATCAGATTTTTTCCCTGACTCCAAATAAGTATGTAACTCAATAAAAAAAAATGGTATCACTACATAGTATAAAACAAAGTCGCTTTCTCTGTCCCTATATCCCTATGTATGCTTAAATCTTTAAAACTACGCAACGGATTTTCATGCGGTTTTTTTTAATAGAGTGATTAATGAGGAAGGTTTTAGTATATAATTTGTCAAGTTTTTGTATCCATTAGTTAAAATATCGCGGGCGAAGCCGCTGGCAGGAAGCTAGTTAAAAAATACACGCATATTCCTTACTAGTTTTGCGCCAGTGGCTTCGCCCACATGGGCTATACGAATTCAATTCAAAAATGTCAGAGTTTCATACAAAATTTTACCCCCCTTTTTCACACCCCTAGGGGTAGAATTTCGGAAAATCTTTTCTTATCGGATGCCTACGTCATACAAAGAACACACCCTCCAAGTTTCAGGTCTCCACGATCAGCGGTTTAGGCTGTGTGTTGATCCGTCAGTCATTCAGGACAAAGCATTTTATATGTGTAGATAGATTAAGGCCCAAGTTCACCGACCGGTTTAAGTTAATCGGACTGTAGATAACAGTCCGATTAACTTAAACCAGCTGTTTACCATAAATTCAAACTTCCAACTTTCGCTGGGTAACGTATTTTTTGAGATTTTTATTCCAGAAACGTTCGATTGCCAAACCGGGGTTGAACTAGAAGTGGGTAACACGAAAATGCCAGCTTCCTGGTAAAAAAAATCATTTTTGTTTAACGGGCCGATTAAGTAACCATCTATTGGTGAACTTGGCCCTAAGTCCTACCAAGGACTGCCATCACCCATATCGTCGACCCTGGATTAAAACTATAAAAACCCCGGACATTTTGAATGAGTTTGATTATTTCCCCGGACACTTTTTGATTATTTGTTTTATTTTATTGCTTGCCTTTCAATCAAGCGGGATCGGATCTGAGGTAAAAAGTCCGGGATTTTTCCGGACGCTCTTTGAAAACCCGCCCCCTAAACTAGGACAAATCCGGGAAATCCCGCACGAATGGCAGCCCTATACCAACGTAATAACACTTACAGTCAACCATTCAGCATGGAACTCCTCTTGCTGAGCACTATTGAAGAGTAGCTTCATCCAATTGGCGACAGAGAAGCCAATCTTGCTCAATTTACTCTCATACTCTTCCTGGTCCTTCGCTTTCTCCAACTCTTCAACGTGCTTTTCAATTTCAGGGTCGTTCAATGGCGGGAGAGTCGAAGGTGAAGCCGCCATTTTGAATTTTATACTTTTATTTTTTGACACTGACACTTGTTTTTTTTTAATTTTGTTTTTTTATTACGCACTGGGCTGTTAAATTTATTTTTTTGTTAGAAACACAACCGTTTATAGTAAAAAAATATGTTTTTTTTTTTAATGTTTTTAATATTATTCGTGTGTGAAGATTTACTGCGATTTAAGTTATTTATTAGGATTTGCATAAAGAACAGATTCGTTTAATGCAAAATTAAGATAGAGGAAATGAATTAATGATGCGAAATATAGGTAAATAAAAAAAATGTGCGTCATCAGACAGATTTTAAAATGCCAATTAAATACAGAACTTATCAGCAATCTAAGGCCAGATAAGTCTGCAGCAGATTCTTCGAAAGAATTACCGCGCCCCTGGAACACAAAGGGCTGAGGAAGGAACATGGATGGGTTTTAGTCAGTAAGAGTCTGACACTCCCTCCCCACTCCACCGAGAGCGGGAGGAGTAATTTGATGATTAACCATTGGCATTGGACCACCATTACTTGATTGAGAGCCTGATGACTTTCCGTTCGGTTCCGAATAGTTCCGAAAGTCATAAGTCTGACACGCCCTTACGGTAGAACGGCTGTACCGATTAAGATGAAATTTGAAATGGAGATAGGTTGATACCTAGGGAAGAACGAGAACTTGGACTTGTATGCGAAAGTGAGTTTGTTTGTTACGCTTTCACGATAAAACGGCTGAACACGTTTGGATAAAATTTGGTACGGAGATAGATGGGACGGTTATAGGTTACTTTTTATCCGGGTACGTGGAGTAGTTCCCTCGTGACGCGGGTGAAACCGCGGGAAACAGCAAGCAATTCTAATCAATTATCTGTACCAATTGATTTTACAAAAAATAGAAACAAAGTCGTAACGTATTTTGTTTTAATTCTGCCACAGAAATTCCGGCGCATTTATGTCAATTTAATGCCCTAAACATCATCGTTTATCATTTAATGGCACTTTATTTATCTATGTGGGAAAATTTGAACAAAATAGGTTATGATTTTGTTTAAAATCAGACTATAGTTGTTACATTACACTTAGTTGCATAGGAACAAATAATACCTCTTTACATCAATAAACATTAGTAAAGATATCGAGGGTTAAAGTTCTTACAGACAGCTACCATTGGTTTACGACCTTTGTTCCTCAAACAGATGTTTATTGTATAATGATATGAGACAAAGACTGGTTAGTAGGTACAGTCAAGGATAATTCACTGGCATAATAGTTATCGCTTTTAAGAAGCATCTATTCATAAAGTTTTAATTATCTAATTTAATTAAAGTTTATTTATATCTATTAATAAAGTTTTTAGGAAACAAAATGTCTATTAATAAAGTTTTTTAGGAAAAAATGTCTATTAAAAAAGTTTTTAGGAAACAAAATGTCTATTAATAAAGTTTTTAGGAAACAAAATGTCTATTAATAAAGTTTTTAGGGAAAAAAAGTCTATTAATAAAGTTTTTAGGAAACAAAATGTCTATTAATAAAGTTTTTAGGAAACAAAATGTCTATTAATAAGTTTTTTAGGAAACAAAATGTCTATTAATAAAGTTTTTAGGAAAATAAAGTCGTTATAAGGTATTGAATTCTGATCATAATTACTTATTTATGTTCATACAAACGGGTTTATCGCATCCTGAAGGAACCAGTTCACTCACCCGGATAAAAAGATTCTATGTGTTAATACCGGCCAAAAATAAATATTACTGCACATATTTATTCTGTATTAATTTATAAATAATCTTTTAAAAGTACTATTATTATTTAATTAAACACTTCATAAACAATGGCAATTTATTATTTTATTTATTTAAATAAAACACGTTTATTTTAATTATTTAAATAAAACACGTCTATTTTAATTATTTAAATAAAACACGTTTATTTTACTACTAACGGTTGTGTGAAGCGTGATCGTTTCGCAAAGTACAATGATAAACTGTTTGGTATTGTCTAATCTTTGTGTCATGTATGTTAGTATATGATTTGTTATCTTTGTGTTGGCGTTAGTCTGGTACGCTCGGGAGCACAAGTTATTTCATAAATGATAGATAATATTTATTTTGCAAATCCTTACTAATATTATAAATGCGAAAGTAACTCTGTCTGTCTGTCTGTTACGCTTTCACACCAAAACTACTGGACCGATATAAATGAAATTTGGTACAGAGATGGAATAGACCCTGAGGAACAACAAAAACCTTTTTACCCGGGTGCGCTAAGTAGTTCCCTCGGGATGCGGGTGAAACCGCGGGAAACAGCTAGTATATTATAAAATAACACTTTTACTTGCAATTTTTTAATAGCTAAATGAGGCCGGTGTTTCCTATCTGACTACCTTGAGAAGAAACACCGAAACAAACTCAAGGGTCAAAGTCTCTTTTAAGGGACATTATTCATAATTATTAAGTAGCTACTAGATATTTACAGCGGTTTCAATCAAAAGAAATTATTTTATATAGGATTTTTACTTTACCCCAGGTTTCAATCATCAAACATTTTTGTTACTATTTTAAGCAAAAAACTACAGTATGGATTTAGACAAAGTATGGATTACACATAGTTTACAACATGGATTAACAGATAGGATACTTTTTAACCGGGGGCGCGAATAGGTCCATTAGGATGCGGGTGAAACTGTGGAAAAGCTAGTAAAAAAAACTGCTTTTACAGGGAAAATGTCATGTCTTTAATTAATTTTATTTTTTCTATTTTGTTTGATTTTTTATTTGTTAACTATCTACTAATTGTCTACTACTTGTGCGTGTCCAGAAATAAATGCTTTTTCTTTCTTTCTTTTTTAACCCCCGACGCAAAAAGACGTGTGTTATAAGTTTGACGTCGATGTCTGTCTGTCTATGTGTGTCCGTCTGGCATCGTAGCTTTCAAACGGATGGGCCGATTTCGATGCGTTTTTTTTTTCATTTGAAAGCCAGTTTCCTTGCGGTGGTTCTAAGCTATGTTTGGTTAATATCAGTCCAGCAGTGTAAGAGTATCAGCTTTTATGTAGCTGTCCCGAATTTATGCATTCATGTGTATTACAATTGAGTAACGATAAACACTAGCGGTTAAGAGGTCAACAGATAATGCAACAATTAAAATACAAACTAGGTCATACAGGAACGCAGACAGACAGATATAGACCCAAATTTAAAAATAAACATTTGTATCTAAAATAACGGGTCGATGACCACTCACTACATATTATAAAACAATGTCGCTTCCTGCTGTCTGTCTGTCCTTATGTGTGCTTAGATCTTTGCAACTACAGCCTGTCCCTTGCTGTCCTCCCCCAGCGACGCCCTAAGCCGAGGCCCGTACCCCACTAGGGGGTGCCCTTAGCGTGGAGTCGCTTAGTTTTATAAGTTAAGCCCTGGCTGGAGGCCCTTAATTCATTTAAGGCAAGGCCATTAATTTTACAGACAAGCCCGGTTAGGCAGTCGACAACCTTCTAGGTTGACCTGCGAGATGCCATACAAAAAAAATGGCGGTACCTAGTAGTAAAAGCTAGTATTTTTTATTTTGTTTTTTTCGGATGGGAAATGATCAAGTGACTCCTCCCGCCATGGGTGGGGCGGAAGGGAGTGTCAGACTCGTACTGACTAAAACCCATCCATGTTCCTTCCTCAGCCCTTTGTATTCCAGGGGCGCGGTTACTCTTTCGAACATCCCGCAACCCCGGCACGGGTCAATGACCAGATATAACAAAAATTACTTCGTAAAAGTTATCGCATACAGGTAGACCCTTGCAAGAACTCAGGTAGAACCTTATTAATAACAAGCTTATGCTCATGTCTTTGTCCGTGTGGTCTATATATAATATTTTAGTATTATAAGAAAAATATTTCAATTAATTAGTACCGTTGTGCTCGTGCTCTTCCAAATTTTAATTCGCATAAATAAAATGTGGATAACGTTGTTATTGTCTGTTCCAATAGATTTTGAGAAGAACGTAAACAAAGTCCTTACCTATTTTGTTTTAATTCTGCCACAGAAATTAACAAAATGGCGTAAGGATGGCGCATTTATATCAATGACATACTCCAAACATCACCATTCATCATTTAATGAGGTTTTATTTAAATGAGTGGGAAAATTAGAACAAAATATCATCGTTTAATATTTTCATTCATTTATTTATCGGGACTATTTAATGAATCATTGTGAAATTTCCATAATTACATGGTAACACTATTATGTTTCCCACGGATTCACTCGCGTCCTAAGGGGACTACTTCGTGCACCCGGATAAAAACTATCCTTTGTCTATCCCTCGATTTCAATCTATTTCCATACTAAATTCCATCTAAATGGGTTCAGCAGTTTAACCATGAAACATGGATACAAACAGAATTACATTTGAATGTATAATTTATTTATTTTAAAGTAAAATAAATACCTAATATTTGTTGTCAATCACAAAAAAAATAACTTGAATTTTTGTTCAACTGAGTGTAAAAGTGTAAACATTACGAAATCTACGGCAACCCATTGTTTTTTTTTGTTTCAAGCATTACTGTAATATCAGTGTATTACAAATAGATAACAAAATAGATAAGTTTTTTCATTGCGTATATTTGAGAGCAATAAGCCTCTATCTATTGTGCCAACCGTGTTTTGTTATCTTTCACAAGAATATTATTTTTTATATACCTCTAACTTAACTATAGTCTGTATCAAATTATTTTACAAAAAATGTAAACAAAGTCGTAACCTATTTTGTTCTAATTCTGCCACAGAAATTAACAAAATGGCGTAAGGATGGCGCATTTATGTCAATTTCATGCTCTAAACATCATCATTCATCATTTAATGCCATTTTATTTATCTATGTGGGAAAATTTGGACAAAATAAGTTATGATTTTGTTTACATTTTTCGTAAAATCAATTGGAAAAACTACAGACTAATATAATATTTAGTTTTTTTAGACACATTTTTTGTTCCTACATCGATGTATTTATAGATTTCTAAGAAAAAAAAACCTCAAGCGAACTCTTAAAATAGTTTCAATCAACCAACAAAAAAACAACACGAAATCCAGTCACGTGCGGCCAAAAAAAACTAGCACAGCTTAATTTTTTCGAAAAGATTTTTAATTAATTTCATAAACACTTCGTTCACAAATGTACCGATAAGACCGATAGTTAGAATTATCGATACGATTAATGTATTATGTAAAGATTTTAATATTCACGTGTTTTTTACACTTGTTCAACGTTATTTAATGACGCGACGACGCTTTCTGTACGCGGTCCGTACGCGACTGCGTAGCCACGCGTGTTTGTTCGAGTTATAAGCTAATTGCTGTACACTGTCGTGCAAATTTAGGGAGGCAGTTGTGTGGGTTGGACAGGAAAAACGTGTTCGGTTATTAAATTATTATTGTTTACAATATTTTGGAAGGGTCGCTCATTAATTAAAAATATGTCACCCTAAAGTTATTATTGTAAAATTAACTGCATACGTCAATGAACGAATGATTTTCACGTGACCCTTGAAACCATAGCAAAAATATACTAAAACTATCACAAGTCAAAATTTATATAGATTTTGGTCTACTACATAATATTTTTCTGAACATTATGCAGCATTCTTATCATTAATTACTTTTTTTAAGAGATAATTATAATTTATTTTATTGCATACTAGCTTCTGCCCGCGATTTCGTCCGCGTGTAATAGTGGTGCTCCTATTGGTTTTAGCGTAATGATATATAGCCTATATCCTTCCTCAATAAATGGGCTATCTAACACTGAAAGAATTTTTCAAATCGTACCAGTAGTTCCTGAGGTTAGCGCGTTCAAACAAACTCTTCAGCTTTATTATATTAGTATATAGATTTACATAGGATTCCAATCTCTCTCTTACTAATTTAATAAATGCGAAAGTAACCGTATCTCTCCTACGCTTTCACGGTAAAACGGCTGAACCGATTTAGATGAAACTTGGCAAGGAGATAGATTGCAAACACACACCATCATAAGTAGAATGTTTATTATCTTTTAGCATGGAGTGACTAACAAAAATAAACCAGACAAAAATATCTTTAGGTTTAAAAGGGCTTATAATTGAACTTTGCATCGTGATTTCAGTACAAAAATATACCAATCACGTGGCTAACGCACACAGTCTATTAATAAAAAAAAATTGCTTAGTAACCTAATCCAATGCATTATCGTTACACGTGGTAATTAAGTTCAACGCGCTTTAGTGTCGATAACAAGCAAAAAATTAACACTTCCTCTCTTAAAATTAAAGCCTTCTAACTACTACAAAAGGATTGTAATAAAAACTTTTTCTTATTTATAAATAAATAATTTATCTATAAACTGCGCTTTGCGCGGTTGGTCCGTGGATGGGTGACCTATGTCGTAGCGAGACTCCTCCGTGCCTCGGAAAGCACGATAAGCCGTTGGTCCTGGTTGTCATTTGTACATCTTTAACAGTCGTTACGGGTAGTCAGAAGCCAGAAAGTCTGACAACCAGTCTAACCAAGGGGTATCGTTTTACCCAGTAACTGGGTTGTGGAAGTCAGATACGTAGTCGCTCCATGTAAAACGTTGGTATTCAGCTGTATCCGGTTAGACTGGAAGCCGACCCCAACATAGTCGGGAAAAGGCTAGGCAGATGATGAATTTATAAATAAATAACTTTTTCTCGCTGTTACAACCGCGACCCTAGGAAACTACTAAACGCGTCCTATTAAAAGTAGCCTATTATTTCATGGCAGAGACATATCATCATCATCATCATCATCAGCCAAAAGACGTCCACTGCTGGACATAGGCCTCCCCCAGAGAACACCATACTGACCGGTCCTGCGCCGCCCGCATCCAGCGGACTCCAGCGACATATAATAATAATAAATGCCTGACCAAATTAATATGCACGACGTTGTATTTAGTATACCAACCGTTTTGACCTTCACCAATGAATAGTCGAACTCATCACGGTATATATTTTTTTACGTCACGCACTTAACTATTCTCACTAATATTAATTATAAATGCAAAAGTGAGTTTGTTTGTTTGTTACGTTTTCACTGGTATAACGGCTGGACCGATTTACTTACTACTTATGTATATGAAATTTGGTGGGTAGAGAAACCTGGAAAAGGTTAATGGATTGTTTTAAACCGGTGCGCGAAAAATGACGTATTATATATAATACTAGCTGTTTCCCGCGGTTTCACCCGCATCCCGAGGGAACTACTTAGCGCACCCGGTTAAAAAGTAGCCTATGTTGTTCCTCAGGGTCTATTCTATCTCTGTACCAAATTTCATTTATATTGGTCCAGTAGTTTTGGCGTGAAAGCGTAACAGACAGACAGACAGAGTTACTTTCGCATTTATAATATTAGTAAGGATTGTTAAGGATTTAATAGTTTTTTTACTCAGCCACGAAACCCTACTAATACGACTACAGTACGTTAAATTCGCGTCATCAAAGGCGTTGCGGTACTGTAGGGAGATATCTTAATACTGTGACCTTACTCAACAGACTGCAAAAACGATAGCTCCTATTTTAATTCGACTTTCCCTTAAGTCGATTAAGATTCCCTTAAGATTTGAAGAAAAAAAAAATATTACTTTGACTTTGTATCAGTCAGTCAATCGTTATCCGAGCAAGGACTATTGGTTAATATGCTTAGATTAATCTCAATTGATCATCAGCGGCCTCTTTACCTCAATCAGGTCTCGTTTATGCCGATAACTGACCCATATGGTAGTAGAAACAAATAAGTACGATATCTTTATACATATTTGTTTGTATGTGAGCGCGCCCACACGTATGCGTCGTCGCACACACACACATTCCCGATTATAATAATCTGTACTAATATTATAAAGAGGAAAGATTTGTTTGTTTGTAGGGTTTTAACTGAAAAACTATAGGACCGATTTTAAAAAATCTTTCACCGTTAGAAAGCTACATCTTTACGGAGTGTCATAGGCTATATTTATTTCCAGAAATAATTAGGGATCCCTACTAAAACTTAAATAATGTAACCCAAGGTGAAAAAAATAATCCACGCGGGCAAAGCCGCGGGCGGAAAGCTAGTCATATATATTCTGATCCAGCCTGTCCCTTGTTGTCCTCCCCCAGCGACGCCCTAAGCCGAGGCCCGTACCCCACTAGGGCCCTTAGCGTGTAGTCGCTTAGTTTTGTAAGTTAAGCCCTGGCTGGAGGCCCTAAATTCATTTAAGGCACTTCACAGGCAAGCCCTGTTAAACAGTCGACGACCTTCTAGGTTGACCTGCGAGATGCCATACAAAAAAAAAAGCACGCACACACTGTCAACATATATCGCTGCTAAAGATGCGCCAGTCGTGGCTAAGCAGTACATAACCTCTAACTACAAATTATAAGCGACAGCCCTACGTGTTTAGGCTATTATCGCTCGCTCGGGGCTCGAGTTTACCTACTTATTTGTTTCTACTATTCCCGTATTGCGTATGGTTGACATAATTATCTGTGGACACAACTATGTTGCAGTCTGAGAGTTCTTTATTCTTAAACTGGCTCTTTCCTACGGATCCACTCGCATCTTGATAAAACTACTTAACGCACTCGGATAAAAAATAACCTATGTCCATCTCCAGGGTCCTATTTATCTCCATACTAAATTTCATCCAAATCGGTTTAGCCCCTTTACCATATAATCATAACAAACTCACTTTAGCTTTAGGATGCAATAGTGAGTTTGTTTGTTACGCTTTAACAATGAAACGGCTGAACCGATTTGGACGAAATTTGATACGAAGGTAGATGGGACACTAAAAAAGAAAACATAAATATTCTAATATAAATCTAACTAAAATATGGCGTCAAAAAATTCTTCCTCATCGCCGTCAACTGGAAGTGTACCCAAGAGGCTGGCGGCATTGCCACGTTGGATGGCAATGCTTAGCCTTTGGCCGAAGTAAAAGCCAGCCTTTGGGTCACAGGAAGTGTCAACAAGCCGCTTCTTCTTCTCTTCTTCCTAATGTAAATACTTCATCTATCTAAATAAATATCAAACGAGTTTTAACTCTGAAGGTCAAGTAGTTCCTTCAAGACACGGGTGACACCACATGAATGAACTAGTACCATAAAAAATATCCCAACATACCTGTTCCTGTGTCAGTATGACCTGTTCCCCAGGCCTCCTCGGCCTAGGACTAGACTCCGGAGTCTCGACTGGTGAGAACCACTTGACGGTAGACTCGGCGTAGTTGGACTGGCCTGCTGAACCGTGAGGTGGGAGGAGGGGTGTCCTCTCTGATGCACCGTGGTGGACTGGGGGAGAGAGGGGGGTCTTTAAATTGTTTGATCATCATTGGCCTATTGTTTGCTGGGCACAGGCCTCTTCTCATACACAGAAGGGATGAACATTGATCACCACGCTTGCTCAAGGCGGATTGGCGATTTCAGACTTTTTAGTCCAGGTTTCCTCACAATGTTTTCCTTCACCGTTAGTCAGTGACGTCTAAGATATACTTAAAGTACATATGACTTTAGAAAAGTCTCATTAGTACTTGTCAATCTATCATTCATACTAAACTTCATCTAAATCGAGTCAGCGATTTTAAATAAACAAACAATTCAATTAGACAGAATTTTAGCTAATATCTTAAATGCGAACGTGACTTTCTTATGCTTTCACGATAAAACGGCTGTTGCGATATCAATGAAATTTTGTATGGAGGTAGATTAAACCCTGGGGAAGGACAAGGAATAATATTTATCCTGGTACATAAAGTACTTTCTATAGGATAAGAGTGAAGCAGCGGTAAACAGCTAGTCTAAAATTAGGTCAAGTTTTTTTTATGGTGGGTTGGCGAAGATTCTTTCAGCATACATACCTATAGACTCCAGGATCTGCTTGGCCTGCAACTCCTGGGGTAACACCCTGAAGTCCAGGAACCACGCCTCGCCCCACGCCAGCGTGAAGGAAGTCAGGATTAAGAACACCTCGTACACTGGTTGGACGGCGTTTGGCCACTGTTGGGTAAAAAATTGGCATTAGATTATTATTCATCATCAGCCTATATATTGTCCCACTGCTGGGCACAGGCCTCTTCTCACACAGAGAAGGCATGAGCATTATCACCACGCTTGCTCAAGACGGATTGGCGATTTCAGACTTTTCAAGTCCAGGTTTCCTCACGATGTTTTCCTTCACCGTTAGTCAGAGGTGTCGTAAGATACACTTAGAAAGTATATATGACTTTAGAAAAGTCACATTGGTACTTGCCAGGTTTCGTACTCGTACACGAGAGGCAGGTGTCTTAACCACTAGGCCACCACGACTTGTTATTATTAGATTTTTATTAGAGTAAATGTTTTGTGAATTAAAACTGAACACAACAATTGAACCCGAGAGATGTCGTCGTTTTTATAACAAGTATTAAATCAAAAATTAAAAAAAACCCCTAAGCAAAAATTTCATCAATCATTTTGGAAAAGAGCTGATATTCTTACACTGCTGGACCGATATTAACCAAACATAGCTAAGAACCACCGCAAGGAAACTGGCTTTCAAATGACAAAAAAAAACCGCATCGAAATCGGTCCATCCGTTTGAGGGCTACAATGCCACAGACAGATACACACACAGACAGACATCGACATCAAACTTAAAACACCCCTCTTTTTTCGTCGGGGGTTAAAAAGGTCAACGTTAGGACAGTACGCCGTCTTTGGGGTCCGTTAGTATATATGTATAACTAGTTTACGCCAGCGGGTTCGCCAGCGTGGGCTATACGAATTCAAATTAATAAAAATTACAGAGACTCATACAACTTTCTCCCCCCTTTTTCACCCCCTTAGGGGCAGAATTTCGGAAAATCCTTTCTTATCGGATGCCTACGTCATACAAAGAACACACCCTCCAAGTTTCAGGTCTATACGATCAGCGGTTTAGGCTGTACGTTGATCCGTCAGTCATTCAGGACAAAGCATTTTATATGTATAGATAGAGTACTTACATCAAATACAAAAACTTTGGCTATTAACAATGCACAGGTGCACCCCGTTGATAACTGAAACAAAACAAATATAATTAATTTATCAGTAAACATCATCATCATCTGCCTAGCCTTTTCCCAACTATGTTAGGGTCAGCTTCCAGTCTAAACCGAATGCAGCTGAGTACCAGTGTTTTACATGGAGCGACTGCCTATCTGACCTCCACAACCCGGTAACACGGTATCATTTGGTAAAACAGGTTGTCAGACTTTCTGGCTTCTGACTACCCGTAACGACTGTCAAAGATCTACAAATGACAACCGGGACCAACAGCTTAACGTGCTTTCCGAGGTACGGAGGAGTCTCGCTATGACTAAGATGGTCACCCATCCACGGACCGACCGCGCCGAGCGCAGCTTAACCTTTGCTAATCTATCGATCACCTGTTACTTAGCCACGAGCCACTCATATAAAGACACACATATCGACGGTCCCTACGTACAAAAGGACATGTCGAAAATGGCAGTTCTTTTTGTATCGCACAATAGGCTTTAGATTGTCCACTTATTCATTGTAAATATAAAACTTGTTCTCATATACGATTTGTAAATGACGTTAAATACGTAATATTAAAAAAATATATACAGGTATATGCATATGGACAATCTAAAGCCAATTGTGCAATAAAAATAAACTGCCATTTTCGACATGTCCTTTTGTACGTCGGGACCGTCGATATATATATATATACTCACAGCTATAATACTCCAATTATTTATATACAGGACCGCGTAGAAGAGGAGCAGCACCACGAACCGACAGACAGCCACCATCACTATATCGAACAGGGAACTCTTAACATTGTACTGTACGATTTCTGTGTTCATTATTTGTTGTAGAGTCTCGCCACGCATCTGGAACGAAAGATATTTTATGTATATATTACTAGCTTTGCGCCCGCGGCTTCGCCCGTGTGGACATTTTTTTTACACCTTACCCGCCCCGCCGTGGGTGGGGAGGGAGGGAGTGCCAGACTCTTACTGACTAAAACCCATCCATGTTCCTTCCTCAGCCCTTTGTATTCCGGGGGCGCGGTAACTCTTTCGAACGTCCCGCAGCCCCTGGGTTACATTATTCAAGTTTTAATAGGAATGCCTAATTATTTCTGGCAATAATATAACCTATGACACTTCGTAAAGATGTAGCTTTCTAACGGTGAAAGATTTTTTTAAATCGGTTTGGTAATTTTTGAGTTACATCGAAACAAACAAATCTTTCTTCTTTTTAATATTTGCATCGACTACTATTACTACTACTATAGACCGATATATGGTAAAAAGGAACCTTTGTTTCACTTCTCTATGTCCGTCTGTCACAGCTGATTATTTCAGGACCTACTAATGCTATCGACTTGAAATTTGGAACAGTTTTAAAGAACAAAATGTCCATGTGGGAAAAGGGGTTTAAAATTTCAAAGTACATATTATGTACTAGATCATGTGGGATATGATATAAAAGGTCTTGATCTGCACATTCATGTACATTTTGTTTTGTTTTCTTGTATGTCTTTTAATTTTCGATAGACCACCCAGAAAGTTTAAGCAGCGAAAATCTAAAATAAAGTTAGGGTTGAAAAAAGTAGCAGTTTTTAAGTAATCAGAAATTATCCTTCGTTGGTAAATAATATTTATTTTGCAAATAGGTTATAAAATAACACTTTTACACGTCAACATTTTTTAAAAGCTAGATGCGGCTGGTGTTTCCTATCTGACTACCTTGAGAAGGGACACCGAAACAAACTCAAGGGTCAAAATCTCTACTTTAGAAATAATAGTCAAAAACTTACCATAACACATATAAGCCACATAAGACTAGTAAACAGCAGATCGAACGTGACGAACAGACAGAAGAACCGCCTCACTGTAGACATCTTGCCCTGAGGCCGGTGACCCGCCACCAGGTCATCTGACACCAAGTTCAAGGATGTCGAGTGTGCTGGAAAAAAGAGACAAAATATTAACTATAGTACCAATTGATTATACAAAATATGTAAACAAAATCATAACATCTATACTTATAATAAATCTGTAGAGAGGTCAATTCTGTACATGAAATATATTTCCAAAATAACAATCAAGGGGTGATTAGGGATCGATACTGATGCCAAAAATACAATCAGTAAAATTTTTGTCTGTCTGTCTGTATAAACTCTATAGAAACAAAAACTACTCGACGGATTTTAACGAAACTTGGTACAATTATTTGTCATACTCCTGAGATGGTTATAGTATACTTTTCATCACGCTACAATCAATAGGAGCGGAGCAGTGGAGTGAAATGTTGTCATTTTGTTTAAACGCGCTAATCTCAGGAACCGCTGGTCCGATTTAAATAATTCTTTCAGTGTTAGATAGTCCATTTATCGAGGAAGGCTATAGGCTATATATCATCACGCTAAGATCAATAGGAGCGGAGCACCACTATTCCACGCGGACGAAGTCGCTGGCAGAAGCTAGTATTTAAATAATATCCTAAATTTCCCACATAGATAAATAAAATGGTTCAGAGCATGAGATTGACATAAATGCGCCATCCGGGAATCAAACCCGAGTCCCCGAAGTCGCGGGAGTAACCGCTATTTGTTTCACTAACAGATTGGCTAGCCCTTTCATTAAAAACAGCTCAGCACCTTACATCTTGACTTTCATCAATTACAACACTATCGAAATTAAATTACACTAGCGTTGAATAAAAAAACTTATTAAAAACGGTTCACCAGTTTAGGAGCTACAATGACATCATTTGCCTAGCCTTTTCCCAACTATGTTGGGGTCGGCTTCCAGTCTAAACCGGATGCAGCTGAGTACCAGTGTTTTACATGGAGCGACTGCCTATCTGACCTCCACAACCCAGTTACCGGGTAACACGATACCCTTTGGTAACACTTTCTGGCTTCTGACTACCCGTAACGATTGTCAAAGATCTTCAAATGACAACCGGGACCAACAGCTTAACGTGCTTTCCGAGGCACGGAGGAGTCTCGCTATGACATAGATGGTCACCCATCTACGGACCGACCGCGCTAAGCGCAGCTTAACCTTTGATCGGTCGACCCGTGCGGCTGTTACTTAGCCACGAGCTCCTCTTAGGAGCTACAATGACACACAGATATAAACACGTTAGTCGTTGGGGGTTTAAATTAATACTTACTCAGAGTCCTGTGGTGTGGACTAACGCTACTAAGCAGGGACTCGGCCGCCTCCCGAATGTGGGGGTTCGCCATGTTGACCTCTGGAATAATTAATTAATGATATTGTTTACAACAGCCACACAATTAGGTACTAATTCTTATCTATATACAGGGGTTCTCAAACTGTGCGTCGTAGAGAGTAAACAGGGCCGCTGTGTGTCGCTTTTTAGGGTTCCGTAGTCGACAAGGAACCCTTATAGTTTCGACATGTCCGTCTGTCTGTCTGTCGGCGAGATAGCTCAGAGGTTCTTAGTACTAGAAAGCTGAAATTTGGTATGGATATGTACACTTATCACGCCAACAAAATGGTTAAATAAAATTATGAAAAATATTTTTTAAGGGTAACTCCCATACACGTAAAGTGGGGATGAATATATTTTTTTCTCATGTATCCCATCGTGTGCGGTATCATTGGATAGGTCTTTCAAAAATAAAGTAGGTATGAGGAAACCATTTTTCGATTTAGGGATCCGTTTGCGAAATATCAAGCTTTAAAGTGCTAATTTTTGTTAGATTCAAGCGCCCAGGAACAGCTATACATAGAGGGGGGGCCTCTATGAATAGCTGTCCCTAGAAATGTGAAAAAAATCACAGACCTAGCACATGTAATGAACTTAAAAGGAAAACTATCGCGGCTAAGTAGGCTTATCCGGTTTTAGTTTTTTGTGTATGGCATCTCGCAGGTCAACCTAGAAGGTTGTCGACTGCTTAACCGGGCTTGTCGTGTCGGACTGCCGACCCTGAGGACTATGAGAGCGAGGGAATAGAGTGCACCTGTGTCTGCGCAATCGTGCGTGCACTATAATATCTCCTGCGTACCTGGCTAGTCTACATTAAGACTGGTCGCCGTGAGAGATTGTTATTGTACCCAAGTTTGGGAACCCCTGATCTTTATTCTTTACATGTTATAAAGAGGTATAGGTTGTATTTAAGGGGGTAATCTTTGCTGTGGAATTGTTCTAGATTGTTACCGCGACACAGGAATGCAAATGGCATTTGAAGAAACATGGATAGGTTTTAGCCAGTAAGAGTACTGATAGTCCCTTCCGGTCCACCAAAAGGGGCAGGGGGGTGACAGTTGCCTGCACATTTTGGCTGGATCAAAGTTAGTTTTTCATTCAGTTTAGAAACTTTAGACCAAGTGAAGTCACACAGTAAGGTAAAATGTTTAGATAATAATTAAAAAAATACTACATAATTATGATCTAACTAAATCAATATTCAGATAGGTTTCTTAAAACTGACTATTTAATTTACTATGAGATTAGACATTTAATCGCACCGTACTTACCGTTTCTTCAAACGATTTTGAGCTCTATTGCTAAGGTGACATGACAAAAACAGAATGCAGAATATATTTGTTATTGTAAACATTATTTTGCTTTAAACACCATCCTTACCAGTAGGGAATAGAACTCAAAATCGGTTGAATAAGCTGCAAAAAGAGTTGGGAAGTGTTTCTAATCTTATAGTTAATTTTTGTAAATGAAGTATATTTAAAAATATGGTTATATTTTTTTAAGACATGTCCAAGTCTAGCATATTGCTTAGTACTTGGAAAAACTGAAAACGGTATAATACTTTGATGGCTTATAAATAATAAAAACTATAAAAGAGACAATATTGTTTTAACTGTCCATTATAAAGCAATAACAATCATTTTATTGACACATACTTCATGTGTGTACTGTAATGTAAATTGTAAGTGTAGTGTGATAAGAAAATGTGTGGCAATTACAATATTATTAAATAAAATATATATTTGCCGTATGACTGTGAGTACTGTCAATTTATAATCTTACTTGTAAGGTTTATAAGTTGACGAAAAACTGTTAACTGTACCAACTATTTACAATATCACGTATTAATTTTCGGTAGTTCATAATCGTGCCGAGTCAAACCGTACGAACGATTATAAGCTACCGAAAATTAATACGTAATATTGTAAACAGTTGATTCAGTTCACAATTTTTCGTCAGTTCATAATTTAACGTGTAAGATTATAAACTGACGGTATTCGCAGTATTATGGTGACATATACATGTAACTTGAACTAACTGACCGATTCATTAACACAGTGCCTAAAGCACTGGGGCTACTCGAACCCCACTTATTTTTATTTAATCTCGCGATTAAAAGTGTTAATTTGATGTTTAGATTTTTTTTTGTAATTATATATTGTTACATGTGCAGTATCTGGTTGTAATCAGGCGAGGTCGCAGCCAAATATTTTGGGGGGGATCATCAACAACCAAAATTGGCCGAAGTGTTGGCCAAAGCTGAAGGTTTAAAACAAGCTCCTAAATTGAACAATCTATTACGATTATCGACCTATCAAGGAGTAATTTTTTACATACATATTTTTTTTATTTTTAGTTTAATCAATTATTAGACGTGTACGATTTTGGGGGGGTCATGCCGCCTGAGACCCCCCCCCCCCCCTATTAATTCGTCTAGGAAAGAAAATCCACAGCTACACGCACACTAGTGTACTTTTTTTTAGTCTCGTCTTACTGACTCTATTGCCAATCTAACCCTAGTATAATAAATCTATGATTATATCAATCAATTAGTAACATTCAATTCAATTAAATCAACTGTAATTCAATGAGCCCAGCCACAGATGTTATCTTGAAACCGATGCCCGATACTGTTGTTTGTCAATAACATATTAATATGTAGATAAATGCTTTATATTTAGTCGAAAACAATTTCGATGATTAATTGGTTTTAGTATCGTGACAAAAAGTTAATTGTAAATTTTTGTAATTAGCAACTTGATTATTCTTATATTATCTTTTTGTTACAAAATTTTGTTATTAGTCTGTAAGATTTCCTCAAACTAATGAAATAAAAAAATATATAAAAAACGGTGTTAAATAAAAAAATCTTTTAGGCTGAAAATCAGCACTTGTTGAACGTTAAATTTACAAAAGACAGCCCCCAAAATACCTGCCCGTCACCACTTCCTATGTGTTTTTGCTAGGAAGAAGTGGTGCAACAAACTCCCCAGCAACATATGTCTGTCTGTAAGGTTTGAAGGACCAGATTTCTACAATATCAATAGGAGAACAGCGGAGTAAGTACACAAGCACAGAATAAATACTCATAATACAAAAGAAACTATACAAAATATGTAAGTGGTATAGAACAAGCATTTAATTTATAAATTTAGTAAAAGGCTGCATCTCCCAGGTGCCTTTCCTAAAAGGAAAGTTACAATGACTTGTTATGTAGAAAGAAACTAGTAGTATTTCTATAACATGATTTATAAATTAAATTAGACAGGTACCAATATAAATTATGTTAATTTTCTGTTGGAAATTGCATAAGTCATTGATTTCTTAGTTTTTAATACCCCACCCCTAATGACCCACTGACTTTTTATTTTATTTGTTCTTTATTGATTAAATTAAAACTATTAACTGACTTCAGAATTGCAAAATCATGAATTGTATAAATTAAAATTGAATGTTGTTGTAAGACTTGTTAATTTCATATGATAAAAGTTTCAACAAGTGTCATTTTATTAATAATTAAGTAGGTGAAACATGATATGTAGCCAGATTGAATGTTACTATGCAATATTTCTGCTAGTATTTAAACAGATAACATAAATTGGAGCAGTAAAATGTATCTTATAACATAATTTGATAAATAGCTATTCATTCTATTCTGTCATGAACAAAGATTTATTTAATTAAAAACAAAATCATGTCGTAAATAAAAGATGGACACAGTAGGATTACGAAATAAAAACATATTAACGACCTTCAAATTATTTACAATTTTTTTCTTACTAAAGACTTCTTTAATTTGATTTAATTTCAACTTTTTTAATAAATAAACAATGCCATATTGATTTTTCCATAACATAGTGAAAGAAGGCAATGGTATCACTTATTCATCCTAATAAAAAAACGTAATACAACAAAGACTTACTTGTTTTGTACTATCAACAACACTTTTAAACTTAAATTACGAAATGCATAACTCGCTGGGCGTTGACATAAATGCAACTGTCAGGTTAGATGATATAATCTAAGCTACATCTCGTTTTATAGTACACCAATTAGAAATTATTGTTATCAAACAGTTCAATTGTAATCAAATTTAGCACAAAAGCTGAATAGAAATCTCAGTCGAGGGGTGAACAATTGTGAACGCGTTCCTAGTTATTGGACAGCAGGATAGAATAATGTCAATTCACACAAGTTAGAGATAGACAGCAATACTTTAATGATTTTAAACGTATTATTCCTGAAATGGAATGCGACAATAGTTGACGCATAGTTTGACAACTACTTTTGGCGTTCCATTCCGCAGAATAACTGTTTATTTTTACACAATTACCAAATTCATTTTAAATGTTTAATCTTAAATAATAAATTATGTTTTCAAATCTTAGAACAAAAAGATTTCGTATAAAATTTAGAATGATAGCTATCATTTTATGTCTATCAGAATAATAAAAGCAGGAACTGCAAGTTGACGAAAATCGATACGTTATTTGGAACGTTGAGCGGGTAAGAACGGCGAAAAAAATTACTGAATTATTTGTAACTTTTACAGAGATGCCAGATCGTCCCAAAAGGGACGATTTTTGTCCGTTTAGACATATTTACGTCCCTTCGATGTCCGTTCATATATTCCGTCCTTTTTTCGTCCCTTTTCAAAAAGCCAACTATATTAATTTACTTTCTTATAAAATAACAAAACGCTGTTTTAAAAATTACAAAAATGCGTAAAACTTGTAAACATGAAACGCACGGTGTGTGAATGCAACCACAGATTACATACACTACAGATGTGATGGTTTCCTTTTTTTGCTTAGTTTCCAAATGGTCCGTTTAGGCACTGCAGTCGCAATCTTGAGATGACAGTTTTAGCTATTTAAACATAATCTGAATATGTGGCATTATTGATATGATCTATCTAGCTAGTCCCTAGTTGTCCTCCCCAGTGACGCCCTAAGCCGAGGTTCGTTTCCCACATTAAATTAGGAATATCTCTGCTTAGCAAAACCTACAGAACCTCTCGCCAGATGTTATTGCTTGCAAAATCACAGCAAATCTTTTGATTAGCTCTTCATCCAGCCCGGTAATAGCTGCAGTTTTATTTGGAAACTCGAAAAAAAATATTGCTGTTTTCCCTTTTTGGTATTTTGGTTGTAAGAAAAGTATTAAAACTCATTTTGTGTTCCTAAATATCGAGCTAATAGTTGTTTAAGTATGGGTGTACTATAAACCTCTGCCTACTCCTTCGGGGTTATAGGGGTGATGCTATTCTATGTTACGAGTTTTTCCTCAACTTCGAGGATTTTAAAAAATATTGGCAGCGATAACCATAAAACAGAGTATGCCAAAAAACATAAATAATTAGTACTATAACTACCTGTAAGGATATTACGGTTTTTCTTGAGATAATTAGATTTTTCATATTGGCTTCATACATTTTTTTCGTAAAAAAAATTATAATTCCGTCGTCTTTGGGCAGAATTAACTCAGTTATCATTTTTAGGGTTCCGTAGTCCGACAAGGAACCCTCATAGTTTCGCCATGTCCGTCTGTCTGTCCGCGGCATAGCTCCGAGGTTCTTGTTACCAGGAAGCTGAAATTTGATATGGATATGTATATTTGCCACGCCGAGAAAGTGGTAAAATAAAATTTTGCTAAATTTTTTTTTAGGGTAGCTCCCAAACACGTGAAGTGGGGATGAATATTTTTTGTTCGCATACCCCTTTGTGTGGGGTATCGTTAGATAGGTCCTTCAAGAATATTATGGGTATGTGAAGACCATTTTTTGGTTAAGCGAGCCATTTGCGAAATATCTAGCTTTTCAGTGCAAATTTTTGTTCGATACGAGCACCCCCCCCCCCCCTCTAACTTTTGAATGGCTAGACGTAGCACATGTAATGAACTTACAAGGAAAACTATCACGGTTAAGTAGGCTTAACTTGTTACAGAGTTATAGTTGACTAACTAACTCCTACTACGGAACCCTACTGCGCGTGGCCCGACACGCACTTGGCCGGTTTTCTATATTCTAACAACTAATAGAAGCGATATCCAGCAAAAAATCTAGCACTTGCAAATTGAAATCCCTCCGTCTATGAAAGCCGATTTTCAGCCCACCGTGTGCTGTTTGTTTTACTATTTGCAAATGCAAGCGTGAAAAGACTTTACAGTAAACCGAAAAAGATCAAGATGGAAAGCGGAACCCGCCTCAACACCAATATTTTAGTATCATTCAATCGTAAATTCGTAACAAAATTAGTATTTCTCCAGCCGTCCTTTTTGTCCAAAAATCGTCCTATTTCAGGTAGTGAATCATCCGAAAGTCGACGAAGGTACTGGCAACACTGAACTTTTACCTTTACGGGAAAAACATAGGTATAAAACAGGGTGTATTTCTTCGATTAATCAATAATAATGTCACTATAGCCTATTCATTCACTTTAAAAGTTAACAGGATTACTCGCATTTGAAGAAAGGAATATAATTATGTATAAACCCTGTACGAATAAAGATTTTGATTTGATTTGATTAAATTAGCAACTAAGCTTTTGAAATTAAATGAGACTATGAGATGGCTGGATAGATTACTGGGTTTTTTACTCGCTGTTAATTGGCCACGAGTTCCTATAATTATACTGATTATAATCAGGCCATTTTTAAGGTTCCCTACCCAAAGGGTAAAACGACACCCAATTACTAAGACTCCGCTGTCCATCCGTCTGTCTGTCTGTCACCAGGCTGTGTCTCATAAACCGTGATAGTTAGACAGATGATGTATTTCTGTTGCCAATATAACAATATGTACTAAAAACAGGATAAATTGAATATTTAAGGGAGCTCCCATACAACAAACGTGATTTTTAGGGTTCCTTACCCACAGGAAAAACGGGTGTTTTTATATTTAATGGTACGGAACCCTTCGTAGTAAAACGCAAAACATATTATAATATTCATCCAATTTATTAAAATTTTACAACAATCACATAATAAAATACAGATAATTAAAATTTGGACCTGCTTTGGTTTCTAAACTAAATTAAAATAAAACGCCGTAATGATAAAGACTGATTCCACTGTCAATAAATAGAAAATCCAAACTAGATTATTAATTTAAAATGTAATGAACTGAATGGAATAAACTCTTTATCGTATTTGTTTTAATTTATAATGCTACATGAAGAAAAATAATTAACGTGCCCGAGCCGAGCAATTTCCACACATAATTTGCGTCGGCCGATATAAAAATTATAATTATACATTTCAATATTTTTTCTGAGAGAGTAACCCCAGTTATAAAAGTCAATTTTAGCCATAAATTTTTCGTTTCTTGTCAATTCAATGAATTACAATGAGAGCGAAAATTAGGCAGTTACTTATTTAATATTATCATTTAATATTTTTTAAGAAGATTATAAGGGAAGGAGCGAAGTAACAAGTATGTTTGATAATTTACAGGTGCTGTTTCATATATTTTAATTGTAAATATAAAAATTGAGACACAACAAAACATATTTTATGTTCATGCTTTTTATTTTTTATACTACTTAGCTGTATCTCACGGTATCGCCCGAATCCTGATGGAACTAGGAACTTCATGTATCTGTATAAAAAATATCCTTGTCCTTCGTTACGGTTAAATCTATCTCCATACCAAATTCTGTTCTATCGTGAAAGCGTAACAAACAGACAGACAGACAGAGTTATTTACGGATTTATACATATTATTAGTGATTCCAAAACCATGAACAGTCAATTTACATAGACTTGTAAAACGTCGCGCCGTAAGCTTGGCGCCTATTTCTCAAATTATAGCAATGCTGCATAGCAGCAAACTAGCTATTAGAAATCCTAAAGTTTGTTTATATTATAGGAATTTAATTACTATAGCCTGTACGTGTACCAATTGATTTTACGAAAAATTTTAAACTAAATCATTATCTATTTTGTTCTAATTTTCCCACATAGATAAATAAAATGGCATTATAATATACATATTATGATGAACGGTGATGTTCAGAACATGAAATTGACATAAATGCGCCATCCTTGCGCCATTTTGTTAATTTCTGTGGCAAGATTAGAACAAAATAGGTCACGACTTTGTTTACATTTTTCATAAAATCGATTTGTACCGAATATAGACGAATATTTTCTATTAAAAGATCTTTTGAAAATAAAAATGGATAGGTTACATTAAATATAATGGGCAATGTCTGTACTCTAGTCTAAATAATCAGTTTTGTGAGCGGGTTTCAAATACTTTTCGAAACTCGAAACCACCAACAACCATATCAAAGATAAATTTATGTTTTAAATGCATAAATAACAATTAACATTATCAAAGATATGATTAAAGTCATCAATTCGTAAGAAGCGAGTATATTCCATTCCAGAATCGCTTTCGATACAAGTACTTTTTCGAAAGTTATTCATGCTACGCCTACAGGTGTAATCTCACTAAACCCATTGAATTGTCAATTGATTTTTTATTTCTCTTTGAGCTATTAAACAATTTACTTCAGTAAAATTTGATAACAGTTCATACAATTAACCTTTTGATCGCCTGAACATAAACGCACGCACACGGCCCTCCACGCCTAGCCACAATATTACAAAGTACAAATACATATTGTTGCGGCGCCTAGCGCTTTCACAATAGTTTGTAAATCTTAAATAAATGTCACATTGCTATTACACTAATTAGGCGTCAAGAAGTGTACATTATTGTATGGCTAGCATTCAAATTAAAAATACTTTTTAACTTATTATATTTGGCTTTAACATGCCTAAATATACACAACATATAAATTTGTCACATAATTGTCGTCAGCGTAGAGGTACGCGCTTGCATATCACGTGTATATATGTGTTGTAATACAGTTTATGATATTTCAAATGGCTCAAAATCTCAATACCATCTAGTAGTCCCCACCCTATTATCGGGAGGGTCTTTGACACAGCAGTAAGAGGCTAGCACTCCAATGGTAGCGAGGCACAGTGACAGCAAGCTGACTCCACAAACAGCTCCTGAGGTGATGTCGTTTAATGGCGTGCCCGGTTTCGGTTCCACGGACAATAAAATGAGTAATCCGAAAGCGCTGAGTAGCGAAAACGACGAAAGGACTATGTAACCTGTGAATTAAAAATAAATGATTTACATAAAGTCTACTTCGAAATTTTATTGATCATGCTTTAATATCTTGAAACGGAGGACAGATTGTTGAACACATCTAATTAATTTTAGTATCTGCTGTTAGTCAGTGACGTCTTTAGAAAGTACATTATGACTTTTGGAAAAGTCACATTTGTACTTGTCAGGTTTCGAACCCGCACACTCGTACACGAAAAACAGGTATCTAAACCAGGGCACAACGACTTTCGACTTAATACGACAGTAATTACCTGCCTAAGTTATGTTTAAATAACATGATTATAGAAAGTAACGTGATTTTCATTATATTAAGTACTAGCATTCCGCCAGCGGCTTGGCCCGCGTGGACTAAATGAATTCAGATAAAGATGAACCGCTTTTGTGCAAACTTCACATAAACCATCTACTAAATAGTCCGAACAAAGCCTAAACATTTGGTTTGGATAGGTGAGCCCATTTTGAGTAATAAAATAACAACGAAAAGTGGTATTGATTTTTATATATATTGATTCTTAGATGATGCTCAGCTCACTCGTAGGCTCTTAACCTAATAACTTACCAGATATATAATTTCTGTTAGGCAATAGTTGTTGTCTCTTTGTCCTGAATCCTAGTAGTCCTAACAGAAAGCAGGTGAACCCAGCGAGCACGCCGAAGTCTAGGTAATAACGCCTACCAATCTGTAATAGCAAAATGTTGCAAGTTAAAAACATTGCTTACAAAAAAGTTCAGGTAAAATTAAGCGCTGTTTATTTATTTGTTTAAAATAACAATCAACATACTCACACTATAACATGTACTGATTTCAAATTAATGTTATGTTATAGCTACTTGAAAATGTTAAAAAAAGCAATTGTTAATTGTTCATTGAATAAATATCAATCAAAAACAATATTGGGAGGTATAGATGCGTCAGTATTTTCACTCGCTTACGTTAAAACATGCAAATTTTGTTGAAAATTGGCACATGGTTTACAACCTTAGTTAAATCATGAGGTGTTTTTTACCCCGCCATCTGGACCCAATTCGAACACATCTCTCTAATCTTGGTTATAAGCTAGTTATATAAAAAAATTAATCCCTATTTCCCTTGGTCACTGCATCACGCGTAAACAGCTGAATCAATTTGGATAAAATTTGTAAAGAAGATAGAGGGGACCCTGAAGAAGGCTTTAGGCTACTTTTTATCTGGATGCGTGAAGTAGTTCCGAGTAAAACCGCGGGAAATAGCTAGTTTAAACATAATAATTCAAGGATGCTTACCGCATACATCATGTAGAAGCTCAACCCAGCAGTCAGGCCACCACACATGGTGAGCATGATGGCCGCTATGAGCAGGGAGGCGGTCGCGCCTGACAACGTTTTGAGGCTTGAGAATGATTTGTATGTCTCTTCAGAGTAGACTGACGGTGGTGAGGCTACCCTGGAATGTGGAAGAAAAGAGGCTATAGAAATAACAAAAGCAAAAAAAATGAACAAAGAAAAACGAATGAAGAAACGAAACTACCTATGTAAATCATTATGGGGGTATTTTGTTTTAAACTTAGATTATATACATGTCTAGATGGAGCGTCAAGTGCGCGCAAACGTGTCAAAAAGTGTCAGCCAACGATTTGCTCAGTTACGAAGTGCGTACGTAACCGTCGGTAAACCTTGTCGTAATTAATAAGTCTATTATTTTTATGTGATTTATGGGAGAATTGTAGTAACTGTTATCATTATTTACACACACAGAGACGTATACGCACAGTGTTAAACGACGCCTGCACACATGCTTGAAATTGTTGACTCGTTTTCTTTGTTATGATTGTAGCGCGACGCTCCATCTAGACATGTATATAATCTAAGGTTTTAAACGGGAAATTATCACATGACTCCTCCCGCTGAGGAGCTCGTGGCTAAGTAACAGCCGCACGGATCGACTGATCGGTCGGTCCTTGGCTTGGTGACCATCTTTGTCATAGCAAGACTCCTCCGTGCCTCGGAAAGCATGTTAAGCTGTTGGTCCCGGTTGTCATTTGTAAATCTTTGACAGTCGTTACGGGTAGTCAGAAGCCAGAAAGTCTGACAACCAATCTTACCAAGCGGTATCGTGGTACCCGGTAACTGGGTTGTGGAGGTCAGATAGGCAGTCGCTCCATGTAAAACGCTGGTACTCAGCTGAGACTGGAAGCCGACCCGAACATAGTTGGGAAAAGGCTAGGCAGATGATTCGTAGACCGGACTCGGTTTTGCAGGTTACATAATATACGTAGATCCTCGGTTTTTGCGTCTTAAGTATCAAGAAGTAGGTAGGAGGTAAAATTATGAAAAAAAAGCTTAAAAAAAACTATTTCACACGTGCGAAACAGCTGGCGCATTACGATAGCGGCGATTTTATGTAGAAGAATTTTATTATGACACACATAATAAACTGCAGTTTCAAGTCAATAGGTATGGTTTATTATAAACTTAAATCTATATGCGTAAACATAAAATAAACAAATGTTAATTTGTCAAGAACAAACAAACATGTGTTGTTGCTGATGTCTGCTTACAAGTAACAAGCTATTTCCCGTGGCCTCACTCGTATCCCGAGGGATATTTCTGTGTTATTTATGCATTTATAGTTAGTATCGAAACACACACTATCAATGTGGTGGCCTAGTGGTAAAAGCACCTGCATCTCGTGTACGAGTATGCGGATTCGAAACCTGGCAGGTACCAATATAACTTTGCTAAAGTCAAAAAAATTGTGTATCTTAGATAACACTAACTAATGGTGAAGAAAAAACATCGTGAGGTAACTTAGACTTCAAAGTTCAGCAGTGGGACAGTAAATATACCGATATCGATAATGAACTAAACTGTAAGGTGTAATCTAGCTGCTAGACTGAAAGCCAGGTTTAACATAATCTAAGATATATGCTACACAAAGTAAAATGTCAAAAAAGAAATAAAAATATATTTCTAATTACATAAACTATTGTATAAAAATTACCTTGGAATAATAACAGCAGTGTTCTTATCCTTCCTCTGGCTCTCTCTCCTCCTATCATAATCCCTCCTCTCTCTACTCATCTCCCTCTCCAAATCAAAACTCCTATCTCTACTCTTATCTCTAAAACTCGTCACGAACACATCATGTCTGTCAAACCCTGGCAAGTTATCTGCCAACTTCTCTGGCAGACCGTAGTTCAATTTCTGCTGAGCCTTGGGCGATATTGGCGAAGTTGGGGCACTGGTTCTAGAAGTCAAATTGGCACAAGACTTCGAAGGAGTCACTCCTTGCGTAGGAGTACTTGAAACGAATTTTCTTGGAGTGTCAGAGTATTTGCTGTCGAGAGATTTGTTTGGCGTGATCCTCACTGAAGGCTGGCTCGCGTAGCTTTTTAATTTCCTCGGAGTAGACAGCAACTCGTGTAGTTTTTGCGTGGCTATCAAATTCTTTTTCGACATAACAGGTGATGTGAAAGTAACATTGCATTTCCTCGGTTCGTCTTCCTCAGAAGGTATTATAGCGTATCTAAGCGTTCTTCCATTAACAGTTTTCACAATTTCAGTCGGTATTTCCTTTAGTTCATTTTCATCTGGTCCATCAACGTTGTATTCTTCGATTTCCTCAGCTTTCGCCTGAATTATCCTCTTTTTTGTAGGCGAATAATCTACAATGTCGTCAAAATCTTGGATCACTTCGTATCTGTGTTTTGTTCGACTGTCTTCTAAGCCATCGTCGCTGTCTGCTTGTCTGTCAAACCTGGACCGTCTCTGCTGCTTCAACTGTGCCATTTCCAAGTCTTCGCTCCTCGTTCTACATCTCACAGATCGTGTAGGCTTATAGATTAACGAAGATTGTCTTTGAAAACTCCTGTTTTGGAACTTGGGAGGTTTCGGCGGCAATTCGGGAGGCTCCTCTCTGTATCTCGGAGCTCCAGCCGGAGTCATGCGTAGCGGATTGTCAGAAATATCAGTCCTCATGATCCTGTTGCCTATTTCGATTTTTCTCGGTGAATTGGCGCCTAAAGGAGGCATCCGTTGCCTTTCGGGCGACACGATTTTCGTCATACATGTTTTTTGAGCGAAAACAACCTCGCTTTGTGAGCAAAATGCTGGATTTGAGTAATATTTGTACACGATTTTTGGTGAATCCATATTTGTAAGCGTAATGTTTCCCCAGTAAGTAATTATTAGTGCATGATTCCTGTTCTGTAAGAAAAGGGTGGGCTTTGAGCGTAACCGTTTAAGTTCACTGCTTTCTTAAACTTAAACACTAGGTTTTTTAAGGAATCATATTCACTTAGGTACTTAAATTATGTTAAAATTATTTGTTTTAAAGATAAACTTATTAGCAAAGTATGTTTTGAAGGTGATTTAGATAATTTTTAAACCATTAATTTTGGTATTTTTTAAATTTTTCGTTCACTTTTAAACAGTGAAGTGTTTAACTTAACCACTCTAGAACTATACTAAAATATAAAAGATAATCTATTATTATTCTATTGATAACACGCACGTCTATCCAGTTCAACGTATAACCGTCAACTGTAAAATAATTCCTTTTTCAAAAAAACACCGGCGTCGGAAACGGCGCTCGCGCACCCCTGCAAATGGGCACGCGCTGTTTGAATTCCAATTTCAAAAAAAGTTTACCAAAACCAATTGTCACCTTATTTGCTTCAATTTAAAGTTGAAAATCCCTCGTCTGTTACTTTAAATTGAATGTTACACAATAGACGATTAGTTTATTGGGATTTATATCTTATGTTTAATGACATAGGGTAGGAAATGGAAAAGCTGTAAGGTTTTATAGTAAAACTGGTATACCTTGTGCAATTATTGAATGAACATCACTAAAAGGTCTGCGACAAGGGGTCGTGTAGTTAGGGCTCCAATATTTTGTACAAAGGTTATACCTATATTTTACGCAGTAAAAGTACTTACTACTTATTACGTAGTTACTAATACTTATCATACTATATAATCTAAGATCATCCTTACTATCCTTACTAATATTATAAATGCGAAAGTAACTCTGTCTGTCTGTCTGTTACGCTTTCACGCCAAAA
Source organism: Pyrrhia umbra (assembly GCA_963891755.1). NCBI lineage: Eukaryota > Metazoa > Arthropoda > Insecta > Lepidoptera > Noctuidae > Pyrrhia > Pyrrhia umbra. The sequence goes on from OY982944.1 coordinate 2,006,965, forward strand.
CTACTGGACCGATATAAATGAAATTTGGTACAGAGATAGAATAGACCCTGAGGAACAACATAGGTTACTTTTTACCCGGGTGCGCTAAGTACTTCCCTCGGGATGCGGGTGAAACCGCGGGAAACAGCTAGTATACCTATTAAAACCTATCAATGATACTAATATAATAAAGAGGTAAAGTTTATGAGTTTGTGAGGTTGTAGGGGGTAATCTCTGGATCTACTAAACCAATTTAAATAAAATTTGGTACAGAGATAGGGAAGACCCTGGAGAAGGTTATAGGCTATTTTTATCCGGGTGCGAGAATTAGTTCCCTCCTAAAATATCCTATCTCCATGTAAAACACTGATACTTAGCTGCATCCAGTTGGACTGGAAACCGACTCCAATATAGCTGGGAAAAGGCTAGGCAGATGATGATAACCTCAACAGGTGATTTTAAAATTAATTAAACTAACTGCCAGTACCTAGCCGAGTTGAAAAAATCGATTTCCAAATTTATTTTGGTATTTCCGTGATTCCGTTTAAATTGATTGTCCTTAAAATAGTTTTTATTTTTTTATCCACAAGCTTAGATTATATATAATGTAAGTCCAAGTGACCAAGTCTAAGTGGTACCTACTTATAGAGTTAATAACGGCAGTTTTCAAACCTAAATCTACTACAAACGCCGATGCATTTCATTCAAAAGTCCGATGCATTCACCTCTCTGCCTACCCCACTTTCTCTCGATAATAATAATAATAGTTGTTAAATGCAGGGGTAGCACGCGCCAAGCCGTCGAGTGTAACGGTCGATAGCAGCTGTCTTGGGTAGGCAGCTGTGAGGTGGGGCCCGCAACATAAGTATTATTGTAACATTTTTAAATATTTATTTATTTACTATTTATGTACACACATACCGAAGAAGAATATTGTGGTGAGAGAATAAACTTTCTTTACTTATTTATAGCTTTATAGCGTGGACAATTTTTTTTTACACCTTGGGTTACATTATTCAAGTTTTAGTATCGATCCCTAATTATTTCTGGAAATAAATATAGCCTATGACACTTCGTAAAGATGTAGCTTTCTAATGGCGAAAGAATTTTTGAAAACGGTCCAGTAGTTTTTGAGTTAAAACCCTACAAACAAACAAACAATCTTTCCTCTTTATAATATTAGTACCTATAGAAAAACATTTAAAAATATAAAGATATTACTCCAACGGCAACAGGAACTAATCCAAGCTACCGGCGGTCAGGACCCCAGAGAGAGAAACCTAACAATGCGTGCCGTATCCAGTAATACCGCTTTCTGTATCAAGCGCTTGATCCAACCATCTAACGTGAGCCTCTTCAGATGTTGGTCGAGCCTCTTGGCTATTTAACCATTGGCTGAAACGACTATCGGCACAATGATTGCAGAGTCAACACGTCACATGTCGACATGTTATTCATATATTTATTTATTAAGGCGGAAATTCGGAATTTTAACGCAAGCTACTGCGTGCAACGGTCGCCTGTGTTAGGTGTGCATAAAATATAGTAACTCAGGGATCAAGCCTGTCTGTGGGAAGTTCGAAAGAGTTATTGCGGCCTACAAAAACCGGTTTTTTTAATACAAGTGCTAATGCATTTTTTTACTAAATAACAAGTAGCTTATGTATAAGTATCCTCACGAACCCACAACAAAAACAAACAAAAAATAAGTATCCAACAAAATGTTTACAGCACCTGGGTGCGTGCGCGTCGGTGTCTCCCCCCCTGCGCCCGTATCGCATTGACATTATTGTTGATCCATGCAAAAATCGATAAGTATGACCTTCAATAGTGTCGTATACCTAAATTATTACATACTAGCTTTCCGCCCGCGGTTTCACTCGCATCCTGAGGGAACTACTTCGCTCACCCGGGTAAAAAGTATCCTATGTGTTAATAAAGGTTGCAAACTATGTGTGTACCAAATTGCATCCAAATCCGTTCAGTAGTTTTTGCGTGAAAGAGTAACAAACATACATCCACACATCCTCACAATGTTTCGTATTTATAATGTTAGTAGGAAGTAAGGTGGTTGCTTTAAACCCAAAGTACGATAGCAGGCGAAAATAAGCATTGATAAGATAAGCTTTTTAAAAGTTTCCGGTTGTGGTTATCAAGATAAAACTGCGTTAATAGCAAAGAGAAGCATTCGCTGGGGCTCGAGATAGTTGGCAAGTTACCGCGCCCCCGGAACGTAAAGGCCTGAGGAAGGAACATGGATGGGTTTAAGTCAGTAAGAGTCTGACAGGAGGGGAGAGGGTGAAACAGCTGAAGAGGTGACGTAACACTTCTGGCAAAGAAACAAGAAAACCTTTGCAGTCCTGAAAAGGACTTTGTCAATAACTTAGTCTATTCTATATCTTCATCCTAACCTAGGTAACCTAAACCTTCTAAGAGTAGGCTATCCATCACTCTTCATAGTCTTCTTAGGCAGTAATATCGGATTTATCGCTGGCAACACTCCTCCTTGAGAAATCGTCACACCAGACAACATTTTGTTCAGTTCCTCGTCATTCCTAATAGCGAATAAGATGTGTCGTGGAATCACTCTGCTCTTCTTGTTATCAGAAGCAGCTTCTGACGCCAATTCCAGGATTTCCGCAGCCAAATATTCTAGGGCTGCTGCCAAATAGATTGGCGCTCCACTCCCAATCCTGGGTGCGTAGTTGCCTTTCCTCAAAATCTTGTGGATCCTTCCGACTGGAAACTGAAGCCCAGCCCTCGAAGATCTTGATTTGTTCTTCTTTCCAACGTTGGAAGTCATGTTTGTAATGAAGAATGATAAGGACAAAAATAAGAGCTTATTATAAGCGGAATCGCGTAAGAATTTAGTTGTTAAGCTAGGCGGAATTTTGATCGAGTGATGTAGATTTTGTTCGTGGTGGAAGTAGTGGGCGGTTCAATGGCGTTCGATGTAGCGGTTACCCAATTAGAGTGTGGATGATATTGTAAATGTAAATTGTTATTTAATTAGGAGGTAGGTTAAGAATTTTTCGTATTGCAAAATTTATCGTGAAATACCTGTTATTTAGTCAATCACGCCGGTTTTATTTTCGAATAATTATATTAGGCGGAGGTGCACATAAAGTGTTAATACTTTGGCAGTTTTGTTTATGTAAATAGTGATGAGGTCATGGCCATCATCCAAACTCAGGACTGCTACTGAGAATTTCCTAATGGTAAAACCAAATAACACACACACGACCTGGGAATCAACCCCAAAGCTTCAAGCTCAGAAGTAGCAACGGCTTTCTTTTAATATCAGAATCCTCACAAGGCTGCCTGGGTCTTCCTATTGACCTAAAATACATAGCTCTGGAGCATAGTTCTGGAGACATAGCTTAAAGAATTGACAAGTTGAAAAGGTAGCTAGCCCTAACTGTTGAAAAACCGACGAAATTTGTGGTGTTCGTGAGTGAAGACCACGGCTAGGCAAACGTAGTGTAGCACGCCCTCCAGCAAGATGGAGTGAGGATCTACGAAAGGCTGCCGGCAGAAGTTTGGATGTATCAAGCTGATGATGTGTTAGGGGGCCTATGCCCAGCAGTGGACTTATATAAAATACGCTTATGATGGTGGCGTAATACAAAACCTAAATAGAATATAGCACAGAAGATACCTAACAGATTTTTTGGTCGCGATTTGATCGTATTTGTTATAAAACATTCGTATTTTCAGCACTTTTTTTAGCTCTATCTTGGGAATCCGAGGCTTGGATAATTAGTTTATTTAGCGTTTTATTGCAAACTAGCTTCCCGCCAGCGGATTCGCCCGCCTGATTTAAAAAATGACCGAGTTTCCACAACACAACCAACACACCCACGGGGGTGAAAACGGTGGCAAATTTTGCATGGGTAGAATTTATCAAAATCCTTTCTTAGCGGATGCCTACGTCATAGCATCTACCTGCATGCCAAATTTCAGCCCGATCCCTCCAGTGGTTTGGGCTGTGCGTTGATAGATCACTATGTCAGTCAGTCAGTCAGTCACCTTTGATTTTTATATATATTTAGATTAGATAGATTTAGATTTGATTAGATGCGAAAGAGTTTGTTTTTTACGCTTTCACGGTAAAATTGCTGAACCGATTTGGATGACCGATATGGCCTCGGAGAGAGGGGACCCTAGAGACGGTTACAGGCTACTTTTTTATCCAAGTGAGTTAACTAGTTTCTGCGGGACGCGAGTGAATCCGCGGGAAACAGCTGGTACTTATATAAAAAATAAGAATGAGGTATTTTGTTGGTGAGGGTACTCGTATAATAAAGAGGTTTTAATTATTGCTTGAAATCACTTTTAACATACATATGTAGCCTGTAGGTACATACCTACTTTAAAAAAATATTGGTATGATAACAATAGTTGGTAAAATTAGCGACTTGTCAGTAAAAAAAGGAAAAACAAAGTGAATGTTTGTGCATGTAGTAGGTATTAATTAGTGACTGCACATTTATAGTTGAGGCCAGAAATCCATGCTTTACATACACAAGCACAATTAAAATAAAGGTTACTTTGGAGATTTATATTTGTATAGCGGATTAAAATTTCTTTCCAAGGGGTATCGTGTTTACCCGGTAACTGGATTGTGGAGGTCAGAGGCAGTCGCTCCATGTAAAACACTGGTACTCAGCTGCATCCGATTTGGACTGGAAGCCGACCACAACATAGTTGGGAAAGAAGCTAGGCAGATGATGATGATTTAGCGGATTTAATTTCCTGAAGGCTATTTCAAGGGCTATGTCACCTAAAACTGATGTTGATAATTTATATTATAGGTTTTTAGAAAGGGCTAGTCTGTATCAATTGTTTATACGAAAAATGTAAACAAAGTTTTAACCTATTTTGTTCTAATTCTGCCACAGAAATTAACAAAATTGCGTAAGGATGGCGCATTTATGTCAGTTTTATACTCTAAATATCATCATTCATAGTTTAATACCATTTCATTTATTTATGGGGGAAAATTAGAACAAAATAGGTTATGATTTTGTTTACATTTTTCACTATTTTATAAATATTTAGGCAGCCCAAATCGTATCTACCTATAGCTAAAACGATACTCAGCCATTTCAAAGATCTATGGTTATGATTATGTTTAAATTGTTTGTTTATGATTGTGTTACGGACTATGGCTATGCAGGGCTACGAAATCGAACGTAGCTACGGTCGTAGTACATTAGTACTAGATTAAGCTACGAAAATCTCGTAGCAATCATTTGATAATGATATTGCAGAATAGAATATTGTCATTTGTAGATCTTTGACAGTCGTTACTGGTAGAAGCCAGAAAGTCTGATAACCAGTCTTACCAAAGGCATCGTGTTACCCGGTAACTGGGTTGTGGAAGTCAGATAATCAGTCGCTCCATGTAAAACACTGGCACTCAGCTGCACCCGGTTTAGACTGGAAGCCGACCCAAAAATAATGGGTAAAAGGCTTAGCAAATGATAACAGAATAGAATTGAAAACAATTTATTAGACCAGAATGCAGGTACATTTATAAGGTGTCGAATAAACGAGAAAATAAAAAAAAGTGTCAGGTTACCTATGCGTAAGAACTATTTCATTCAAGATCTGTCAATGTATTATGTTTTTATCTTGATATTTATGATATTATATCTATGTACTGATAACATATATATATGCTATCATTGATATATCGATATCATGTTTTATGATATTCGTAAAAAGTTTGGTACCCGGCCATATTATGACTTGCACCATACCCAGATTCACGTTTTGACGTCCACCAAAGAAACAAAACACTGCAGCCCTGAAAAGGGCTTTGTCTGTCAATAAATACCTAACTAAAACAACACAATTACCTACCTAAATCAAAAAATGAGACGAAAAAAACTACGCCCTCTCGCCACGTACTCTTCTAGCTAGCTGAATATCTTTGGGCATAATCGTCACCCTCTTAGCGTGAATCGCACACAGGTTCGTATCCTCAAAGAGTCCAACCAGGTACGCCTCACTAGCTTCTTGAAGGGCCATGACGGCGGAGCTCTGGAACCGAAGATCAGTCTTGAAATCCTGAGCGATCTCTCTCACCAGACGTTGGAACGGTAGCTTTCTAATCAACAACTCAGTACTTTTCTGATATCGTCGAATTTCTCGCAGAGCTACAGTCCCTGGTCTGTATCTGTGGGGTTTCTTCACTCCGCCGGTAGCTGGTGCGCTTTTCCTAGCTGCTTTAGTAGCTAACTGCTTCCTAGGAGCCTTGCCGCCGGTGGATTTGCGAGCGGTTTGTTTTGTTCGCGCCATTTTTGTTGTCAATTTTCTTTTTAATGGTTAAAGAAGACTGCGTGTTGATAATGATGCGTCGATGCCTTTTATAGGTTTGTCGATCCCTACTCTTGTGTTATTGGAGTAGCTGTGGGTAGAATTGAATTGTTTTGGGCGAAAATTACCCGTGTTTTTGTTGTATTGTTGAGTAGGAATATTCCTTTGTTATTTTGCTTTGGAATCATTGTGGTTTGGAATAGTAATTATAATACGCGATATGACACACGTTAGGCCTACTGATAATGATGATTATTATAGAGATTTCTTGAGTACATGGTTAAGGTGCATACATGCAGTTATGTGTCATTGTGTCACCATAACATTTAGTTAAAGTTCGCTCCTTAGCTTCTTCGTATTGCCAAAAAATGATATATTTATCAAGAACCTACATTCTAGAATCTATAGGCCAAACACTCAAATTCATTCTTTTGTTTTTTAAGATACCGTAATCAATACGAAACCCTGACAGTTTCGCAATGTCCGTCAGTCCTTGTCCCGTCCATGGCTTTGGTCGGAGACGATAGGACTAGATGGAATAATAGAAAGCCCTTTGTAAATGGTATTTCAACTAACCACGTCGACAAAGTGGTTAAATTAAATCTTAAACATATTTTTGAGTAGGTAAGTACCTACCTCCCCTGCGTTGCGATTGTTTTTATGAGAAGAAAAAAATATTGCGGGTGTGTGAAGACAATTTTTCGACCAACAACTGTGAACCAGTACGTATCTAAATACGTACTGGTTGACAGTTTAGAAGGGGTATGATTTATAGATATTACCTATTTCTATTTTATACATACGCCTAACCTGGTAGGTACAAGCCTCAGGGACATATACAGCGGCCATTAGATCTTAAAATACCATAACGTTTTAGACTTCCATAAAGAAACATAAATTGCGGCCCTGAAAAGGGCCTTGTCAAAACAAAAATGAAATAACACCAACCAAAAATATAATTTATTTCTTCATAACCTTAAAAAATTACCCGCCAAAACCATACAGCGTTCTACCTTGTCTCTTCAAAGCATAGACAACGTCCATTGCGGTCACAGTTTTTCTTTTTGCGTGTTCGGTGTAGGTCACGGCATCTCTGATAACGTTTTCTAGAAAAACTTTTAGCACGCCACGGGTTTCTTCGTAAATTAATCCTGATATTCTCTTTACGCCTCCTCTTCTTGCCAATCTTCTGATGGCTGGCTTCGTGATACCTTGGATGTTGTCTCTTAAAACTTTCCTGTGACGTTTGGCACCCCCTTTTCCTAAACCTTTCCCGCCTTTTCCGCGACCTGTCATGTTGACGTTTGACTATTTTTTTTCAAGACGTGAATGTGACGATGGTGTAATGTGGAATGCGGCCTTGTTCGTGCGCGAGAAGTATTTATAAGATCGGTGCGCTAATTATTTCTTATAATGAGGGTGACTTTAATAAATTCGTTGCGCGCCTATCTTGTACAATGAATCAATGGCCCGAGGTATTTTTTTAGAATACCCTTCTTCTTTTATTTATTTAGACTCATTGATTATAATTTTTACATTTGATATTATTTACATTACGAAAAATAAAAAAAAGTAAGTATAAATATATTCTAATATAAATCTAACTAAAATATGGCGTCAAAAAATTCTTCGTCATCGCCGCCGTTTATTTAGATGTATTTTTATTTGAAGATGAAAAAATATTTTGGAGTTCCGAATTTTTACCATAACGAATACACAGTTCTTTAGCTCGCAGTTGGGATTAACGTTTCTTCTCTGAGAAAGAAAGTGGACTTACTATGCGACAATGCCACAATACGTTGGCGAACGTCAAAAAATAGATAACTAGTACGCAATCACGAGAAAATAACCAAAACCGATTTTGTTGAAATTTGGTAAGGAGGTAGATTGAAACTTGGGGAAAGACATAGGGTATTACTTCAAGTTGTAGCTAAACCGCGGGAAATAGCTAGTAATAAGTAAACCATGCCTGGTTAGCTTATGAAATTCCGCGTCCCGAGAGAACTAAACGCACCCGGATAAAAAGTTATCTATCACCAGGGTCCCATCTACCGGGGCTGCGGGATGTTCGAAAGAGTTACCGCGCCCCCCGGAATGCAAAGGGCGCAAGAAGGAACAGGATGGGTTTAACTCAGTAAGAGTCTGACACTTCCTTCCATTTTTTTGTGTCTAGCAGGTCAACCTAGAAGGTTGTAGACAGCTTAACCGGGCTTGCCTGTGAAGTGCCTTAAATGAATTTAGGGCCTTCAGCCAGGGCTTAACTTACAAAACTAAGCGACTACACGCTAAGGGCACCCCCTAGTGGGGTACGGGCCTCGGCTTAGACAGGCTGGATCAGAATATACCTATAATTATGATTATTATAATCGGGAATTTAAACTTCATTCTACTGTTCCCACAGCTGGAGGAGTCATTTCCCATCCCTAAAAAAAGGGACCTATCCTATCTATTTTCGTTTCAAAATTCATACAAATCAGTTCAGCTGTTTTACCGTGAAAGCGTAACAAACAAACTCACTTTAGCATTAAGGTATAATATCAGGGTGGTTAGACAAGTGGCAAAAACGCCAGTAGAGTAGAAAACAAAATGTATGGGAATGACAGATAGCTAGTCGTAAACGAATGTCATTCCCATACATTTTGTTTTCTATTCTACTAGCGTTTTTGCCACTTGTCTAACCCCCCAGTTATTAGTTAATTAATAGGACAACGTAAACTCAGTCGAAGCGGTTACAGCTAGGTATATGTTGAATGAATGATTTCATTCAATTTCAGATTAAAACTCGGGAAAGAATAACATGATAATTTTTAATCAAAGCACATTAAGTAATTTAACTTAGAATGTAGTGAAAACAAAGACCAGCTAGTTTAATAATAATCACATCAACACTCATGATTGGTCGTTAACTATATTCGTTCACGGCCACCCCCCACTACTTCCACCCACCACAAACCTACTTAACCCGCGCAAAACAGCGCCAAAAGTGACATAACAAAATTTGACTTACAAAACTTTTCAAAATCTAACAACAAGACGACAAAATGGCGCCAGTGAAGGGACCGAAAAAGCCTCTCAAATCGATGGAGAAAGCCATTGAAAAGCCCATCTCGAAATCGAAGAAGAATAAGAAGAAAAACTATCAGAGTTTCTCCATTTATCTGTACAAGTTATTAAGAGCAGTCGCGAAAGAAAACTTGGGCATATCAAGAAAATCTATGCTGATTATGAATAATTTCGTCAATGATATGTTGGAAAAAATTGCTGAGGAAGCTGGGAGATTGGTGGCTCACAGTAAGAAGACAACAATGAGTAGCAGAGAGATCCAGGCAGCTGTTAAGCTCATCATACCTGGAGAATTAGCCACCCACGCCAATATAGAAGCCATGAAAGCCATCGCCATGTACCATAAGAGCCACGAACGCGACGCGGCGGCGAAGATTTAAAAGAAACTTTATGATATTAGTTTTAGTATTGATTATGATAGGAATTATTATTGTTGAATGATTAATAAATGATTTTTAGAATTTTGTTTTGTTGTTTTTTATTTCAATAGATTAATAAATATATGCCTTTCTAATCCTAATTCCTACCAAAATTATAAATGAGAAAGCTTGTTTGTGCCATATGTAGATATATATGGTAGTAAAATAATACATCTATGGTTTGTACCTATGTATGTCATTCTTTCACACTAAAACTGCTGAAAGGATTTAGATGAAATTTGGTACACAGATAGTTTCTAACCTAGGGGTTAGACAAGTGGCAAAAACGCTAGTAGAATAGGCAACAAAATGTGTGGGAATGGCAGATAGCTATACTCCATTTACAATAAGATTACCGATTAAGATGGAATAATAAAAATATCTGCACAGGGGTCATGACGTGATCCTTACTAATATTATAAATGCGAAAGTAACTGTCTGTCTGTCTGTTACGCTTTCACGCCAAAACTACTGGACCGGTATAAATGAAATTTGGTACAGAGATAGAATAGACCCTGAGGAACAACATAGGCTACTTTTTACTTTTACCCGGGTGCGCTAAGTAGTTCCCTCGGGATGCGGGTGAAACCGCGGGAAACAGCTAGTATTATAAATGCGAAAGTGAGTTAGTTAATTTGTTACGCTTTCACGATAAATTGGCTGCACCGATTTGGATGAAATTTGGCACGAAGATAGATAGAACACTAGAGATGGTAATAGGATATTTTAAATCCGGGTGCGTTTATAATTTTCCCAGGACGCAGACGCGGCGAAACTGTGGGAAACTTCTTCTTCCCAGCTAAAACACATAGGAAGTAGTGAAGGGCGGGCGTTTTGGGGGCTGTCTTTTGTAAATTTGACGTTCAAAAAGGGCTGATTTTCAGCCTAGATTTTAGAATTTTGGAAAAGGCTAGTTATGTATATTTAAGTGAAATAAAACAAATAGAGTTATTATAAAAGATAATTTAATAGTATCACTAGATATGCTATTATAGGCTAACTATCTACTTAATGCCGTGCACACCGCGTTTTAAAAACGCGCGTCGACGCGGCGCGTTTATAAAACGCAGTGTGAATAAGCCCTTAGGTGTACAAAAATTACTAAATTAACTAACTATTATTACAAACAAATAAATTATTTACCTATTTCTAGTTATTCTAATTACCTACCACAAACATGTATCTATATAGATGACGCAAGTGTGTGTATTTAGCGTGTGACAGATGAGTGCAGTGCACCTAAATCGACATCGTATGAATTAGTCCGCGTTCCACCATATTGGCACCAGATGTCAACCGTAAGCTAGAAAAATGCAGAATTGTGCCGTATTGAGCTGCGAATAGTACTAAATATGTTAGCTAGTATAAAGAAAATCACTAAAACGCGCTTGTGACGTCACAGAAAGTAGTCATAAAGTGACACGCTCGGTTTTTATACAAAAGACGGAACTTGCGTTATTTATTTAAATACATATCTGTGGTTATTACACATCCTACTAATCATAACCTTCTAAATGGCAACACATCTCTTCTTCTTCTTCTTATATAGGTATATAAAAAATAATTTCTGTTCGTTAGTCTCGCTAAAACTCGAGAACGGAGTTACGGATGTTCGAAAGAGATACAGCGCCCCCGGAATACAAAGGGATGGAACATGGATGTGTTTTAGTCAGTAAGAGTCTGACACTCCCTTCTACCCATCCCACGGTGGGAGGATTAATTTGATGATTTCCCATCCGAAAAAAAAAACGCTCTGAGCTGCGACGAGGACAGACAGACAGACAGACGGACATGGCGAAACTATAAGGGTTCCTTGTCGGACTGTGTGACAACGACTGACTTGTGTGTCTAAAGCAAAGCATTAAATGATGATGTTTAGAACATGAAATTGACATAAATCCGTCATCCTTACGCCATTTTGTTAATTTCTGTGGCAGAAGTAGAACAAAATAGATTAGGAATTTATTTACATTTTTCGTAAAAACAATTGGTAGACTATAGAAGAAACCTGCAAGAAGTCATATAGAAAAGGAAAATAAATCGACACTATCGTAGAACAAAGTCAGATGTATACAATGAAATTGTGTTCTTTTTTCAAAATCAGCTTCAACTAAACATAATCTATCGATATAAGCAAGAAAAAAAATATATATCTGATACTTTCCGAGATATTAAAACGAACAAAGTTGTATTTCCAATACGTTCCAAAGAAAATCAAAACTTTAAAGTGCTCTCCTGTAAAGTAGCTATTTTGTAGATCCGACTTTGTTCTACGACAGTGTCGAAATATTTCTACTATAATAATAAAGTTTATTTTTCCAAAAAAGTATACACAATTATTTGGTGACACTGGATCCCGCACTAGAATACCCTGTGTTGCAGAATCCAGTCTCTTTCGACAAGAATAATTCCAAAAATAGGGAAACAAATGCAACGGTTATAATAGTATTGCAAGATAAACATCACAAGAAAACTAAACTAAAATTATGTGTGTGTGTGTGTGTTTGTATGTGTATGTGAGTGAGAGTATAGTTGCCGGCAAATAACTTGGCCAAAATTTTAAGTAATTTTTCTCTTTTCTCTAACTATTTTCTACATATAAATGTTTAAAAGTAAATTAATACAATAGACGATAGTGTAATGACAAGCATTGAAAGTGTTACTTTTGGATTACACTGGGTGCACATGCGCAAACTTGTTTCAACAACGTTAATATTTGGCCAAGTTATTTGCCGGCAACTATACTATGTCTGTGTCGTCAATAAACTCCCAGGTTATTAAGCAGGTGCGTCAGTATGATCTGGTGCACGTCCCGGAACACTGTCCGCACGTTGTCGGTGTCGGTGGCGGTGGTGTAGTGGAAGTAGCACTCCCGGGCGCGCCGGGCCTCCGCCACCACGAAGCGCTCAGCCGACGCGTCTAGGCGATGACGCTCTCGCTTTTTATTAGTTATACATTCCTAGAAAAAATAATTAAAAACTTAGCTTTATTTCTTTACCAGTGGCTTCGCCCGCGATAATTTAGCTAATGGACACAAAATCTTGACATATTATATACTTAAACCTTCCTCATTAATCATCTATCTATTAAAAAAAACCGCATCAAAACCCGTTGCGTAGTTTTAAAGATTTAAGCATACATAGGGATATAGGGACAGAGAAAATAATTTTGTTTTATACTATGTTGTATTAACAGTATTTACCACATATGTGAGTTAAGGTTGAGTATATTACTAATAATGCAATTAAATGTATAGATTAAGATTTGAAAAAAAATATTTATCCACACTTACGTTTACGGGACGTGCAATTTTTTTTACCACTTTGTCACAGAGATCACAAAACATATCTGTACTAGATTTCAGTTTTCTATGTAGTACTAAGGACCTCTGAGCTATGCCGCGGACAGACAGACGGACATAGCGAAAATATAAGGGTTCTTTGTTAACTACGGAACCTTAAAAAGGTTTTCAATCCTGATGATTATATATTTTCTTTTTATGTATGTTTGTTTGGGCATATAACTAGGTCATATTAGAACGGATTTGGATAGTTTTTTTTGTTTGACAGAAGTTTATTCCGAGCTCGTGGCTAAGTAACAGCCGCACGGGTTGATCAAAGATTAAGCTGCGCTTGGCGCAGTCGGTCCGTGAATGGGTGACCATCTATGTCATAGCGAGAATCCTCCGTGCCTCGGAAAGCACGTCAAACTGTTGGTCCCGGGTTTCATTATAAGATCTTTGACAGTCGTTACGGGTAGTGAGAAGCCAGAAAGTCTGACAACCAGTCTTACCAAGAGGTATCATGTTAGTCAGTAACTGGGTTGTGGAGGTCAGATAGGCAGTCGCTCCATGTAAAACACTGGTACTCAGCTGCATCCGGTTAGACTGGAAGTCGACCCCAATATAGTTGGGAAAAAGCTAGGCAGATGATAATCTAAGATACAGATATCAAGCTGTTATTAAAAAAATAGGTACCACAAATAAACTTTTGATGAACAGCTTAGTCCTGGTATACTCGTCGCCTGGCGCCTGGAAGTGCTGGTACTCCGGGAAGTAGGGGGCGATGCTGCGACCCTGAGCGACCTTGTGCTCCAAAATATCCTGCTTGTTCAGGAACAATATCAGCCCCGCTTCTAGTAGGAACCTGAGGAAATTATAATAGCAATTAGAAAAAAGAAAGAAAGAAAATAGAGTAACGAAAGTCTCCGCGCTGCTCCGACTAGATACCGCCAGTGTACTTGTAAACTGCGGCGACAAATACTATGCCGAAGTCGGCATACCCGAGCCAGTCCGAAGCCAATCCCGTTGCAGGGAAGGCGTCCCGAATTATTTAAATAATTTTAGACATATTCCGAAGTAAAGTGCCAGTAGTTTTAGCGAAACTGTGTGAATATAATACTAGAAAAATAAGAAAAACACTGGGATCACTTACATACACTACAATAATAAGTTGCCGCATTCACGGAGCTATCGCTTTTAGGAAGCGCGGTGTCTAGTCGGAGTGGTGCGGAGACTTTTATTAATCTACTAGCTTCTGCCAGCGACTTCGTCCGCGTGGAATAGTGGTGCTCCGCTCCTATTGGTCTTAGCGTGATGATATATAGCCTATAGCCTTCCTCGATAAATGGACTATCTAACACTGAAAGAATTATTTAAATCGGACCAGCGGTTCCTGAGATTAGCGCGTTTAAACAAAATGACAACATTTCCCTTCACTGCTCTGCTCCTATTGATTGTAGCGTGATGAAAAGTATATTATAACCATCTCAGGAGTATGACAAATAATTGTACCAAGTTTCGTTAAAATCCGTCGAGTAGTTTTTATTTCTATAGAGTTTATACAGACAGACAGACAGATAGACAGACAGACAGACAAAAATTTTACTGATTGCATTTTTGGCATCAGTATCGATCCTTAATCACCCCCTGATAGTTATTTTGGAAATATATTTCATGTACAGAATTGACCTCTCTACAGATTTATTATAAGTATAGATAGAAGAAGATGGAAAAACCTTTTATTCTTACGCTGCTGCACACCAAACATATTAAGCAAAAACACACAGGAAGAAATAAAAAAAATGCCATTTCTATTGATTACGGGGATTGCTATTAAAAAAAATTAGGCGCCTTAAATCTAAATAAAATTTAACCACAAATTTTGCTATTACTAGGTATGATTATGTATCCCCAGTCTTACCTGCTCTGCCAAACATCTTCAAATAATACCAGAGCTTCTTTGAGTCTGTTCTGCGTGCCGTCTTCTCGTAACGTCTGGTCGAAGTCACTGCACGCTACCAGGAACCAAATAGCATGGATGCCTTCAAATACCTGGGCAATCATTTACTTAATTAACGACCTAGACTTAGACTAATTACACCAAATGAACCAACCAGGAATAATTTCGGCACGTACTCCTCTTTTTTTTTGTATGGCATCTCGCAGGTCAACCTAGAAGGTTGTCGACTGCTTAACCGAGCTTGCCTGTGAAGTGCCTTAAATGAATTTAGGGCCTCCAGCCAGGGCTTAACTTACAAAACTAAGCGACTACACGCTAAGGGCACCCCCTAGTGGGATACGGGTCTCGGCTTAGGGCGTCGCTGGGGGAGGAACGTTCTTCCTTTGGTCCCGGAACAGCATTGAAGGGCGTCACTTCTCAACTGTTTAGTCAGTCATAATGCACGCATTAATATAAGCACATGCCATAATGACAGACTCAACAGTTAATAACAATTTCATTGGCGACGCAAATACTTTTTTATAATCAGCATCGGCATATTTAAAAATTAAATAGTGTCAGGCCCCCCTTTTCACCCCCTTATGGGTAGAATTACGGAAAGCCTTTCTTATCGGATGCCTACGTCATACAACTAACACACCCTCCAAGTTTCAGGTCTCTACGATCAGCAGTTAAGACTGTGAGTTGATCCGTCAGTCAGGACAAAGCATTTTATATGTATAGATATATTTTTGTAAGTACCTGTATCCATTTTTTTCGTTCGCCCCTTTGCCCTCCAACGTCGAACATCCAAAATTCTTGTACACCCCCGTGCATTGATTTTGGGACCTAAAAAAGATTTTATAATTATCTTTGCACAATTTAATTAAAAATGGTAGTTGTAAATATTTTTTACCAATATTATAAATGCGAAAGTAACTATGTCTTTCTGTCGCGCTTTAACTACTGAACCAATTTAAATGAAATTTTGTACGCAGATAGTCTAGAGCCTGAGATAAGACATAGGCTACTTTTTACCCGGGTGCGCGAAGTAGTACCCTCGGGATGCGAGTGAAACCGCGGAAACAGCTAGTTAATATATATTTACCTTAACATTAAATTCAATTTTTTGTATGCCAGTCGTTTTCCGTCTACACCTCAGTATGTCAGCGTCCGATGGTATATAATTGGAGTTTTCAATAAGATCTATTCTGTCTAGAAAACTGAAAAAAATATAAAATAAAAACTCAACTAAAATATTATAGCAGTTTGACATTTTTCTTATTTTTTAATTATTTAGTACAGCGCCATCTATCTTTACAAATAAAACTGAAAAACATAGTAGTGGTACTGTTTGATACTAGATGGCGTTTTTATAAACGGCAACGTACCGTTGTAAAACTGTTTACCGTTCCTATTCCACGATAGATGGCGTTGTATTCAAATTATCAAAACTTACTATTCGGCACTATCTATAAGTTGGTATTCATTAGATCTTTTAAAGCATTCCCTGACTCCTTGATCTTGCCATAATGCTCTTACGTGGTCAAAATATTCCTGAAACAAAAGACAAAACCACTATATTTTGTTCAGAAGCCGAACTATGATGTGTTTTTCCTACATCTTTTTTACTGCGTGAGTTAAATACCCCTAGCTCGACGAGCGATCATATATATTCTGATCCAGCCTGTCCTTTGCTGTCCTCCCCCAGCGACGCCCTAAGCCGAAGCCCGTACCACACTAGGGGATGCCCTCAGCGTGTAGTCGCTTAGTTTTATAAGTTAAGCCCTGGCTGGAGGCCCTAAATTCATTTAAGCTACTTCACAGGCAAGCCCGGTTAAGCAGTCGACAACCTTATAGGTTGACCTGCAGATGCTATACAAAAAAAAAGTGTGAAATACGAGTTAAAGTCTGACTGCCTGACTTTCTCCAACTATAATGAGGTCGGTTTTCAGTTTCACCGGTTGCTACAATTCCAGCATTTTACAAGGACCTGCCTATTCTGATATCCACAACCTACTAGGTAATAGTATAACATAACACGTACACCTTGATAAGACATATTTTTACTACCCGTAACGGCTGTTAAAAGATTTACAACTGACAGCCGGGTACAATAGTTTAACATGCTTTCCGGGGCACGAAAGAGTATTTGAAATGTATGGTCACATCTCTAGAGAAGCGAGAGAGAGAGAGAGATGTGACCATACATTTCGGTCGACCCGTGCGGCTGTTACTTAGCCACGAGCTCCTCCTCTCCTGCTTAAACACCTCAAGATAGGTAAAAATATCAAAAAGTACTCACTTCAGTGTATTCATTAGGGCCATCGTCACCAAGTTTAAGAATATATTCTCTTGATATCATATTCTTTTCTTTCTGTAGTTGTATTCCAAGCGTTGACATGCTATTTACAACATCGTGTATAGACTCATGAATGTTGTGACGTATGTGCTTCGCTTTTTCAGCTCGCTCGCTGTAATGAAATTACATGCATAATCTATACTAATATAATAAAGCTGAAGAGTTTGTTTGTTTGAACGCGCTAATATCGAGAACTACTGGACCGATTTGAAAAATTCTTTCAGTGTTAGATAGTCCATTTATCGAGGAAGGCTATAGGCTATATATCATCACGCTAAGACCAATAGGAGCGGAGCACCACTATTCCACGCGGACGAAGTCGCTGGCAGAAACTAGTCTATACTAATATAATAAAGCTGAAGAGTTTGTTTGTTTGTTTGAACGCGCTAATCTCAGGAACTACTAGATCGATTTAAAAATTCTTTCAGTGTTAGATAGCCCATTTATTGAGGAAGGCTATAGGCTATATATCATCACGTTAAAATCAATAGGAGCGGAGCATCAATGAAAAATGATTCAAAATCGGGTGTTAAAGTTAGCGATAGCCCAAAGTTACTATTCCACGCGGACGAAGTCGCGTCAATATATATATAAAAAAAAACCGACTGCATAAAAACACTCTTATTAAAAACTAAAAAGAATAAAACAAGTCTGGTTGATCACCACATTGACAATCGTTTTTTATGCAGTCGGGTTTTTTGATTTTTTTAATTTAGGTTTTTTTTTACTATTTAGTTTACATAATATTTTTGAACTGGTCTTTTTACTTTTGCTTTGCTACGGTAAGAAAAAAAATTTGAACATCTATAAAGCCTATGTCACTACTACAATTTAGACAAATCCAACGACACCTCATATGTTAAAATCCGTCCAGCCGTTTGGGCTGTAGGGCGTGCCAAAGAAATGGACATACATACATACATACATACACTCGAAAAACATAACCCTCCTTCTGTCGCAGTCGGGTAAAAATGAATCCCTATTTCCCTTGGTCACGGAATCACGCGTGAACGATTGGACCGATTTGTATGAAATTTGGTACGGAGATAGAGGGGACCCTGGAGAAGGTTTTAGGCTACTTTTCATCCGGCTGCGTGAAGTTGTTCCGTCGGGACGCGGGTGAAACCGCAGGTAACAGCTAGTATTATCATAATTAGCATGAATGCATGGTTACTTGATTTGGCGTTGCTAGCTGTAACTATTTTTACTTCTCAAATATGTTTAACTAGTTATTTCCCGCGCATGTTTAGGGAACTACTGCATAAACCCGAATAAAAGTATCCTATGTGTTAATCAAGGTTGTAAGCTATGTGTGTTCAAAATTCAAAAATCGTCAAATTAGGCTGAAAATCAGCAATCTACAAAAGACAGCCCCCAAAACGCCCGCCCTTCACCACTTCCTACGTGTTTTAGCTGAGAAGATGTGCGCAACAAACTCCCCAGCAACACATGTCTGTCTGTAAGGTTTGAAGAACCATCTTTATACAATAATTAATATTAAATAATAGCAAATTAAAGCCAATTCGTTAAGTAATTTTTGCGTGAAAGAGTAACAAACATCCTTACATACAATCTTTTGCATTTATAATATTAGTAGGATGGTTAATGTATTAATGTCAGATTAAGATAGCAGTCCTGCTAATGAGCTCATAGTATGCTCCTCCATAGAGTTTTTCTGTTACTTAAAAAGAATTAGGTTATTGATACGTACCTTGCAGAAAAACCTTGTACGTGTAGAATTTTCATTTGTTTTATAATAGTTGTTTTTCCACTTTCTCCTGTGCCTAGTAGTAACAGTTTAATTGCCTGAAAATATATTAAAACAAAATTTAATTAGTGTCATAAACCCCTAAAAAATAAGTACTGAAAACAAAGCAATTCTAAAGTATTTAATTTCACACGACATGAGACAACCCCAACGGTTCTTCAGCGTTAAAAAAAATAGGTCGCTGAAACAGACTTTAGGTCGCCGAAACAGACTTAAGGTCGCCGGAAAAGACTTAAGGTCGCCGGAACTATGTGGTTGAAATTTTCATACATACTTGATTGTAAGACTTGATCCACTGCTTGATCTCTCGGTCGATCTGTTTGGAGTGTTCCTCCACCTCATCCCTGGCTCCAATGCAAGGTATCCAGTGCATGATGCGTTACATTAAATACACCTAGATGACAACACTCGATAAGATTTTAGAAAGCATGACAAATTGTAGACTCTGGCGTCTTGTTAATTGTTCATCTTCCTATTCGGCGACCCTGTATCCTCTTTTTTCGGGTCGTGGTGGGTACGTAAATTATTCCCGCCAACATCTTATCAAAACCAGAAGCACCCAGACTATTTATAGAGCTCAATGACTCCCTGAGATATAATATTTAACTGTTTTTTAGGGATGCGAAATCATTAGATCACTCATCCCGCTGTGGGCGGAGCTGTGAGACAGACTCATAGATCGCTACTTACTATCAAGGGATGAAGATGTAGATAACAAAAAAAACATTGAAATCATTTTAGTTGTATCTTAATTATCTTGATAAAAGGCTTATAGACAAAATAATTAATTGTAATTGTATAATAATAGAATCTTGTGTGATTAAGTATTTGATTTGTAACTAGCTGGTTCCCGTGGTTCCACCCGCATTGTGGGGAAACTTCTTCACGCACCCAGGTAAATAAGCAGCATATAACCGGCGACCAAATTAATTTTTATCAGTTCAAATCAATTCAAATCATTTATTTCAATTAGGCCTAATAACAATCACTTTTGAAAGTCAACAAAAAAAGAATTTAGTTGCCCATTCCAAAAAGTAGTTTCCTATGGAGAAGAACGGGCAAGAAACTCCATGGTTACTCTTTTCAAATAAGTTTTTTCAATTTTCTTGCCCGTTCTTGTTCAGCCGTCTTACCGTGTAAGACGGAGATTACACGCTCATTCTGGCGTCAGTAAAGTCCATGATTGATGTCAGAATGACGGGAAACTGACTGTATACGCGCAGACTGATGGATTGATGGTCCAGAATGATGGTTATTTAAATATTTTAATAATTTTTGTCAGTCTGGTGAGACTGACGCTTGACAAGCTTTTTTAGGGTTCCGTAATCCGACAAGGAACCCTTATAGATTCGCCATGTCCTTCTGTCTGTCTGTCTGTCCGCGGCATAGCTCCGAGGTTCTTGGTACTAGAAAGCTGAAATTTGGTACCTATGGATATGTATATTGATCACGCCGAGAAAGTGGTTAAATGACTTTTTTTGGGGTAGCTCCCAAACACGTAAAGTGGGGATGCATATTTTTTTATCGCGTACACCTTCGTGTGGCGTAGGTATAGGTGTGTTAAGACCATTTTTCGCTTAAGTGAGCCATTGGCGAAATATTTAGCTATAAGTGCAAATTTTTGTTCGATACGAGCATCCTCCCTCTAACTTTTGAATGGCTGTCTCTAGAAATGTAAAAAATCACAGACTTAGTACATGTAATGAATTTACAAGGAAAACTATCACGGCTAAGTAGGCTCCACCGGTTACAGAGTTATAGTCGACTAACTAAGACCTACTACGGAACCCTACTGCGTGTGGCCCGACACGCACTTGGCCGGTTTTTTCTGATTAAAATCCATACCTAACGCAAATTATGCGTGCTAACGCGTAGAAGTTTTGGGTTGGACTGATCGTCAGTCTGACTTACCGTCTAATACCACCTGTCAATCCATCATTCAGCCATCAGTATATACGTGATCAAGATCACAGACTGAACTGACGCCAGATTGAGCGTATAAACGCCGTCTAAGCGTTACAAACAAACAAACTCACCTACTAAAAAAGTAGCCTATGTTAATCCAGGTTATCCTACAAATATAATAAACTCCAAAGTTTGTGAGAATGTATGGATGTATGTTTGTTACTCTTTCACGCAAAAACTACTGAACGGATTTGAATGAAATTTGGTACACAGATAGTTTATAACCTGGATGTGTCATAGGATACTTTTTATCCGGGTGCACGAAGTACTTCCTTCGGGATGCGAGAAAAGCTAATATTTAATATTGATAAGGATAATAATACGATACATGCTGCGCCGACCCCAAATAAAATTGGGATAAGGGCAGGAGGATGATGATGAAGGATAATAATATTTATAGATACCTATAGATAATATTTAATATTGTCCACACATAACCATAAAGATAAAACATCATCAACACAGCTTTCTATTCAAATTAAAAATTTCAAAAATCATTTATTCAAACTAGGCTAGAATCAAAATTGCAAAACACATTTGTTTTGCTGGAAAGAAGTGGCTCAACAAATTCCCCAGCAAGTAATTATTTTCAGAGATTGCTTTCATACATACATGCTGAAAAAAAATACCTTTTCCAATATGAATGGTAGATAAATTTAAATTTGATGAATTTTTAAACTATATCTCCAAACTTTTGGTTTTACATAACATAATTACCTATATATTATTAATTATCATCAGCCTATATACTGTCCCACTGCTGGGCACAGGCCTCTTCTCATACAGAGAAGGCATGAGCATTGATCACCACGCTTGCTCAAGGCGGATTGGCGATTTCAGACTTTTGAAGTCCAGGTTTCCTCATGATGTTTTCCTTCACCGTTAGCAGTGGTGTCTAAGATATATTATAAGCACATATGACTTTAGAAAAGTCACATTGGTACTTGCCAGGTTTCGAACCAGCACACTCGTACACTAGAGGCAGGTGCCTTAACCACTATTATTAATTAGCAATTAGAAAACACTAACCTTAATTAATTAAAACTATCACGTCCACGAACGAAATCACAGTAACCAAAATGTGTTTTTATCAAAACATATCATTTTATTGATAACACATTGTTATCTGATATTTATTGCTAATCGCATGTGATTAAATATTATTTATTAATCTATACATATAAAATGCTTTGTCCTGAATGACTGACGGATTAACGGCACAGCCTAAACCGCTGATCGTAGAGACCTGGGGCTGTACCACCACGTGTTTTTGCAATCTCGATTCAAGTTTGAGAGCGTGACACAGCTACTAACGTCGTATAGCTCCGTCTCTATTTCATAACGAAAATAATCTTGTTTTGGCACGTCATGGTAAGGCCCCTGAAACTTGGAGGGTGTGTTCTTTGTATGACGTAGGCATCCGATAAGAAAGGATTTTTTGAAATTCTAACCCTAAGGGGGTGAAAAAGGGGGGCAAAGGTTGTATGAAACTCTGTCATTTTTAATTTGAATTCGTATATCTCACGCGGCCGAAGTCGCTGGCGGAAAGCTAGTAACGAAATAAAAACTAGGAGCTCGTAGCTAAGTAACAGCCGCACGGTACGATCGACCAAGGTTAAGCTGTAGGTACTTCCCAGCGCCAGACCGTGGATGGGTGACCATCTATGTAATGCCGAGACTCCTCCGTGCTTCAGAAAGCACGTTAAGCTGTTGGTCCTGGCTGTCATTTGTAGATCTTTGACAGTCGTTACAGGTAGTCAGAAGCTAGAAAGTGACAACCAGTCTTACTAAGGGTTATCGTGTTACCCGGTAACTGGGTTGTGGAGGTCAGATAGGCAGTCGTTCTATGTAAAGTTTGGTATTCAGTTGCAACTGGTTAGACTGGAAGCCGACCTCAATATAGTTGGGAAAAGGCTAGGCAATAACAATATTATTTTAATTGCAACAAAAACGCATGTAAAATATTTCAAAACAAAATATTTAAAAAATAAAACAAATCAAATGCCATAAAAAAATAAAAATACAAAAGGTAAAATAGTACAAAAAGAATCGCCCCCGGGTGGGCTTGAACCACCAACCTTTCGGTTAACAGCCGAACGCGCTAACCAATTGCGCCACGGAGGCTACGGGATCCCATCTCGAAAATACTGACCGCTATACAAGTACCTGTATACTTACCTAATTTCCTTATCATTATCAAGTATAATGATTGAACCAATACCTATACTGAAAAATAATAAGATTTTAATACAATGGGCTAAAATGACAGTCAGTAGAAACCGACAGGGTTTTTAGCGCCGTATTTACTACGTTTCACTACGATCACGAGAAAATAAAATATTCAAATACAACAAAGTTTATTGTTCTCAAAATAAAATGTACAAATCGTGCATTCTACCCATAGATAAATAAAACTTAATTCTACGGAAGAGACCGCCGCTTTAGTTCAATTTTCAAAAATAAATTTTTCTTTCTTTTTTTTTAAACAGTAATATGGAGTCTTTCTTCATGATTATTCTCATTTTTGAATTCAATAAAGATTTTTCGTTTTTGTAGGCTCGTTGGTACGGTCCAAAAATAAAAAAAACCGTTTTGCCCTAGGGAAAAATATGCTATTTTATCTTCATTCTGTTATGCCACAATGATAGACTTTTGAACAAGAGTGAAAATTTATTAAATTATCTTGGTACCATTCTGTTGCATATCGAAATAAAATTCATTACCCTCCTCCATTAATTGGCCGAAAAAAAAAACCTGTATATTCTATCCAAAGAGCATTGAAATGTCCAGGGTGCCTACTCTTAACTCGACGAAAACGAAGATTCGATTTAAATTCGGAACCTTTCCTTGTGAATTTTAGGGCAGTAAGGCTCAATCAATTGTTATATATGGATAGTATAAGTACATCCCTCTATGTACAGAGCATCAGATCGCACCTTACCGCACCACAAAAAAATGGTATGGTAGAAAATAAGACGCAAAAATAAAAGAGCAAATTACAATCAAACCTTTATTTGGTAAATAAAAATAAAACTACTAAAACTAAGAGCTAAAGAATTGTACTTAAAAAATAACTACATTTGGTTCTAGCCAAATTTCTTAACACGTCATTTGAGATAACAATATTTTAGACTGAAAATTTTCTTTAAAAAAAAACTTTATCCATTTACAATAAGATTAGACATTTAAATGCACCCAATTTACCGTTCGTTCAAACGATTTTAGGCTCTATTGCTAAGGTAACATAACAAAAAACAAATGCAGAATATATTTGGTATTGTAAACATTATTTTGCTTTCAACACCATCCTTATCTATAAGGAATAGACCTCAAAATCGTTTGAACGAACGGTAAATGGGGTGCGTTTAAATGTCTAATCTTATTGTAAATGGAGTATAGTAGATAATTTTATATATATTAATGAATTGATGTTCATTAGTCTCGCTAAAACTCCTAAAAGGATAGACCGATGTTGATGTAATTTTTTGTGTGTTTTTGAGTGGGTCACTACACCCTGTAGCGCTACTATCGGGCAGTATATTGGTAGGTCTTACATCATTAAAGGTCATAAATTTTGCTATGTAACCTTATAAAAATAATAATCACAAAACATTTGAACAGACAAACAGATACTTGGTTAGAAGGTATTCTTCACTCCATAAGCATGGGGTCATCCAACTGCAGCTGCACCATCTGGTTGCCGTTGACCAGCACACCGTCGCGTAGCAACAGCTGCACGTTCAGGTCGGACAGCTCCTGGAAACCACATCACGACTCTTCATTCATGAGGATAAGTTGAGATGTAGGTATACTAATAAGTACAGCAACATATGGAAAAAAATATTATTATATAATGAATTATATCAGACCTATATCAATCAATAGAAGTGACCAAAATGTGTCATTTTTGACATTTATATTATAGACTTTGACGAGCTCGTAGCTAAGTAAGAGCCGTAGGTAGATCGGGTAGGTAAAGCTACGCTAGCCGCGGTCAGTCTGTGGATGGGTGACATTTTCAGACCAAATCGAGACCCCCTCCATTTCTCGGAGAGCACATAAAACTATCGATCCTGCGCCTGATCTCTCACCTGTATGGAATATTTAACGGTTCGGAACAACAAATTGTTTTTTCAAAAAAAAAAAAAAGTTTTTTCTGTTTACTTGTCTAATTGTTTGTCCTATATAATCTCCAAAACGTCTGCACCGATTTTGACGAGACTTTCACTGACTAATGTTATCAGACTCAGTCATATTTTTATTTTAGAAAAATAATTGCTGTTCCTAGCAAAATTCTAAAACCTGTAAAAAATAACTGTTTAATAGGTATTCGTAGTATATACTGACCTCTGAACTAACGATGGGGTAGGCGGCGCTGTCGTGCGGGGCGGCCTCCCCTCGCTGTAGTATCTTGGGGCGGCGCGGGTTCTTAGCGATGCCGCGGCCGCGCCGGGCCGGTTGGAATTCATCCACTACAATTGTATATTATTTCTCACGTTATAGGGATATTTTTAAGTTTTTACTTATACAAAAGTCGTGGTGGCCTAGTGGTTAAGGCACCTGCCTCTCGTGTACGAGTATGCAGGTTCGAAACCTGGCAAGTACCAATGTGACTTTTCTAAAGTCATATGTACTTTCTAAGTATATCTTAGACACTACTGACTAACGGTGAAGGAAAACATCGTGAAACCTGGACTTAAGTCTGAAATCGCCAATCCGCCTTGAGCAAGCGTGGCGATCAATGCTCATGCCTTCTCTGTATGAGAAGAGGCCTGTGCCCAGCAGTGGGACAATATATAGGCTGATGATTGATTGATTGACTTATACAATAATGAATCAAAAGATATAAAAATTAAAAGCATTTTTTTAAAATAAAAGTTAAAATATTTTAACCGTCTTAATTATAAAAAACCTGCAATCTGAAGTTTAACTATTTCTTACCTAATCCTTACTTAACGTCGTAATAAAATTCGATAAATTGTTCCACATTTTGACAAATTATTGAGACGTATGACACTTATAAAGTTGAACTAATCTATACTAATATAATAAAGCTGAAGAGTTTGTTTGTTTGAACGCGCTAATCTCAGGAACTACTGGTACGATTTGAAAAATTCTTTCAGTGTTAGATAGCCCATTTATCGAGGAAGGCTGTAGGCTATAATATCATCACGCTAAGACCAATAGGAGCACCACTATTCCACGCGGGCGAAGCCGCTGGCGGAAAGCTAATGATATTATAAAGTGATCATAAAGCGAAGAAAGAACAAAAATGAATATTATTTGAGATCGAAATGTTTTTTTTTTACATAAAGTTCTTCCTTGAAACGCGTTCCTCAGTCGTACCCACAAACAAAGGGAGTGGTATACATCCTAGAGGCATAGAGGCATACAGGTATGCATACATTGATGACGACCTGAGTGGTTTAGTGGTCAACATGCCGGAATACCACGCAAGAGGTCCCGGGTTCGATTCCCGGCCGGGCAGAAATTGAAATAATGAATTTTAATTTCTGTGACGGGTCTGGGTGTTACTATGTATATATTTAAAAACGTATATAAGTAGTATATCCGCTAGTCTAGCACCCATAACACAAGCATCTAATATGCTTACTTTGGGGCTAGATGGCGCTGTGTGAAATTGTCCAAAGATATTTATTTATTCATACATACGCATGAGCGCGGGCGCGGGCTTGATGCAGGCCACGTGCGTGCGCGGCACCGTGCTCAGCGCAGACAGCGCGCGCGCGCACGACGGGATCACGCTCGACGTGCCCTGGGGGGGGACATCTACTAGACAAAGCCTTCGTTGTACATCCATGATGCAATTACATTATGTCTGGACCTTAAAAGAGACTTTGACCCTTGAGTTTGTTTCGGTGTTTCTTCTCAAGGCAGTCAGATAGGAAATACCGAACTCATCTAGCTATAAAAAATAATTGACGTGTTAAAGTGTCATTTTATAACCTATTTGCAAAATAAATATCATTTATAAAGCTAAATAACTTCTGTCTTCAGGGGAGTACACATCTACTAGACAAAGCTAAATAACTTTTGTCTTCATAAAAGAAGGAGGAAAAAGCAAGAGTAGTATATATTAGACTAAAAAGTCATCATCTGCCTAGTCTTTTACCAAACTGTGTTGGGTTCGGCTTCCAGTCTAAACCGGATGCAGCTGAGTACCAATTTTTTACATGCAGCGACTGCCTTTTTGACCTCCAAGACCCAAGAGGGTAATACGATACCCCTTGGTAAGACTGGTTATCAGACTTTCTAGCTTCTGACTACACGTAACGATTGTCAAAGATCTACAAATGACAACCGGGACCAACAGCTTAACGTGCTTTCCGAGGCACGGAGGAGTCTGGCTATGACATGGATGGTCACCCATTCACGGACCGACCACGCCAAGCGCAGCTTAACCTTTTGATCGGTCGACCCGTGCAACTGTTACTTAGCCACGAGCTCCTCCTATTAGACTAAAAAAGTCGTTGGTTTACAATCTAACTCGTAAGATTGTAAACTGACGAATTATTGTGAACTGTATTGACCGTTTACTAGTTTCTAAACCACATGTTAATGTCACCTTAAGACTGTGAATACAGTTAATTTATAATCTCACTCGTAAGATTGTAAACTGACGAAATATTGTGAACTGTATCGCCTGTTTAATAGTTTCTTAAACAAAACAGGTTGCAATTATGTCATTAATCAGCGTACCTTTGAGAATGACATCTTAGTGATTTCAATGAGCTTGTCATGTGGAACATTTTGCTGTGCTAGCGTCTTCATCACCTCCTCCGAAGACGGGTTTAAGCCCTCCATCTGAAGATATTTCAAGGACTTTTAATTGCAAACAATCATCATCATCAGCCTATATATTGACCCACTGCTGGGCACAGGCCTCTTCTCACACAGAGAAGGCATGAGCATCGATCACCACGCCTGCTCAAGGCGGATTGGCGATTTCAGACTTTTTAAGTCCAGGTTTCCTCACGACGTTCTCCTTCACCGTTAGTCATTGGTATCTAAGATATACTTTGACCTTGTAAAGACCAATTTTGAAATAAAAAAAAATCGTAGTACATGTATGTTCCACAAACCTCAACAACGACAATAGTAGCGGGGTGCTTCAATCTCAGATGCGTGCGCAGGTCCGACCGGATACGGAACCGTTTGGGGCAGCGTCCGCAGGCCCACGCGCGGACCCCCGTGTGTATGAGACGGTGGTTCCGCATAGCTGTAGACCTAACAACGTTATAAGGACATAGGTTTATCCTTACTCATAATTATAAATACGTCTAAGTATGTCTGTCTGTTAGCTCTTCACGCTTAAACCGTGGACTGGACCAATTTAGATGAATTTTGGTATGGGGATAGTTTGAACCCTAGGGATAGGGTATATAGGGTATTTTTTTATTCGGATGCGTTATATAGTTATAGTAGTATGAAATACTTATAATTAAAATACAGAATAATAATGATGTACCTTCTAAAAGAGACTCCACAGATGTAGCAGGGAATGGAGGCTGATGATCCCGCTGACGATGCAGGGGAACGAGGCTGATGATGAAGATTGCATAGCTGATGATGATGACATTATAAAAGATGATGATGACGTTGCTGATGATGATGATGACGGTGATAATGATGACGACGGTGATGATGATGATGATGACGACGACAATGATGGTGACCGTTATAATGATGATGATGACGACAATGATGATGACCGTTATAATGATGATGATCACGATGGTGATGATAATGACGGTGATGATGATGACCGTTATAATTCAAAATTCAAAACATTTATTTCAATTAGACCATTTACAGGCACTTTTGAATTGTCAAATAAATAAATAATTAAGAGTCAGTCCGTAAGTAAAAAAAAAGAAAAATTGAAGCTATTTGACCGTTCCAAAGCGTAGATTCCTATGGAGAAGAACGAGCAAGAAACTCCATGGTTACTCTTTTTCAACGTGTTATAGTTTACAATATTTGTTTTACATTTGTTATCGAATGATGATGATGACGGTGAAGATGATTATGATGACTACGGTGATGATGATGATGACGTTGCTGATGATGACGACGACGGTGATAATGATGATGACGGTGATGATGATGACGACGTTGATGATGATGATGACGATGTAGACGATGAAGATGATAAAGTTATCAATGAAGATGACGTCATGATGATATTACGGAAGATTGCAATGATGACGTAGATGTCGCTGCAGCAGTACCTGCGGAAGGCGACGCCGCACACGTCGCAGGGGAAGGGCCGCTCGCCGGTGTGCACGCGCAGGTGCTCGTTGCGCATGGACAGCGTGCGGAAGGCGTGCCCGCACACGGCGCACACGTGCGGCCGGCCGGCGCGGCAGCCCGCCCACGCCGCCTCCGCGCCGTGCACCTCCCTTAGGGGGGGGAGGGGAATATAATCAATATTATGCGTGGGCTTGATCTCAGGTGAAACACGCGCTCGTGATTTGCGCAACGGATTTTGATGCCGTTTTTCAGCAACTTCACCATTGAGTGTCAGCCACTGAAATTTGAATGTCAGCCACTTCACTGTGAGTGTCAGACACTTCACTGTGAGAGTCAGCACCTTAACTATGGGTGTCAGCCACTAAAACATGAATGTCAGCAACTAACCTATGACTGTCAGCTACTTCATATTGAGTGTCAGGTTCTTTAATATGTCAGCCCCTTGACTAAGAGTCTCAGCCACTTGACTATGAATGTCAGCCCCTTGACTATAAATGTCAGCCCCTTGACTATGCGTGTCAGCAACTTCACTATGAGTGTCAGGCTCTTCACTACGAGTGTCAGACACTTCACTATGAGTGTCAGACACTTCACTATGAGTGTCAGCCCCTTGACTAAGAGACTCAGCCACTTCACTATGAGTGTCAGACACTTCACTATGAGAGTCAGCACCTTAACTATGGGTGTCAGCCACTAAAATATTAATGTCAGCAACTAACCTATGACTGTCAGCTACTTCATATTGAGTGTCAGGTTCTTTAATATGTCAGCCCCTTGACTAAGAGTCTCAGCCACTTGACTATGAATGTCAGCCTCTTGACTATGAGTGTCAGCAACTTGACTATGAGTGTCAGACACTTCACTATGAATGTCAGCCCCTTGACTATAAATGTCAGCCCCTTGACTATGCGTGTCAGCAACTTCACTATGAGTGTCAGGCTCTTCACTACGAGTGTCAGACACTTCACTATGAGTGTCAGACACTTCACTATGAGTGTCAGCCCCTTGACTAAGAGTCTCAGCCACTTGGCTATGAGTGTCAGCAACTTCACTATGAGTGTCAGACACTTGACTAAGAGTGTCAGACACTTCACTATGAGTGTCAGCAACTTCACTATGAGTGTCAGCAACTTCATTATGAGTGTCAGTCCAGTCTTCACAAGGAGTGTCAGCCACTTCACTATGAGTGTCAGCAACTTCACTATGAGTGTCAGCAACTTCATTATGAGTGTCAGCCACTAAAATATGAATGTCAGCAATTCAAAATGAGTGTCAGCCCTTAGACTATGAGTGTCAGCAACTTGACTATGAGTGTCAGCAACTCCACTATGAGTGTCGGACACTTGACTATGAGTGTCAGTAACTTGACTATGAGTTTCAACCCCTTGACTATGAGTGTCAGCAACTTGACTATGAGTGTCAGACACTTGACTATGAGTGTCAGACACTTCACTATGAGTGTTAGCCCCTTGACTAATAGTCTCAGCAACTTGACTATGAGTGTCAGACACTTGACTATGAGTATCAGACACTTGACTATGAGTGACTATGAGTGTCAGACACTTGACAATGAGTATCAGACACTTCACTATGAGTGTCAGCCCCTTGACTAATAGTATCAGCCACTTGGCTATTAGTGTCAGCAACTTCACTATGAGAGTCATTTAACTTTATTATGAGTGTCACGACACTTCACTATGAGTGTCAGCCCCTTGACTAAGAGTCTCAGCCACTTGGCTATGAGTGTCAGCAACTTCACTATGAGTGTCAGCAACTTGACTATGAGTGTCAGACACTTCACTATGAGTGTCAGCCCCTTGACTAATAGTCTCAGCAACTTGACTATGAGTGTCAGACACTTGACTATGAGTGACTATGAGTGTCAGTAACTTGACTATGAGTGTCAGACACTTCACTTTGATTGTCAGACACTTGACTATGAGTGTCAGTAACTTGACTATGAGTTTCAACCCCTTGACTATGAGTGTCAGCCCTTAGACTATGAGTGTCAGCAACTTGACTATGAGTGTCAGCAACTCCACTATGAGTGTCGGACACTTGACTATGAGTGTCAGTAACTTGACTATGAGTTTCAACCCCTTGACTATGAGTGTCAGCAACTTGACTATGAGTGTCAGACACTTGACTATGAGTGTCAGACACTTCACTATGAGTGTCAGCCCCTTGACTAATAGTCTCAGCAACTTGACTATGAGTGTCAGACACTTGACTATGAGTGACTATGAGTATCAGACACTTGACTATGAGTGACTATGAGTGTCAGACACTTGACAATGAGTATCAGACACTTCACTATGAGTGTCAGCCCCTTGACTAATAGTATCAGCCACTTGGCTATTAGTGTCAGACACTTCACTATGAGTGTTATTTAACTTTATTATGAGTGTCACGACACTTCACTATGAGTGTCAGCCCCTTGACTAAGAGTCTCAGCCACTTGGCTATGAGTGTCAGCAACTTCACTATGAGTGTCAGACACTTGACTATAAGTGTCAGCAACTTGACTATGAGTGTCAGACACTTGACTATGAGTGTCAGCCCTTAGACTATGAGTGTCAGCAACTCCACTATGAGTGTCGGACACTTGACTATGAGTGACTATGAGTGTCAGACACTTGACAATGAGTATCAGACACTTCACTATGAGTGTCAGCCCCTTGACTAATAGTATCAGCCACTTGGCTATGAGTGTCAGTAACTTCACTATGAGTGTCATTTAACTTTATTATGAGTGTCACGACACTTCACTATGAGTGTCAGCCCCTTGACTAAGAGTCTCAGCCACTTGGCTATGAGTGTCAGCAACTTCACTATGAGTGTCAGACACTTCGTTACGAGTGTCAGCCACTAAAATGTCAAAAATGAAAAATGTCAGCAATTCAAAATGAGTGTCAGCCCTTAGACTATGAGTGTCAGACACTTGACTTTGAGTGTCAGTAACTTGACTATGAGTGTCAGCAACTTGACTATGAGTGTTGTAACTTGACTATGAGTATCAGCAACTTGACTATGAGTGTCAGACACTTGACTATGAGTGTCAGACACTTGACTATGAGTGTCAGGCACAACACTATGAGAGTCAGCAACTTGACTATGAGTGTCAGACACTTGACTATGAGTGTCAGTAACTTTACTATGAGTGTCAGACACTTCACTTTGAGTGTCAGACACTTGACTATGAGTGTCAGGCACAACACTATGAGAGTCAGCAACTTCATTATGAGTGTCAGTCCCTTGACTATGAGTGTCAACGCTGTGACTATGAGTGTCTGTAACTTGACTATGAGTGTCAGCAACTTGACTATGAGTGTCAGACACTTGACTATGAGTGTCAGACACTTGACTAATAGTCTCAGCCACTTGGCTATGAGTGTCAGACACTTGACTATGAGTGTCAGTAACTTGACTATGAGTGTCAGACACTTGACTATGAGTGTCAGTCTGTACACTCACTGTATGTCAACTCGGTATTCGTGTTTGGATGTCAGCCCCTTCTCTTTGAGTGTCAGCCCCTTCACTATGAGTGTCAGCCACTAAATATTAGTGTCAGCCCCTTGACCGAGAGTCTCTGCCACTTGACTATGAATGTCAGTCCCTTGACTATGAGTGTCAGCCACTTCACTATGAGTGTCAGCCACTTCACTATGAGTGTCAGCCACGTCGCTATGAGTGTCAGTCACTGCACTATGAGTGTCAGCCACTAAACTATGAGTGTCAGCAACTTCAAAATGAGTGTCAGTCCCTAGACTTAGTTAAAAAAACGGGCTTAAAAATGCTAAAAAAAAACATCATGTGATTAATGAACAGCCTTTGTCTATCATGCCGTTATGTAGTGTCCATCCTATCTATCGTGTCCGGACACACTACACTTACTTACGACACTATACTATACTCACTTGACATGCTTGTGCAGGTCGGCGGCGTGCGTGAAGGTGGCGGAGCAGTGCGGGCACGCTCCGCCGGAGACGGAGTCTTCACTCGCGTACTGCCCTGGTGGTGGACAATACACGAAGCATTAGTAGTGGCGTCTCTGTTGTAATTTGGTTTGAGACGGAGAGAAAAGTGAAATAGATAAGAAGATGAGGGTAAGAGAGAATGTTTGGAGAAGAGAAGGAGAGCGCTGAGGGGAATAGAGTAGGGAGAAAAGGGAGAGAGATAAGAGAGGGAAATAAATAAGTAGAAAGTATGGCGTCTCTGTTGTAATTAGGTAAGAGATGAAAAGAGAGAAGAGAGAAATAGATAAGATGATAGGGTGAGGGTAAGAGAGATATTTGGTGAAGAAAATGGATGAGGGTGAATAGAGAAGAGAAAGAAGGGGGTGAGAGTAATGTGAGGGGGAAAGACCGATAGGAGGGGGGAATTCGAGGTAGAGAGGTTTATCTCTGCGATGATTTTGTTATTTTAGATGTCTATAGGCGACAGTAACCATTAACCATGGAGTTTGTTTTTTTGAAATTTAAACATTGAAGCACTCACCAGGTTTATTATTGGCGCGAGTGGTTCCGTCGCTGTGTTCTTTCTTCCGATGTTTGTATAGCGCGGTTTTGTTTGGCAACACCTCATTACAATCTCGACATGGTATCCTTTAAAATTTACAAAAAAAAACATATGTCATATGATCTGCCTAGCCTTTCCCCAACTATCATGGGGTCTTCTTCCAATCTAACCGAAAGCAGCAGAGTACCAGTGTTTAACATGGAGCGATTGCCTATCTGACTTCCACAACCCAGTTAATGGGTAACAACACGATACCCCTTGGTAAGAGTAGTTATCAGACTTTCTGGCTTCTGACTACCCGTTACTATGGTCAAAGATCTACAAATAACAGCCCGGACCAACAGCTTAACATGCTTTCCGAGGCACGGAGGAGTCTCGCTATGACAAAGATGGTCACCCATCCACGGACCGACAGCGCCAAGCCTAGCTTAATCTATGATTGATCGACCCGTGCGGCTGTTACTTAGCCACGTACCTGCTAGCCACGAGCTCCTCCCACATACCTGTAGTCATCCCTGCTAATCTTGCTGGTGGCGCCAGGATCATCAGGGCCTGTCTTTCCGTGGACTTTCTTGCGATGATACGCTAAGCTCCAACTGTGGAAAATAATGTTAGTTCTATAACTGCGAGTCTGTCTGTTTGTCTGTTACTCTTACACAGAAATAAAATTTGGGGAAGCTGTAGTTTGTTATATACGGATGCGAAAGTTTGTGAGGACAAACTACTGAACGGATTTGGATGAAATTTGGTACACACATAGTTTATAACCTGGATTAACATACAGATTAACATAGTTCCCTCGGGATGCGGGTGAAACCGCGGGAAACCACTAGCCTATACATATAAAATGCTTTGTCCTGAATGACTGACGGATCAACGCACAGCCTAAACCGCTGATCGTAGAGACCTGAAACTTGGAGGGTGTGTTCTTTGTATGACGTAGGCATCCCACAAATGAAGATTTTCCGAAATTCTATCCCTAAGGGGGTGAAAAAGGGGGGTAAAGTTTTTACGAAACTCTGTCATTTTTAATTTGAATTTGTATAGGCCACACTGGCGAAGCCGCTGGCGGAAAGCTAGTATATCCTTACTAATATTATAAATGCGAAAGTAACTCTGTCTGTCTGTCTGTCTGTCTGTCTGTTACGCTTTCACGCCAAAACTACTGGACCGATATAAATGAAATTTGGTACAGAGATAGAATAGACCCTGAGGAACAACATAGGCTACTTTTTACCCGGGTGCGCTAAGTAGTTCCCTCGGGATGCAGGTGAAACCGCGGGAAACAGCTAGTAATATAATAAAGCTGAAGAGTTTGTTTGTTTGAACGCGCTAATCTCAGGAACTACTGGTACCATTTGAAAAAATATTTCAGTGTTAGATAGCCCATTTATTGAGGAAGGCTATAGGCTATATATAATCGCGCTAAAACCAATAGGAGCGGAGCACCACTATTCTACGCGGACGAAGTCGCGGGCAGAAGCTAGTAATATAATAAATTATTCACCTGTTAGGAAATGTAAGCTCGCACTGGTTACATTTGTACAGAAAGTTTTCGTTCGCGTGTTTCATTCGTCTGTGTACTTGTAGGTACGTCCAGTGCAGGTAGGACCGCCCGCAGTCCTGGTTCAGAGTTATTTTATTAAACAAGTCTTGCGTTTTAGATCATCATCTGCCTAGCCTTTTCCCTACTATGTTAGGGTCGACTTCCAGTCTAACCGGATGAGGAGTTTCGTTATGTTATAAATGGTCACCCATCCACGGACCGACCGCGCCAAGCGTAGCTTAACGTTTGATCGATTGACCCGTGCGGCTGTTACTTAGCCACGAGCTCCTCACTTATAAACATAGACTAAATATAGGAATATTATGCAATTCAAACAATATTCCAAACATTACGACCTGAGTGGTTTAGTGGTCAACAGGCCGGATTGCCACGCAAGAGGTCCCGGGTTCGATTCCCGGCCGGGCAGTAATTGAAATGATGAATTTTAATTTCTGTGACTGGTCTGGGTGTTACTATGTATAATATGTATGTATTTAAAAAGTATATAAGTAGTATATCCGTTAAGCTAGCTCCCATAACGCAAGCGAATTAGTTGCTTACTTTGGGGCTAGATGGCGCTGTTTGAAATTGTCCAAAGATTTATTTATTTATACCGGTCGAATTGATAACCTCCTTTTTTATGGAGTCGGTTAAAAATATGAAGTACCTCGCACAAGAAGTGTTTGACTACTGGGAAGTCTCCGTATCCGAGGATACCGGTGGCCGAGCGGCCGGCAGCGCCCTCGGGCTCGGCGGGCGACAGTCCGTCAGCCTGCTTCTTAGCGTCCGCCAGCGACCGCTTGTAGAACCCGTGGGTCGTCTTATGTGTGGTACACCTGGGAGAAAATGGTTTCAAGATACCATCAGCTGCAAACCTGACTAAGGGCGAACTGACTTATTCATATTCTTTATTGAGTTCCATAATGTACAGAAAAGGTGTAAATTAAAAAATAGTAACATTTTTTTTGTAAAAAGCTTTTTTATTTTTTCGCTTTTCAGTGTCTCGGTTTTGCTATCTTAACAAAACAAACACACCACTTTTTTAGGTTGTAATAAGCGTAAATAACCAAATCATCTAAGTATTTGGCATATCAGCAAGTAGAGATAAATCGTTATTTTTGATATATTTATAAAACGGCTGAACCGGTAGTGATAAAATTTTGTGGACCACACGGGAAGCACCAGCTTTCAAATAAAAAAAAGAATCATGAAAATCGGTTCACCCAGTCGCAAGTTATGAGGTAACAAACATAAAAAAAAAATACAGTCGAATTGATAACCTCCTCCTTTTTTTGAAGTCGGTTAAAAATAGTAACAATTGTAATGAATGTTTGTAAATGCACCCACGACATAGGAGTAATTTCTAGTGTGGGGGCAACGTTTAAAAAAATTGCCTTTGGCTTATCTAAGAAGCTCCGATAAATATCGCCATTGTCGTAGAACAAAGTCAAAATAGCAACAAAATAGCTACTTTACAGGAGAGCACTTAAAAGTTTTGATTTTCTTTGGAACGTATTGGAAATACAACTTTGTTCGTTTTAATATCTCGGAAAGTACCAGATATATATTATAATATTTTTCTTGCTTATATCGATAGATTATGTTTAGTTGAAGCTGATTTTGAAAAAATCACAATTTCATTGTATTATCACCTCTGACTTTGTTCTACGGCAGTGTTGATATGTTAAAATTTAGGCTAAAACGTACCTGGAATAAGTGGCGAAGCTCACTTTACAGATGTGGCAAGTGAACGGGTTCTTCACACCCTTGTGAATCGCGCGGTGACTGTTCAACCCGCTCTCCAAGTAGAATACGCTGGAAGGAAACATGTATTTAACTAAACCTCATCGGCCTAGCGTTTCCATTTTCCGGTTAAGCAGGTCGAATGCTGTTAGAAGCACCCTGCAAGAGGTCATGTAGAAAAAAAAAACCTATCGTTTCCCAAAAATGCTGGTTTTTTAAAAAAAAAAATCATCCCATCTTTACGTGAAACCCAAACAGACAGACAGACAGTCAGACAGATAGAAATGGAAAAACTATAACAGCCGAATAAGAACACTTTTAATATGTTTTATGTTATCAATACATAGATATAACAATTAAGAAAATAATATCATAAATATTAAGACGAAAATTTTAAAATAATAGCAAAATTATACAATTTTATCCTCCACTAGCTTCTGCCCCCTTCGTCCGCGTGGAATATTGGTGCTCCGCTCCTATTGGTTTTAGCGTGATGATATACAGCCTATAGCCTTCCTCAATAAATGGGCTATCTAACACTCAAAGATTTTTTCAAATCGTACCAGTAGTTCATGAGATAAGCGCATTTAAACAAACAAACTCTTCAGTTTTATTATATTAGTATAGATATAGATTTTGACAGATCTTGAATGACAGTTCTTCCGTTTCACGTTACATATATTCTGTTTTCGTA
Organism: Pyrrhia umbra; assembly: GCA_963891755.1. NCBI lineage: Eukaryota > Metazoa > Arthropoda > Insecta > Lepidoptera > Noctuidae > Pyrrhia > Pyrrhia umbra. The sequence goes on from OY982944.1 coordinate 2,044,839, forward strand.
TATTTTTTTGGTGCAACCGGCTGTATGGGTTCCTTATCGACTAGGGAACCCTAAAAAGGTACTAACTCTTCACAGTACTCGCAGCGGAAGGCCTTCTCGATCTCCACGACTCGGATGAGCGGGCGAGCCTCGTCCGCCAGCTGGGCCAGCAGCGGCTCGCCCACCTCGCCCGACACCTGCCGCTTGATCGGCTTCGACAGCTTCGGAGACTCTGGGTAACAGGTGGGCTGTGCATTAATCACGTGAGGCTCGAAAGGGGGAGGAGGGGTCCATAAAAAATCACTTAGGTACTACAAATTACACGCGTTATAGGGGGAGGGGGGGGGGTTAGTCTTAAACCTCACCATGTATCACCAAGGAGGAGGGGGTGTTAAAAAATGCCGAATAAAAAAACATCACGTGATTAATGGACGGTCCCTAATGGGTTAGACGACATCATCATCAAGTGTCTTGTGGCCTAGTGGGTAAGGCAATGCTCATGCCTTCTCTGAATGAGAAGAGGCCTGTGCCCAACAGTGGGGCAATATATAGGCTGATGACGATGACCCGGTAGCTATCCTTTAGCGCCTTAAGCTATATTCTGAAGCAAAACAGGCAACCACACAGATAGGACCTAGTATAGGTGAACTCACCCACAATCTGCACGGTATGCCTGACCAGCCCACTGGTGGGAGACAGCTGTACCGTCATCTCCTCAGCTTCCTCCTTCAGCTCGTTCGCGAACGCCTCAATGCATTCCGTAGACTTCGTTGCGTGCTCCTGAATTAATATTAAATTAAATTCATACAAGAATCATCATCAATCAAAAAGTCGTGGTGGCCTAGTGGTTAAGGCACCTGCCTCTCGTGTACGAGTGTGTGGGTTCGAAACCCGGCAAGTACCAATGTGACTTTTCTGAAGTCATATGTACTTTCTAAGTGTATCTTAGACGTCACTGACTAACGGTGAAGGAAAACATCGTGAGGAAACCTGGACCTAAAATGTCTGAAATCGCCAATCTGCCTTGAGCAAGCGTGGTGATCAATGCTCATGCCTTCTCTGTATGAGAAGAGGCCTGTGCCCAGCAGTGGGGCGATATATAGGCTGATGATGATGATACAAGAATCATAGGACCATAAGACCGTAGAACCAAAGGACCAAACATTTTAGGGTTATACGTGAAACGAAAGAAACAGTTCTTTTGTTTCTTCAGATCTTGGATGACAGTTCTTCCGTTTGACGTATAACGTCGGCGTCAGTGCAGGACCTTCTAAATGGAAAAAAGTATGTTTTTGAAAAAAGTTGTATTAATTTGTTCGCATCGCTTTTAATAAAGTTTTTACTGTCTACTGTAAAACAAACTTTTTTTGCATTTAGAAGGTCCTGCACTGACGCCGACGGTAAGTAACCGCATATTTTTTGCTGCAATGCAAATGCGGCTGTTAGAATAGTAACCTGTGCATGGCGCTGGTCCCGGAAGGCGCGGCTGCACACGGCACAGATGCGCACGAGCCGGGGCGCCAGCTAGTTTACAATACCAGTTAGTTACACCAACCTGTGCATGGCGCTGGTCCCGGAAGGCGCGGCTGCACACGGCACAGACGCGCACGAGCCGGGGCGCCAGCTCCTCCTCGTGCGCGCGCACGTGCATGCGCAGCCGCGAGCGACGCGTCAGCTGCTTCAGGCATATGTGGCATTGGAAGGGTTTAATCTAGGATAACAACAAAAAAATATTAATTCTTAGCCAGCTTAAAACTAGAATTCCAAAAAAAAAATCGAAATATTAAGCTTTAAGGTGCTATATTTTATTGGATACGAGCGTCTTCGTCTCTACCCCTCCTGGAACGTGAAGAGCGAAGGAAGGAACATGGATGGGTTTTAGTCAGTAAGAGTCTGACACTCCCTCCCACCACATCCGCGGAGGGAGGAGTCATTTGATGATTTCCCATCCGAAAAAAAAACCGTGCTATGACTACTTTTTGTGACGTCACAAGAGCTTATTTGTCCGCGAATTTCTCGGAAACTAAGAGTCTGATCGGGACCATTATTTTATTTAAGTCCGGGGAACCAAAGATCGGGGCTATTCCTTTTTATTAGTTTCCATTTACTTCAACTGGAAGTATAGTGCAAGTTTCATCAAAATCGGTTCAGTTTTCAAGATATGACAGTAAAGTTTGTTTTGATTGCTGAAAAAACACGTCGTTCCTTTTGCTAGTGCAAAAGTGGTAGGAGATACACGAATTCACGCTGATATTTGACTAGGACACTAAAAAAATCGAATATAAAAAAATATAACAAACCTCAAAAAACATAAAAGAGAAAAAAAAAAGTTTCTGATTGAAACATGTCTCAAGAAATCGAGTTAGACACAGACTTCCAGAGCGTTGTTTTTTTGGAAATCGGTTTTATTTAAAAAAATATATATAAATACCAGTTTTTAGTATCCTACCTGTAAATGTGTCACTCCATGCTCGTCCAAGGTCTGTTTGTCTAGGAACCGCTTGTCGCAAGTAACGCACACGTAGCGACGCGTGTCTGTGTGAGTGCGACTGTGCTTCGTTAGGGTTGCCCTGTGGAAACATTGACATGTAATAAAAAAACAGGGGGCGTCAAATCAATATGAAAAATCAAATTATTTCAATTTGTCTGAAGGCAAAGCACTTTTTAAAAAAAACCTAGCCCCCACAATCATTTCAAAATTTATAAGCGCCTTATTAGTGGATAATTTTAAACTTTGGTAGTATTTCCACTAAGAGGTGGAAGGTCTTTCTACAGCCTTCGTTCCAAAATACCAACCTTTAGTCGGGCATTGGAAGTCGACCCCAAAATAGTTGGGAAACGGCTAGGCAGATGACTTTCCTTACCTTAGGAAAAACGTCTTCCCGCAGCCCTTATTCCAGAGCACAAGCTTTAAGTCTAATATTGGAAGTCAACCCCAACATGCTTAGGAAATGGCTAGACAGATGACTTTCGTTACCTTAGGCAAAAACGTCTCTCCGCAGTTCTTATTCTAGAATACAAGCTTTAAGTCTAATATCGGAAGCCGACCCCAAAGTTTAGGAAACAGCTAGGCCGATGACTTTCCTTACCTGAGGAAGATCTTTCTACAGCATTCGTTCCAGAATACCAACCTTAAGTCTTGCGTTGGAAACCAACCCCAACATAGCTGGGAAATGGCTAGGCCATTCCCTTACCTTAGAAAAAAGGTCTTCCCGCAGCCCTCAACGGGACACTGCCATCGCTTCTGCTTGTCATGTTGGAAGTGCACGTGGTCGAAGAGTTCGGTCTCCGTGGCGAAGGTGGCTCCGTCACACTCCGAGCAGGAGTAGCTGCCGTCTGGACGGACCAGGTTTGTGGAGTCGTGGAACTGCCTAAAGATGAGTACTGGTCTTGAACTTTTTCTATCTATACTATCCTATAAATGCGAAAGTAACTCTGTCTGTCTGTCGCGCTTTCACGCCAAAACTACTGAACGGATTTGGAAGAAAATTGGTACTCACATAGGTTTTTATTTCATATAGGTCTTTGCAGGCACTTATGAAACGTCAAGCTAGTTGCACGGTTCCAAGGAGTGGGTCTTCTGGAGAAGAACCGGCAAGAAACACCATACACACACTTTTCAAAAGGAAACGTTTACAATAGTCTTTTTACAGTACAGGTTATTTCTGAGAAAATTATACAATTCAAATGATGCTATACAAAAAATAATGAAACAATTAAAATCAATTAAGTTTATAATATTAATTAACATATAGGCTACTAATTATCCAGGCTGTGCGTTAAGTTGTTCCCTAGGGACGCGAGTGGAACCGCGAAAAACAACTAGTTTAGTATAAAGCTAGTATTATTGTCGGTGAAGTTCTAACAGTTCGTAAGTCATTTTTGGTGGTATGGGTTAGGGAAATGGGAACAAAACTTAAAATTTCTTAAGCACTGTTAGAACTTCACCGACGTTACACAAATTTTACTTACATATGAAACTTGAGTCGGACTTTTGAGGTGAAGGATTCGTTGCAGTTGTGGCAGGTGACCACTTGGGGATTGGAGGTCGGTTCCCGGCTGCGGCGTTTTCGAGGACGCTGCAGTATGATAGAATACAATATTCTTCATTATCGACTCGAACATATTGGAATATAAGGTACATAGGGAGGTCTTATCGCTAAAATTATTATTTTATTATCTGTTTTTTTTTCCTTCTACCTACTGTTTGTAAATATGCACGTGTTGTCTGTGACAAATAAACATTTTTTCTTTCTTTCTTTCTTAAAATCGATCGTTTACAAACAACCTTTACATGTATTTGTAAGACATTAAGTAAGCTGCGCTTGGCGCGGCCGGTCCTTGGATAGGTGAACATCTATATCATACCAAGACTCCTTTGTACGTTAGAAAACATTTGTAGATCTCTGACAGTCGTTACGGGTAGTCAGAAGCCAGAAAGTCTGACAACCAGTCTTAGCAAGGGGTACCGTGTTACCCGGCAACTGGGTTGTGGAGGTCAGATAGGCAGTCGCTTCATGTAATACACTGGTACTCAGCTGCATCCAATAAGACTGGAAGCCGACCCCTAAATAGTTGGGAAAAAGCTAGGCAGATGATGATCATTCATTCGTACTTATAATATCCAAGTATGAACTTACCATAACAAGTAGATCATTGTCTATAGCTGTGTCAACTTGTCTCGGACGGCCTTGAGCTCTCTGTCACAAAAACATAAAAAAATATCACAACATCACACCTAGTGAAGGACATGTTATAGACTGTACCAATAGACTTTATGTAAAATGTAAACAAATCGTTGTTCTAATTCTGCCACATAAATTAACAAAATGGCGCAAGGATGGCACATTTATGTCAATTTCATGCTCTAAACATCATCATTCATCATTTAATGCAATTTATTTATCTATGTGGGAATAGAGATTCTGAAGTAAATATTAAGACCAAAAAACAACTGACCTCCTGAAAAACCTGAAAACAGAAAAAAAAATCAATTTTCTGCTGACCAGGCGCGGTCGTAGCCAAATATGGGGGGGGGGTCATCCATAAAGAAATAAGTATATAAAAGGAACTCTGAAAGTAGCACCGACAAACAAAAAGATATGTGGAAACCATTTGTCATGCTATGGGCATGTAATACGGAGGAATGAGGAACATGTGAGGAAAATTTTGAGCATGAATGTGGATGGCTATGGAGGTAGAGAAAGACTAACAAAAACGATGGATGGATTGTGTGAAAGATGATATGCCTAGAAAGGATGTTACTAGTGAGATGACGTCAGATAGAGAAGTATGGAAGAAGAAAACATGCTGCGCCGACCCCAAATAAATTGGGGTAAGGGCAGGCGGATGGTGACGGAGTCATCAACAAACAAATAGGCTGAAGTGTTGACTGAAGCCGAAGGTTACAAACTCCAAATTTGAACGATACGATTAACGACCTACCAATATGCGTAATTACAATTAAAATTTTCATAAATTGTTTATTTTTAGGACGTGAACGATTTTTGGGAAGGGTCATGTCCCCTATGAGCCTCACCCTCGCACTATGGGAAAATCGCGTATGTTTCGTCTCAAAACTCCGTATCTCAGTTATTTCAAAACTAAATAATCTGTAATTTTGCACACATATACGTGAAAGTATAAAGTTTAGTAGAAAAAATAATAATTTTGAAAATTATGTTTATTAATTTATTTAAAAAATAAAACTTAAAAAAATACATGCATTTATAAGAAAAAATACTTTTTTTTGTAATTTACTTACATAAAATAGAATTTAATATCATTGTATAAACAGTGTCTAACGAGAAAAAAAATGTACAAAATTCAACAAGCTCCTACAGATTTTCGTTGACAGCAAGAAGGGACTTGGCTTCATCCAAAAGTTCTTTCGATACTGTTTCTGAGGTATTTCTTAAACTTGATATATATGGATCAGAAGTGTACAATAAGGTATGGAACACGTGTGTATTGGTAGCCGTTCTTGAACATTTTCTAGAATGATGAAGTCTAAACTTTTTGTAATCCTTGTTGCGGGATTCTTGAGCGTCTTCGGACAATTGTCCGATAGGTAAAATAGCATAGTAATCAATGATTTTTTCTCCATGAATAAGTATTTATGTACGGAGGAAGGCATATAATACCAATTATAAATATTTGCGTACAGTTGGGCGGTACTATATGCGTATTCACCGAACTTTTTTGAATCAATAGCCATTCCAGATGACATAGTTTGTAGTATAATGTACATTCGTTTTATAACGACTACCCTGTAATGTCTGCAGAGCAAGATAATCTACGTCTACTCCTGTAATGTCTGCAGAGCAAGATAATTCTGAAAAAATCTCCGAGCTGTGTTTCCGTCATTACTATTTCCAGTGCCTTGTCGAGGTTTATCGATATGCAGTCCCATTTCCTCCCTAAACCGCTTTTGTACCAGTTTTTTCTTTTCGTCTTTGTTTTTTTTATTTTCTGGTGTAGTGGCTGACCACTTTTGGAAAGACAAGTTATAGGAAATGTGTAAAATCATCTCCATACTTCTAATCCAAGCGTGTAGTGTTGACAGTCCATATTGAAATGAACTTTCATTCACATCTCCTACCTCTAAGTTATTCATTTGCCGAGGAGTAGCACCACAAATTGTACATGAAGCGCTCGAAGGAGTTTCAGTTAAAACTTGTGCTACTTTACCATCAATCATGGTTAAAAATAGGTTATGAGTAATTTCAATTACTTCACCATTCTTTTTTATCACCGAAGGAGACAGGTTTTTAATTTGATTTTTGATATCAGCCACAACAGACGCGGTTTTTTCAGGGGTTTCTTTGGCAAGTTCTATCAATATAGGTCTGCAATATCTTACGGATGAGCAAGTTTATTTTTTTCCAAATAACAATATTAGTTGTCTCATCTATGAGTTTAATGGGTACAAGTGAAGCAATAAAAAGGTTCACATCTGATATGAAATCGCTTTCTTCGGGCAAAACTTGCTTGTATTCACTTTGCCCTGATGACCCGTCACAACCCCATTTACAGAATAGTTTCAACTGTCTTAAACCGTTTGACCTTAATAGATAACAGATGATTATGTGAGAAGTAAAAAGATTTTGGAAAAAAAATATTTTTTATCTCGCGATATGTTTTGGCACCGTGTCAGAAAAGGCGCAAGTATGCGCAACTTTTTTTTTTCTCCCTGTGTAAACTAATGTACAAAGATCGTAATACAACAAATATCTCGACAGCGGCAAACAGCGGTAACGGGTAACAGTCTCGTTAAAAAAAAAGTAACCCGAAAATTATACCATCTTAAACTATATTGGTTAATTTTAATTTATTTATTTATTATACATAATATTATTTAAGAAACGTTATGAGGAGATTATAAGCATTTCAAAAATGTATAATACTTATACATTTAAATCAAAAACTTTCGAGTAATGTGGCGTTGAATTGTAGTAATGTATTGTGCCAAAACCACATCATTGAACATGAGTTAGCTTTGATGCCTTTTTATATACATTATAGTTAGCAAAAAATAATTAAAAAAATATAGAAAAGAAAACTTATTTATAAGACTAAATTAATTAATTAGTTTTACTCCATAACAACGACTTTCACGTGAAACGGTTTTGAGACGGCCTTGTATGGAGCTTTCCCATAGTGCCTCGGACTGCCATTGCTGCTGAAACGCTTGTAGACCAATACATCACTCTAAAAGTCTAGCCTAGAGACACCGACTTCTAGAGCGATGTATTTGTCCACAAGCTTGACACCAGATTTTTATTCACTTTTCATATTTAAGGGTATACGTGACGGGTTTTTTTACGGATGGGACGGGAATTTTGAAAATATCGTTTCATACAAAATGTATATGAAAGAGCATATGTTACGGAGACACGAACGGGACGGGAACTTGGCGATTTTGAACGAGGGAGTCACGTCCCGGTCCCGTTCACGCCCCGTCTGAGGTATTATCTCGTCACGTATGCAGCAGCCTCTATAAAGGTTGGTTGTTGGTCTTCGCGTTTTAGCAGAAAATAAGTTTTTCTTCTCGTTTAAATTTTTTGGAAGTAGCTTGTTATATTGCGTTGCAAGACTTGGCGTTTTTATACACGTTATGTTTTTTTTTAATTATTTTAAATGGGTTTGCTCTTGACTTTAGTCTAGGTCAGAGGTGACAGAGACAAAGTCGACGATGGAGTGAGTTTACCCATAAGAAGCCTGGTCACTCTAACTTTGAGGATTTTAGGGTCTCTACCTGCATCTGTGTTCTCGAACAAATGCGTTCGGGAACACAAATGCAGGTAGAGTTCCACCCCTTTGCTGAGGATATTTCCACTTTTTTTTATAGGATTTGATAGACATACCTTCAAAAAGTCTTCCTCCGTAGGTATACATATTAAATTGACAAGATCCTTAGATTTCCGCTTGCGCCCGCGTCTTCTACACCGATGGTTCGTCAGACCATCTGCGCTGGCGAATATTTGACTGTGTGACGAGAAATAATTGATCATAAGATGAAATCTTTTATATAAAAATGAATTGCTGTTCGTTAGTCTCGTTAAAACTCGAGAACGGCTGGGCTGATGTAGCTTTTGGTTTTGAAATGTTTGTCGTAGTCCAGGGAAGGTTTAAACGGTGAGAAAAGTGAATTTAGATGTAGGTGCTACGAAGTTCACCGGGTCATCTAGTATTATATAAATATCAGCCTATCTTAGACACTAATGGTGTCTAATACTAAACGGTGAAGGAAAACATCGTGAGGAACTTGAACTAAAAAAATCTGAAATTGCCAATCCGCTTTGAGCGAGTGTGGTGATCAATACCTTGCCTTTTCTGTGTGAGGAGAGGCCTTTACCCAACAGTGGGACAGTAAATAGGCCGATGATGTTTTTTTTTATTTTCGGATGGGAAATCATCAACCGCCGCGGGTGGGGCGGGAGGGAGTGTCAGACTCTTACTGACTAAAACCCATCCATGTTCCGTCCTCAGCCCTTTGTATTCCGGGGGCGCGGTATCTCTTTCGAACGTCCCGCAGCCCCGGCAGGCTGCAGGGAGGGCCCAGAGGACAATCCTCCCGAAAGTATTCAATTTGGTTTAAACACTGTAGGGGCTGTCTTTATATGTTTTTAGTGTTCATTTATATAAGTGTGCGAGGTTTTTTATTCCACCATATTTTCTAAATGCCTGAACCAATTTACATATTTGTGGCATTACTTTTTTCATCATCATCATTCCTTGCATAACTTATCACTAAAATTTACGTTTTTTTTTTGATATTATAAATTTTAAAATTACCTGCAATTAAAACATTTGTGTGTCTTCTGAGTATCACCATCCTGCCCTTCTTCTTTACTCTAAAAAATAAATTAAATGCATGTTAAAATAAGTAAAAATAAAGTATGATAAAAATATATTTTTTTATATATATTTGGTTTTTAAAAACTTCATTTATATTTTGTATTTAATTTATATTTATACCTGCATCAATATTTTTATTGTAATTTCTTTTGTAATTCATTTACTTTTAAAATATTTTTTAAAAAGTGCAAAAAATGAGCGCGCATTATTTATTTAAACTTCATATACAGCAGTGATACATAGGCGGACTTAATGCCACAAGGCATCTCTACCAGCCAAACTTAGGGTTAATGGGACTAAATTCGCGCATTCAAAGTAGATGAAACGAAACGCTATCACTTCGACAGGATATGACGTAAAAGTCTACAAGTATGAATGTCAAAGATGACACATCTTGCTTTCCTACTTCAATTGATTGTTATTATAGAGACAATGACGTCACATCCTTTCCATCCCACAAAATATCGGTAAAAAAGTTGAAATTAATGTCAGTAAACTGCATCAAAATCCGTCGCGTAGTTTTAAAGATCTAACCATACATAGGGACAGACAGACAGCGAGAAGCGACTTTGTTTTATTATATATACTACTAGCTTCCCGCCAGCAGCTTCGCCCGCGATATTTTAGCTAATGGATACAAAAACTTGACAAATTATATACTAAAACCTTCCTCATTAATCACTCTATCTATTAAAAAAACCGCATCAAAATCCGTTGCGTAGTTTTAAAGATTTAAGCATACATAGGGATATAGGGACAGAGAAAGCGACTTTGTTTTATACTACGTAGTGATGTAGAATACCTGCTTCCCTACCTTGGCAACACAGAGTAACTTCTCCAATTCCTGTGAAGCTTCGGCATCAGCGGTCTGAACGATCCAGATCTCATCCTCACTGCTGTCCACGCATTCTTGCTTTACTTCCGTTTTTACGATGGGTGGCTCCGTCTGTATATCACATGTATTTAGATTGGTTAATCATGGAAGAAACGTTAATCGTGGAAAAAATGTATTGAATATCAATGAAGATGGACGAAAGGGGAGGGGAAGACCAAATAAGAGATGGATTGACTGCGTGAAAGGGGATATGAATGAAAAGGGAGTGAATGATAGTATGACGGCTAACAGAGAAGAATGGAAGCGAAAAACATATTACGCCGACCCCAAATAGATTGGGAACAGGGCAGGAAGAAGAAGAATCATGGAAGAAACGTTGCTTAAAATAGTCATTGATCTCTTCTCTGTGGTATGTTAGTCCGTTAATAACATTTAAATGTAAATCTATATTTATTTACAAAAGTTTTACAAAAACTATACTTAGAGCCGGTTGCATCAAACTTTTTATACTTTATACTTTTACGAAAATCCCAAAACATGATATCAGTAATAAGAACACTTTCAATGTATTTTATGTTATAAATACGTAAATATAATAATAAAGTAAACATATATCATAAATATTAAGACGAAAATCATAAAATAATAGCAAAATTATTCAATTTTATCCACCATTTTGACAGATCTTGAATGACAGTTCTTCCGTTTCACGTATAAATAACCTGATCTTTTTTTGATGCAAACGGCTGTTAGAATCTATACTTAATATACATGGATTTATGATGTTAAAATGGTATGAATCTATTAAAATAAATAACATGAGCCGTAGGTCAGCGATGGAGAATAATGGAGGTATTCTCACAATGAAATCTAGATCAGGGGCCTTACCATGACGTGCCAAAACAAGATTATATTCGTTATGAAAAAGAGACGGAGCTATACCACGTTAGTAGCTGGGTCACGCTCTCAAACTTGAATAGTGATTGCAAAAACAAGTGGTGGTACAGCCCCAGATGTTATGTTATTTAGAAACAATGTGAACAATGTCGTGGTGGCCTAGAGGTTAAGGCACCTGCATCGTGTAGTATAATAAATCTATGGTACAAAGTCAAACTAGAAGAAAGTACATTAATATCTGAACTACGCTTTAAATTGACTAACCGCTTCGTTATTAGATTCACTGTTAACATCTTCTGGTTTTTCGTCATCTAAAATATTAATTGAACAAGTACTTTATTAATATTTTCAGAACGATAAAATAAAAGTGTTCCCACAAGGGAAATATATAATACTAGCTGTTTCCCGCGGTTTCACCCGCATCCCGAGGGAACTACTTAGCGCACCCGGGTAAAAAGTAGCCTATGTTGTTCCTCAGGGTCTATTCTATCTCTGTACCAAATTTCATTTATATCGGTCCAGTAGTTTTGGCGTGAAAGCGTAACAGACAGACAGACAGAGTTACTTTCGCATTTATAATATCAAGTAAGGATGTCGGCGCCAGACGATAGTGTCAACTCAGACCTCAGAGTCTAAACCTTAAAAATATTAGCAAAATTTAAAATTTAAAAAACCCCCTACCAAAAGTACCTTACATCATTTTGGAAAAGAGCTGATACTCTTACACTGCTGGAACGATATTAACCAAACATAGCTAAGAACCACCGCAAGGAAACTGGCTTAATAATGAAAAAACCCGCAACGACTGAGTCCATCCGTTTGAGAGCTACGATGCCACAGACAGATACACACACAGACAGACAGACATCGACGTCAAACTTATAACACCTCTCTTTTTGCGTCAGGGGTTAAATACAAAAATAATCACCCAAATCGATTCAGTCATTTTACAGTGAAAGCGTAACAAACAAACGCACTTTCCCTTTTATAATAATAATTAGGATTTGTAAATGTATAGGATATGTACCTTTTCTATCGCCATCTCCTTTTTTGCTAGAACTTCGTGTTCGAGTGGCGATTGGTGATGACGTTTTGGGTGATTTTCCCTCTTCACCTAGAAAGATTTTTGATATCATTTTGGTATGAGTTATTAAGGCTATTCACTGTAGGGCTGGTAGGGCTATTTCTTCGCAAGTCAACTACCACCCACCGTAGGCGTGGGCCTGCAGACAGCGAGCTATGGGTGGCGAGACCCAGGCCCGTGTCGGCGTGTTTGCATTCCTCGCGCGCCTCAAAGATGTATTAAAAACATAAAATCATAGCAAAATTAAATTAAATTTTGCTATGATTTTAAATTTTATCGTCCATTTTGACAGGTCTTGAGTGACAGTTCTTCCGTTTCACGTATAAGTAACCTATCTACTACGGAGGAGCTCGTGGCTAAGTAGCAGTCGAACGTGTCAATCGATCAAAAGGTTTAGCTACGCTAGGCGCGGTCGATCCGTGGATGAGGGACCATCTATGACATAACGAAACTCCTCCGTGTCTTGGAGAGTACGATAGGCTGTTGATTCCTGCTGTCATTTGTAGATCATTGACAGTCTTTACGGGTAGTCAGAAACCAGAAAGTCTGACAACCAGTCTCACCAAAGGGTATTGTGTTACTCGCTAAACTGGGTTGTAGAGGTCAGATAGACAGTCGCTCCATGTAAAACACTGGTACTCAGAATAGAATAGAATATGCTTAATTATGTACACCATTTTTAAACTTAAAAAAACTTAAACAATATAATTAAGGTAAGTGACACAATGGGCGGTCTTATCGCTAAAAGCTATCTCTTTCAGACAACTCAGCTGCATCCGGTTTAGACTGGAAAACGACCGAAAAGGCTAGGCAAATGATATCAGTAACCTGATAATTTTATGGTGGTTAAGTTAAATTTACCTTTATTTTCTTCTTTCATTTGCTCATCTTCTTCTTTTAACAGTTGTTTGGATTCGGATTTCTCGTGGGCCGCCTTCAAGTGACCCTTCAGCCATTTTAAATTTGCGTAACCTGTGTAATGTGAACAATTTCAAGTAATTAAAATACTAGGGGACGAATTCCTCATCGATATTATTGTAAACTAGCTGTTTTTCGAGCAAAGAGATAGAGAATGAGAAAGAGAGAGAGATGGCAGGAGATGTCGAGGACGACATCAAACACGATGGAAAGATGAGCTGAAACTAACAGTCATAAAGATTAATCTCACCCAGTTTAACGGGCTAAATATTGAAGAGTTCGTTTGTTTGTTTGAACTCATGTAATCTCAGGAACTACTGGTACGATTTGAAAAATTCTATCAGTGTAAGATAGCCCATTTATTGAGGAAGGCCAATAGAAAACCAACAGGAGCGGAGCATCACTATTCCACGCGGACGAAGTCGCGATGACATAAATACGTGTCGAACACAGACCATCCTTTTTTTAAGTTGGTTAGGAAAGGTCATCGACCAGGCGTTATATTTTTAAAATAACATACCATAGTAACACAGAGGGCAAGGGAACACGTCGCCATCTTCCAAGTCGTGTTTGTGCGTCTCACAATGCTCCATCACTTCCGATAAGTCCACAAATATTTGCTCGCAAAATCTGGAAATTATTAAAGATAAAATATTTTACATACATGATACATGAAATGACACGCAAGTAATTTTAAAGAGTTAAAAAAGTGGTAAAAATAGCTGGTTATAATATTTTTTTGGAGAGTCAGGAAGGTCATTATCATCATCAGCATATATATTGTCCCACTGCTGGGCACAGGCCTCTTCTAACACAAAGAAGGCATGAGCATTGATCACCACGCTTGCTCAAGACGGATTGGCGATTTCAGACCTTTTAAAGTCCAGGTTTCCTCACGATGTTTTCCTTCACCGCTAGTTAGTGATGCCTTAGATATACTTAGAAAGTACGTATGGCTTTAGGAAAGTCACATTAGTACTTGCCAGTTTTCGAACCCGCACACTCTTACACGAGAGGCAGGTGCCTTAACCACTAGGCCACCACGACACTCAACTAAGTTGTCGTTGGAAGGTCATTTGCTCTTATATATATAGGTGTACATGCTAGGATGTTTGTTGTGCTACTTCTTATACAAGAAAGTGAAGATGGGTGGATGTTTTGGGCCCTGTTTACTGGGCCTAGATTTCTCTGATAATGTTATTACCATCGCTACAATTACCTGCACTTTAACTCGGTGACTTCACTATTATCACACTGATATTTCCCTAAAAATTCCTTCACCTCCTCATCAGCTTCCTCCAAATTGTCTATGATATTATCTATCTCCGGTTCCGGTTCTATAATTTCTACATCACTGGAACTACCCTCCTTTTTCTCGTCCTTAACAATGATGATGTCATCAGACCTTGGATCATTGTCTATGGGCTTCGTGATAATTTCACCGTCGGATCCGATTTCGACTTTCACAAACTCTTCCTTGTCTAACTTCGAATCTTTGTTCATGGCATCTTTAGATTTACCCAAGTGGGTAAAACTAAAGTTTTTCACCTTCTGAAAGATGTACTGCTGATTGTTTCGTATGACGAGAAATTCGTCTGGATTCAAAAATTGGTTCGCACTTTTCATCCGACAAGGTTTAAAATTTTCGTTTAGACAACACTCACAAATAATCTTCAATTGGGTAGACATTTTCTTTTGAGGAGAACACCTGTGTAATCGCTGGTCTTCATTGTCAAAAAGATAAAGTTTATCCACACTGTTGTCAACATGTTTGCCGCAAATAAAACATATTTGACTTTCAGCTTCGCCTATAAGAACTCCATCAATATCGATGTACGAAATAGGTTTGTTCCAACTCTTATGGACAAGTCTTGACGGATCCGTCTTCCGTACATGTCTCCTCTCGCTGTAACCCTGGTCATAAGGCAATGACGTCATCGGGGAGTCCTTGAACATGTTCAGAATTTCCTCCCGAGTGTAAGACAAATTGTCGTTCCTCTGATAACTATCATCGTAGTTCTTAAAATTGTCTTTGATCAAACTTTTTGGCGATTTGTTCCGGATCGTTACAGGGTTCAAAGTGGCGTATGTTTTGGATGTGTTGGCTTCTAAGTATTTAGTAAACTGAGCCTCAAACCCTGAAGTATTATTGCATACTAATTTGAAAGGCAAAGAATTAACAAAACTGCATTTCGGACTAGAGTTTTTGCTGGACCATCTCGACACAGGACTTTCAACGATATTAATTTTCTTCGTTTCTTGAACATCAACGCTATCTACATCAGTGTCAGTAACATCATCAGCATATTTTACAAATGGTATTTTCTCAGCTGTCAAATCTATTAAAGGATCATCATTGTCGAAGTGTATTTGTGACGCCCTGATCTGAGTGCCATCGTCCAAGATATAGACCAAATCATTGGCCCCATCATTGGTGTCCAACATTTGATCAAAGTTTTGTGAGAGCTCGTCTCCTTGTAAACCCTGTTCGGTGTTTATTAGGAATTGGTACACGTTTTCGGATAGAGAGACTGGCTGGTTTCTGGTTATAGAGTTTAGGTCGACATCGAAGCCTAAGAGAGATCTGTAATGAAGAAGAATGACATTTTGACGATTCAGGCATTACCAATAACCGCAAGATGAAATAATTAATGGCTCAATATTGGAGATAACTAGTCAGAAGACTACAGAATAGAAGAGTATCCTTTGCTTTTACAGATAGATATGTAAATTGTGAATGATCCGTGTTCAGTATCTACAACGCCATCTAGCGTCAAATAGGTAGAACAACTCCACGGCGTGAACACCGCGCAATCGCCGGGAGCGGAACACCGTCGCAACAGAGAACTAACTTCACTCTCTCCACAAAAAATCGTTGTATCGGTCGTGTGCGTTTTATATAAAAAATATTGTAATTTGAGAAATATACGTTTTACGTTACAAGAGAACAATAAATATATTCATTGAAGACATCCTTGTCCTTGTCAACATAATAAGGAACAGTCTAACATTTTGGTCCTTGACGAGTCGGATATACGAAGAACCACGCGGCCACGTGGAGCGTCACCACATCAGAGGGCATTGGAGCAGAGGATTGTCCAGGATTGCCAGCAAGTCGCATCCGGTCAGGTCACAAAACCCATCCTCCTACTCCCTGTCCAACAAATTTGCGTTAATATCGTTATTTTACGTTTTAGTCGTTCGTTGTATTGTGCCGCGCTGCGCGCCGGGGTGATGCTGAGCAGAAAACTGTAAGTACTCTTGCTTTCTATAGCCTTCCAAAATGAGTGACGATGAGTGTTTTCAATTAGCTTCTGTTCAGGATCCCGTTAAACTAAGAGAAAGGTCTAAATCTCCCCGTGTAGGCGTTAGCACAATGTCAAATAAACATCTCGCTGATTTGAAAAAGCAGCGAGGCACGTTAAAAGGTAGACTTACATTATTTGAGAAGTATATTTCTAAATTAGATAAATTAACGTTAAATTCCAATAGCAAAACCGAATTAGATTTACGAATACAGTCAACTTGCACTATTTTTCAAAATTTTAATGATATTCAAAGTGAAATTGAACAATTAGTTGATGATTCCGATATACCTACTCAATTAGAATATCGCGAATCTTTTGAACAGCAGTACTTTTCCATCATGGCTGACGCGAAGTGCTTAGTGAAACCCGACGTTAGTGAACAAACTCAATCGATGTCTCCTAAAGTGTGTAATCCTGTGTCGATTAAGTTGCCAGTAATAAAGCTACCTGCCTTTGATGGTTCTTATGATCAGTGGTTGGAGTATAGAAACTCATATCTCACTATGATACACAATCGCGAAGATCTTAACGACATTCAGAAATTTCATTATTTAAAGTCTTCTCTTACCGGTACTGCCTCTCAAGTAATTAGTGCATTAGAATTCACTGCAGAAAACTACTCACACGCATGGGACTTATTAGAAAATAGGTTTCATAACAATCGTTTATTAATACAAAATCATGTAAAAGCTTTATTTACTGTCCAGTCACTTCAAAGCGAGTCATATGTTCAAATTAGGAAATTAATAGATTCAACATTACGTAATTTGCGAGCACTTAAATCATTAAATGAACCAACCGATTCTT
The DNA here is from genome assembly GCA_963891755.1 of Pyrrhia umbra. Lineage (NCBI taxonomy): Eukaryota > Metazoa > Arthropoda > Insecta > Lepidoptera > Noctuidae > Pyrrhia > Pyrrhia umbra. The sequence continues at coordinate 2,062,027 of OY982944.1, forward strand.
GGGACACGTTAATCGTTTATCTTATTGTTTCTAAACTCGACCAGTCCACGGAACGCGAGTGGGAAACTCATAAAGGGACCCTTGTATCTAATAAAAATAATTTAAATAACGTTAAATTAGATGATCTTATAAATTTTCTTAATAAACGTGCAGATATGCTTGAAATGGTAAGGTCAAATAATAATAATAAAAACATTTCTTCATTTAAGCAACATAGTAATAACTTCATTAGGTCCAATACTAATCAAAACAAAAACAACTTTAATAAATCAAACAACGTAAACTCGCAAGCGCAACCTGTCACACATTCTTATGTAACTAATTCAACTCAGTGTAAATATAACTCTGAAAATAATAAACAAAGACGCGCTTGTGTTGACTGCGGCGGTGATCATCATCTCTATTCATGTCCGAAATTTTTAAATTTGTCCGTGGAGGATCGTTATGTTATTGTGAAAAATAAAAAGCTTTGTCAAAATTGTATTCGTACTAATAATCACTTGCCAACCGAATGTTCATATGGTCCGTGCAAATTATGCAAAAAGAACCACAATACGTTACTTCATAATAATAATATTTCTAGCGAAAATACAAATACGGCCGCAATCGCGTCTATTTCGCATCCGTTGCCGAACGTCGTCAAATCAGCTGATACGCAAGTACATTCCGAGCGCAATGTACTTACCTGCAGTGCCGCGGTACAACCAGTTTTGTTGTCGACGGCACTCATCGATGTTCCTGATTTGAGTAATAATTATCACACTGTTAAAGCACTTCTTGACAACGGGAGTCAGAATTGTTTTATCACAGAATCGTTATGTAATCGTTTACAATTACCTATTATACAGTCCACAATTCATATTTCGGGTGTAGGACAAAGCGTTTCAAAAAGTTCTCACACTTGCAAAATAAACATTCGTTCTAAAGTTAATGAATTTAATACAACTATTCAATGTTGGGTTCTTCCTCGTATTACATCGAAGTTACCTGCGTTAGACGTTCAATGTCATTGTATAAACATACCTAAACATATTTCGCTCGCGGACCCTACGTTTAGCGTTCCGTCGGATATCGATATCCTCTTGGGAGCGGATATATTTTGGGATCTATTAAATAATGACAAAATTAAGCTTAGTAGTGGTCCATATCTGTACGATTCAAAAATAGGATGGATCATCTCTGGCCCCCTTTGTAATAATCATTCGTTTAAACCTGAAAGAGTTCAATGTAATTTCGTTCAAGTTGATACTCAATTCTCCCTTCCCCTTGGATCGCGAAAGCGCTTAGACGTGCCCTCCGTACAAGTTTATTTTTTAATTTAGAAAATATAATAATTATATTCGAACAAATAAATACCAAATATTCAGTTTGAGTACCAGGAGTGCATAATAGTGTGAAGTGAAGAAACCCCTTTCGAGGCAGTGACAGTTGCGCCGGTGGCGGACGGTCTTCCTAACCACACTTACATCGACGTCTAGCATTGCTCACGTCCACACACAAGCAAAGCGAACCAAGCAGGCGGAGTCAAGACCTCTCACATCGCCGTATACGCATGGTTAGTGGCTACGCACACAAACAAATAGCGCACATCATCGCCCTGTCCGCACACTAGGTATCACCTTATACTGGACGGAACGAGATATTGTTCGAGTTCGTCGATCACCGACCAGATAACTTGACCTCTCAAGTTTAAAGCGTTTGTCCACCACCGGATTGATCTGGTGCCTTGGTAATTTGCTAGTAGATTCGAACGTTTTACAATGTACTTAAGACGCACGCCTCCTCCCTCCTCTCCCGCCCCGCAGCAGATAGCGGAGACACCAGGAGCTTCGAGCGACAAACCAATACTCAATACGGAAAAGAACAAGTCACCAATACAGCATTACGAATCCGAACCTGATCTGCACACACTGGCTAACATCACAGAGCGGAAGAAAAGGAAATACAATGAGGAAAGCACAGATTTCCTTGTAATTATAAAAGAAATGTTTTCTTCCTTTTCCGCGGAACAAGATAAACGATTCCATGAGCTTAGGGCCAGTATTGAACTAATGTCGAACAAATACGACGATTTCTTGATTAAAATATCTTCCCTAGAAAAAGAAAAACAAGCTGATAAGGCTAAAATTATTGAGTTAGAGGAGAAACTGGAAAATCTGGAGAGGAAAACACGTGGAGCTGGCATTGAAATACGGAATGTACCTCTCCAATCTGGAGAAACGAAAGAATCCTTACACAGCGAAATTATTAAATTAGGAACAACCCTAAGTGTGGATATGGACCACAACTCAATTAAGGACATTTATAGAATTAAGTCAAAAGATGCCTCTAACCCCATCATTGTAGATTTTACCACAGTTTTAATGAAGGAGAAAATTCTCAAGGCGATCAAGAACTTCAATAAATCAAAGGAAAAAGGTAGCAAACTAAACACCACCCATCTCAATCGTGACTATCAATTAAAACCGCTCTATGTATCCGAGACATTAACAACCAAGAATCAAAAAATATTTTATATGGCGCGGCAGTTCCAAAAGAGTCATGGTTATAGTTTTTGTTGGACTGCAAATGGAATTGTGTACCTCAAGCAGCACGAAGGTTCCCCGTTCGTACGAATAAACGATCTCAACGACCTAGACAGACTAAGAAAAACTACAACAACATGACTACTCTTCGGGTATGTTGATAACGTCGCAAACCAAAATTTCTGTAATAACTTTACCTTAATTATTTGTTCAATGCATGCCCTATGTTTAAACATTTTTGTGTCTCACTGTATCTCAAACTTACAACTTTATTCGTACATACACTTTTTACTCTATTACACAACACATTTTAATCACACCATAGGTAACGCTAATAATCTCTTATTACACAAAACAACACAAACAACACTGTCACTACACGACACTTTCAAATACATTACAACCACTATCTACAGAACATTAAACCTTAAATACATACGTACTTTCCATAATCTGATTCTAAACCACATATACAATTCTAGAAAAAATTTCTTTTCATATTATCATTCGGTGACTTAATTACTCTATCTAAAGACATAGATCAAATGTCTGTATCTCAGTCGTACACCGCAAACTTAGAAGAATGTCAAAACATTATTACTTCCGCGTCTGATCGTCTACTTATAATGACACAAAATGTACGGAGTATAAGCTGTAATATGACTGGGTTAGAAGTTATACTTCACAGACTAAACCTACAATGTGACATACTTATTCTGACGGAATGCTGGCTCCAAAAAACATCAGTCATCCCTCACCTGCTCGGCTACTCTCATGCTCAAACCAATAAAATCTCCAAACAAAACGATGGAGTAGTGATTTACCACAGAGAAAACCTAAACTTGTCTATCATGGAACCAGATTTTAATGACAGTAATTGTTTGGTTGCCATTATAGACAATAGTATTGCGGTAATTGCACTGTACAGATCTCCATCCTATACAAACTTAGACCCATTCTTCTCTTCTTTAGATAATACATTGCAATTAGTATCATCCTTTAAATATATCGTGGTTATGGGTGACCTAAATATAGCCATAAACCCAAGTAAAATTGGTATAGAAGGTGAACGCTACTTAACCTTAGCGGCTTCACATGGCCTGTTACCCACTCATACTCTTGTAACTCGAAGCGCAAGCCAAACATGCTTAGACCATGCCCTAATAAAGACCAAAGGCCCCTCCATTACTATAATTCCACATGCAACACTTACTGATCACCATCCAGTCTTACTAAGTATGTATTTGAAGAGACCCCGACAATATGCAATAACAACAAAGTCTAAAATAGATGAAAAAGGCCTAGCAAAAGACCTTTTAGAAATCGATTTTGACCCAATCTATCAAACAATAGACCCAAACACTAACATAAATTACTTAACTACGTGCCTTCAAAATGCCATATCAAAAAATACCAAAGTATTAAAATTATCTAAACGACAAATAATAATAAAACCTTGGATAACTCCAGGATTACTGCGCTGTATACAAAATAGGGACCAACTACACTTGAAATCTAACTCAGCACCGAAAAACGAAGTCTTGAAGATCACTTACAAACGTTACAGAAACTTTTGTAATGACCTATTGAAAAAAATAAAGATAGCATATGATAAAAACCAAATTTGTGATGCCCGAAATGACAATAAGAAATTATGGAAAGTTATTAAAAATATCACTAACACAACAAATTCACCAAGACACCCAAAAGAAATTCTATCTCTATCACCCTCTCCTCAACAATCACTAAATGAAGCAAACAGCTACTTCATAAATGTTGGAAGCTCCCTGGCGGACAAAATTCAACAATCCAACATACACTCACAAAACATACACTTACAAAATGAGCTTGACCAAACTAACACACTTAAATCATTTGCCCTAATCGAAACTAACGAGAAGGAAGTGGACCAACTCATCCTTGGTTTGAAGACTGACAGTGCACCTGGATGCGATAACATTAGCAGTCGATTTTTAAAACAATACAAATCTATTCTTATTTCTCCTCTTACTAAAATTTTTAACGACAGTTTAAAATCTGGCGTGTTCCCTGATTTCCTCAAAAGATCCATTGTTAGACCAATATACAAGAACGGAGACAGAAGTCGTATCAACAACTACAGACCAATATCCATACTACCCGCGATATCTAAAATACTAGAAAAAATTATGAATACTCGACTTATTAACTATCTAGAAAAAAATAATTTGCTATCAGTAAATCAATACGGCTTTAGACAAGGCAAATCCACAGAACAGGCAGTAAACAAACTTGTTGACTTTATCAGTTCTAACTTGGATAGAGGAAAGAAGTGTCTTTCCATATTTTTGGATCTGGCAAAGGCATTTGATACGATTTCTGTTTCCCTTCTACTCAGTAAGCTAGAAAGACTTGGAATCAGAGGCAACCAGCTCCAACTTTTTAAAAGTTACCTGTATGGACGTACGCAGTGTGTGCGAGTGGGTGAATATGTAAGTGCTTACCTTCCTGTCACACACGGTGTTCCGCAGGGTAGTATACTGGGGCCTACCTTATTCCTCGTGTACATAAACGGGCTCACCAATCTAAACCTTGACTTAGGGGAAATTATCTCTTTCGCCGATGACACGGCCTTGGTGTTCGCAGGAGATACTTGGGAAGAGGTTTTCAACGCCGCACAGGACGGCTTTGACAAGACTAAAAGCTGGCTACAGAGAAATATCCTAACGCTGAACATAGACAAAACCAAATATGTCTGTTTCAGTATAAAGAAAGCGGTCGAAATTCAACGTAGTCTAAATATTAAATCACATGATTGCCCCTCGGTTGTAAACTGTGCGTGCCCAGAAATTGAAAGCGTGAACTCTATCAAGTACTTAGGTGTTATCATTGACAGAAACCTAAATTTCAAGGAACATGTTAAAATCCTCAGCTCTAGAGTACGCAAACTAATTTTTATTTTTAAAAACTTACGTCAAGTAACAGATGCGCTACTATTGAAACAGATATATTATGCCCTCTGTCAGTCGCTCTTAACGTATTGTATTACATCCTGGGGAGGTATCTATAAAACTGCGTTGAAGGCAGTGGAGATAGCCCAGCGAGCCATTCTGAAGGTTAGCACTTTCAAACCAATCTACTTCCCTACCGTAACGCTTTACAGGCTATGTGATGTTTTAAATGTAAGACAATTATTCATCCTTAAAATTATCCTCCAACAACACTCTAAACAATCTTATGACCCTTTGCGACTCCAGAAACGTCGTAAACATAATGTATGTAATATGCCACCTACATGTAGGACTAGATTCTGTGAAAGATTTGTTGGATTTCTTGGTCCACACCTTTATAACAAAGTAAACAAAATAATTAATATGTACCCCTTGACATTAAAACAATGTAAATTAAAAGCTTGTCATTTCTTACAGAATCTTAGCTATGAGGAGACTGAACAGCTATTGGAAAAATCACAGTAGATATTTAAAATTGATAACCCACTCACCCATGTATACACACACACACACACATACACACGTACGCACACACACTTACTCACACCCCATGCTCACACACACACACACACTTATATACATATTTTAGTTTTTAATTTTAAAAATATAAATATGTATGTAATAGTAATTTTATAGTATGGTTAATAATGTTATACAGACGTACCTAATATAATAATATAAGAAAAAGCCCAACCCATCATACCTTGTACTTGGACTTGGTGATAATTACCTACTGTATTCACTAAATTATGGGGAAAGGCGCTGATAGCCGAGATACAGGCTCTGCCTAGTTCGGTTACAGATGCTAAACTCATTTTGTTATCATAATATTGTTGCCAAGTTATTATGTAACATAGTTCTAAGTTTTTTGGAAATAAACATTATTATTATTATATCGTTTATTCATTTTAAACCATATCAATTATATTTTTAAATATTTTTACAAACTATATAAAAAAAAAAAAAAACATTTAAAAATATAAAAAATAGTATCCCACCGGTAACGAGACAGGGTCCAAGCTACCGGCGGTCAGGGCTCTAGAGAAAGGAACCTCCTGACGATACGCGCAGTGTCTAGGAGTACTGCTTTCTGTATCAAGCCCTTGATCCAGCTGCCTAACGAGAGCCTCTTTAGATGTTGGTCGAGGCTCTTGGCTAGTAGTCCATTGGCCGAAACGACTATCGGCACAATGACTGCTGAATCCACATGCCACATATCGACAACCTCGTGTGCCAAATCAAGATACTTGAGTTGTTTATCTTTTTCAGCCTTCACGAGGTTCTCGTCATGTGGCACAGTGATATCAATAATCATTGTGCGGCGCTCTAATCGATCTATCACCACTATGTCAGGCTTATTAGCTATAATAGTCCTGTCAGTGATGATAGATCGATCCCAGTATAGTGTGACATGGTCATTCTCGAGAACTGGGTCGGGCACATACCTGTAATATGGTACCTCATAGTCTACAAGGCAGTATCGCAAAGCAAGTTGCTGGTGGATAATCCTGGCCACTTGGTTATGTCTGTGCAAGTACTCGCCATTGGCTAGACTGGAACAACCGGAGATTATGTGTCGGATCGACTCTCCCGGACGGTGGCATGCCCGACAGATGTCAACCGTGCCATCCTTCACAATATACCTTCGGTAGTTCCTTGTCATCATGACTTCATCCATAATTGCACAAACAAACCCTTCGGTTTCTCCGAAGAGATCCCCGAAGCGTAACCAGGATATGGACGCTAGAAAGTCAACATCAGGCCCATGAAGGGCCCGGAAGTAGCGTCCGTGTAGCTCCTTACTCTGCCATACCTCCATGCGATCCTTAGTATCCAGAATTACAGGCTTGCGCCAATTCTCGTTAGCCAAGGAGAGCGGGGTGAGTCCCTTGTCCACCATGACTACATCCTTATGCATCCCCATTTCAGCCTTCAGGAAATATTCCCTGAGACTGCATACCTCGCGGTTGTGGAGGGTCTTCGCGTTCAAAAATCCACGCCCTCCTAACTTCCGCGGGATATACAGCCTCATCACCGAAGACCGCGGGTGATGCATCCGGTATGTTGTCAGTAGTGAACGTACTCGTCTATCCAGGGCGTCTAATTCCGTCTGAGACCATTTGAGTATGCCAAAAGAGTACATCAGGACCGGCATGACCCAACCGTTAAAGGCACGCACCTTGTTGCCACCTGATAGAACGCTATTGAAAACTTTCTTCAGGCGGCCAAAGAAGCGTTCCTTCAACGATTGCTTCATGTCAGTCGCATTGATGCCCAACGCTTCTGACATACCCAAATACTTGTAGGTATCAGTTGAGGAGAGGGATCTAAAGTTTATGGAATTCGAAAGTTGGGTACTTTCGGATTCCACAATCCCTCCTCGCTTTACATGCATGACTGCACACTTGTCCACACCAAATTCCATCTTGATGCCATTACTGAAAGTCTCTGTTACCTTCAGTAATTTCATCAGTTGGAAATTATTGTGGGCAAAGAGTTTCAGATCATCCATGTAAAGGAGGTGAGATATTACTTGATCTCCTCTTCTCAACCTATAACCTAGCCCTGAATCCTCCAATAGCGAGCTTAGAGGATTCAAAGCTAAGCAAAACCACAACGGACTCAAACTATCACCCTGGAATATACCACGCTCGATCCTAATAGGTTCACTGGTCCCATGGATATGGCGACATCCTGGATAGCGAAGAACGGTCCTCCACTGCCTCATACATGACATCAGGAAGGTGCGTAGGTTTGCATCAATTTTGTACAATTCCAGCACCCTCATGAGCCATGTATGTGGCACCGAGTCGTAGGCCTTCTTATAATCTATCCAACATGTCGACAGATCCTTTCGGGACCGTCGAACCTGTTGACTTATGGCCATGTCAATGAGGAGCAACTCCTTAGTACCACGGGACCCATTCCTACATCCATTCTGAGAAGCAGACATGATGCTATTGTCTTCAATGTGACTATTAATTTTCGTTCTCAGAATGGACGTAAGAAGTTTATAGACCGTCGGCAAACAAGTGATCGGTCTATAGTTTTTAGGTTCCGCGGTACTACCTGATTTGTGGAGTAGGTGGGTAATTCCAGTCGTAAGAAACTGGGGTAACGATCCAGACTCTAAGGCCAACTGGAACTGGGATGCCAAGCGCACGTGTGAACTGCGAAACCACTTTATCCAAAAGTTTTGCAGCCCGTCCGGCCCTGGGGATTTCCAGTTAGGCAACGGACGAGCTGCATTAGTTACATCTTGGGGGCTGATAGTGATTGCCCCCATTTCCGGTATCGGTTCACACGCTCGCTCGATTTCCCCTATCCAGTCGTCCTCGATGTGAGTAACGGGCACCGACCAAATGCTGCGCCAGAATGAAGTCATGGCATCATCATCCGGCAGGCACGCGTCACTCACGCCTTTGTTGGATCGTTCCCAGTCTCTATATACCCGCCTTTGATCGCTCTGGAATGTACGATTTAAGGTATATCGTTCCACACGTTTTCTATATCTGCGTATCCGGTTTGCCCACGCATAAATCTTCTGCTTCAGGAAGTCGATGCGCTCTGTGACGCGGGCCATATAATCTTGAGGTCTAATATCAGTCCCGAAGAAAGCCCGTCTCACAAAGCGCATCACCCTTGGGCGACTATTGCCCTCCCTGAAGCAGATCAATTTGCCAATGAGCGTTCTGGTATCACCAATACGTCGCTCAATCCTGCACTGCCAAGCTGGAGCTGCTAGTTTTGGTCGTGTAGCCACGTCTTTATTAAGAAGCCTAACATGAGCTACACGACACGCCGCCACGGCAGCGCAGTACAAAATTGAGTGGGTATCGGTGATATCTTCGCAACTATCAAAATAATTTGATAGCTGCGAATCCAAAGCGCACATTAACGCCCTGTTTTGTTTATGCATGGGCAAACGAGGTAATTTAGGTCTGAGGTCTAATGGTGTAGACCGATATTCCTCAATCGCACTATCCAGGGCGCTCCTCAATTGCTCACTACACTGGGTACTTACATTTGTGGCTATGTCATCACTCTCCTCTTCAATGATATAGTTCTGTACCTGTTGTATACCTGTTGTTGTTGTTGTTGTTCGTAGTGGAGGAGTGATGACAGAGTCACTTTGTATTTCATTACGTAGCCGATCAAGTACAGTATCATCCAACATATGATTACGCTGGATGACTCGCACCTGATCCGACAGTCGTTGTGCCGATACGCTGACAGCTGGCTCAAGCACCTGAAACAGAGAGAGCATCCGACTACGGTAAGCAGTCAGGTTGGTTCCCCCCTCTGTAGCCCCAAAGTACGCGCGCATGACGTTTTCATTGATCGATGGTGTCCATCGCATGCGCTGCGCACGTCCGCCGGGTGCGGGGATCCTGTCTGAAGCCGATGGGCCTCGAGGTCCCAAGCATTCCGGTGGCCGGTGTCCTCCTCGCCGACGCGCAGGTGGTGGAGACGTCGGCGGGGAGAAATACTCGTCGCTCGAGCTCGACGCGACTGCAGCCGCCGGTGTCGCTGGTGATCCAGGGTCCGGCGGTGGCGAGGCGGAGCTGAGCGACGACTGCGGAGGTGTTAGGCGTGCTCTTCTGGTGGCCGCTCGAGTCAGCATCACATTTATGCTTCTTTTTCTTCATGTGTTTTATTATTATTTTCCAAAATCTTCAAATTTTCATTGTAACTATTGCCTTTGACATACGTCATATTGAAAAAATTTTTCAAGATTGTAAATAAACTTTGTCTAAATAAGTATATTTGACCTTTTTATATTTAATTTGGAGGTTTTTTAATTTGGTGGATGAATATTCGATGTAAATACAGAGAAATATTAGTTTTTATAATTTAAAATGCAGAGACATATTTTTGTGGATGCTGACACATAGTGTTGCCAGTTATTATTATTATTATTATTATTATTAATTGCAAAAATTCTGGGAGTTAGAAGAGTTGTCTGACTTACCAAATACCTTATCAAAAGATGATCGTTATTGTGAAAAGTTATTTACAGAGACTACAAAACGTAATGAGCACGGTAGGTTCTCTGTTCGCATTCCGTTAAAGGAGTCACCCGAGTCGTTAGGTGATTCATACACTATGGCTAAAAATCGTTTTTTATCTCTCGAAAGAAAGTTAGATCGTTTACCTAACTATAAAAAACTTTATATTGAATTTATTCGGGAATACGTGGCACTCGGTCACATGACCCCAGTTGCATCAAAGGATATTCCTGACCTATTAAGTAAACCGCATTACATCCTACCTCATCATGGTGTTTACCGAGAGGATAGTGTCACTACAAAATTACGCGTTGTGTTCGACGCGAGCGCGAGTACGTCGAACAACAAATCGTTAAATAATATTCAGTTTATAGGCCCTCCGTTACAAAATGATATTTTGTCTATTCTACTTAGATTTAGGCAATATAAATACGCAGTGTGCGCGGACATTCAAAAAATGTACCGACAGATTTTAATTCAATCAGACCAACGTAATTTACAATTGATCTTATGGCGGGAAAATCGAGATTCTCCTTTGCAATTGTATATTTTAAACACAGTGACGTATGGCACTGCGTCGGCTCCTTTCCTTAGCATGCGATGCTTAAAACAATTAGCGTTAGAATGTGATGATGACTTAGTTGCTAGCACGATTAACGACAACTTCTACGTTGACGATTTGATCACAGGGAGCAATGACCTTGACTCGTTAATGCAATTATGTAATAAAATATCCGCGTTATTAAAAAAGGGTTGTTTTCCGTTGCATAAGTGGACGTTTAGTCATGATGTGTCTCCTGAGACTTGTAAAGATCTAAATATCGGTGAAAATCACTTGTCAAAAACATTAGGGTTAGGTTGGTATACAAAAAGTGATGAGTTTTATTTTACAACTAAATTTACACATAATGACGAAGTAGTTACGAAACGTATAATGTTATCAACCATTGCACAAGTGTATGATCCTTTGGGTTTGTTAGCGCCGGTAGTAATTACAGCTAAGTCATTGTTACAAAAATTATGGTTAAATAAATTAGATTGGGATGACGAAGTTCCCAAAAACATTGCGACTACATGGCATAAGTTTCTTTCTGATTTACGAAATTTAAACCATATTAAAATACCTCGTTACATAATTCGCGGAAATTATATAGAACTTCATATATTTACCGACGCGTCTCAAAATGCCTACGGAGCGTGCGCGTACGTTAGATCGTGTCATAATAACTGTGAAAGTACTATACCTATATCAGTGCATTTACTCTGTGCAAAAAGTAAATTAGCACCGATAAAAACAGTTAGCATTCCTAGGCTTGAGTTATGTGGAGCTTTAGTAGGTGCAAAATTATATAATAAAATAAAGAATTCTTTACGTTTAAATTTCAATAAAGTCTATTTCTGGACTGACTCAACGATTGTGCAAAGGTGGTTGTGTCTGTCACCGCATCTACTAAAAACTTTTGTACAAAATCGTGTTGTGCAAATAAACGAACTAACATCTGATACAATTTGGCGGCATGTCAAGGGCACAGAGAACCCTGCTGACCTTATAACGCGAGGTGCCACGTTAGACACGTTAAAGTACGACAATAATAATAATTGGTGGTGTGGACCTACGTTTTTACGAGAACCTAGTCTTATGTGGCCAAAGACTAATAATAAAGAATCGTCATCTGCTGATTTACCTGAAATTAAACATAATACTATTAATTTACATTCCCTTCAAATAACTACATTATTTGATTTCGAACGGTTCTCGTCTTTTATTAATTTGCAAAGAGTGTGTGCATATCTATTACGATTTATAAATAATGCGCAAGCGGCGACGCGCGGCGGCATGCGTATGCGTAAAACCGGTCCGTTATCGGTGGATGAGCTGCAGCGATCGCTCGATACGTTGATTCGTTTTGTTCAACAAGAATTGTTTAGTGAGCAATATTATAAATTAAAAAAATAAGATACCGTTAAATAGTAATAAAAACAACTCTAATAAATTATTATTTAACAAAATATCAGGTTTAAATATATTCTTAGATAAGTCTAATATAATTCGTATAGGTGGTAGGCTATCTAACGCGGTTGAATTCAATTATGACAAAAAACATCCCGTATTGTTAAGTGGTAAACATCGTTTCTCAAGGTTATTGTGTGAATACGAACATAAACGACTACTTCATGCGGGACCTCAACTTTTAGTGTATTCTATGCGTGAAAGTTGGTGGATTTTGGGAGCTCGTAACCTAGCTAGACAGGTAGCACACAACTGTGTCATATGCAAACGCATGAGAGGGAGGACATTGAACCCTCTGATGGGTAACTTACCTTCTGAAAGATTAGAGCCTAGTTTTCCTTTCATGCAGTGTGGTGTAGACTATGCGGGACCGCTGCTCATATTGGACCGCAAAGGCAGAGGAGCCAAGCTAATTAAAACATATATTTGCTTATTTGTATGTTTTACGACTAGAGCTATACATTTAGAATTGGTAGGCAGTTTAAGCACACAGGATTATATTTTAGCATTAAAACGTTTCATAGCACGTCGTGGAAAGCCATATCAGATATTTTCAGACAACGGAAAGAATTTCGTTGGTGCTGAAAAAGAGTTGTCCGTAATTTTTAATAATACTAATGATATTTTTGATTTTCTTAGTAATAATCAAATTCGTTTAACGTTTATACCACCTTATAGTCCTCATTTTGGCGGGTTGTGGGAGGCGGGAGTCAAGTCCTGCAAGTATCATTTGCGGCGGGTACTGGGCAATGCCAGGTTAACACGCGAGGAGTTTGAAACGGTATTAACGCAAATTGAGGCCGTTCTGAACTCCCGCCCTTTATCCCCTCTGTCCTCAGACTCGAATGATTTCCTCCCACTGACTCCAGCACATTTCCTGATCGGTCGACCGCTGACTGCGCCCAGCTGCGAGAACCTGACGACGATTGAGCCTACAAGACTGGGCCGGTACGACCGTGTGGAGCAACTCAGACAACATTTTTGGCAACGTTGGTCGAAAGAATATGTTTCAGAGCTCCAACAACGAACAAAATGGAAATTTAACAATGAAGACATCACACTAGACAGCTTAGTACTTATCAAGGAGGAGAATGTTCCACCACTCAAATGGAAACTGGGTCGAGTAATGCAAGTGTTCCCGGGAGCTGATGGAATATCCCGTGTAGCTGAAATTCGTACAGCACACGGCATCATACGGCGATCATTCTCAAAGATCTGCCCGTTATATTCACCATAGTCAAGAAGCAACGGCAACGAGTACTTCGTGTTGGAAGACTACATCCTGGTGCTTCCAAGGCGGCCGGCATGTTCAGTATCTACAACGCCATCTAGCGTCAAATAGGTAGAACAACTCCACGGCGTGAACACCGCGCAATCGCCGGGAGCGGAACACCGTCGCAACAGAGAACTAACTTCACTCTCTCCACAAAAAATCGTTGTATCGGTCGTGTGCGTTTTATATAAAAAATATTGTAATTTGAGAAATATACGTTTTACGTTACAAGAGAACAATAAATATATTCATTGAAGACATCCTTGTCCTTGTCAACATAATAAGGAACAGTCTAACAATCCGAATGCCAAGCCTTAGGACGTAAGGTAGGGCTTGTCGCCACCCCGGTTAAATATCCTGGTATTTAAACTCAATACTACAATTATTAGGCCTATGGCCTATGCCCAATATATATGAAAGGAGAAAGAGTTCAGGTCGGAAACCCGCCCGCTGGTTAGACGCCATCCTGGAGTTTCTACAGTGAGACGCCCAAGTGGCAGTTCAGGTCAAGATATAAATATTTGAAAAGCCTTAACCCGCAACGCCACTCTTGGTGGTCACTACCCTCTGTCATTATGAGGTTACAATGAAGAAGCCACAATACTGAGGATTTGGGGAACTGAAGGATGCCCAGTACATACTATTAAGTGCTAGAAAGCACCCATAACACAAGCATATTAGTTGCTTACTTTGGGGCTAGATGGCGCTGTGTGAAATTGTCCAAAGAAAGAAAGAAAGATAAAGATATTTTGTTCTAGAAAACGTTTCCCCACACTAGGAACTATCCTCCCGTATTGTGAGTGCGTTTACAAACCCGACCCAGACCTGGAACAATTTTAGTTGTCCCGTGCGGGAATCCAACCTGCAAAACAGCGCAGCAGCCAATTGCTCAGCCACTACGCCAATAACTTACCTGGCTTTGTCCAGAAACATCTGGAAGCTATCGTCAGGCTCCACCCTGAGTGCCACCTCTTCACCTGCTGCGTTCTCCATGCAGAGAATCAGTGGGGGCTGCATTTCCGCCATTATCATCTGAAAAGTATTGGGATAACCCTGAGATTAAACAGGCTGTTTCTCAGTATTCAACATCTACTCCTTCTCAACTATGTTAAATTTGGCTTCCAGTCTAACTGGATGCAGCTGAGTACCAGTGTTTTACATGGAGCAACTGCCTATCTGGCCTCCACAACTAAAATACTGGTAATCAGCTGTAACCGATTAGATTAGAAGGCAATCTCAACATAGTGGGGGGAAGGCTAGGCAGATGATGATGGACATTCTAATCTGAGCACCATTATCCTAGATCAAGTTCAGCATGCCTCTTATTGGGTTCGGTGACCCTGCTCCATTATGTCCAGCTGCATATTTTATATCATCTCGCTATCTCATTTAATAGGATCCTATATTGAGCTTGCCACCTCTAAAATACCGGTCAGAATTTTTTTACCTCAAACTTAAACTCATTTTTTTTTATTTCAAATAGGTCTTTGCAGGCTCTTAAGAAACGTAAAGGCACTAGTTGCAATTATAAAAAGTCATGGAGAATAACCAGAAAGAAACTCCATGGACACTCTTTCATAATAAAATATTTACAAGTCATTTTAACTTTGCTCAATTTATTTATCTTGATAATACAACTGCATTATTAGCTTACAATAGTGGCAATCTAACCAATATTTTTAAATCTTAAAATGAGTTTACACTTTCATGTTAAATTAGCTGAACCGATTTGGATTAAGTTTGGTATAGGAATAGAGGGGTCCCTGGAGACTGTTATAGGCTTTACTGTACTTTTTATCAGGGTGTATTAAGTAGTTCCCTCGGGAACAGTTCCCTCTATAAATAAATCAGCTTTTCATTTTTTTTTTCTATTGTGATAGCAAAATGACCTTAAGTATTGTTAAATTACGTGAATTAATTCCTACTTTTGAAAGGGTCCATTGAATATAATAAATGAGAAAGTTACTCTCTGTCTGTCTGTAACGGTGACATTGCAAAAGCACAATGGATTTGGTTGAAATTTGGCAAGGAGGTAGCCTGAAGCCTGAAGGAGAATATAGGTGGTTTTTATCTGGGTGGGAGAAGTACTTCCCTAAGGATGCGGGTGAAACCGCGAGAAACAGCTAGTATCGAAGATTAAAATAAAATTCAAGATTTTATTGTATAATATTTTGTTTCAAGATATGTATTAAAGTTCAAAAACTAAAGTAAATTGCTCAATTGATAACAAAACAGATCGAATGTCTCAGACTGAAAATTAAATTGGGAAAATATTTCTTTTAATTTTGAAAATAAAAGTTTTCGTAAAGTAGTTTATTTATTTATCTTTATTCTAAATTATAATTTCCAGCCTAGCTATTCAAAAACCAAAGCGGGATTATGAAAACTGACACTGGCCACAATAAAATAAATTGAAATGGCCAGTGACAACATAATACCGGCATACTTTTTTTGGTCATTTGGACCATTAAAAGGTCATAAAATTAAATTATAACACAACTGTCGATAAATATCTTACCTAATCGCCTTTTTCAGCACAAAAATCGTCACTTTCTTTGAACAACTGGCACTTCTTTAGAAAAATAACAATTGAAACATTATTTTTCTCGCCATTTGTGTCAAATTTCAAAACAAAAACATTCCAATCCAGACCACAGACAATTTAGGTTACGTTTTATTAAATTGATATTTTTGTTCTACATTGCTGTTTTGTAAAAGCATTTAAATAAACAGTAATGTATGCATGCTTATTGAACATACAATATATTCAATTCCATTACAAATTGATACTGATTTCTTACTTCTATTTGTAAAAATAATGTTATCGTTGAAATAACTCTGTGAATGCAGAAGAATTATGAATGAATATTGTTCTTTATTAGGACGAATCTCATTGTCTAGTGGTTAGTTTTATAGCATGTGCATGTAAAATTTTAAGTCATTTAATGATCAATAAATAAATATGTCTTAAATAAAATTCTTGTTAGAAAATAAGGTTGATTACAAGTTTTATTACATTTGGCTGATTTTGATTGTTTATGGAAATGCCCTTTGTTTTGTAGGAGAAATAAATGTGCGAGAAAAGGACAGACTTAACATTTATTACAAATTATTGAAAGATTTTAATTAAATGTTATAAGTGTAGTAGCACATAATTTAAATGACTGAAGTAAGTTTAATATACAATCAAATAATTTGTGTCAATAGGTAATCTAATAAGTCAGAATTATTCCAAAATATAAAGCAAATAAGCCGGGGCGTGAATGAGACGGAGTTCTTTGATTTGTTGATTGACAAGTGAACTGTCATTCACATTCGCAATATGGCCGAAAGTTTATCTAAATACGGAACATAATAATTGTGCGCGAATATTTATTTTCCTATTCAAATGAGAATTTGTTAATTTTAGTGAGTGAAGTGTCGCGGCATGTTTCCCTTAACTCCACCGGTCGTGAAACGGCTGTTAGGGTGGAAAAAGGGCCCAGAGGGTTCATCTGCTGCCGAAGATAAATGGTCCGAGAAGGCAGTAAAGAGTTTAGTTAAGAAATTAAAGAAAAGCGGGGCGCTCGAAGAATTGGAAAAGGCAATATCAAGCCAGAATAGTCATACGAAATGCGTAACTATCCCCAGGTTAGTTCACTATTGATTTATTTTTTTCGTGATAACAATCATTTGGGAATATGACGTTTCCGGTGGCTAATGTTTATCCTTGCAATGTTTTTGAACCTTATGCCGTTGGAATAGAAGTCGTTTTCGCAAAACATGTCTATTACAAAAATTGTTGAACTAATAAAATAAATTTTCCAAAATAAATAAAATTTCTCCCAAATGCAGGCGAATCTAATCTTATAAGAATCTTTTTTATCAGATATGTCTGCAATTCTTTGTATCTTAATTGCGGTTCAATGTTTGATAGAAGTTTAATATTTCCCGTGGTCGGGTTATTTCTGTGAGTCCTATTACCCGACCGAGTTTGGTAGTCACTTAATAATATTGGCCTCGGTATAACGGAACGACCATCGCATTTTGGTCGCATAAAATTCAGGACGTAAAATCGGAAAGGTCAAGACACAGTCGCGTCAAAACAAATCGAAATCCTCATGTCAATATGGCGGACATATTTTGAACATTGCGAATTTTTTATTGCTATTTTGCCAAAGCAATAATAGATAAAACGTGTGTTTTTTGTTATCATTGTGATTCGTGCTTATTTTGAAGGACATCCGCGTATCCTTTCGTCCTTGAAGGTAAATACGTGACGAGTTCCGTTTAATGTTTATTGAATGAGTTTTTAGCTACTAATTTATGCGACAAATGCAATTCCTGGACGTAAATACCTGTTCCGTGTGGTTATTTAATGAGATTATAGATATTACTTGTTGTTTTACGCCAAAAAGTTGCTATGTTAATAGATTAATGCTTGTTAGAACCTTATTGGATTAGAATATAGATCAACTTCCTTCTTGGTGGTCTTCAAAGAGGGGACAATGCCCCCTAATGACGAGCACTTGGAAATCATTTGCCGCCAAAATGTTACGAACCAGTCTTAATTAATTTTTAACATTTATTAATAATACAACATTCTAATGGCCACTAATTAATTATGTAGTTCTTATTTGGGTTATAAGCATAATTACATTGTACCATGTTTGTGACTGAGAGATTGTCTTTTTAAGTTTGTCTGTTTGGGTTTAAGAATATAATATAGAATATACTAGCTTCCCGCCAGCGGCTTCGCCCGCGATATTTTAGCTAATGGATAAAAAAAATTTGAAACTTTTAAAAGAAAATAATAAACATAAGTAGATCCGTATAAAGTGTTTTACTTTAATAAAATTAAAACAAGTAAATTAATAAAAATAAAAAAAACTCGACTGCGATTATAATTTTAAATACCTACCCTATAGTGTCACTGTCACAATCAAGACAAATTAATGACACTTAATATACATATATATATACACACATACATACGTACGCTCTAAAAACATAACCCTCCTGTCGCAATCGGTAAAAAAACATATATCTATAAATCATTACTATTAGGAAGGTTCAATAAATTATTGCAGAATTTAGTTATGTCTAAATTTCGATCTATAAATTCATGTTAATTTATTTATTGCACCATGTTGCACTTGCAATATTATTACTGACTACTTATTTTATGTACTTACTCGCATCCGTTAATTTTTTTTTCTAAAATAATTCACTCGATGGATCAAAATGGGTATGTTTGCCTATAGCGCGAGAGAACGCGCCAGCGCTACGCACACAGTCACATTCGCTTCTATGTGAGTAAAACTTGCGTTAAAATACCTATACTTGACATCGTGCGCTATGCGTAAACGCTCTTAAAAAGAACCGCATCAAAATCTGTTGCGTAGTTTTAAAGATTTAAGCATACATAGGATATAGGGACAGAGAAAGCGATTTTGTTTTATACTATGTAGTGATTAGATGGCGTCTGCTGAGAATGACGTGTTTTCTGGGTTTGATTCCTGGGTCAAACATAGTGTTATTAGGTATTTTCTTGGGAGGTTTCTGTAATCAGTGACTGGATTTGAGTGTACTTATACCCAATTACATGAGATAAGATAATGTTATCTCCATCCTTACTAATATTTTAATCTGAAAGTAACACTGTCTGACTGATTTTCATGCTATAATGGCTAAACTGATGATTGAAACCTGGGAAATGCCATAGAATATATACAAAATAGTATTATATTAGATATTCATATATTTATTTGCATTCCACAATGTTACAAAAGGATGTTACAGTGGCTTAAAGCTAAGTGCAATCATGGACCCTGTTAGGGTGCAGCTAAAATACGTATTACATAGATACTAGCTTTCCTCCTCTCCTCTCTAGCAGCTTTGCCCCAATGGACTATACAAATTCAAATTAAAAATATCTAGACTTTCATACAAACTTTTCCCCCCTTTTTTGTAGTATTTCGGAAAATCCTTTCTTATTGGATGCCTATGTCATACAAAGAACACACCCTCCAAGTTTCATGTCTCTACGAACAGCGGTTTAGGTTTTGCGTTGATCCGTCAGTCATTCAGGACAAAGCATTTTATTTGTATACATTATTTTACACTAAGAAAATTCCTATTTGTAAAATTAAAAGTAGCACATATAGGAGAGGGAGGAGAGGTTTTCATGTTATTAAACCAATGTTTCTTATTCCACAGAGTGAAACCCAATGAAAACGTAATAAACGGTCAGTACCGCAAAGGATTGCCGCATGTTGTCTATTGCAGGCTGTGGCGTTGGCCGCAGCTACAGGTAAGAAACTAATTCTTTATTTGAAATACAATACTTGAAATCAGATATTTTTTATCAATCCAAACCAGATAGCAATTTTATTTGCGATAGAACAGCTTGTAAAAAAAATTAAGTGTAAGTTGATGACAGGTTTGGAGGAGCTCGTGGCTAACTAACAGCCCCACGCTTCGACTGATCAAAGGTTAAAAGTTAATAAGGTTAATTGTCATAGCAAAGCTCCTCTCTGAAAGCACGTTAAGCTGTTGGTCCCGGTTGTCATTTGTCCATCTTTGACAGTCGTTACGGGTAGTCTGAAGCTAGAAAGTCCGACAGCCAGTCAGCCAAGGGGTACCGTGTTACTCGGTAACTGGGTTATGACGGTCAGATAGGCAGTCGCTCCTTCGCTCGTTCCTTCCTCAGCCCTTTTTATTCCGAGGGCGTGGTAACTCTTTCGAACGTCCCGCAGCCCCGGATTTTATGATGAGATTACGATTTATTTCTAATACCAACAAAAAGATTCCATATGAACTGTTCGCTTAAATAACTTTTCCCTATTGTTTCAGAGCCAGCATGAGCTAAAGCCAGTGGACCACTGTGAATACGCGTACCAGTTGAAGAAAGACGAGGTGTGCATCAACCCCTACCATTACAATAAAATCGACTCGCCTGGTAAGTTGCAATTTTTCTTTCTTGCCTTTTTACCGTTCTGTAGTCTTGTCTTTAAACAAGAGTAAATATTTAATTTAATTTAAGTAATTCTTTGCTTGATATTTTTTTTTTTTTGTATGGCATCTCGCAGGTCAACCTAGAAGGTTGTCAACTGCTTAACCGGGCTTGCCTGTGAAGTGCCTTAAATAAATTTAGGGCCTCCAGCCAGGGCTTAACTTACAAAACTAAGCGACTACACGCTAAGGGCACCCCCTAGTGGGGTACGGGCCTCGGCTTAGGGCGTCGCTGGGGGAGGACAGCAAGGGACAGAATATATTATGATTATTATAATCGGGAATTTTAAAGCTATTAGCTCAGCTCGCGGGCTGGCTCGTCGAGCTAGAATTCTTTGCTTGAGTTCTTGGATATAGGTACTACTAAGGGAGTGTGCTAGTCAACATGTGTAAAAATGTTACCTAATTAAATGTATTTTTTTTACAAGTATTTAATATCAATGATCATTGATATTGTATAAAGATGGTTCTTCAAATCTTACAGACAGACATCTGTTGTTGGGGAGTTTGTTGCGCCACTTCTTCTTCCCAGCTAAAACACATAGAAAGTGGTGAAGGGCGGGCATTATGGGGGCTGTCTTTTGTAAATTTGAATAAATGATTTTTGAATTTTTGTAGTCTACAAGGAATCCCATGTTTCCAGTTTCGCTATGTCTGTCTCTCTGTCCGCGTCATAGCTCAGAGTTTCTTAGTACCAGAAATCTTAAATTTATTATAGCACAAAACTCCATGGATACTCCGCTTGGGAAGACGAGACTTTCGAGCCTTTACGATGGACTATCTGGCCCCGTGTCTACGAACGCAAAGCCCTAAAGTGTCTGTTGTTGCAGCGCTGCCGCCGATCCTGGTGCCGAGGTGCGGCGACGAGGTACGAGCTCCGCCGCCCTATACGGACTACCACCAGCCTCATCACGAACACACCGACACGTGAGTTTATATACATATACTTTTTATATCCTTATCCTTACTTCCTTACTAATATTATAAATGCGAAAGTAACTCTGTCTGTCTGTCTGTCTGTCTGTTACGCTTTCACGCCATAACTACTGGACCGATATAAATGAAATTTGGTACAGAGATAGAATAGACCCTGAGGAACAACATAGGCTACTTTTTACCCGGGTGCGCTAAGTAGTTCCCTCGGGATGCGGGTGAAACCGCGGGAAACAGCTAGTATGAGATATAGGCGAAAACCGATTATTCGGCGAGGCGATAAGTATGCCGTGAGGATATAGATCCTCATGGACTGCTAATCTGTATAGATTAGCAAGGTTAAGCTGCGCTAGCCGCGGTCAGTCCATAGATGGGTGACCCGTTTTCTGAATATAGCTCTACCCCTCCGTGTCTCGGAGAGCACGTGTCGCTGTAGGTCCTGCGCCTAATCTCTCCCCGGTCGTGTCGGACTGCCGACCCTGAGGACTGTGAGAGTGAGGGAATAGAGAGTGCACCTGTGTCTGCGCAAGCGTGCGTGCACTATATCTCCTGCGTACCTGGCTAGTCTTCATTGATTGGCAGCTCTGACCGAGATCCGAATCTTTTATTAGAATAGAATAGAATCTTTATTTGCATAAAATGTAGGTACATAATGGTGGTAAAACATAGTCAAGGTGCCATATACATCTTGCCGCTTGGCGACATGCAAATCTTTATATGTTCAAATATCATAATATTATCACAGAAATGGGATTTATAACAATTCAACTTAATTTAATTTACAGTCTATACCTCACAGATCGCTCACAATTGTAGAATTTACATGGGTTTTTTGCTAGAAATTCATCAACTGAGTAAAAACATTGCTGACATAACCATTTTCTTAGCATTACACAAAATTTATTTGGAGGTAGACCGGATTACTAGTGCTATTTCCAATGAAGTTAATTAAGTTAACCTAATGTTATGTGGCAGTGTGATGCAGACGGGTGGCGTGGTGGGGGTGGGAGTGGGCGTGGGGGCACACAGCGCGATGTACCTTGAGGCCACGCTGGCCCAGCAAGTGCCAGGCAACACCACTGTCCATGTGTAAGTATTATTTTTTGCAATTATCCGACAATTGAGGGCACGTTTGGCGTAGTGGCTGAGCAATCGGCTGCTGCGCTGCGTGTCGTGGGTTCGATTCCCGCACGGGACAACTAAAATAGTTCCGGGTCTGGGTGTTTGTGCATGTGTAATGTATGTTTGTAAACACACCCACGATACAGGAGTAATTCCTAATGTGGAGCAATGATTTTTTTATTATTACTTTGTGGAAATCATATTCTATCACATAGATATATATTATGTTACTAAAGTAACTGGATCTGCAATCACCGAACACAATGCGAGCCATAAAGGTTGAGCCCACAGACATAATTCATGCCATTTTTTATGTGGTATTGTCATCGTTATCATACAGATGTCATGAACATTATGTTTCGCTTAGTGTGAGAGAGATAGATATAATTTTACATCAAAATGATTACTAGTTTCAAAGCTACGTCTGCATTCTAGAAAATGGTTACGTTTTTGTTACCGCGTAATGTTCGGGATTGCATCTCTATTGATAATATATATCTCGATGTTCTATGATGCTGTGTCCAGGAGTTCTTCAACGGTGGAGACGCCGCCCCCCGGCTATATCAGCGAGGACGGCGACCCGATGGACCATAACGACAACATGAGTGAGTTTGTTGACAATTTTACTATAATCTATACTAATATAATAAAGCTGAAGAGTTTGTTTGTTTGAACGCGCTAATCTCAGGAACTATAGGTACGATTTGAAAAAATATTTCAGTGTTAGATAGCCCATTTATTGAGGAAGGCTATAGGCTATATATCATCAAGCTAAAATCAATAGGAGCGGAGCACCACTATTACACGCGGACGAAGTCGCGGGCAGAAGCTAGTCATGAATAAGGCTGTTAGTGAATTGAGTTGGCAAATAAGTGACGTCGACAGCTTGCAAAATTTATGGTACAGTCGCGTTTTAACAGCGCATAAAAAGATAATGTGTAATGTGATAAGTGATATCAAATCCACGGTCCCTACGTACAAAAGGACATGTCGAAAATGGCAGTTCATATACGAATTCGTAAAATATGACGTTAAATACGTTTAATATTATAAAAAAATAGTAATACAGGTATATACCTGTATTGCATATGGACAATCTAAAGCCAATTGTGCAATAAAAAAAACTAAAAAAACACGCTTTTATTGCTGACCGAACTAAAAAGTAGAAAATAATTTTTAAATAATTCAATTCAGAGTAAAAAGCGTGGGGTGCATTTTCCTATATTTTCATGACTCTCCTCTCATAAATGGTTGCCAATAGAATAGGTGTAATAATTAAAATATCGAGCACCCCACGCTTTTTACTCTGAATTGAATTATTTAAAAATTATTTTCTACTTTTTAGTTCGGTCAGCAATAAAAGCGTGTTTTTTTAGTTTTTTTAAACTATTATTTATTTTCCATTTTTTTGTTCGGTCAGCAATAAAAGCGTGTTTTTTTAGTTTTTTTTTTTCGGATTATTGCATTGTCATCGGTCCTTAACACGTGTGCAAAGTTCCAAGTTGATCAGACGTCTAGAACCCAGTGAAAATTAGGTTCAAAGATTCCGTTACATACATACATACAACCCGAGCTAATAAAAAGCGTGTTAAAAATAAACTGCCATTTTCGACATGTCCTTTTGTACGTAGGGACCGTTGAAATACGTAATTCTAGTCTTCTAACGATGTCATGTTGTCTTTCTCAGACCTGACCCGCCTGACGCCGTCCCCGCCCGGGCTGACGGCCGAGGCGGCGCCGGTGCTGTACCACGAGCCGGCCTTCTGGTGCAGCATCAGCTACTACGAGCTCAACACGCGCGTGGGCGAGACCTTCCACGCGTCGCAGCCCTCCATCACCGTCGACGGGTTCACTGACCCCAGTAACAGTGAGAGGTAATTGACCTTACTACATAGTATAAAACAAAGTCGCTTCCCGCTGTCTGTCCCTATGTATGCTTGGATCTTTAAAACTACGCAACGGATTTTGATGCGGTTTTTTTAATAGATAGAGTGATTAATGAGGAAGGTTTTAGTATATAATTTGTCAAGTTTTTGTATCCATTGGCTAAAATATTGTGGGCAAAGCCGCTGGCGGAAAGCTAGTTTTACGTATATTTAAAAATAATAAAATAGATGTCTCTGGATAACGGCTTTTTGTATTTTTTTTTTAATCAATAATGTTTGCATAGAATTTAGGGTCGATTTTTCATTACTTGGATATTTTTTATCTGATGAATAAATATGTCAGTTTGACAGCTTTTAGTAAAGAAAATATGTCAAACAATTAAATTTATTCTTTAGATAAAAGTTATCCGGCTATTGAAAAAACTGCCCTTAGATGAATAAAAGATGTCTGTCTGACTGTTTGTTCCAGCTAATAGTTGCATAAATAGTTAATATTTGGCATAAATAGTTGGGCTGATTTTGACGAACTTTTCACTGAAAGATAGCTTAAATTTTAATAAGTAACTGAGCTAACTGTTACCCTAGAAAATCAAATTAGGGGTCCGTGAATATTTAGTAGACAAAAAGGCAAAAGCTGGTTTAAAAAAAAGTACAGTTTAGTACAAGAAATCTTATAGAAATAATAATAACATGTTTTCCCTCAGGTTCTGCCTGGGTCTCCTGTCGAACGTGAACCGCAACGAGGTGGTGGAACAAACGCGTCGACACATCGGCAAGGGGGTCAGACTGTATTATATCGGCGGTTAGTACAAACACATACATTTCACTCGTATTTTTACTGTTTTTTTTATCTTTTTGTTTTTTTAAACAAAACGTTGCCCCACTCTAGGCATTACTCCTATGTCGTGGGTGCGTTTATAAACATTCATTACACATGCACAAACACCCAGACCCGGAACAATTTTAGTTGTCTCGTCCCGGGAATCGAACCCGCGACATGCAGCGCAGCAGCCAATTGCTCAGCCACTACGCCAAACGTGCCGTCGAATTTATTTATTATATATTGGTTTTATATAAATAAATAAAAAATATATATTGGTTAAATCAGGCTGATACCCATTCTTACTATACGGGGCCCTCCCCCAGGGCCAGTAGCCTGCCAGGGCTGCGGGACGTTCGAAAGAGATACCGCGCCCCCGGAATACAAAGGGCTGAGGAAGGAACATGGATGGGTTTTAATCAGTAAGAGTCTGACACTCCCTCCCGCCCCTCCCACGGCGGGAGGAGGTCATTTGATGATTTCCCATCCGAATTTTTTTTTTTTAATATTATAAATGCGAAGGTATCTCTGTCTGTTTGTTTCGGAACTATTGAACCGATTTAAATGAAATTTCGTACACATATAAACTAGAGCCTGAGTAAGGACATAGGCTACTTTTTACCCAGCTGTTTGAAGTAGTTCCCTAGGGATGCGGGTGAAACCGCGGGAACGAGCTAGTTATCTACCTATATGTGTGTATTTGGTTCGCAGGCGAGGTGTTCGCGGAATGCCTGAGCGACTCGTCGATATTCGTGCAGAGTCCAAACTGCAACCAGCGCTACGGCTGGCATCCCGCCACCGTCTGCAAGATACCGCCCGGTCAGTTACGAGTATATAATATACTTTAATTTATTATCTTCTGTAGTTGAAATTGAAGGTGCTCGTGGCTGAGTAAACAGCCGCACGGTTCTACCGATCAAAGGTTAAGCTGCGCTTGGCGCGGTCGGTCCGTGGATGGGGGACCATCTTTATCATAGCGAGACTCCTCCGTGCCTCGGTCGGTACAGGTAGTCAGAAGCCAGAAAGTCTGACAACCAGTCTTAAAGTAGTCAAAGTCACTATCTGGAAAATAGGTAAATCAGGCAAGCAAAAGGTAGTCAGAGAAAGTTAGGGATTGTCAGGGAAAACTATCATAATAATCAAAAGTCAGGGAAAAGCTGAGTATTGCGTAGATCGCCCGGAGGACACGGTGGAGCATACGGTGGAGGTTTGCCCCGCTTGGGCGGAGCACCGCCGTGTCCTCGTAGGGGCGATCGGCGGCGGCGGCCTCTCGCGTCCGGCCCTGGTTCAGGCCATGGTCCGGAGCGAGATGGAATGGGAGGCCGTCACCTCCTTCTGCGAATCAGTTATGCTGGAGAAGGAGGCGGCGGAACGCGTGAGGGAGCGACAGTCCTCACGCCCCAGCCGCCGCGGGAGACGCCACGGGCGTCGGGAGCCGCGAGACGACTCCCGGCCACCGTAGGCGCGGGGCTGCGGACGGTGAGCTATGGGTGGCTCGCCGTCCGGCAAGGACCAGACCCGCGTCGACGGCGCGTTCGTGTTCCACGCGCGCCTCAAAGAGCTGTCAGCAATAAGCGACGGGGCCCTCCCACTGGGCCATAGCCTGCCGGGGCTGCGGGACGTTCGAAAGAGATACCGCGCCCCCGGAAGACAAAGGGCTGAGGAAGGAACATGGATGGGTTTTAGTCAGTAAGAGTCTGACACTCCCACCCGCCCCACCCACGGCGGGAGGGGTCATTTGATGATTTCCCATCCGAAAAAAAAAAAAAAAAAAAAAGGGAAAAGCTGAGTCACAAAATAAAAATATGTTTTTTAAGAATTATATTTGCGCTGTAATGCGCGTTTATTCGTATAATAAGAAAATGAAATTTACAATAGTATAACGGATCCACAATACAATAGTATTTCGTCGTGAAGTCGTATACAAAGAAAAAAAATCTAGTCATTCATTGAAGTTGGTGCGAGTGGCGTACCGGCCGCGCCGGGTTGTCTCCCATTGGTCGACGTCCGTAGCCAACTTCATACTCGTCGCTCCGCCGTTTGGATACGCATAAATATTGATGCGCGTGAACAAATTATGTTGCTAATTAATACTCCTAAAAAAGCCATTTAAAGTTCAAGATCTGGTTACCCTAGCTTCAACTAACATGTGTACCATAACGTTTGATCCCCAGGCTGCAACCTGAAGATCTTCAACAACCAGGAGTTCGCGGCGCTGCTGTCGCAGTCGGTGTCGCAGGGCTTCGAGGCGGTGTTCCAGCTCACGCGCATGTGCACCATACGCATGAGCTTCGTCAAGGGCTGGGGCGCGGAGTACAGGTGGGTTCCGGTCAGCTGCTAGCTGATTCCCAAGGTTTCCCGCTTCTCGAAGAAACTACTTCACGCACCTAGATAAAAATGTACTATGTCCTTCCGCAGTGGCGGTCCGAGGGATAATGAGCCCCCCCTCCCCCAAATCGTACACGTCTAATTGACAAACCTCTTAAAAATAAACAGTTTATGAACATTTTAATTGTAATTACGCATATTGGTAGGTCGTTAATCGTAATAGATCGTTCATTTATGGAGTTTGTTTAAAACCTTTTGTTGATGTCCCCCCCCCCCTCCCCAATATTTGGCTTGGTCCTTCCGTAGGGTTCAAGCGATCTCTAGGTTCAGCCGTCTAAACGTGCAAGCGTACAGACATAGTTTTTTTCTGCTGTGGGTGACGCGAGAGAAAATGTCAGACTTACTGACTAAAACTCATTCGTGTTAGTTAGGATTAAATTGTTGCTTTTATTATATTGTAGGTACTATTAGCTTTCCGCCAGCGGTTTCGCTCGCGTGGGCTATACGAATTCAGATTAAAAATTACTAGAGTTTCATTCAAACTTTGTCCCTCTTTTTCACCCCCTTAGGGTTAGAAATTCGGAAAATCCTTTCTTATCGGATGCCTACGTCATTCAAAGAACACATCCTCCAAGTTTCAGGTCTCTACGATCAGCGGTTTAGGCTGAGCGTTGATCCGTCAGTCATTCAAGACAAAGCATTTTATATGTATAGATTACTGAACCGACTGAATAGAAGTGTATTATCTATTGCAGACGTCAGACGGTGACGTCGACGCCGTGCTGGATCGAGCTGCACCTGAACGGTCCGCTGCAGTGGCTGGACCGCGTGCTCACGCAGATGGGCTCGCCGCGCCTGCCCTGCTCATCCATGTCCTAGTGCGGCAAGTGAGTATGTGCCTAATACCTTACCAGGGAGACGGGGAAATTGGGGAAAATTAAGTCAAAAGTGGTCAGGGTATGTCAGGGAAAAGTTAGTTAAAAGTCAGGGAAAAGTCAGTGAAAAGTTACGCAAAAATCAGTGAAAAGTTAGGCACAAGTCAGGGAAAAGTTGGGCGAAGGTCAGTGAAATTTTAGGCAAAAAGTCAGGAAAAAGTTAGGCAAAAGTCAGTAAAAAGGTAACGCAAAAGTCAGGGAAAAGTTAGGCAAAAGTCAGTAAAAAGGTAACGCAAAAGTCAGGAAAAAGTGACGCATAAGTCAGTGAAAAGTTAGTCCGCGGTTCATTGCATTGACACCGGATGTTAACCGACAGCTAGAAAATGCATAATTTACCTGCAAAAAGTACTAAAAATGTTAGCTAGTATAACTAAAATCATTAAAACGCTCTTGTGGCCTCACAAAAGTAATCATAAAGTGACACTCTCGCTCAGTTTTCATAGGAATGTCGGAACTTCCGTTGTATATTAAGATACATACCTGTGTATGTAGCTCATATTTCTAATAAAATATCGCACTCGCTACCTGCGGAAAATGTTACATAATAATAATCAGGGAAAGTCAGCGAATAGTCAGGGGTTTTCCTGGCGTTTAGACAGGACATCCTGCTTAGGATAGGAGCCAATACAGCGGCGTTCAATAGAGGTTCCCTTTTATTTTTCGGATAAAATCATCAAATGACCCTCTCCGCCGTTGAGTGTCAGTCTCTTACCGTCTTACCTATAAAAAACCTGTAATCTAAAGTTTAACCATATCCCACCTAATCCTTACTTGACGTTGTAATCCAGGATTAGGCTACTAACTTAAGTTCGATTCAAATTTTTGATACTCCGCTGCTAAGCAACTGATTCAAAATAAATCGGACTTTACCAGTAACACGTTACTGACTAAAACCCATCCATGTTCCTTCCTCAGCCCTTTGTATTCTGGGGGCGCGGTATCTCTTTCGAACGTCCCGCAGCCCCGGCAGGCAATGGATGGTCCCCTGAATATCAATTTAAGAGCGCAGTTACCATGACATGTTTTGTCTCTTTCAGACCCCTACAAAGAAATAAGAAAGAAGTTATACTCACGCAACAGAAATGTACAGAGTTAGCTCAAAACAATGAATACCTCCTTTTTGAGTCGTAGGCTTATAAGTGAAGACATACAAGTATTTATAGTTTTTTTTTATTTGTACATTTTATATTGATTAAAAAAACTCTGAGGACGCATAAACTAAAAATAATAGACAATGCAAAATGGTTATGACAATTTCAAAATACACATTTTGTTTTGTTTATTATATGAACAAAAATATCTCCTCAATAAACCATTTAAAAATTAAACTATATTCTATTAAAAATTACATTCGAAATTTTATCGCACCCTATTCATAGTTCATTCAAACGATTTTGACCTCTATTGCTTAGGCGATATGGCAAAAAACAGATGCAGAATATATTTGGTATTGTAAACATTGTTTTGCTTTCAACACCATCCTTATCTATACGGAATAGAACTCAAAATCGGTTGAGTAAGCTGCAAAAAGAGTTGGGATTTTTTTTCTAATGTTTTTTTTTAAAATTATGTATAGTAAAATCTATGAATACTTATGTGATCTTCGCACGCAATATTTGATAATAAACAATACCTATAAGTGTTTTAATACAATTACTTAGGTTTACTGTGCAAAAAGTATTATTTATTTATTCGAAGAATTGCCTTTTATCCAATAGTTATGAGATGAAGGAATCTTCTTCAAAATTCTCTTAAAAACCCTAAAAGTGAGCATTTTACCTAAATTATAGTTCCTGAGGCATACGCGGACAAACATGCATACATTTACTTGTTAAAAACACACGTGTTTTGAAGGAAGAGCTCGTGGCTAAGTAACAGCCGCACGGGTCGACCGATTATAGGTTAATCTGCGCTTGGCGTGATCCGTGGATGGGTGACCATCTATGTCATAGCGAGACTCCTCCGTGCCTCAGAAAGCATGTTAAGCTGTTAATCCCGGCTGTCATTTGTACATCTTTGACAGTCGTTACGGGTAGTCAGAAGTCAGAGAGTCTTGACAACCAGTCTTACCAAGGGGTATCGTGTTACCCGGTTACTGGGTTGTGGAGGTCAGATAGGCAGGGTCTCACTGCTTTACAAAAGCCTCCCCATCGTCCTTCTACTAATATACAGGGTCTTCTAAAACTATTACCCTCTTTGGGCAGTCGGGTATAAAGGTAATTCTTTCTTAAATTAATAAAAAAAATACTTTTTGCATGACATCATTGTAAACAAGTGAAGTAATTATTGCATATTATTGACGAATGGTTAGCTATCTAATAAATAAAAGCATGTTTAAAATGTATATAGATACATATACTAACAGCCGGTTGTACCAGAAAAATATGCGATTACTTATACGTGAAACGGAAGAACTGTCATTCAAGTTCTGTCAAAATGGAGGATAAAATTGAATAATTTTGCTGTTATTTTAAGGTTTTCGTCTGAATATTTACGATATAATGTTTACTTAATAATTATATCTATGTATTGATGTCTTGAGAAATATTAAAAGTTTGCTAATTATTGATATCATGTTTTGTGATATTTGTAAAAGTATAAGTGATAAAAAGTATGGTGCAGCCGGCTGTATATGTCTGAAGCGGACCCCAACATAGTTGGGAAAAGGCTAGGAAAATGATAATACTGAATGTCTCATTGTTTTAGTTATTATAAGCCCTGATTCTGAGCGTCAGACCCTAAATTGATTACTAGGTTGAGATAATATGGAGTTTATTCCTGGCATTAAATTTACTTTGAAGTTCGTTGAAAATATACAAGTTTAGTCGTTCAGTCAATAATATGCAGTACCTATATAAAACAGTCCCCTTTTGTACGTGTTTAAGGAAACGAAATTATTTTTTATTTGTTATATAAAATAAAAAATATAAATAAATCAATATGCAATATTTTTAAGTCTACGTAATATAGATTATATGAATGATTTTCAGTTTTGCAGTGAAATTAATAGTTTGATAATTTGGTGGTAGAGGCACCCGGGGGTCTATTGTTAGATACATTGGGTAGTTGACACTAAGTACCAATAATTGCAAGACACTAAAAATATATTTGCCCTGAAAATCCTATTAATTTTGAATAGTTATGTAGATGAGAGTAATAAGTGATCTCACAGGTTGCTATCATACCTATTCTCATAAAAAGTATGTCAATTGGATAGTCTACTCTACACTAATTAAAAAAAAATGCCAAACACAGTTCATCTAAAAATGCCCTTGATTTTATCCCTGATAACCTGATAAATATTGAAATTCCTGTAAAATTCGATTTTTTGTGGTCAATCAAAGTAATAGTCAGTGAGTTGAGTTCAAAATTGAGTGACGTCATAAAAAAAAAAGTCAAGTCCAAAAAGTCAAAATTTTTATTTAATAAATAAATAAATCTTTGGACAATTTCACACAGCGCCAACTAGCCCCAAAGTAAGCAACTAATATGCTTGGTGCTAGATTAACGGATATACTACTTATATACATTTTTACATATATACATATTAAAATTCATCATTTCAATTTCTGCCCGGCCGGGAATCGAACCCGGGACCTCTTGCGTGGTATTCCGGCATGTTGACCACTTAACCACTCAGGTCGTCAATCAAATTTCAAATAGGCCTTTGCAGGCTCTTATGAAAAGTCACACTAGTTGCATATATTTGCAATTGCCATACAAAATGGGGAGAATCGCGTTTAGACAGCTCATAAAAAGTATGCCAATTAATTGGTAGTGTCATCTACTCAATTGTAAAGGCCAGACGAAAACTACAAGTTGTATACCCCCCGACAAAGAAACTGCATCAGTGTTTGTTTAAAAAAAAATTGAACGACCCTTTCCAGAATACAAACATACACTTAGGGATAATGATACTACGCTGTTGTAAAGTTCACGAACCAAACTATAGGTTTCAATTTAAATTTGTATAAAAAGTTGGAATACTTGGTTAAAATGTTTTTTTTTTCAAAGGTAGGTGCGTGTTGAACATTGATGCAGTTTATTAGTCCGTCAGTGTATATCATTCATATATTTTATATTATGTTTTACAAACGAACAATTTACTCATTAAACAACAACATAATATCGCCATCGCATTGTGCATTTATCAATTTTATTACGTTATGAAAAAACAATGTATTGTACACATAGTTGTTTTATTATTATTATTAAACGTCAACTATAGTTGTGTGGTTAGGAGTATCGTATGTTTTGTGGGAATGTAGTGTCGACTCCTAGTTGGTGAAATTAAATTTCAGAGCTAACGATCTCTTTGGCATTTGGTTATGGTTATATTGTCTATGGTAGCGTAATAACGAAATAACCATAGACATGGTTATTTTTCTTTGAAAAAGTATTTCAAAATTGAGTATCGTGACAATTTATGGTTGTTAAAAATAAAATTTCTCACAAAACATACGAGAAAGTAATGAAAATGTAAATATACGTTTTGATTTAATGTTTTTAATTATTCTTTTCTATAAAGTACGGTGTAATCTTAGTTTTAAATTGACAGTTATTTATCTAAAGATTTGTACAATCGTTGCGATGCACTGCGGACAGATTTATTCATTGTAACAGACATACAAACGTAAAAAATGTAATTTGGGGAAAATTATTTTCGAAAATCGAAACAAGAATAATTGTACTAAAGAAACAAGGCGTCGTCCGCATCGCTGTCAACGGGAATCGTGCCCAAAAGGTTGGCTGCATTGCCACGTTGGATGGCAATGCTGATTCTTTGACCGGAAAATAGGCCAGCCTTTTGATCACGCGTGGAAAAAGATATATGAAACACGTTAAAAATATTTTTTCATAAAAAAAACCCAAAAAAATTACAAATGAATAACTCATAGGTATCCTTTTCTGTGCCAATCTGGTTTGAATATAATGACAGCACGTTTTAACCACCTCCATTTTAAGTATCGAGAGAGCTCAGTATGAGTTATATCTAGCAAATAATTTCATACAAAAATTGTATTATCCGATTCATAATGCCTAGCCCAAAATTAGGAAACAGGCATATTATCTGATAAGTAAACTTCTTTTATATGTTTTAAATGGAGACTTCTATATTATTTGTTGATCTCAAATTATTTATATATTTTCAATATCCCCCAAATTAATTATCCCACTCTTTAAAATAATTAAATCTAAATTCACCAAAAAATAGACGTATGTTAAAATCTTCAGAATGTTCGAATCAATCCGCAGTGTATATCAATGATACGCGACAGGGGTTTCGCGACTTCAACCCTGCCACGTAGCGAATAATTGGCACATTATATATTTAATAAATAATAAATATTGACTTAACAAGCAAAAAAAAATTTAAAAGCTAAAAGAGAGGTTATTTTGGTCATGTTTTAAAATGTACAAACGGCAAAATTGTTGTGTACTGGCACGAATGGTGGTATAATTTTGAAAAAAAAATAACTTCAGTTTTTTTATAACTACGTCTTCGACATGTGTAGACGGCGTTTGGAAGAAATGTTTATGGTCACCAAAGACGTCTGTGGTCGTATTGAAATACGGTTTACAAAAATAAAATGGCGTCGAGGGATTTGAGCGTACAAAAAGTAGAAGAAAAGTATTTTTTTACGATTTGATACCCTTATTTTAATCTTTGTAACACGTTAACATAATATTTTAAAAAAATAGGTTTGTTTCTTAAATTGAACCAGTCTTCAAACAACAATAATATTTTTGAAAGATCTATTCAAACATACTCCAGAATCCGGAATGCAACTTATCAATTTTGCCGTCTGTACCAAAAGTAATGGAATTTATTATAGATGGATTAGGGATGTTCATGAAAAACGGTGGCTTTGAAAACTGACTATGCCTAAATATGTTTGAGAAAACATTATGGATTGATAATAACAGCTTTGTGATAAAAAGTTTTATTTTTGGCGTAGTTAGAGTTTAAAGTCACCATTTTTCATTAGTATAGTGAGAATGTATATCTTTAGAATTTTATTATTGTTTTTAGTTTATCAAAATCATGTGAAAAATTTATTTATTCAATCAATTTGTTATATAATTATTATGCGCGTGCAAAGTACTGACGCAACGAGATATATATTTTTATTTATGATTAATGTGAGATTTATGGAATATAATTATAGATTTCGAGATGAAAAGTGTATTAAATTTCGTCCTAATCCGTTTGTTAAAAGATTAACTCTAGTAATGACACCTTTTGTCTTAAAAGCCTCTTTTAGCTATAGAACTGTTTTGTCCCTTTCTGTCAAACTTCATTTTAACTTGACAGATAAGGACAAAATGGTTTGATAACTAAAAGAGGTTTTTAAGACAAAAAAATATGTCAGTATGAATAACAGGAAAAAAAACTACTCATATGATCTTTCAAGCATCATAAATAAATTAAATAGTTGACACCAATAACAATTAATACTAAGACACCAATTTCATAAAAAAATCACCTTAATGTAGCCATGAAATAAACAAATAATTTTCAATTCACTGTGAAGTTTGATTTTAAGTTGGTTTGAAATCAATAAGTAGCGAATTGAAGTTTGAAAATAAGTGACATTACAGCTTGCTAATCCTATACGAAATCTATGGGCGAAACGCGTTTTGACAGCTCATAAAAAGTAAGCCAATTGATTGGTGTCATCTACTCAATTAGAATTATCTCGTTGCAACTTTCTGTACCACATTGATTTTACGAAAAATTTAAACAAAATCATAACCTATTTTGTTCTAATTTTCCCACACAGATAAATACAATGGCATTAAACGATGAATGATGATGTTTCGAGCATGACATTGACATGAATGCGCCATCCTTACGCCATTTTGTTAATAAGAACAAAATAGGTGACGAATTTGTTTACATTTTCCGTAAAATCAATTTGTTCAGATTATAGTACTTTGTACAGATTAGTCTTCCATACAAAATGATTTTAAAATATACTGCCGTCATGAGAAAAAAAGCCGTATAGTTGCCGGCAAATAACTTGGCCAGATTTTAACGTAGTTGAATCAAGTTAGCGCCTGTGCACCCACTGCAATCCAAAAGTAACACTTTCAATGCTTGTCATTACACTATCGTCTATTGTATTAATTTACTTTTAAACATTTATATGTAGACAATAGTTAGAGAAAAGAGAAAACTACTTACAATTTTGGCCAAGTTACGTGCCGCCTACTATAACTACTATTTTTGTCGATATTGAATTAAGTACATAGTTAGAATCAGCCTACCCTAACTCACCGAAACGAAACTTCGGAACGACCGAGAATAGACGATTACTTTTTTTGTGGTGCGGTAAGGTGCGATCTGATGCTCTGTACATAGAGGGATGTACTTATACTATCCATATATAACAATTGTTTGAACCTTACCGCCCTAAAATTAACAAGAAAAGGTTCCGAATTTCAAACGAAACTTCGTTTTCGTTGAGTTAGAGTAGGCCCCCAGGAAAATATTGTGATTACGAATAAGTATTTAACTCAGTATCGGAAAAAACTAGTTACGGCTATTCTTCGTATGACGGCGGTATAATACGCTTTTGTTGTTAATTATAATGTGGATTATTTTGAAGATAAATAAATAATTTGTGATGTATATATCTTCTAATTCCGTTCACCAACAATATTGTTCGTATTATTAGGTAGAATACATTCTCTGTGTAACGGTTGATATCGTGGTTCGGTGCTAGATTGAGTGGTTAGGTGAGGTTAGGAGTGGGATCGCTTCTCGGGACATACAGACTTACATTATGTAAGTTTTTTTTTTGTAATAACACGTCGGATTTGTTGGGTAAAGAAGTGCTGTTCAATTTAGCAGCAAAAATTTTAATAAAAATTTAAAAAGCATTTTTTCTAAAAAAATATTTTATTCACACTATTCAAGTTTATGAAAAAAACTTAAATATCTCTGCACACGGGTTAAAACTCAATTGTTATGTAAAGGTGCGTACAGATTATGTAACATGTTGTGTAACTTGTGTTATATAACAAGCTGTGTTACATGTTATTAATATGTAAAAATGTTTTTACAACACAACATTCAGGGTCCACATTACTGAAAAATGTTATATAACAACGTTTTATAACAATGCTTTATAACATGTTATATAACAACGTTTTATAACATGTTATGTTATATAAAATGTACGCACCTTAAGAAAGTACAATTATATTTTGTTTTAAATATAATTTAATAACGAAGAAATTAAATTACAATATGTTAATTTGTTCAAACATACATATTTCTATTATTTTGTGACTTTGAACGTAAAAATAAGGATTTTAATAGGCAATAGGTGTTTGTTGGTTTTTCAACGAATTTGCTTGTTGTATTCTTAGTTACATATTGAATTATGCGTTGTGGCAATATTTTGCAGTTTTCAGTCGATACTGTGTGAAATTCAGGCAGTTTTTGGCAGTTAGCAATATGATAGAATTAAAAATTATATATTTGATATTAGATTCTGTGACTTGGAAAGCACGTTAAGCTGTTGGTCCCGGCTGTAATTTTTAGATCCTTGACGTCGTTACGGGTAGTCAGAAGTCAGAAAATCTGACTACCAGTCTTACCAAGGGGTATCGTGTTACCCGGTAACTGGGTTGTGGAGGTCAGATAGACAGTCGCTCCATGTAAAGCACTGGTACTCAGATACATCCGATAAGACTGGAAACCGAGGGTTGGTTCCCAGTCTTATCAACCATAGTTAAGAAAAGGCTAGGCAGATGATGATTTGGTATTAGATTATATTGGACGAATAATGCAGCTAAAATATGAGTGAGAAATTACATATGTTATATTGTACACAGTTGGGTGTGGGACAAACATACAAGCGACTGAAACAGAAACTAATAAAAAAATAAAAATAACTGCAAAATATTGTCTCAACTACGCAACGTTGAAATATTATAAATACCGGCTCTTTTTATTATTATTGTAGTTGATGATGTTGGCTATTTATTAAATAATTACAACAAAAAAATATATATATATTATTACTCTCCGAAAAGGAAAAATAATATGGTAGAAATGAGGTAACTTGATATTTTTCTTGTTGCAGCACATTAATGATTGTTTTGTAGACTCCCCTGCCGATCCCCTTATTATGATATTTATTGGTTGAATAGCAAAAAAACTACTAAATCACAAATTCTACCAATTTAGTAGTTTTTGTTATTGTACTGAGTAGTGTTTTTCGTGTTGGCAATTTTTTTATTATTATGAAATGGGTAAAAATGTATATACTTTTGTTGTATTATTTAATAGAAGGTCATCAGATAGTATATTTAGTAGTAAGTTTACGTTATCACTAGAGTAAGTTGTACCATATTTATGTTTTGTATAACAATTTGTTCACTGGCTTCCAGACAGTTTATTTGCTGCGGCGATCTCACTGCGTGGGATGTGTTAGGAATATTATATAAAAATAACTACAATAAACATGTGTGGTTTTTATAATGATTCGTTTTATTTTATTACTAGCTGTTTCCCGCGGTGTCACCCGCATCCCGAGGGAACTACTTAGCGCACCCGGGTAAAAAGTAGCCTATGTTGTTCCTCAGGGTCTATTCTATCTCTGTACCAAATTTCATTTATATCGGTCTAGTAGTTTTGGCGTGAAAGCGTAACAGACAGACAGACAGTTACTTTCGCATTTATAATATTAGTAAGGATTTTTACTGAGACATGAGTCTAGGCACAGTGTTGCCCGATTATTATGTACTAATGTCAAAAACCTATCTGTAGTAAGGAAATCCTAAGGTTATATTAGCTTTCCGCCAGCGGCTTGGCCCGCGTGTGGTATACGAATTCAAATAAAAAAATGACAGTTTTATACAAAGTTTGTCCCCTCAAAAATCGCTGTTGACACGAATACTTTTTCGAAAGTGGTTCGTGCTAGGCCTAAAGAAGTGATGTTACACAATGTAAAGGTAGAAAAAAAATTGTTTAAAAAAAACTAAAAAAACACGCTTTTATTGCTGACCGAACTAAAAAGTAGAAAATATTTTTTAATAACAGAATCATTCAATTCAGAGTAAAAAGCGTGGGGTGCATTTTCCTATATTTTCATGACTCTCCTCTCATAAATGGTTGCCAATAGAATAGGTGTAATAATTAAAATATTAAGCACCCCACGCTTTTTACTCTGAATTGAATTATTCTGTTATTAAAAATTATTTTCTACTTTTTAGTTCGGTCAGCAATAAAAGCGTGTTTTTTTAGTTTTTTTATCGGATTATTGCATTGTCATCGGCCCTTAACACGTGTGCAAAGTTCCAAGTTGATCAGACGTCTAGAAACCATTGAAAATTAGGTTCAAAGATTCCGTTACATACATACATACAACCCGAGCTAATAAAAGCGTGTTAAAAAAAAAAAAAGAAAAAAAGAAATAAAACCAACAGACTGGACTTTTGACTATATTTGTAACAAAACACAAATGCCACTTCACAACACTAGGCGGACTACACACGAATGATTTTCGTTCCTGGCTCCCACTTATAACTGTTGAAGCCGCTTCGAACCTTCTTGACGATGCTATTAACCACTGACGGTTTCTTCACTGTCTCCATCGAAGTATAGTAAACTATATTCGTGGAAGGGTCACAGCTCAAACTCTCCTCAGACTTCCTCCGAGAAACTTCTGAGTAAGTTTCCTGGCTAAGAGTTGAGGTTGATCTCCGGATCCCGGAGTGGGACCTGTCTACGCTTTGGACCTTGATTTTGCCGTCTTCGGAGACCATGTCGACTCGGTTCGAGGATCTGTGGTTGAGGATGCCGGCGCAGCTGTGGAACTTGGAGAACTTGTCGTGGACTCGGTGTTCTAGGTCCACGTGAAGGCTTAACTGGCGTCTGTGGATAAGGATTAGATATTAACACGAAAACTGTTAAAATTTATGCGTAAGTATTAGTTTAATGTAGATATAGATTCCAGGGAAATCCGAAGCCCAGTAATCTTGTGCGAGCATCTCCATAATATAATGGAAGATATTATATCAAGAGAGAAGGCCCACTGATCAGACCACTAATGCATGAGCAAACCCGCGCCATTGGTCGTAGGCAACTCGAAGAAAACATAAACAAAACCAAGTAAAAATCTGAAACAATTCCGTAACTTTCTACTATTACCTATTACAGTGAAAATTCTAGTCTATTCGGTGTCAATAAGCCAGCCGAATAGGTGCACGTTGTGTCCACAACCGCACCAAGCTCTTGGTACTTACCAGTCTTGTGTTTACTGTTACCTGTAATTGAAATTCTCTCCACAAATGTGACAAGTGATAGGCGAGCTGAACTGGTGTTTCGAAGTCACCTCGGATTCAGCAGACGAAGCGCACTTCGACTTATCCACCTTCCGATGCAGATTCACGCAGCTCACAGTCCTCTTGTCAGAAGAATCAGACGACTCCTCAGCCGTCTCATTGGTCTCCGTTTTAGAATTCTGCAGATTAGATTCGGAGAATCTATTCTTCTTGATTTCCGTCAAAATTTGGTCCGGGTCAGAGATTTTATCGAAAAACGACACGATCTTCTTCAATTTATCTTCTGGTACATCACATTTCGTCATTTCAGGGTCGGTTTGGGTGTTACTGGCCTTCTTGAAGGATTGCCGAGTGGTGGAGGGGGTGGAGATGTTGGTCCCCCCTAGCTTGGAGATGCCGATGTGCTCGTTCTCGTGGACAAACTTGTCGTACTCCCTCTCAAATCCTTCGTGGCAGTAATGACAGATGTACTTTCTATCGGTAAAGTGGCAGAGGTTTAGGTGATCGTTGTAGTTAATTATTCCTGAAAAATTAAGACAACTTTAACCAAGTTAATATTATTATGTTATGAAGATACTATGAATATCAGTGTTGTTCTTTTCTTATCGTGTGGGTTGCAAGTTTTACCAACCTAACAAGCCCTAGTGTCAGTTTCCTCAAATCCGCCTGACGGCCTCTGACATGAAAGTATCGTTAAGGGAAAGAAAAGTAGTATTGGCTATCAAAAAGTACATATTAATTGACGCCAAAAACAGGCGAAGTATACCTAAAAACTTTGGCGCCAACTTTAATCCTTTCGTTAAGATACACTGATTACTCGGAACCACAATGTTTGTAGCAGAACTCTTACAAATACTTAGACCACTCACCATAGGAAAGCATGCGACATCCCAAAATGGGACATTGCCGCGGCGTCGTGTCCATCAAGCAGTTCCTCTGAACCGACTGCACGTAAGTCAAGATCACCGGGCTCTTCACATCCCTCAGTGCAATCTCAGACTGTATCTTCTTCGGGCGTCGCAGTCTCCTAAACCTCAAGCCTCTTCGCCGTCGCTTTTCGCAATAATTATGCGAGATATTATTATCGCTGGCAGCATAAACATGCCCGTTAGGTAAGACGTAATTTTTATACGATCTTTCCCGACGAATACCGAAAATTCGCTGGATGAAGCATTGGAATCGGGTCAGTTTCCGCTTCTCGTTGATCATGAGGTAGGGGATCGGGTGGGGATGGGGTTCGCTCGTCTGTGTGAACTCGCATTCCTGACGTTCTCGATCACGTTCCGTCGTCATGTTTCGTTCCACCATCATGTTTCTATCGACCGTTAAGTTCCTTTCCGTCATATTTTCTTTAGAATCTTGGGTAGCTGCGTACTTGTTGTCTTTCGACACTAAAGACTCCATCTGCGTTGACGTGCACGAACACTGTGTGATTTTCAAGTCCCGGATGACGGCGGTCGCAATCGACTCCTTCTCCGTGTCGGAGTGGACTGTGGCGTCACCGCTCGAGACCTCAGTGGTCCCGGCGCACGCGTCCGTCTTCGTGCGATGCGAGCGCTTCTTCCTCTTCTTATTCGCCTTAATATCCTCTTCTAGGTACCCATCAGGCCCGTAGGACTCAGGCAGAATCCCAATCACGCTTGCGTCGTAAATTTGGAAGAGTTTCTTAAGACATTTATACTTAGCTTTGAGCACCTCGTGTTTTTTCTTTGGCACCCATTTATTGGTTAGATGCTCATCCTCATTCTCGTTGCGCTCTGGTATACTCGTTAAAGTCGGTTGCTTCCTATACATACCGCGATACCAGATAGCCAAACTACAGAAAATTTTGATTACAAAAAAGAAAATAACACTAGCGAATACTTCGCAATTTCGATATGGTATCATAACTGTACCGCTTTACAGTTATTAAATAATGGTTTTTTATATAATGTTGACTTGATCCTGATGAATGCATAGTGTAGTGACATTTTTAGTCGGAAATGTCAGGTTTGAAAACAGAAGGCGGTTGAAAAGAGTTGAAAGTTTTTTTTTTATTTACAAGAAAGATTATATTTGGCCAGTTTTAAAGTAGATCTGCTATCGAAGGTCTGCTGCAAGGAGATAAGTAATTTATTGTATGTATATTACTATACTTTTTGTAATTGTAATATAGTAAATGCGACAGGAACTCGGATATCTGTCTGTTACGCTTTCAGAGCTCTTGTTAACTGCTAAACCGATTTTGATGGTAATTGGCAAGATCAAACGGTAGTAAATACAAGATATATGATGTAAGGGACAGTATGAAATGCTGCCCTAGGAATTATTTTTATATAGCTACCCATTCAAAAAAATTCGTCTAACACTGTTTTAACATTTAATGGTAGCTATAAAATAAAAGTGTTTTAGTGTAAAATAAAATAAAGTCCGAACTTATTACGAAATGTTTATTTTAATAAATAACAATTGTATAAAATTAAGTACTTAATAAGTTATTTTTTTTAATTAAATATCACTTTTTAGCTAAACGCACTGTCAGGCATCAGTAGACCTGAAAGAAAAAAAACAATATTATACTCAGAACACCCGAGAGCTTAACAAGATAAACATCAAAATTTTCTGTGAAATTATTTCTTATTCATAATTATTTTCGCCTACTACATATTATAATGTTATAGTCCTAAAGTGTCTGCCCAAGAATACGGAGACCCAACAATTGAGAAGTGGCGCCCTCCAATGCTGTTCAAACGAGTTTTGCTGTTCCGGGACCATGGGGAGAACATTTGTGCAGAAATTGATCCTGGATAATTGATTCAGTTGGTGTAATTGGTCTAGGCCGTTCCAATTTGAACTAAAATAAATAAATAATAAAGGGGGCTCGTGGCTAAGGTAGCAGACGCACGTGACGATCGATAAGGTTAAAGTGAGCTTGGCACGATCTGCCCGTGTATGGGCGACCAACCATCTACGCCTTATAGAGACTCCCCCGTGCCTTGGAAAGCACGTTAAGCTATTCATGCAGTCTGTCATTTGTAAATCTTGGACAGTCGTTACGGGTAATCGGAAGCCAGAGAGTCTGACAACCAGTCTCATAAGGGGTAGGTTAACCGGTAACTGGGTTGTGGAGGGTCGCTCCATTTAAAATACTTTGCTTCTCTCGGTGAAAATGGAAGCCGACCCCAACTTGTTTAGGAAAGTTTACCTGCGTACACTTTTTCTACTATAAAGAAGTGTCTATAGACAGCCAGCTATTTCCTGACATTAGTCCGTTCAGGCAGACAAACAAACAAACCTATTAACATTATATATATACTAGCTTTCCGCCAGCGGCTTCGCCCGCGTGGGCTATACGAATACAAATTAAAAAAAATACAGAGTTTCATACAAACTTTGCCCCCCTGTTTCGCCCCCTTAGGGGTAGAATTTGGGGGGAAAACCCTTTCTTATCGGATGCCTACGTCATACAAAGAACACACCCTCCAAGCTTCAGGTCTCTATGATCAGCGGTTTAGGCGGTGCGTTGATCCATTAGTCATTCAGGACAAAGCATTTTATATGTATAGATTAGCACCAATAATAGTACCAGTTTAGATTGAAACAAACCTGCTATACACGCAGTCATGAAACAAATCCCGCAGCCAGCGAAGAAGGCCCGCACGGCTATCTGTAAACAGAATAATTTTTGAATTAGAAAGGAGGCGAGAAAATCATCATCATATAAGCTATATTATCTATTGACTAACGGTGAAGGAAAACATCGTGAGGAAACCTGGACTTAAAAGTCTGAAATCGCCAATCCGCCTTGAGCAAGCGTGGTGCTCTTGCCTTCTCTGTATGAGAAGAGGCCTGTGCCCAGCAGTGGGATAGTGAATGAGCAATTGAGTCTTACAGCCGGTGACACCAAACATTTTATCCAAACATATAATATATCATGTTTTGTGATATTTGTAAAAGTAAAAATTTTTACAAATATCAAAAAACATGATATCAATAATTAGCGTACTTTTAGTAGTTTTTATGGTACGAATATATATATATAAATAAATTAAACATAATTTATCACAAATATTACGACGATAAATATAAAATAATAGCCGAAATTATTCAATTTTATCCTACATTTTGACAGATCTTGGATGACAGTTCTTCCGTTTCACGTATAAGTAACCGTATATTTTTTTGATACAACAGGCTGTATGAATACCCCATACCACAGATGATATACTCACACTAGACAGAACTTCTCTTTGGTTAGGCGCCATGGCGGCGATGGCTCCTATCATGATACCAGCTGACGCAGGGTTCGTGAACCCGCAGAGAGAATACGTCGCTATCAGCTCCGCTCTAGGCTGAAATAAAAAGAACACATTATGTAAGACACTTTTAAAGTACCTAGATAAACTCCTCGCTTTTTCATTTACTGAAATTTTTAAGTAGAGAAGCATTTAAAAAGGCCAGTATTAAGTAGACTGTTTATCCAACGATCATGGTGATCTGTAACACAGGGTCAACTTTTCTCAGACACCATTCTCTTAACAGTGTACCAAAATTATGTTTATTTTGTTGTAATGTGAACTTTGAGAAAAATAAAGTCCAAAAAAACCGCTGACCGATACTTGCATTTTAAATGGCCGACATTCCCTATTAGCTTATTATGATTGACTCTATATTAT
The DNA here is from genome assembly GCA_963891755.1 of Pyrrhia umbra. Taxonomy (NCBI): domain Eukaryota; kingdom Metazoa; phylum Arthropoda; class Insecta; order Lepidoptera; family Noctuidae; genus Pyrrhia; species Pyrrhia umbra. The sequence continues at coordinate 2,106,808 of OY982944.1, forward strand.
AGGAGGACGAGTGAATGATAGAATGACGGCTAACAGAAAAGAATTAAAGAGAAAAATATATGAAAGCTAGCGCTGTGGCTCTGATTAGCACAGAGTCACATTACGCTGAGCGATGGCCGTTTTGCGCTGATGTGACGCATAAATTCCCCATGTTTTTTGTTTAATTTTCTTTTTTTCTATCTAGGCTAATATTCGCTCGGGATAAGGATGAAACCGCGGGAAACATGTGATTCAATAATTTTCAATATCCCGCCAGAATTGGAAAAAAACTCAAAATTATGTTATTCACGTGGGCGAAGAATCGGGCGGAAAGCTAGTCTGTCATATTTTTATGCGGTACATCATGGGTGCAAATAAACGCATTTTCTTTCATTCACGCTCAGAACTTTCCTCACAACATGTTCTTCATTCCTCCGCATAACATACCATGACATGAATTATTATCTCTGTCAAAATAAAAAAAATATTACCGATAGCAGTCCCTCTCTCTTCATCTCTCCCATCCTCTGGTAGGCCACGAACTCGTTGACCACTGTCTTCAAGCCTATGAGGGAGCCGACCAGCTCGCATTCCTCCCACGGAACCCCTGGAATGATAGCATTTCATAGTAAGGTTGTTACCGAGAACAATCTTCTTTCTATGTGACTAAAAACCTTTTAGGTATCAAAGAAAATATATTTTTTTCAAAACTAATAAATAAAGCTGAAGAACTAGGTACTGTACCAATTGATATGACGAAAAATGTAAACAAAATCATAACCTATTTTGTTAAATTTTCCCACATCTATACTTATAATAAATCTGTAGAGAGGTCAATTCTGTACATGAAATATATTTCCAAAATAACTATCGGGGGGTGATTAAGGATCGATACTGATACCAAAAATGCAATCAGTAAAATTTTTGTCTGTCTGTCTGTCTGTATAAACTAAAATAAAATAGAAATAAAAACTACTTGACGGATTTTAACGAAACTTGGTACAATTATTTGTGATACTCCTGAGATGGTTATAGTATACTTTTCATCACGCTACAATCAATAGGAGCAGAGCAGTGAAGGGAAATGTTGTCATTTTGTATAAACGCGCTAATCTCAGGAACCGCTGGTCCGATTTAAATAATTCTTTGAGTGTTAGATAGTCCATTTATCGATGAAGGCTATAGGCTATATATCATCACGCTAAGATCAATAGGAGCGGAGCACCACTATTCCACGCGGACGAAGTCGCTGGCAGAAGCTAGTAGATAAATAAAATGGCATTAAATGATGAATGATGATGTTTAGAGCATGAAATTGACATAAATGCGCCAGCCTTACCCCATTTTGTTAATTCCTGTGGCAGAATAAGACAAAATAGGCTATGACTTTTTTTACATTTCTCGTAAAATCAATTGCTACAGACTATTAATCGGATTTAAAATAATATTTCTGCATTTGATGAATGCATCATGCTACGATACGAAGGGGACACCAAAGCCAATAGTTTTCACACCTTGAAAACAATAAAAAAAATTGAATTGAAAACAATAAAGTTTTCAAAGTGTGAAAACAATATAATATTTTAACTGTAACTTCAGTTATTATTCACCTATTATATGTGACATTCATGTAACAGCAGAAATAATACCGTGCCTTTGTCATGAAACACATTTATGTAGGTATTTGTTATGTTTTAAAAGCGACCACGTGACGAATCCAATTGTTAAGTGTTGAAATGGTTATTAAAATATATGTACATTTTACTAACAATACATAATATTTATGCTTTATGTAAAAAGGTTGGTAAACAAAAGATACTTACTCGTTAATATATATAGTAACTAGCTTTTTACCGCGGTTTCACCCGCATCCTAAAGAAACTACTCCACACACCAGGATACAAACTACCCTATGTCTTTTTCTAGATTTCAAACGATCTCAGCACCGAATTTCATTTAATTTGGACCACAAGTTTTGACCGTGACAAGATAACAAACAGAATTCATAATTATCATCAGCCTATATATTGTCCCACTGCTGGGCACAGGCCTCTTTTCATACAGAAAAGGAATGAGCACTGATCACCACGCTTGCTCAAGGCGGATTGGCGATTTCAGACTGTTTAGTCCAAGTTTCCTCACGATGTTTTCCTTCACCGTTAGTCAGTGGTATCCAAGATACACTTAGAAAGTAAGTATGACTTTAGAAAAGTCATATCGTACTACGTATTACGTATCGGTACTTGCCAGGTTTCGAACTCGCACTCTTACACGAGATGCAGGTGTCTTCACCATTAGGCCACCACGAGATTTGAACACTTATAACTTGAGAACTGCTGGACCGATTATCATGGTTTTTAAATGTTGTATTTTTCTCCGTACCGAATAGCAGAATAACTATTAAAACACCTCAAAAAAGGAGGAAAATGGGGCGGTACGAAGTTCACCGGGCCGGCTTGTTTTTAATATAAGGATATTTTGTGCTCACCCATAACCCAAGAAAGGGGTATAAACACTTTCCCCAGGATCCACTCCAGGTTAATGTCAGGATTGCCCAGCATACCTCCGCAGTAGCCCAGCACGCCGTTAATAAAGGCTATAAAGGCCACAAAGGCTATTATGTTGGCTATAATGTTGAGGATTAAGGCTATGCCGTTGGTAGCGCCCCTGGTGGCCGCAGAGAGAACTGATTGGTCTTCTCTGTGAAAGAAATAAAAAAAATATAGAGAAAAAGTTAAATAGGTGGAGCTTGTGGCTTTTTTAGGGTTCCGTAGTCCGACAAGGAACCCTTATAGTTTCGCCATGTCCGTCTGTCTGTCTGTCTGTCTGTCCGCGGCATAGCGCCGATGTTCTTGTTACTAGGAAGCTGAAATTGGTATGGATATGTATATTGATCACGCCGAGAAAGTGGTAAAATAAAATTTTGAAAAATATTTTTTTTAGGGTAGCTCCCACACACGTAAAGTGGGGATGAATATTTTTTTTCTCTTGGGTTTGTGAAGACCATTTTTCGTTTAAGCGAGCCATTTGCGAAATAATTAGATATTAAGTGGAAATTTTTGTTCGATACGAGCATCCTCCCCCACCTAAAAAGTTAAAAAAATGGACGGCCCCTAAGTAATAAGCCCCTCTAAAGTAAGTGGCTACTTACACCTCGACCGGTTGAATGTTATCCACCGTTGTCAACGATCTTTTGGTCTCCGGCATCAGTAGCTTGGAGAAGCATATAGCAGCCGGCGCAGACATGACACTGGCCGTCACTAGATGAGCTGGTTCCGCTCCAAAGCCGATGTACGAAGCGAGGATTGTGCCTGATGATGGAGAGCATATATTATAGATATCATAGAGGAGGAGGAGGAAAGAAATCTGTAAAGACTAAATTTTACCGTTGCTTTTGAATCATTCATTTCTTAATTAGCTATTTCTTTCTTATTAGAGCTACCTATTTCCAGGGAAATAGGTTCGTTTATTTTGATAAAATGTCCCAAATTTCATCTACATCGAATCCGGGGTTTTAAGATGAAAGTCATGCAGACATGAGACGCGAAAATTAGTTTGTTCATTTGTTTATTACTTTTTCACAGCAAGATAAAATAAAATTTATTGTATGAGTTTACAGAAGTGTACAGTCGGCTCAGTTTTAGTTTACGTAATGGTTCTATAACATAATATAACATTTACAAGAAATATTTAAGGAATCTTATCTAATAATGAAGTTAGAATTTCAAAAAGTTAAGAGTTAAATTTTAAGTAGGGACCCCCCGAACTAACTTTTTATCCGGGGGACGTGGTTGTAACCCAACCAATTAAAATACCAAAATTTAAGTAGGTAGGTAAGGATATCCAAGGTATTTATGATTCAATGACTTATTACCTACTTAGTTGATAGTAGTCAGATTAAAATTGAAACATTTAGGTACCTACTGATAACAAAAAAAAAAACAATGTTGGATTAAGTACGTAAGACAAATATGATCTCGTTGAGTTGATGATTCACTGAAATAAAAGCAATTTAGAAAATAATTTGGTTTGTGTTTTTATTTCTAAATTCGAATACTTTTGCGGATAACCACCGGACGGATAACCAACGGACAACCAACATTTACCCTATAGCCCCTATAGCTGAAGGGGCGTAATGTTTTCATAGGATCCTGTTATATTTTGGTCAAAACTCACCAGACACCGTGGCAAATCCCGAAGACATCACCACATGCAGCTCCGAGGGTGTCTGCAGAGCAAGGTACGGCTTCACCAGCAGAACTGACTCTGTCTGAAAGGAAACAATTATTACTATTAAGTTTGAAAGTCTAAAGGACTTTAATTATAGCTGATTACTAGTATCTTACATGAGGCAACTGCCTACCTAACCTTGTGGTTAGGTTACTGGGTTGTCCCAGTTACTGGTCTGAAAGACTTTCTGGCTTCTGCCTACTCGTAACTTCTTCTGCTCCTTTAGGTACAAGCCCTAGTGTCAGAGTTTTCTTAAATCCGCCTGACGGCCTCTGACTTGGAAAAAAACGTCTGCTGTCAAAGTGCACTTGCCACGGTCGGTCTGTGGATGACCATATGTGATACAGAGTCTGAGGCATTGCCCCGGCTGTCATTTGTTGATCTTTGACGGTTGTTACGGGTAGTCAGAAGCCAGGAATTTTGAATCGCGATATAGGCAAGCGTTTAGGTGACTCCACGCGTGACCCGAAAGCAGGCCTATATCCAGGCCAAAGAATCAGCATTGCCATCCAACGTGGCAATGCAGCCAGCCTTTTGGGCACGATTTCCGCTGACAGCAATGCAGACGAATATTTTGATGCCTAACTTCTGTTTTTTTTTATTGAGTACATATTTATATATATTATATTATACATAGATATTATTAATAATGTAAATAAAACAAGTTTAGCCGAGGGCTATCGTGTTACCCGGAAACTGGGTTGGCGTGGCTGGTGACACCAGATGGGCAGTCGCTTCATGTAAAATAGCTACAACAATAAGAACATAAGTGGGGAAAGGCTAGGCAGTTGATAACCTTGCAGGGCATAGACCCTCCCCTCCCCTCCACTCACCATGCCCAAGAACACGTTGCCAACGGCTATGACGCTCTCACAGACGGTGGTGCCGGTGGCAGCTCGAAGCACCAGGCCCAGCTTCAGACAGAACCATTGCAGCGCCCCCCAGTAGAACAGCATCTCCACTAACATGCTGAAGAAGAATATCACAGGCAGAGTCTGGAATGGGAGAAGGGAAGGTAGTAATGAGATAAAGAAGTTTTAGACAAAGTTTACAACATTTTGTTCTAAAATTAAAAAGGGTTGTAAAAAATTTCAATAGTGTTTTGCTTTTCAAAAGTTTCGATCTTGCCTTGTGCTAAAGCGAAAACTTACACTAAACGCGAAGACTCCTTCTGTCCTCACGAGTAGGTCTCCGAAGGCGAAAGCTGCTCCATCCACGCCGTACGATAGGAACGTTGCTACCTATAAGAAAGTATTGTTTGGCTTCAAAGTAGTTTGGCTTATGAGTAACTTGGATAATAATCAGTAACTATGCTTAAAATGGTAAAGCTAAAGAGTAACTTGACTTAGAGGTAACTTGGCTAAGAAGTAACTTGGCTCAAGGGAAGCTTGGCTTAAGCGTTACTAGCTAAGCTTTACCTTATCAGAGAAGCATTGCAGCGCCACCCTCCCAGGAGTCCACCTGATGAATATGATTCCGAACACAAACTGTATTAGCAGACCCGTGGAGACAGTCCGCCAGTTCACGCGGCCTGGGTTAGCGGAGAACACGAAACCTGGGACAAAGAGTTATTGAAGATTCATTCTATGTCCAATGGTGATTTGACGAACTTAGTAACGATTAGCCAATAACGGGGCTTGAAGCGAACATCATCTCATCTGCCTAGCTTTTTCCCAACTATGTTGGGGTCAGCTTCCAGTCTAACCGGATGCAGCTGAGTACCAGTGTTTGGGGCTTGAAGCGAACATACTAATAAATGCGTATTCGTAACATTTACGTCAGAAAGTTTTTGTCAATTTTAGCTATTTTTAATCATAATACATCATCAACATTTTTTAGTTCTTTTTCATTCCTAAAGGCTACTTGGCTTTTTGACGCCTAGAGAGACCCCGGTCGCTCCTCTAGCTCTACCCCCAGGGCCATCACTGGCGCGATGGATGACACGCATGGATCATATATCCATTTCAGCTTTCACTCTGAGATGGCAACGCTTGGGCTGAGGAATGCTCAAAGAGTTACCGCGCCTCCGGAACACAAAAGGCTAAGGAACGAACATGGATGGGTTTTAGTCACTAAGAGTCTGACACTCCCTCCCACCCACAGGAAGAGTCATTTAATATATTCCGATCACAAAAAAAAAGAATGCCAACGCTTCTACGATGGCATAAATTCGCAACTTATGAACCAGCTCACCTAACAGCAGGATGATACCAAGTCCTAACAATGATATCAGCCTCTCAGGATCGTGGCGGGCGTCCAGGTACAAGTACAGAGCGATCAGACCCAGCACCACTAGGCAGAGACACCACCGGAACCACCTGTGGAAGAAACGCAATAGGATATGATCAGAAAGCAAGTCTTACGTAAAAAACGGACTAATCAGAACGAGTTTAATATACATTGATGCTTAAGTTTGGGCGTTTTGCTCATAGTAACTTTTAACGAAGCTATGTTTACCACTGAAATGTCAAATTAAAAGATATTGGCTTACGTAGGTAATTCTTTAGGCCGATCTCGATCACGGCGGCTTATCTAACTGACTAGCCAGGTACGCAGATGTTACAGTGCACAAGGGTTTGTGCAGACACAGTTGGGGCGGTCGGTCCGTGGATGGGTGACCATCCTTCATAGCGAGACTCCTACGTGCTTCGAAAAGGATGTTAAGCTGTTGGTCCCGGCTGTCATTTGTAGATCATTAACAGTCGTTACGGGTAGTCAGAAGCCAGAAAGTCTGACAACCAGTTTTACCAAGGGGTATCGTGTTACCCGGTAACTGGGTTGTGGGAGTCAGATAGGCAGTCGCTCCATGTAAAACACTGTTATTCAGCTGCATCCCGTTTAGACTGAAAGTCGACCCCAACATAGTTGGGAAAAGACTAGGCATGATGGTTGCCTAGTCACCAAAGAGGAAAAAATGTCGTGATCAATTTGTGAACAATAATAATTAATGACGAAAAAACTCAGCGGAATGCCAGTCATTGACTGTTTGATTGGCTCAAATAATTCTTGTGCTCATACAAGAACAATTGACGTATTTAATATTTCTTTGTATTTCGCCGACAGTTAGTCAGGCGAAGGTTAAACGTTTAATAAATTGCGTACAATTCGCGATGGCATTTTCCTGGTTATGACCTTCAAAAAACTTTAACCCAAAATGCCTAGCCTTTTCCCAACAATGTTAGTCAAAGTCAAAGTCAAAGGGTTTTTATTTTATGTAGACCAATTACAGGTTCTTATAAAATGTCAAAACTAAAAACTAGGTGCACGGTTCCAAAAAGTGGGTCCTATGGAGAAGAACCGGCAAGAAACTCCATGGATACTCTTTTAAAATTAATTTTTCTTGTTACAAGTAGTCGTTTAAAGGGAGGATCATGTAGATCAATGCATTGCAGAGAAAAGAAAAAAAAACTGAAAAGCAAAGTAGGAGAAGCCTAAATTGATTGCCATAGTAGCTAGAAGCTGACCAGTCCCGACTGACGGCACCCGTTCACGAGTATGACGAGCGCATCAGCCTCACTTAGCTCAACCATATTGAAGGGAACTTAATGACCCGATACACAACGCCACCATCAGCAGGACACTTGAGTGAGCATGACAGATTTCTATTACCAGACAACAGGCATTACAAAATAATAGTTATTATTGGGTAGGCAATACGTTGATGGTTACATGATACTCACATTTTACAATTATATTTTTTTTGTTTGAAGCTATATAGTAAAAAAAAAAAAAAAAAAAAACATTTGCAATAATGATTTAGTTAAAAAAAAAAAAGGAAATAATATATTATTATAAGTATTAGATGATTGAATATCATATTATAAATATTATTTAAGTCATATAAATAAGATTACATATATGTAAATAAATAGTATTATTTATGACCGTCCTTGAGATAATAAAGTGCCAGGGGTTCGCTGAGTACAGAGAGAAGTTGTACGCCAGGCGTCTTTGTCCTCAATGTACTGTTTTAGGCTGTAGTAAGCTTTAGACATTAGGATGTGTTTAACAATTGCTTTAAATTTTATATCAGGGAGGTCCAAAATGCTAGATGGAATTTTATTGTAGAACCTGACACTGTTCCCCATAAAAGACTTACTAGTCTTACTAAGTCGAAAACCAGGTACCACGAGCTTGTGTTTATTACGTGTATTCAAGCTGTGGATGTCACTTTTTTTACTATAATGAGTCAGATTTTTGCGAACATACATGATGTTAATGAATATGTATAAGGAGGGTAAGGTGAGTATATCTATCTCCTTAAATAATTCGCGAAGGGACTCTCGTGAGCCTAAATTATATATGGCTCGAACAGCTCTTTTTTGTAATATATTAAATAGTCTCGACATCAGCAGCTGATCCCCACAGAAGAATGCCGTATGACATAACACTGTGAAAATAGGCAAAATACACTAATCTAGCAGTTGGAACATCGGTCATCTGTCTGATTCTCTTAACGGCAAAGGCAGCAGAACTTAGTTTACTTGCAAGTGCCTCTATATGAGGACCCCATTGCAGTTTAGAGTCTACCGTGATACCTAAGAAAACAGTTGAAGGAACCAGATTTAACGCTTTCCCGTCTAGTTTCACATTTGAATCTATATGAGGAACATTTGGCGTAGAAAATTTAATACATTTTGTTTTCTCTGCGTTTAAGAGAAGATTATTAGCAGAGAACCAGTCTGATATACTATTAAGTGTTTTATTAGGTTCAATAAGATCCCTATCTTTCCTATTAACTTTGAATATTAGAGAAGTATCATCTGCAAATAGAACAATATTCGACATTGAGTCCTTCACAGTATATGGGAGGTCATTTATATAAATTAGGAAAAGAAAGGGACCCAAAATTGATCCCTGTGGTACTCCCATTTTTACTACTGAGCCGGACGAGGTGGTGTGATTTATCGCAACTCTTTGTTCCCGGTTTCATAAATATTAATTTAAAAGGTCAAGAGATCTATCTCGAAAACCGTAATATTTTAATTTCAGAATAAGCGTGCGGTGATCAACGCAATCAAAAGCTTTGGAAAGATCACAGAATACTGCAAGCGCATTCCGCGCCTCTTCCCAAGCTCCTATCACTGTTTTAATTAGAGTGGAACTAGCATCTTCTGTTGATTTACCCCTTGTGAATCCAAACTGGTTTGAATGCAGAATGCCATTCATGTTAAAGTATGCTAACATTTGTGTTAAGCCCGGTTAAGCAGTCGACAACCTTCTAGGTTGACCTGCGAGATGCCATACACAAAAAAAAAAAAAAATAACATTTGTGTTAACATCAGTTTTTCAAATATTTTGCTTAAGGCTGGAAGCACGGATATTGGCCTGTAGTTAGATGCATTTTTCAGGCAACCCGCTTTAAAAATAGGCACTACTTTACTTTTTTTCATCAAATCGGGAAAGACACCGTCCTTAACACAGGAATTAAATATTGCTGCCAGGATTGGCGCGATGTTATCGATGATTGATTCAATAGCCTTTACCGACAATCCCCATAAGTCCTCGGACCTCTTGACTGATATAGTTGGTGTCGGCTTCCAGTCTAAACCGGATGCAGCTGAGTACCTGTGTGTTACATGGAGCGACTACCTATCTGATCTCCATAACCCAGTTTCCGGGTAACAAGGTACCTCTTGGTAAGACTGGTTGTCAGACAAAAAATACAACTGACTTCCAAAAAACATTGAAAAGAGAAAAAATAATTTACTTTCTGCTGACTTGAAGTAGGTCAGTATTTTGCCAGTAATCGCGTAACAAACATACAAAAAAAACATACAGTCGAATTGAGTTCTCCTTTTTTGAAGTCGGTTAAAAAAGCACGTCAAGCCGTTGGTCCCGACCGTCATTTGTAGATCTTTGACAGTCGTTACGGGTAGTCAGAAGCCAGAGTGTCTGATACAACCAGTCTTACCAAGGAAGGGGTATCGTGTTACCCAGTTTTTGGAAGTCAGAGAGGCAGTCGCTTCATGTAAAATATCACCGTTCAGTTGCATTTGGTAAAACTTGGATACGACCGAGAAAAAGCTAGGCAGTAATCTTTACAAGTAGGTATCAATAATTAAGTAGTGTATAATAAATTAATGGTATCACCATTGACGCCATTAACAAATAATAATTCTAAGACACAATTTCTCTAAAAATTCACTTATTATGTAAATATTTCGGGACCCCCCCAATATTTGCGTCAAATTGGCCGTGGGGGGGGAGGTTATCAACAACCAAAAGGTTTCAAGCAAGGGTCATTTCCCTGTGAAATCTCTAGAAAAGGAGAGTTATTTTAAATTTACTGCAAAATTAGAGAATTGAGTTATTGGATACGTCACAGCTTGCTAATCCCACTCATTTATGGGAGAAACGCGTTTTGACAGCTCGTAAGAGAATGTCAATTGATTGGTGTCAACTACTCTGCATACTAGCTACTTTAAAATCATTATCTTCCTTTAGGTCGTAGCACAGTTTAATTGCTCAATTTTCTCAGCTACATTTTAGTTAATTTAAAGTAAGTTGCTTTAAGTATAGTAAATTGATCACACTTCATTAACAGAAACGTGTAAAAACAATTGTGAGCATTCTTATTTTTGACGACCTGAGTGGTTTAGTGGTCAACATGATAATGCCACGCAAGAGGTCCCGGGTTCGATTCCCGGCCGGGCAGAAATTGAAATGATGAATTTTAATTTCTGTATCGGGTCTGGGTGTTACTATGTATAATATGTATGTATTTATAAAAATATATAAGTAGTATATCCGTTAAGCTAGCACCCATAACACAAGCATGCTTGCTTGCATTGCTTACTTTGGGGCTAGATGGCGCTGTGTGAAATTGTCCAAAGATATTTATTATTATTTATTTATTATTTATTTATTTATTTAATTATGTATTTTGTTAATGACATTATCTATTGAACGTTTTGACAAAATAATTTGATGTTTATGTTTCTTTTTCGTTTGGAGAGAACTACTGGGTGAATCTTCAAAAACATGCGGTTAGTTTTTCGACGCTGTTCGCTTCCTCACACGAATTTCATCATTACCAGCCGTCTTAAATCCAATATTTAACTACATTAAGAGGCTATATATATTTCATTATTTTACATAGTAATTTTAAGCTTGTAAATTGTACAATTTAAACGACAGTCGGTGATGAGGGTAATGACGATTCGGAAACCAAACAGCAAAATATTGAAGATTCACCGTCCTACGAACGCACAGACGAATAGAGAAGCGATCGGGAGGAAATCTATATAAAAAGGTGGGTGTTTGACCTTACATCCATCGTGGTGTAACTAGCATCTACTTACGTCATAGTCCATAGCATCTTGAAGGCAGCTTCGACCCTATTCCAGACGACCCTCTCGAACCACACTCCGAAGTACCTCTTCACCACCATGAAGTATATCACGAAGAAGTAAATTATGCTAAGTAGGGCTATCAGACTGCCGAAGCCATGGCACAACTCCAGGGGGTCAGTACCTGGGGAACAAAACATATTTTCATATTTTCCAGAGCCGTAGCCTGCCAGAACGTAAAGGCCTTTTTTTTCCTATGGTAAATCATCAAATGACCCCTCCCGCCGTGGGGCGAAAGGGAGTATCAGACTCTTACTGACCCATCCATGTTCCTTCCTCAGTTCTTTATATTCCGGGGGCGCGGTAACTCTTTCGAACATCCCGCAGCAACGTAATGGATTGAGGAAGGAACATGGATGTTTCGATTGATGATCGTTTTAGTCAGTATCTGACACTACCTCTCGGCCCACCCACGGCGGGAGAAGTCATTTGTCAAATAAGAACCTGTAGGTACTACCTACATACCTAGAAAAAAATAGAAAACTGCGGTATGGTCTAGTTTGAATGAACGATTGATAAATGATATATATTTTGAAAGTAGGTTTTTAGGGTTCCGTAGTCCGACAAGGAACCCTTATAGTTTCGCTCTGTCCGTCTGTCTGTCTGTCTGTCTGTCTGTCTGTCTGTCTGTCTGTCTGTCCGCGGCATAGCTCCGTGGTTTTTGTTATTAGAAAGCTAAAATTTGGTATGAATATGTATATTGATTACGCCGAGAAAGTGGTAAAATAAAATTTTGAAAAATATTTTTTTTTATGGTAGCTCCCAAACATGTAAAGTAGGGATGAATATTTTTTTCTCGCGTACCCCTTCATGTGGGGTATCGTTAGATAGGTCTTTCAAAAATATTATGGGTGTGTGAAGACCATTTTTTGGTTAAGCGAGCCATTTGCGAAATATCTAGCTTTTCAGTGCAAATTTTTGTTCGATACGAGTTACCCCCCCCTCTAACTTTTGAAAGGCTGTACCTAGAAATGTGAAAAAAATCACAGACGTAGCACATGTAATGAAATTACAAGGAAAACTATCACGGCTAAGTAGGCTTAACCGGTTACAGAGTTATAGTCGACTAACTGAGACCTACTACGGAACCCTACTGCGCGTGGCCCGACACGCACTTGGCCGGTTTTTTTAACACGCTTTTATTAGCTCGGGTTGTATGTATGTAACGGAATCTTTGAACCTAATTTTCACTGGTTTCTAGATGTCTGATCAACTTGGAACTTTGCACACGTGTTAAGGGCCGATGACAATGCAATAATCCGATAAAAAAAACTAAAAAAACACGCTTTTATTGCTGACCGAACTAAAAAATGTAAAATAAAAAATAGTTAAAAAAAACTAAAAAAACACGCTTTTATTGCTGACCGAACTAAAAAGTAGAAAATAATTTTTAAATAATTCAATTCAGAGTAAAAAGCGTGGGGTGCATTTTCCTATATTTTCATGACTCTCCTCTCATAAATGGTTGCCAATAGAATAGGTGTAATTATTAAAATATCAAGCACCCCACGCTTTTTACTCTGAATTGAATTATTTAAAAATTATTTTCTACTTTTTAGTTCGGTCAGCAATAAAAGCGTGTTTTTTTAGTTTTTTTTAACTATTTTTTGGGACAAGCCCGCCACACATTCCCAGCCACTGCAACTGCAACTCCTGAAAGCCAGACTCAACAGTGGCGACCACAAGAAAACGTCGAAGCAGTGAAGCTCGACGAGTCCCAGAGAGATTTTTTCTTTACTGACTTGGAACCCGCAACGAATTTAATCAGAAAACAATAGTGGAGGAGTAGGAATAATCTTAGTATTTAGCATTTGCAAGTAGGTTATAAAATAACATTTTTACACAAACATATTTTTGTTTATAGCTAGATGAAGCCGGTGTTTCCTATCTGACTACCTTGAGAAAAACACCGAAACAAACTCAAGGGTCACAGTCTCTTTTAACGTCCAGACATTTAATAACCATTGCAATATGGTAGAACGATGTGGACTTGTGTCTGAAATTACCTTTTGAAGAAAGAGCCATACAATTGGCACGCAAGACTGTTTTTTTTTGTAATTTTGTATTATTTACTCACTATAATTAAGCCAATAATATAGACAGCCGAAGAAGAATCCCAGTACAATTCCATTGATGATGAACACGGTGACTGTCTTTACGACGGTGCGGTTCTCTTTGAAGAAATCGTCGGTAGAACTGCCCACTTTCATCAGCGTGGTCTCCAGCCACCCTGAGGGCTCGTAGTCTAGGTACTCGTGGGTTATCATCTGGAACAAGTCATTTATTTATCAAGTGGTGGTTCTTTGAAAACAGGTGGACTGGTTTTATCTACATATACACTATATATATAAAAAAATGCACTTTAAAGCTAGATATTTCGCAAATGGCTCCCCTGTCTTTGTCGGCGTGATCAATATCATACATATCTATACTAAATTTCAGCTTTCTAGTACCAAGCACCTCTGATCTATGTCGCGGACAGACAGACGGACATGGCGAAACAATACACGAGTGTTAGACTGTTCCTTATTATGTTGACAAGGACAAGGATGTCTTCAATTAATATATTTATTGTTCTCTTGTAACGTAAAACGTATATTTCTCAAATTACAATATTTTTTATATAAAACGCACACGACCGATACAACGATTTTTTTTGTGGAGAGAGTGAAGTTAGTTCTCTGTTGCGACGGTGTTCCGCTCCCGGCGATTGCGCGGTGTTCACGCCGTGGAGTTGTTCGATCTATTTGACGCTAGATGGCGTTGTAGATACTGAACATGCCGGCCGCCTTGGAAGCACCAGGATGTAGTCTTCCAACACGAAGTACTCGTTGCCGTTGCTTCTTGACTATGGTGAATATAACGGGCAGATCTTTGAGAATGATCGCCGTATGATGCCGTGTGCTGTACGAATTTCAGCTACACGGGATATTCCATCAGCTCCCGGGAACACTTGCATTACTCGACCCAGTTTCCATTTGAGTGGTGGAACATTCTCCTCCTTGATAAGTACTAAGCTGTCTAGTGTGATGTCTTCATTGTTAAATTTCCATTTTGTTCGTTGTTGGAGCTCTGAAACATATTCTTTCGACCAACGTTGCCAAAAATGTTGTCTGAGTTGCTCCACACGGTCGTACCGGCCCAGTCTTGTAGGCTCAATCGTCGTCAGGTTCTCGCAGCTGGGCGCAGTCAGCGGTCGACCGATCAGGAAATGTGCTGGAGTCAGTGGGAGGAAATCATTCGAGTCTGAGGACAGAGGGGATAAAGGGCGGGAGTTCAGAACGGCCTCAATTTGCGTTAATACCGTTTCAAACTCCTCGCGTGTTAACCTGGCATTGCCCAGTACCCGCCGCAAATGATACTTGCAGGACTTGACTCCCGCCTCCCACAACCCGCCAAAATGAGGACTATAAGGTGGTATAAATGTTAAACGAATTTGATTATTACTAAGAAAATCAAAAATATCATTAGTATTATTAAAAATTACGGACAACTCTTTTTCAGCACCAACGAAATTCTTTCCGTTGTCTGAAAATATCTGATATGGCTTTCCACGACGTGCTATGAAACGTTTTAATGCTAAAATATAATCCTGTGTGCTTAAACTGCCTACCAATTCTAAATGTATAGCTCTAGTCGTAAAACATACAAATAAGCAAATATATGTTTTAATTAGCTTGGCTCCTCTGCCTTTGCGGTCCAATATGAGCAGCGGTCCCGCATAGTCTACACCACATTGCATGAAAGGAAAACTAGGTTCTAATCTTTCAGAAGGTAAGTTACCCATCAGAGGGTTCAATGTCCTCCCTCTCATGCGTTTGCATATGACACAGTTGTGTGCTACCTGTCTAGCTAGGTTACGAGCTCCTAAAATCCACCAAATTTCACGCATAGAATACACTAAAAGTTGAGGTCCCGCATGAAGTAGTCGTTTATGTTCGTATTCACACAATAACCTTGAGAAACGATGTTTACCACTTAACAATACGGGATGTTTTTTGTCATAATTGAATTCAACCGCGTTAGATAGCCTACCACCTATACGAATTATATTAGACTTATCTAAGAATATATTTAAACCTGATATTTTGTTAAATAATAATTTATTCGAGTTGTTTTTATTACTATTTAACGGTATCTTATTTTTTAAGTTATAATATTGCTCACTAAACGATTCTTGTTGAACAAAACGAATCAACGTATCGAGCGATCGCTGCAGCTCATCCACCGATAACGGACCGGTTTTACGCATACGCATGCCGCCGCGCGTCGCCGCTTGCGCATTATTTATAAATCGTAATAGATATGCACAAACTCTTTGCAAATTAATAAAAGACGAGAAGCGTTCGAAATCAAATAATGTAGTTATTTGAAGGGAATGTAAATTTATAGTATTATTTTTAATTTCAGGTAAATCGGCAGATGACGATTCTTTATTATTAGTCTTTGGCCACATAAGACTAGGTTCTCGTAAAAACGTAGGTCCACACCACCAATTATTATTATTGTCATACTTTAACGTGTCTAACGTGGCACCTCGCGTTATAAGGTCAGCAGGGTTCTCTGTGCCCTTGACATGCCGCCAAATTGTATCAGATGTAAGTTCATTTATTTGCAAAACACGATTTTGTACAAAAGTTTTTAGTAGATGCGGTGACAGACACAACCACCTTTGCACAATCGTTGAGTCAGTCCAGAAATAGACTTTATTGAAATTTAAACGTAAAGAATTCTTTATTTTATTATATAATTTTGCACCTACTAAAGCTCCACATAACTCAAGCCTAGGAATGCTAACTGTTTTTATCGGTGCTAATTTACTTTTTGCACAGAGTAAATGCACTGATATAGGTATAGTACTTTCACAGTTATTATGACACGATCTAACGTACGCGCACGCTCCGTAGGCATTTTGAGACGCGTCGGTAAATATATGAAGTTCTATATAATTTCCGCGAATTATGTAACGAGGTATTTTAATATGGTTTAAATTTTGTAAATCAGAAAGAAACTTATGCCATGTAGTCGCAATGTTTTTGGGAACTTCGTCATCCCAATCTAATTTATTTAACCATAATTTTTGTAACAATGACTTAGCTGTAATGACTACCGGCGCTAACAAACCCAAAGGATCATACACTTGTGCAATGGTTGATAACATTATACGTTTCGTAACTACTTCGTCATTATGTGTAAATTTAGTTGTAAAATAAAACTCATCACTTTTTGTAAGTATACCAACCTAACCCCAATGTTTTTGACAAGTGATTTTCACCGATATTTAGGTCTTTACAACTCTCAAGAGACAAATCATGACTAAACGTCCACTTATGCAACGGAAAACAACCCTTTTTTAATAACGCGGATATTTTATTACACAATTGCATTAACGAGTCGAGGTCATTGCTCCCTGTGATCAAATCGTCAACGTAGAAGTTGTCGTTAATCGTGCTAGCAACTAAGTCATCATCACATTCTAACGCTAATTGTTTTAAGCATCGCATGCTAAGGAAAGGAGCCGACGCAGTGCCATACGTCACTGTGTTTAAAATATACAATTGCAAAGGAGAATCTCGATTTTCCCGCCATAAGATCAATTGTAAATTACGTTGGTCTGATTGAATTAAAATCTGTCGGTACATTTTTTGAATGTCCGCGCACACTGCGTATTTATATTGCCTAAATCTAAGTAGAATAGACAAAATATCATTTTGTAACGGAGGGCCTATAAACTGAATATTATTTAACGATTTGTTGTTCGACGTACTCGCGCTCGCGTCGAACACAACGCGTAATTTTGTAGTGACACTATCCTCTCGGTAAACACCATGATGAGGTAGGATGTAATGCGGTTTACTTAATAGGTCAGGAATATCCTTTGATGCAACTGGGGTCATGTGACCGAGTGCCACGTATTCCCGAATAAATTCAATATAAAGTTTCTTATAGTTAGGTAAACGATCTAACTTTCTTTCGAGAGATAAAAAACGATTTTTAGCCATAGTGTATGAATCACCTAACGACTCGGGTGACTCCTTTAACGGAATGCGAACAGAGAACCTACCGTGCTCATCACGTTTTGTAGTCTCTGTAAATAACTTTTCACAATAACGATCATCTTTTGATAAGGTATTTGGTAAGTCAGACAACTCTTCTAACTCCCAGAATTTTTGCAATTGAGTATCAACTTGAACGAAATTACATTGAACTCTTTCAGGTTTAAACGAATGATTATTACAAAGGGGGCCAGAGATGATCCATCCTATTTTTGAATCGTACAGATATGGACCACTACTAAGCTTAATTTTGTCATTATTTAATAGATCCCAAAATATATCCGCTCCTAATAGGATATCGATATCCGACGGAACGCTAAACGTAGGGTCCGCGAGCGAAATATGTTTAGGTATATTTATACAATGACATTGAACGTCTAACGCAGGTAACTTCGATGTAATACGAGGAAGAACCCAACATTGAATAGTTGTATTAAATTCATTAACTTTAGAACGAATGTTTATTTTGCAAGTGTGAGAACTTTTTGAAACGCTTTGTCCTACACCCGAAATATGAATTGTGGACTGTATAATAGGTAATTGTAAACGATTACATAACGATTCTGTGATAAAACAATTCTGACTCCCGTTGTCAAGAAGTGCTTTAACCGTGTGATAATTATTACTCAAATCAGGAACATCGATGAGTGCCGTCGACAACAAAACTGGTTGTACCGCGGCACTGCAGGTAAGTACATTGCGCTCGGAATGTACTTGCGTATCAGCTGATTTGACGACGCTCGGCAACGGATGCGAAATAGACGCGATTGCGGCCGTATTTGTATTTTCGCTAGAAGTATTATTATTATGAAGTAATGTATTATGGTTCTTTTTGCATAATTTGCACGGACCATATGAACATTCGGTTGGCAAGTGATTATTAGTACGAATACAATTTTGACAAAGCTTTTTATTTTTCACAATAACATAACGATCCTCCACGGACAAATTTAAAAATTTCGGACATGAATAGAGATGATGATCACCGCCGCAGTCAACACAAGCGCGTCTTTGTTTATTATTTTCAGAGTTATATTTACACTGAGTTGAATTAGTTACATAAGAATGTGTGACAGGTTGCGCTTGCGAGTTTACGTTGTTTGATTTATTAAAGTTGTTTTTGTTTTGATTAGTATTGGACCTAATGAAGTTATTACTATGTTGCTTAAATGAAGAAATATTTTTATTATTATTATTTGACCTTACCATTTCAAGCATATCTGCACGGTTATTAAGAAAATTTATAAGATCATCTAATTTAACGTTATTTAAATTATTTTTATTAGATACAAGGGTCCCTTTATTAGGCCAGTGCTTTTAGCCTCTAAAAACGGTAAAAAGTGAATTAAATAATAGTAGGATGAAACCCATTGGAAAAGGAGGAGAATACAATAAAAATGATAGGAAAAATAAATTACGGGCGATCTGAGGTCGGGAAGTGGGGGGGAGGGGGGGTTAAAGTTAAAAAAACGGTTTATCTAAATTTCCGACAAAACTACAAGTCCTATGAAAAAAAGTTAAATGGCAAAGTTGTAGGTAATAAAAAGATCTACAACTTTTGGATTGACACTTTTTCACATAACCTCAAAATTTATGTGAAAAATTCAAAAAACCAAGTTTTTGGTTTTTTATTTTTATCTTTTACAATAATTAATTTTTTATCACGAAATTTGGTGAAAACTTACCTTTTTATGTCCCAAACACACTGTAATTTATTTGATTTAAAATGATTATTTTTTCACCCTTATTTTGACTTAATATCGAAAAAAAACCCTAATTTTCAATCGAAAATTCTCGTGTCAAAATATCACTTTTTTTTTAAAAGTCGGTAGTCTTTTTGTTCTTTGAAATCTCTACTTTCAGATGGTATAAAAAAATATTTACATTGCTATGGTAAATGTTCTCAGAAAATATAAAGAAACGCTACAAAATAACAGGTAGTAAGGCCTAGACCGGCTTAAATTTTTTGCGTAGATGCCTATTTATTGCTATTTTAAGATAACTTATGTATCTGAGTGACCTACGGAACCTCGGACCTCTCTATGAAATACCTTTTAGCTGATCAAAAGGTATTTCATAGAGAAGTGGGGAGTTGCT
The DNA here is from genome assembly GCA_963891755.1 of Pyrrhia umbra. Classification (NCBI taxonomy): domain Eukaryota; kingdom Metazoa; phylum Arthropoda; class Insecta; order Lepidoptera; family Noctuidae; genus Pyrrhia; species Pyrrhia umbra. The sequence goes on from OY982944.1 coordinate 2,126,522, forward strand.
AGAAGGATCTTGGCCTTGCTAACTGTTATTTCGTAGCGTTTCTTTATATTTTCTGAGAACATTTACCATAGCAATGTAAATATTTTTTTATACCATCTGAAAGTAGAGATTTCAAAGAACAAAAAGACTACCGACTTTTAAAAAAAAAGTGATATTTTGACACGAGAATTTTCGATTGAAAATTAGGGTGTTTTTTCGATATTAAGTCAAAATAAGGGTGAAAAAATAATTATTATAAATCAAATAAATTACAGTGTGTTTGGGACATAAAAAGGTAAGTTTTCACCAAATTTCGTGATAAAAAATTAATTATTGTAAAATATAAAAATAAAAAACCAAAAGCTTGGTTTTTTGAATTTTTCACATACATTTTGAGGTTATGTGAAAAAAGTGTCAATCCAAAAGTTGCAGATCTTTTTATTACTTACAACTTTGCCATTTAACTTTTTTTCATAGGACTTGTAGTTTTGCCGGAAATTGAGATAAACCGTTTTTTTAACTTTAACCCCCCCTCCCCCCCACTTCCCGACCTCAGATCGCCCGTAATTTATTTTTCCTATCATTTTTATTGTATTCTCCTCCTTTTCCAATGGGTTTCATCCTACTATTATTTTTTTTGTTTTCAAAAGTTAAAAGCACTGGTCTATATGAGTTTCCCACTCGCGTTCCGTGGACTGGTCGAGTTTAGAAACAATAAGATAAACGATTAACGTGTCCCAAGAATCGGTTGGTTCATTTAATGATTTAAGTGCTCGCAAATTACGTAATGTTGAATCTATTAATTTCCTAATTTGAACATATGACTCGCTTTGAAGTGACTGGACAGTAAATAAAGCTTTTACATGATTTTGTATTAATAAACGATTGTTATGAAACCTATTCTCTAATAAGTCCCATGCGTGTGAGTAGTTTTCTGCAGTGAATTCTAATGCACTAATTACTTGAGAGGCAGTACCGCTAAGAGAAGACTTTAAATAGGTAATGAAATTTCTGAATGTCGTTAAGATCTTCACGATTGTGTATCATAGTGAGATATGAGTTTCTATACTCCAACCACTGATCATAAGAACCATCAAAGGCAGGTAGCTTTATTACTGGCAACTTAATCGACACAGGATTACACACTTTAGGAGACATCGATTGAGTTTGTTCACTAACGTCGGGTTTCACTAAGCACTTCGCGTCAGCCATGATGGAAAAGTACTGCTGTTCAAAAGATTCGCGATATTCTAATTGAGTAGGTATATCGGAATCATCAACTAATTGTTCAATTTCACTTTGAATATCATTAAAATTTTGAAAAATAGTGCAAGTTGACTGTATTCGTAAATCTAATTCGGTTTTGCTATTGGAATTTAACGTTAATTTATCTAATTTAGAAATATACTTCTCAAATAATGTAAGTCTACCTTTTAACGTGCCTCGCTGCTTTTTCAAATCAGCGAGATGTTTATTTGACATTGTGCTAACGCCTACACGGGGAGATTTCGACCTTTCTCTTAATTTAACGGGATCCTGAACAGAAGCTAATTGAAAACACTCATCGTCACTCATTTTGGAAGGCTATAGAAAGCAAGAGTACTTACAGTTTTCTGCTCAGCATCACCCCGGGCGGCGCGGCGCAGCGCGGCACAATACAACGAACGACTAAAACGTAAAATAACGATATTAACGCAAATTTGTTGGACAGGGAGTAGGAGGATGGGTTTTGTGACCTGACCGGATGCGACTTGCTGGCAATCCTGGACAATCCTCTGCTCCAATGCCTTCTGATGTGATGACGCTCCACGTGGCCGCGTGGTTCTTCGTATATCCGACTCGTCAAGGACCAAAATGTTAGACTGTTCCTTATTATGTTGACAAGGACAAGGATGTCTTCAATTAATATATTTATTGTTCTCTTGTAACGTAAAACGTATATTTCTCAAATTACAATATTTTTTATATAAAACGCACACGACCGATACAACGATTTTTTTTGTGGAGAGAGTGAAGTTAGTTCTCTGTTGCGACGGTGTTCCGCTCCCGGCGATTGCGCGGTGTTCACGCCGTGGAGTTGTTCGATCTATTTGACGCTAGATGGCGTTGTAGATACTGAACAACGAGATACCCGAATACAAGGGGCCGTCGTCAGCTGCGGGACGTTCGAAAGAGATACCGCGCCCCCGGTATACAAAGGGCTGAGGAAGGAACATGGATGGGTTTTAGTCAGTAAGAGTCTGACACTCCCTCCCGCCTCACCCACGGCGGGAGGGGTCATTTGATGATTTCCCATCCGAAAAAAAAAAAAAAAGGGTTCGTCTTCAGACTATGTAAGCCTAAAAAGAATTGCTGTTCGTTAATCTTGCTAAAACTCGGGAACGGCTGTGCCGATATAGCTGATTGAGGTTTAGAAATGTTTGTCGTAGTCCAGGGAAGGTTACGAAACGGTGAGAAAAATTTAAGATACATGTAGTTAAGATACGAACTTCACCGGGTCATCTAGTACCTACCAAATAAAGATGTTACAGAAAGAAAATTTGGAAAACTCGTCTGATTGTCGTCACAAAACGTATCGTATTTTGTATAAAGTAACGTGAACAATACCTACCGTCTATCGTCTTTATAATAAAGTACATATTACGTACTTTCTAGGTGGATCTTAGGCACCACTAACTAACGATGAAGGAAAACATCGTGAGGAAACCTGGACTAGAAAGTCTGAAAGCACCAATCCTTCTTGAGCAAGCGTGGTGATCAAGGCTCATGCCTTCTCTGTATAAGAAGAGGCTTTTACCTAACACTACGAAAGTAAATAGGCCAATGATGACATTGTTTCACTGGTGTCTCAAGGTATTTTCATAGAGAAGGCACGAGCATTGATGCACGCTTGCTCAAGGCGGATGGATGAAGTTAGACTTAAATAAATCATAATTCAAAATTCAAAAGTCATTTATTCAAATTAGGCTGAAAATCAGCACTTTTTGAAGGTCCAATTTACAAAAGACAGCCCCCAAAACGCCCTTCACCACTTCCTATGTGTTTTTGCTGGGAAGAAGTGGCCCAACAAAACTCCCCAGCAACACATATCTCACATGTCTGTAAGGTTTGAAGAACCGTTATACAATAGAAATTAATATCTCATAATACTTACGTTGGTATTTTTCCCATTCCTGTGACCATCATCCATACTGATTTCATTACTCTCTGAGGTCTGTAAAAGAATGAGACGTGTCTTTATTATTGAAAAGTTCTTCTTATCGTGTGGGCTTTTCAGGTTTTACTAACCTAACAAGCCCTGTGGTCCTAGCACGAATCACTTTCGAAAAAGTGTTATTATCGAAAGCGATTATCGAATCATAAATACCACCAACAAGAGCAAAGTTTAAGTTGAAATTGTGTAAATAATCATTTGCAGCATCCAAAGATATGATTAAGGTCATAAATTTAAATAAAGAGTTCGTAGAATATGAGTGTATTTCACTTGAAAATCGCTGTCGATACGAATACTTTTTCGAAAGTGATTCGTGCTAGGCCCACTGGTGTCAGAGTTTTCTCAAAGCCACCTGACGGCCTCTGACATGGAATATAATGTTTTTTGGCATGTTGGCCGTATCGTGAACTTAAAATTGTTTATTCATTTTCATTAGCAGAGCCAACTAGATAAAGTATTTGTATTAAAAGATACATGTCAATCTATACATATAAAATGCTTTGTCCTGAATGACTGACGGATCACAGCCTAAATCGCTGATCGTAGAGACCTGAAACTTGGAGGGTGTTCTTTGTAAGACGAAGGCATCCGATAAGAAAGGATTTTCCAGAATTCTAACCCTAAGGGTGTGAAAAAAGGGAGCAAAGTTTGTATGAAAATCTGTAATTTAAGAAAAATGAATTCGTGTATCCCACGCGGGCGAAGCCGCTGACGGGAAGCTAGTTTCGTTTTAGTTTTACAATAGAATTTTGACATAATGTTCAATCACCTAATGTCAGAAACCTATCTATAGTAAGCAAATCTATGGATAGAGATAGTTATTGAAAACAACGGTTAATTGGTGCTTCCATTAACCGTTAAAACGTGACAATCAAACTCACTTTATCATTTATAATATTGGTTAAGATTTTGATCTTAAAAACGCTGAACTACTTGACAGATGTCATTTAGTAATTAGTCCCAAAAAAAATAATGAAAAAGTAGTTAAATAAATACCTGGTTCTCTTCCATTGATTGTAATGCAAATATAAAAATCACTTGTATGTTCCTATTACCGTGCACTTTCGTCTGTCAGATAGCTTTATAATCAAGGAATAATTAATTATATATTCCAGATTTGAAAACAAACAGTTATACTGTCATACTTTAATAAACACTCAAAAATATTAAGTAATTTAAAATGATTCGCGTACTAAATTAATTTTACACAATTTTCATTACGCAAACGCACTGCGAACCTTTCTATGTTAAGCCAGTTAAAATAATGTCACACAATCACTGCCTAACTGAGCTGAAAGACAAATATTTTAATTAAATGTTTACAAATATTAAATCTCATTGTTTCCAAACATGTTGAACAATATGTTTATATTTTCTCATTAAAAGTATAAACAAAAACAGAATACCAATGGCTGTCTGTATGAATTCAGTCATCGGGATTACTATTTGACTGTCATATGATGTTATCATCATACATACCCTTAGCCCAATTAGTTATGTAGTTCAAATTCAAATATTATTTATTCAAATTAGGCTGAAAATCAGCACTTTTACTGCAATGTCAAATTTACAAAAGACAGCCGTCAAAACGCCCGCCCTTCACCACTTCCTATGTGTTACTGCTGGGAAGAAGAAGTGGCGCAACAAACTCACCAGCAACACAGTCTGTCTATTAGGTTTTAAGAACCATCGTTATACATTATCAATAAACAAATATTGTACATATTAAATTTTATACAATTATATAATAAATAATTTCATCACATGTTGGCTAGCACACACCCAAACCTACCTGTTACTTGAGAACTCAAGCATTGAATTAAGTAATTTGATCTAATATTTATGTAAAAAATAATTTAGGCCTCCATTTAGTGAAAAAAAAAAGGAAATAAAGGGCGTACCCACCTACATGTGTCGGTGTGAGTTCCATATTTTTAGGGTTCCGCATCAAATATGGTAAAAAGGAACCCTTATGGTTTCTCTTCGTCTTGTATGTCTTTTAATTTTCGAAACATAAAAATTACCGTCCCCTTATCTCCGAAATTTGAGATGGGAAAAATCAGAAATAATCAGGATTGATAGACATTAACCTAAATATTACAGGAAAAATAAAACTACGATTCTAAGTACCGCAGTTTTTAAGTATTCAGCAATTTTCTTCTAACATCGAAACATAACTATGCGGTCGAAAAAAAAAACAAGATAATTGCGACTTCACTGCGTGTAATTTTCTCTCAAATATAAATTTTCAAATTCAAATATAAATTTCAAATATAAATTTCTCAATATATAAATTTTCTCTCAAAAGGTCGGAACTCTCGGTGCGAGAGTCCGACTCACACTTGGTCGGTTTTTTATAATTTGAATTCGTATATCCCACGCGGGCGAAGCAACCAAGCTGGCAATAAAAGTCAGGCCCGAAATTCAGATAATTAGGCCTATACTCCATTTATAATAAGATTAAACATTTAAACGCAACCCATTTACCGTTTGTTCAAACGATTTAAAGCTCTATTACTAAGGTGACAAGACAAAAACAGATGCAGAATAATAATAATTTGGTAAATAATATTTTGGTTTCAACGCCATCCTTATCAGCACGTAATAGAACTCGAAATCGGTTGAATAAACTGCGAAAAGAGTTTGTTAGTGTTTCTAATCTTATTGTAAATGAAGTATAGAAAAGTATTGTCTTGAATGGTGACTCAATCTTTGTAAACTTATTAAAATAGGTGCCATAAAACATAGTTGTTTACTTAATCAATTATATTTATTAGTTACACATGCAAAGCGATAAACAAGTTCTTTATTTTGTCACGTTTAGCTGTAAAATTATTGACTTACAATACGAATACAAATGATCGTTAAATATGAAGGGACAATCGTAAAGAAACTATAACGTAAGGTTTTGGACATGAATGTGGATGGATATAGAGGAAGGGGACGACCGAAGAAACGATGGATGGATTGTGTGAAGGTTGATATGATTAGAATGAATGTTACTAGCGAGATGACGGCAGATAGAAGAGTATGGAAGAAGAAAACATGCTGCGCCGACCCCAAATAAAATTGGGATAAGGGCAGGAGGATGATGAATCGTAAAGAAACTATCTTTTCTTTGCCGACTGACTGACTACTAAACTGCAATATTGCGTGTCGAAAAACATGTGGCTTTAAAGTAAAGCTTTAAAAAATTCAGGGTTAAAAAATTCCGGCAAAAGGATGACATATGGGCAACAAAACTTATTAAATAGTTAATATAACTTCATCATCTGCCTAGCCTTTTCCCAACTATGTTGGGGTCGGCTTCCGAAATTGTTTTCTAAATCATTACCCCAAGCTAGGAATTGGTCTCAACAAAGCGTAAAACTTTCAAGCTAATCGGTTGTTATGTAATTAACAATAAAAACACAAAGATTTTGATTGGTTTCGGTATAAATGACTTTTTGTTGTAAAATAATAAATTGTTTTATTTACGTAACGTATGTTTGGTCGTAAAATTGAAGTCAGTATTGTTAATTAAAATTAAGCAAATATCCAACTTTTGTAGTCTAACCGCCTTATTCAATATCACACCATTTGTCTTATAAACCTTTTTGATTTTGTCCAAATTAATCAGATAAGGTCAAAACAGTTCGATAGTTTATAGAGGCTTTTATAACGCATGGTGTTATTATGAATAAGGGGTTAACTCAAAGCTCTTTTTACGTGAAATATTATTATATGTATTGGCGCGCTTCAGCGGTAAGACCAACTTGTATGCCGTGACGGCAAACGGCTCTATGCTCGCTTAAGCTAGGGCTGCCATCCGTCCGGGTTTCCTCGGATTTGTCTAGTTTAGAGGGCGTCCGGGGTGCGTCCGGGCGGGTTTTCAAAGAGCGTCCGTAGAAAACCCGGGACTTTCTACCTGATATCCGATCCCGATTGATTTGATAAATTAAAACAAATAATAAACAGTGTCCGGGGAAAAAATCTGACTCGTTTAAAATGTCCGGGGTTTTTATAGTTTTAGTCCACGGTAAACGATTTGGGTGATGGCAGCCCGCCGTCATGTCCCCTCTGAGACACTATATTGTCTGTGGTGTGACTAGTAACTATACTTCAACTTGACTTAATTCTTAAGTGCATTTAACGAGTATCTATTTTAGCGACTAAAAGTATTTTGATTAATTACCAACTTAACCCTAAGTGGCTCTTATAAAAGGACTAGCCTTTTTAAAAGCGGCTCCCCCGCGTGAGATATACGTATTCAAATTAAAAATGACAGAGTTTCATACAAACTTTGCCCCCCTTTTTCACCCCCTTAGGAGTAGAATTTCCAAATCCTTTCTTATGGGATGCCTACGTCATATAAAGAACACACCCTCCAAGTTGCAGGTCTGTACGATCAGCGGCTGTGCGTTGATCCATCAGTCATTCAGGACAAAGCATTTTATATTTATATAGCTATTTATATATTTATATTTATATAACTAGCTGTTTCCCGCGGTTTCACCCGCATCCCGAGGGACTACTTAGCGCACCCGGGTAAAAAGTAGCCTATTTTGTTCCTCAGGGTCTATTCTATCTCTGTACCAAATTTCATTTATATCGGTCCAGTAGTTTTGGCGTGAAAGCGTAAGAGACAGTCAGACAGAGTTACTTTCGCATTTATAATATTAGTAAGGATAATCTCCAGAGCGACTTCGGTCACGGCGGCCAATCTCAATGTAGACTAGCCAGGTACGTAGGAGATATTATAGTGCACGCACGCTTGCAGACACAGGTGCACTTTCCAAAAAGCAATATGATTTTTCAACTTTTATATTTGCAATACTCATGAACAATCGTTTTTTTTAACTATTCCGAATTTTAAGTCGATAGCATTAGTAGTTCCTGAAATAATCAGTTGTGACAGACAGACAGACGAAGTGAAACCATAAGGGTTCCAAAAACATACAGTCGAATTGAGAACATCCTCCTTTTTGAAGTTGGTTAAAAATAATAAACACTCGAGTGATCTCCTGGAGGCCGGAACTCTTTGAAAACAATTCATATCAATTGTTTTACTGTTAAGAGATAAGATACCAGCTGTTATATATTAAAAGATTAATTATCTACACATACCTATTTACTTTGAAATTATCTAGCTAGTTTATTAAGTTTATCTACGTATGCTAATTAGCATTATAGGAGATATTGTTTTGAAAATATCGTTGATTAAATGGAAAAATTATGTATATCCAAGTTTTTCGACTACAATTTTTTTCATCAAAATTGGAGATATATATAGTTAGCTGCATCCGGTTGAGACTGGAAGCCGACCCCAACAGAGTTGGGAAAAGGCTAGGCAGATGATGATGATATAGTTTTTCCATTACGTCGATAGAATAATCTCTTTCACTTTTTTTTTTGGAAATATGACCTTTTTCTATTTAACCGACGATATATTGATTTAAAAAATATTCGGTTCTTCCCCACTGTATAAATATGGTATTTGTAATCAGCTAAAATTGATGTCATTTAAAAATATGTGGCTGCTCATCTCATCCCTACTTGACGTATTTGGGAGCTACCCTAAAAAAAACATAATAATATTTTACCACTTTATCGGCGTGATCAATATACATATCTATATTAAATTTCAGCTTTCTAGTACCATGAACCTCTGAGCTATGCCGTGGACAGATAGATAGACAGATGGATGGATCTTGTAATAAATAAAAATTACACTCACCTCAGCAAGTTTAGCTTCTGGGTCGTTGTTTTCCATTTTTGTCTTATTCCTATATAAATATTTTGACTAGAACTATATCACTTTTGCACTGTTTAATTAATTTTAATTAATAATAAATAACTGTAATGGTTTAATGTCTTTTTATAAATGGACGAAGTATCTGTTCGTTTCGGAGTAGTGTTTTAACTTGGTTTGCACCATTTTATCTGAAAACAAAAGAAACATAATGTTAGAAATTTAGAAATCGTTTGGTAGACATTTCATTTGATAATCATATTTGTGGGGCGGGGGTGTGAGACTCGTACTGACGGCGCTTTCGTATTCCACGTGCGCCTCAAATCAAATCATATAATATATTCTCTGATCCAGCCTGTCCTCCCCCAGCGACGCCCTAAGCCGAGGCCCGTACCCTACTAGGGGGTGCCCTTAGCGTGTAGTCGCTTAGTTTTGTAAGTTAAGCCCTGGCTGGAGGCCCTAAATTTATTTAAGGCACTTCACTGGCAAGCCCGGTTAAGCAGTCGACAACCTTCTAGGTTGACCTGCAGGATGCCACTAAAAAAATCGCCTCAAATAGACGCCAGCATTGATGACGGAGACCTCCCCACAGGGCCAGGAACCGTCTTCAAAAACACTATAAAATCGAAAAAGAAACTCGCAGACATACATACCGAATATAGAACCTCTTTTTTAAGTCGGTTAAAAAAGTGCTTCAATATTTAAATATGGAAGTTTGCATAAAAAACTGATGTCAAAATTATGAAAATGTTTATCCTTACTTAAAAACTGTCCGCTGGCGTTTGAGCTAACACAATTATTTAGGGTAAGGTGGGGTAAGACTATCACCGGGGCAAGACAATCACTGCCTAATATCTCGATAAGTATAGCATATCTACAAAATTCTCTTCGTCTGTATTATAGTACTATCGTAAATATTCTCAGCCAAAACACAAAAGTTACACCTTCAAGTAAAAATGGCAAGAAAATAACCTTTAAAAATTACGGTGGGGAAAGAAGAATTTCAAAGTTACCGGCTTAACGGATTTTTTTTTTTTTGGTGAAAGTAGTGCAAAAAAACAAGTGTTCTTAACGTGAATAGAATCCTATGAATATTTTCTTTTAGATTATTATTTCAATTTAACGTAAATCAAAGTATTTTCTAAAACATTTGAAGAAACAAAAACATGATTTCAAAATTGCAAGCTGGGGCAAGACTGTCAGTATGTCGGGAGCAAGACAGACATATGTTAGTCTTGCCCCAAGTCAGAGGTAATCAACATTTTTTGGTGGATTTTCTTTCTTCATTATTATGATTATAATTCTGTATCAAAGCAAAAAATATGAATGTTAGTAATTACAATAACTACTGAACCTATTTTTTTTATTTTTATATACATTCAAATTTTTTATCCGGCTTCAAAAAAGGAGGAGGTTTCTCAATTCGACTGTATATATATAATACATATTTATTTGTGTGTTCGCGGATAAAATCGTCGTTTATGAACCGATTTTGATGCTTTTTTTTGTTTGATAAGTCATACTTCTAAGGTGGTCCCATTTAAATTTTATCAACATCGGTTCCGACGTTTTCTTAATATATAAGAAATAACGGTTTATCTCTATTTGCGCATACGCCACGTACTTAGATGATTTGCGCTTGTAAGATAATTATCGAGCTACTGAACAGCGGAAAATAAAAAAAAAGATTTTAACAGACTTTTTTCGTATCGTTTTCGAGGTATATAGAGATACCGATTACGGAAATGTGATATTTTTATAGATCCAAAATGGCTCACTCGAATTTGAAGTAAAATCGATATGGTTATCGTTTTAAAGGTTTGTAGGGGTGCCGATTACGAAATTGCGAGCTTTTTACTTATCTAAGATGGCTGACTCGATTTTTGAAGTAAAATATCGATAAAATCGATATGATAAAATATCATATCAAAATATGTAAAATATCATATCGATATCGATATGATAAAATATCATATCGATTTTACTTCAAAAGTCGAATCAGCTATCTTGGATGTGTAAAAAGATCGCATTTTTGTAATCGGTATCCCTATAAACCTCAAAAACGATACCCATATCGATTTTACAACAAAAGTTGATTCAGCCATCTTGGGTGTATAAAAAGATCGCATTTTCGTAATCGGCACCCCTACATACCTCACAATCGATACCCATATAGATAAAATATAAAATCGATATGTTAAAATATGATATCGATTTTACTTCAAAAGTCGAATCAGCCATCTTGGATGTGTAAAAAGATCGCATTTTCGTAATCGGCACCCCTACAAACCTCACAATCGATACCCATATAGATTTTACTATAAATGTCAAGTCAGCCATCTTGGATATGTAAAAAACCTTGAAAACGATACCCATATCGATTATACTAGAAAATCGAGTCCATTATATTGGATCTGTTAAAAGTTGTCATATTCATAGTCAGCACTCCTTAAACTAATTTTGTTGTTTTAAACACTTATTTTAATTCTAGATATAACAAAAAGTTTCCTATCTAAGACTTTCACCAACGTTTGTTTGTCCTGACAATTCCTGAAAATTCATTACAAGACTCCTTATGTGACCTGTCACATAAGGGGTCATTGACCTGTAATGAACATATACCTGAAGTTTGCTACCCCTGATTTTGATAGTATGTTAGTCTTGCCCCGTATTTACATATTTACGAAATTCTCAAAAACAGAAGCTATTTAGTTAAACTTGAGATTAAACATAAAATGACTACTGTTAATATTATATTTTTTCTGGAGAAACAGCACTTGAGCACACGTATTAAACTAAAAAACATTACTGATAGTCTTGCCCCGTGGCTGGGGCAAGACTGACAGTTTTTCCAGTTTTACACTTTCCTCATTATTTCCGTTTTGAAGATACTTATACAAAAATGTTTATAATCGTATTAAAGTATATTTTATCATATATCACTATACTGATTACCTCAAAAATAGAGCAAACAAATTCTCCATAAAACCCATTTTTGTCTGACAGAAATAAAAGTATGTCTGTCTTACCCCACCTTACCTTACTTTTCTTCTTTTTGTTTCCGTTCTTTTTTTTATAAGTAGTCATGCTGAGTGGGTAAATATGTAATAGTTAAACGTTTTATAGTACGTCTAAGGGCCAAGTTCACCGAATGATGGTTACCTAATCGGCCCGTTAAATAAAAACGTTATTTAACCACGAAGTGGGAATTTTCGTGATATCTATCCAACCCTGGATTGGTAATCAACCGTTTTAGGAATAAACACGTGTCGGGCCACGCGCAGTAGGGTTCCGTAGTAGGAGTTAATTAGTCGACTATAACTCTGTAACCGGTTAAGCCTACTTAGCCGTGATAGTTTTCCTTTTAAGTTCATTACATGTACTACATCTGTGATTTTTTTCACATTTCTAGGTACAGCCATTCAAAAGTTAGTGGGGGGATAACTCGTATCGAACAAAAATTTGCACTGAAAAGCTATTTCGCAAATGGATATTTCGCAAATGGCTTGCTTAACCAAAAAACCATAATATTTCTGAAAGACCTAACGATACCCCACACGGAGGGGTACGCGAGAAAAAAAACGGCACCCTTGCTCAAGGCAGATTGGCGATTTCAGACTTTTTAAGTCCAGGTTTCCTCACGATGTTTTCCGTCACCGTTAGTCAGTAACGTCTAAGATATACTTAGAAGTACATAATGACTAGATATGTCTCACTGCGCATTACTGCCGTAATATAACGCGTGAGAACAAACACTAAATATTTAATGAAGCTTATAACAATCTTTATTATATACAATAAATCTGTTGACGAGTCTTGTTTGTGCGTACTAATCTCAATAACCAGGTAAGTGCGTGTCGGGCTGCGCACCATAGAGTTCCGTAGTAGGACTAATAGGTTTTATTTCGTTGACTATAACTCTTTAACCGGTAAACCCTACTTAACCGTGATAGTTTTCCTTTGAAGTTCGTTACATGTGCTAAGTCTGTAATTTTTTTCACATTTCTAGGGACAGCCATTCAAAAGTTAGATGGGATGCTCGTATAAAAAATTGCATTATAAAGCTAGATATTTCGCAAATGGCTCACTTAAAGGAAAAATGGTCTGGACACACCCAATAAAATTTATCATTTTTTTGGAGTCGGTGCAAACATAGACAAAAAAAAACAGAACTGAAGTCTCAGTGAACAACGCCATCTACCGAGCTTGGTTGTACTAAAACGGAAAAATACTCTGGAATTACCAGTCGTTTCATTACTTAGCTTGGCACCAACTCCAAAAAGTTATTAAATTTTAATGTTAATCGTAGATTAGGTTAGGTTTATTAATATAAGTAGGTTTTGGTATTATTTTTAACTTTTTAGTGCTTTTCGGGTTTTTTGAAGTAGGTTTTTTTTTGCATTTTTTTTTTCTAGTGAAATTGTGTGAATAACATACTAGAGTTGGCAAGCGACGGACTTATGCGCGAACAAACATAAAAAATAAAAACATCCGAATTGAGAACCTCCTCCTTTTTTTGAAGTCGGTTAAAAAATAAGATCACTTACACACTACAATAACAAGTTGCTGCATTCACGTAGCTATTGTTTTTAGGAAGCGCGGTATCTAGTCGGAGCTTCGCGAGAAAACAAAACTACAGTTGAAACCAGAATTAAAGTAAAATTTGATGTTTTGAAAGCGAAAATCACAAATCCATTTTGAAATAAAGCCAAATAAATAATTTTCAAATACTACATTTAACTCTGGTTTTCTTTCAAAACGCATTATTTCATCTCATACTAAACACTATTTTGAAAGCATACTTTTTAACCGACTTCAAAAAAGGAGGAGGTTCTCAATTCGACGGTATGTTTTTTTTTTGTATGTTTGTTACGCGATTACTCCGCCAATTGTGGACCGATTTTGAAAATTCTTTTTTTGTTCGAAAGGAGATACTTCCGAAGTGGTCCCATATAAATTTGATCACTACCGGTTCAGCCGTTTTATAAATATATCAAAAATAACGATTTATCTCTACTTGCTGATATGATGATTTGGTTATTTACGCTTATTACAACCCAAAAAAAGCGGTGTTTATTTTGTTAAGATAGCAAGACCGATACACTGAAAATCGAAAAAATATTTTTTTTTTTTACAAAAAAATAAAGACTTCCAAAAAAACCGAAAAGTAAAAAATACTTTTTTTTTTTTAAACGCTTTACGACCAAAACATCTCTTTCGAAGTCGGTGGCGAAATACTAACAATAGTAACTTACAAGACACCGACTTCTAGAGCGATGTTTTGGTCGTAAAGCGTTAAAAAAATTTTTTTTTTACTTTTCAGTTTTTTTTGGAAGTCGGTTTTTTTTTCATAAACAACGCATCTGCGATGTCTTTGTTATTATTGCTGTATTTAAAGACGACAGTGACCACTTACCACCAAATGTACCACTTTCCTTTAACCGTCTAATTAACTCACATACAAAAACATTATTTAGAGCCAAATTTTCAATAATCCGATAACTTTTATCATAATGACAATTTGACACCTCTTCTTTTTCTTTCTTTTTTGCACTTCTTTGTCTTTTTTTTTGTTTTCTTCAGTTTTTGGTTTGTATAACTGAGTAGCATACCTTGTATTATATAATTTTCTTAGCTTTTATTATGTAACCGAGTTATTGTGAACACCATTACTTTTTTGAAAAGAGTATCCATGGAGTTTCTTGCCGGTTCTTCTCCATAGGACCTACTCTTTGGAACCGTGCAACTAGTGTGACTTTTCATAAGAGCCTGCAAAGGCGTATTTGAAATAAAAATTTTGACTTGCCACTTAATATATTTTCTTTACAACACCTGTCACACTGACGTTAGTTATTTAATAATGTTTTATTAACTGGTATCGTGTGGTATAAATAATAAAACAATTGAATGTACGTACCGAATGCTATCTAGTCCCACACTACATAATGTACCGATATGACTAGTTATCATTGAAATTTAAATAAGATAACAGATTGTTTGCCTTTTGCCAACTCAGCTGGGTAATGCTAATTTCTAGGCTTTTTTATTACCCGACGAAAAACAATAGGTTCTTGATTATTAGATTAAAGTTCCGTAGATATGTCAAAAAACGCGATTTGACTTCCAGGCCTCTCAGAAGGGCGGCGGGACGAGTGAAGGAGCGATAGACCTCACGCCCCAGCCGCCGCGGGAGGTAGGCGCGGTAGGCGCGGGGCTGCGGACAGCGCCGTCCAGCAAGGACCAGACCCGCGTCGACGGCGCGTTCGTGTTCCACGCATGCCTCAAAGAGCTGTCAGCATAGATGACGAGGCCCTCCCACTTGGTCATAGCCTGCCGGGGCTGCGGGACGTTCGAAAGAGATACAGCGCCCTCGGAATACAAAGGGCTGAGGAAGGAACATGGATGGGTTTTAGTCAGTAAGAGTCTGACACTCCCAGCCACCCCACCCATGGCTTGAGGGTCATTAAAAAAACCCTCTCAGAACGAGTTGGGACGGTACCCTGAATGAGACGATTTTTTTCGGATGGGAAATCATCAAATTAATCCTGGTGACGGTGACTGCATATATTTTCATTATGTCCCGAACTGTTCATAACTATCCCGGCTTTTTTTAATCATCATCAGCCTATATGTCCCACTGCTGGGACAATATATGATGCCACTTCTCATACAGAGAAGGCATGAGCATTGATTACCACGCTTGCTCAAGGCGGATTGGCGATTTCAGACATTTTAAGTCCAGCTTTTCCCACGATGTTTTCCTTCACCGTTAGTCAGTAGTGTCTAAGATATACTTGGAAAGTACATATGAGTTTAGAAATGTCACATTGGTTGCTAGGTTTCGAACCCCACACTCGATGTAGGTGTCTTAACCACTAGGCTACCACGACATATTCATACCGCTTAAAAACGAAATTTGAAGAGTCATACGTAGTTTGAAATGTAGCCTTCGGGGGCAAAATATAATCTTTTACTTATCTACTTAGTAATAATTATATGCAAACATTTTGAATAACTATGTGTATATAGATATTGAATCGTATACTGATAAAATAACAATCGGAAAAACGCGAATCGAATCAACAATCAATTGTGAACAAATGTGTTTTTTATCAGATACATACTTTAAATTATTTTTAATAATATGTATCGGGTTTTTTTTCTATATCTCTACCATGGACTCAGAGTTAGCACCTACAGTTGTGTTTTTTAGGGTTTCGTATCCAAAGGGTAAAACGGGAGCCCTTATAAAGTCACTCTCTTATCCGTCTCTCCGTGTGTCAGCTTTTTTTTGTATGGCATCTCGCAGGTCAACCCAGAAGGTTGTCGACTGCTTAACCGGGCTTGCCTGTGAAGTGCCTTAAATGAATTTAGGGCCTCCAGCCAGGGCTTAACTTACAAAACTAAGCGACTACACGCTAAGGGCACCCCCTAGTGGGGTACGGGCCTCGGCTTAGGGCGTCGCTGGGGGAGGACAGCAAGGGACAGGCTGGATCAGAATATATATGATTATTATAATAGGGATTTTTAAGGAGCCGTGTGTCAGCACCGATTTTCTGACGAACGGGTGGACCTAGCAAGTTGAAATTAATACCAGATACTGAGGTCTATAGTCGGACCTATTAGGTGTAAAAATCAGGATATGGGCAAATTTAGATTTTCGCGAAAACTTGTAAGTACCAAAATGTACCTTAATTTTCAACTTTTATTATTTTTCGGAATTATCCCTTTTGTTGTATTTGTTGTCAAATCGTTTTTGTCTGAAGGATGGGATTTCAATTCTTTTTTATTATTTATTTGTATACATAGATGCAACTACCATTACAGTAAGCCAATTAGATAGTGCAACAATATTAAATTAATTATTTGGCAAAGGACTGACGTCATCGGCATAGTTTAGTAGCGGAATTAGTAGAAGCCGCGTATCGGTAAGTGTAGAGGAGAGCTTACCTAGATGGACCAATGACCTGAAAAAGTCGCTGGGATAAGACTGGATGGTGAGGGCGGAAGACCTGGTGTTGTGGCGCAAATTGCCGCATGCCGTATGGTGGAATGGGTCAACTCAAAGCTTCTATGGCTCTTTCCTCAAAAAGCCATTCCAGACTTTGCCCTGCATAATTCCACTCACACCAATACAATATAATATTGTCTGGACTTTAAAAGGGACCATTACCCCTGAGTTTGTTTCGGCATTTTTTCTCAGGAGTCGTAAGCTAGGAAATGCCGGCGCCAACGTTCTTTTTTTTTAAACTTATTATTATTGACGTGTAAAAGTGATGTCGTATCCAATTTGCAAAATAAACAATTTCAATTCATTGAAAAAGGCCTGTAGATTTTTTTGGGATAAATAGTCAATGAATTGAGATCGTAATTATTAGTGAGATCATAGTTTGTTATTGCCATACAAAATTTATAGGCGAAATGCGTTTTGACAGCTAATAAGAAGTATGTCAATGGATTGGTTGTGTCATATCTACCCAATTCCTGGATGGTTTGATGTTTTGCGTATCTTAGTAATGGTAATAAAAAGTAGTAAGTACCTATAGTCTATAACAAATTGAATTTACGAAAAATATAAACAAAATCATAACCTATTTTGTTCTAATTCTGTCACAGAAATTAACTAAATGGCGTAAGGATGGCGCATTTATGTCAATTTCATGCTCTCATTCATCATTTAATGCCATTTTATTTATATAAGTGGGAAAATTAGAACAAACAAGATTATGATTTTGTTTATATATTTTTCGTCAAGTCAATTATTACAAACTATAACACAAATAGTCTCTCTGACGTCAATGACTTGAAGAGTCACTCAGTTACTATTATTTAATCATTCGTTTCGCACGAGCTGTCGGGTGCAGGATTACTCAAACGTGACGGAGGTCAGGGACGGTATTCGGTAGCGGAAGGTCAACTGGTATGATCAGCATTGAGGTAGTCCCCACGCATCTATTTACGTGGGGCGCTGAGAAGTCAGATCTACGAATACCTAAATAGATTTATAAAAAAAATGGGCACTGTAGTCCCGTGCAGGACTCTGTAGTTCTGTACAGGACTATGTAGTTCCGTGTAGGACTAAATAGTCCCTTGTAGGACTATGTAGTCCCGTGCATGGTAGAGAATAATACACAGTGATAGGTCGATCGATCAAAGGTTAAGCTATGGCTGGTGCGGTCGGTCCGCGGATGAGTGACCATCTACATAATTATGTCATACAGAGACTCCTACGTGCTTCGGAAAGAACGTTAAGCTACTGGTTCTTGCTGTCATTTGTAAATAGGTATTTGACAGCTTCTACGAAGTCAGAAGCCAGAAAGAACAAGACTTATCAAGGGATATAGTGTTACTTGGTTATTAGATTGTGGAGGTCAAGTAGACAGTCGCTCCATCAAAAACAGAGGTGAGAGTGAGCTGCATCTGGTAAGCCGACCCCTACATAGTTAGGAATAAGCTAGGCAGATAATGAACACCATAGGTACTACCAGTTAGATAATTAATTAATTTGCAATCGATCCATCTTTGTTTCTGGGTCTATTTTGCTATGGAACATTTTCTACTACGGTAGATTTAAATAAAGAATCATATCTATAGTTTTTTTTTATTGTTTTAAATTACCTCCATAAAATGATTCTGTGTCTGTGACCAAGAAAAAATATTAATTAAAAGGAAAAAGAAACAAAAGGTTTTTTTATTATTTGTATGTTTTTTAAGATCAAATTTTAAGAATAGAGGTCACTGCGACTGCAATATATTATGTTGTGTATTAATTTTAGTTCTTATTTCGAATTCGAAATAATAAAAAAAACAATATTTTGTTAGTGTTTTTTTTTAATTGTCTAGCTGACCCCGCGAACTTCGTAGCGCCATATTTTTTTCTGTTCGATTTTTTTAAATTTTTCCAATTTGGTGCAGTAGTAGTATTAAGCGCGTAGGTACCTAAATTTTTATTTATAATTTTTTATAATTTTGACGATTTTACATCTGTAGTTAGTATTATTTAAAAAGATGTTATATTATTTGTTGTTGGCGGGTAATTATACATCCTGTTAGAACAGAGACGTGAAAAAGACCGCGCTTACGATCATTCTCACGAAAGTAGACGTGTAGTACACTTCGATTGCTCAAATAGTGTTTATATTATATTATCAGTAAAATAAATACTTATTGAAGAATTTAAAAATAGTTTGAGTGTAACAATGTCATCATTAAATTTCTTTTGGTGTACAATAAAGCATGTATTCTATTCTAAATGACTATATGGAAAACTGTGCAGTGTGTAGACCGAATTCAGTTGTGGTAGAATTAAAGTTGTTTACAAGAGATGCTGCGAAGTTTAAAGAAACATGGATGGGTCAAACGAAAATACGATTATACCCACGTATCACAAAGGATCAGCCATTTCGGTGAGTTTATTAATTTTTATTGTTAATATATTTAATAATAAAATACCGACTTCCAAAAACAATGAACCGAGTAAAATAAATTATATATTATGTAAAGGCTTGTCTCGTAAGTTACTGTTGTTAGTATTTTGTCACCGAATTCTAGAGCTTATATTATGTATGTACTTATTGGTCGCGTTTTGGAAGTCTGGTTTTTTTTCTTTGTTTTCATTGAGCTCTATCTCTGTAGGTACCAAATTTCACCTAATCGGTTCAGCCGTCGCAAAACAATCACTTTCGTTTATATCTATACTAATGTAATAAAGGTGAAGAGCTTGTTTGTTCGAACGCGCTAATCTCAGCAAACCGCTGGTCCGATTTGAAAAAATCTTTCAGTGTTAGATAGCCCATTTATCGAGGAAGGCTATAGGCTATATATCATTACGCTAAAATCAATAGGAGCGGAGCATCAATAAATATTTTTTTCAAAATCGGGAATTAAAGTTAGCGATAGCCCAAAAGTTACTATTCCACGCGAACGAAGTCGCGGGCAGAAGCTTGTCCCTAATACTAGTAAGAAGTTAGGATTTATTTAGGACGCAAAATTTATGGCTTTGCGCATGCGCAGAAGCATGGTGTGATGCAAAACTATTGTCCCCATGATTATAGTCACGTTGTGTGTGTACGTAACTACCTATATATTTAGTTACGGGGTTTGCCCACCATGAGAAGTAGATGTCTATCTGATATAGGGTTACCAGATGTAAAAATCAAAAGACCGGAGAAAAGGCCTGATTACCATGGAAAAGTCCTGAGATTTTATACACTGCGAATCTAGCTCAAGCCACGGGGGGGGGGGTTGCGAAGGGTTGGACTATGCTGCGTTGAGTGTCACCACGGAACAGGCGAGCGAGCGAGAATCGGAGCTATTATAAATGTAACCTGTGTTTTATTGAAAATCCTGAGATTTCACGAGATTTGCAAAATCCGGCCGCAATCCTGAGAAAAGTCGAAAATTCCTGTAATCTCAGGACAAATCCTGAGATATGGTAACCCTAATCTGATAGATAATTGTTAGTTATTGAATAACTAGCTATACACGGTTTCACCCGTATAAAAAGTAACCTTCAACCTTCTGCTGGGTCCCTCTATCTCTGTACCAAATTTCATCCAAATCAGTCCAGCCAGCTCCAATCAGTTCACGCGTGATGCCGTGACCAAGGGAAATAGGGATTCATTTCGCGTGTGAAACCAACAACAGCTAGTAGTAATAAAAAGCTCGGCAGATGGTGATGAGTAAGCGAAAATTGAACCAAAAACACGCAGTGCGATGTCTCAAACGAGTCGCTAAATAACTTCAAAGATCTTGAACCTTTAAAGTTACAACGTACCAGTTTGGAAGACGTAAAAAAATGTGCTCAAAAAGTTAATGATGAGAAAATGAACCTGTTTTAGAGTTCCTTTAGGAACAAAATAATACCTTTTTTTGTGGAGATTAAATCGTGGAAATGGAAGTCGTGGTTGCCTAGTGGTTAAGGCATCTGCGGGAAGTGTGTGGGTTCGAAACCTGGCAAGTACCAATGTGATTTTTTGATAGTCATATTGTACTCTTAAAGTGCATCTTAGACACCACTGACTAACGGTGAAGGAAAACATCGTGAGAAAACCTGGACTTAAAAATGTCTCAAAACACCAATCCGCCTTGAGCATAGCAAGCGTGGTGATGGATTCCTTCTCTAATATACTTTCTTATCGGATGCCTACGTCATACAAAGAACACCAAGTTTCAGGTCTCTAAGATCAGCGGTTTAGGCTGTGCGTTAATCCGTTATTCCGGACAAAGCATTTTATATGTATAGATGATGATGGAGATAAAGATTTTAAACTGTAAACTCTAAACTATTATGTATGAAAGAAACAAATAACTTGTACTGTTAAAAAAGAAAGAATGATTATATTTCACAAGCTAAAACAGTTTGTATAATATTTACTTATAAAATGATCGTCTCGCAACAATATTATGATTTCAAACATTAAATATGTACAGAACCCAGCTTACACGTGTCGACTTACTTAGCGATCAGAGCCTTACCGTGACGTGCCAAAACAAGATTATTTTCGTTATTAAAAAGAGACGGAGCTATACGTTAGTAGCTATGTCACGCTCTCAAACTTGAATAGTGATTGCAAAAACACGTGGTGGTACAGCCCCAGATGATGAATTTCGCAATTTTCCTGTTCAAAGAACTCGTATTTTTTACGAGTTTAAAACTAATTACGTGTTGAGGAAAATGTTTTCGATGACTGTTCGTTAAAATAATATAGTAGGTAGGTATTTAAGATTATTCATTTCAATTCATTACAAATCTTTATGATTTGAATTCGACCGAAAACAAAAACTTTAGAAAGTCGAATAAAAAAAATGTTGCCCATTAAAAAAAGTAGTTTCCTATGGAGAAGAACGGGCAAGAAACTCCATGGTTACTCCTTCCTTACTTTTAAATAAGTTTTAACAATTTTCACTTAATGTAAGATAAAATAATAACATGCGAAGTTCATGTAGAATTAGATATTATTTATTTACATAATTATTATTATCTTTTGGTAAGATTTTAGTTTAGTTTAGAACTACATAGTTTAGAAGGAATTAAACTAGGTAGGTACTTTAAATGCAATAATAAGTAATTAAACTCTTAATTGTTAAAAAACAGTTGAAAACATGGTCATTTGAAGATAAAAGTCATTGAGGCTGTTTCTTGATTTACAACGGTTTTTTGTAATTCCATTCAAACTATGATTCAAACACAAATTATAGATCGTTTATATAAGGTCCATCTATTCATACTCGAAATATTTTAAATCATGCATCTATAAGTGGTAAAGAAACCATAGAAACGATTTTTTTTTTTTATCTAACCCCATCCAAACCGGATCAGTAGTTTTTGATAAAATCGCGGACATACAAACATACATAAATACAGAACCTCCTTTTGTTGAAGTCGGTTAAAATGAAATGCTTATCATTCCAACTTTTAAACTTATTTTAAATTATCATCGGCAGATATTAAAATGAATGTATTGTAATGTAGGTAATCACTTTTATTGATTTAAATATTAAATAGGCCGATTAAAATTTATCGTTATCTAGTTATTTAAGTAGGTATCTAATAATTTATTTAATCCGTGCCGAGATATTAGCTTTAAATTATCAACAATGAATTCCTAATATTTCACCTTGTCTTCATAAAGAATGCCTAGGTACATTCTGAATAATCTATTGTTTTTAATTAATTAATAAATAGATAGGCCTCTATGCCTCGTAATTCACTGAAAAAATTGAATGGAAAATGCAGGCTGTACTGTCTTGTAGGAAAAATAAGTTAAATTCTAAACTAGCAGAAAAAACATTCTAAACTTATGTTTCTTTATCTTTTTATTTTTTACCGCAATAAAAAAGAAATAAAAGATTAATTTTACCGTGAGCATAAAACTGGCCATTTAAAACGTCACCGTCAATAAATTCAAATAACATTACACCATCTAACAATTCATCAAAATATATGACACAATCTCTTTCACCATTTTGTTAGGTACCTTACCATGTTTATATCCTTACCCCAAATACATAATAAACTACGTTATATACCACACCCATAAAACAACATCATAAAAAAATAAACTTAAAACGAACCTCTTTTGTAAATCCAATATTTTGACAGATGTTTTCTTTCGCACTTTAATTTATTAAAAAAAAATAACACACGTATTATTTTAATCTATGGGTAAAATGGCGCGCGCGTCTGTTTCCCGCCAATCGTAAAGACAAACTGTTTTGTAGTCACAACTCGTTGGAGAAACGTTTACAAATTGCATACAGAGTTGATTTCGCGCGTCAATTAAATTAAATTAGGCGTTATTTTATTATCAAACTAGAAGTTACACATGGTTTCACCCGCGTCCCGAGGGAAATTAGATCACGGAATTTATTTCAATTAGGCCTAATAACAAGCACTTTTGAAAGTCGAAAAAGAAAGAATTTAGTTCAGCCCTTTAGGAGTAGAATTTCGGAAAATCCTTTCTTATCGGATGCCTACGTCATACAAAGAACACCCCCTCCAAGTTTCAGGTCTCTACGATCACCCACTTTACGTGTTTGGGAGCTACCCTAAAAAAAATATTTTTCAAAATTTTATTTTACCACTTTCTCGGCGTGATCAATATAAATATCCATACCAAATTTCAGCTTTCTAGTATCAAGAACCTCGGAGCTATGCCGCGGACAGACAGACAGACAGGCAGACAGACAGACAGACTGACAGATAGACAGACGGACATGGCGAAACTATAAGGGTTCCTTGTCGGACTACGGAACCCTAAAAATGAACAGAGTGACCGGGCATTGGTCACAAGTCCAAATTCGCCTTTACGTAATGTTTTCATTCTGGTTTCAATGTTTATTACTCATCAAAACCTGCCAAGTGCGTGTCGGGCCACGCGCAGTAGGGTTCCTTAGTAGGTCATAGTTAGTCGACAATAACTCTGTAACCGGTTAGCCTCCTTAGCGGTGATAGTTTTCCTTGTAATTTCATTACATGTGCTACGTTTGTAAATTTTTTCACATTTTTAGGGACAGCCATTCAAAAGTTAGATGCTCGTATCGAACAAAAATTTGCGCTTCAAATCTAGATATTTCGCAAACGGACAGACAGACAGACGGACATGGCGAAACTATAAGTGTTCCTTGTCGACTACGGAACCCTAAAAAGTAGGATGTTTTCCTTCAACGTCGGAGACGGGGAAGAACTAGAAAATTACATGACGTGAAACCACAGATGACGTAGTTATTTCGTTTGACACGTCCACCGGCTCAGACTGTTGTCTCCGTGTGACACGTCCACTCCGAAAGATGTTTATACGAAATGTTGCACTTAAAAATACCTTTCAAATTATATATGACTAGCTTCTGCCAGCGACTTTGTCCGCGTGGAATAGTGGTGCTCCGCTCCTATTAGTCCTAGCGTGATGATATATAGCCTATAGCCTTCCTCGATAAATGGACTATCTAACACTGAAAGAATTATTTAAATCGGACCAGCGGTTCCTGAGATTAGCGCGTTTAAACAAAATGACAACATTTCCCTTCACTGCTCTGCTCCTATTGATTGTAGCGTGATGAAAAGTATAATATAACCATCTCAGGAGTATGACAAATAATTGTACCAAGTTTCGTTAAAATCCGTCGAGTAGTTTTTGTTTCTATAGAGTTTAGATAGACAGACAGACAAAAAATTTACTGATTGCATTTTTGGCATCAGTATCGATCCCTAATCACCCCTGATAGTTATTTTGGAAATATATTTCATGTACAGAATTGACCTCTCTACAGATTTATTATAAGTATAGATGTCACTAGAGGAGGGATAGACCAACTCTCAAACATTATGCAAATTCTCCTTTGTGTTCCTATTTAAACTAAGCTTATGAAAGACTAGCCAATTTGGTATTGACATAGATGGGACACTTATGTCATTATCTGCCTAGCCTTTTCCCAATTATATTGGGGTCGGCTTCCATTCTAACCAGACCAGATGCAGACGAATACCTACCGTGATGTATGTTTTTAGTGCCGTGGTGTTGGGGAATGACGAGTCTATATTATATCTTTGGACAATTTCACACAGCGCCATCTAGCCCCAAAGTAAGCAACTAATATCCTTTGTTATGGGTGCTAGATATACTACTTGTATACTTTTTTAAATACATACATATTATACATAGTAAAACCCCAGACCCGTCACAGAAATTCAGAAATTCATCATTTCAATTTCTGCCCGGCCGGGAATCGAATTCGGGACCTCTTGCGTGGTATTCCGGCATGTTGACCACTGAACCACTCAGGTCGTCAGTATAATACATCATTGGTTAGTACAGTACATATTTTCAAGGTGAATAACAAATCAAACATTCATCTTTGAGCAACATTTATAATGTATTATGTACAATTGCATTTAAACACCTGCGTCAATATTTAATTAACGTTATAGATGCTAAAACAATTCTTAAGAATATTATATTACTAACTTATTACTTGGATGATGTTTACATAAGTGGAGCGTGTGTACGATTATAAATATAATTTAAATAAACTCGTGCAGAATTCCGTAGTGTTTAAATTACAGATTACTTCAATCATATTAATCAGTCCCCGTAAAATTTGGAAGTGGTGGTGGCCTAGTGATTGAGGTACCTGCATCTTTTGTACGAGTGTGCGGGCTCGAAACCTGGCAAGTACCAATGTGACTTTTCTTAAGTCAAGTCTTAGGTATGTACTTTCTCAGTGTATCTTAAACGCCACAAACTAACGGTGAAGGAAAACATCGTGAGAAAACCTGGAATAAAAAGGTCTGAAATCGCCAATCCGCCTTGAGCAAGTGTGGTGATCAATGCTCCTGCCTTCTTTGTATGAGAAGATTGCTTTACCGCCTTTAAAACAAACATTTTAAAAGGGGAAAATGCTTATGAACTTGGAACAGCTAAACCAATTTTGATAAGACATGTCTGTCACCGACCAGCTTTAGAAAACCTGTTTTTTTTTTACCCAAATCGGTATACTCGTTTAAGAGCTACGTTGCCAAAGTCTGACACATAGATACACATACACAGCGGTCAACTTATTACACCCCTCTTGCGTCGCGTCGGGGGTTAAAAAGGGTCTCTATGGGTGCGTTTCTAATAAAATAACTCTTCTCACTCATGAAAACTGATAGCAAAATGTCGTTGCGTTACATCCCCTGTAGCGCCGACCCTCGCCTTTGATTTGAATCCAAGCCCGAGATTGTCTATCAGCCCTTAAATAAAAAAAGTCTAAGATCTACCGATTTATCTAGATGCAATCTATGATTCTTCAGCATCACCCTACGGACTAAAATTTTTTGCAACACTGCTCCTGCCCTTAAAGGGCGCTACCAAAATTTTTATTTTGCGCTGGAAATCGTTATTCGCATTTGGCTTTCTGTCTTTCTCCTTTACGGCCTTTGCCTTTTGGTTTCTTAGCTCCTCTCGCTCTAATAATTGAAAGAAAGGACTGATGTGATTATTACAATTAGATAATGATTTCTATTCTAATAATATTGTAACATACACCGTACACGGGTATTTATGGTGCGTGTCACCTCAAGCACAAGTCGTCATTTCTAACTTTCTCCGTGTCCAATTTTAGCTACCTATAAATTTCCTATTAGGTATTATTGTCTGATATCTGCAGACTATCTAATAGACTAATATCCAAAGTTATTATACAAAGTTTGTCGCCATTAGCTTTCACGACTTAATAATATAGCCTGTGTCGCTCTCCGGTTCAAATATTCTTATTTTCTGTATGAAAAAGTATTCTGATTCATTTCTCCGATAAGCCTTTTTGCTACAATGCATCAATAAAATCCTTTTGTGGAAATTTTAAGTTTTTTCGAACAACCCATAGCTGGTTAAAAACCGGCCAAGTGCGTGTCGGGCCACGCGCAGTAGGGTTCCGTAGTAGGAGTTAGTTAGTCGACTATAACTCTGTAACCGGTTAAGCCTACTTAGCCGTGATAGTTTTCCTTGTAAGTTCATTACATGTACTACGTCTGTGATTTTTTTCACATTTCTAGGTACAGCCATTCAAGTTAGAGAGGGGGGGGGGGGGTAACTCGTATCGAACAAAAATTTGCACAAAAAAAATATTCATCCCCACTTAACGTGTTTGGGAGCTACCCTAAAAAAATATATTTTTCAAAATTTTATTTTACCGCTTTCTCGGCGTGATCAATATACATATCCATACCAAATTTTAGCTTTCTAGTATCAAGAACCTCGGAGCTATGCCGCGGACAGACAGACAGACAGACGGACATGGCGAAACTATAAGGGTTCCTTGTCGGACTACGGAACCCTAAAAATTAGGTTAAAAGATAAGTTTTCCGAATTTGAAACTCCTATCCACTCATCATCATCTGTCTAGCCTTATTCCCACCTATGTTTGGGTCGGCTTCCATTTAAACCAGATGCAGCTTTGTACCAATGATTTACATGGGGCAACTGCCTACCTAGACCAGTGCCAATAACTTTTGAAAACAAAAAAAATAATAGTAGGATGAAACCCATTGGAAAAGGAAGAGAATACATTAAAAATGATAGGAAAAATAAATTACGGGCGATCTGAGGTCGGGAATTGGGGGGAGGGGGGGTTAAAGTTAAAAAACGGTTTATCTCAATTTCCGGCAAAATTACAAGTCCTATGAAAAAAAGTTACATGGCAAAGTTGTAGCTAATAAAAAGATCTACAACTTTTGGATTGACACTTTTTTCACATAACCTTAAAATTTGTGTGAAAAATTCAAAAAACCTAGTTTTTGGTTTTTTATTTTTATCTTTTACAATAATTATTTTTTTTCCACGAAATTTGGTGAAAACTTACTTTTTTATGTCCCAAACACACTGTAATTTATTTGATTTAAAATAATTATTTTTTCACCCTTATTTTGACTTAATATCGAAAAAACACCCTAATTTTCAATCGAAAATTCTCGCGTCAAAATATCACTTTTTTTAAAAAAGTCGGTAATCTTTTTGTTCTTTGAAATCTCTACTTTCAGAGGGTTTAAAAAATATTTACATTGCTAAGGTAAATTTTAAGAAACGCTACGAAATAACAGTTAGCAAGGCCTAGATCCTTCTAGCAACTCCCCACTTCTCTATGAAATACCTTTTGATGAGCTAAAAGGTATTTCATAGAGAGGTCCGAGGTTCCGTAGGTCACTCAGATACATAAGTTATCTTAAAATAGCAATAAATAGACATCTATGCAAAAAAATTAAGCCGGTCTAGGCCTTACTACCTGTTATTTCGTAGCGTTTCTTTATATTTTCTGAGAACATTTACCATAGCAATGTAAATATTTTTTTATACCATCTGAAAGTAGAGATTTCAACGAACACAAAGACCATCGACTTTTAAAAAAAAAGTGATATTTTGACACGAGAATTTTCGATTGAAAATTAGGGTGTTTTTTCGATATTAAGTCAAAATAAGGGTGAAAAAATAATTATTTTAAATCAAATAAATTACAGTGTGTTTGAAACCTAAAAAGGTAAGTTTTCACCAAATTTCGTGAAAAAAAATTAATTATTGTAAAAGATAAAAATAAAAAACCAAAAACTTGGTTTTTTGAATTTTTCACATAAATTTTGAGGTTATGTGAAAAAAGTGTCAAGCCAAAAGTTGTAGATCTTTTTATTACCTACAACTTTGCCATTTAACTTTTTTTCATAGGACTTGTAGTTTTGCCGGAAATTGAGATAAACCGTTTTTTTAACTTTAACCCCCCCTCCCCTCCACTTCCCGACCTCAGATCGCCCGTAATTTATTTTTCCTATCATTTTTATTGTATTCTCCTCCTTTTTCAATGGGTTTCATTCTACTATTATTTAATTCACTTTTTACCGTTTTTAGAGGCTAAAAGCACTGGCCTAACCGGGCAACACGATAACCTTTGGTAAGACTGGTTGTCAGACTTCCTGGTTACTAACGACTGTCAAAAATCTACAAATGACAGCCGGTCCTCTGAAGAAGGTTTAAAAAGGCGCTCATTCGTGGACTGATCACGACAAGCTTATGCCCAAATTCACCGACAAGATAGCGGTCCGATTACTTAAAACAGCTGTTTACCATTAATTCAAAATTCCGACTTTCGATTGGTAACATATTATTTTAGATTTATTTTTTCCTGAAACGGTCGATTACCAAACCAGGGTTGAACTAGATAGAAGTGGGTAACACGAAAATTCCAGCTTGCTGGTTAAAAAACCTTTTAATTTAATGGACCGATAACGAAACCATCACTCGGTGAAGTTGGCCCTTACCCGATAGATTCGGTACCTAAATTATTTAAAAATACCGGGAAAAAATTATACCAAGATGGCGAACAGGCGTTTTCATTGTCACAAGTTTGTTCAACACTGACTTTGAAACATTGATTGTTGATGTTGCGTGGTGTGAACACTATTGTTCGATAATAATGCTTATGTTAAGCGTTTTGCAATGTTTTGAGCAGTTCTCTGCACTTTGGCCTCTGGTTCAGGTTTTGTAACGGTTTTTTCCTTTGATTTGACCAATGGGGATATGCGGTAATGTCTGCCATTTTGAATGCAACGGATTTTTAGTTAGACTAGTCGACATCATCTTCTATATCTATCTATAAATATGAAATGCTTTGTCCTAAATGACTGACGGATCAACGCACAGCATAAACAGTTGATCGTAGAGACCTGAAACTTGGAGGGTGCGTTCTTTGTACGAGTATGACGTAGGTATCCGATAAGAAAGGATTTGTATGAAACTATGTTATTTTTTATTTGAAAAGCCGCTGGCGGAAAGCCAGTCAGTCTATATAATATTAAGTTTACTCTACTAGTGGACTTAACCCTCCCGTAATTTGGTGATATCGCCCGGTTCTCTTTGCGTTGCAAGGCCCGATAACTCCTTCGAACGAACCCTGCAACCCAATAATCTCGAAGCGCAGCCCTACAATCCCACAGATCGTCATTCCATTTAGCCGGAGGGCTTGCTTACCTAGTCGTGGTCTCCATTAAGTTTGTTAGTTGTTGTCAAAATCGTTTTAGGTGTAGCAGGTTCAACTACATAGCCACGTGTTTGTAGTTAAATATTGTAGCTTATACTCTTAGTAAAAAAAATTCAGAAATGTTTTAGTCATAAATTACTGTTATTTGAGTCGCAGTTCAAATCTATACTTAATATAATAAAGCTGAAGAGTTTGTTTGTTTGAACGCGCTAATCTCAGGAACTGGTTCGATTTGAAAAATTCTTTCGGTGTTAGATAGCCCATTTATTGAGGAAGGCTATAGGCTATATATAATTATTATCATCACGCTAAAACCAATAGGAGCGGAGCACCACTATTCCACGCGGACGAAGTTGCGGGCAGAAGCTAGTACATAATAATACTTATAGTAGTTTTTTTATATCCTATTCAAATTATACACCATTACAATCTTGTACTCTGCCAATTAGTGGGTGTGAGTGATCGTAATTTTTTATACGATATGAAAGTAAAAAATGTTTGTAGAATATTAATTAGCTAACGCATTATGTTCAATCCTACATCCCCTAGCCCCATAGACTAGCTTTCCGACAGCGGCTTCGCCCGCGTGGACTATACGAATTTAAATTTTAAAAAATGACAGAGTTTCTTACAAACTTTGCCCCCCCTTAGGAGTAGAATTTCGGAAAAATCTTATCGGAAGCCTACGTCATACAAAGAACACACCCTCCAAGTTTCAGGTCTCTACGATCAGCGGTTTAGGCTGTGCGTTGATCCATCACTCATTTAGGACAAAGCAATTTTTTATGTATATATATGACGTGGCTACATAGTGAAAATGCCTGTCATGTTTTTTTTTATTAATTAATACAAGCATATCAATCACACATAGCAACCTACTTAGTAGTGTGTCGTCGATCTCTCGATAGCTTGCCTGAGGGCTGGCAAAATGCTGGTATTTTAACATAATTTCTTGATGGATGTGTAAGTCATTGATCGCTGTAACAGTTTTAAGAAAATATACCTTTTGAAACGATTCTTGGTAATAATTGTAACATTACTTTTATGTTCTCATGTAGGTACAATAGGGAAAAGGCTAGGCAGATGATGTAGGTACAATATTTTGTAGATGCCATTTATCCTGCCGGGAATGCAGGATGTTCGAAAGAGTAACGCCCCCGGGAATATAAAGGGCTTAGGAATTAATATGGATGAGTTTTAGTCAGTAAGAGTCTGACTCTCCATCCCAGCCCACCCACGGCAGGAGGAGTCATTTAATGATTCCCCATCCGAAAATATGTCTTCTGATCTAACGGTCGTTACCTACGGGTTATTTGAAGCCAGAAAGTCCGACAACCAGTCTTACCAAGGGGTATCGTGTTACCTGGGTGGCAAAAACGCTATAGAATAGAAAACAAAATGTATGGGAATGACATATACATAGCTAGTCGAAACGAATGTCATTCCCATACATTTTGTTTTCTATTCTATAGCGTTTCTATAGCGTTTTTGCCACTTGTCTAGTCCCCCTGGTAACTGTGTTGTGGAAGTCAGACAGGCAGTAGCTACATGTAAACACTGGTACTCAGCTGCATACGGGTCAACTGGAAGCCGACCCCAACATAGTTGGGAAAAGTCTAGGCAGGTGATGATGATGATATTTGTAAATATTATGTTGTTACTAAGGGTTATTGGCCCGTCCTTACCTTGAAAGATACAAAGCAGTCGCCTTGCACAATAAACTAGATAAAATACGTATTTTAACATAATTTATTGAGCATTTATCTTTGTTGATAGCTAATCAGTAACTGAGCGAGCTAACGATAAAGAAATTAACAGATAGAATAGGTAAATTAAATATTTTATGTAAGTAAAGTAAGGTAGTCATGGTGATGATGTAAGGATAATCACCATCATAGACTTATTTGCTATCCCACTGTTGGGTAAAGACCTCTTCTCATACAAAGAAGGTATAAGCATTGATCATCACGCTTGCTCAAGGCGGATTGGCGATTTCAGACTTATTAGTCCAGATTTCTTCACGATGTTTTCCTTTACCGTTAGTCAGTGCGACACTGTCGTAGAACAAAGTCGGATCTACAAAATAGCTACTTTACAGGAGAGCACTTTAAAGTTTTGATTTTTTTTGGAACGTATTGGAAATACAACTTTGTTCGTTTTAATATCTCGGAAAGTACCAGATATATATTTTTTTTCTTGCTTATATCGATAGATTATGTTTAGTTGAAGCTCATTTGGAAAAAAACACAATTTCATTGTATTTTCACATCTGACTTTGTTCTACGACAGTGTCGAGTGGTGTCTTAGATACACTTTGAAAGAATTAAGACGTAAAAAACAAGACCTAATTGGAGATACCAACTTCTAGAACGATGTATTAGTTATTTTTCAATTTGTAGTGTTCTTGAAGTCAGTTGTATTTTTGCAAAAGTTTTTTATTTCTTACATCTCTATCAGTCCTCATCTCAGTATTATAATGACGAAATAAAAGCATAAGTTTATTCAATAAATGATTTTAATAACATAACATCTAGGGAATGTAGAGTGCTCACATCACACAGAAACAGTTAACACGTAAAATAAATTTCAACATAATTTCTCTATGATTTTAAATCCACAATTATCATAATAATCATAAGATTTTTTAATTAATCAAATTCTAAAACAATTAGATAGATATGCGATATATTGCTTTATATAATAATTTCAAATGAAACGACAGCAATGATTGATTAATCGTAAGTCATTTACGACAACAGATTAAATTTTTATTTTGCTGTTTACAAACGATTAATGTTTTTTAACATTGCGTAAACGTTTAACAATTTGTAACATTTACATAGTATTATTATGACACGTTTTTTTTGTTTATAAATACTTGTTTTTATTTATTTTTAACAGCAGATTAGCTACTATACATTTTTGTTGACGCTTCGCATTGCTCATTTGCAAACTATGATATGGAGATAAAAATATTATGTTACTTATCGATTTCGTTAGATAATATCTCTATCTTTGTCGTGCATCTGTAAAATTGCAACAGCAAGACAAAGACGGGAACATTCCTCAGCACGTGTAAGTAATATTTACTTATTTCTGTTTAATTGCCCATTTTATCACCTCTAAATCATTTTCCATTCTTCTTCTTATCGTGCAGGTTGCAGGTCTTACTAACCTAACAAGCCAGACTGTCAGAATGGTCTCAAATCCACCGTGACGGCCTCTGCCATGGAATTATATCAATAAATTCTATAATTTCAGATTGTTTTCAATAAGTGGCATTTTAAAGCAGGCCCTTGGGTTGTTTATTTAATATAGCGGCCTAATAAGTTTTATTTTAGCACATATTAACAATATAGTTTTGCAAAGAGGCTGCTCTTAAAAAAGATTATATTACCACGCGATCAGCTGCTAGCGAGACAAATTTGGAATAAATGTTATTTTTCATTTGATTCCATATAATATTATATTTCATAGGAATCGTCTTCAATTACAGTGACGTTTTTTTAATTAATTCGGAAATAAATTCATAAATATTTTATTAGATTCCTTTTCATTCTTTCACAATAACGAATTATACAACATTTTCAATAAATTGACGAATAATATTTTTAATATATTCACATTGCATTTGGAATAGATTTATAAACTCGAATAATTTCAACTTGAGCACCTAATAAATATAATTTCAAGTATATACAACACAACATAAATAAATATTTTCTCTATATTTTAATACATTAAGTACAACAAGGAGCTATTAATACATATATCACACTACTAAAGTTTTTTATTAAGCTATACGACAATTTTATATAGAGGGTATATCCGATAAAGTTGCTGTCGTGTGCAAAACAACACATAAATAAATAAATAATAACAATTACATACAAAATACTGATTTACAAAATGTTCTATTTAAGTACTTAGTGCCTGCTTTTGCTAGTAACGTTCTATTTCAAAATACTACAATAATAATTATTAATCATTTAATCCCTATTTTTATCGTAAATACCAGCTGTCTAGAAGAATAAATAAACTACATATGATTAAGGAAACATTAAAGTAAAAAAATGGAATGCAAAAATTATAGGCAGGTATAATTTACAAGGGCTACAATTGTGTCCAGTGTAACCATTCTTAGGATTTAAAAATCTACTAGTTATCAAGACTGGTTGGTGTTCACGACATATAAAATGATCCAGATTACAATGTCGGAGAGAGATAGAGCTGTCCAGGACATATAGCGCGATCCCTTTTGCACACTGGAAACTGGATCTCTTTAATGTATTGTAAATCACCCCCTGACTCCATTGACCCACCATTGAACTGTTATTTATTACTATTTACACTGCTATAAGTTTAAAAACACACACGTGTTTTGTAGCTACATTAAAACTTAATTGCGACAAAGTCTGGCAAAAAAACTCAATCATAAGTAAATATAATCAGCGGCCGTACCACCACGTTATTTTTGGAATAATTATTCAGGTGTGAGAGCGAGACACAACTACTAACTTCGTATAGCATCGTCTCTTTTTTATAACGAAACTATTCCTGCTTTGACACGTCATGGTAAGGCCCTAGGTTTTTTAATAATAGGAAGCTTTTATTATGTTATGTAATTAAATCTTCAAAAGAAATATGGTGAAAAAAGTTTATATAATTACAATAAATATATTGTTAGCTTCGAAAGCACCTAGCGCAAATGGTAACACTGTTTATTTACTACATTACATTATATTATATACTTATTGAGTCCTCATACTTCATTACTTTGGATAAGTTGT
This sequence comes from Pyrrhia umbra, assembly GCA_963891755.1. Lineage (NCBI taxonomy): Eukaryota > Metazoa > Arthropoda > Insecta > Lepidoptera > Noctuidae > Pyrrhia > Pyrrhia umbra. Next base: position 2,161,239 of record OY982944.1, read on the forward strand.
AAAAATATTTAAAGTTTTAAATGGAGTACTATGTATGTATTCTTCATTTTGCAGGTGTAAATAATGTTTACACCAAAATGAAAACAAAATTAAATAAATCTCAGCATACAATTGGGTTTTAATATATCGTTGTTTTATTTTCTTATCAAAGATGTGCTTAGATTCTTTACCACTTGTATAGTTTTTCGAGCTAAAGTGATCCAATCTCTAAGTTTAATTTAAATATTTTTACAACTTCACCAGAACCAACTATAATTTTTCTATACAACAATAAGTCTAATAAACTTTTATTAACTATAAATAACATTAATTTAAACACAATGGAATGACACTAAACATTTGTCAAAAAAGTCGCTGTACAATTCTCCATTTCGACGGTCCCTAGTCCCTACGTACATAAGGACATGTCGAAAATGGCAGTTTATTTTTTATTGCACAATTTGCCTTAGATTGTCCATATGCATATAATATACCTGTATATATTTTTTAATATTACGCATTTAACTTCATTTCAGATCGTATATAAGAACAAATTTTATATTTACAATGAATAAGTGGAAAATCTAAAGCCAATTGGGCAATAAAAAGAACTGTCATTTTCGACATGTCCTTTTGTACGTAGGGACCGTCGATTTCAGCGTTACATATTATTTAGCGTATACAGCGCTTTTTATAACAAATCGACAATAATTCACCACGGACTTTACCACATTTTTTATATCAATATCTTTATATACATATAAGATATTTATTCACGACGAACACACGATAGTTTTAAGTACTATTTATTCTCATAATATTTTGTTTACAATTTCGGCAGCATGAATTTTATTTTACACACTATTCTTTATTAAGGCCAGCACATACAAGAATTATTAAAAAATACAAAAAGTATTAATTTGTCAAACACATTTTGAATCAAGTGACGCACACGACAGACTAAAAAACAATGTATTTGCAATGAAATGAACCATGATATTTAAAAGATAACTAAATGGCAGTTTATTCTTAGCTAAAGCGTCTGTCGTTCTACTGTACTTTTAAACGCTTTTATTTTGACTTATTTGATGTGTACTAGTGTGTTGGAATTTTCAATGTGTATGTAAAAGAAAGTCGAAGTCGCCGCACTAGATCGCAAAAAATGGAAATTTCTTCTTAGAGCCCTATGTCCCTGATGAGGGACCACAGGATCGCATCATCATCATCATCATCATCATGTGTATGTAAAGCTTGTTTGAGTATCATAAACAATATATAACTGCCCAATGAACGCCGCTTAATCATGTGTCATACGCCGCTTAATCATGTGTCATACGCCAGTTAATCATGTCTGTGTACGACATAGGATTAGCTACTTTAAACTCATCTGCGCTGGCCTTTATAATATTTTTTCAGGTATAGCTTGCAATGTGCTTTGTATGTACAATGGTAACTCTTTCACTGCGAAAATATGTAATAACTAGCTATGTCCCCCGGTTTTACCTGCCACGTGAGGGAACTTCTTCGCACACTCGGATAAAAAGTATCCTATTTCATTTAACCCAAGTCATAAACAATGTGTGTACTAAATTTCATCCAAATCTATTTAGTAATTTTTGTGTGAAAGAGTAACAAACATACATACATCCTCGGAAACTTTCGCATTTATAATATTGATGACAGAATATTTTTTTGATTGTATGTAGAACAATTAAAATGCCTCGCAGTACCTAAGTAACGTCGATTATAACTTTGTGATAAGTAGGTATTACGATTCATTTACTTTTTTACCAAACACAAATGGCATTTTTCAAATTAATTTGTGAACATTTTAAAAATGCAGTGTTTTTCGTGTTTTCTTTTATAAATGTGGCGTGGAACAGTGGTGAACAATTTGAACTAATCAGTTTCAATAATAACAAAACTTTAGTTAAGTAACGAATAAAAATGTATAAACCTTAATTTAAATATAAAATAACTTCGTTGATTAAAAACTTAATTTACAAAGGAATGGCTGAGATAGACTTTGCTTATCGAAAGACTGAATAACTGCGGACTAAATAGTCAGAAAATAAATAAATAAATCAAGGAAATATATTTCCGACTTACTTATTGGTTATATATATGTATGACGTCATGTCATATTTATTTCTATCTATTTTTTTTATTAGGTTACGTCATAATTTTATTTGAATATGATGATGACTAAGATTTTCGATGTTTTTATATTTAATTTTCAAAAGGAAGACGTATTTTGGAAAGAAGTTCATGAACATGGAATTAAATATATCTTTTAATTTTATTTTTTTGAATAAATTAAGCTCCAACTTATATACTTACATAATAATTAAATTACTGTACAAAATAGTATTAAATATATAATGAAAAACACACAAAGAACTTGAAAAAGCTAGACAGAGAAAATTTATAGAGGAAAAAAAAAAAGACTTGTAAAAAACTACAAAATGCATTACTTGTCATATCTCAGCGCAGAAAATATTCAAAAATTTAATAAAGTGTTCTATTTTTATATATATTATGATGTACTTATATTATTTCTGCTGTAGCTAATGTCTCGTTAAGCCATAATGAACTCTAATAATTCGTGATTTGGTCTAATTTTGAATACGATATTTAATATACATTTTACATATCAATGCTTGTTATTGTGTAAGAATAAGTATTATTTTATACGACTTTTTTTGTTACTAATTAAAGAAATAGGATACATAATTAAGTACTTATATAAACTTCATTTGATAATTTTATATCGGAATTATTGGAAGATGGAATTTACATCAAATTAATATCGAAATAAAATTATAGATTTTTACTGCGTCACCGCTTAATAATATTCAAATATAATTTTAACATTAAATGCCCAAAAAAATGAGACAAAAATAATTATTGCAAAGGAATATTTAGTGTTAATAAATAAATAGTATTATTTTGAACACCGATTTATAGAAGATAATAATGGCACCATATTAAATGATTATTTCGTATGGCAATATGTTTGAAGGAACGAAAATCTTGAGCTTATTGAAAATATATAAATAAAGGCAAGATGTAGGAATGTAATATGCCCATTTGGATGTAAGGATTCTTTTTTTGAATTTGATTTTCGAATTTGTCTCTTCATAATCTATCATTGTTAAAAAAACTATATTTTTTGTCATGTCTATTAAATTTAAATAAATCGGAAGAAATATCGATTAATTTGGTTTCGAAATATATAAACACTCAGTAATTAAATACAAATCATTACAATACAATGGACACGTGACTTTATGAGCAAAATATACCAAAAGTTAGGCTAATATCTATTATTTCAACTAATTCTTGTATTAAATAGACCGTCTTTTACATTTACAAAAAAATAACAACTATTATTTATTAAACTTATAACTTCATTATTCCTAACGGTCTTTTCCGTCTACTCGGTCTTCTGAACGAAAGACCGAGACTAACATGGTTTTTTTTTTTTTACAAAAAACTAGTCTATTGTTTTGAACATACCTTCTTAATTCTACGGTCTTTTCGGTCTATTAATTCTGTTTACCTTTCAGCTATAAACAAAATGTATATAAAACAATCATTGATGATTTCACATAATAAATTCTTGTATGGTCTTCTATGGTCTACTCGTCCTTCCAATAATAAATCAGTAGACATGTTTTTAAGTTCATAAACAAAATAAAAACAACTGTAAGCTTGTCTATTCACCTTATTCCGTCGGTCTTTTCGTCTGGTCTACTCGGTCTTCTTATATTTTGGTGAGTAGACCTTCGAGTTCTAGCACTTCTGGTAACTCTATGGCTTCCAAGCGTATAGATGATGGGTTGAAGGGGAATTGCACCGAGAATATCATCTTTGAGTCCATTAGTAGGTTTTGCTGTAACAAAAATAAGTTGTGATTAAGTTTAGTGGTAGTAATGAGATACATGTCGTGGTGGCCTAGTGGTTAAGGCACCTGCGTCTCCAATACTCAATACTCAATTTTTTATTGCATTCCACAATGTTGCTTAGGTGGTAAGTAGATAGTTTGTTACAATTGTGGACCCTGTAGGGCACAGCAAAACATATTTATAGGATAGAGAGGACTTAACTAATTATTTATATTAAATACATAACTTATATTAAAACATTATTATTATATAATTATTAGTTACATTCTATGCGCTATAAAAAAAAACTTAAATTAATATATATTTATTGTAAGTAGATATAGTTATAAAAACACTCCTGTATAGGAGTGCAGGTTCGGAACCAGGCAAGCACCAATGTGACTTTTCTGAAGTCATATTATGTACTTTCTAAGTATATCTTAAACGTAACTGACTAATGGTGAAGGAAAACATGGACTTAATAATATAATTTGTCAAGTTTTTTAATATCGCGGGCGAAGCCGTCTGCGGAAAGCTAGTTCTATATTAAATTTCAATAAAGCTTTAAACAGCTATGTTTTAGACTGTTTCCAGTTTGTGCTAGTACTGCACTCTGGCGGAAGAAAATTGCAGTAATGTTCCCTATTTTTGCAATATAGTTTATTAAGGGCCAAGATAGATGGTTACCTAATCGTCCCGTTCAATAAAAACTTAAAAAAAAAAGTTTTTGAAACACGAAGCGGGAATTATCCTATTATCCACTTCTTGTCCAACCCCGGATTGGTAATCAACAGTTTTAGCAATAAAAAACCCGAATGATTATCCACCGTATGGTAGAAGTTTGAATTTATGGCATTCAGTTGATCCGTCGACCGTTATCTTGTCTGTGAACTTGGGCCTTAGACTGTTAGCTGCTAGTGCTACTCTGGCGGAAGAAAATTGCAATCATGTTCCCTATTTTAGCAACATAGTTTATTTAGTGGTGAAACTCACCGGTTCCTTGTCAGGGTTGGTGCCTGCCTTCTCCTGCATCTTCTTCTGTATCTCGTGGATGAACTCCCGAGTCACCTTCACCTCATACTCCTCGGCTGGTGTATACATGTTGAGGATCTGGAGAAAGGAATAGTTTTCATAGATTATTTGGATCACCATCTGCCGAGCTTTTTCCCAACTTAGTGAGGATCGGATGCAGCTGAGTACCAGTATTTTACATTAGGAAAATTTGAGTAGAGAATCATATCCTCACTGGCTGTTTTAACTTTTATAATAAAGTATCCCAGAGAGATTTCGGTCACTGCAAAAAAATATGACCGACTACCAAAAAAAACTTAGACAAAAATAAATTTTGCTTCTGCTGACAATATGCTGTAAAAGTCGGTGTCTAACTTTAAGTTACTATATTTTTTTTGCCACTTGAAAATAATGGTCCGAGAAAATAGCTAGAGCTCGTGGCTAAGTAACAGCCGCACGGTCCGATCGATCAAAGGTTAAGCTGCGCTTGGCGCGGTCGGTCCGTGGATGGGTGACCATCTTTGTCATAGCGAGACTCCTCCGTGCCTCGGAAAGCACGTTAAACTGTTGGTCCCGGTTGTCATTTGTACATCTTTGACAGTCGTTACGGGTAGTCAGAAGCCAGAAAATCTGACAACCAGTCTTACCAAGGGGTACCGTGTTACCCGGTAACTGGGTTGTGGAGGTCAGATAGGCAGTCGCTCCATGTAAAACACTGGTACTCAGCTGCATCCGGTTAAGACTGGAAGTCGACCCCAATATAGTTGGGAAAAGGCTAGGCAGATGAGATGGTCCGAGAAAATACGCGGACAAACATATATATATATGAGTCTGACACTAATGGCAGGAGGAGTCATTTGATGATGTACCATCCGAAAAAAAAGCACAGATTACGTACCTTGCACACTTGCATGGCGTTGAGGTTGGCACACATGTCGACCGTACTCTGCACATCCTGCATGGACTTACGCGCTTGCAGCAGCTGTACCGCTTGCGTGATCGGCTTCAGCACGCCCAGGATCTCTTCCACCTGGAGGTTAGAAGAGACATTGAAGCGATGCAGCGGCTAAGTGGGTAATTTTTTTAACAGAAAAGAGAGAGAAAATACAGAGCAAAGTGTCGTCTATATGTACTATAGTCCAACCAATTGATTTCAAAAAAAAAAAAACTAATAAAACTGTTCTAATTTTCCAAAATATATAAATAAAATTGTATTTAATAATGAATGACGATGTTTAGAGGATGACATTGACATAAATGCGTCATCCTTACGCCATTTTGTTAATTTCTGTGGCAGAACAAAATAGGTTAGGACTTTGTTTACCTTTTTTTCGTAAAACCATAAAAATTGGTATAAATTATACTTATTTTTTAATTTTCTTGTGTATTTTTCTTTCATTCTTTTGTGTTGTGTCCATTATCGAATAACTATTTTTCTATTCTATTCTCAATTTTTTTTTGTCCTACAGTTATAAATTTTAACATGATATACATATTTATTGATAACTAGCTTTCCGCCCGCGGCTTCGCCCGCGTGAACATTTCTTTTTACACCTTGGGTTACATTATTGAAGTTTTAGTAAGGATACCTAATTTTTCTGGAAATAAATTTAGCCTATGTTACTCGTGGATAATGTAGCTTTCGAATGGTGAAAGAATTTTTAAAATCGGTCCAGTAGTTTTTGAGCCGTTTCATTACAAACAAACAAAGTTTTCCTCTTTATAATATTATATAGTGTAGATTATATATTTATTGACAGACGGACAGATTTTTCAGATGTTTTTTTTTTCTCCTTTTGGGGTATACATACTGACATACTACCTGTTCTTTCATTGGTTAGCATCAGTCGAATAGGAAACTTAAATATTTAAAAAATCTTCCAAAAACACAGTACTTACGCTCTTCTGGCCGTACTCAGCGAGATGCTCTTTGATCCAGGTCTCCAGGTGGGAGATGTTGTACCTGATCTGCAGCCCCTTGGCCCAGCAGCACAGGTCCTTGCGTAGCAGCAGCTGGTTCAAGCTGTACGCGCAGATGTAGTAGAACAGCTGGAATACAGAGAAATATATTAAAACAAGTCCTTCAGCCCAGTGGCGGATCCAGGGGGGGGAGGGGGGCCTAGGGGGCTCAAGCCCCCCCCAAAAGCTAAAATAAAATGTTCCGAGCTTTTTTAGTGTTTCGCTTGATAAAACCTACCCTCACCAGAATCAATACTCAATACTCAATACTCAATCATTTATTGCATTCCACAATGTGTTTCTTAGGTGGTAAATTATAATTATGAGATCATTATGGACCCTGTCGGGCACAGCAAAGTAAAACTAAAAGTAGGAGAGAGGAAGAGAGCTTTATTAAATTATATTTATTATTTATATAAGTACTATTCTAGTTGTTTTATTTATTTCTCATTTAGGTAGTCGTTGACAGTGTAATAACATTTTTTTAGCAAGAACTGTTTTAGTTTTATTATAAATAGGTTTAATTTGGTTTCATTTTTTATTATTTCCGGAAGTTTATTATAATTTTTTATCGACATTACGTATGTGCTTGTTGAATGGATTTTTAATCTAGAATCTGGTAAATTTAATCTATTTTTATGGCGTAATGTATATTTTTGTTGTTTATTTTCCCTTGTGGTAAAGAAGTTATGGTTTTTACGGACAAATTTGCATATTTCCAAAATATAAATACATGGCAGAGTTAGAATATTGTGTTCTTGGAAGTAGGGTTTGCAGCTGTCGGTGTCGTCAATATTAACTAAAATTCTAACAAGCTTTTTTTGGAGAGTAAAGAGTGTAGGTGCATCAGTACTATTTCCCCATAAAATAACTCCATAACTAAGCCAGGCATAAGCGTACGCATAGTAGGTTGTTAGGGCCGTTTGGAGGTTGGTGGTTTTTTTATTTCACGAAGTGCATATGCAAATTTTGAAATTTTTGCTCTGGTTTTCTTAATATGTGACTTCCAATTAATATTAGTATCTATAGATAAACCTAATAGGGTGAACTCTGAGACTACTTCTATTTTTTGACCATTATATAATAAGTTTACATCTAATGGGACTTTTTGATGAGGGTGGAAGGTAATTATTTTAGTTTTAGAAAAGTTAATATCGAGGTTAATCAAGCCCCCCTCAAACCAAACTCCTGGATCCGCCACTGCTTCAGCTCCTTAGAAATATTGAGCTATCGAAGGCCCAACATTTGCATGCCAACATATTGGACAGGCCCACTGAAATTTGTACGACTCTATCTTTAAAAGGTAATTTCAGACTTGAGCCTACATTGTTCATCCATCCTTACTAATATTATAAATGCGAAAGTAACTCTGTCTGTCTGTTACGCTTTCACGCCAAAACTACTGGACCGATATAAATGAAATTTGGTACAGAGATAGAATAGACCCTGAGGAACAACATAGGCTTTTTACCCGGGTGCGCTAAGTAGAAGGCTTCGTTATTTCTTCTCAAGATAGATATGAAACAGCGGCCTCATCTAGTTTATAAAAATTTGTTAGACGTGTAAAAGTTTTATTTTGTAACCTATTTATAAAATTAATATCATTTATTTAGGTGGCTTAAAGATAAGGCACCTGCATCTTTAGTAAGAAGATGTGGATTCGGAAGCAAATACCAATGTGACTTTTCTAAAGTCATAATTTTGTATTTTCTAAGTATATCTTAGACGTCACTGACTAACGGTGAAGGAAAACATCGTGAGGAAACTTGTACTAAATAGTCTGAAACCCAACTTGAGCAAGCGTGGTGATTAACACACATGCCTTCTCTGTATGAGAAGAGGCCTGTGCCGAGCAGTGGGACAGCATATAGACCGATAATAATGATGAAAGTTACCTGTTTAAAGATCATGAGCCTTAAAGGCTGGTCTACAGCAAACGTGTGCAGATGATCATGTGTAGCGGTCAGCTCTAACTTCAGGCGCTGCGGGCCAGCTCCAGCTTGAGGGGGGCGGGCTGTCGGACCTGATAGGCCGCTGATCTCCTCGTGTTCGAGGATAGCTGGCACTATCAGGCGTTCTAGTTGACGCTCCAGCAAGTGGATCAGACCTGGGGATAAAAGTTTAAGATGAGAGAACGCGCTATATTTGCAGTTTGTTCAAATTATTTTGAGCTCTATTGCTAAGGTGACATGACCTAAAACAGATGCATATTTTGTATTGTGTTTTTTTTATAAGGTAACTTATTTAAAACAATCCTTCCAACGCCCAGTCTTGAAAATACCACGGTGGAAGAAAATAAAAATAAAGGGGAGAATAAACAAAATTAAGTAGGTGGGATAAAAATAAGGTTTTAGCAAAAACATAAATAATAATAGAAACAGGATTCTTAGTGACATCGGAATATTATTTTGATCCCAACATCATTCTTATTTGTACGGAATAGAATTCAAATTCGGCTAAATAAGTTGCAAAAAAGTTTGGATTTCTTTCTAATCTTATTGTAAACTAGCTTTTCGCCAGCGGCTCCGCCCACGCGGGAAATACTAATACGAATAAAAAATTGCAAAGTGTCATACAAACTTTCATCCCCTATTTTTTTTTCATCCACTTTTATCCTCCCTTCGGAATAGAATTTCTGAAAATCCTTTCTTATCGGATGTCTACGTCATAGAAAGAACACACCCTTCAAGTTCAGGTGTCTACGATCAGCGGTTTAGGCTGTGCGTTGATCCGTCAGTCATTCAGGACAAAGCATTTTATTTGTATAGATACCAATCTCTACAACGTCTCACCTTGGTATATCCAGACGGCTATGTCACTGAGCACCTGCCGGTACTCCGAGAGGTCGAAGATACGGAGACACTGCTGGTTCTGACGCGGAGTGTTCGCCGTCTGGTAGATAGTATCGCCGCTGTACTGGCGAAGGTTGTTCAGTAGCCTGTGGGAGATTTAGGCTGTTATTACACGTAACAATAATAATCTCCAGACCGATTTCGGTCTCTGCAGCCAATAAAGACTAGCCAGGTACGCAGACACAAAATTTAAATTATTCTAAACTTTTGCAATCTTAATAAAACTAAGCAACTGTTTACTGTATGGGCTGGTGCTGCACTCTGGCGAGAGAACACTGTAGTAATGTTCCCTATTCTGTCAGGAAGCAGAGGAAACCGCGGGAAACAGCTACCTATATTGTAAGGACTAGCGGCCCGTCCCGGCTTCGCACGGGTAGCCTATGTTACTCAGGGTGAAAGTAGCTTTCCAATGGTGAAAGAATTTTTGAAATCGCCACAGTAGTTTTTGAGTTTATTCATTACAAACATACACACAAAAATACAAATCTTTTTCTCTTTATACTAGTAGTGTAGATGAACGCAACTGAAATTTCTCACCTCAGCATATTCGCGAGCCACAGCGCATTATATTCCACACTCTCCCCTCGTTTCTTCAACGTCTTCTTCACGGCAGTCCTCACCGCCTTCATGAGCTGGTGCATCTTGGGCTCATCATCCACGTGATCCATGTGGCGCAGCATCATGAACAGTATGTAGGCGGGCAGCCCGGGTAGCAGCGTTACCGCTGTTTTGGGCTTTAAGTCTGTTGGGGTAAGGTTGAATTTTTTATTGGTATGTTGGTGTGACTTGATGTAATTAGGTACTACATAACTTCTATAAAAAAGCCTTTATTTAGCCCTGAAGATCAGATTTATTTTGAATTTACTTGAAAAAGTGATGTCACTTGTATGTAATAGCGTTTTGACAGCTTTTAAAGTGCGTCAATTGATTGTGGTGTCATCAATCCAGTTGAATTTAAGGTGCGTTTTAAGTTTTTAATTCTAAGTTTAAATTAAGGCGAAAATAATCAGAAAAAGTCTACCATAATCAACGCCAAAACTGTCTTTGCACAAAATTTTGCGCAGTTTGTCTAAAAATTGCGCAAAGAATAAAAATATATGTACTTGAAGTACACACATATAAAATAATTAAAATATGATAGTAATTGATCCTTTACTTGAAAACCTTTAAGCAAATCCCTTGGCAGAATTTAAAATAAAAATCTTTGCTACTAACGTTTTGAACATTTTTGTTTAAATATTATCTTCAACTTTTACAGCTACAAAAACCACAAATATACACGTTTCTATTAACTCTTTAGTCTTTTACCCACCAGAAATAAGTTTCTTGATAATAACTCCTTCGTCTTGTATCTTGTACTCGAACATGCCGAGATATTCGCGCTCTTTCTTACGCGTCACCGGCGCCATGTCTAGCGTCATAGACGCGTTGGGCGGGGCCACTGGGTCTGAGAATAAAAATACACGGTCATAGTCATTCTAATATCGCTCAACATAGGCCTGTCTATTGTCCCACTGCTGGGCAAAAGCCTGTTCAAAAGGCAGGAGCATCACTACGCTAGCTCAAGGCGGATTGGTGGTTTCAGATTTTAGTCCAGGTTTCCTCACGATGTTTTTCTTCACCGTTAGTCAGTGGTGTCCAAGATACAGGCTCCAGTCCTGGGTCCAGGCTCTTTAAACCACCATCTTCAAAATCATAGCATTTATATTTCGAATCCTACTAATAATATAAATGGGAAAGTTTGTGAGGAAGTATGTATGTTTATTACCTTTCATGTAAAAACTATAGAATGGATTTGGATGAAATTCGAAACACATCGTTTATACCAGGATAAGACAGGATACTTTTTATCCCGGTGCGCGAATTAGTTTTTCAGGACGGGGGTCAGGAAACTATTTTTTTTGTTTTATATGGCATCTCGCAGGTCCACCTAGAGGGTTGTCGACTGCTTAACCGGGCTTGCCTGTGAAGTGCCTAAGAAGAATTTAGGGCCTCCAGCCAGGGCTTAACTTACAAAACTAAGCAACTATACGCTAAGGGCACCCCCTAGTGGGGTAAGGGCCTCGTCTTAAGGCTTCGCTGGGGGAGGACAGCAAGGGGCAGGCTGGATTAGAATATACCGCAGGAAACAGCTAGTATTATATTATTACCATTATTGTCAAGTATATCGTTGACGTCATCGATGCCGACTTCCTTCAGCTTCATGACTAGAAGTCGTATCTGGTTCTTGTAGCGGCGACAGCTTTCAGACAACTTGTCCACGCGCTCCTGTTTATTATATAAAGATATGTTTTTACTGTTTTTGCTTCGGTATTGTAAAACTTTTGTCAAAATATGAATTTTGATAGGTGAAAGCGAAAATGGCATTAATATGTTGGTTCATTTTTGTTTTATACCTTACTAGCTTTTCACCAGCGGCTAGGCCCGCGTGGGCTATAACAATTCAAATTTAAAATGACAGAGTTTCACACAAACTTTGCCCCCCTTTTTCACCCCCTTAGGAGTAGAATTTCGAAAAATCCATCCTCCTCGATTTACGCTATGCGTTGATCCGTCAGTCATTCAGGACAAAGCATTTTATATGTAAAGATGACATCCACTATTTTGTACGAAATATGATTGGAAATTCGATAATAAATGATAAATCTTGTATATGCGTAAATCGTAAAATTTTGATTCTTTTTTTATATTAGTCAAATTATTTTCCGATTTGTATAAAATTATATTAAACGACATCCTATTCTTATTAAATAGCATAATCGTAAAAAATATTTTCATCAAAATTATGCCATGGAAAAAAATAAGGTAAGTAAATAAACATTTTTTTTGAACAAATTTTTAAAAACAATTTTTAAAGACAAAAAAGACTGAAAATACTGTTGTATAGTGTTCCCATATTAGTAGAAAAATAAGTAAATACCTGTAGCGCTAAGCTCTCAGCTGCCAACCTGATGATCTCGTTCTGTGCAAATTCTTGGCTCTTATTCTTGGGTTCAGCGCTCAAATCAGCACTGAGTATCCTACAACAAGATAATATCGTCAGCACTCCACAGTGAAATATACAATTAAGTCCGTTATAATGTTTTGACAGTTAGCAGTGAAGAGCCCGTACTATATAATGTATGATGAAGAATGAAAATGGTTACATTTTTGTCTTAAATTAAAGATGCATTATTTATTAATAAAGAATAACGTCAAGATTTTATTATTACTCGTTATACGCAGTATATTCATGTTTACTTTTCGTAATTTCCATATTTAATTTTAAAACTTAAAATTAATGATCAGAGCTGGGTTTAAGCAAAAAATAACTTAATCAGCAGAATAAAGTCCTGACGCTGTATAGAATTCATTCATATTACACCCCATTCAAGAATTTAATAAAATAATTTCTATTGCTTATCTTTTTGTCATAGTTCAACATACAATGAAGTTTGTATACTAAAATATTCTTCATATTATTAATGGTATTTATAAACTTCTGAACACAATTCAATAGATAGCCAACATACGAAAATGCACGCCAAAAATTTGATAATTTTTTTAGGGATGGGAAATCATCAAATGAATCCTCCAACTGTGGGCGGGAGGGAGTATCAGACTCTTACTGACTAAAACCCATCCATGTTTCTTCTTTCGTTGCGTTCCAGAGCTGTAGTAAATAATTGGAACAATCCCGCAAAACACACACGACTGGTATTAGCAATAATAGACAATTTAAACAATTTAGAATTGTAGGTATGGGATAACCATCATAATTATTATACCGCAACTTCCACACTTTCATAATGATAACATTTTAATCATCATCATCATCAGCCTATATATTGTCCCACTGCTAGGCACAGGCCTCTTCTCACACAGAGAAGGCATGAGCATTGATCACCACGCTTGCTCAAGGCGGATTGGCGATTTCAGACTTTTTAAGTCCAGGTTTCCTCACGATGTTTTCCTTCACCGTTAGTCAGTGACGTCTAAGATATACTTAGAAAGTACATATGACTTCAGAAAAGTCACATTGGTACTTGCCAGGTTTCGAACCCGCACACTCGTACACGAGAGGCAGGTGCCTTAACCACTAGGCCACCACGACTTCACTAAGTTTAACACAACATTTTAATTAAGTGACAAAAAAACTACAAATTTCAATAGGGATGCTATTTTGTGGTGGGAAATTATCACATCACTACTTCCGCTGTGGGCAAAAATTAAGCGATATTCTTCAGAGTTTCAAATATATATAAAGAAAATAAGCGTTCCCTTTCGTTTAATTGCAGCGATGTTATACGTTTTATTTTATTAAAATTCATTTTTACGACTTTAATGATGTCAGTTTTTGAATAAATAGTAATCAATGTAGCTCTCAAAATATTTGTTTAAAAAACGTTGTATTTAGACCAAATAATCATTCATGATCTGCACAAAACGAAAAACAACGCTGCAATATTGATATTTAATTTGACAGCCTTTTTTAAATAAATGAATAATAGTAAATAAAAAGCTTATTAAAACGAGGATGAAACAACAAGATGGATGAGAATGAAATGCAACACATGACAATGATAAACTAAATACATTTATTAATTAAAACATAATAGTCAAATGATATACTCTTTTAAACTTAAACAAAAATAATTTTCAATACTGTCAATGTTAATTGTATTAATACTTTAGTACATGTACAAGTGATATACTTTGTTGAACAATCTTTGGGACAATTTCTTCTGAATTCCACTCGAATTTTCGTATAATCTTCCACACTGAAATGTTGATGGTACTGTCAACTGTTTATCAGTGATAATAAAGCATTTTTTTTTGTATGGCATCTCGCAGGTCAACCTAGAAGGTTGTCGACTGCTTAACCGGTGAAGTGCCTTAAATGAATTTAGGGCCTCCAGCCAGGGCTTCACTTACAAAACTAAGCGACCACATGCTAAAGGCACCCCCTAGTTGGGTACGGGCCTCGGCTTAGGGCGTCGCTGGGGGAGGACAGCAAGGGACAGGCTGGATCAGAATATATATGATTATTATAATCGGGAATTTTAAAGCTATTAGCTCAGCTCGCGGGCTGGCTCGTCGAGTTAGCATATGCATGATATTTATTCATGGATATACCACTTTACGTGTTTGGAGCTACCCTAAAAAAAACTTTTTCATTATTTTATTTTACCGCGTGTTCAATAAACTTATCCATGCCAAATTTTAGCTTTCTAGTACCAAGAACCTCTGAGCTACGCCGCGGACAGATAGACAGACGGACATGGCGAAACTATAAGAGTTCCTTGTCGACTACGGAACCCTAAAAAGTATAAAGCATCTAAGTACATGGCGACCGCAACGTGACTACGAAAAATAATTTGTTATCGAATACTAAACAAATATTGTACTCACTTCTGGTACTTCTCATTCTCCTCTCGTAGTTTTTCTATCTCTGTCTTCGACTTCGATATGTGTTCCGAGTAAAACTTTTTCTCTGCTAATAATTCTTCTTGTAGTTGCCTGTAATTTAAAAGGTATATAATACACTGGCTACCGCCCGCGAATCCGTCTGCGTTGACTTCAAATTAGGTCCAAGAGCCGTATTATAATGTTTATTACAATCACTATTCAAGAGAGAGCGAGACACAGCTACTAATTTTGTGTAGCTCCGTTTCTTTTTCACAACAAAACTATTATTGCTTTGGTTCGCCCTGGTAAGGCCCTAGGTATTATAACGATGTTTTTACCATCACTATTCAAGAGTGAGAGCAAGACACAGCTACTAATTTCGTATAGCACTGTCTCTTTTTCACAACGAAACTATTCTTGCTTTGGCACGTCGTGGTAAGGCCCAAGATACCAGGATAAAAAGTATATTCTATTACAGTAGTCGGCACGTAACTCGGCGAGAATCGTTAAAAGTTTTTCTCTTTTCTCTAACTATCTTCTACATATAAATGTTTAAAAGTAAATTAATAGCAATAGACGATAGTGTTATGACAAGCATTGAAAGTGTTACTTTTGGATTGCACTGGGTGTACATTTTTTTTTTTTTGCGCTGGGAAAAAATGCGTTACGCATACCCCCCATCCAGGGGAATGGGGGGGTATGTGGGACTCCCCGGGCAAGCCCGGTATACCCACTAAAACAACCCAGCGGCATTCCCACATCGTCTGAAAGGAGGGGGACTGGGAAACCGGCGTAGCCTTTACGTCCAGTCCCACACTGGGTGTACATGCGCAAACTTGTTACAACTACGTTAAAATCTGGCCAAGTTATGTGCCGGTGACTATTAACAAGGTTATAGAGTATGTTGTTGCCTTTCCTCTTAATCCTTTCGGCCGTTTAGATTTAGGTTGAGTGTAAAACATCCAGACATACAATTTTTTAAATCCTTACTTATATTGTAGTAACGAAATTTGTTTTGTTTGTTAGTTTGTAACGCTTTCACGCTAAAACGGTTGAACCGAATAAGGTGAAATTTGGTATGGAGATAGATTGAAACCTGGAGAAAGACATTGGATACTTTTGACCATTTTCATTTTTTTTCGGATGAGGAATCATCAAATGTCCCCTCTCCCACCGTAATGTCAGACTCTTACTGACTAAAACCCACCCATGTTCCTTCCTCAGCCCTTTGTATTCCGGGGGCGCGGTATCTCTTTCGAACATGCCGTAGCCCCGGATACTTTGTACCCTGGTGCATACAATAATTCCCTCAGGATGCGAGTGAAACCGCGTGAAATTGCTAGTTTATTTGTAGGATTAATTAAAACAAATCTTTTTTACCTATTAATACCCTTCTGAGCTTCGTAAGCGGTCGCCAATTCACCATCTTCGTTGATAATATCGACGTCCGACCCGTAGTTTGATGTGGCAAGCGACTTTAGATTCACCGTCTGTAGGAATAAGGTTCAAAATTAAATACAAGTACTTCTCAAATTGTTTGTTAGTGTACTAGGTATTGCAGGAACTAAAAGCTGTGTGTTAATTTATTAAGTTTTTTTGACGTCACAACGTCTTATAAATCGATAAACGCCGGCTGCACGCATGAAAGTGTCACGTTCAGTCACGTTCCGCCTGAGCCGAGCGTTCGAGCGAGAGCGCGGAACAAGCGATAGAGAGGCACGATCTTTTTTTCTACATGACCTCTTGCAGGGTGCTTCTTACAGCATTCGACCTGCTTAACCGTACGATAAGAAGCACGATCGGCCTAAGCGTTCGCTATCACGTAAAATTTTCTTCCGTAAACAGACTTTACAGACAACCATTTTTTTTATATATGGGTTGGTTCTTGACTCTAGTCTAGGTAGAGACAAAGTCGACGATGAAGCGAGCTTACCCAGAACAAGCCTGTTCACTCTAAGAAACTTCATTTTGACTTGACAGAATAACGCCCAAGTTCACCGACGAGATAACAGTCAGATTAACTTAAAACAGCTGTTTACCATAAATTCAAACTTCCAACTTTCGACGGGTAACGTATTATTAGAGATTTTTATTCCTGAAACCATCGATTACCAAACCAGGGTTGAACTAGAAGTGGGTAACACGGAAATTCCAGCTATTCCTAGTTAAAAAACGTTTCTGTTTAACGGGCCGATTACGTAACCAACTGTCGGTGAACTTGGCCCTAAGAAAGAAAGAAAGAAAGAAAATGCGTTTAATTACGTGATTGGAGACACATACATATACACAAAAAAATAAAAAATAAAACTACTGATACTTAAGGGGGTAGTAAGATGAATGGCGTTATTATTAATAAAGCCGTTAAACTATAAACAGGTATTTGAGAGTTAGTACACATATGTATAGAGGGTGACAGTAGAGGTGAGGTGAAAGTAGACGAGACCCCCCGTCTCGTCTACTTTTATTGCCTTCTATTTTCAGGTAGCACAATATATCTAATTTAAAAGATACATTTAGTAAAACAGGCGTGCAAAATTTTTGTATTTCTAACTACTAAAATTATTAAAAAAAAAAACATTATATGTACCATGCAATAACAGCAACAGAGGGCATGGAAAAAAATCAAAATTAAAAAAAAACATTAATTTAAAAGTTGGCATTGAACAATACACTTTATTGACAACACCATAAAGTTGAATTTAGTGTCGACATTGATGCGCATATCAAACAAACAAATATGTTTGTTTACACGCTAAGCCTATAGTAATAAGGTTCATTATTCAATGCCATTGCAATATATTTTACTCTGAACTAAAAAAAACATGAAAATTATAACCTCTTTTTGAAAATACAATTAAAGTCTTTTATTTGGTGCTGAGACTAAGAGCCGGTTACATCAAACTTTGAATTATTTATATACTTTTACTAATATATAACTTGATATCAATAATTAACATATTTTTAATATATTTTTTAGCTATCAAAACATAGATATAATAATTAAGTAAACATATACCCCCAGACAAAGAAACTGCATCAAAGTTTTTGTTCAAAAAAAATTTAACGGCCCTTTCCAGTATACAAACATACACTTAGGGACAATACTACGCTGTTATGAAGTTAACAAACCAAACTATAGGTTTCAATTTAAATTTATATAAAAAGTTGGAATACTTGGTTAAAATGTTTTTTTCATAGGTAGGTGCGTGTTGAACATTGATGCAGTTTATTAGTCCGTCAGTGTATATCATTTTATTATCCATTTTGATAAATCTTGAATGATAGTTCTTCCGTTTCACGTATAAGTAACCGCATATTTTTTTATTGCAACCGGCTAAAGCATTTGACACCACATAAAAGAAAAGTGTACCACTTTTTTACCCGACTGCAAGGAAAGGATTAAAACATAACCCTTTCCTTGCAGTCGGGATCGGGATTCATAAAAATATTATTAAGTAAAAGGGTTAACTAAATTTATATAAAAAAGCTGTTTATTTTAGAACATTGACGACTACATTCATATTATTTACTTACAACATTTTTCAGAGCTTGGAACCATGGTTTCTGTGTTGTAATAGAAAAAAACATTTCATATTACACAGATAATAATACATGCTTGTATCACAAAGATGTTTCAAAAGTTATACTAGCTAGTTTTCGCGGTTTTACCCGCATTCTAAGGGAACTACTTCACGCAAACAGATAAAAACTGTCCTGTATCCTTCTCCAGGTATCAATCTATCTCCATATCAAATTCCATCAAAATCAGTTCAGCCGTTTTATGTAACAAAATTTGTACATACATCCTCACAATCATTCGCAATTATAATATTAGTAGGTTTATAATCACTATCACTTTATAGGTATTGTAGCTTCACTTTTAAGTAGGACTTATAATGGTATCTCATATCTCACACTCTCTCTGTCGTGAAGTTGCGGATAACAGCCCGCCTAAACCTATGGTGTCTCATAAAGAAAATAAAATTCCTCGTTTAAATGCATCATCATTTGCCTAGCCTATTCCCAACTACATTGGGATCGGCTTCCAGTTTATCAGATACAGCTGAGTAACAGAGTTTTACCTCTAGAATCTGACCCCCCCAAGTCAGCGGGAAACACGATACCTTTTGGTAAGACTGGTTGTCAGATTGCCTGTCTTCTTATTACCCGTAACGACTGTCAAAGATCTACAAATGAATGCCGTAACCAACGACTTTGGCCGCCATGACCGATATTGGACTGGAGAGATTATTATAATAATTACTAGTAATTAACTCCCAAGGAGGAGCTCGTGGCTAAGTAACAGCCGCACGGTTCGACCAATCAAAGGTTAGGTTGCGTATGGCCCGGTCGGTCCGTGGATGGGTGACCATCTTTGTCATAGCGTGACTCCTCCGTGCCTCGGAAAGCACGTTAAGCTGTTGGTCCCGGTTGTCATTTGTACATCTTTGACAGTCGTTACGGGTAGTCAGAAGCCAGAAAGTCTGACAACCAGTCTTACCAAGGGGTACTGTGTTACCCGGTAACTGGGTTGCGGAGGTCAGATAGGCAGCCGGTCCATGTAAGACACTGGTACTTAGCTGCATCCGGTTTAGACTGGAAGCCGACTCCAGCATAGTTGGGAAAAAGCTAGGCAGATGATGACTAGTAATTAACTCCCAAATTATCAATAGTATCTACCTGTTTCTGACAGTAGAAATAACTACTTCTGTGGACCGGCTCATCCATGTACAACTGTCTTGATATTTTCACTCCAGTTAGTGGTATCGCCATTTTTATTTTAACAACAATTTAATCATTGACTGCCTCATCGGTCTAGATGTAAGGGCGACTGACGAGTTTGGGTTCAATTCTCGGGTTGGCAAAAGTTTTTTCGGGAAATTCCATGTGAAATATCACAAAAGTAGTCCCGATTTATGATATTTTTAGTCACACTTTATTTTGAAGGTATGAGATACCAATAACTTATTCACTAATTCAGTCACATTTTATATTCCTGTCTTAACACTTAATTTTCAATACTGCACTGCTTGGATATCGTCTATTCTTCACTTATTTAAATAATTTAAACTCTTGTTTATTTTAATGTTAGGGTTTATCTTTAGAACTGTTGAACAGAATTTAAAAATTCTTTCACTATTCAAAAACTACACAATTTTCGAGTAATATAGGCTATGTTTGATGTGTTTACGAACAATAACAGCTGAGTAATGTCCATTTTTGTGTTCTATGTCAGCGCAGAAACTTATGTTTTCCAAAGACAAGTCTGAAATATAAACTTCAATTTTTTTTTGGAAACTATCTTGCTGATGTCACCTTAATTGAAAATGTTATTTAAATATTATGATGTATTTCGTATTTCCGTTGCAAAAGTAATGTCTCATTTTCGAGGCAAACAAATACAGAATGATACAATGACATACTAAAATATTTAGATTGTATACTTGTCACATCGTATGGTTTTGCCTGTTCAATTCAATTGTTACATTTTATTTTCGTATTTTTCGACGATATATTTAACGGTACGAAAAGATGAATTAAATCCTTACTAATATTACTTACTTACTAATATTATAAATGCGAAAGTAACTCTGTCTGTCTGCCTGTCTGTCTGTCTGTCTGTCTGCCTGTCTGTCTGTCTGTTACGCTTTCACGCCAAAACTACTGGACCGATATAAATAAAATTTGGTACAGAGATAGAATAGACCCTGAGGAACAACATAGGCTACTTTTTACCCGGGTGCGCTAAGTAGTTCCCTCGGGATGCGGGTGAAACCGCGGGAAACAGCTAGTAATAATATATAGTTAAAAATTGTAATAAGATGCATTATATCTATACAAATAAAATGCTTTGTCCTGAATGACTGACGGATCAATGTACAGCCTAAACCGCTGATCGAAGAGACTTGAAATTTAGAGGGTGTGTTCTTTGTATGACGTAGGCAGCAAATAAGAAATGATGTTCCGAAATTCTACTCCTAAGGGAGTGAAAGGGGGGGGAGTTTGTATAAAATTCTGTCATTTTAATTAGAATTCATGTAGCCCACGCGAGCGAAGCCGCTGGCGGAAAGCTAGCATAAAATAAAACCTATAGTTTTAATTACACGTTTATACAAAGAGACAGTCTGATTATTATCTACATACATAACTTTCTGTGACATGAGCAAACATCACAGATTATGTTATCTAAAAAAATCAACACACACCATAGATAAAGTCAGTTACAGCCAGGATACTTTTTTAGATAAATACGTTCAATATGACGCCATTGTGTACATACCCAGTGTTTTATTTAGTAATCCGTCTAGCATTTTTATTAAGGAAGTATAAAATTCCTAACTCGCTAAACGTAGAAACCTGAAACTTGGAGAGTGTGTTCTTTGTATGCCGTAGGCATCCGATAAAAAAGTATTTTCCGAAACTCTACCCCTAAGGGATGAAAAATGGGACAAAGTTTCTATGAAACTCTTCATTTTTGATTTGAATTCATATAGCCCACGCGGGCTAAGCCGCTGGCGAAAAGCTAGTTATATATATAACAAAAGCGAAAGTTGCTGTTTATCTGTCTATTACGCTTTCACGGTAAAACTACTGAAAGTGTATGGCTATAATTTGACACAGATCATCATCCGCCTGCCCTTATCCCAATTTATTTAGGGTCGGATAAAGATAAAGATCATTTATTTGTAAAAACATGAGTGTACAGTACAAAATGGTTTGCAAAGTATGGTGTTAAAGAACATAGTATGGACCTTACATGTTTTGCCTAAAATCGGCGTACAAAATATTTAGTTGTTCTGGCGAAATGTCATAATTTCAGGTATTATTTAAGAACTCATTTATATTGTAAAAACAATTGCTAATAAGTTTTTTTTTTTAATATATTTTAAATTTTGTTAAAGGTAGTTGTGTTATAGATTTAGGTATTTTATTGTATATGACAGGTGCCAAACAGAATACACTTTTGAGCATATCTTCTTCCATACTTCTCTATCTGACGTCATCTCTCTAGTAACATCCTTTCTAGCCATATCATCTTTCAGACATTTAAAGACTAAAATCTATGGAAGATTATAAGGCAATTATTATCCGGTTACATGAACTTCCCTCCAGAATACGAGATATACCACGGGAAAGCGCTAATATTATAAATGCGAACTCGTCTGTTTTATACGCTTTCACGATAAAACGGCTGAACCGATTTACATGAAATTTTATATAGAAATAGACTAAAACCTGGGCAAGGACATAGTACAATTTTTTACCAAGTATATGAAGTAGTTCCCTAAATATTCGAGTGAAACCACAGGAGTTAGCTAGTGGTAAATACAACATACCTGGTTAGTGAGGACACTCTTGAGTTGTACGCACTCATCTCTTCTCCTGTCTAACTCTTTCTGCATCACGTTCATTTGTTCTGGAAGACAAAAAAATACATCATAATCCGGCCAAGTACTGAGGATTCCTTCTCTTTCCCTCCTTCTCGTCAGAGGGGAGGGGTCCTCCCTCCAACTCCCTCCCTCCGTATCACTCTATGTCCCCCCCTCGCTCTCACTCTATCTCCCTCCTTCTCCCTTCTCCCTCTCTATGTCCCCCCCCCCCCTATCTCTCTCCTCCCTCCCTCATTCTCTCCACCTCTGCTTTCATATTTTAAGCGATGGGACATCATCGGATAACTCCTTCCACTGTGGGCGGAGCGATTTGACAACCAATATAATCAAGTGGTATCGTACCCGGTAAATGAGTTGTGGAGGTCAGATAGGCAGTTGCTCCATGTAAAACTGCATGATGCTAGGCAGATGATGTTACCTATGACTTCCTTGGAAACCAGCGTGGTGTCTCCAGCAGCTCGCAGCCTGTCCAGATGCTCTCGAAGCTTCTTGTTCTCGATCTCCAACTCCTCAAGCTTGTAGCGGTCGATGTTCGGGTTGGTTGGCGGCGATGAGTGGCGGTCTGGGGATTAATTGAGGTAATTAATAATATTTTCCAAATTATCAAAGGCATTGCCTCGTTGACAGTCGTTACGGATAGTCAGAAGCCAGAAAGTCTGACCACCAGTTTTACCAAGGGGTATCGTGTTACCCGGTAACTGGATTGTGGAGTTCAGATAGGCAGTCGCTCCATGAAGACACTGGTGCTATAATACTACTACTATAATAGTTAAACGGATTCGGATGAAATTTGTTACGGAGATAGATGGGACTCTGGAGAAGGTTAAAGGCTAGGTAGTAGTATCCTCGGAACGCAGGTAAAACTGGGGGAAATACCTAGTATGTTATAAGTATTCTTACTCATAATCCTTTCTTCAAGATCAGCAGCCCTCTTCGTGGTGCGAGACAGCTCGCTCTGCAGGGCTGATATCCTGTTACGCATGCGCAGCACCAGACCCGCATCCGCCGACTGTACATTGGAAAAAAATAAAATAGTATTTTGAACTCTACACACGAGTATTTAAAGTTCTATTAAAATTGGAAGCGAATACTCAAATACTCAAATACTCAAATACTCAAATCTTTATTAGCATTCCATATGTTACATAACAGGTGGTACAATTTACTTATGGTATAGACACAATATGGACCCGATAGGGCACAGCTTAAAGAAGTTTGGAGAGAAATTTAAAAACTATCTATGTAGTCATTACAAAAATCATAATAGTTGTATGTAATATTTAGCAACATTTTAGTGTGCGTGTGTGTACGTCTTAATGTGTGTGTGTGTGTGTGTGTGGGTGAGTGCACGCGTGTGGGTGGGTGTGTGTGTGTGTGTGTTTTTTTATGTGTATATGTGCGTGCGTGTATGTATGTGTGTGTGCTTTTCACACAATTTTTATTTTCTTAGCTATAATTAAATGTTTTGTTTCATTTCTTGAACGATTTGTCTTCCATGTATTCTTTTACTGTGTAATAACATTTAGTATAGAGGAATTGTTTTAATTTTTTAATAAATATTGTAGTTTTAGGTTCATCTTTTATGTTTTTTGGAAGATTGTTATAAACTTTGATGGAGCTTACTAAAGGACCGGAAGAATGTAATTTAAGTGTTGATGTTGGTAAATTTAATCTATTTTTATGTCTTAAGTTATATTTATTTTGAATTTCTTCGCGGGTGTTATAAAATTCTGGGTATTTTCGGACAAATTTGCAAATTTCTAGAATATATAAACAAGGAAGTGTTAGTATTTTGTGCTTTTGGAATTGTGGTTTACAGCTGTCTAATTGATCTAAATTTGTTAGTATTCTGATTAGTTTCTTTTGTAGTGTAAGAATGGTATGTGAATCAGTACTGTTCCCCCAAAGTATGATCCCATAGCTGAGCCATGCTTGGGCGTATGCGTAATAGGTGACGAGTGCCGTTTGGAAGTTGGTGGTTTTCTTTATTTCGCGTAAGGCGTAGGTAAATTTCGAAAGTTTTGCTCTAATTTTTTGAATGTGAAATTTCCAGTTTACGTGTTCATCTATTGTCAATCCTAGGAGGGTGAAATTGTTAACCTGTTCTAGTTTAGTATTATTATATGTGTAGTCAATTTTTATAGGGTCTCTTTGATGCGGGTGGAAGGTAATTAGTTTGGTTTTGGTGAAATTTATTTCTAGGTTGTGATTATTCATCCAATTTATAGCTGTTGAAAGGAGGGTATTTAGTTTGTAGTTTAAATTTTCGTTTATTTGATAAGAGGTGAGTATAGATACGTCATCTGCGAACAATACGCACGGACCATTTATTGTTTTAGGAAGATCGTTTATGTAGATGAGGAATAAGAGAATATGATCTCCATCGCTCTAGTCTTTCGAAGAAGTATTTGTTACTTTTTTTAATTGTAACTTTTATAACTGTTCTAAAGTTAAAATGATGTTTAAAATGCATAAAGAACAACTTATAGCATCAAAATATTTGAATACATTTTCGAAAATCCTGACTTTACACTATAATCACATCACTATAAATTCGAAGAAGTGAAGTTAAAAGCACTTACAGGTTGTGTGGGTCCATTATGGGAGCCAGCCGACCAGTTGACGGCTTCCAGCGCCGGTCGGGTACTCTCCACTGATCTGACTGAACCATAGCCATAGTCCTGAGAAAAAAAATGATAAAAATAATTCAAAATTTAAAAAAAAATCAAACATCAAAACATTTATTTTCAACTAGCTTCTGCCAGCGACTTCGTCCGCGTGGAATAGTGGTGCTCCGCTCTTATTGGTCTTAGCGTGATGATAGCCGAAAGAATTTTTCATATCGGACCAGCGGTTCCTGAGATTAGCGAGTTTAAACAAAATGACAACATTTCCCTTCACTGCTCTGCTCCTATTGATTGTAGCGTAATGAAAAGTATACTATTACCAGCTCAGGAGTATGACAAATAATTGTACCAAGTTTCGTTTAAATCCGTCGAGTAGTTTTTGTTTCTATAGAGTTTATACAGACAGACAGACAAAAATGTTACTGATTGCATTTTTGGCATCAGTATCGATCCCTAATCACCCCCTGATAGTTATTTTGGAAATATATTTCATGTACAGAATTGACCTCTCTACAGATTTATTATAAGTATAGATTAGACCATTTACAGGCACGATGCAAATAATAGCCCATCGAGTGTTGGAAGTTTGAATGTATGGTAAACAGCTGTTCTAAGATAGTCGGACCGTTATCTTGTCGGTGAACTTGGACCTCAGTAGTGTGCAAGTGCAATACTTAGTAGTCCGTACTTACGTCTTCAACTGTGGTCTCTTGCTGCGAATTATTGCTGGCATCCGACAGCGATCTTCTATGCTCTTTGGGCGCGGGTTTACTGTAAATATAAGAATAACCGAATATATTGTTGTAGTCAACATTTTTTGGCAAAAGAATGTCTGATTGATAGCATCAAAGAGGAGCTCGTGGCTAAGTAAAAGCCACACGATTCGATCGACCAAAGGTTTAAGCTACTCGTGGAGCGGTCGGTCCATCTGTCTTGATCTACTACATGGCAAAATGTTTTCTTTTTTTGAGATGCATCAAATTACGAATGACGGATCCAGCTGGGGGTGGGACGAAATGTCAGACTCTTACTGACTAAAACTAAGCTCGTGGTTAAGTAAAAGCCACACAAGTCGATCGACCAAAGGTTAAGCTACTCTTGGCCGGTCCATCTATCCTGATCTACTACATGGCGAAACGTTATTTTTTTTTTAGAGATAGGTAATCATAAAATGACACCTCCAGCTGTGGGTTGAGTGGGAGGAAGTTTCAGACTCTTATCGTCTTACTTATAAAAAAACCTCTTATCTAATGAAGTTTTAGCATTTCTCACCTAATCCTTACTTAATATCGTAATCCAGGATTAAGCCATTAACTTAAGTTCTGATTTACGCTAAACAGCATTTATAAGTGAGATTATTGATAATCCATTGCCAAGCGGCAGATTAAAAAATAATTGAACTTTATAAGTAAGACTTGCTGTGACTAAAACCCATCCATGTCTCTCCCTTCACTCTTTGCGTTTCAAGGCCGCAGTGACTGTCGAACAATCCCGTAGATGGCACAAAGGCCTTAGAGTAAGCTGGGTTTTAAATACGTCATGTGGAATAGACTTGACACACCACAAAAAAAAAAAAACATTTATTTCAATTAGAACATTTACGGGCACTTTTGAATTGTCAAATAATTAAGAGTCAGTCCGTTAGTCAAATAAAAAAGAAAAATTGAAGCTATTTGCCCGTTCCAAAGCGTAGATTCCTATGGAGAAGAACGAGCAAGAAACTCCATGGTTACTCTTTTTCAACATGTTATAGTTTACAATATTTGTTTTACATTTGTTATAGAAAAAAATGTGAGAAAAATGTACAGGTTATCTGAATCGTATCTAATGTTATTAAAGTACAATTTAAAATACCTCTGCAAGGAGTCGATCCTCTCCTGCAACTCATATTGCGCAGACAGCAGCTTCTGTCGACTCTGTCTCTCAGCTTCTAGCTCTGCGTTCAACGCCCTCTTCTCTTGTTCGTGTTGTTTATCGCGTTCTGGAAGAAAATAGCATTTGAAAATAAAACTCAGTTAAAACAAATCCTATTAAAGTTACAGGAAGGCAGTCAAGATTAAAATTCTAGTCCTAACCAATCCTTACTAATATTATAAATGCGAAAGTAACTCTGTCTGTCTGTATGTTACGCTTTCACGCCAAAACTACTAGACCGATATAAATGAAATTTGGTACAGAGATAGAATAGACCCTGAGGCTAACTTAACTAAACTAACTTTTTACCCGGGTGCGCTAAGTAATTCCCTCGGGATGCGGGTGAAACCGCGGGAAACAGCTAGTTATAATATAATTACTTGATTTTATTTAATAAAATATTTGTCGATATAAAATTTATTTTCCTAGCCTATGTCACACGGAATGTTTCGAGGGCTCCCCCAGTAAGGAGTAGCTATACACCATATATCTAAATCTATTTAGGCAATTAGTAGTTTTGCTGGAATAGACTCGCATACATACATAAATCTTACTAATATTAAACGAGCGAAAGTTTTTGAGGAAATAATTATGTTTTTTACTCTTTCACACTCTTTTGAGGAGCTCGTGGCTAACTAACAGCCGCACAGTTCGACCGATCAAAGGTTAAGTTGCGCTTGGCGCGGTCGGTCCGTGGATGGGTAGCCATCTTTGTCATATCGAGACTCCTCCGTGCCTCGGAAAGCACGTTAAGCTGTTGGTCCCGGTTGTCATTTGTACATCTTTGACAGTCGTTACGGGTAATCAGAAGCCAGAAAGTGTGACAACCAGTCTTACCAAGGGGTACCGTGTTACCCGGTAACTGGGTTGTGAAGGTCAGAAAGGCAGTCGCTCCATGTAAAACACTGGTACTCAGCTGCATCCGGTTTAGACTGGAAGCCGACCCCAACATAGTTGGGAAAAGGCTAGGCAGATGATGATGACTCTTTCACGCAAAAACTACTGAATTGATTTGGATGAAAATAAGTACGCATAATGTACACAAACTATATACACATAGGATAATTATTATCCGGGTGAGCGTTTTAGTTTTCTCAAAATGCGGGTGGAAACATGATAAAATAATAGTACACACATATTATGTACATTGACACTGAAAACATAACACTATTTTGCGCGATAGAAAAAAAAAATTTTTTGAAGTACCTTTCCAAAGTTGAGCTCGACTTTTAAACTCCTGCGACCATTCCACTAGCGCTGTATCGTAATTATTGTTCGCAACACTATTTATCACTTCCGTCGACACTAACATTGTTATATAGCACTTTATTTCTTCATATATAACGATTTTTTTTCTTGGTCACTTTAGGTAAATTGAACAAACAGACCATGTCATAAATACTATCTAAAACCCAGTTGCACCACAAAAATATCAGTTTACTTATACGTGAAACGGAAGAACGGTCATTCAAGATTTGTCAAAATGGGGGATAAAATTCAATAATTTGGCTATAATTTTATGTTTTTTATCATAATATTTGGATTATATGTTTACTTAATTATTTTATTTATGTATTGATAACATAATCAATATTAAAAGACTGACGTTCACATATGTAAGAGAAATATAAAAGCATTTTTATTAAAAAAAGTATACTACTCTGTCAATGAATATTTAGATGATAATATTAACTGTTTAAAATTGTAACTTATTATTTTATTTAGTGGTCATACCATGTAGCTTTGCACGCCTTATGGTAGAATATGGCTAATGAACTGTAATAATTTTGTATACCTAAGAACTTTTGTACCCATATTTGCAAAATAATAAATGATTATGAAGTAATGCTATGCTTATTATTAATATTATGCTCGTGATATTCGTAAAAGCTTAAATGATAAAAAGTTCGGTGCAACCGGCCAATGTTTTTTTAACGTGAAAAAATATCTGACTGATTATTTGATTTGACTTTGCTCGGTTAGTTAGCATTTTGAAAAAAAAATCCTTCAATTTTGGACAGCGATGCGCCCCGTTGACTTTGATGCGGACGTATATTTTAATGCCTCATCTGCCTAGCCTTTTCCCCACTGTGTTGGGGTCAGCTTCCAGCCTAACCAGACGCAGCTGAGTACCAGTGTTTTACATGGAGCTACTGCCTATCTCACTTCCCCAACCCAGTTACGCGACAACACGATACCTGTTCGTAAGACTGGTTGTCAGACTTTCTGGCTTTTGACTACCTGTAACGACTGTCAAAGATCTACTAATGAAAGCCAGGCCTAATAGCTTAATGTGCTTTCTAGGTCACGAAGGAGTCTCAGTATGGCATAGATGGTCGCACATCCTTGAGATATTTTGATGCATAACTTCTTTATTTTTTACATTTGAATGGTTTTTTTTTTGTAATTTGACAAATCAATCTACCATTCTCGTTACGAGATCATGAATAGCCCTTTAGGTTCAATACTATGCACCTATAAAAACTCTTCTCATACACACATACATATGTATGTATTAATTTTCACTCATACATACACAGAACCACACTATCATGACACACTAAGGGTCAGTTAGGAAGTCGCTCCATATAAAACACTGGTTTAGTTTACACTGGAAGCCGACCCCAACATAGTTGTGAAAAGACTAGACAGATGATACAAAAACACTCACGAAAAACGTCAACACTGTATTTTTATCGCATTACAGAAAATCACTATACGTAAGTAGCTACATTTTTGAATCGTCAAATAACAATATTCTCTTTGATGTACGACGAATAAGGCCTACTTCGGAGTACTTTTTACTATTTATCTGTCAAATAAATTCACGGAATTCCGGGGTAAATATTACAGTCAATTTCTTCATTGCCCTTTGCAAGATTCGATAAAACTATGGAGTAAATATTTTATATACGTTTGCTTTAAACACTGAGAACAATATTTTGGTAAAAATGCGCCAACACTACGATGTCAAGAATCGATTCGGTGACTCAGAAAAAAAAACATGGACGTTAATTAATTCGTTCTTTATCTGTTATTATCTAAGTGTTATCTAACAAATAATGTAGGTATTATCTTTTATCGATATTTTAGTTTTATCTAGTGGATTGTTAACACATTATTTTTGTGGTTTTTAATCGATATGTTACTTTGTGACAGTGTTTTTAAAGACGATATATTGCATTACTTGCATTTTGTGTATGTTTTAGCTCATAAATCTACACATTTTTATACATTTTACTGTACGTGTGTTCGACACCTAATTCCTCCTAAACGACTTGACAGATTTTGGATGAAATTTTGTGTGTATATTTGAACAGGTCCCTGGTTTTTTTTTATTATTAGAGCATCTCGTAGGTCAACCTAGAAGGTTGTCGACTGCTTAACCGGGCTACTAAGTGTCCGGACGGTTTGAAAATACAATTCCGTCGGTTTCGTAAATATGCCAAAGTTAGGTTAGTACAACGTCTGTCGGGTATGTTTGTACATTATATACAACGTGTAAAAAAAATAAGCAATAAAATTTAAGCGGGCTACACATTCGGTGATAACTAATCTTTTACGCCGTATTAGGAACTGGAAATCTTATGGGATCTTATAGTTTTAGAACAAAAAGAAGTAAGAGTTTTTGTTAAAAAAAATAGGCTACAGCCCTAAAAATGGGTTAATAAACTCAAATTTGAAGATCAATAATGCCGAGTTCGCAAATAAGTAATCCCTTATTTTCTACCTATTCGTCAACTAGCCTAATAAGCCTAATAAAATTTAGTGAAAAAAAAATATGAAAAAAAAAAGTTAACAGATTTAATAATAAGATTTTGTCAGTAGCATCTACACTTGATTTATGTACATACCCTTAAATATTATTGCTTTTTTTTACACATTGTATATTGAAGTTAAACTAATATGGGGTCTTTATTGGATCAACAGAAGCCAAAGCAACATTTTTTTAATGTTTGTCCATCTGTCTGTATATTTGTACACGCATCACGCAAATACTGCTAACTGGATTAGGATGAAATTTAGCACACACATAGTTTATTACCTAGGCTAACAGATAGGATACTTTTTATCCCGGTATTATGACCATGCACAAGGTCGACGGCAGAAGTTAGTTTTAAAATGAACTTATTGTCTTTTGTAGCTTCAAGTTTAGATAAAACCGCAATTTTTCATTAGTATTACAAAAATATAATACAATAAAGATTAAATAAAGCTAAGTGAAGATTATGTACATGTAAATTATGACGTATATAATTAGATCAAGGAAAACACAACCATTCAACGTGGTAATGCTGCCAGTCTTCTGGGCACGTTTCCGGATGACAGCGATGAGGAGGAGTACTTTGACGCCTAATCTCATTGTTGCGCATGTCTGTACAGTTTTGTTTTATTTTATTTTTTATTTGTATATATATAATTATATTAAGGCAGTAGGTATATTTAAATATTGTAAATATGATAGAGATAAGTTTCTGAATAAATTTCAGAAAAAAAAACAACCATTTAATTTTAAATTAGTTGTTCTTTCCGGGTCTCAGTAGACCAGTACATACGACCGCACGTTTGGCGTAGTGGCCGAGTAATTGGCTGCTGCGCTGCGTGTCGCGGGTTCGATTCCCGCACGGGACAACTAAAATTGTCCCGGGTCTGGGTGTTTGTGCATGTATAATGAATGTTTGTAAACGCACCCACAATACAGGGGTAATTCCATGGTTGCGGCAACGTTTAAAAAAAGCAATAGGTAATTTTCAAAGAAATCTATACTAATATTATAAAGCTGAAGAGTGTGTTTGTTTGAACGCGCTAATCTCAGGAACCGCTGGTCCGATTTGAAAAATTATTTTCAGTGTTGGATAGTACAATTATCGAGGAAGGCTTATAGGCTATATTGCATCACGCTCAGACCAATAGGAGCGGAGCCACTCTTCCACGCGAACGAAGTCGCGGGCAGAAGCTAGTAATTTTATAAAATACTCTAAACTCACCTTCAATCGCCAACTCATAATGCTCCTTATTACTCTTCAACTCATTCGCCAGTTTCTCACTCTCCTCTTCCCACGAGACTCTATTCAACTCATACTGTTGTTCTATCATCTTCTTCTCGTGCTGCAGCTGTTTGTTGCTATCTCTTTCTTTCTCTAACTCTTCTTGGAGAGAGGTGATTAGGTTGTTTTTGTCGAATAAGTCTGTACGGAGTGTTTTGGCTTCAATTTCTACTAGTTTCAGAATTTCAAGTTTAGCTCTGTAAATAAAGATATATGTATTACGTAACAACAATATTACTATTGTAATGATCAAAGGGGTTGCATAACGTGACTTCTGTTAACGGGGTCTCGGGTTCGAATCCCGTGTCGGGCCGCCACAAAGCAGCCTGGAGTCAGTTGGTGGTGTTAAGCCGTCGTCCCCGGCTGCTATCTTGATAGCAGTTGTTGTTATAATTCCATGTCAGAGGCCGTCAGGCGGATTTGAGAAAACTCTGACACTAGGGCTTGTTAAGTTCGTAAAACTTGCAGCCCATACGATAAGAAGATCAAATATATATTTTTTTAAACTTCAAATATTTATTGCGATCATGAGCAGATACAGATGTTATAAAAGGTAAAGGTACATACATGATACCCTGTTAGGGCGCAGCAATACAATTTTAATATAAAATTACTTACACACTATAATTAGTCTTTTTAATTAATCTTTTGTTTTATAGCTATATATATACATATATATCTATTTATATATATTATTATACTTATTATTATTTTATCATTATACTTATATTATTTACTTTAACATATTATAATTAAATTATTTTTTATATATCACACTGTCTTGTAGTTTAGTTCTGTCCTCGAAAAATTATTTTATACTGTAATAGCATTTTTTGATCAAGTATTTTTTTAATTTATTTTAATTGTCATTGCTGTATTTTTATTTATTTTTTTGAACTACCTGTGGGCCAAGCATGAGTCGCTTTAGAAAAACTATTCGTGCCGAAAGCAATTTTTGAATGGAATATACTAGCATCTTACGATTTTATTTAAATTGACTCTAATTATATCTTTGGATGCTGTAAATTATTATTTATGAATTTTAAACATACATTTTGCTTTGGTATGGTTTTATTTATCCCTCTATATATGTACAAAGCATCAGATCGCACCTTACCGCACTACGGAATAAAAATATTTTCTACTAGCTTGTTACCCGCGGTTTCACCCGCGACCCAAGGGAACTACACTTCACGCACCCGGATAAAAAGCCTAGAACCTTCTCCAGGGTCCCCTCTATCTCCGTACCAAATGTCATACAAATCGGTTTCCAGCCGTTCACACGTGATGCTGTGACCAATGGAAATAGAGATTCATTTTTATATATAACTAGCTTTCCGCCCGCGGCTTCGCTCGCGTGTACATTATTTTTTACACTTTGGGTTACATTATTCAAGTTTTAGTAGGGATCCCTAATTATTTCTGGAAATAAATATAGTCTATTACACTTCGTAAATATGTAGCTATTTAATGGTGAAAGAATTTTTAAATTTTAGTTCGGTCCAGTAGTTTTTGAGTTAAACCCTACAAACAAAGAAACAAACAAATCTTTTCTCTTTATAATATTAGTATAGAAGAAGATTCTCGGTCTTTCTGAAGTTTCTTTGCAGTGAGTTAGAGTAGGCCCCCTGGGGCTGTACCACCACGTGTTTTTGCAATCTCTATTCAAGTTTGAGAGCGTGACACAGCTACTAACGTCGTATAGCTCCTTTAGCTTTAGCTTTTTCCTAGCTCCTCTCTTTTACATAACGAAAATATTCCTGCTTTGGCATGCCATGGCATTACTATGTAGCTACTTAGTCATTTTTAGTCATACACTACCCCAACATAGTAAAATTTTGAACGGTGGTTCAAAATAACTTACTTGAGGTCAACGATTTGCGCCAACAAAGGTTCAATGCCCTTATTCTTCTCCAAAGCGTCGCCCAACTTCTGTTGCAGGCTGATGATCTTGTTCTCCAGACCCTTGTTGAGAGACTTCACGTGGTCCAGACTTCGGGCTTCGATGCGAAGTCGCTTGTACTGACGGCGGGCGAGGAAGCGTCGGATCTGGGGACAAAATAATATTTTAGTTATTAGAGAAAATATCACTATAGCCTGGACCAACAGCTTAACTTGCTTTCCGAGGCACGGAGGAGTCTCGCTATGACGTAGATGGTCACCCATCCGCGGACCGCGCCAAGCGCAGCTTAACCTGTGCGGCATCACAGCTTAAACTTACATTAACATTTTAATTCGTTAGGATAGAAAATGAAACTTACAGACGCCTGAGCAATGATGATCTGTCGCCTCATCTTCTTAGCTCGTTTGCGCGCGAGGTAGCCACGCGCATACCGCTGTATTGTGACAACCTGGGAAATAATACAACTATCATCAATAATACTATCACCTAGTTACAATATCAGGTTTCACACATCGAGATATATCAATAGAGATGCAATCCCGAACATTACGCGGTAACAAAAACGTAACCATTTTTTAGAATGCAGACGTAGCTTTGAAACTAGTAAACATTTTGATGCAACATTATATTTATCTCTTTCACACTAACTGAAATATTATGTACGTGACATCTGTTCGACAAAGATGGCGACAGTCAGTTTTTCCAGACATTCAGTTGAAGTCAAGCTGCCAGATGACGTGAATTGTGGCTGGGGGCTCAAACTTTCATGGCACGCATTTTGCTTGGTGATTGCAGATCTACTTACTTTAGTAACATATATATCTATGCACAGAAGTGAAACGAAAGAACTATCGTTTCACGTAGGGGGTTTTCGGAGACTTATTAATTTATGGGTAAAATTTTTGGGTGTAACCGACCATGAGTCTGCTCGAATATGTCATATAAGAGATCTTTGGAGATCTCTATAATTGTTCATAATAGCCCAAAATCCAAGTATTACTCACCGCCTTGACCTTCCTCCGGTCTCTATAGAGGTTCCTCGCCATGTAGCCCCGAGCATGGGCTTGTAACCCGATGGCCAGGCGGCGTAGTCTCTGGTACTTGAGTCTGGCCAGCCACCCACGAACGTTCCTCTGTATTTTAATGGCCGCTCTCTTGCGACGAATCTCTTGAGCGCGTCTGTGTAGAAATTAGTAATAAAAAAATAAAAAAACCCCTACGCAAAAATTCCTTTAATCAATTTGGAAAAGAGCTGATACTCTTACACTGCTGGACCTGATATTAACCAAACATAGCTAAGAACCACCGCAAGGAAACTGGCTTTCAAATGAAAAAAAAAACCGCATCGAAATCGGTCGATCCGTTTGAGGGCTACGATGTCACAAACAGACAGACATTGACGTCAAACTTATAACACCCCTCTTTTTTCGTCAGGGGTTAAATCCGAAATTCTACCCGTAAGAGGGTGAAAAAGGGGGGCAATTTTTTTATGAAACTGTATTTTTTTTATTTGAACTCGTATAGCCTACGCGGGCGAAGCCGCTGGCGGAAAGCTAGTCTAACTCTATTTTTATAACTACTAGCTGTTTACTGCTATTTTACCCGCGTCCTGGGGGAAATAATTCACAAATCCGGTTAAAAAGTAGCCCAACACCATCTTCTGGGTCTCATCTGTCATCATATCAAACTTCTTATAGTTCAGTCGTTTTATCTCAGACAGATTTTTATTTCTACGTGACCTCTTGCAGGGTGCTTCTAACAGCATTCGACCTGCTTAACCGGACTATGTGGCGAGGTCCTATATTAATTAATTAAATTCAGGCCTCCAGCCAAGGCTTACAACTAAGTTTAAAATTAAGTGACAGCGCGCTGAGGGCTGCCGGGGCTGTGGGACGTTCGAAAGAGTTACCGCGCCCCCGGAATACAAAGGGCTGCGGAAGGAACATGGATCGGTTTTAGTCAGTAAGAGTCTGACACTGACGGCAGGAGGGGTCATTTGATGATTTCCCATCCGTAAAAAAAAATAAAAGCGCGCTAAGGGCTCCCCCTAGTGGGGAACGAACCTCGGCTGAGGGCGTCACTGGGAAGGACAACTAGGGACTAGCTGGATCACATCAATATTATTATTGCGGGACATTTTATGCTACTGGCTCAGCGCGCGGGCTGGCTCGTCGAGCAAGGGAGAAAGATGGAGTTATATTATACAACTAGCTTCTGCCAGCGACTTCGTCCGCGTGGAATAGTGGTGCTCCGCTCCTATTGGTCTTAGCGTGATGATATATAGCCTATAGCTTTATACAGACAGACAGACAGACAGACAGACAGACAGACAGACAGACAGACAGACGGACAGACAGACAGACAAAAATTTTACTGGTTGCATTTTTGGCATCAGTATCGATCCCTAATCACCCCCTGATAGTTATTTTGGAAATATATTTCATGTACAGAATTGACCTCTCTACAGATTTATTATAAGTATAGATAGATTATATTATAAAAATATAACTTACCTTCTAGCCAGGTAACCCCTCGCCCTAGCCTGTAACCCTCTGATCGCTGCGACTAATCGCAAGTACTTGCGTCTGGCGACAAATCGTCGTACACAGCTCTGCACGCGCACGCAATATTCCCTCTGGATGTCAGCTCGAATCTTTTCTAAATACGCCACCTTAAATAAAAAGATAAAAGATAATTTATTTGTAAAAATCTGTATTAAGCTTACAGACATTATCTAGCCTACCCTTTTCCCAACTATGTCGGCTAGGGACGGCTTCCAGTCTAACCGGATACAGCTGAGTACCAGTGTTTTACATGGAGCAACTGCGTATCTGACCTCCACAACACAGTTACCGGGTAACACGATACAAGCAAGCTCCAAAATTGAACGATCTATTACGAGTAACTGCCTACCAATGCGTAATTACTATAAAATCTTCATAAATTGTTAATTTTTAGGAGGTTTGTCAGTTAGAAGCGCGATTTTAGGGGAGGGGGTGACCCCCCCCTCGGACCGCCACTGTAAAGTGAATGGTTCGGCACGTAACTTAAGAATCGTAGGTAGTGTTTCTCTTTTCTCTAACTATCTTCTACAACAAAACATTACTATATGTTTAAAAGTAAATGAATACAATAGACGATAGTGTAATGACAAGCATTGAATTCCCGATTATAATAATCATAATTTATGCTGATCCAGCTTGTCCCTTGCTGTCCTCCCCCAGCGACGCCCTAAGCCGAGGCCCGTACCCCACTAGGGGGTGCCCTTAGCGTGTAGTCGCTTAGTTTTGTAAGTTAAGCCCTGGCTGGAGGCCCTAAATTTATTTAAGGCACTTCACAGGCAAGCCCGGTTAAGCAGTCGACAACCTTCTAGGTTGACCTGCGAGATGCCATACACAAAAAAAAAAAAAACAAGCATTGAAAGTGTTACATGCACAAGCTTGTTACAACTACTTTAAAATCTTGCCAAGTTATGAACGACTATATCTGAATACAATTAATTTATAAGTGAGGATACCCACCTGACCAGCCCTAAAGAATATCTTGGTGGCTCCAAACTGGTACTTGTCGGGGTCTTTGACGTGCCGCGCGAGTATCCGGCCGCAGGTCGCTTTGATGTTGCCGCGGTCTATCTCCTTGTGTAAGCAGAGGAGACGGTACCTGAGGAATAATGTACGGTCATTGATTGGATCACCTTAAGAGCCTTCCTATATGATGTATATGATGTAATGCCTTCTCTATATGAGACGAGGCCTGTGCCCAGCAGTGGGCCAATATATAGGCTGATGATGAAGGGCCGTCCATCCGGGTATACTCGGATTTGTTCTAGTTTAGAGGGCGTCCGGGCAGGGTTTTCAAAGAGCGTCCCAAAAACCTGGACACTTTTTGGGACCGGGTTCCACCTGATATCCGATTCGATTGATTAAAACAAATCATTAAAACAGTGTCCGGGGAAAGAAGGTGGAGTTTTTAGATTTAGTCCGGGGTTGGCAAATAAAGTGATGGCAGCCCTATCAAAAATAAAAATTATATTTTTATTTTACTTAGGCCTCCAAATAAAAAACTTATGGAAGGTCAAACTAGGTGCAGGGTTCCAAGGAGACCCTGGGACCTATGGAGAAGAACCGGCAAGAAACTTGAAATTATTTGTTACTAGCTGCCCGGCGAACCTTATTCTCAATTTGGTGCAGTCGTTCAGAAGTTATGCGCATACATACATTGCGGCGATTCACTTTTCATACTAGCGCTCCGCCCCGGCTTTGCACGGGTGCAATGTAGATATATAGATTTTCTACTAACTATGCATGTTTTATACATACGAACCGTCCTCTTGAACTACTCTATCTATTGCTGAAAACTGCATTAAAATCCGTTTCGTAGTTTAAAAGATCTAGGCGTACAAACAGCGTGAACGACTTTGTTTTATACTATGTAAAGATAAAGATATAGATAGATTAAGCGACCATTTAATACACAATCTGACTTGAATACATACCTATGGAAGAAGTCTTGGTATAGCCATCTGGATGGGAAACCAGCTGCAGATATCCTAATAGTCTCCAATACTCCACAGGCCCTGAAAATAATTAAGAAATAAGTACATATATTGCGCAAATCTTGCGCAAACCGTTAGTCGTTTAGCGCAAAAAAGGAAAGTTTTTTTTTTACTTTTTCTACATGGGAAAACTCAATATTACTATAGAAACTGGGTTTAAAAAAACCGGCCAAGTGCGAGTCGGACTCGCGCACCGAGGGTTCCGACCATTGGAAAGAAAAAATAAAGTGGCAATTATCTTGTTTTTTTCCGACCGCATAATTAAGTTTGTTTGTAGAGGAAAATTGCTGATTACTTAAAAACTACCAGCTAGATCTCGTTCAAACCAATTTTCAATGGAAGTTTGCATGGTAATCTACATCATATATTTTTTTTAGTTTTATCATTCTCTTATTTTAGAAGTTACAGGGGGGGGGACACACATTTTACCACTTTGGAAGTGCCTCTCGCGCAAACTATCCAGTTTAGAAAAAAATGATATTAGAAACCTCAATATCATTTTTGAAGACCTATCCATAGATACCCCACACGTATGGGTTTGATGAAAAAATAATTTTTGAGTTTCAGTTCTAAGTATGGGGACCCCCAAAATTTATTGTTTTTTTTTCTATTTTGTGTCAAAATCTTAAAGCGGTTCACAGAATACATCTACTTACCAAATTTGAACAGTATAGTTCTTATAGTTTCGGAAAAAAATGGCTGTGACATACGGACGGACAGACAGACAGACAGACATGACGAATCTATAAGGGTTCCGTTTTTGCCATTTGGCTACGGAACCCTAAAAACCAGTACATATTCCATTCAAATCCATCTCAAAATCTTCATAGGCGTTTAGCTACTTTATTTTTTTATTTATTTTTAATCGAGTTCAAAAAGGTGGAGTTCTATGTTCAGCTATTCTATTTTATTATTTAAGCTTTACTATAAGATAAAAAACCGGCCAAGTGCGTGTCAGGCCACGCGCAGTAGGGTTCCGTAGTAGGAGTTAGTTAGTCGACTATAACTCTGTAACCGGTTAAGCCTACTTCGCCGTTATAGTTTTCCTTGTAAGTTCATTACATGTACGACATCTGTGATTTTTTTCACATTTTTCATTCGGGTAACTCGTATCGAACAAAAATTTGCACTGAAAAGCTAGATATTTCGCAAATGGCTCGCTTAACCAAAGAATGGTCTTCACACACCCAAATACCTATCTAACGATACCCCACACGGAGGGGTACGCGAGAAAAAAATATTCATCACCACTTTACGTGTTTGAGAGCTACCCTAAAACTTTCTCGACGTGATCAATATACATATCGATACCAAATTTCAGCTTTCTAGTATCAGGAACCTCGGAGCTATGCCGCGGACAGACAGACAGACAGACGGACATGGCGAAACTATAAGGATTCCTTGTCGGACTACGGAACCCTAAAATTAAAAAATAAATTTCCACAGTCGGTTGCACCAAAAAAATATGCTGTTACTTATACGTGAAACGGAAGAACTGTCAAAATGGAGAATAAAATTGAATAATTTTGCTATTATTTTATGCTTTTCGTTTAAATATTTACGATATACTATGTTAACTTAATTATTATATCTACGTTTTGATATCAAAAAATAATAATTAAAACTATGCTAATTATTGATATCATGTTTTGTGATATTCGTAAAAGTATAAAGTTTAAATGATAAAAAATTTGGTGCAACCGGCCGTTAATCTGTTAGTTAAATACGCAATACCTCATACCTGAGCTGGTTGACGGCTCTCGCACTATCAAAGGTAAAAGGCTCCTTGGTATCATTCGGCTTAATGCAGCGCACGTAGTGAGGAGTTGTGGCCGAGAGAGTAGACATGAGTGCTGAGAGGGACTGCCGGAACTGGGAGCCTACTGTCTGCTTCTGACCCGAGGCACGACGGGGAGGTTGCTGTGGGAGGAACGAGGTTATTAAGGTCATCATCTGCCTAGCCTTTTCCCAACTATGTTGGGGTCGGCTTCCAGTCTAAATCGGATGCAGCTGAGTACCAGTGTTTAACATGGAGTGACTGCCTGACCTTCACAACCCAGTTACCGGGTAACAAGGTACCCCTTGGTAAGACTGGTTGTCAGACTTTCTGGCTTCTGACTACCAACGACTGTCCAAGATCTACAAATGACAACCGGGACTAACAGCTTAACGTGCTTTCCCAGGCACGGAGGAGTTTCGCTATGACATAGTTGGTCACCCATCCACGGACCGGCCGCCAAGCGCAGCTTAACCTTTGATCGATCGACCCGTCTTGCTGTTACTTAGCCACGAGCTACTCTATGTATATATAAATGTAAAAAAAATAAAAACATGACTGATAGATAAACACACATGTGGTTCTAGAAGTATTAAATTTTGCCCAAATGTTCCTTAAATGACGAAAATGTGCTCTAAGAAAGTTTTTTCTAAATCCAACCCCTAAAGGGGTGAAACAATACAAATAATCAACTTACAGTCAAACTAGTGAGCGGCACAGAGGGAGTGGTCCTCCTCTTAGAGGGGGGAGGCAGGGTGTTAGAGGAGGGCTGTTCCTGCGACCTGTCCGCGAACATGGCGTGGATCAGCCGGCAGCTGGTGGCCGACTTGATGCACTCCAGTTGTTCCTCTGATACTGTGTCCCTGTTCTTCTCAAGGAAACCACCTGATTGGTATTCTACGTCGTCAGCGAAATGCTTGATGATGAAGGCTGGAAAGGAATGTTATGCTTGTATTAGTAAAAAGGGGGTGACCTGTACGCTTAAGTCATGTGTAATGCATTAAACTCATACTAGCTTTCGAAATGCGAAGGTTTTAGAGGGTGTATGTAGGTATATGTTTGTTACTCGGTCACGCAAAAACTACCGAATGGATTTGGATGATATTGGTGCTAAGACAATGATGAAGATGATGATGATGATAATGATGACGCTGATCACCATGATGATGACGATGATAATCATGATGATGATGATGATGACGATGATGATGATGATCATGATGATGACGACGATGATGATGATCATGATGATGACAACGATGATGATGATCATGATGATGTAGATGATGATGATAATCATGATGATGACAGACAACGATGATGATCATGATGATGATGATCATGATGATGTCGATGATGATGATAATCATGATGATGACGGACGACGATGATGATCATGATGATGACGATTGATTATTATTATGACGATGATAATCATGATGATGATGATGACAATGATGATGATGATTATGATGATGATTATGATCATGATGATGATCATGAGGATGTTGATGATGATAATAATCATAATGATGACGGACGACGATGGCTATCATGATGATGACGACGATGATGATGATGATCATGATGATGATGACGACAATGATGATGATCATGATGATGATGGCGATGATTTTAACACGATTATAATGATGATGATGACGATGCCGATGATGATGATGTAATAGCATAAAGTGTTACCAGCATTCCCGAAGCGCGGCTTGGTGAAGTGCTTGTATCTGGCGCAGGCCTGGTGCAGCTTGGCCACGAAGCCGGCGTCGCTGCCCTGCGGCACGCGGCACTGCTCGTCCAGCAGCGCCAGCACGCCCAGCCGGTCCTCGATCAGGTCGATGCACGGCTGGTTGTCGTAGAACTCTATCATCTCCCATGATATCTCCTCCTGTGGCAGAACGTTTAAAATAGTAAGAGGATTTCTTCGATGACTGTCGAAACTCAAAATTGCTTCGGGTTCAAGAAGGCTGAAACTAACGGAGACTTGAAGAATACTGAGCCCTGAGCGCTTTGGACATTTAGGTTGTCACATGAGCGTCAAGTTATATTACCTTTAAGCCACGTCCGCACAGACAGGCGGCGTCAAGCGCGCAGTGCGGCCGGTCGCGAACATTCTAGGACGTTCGTTTTACTAAGCTACTCGCTAAGTGACTCGCTAAGCTATAGGCGCCTTACGGCCATATCGATCATTTCCAACATAACCTGGAAGACTTTAAGTCAAGAGCGAGCGCGCCTTCATCAGGATGGCAGACCACTGCTAGGGCCTCAGAAGTGACAGTCCAGGCCGAAGGGAAGAAGAAGGGTTGGGCGGAAGGGAGTGTCAGACTCTTACTAACTAAAACCCATCCATGTTCCTTCCTCAGCCCTTTGTTCCGGGGTCGCAGTAACTCTTTCGAACATCCCGCAGCCCCGGATAATACACATACTTAAAATCAGGTCTTAACTTCTTGCACCAAATATTTTCCCTTTTTTTATAGACCAGTGTAATATAAAGATCAATTTTACTTTCGATATTGTCACAACACTACTTCAAGCATTAAAAACTACCAAAAAATGAAACAGCAATAAACCTTAATATACTCGTCCTGCTCTAGCTTGAAGACGTGCGAATTGAACTGCTGCTGCAGCTTCTCGTTCGCGTAGTTGATGCAGAACTGCTCGAACGAGTTGATCTCGAAGGTCTCGAAGCCATAGATATCAAGCACACCTGTTAAATTATTTATTTATTAATTATTGTTTTGCCCGGTTTCATCCGTATCCTGGGGGAACTGCTTCACGCACACGGATAAAAACTATCATATGTCCTTCCCCAGGTCTTAATGTCACTCCTTACCAAATTTCACCTAAATTGGTGGAACCTTTTTACCGTGACAGCATAACAAACAATACTCAATTCTTTAAGTTTTTTTACTAGTAACAGATTTTTCACGCGGTTCCGGTAACAGCAAGAGATAGCCCTAGCACGTGTACAAGCCACGCGAATTATTCGCTGTACATTCGCTTCGCCCATGCATCGCGCGCGGAATTTTAATACCAACTGCTATCTTGATAGCAGTAACGGCCTAACGTCCCAGGCACGGGGGTGTAACACTATCAACTTCCTGACTCCGGGCTGATTTGTGAGTGTTGTCCAAAATCCACGATGTATTAAAGATTTTAAAACAAAAAAAAATACTTTTTTTCATTTATAAAACTCACCAATAAAATGTTTTTTAGCATGTCCAGTGTCCAACGCTCTGTTGACAGCGTGTACTAGCCACGCGAATAATTCGCCGTACATTCGCTTCGCCAACGCATCGCGAGCGAACGACGCTCTTTGTACGTCCATTCGAGATACTATGACCTAGAGAGATAAATTAAATTATATATAAAGTAAAATGGCAGATTGAAAAGTATTTTTTTCAAAGTCTTCCAAAACTTTCTAAGTGTATCTTAGACACCACTGACTTGAGGGAAAACATCGTGAGGAAATCTGGACTAAAAAGTCTGAAATCACCAATTCGTTTTGAGCAAGCGTGGTGATCAATGCTCATGCCTTCTCTGTATAAAAAGACCCTTTTCCCAATAGTGGGATAGTAAATGGTTTTTAATTTTATATTAATAGAATATTTTATTGTTTTTTTTTCTA
Source organism: Pyrrhia umbra (assembly GCA_963891755.1). NCBI lineage: Eukaryota > Metazoa > Arthropoda > Insecta > Lepidoptera > Noctuidae > Pyrrhia > Pyrrhia umbra. The sequence continues at coordinate 2,205,170 of OY982944.1, forward strand.
ATTGTTTTAAGTAAATGTTAACAATTCCTATAAATAAATATATTATGTTATTAATTTGCGTGTTTTTCACTTTAAAGATACCTTGAAAAAAATAAACTCCTTTTTCGAACTTTGACATATAAAAAATCTTAATATTACTTAATTAGTTTTTTTATATGTATGTGTAATGTGTTCTTATTAATAAACGTAATATTATATTTACCTCGTGTGCGGACGCTATCCGTCGGTGGGTGAGCCAACGAGATAACTCGGCCTTCGATATGCCCAGCAGTGAGCAAACGATGGACAAGTGTTTGTCGTTGGACTGAAAAGGAATTTAAACTGTTAAACTACAAGAGTCAATTTTGTTTGATGAAGATTTTGAAATCATGAATTTAAAGCAAGATTCAAACCTCATATTGATAAGCCGTTCCTTTTTTGTCCAGAGGAATATTCAAAATTTCTACTATAGATAATAAACTACAATTTTAAGTTTAATTATCATATCTAACTTGGGCGTCTACCACTCTATTCCCATATTCTTAACAAATCGTATAAAAATTTGTTTTGTAGCTAAAGATTGCTATCAAACTGTTTTGTCCCCTTCTGTCAAACTTCATTGTAACTATAGTAGTAGTACTTCCATGCCCTCCCGACCCTAGCTCGACGAGCCAGCCCGCGAGCTGAGCTAATAGCTTTAAAATTCCCGATTATAATAATCATAATTTATTCTGATCCAGCCTGTCCCTTGCTGTCCTCCCCCAGCGACGCCCTAAGCCGAGGCCCGTACCCCACTACCAAGCCAGCGACTACACGCTAAGGGCACGTGTAGTCGCTTAGTTTTGTAAGTTAAGCCCTGGCTGGAGGCCCTAAATTTATTTAAGGGACTTCACAGGCAAGCCCGGTTAAGCAGTCGACAACCTTCTAGGTTGACCTGCGAGATGCCATACACAAAAAAAAAAAAAGTAGTAGTACTGTAGTGTAACTAAAAAAAGCCGGCCAAGTACGTATCCTTACGGTTCCGTATTACGTTTTAGTTAGTCGGCTATAACTCTGTAACCGGTTAAGCCTACTTAGCCGTGATAGTTTTCCTTGTAAATTCATTACATGTGCTACGTCTGTGATATTTTTAAAATTTTTAGGGACTGGCATTTTATTTTGGATTATGTCTAAAAATTATTCGGGATGCCTGTCTTGCAATGGGATTGGCTTCAGACTTGCTCAGGTATGCCGACTTCGGAATAGTATTTGTCACCGCATTTTACATTTACCCTGGTGGTATATAGTCGGAGCAGCGCGGAGACTTTTATCACTAGCTTTCCTCCAGCAGCTTCGCCTCAGTGGGCTATACGAATTCAAATTAAAAATGACAGTTTCATACAAATTTCGCCCCACTTTTTCACCCCCTTAGGGGTAGAATTTCGGAAAATCCTTTCTTAGTTCTTTCTTCCTTCTAGTTTCAGGTCTCTCAGGACAAAGTATTTTATATGTATAGAAGACTAGCTGTTTCCCGCGGTTTCACCCGCATCCCGAGGGAACTACTTAGCGCACCCGGGTAAAAAGTAGCCTATGTTGTTCCTCAGGGTCTATTCTATCTCTGTACCAAATTTCATTTATATCGGTCCAGTAGTTTTGGCGTGAAAGCGTAACAGACAGACAGACAGACAGAGTTACTTTCGCATTTATAATATTAGTAAGGATAGATGACATAGGCTGTTATTACTGACACTGATATAGGCGCCGTCGTCTGCGTCGTCAGCGGGCGGCGCGTCGGGGTCGCAGGCGCTGAGCTCCACGTTCCCCAGGTGCAGGATAGTCGACAGGATCGTGAACATGTCCTGCTGCTCTGTCTCTGTCACTCCTGGAACAAATAAATAGTAAGTGAATTGAGTTGGAAAATTTGTGACGTCTCGTCTATTGTAATATAAAATTTATGGGAGAAATGCGTTTTGACAGCTCATAACATAGATCTATATGTTACTAAAGGAACTAGATCTGCAATCACCAAGCAAATGCGTGCCATGAAAGTTTGAGCCCCCAGCCACAATTCATGTCATCTGTCAGCTATGGGTTTTAAACAGACAGTCAGACAATTTCACATGTATAATACTAGTAACGGTACTATAGTAATCAGTCATATTCTTGTCTTTTCAAACAAGTACACGTCAGCTAGTACCTAGTACCTACCTAATGTGGTGAGAGCAGTTCTCGTCTCATTAAAAGTCTTTAAGTCATCAACCCCGTCTATATTCGGACTGCCGCCTTGGTTCAAATAGTGGAACGAGTCTTGATGATCTGAAACAAAAGACAACATATTACTTGCTGATCGAAAACCACATACAAATCAGGATCAGTAGTTTTTGAGAAAATCAGATGGATATAGAGACACATACGGGTTGAATACATAACCTCCTATTTTTGAAGTGGGTCATATATTAACAATATTTGAAATGACTAATGGCGAAGGAAAATATCGTGAGGAAACCTGGACTTAAAAGCCTTTTTTTTCGGATACGAAATCCTCAAATAAATGACTCCCTCCCGTCGTGGGTGGGGCGGGAGGGAGTATCAGACTCTTACTGACTAAAACCCATCCATGTTCCTTATATATTTATTTATTATTATTTATTTTTAAATTCAAATTCTGTTTTTTTCTTTTTTGAATTAGAGAGAGAAGGAAATAGAAGATGACAAACTCACCTAGTTGTAGTTCAGGCATATGCCTAGCAGCAGCGCAGAGCTGATAGAAGACATGGTAGTTCCTCTCACCAGCGCTTTGGTACACAACCCTGGACTTCTCCAGCAAATAGGTTCGCATACTCGCACCGGATATCCGGTACACGTTGTCAAAGTGTATCTCTATGAATTTCCCAAATCGGGATGAGTTGTCGTTGCGGGTAGTTTTCGCGTTGCCTATGGCCTGAAATGAGGAGTGGACAACTTAAATGAGATGATAGCAATGACATTAATAAATTCAAGTATTTCAAATCTTTATCTATACTAATGTTATAAAGAAGAAAGATTTGTTTGTTTGTTTGTTTGTAGGGTTTTAACTCAAAATATACTCGACCGATTTTAAAAATTCTTTCACCGTTAGAAAGCTTCATCTTTACGAAGTGTCATAGGTTATATTTATTCGCCTGGCCGGAGGATCCTTCCTTTTCTATTGAGGGCCCTCACACAGTGTTCCTCTATTACCGGTTTTGATGAAACTTAGTAATAATCTATTATAAGTTCTATATGCAAGTAAAGTTATTAACACACCATAGTTATAGTTTATAGTGCATGTGATGCTTACCCATAAAAAAATTTGACACTTGTCTACTATTTAATTTAAGTAATATTGTAATTGTATTAGGGCTAAGGCCCAAGTTCACCGACAAGATAACGGTCCGATTAACTTAAAACAGCTGTTTACCATATATTCAAACTTCCAACTTTCGATGGGTAACGTATTATTTGAGATTTTTATTCCTGAAACGGTCGATTACCAAACCAGGGTTGAACTAGAAGTGGGTAACACGAAAATTCCAGCTTCCTGGATACAAAAAAAAATTGTTTAACGGGCCGATTACGTAACCGGCTGTCGGTAAACTTGGCTCTAAGTTCACCGACAGTTAGTTATATAATCGGCCCGTTAAACGAAAACCATTTTATCCACGACGCGGGAATTTTCGTGTTGTCAACTATTTGTTCATCCCCAGCTTGGTAATCGACTGATTTAGGAATAAAAACCCCAAATGATAGGTAATCCATCGTATGGTAGAAGTTTGAATTTATCCTGAATAGCTGTTGATCGGACCGTTATCTTGTCCGTGCACTTGGGCCTTAGTGTTAACAATTGTTGGTGAGCCAATAAATGAAATAAATAAGACACCTTACCTCCATGATAGGACTGGAAGCCAAGACCTTCCTCTCGACCTGCGTCTCGCTGGCGTTGCCGCCCACCGCCGCGAAGTATCGCATCGCGTATTTAGCCGACACCGTCTTACCGGCCCCGGATTCACCGCTCACTGAGAGAGAAAATAATAATATTTAACATGATGTATACAAATAAAAATAAACAGGCCAAGTGCGAATCGGACTCGAGTACCTCAGTTCCGTACTTTTGAAAAGAATATCATCTATACTAATATTATAAAGAGGAAAGATTTGTTTGTTGGTTGTAGGGATTTAACTCAAAAACTACTGGACAGATTTAATAAAATCTTTCGCCATTAGAAAGCTACATCTTTATGAAATGTCATAGGCTATATTTATTTCCAGAAATAATTAGGGATCGATACTAAAACTTGAATAATGTAATCCAAGGTGTAAAAAATTGTCCATGCGGGCGAAGCCACTGGCGGAAAGCTAGTATTTAAATAAAAAAAAACAGGCCCAGTGCGAGTCGAACTCGAGTACCTAGGGTTCCGTACTTTTAAAAAGAATATCATATTGTATACGTAATAAAGTAGCAATAACCTTTTTTTCCGACCGCATAAATAAGTTTGTTTGTAGAGTAAAATTGCTGATTACTTAAAAAATGCTATACTTAGGATCACAGTTTTATTTTTTCTGTAATTATTACAGGCTTTTCTGTACTCTAAGCTTCGAAGATAAGGGAGGGAACGGTAATTTTCAAAGACTATATAACCACTTGACTGCGCATACAGTGCCCCGATGCACGAAAACTATTAGCGATTTGTCGCCTATGCAGAGAGTACACTACTAGTAACCACTTTAGTTGTGTCCAAGGATTAGACCTGTAAGCACGCTAAATTAATTTAAAAAAAATCAAGTTTTATGCAATTATAAAGCATTAAAATGCCTTCATGCGCGGTGAAATGGTGTGGGAAACATTCCAAGATATCTAATTACAAAAAGGATGGCATAACTTTTCATCGGTAAGTAAACAGTAAGAAATATTTTTATTATATAATCTGATTATGAGCCACCGCGGGGGTCTTGTTAAAATGGTCGTTGGGTGATCGAAGCACACGGTTGAGCCGCATGTTGATGTCTTTTGGAAAAGTCTCGTTCTTTCACTAGACAATTCTAATGCTTGTATCTCTTTCTATCCCTTTGTATTTTTATCGTAAAAATCTGTGCTGTTACCTTTAATGGCTGAAGTCAATATCGATAATAATAAAATTAAAATTAATATTTTTTTATATTTTTATAATTAGTCTTCGTAATAAAAAAAACTGTTTACTTTTAACTTAGTCGGCGTAAGCAAAATACATTGATAAAAAAGTGCATAAACGCTACCACTCAATGAATCAGACGAGTTGTGGAGGGGAGCGGCTTTTATAACAACGCAGCGAGCGACAAGAGGTATTGCGACTCTAGCAAGCGCACCATTCACAACTCTTGTATAGTGTTAATTTTGATAATTGTTAATTTACTTTAATTACGTTGAATTGTTATTAATAAACTTGTTGTATGTCAATATTTTCTTATAAAAATATAATAAGTCGGCTCTCCCTCGCCAATATCTGCATCGGAACCTTCCTGTTCCGATGTAAATGTTTTCATTTTAGATTTCCGAAGATTCCGGAACTTAAATAAAAGTGAATAGATACTACTAATAGATAATACCGATTATTTTATTAGATCGGTTTTAAAATAATTGATCGGGTATAATTTATTCCCGGATATTGATTTTCATCAATTTGAAATAGAATCAACAAATCAACTAATTGAATTAGCAAGATGCATAATTCAGAAATATGTAGATGCTCGTTTATCATTTTTTACAAAAAACAATCAGGACCCTAAAACTTTAATTCGGAAAACATATTATGTACCAAATTAATTCATTTTAAAAATCAATAATAACAGGATATTTTTTTTTATTTGTAATTGATTTTTTTTTATTTGTTTATTACAGGTTGGTTTTAAATTATTTACAATATATACATTCATTGATTAAATACTATTTGATAAGATTTTAATTGAGTATTTTTCTTAATGTTAAAATCCATTTTATCGATATCGTCTATTTTCCCTTAATCAAGCACAGCAGCCCTAATGGTAGGCGTCTGCGCAGTTTGACCTTGAACCGACCAATTGCAGCCGCGCATTTTTCCTCGTCCCCCGGCCCGCAGTGGTGAGTTGTGTTCTTAGAAGAAATCGGCCTATAAGCTCTCTAGTGGATAATTTCTCTATGGTAATTTTTTTGTGCGGATCTCATTATAATTCGAAAATTACAAGACGATAGAAGATTTTACAACTTTTTTCATTTGCATTACGCATGAACAATTTTTAAGCTATTGCATAGCTTTTATCGCGGGCCTTGTGCACAGCTTCTATCGCGGGCCTTGAGCGTGGAGACCGAATCCAGAAATTCCGTAACGAAAAAAAAACCTAACACCCCCCCACCCGACCGGCACAACGGTGATACTTTTTAGTTTTGCCATCTATCGATGAATAACAGAACTTTTAATGACTTTTTGACATATCACGCTTGTCTCTTTAGTTCAGCAACTAGCCTCTAGGTGGCATTGGTTGTATCGGCGTTATTTATTTATATTTAACTAGTGGCCCGCCCCGGCTTCGCACGGGTAGGTAGTCTTTGTTTTTTAACCGATTTCAAAAAAGGTGGTTCTGTGTTTGACCGGTATGCATGTGTTTGTATGTCCCCGATTTTCTCAAAAACTACTGATCTGAATTGGATGAGAGTTGTCGTTCTTCAAATGCATAGTTTTCAAGAAAGGTTTTAGTACAATATATATTATTGGGATCTGTTGAATTTCTTCGTAAATAACCAATGGAACTCTTCAATTACTAATAGCAAAGGAACCACGATTGCTGCGATCGTATGCCTGTGATTGTTTTCACTGTTCTATAACATAACAACACACGTCTATGCTTTAAAGGAGAAAACAGACATATAGAGTTCACCCTTATTAAAGGTGATGAACATTTGTCTAGACATTAGGATATTGTAATTTATCTAAATTACAATCTGAGCCACTAAAAAGAGAACTGAAAAACTTTTTTTCAAAAAACAACTGGCTTGGAACACAATACAAATTTAAAAATAACTAATAGACATCATTCTAGAAGTCGGTGTCTCCAATTAGGTATTGTGTATTTGCATTCTATTTTTGCAAAAAAAAAAATGTTTTCTTTTAGGAATGAAAAATCATGTCCCGAGTCTTCCCGCTTATTAGGCCCGTCCTAATCCTTACCGGACGGTTAGCCACTTATTGCTCAAAGTCTGCAGGCCGGACCTACAGTGGCCTGGAGTCGATTCCTGGCTCCAAATGTTGATGACTTGGCTGGGGCGTGAGATTTGTCTCTCCCTCACGCAACCCGCTATCTCCTTTTCCAGCATGACTGGTTAGCATTAGAAGGTGACTGCTTCCTATTCCCACTCTCTTTGTACCATGGTTTGAACCAGGGCCGAAAGTGAGAGATCGCCGCCGCCCAAGTGGGGCAGACCTCCACCGTATGTTCCACCGTGACCTCCAGGTGATCCTCACAGTGTCGACACCCCGACATTTCCACTCGCTTGATTCGATCCAGGAACCTCCCAAAATAACCGTGTCCAGTGAGAACCTGCGTCAGGCGTAGGCATTGGATCTGCGGTAGGTCAAGATGCCGTGTGCCTCCTTAGCCACTCCGCGAAGAGAGGATTTAACGCCACAACAATCCCCACGCAGGTTCATCCGTGGCCTTATGATTTGTTTATTAGCAAAGGGAATTCTAGATTCTTAATTTCTGAAGTGTGGAATAGAATGAATTCAATGGAAAGCGCAATTTTTTTTTAGATTATAATTATCCCGCTCTTATGTATGAAAAGAGGCCCTTTTCATACATGGAACGCATGGGCATTAATCACCATGGAATAACATCTACACATTATGACTTGAAAGCGCTTACTTTTAACAAATTCGTAACTTAATTCTTGAAGCCGTTAAGGTGAAAGATATTATAATATAATATCAACCAACAAAAAAAAAATAGTAAAAACCAATCTCAAAAAAAGAACAAAAATATGTGGGATTTGAACTCGATGTAACCGATTCGCATGATCATGAATACAGCCCCTCCACTACAGCGCTCCTTGACATTTTAGGTAAAATTGACATTCTAACACAACGTGTTTTCAATTTGAATTACTGCTTATCTTCTTTACAAACGGGCGTGATGATTTTCATGTCAAAGATAATAGTGAAAATGCAATTATAAAAACTTGATAGGTCATCCCATTACAAACTTATCTCAATACCTTACTGCTCATTCCCCATAATATTTAGTGTGATGATTTGTAGCCTAAAACTTGAACCGATTCATAACAAACATCTTTGGTGAATTTCAAGTAAAACTGTTCAGACCTTTTGGCGTAAAGCTAAAACAGTTTTTTTTTCTTACAAACTTAAAATCATAATTTTTCACCCTAGGGCTAAAATCTTGAAAAACTGTGAAACACGTGTTTAATTATTTTCTTTTTAGAGTGTCCCTACAAAATTTGAGTTTAATCGAATAAGAAATAAAACTTACTCCATACAAACTTTCAAGCCTATTTTAATATACTTAGGGTCGGAATTTCCAAAAATCCTTTCTTATTACTTGTCTAGGACATAAAAGGTACCTCCTGTCCAAATTTCATTACTCTAGGTCCAGCCATTTCGGCTCCACGTTGATGAGTCAGTCATTCAGTGTATGAGGTTGTCATTTTATATAATAGTATAGATTATAATTGCATAAGTTGATCAAAAATGCTATGCAATAGCTTTACCGCGGCAGTCCCCGAGTGCCACACGTCTTTTTTTTTATAACTGTTCCAAATTGCAAGTCGATAGCATTAGTAGTTCCTGAAATAATCAGCTGTGACAGACGGACAGAGAGAAGTGAAACCATAGGGTTCCTTTTAACCATTTTTTGTACAGAACCCCAATTAATCGCCGAAAACATCGTCTCGAGTTTGATCCCCGGGCCGAAATAACTTTGAGGAAAAATGTCACACCAGGTCACATTGGTACCAAAATACATATGTTAAGTTTTTGTCTGTTTGTTCCAGCTAATCTCTCCAAAAGGACTGGATCGATTTTGATGGAACTTTCACTGGCAGATAACAGACTTTGTTTGGGGTAACTTTCGGCTTAATTTTATCTCAGATAAAAAACTGGGATCATGGTCAGCAGTCACACTTGGAACTTACCAATAATACTCTGATCTCTTCTTTCCCTCTCTAACTTGGTGTATGCCTCTTCTGACACGGCGAAGATGTGCGGATCTAGATCACCCATCGCCTGGCCGCGGTAAGCCATTATTGTTTCATCACCTAAAAATTTACAATATTATAAGTTACATAAGTTTTGAAAAGTGTATCCATGGAGTTTCTTGCCGGTTCTTCTCCATAGGACCCACTACTTGGAACCGTGCAACTAATTTGACCTTTCATAAGTGCTTTATCTTGACTTTTGACTTTAAATATACAGACAAACAGTCTTATTCTACAAATCGTCGTTGCGTGTGCAGTACCGCGAAAGAGCAATTTGTAAACACCGCGTATCTGATTTTTCACTATATTACAGGAGGCAGAAAAAACTTAATATTTAATCGACTGTAATTTTATCGACTAAACTTTATAGCAACGTTTTGCGAAAACTTAACTGTAGTACTTATATAAATTCTGTGACGTTTAAATAAACCTAGTCAGGTTAAAAATTAGTTAGCGCGATTTGTAGTTTTTGCGGCTTTTTCTGTTACACGGTATTAACAAACTGCTCTTTCGCGGTTTTGCACGCGCAACGATCAAATATTATAAAAGCGAGTTTTTTTTTATATTCGTTCTTTTTTGCATTTTTATTATAAAAATAGGATGTATGATTATAGTCTCATTGTTTATTACGCTTTCACGATTAAACTGATGAACCGATTTTGATGAAATTTGGTACGGAGATAGATAGAACCAGTCGTTTAAAAGCCACTTTTTATCCGGGGACGCGGGTGAAACCGCAGAAAACAAATAGTACTTTTTAACAGACTTCAAAAAAGAGGTTCTCTATTTGACCCGTATGTAGGTATGTTTGTATGTCCGCATATTTTTTTTATAAAACAAACTTACTAACCATAAATAGGTAAATCGTAGTAAGGATTGATGGCCACCAATACGATGCCGCAGTATGTGTAGATGGCGTTGCGATCGCAGAATCTGTGGACAAGAAATAAACATTAAAAACTTTAATTACTGTCCCACTGCTGGGCAAAGGCCTTATTACAAATGACACGAATATTCATCGGATTGCATCGGTGTAACTAGCTTGACGTTTCATAAGTGCCTGCAAAGACCTATTTGAAATAAAAAAAAATTTGTTGAGAGTTTGATTGTCGAATTTTGAATCGATTGTAATTAAATTTCATTGGAGATAGATTGAAATTTGTGTACATAGGATAATTTCTATCGGGATGCGTGAAATAGTTCCCTCGTGGATGCGAATGAACTCACGGAAAACAGCTACCTATATATAGTTTGTCTAAACTTCTACCTTTTAATTCAATTTTAATTAAAAAAATTACAGAGTTTCATACAAACTTTACCCCCCTTTTTAACCTCCTTAGGGGTAGAATTTCGGAAAATCCTTTCTTATCGGAAGCCTACGTCATTCAAAGAACACACCCTCCAAGTCTCTACGATCAGCGGTTTAGGCTGTGCGTTGATCCGTCAGTCATTCATTCATATAACTCCATTTGTCTAATATGTCTGCTGGACTCTAGTAGTCATTATATTTTAAACCTTATGTTGAATGACATAAGATTAATTTTTCGTTTTTCAAATATACTTACTAGTATTTTGAACTTTATGTCCATAAACACAAGATTGTTTTTTGTTTATTTCTTTGACTAACAAATGTGAGTGTGCCTCATATATTATGTGAATCAGTGTTTGTACAAGTGGCACGTTGTCAGATTGTGAAAATTACTAAAGTTTTAGAATTCTTGACCAGTTATTCATAAACTTAACACTTTTCCGCGGTTTTCGGTACTTCCATCTTGAAGAAACTGCTTCATATCCATCATCGACCTATTTGATATCCCACTGCTGGGCACAGGCCTCTTCTCACACAGAGAAGGCATGAGCATTGATCACCACGCTTGCTCAAGGCGGATTGGCGATTTCAGACTCTTAAGTCCAGGTTTCCTCACGCTGTTTTCCTTTACCATTAGTCAGTGGTGTCTAAGGTACACTTTATAATATTATTAATCTATACTTATAATAAATCTTTAGAGAGGTCAATTCTGTACATGAAATATATTTTCAAAATAACTATCAGGGGGTGATTAAGGATCGATACTGATGCCAAAAATGCAATCAGTAAATTTTTTGTCTGTCTGTCTGTCTGTATAAACTCTATAGAAACAAAAACTACTCGACGGATTTTAACGAAACTTGGTACAATTATTTGTCATACTCCTGAGATGGTTATAGTATACTTTTCATCACGCTACAATCAAGAGGAGCAGAGCAGTGAAGGGAAATGTTGTCATTTTGTTTAAACGCGCTAATCTCAGGAACCGCGGGTCCGATTTAAATAATTCTTTCAGTGTTAGATAGTTCATTTATCGAGGAAGGCTATAGGCTATATATCATCACGCTAAGACCAATAGGAGCGGAGCACTACTATTCCACGCGGACGAAGTCGCTGGCAGAAGCTAGTATTAAATATTGGCAATGTAGCCGAAAATGTGTAGCGGACTCTTTTCAGATAGTTCCTATGATACATATATTCTCCACGCTACACCTCTGATAAACATCCATCCATGTTCCTTCCTCAACCCTTTGTGTTCCGGGGGCGCGGTATCTGTTTCGGACATCTCGCAGCCCCGGCAGGGACCAAGGTTCTCACCTTGTTTTGTTTTGTATATGTTCAAAAACCTTGCACCGCTAAGCTGATCCCATTAGAGCAGCTATACTCAACCTGCGGCCGACAGTAAAATTGTAAACCATTTTTAATTTCGCGTCCATCAGATAAACTGTGGACCCACCGCGTAAGTAAATAGGTAACGACTTCATGTAAATAATAATATAGGCAACTAGTAAAGAGGACCGTATCCGCATTTCAGAGGAAAACTTATTAAGTTTTTTATTAAAACCTAAAAAATGTCTAGCGGCCCGCGACACCATGTCTGAAACGTTTTTGGGACCCCCAAATAAAAAAGGTTGAGTATGGCTGCACTAGAAAACACTACTAACGCTGAGGTATGCTAGGTAAACGAAGTGGTTCTATTGGTTCTCAACAAACACATTCCTCGCTACGTATCCTCGCATATCTCTGGTGGAAACTCAGCTTTAATAGGCCGTTACCACCTCTGCCTATCCCGCATAATACAAGCGTGATGATAAACTTTTCTATGATATTACAACGGCACGGATTTAACGTTTACAAACTATTGTACCATCACAAACATTATCAATCGTTATCAAACGTGATTCATGATTTCGTCATTCGCTTCGCGTTGTACGGAAATGAATATATCATTTATATATTATTATAACAGAAATGAACTAAATAATCCCGATTAATTCTGAAACGGGGGATATCCCACGATTGGCCCAACGGTGGGCGTTAATTCTAGAAAAGTTACCAAAGAATTCTTGCTAATATTATAAACTAGCTGTTTCCCGCGGTTTCACCCGCATCCCGAGGGAACTACTTAGCGCACCCGGGTAAAAAGTAGCCTATGTTGTTCCTCAGGGTCTATTCTATCTCTGTACCAAATTTCACTTATATCGGTCCAGTAGTTTTGGCGTGAAAGCGTAACAGACAGACAAACAGACAGAGTTACTTTCGCATTTATAATATTAGTAAGGATAAGGATTCGAAAGTAGCTCTGCAATACGCTTTCACGGTTAAACGGCTCAAACTATTAAGATAAAATTTTGTATGGAGGTAGCTTTTGTATTAGAGACTAGCTTTCCGCCAGCGACTTCGCCCGCGTCCGCTATACGAATTCAAATTAAAAATGACAGAATTTCATACAAAGTTTACCACTCTTTTTCACTCCTTTAGGGGTAGACTTTAGAAAAATCCTTTCTCATCCGATGGCTACGTCATACAAAGAACACACCCTCCAAGTTTCAGGTCTCTACGATCAGCGGGGCTGTGCGTTGATCCGTCTGTCATTCTGGACAAAGCATTTTATATGTATAGATAGGAAATCATCAAATGACTCCCCCCGCTGTAGGTGGAGCGGGAGGAAGTGTCAGACTCTTACTGACTAAAACCATTCCATGTTCCTTCCTCAGCCCTTTGTGTTCCGAGGGCGCGGTAACTCTTTCGATCATCCCGCAGGCTACGGCCCTTGGGAAGGGCCTAGTCACGTTTCCTGACATTTCTTTGCTAACTTACCTGACTCTAAGGTTATGCAGCACAGCTGGCTCGTGGAGATATGACAAGGATGTCAGGTCGTTCTGCCCGATGAGGAGCGAAGGGTTGCGGAGAGGAGGCATCTTGCCTTCATCTTTGATCTGTCGGGTAAGAAATACACATGTTACTAAACCCGGTATCCCCCTAAAGGCAGAGTCATCATCATCAGCCTATATATTGTCCCACTGCTGGGCACAGGCCTCTTCTCATACAGAGAAGGCATGAGCATTGATCACCATGCTTGCTCAAGGCGGATTAGTGATTTCAGACTTTTAAGTCCAGATTTCCTCACGATGTTTTCCTTCACCGTTAGTCAGTGACAGTGAAAAGAAATAAAATCTTCATTGATATCTTAAAATACAGCTTTTTAAATTGATACTTTTAAAACTAAAACTTAATATCTATGACATCAACTGACAAGACCTGTCAAAATATAAAACGTCATTTGTCATTTGAATTTTTGCCGCTTTATTCAACGATGTTACTTATTAAAAATACTAGTTAATTAAGGTATGTCCACGTCTTATGGGAGAATACCTGAGCATCTTCTTTGCCCCCCACTCCCCCCATTACGCCGCAGTATTCACTCAGCGACTTTAATTGGTTCATGAATATCAATAAATCAATCGTGATTGGTTGACGTGCTACTGACAATTTTGACATTTAAACAGAATATGACATCACGCATTTTTGCACCTAAAGGGGTAGGCAGTAAAGCAGCTTGCAAATATTATAATACAGAAAAACTGACACGTTTTTTCATGGCACTATTAAAAATATACCAAAAAATATCTATTCTTTAAAAAAATAATTTTAGACTAGATGACCCAGTGCATTTCGTATCACCTACATCTATCTTAACTTTTTCAAACCGTTTTAACCTTCCCTGAACTACGAGAAAAAAAACTATTTTAACACGCTTTTTATTAGCTCGGGTTGTATGTATGTATGTAGGTATGTATGTATGTATGTATGTAACGGAATCTTTGAACCTAATTTTCACTGGGTTCTAGACGTCTGATCAACTTGGAACTTTGCACACGTGTTAAGGGCCGATGACAATGCAATAATCCGAAAAAAAAAACTAAAAAAACACGCTTTTATTGCTGACCGAACTAAAAAATGGAAAATAAATAATAGTTTAAAAAAACACGCTTTTATTGCTGACCGAACTAAAAAGCAGAAAATAATTCAATTCAGAGTAAAAAGCGTGGGGTGCATTTTCCTATATTTTCATGACTCTCCTCTCATAAATGGTTGCCAATAGAATAGGTGTAATAATTAAAATATCAAGCACCCCACGCTTTTTACTCTGAATTGAATTATTTTCTGCTTTTTAGTTCGGTCAGCAATAAAAGCGTGTTTTTTTAGTTTTTATATACCTACTTAGAAGAAGATATACATGGGGGTAAATAAAAGTTATGTACTTTTTTGACCCCAAATAGTGTGGTTGACACCACAATTCAATTGACATACTTTTTTTTAATGTGCTATCAAAACGCGATGCCTCCATAGATTTTGTATGGCTATAGCTACCCGTGACGTCACTTATTTTCACTTTAATTTATAAACTACTAGCTGTTTCCCGCGGTTTCACCCGCATCCCGAGGGAACTACTTAGCGCACCCGGGTAAAAAGTAGCCTATGTTGTTCCTCAGGGTCTATTCTATCTCTGTACCAAATTTCATTTATATCGGTCCAGTAGTTTTGGCGTGAAAGCGTAACAGACAGACAGACAGACAGACAGAGTTACTTTCGCATTTATAATATTAATAATATAATAATATAATAATATAATATTAGTAAGGAAGTAAGGATTAGTAAGGATAGTAAGGAAGTAAGGAAGTACGGATAAGGAAGCAAGGACTAGGTGTTCCCGCGTTCCGAGGGAGCTACTAAACTCAGTAGTAGCCCCAAACCGTCTCCAAGGTCCCATCTATCACCATACCAAATTTAATCTAAATTGGTTTAGCTGTTTTACCATGAAAGTGTAACAAACAAACTCACTTTTGCATTTATAATATTAGTAAGGACTAGCTATGCCTCGCGGTATCGCCCATACTTTTTTCTTTCTTTCGAAAGAGTTACCCCATAACAAACCGGGCGTAGGAAAGAACATGGATTTTGTCAAACATGGTTTTTTAGTCAGTAAGAGTCGGACACTCTCTCCCGCTAGACTGTAAGTCTGAAATCACCAACCCACCCTGAGCAATCATGGTGATCAATGCTTGTACCCATTTCGTATGAGAAGAGGCCTGTGCCCAGCAGTGGGACAATTTATATTAATTTTAAATTATAGGCCAATGACGATGATGAAAAAGTTGTGGTGGCCTAGTGGTTAAGGCACTTGCCTCTCGTGTACGAGTGTGCGGGTTCGAAACCTGGCAAGTACCAATGTGACTTTTCTGAAGTCATATTATGTACTTTCTAAGTATATCTTAGACGTCACTGCCTAACTTAATTGGTTTGAAATCACCAATCCGCCTTGAGCAAGCGTGGTGATCAATGCTCATGCCTTCTCTGTATGAGAAGAGGCCTGTGCCCAGCAGTGGGACAATATATAGGCTGATGACGATGGAAATATTGATAGTATAGGAATAAAATAAATTTTACTAACCTTTATCTGTCGTATCTCCCCGGACTGGTCTATCTTGACGATGAGCACGCCAGACCGGTAGTCTGACGTCACTGTGGCGCTCTCCCATACTTTCTCTGGGTGCTCCACCCATATCCGGGCACCCTGGGAAAGAAAGATGATATCAATCAATATTAATACACCTGCCTCTCTCTCTTTCTGGTTGTTCCCTCAATGCTGAGGATCGTGACTGTATGTATCTTCTCCACTTGATCTGGTTCTGCGCCATATGTACCGCTCCCTGTATCTGGCCTTCAGTCACCTCCTTGAGTTGGTCCACCCATCTAGCTGGTGCTCTTCCTCTAGCGCACTTCCCCTCCATTTGTCCTAGAATGATGAGTTTCTCCAGGCCTGCCTAGACTACGGAAAACTACATAGGGGATGGGCGAAAGTCAAATCAGATCCATCTTCTATCTATTTAATCTATATAAATGGCAATGCAGGCAGGCTTTTGGGCAAAATTTTCATTGACAGTGATGCGGATGAATATTTCGATGCCTAATTTCTAAAGTATAATTTATTATTCTTGTGTTTTTATTATATAATTGTGAATATTGTAAAACAATACATATGAAATGCTTTGTCCTGAATGACTGACGGATCAACGCACAGCCTGCCAGCATGCTGATCATAGACCTTAAAATTGGAGGGTGTGTTCTAAGTATGACGTAGCCATCCAATAAGAAAGGATTTTCCGAAATTCTATTAATGTTTTCATTGTTCTCTATGGGTTAGAGGACAATACAAACATTCATTTTCATTTATATAGATTACTAGCTTCCCGCCAGCGGCTTCGCCTGGGTGCCCACAAATTTAGATTAAAAATGTCAGAGTTTCATACAAACTTTACCCCCTTAGGGGTAGAATTTCAGAAAGTCCTTTCTTATTGGATGCCTTTTTCCTTAACCATTCATCCAATTGTGATAAAACTTTGACGGGGTCCTTCTATGTTCTTCCACAAAGGTTTCTGGCCTAAAAAACCTGTGACATTACATCATAAGCTGGATGCATCTAGTCATTATATAAAAATTATCATTGGTTTTAACTTAAACAAAGAAATCATGACCTTGATTCTAATAGAATTAGTTATGATAATTAATAAATGCATTAACAAATGCATCAAATACATGCTTAGGTGTTTATGTATGTATGATATCATACAATCAAATTAATATTCTTTAAGTTTTTTTTTGTAAATGCAAGTGTCATTGCAAATGTAACCTTATATCTATGTTTATAAGATTGATTTTCCAAACTGAATATACATAATTTTAATGCATTCTAAATTTAAATCAATGTAGAGAGATATCAGATAAACATACATCTAAAATTAATTATATTTTGAAGAAACAACTAGATTATTATGTTGTTGACGATAAATGCCAATACTAACAAAATATGTTGCAAAAAATAAAACTGCAAATTATAAGACATTTTTTGTCATAAAGATAACAAAACATATGCATCAAATCAAGTGATAAGTTAATTTAATAACATATATTTATATCTCAAGATAATGATCAGTGTAGCATTTAAACAATTTGTATATGTATGTAATTTTCTTCATCATACACTGAGCACTCAAGTACTGTGTAATTGCAATTTAAATTATTCATGAGCAAAAAATATCTCACTAATCTAGACAGTAAAAGTGATTATGGTAATGTATTGCATTATCAACAAGATTATTTAAAAGAAATCATATTGATTTCCCATTAAATCGAGGTGTAATTCTGAAAAATTTAAAGAAAGAATGGGTCAGTGTTATGTTTGTTTAATGTTTTTGAAAATGGAACAGTAGGGCGAACTGCATCAACGTGAGGCCTGACGTCATCACGGAACTTGCAATATTCCTTGACACGCCAAATATTTATAAATGTTGCTAATTTAGCGATATCTGAATACACAAATTATAATGACGTCCCATTCAATTAAATGAAGAAGGTCAATCATCGTAAACACTCAACTGTCCTGATTATATTTAATTAATTACTATAGTTGAAAATTATTTTAACTAATCGCAGAATTAATCAATGAAATTATACTAGAAAAGTTTAATTGACTTCAAATTCTTAATTCGAATTACGACTACCAAAAAACAAAATACAATCAAATACATTTCACTTTAAATTTTACCTTCGTGTATAGCTCCTTCGTAGTCATGTTGATATTTTATTTAATGCTTGATTAATAGAATATATAATTAGTGTTATTTCATTATTTCACCACGGGTTCAGAACTTAAATGATCCATTTTAATAAAGTAAGGTAGATTCGAAATATGATTTTTCCGAATGCGAAACGTCACTGCAATGTTATTGACATTTTATTTTCAGTGTTATCAGTTTTTATCAATAACACAATAATAATAAAATTATAAATGCACCGTACTGTTTCCTTTCACACTGTGGGAATATTTCATGATTTCTAAAGGGAAGTGATTCTTATTGGAATCTAATTGTACGACAAAAACATTTGACAACAATACAAATCGAAAGTTACGCTTATCTATAAAATTCCCACGCTTGGGGCTGCCATGATAAAATATTCGGATCTAGGACAAATCTACGGTTCATTGCACGCAGTGTTATGAAAGGAATCGATCGATTATTAATTTTATTTTGATTTTCATAATGTCTGTAAACTTAGGAGCAAACTTAGAACATTAATTATTATTTAGCTGTGTACTTGGTATTTTCTTTTTTTATATAATGTATTCTGGAGTGCTGCAAGTAATTTATTAAGCCCAAAATTAATCCTGGACAAAACTTTTACTTTATTGGGTTCCGTAGTAGGTACTAAAACTTAGAAAAAAAAAGTCTATAATTTACAAATGATAGCAAAAAGTACCTTATGATACGCTATTCAAGCTTATTCCATGCAAAAGAAATCATTATTTCTGCGTAAACGCCTGTAAAAACTTTGATAGCAAGCTCTTACATGACTGCAATGAATTTTTGCGCAGGCGCTCTTTTATCTTTTTTCTACCTTTCTGCCTTAGAAAATGAACTATTATTTCGCACGAAAACATTTTTTTGGAAAACTTATGTTCAGACATACTTACTCGGTTATATTCATTGTACTGTACTCCGGGAGCACAAACTTCTTATATTTTCCACATAATCTTTCTCTATGAGGGGATAAAAAAGTGTGCGATTTCAACAACATGTGATGGTGATGAAATTATAATTAAAAGAGACAAAGGGATTATTCAAGATTTAAATACAATAAATGAAAGTAGATTTAAATATTTTTAAGCATTTATTTCTACATATTAACTCATTATTTCCCAGCCTTTATGATAGATAAATTAAACATTATTTTTTCCACGTAATTTAATATTTTATTATTAGCGGAAGCATCAATGTTGCAATGCTCGATAAAAAAATACCAAAAAATTAATATTTTCTACCACAATCCAAAAGTCAAATGCTATTGTCGTTACATGTTTGTGTTAATTAGAATTAGTTCACTTGTTTTCTTGAGACGGGAACCACGCCTGGCAAGCTTCTGTGGCAATCTCGCACAGTGCAGTAAAGGTCTTGCCACGTTGATCGTATTCTGTGAAAATAATTAGATTATTTTCAGCTTTATGATGCGAATAAATTTATGATTATTTTAACTGCCTGTAAAAAAATAGTTATTAAATAGTTTGAACATATGATTGAAGATACAAAATTATTCGTTTCATTAACATTCTAAAAGGCAGAGGAGGAGGTATATACTGTGTTGTCCCGTCGAACATTAATAAAGGATTTTGATTTCAGTCATCCGGTAGTTAGGTTAGTTATTATGTATGCTCATAAATTGAATTAGTAATATTAATAAATAGATTTTAAAAAACAAGTCTCTCTGATACCGTTGTTAGCAGAAATAGTAGACTTCGCGCTTCTCTCGATTACGTTTAAGTTGAGAATAATTATTATGCGGACAACTAATATAGAGTGCAGTGCTTCCAATAATAAATTGGGAAAGATACTTCAAAATAAGCCAGAGTCTATAAATGTTATTTACGCTAGATGGATTATGTACATCACATGGCTGGAAATTGATTAAATAATGACATAACCTAGCATATCAGTTTACGTATGAGAAGACATGCTATGTTAGCCCCATATAGAAATGATAATGATGGTTATAAACATACCAGTAGGTCCTCTCTTGCCAAACATGATGCCGTTCATCGGCGCGTTCTTGTAGTTGGCCTCGCTGACTTCAGCCAGAGAGAGTAGCACCACCACCACGCAGACGACGCCGATGGTGAAACGCAGCATGTCTCCGGACATCTAAAGGGAATGGTAAATATAAAATACTCCTGTTTTTTTTTTTCTAGAGAAAAGACATAACGTACACCTATATTTCATCAGTCTATTCTAAGTCCTATTATTTAATTAGTCTGTCTATGTCCATCAACAGGGGACCAACCCAGACTCCAAATGTACTGCTGAGAAATTTCTAATTTGCTGAGAAATCTACCAATATATTGATCAACTATTCCCAAGACTTCGTAAGCTAGTATTGTATAATCTAGATTACGATTACGACACCAGTTTTAAATTAATTTATTTTCAACTGGAGTCGTTTGTATGATATTTTAGTGGCGGCTCAATAAAGAAAATTTAGAATAAAAAACGCAAGATAAAGTCACTGTCTCAAACTGATGAAAATAATAAAAAATACGCAGTAATGTAAAAAAAACTACCTTGTAGATCGATGTAATTCTTGCTGGTAACACTGAAGCGGTTGAACGTCAACTGATGCTGTGAGACGATTTTCCCGCCAATTTATACTGCAAAATGGAAACATGGCGGCTATCCATCCAATTATTGGATTAGTGGATATTGACCACATATTGACAGAGATTCCCCGAGTATCCTCAGGAGATTATAACTTTGTTAGTGCATAAGATTAGTAGCGGAATGGATTGAAGAGAGACGCCATCTTAGATTCGTTAAACACATACTTGCCTACGTGGCTAGGTAACTTTTATTGTAGACTAGTCGTTCCCGCGGTTTCACCCTCGTCCCGACGGACGTTTCTCCAGGAAAGAACCTTCTCCAGGGTCCCCTCTATCTCCGTACCAAATTTCAGCCAAATTGATCCAGCCGTTCACGCGTGATGCGATGACCAAGGGAAATAGGGATTCATTTTTATATAGGTACTTAATAGAAGATTTAAGAGTTGTAAATAAATGTAAATAAGATATTATTTAGTCATAGTTTGGAATCAACAATGGCTATGTGATCAGACAGACATTTCTTTTTTTCAAACTATTGGTACGTAATTTCCTGACTTTTAGGGCCCTCGCCCACGGCGACTTTTTGTAGCGATGCTGTCGCGCGTTTGGTAAACGCGCGTCAGTATCGCTACTAACGCGTGTTAGTCGCGTTTGCAACGCGCTACTGCATCGCGACTGTATCGATGCAAACGCGCGACCGTGTTGGACGACATTGGGTGAAGAACGGATTGTTGCCTACGCTTCGGCTGCTTACGTAAAAGCAGCACCAAAGACAACGTGACTAATGTTACCTCAACGGAGTCCATCTTGCAACTGTAGCGATCGTAGGTATTTTTGTGCTGTTAGGGAGCATTCAAGTATTACGTAACGCAATTTGAGGGGAGGGTCTTGTAAAACGTTACAAGGGCGGGAGAAAAGGTATTTAAACAACGCGTTACGTAACATTCTTTTATTTTAATAAAAAAACTAGGGAATTAGAATCTTCCAAATCGGCAACCCTTTTCGTTTATGTTTTACGGGGAATCCCTCGAAGAAGAAGGGCAAATTAGCTGCTCTGCATTGTGCGCCATAGTGAGGCATTGTCTGAGGATGCCGATTGGCTCAAATACGAAGTTGATGCAAGTGTTTTAACAATACCGGAATATCAATAATATATATATCTTCGTCTGCTCTCCAAATACCAATGAAAGAGTCTGAGTGGCTGGCAAACCCGTGGACAGAGTAGCAGTAATTACAATTGAATTGTGTTTTTACGTATCTACACTTATTTGATTTATGACTAAATAAAAACATATAACTTAAAAATCTCTTATTTTGTTTATTACTACTGCAAACGCAATTAATACAATAACAAAGGTATACTTTGTTCAACATAATTGTGACTTCAATGGTCACTTAAATGTTACGTAACGTTTAGGGAGGGGGAGGAGGGTACAGAAAAAGGTTACCGTGCGTTACATTTCTAAAATCTTAAAAAATTGCGTTACGTAATACTTGAATGCTCCCTTACTGAATCGCGTTTGCAGCGAGACAGACGCGCGACAGTATTGCGTTTGCATCGCGACTGAAGCTGAGCCCGTGGGCGAGGGCACACAGCTAGCGACCGCTTCGCGACTGTATCGATGCGGACGCGCGACAGCATCGCTACAGCATCGCTACAAAAAGTCGCCGTGGGCGAGGGCCCTTAATTTCGCAGCAATTTTTCCTTTATTTAGTCTGCGTTCAACAGCAGCGGCTTATTTACTATCCCACTGTAGGGTAAAGGCCTCTTCTCATACAGATAAGGCATGAGCATTGATCACTAAGCTTGTTCAAGCCGAATTGGCAATTTCAGTCTTTTTAGTCCAGGTTTCCTCACGATGTTTTCCTTCACCGTGTCTAAGATACATTTAGCAAGTAGGTACTTTATGAATTTAAAAGATTCTTTTTGGTAGGTACCTACTTACTTGCCAAATTTAGAACCCGTACACGATGATGCAAGTGCCTCGCCCCCTAGGCCACCACGACATCGTTGATATATGGCGCTGTTGATATTTGGGGTACAATGAGACTGCTATTCGTGTTTTCAAACCAGGGACTTGGGGCGGAGCCTATCGCTAGTAAATGGACTCAACTCTAAAACTCTTTTTAGACTCCTATACGCTACTTTATAACTTTTTATGGAAAAACCACATACTTTGAAGACTCCACGGCCGCGCCGTCTAATTTAGAAGGCTCGGAGAGCTAACGCACTTCTGTGTCTGTATATAACCCACAGACTAATAGTAGATACTACGTATATATAACCACAAAGGCGCGCCAATTTTTAAATGGGCAACTAATTTTTTTTTTACCCAAGTAGGTATGATATGATATTTTTTTTTAATTTGAGATCCGATTTGTAGGCTACATTACTTCCTATTACTAATATTAAAAATGTGAACGTTTCTGAGGATGTAATATGTGCGTAAGTTTGTCACTTTTGTACGCAATAAATACTGAATGGATTTGGATGAATTTTGGTACACATAATAACCTGGATTAACGCGAATTTCCCTCAGGATGCGGGTGAAACCGCGGGAAACAGCTAGATATTCCGGAATATTTTAATTTATTGGCATTTGAACACGAAATTGTATAAATTTGCCATAGGTGCTATCTATACCTAAATAAAAATGAATGTTTGTATGTTTATACTCTCTATGGGTTCCTAATCCATGATGAAACTTTACGTTTGAAAAAATGTGCTAATTCAAATATAGGTATATCTGGGGTGTCATAGTCAATTAATTCTTCAGACTATACCGTCTGATTTATTCTTAACTTAATCAAACGCAAAATTAGATTGGATGGTCATTTTTCTAATAGAATTCCCTTTTCATTATATTCGCAATAACATTGTCAGCTCACAAAATTGCAGTAGATTGGTAGTAAATTCAATTAGGTGAGCAGTTTTAGTATAAAAGATGGTAGAAACGGACTTGATGCATCAGTTCAGCTTCAACTTTACAATCTGCAAGAACTCAACACAGTTTGATAACTAGTAAGTCTTTCTAACCGACATCAAAAGAGGAGGAGGTTCTCAATTCGTCGAATTTGTTTTTTTTTTTACTTTATAATCTCAACTTTGAATCATGAAGTTTTTTCCAGTTCTTCTTCTACATCTTGGAACTGTGAAAATAGTTTAACGTTTTATATGACCCTGCAAAAGGCTGTTTAGAAATTTGGAAAGCAATTCTGTCAGTCTGTTGAATAGTGTTGAACCTATTTTAATAAAGTTTGGTAAAGATATTGAAGTCTGGAGAAGGACACAGGTTTCTATCCTGATACAAGTAACACAAATGTCAATATATGTTTTTTTTTTCTTATTTCAGATTACTAAAATGCGGTTCATCCTAGCTCTGTGCTTCTTCACCATCGTACTGTGCCTTCATAATGCTGAAGCTACATACAGGAAGCCGCCTTTCAATGGCTCAATATTTGGCAAGCGAGGCGTTGTTGGTAAGTCTATATACCCTGGCCTGGGGCCATGAGGTGTCATCATCATCGTCAGATTATTTAATACTAGCTGTTTCCCGCGGTTTCACCCGCATCCCGAGGGAACTACTTAGCGCACCCGGGTAAAAAGTAGCCTATGTTGTTCCTCTTCTATCTCTGTACCAAATTTCATTTATATCGGTCCAGTAGTTTTGGCGTGAAAGCGTAACAGACAGACAGATAGAGTTACTTTCGCATTTATAAATAAATAAATAAATAAATATCTTTGGACAATTTCACACAGCGCCATCTAGCCCCAAAGTAAGCAATGCAAGCAAGCATGCTTGTGTTATGGGTGCTAGCTTAACGGATATACTACACCTTTATAAATACATACATATTATACATAGTAACACCCAGACCCGTTACAGAAATTAAAATTCATCATTTCAATTTCTGCCCGGCCGGGAATCGAACCCGGGACCTCTTGCATGGCATTCCGGCATGTTGACCACTAAACCAATCAGGTCGTCAATTTATAATATTAGTAAGGAAGTAAGGATAAGGATTATTCCACTGTTGGAAAAAGGCCACGCTTACACCTCACCTTTACGCGTCAAATCAGTATAATTCAATAGAAAGAAAGAGATGGGGCATTACGCTAATAGCGTCTGACTCTCACTTCTGAGTATTAGTAAGCCAAAAACAAAAAGCCAACCAAACTTCAAAAACAAATTAAAATGAAGATTAAATTTTATACGAGGGGATGAGTGCGATTTTTGGTAACCCGTTGCTATTTAAGCAACGTGTTATACGGTTATTTGGATCGTTTTAGAAGTCGGTGTCATGTTTTTTTTCCAAAAAAAAGGAAATCATCAAAATTGGAATCAATGCCACTTTTCGTTGTAATTTTATAACTTAAGAACGGGCTCACCTATCCAAACCAAATGTTTAGGCTTTGTTCGGACTATTTAGTAGATGGTTTATGTGAAGTTTGCACAAAATCGGTCGGGCGGTTCATCTTTAATTTGAATTCATATAGCCCACGCGGGCGAAGCCGCTGGCGGAAAGCTAGTGCTGTATAAAAAGTTATGCATAATCATATTTAAACTCTAAACTCGTCGAATTCAGTACCTAATTCCTCCTTTTTGAAATCATTTAACATTTTCCGTTTCAGAATACGATTCGACTGGCAAAGCATTGTCGGCGTTGTGCGAGATTGCCGCTGAAACTTGCCAGGCGTGGTACCAAACATTAGAAAATAAGTAAATTATGTATACTTACTGGTATTGAATCTAATTATGTATAAAATATAGCCTTTTAGCAATATCGTAATAATGTTTTGTGTATTCAACGACTTATTTAACCAATTATAATCGAAATAAATTTATTTATTCGTTCTGAATTTAGTTTTTATTTGTTCGTACTTATTATATTCTATGCATTATTCTGGCTTTTATTCTAATCAATACTAATTTATCTGAATTTACTTTTCGTTTATTTGTACCTATTTATTCTTTTCTATGCATTATTCTGGCTTTTATTTCAATCAATTACTAATTTAGTGGAAGAATCTCAGGATTGGGAAAAGTTAATACCTAATGTAGACGTATCCTCATAATATTCAGTGAACTAGTAGACACATAGATATTCAACAACTTAGTTTTGGTGAGAACGTCGCTAATTGCTTTGGGGACACTGAGATTTCATCGTGTGTGTACATGGATTACGACTAATGGCGTCCTAAACTAATAGACGATGTTTATTATGCAAAATTGGTTTAATATAATTGTTTCAAACTTAAATAAAACAACTGGTATTCACAGCTAAAGAAATAGGTCAAACTTAAGAATATGTACTTCCTTAATGTTGTTAATTAAAGAGTGCATTTTCATTGATAAAAGGTTATCTACGTTTTATAAATAAGTCTTATTATTATTGTACAAACTACAAAGTGAGTTGCAATTGATTTTGAAAGAGTGAGAAACAAATTAATTTTATTATAATATGGTAATGAATATAAAAATAACGAGTTGAAAAATATGTATAGAAAATAAACCAAAACGTACATGTACTATAACTTAATTAATAAAATTAGCTAGCTAGCTTAAATAAGTAGCTTTGCTTTTTATGTGCAAATTATATTTGGCTAATGAATATTCATGAAACGGAATGTTTTAAGTAAATGCGTTCTTGGTTACAAAACTACAACAATGTGGAGATGAAAACTGTCATTCAGTGGATCATTATAATCTGTGGTCGAAAGACGTCAATATATCTAGTCATTTCATTGGTAGATATATGAACAAATAATTCAGTGCCAATCAGAATATTCCAATTAGAACGATTTCTACAAAAGAAAACAAATTTTAATCTGTCTAATGGCTGCTACATTTTTGCGATTTACGTGTGTGGCAAATTAAATTTCAATTGTTGTTTAAATAATTAATGAAGATTTACTGTGTGTTGGCCGAGTATCAACCGTGAGAGTTTTCCATATCCCAGGAGAAAAGATTCAGTCTACGACCGGAATTGACGTCTAAATCCGAAGTCCATCTCAGAGGTAAATCTAAGATTATTTTACTTAATTATTACGTATATTTTATGGAAAATCCGTATGTTATCTGCTTGTGTCTGAAATAGATATATTACCGATGCGTTTATTTATAAGTACGACCGGTTATTACGTGTAATACGTCACGTTTTAAGTGTTTCTAATTGAGCTAACGTAAAAGGACTGATTATCAGTTTTTTGTCAACAACGAGCCATAATTGACAAGCTGAGCGATTATCTAAAATATTGTAGAACTGTCGCCTGCTAATTAGCGTAGTATGAACGTCGGAATCAACATTTGTACAAAATAAAATAGCTTATAATCTGGAAGCTAAAATATCAAATGTTTCGTGATAAAACTCGGCAAATAAAAGATCTATGATCTACCAAATGCTACAATATATAATATAACTAATAAACAGTATAATATATAGTGACATTAACCATATAATAATTACTCACAGAGCTAAACATCATAGCATAACTTATATATTTAAAAAATACAACAAGGATTTTTATGCTTCAAACATTCTACCCATAGATAGTCTCTAAAACAATATTGAAAAGCCTTGCCATTGTCTTTATAAACCACATAGGTACAGGCATATAGTAGAAAACCTCCTTTACGAACTACATGTACTTACTTTTCCTATTATATTTATTTTCACTCTAGTGTTATAATAGTAACTAGCTGTTTCCCGTGGTTTCACCCGCATCCCGAGGGAACTACTTAGCGCACCCGGGTAAAAAGTAGCCTATGTTGTTCCTCAGGGTCTACTCTATCTCTGTACCAAATTTCATTTATATCGGTCCAGTAGTTTTGGCGTGAAAGTGTAACAGACAGACAGACAGAGGTACTTTCGCATTTATAATATTAGTAAGGATTATCCTTTATACATGACTGACCACAAAAAGGTGTGTTTTAAATAATGATCTGTTTCTAAATATTAATTAATTATAAAAACATTAAATAAGAAAGTTTTTATTATTATTTAAGTATTTCATTAGGCAAAAGCATTTCAACATTCCATGCTTAGTTTCAATTGAAAATTAAATATTTATATTTTATTAAAAAAAACAGGATTCTGTGCGGGCAATATCGTTTGAATAATTGAAATTCCTAAAAAAAAAACAATTCAAAAAGCATGAAAAAATATAATTAATTATGTAATTTCGATAATATTTTTTATTTACCATGTGAAATTCAGTTAAATTACAGTGTGTGTTATGAATAGTGTTGTTCTTTGTTTATTTTCAGCATATACTGAAGAAATTAAGTTCAGGAGGCATTGGAACATACAACAGAATTATGACTTCTTGAAATTAAAGCAAAAATCTCATTGACCGCAGAAACTGGCGAAACGGAATGCACGGAGGATGAATTACAAACATTGAACTTATTGGAAACGAAAAAGTAGAAAAATCTGATCAGAAAGATGTCAGACACAATAGAACCACCATTAAAAAAACCCAAGATGGGTGAAATAGATGATTTCATACAAAACGTCATACATTCAAAAAATAACCTTCAAGCAGTTGTTAGTGATGACTTTACGAAACCGATAGCATTTACAAAAGTTTATATTGGCCAAGTGAGAAATGTGAAAGAATTATCTAAGATTATAACAATTTTGAATGAGAAATTGCCACTAAAAGAACTTCAACATTTAAAAAGAGCTCGGAAAAAGGAGGTTTTGCTCTGTCCTGTCCGATATTTGAACTCCGTGACCCAACAATCAATTCAGGAGTATATTGAAGAAAAAGTTAACGAGCTTAGAGACTCTTTTGAGTATTTTAAAGTTATGGGATTGCCGTCTCTGCCACCAAAATTAAAAAGGCAACACACAGAATACAGTAGAATTTGGTCATGTAATTTTCATCCGAATGAGTACTTAGAAAAATTATGCGGTAAAGATTTTTTTGCTGAATCGGAACTTATGAAGCACCGCTGTTATATGGGGATTGCATTTGAAGTCGCAAGATATTATTTAAGCAAAATAAAAAGCAATTTGGATATTTCTGATATAATTTTAAGCAATATAAACGCAACAGTTGTAGTTGATCCATTAAACAACTCTGTTGTAACCGTAGCATTTGATAATAGAGAATATCATCCCATACAACATTCAGCCATGCTGGCCATAGACAATGTAGCAAAAACACAAAACGGTGGAGCCTGGAACACAGACAATATAGAAGTTGCGTCATCAACTGGAATTGACACGAGTTTGTTTCTGTATTTAAAAAATAAATTCCCAGATGTCAAATTTGGCGCCAGAAATTACGTTTCAAAGGAGGTTTTGGATGAAAACAGGATGAGTGCTTCTGAGAGTCCGTATTTATGTACGGGATATTATATTTATATGATAAGGGAGCCTTGCTTGATGTGTGGGATGGGTTTAGTGCATGCCCGGGCAAACAGGGTGTTTTTTTGTCTGCATAACGACATTCTAGGGGCTCTAAATTCGAAAACCAAGTTACACTGCGTGCCATCATTAAATCACCATTTTGAAGTGTTTACCGATTTTTTATAGGCGTGTTGACATTTTGTCGTATTGTAAAATAAATGTGAATTGATTTATTCAATATCAATAAAATATATTTTACCAATGAAATGGTTTTATTGAAATCTGTTGATTAGATTGTATCAATCAAAGAATCTCTTTATGTGGAACTGGATAAAAGTTATGGCCTTTAGTATATGGCCTTATGGCCTTTAGTCTATGGCCTATGGCCTTCCCCAGGGTTCAATCTACAGCTGTTTAACTGTGAAAGCGTAAAAGACAGACAGAGGTATTGGATTTTCAAAATTAAATAAGTAAGAAATCCTTCTCAGTTGGTTGGTGACTCGTCTCCTACACAGTAGACAAATAACCCATATCCTTTAATTAACTCTTTGTAATTTGCGTAGGATGGCCTACCAGCGCCGATTGTATAGGACCAATGGACCTAATATGATCCTGTCTTTTACTTACCTTCGGGAAAAGAAAGAGATGCAAGATATTGCCTTTGTCTTTCTGTCTTACGTCCGTTCAGCGATAGCGTTCAGAATTTTATCTAAGGGTCAAATCACACTGTGAAAGCATTTTCGACGCAAAAAGTTTTTGGCGTTCTGATTCTTACCTATAACTTCTTATCGTGTGGGCTCTAGGTTTTACAAAACTTAACAAGCCCTAGTGTCAAAGTTTTCTTAAATCCGCCTGACGGCCTCTGAAATGAAGACTCTGAAAAAAATTGAAGCTTTTTGCCCGTTCCAAAGCGTAGATTAACAACGACTGCTATCCAGGTAGCAGCCGGGAACGACAGCTTAACGACAGTCCTCCCAGGCACGGGGGTGTAGCACCGCCAACTGACCAACCTGACTTTGGGCTGTTTGTGGCTTTTTTTTAACCCACAAAGCGATTTCGGCTAGAACCAAGAATCGGACCCCGTTCACAGCAGTCGCTTTTATGATCACTAGGCCAATGAGACAGTCCTATCACTAAAGACATTTTTTTTGTAAAATTGACGTTAGAATCTGATTAATCCCAAAACGACGACAAAGTAATATTTGGCGCGTGAAGCTAGTTTTCTCAAGACGCGATATAAATAGCGGGAAACGGCTACGAACTTTTTTTTGCAAAAAATACCTAATTGGAGACACGCGACTTCTAGAACGGTCGTATTTTTGCAAAAAGTTTTTTTATAAGATAGAGATACTAAAAAATCATCAGTGCCTATTCAGTCCTGTATTACCTATAATGTTATGTAATCGTATTCCTTCCATTCTTATGGTATTGTGTCGTAGCGTTGACATAATCTTTTATGTTAGTCATTCATGTAATTCTATATACCTACCGACTATTGTTACAAGATGTAATCATGCGTACTAGAAGTGATATGGTGTTGAACTATAAAGCGAAGCGTTTTATAGTAAAAAAAAAAAAATATATTTTGGATTTTTACTGGACAAGCACTCGTTTTCTCCAAGTCCAAAGTCGACGAAAAATATAACATCGACTTTCAAAGTTCGATTCGAATAGTGCTGATTTTTCAGCCATCGATTGAAGAAAGGAATTTAGAAAGATGAATTAAAATTACTTTCTGCCGAATCGCTCGTGGACAAGTACAAAGCTTTAGAAATCGGTGTCTTATACTACTGCATTTTGTCACCGACTTCTAGAGCGATGTAGTAGTCCACAAACGTTTTAAGAATTTTATTTTCGGGCTTGACTGGAGAATCCTTCGTTGTCTCCAAACGTCAAGTTCGAACTCTGATTTTCGTTATAAAAGTTTGATTTTTGTCTGGTTTTTCTGTAATTCATCGACTCAAAATTTGCAATACTTTTAACTAGATGTGAAATTTGCGTATTTACGCTGCTTGCTGTTCTCAGTTTAAGAAATAACACCTTTTCTAAAATGTTCAATGGTTTTATGCAACATAAATCTAGCTGGAATTCCTTCTTATTTGTT
Source organism: Pyrrhia umbra (assembly GCA_963891755.1). Taxonomy (NCBI): domain Eukaryota; kingdom Metazoa; phylum Arthropoda; class Insecta; order Lepidoptera; family Noctuidae; genus Pyrrhia; species Pyrrhia umbra. Next base: position 2,236,344 of record OY982944.1, read on the forward strand.
CATGTCAAGCCCTACGATCAGAGTCCAGACTACTTATGTTAGTTTCTATATAAACTTATGTAATAAACGCAAAAATATGAAGATGAAATTGGTAGGTTTTTGTTACTATTTCACCTAAAAACTACTGAACAGTTTTTTTGTGTAACTGACCAAAACCTTATTCTAGTTTCGCTGGTTTAACTTTATAGACAGAAAATGATTCTTGCAAGGTTTTTTTTTCAATTATAAGCATTAATATCTAAATGTATCTATCCAATCACATGAGTAGAATGTCAATTTAAACTGTACCAAATAATGTGACCACTATATGCTTAAGTTCATTCAATATGTTCCCAATTGTGATCCCCCCTCGCTGTGCCCGACGACCGTCCACTGCAATCCAGACACTTGCCGGATTTGTACGCTGCGCAAGCGCATGCATTACTGAATAGAGATTTTTATAAAAAAAATATAACTTTTGTAGTATTTTAGTGTTATTTTGCCAAAAATATTTAGCCGGTTATAGAGCGTTGGGACGGTTAAAATGGCAGTTTTTCGCTGCGTCTATCGCGGGGATGACGCTTTTTGGTGAGTTTTTCGTTTAAATTTTATGATAATCAAAATTGATTTTTGGGTTTTTTTTTTTGTGAAAATTGATTTTTGAATAACGTTTTTCTTTTCTAATTTAAATAAAATGTGGCTACATTATGATTTGACTGTTGAAATGATCGTGTATTGAATTATGTAACGACATTCGTTTTTAACATTTTGAATTTGATACTAGGCTAATAGGTAATTATATTAGTGGTGCCTAATAATAAATGAGGACTTGATTTTAAAAAAATAATAAAAATAAATATATTAATAAAAAAGTCTTTCATAAAAAACTAACCATATCTAGTCAGAAGAAACTGGTTCACACTGAATTTCATTACAATAACTCATGCTTAAACGGATCGTAGTTGCTAGCTTCCGCACATTGAGACATCCGTGGATCTTATTGCGTTATGAATAAGGTATATTTTTGATTGTCAACTGTTAAATTACAAGTGCGGTCTTCCCTTCACGTGGACAATAAATGTATGCGTTACATTAGGTCTTGGGCACACTGTTAAATGACTTAAAAGAAATAAATATTATTGTAAATTTAAATAGTGGGTAAAATAATTCCGTTTAGTATAATTGAATATTTATTTCTTCTACTTTGTTGGTACTATGCCTACAGGTTATAATTTAAAAATTAATAATACCTGTAAATATTATTTATATCAAAAATGTGTAGAACGTAGGCTTGATTTTTTTTATCAACCACTTAAGTCTGTGTTTATATTATGCAAAAACAAAACGCGAAAAACAAAATGGTGACGAATTTTTCTGTCATTTTGGCGCGGTTTTGGTAAAATCGTGTTTGTAATTTCGAAGGGGTTATTTATTGAAGTTTTTTTTTTCATATATACAAGACATTTTCATGTTACTTTTCCTACTGTGGTTATTTAGGCTTGTGAGTAATCCGCTCTACAACGCAGTTCGTCAGCGGTTTGTTGGACGGAAAATGACTAGAGCTCAGTCCATTTTTTAAAACAGCTGTGTTGCTGGCATCGAGATATATCCATAGAGATGCAATCCCGAACATTACGCGGTCACAAAAACGTAACCATTTTTAGAATGCAGACGTAGCTTGTAATGAAACTAGTAATCATTTTGATGTAAAATTATATCTATCTCTCTCAGTAGTCTGTATGATAAGGATGGCATTTACTACAAATTTGCTCATACATTTACTACAAATTTGCCCATATTATTGTTAAAATCGTCCTGCTGTACTCTGATAGATTCAAACTGGCTTCAGACTTGCTGGTAATGCTGGTGACAGATGTCATGAATTAGGACTGGTCAGAACCTTTATGGCACGCATTTTGCTTGGTGATTGCACATCTATGTAGTTACTTTAGTAACATATATATCTATGGTTGCTGGCAAGTTTGTTCATAACTGCTTCTTCTGTCCAGCACATATCACTAAGATGCGGTGTAGGGTGGTCGTTTTTGACGTAAAAAAGTACTAATTTAATTAGTTAATTTTCAGTAGGTAAACACTTTTGGAGTTTGGTTTTCCTGTACTCGACTTATACTTTTTAAATTTATTTTTCTGTAAAACTATATTGTGTATATTATAGTACACAAGCGTTTGCGCAGACACAGGTGCACTCTATTCACTCATCCGATAGGTCGGCAATCCGACAAGACCGTGCAAAGATAAGGCTATTCGGCTCGCTATGTTAAGAAAACAGTCGCCCTTGGACTGATCGTGGCTAGGGCAGCTTAACCTTGCTAATCCATCGATCCGCACGTCCGTTAGCCTTAGCTACGAGCCCCTCAATTTTATATAGGTACTCTGAAACGTAACAAACAAGTTCACTTTCGACTTAGGAGGTATGAAATACTTTCGCTCCTAGATCTAGAAGCCCCTACTAAGCCCACTCCAGATGGATCTAGTTTAAACGAGTAATGATACATAGCTGAGGAGTTCAAGGTTAATCAGGGGATCCTGTTGTTCAACCTATCAGGTTTTAGATAGATCTTTCTAGGGACCGTACGGAGTAATTGTGATGGAATGCGTTTGCTATTCATTACGTAAGAGAATCATTAAATTGCGACTTAGATTCTGAGTGCTGAACTCTGTAATTTTGAAAGAAATTATTTTAATACATCGTTACTAATATTATAAATGGGAAGGTGAGTTTGTTTTTTTGTCACGGTAAAACTGATTTGGTTGAATTTTGGTAAGGAGATAGTGGGGACCCAGGAGACGGTTATAGGCTACCTACTTCTTATCCAAGTTAAGTAGTTCCCTCGGGAGATGGGTGATAGTTTATAATAAATACTAAACTAAAATAAACTCTGTCTGTCTGTCCAAAAAATGTTCAACAGATTTGGATGAAATTGTGTATGAAGACCGATTGAAAACTGGGGAAGAAATTAGGATATTATTTAATCAGGTGCGCGAAGTAGGAACTACTCAGGATTCGAGTGAAACCACGGGAAACAGCATGTACGAAATGAAGTTAGAATATCAACAGTTCATTTACCAGATTTTGGGTCTACGTAGGTAAGTGCCTGGGAGATGTAAATCCGTCGTCCCCGGCTGCTACCTTGATAGCAGTGGTTGTTACAATTCCATGTCAGAGGCCATCAGGCGGATTTGGGAAAACTCTGACACTAGAGCTTGTTAGGTTGGTAAACCTACAGCTCACACGATAAGAAGATTACCTTATACAGTTTAAAATATTTGTCTACTAGCTGTTTCCCGCGGTTTCACCCGCATCCCGAGGGAACTACTTAGCGCACCCGGGTAAAAAGTAGCCTATGTTGTTCCTCAGGGTCTATTCTATCTCTGTACCAAATTTCATTTATATCGGTCAAGTAGTTTTGGCGTGAAAGCGTAACAGACAGACAGACAGAGTTACTTTCGCATTTATAATATTAGTAAGGATTTTCTTATGTAGATACCTACATGTTTTCAGTATTAACACTAGGATTCAGGTGTGGACAAGGAAGTGGTGAAGAAGGGTGGATGTTTTTTGGTGTGGGACCTTTTTGCAATTTTTACGGCCAGATCATAATATAAGACCAACCAATTTCTGATCTTTTTAGTGTTCATTTAAGGTACTAAATGGAAAAACTGTACCCATATAGGATCACTTTGGCGATTGTAGACTTTTTTGTCCCGGTTTCTTCAAAATGTTTTCCTTCACCATTAGTCAGTGGTGTCTTAAGATACACTCAGAAAGTACATATGACTTTAGAAAAGTCACATTGTACAAGAAGTAGATGTCTTGACCACTATTCTAAAAACATACTTTCTTCTATTTCAGATACACGAACTTAGCCGACTGCAACGGTGCCATAAGCAGAAAGAGATACTCCATACCAATACTCACGAGTCAGAGCGAGACAGCAACACTTCCTCGGCTCCGTCGTTTGATAGAATATTAATGGAAATCATCTGTATTGGAGATATTGCGCGTGTAATGAAGAATAATTTAGCTGCCATCAATTTATTGAACTGATTTTTGTAGATAATTTTGAAGATCGGCTTTTTCTCGTTGATGGTAAGTCTTTTTTCTTTATTTTTTAATCTCTGTGGTCTAGTGTGGTAAATGTCACTATTGAGTACTCCTGGGTCCGATTCTTAGTCAGGCACCTGCTCTTTCATATAATCTTATTTTTGTGTGACAACACAGCTCTTCATAATTGTGTTACAACAGCTTACGAAAAAAATACACCCAGCAAAACATATCTAGCCTTCTTGCTAAAAAAGACACAAAAAATCAACTGTCCCACCAAACACCATATATGGCCTTCCACTATAACCATTGCCTATCCCATCATTGTCCATTAATCCTTGACCATTGTGCCAGAATGCCCTTGGCAAGCCACCATGATGTCACTAAGACCCCGTGGACATAACACGTGACGCAAATTGGCTACAGATCTGTATCAGTGTAAATAGTTTGATTGGATGTGTTTGTGTGTGTGAATGGTGTTGGCTGAATGATAGGCGCCTAGCCTATCATTTTCAGTGTGTAGATAGATATTGAAGATATTGAATGCCCATTGTGTTGGTGGCCCAGATTAAAAACTTGCTTATTAGGATGGTAGCCTACCTGCCTGGTGATGCTGGTTTTAGTCATTAAGAGTCTGACAGTCCCTCCCGCCCCACCTAAGGTAGAAATCCTTCAGGAATCATTTCATGATTTCTTATCCAAAAAAAGGGATCATAACCTAGCCAGTAATCTCAAATTCGAACTTAAGCATGAAGATGCTCCTTTTCTTAGGTTTTTTCCTACAAGCGGGACACTATTAGGTTGTTGTCGTTATGTTTGCTCGATTTTCTATATTAATAAATCAGCAGAGGCTCTGCGTAAGAGTAACATTTCTGGTTGTTTCTTCTAAACTCTCTTCATCTGCCTTCAAAATTCTTTTCTCTCCCACCTGTAGTCTAATCTGATGCAGCTGAATACCAGTATTTTGCATATAGAGACTGCCTGTCTGACCTCCACAACCCAGTAACCTACAACACGATACCCCTTGGTTAGACATGTTAGCAGGTTACTCGTTACGACAGTCAAAGACCTAAAAATTATGTGCTTTCCGAGGCACAGAGCGATTGAAATTCTTACATAAAAATTAAAATGTGCAAAAGAAATCCCTTCAAAATATTCCCATGCTTTAAAATTTGCAACACACCACTCTTTAATTGTGTTCAATAAGTATTAATTAAAATGATTGTGTGTACGGGACGTACGCCTTTTATTACTTCTGATTGTGTTTAATTGTCTGTCCTCTTGGGCTTGCGTTGAAGATTTTAGGATTAGCAAAAAACTTTTTGGAGGTTAAAAGGTAGGGCTTGTGATGAAGAAGAATGAATGATGTCGTTCTTAAGACATAACAGACGGACATGTATTCCTGGAGAGTTTGTTGTGCCAATTCTTCTTCTCAGCGAAAACCAGAGGAAGTGGGGAAGGGCGGTCCTTTTGGGAGATGTCTTTTGTAATTTTGATGTACAAACTTTTTGCTTTGTAGCCTAATTTGAATGATTTTAAAATTTTGATGTCACTTTAAAGGTTTTTTGGAGTATCATGTGAGTCAATTATTATCATCAGCCTGTTTACTATTCCATTGTTGGGCACAGGCCTCTACTCATACAGAGAAGGCATGAGCATTGGTCACAATGCATGCTCAAGGCGGATTTCAGACTTTTAAATTCATCCAGTGGTGTCTACGATACATTTACAAAGTACTTATGACTTTAGAATAGTCGAGTCATTCTTCAAAATATTTACCGCCTTATTCATAATAACGCCAATTGTTTTATACGCCTCTTTTAACTATCGAACTGTTATGTCTTTCTCTGTCAAGTCAAAATGAAGTTTGACAAAAAGGGACAACACAGTTGGGTAAAACGACTTACAAGACGAATGGTGTTATTATGAATAACCAGGTTAGTGTACAAATGACAAAACAAGATAGCAGTTCTGCTTATAATATAGGTTCATATTCAGTCATAAAATTGAAAAACAAAAATCTTTTTCTATTGTTGCTAGATTTTTATTTTTATCGGTTTGGGATGAAATTGTAATTTTTGGGAGTTCTGGAGTATAATCTAAGTGTGGCAGGCATGGTTCTAGATTCCCCATCCTGCACTTCTTCTTCCCAGCAATAACACATAGAAATTGATGAAGGGCGGGCGGTTTGGGGACTGTCTTTTATAAATTTGACGTTCAAAAAGATGATTTTCGGCCTAATTAGAATAAATAATTTTTGAATTTTGTTTTTACTCTCCTATGTACATGTATTGTATCCTGCTCATATAAATTTGATCTGAGGGATATAATGTAATTACTTTTTCACGCAGCGTCTCGTAGGTGCAGTAGAAACCAGCATCAGGCACTAGCCGCCTGGCATAATGCTGAACTGGACCTATTTGGTATGACCATAGACACGATATTGTATTGGTTTCATAATATTTATAAAAAAACAGAAGTTGGGCATCAAAATATTCGTCCGCATCGCTGTCAGCGAGAAGGCTGGCTGCATTGCCACGTTCGATGGCAATGCTGATATTTTTTGTAATTATCCCTGTATTATGTTGAGTCTACGGCTTGCGTTGTGTCAATAAATGTATCTTTCTTCTTTATTTCATAAATCACTAAACGTATTTAGATAAAATTTGATACACACATAGTTATCAACAGTATCCATCTCCCTACTGTTTTAAAGTCTAGGTTTAACTAAACATTACTCAGTAGTAAACGATAACGTGACAATTGAATTGTTTATAACTGGTGCCGGCCATCTTGGATTTAATAAATCTGTCATTGGCTTCTTTTGGCGGGACAATGACTTTGATGTGATGTTGTGGAATATTGCCGGTTTTATTGTAAGGTTTACTTTTCCTTTTATCATTTTATTAGGTAAATAAATGCATCTATTAACGCATTGCCATTTTTAAAGTATTTTCCATTTTTTTTCTTGTACATGTCCCTCAAAAAGGCAGAAGTCGTTGACCTATTCTGCCACACATTCTATCCTGCCTTATTCGATCATATTCTCTTTGGATAGTTATTAAATTATAAGTTAAATTTCTGAAATTTAAGCGTTTATTTGAAGTTGTCATGGTTAGTTTCAATTGTTACACATGAACTGTCCAACAGCAATCTAAGAGCAATTTTAAATGAACAATGTGCAGAACCCTCAGAGTACAAAACAGTACCCATCAACGTCTTGACCCGACGATTGTATGACCCTGCGCCAGCCAAGTGGACCCAATTCCCGACATCCACACGACGTTCGCGTTCTACTCCGCGATTGGCCAGGGAATTAATGACAATATTGCGTACTTATTCGTTTGACCGTCTACGTACGTACCTTCAATTTAGCAATAGAGGCTCGGAGTCTTGACGTCCGCGCGCATCGGCTGCCCGCGTTAATTTGATTTGAATTTCGAAAAATATTGCGAACGGATATCCGCTGTTTTAGCGCGTGATTTGAATTTAACGATTTTGTTTTTCGATTACTGGTTTAATTTTTAAAATGGTGGACTGATGATTTATTTGAAAGACGGGGACGGTCGAGGAGATAGATTGTACATGTGTTTCGCCAATATGGCTTTGTAAAACGAATTGTGATGAGTTATTCGAACCCCTTTGAATGTTATATCTTTCATGTGTTATCAAGGACTCGATTTAAAGGTGAGAACATGTGGATTGATTGTGCTTTTTCTCGTGTGGCACTGGTTTTATTTTAACAGAGGTATTTCTTTTATTTGTTCGCCTTTTTTAGTTGTTCTTAATTCATCTAGGTACTTTTTTTATATACGTTACTTTTGCTTTATGTTTGTAATTCTGTAAAGATTTATTTTTTATTTATTTATTTAACTATTTATGTACACACTGAAATATAAAATACAAACAGATTGAATAGGAAAGTGAAGTACAAAGGCACTGCTTATTACTTAAGAAATTTCTTCCAGCAGACCTGCGATATCTATGAGACATTTTTTTTCGGATAGGAAATCATCAAATGACCCCTCTCGCCATGGGTGGGGTGGAAGGGAGTGTCAGACCCTAACTGAATAAAACCTATCCATGTTCCTTCTTCAGCCCTTTATATTGCGGTAACTCTTTTTCCTAGCTCGACGAGCCCCTAGCTCGACGAGCCAGCCCGCGAGCTGAGCTAATAGCTTTAAAATTCCCGATTATAATAATCATATATTCTGATCCGGCCTAACCCTTGCTGTCCTTCCCCAGCAACGCTCTAAGCCGAGGCCCGTACCCTACTAGGGGGTGCCATCAGCGCTTAGTTTTGTAAGTTAAACCCTGGCTGGAGGCCCTAAATTCTTTTAAGGCACTTCACAGGCAAGCCCGGTTAAGCAGTCGACAACCTTCTAGGTTGACCGGCGAGATGCCATACAAAAAAAAAACAAAGGTAACTCTTTCCAACAACCCGCAGCCCCGGCAGGCCCGGGTGGTAGTACCCAGAATTTATTATATTTTAACAATACCGATTTTAACAATACCCCATTTTATAGAACAAAATATCTTAACTCTGCCTTGTATGTACATACTAGAAATATGCAAATTTGCTCATAAACACCAAGACTTTTACACTAAACGAGAAAACATACAAACAAGGTACACACTCAGACACAAAACACGACTCAACCTACCGTCATCCCGCTTAAAAATACATTCTACAAGTCCTCTGGTAATGTCAGTAAAAATATATAATGTGCTACCAGAAACAATAAAAAAAGAAAAAAAACTCCATTTATTCGTAAATAAATTAAAAAAGTTATTACTAAAAAAATCTTACTATAGTGTCGACGAATATTTAAGTGATAGATCTCTAAAACTAGAAAAATAAAGTACATATTTACAATTTTGATTCTAATGTTAGTGTTATATGTATGTTTTTAGAATAAGTTTAATTGCTATAAGTTACTTAAATGATAAGTCCTCTCCACATTTATTTATAATACCTTTTGCTGTGCCCGACAGGGTCCACGATTGTTACCTACCAAATATTTTTTTTTACCACCTAAGCCTACATTGTGGAATGCAATAAAGTATTGAGTATTGAGTAAAATGAAATATAAAAAAGACTGGAAGCCGACCCCAACATAGTTGGAAAAAAAGGCTAGGCAGATGATGACCTATTGGTACTTGGTACTTGTTAAATGCTTATTGATTTACTGTAAATGATTCCTAACTATCAATCTCATGCGCAGCGCAGTGATTGATGGTATATTCTTTTAAATCAATCAGTAAGACTTTTTTGCATCCAACTTTGCTGCCCTTAGATCGATTTTCTCTTTAAACATTAAATTATTGAAAGCAATAGAAAGATATTTTAAATGTAGAAATGGAACGTTAGATTATGCGTGAAAAGGGAATGTAATGAGTGAACGAGTGAAAGATCTGAATGTGTGAATGATGGAGGGAAGTAGGAATGAAGAAAAAAACTTTTTACAAAAAAAAAAACAGATTTCCAAAAAAATAATTAAAAGTAATAAAAACACACCACTTTTTAAGGTTGCAAAAAAAGTGAATAACCAAATCATCTAAGTATTTGGCGTATGCGCAAGTAGACATAAACCGTTATTTTTAATATATTTATGCCTCCGGAACATAAAGGGCTGAGGAAGGAACATGGATGGGTTTTAGTCAGTAAGAGTAACATCGCACGCCCCAACCACGGCGAGAGGGGTCTTTTGATGATTTCCCATCCGAAAATAAGTATAGTAAATTCGACAATTCCCTTAAACAATTCATAGACTACCGAACTGATATTTTAGAAAGCCAAATGCGAAAATTATTTTCAGCTCAAAATAAATTTTGATTTTGCCTTTTGAGAGAGGCGTGGGAGCAGTATTGCCAGATAAGATTTTAAAAAATCCCATGATTGATAGTAGATAATTCTTAGATCTACAATTTTTTTTAAACCGAAGACTAAAGGGCGCCAAAAGACTATTTCTCTCTACCCTGATTAGGGGAGTGTGTAAGGGTGTGTGAGTGTACTTTTGGCCCTATTAAAACATTTTGAGAAAGTTTTTCATTTCTCAAAATGGCTTAACAAATAGTAATACACCAATCTACCTTCTACCTATATAGTACATAAAAATCAATCCCTATTACGGTCATGGCATCACGCGTGAACGGCTAGACCGAATTATATGAAATTTCGTATGGAGGGGACCCTTGGGAAGGTTTTAGGCTACTTTTTATCCGGGAGCGTCAAGTCCCCCGGGACGCGAGTAAAACAGCGGGCAACAGGTAGCATCAAATGAAACTCAGTCCTGCTATTTCAGATTTCATATTAACCACTCCTCGATTGTTCAATCTCTTTACTCGCTTCATTTGATTGAAATCAAATCGTTTATTTTCCGCAACTGTCAAAGATATCACAACGCACAATTCTGAGAAGACAATTAACGCTGGGTTGCCAATTAAAGAATTAGGTCCGTTTGGTAGGAAATCTCCGTGACGTCACGTATTTTGTTAGTACATATCTTTCCTCTTTATAATATTAGTATAGATATAGATATGTAAAGGGTATTTTAGTTAAAGAGTAGTTTGTGAATTCAGCGTTTCAGATTAGGTTTTGTGTAGTGGGCCATTTTGGGGGATTTTCGTTATTTAAATACATATTTTCAATGAAGGTTTTATAATTAGGATCTGATGAGATCTTTGGAAATTACGAACCGTCCCCTAAAAAGCGAGAAATAAATACTTTTTTTTTACACAAAACCAACCAACCATGGAAAATAACTTCACTTATTATGTGATACATAATATGCTAATGTATTTTTTCCTAGGGCCATATTATTGTTTGTTAAACTTATTCGGATGTACAAGAGAATTTATAGGAAGAATATTATCCACCTTATCCTCACTGGCATCTGATCCATGCCTTCTTTTTTCCAAGTACCAGCCATATTTGCATCACGTGGCGCTCAATTGCCGGCCACATAGTGTGCAAATAGATGTCCAAGGCCTTGCCATATAAAACTAAGTGAATAATTTAGTACCAGAGTGTGTGGACCTAAGGAAAATCAGTGTGTTATGAGGGGATTGGACTTGACAGTTTGAGAGCAAATTGTGCATATTCTAGACGTCTGGGATGTCTCGCAAGATTAGGCTTCGTCTTTAAATGAGCGGGTTTATTGCAGATGCGTTTTAAGCAAGTTTTAGGCATCGAGATATATCAATAGAGATGCAATCCCGAAAATTACATTTCATTTTTTAGAATGCAGGCGTAGCTTTGAAAATAGTAACCATTTTGATGCAACATTATATTTATCTCTTTCATACTAACCGAAACATTATGTACGTGACATCTGCTCGACAAAGGCGACAGTCAGTTTTTCCAGACATTCAGTTGAAGTCAAGCTGACAGATGACGTGAATTGTGGCTGGGGGCTCAAACTTTCATGGCACGCATTTTGCTTGGTGATTGCAGATCTAGTCACTTTAGTAACATATATATCTATGGTTTTAGGCACATGTTTTGAGTCTAAATTGAAAATATCAATAGACCGATTGACATTACAAACTATCGCTTCGACAAAATGGCGTCTTATGTCCGCCATATTTTTTTGTAGTGTCACGTATTCTTAGCACTAGGGGGTCTAATAAATAGAATACAACCAGCCGGAGCGAAAACCATGTTGCCAATGAAAACCAACGCTGGTCCTTAACTTATGTCAAACCAGCATAATGCTGAGTGGAAACCCCATTGTCACCCACTAGCAACTTGTTTGTCTTTTATGTTAATCAAAAATTAATAAAGTGAATAAGTAATGCAATATGGCTGATTAAAAGTATGACAATAAACTGCATTTCTTTCTTTCTATCTTTTGTCCAGTAAAAATGACTGAGACGCGGGGATTTCAATATGTTTTGATTGAGCTACGTCAACCTCAACATTAAATCTACCATTTTACTCTGCAAAAAGTAAATAAAACCTATCTTATTCCAGGAGCCGTAGTACACCACCCCGCCATCAGGCCTAATACTACACGAAGAATCGAGAGGTTCACCAATCGCCACTTGTGCCACATGGAGCCCATCCTCGCTCACCCAACATATCTGATCGGGAACCGCTTTACAAAGAAAACCTTCCCGGGCCAACCCCGCGAGCAGTACCACCACTGTCGTTCGAACACCAATATGCTACTGAAAATAGAAAACCAACTCCTTCAAAGCCACCGCCAAAGAGAAACAACAGGGATCAAAAAATTATACAACTCATTCTTCGTACTATTTTAACGTGCTCGCATATTTTGTACGTATCATTCACTCATTTCATTCATCATTCAGTGACTTTTGTGTTGGCATGGCCAAATTGTGATGGAATTTTATTCGGAAGATAAGGACTATATTATGCATGATAGCCGGAAAGACGATAGCTACACTTGGGAGTCTAGCGTGAGGTTGGCTCTTGTTGGGAGGGAAGAAGAGCTAGGGATGTATTTGGAGGAGCGAGAGGGGAGGAAGAGGAAGTGGCAGGGGGAGGGGAAGATGATGCGGAGGGATGAGAGTGAGGAGAAAGAGCAGAGGAAGGTGCCGCCTAAGAAGGTTATGGGTAAGTTCTAACTATGTTTATTTATGGCCAGTTTCAACACCTCCGAATTTCGTATTCAACAGTCAAACCATCTACCAGATATTTACATACCAATGAAGTGGAAACTATGATAATTCCTACTCCTCCACTATAGTTTTCTGATTAAATTCGTTGCGGGTTCCAAGACAGTAAAAAAAATCCTCTGGGACTCGTCGAGCTTCACTGCCTCGGCGTTTTCTTGTGGTCGCCACTGTTGATTCTGGCTTTCAGGAGTTGCAGTGGTGGGGGACCACCCCACAGTGCTTACGTCCTCGTCGTGTCCCCTGGAAACGACCCAGTCCTGACCACCGTAACGGAGTGGCAGGCTGGGCTCGGCCAAAGTGCACTGTGCTTCGTAGCAATCTCATTCGTCTTGCGTGCTGCGATCTAGCGGGAGACAATGTCTCAAACCCCGCGGGACGCCCTCGGGCGTTTCATCAAACCCAAAAAAGGCCCTTCTCAGGGCCAACCAAAAGGCCCTTCTCAGGGCCAACCCAAAGGCCCTTCTCAGGGCCAACCCAAAGGCCCTTTTCAGGGCCAAACCGACGCTTCGGCGTCCGAAGCGAGCCGCGCGCCGTCTGCGGCGAGCTTCTTTGAGGGGGAGATAGGGCTGTCGGAGTTCTCCGACGACGACCTCAGCTCACTTGCCTCTGACGCGGAGGGGTCTAGGCCGCTGTCGCGCAAGCGCGCCTACCTGAGGGGATCTTCGGGTTCATCAGCGGGTTCGGTGAGGAAAAAGCCCGCAACAGCGTCGACCACCCACGACGTGGGCCTTGCAGACGCTCAACGCCAGCTTAACCTGACCCGGCGGGAGATGCTCCAGAAGGAGCTCGAGGAGCGGGTTGCCGCGAAGGAGAAGCGGGCGCAAGCTGCCCGGGTCAAGTCCGGATACGGAGCGTCCCGCGTGCAGTATGCCAACCACTCCGTGGCCGAGCTGGCACGGATGGCGGAGGAGGACGAGGAGGAGATTGTGGAGGTCGCCTCCAAATCCTCCAACCTCAAGGGCACTATACAAAAGGCCCTTAAATGCCGCGCCGCGAGCATGCGCGGCATCATTGAGGAGTTGGTGGCCAGAAAGGCCACTGATGAGACGAGACAACTGCAGGCGAAGGTCGATCGCCTGCAGTTAGAGGTGAGCCAACTTCAGCAAAAGCTGGCTGATGCCACCGCCCGGCCTAACCAGGCAACACCATCGCCTGCGTTAGAGGCCCCGCCCTCCAACCTGGAGGATACCATCCGAAAGGTTGTGATGGAGGAGCGAGAGTTTACGCGAGCCTGCCTAGCGGGCATAGAGGACCGGCTCTTGCCGGAGAAGCGCCTTCGGCCTCCGCTTGCAGCTGACAAGAGGCGAAGCGAGCCGGGTCCCTCCTCGCAAAGGGGGGACGCCCCCCTGCCTTCCGCCACTCCGCCCTGCCAGGAGAGCTGGACCGAAGTGGTCAGGAAAGGTAAAGGGAAGGGCAAGAAGACCTGCTGTCCTCCCACCCCTGTCGTCGCCGCCGCACCTTCTAGCCAGCCGCAGACGATTGGAAAGGGAAAGGGGAAGGGCAAAAAGTCGGCACCGGCCGCGCCTGCTGCCCCCACCGCCGCGACTCCCGGTCAGCCGAGGACCGGCGCGGATAAGGGGCAAGGGAGGAAGAAAGGGGGAAAGCTCGTCCCCCCAAAGACCGCAGCCGTCGTGGTTACGCTCACCGCGGAGGCTGCGGAGCGGGGCGAAACATATTTGTCGGTGCTGATGCGGGCGCGTGCAAATGCTGACCCCGCCAAGCTGGGAATCGGCAGAGTCTCTTGCCGACAGACTCAAACCGGGGCTCGAATCTTCGAGTTCCCGGGGGCGGAAGGCAGCGCCAACGCCGACCTCTTCGCGGCGAAGTTAAGGGAGTCCATCGCGGACTCGGCGAAGGTGGCCCGACCGGTCAAGACGGCGGCCTTGGAGGTGACCGACCTCGACGACTCGGTCACCAAGGAAGAGGTCATCGCGGCAGTCGCAGCCATTGGGGGCTGCAGCGTCGCAGCGGTGCAAGGCCGGGACATCAGACCCGGCCGCGGTGGCATGGGTACCATGCGGTTCGAGTGTCCAGTCGCCGTTGCCAAAGCCGTCCTTGCGAAAGGGCGGCTTCTTGTAGGATTCAGCTCGGGTGCAGTCCGGGCACTTGTGGCTGCGCCGCTGCGCTGCTACAGGTGCTTCGGCATTGGCCACACCCGGGCCCTCTGTCCGTCCACCGTGGACAGGACAGCCGCCTGCTACCGCTGCGGCAAGGACGGCCACAAAGCATCCTCCTGCACGGCCGCCACGCCGCACTGCGCTGTGTGCGCTGCCAGCGGCCGCCCGGCGGGACATATCATGACGGGGAGAAATTGTAATCCGTCTCCCAAGAAGGGCAAAGTGCGGGCGCCGGTCGGGCCCGCTTGTGAGGATCCTCGCGCCGTTGTTCCCGTGGCGGGAACCTCGGCGGCTGCCGATGAGAGGGTTGCGATGTCCGACTGAGCATCGCACCCTCGCGGAAGTCGCGGTCTCCCACGTACTCCCCTCCCCTCTCGCTCTTAGAGAGGGGACCTGGATGCGTGGCCGCCGCGCAAAGAGGAGGTTGGAGATCATCTCCCTCCTCAAGGTGGTGTCGGGCGGGCGACAGGTGCGGGGGCGCCTCCACCCGCATTGCACTCCACACCACCTCCGTTGGATATTCCCGACCCTCCCCCCATGGGGAGGACGTGAGGGGCCCGCCGCGTAGGGCGGGCATTCGTCGAGGGGGACTGGACGTAAAGGCTACGCCGGTTTCCCAGTCCCTCTCCTTTCAGACGATGCGGGAGTCCCGCTGGGTTGTTTTAGTGGGTATACCGGGCTTGCCCGGGGAGTCCCACATACCCCCCCATTCCCCCTGGATGGGGGGTATGCGTAACGCATTTTTTCCCAGCGAAAAAAAAAAAAAAAAAAAAAAAAAAAAAAAAAAAAAAAAGGAGTTGCAGTGGTTGAGAATAGTGTGGCGGGCTTGTCCCAAAAAGAATACCAATGATGTTCCAATTATAAATTATTCTGATAGATAACTCCTATCCGGAGGTTTTGCAACCGGCCTGTAATTTTAAAAGACTGCTTAGAATTAATAATTTTTGAAATCCTCGTGGCAGTTCATGTGCCAAAAATTTTGCAAAGGTATTTTGGGCGTGGTAAATCTACCCTAAGTGGTTTAGTAAGGGACCAAACACTTTGGATAGGTAAGATTTAAAGGCAAACAGAGGAATGCTATTAAAAATAAGGTAAAGAGTATCTATTCAAGATAATAGATGGAGCCACTAGTAACAGTTTAGTTACATTTATTATTTATCTCAAAATGTCGTTTACTTAGATGGAAATATTGAAATATACTACACTTGGCTTATTTGTTCAAATATTTGAATTATTTTAAAAACATAAAGTGGACCCTAATTTTAGTTGCATAAAGTTCACTTCGTATACGAAAAAGGCCCAAATATTTGGACTAATAAGCCGAGTGTGTTCCATGCATGCAAGCCATGTTCCTTCCTCAGCCCTTTGTATTCTGGGGGCGCGGTATCTCTGGAAAATTAAATGACTCTTCCCGCTGTGCAGAACGCCCATCCACCTTCGCTCTTTGCGTAATTCTTAAAATACATGATAAAGTGTTTAAATATTTTACTCAGAATATAAGCGTAACAGATGTAAACTTCTTTATTTAACGCGACGCGACTATTGTTGATATAAGACTACCAATCAGCGGTGACTTTACAAAGATTATTTTGGTGTAGATACGACGGTGTGGTGTAGGTTTTCTGCCTACATTAAATGGAACGTATACTCCATTTATTTATCATTATTTACCGTTTGTTCAAACGATTTTAAGCTCTATTGCTAAAGCGATATGACAAATAATTGGTATTGTAAATATTATTTTGCTTTCAACACCATTGTTTAATTTATCTGTACGAAATAGATCTCAAAATCGGTTGAATAAGCTGCAAAAAGACATTGGATTTCTTTCTAATCGTAAGAGGTAAATGAGTAACAGTGGTTTTTAGGGTTCCGTAGTCCGACAAGGAACCCTTATAGTTTCGCTCTGTCCGTCTGTCTGTCTGTCTGTCTGTCTGTCTGTCTGTCTGTCTGTCTGTCTGTCTGTCCGCGGCATAGCTCCGTGGTTTTTGTTATTAGAAAGCTGAAATTTGGTATGAATATGTATATTGATCACGCCGAGAAAGTGGTAAAATAAAATTTTGAAAAATATTTTTTTTTATGGTAGCTCCCAAACATGTAAAGTAGGGATGAATATTTTTTTTCTCGCGTACCCCTTTGTGTGGGGTATCGTTAGATAGGTCTTTCAAAAATATTATGGGTGTGTGAAGACCATTTTTCAGTTAAGCGAGCCATTTGCGAAATATCTAGATTTTAAGTGAAATTTTTTGTTCGATACGAGTTACCCCCCCCTCTAACTTTTGAATGGCTGTACCTAGAAATGTGAAAAAAATCACAGACGTAGTACATGTAATGAAATTACAAGGAAAACTATCACGGCTAAGTAGGCTTAACCGGTTACAGAGCTATAGTCGACTAACTAACTCCTACTACGGAACCCTACTGCGCGTGGCCCGACACGCACTTGGCCGGTTTTTTTGTAATTATTCAGGCAATGAAAATTTTTAACTTCATAGTAATAGTATTGTACGATAGTTGATAGTTTCTGACTTGTAAGCAAGAGGTTATGATCAAATACTAAACTAAACTTATTATGTAAAATTTCATTTTGTTGTTTAATAGCAGTAAACTTATATTCAGTTCATTTTAGTATCAACGGCAGTTTCGTTCGAGACTGCCGTTTTTCTGACACGTCTATTCCTTGGTAAAATATGAGCTAATTAGGAGAGCAAGGGGGTGATAGACTTATTTTACGGATAATAATAATAAGCGTCCATAATTGCGCAGACGAACCCTTCGGTTTCCCCGAAGAGGTCACCGAAGCGTAGCCAAGATACGGACGCTATAAAGTCTACGTCGGGCCCGTGAAGGGCCCGGAAAAAGCGTCCGTGAAGCTCCTTGCTTTGCCATACTTCCTTGCGGTCATTGGTAGTGAGTACTACTGGTATGCGCCAGTTCTCTTTAGCCAGCGACAGCGGGGTGAGTCCCTTGTCCACTGTGACCGCATCTCGATGCACACCCACGTCGGATTTCAGGAAGTATTCCCTGAGATTGCACACCTCACGGTTGTGGAGAGTCTTGGCATTTAGGAAGCCTCGACCCCCGCACTTCCGCGGGATGTACAATCTCATCACCGATGATCGTGGGTGATGCATCCGATTTGCGGTCAACAGTGTCCGTACTCTTCTATCCAGGGTGTCAAGTTCAGTCTGAGTCCACTTGAGTATGCCAAAGGAGTACATCAGGACTGGCATGACCCAACCGTTAAAGGCGCGGACCTTATTGCCACCTGATAAGGAACTTTTAAGAACCTTATTCAGGCGACCAAAGAAACGCTCCCGTAACGATTGTTTCATGTCAGCCACGTTTTCGAATACTTGCACAGACATAACCAAGTGGCCAAGATCATCCACCAGCAACTTGCTTTGCAATACAAACTTGTGGATCTTGAGGTACCGTACTATAGGTATGCGCCCGACCCAGTTCTGGAAAATGACCATGTCACGTTGTACTGGGATCGGTCTATCATCACTGACAGGACTATTGTAGCCAATAAGCCTGACATAGTGGTGATAGACCGATTAGCGCGCCGCACAATGATTGTCGACGTCACCATTCCGCATGACGAGAATCTCGTGAAAGCCGAGAAAGAGAAACAAATAAAGTATCTCGACTTGGCGCACGAGGTTGTCGACATGTGGAATGTGGACTCTGCTGTCATTGTGCCGATAGTCGTGACAGCCAATGGCCTGATGGCCAAGAGCCTCGATCAACATCTCGCGAGGCTCTCGTTAGGCGGCTGGGTCAAGGGCCTGATTCAGAAGGCGGTTCTCCTTGATACGGCTCGTATTGTGAGGAGGTTCCTGTCTCTGGAGCCCTAACCACCGGTAGCTTGGACCCTGTTCCCGACATCGGTGGATCCCTATTTTTTATATTTTTAAATGTTTTTTTATATATTTTTTTATAATGAATATTTAAAAATAAAAAAAATATGTATGGAATTTAAATAAAGGGAATACAAATCGCCTTTAATGTGTGAATCAAGTTACATACATAATTTACTTATACAAAAAGATAAATATTCACTAGGTGACAAAATGTCCCTCAATTCGACGTGCCTTTTGGTATAGGCTTCCAACTGCCTCCATTGCGTTCTATTAGCTGCCATTCTCATCCAATGAGATCCTAGGTCATTGATAGCATCCTCCCATCTTCATGCAGGCCGTCTTCTTTTTCTATCTCTTGGATGCCATAGGGTAATGTGTTTGCTCCATCCATCATCTGCCTAGCCTTTTTCCAACTATGTTGGGGTCGGCTTCCAATCGAAACCGGATGCAGCTGAGTATCAGTGTTTTACATGGAGCGACTGCCTATCTGACCTCTAGAACCCAGTTACCGGGTAACACGGTACCACGGCACGGTTGTTTGCACCATCCATTTTAAGGATAATAACAAGTACTGAGTTTTTTAAATGCATATTTTACTTGTTCAATGGATAGCCTCACAGAGTAAACCTCGTTCTAGGCAGAATAAGCACTTGAATGTGATATTAAATTATTCTTTGACAAATACTGATAGTGTTATAATGAGTTTAGACTTATGAATAGTATCTATACACAAAACAGTGGTTGATCACGCGTCGCGAGCGACAAACGTGTTTGCGTTTTTTTTGTCGCACGTCCAAAAAAGTGTTGTTCTATTGTGATAATATAAAAGACAGTGTGTTTTTAATTTATACTGTGTGTGATTGAATTCGATTAGGAAAACTAATTTGATGGTACAATTGAACAAAAAATATGTTCTTAATTATTTTTGGGGATTTCATAATAACATTTTGATTGTCTGCACCTTTTTTGTTTATTCTTAACACCTTTCTGTACATAAAAACCGTCTTATTCATAACTAGCTTTCCGCCAGCGGCTTCGCCCGCGACATTTTAGCCAATGGATACAAAAACTTGACAAATTATATACTAAAACCTTCCTCTTGAATCACTCTATCTATTAAAAAAAAGCATCAATATCCGTTGTGTAGTTTCAAAGATCTAAGCATAAATAGGGACAGACAGACAGCTGGAAGCGACTTTGTTTTATACTATGTAGTGATAACTAAAGTCATTCGCCTAATTTGGCTATTATTTTTTTCGCCAGGTAGTAACAATTAGATTTATTCCCATATAAGTAATTAAATCCTAACTAATATTATAAATGCAAAAGTGAGTTTATTTGTTTGTCATGCTTTCACGGTAAAACGGCTACACCGATTTCGATGAAATTTGGTATGGCGATAGATTGAAACCTGCAGGCCTAGCAAATCCCTTTTCTCAGGCATTTGTCTATGAATTTTGGGTAGGGAGGGGGTGAAAACTTGTTTTTCCATTCCCATACTGGAAAGGACATAGAATATATTTTATCCATAGGGGATGTTCGAAAGAGTTACCGCCCCCGGAACACAAAGGGCTGAGGAAGGAACATGGATGGGTTTTAGTCAGTAAGAGTCTGACACTCCCACCCGCCCCACCCACGGTGGGAGGAGTCATTTGATGATTTCCATCCATAAAAAAGGATATATTTTATCCGGAGCAGTATACAGTACTCTCAGAATGCGGGTGAAACCGCAGGAAATAGCTAGTCTATCATAATATAAAATGCTTTTTCCTGAATGACTGACGGATCACCGCACAGCCTAAACCGCTGATCGTAGAGACCGTAGAAACTTGGAGGCTGTGTTCTTTGTATGACGTAGGCATCCGATAATAAAGGATTTTCCGAATTCTACCCTTAAGGGGTGAAAATGGGGGGCAAAGTCTGTTCGAAACTCTGTTACTTTTAATTTAGATCTGTATTGCCCACGCAAGTGTAGAATAAAAATCAGAATATTTGTTAGTTAGTTTTGTCACGTACAATACTTATTTCCTAGTTTGTTATCTGTGACCTCATAAACTTTAAACCGGTATCTTTAATATATCTTGTTGCTATGTGGATTGGCGTTTTTTTTGTTTATTAAAAACTTGCTGACCCGGCGAACTTCGTACCGTAATATTTTTTTATGATCGATTTTATTTAAATTTTCTTCTATACAAATCATGTCCTGAAGGCACGTTAAGCTGTTGGTCCCGGTTGTCATTTGTACATTTTTGACAGTCGTTACGGGTAGTCAGAAGCCAGAAAGTCTGACAACCAGTCTTACCAAGGGGTATCATGTTACCCGGTAACTGGGTTGTGGAGGTCAGATAGGCAGTCGCTCCATGTAAAACACTGGTACTCAGCTGCATCCAGTTAAGACTGGAAGCCGACCCCAACATAGTTAGGAAAAGGTTAGGCAGATGATGATGACAAATCTTGTCCTGACATTAACGAAAACTAAAAAAAGAGTTATAGTGTGTAGGTTTTGACCAATAGTTTTAAACAAAATAATAACCTCTTTTGTTCTAATTTTCCCACTCCTATAAATAAAACGACATCAAATGATGAATGTGTTGTGATGTTTAGAGCTTAAATTTGATATAAATGCGTCATCCTTACGCCATTTTATAAATTTCTGCGGCAGAATTGGAACAAAATAGGTTACGAATTTGTTTATATTTTTCTTATAATTAATTGGTACAGATTATATCCAATTTGTGTAGTCGTTCGGAAGTTATGTGCATACATACATTCAGGCGATTCATTTTTATTTATAAAGATGCGAAAGTGAGGAGCTCGTGGCTAAGTAACCGCCGCATGGAGCGATTGATCGAAGGTTAAGCTACGGTTGCTACGGTCGGTCCGGTACCATCTATGCCATACCGAGACTCCTCCGTACCTTGGAAAGCACGTTAAGCCGTTGGTCCAGGCTGTCATTGGTAGATCTTTGACAGTCACGGGTAGTCAGACAGCCAGAAATTTTGACAACTAGTCTTACCAAGGGTTATCGTGTTACCCGGTTACTGGGTTGTGGAGGTCAGAGGTCCATGTGAAATATTAGCAAGACTGGAAGCTGACTCCAATATAGTTGGGAAAAGGCTAGGAAGATGAGTCTTGGTTTTAGTAATTATGTCCACAGTTTCTGAATAATCGGTTAAATAATTGTTTAGTTAATTAGCCAGCGAAGCTATTATCATAACCGGTTATTAAGTACCTATATTACATCATAAAGGTTTATTCTATTATTTTCTTTGTTGGTAGATTTTATTGTAGTTGAAATGATTTTAACACACATGTGGGAAAATACATCTTATTTTTCTGTCTGTTGGTAAATCAGGTAGATATCAAGTTTAGGCGAAAAACTACCCAAATTTCATCTGCAATAAGGATGGCATTGTAGACGATTAACGCGTAATTTGTAGATTTTTCATAGCATATAGCTGTGAAAAATCTACAAATTACGCGTAGCAAGTGAAAAGGAAGTCTGAAACCCAGTTGCCGAGGGGTATCAAGTTACTGGGTTGTTGAGGTCAGAGTGCAGTCGCATTAAAATACTGATCAATCTGTGTCACGGGAAAAATATTTGGTTACCTCTTCTTCTTTCTGAACAGTAGCCAAAAGCCGAAATATGCTTGAGATAAGGGTAGCTAAAGTGAGACCTTTAAGTCTCACTCATCCGCCTGTCATCTGATCGTATTACCCAATCATCACACAGATCTTCCAATGTCTGAAGATAGGAAAACTCATTAAAACCGACCCCTAACCTCGCGCGTGTCCGTCTGTCCGTTCTGAAACCGTTGGCAATAACTATCCGATACTGTTTGACCCTTGACTTAACCAGCATACTGGATGCGAAGCGATTTTACAATAATTTATAGGTTACTCTGATAAAGTTTAGTTCGTGTTTTCATTTGCTTTTACTAAAGGTCTGCCCATGACACCGTACCATACCATGACCATGATGTAAACGTATCATGCAAAGAATAAGAAAAAACCGGCCAAGTGCGTGTCGGCCCACGCGCAGTAGGGTTCCGTAGTAAGTCTGCTTTAGTCAACTATAACTCTGTAACCGGTTAAGCCAACATATCCGAGATAGTTTTTCTTGTAAGTTCATTACATGTGCTACGTCTGTGAATATTTTCACATTTTTAGGGACAGCCATTCAAAAGTTAGAGAGGCGCTCAAATTTTTGGTCCGGTCATGGCTCAGTCCGGTGTCGGTCAGCGGTTTCTGATTACCCGTTACGACTGTCAAAGATCAACAAATGACAGCCGGTATCAAACGTCCTTTCCGGTTCACGGAGGAGTCTCGGTTTGATATGGTCTCAACATATACCGAGACACGGATACTGGTCACCCATTCATGGACCGACCAATCAAAGCGCAGCTTAACCTTGTTCGATCGATCCGTGCGGCTGTTACTTAGCCATGAGCTCCCCACAAAGATTTTTCAATATACCTCGTTATTATCCTGAACAGACAACTTATCCGAAAAGCAAATAGTTTTCCATTTATAACACCAGTTTACACTTGGCCGCGCTAATATTGTTGGCGTATGACATGGGTGACAATTTGTACAATAAAATTGACAAATATTAGCCTCCATATTTGTTACCATTTAGATTTCTTGTTGTCTCTTTCTTATGCTGTCACTGTGTTACTTCAACTATGTTACACATACTGTGTGTGCCAAATCTATATATCTATTCTTTACATATATAAAATGCTTTGTCCTGAATGACTGACGGATCAACACACAGCCTAAACCGCTGATCGTAGAGACCCGAAACTTGGACGGTGTGTTCTTTGTATGACGTAGGCAAGGATTTTCCAAAATTCTAAACCTAAGGGGATAAAAAGTTTGTATGGAACTCTGTAGTCTTTTTTTAAATTTGAATTCGTATAGACTACGCGGGCGAAGCTGACGGAAAGCTAGTAGTTATATAAAGTTCCATTGTAAAACGGGATAGCACGAAACCCCTTCCACGAGAATTCGTTTCGCACTTCCCGTTTTCCCAACATTTCCCTTCACTGCTCTGCTCCTATTGATTGTAGCGTGATGAAAAGTATACTATAACCAGCTCAGGAGTATGAAAAATAATTGTACCAAGTTTCGTTAAAATCCGTCGAGTAGTTTTTGTTTCTATAACGTTTATACAGACAGACAGACAAAAATTTTACTGGTTGCATTTTTGGTATCAGTATCGATCCCTAATCACCCCCTGATAGTTATTTTGGAAATATATTTCATGTACAGAATTGACCTCTCTCCAGATTTATTATAAGTATAAATAAGTGCAAAGACGTAATAAATGTGACAGATACGAAATTATGCAAATATTCAGGTGTTTTATTTAGATAAGTTTGTGTTACGTCATACCGCGCGATAATTGAACGTGATTTTACGTGATACAACAATAATATGAATTGTACACTAAACTATACTGAATACAGTACGCGTTTCTGTACTGGAAGTTCTTAAAAATTATGACATAGGTACAGGTTCTCTATGATCAGCAGTTTAGGCTGTGCGTTGATCCGTCAGTCATTCGGGACAAAGCATTTTATATCGCAGAAAAATCGGAGAAAATACGCTTTGATAGACAGACAGACACGAGATTACTACTACCAGGGTCCGTACTATTTTTGTAGTCCTTTTGGCGCGACGCTAGTGTCCATGTCATTTCATCACATTGCATACACAATCATGAAGTTCTTCTTGTAGTTCTTTCCGCCATCATTCGTGGCGCATACTTTAAAAAGAGATCAGAAATATCTTCTTGTCTTTGCAAAATCAAAATGGCGAACGGTCGCACGCGTGTCTAGAAATGTCATATCTAAACTATATTGACAAAGCTAATAATGTTGATAAGTAATTACTTTGTTTTAGATTAGATAGCTGGTGAGGAATCTTTGGCAAATAAATTTGTAGGGAATCCAAAAGTTATTTTATATTGGGTATCTCATTCTGAACTAAACCAGTTTACTTATGCTGTTTACTGTAACTAAAAATCCGTACAGGGATAAACAGTTACAGCCGGTTGCACTTATTATAGTCTGTTCCAATTGAATCTACGAAAAATGTAAACAAAGTTGCGTAACCTATTTTGTTTCTAACCCCCCCTCGGACCGCCACTGCTCACCAGTGGCGCCAACTAGTGACCGCAAAAACGATAGCCCCTATTACATTCTGATATTTTGTCTATTTATCGAATGTATCGATTAATCTCGGGTCATACAAATAGTAATAACAAAACATAATAATATCCCACAAAAAATGTAGGATAATATTAAAATTAAATATTTACATTAACACATCACTTTTGATAACGTTCTGGTTAGTAAAAAAATATGATGTTCAAGATTTGTTAAACGTATTTGATAATATTTTTTTTTGTTTTATAGTTTTTAATAGACGGACAGAAGGCGAAAGTCATTACTTCATTAGGCAGAAGTTGGATGCGTCATGCTAAAGACGACGATATGAAAGAGAAGGAACATGGATGGGTTTCAGTCAGTAAGATTTTGATACTACCTGCTCCACCCACGGCGGGAGGGGTCATTTGATGATTTCCCATCTGAAAAAAAGGCCGATATGGTATGGCTCATGGCTCACGTTAGGAGAGGCCAGTCCAGAAGTAGACCAATATTCAATATGCTGTCAGATAGACAGAGTTACTTTCGCATTTATAATATTCGTTAGGATACTACGTATTTTCCTACTTTTAAAAGTGATAACTTCGCATATTAAAAAGGAATTACCAATCATTTTTTTTACCCAAAAATAGCTTTTAAAAAAATTACGTTAACACCTATTATCTTTTAAATTATTTTTTCGTGTAAAATTGTTTACATTTTAGAACAAATAAGATAAATATTAAGTACACATTCGTGCTAGGCGCGCTACGACTTTCTTTAATAATTTTATGATTACATACACTTAATAAATGCATGTTATTTTTTTATCATTAATATGCTGATTACATCTCATCCCTATAGCAATTTGTGTTTTTTTTTTGCAATTTTTGACCATGTATCTATCAAATTGATATCCCATCATTATTTCTTGTAATTTTTGACAGGAACTGTCAAAAAGTTGACTTTTGTGAATCTGTTGTTATAGTCCGACATGACATCTATGTGAATGTGGTGAAAACTGGAACTAACATTGTCATCATGGAATGTCACCATTAATGATCCAAATTAATAGAATTTTCTATTTTTTTTAAGTAAATCATGACATGATAAATAGTTATTTATTAATTCATCATTTACGTCACAATAATAATTTAAAATTGGAAACAATGAAATGGGATATTTAAACATTTAATGATCATTTGGATGTTAGTAGGTGGCTCACAAACCGAGACCCACCAGATTATTAAGTACTAGCTGTTTCCCGCGGTTTCACCCGCATTCCGAGGGAACTACTTAGCGCACCCGGGTAAAAAGTAGCCTATGTTGTTCCTCAGGGTCTATTCTATCTCTGTACCAAATTTCATTTATATCGGTCCAGTAGTTGGCGTGAAAGCGTAACAGACAGACAGACAGACAGAGTTACTTTCGCATTTATAATATTAGTAAGGATTCACCGAGGCCGATAGATATCTACAATACCAGAGGCATCGCTGATCATCATTGCCCTTTCCTAACTATGTATTTTGAAAACAAAATGTAGTATTATCGAATACAGCTATATTTTTTTACTTATCGTGGGGTAAGAATTTGCCGCTGGCTGGTCTCACCAAAATGACATTTCAAGATGGTGGCTTGCGTTAGTTCCCCTGTCAGCCACATTCATAAATAGTCATGTCGGACTATATTGATTGTTACCTAATAAATGTGGACTTATCTCTTTAGCTGAGGGCTTTTACGATGGGAATAAATAAAATCAATCGAAAAGAAAATTCAGTGAAGTGAAAGCGTGCAAAATATAAAACTATAAACAAAAGTGAAGTGATAAAAACTATCTATATCAGTAAAATGACACTAGAACACTTTCGAAGCGCGACAAAATACCATCGAAATATTATCATCAGTCAAGCGAACGCGTGGACGTTTAAATTTTCGTTTTGCGACTGGTATTTCTGACAGTGACTTCAATATCATAAAACTAAACCAGCTGTGATATCATAAGAAATCATAAAACTACAATCGATACTACCGCCCTCTGTTATTCGGAAACCAAAACTAGACGACAGTAACGCCATCTATTAGTGATTCCGCAGAACTTTGACAGTGGAAATTCGTTATTTTGTATGCAAAAATTGAGTCGCCATCTAGCGGCAAGTAACTGAAATTGTAACGAACTAGTGGCGCCATCTGTTGGTGAGCAACGTCAAACTGTCGAACATGGTTGAAGACACTACGCCGCAGCAGGACCGGGTGTCCGCTGCTGCGGTGCTGCAGTTTGCTGCAAGGGAAGCGAGGGAGGGGAGAAGATTCACCGAGTTCGGAGCTCATGCTTTTGCCAGCATCACTTATAATGCTTATGGTACCTTTTTCACTTATCATTTAATCTATCCAGCTAGCTCATGAATCAATCTATTTGTTTGTTAAATGAAAATCCTGAAGTTTCTTCTACCGATAAAATATTTGTATGATGTTTACTATTCAAAATGATTTTGTAAACCATTATCAGAGAATACCTGCGGTTTTTACAGCCAAAAAGGTAGACGATTTGTATTATTACAATTTCATTGTATCAATCAATCTAATATTTTTACCAGATGCTTTATTTAAATATTTTACAACAACTCATGTTACAAATGATCGCATTCGCTTCTTTCATTCGTTAGCAGATTAATTAATGTTAATTAACCTATTTTATAATCATTTGTAGCTCTTAAAGTTCAACGATTGTAAGTAGGTAGTAACAAGACGCATTTAAATATCTCTATTGACACTTTTAGTGGCAGATTGGTACTTATCTATAGTTTATGTAATGGTGACTTGGTGCCAAGTGCCTACAGAGATAGTGCCACCAGTAATTTTCCACACATGAGTAGTACCAGGCCAGATATTGCGCAAAATTTTGCAATATCTTTATTTGTTACATCTTACATTATAAATGCGCCGTTTTAAATGCTTGTTAACCGACTTCTTTCTTAGTTTCAATCAAAATACTTTATGGAGGGTTGGGCAAGGGGATGGGACAGGCATATCCTCATTCGGCCAGTAAGTAGGGGGCGACCCCATTCCTAATTCACCGGGTAGAAATCCTGGGGCGAAGACTTTATGACACCTTCGCTCATCTGGGGATCGAACGCAAAACCCTCATTATCATCTGCAGGAATTAGTACTCCACCATCGGTCACTGACCAATGAGGTTGTATGAAGAATACACAAGACATGGGAAACAGTCTTATATTATCCTTACTAATATTATAAATGCGAAAGTAACTCTGTCTGTCTGTCTGTCTGTTACGCTTTCACGCCAAAACTACTGGACCGATATAAATGAAATTTGGTACAGAGATAGAATAGACCCTGAGGAACAACATAGGCTACTTTTTACCCGGGTGCGCTAAGTAGTTTCCTCGGGATGCGGGTGAAACCGCGGGAAACAGCTAGTATTTTTTATATTATTTTATGGAAAAGAAACCCGACCAGTGGAGTCGGCTTTCTTTCGAATAGGAATAATTGTCGCCCAACCTAATCATTTATTCATTAAAACTCCAGAAACATCGGGTTACTGCGTCGAATTAAAAATCCAAGGAATAATTTCTAACACCTGTTTTTCACCTCTTTGTGTGAGATAAAAATCCCGTACTACATACTTTACTCTTGAATTTCTTTTAGAATTAGCAGGCAAATGGCCTATCTATACAATAAGTTATATTCTTAGACTTTTTTATTTCCTTATCTATATAAAATAGTATAATCGTATAGTACAGAGAAAAAGGAAGACAACTTTAGACATATGGAATTGGATAGGCTTTTCATAACCCTATTGGTTCGTCAGCTTATTCGTGAACATATATCACAAAAAAATATATAGAACAATTTGAAATTCTTTTAACGATTGAGCGAGCGTCGTTTAACTAGCAATTAATTCGACCAAGACTAACAGACAGATATACGAAGTAGTTATAACTAGTTCACCGCTCCGGCTGGGTCAAAGTGTAGCTGATAAGATTGCTAGAGTACTGGATTGTTTTAACGTTTGTTTCAATAGTTTTATTGATACTTGTATCTAGAGCACGTTTGGCGTGTTATAGACCTTGTTTCGACGTTTCTAATGGATTATTTCTAAGGTTCTCTTCTGGGACATATAAGGAAGATGTCATGTTCATTTGGATATGATAAATAGATGAAATATTCGAATAAACTTGAAAGTATCTAAGACTTTTGGCTTGTAAAAGACCTTGTTTCGAGGTATTGCAAATGATCTCTTTTTGGGGCATCTAGGAAATTTTGGCAGTAATCTAGTGATAGAAGTACAATAAATAATCTTTTTTTTTCATCTTGATTAATTTTAACAAATTATTTAATACATTTTTTGAATTATTAAAAAAGTCAATAAAACGTGTAGAACAGGGTCCAAGCTACCGGTGGCTAGGGCACTAAAGACAGGCACCTCCTCAAAATACGAGCCGTATCAAGGAGGACCGCCTTCTGCCTTAACTTAATCTAGGGGTCAAACCACCACGTGTTTTTGCAATCACTATCAGGTGTGAGAGCGAGACACAGCTAGAAACGTCGTATAGCACCGTCTCTCTTTCACAACGAAAGTATTCCTGCTTAAGCACGTCATGATACGGCCCCAGATACCTAAAGCCAGCCTCCTAACACCAAACAAACGTAGGATATCACAATACACCTGCTAATACAAGACAAGCTTTTTGATGGTCATTTAAGAGAAGAAGAAACGATACAAGCTGACTGTGGTGTTCTATATTAATAAAACAAATTAAAGACTCTACTCTCTAAACAGGGGGGCTAGACAAGTGGCAAAAACGCTATAGAATAGAAAACAAAATGTATGGGAATGACATTCGTGTACGACTAGCACTATGTCATTCCCATACATTTTGTTTTCTATTCTATAGCGTTTCTATAGCGTTTTTGCCACTTGTCTAACCCCCCAGTTCTAAAGGCAAAGAGTAATTCGGTATGACCATTCGTTACTCACATAAGATCATTAGCATCAAGAATTGGACTGCTAAACCTCGCATTTAATTAAAATCTGCTTAATCAGATACATATTTTTTTAAATAGGAATTGGTTAGTACAAGTTTGGCAAGAAACATTTCGATTAATTTGTTTGCGATTTGTATTTATTTATGAAATGCAGCTCTAATAATTTGATCAAATAAATATTTAAATAACCATCTGGGGGGTTAGACAAGTGGCAAAAACGCTATAGAATAGAAAACAAAATGTATGGGAATGACATATAGCTAGTCGTAAACGAATGTCATTCCCATACATTTTGTTTTCTATTCTATAGCGTTTTTGCCACTTGTCTAGCACCCCTGGTTTGGTATGTAATTAAAATGCAGAAAAGCTTATAATAATATTTTGATGCTACATAAATTGTCTTGAGGTTTTTATCTTTAAGCTGTTGATGCGATTTTTTTAGGACAATAATAAGAAATGATTTTTTTGAACATTTTACCAGAAACCCTAAAGATTCATATGCAGTGAGGATATCATATCTTCAGCTGTACCCAGGCCTTTAAATTTATCGCATTATTACATCTGAAAAAAAAAATGTTTACATGATCTTTGCAACACAAAAAAGTTACTAGGTAGATTAAATTAAAAAAACAATGACTGGCATTTTGATAAAGGCCCGTGTTCGCGGTAAACAAGAACTATCTGAGGTCAATAAGTTAATAATAACGAACCAGCTTATTCTGGATACGCTAGCATTTCATCAAGTATCCACGGTCTCTTGTTAGTAGTTTATTTTGCTATGGAGGATTCGCCGTCCATCTGAGACATATCTTTTTATCGTTTGTTACAAGCCTACTTTCTATTCCCTCAATATTGTTTTCTGATTAAATTCGTTGCGAGTTCCAAGACAGTAAAAAAAAAACTCTGGGACTCGTCGAGCTTCATTGCCTCGACGTTTTCTAGTGGTTGCCACTGTTGATTCTGGCTTTCAGGAGTTGCAGTGGTTGGGAATAGAGGGGCGGGCTTGTCCCAAAAAAAATAACCTTACAAGACCTAGTTGTCAGTGACCTCAAATCCGCCTGACGGCCGCTGATATGGAATTGTAACACCAGTTGCTTCAATGCCCGGGACGATGGCTTCGACCGTGAAAGCACAAACAATCAAATAAACAAATTCACATTAGGATCTTTGATACTAGTTAGGATTTGACAGCAGATGAAATTGCCTTGAAAATGCTAGGTATTTTCTGAAGCCAAAGAAATTTAATTGCCGATATATCAATAAAAATTGCACTATTAAGCCAGTTTCTATCTAGGATGGTACTACAAAAACATTGGTTCCGTAAAAATATTAATACATGGTGGCTCCATCTATGATCAAGATTAACTAAGTTCTTTTCCTTCACATTGAGAATTAAAAATAACAAGAAACGACAGTCTTATTCATAATAAGGTAATTTATATATTAAGCCTATTTTAGCTATCTCCTGTTGAAATGAAGTTTGACAGAAAGGGACAAAACAGTGCAATGGCTAAAAGAGAGGTATAAGAGGGTAAGAAAATGCGGACTCGTTAAAGTTATTAACCTCAAACGTTACTATTGGCTCCTAAGTACTTAGACTATTAGAGAATATTTACCACTAATTACTAGATTTTTGATTCCTAGCCTAACCTCTTACTCATAATACCATGTCTTTCTATCCATCAGCGGCCCTGAGCGACATGGGCGGCAGCGGCACCAGCTCCTCGTCATCACACATGTCTCCCGGCTGGCAGGTCAATGACCTCGACCTCGACTTGCCCGGAGAGCTGTCAATGAAGTGAGTATCATTGAAACTCTTCAACTGTAGGTCTAGACGAGTGGCAAAAACGCTGGTGGAATAGAATTCTTACTTCCTTACTAATATTATAAATGCGAAAGTAACTCTGTCTGTCTGTCTGTCTGTCTGTTACGCTTTCACGCCAAAACTACTGGACCGATAAAAATGAAATTTGGTACAGAGATAGAATAGACCCTGAGGAACAACATAGGCTACTTTTTACCCGAGTGCGCTAAGTAGTTCCCTCGGGATGCGGGTGAAACCGCGGGAAACAGCTAGTACAAAATATATGGGAATGACAGATAGCTAGTCGTAATCGAATGTCATTCCCAAACATTTTGTTTTCGATTCTACTAGCGTTTTTGCCACTTGTCTAACCCTACTGGGCCTTTATAATTTACGTTGCACTTTTTCGAAACTCAAGAAATTTTAATGTAATGTTTCGTGCTCTCGAATATTTTTTCGTGATATTTATCGACTTAACTATTGTTTTCTTTTATATTTTTTGTAAAAATAAACGAATATTTTTGTAAATGCCCCAACAAAGCGTAGGTACTGTTGAAACAGAAGCCTCTCCTTTTAAACTTTAATATATTTAACAGCGCCATCTCTTATCGTACTTCCAAAACACTCACCGATTAGTACTTTGCCTTACCGTAGCGAGGCGCTGCTGTCGCTGCCGTCATTGGCTGTGTTCAAACAGGAGGCACCGTCGCCGACTGGCGCCGTGCTCTCTCCCCCACGACGAGTGTGGCCTCCTCGAAGACCTGATGACAGACAGGTAACGAAGAATGTAGAATTCTAGGTGCTTGATTTCTTGATGATGTGCGTTTGACTGCTTTTGTTGACTATTAGCTAATCTATGTATATGTCTTCAACTCGAAAAAAAAATCTTGACTTGATACCTACCGATTCAACTGTTTTTTGGTGTGTTCATAATGAGGGCTACCGTGCTTAAATTCGCCGCTAGAGGCGCTAGTGTAGAGTAAGGTCTCAAGAAATGTCAAATATAAGAGATCTTTCATTGCGAGCACTTCTGTTGCGGTTTTCTACTTACAGCCATACTTAGTTAACTAAAGTTCCGGATGGCCAATTACAAATTTCCACTTACAACAAATTATATATTGTGCCATTCTTGATTAATAATGGCAGATATACTTTACAGCTGAATAAATGTTAGTTCTTTACACAAGAAGCTAACAATAGCTGCAAAATAAGTAAACTTTAAAAACAATGAATTCGAAGGTAGTTGTAGTAGTTACTATCTACATGTGCCAGTGTGTTTACTTCAGCGTATTTATCTATCAAAAGTTAGTATTGTTGACGCATAGGACCTTACTCAACAATGCCGCGAACTGGTTACTGAAAAACGATAGCTCCTATTGTTAGCACAACGTTTTTATGACAGTTTTTGTTTGGTAGTTGAACCGAATAGTCGAAAATTCGGCACCGATATTTAGGCAGTCAAAGGTGGGACGGTTCGTTAGTAAAATCTACATCGTCTTTCTTTTCTATGCCAAAAAACCTTGTAGCGACTAACCCTTTTCCAATAAATGCCTATATTTTCTTTATGTATACTCACTCACTCAACAGCCATTGCTTACGCGTCAAATTTTTCATCGTATAAGGCATGTAAATTATTAGGTAAGTGCCAAATATATATACCTATATCAATACAAAAACAGTATCATAATTTCGCACATACATATTGAGAACACTTCCTTGTATACCCGCCCAAATTTCAACCTACACTGCGTGCAAAAAAAACGTATCACATTTCTTTAAATACCCGTTTCATTTTTACACTTCTCGCAAATAAAGTGTATCATTCAACAGTTGGTACACCATGGTTTTCTTTTTAATTCTCAGATCAGTGCGGAATATTCAGAGACACAGCAAGGGCATGCTGTTACTGACAGGGATTTCAAGAATATATGGGAGGTGGATATGTTATCTTCTTAAACCTGAATATCTTCGCGATATCGCTATCTATATCCTTTCGAATTCTTCCTCTATATAATCAGTAGAAACTCCTTGGTATCTGTTTATTGCACCTACTGTCTTTTGTCTCTGCATCGCCAGTCATCGGCTCAAGGTTAACTGGTAGAAAATTACTATACTGTCGTCATAAAGAAAGGCCGTAACTACATTTATTTTCGATATTGAATCAAGTACATATTTGGAATCAGGAGGAGAGGAGCTCGTGGCTAAGTAATAGCCACACGGTTCGACCGATCACAGGTTAAACTGCGCTTGGCGCGGTCGGTACGTGGATAGGTGACCATCTTTGTCATAGCGAGACTCCTCCGTGCCTCGGAAAGCACGTTAATCTGTTGGTCCCGTTTGGCATTTGTTGATCTTTGACAGTCGTTACGCGTAGTCAGAAGCCATAAAGTCTAATAACCAGTCTTACCAAGAGGTACCGTGTTACCCGGTAACTAGGTTGTGGAGGTCAGATAGGCAGTCGCTCCATGTAAAACACTAGTACTCAGCTGCATGAAGTTTAGAAGCCGACCCCAACATAGTTGGGCAAAGGCTAGGCAGATGATGATATATTTGGAATCAGGAAAATATCCTCATTACGAATATGTATTTAACTCAATGTCGAAAAAAAAAATTACGGCCATTCTTATGATGGCAGCATAGCAAGTCTGCCTTTGTACTAAATTTCTATAGAGCTTAATATATTAACCCTCTTATTAATAATAAAGCTATTCGCCTAATAAGCCTATTTTAGCTATCGAATTGTTTTGTCCCTTTCCGTCAAACTTGATAGAAAAGGACAAAACAGTTCGATAGCTAAAAGAGGCTTAAACGAGGAACGGCGTTATTATAAAAAAGGCGGTAAATAAATAATCTCTGATGGGCTAGACAAGTGGCAAAAACGCTAGTAGAATAGAAAACAAAATGTATGGGAATGACACTGAATGACAGATAGCTAGTCGTAAACGAATGTCATTCCCATACATTTTGTTTTCTATTCTACTAGCGTTTTTGCCACTTGTCTAGCCCATCTGATATCATTTATGTTTCAAATGCACTTGTTGTTCCTTTTTTGTATTATGTTCAATCTGCCTGTATGTCTGTGCGTCTGTGCTAGTTCCTATTTTCTCTCTCATCATAAGCTTGACATTGGTTCCTTTCCTTGAAAAATCTGTGCTACTTAAGTATTTTTGTTTCTTTAACCGAAATGTTTATTTATATACATAGGTGGTATATATACTTTATTCTACATACCAAATACAAAAGTTTCCCAAAATGTGTAGAACCGTAAATTATCTAGATCCCAGTGCTGGACAGAGACGGTGCTATACGACCCGTATAGCGCTGTCACTATCTCGAATTGCTATTTAGATCATTATACGGCTTCGGTTTAAATTGTGCTGCCTCGCTTCAAGCTTAAAACTATGGTATAATATACAATCATTTATTTATATTTTTGTTCTGATAGTGAAGTTGAGAAAAAATAATGCTTAATTGCTTGTTTTAATTAAATATACAAAATTATTGTTTAATTAATAGGTTACTCAATTATAATTTTGTTTTTCATAAGGCCAGATACACACAGCAAACTTATCCAACCTGATCTGAGAATGAATAACACATACAAAAATAATTATATACTTATGAATTTCTTTTCACTATTTTTTTTTTATTGATTAATTTATAATCTTTCCCATATATTTATTGGTCTCGTTTTAAAATAGCAGTTAAAAATTTACATCACATTCACATGTTAGCTTAAACTCCTTTTCGTTTGAGTTGTTGATGGAACGATCTAAAATTCAAGCAGTAAAGGTGTGCCGGTACGGCATCGGCACAGCTGCAGCATGGCTCTGTCTCTAATCTCTGTCTTTTGTTAGATATAGTCTGTACCAATGGATTTTACGAAAGATGTAAACAAAGTCGTAACCTATTTAGTTCTAATACTTCCCCAAAAATGAAGAAAAAGATGGCATAAGGATGACGCATTTATGTCAATTTCATGCTCTAAACATCATCATTTAATGCCATTTTATTTATCAATGTGCGAAAATTTAAACAAAATTGGTTATGATTTTGTTTACAATTTTCGTAAACACTGGTATAGCCTATAGCAGCAAAAGCGCAGACACCCCGCCGTTGGCTTTTTGTATTGAAGTTATGAAACATTATTTGACATACGATTTAAGGGTCAAATTCACATGGCAAGTTCATCGCTGGGTTGCAAAGTGTGCCTTACCCTGTAATTTTACTTATTCAGCATTATTATCCCCACGATTATTTTGGTTCCTAAAATATAGTTGTATTTTTCAAATTCACCAAAAATTCAGAACAACCTACATTGTTGTTTTTTTTTCACACAGATCACCAGCATGGTGGTCGATAGCAATCGCGATGCCATGGAAGAAGGCAGTTGCCAGCAGTCGCCGCCACACAACGGGAACATGATAGTCCAGCATGGTAAGTGGCGCCATCTGTTATTCATATCTATTAAACTGATGTGCTAAATAGTTTCGCTATTCGCTGATAGATGGAGTGAGATGTTCTAGATCGCGCAATCAAAAATCACAAAGTTTTGACAGCCAGTCTTACCATGTGGCCAGGCCTGTTAGTCAGTAATGAGGTCGTAGTCGTGTCGTTTGGGGTTGCGGGATGTTCGAAAGTGTTACCGCGCCCCCGAAATATATAGGAATGAGGAAGGAACATGGATGGGTTTTAGTCAGTAAGAATCTGACACTCCCTCCCGCCGTGGTTGGGTCATTTGATAATTTTCCATCCGAAAAAAGATCAGGCCCATCTTCAGGCCTCTCTTATTAAGATAAGCATTCGCACAGTTGGTATCGGCATTGGAGTTGGCGTCGGAGATAGCGTCGGCTGCGGTGTCGGTATTAGTGTTGAAATTGGCGTCGGTGTCGTGTTTGGCATCGTTGTTGGAGTTGGCGTCGGTGTCACAGTTACCGTCGGTGTCAGAGTTAGCGTCGTCGTCGTAGTTGGCGTCGGCGACGCGTATGACGTTGGTGTCAGTTATAGCGTCGTCGTCGCGATGGAGTTGGACTTCGTCGGTGAAAAAAAAAAGAAGAAAAAGAAAGATAGAAAAAGAGATTCAAGTGTATTAACGACGATTGGGCGAATGATCCTGATTTTCTCTATTGCCCGTCCAACAGCCAACACTTTTAATTTTGGGTTTCGACTTTAAAACTTCAATTTCGTTGGTAATCCCAAAAATGTCCAGTAAAAGATAAGCCCGTATCTGACAACCCTAGTTGGCATCGGAATCAGCGTCGGCGTCGGGTATTACTAGTATTGACTATTACAAACAGACACTTCAATTTTATTCATTTGTATAGATTATTTTATTTGGCAATAATTTATTTTATTTACTAATATATATGTGTTCATTGTAGGCAGTCCAGAAAGCATGCAGTGCCAGCCAGCCATGCCCCCAGGCGCCATGATACCCATCAACGGATATCATTCACCGAGTGCACAGGAAAACAAGAGTAAGCATTGACATCACCTTCATCCTCCTTCCCTCATCCCAAACTATTTGGGGTCGGAGCTGCATGTCTTTTTCTTCCAAACATCTCTATCAGCCGGCATCCCATAATAATTGGATATTTGACTACAAACAGAATTATCATCTGCCGAGCCTTTTTCCTAACTATGTTGGGGTCGGCTTCCAATTTAACCGGATGCAGCTGAGTACCAGTGTTTTACATGGAGCGACTGCCTATCTGACCTCCACAACACAGTTACTGGATAACACGATACCCCTTGGAAAGACTGGTTGGCAGACTTTCTGGCTTCTGAATACCCGTAACGACTGTCAAAGATCTATAAGTGACCACCGGGACCAACAGCTTAACGTGCTTTCCGAGGCACGGAGGAGTCTCGCTATGACAAAGATGGTCACCCATCCACGGACCGACCGCGCCAAGCGCAGCTTAACCTTTGATCGGTCGACCCGTGCGGCTGTTACGTAGCCACGAGCTCCTCAATGAAAACACCCCTTCTTACCTCTTCATAATATTACAGATGCTGGTCTACTGATGTGCTCACCAGTGGGATCCCTGGACGGCTTCCTCCACTCTCCTATACAAGCACGCTCCGAACCCAGCTTCAAAGATGATACCAGGTAACAGAATCCTAACTTCACTACATAGTATAAAACAAAGTCGCTTTCTCTGTCCCTATATCCCTATGTATGTTTAAATCTTTAAAACTACGCAACGGATTTTGATGCGGTTTTTAATAGAAAGAGTGATTAATGAGGAAGGTTTTAGTATATAATTTGTCAAGTTTTTGCATCCATTAGCTAAAATATCTATATTTTAGCTAGTATATTATTAATGCAAAAGTAACTCGGCCTTTTTGTCTGTCTGTTGCACTTTCAAAAACTGCTGAACCGATTTAAATTTGGCTGGAAGGACATTGGATAATTCTTATCAGGGTACGCGAAGTATCTTTTAATTTTCCATTCAAATGACCCCTCCCGCCGTGGGTGGGGTAGAATCGAGTGTCAGACTTTTACTGACTAAAAGCCATCCATGTTCCTTCCTCAGCCCTTTGTATTCCGGGGGCGTGGTATCTCTTTCGAACGTCCCGCTGCCCCAAACACGAAGTTTTTTTCAGGACGATTTTGTTTTTGGGTTATACAGCTAGTAATATTATAAATGCGAAGTGAGTTTGTTTGTTACGCTTTCGCGGTAAAACTTCGAAATTTGGATAAAATTCGGTAAATACATGGATGTGAAGGAAAACGTTGTGATGAAACCTGGACTAAACAGTCTGAAATCGCCAATTCACCTTGAGCAAGCGTGGTGATCAATGCTCATGCCTTCTCAGTATGAGAAGAGGCCTTTGCTTAGCAGTGGGATAGTAATTAGGCAATACCCTTTTTTTAGTTTTTTTTTCGGTTGGGAAATTATCAAATGACCCCTCCCGCCTTGGGTGTGGCGGGAGGGAGTGTCAGACTCTTACTGACTAAAACCCATCCATGTTCCTTCCTCAGCCCTTTGTATTCCGGTGGCGCGGTATGTCTTTCAAACATCCCACCCCCATGATAGATATCCTGGAGACTATTTCCTTGCTTTGTGACAGAATTAGATTCCACCAAGCTTTGGAAACTACGTTACGCCTTTGGCTCCGGCTGTCTTTTGCAACATTTGAAAAACAATCAACAAAACGAGTCTAAAGTCAGACAGGCAGTCGCTCCATGTAAAATACTAGTTCGTCTGTAAGCCGACCCCAACATAGTAAGGAAAAGGCAGGTGGTTGATTAAAAAATATTTTTATTTCCAGATTCCAATATGTACTAGCGGCTGCCACTTCGATAGCTACGAAGCAGAATGAGGAAACCTTGACTTATCTGAACCAAGGTCAACCCTACGAGATCAAACTCAAGAAGTTGGGAGATCTCTCCCACTATAAGGGCAAGATACTCAAGGTATGAATAATAATCCTATTTCCTTATTAATATAACTATCTGTTTCCCGTGGCGGTGGGGCTCGTGGCTAAGTAACAGCCGCAGGAGTCGATCGATCAAAGGTTAAGCTACGCTCGTCGCGGTCGGTCAGTGGATGGGTGACCATTTATAATATAACGAAACTCCTCCGTGCCTCGGAAAGCACGTCAAGCTGTTGGTCCCGTTGGCTTTCTTTGAATTTTACTCTGGTGCTATTGTAGCGCCACTATAATTAAATTAATTTGACGGACATTTTACACACACCGAGGTCGTTCAACTTCTACTCTACCATCCATAATATTAACTACCGAATTAATTTTAAACCTTAGTGCTTTGCAATAAGAGTCACTTTAAGAAATAGTGTTTTAATACTTTATATTATATTCGACAGAGCGTGATCAAAATCTGTTTCCACGAGCGTCGTCTCCAGTACATGGAGAGGGAGCAGATCGCTCAGTGGCACAACGAGAGGCCTGGAGAGAGGATCGTTGAGGTAAACCATGTTTGTTATGCTGCCCTGGTAATCGATATGATGGAGTATGTGCGAAAAACAGAAACGATTGCTTAGTTAATTACAAATTGTTTATTGCGTAGCACAGACATCGTACATGAGCAGAGTAAAGACCACAGACTTTTTGACATTAGGATGACAGCCGACAGACATTAGTGACAGACGTCAGGTTTGACGTAAATAGATTAACAATTTGTTTACTGCGATTCACCAACACGATATAGCAGTAAGGCGGTTTTTGCTACAATTTTAGCATTAATGATAAAACTATACACTCGATTATTATTATTTTCTACTTGTACCGGTAAAACTAGTATCACCTACATCTATCTTAACTTTTTCTCACCGTTTAAACCTTCCCTGGACTACGACAAACATTTCAAAACCAAAATCAACTTAATCGGCCTAACCGCTCTCGAGTTTTAGCGAGATTAACAAATGCTTTGTCCTGAATGACTGACGGATCAACGCCCAGCCTAAACCGCTGATCGTAGAGACCTGAAACTTGGAGGATGTGTTCTTTGTATGACGTAGGCGTCCGATAAGAAAGGAGTTTCCGAAATTCTACCCTTAAGGGGGCGAAAAAGGGGGGCAAAGTTTGTATGGAACTCTGGCATTTTTAATTTGAATTCGTATAGCTCACGCTGGCGAAGCCGCTGGCGGAAGGCTAATATAAAATTATGTCTATGTCACTCAGGTCGACGTGCCCCTGTCGTACGGCGTGATCCGAGTAGAACAGCCAGCCTGCTTGAACGCCTTACACGTCTTCTGGGATCCCACTAAAGATGTCGGAGTCTACATCAAGGTACAACATCATATATTTATTTCTTTACTTAAATTATAAATGATATATATATGGTATTTATTTACACGTATTTTTTTTTAAAGCTACAGAGTGGCCGGTTTTTCTTATTCGACTACCTTGAGAAGAAACACCGAAACAAACTCAAGGGTCAAAGTCGCTTTTAAGGTCCAGACATAATGTAATTGCATCATGGATGTACAATATAGGCTCGAGTCTGAAAAAATGACCTTTAGAAGGGTCATTCAGATCCGAGTGGGTCTGTCCATTCAGTTGGCACGCAAGTGTCGGTCTTTGTTAGCTCAACAGTAACTTAGGAACTCGACAATTAAAAATAAAAGTCTAATAATAATTTTACTGCCTCGTCCACTAGTGGTCTTAAATGTCGACTGCTGTCCAGGGAGTCTTGGGTTCGATTCCCGGGCCGAAATCTATTTGAGGATTTTTTATATATAGCTGCCAGAAGTCAGGAAGTTGGGGGTGTTGCACCCCCATGTCTGAGAGGACGTTAAGCCGTCGTCCTCGGCTGCTACCTTGATAGCAGTCGTTGTTACAATTCCATGTCAGAGGCCCTCAGACGGATTTGAGAAAACTCTGACACCAGGGCTTATGAGTTTAGTAAAATCTGCAGCCCGCACGATAAGAAGAAGAAGTCTGACAGTCAGACTGACAAAACCCATCCATGTCCTTCGTTCGTTCGTTCTTTTGGGTTCCGGGGCCGCGATACCTCTTTTATTATTATTATATGTGTATGTATCTGCCATGCACGGGACTACAGAGTCCCGGACCTTTGGGAGGCGAACCCGGGGCCGAAGCCAACACGCAGAACCCCTTTGAGACAACTTTAATGAAATGTGATCGTGACATATTTGATTGTCCCTGTATTCACTATAGAAATGCACCCAAGGACAATCCCCGGTTTGTGCAGGACTATTGCAAAACTTGAAAAGATACTACTTGGGCTATTGTGATGGGATGATAGTGGGTTACGATTTGGGAAACTATGGGAACCTATGGCGCCTGCCGAAACAATGTAAAATATACATGTAAAAATGGCAGGCGGAGACTCGCTAGCTCACTAACCGGGCCCCCAAGAAAAAGTCGCTCAAATTGCAACAAGGGGGATTATTATTATTATTTGATAAGGGTTTGCCCTTGACTCTAGTCCAAGTCTTTCGAAAAACCTCGCAGGCACTTCATTTTATGTCATTTTTAACTGAAATAATATTGTTTTAGGTGAACTGTATATCTACGGAGTTTACAGCCAAAAAGCATGGCGGGGAGAAGGGCGTGCCATTCCGTATACAAGTGGAGACGTACCTCGCTAGTGACGAACATACACGCCTGCACGCCGCCGCTTGTCAGATCAAGGTAAAACATCTTCATTGTAATTTAACTAAATAAATATATAACGATCTACGGTCGCAAAATGTCTACGTGTCGCAAAATGGCACTTTCGCAGAATGACTCTTTCGCAAATGTCATAAAAAGAGACATTCCTCCCTACTCCTACCCACCTATCTACGGTCGCAAAATGTCTACGTGTCGCAAAATGTCATAAAAAGAGACATTCTGCGAAGCGACACCATGAGAAAGAGACAGTTTGCGACCGGTAGACGTTTTGCGACTAAGCCTATAATTTACCTGTCTAAATTAGGTAGATGACACTAATCTTCTATACTTATAATAAATCTGTAGAGAGGTCAATTCTGTACATGAAATATATTTCCAAAATAACTATCAGGGGGTGATAAGGGATCGATACTGATCCCAAAAATGCAATCAGTAAATTTTTTGTCCGTCTGTCTGTCTGTCTGTATAAACGTTATAGAAACAAAAACTACTCGACGGATTTTAACGTAACTTGGTACAATTATTTGTCATACTCCTGAGATGGTTATAGTATACTTTTCATCACGCTACAATCAATAGGAGCAGAGCAGTGAAGGGAAATGTTGTCATTTTGTTTAAACGCGCTAGCCTCAGGAACCACTGATCCGATTTGAAAAATTCTTTCAGTGTTAGATAGTCCATTTATCGAGGAAGGATATAGGCTATATATCATCACGCTAAGACCAATAGGAACGGAGCACCACTATTCCACGCGGACGAAGACGCTGACAGAAGCTAGTCCCATATAAAAACAAAGAATGTCAATTGTTGTCAAGTACCGAATTGGAAAATGACACCACCAATCAATGGACATACTTTTTAGGGTTCCGTAGTCCGACAAGGAACCCTTATAGTTTCGCCATGTCCGTCTGTCTGTCTGTCTGTCTGTCTGTCCGCGGCATAGCTCCGAGGTTCTTGATACTAGAAAGCTAAAATTTGGTATAGATATGTATATTGATCACGCCGAGAAAGTGGTAAAATAAAATTTTGAAAATTTTTTTTTTTTAGGGTAGCTCCCAAACACGTAAAGTGGGGATGAATATTTTTTTTCTCGCGTACCCCTCCGTGTGGGGTATCGTTAGATAGGTCTTTCAAAAATATTATGGGTGTGTGAAGACCATTTTTTGGTTAAGCGAGCCATTTGCGAAATATCTAGCTTTTCAGTGCAAATTTTTGTTCGATACGAGTTACCCCCCCCCTCTAACTTTTGAATGGCTGTACCTAGAAATGTGAAAAAAATCACAGACGTAGTACATGTAATGAAATTACAAGGAAAACTATCACGGCTAAGTAGGCTTAACCGGTTACAGAGTTATAGTCGACTAACTAACTCCTACTACGGAACCCTAATGCGCGTGGCCCGACACGCACTTGGCCGGTTTTTATGAGTTACCAAAACGCGATTCTCTCATACATTTTGTATGGCAATAGTGAACTGTGACGTCACTAATTTTCCAACTCAATTCACTCACTATTTATTGATTCTAAAGTCACTAAAATCTAATTGTACGGTAAATTCAAAATAAATAGGGTTTACAGGGATAAAATTAAGTGCATTTTTAGTGAAGTAGTGTTTGGTGTTCACTACCCAATTGGCTATTTTGAGACAGCCCTGAGAAGGCACGTAATTAAAAAAAAAAAGGTATTATAATTA
Organism: Pyrrhia umbra; assembly: GCA_963891755.1. NCBI lineage: Eukaryota > Metazoa > Arthropoda > Insecta > Lepidoptera > Noctuidae > Pyrrhia > Pyrrhia umbra. The sequence continues at coordinate 2,279,778 of OY982944.1, forward strand.
AGTTTTTTGTTTTTAATACTGTGTGTATTTTATCTGAGGCAAAAAAAGCGTTTAATAAAATAAAAATAAAACTATTTTATTCAAACTAGGCTAAAAATCAGAATTTTTGAATGATATTATCATATAAAATTATTATTATACAAAAGATAGCCCCCAAACTCGCGGGAAGGCGGGCGGTGTCAGCCGCGTCCTGCAAACACGTTTACTATGCGGGACGGAGCGCGTGGGGTAGTAGTGTTTTATTGAAAATTGTTTCGCTTCGTTGTTATTTTATTTCCCATTTTGTAACAACATTAGCGTATCTACTTACGCCGGCGGCGGCATCGCGCGTCATCAAAGGCGTTGCGCTACTCTACGGGACTACGGGAGATATATCGTAATACTGTGTTCTTACTGAGTACAAGTAGTCCCCAGCCATCTGTAAGGTTCTTCTAACCAGATCTCTTCCTTTACTTTGGTCTCCAGGTGTTCAAATTGAAAGGCGCCGACAGGAAACACAAGCAGGACCGCGAAAAGGTGATGAGGAGACCCCGTACCGACCTGGAGAAATACCAGCCCGGGTGTGAAGCCACTGTCCTCACCACGGTAAGCAACTCTTCGAACATACTATACTTCTTCTATACTAATATTAGAAAGAGGAAAGATTTGTTTGTTTGTAGAGTTTTAACTCAAAAACTGCTGGACCGATTTTAAAAATTCTTTCACCGTTAGAAAGCTACATCTTTACAAAGTGTTATAGGCTATATTTATTTCCAGAAATAATTAGGGATCCCTAGTAAAACTTGCATAATGTAACCCAAGATGTAATAAAAAATGACCACGCGGGCGAAGCCGCGGGCAGAAAGCTAGCTAAAGATGTAGCTTTCTAACGGTGAAAGAATTTTTAAAATCGGTCCAGTAGTTTTTGAGTTAAAACCCTACAAACAAATCTTTCCTCTTTATAATATAAGTATAGATTATCCGTAATATCTTAAAATAGATGGGTCGCCATCTTTCTTGTTGATTCCGACTTCTGCCAAGTGCCAAAAGATTTAGAGAAAGTGTTTGACTGTATTTCCTTGCTGAAGTGCGTAAGTTTTAAATGTGTCATTTTTGACAGCTGTCAAACGACGCGCTGATGCCGCCGCCATCTTTGGTTACCACCTCACCGCCCTACTCGCCCGAGCTGTGGTAAGTCATATTTATATAAGACTAGCTTCTGCCCGCGACTTCGTCCGCGTGGAATAGTGGTAGAAAACCCAAATATCTTACGGAACCCTATTTTTTTTCCAAAATAAAATTTAGCCTATGTTACTCGTGGATAATGTAGCTTTCGAATGGTGAAAGAATTTTTAAAATCGGTCCAGTAGTTTTTGAGCCTATTCATTACAAACAAACAAAGTTTTCCTCTTTATAATATTAGTGTAGATTAGAACCTTTTTTTATGAGCACAGCTCTACACAGACTAACATTTAATTTTGGAAATTGGCGCCATAAGAACGTTTGATCAGCTCAAAAATGACTGCCCCGTTGGTCTTGTGGTCGTATAATGTGAAAACTGTAAACGGGTTCGATTCCCGGGTCGGTCCGAAATAGCTTTGAGGATTTTGGAAAATTTCACATAAAAGCAACCCGGGCTCAGAAATTTGGTGGTGTTACACCCCCGTGTCTGGGAGGGCACGCTAAGCCGTCGTCTCCGACTGCTACATTGATAGCAGTCGTTATAATTCCATGTCGGATTTGAGAAAACTCTCACACTAGGGCTTGTTAGGTTAGTAAGCCTACAGCAAACATGATAATAAGAAGAAGAAACTCAAAAATACCTATCCAATGATGTATTACACGTAGCTATTGGAGGATGGCATCAAAACTTACAACCTCCTTTAATCTAAATCAGTTTAGACATTTTACCGCTAGCGTAAAAGATAGACATACTTACTTTGTATATAATAATAATAATAAATAAATATAATAAATAAATATCTTTGGATAATTTCACACAGCTCCAACTAGCCCCAAAGTAAGGACATTTAATACCGTTAAGGATGGTACATATATCCTATAATAAACGTGTGTAATTTTCCATAAACAAACTAACTAAGGAATTTTAATGACTTATGCGTCACAGATATCAATTTCTCTCAATTGCTAAGACAGCTGATATTTATTCGTGGTATCAATATTAATTACTACACATTGTTTTTCCTAGAATTTTATATAAGTGAGAAATAAAACTTTGCCTTTGAATGACTTGATTTGAAAGAACAAATAGCAAATCTTTCTTCAAAACAAGTCTTTGGTGTCGATTCTGACTTACACACGACTAAACTAATTTTAAAATATCATGCTCTTTTTCTATTGCGAAATACAAGAAGAGGATAGCAAGTAATTCAGTGCTGTCAAATTAAATGACAGATGACATTTTGTTCGTACAGGTTTGTTAATTTAGTCGAGATGTTACGTCGTGATGTTTAATTTTGTATGGAAAACTATTTTTTTCTAATTTGACAGGTGTTAAAAGTTTGCTATCCCTTTCTTATATTTGTTGATGGAAAGAGAGAATTATAGACTAAATTTAATTTAGTTGGTGTCAAGAGAATCGCGGTCAATATCGTTTAATTTAAATTATACCAAATATCGTCTATCATCGATTTTAGATATCTAAAATGCCCACCCTTCACTACCTTGGTGATGGACAAACTTTTTAGCAACACAGCAGTCTATATATATCAATTATACATAATTAAATACTTAAGATTACTATAAAAAAATCACAAACAGGAAACCTAATTGAAGTATTAACAAAACCTTCAGAAGGCACTGCTAAACAAGCTGTTGCGCATCTTTGCGCTAAGTTGCGCAAAATTTGTAGATGTCTCTGCTCTTTAGTATGAGTACTAGGATACTGCTCTATTAAATTCTGACCGTTCCCCAGGGTTGAGAAGGTTATGAAGGACTAGTATGACATATAAGTAACTGAGTGAGAGATCAGATAAGTAGTTTAAGTGGTAACTGTTAAATATGTTACTAAAATTCATAGCATATAATCAGAAATCATAGTTTCATTTTTCCTATAACATTTAGGTCAATGCCTATCAGCCTTAATTATTTCAGACAGGCTTCTGCCCGTGACTTTCGTAGACTTAGGATTGGGTCAAGATAGTTTAATAAAAAGTATCCTATGTGCTAATCCAGATAATTTGCGTGTGTTCTGTAGGAAATGCGTAGTAAGAGGATTCGTTATTACGAGTATAAATCAAAGAGGAGTTTTTAAACTTTGGTTTTATTTCATGATCACGAATTGACTTGACATCTTTTCTTCATATTCCAATTTCAAATTATTGTGTGGCCATTTCACACAATAAGGTTTAATGTCACAGGTCTTCGTAAAACCTCTTCAGTACCTAATTACATCCAAATGCATTCATAGTTTTTGGGTGAAAGCGTGACAAACACAAACTTTTTCTTTTTTAGTAGGATTACGGATACATAAGACAGACACATGAGCACGTAACATTTTATTGTAAGAACTAGCTTTCCGCCAGCGGCATCGCCAGCGTAGGCTTTAAAATGACTGAGTTTTATACAAACTTTTCACCCCCTTAGGGGTAGAATTTCTGAAAATCCTTTCTTATCGGATACCTATGTCATACAAAGAACACACCCTCCAAGTTTCAAGTCTCTACGATCAGAGGTTTTAGGCTGTGCGTTGATCCGTCAGTCATTCAAGACAAGCATTTTATATGTATAGATAGATGACAACGTCACCACATATCGTACATGTAATTTATAAAATCATTGTCACATGTGTATGAATTTATAACAATAAATAACAATTGATGTCATGTGATGAGACAAGGAGTAGGTTAAGATCAAGCGCTATAATTAATTCGGTAGTTGACACCAATAATTCCAAAACACTTCTTTAAAAATATTATTTTCATCTGCCTAGTCTTTTCCCAACTATGTTGTGGTCGGGTTCCAGTCTAAGTGGATATAGCTGTGTACCAGCGTTTTCCATGCGACATGCACAGCCTCTCTGACATTAATCAATAATTCCAAGATAAAACTTCTCTAAAACACATAATTTTCATCTGCCAAGCCATTTCTCAACTTTATTGAGGTTGGCTTCCAGTCTAACAGGATGTAGCTGAGTACCAGTGTTTTACATGGAGCGACTGCCTATCTGACCTCCACAACCCGGTTATCAGGTAACACGATACCCATTGGTAAGACTGGATGTCAGACTTTCTGGCTTCATTACCCGAAACGACTGTCCAAAATCTAGAACTGACAACAGGGAGTCGGGACAAAAGGCTTCACGTGCTTATCGAAGCATGGAACGCTCTCTAAACCTGCAGCTCACACGATAAGAAGTATGCAATTATGAGAAAACGTAACAAGTGCGTGTCGGGCCACGCGCCGTAGTAGGTCTTAGTTAGTCGACTATAACTCTGTAACCGGTTAAGCCTACTTAGCCGTGATAATGTTCCTTCTAAGTTCATTACATGTGCTACGTCTGTGATTTTTTTAACATTTCTAGACACAGCCATTCAAAAGTTAGAGGGGGGGAGGACGCTCGCAGCGAACAAAAATGTGCACTTTAAAGCTAGATATTTCGCAAATGGCTCACTTAACCGAAAAATGGTCTTAACACACCTTTAATATTTTTGAAAGACTTATCTACCGATACAACATCCGAAATCCGAAGAGGTACGCGAGAAAAAAGTGTTTGGAAGCTACCCTAAAAAAATATATTTTTTCCATAATTTTATGTTACCACATTCTCGGCGTGATCAATATTCATACATACATATCTATACAAAATTCCAGCTTCCTAGTACCAAGAACGTCGGAGCTATGCCGCAAACAGACAGACAGACGGACATGGCGCAACTATAAGGGTTCCTTGTCGACTACGGAACCCTAAAAACATAAGGAATTTATTTTCTTTATTTTGAAATCCTTTTTAACCGACTACAAAAAAGGAGGTTACGTGAACACATAAATAACAAAAGTTGTTTTCTTTCACGATATTTAATCTTTGCCTTGAAATTCGCAATATGTAGGACATTATTTTTATCTGTCTAATAGTACCAGTCCTTCACCGCATTACTAAAATAATCACAAGCATTTTATCAAGTGTTTATTTTCAATGCTAGAATTTAAGATACGAAGGAATCATGTAGAAAAATCGCTCTTTCGATAAAAAATGCGTTGTGGTCTAAAATTAAGGAATGGAAATCATGAAACATACATAGATTTTAATTATAACCAGTAGGTATATTGCAACCTATTGACTAATTTAAATTGTTATTTTGCACCTATTGTTAAATTTCAGTTTTTCTTCTAAAGCACTTACATTTATTGAGCTATAAAGTACCTATATTTGTGATAATACAATCAAAAATGGCATAATACATTGTCATGCAACATTCATCAATAATTTGTAGAGAGCTTGTGGCTAAGTTACAGCCGCACGGTTCGACCGATCAAAGGTTGAGCTGCGATTGGCGCGGTCCGTCCGTAGATGGGTGACCATCTTCGTCATAGCGAGACTCCTCCGTGCCTCGGAAAGCACGTTAAGCTGTTGGTCCCGGTTATCATTTGTAGATCTTTGACAGTCGTTACGGGTAGTCAGAAGCCAGAAAGTCTGACAACCAGTTTTACCAACAGGTATCGAGTTACCCGGTAACTGGGTTGTGGAGGTCAGATAGGCAGTCGCTCCGTGTAAAACACTGGTACTCAGCTGCACTAGTTAAGACTGGAAGCCGACCCCAACATATTTGGGAAAAGGCCAGGCCAGGATGATCAATAATTTGTAGAATTCTGCGATAAAAGAGCTCGCATCTCTTATATTTAACATTTCTTGAGACCTTATTCTACACTAGCGCCTCTAGTGGCGAATTCAGGCGCTATACCCGTCATTAAATCCGCCTTCATACAAACGAGCTAAAGTTATGTGACCTCTCTGTCGATAAATGTGTGTACTTAGGCATTATATTGGATGCTAGGCAATGACCTAGGCTAACGAGAGGTCATTGGGAATTTCAACTGCAATACACGGAACTTACTTAACTGACTTTAATAAAGGAGGTTGTGATTTAGTATGCTTTATTTATAGGTAATATTTTTATTGAAATTTATACATATAAAATGCTTTGTCCTGAATGACTGACGGATCAACGCACAGCCTAAACCGCTGATCGTAGAGACCTGAAAATTGGAGGGTGTGTTCTTGGTATGACGTAGGCATCTGATAGGAAAAGATTTTCCGAAATTCTACCCCTAAGGGGATGAAAAAGGGGGGCAAAGTTTGTATGAAATTCTGTATTTTTTTTTTAATTGAATTAATATAGCCCACGCGGGCGAAGCCGTTTCAAAGTTTTTCATACAGTTTTTAAGATGGCAACATATTTCAATTTAGTAAACGCATAAATTATAATCATTTCGTGCAGTTTAAATTTAAATGAGGTATTTCAGGCGCAAACAATTGTGTTTCAGTAATTTATTCATATTAGTATAGTGTTACTTTATATTTTGTAGGTAGGTAGCCGTATTAAGCTAAATTGAGCTTGATTTGAAATTATGGACGGAACATTTTGACTGAAATTATTACGTCGTATTTCGGGATTGATATTTTTTTACAATACTTGTAAGAATTTTAACATATTTAACTAGTAATAATAATTTAAAGTCCGTCGTCCGTCATCGTCCGTCGGCTTAGGGGTTAAGACACTCCTGCATCTCGTGTACGAGCGTGCGGGTTCGAATTCTTTCAAGTACCAATGTGACTTTTCTAAATACACGTGTACTTTAGAAGTATATCTTAGACGTCACTGTTTAATGGTGAAGGAAAAATCGTAAGTAAACCTGAACAAAAAAAATCGCCAATCTGCCTTGAGCAAGCGTGGTAATGAATACAGAAAAGGCATGGGCCTTCTCTGTATGAGAAGAGACTTTTACCCATAAGGGATAATTAATATGCTGATGATGAATAATTAAAAGTTGTATTTAGACATTAAATTAACTGGGAATCGATAATTGCGCTACGTCAGCCTGTATTGCAGTTTGTTAATGATGCGACATAAAAAAAACCGTAAATTACCGCAAAAAAAAAACTATCGACATTTCAACATCACTAGCGCTACAAAAATAACCCGTCCAATTCAGTCCCCTTTGCATGTTAATTCAATGCTAGCCCTATTAGGTATAATAAGTATGCTGATGGTTCAATAGCGGACAATTGCCTCCCTTGACGTCTCATGTTTTGCGTGACTATCTAGCGACGTGCGTAGCAATTGGTGTGAACGGGAACGTGCGGTGTCTATTAGCATAGCGTGTTGTAAATTTGTAATTAGCTTGTTTCTCTTTTGTTTTTATCTTTCTATTACGTAATTACTGTTTGCAGTTGCACGCGACTTTGTTAGATGGGAATAAGAACGTGCCTCTTTTATTTAATTCTTCTATGCCACATTCACTATTCTTTTATACCACAGTTTTTTTTTATGAATATCTAGAAATTTAGTTAATTCGTTTTTACTGTCTATTTTTTTCACTTGAACTTGAACATCTTTAGTTAAGGTTTTTATTTTTCTGCACTTTTCCACAGGTGCTAGTTTACGTTAGTTTTTTTGTTAAGTAGAGTCAGGGTTAAGAAAGTAATGTCATTTTAATTACTTTAGTTAGACAATAGTTTTCACGACAGGCTGTTTGAGTCTTATGTTTGTGGTCTTTATTACGAATAAATCTAATAATTTATCTATTACTATGCAGATTCTTCCATCACTACCACTTGTAGTAGGAGTAGATTCAAAAATCACAACACAGACTTAAAATAACTCTTCATACAAAAGTTCACTGTCTCAACACAAAAGCTCAATAAAAAACGTATTTATCATCAAATTATTACACAACACCGACCTGCCATCCATTCATCCCGCATCAAGACATCCGAAGCAGTTGCCGACCCCATTACAGTAAATTGTACCCGACTATATTTAGAACGGATCTATATGCTAGCGAGACGTTAAACTCGTTTTAACTGGATTATAAAAGGATGTAATGGTAATGTAAGTATGTTTGTGACCTGTCACTTTGGTAGCAACCTTTGACTTTGAATTTGTGTATTGTGGGAGGTGGAAGTTGTACCTATATATTGTATGTTTTTTGCAGCTGGTTATTGGTACTGATACTTCTAGGTACAGATTAGTTCTAGTCTTGATTTTTTTAAGCAACAATTGAGTCATGTCATCTTCATTGGGTTGTTTCTTTACGTAAACAACAAACAGATATTTATCTGCCTAGCCTTTTCCCAACTTTGTTGGGGTCGGCTTCCGTTGTAATCCGGATGCAGCTGAGTACCAGTGTTTTATTTGGGGCAACTGCCTATTTGACCACCACAACCCAGTTACTGGGTAACACGATACCCCTTGGTTAGACTGGTTGTCAGACTTTCTTTCATTACAGAGCATAATAAATTGGCTTAATAGAAATAATTTAATTATAAATATCCAAAAAACAAAAGTTATGCATTTTCATCAGCGCCTAGTAGCTAAAGATTATGATGTTCAATATAATGGTCAAAAAGTAGATTCGACCAATGTAACAAAATTCCTTGGTATTCTAATTGATAATAAACTAACTTGGAAACCGCATTCAGAGGATGTATGTAAGAGGTTAAGTAAGGCAGCGTACGTACTTTATAACCTATCAAAAAAAGTAAATAATCGCACCGTACTTGAAGCTTATCATGGTCTAGTAGTTTCTATTTTGAGATTTGGAGTAATATTCTGGGGTAACTGTACTGAGAGGGAAAGCATATTCAAAGCCCAAAAACGTTGTATAAGATCTATGACTAGCCTTAAAAATACCGACAGTTGTGCACCTGTGTTCAAATCCCTAAAATTACTCACCTTTCCATCTTTATACATACTCGAAGTTGCAATATTTGTTAGAACAAACATTCATCTTTTTACCCTAATGGACGATATTAGAACACGTCCAGGATTGGTTAGATCTCAATATAAAAACCTAATGTTTACAGGTAGGTACAAAACAGCCTTATTAAAAAAAAGTTTACTATCAATGGGGCCCGTTATCTATAATAAAATACCCCAGGCCTACAAAGAACTAACATTAAGTATATTTAAAAAGAGGCTAACATCACTACTGATAGATAAATGTTATTATTCAATACAAGATTTTTTGAATGATAAGATAAGTCTGTAATGTTATACTTATGCATTTGTAATAGAATTATAATTTATCATCTAATAATAATAATGTAAATTTTGCTTTCTTTGATATGTTTGTTTGTAATAATTAATTAACTTTCTCTTTTGCATGCCGTAAGGTAGAGTATGTTGGAACTGTTATTTACAATGTTTACACCTTATTTTGTACCCATATTCTTGCAAAATAAACGATTTGATTGATTTGATTGATTGATTGATTGATTTCTTCTGACTACCCGTAACGACTGTCAAAGATGTACAAATGGCAACCCGGACCAACAGCTCCCACAAAAAATGGACAAAAATGGTCACCCATCCACGGACCGACCGCGCCAAGCGCAGTTTAACCTATGATCGGTTCACCCGTGCGGCTGTTACTTAGCCACGAGCTCCTCCAACAAACATATATTTATACCTAGTAGAAATAATCATAATTATGAGTATGACACTAGGACTTTAAGAACTAAGTCTTCTAATAGGTCTTGTATTGCCAAATCTCTAAAGATTACACGACTCCACTAGTTACTCAATGAAATGTCATAAGTCAATGCACTTTCATTTCGTTACATTGCTTCATTCTGAAACCTTCAAGCAACAACACAAAGATTACATTATGCAATACAAAACTACATCACTATGAATCTAATACTATATGTCTATCCTTTTCTAGCGCTTTAGTGTGCTCTCAGCTGTAGTAACCTATATAGAATACAGGGTCTGTTCAGGTCGTTGACTTTCATGGTTGGTTTATGCAATACCGGTGTTCTAGTTACGGGCAATGCTGTTAGTGCTAAGTTTATTTTTTGAGTGATTTCTGACGTCATTAAACGTAACTTTTGAAGGAAAGGAATGATAGTTTTACTTAAATTTTTAGATACTGTGTGAGCCAAGTCTTGGTCGTATGACAATGAGCCTCCATAATCATCATCTGCCTAGCCTTTTGCCAAATATGTTGGGGTCGGCTTCCAGTCTAAACCGGATGAGCTGTGTACCAGTGTTTTACAGCCATATGGTTTTCATAGGAAGGTTATATTTGGTAGGTCTAGGGGTAAATTTGTTGTAGAAGGTTAGTTACTAATATACTAAATCGATGAAATCATGACCCGTAAAAGAAAGGAAACTTTTCATCAGAGTATGTGAAGTAGGTACTCTAGAATGCTAGTGAATCCGTGAGTGATATCTTATAGCACTAAAAGATCAGATACATTAAAAGAAACTAGCAGTTTCTCGTATTTCCACTTGCATACTGAGGAAATGACTTCTTACATCCACATGAAAACTCTCCATGTCTCTCCCTAGATTTCAATCTATCTCCATCAGTTTACCCGTAGAAGAGTAACAGATAGATAGATTTCCTTTCGTATTTTTAATATTAGTAAGGATGACCTGATAGGTGCACACAATTGCCATTTACCGGTTTGGAAGCTGAAACTGCAAATCGCCGACGAAAATTCAGCTCTGATCCAGTTTACAAGTAATAAATGCAATTTGCCGCTTGTGTGCAGTGTTCGGACGCGTATCCACTAAGGATTGCTAACAAGACATCAGTTAGATAGTGCAATTTATTGCGTTGAAGCCAGACATCTTATAGCTCCAGATGCTAGTTTCTTATTTCGTTCTGTTTGAAGTGTTTTTCTGGAGAATTTTTCAGTTTTGGATAACGTAGAAGTCTTGACTAGCAATTTCCGCAGTTCCCCGGCCCGCTTGCCGTATAGGAAGTGTTTGTTTTTATGTGAGCATCCAGAACATCTCGAATAGTGTTTGAAGAATAACAAAAATGCAAACAAACTTTCGCGTTTATAATGTTAGTGGGAGTAGGAAGCAGAATAAGATTAGATAGACAGATAGATAAGACTTAGGATTATTCAGAGGAATTAATTGTCAAAATTTTGTAAATTCTTTCTGCAAGATTATTTTCTAAGATATTTAATTTTGGGCGTTTTAACAAATCATTTAATGTTTTAGGAAATACTCTTGGCAGAAGTTGTACAGTGAAGTGTTAGCATCTGAATGATGTTTTTGCAAACACAGTGCAATAACAAAGTGTTGTATCACTTGGCTGATCTGAGATCGGAAACCTCCGCTACATATTCTTGGAATTCCGCCAATTGATTGCGGATTATTGAAAAAAGTGCTAACTGTGATGTTTATTTTTCTTCGAAGCAAGAAATTGTAACATTTCTTGGAATAAAAAGTTGTAATGATCTGTGTTCTTAACGGTTTAGTCCAAGCTAAAATTTAAAATTGTCTCTTTAGTCTGTTGTTATGCTTATTTTTGCACCGATTTTGTAACGCTATAAAAATCTGTATAAATGCAGTAGAAGTACCTACATGACATTTGCTTTTGTGTATGTATATTAAATATTAATACTGATCCTCAATTTCGATACAAACATTTTATACCAGTTTCGTTTAGCTTTAAAAGTTTCATGCTTTATATTTATTTAAATCGAACCTTTTACTTTTTTTTTCATTTATTTACCAGAGCACCTTTTTAAAGTAATACATTTCACATCAAACAGTCGTTATAATCACGTAGCTCACGTTACCCTCATATTCACACCGCTCAAACGCGTAACCGATTAGTTTTTGCCACAAAGTCGTGTGAAGGTGGCGCTAACCAGAATGAACCAACCCAGCAGTGGTTTTAGCGAGCACCCCTCGCATTGCTAATTTATTCTTGACACGACCGCGTTACGTGTTTGCCTGTTGTTAGTAATTATTATTTTGCCGTTAGATTATGTGTGGTGATAGATGAAGATGATGAAGATTATTTTTCACTGTTCTGCATTGTGGTTTATGTTTTTCTAGCAAACAGCTCCTGAAAACTATTTGAATGTTAACGTTTATCTATATCGAACACCTTACTTCCTAACTAATACATATTATAAATGTAAATATAAGTCTGATTGTTTAAGAGCGTTTACGCATAGCGCACGATGTCAAGTATAGGTATTTTAACGCAAGTTTTACTCACATAGAAGCGAATGTGACTGTGTGCGTAGCGCTGGCGCGTTCTCTCGCGCTATAGGCAAACAAACCCATTTTGATCCATCGAGTGAATTATTTTAGAAAAAAAAATTAACGGATGCGAGTAAGTACATAAAATAAGTAGTCAGTAATAATATTGCAAGTGTAAACAACATGGTGAAATAAATAAATAAACATGAATTTATAGAATAATTATGCAATAATTTATTGAACCTTCCTAATAGTAATGATTTATAGATATATGTTTTTTTACCGATTGCGACAGGAGGGTTATGTTTTTAGAGCGTACGCATGTATGTGTGTATATATATGTATATTAAGTGTCATTAATTTGTCTTGATCGTGACAGTGACACTATAGGGTAGGTATTTAAAATTATAATCGCAGTCGAGTTTTTTTATTTTTTTTATTAATTTACTTGTTTAATTTTATTAAAATAAAACACTTTATACGGATCTACTTATGTTTATTATTTTCTTTTAAAAGTTTCAAATTGTTTGCCTTCTTTTTACAATTTTTGAATTAGTTTTTCTTACAATAAGTAACCATAGGTTTTGATTCCCAAGCTTGATAGAGTGATAGACAGACAGATGGACCAAGGAAGTGTTCCTATAACATATTTAAAACAGTGTGATCGCCTATATAAACGTGAAAAGTAAAACAAACTGTTTTAAAAAAGCGTTCAAAGTACCTTTTCTTCATTTTGGTGTTCACACTCAACTCTTGCCATAATTTATTCATCACTTGATTTTTTTTTACTTTGCCTGAAGTTAAACCATATACCAGTAAGCGCACAAGCCTTGTTATCTGAAAGGAAGCAGTAATTAAATAAAAGAAAATATTGTAAATAAAACACGCTTTGGAAAAGAGAATTCATAAATAATAGTTTGATTACAAGCTTGCCATTTGATTGGGCTGAAAGATCTTCTCAAAAACAATATTTTGTCTGTCCTGTAAATATCGAGATATAAGCCGAAAGTTGATGAAGTAAATACTGTTTTTTCAGGACTGATTTTTGGGCTATATCTTGATATCTGGCAGGATTCATTATAATTATTTTATTTTTAGCCCAAGCCCCATAGCCATTGTCCATTTTAAAGCAACATAAACTCGTTTTTTTTTTGCATTTAGTAGTGGGATTCTTTTATTAGTATGTTATTTACATTTATTACAACTCGATTTTAAATACAGTTATATATTATAGTTATATGTATGGTAGGTAAAAAATAAAAGTAGGTTTATCCCACGAAGGCTCGTTATGAGACATTTATGACATGGAAATAAAGTTTAAATTGTCCTGATTGACAGGCCTTATCGAAATAAAACCTTGCTCAGGTGATCTAATAGTGTATTCATGCATCACGACACAAATCAAAGATATTTGCCTTACCAAGAAAACTGTTTGTCGAATACGTGATTAGGTTAAACTAATTATACTAACATCTATAATATATAGTATAATTAGTATTAATTCGAATAAATAATCACCCCCAATATGCGAAAATATGTGTTATAACCGGGTGCCGAAGCCGATCGTTGAATTAGTATAACATAGATATACCAACCTTTTAGCACTTGCTTTTTCCATATTTTCGTCATTTTTAGGTTGTCGTTTTTTCGCCAAAAATAACTTGGTTTTGTTTCCCATTACGTCTGAAATATAATTTGTTGTCACTAAAAAAGTGTATCATCGAAAATAATAATAAAATATTTTACTTACCAAAGTAGCAAGACTTTTCTATCACACTATAAACGTCCGCTATCCTTGTACGCACGGCAAAGGTCAACGCAGGTCAGATGGGAGCATCGAGCGACACGTCCTCACTCTGGAAAGCCTCGTGGCGGTCTGATTTGAATTGATTTGCGCGCAGTGTTTTATAATAGATTTCAAATATTCATAGAAAAATAATTACACTAAATTATTTAAAATTTCAAAGCAGATGTTTTAAAGAAGACTTTATTCTATAATAAAAAGCCATTATGATAATAAATTAAAGAAGATATATCGATGAAAAAATCATCTGAATTTCTGGATATTTGTCATTATTTGACTTTTAATTTCTTGTTGTTTGATCGCTAAATCGGAAACTATTTTCAACTAACTATTTACTTGACGATTTAAGTAATTGATTATTATTTTTTTTAAACTACGTTTCCCTGTATTTTCATGAGTTTTAGGCATCGAAACATACGCTGTATGGGGAAATTAAGAAAACCTCTGATCAGTTATCTTGATAGAATTCATAAATACTCTATAAATCGAAATATTTTCTTAACTAACTATTTAAATAGTGAAATTTCCTAAAGTTATTAGTAACTAACATATTTGTAGTACAACTGGTTGATGGTATTAAACACGTTTGAAATTACTGTTTTTGCGCATGGACAGCGTAAACGCTCTTAAGAAAAAATAATGGAATTTGATTGGAACCTAAAGTAGGACATGGAATAGCTTTTATCCAGACGCGTGAAGTTGTTCCCTCAGGCAGAATGCTCTCGAAACTATAGCAAACTACTATAAATACCATTATAGTTTAAAAAAGGAATAAATATCACAAATATATATAGTAAAGTTCAGTAAGTAGGTAAGCTAATAGCTACTGAAAACATTGTAAAGTTTTCATCAACTCAAAATAAAAACGGTATCGTCACTTCAAACAATGTTTAACTAACTACAGCTGAAAGTTAACGCAACAGCAACTGTAACGTCCATAAAAACGCTAATTACAGTTAAAAAGTCTCTAGACAAAAATGTGAAACTATTTTCAGTTATTTATCTCCGTTAATTGCTGCCGTATCATTACTGCGACGGAAGAAATCTTAATTAATCTAAACTTAACTAATCTTACGTTGTCTTAGGTCCGGTAGTGTTCTATAATCTCTACATACATAGTGTTGTAGATCCTAACCTAACTCCGAACTAATTTTATAAATGCGAAAGTACGGTTTGTACTGTTTTTTTTTACGCTATCATAGTAAAAGGGCTGAACAGATTTACTTAGATAAACTTAGATAAAGATAAATTTAGTTAAAGGAGATAGATGGCACGTTGGAGAAGGTCATGAACTACGTTTCCGTCAAATACTTCCTTTAAGATTCGGGTGAAACCGCGGGAAACGGTGTATGGCAAATAATTCAATCTTGCACGTTTCAATTAAGATTTCAAGGGAACTGTAGTTTCAACTCAGATAAAAAAGTATCGTATGTGTTTCCCTAGGACGACCTTAGAAACTTTCACCGCCATGAATTCATATTGCGTTGTCGACTAAAATTATTTCTAATTTGGCTACAGATTTGGCAATATTTTAAGTTGAGATAAATTTTAGAGAATTCCACCATCAGCTAGAGAGTACTGGTTCTCTATTGGACGAGGCATATATCTCTTGCATACCATTAGTATCCATCCTCATTCCTCGCTCACAAGGTATTGTAACAATAATAGCTTATCCAATATGATGCCATCGCAATCGCAATAGATGACTTATCAAAAGGAAAGTTTTGTTTATATGTATGTCAACACAATGACACAGAAATGGTTTATCGATTTGATATCATTTAGTAACTTAGTCATCCTACACATACGTGGGAAGCTACTTTGAACATGTATTTAGTAACTGACTAATTTATTTTTTATTGCTTTCCGCTGTTTCATCAGCATCCTGAGGGAACTCCTTCACCAGTATCCATGGAGATTATTGCCGGTTCTTCTTCATAGGACCCACTACTTGGAACCGTGCGACTAATTTGACCTTTCATAAGTGCTTTATTTGGAGGCCTATGTGATATAAAAAAAATGACTTTGACCTGGATAAAAACAACCCTATGCCCTTTCCCAGGTTTCAATATATCTTCTTACCTAATGTGATCTGAAACAGTTCAGTCGTTTAATTGTGAATGCGTCACAGACAGAGTTACTTTGGAGTTTATAATAACAGTAAAGATAATAAGGATTAGTAATGATGGATACTGATATAATTAAAAATATGTTACTGCAGTAAAAATGCCTTGTAAGACGCTATATTGCATAGTAAGGTTTCTTTGTATTTCTCGTAGCCATAACAACGCAGTTTCTAGCATCTGAGCCGTTATGGTTCATCATCACTTCACATAGTATGTTGCAAATATGCATATTGCTAGGTATCTGTCAATTTTAGTTTCTTGCAAAGAAAAAGCGAATCAGAAATTTTCGTTAAAATGAATTGTTCCTATTGCTTGTAAGCGCTTCGTATTATGACGATTCAATAACTAATTAAAATTTCTTCTCCGTTCAGTATAATCTAAAGTATACGAATGTTTTAAAAATATACATAATTTAAATGAATTTTTCCACCTTCTGGCAAGTATCGGTTACCTTAAAAATCTATACTAATATTATAAAGCTGAAGAGTTTGTTTGTTTGTTTGTTTGTTTGAACGCGCTAATCTCAGGAACCGCTGGTCCGATTTGAAAAATTCTTTCAGTGTTAGGTAGTACATTTATCGAGGAAGGCTATAGGGTATATATCATCACGCTAAGACCAATAGGGGCGGAGCACCACTATTCCACGCGGACGAAGTCGCGCGCAGAAGCTAGTATTATATAAATTCTATCCCATCATGAGTTTATTTGGTATATAGTATTAACTCATCAAGACGTTGTGAAACCGAGCCTAAATCTTTGCCCACTTAAATCTGAAGTAACTATATTGGCGTCTATATCGCAAAGATATGGTAAACAAAATACTCAATTGTTAAGCTATTTTTAGAATATCCATTGTGTTGTTATGGTCAGCGCCAATCATTTGATTATTAACACAGTTTAAAATTAAAGTTTGAATTAAATTGGATACAGGCATTTGCAAGAATATCAAGATCATGTTAATTTTATCTATACTTCTCTTAACTTCTTGGAAACGAGCGATAAAATCGAGTTTGCAGAAACTGGATTGCATGAGTTTGCAATGAATTGACACTCAATTGGGCGAAACTGAATAAAACGATTATTATATCCGGTTTTGGGCCGATCCGTCTAAGTTTTAAACTAATAGCACTTAGCTATATTGAGCGCAAACAATTAAAAGCCTCCTACACTAGTCTGCCTCGAAGTTATCATCCTAACAATCCTATTCTTAGTTTAAAAAAAACGCTAAAAACATGAAACGTTTGCTATAGATTTTGCTTTAAAAACGAAGCTAAAAAGAAAACCGAATCGATACTACATAAACATACGTGTCACAGCACTAGCACTCGGCACTCGATGCACCGACCCGAGCCGGCCGCAGCCTCTGCGAACCGATTCCAACCGGTTTTGATCCAATCGAGGTGCGCGCCTCACTCGCGACCAATCAGCGGCCATTACGCCCAGTCGCTCGCGTTCCGTCGTCTGTCACGTACTCCTTTGTTTTAGTTCGACACAATTATTTTCCGCTGATATATCTTTGAATTTTTCACTGCAAACCATCAAACCGGTGTTATCCTGTGTTGTTTTCTCGCGTCTCTGATTCCAATAGCCGTAAATCGCGTGTAAAATTGCAATTTCTGCGGGCATTTGACTGAACAAATATGTTAGACAAGTAAATAGGTGCTGCGATCAGTTTGAGGACTTTAAAGCCTTGTGTTGTGGTGTACATAGTGCTAATATAATCGTGACAAATGGTTGTTGAAGCGAGCTGGAGGCTAGCTATGGTGGTTGCACGCGGGCGGGCGTATCGCGTTGGATCTGGTGCATTCATCTTCTTTAACCTGACGAGGCAGGACTATAGCTGACGAGTAATATGCTCGTTCTCGAGCAGAGACTGAGTGCGCGGCACCTGGGGCGTGGGGTTGTGCTCAGTGCTCGCCTGGTGCACGGCGTGGAGGCCCAAGGGTGGCGGATGAAATTCTCCCTTCTGAAGGCAGAGGTTGAGATAGAAGCCGACCCGGCGACGTACAGAGAGCTCGCAAGGAGGTTGAATGCGGCTAACGTCCATGTCAGACCCGCTCGCCGTCCGAGATTGCTGTAAATATAACTTTTACATTTAGTTTTTCCT
This sequence comes from Pyrrhia umbra, assembly GCA_963891755.1. Classification (NCBI taxonomy): domain Eukaryota; kingdom Metazoa; phylum Arthropoda; class Insecta; order Lepidoptera; family Noctuidae; genus Pyrrhia; species Pyrrhia umbra. The sequence goes on from OY982944.1 coordinate 2,297,991, forward strand.
TGTGTTCGTTGTTAGACATACTCGGGTCGTATTTTAATTATGTTCTTGTTGAAAGTTCTCGAAAAATCGCACTTATTTATGATTGTTTTAGTGTTTCTAAGATTATGTTGGCCTGGTGTTAGTATTAATCTGCCTCAAACTGGATATTTGACAACTTAGAAACTGGTCAATAGTCAGACACTCTGGTTGTTGGATGTTAGAAGCAGATTCATTATGTCAGCTTTCAGATTGATATCAACAAATATAATGCGATATTTATTTATTTTTTCATCTCCACATAATGGTAATGTTTGTATTTAATGGTCACTCTAAAACAACATATTATTAGGCATTGTACAATTTTACTAAAAAACTACAAGCCATAACATCTACAAATTTATATATTTTTAAATAACACACCCCAAATACAGTCCATGGTCATGTCCTACTTTTATTGAAGTCTGTTAAAAATGAACAGAATTGAACATTAACTAAACATCTAAACCACAATCCTTGAAATGTAAAAGTGATTTTGTTTATCATATTAAATGTCTGAATAGTTTTTGTTGAAATAAACAAACTAGGACCTCTGAAGAAAAGATACATAAGAAAGTTTTATCTATACTTCCTTTTAGGAGCTGCTTTGCTCGGCCATACCAATTTCAAAACCCCCATTCCACCCCTTTAGAGTATTCATTTCAACCCTTTCTTTTCCTTACAACTTAAAAGGCATCAGCTGGAAAATACATAATGTATACACATAAGAAATTTATATTTTCAAGAATTGATGATAAATGAATTGAAAATACAGATTTTGTGAGTCTATTCAGATGGTCCCATCTATCTCTGTGCCAAATTTCAAATAAATTTATTCAGCTTGTTTACGGTAAAAATGTTTAAACAAACTCACATTCACATTTAAAATGCTAAATTGTGGTAATTTTTTTTACAAAGCAATCCCTTTTTATCTCGCAGTGGTATTAATTACCATCATACTTAAGCAAAGTAATAAAATTGCTGACACTCTTAAACAATGCGGCAAAATCTTGAGTTCTCTAGACTTATTTGACCTGCATTATTTGATTTGACCCTTGAGATCAATCAGTTTGACCTTAATCTTGTTCTGGTATTTTCGGTCTATTAGGGACAAACAGTCCTATCTGCCATTGCCATTGTTTGTATGGAGAGATCATCATCATCAGCCTATGTATTGTCCCACTGCTGGGCACAGGCCTCTTTTCATACAGAGAAGGCATGAGCATTGATCACCACGCTTGCTCAAGGTGGATTGGCGGTTTCAGACCTTTTAAGTCCTGGTTTCCTCAAAATGTTTTCCTTCACCATTAGTCCGAGATATTCTATAAATATTATAAACGCGACAGTTTGTGAGGATGTATGTTTTTTACTCTTTCACAAAAAAACTACTGTATGAATTTAGATCAAATTTGATACACACATAGTTTATAAGCTGGATTACCATATAGGATACTTTTTATCCAGGTTCAGGAAGTAATTCCCTCAGGATGCGGGTAAAACCGCGGGAAACAGCTAGTAATTTTTATTTATTTATTTTTCCACTCTTACAACTATCCTTACAGACTAATCTAATGCGATAGTGTAACTTATATATTATACCTTAATATTTAAAACAACTTCTTACTTAATCCTTACTTCCTTACTCCTTACTAATATTATAAATGCGAAAGTAACTCTGTATGTCTGTTACGCTTTAATGCCAAAACTACTGGACCGATATAAATGATATTTGGTACAGAGATAGAATAGACCCTGAGGAACAACATAGGCTTCTTTTTACCCGGGTGCGCTAAGTAGTTCCCTCGGGATGCGGGTGAAACCGCGGGAAACAGCTAGTATATCATATACCTACTTATATCTCTATCCTATAAACTATTCTGTTTTGTAACTAATTATATATAAAGCTGTTTTCTCAAACACACTCAGTGAGCAACAAAATAGGTCTTTATTATTAGCTACTAGCTGTTTCCCGCGGTTTCACCCGCATCCCGAGGGAACTACTTAGCGCACCCGGGTAAAAAGTAGCCTATGTTGTTCCTCAGGGTCTATTCTATCTCTGTACCAAATTTCATTTATATCGGTCCAGTAGTTTTGGCGTGAAAGCGTAACAGACAGACAGACAGAGTTACTATCGCATTTATAATATTAGTAAGGATATATTAGTAAGGATTAGTTAGGATTAGCTATAATACCTACCCTTCCCTGCTACATTTCCCTTCTTTACCTCAAGGTGAAAACAGATATGGTAATTAGATAACAATACAACAAAACATTGCATAGCACTTTATTATCTCAATAAATATGAGATAGCAAAGATTATGTTTCTAATTTTAGATTTAGCTCTGTATTTGTGTTATCTGAACATACTAGCTTTATAAAATAGTTAAGGCCTCCCTAGGCAAGCAGGCCTAGGCCTTTACTAATTACAAAATATATATCTTACTAATGACAACAGTCTGACGACCAGTCTTACCAAGGGGTATTATTTTTGAGAAAATAACATTGGTACTTGCCTGGTTTTGAACCTGCACACTCATACATAAGATACAGGTGCCTTAACCACTAGGCCACCACAACTCTTCGACATCACATACTAACAGCCAAATGAAATTTGACTAACAGAGATAGCTACTTTTTGGGTGATTCTAAAGCCGATGCAGACAGAGTTACAGGGAAAAGTTGTATACATTCTCAAAATATCATAATCTGGTATTTTAAAAGTCATTTCACAAAACACAAGTCTTTATCAAGCTTCACTAATGTAGTACTTTATGTGTTATTCATTATGAGTATTATAATATACTCTGTTATCGCTACAAAATAGATTACACACAATCTTTTTTTATTTCCTGAATTGCACTGGCTTTTATATGTATGTATACTTAATTGTATCATAATCTGCAGTACTTTTATCTACAAATAGCATGTTTAGTCTACTGGTAGAGAAGAATTTATAATAGTAATAGATATTAAATATAAACTGACCTACCTCAATTAAATGTCACTTGCTTTAAAAATTACCGTTACATACAAACTTTGCCCCCCTTTCTAACCCCCTTTGGAGAATTTCGGAAAATCCTTTCTTATTGGATGCTTCCTTCATACAAAGTACACACTCTCCAAGTTTCAGGTCTCTACGATCAGCGGTTTAGGCTGTGCATTGATCCGTCACTCATTCAGGACAAAGTATTTTATATGTATAGATTCTGCCAAAATATTTGGGGAACGGGGCACGGGAAACTGCTAGTAACATTATATTTATACTAGCTGTTTCCCGCGGTTTCACCCGCATCCCGAGGGAACTACTCCGCGCACCCGGGTAAAAAGTATCCTATATGTTAATCTAGGTTAAAAGCTATATGTGTACCAAATTTCATCCAAATCCGTTCAGTAGTTTTTGCGTGAAAGAGTAACAAACATCCATACATACATTCTTACAAACTTTCGCGTTTATAATATTAGTAGGATTAACTTAGTGATTTACACTTTTCGAGAACCAAAGGCTGGCTGTTACTTTGGCCAAAGGATAAGCTATCCAACGTGGCAATGCAGCCAGCCTCTTGGGTACGCTCTCAGTTGACCGCGATGAGGAGGAATTTTTTGAAGCTCTGTATTAGTTAGTAGTTTTTCATTTTTGTTTTAGGTATTATAAGTTTTAAAACTGTTTTATTGTTAACTTGCTTCCCGCCAGCGGCTTCGCCCGCGATATTTTAGCTAATGGATACAAAAACTTGACAAATTATATACTAAAACCTACCTCATTAATCACTATCTATTAAAAAAAACGCATCAAAATCCGTTGCGTAGTTTTAAAGATTTAAGCATACATAGGGATATAGGGACAGAGAAAGCGACTTTGTTTTATACTATGTAGTGATAATTATGTGATATACTTAGTCATATAATTTTATATGAACCTCTTTTTTCGGCGCATTTTTCCTACTGGCTTTAAATAGATTTATTTGTTACAGTGTGGCCCCCAAGGCTGTTACTAGCCCCATAGTGGTCAACAAGCCGGTTTTACCACACAATGGTGAGTTTGCATTATTGTCTCTAGAATATACTCACTTATTTAAATAATTATTATAATTGCTACAGCATTATGCTGTGATGGGAGCATTTTCCAGCCTCGTACAGGTAGACTAACCTGTGACTCTTTGTTTTTTACTCATTGTTCAATTCCTGTACGTGTGCTGAAATAAATGTTTTTTCTTTTTTCTTATTTTTGGAAAGTCTTATAATTTAATTGCAGCAAAGATAATTTTTTTATCGCCTTTTATCCGCCTTGAGCAAGCGTGAATCAATGCTCATGTCTTCTCTATGTGAGAAGAGGCCTGTGCCCAGAAGTGGGACAGTTAATCTAATAGGCCGATGATGACAACACCATTTTTGACAAGAGACTATGTATGCTGGGAAGCAGCTCTTGACAGCATGATTGGGTTCGATTCCCGCAAGAGACAAGGTTGTTGATTTACCAAGTAATTTCTTACTTGTCCTAAAGCAATGTCAGTAGCATATTTTATTACACAATAAACCCAAAATAAAGTCTGTTTTTCAAAAAGTTACTTTTTGGTGGATTTATTTAATCTTAGGGATAGACAAGGAAATGTTGTTGTTGGCTCTTCTCATTAGGACCTTCTTCTCATTGCAATGTGTAAATATTTAATTGCCGTCACTTGTCATCATGTTGTAATTATTAACCGTTCCGAGAAAACTACGCACCAGGATAAAAAGCCTATAACCTTCTCCGCGGTACCCTCTATCCCCGTACCAATTTTTGTCTAAATAGATTCAGTAGATCCAGAGATTAACCCATACAACCTCACAAACTTTACCTCTTTATTATTAGTATAGATATAGATAGTATTTTAGTATAGACTAGGTTTCCGCCAGCGGCTTCGCCCGCGATATTTTAGCCAATGGATACAAAAACTTGATAAATTATATACTAAAACCTTCCTCTTGAATCACTCTATCTATTAAAAAAACCGCATCAAAATCCGTTGCGTGTTTTTAAAGATCTAAGCATACATAGGGACAGACAGCTGGAAGCGACTTTGTTTTATACTATGTAGTGATATAGATTAATTATTGTTTTTTTCTTTTCAGCAATTCTTGCCGCCAACAATCAAATGAAGCCGTCTTATTGCCAAGAGTAAGTCATTTACCATTTTTTTTTATTATTATTGACTATAGGTGCGTTTAAATGTCTAATCTTATTGTAAATGGAGTATAGCTGTTTCCCGGGTTTTCACCTTCCTCCTGAAGGAACTACTGATACACACACACTGATAAAAACCACCCTAGGTTCTGCTCCAATCTTTAAATCGAGCCTGCCGGGGCTGCGGGACGTTCGAAAGAGATACCGCGCCCCCGGAATACAAACGGCTGAGGAAGGAACATGGATGGGTTTTAGTCAGTAAGAGTCTGACACTCCCACCCGCCCCACCCACGGCGGGAGGGGTCATTTGATGATTTCCCATCCGAAAAAATTTCATCTAGATTGATAAAGTGGTTCTAAAGTTCCGAAAATATGTAGGTGTACACAAATAAAACAAATAATCAAGGAAAACCAGTTTTTTTTAAGATGCACAAACAAAAATGTATATCAAAGATATTGTTTATGTCTGTCTGTCTGTGTGAAGGCCGTTTGCGAATAACATAAATATAGAATTTGGCAGCGTCCGTGATCTGTTCAATGTTTATATTGTTCGTGGCTTGAATACGGAGAGATTTTGAGTATTTTTTTTTATTTTTAAACTACTTTCGCCCGTGTAGTACAATTTGAAGAGGAGGGTGAATCTTCAATATTTTGCTGTTTGGTTTCCGAATCGTCATTACCCTCATGACAGACTGTCGTTTAAATTGTATAATTTACAAGCTTAAAATTATTATGTTAAATAATGAAATAGATATAGCCTCTTAATGTGGGTAAGTATTGAATTTTATACGGCTGGTAATGATGAAATTCGTGTGAGGAAGCGAACAGCGTCGAAAAACCAACCGCATATTTTTGAAGAATCACCCAGGAACACTAATTCTTTTTAAATATTTAATTAATTTTAGCGGGGAAAGCTTATTCTTTTACAAAAATATAAGTAGGAAAATCGGTCTAGTCTAGTAGTTTCGGGGATTAACACAGAGAGACAGACAATAAAAAATGTGGTTTTGTTATAGTGTAGGTGTGCTTTTAGTAAAATCCTATTATATATTTTGAAATTCACTTTTCAATTTTATTTATTTGTAAAGATTACTAGTTGCACACGGCAAGCGTTGCAATGCCACTTTATTGGGCTATGGACTTTTGCGGGGAATACACGGTCTAACCACTCAAGTTTCATCACAATCGGGTCAGTGGTTTAGGAACGCATAGAGGACAAATATACAATCATTCATTTTTATAGATTTATTCATTTAATGTCAAATATTCCACTAACAATTGTTGCACCTCTGATCCCCTAGAATCTAGGGATAGATCTAGGGCCTAGATCCAGGCTAACGCCTAGTTTGGGGTTCAACACCTAAACTATATAATTACTAGCTGTAGTCCGCGGTTTCACCCGCATCCTGACGGAACTACTTAACGCACCCGGATAGAAAGTAACCTAAAACCTTCTCCACAGTCTCTTATGTCTCTGTACTAAATTTCACCCAAATCTGTCCAGCCGTTCACGCGTGATGCCGTGACCAAGGGAAATAGGGATTCATTTATATAGATTATGCATTTTTCTTTTGTTTTTATTTTATTTATACAATAACTTGGTTGTCGCCAGGGGTAACGATGTGAAAGTGAACTCGCCGCCGTGCCACTCGCCCGGCGCCATCCTGCCTGACCTACCCCAGCCCGCCGAGGATCCTGAAAAGGTGAGAAGACAAAACACATTAGACTATACTTAATTTTCGATAAGACTGGAAAAACTTCCTTACTCTTTTTGCAGCTTATTCAACCGATTTTGAGTTCTATTCCCTACTGATAAGGATGGTGTTGGCCGAAGCCGAAAGTTTCAAGCAAGCTCCAAAATTGAACGATCTATTACGATTAGCGACCTACCAATGCGTAATTACAATAAAAATTTCATAAATTGTTTTTTTTAGGAGGGATGACCCCCCCCCCCCCCTAGGACCGCCACGGGCCAACCTATCGATCCGCACGGCTGTTACTTAGCTAAGCGCCCCTACAAAAATTCATTGATTCATACATTGATTAAAATTCAAAATTAATGCAAGAAAAACATTAAATTCCTATGTATAGTCCCACGGCTGGGCAAAAGCCTCTTCTCACACAGAGAATGCTCAAGCATTCATTACCACGCTTCTACAGTAGTCCCAACAGTGGGATTGTTGTTTGCTATTGGTTGCAAAGGCAGTCCAACTTACTCCAATCTCCTTTTCCAGAACTCGGGGCTATCAAAGGAAGCTACATCTTCAGAGACCCAGGCGTGGCTGGCTCGGCACCGCTTCGCCCACCACGCTGCTACCTTCACCAACTTCTCAGGAGCTGACCTGCTCAGGTATATTCCCATCACAATCATCCGTGCCTCGGAAAGCATGTTAAGCTGTTGGTCCCGGTTGTCATTTGTAGATCTTTGACAGTCGTTAGGGGTAGTCAGAAGCCAGAAAGTGTGACAACCAGTCTTACAAAGGGGGTACCATGTTACCCGGTAACTAGGTTGTGGAGGTCAGATAGGCAGTTGCTCCATGTAAAACACTGGTACTCAGCTGCATCCGGTTTAGACTGGAAGCCTTTTCCAAATATGTTGATGTTGGCTTCAAGTCTAACCTGTTACAGCAATGTTTTACATAGAGCGACTGCCCATCTGACCTCCTCAACCCACGATAACCCTTAGTAAGACTGGTTGTCAGACTTTTTAGCTTCTGATTACCGATAACATCTGTCAAACATCTATAGATGCCAGCCATCTTAAAATATGCTCAAAATTATATAAATCGTCATCATCAGCCTATATATCGTCCCACAGCTGGGCACAGGCCTCTTCTCATACAGAGAAGGCATGAGCTTTGATCACCACGCTTGCTCAAGGCGGATTAAATCAATTCTATGTATGAATCTGTGAATAAATTCTATACCTACCTTTATCTCTTCGTATGCCCAGGTTGTCCCGTGATGACATCATCCAGATCTGCGGCCTGGCGGACGGCATACGTCTGTTCAACGCTTTGCATGCCAAGTAAGTATTCTCAATGGCATACCAACGTACATTTTAAATTGTTTTACCTATAATTAAAAAAAAAGTAATATAAAAAAATATCCTTCCATATTAAGCTAAGTTTACTATCCGAGGAAGCGGCTGAACCGTATGAGATGAAATTTGGTATGGGGATAGGCTGAAGTCTGGAGAGTGCCTTTAGGCCGCGGGTGTATGCCCAGGAGTAAGCTAGTAGTCAAAATTATATACACGTCTTCCACTTCAAAAAGCTAAAATTCACGCACCCGGTTAAAAAGTACGTAAGCCTAACTCCATACAAAATTTCACCTAAATCGGTTTCGTCGTTTTATAGTGAAAGCGTAACAAACAAGTCCTCATTTACAATAATAGGATTGGCACTTACACCCATCTAGATTTAACAAAATAATTGTTTAATCTAATTGAGTGATATGCTCGTAGCCAATTTGGTAGTTTTCCAAATAGTACAGAAATATATGCAGCAACTAGATTATTTTACGATTCTAAATCTAGATTGTTTTCACTGTAGGATGTAAGTGTAGTGCCAAAACACTTTCACATTACTATTTTTATATTACTTGGTTTTATAACGTACTATCGCGGACACTCCCGCCTGACTACCACTAAGTTCATTTTTGCTCGCACTCAAAAATATAAGCGCTCTCTAGCCCCGCTAGGGAAAAGAGGCGTGGCTTGGCACCACCGTGGGATTTAGGCGACAAAAAAAATTAAGTTATCAGGCGGCAAAAGCCGCGATAGTACATTCTCATATGTCATGTTATAGTGCTTAAATATACATTAGTATATTTAGTACCTATTATAAATCCAAATGTAACTACCCTAAACTTATATGTGAAACGAAAAAACTATAATTCAAGATCTGTCAAAATTCTGAAAATGTTGAAACTTACACAAATACACAGTTAAAGGACACTTCAGATGGAAAATCATCATATGACCCCTCGCGCTTTTTTGTGTCAGACTCTCACTGACTAAAACCCATCCATGTTCCTTCCTCAGCCCTTTGTATTCCGAGGGCGAGGTATCTCTTTTGAACATCCCCTGGAAACCCTGGAGACTATTATAGGCCACATTTTATCCGGGTGCGTGATGAAAAAGGTGTCAAAGATAAAATTATGTTTGTTTGCAGACGCATCGAGCCCCGACTGACGGTGTACGTGTGCCCGGCCGGCAGTAACATCTACAGCGCGCTGTACCTGCACGCCTGCAGGGCGCACGAGCTGCTGCACAAGCTCAACTCGCTCGTGCATGCCTCCAAGGTATGTACTCCATAACTCATCATCATCCCTTCCTTACATTTGACACCACCAAAACGACACCACCGGTGGTCTCGTATGGAATCTCTAGTCCATATGACACCACCCTAGTGATGTCCAGAAACGCGTGTTTTTGACGAACAGCTCCCAATTCATTATTTTAAGTTATCTATAGTTAAACGATAATTAATAAAACAGAGTTTATAAAATATTATTTTTTTATTTAGTGAAGTAAGTAGTTATGTAGATATTAAAGAACGGACCAGAAAACTAGTCTTCCAGCATGTCCACAATTGTTGTTACGTGCTTGTAATAGGCCTTAATGAACTTTTCTTATAGTGTTTCTTTTCCGGGAAAAAAACTTTCAGCCAACAATTTTGCTGTATTTAATAGTTTTCATATCAACAACTTTGTATGTAACCTCACTAATAGTCGGTGGTGTCATATGGACTAGAGATTCCATACGACACCACCAGTGGTGTCGTTTTGGTGGTGTCAAGTGGAAGGAAGGTCATCATCTGTCTGGTCTTTTCCCAACTATTTTGGGGTCGGTTATTAACCAGATGCAGCTGAGTACCAGTGTTAAAACTATAACATTATAAATATGGGAATGAGTCGTGTTTGTTGCTCTTTCACGGTAAAATGGCTATACAGATTTAGATGAAATTTTTGTGATGAATTTTTCTCGGGACGCGGTTGAAACCGCAGAAAACAGCTAGTTTTATTATAGTGCCTAGTGACTGTAGGGACATACATCAGATGTAGGTCGGACAGAAGGGGTACAATCATCATCTGACTAGCCTTTTCCCAACTATGTTGGGATCGGCTCCCATTATTACTGGATACAGCTGAGTAACAGTATGGTACATGAAGGGACTCCCTGTCTGAACTTCGCAACCCAGTTACCGGGTAACAGAATACCCCTTGGTAAGACTGGTTGTCACACTTTCTGGCCTTAGAAGCCAGAAAGTGTGACATCCAGTCTAGCAAAAGGGATCTAATGTGGTAACCCTATAAGGTTGTGGAGGTCAGATAGGGATCCAGTAATACTGGGAGCCCCTAAAAGACTCCAATATATTTAGGAAAAGGCTAGTCAGATGATGATGACTAGGAAGCAGCTGAGTACCAGAGTTGTTTCCACACCTATCTGACTTCCACAACCCTGTAACCAAGTAACATGGATCCCTTTCGCTAGACTGGATGTCACAATTTCTGGCTTCTATCGTCAAAAGCCAGAAAGTCTGACAACCAGTCTTACCAAGGGGTATTCTGTTACCCGGTAACAGGGTTGTGGAGGTCAGATAGGTGTGGAGACAGCACTGGTACTAAGCTGCATCTGGTCACACTGGAAGCAGACCTCAAGATTGATGAAAATTGGGTAAAGGCTAGGCACATAATGATACAGTTCCAAGGCTACGGGATGTTTGAAAGAGTTACCGCATCCCCGGAATATAAGGGCTGAGGAAGGAACATGGATGGGTTTTAGTCAGTAAGAGTCTGACACTCCCTCCCGCCCCACCCACAGCGGGAGGAGTCTAATGATTTCCCATCAGAAAAAAAAATAGTTATAACACAGTTCACTAACCACATTATTTCGCTCTCAGGAATGCGAGACGGTGCTAGTGTCCGGTCCGAACGGCGCTCGCGTCCGGCTGACGGACGACCTCGTCCGACACATGCCGGACAACTCCACGTACCGACTGGAGAGAGTCGACGACTGCAGCGCTCTGCTCCTCTGCGCTACCAATAATAACTAATTTATTAATAGTACTAAACTACTCGTCAAAAAATTTATTGCATTTTTTTACCAACTTCAAATATTGAAAAGAGTAAATAAATTTACTTTCAGCTAACTACTGGACTGATCATCGCTCTAGGAGTCTGTGTCTCTTAGTTACTCTTGTGTGTATTTTGTAACAGATTTCTAGATTGATGTAAAAAATACAGTTTTTATGGTTCTGAGGTCAATGAAACAAAATTATTTATTTTGTAACTACCCTTCAATGGATATTTAAATCACTTTTACATGTCTGTAGCTTTGTTATTAGGAGAACGCTGGCGGCCGACATTTCCTAGCTCCGAGAAAAAATGACAAAACAAACTCAGGGGTCGTGGTCTCTTTTAAATACGGCAAGTTAACGCAATAATAAGACGCCTTTAAAATAACTGATTTATTAAGCCTTTATGCAACCAGCCGATAAGTTAAAATTGACGAGTAGTTCAGTTTAATCCCACTACTGGGCAAACATATATTAAAATGAGATTATAAACCAAAAAAAGTTCCTAAAGGAATTTTAAAATGGATTTTAACAGTGAACAAAATGTGTTTACATGCGTAATTATATATAAAGAATGGATGGATTGAAAAACATCCAAATTTGTATATCTATACTTATAATAAATCTGTAGAGAGGTCAATTCTGTACATCTATATATATAAAAGAAAGTCGTGTTAGTTACACCACTTATAACTCGAGAACGGCTGAACCGATTTGGCTGAAAATTGGAGGGGAGGCAGCTTGGAACCAGGAAAAGGACATAGGATAAAAAAAAAAAAAAAACAAAAAGAGGTAGGAGTTGGGTAGGAGTTGGGTAGGAGTTGGGTAGGAGTTGGGTAGGAGTTGGGTAGGAGTTGGGTAGGAGTTGGGTAGGAGTTGGGTAGGAGTTGGGTAGGAGTTGGGTAGGAGTTGGGTAGGAGTTGGGTAGGAGTTGGGTAGGAGTTGGGTAGATTGGGTTGGGTAGGAGTTGGGTAGGAGTTGGGTAGGAGTTGGGTAGTGAGTTGGGTAGAGGTGGGTAGGAGTGGTGGGGGTAGGAGTTGGGTTAGGAGTTGGGTAGGAGTTGGTAGGAGTTGGGTAGGAGTTGGGGTAGGAGTTGGGTAATACTGAGTAATAACCCTGTAGGAGGGAGTTGGGTAGGAGTTGGGTAGGAGTTGGGTAGGAGTTGGGTAGGAGTTGGGTAGGAGTTGGGTAGGAGTTGGGTAGCAGTTGGGTAGGAGTTGGGTAGCAGTTGGGTAGGAGTTGGGTAGGAGTTGGGTAGGAGTTGGGTAGGAGTTGGGTAGGAGTTGGGTAGGAGTTGGGTAGGAGTTGGGTAGGAGTTGGGTAGGAGTTGGGTAGGAGTTGGGTAGGAGTTGGGTAGGAGTTGGGTAGGAGTTGGGTAGGAGTTGGGTAGGAGTTGGGTAGGAGTTGGGTAGGAGTTGGGTAGGAGTTGGGTAGGAGTTGGGTAGGAGTTGGGTAGGAGTTGGGTAGGAGTTGGGTAGGAGTTGGGTAGGAGTTGGGTAGGAGTTGGGTAGGAGTTGGGTAGGAGTTGGGTAGGAGTTGGGTAGGAGTTGGGTAGGAGTTGGGTAGGAGTTGCATACCACGGGAACGAAGTCGCGCGGGGCAGCTAGTGAAATATATTTCTAAAATAACTATCAGGGGGTGATTAGGGATCGATACTGATGCCAAAAATGCAATCAGTAAAATTTTTGTCTGTCTGTCTGTCTGTCTGTCTGTCTGTCTGTCTGTCTGTCTGTCTGTCTGTCTGTCTGTCTGTCTGTCTGTCTGTCTGTCTGTCTGTCTGTCTGTCTGTCTGTCTGTCTGTCTGTCTGTCTGTCTGTCTGTCTGTCTGTCTGTCTGTCTGTCTGTCTGTCTGTCTGTCTGTCTGTCTGTCTGTCTGTCTGTCTGTCTGTCTGTCTGTCTGTCTGTCTGTCTGTCTGTCTGTCTGTCTGTCTGTCTGTCTGTCTGTCTGTCTGTCTGTCTGTCTGTCTGTCTGTCTGTCTGTCTGTCTGTCTGTCTGTCTGTCTGTCTGTCTGTCTGTCTGTCTGTCTGTCTGTCTGTCTGTCTGTCTGTCTGTCTGTCTGTCTGTCTGTCTGTCTGTCTGTCTGTCTGTCTGTCTGTCTGTCTGTCTGTCTGTCTGTCTGTCTGTCTGTCTGTCTGTCTGTCTGTCTGTCTGTCTGTCTGTCTGTCTGTCTGTCTGTCTGTCTGTCTGTCTGTCTGTCTGTCTGTCTGTCTGTCTGTCTGTCTGTCTGTCTGTCTGTCTGTCTGTCTGTCTGTCTGTCTGTCTGTCTGTCTGTCTGTCTGTCTGTCTGTCTGTCTGTCTGTCTGTCTGTCTGTCTGTCTGTCTGTCTGTCTGTCTGTCTGTCTGTCTGTCTGTCTGTCTGTCTGTCTGTCTGTCTGTCTGTCTGTCTGTCTGTCTGTCTGTATAAACTCTATAGAAACAAAAACTACTCGAAGGATTTTAACGAAACTTGGTACAATTATTTGTCATACTCCTGAGATGGTTATAGTTTACTTTTCATCACGCTACAATCAATAGGAGCAGAGTAGTGAAGGGAAATGTTGTCATTTTGTGGAAATGTTGTCATTTTGTTTAAACGGGCTATTCTCAGGAGCCACTGGTCCGATTTAAATAATTCTTTCAGTGTTAGATAGTCCATTTATCGAGGAAGGCTATAGGCTATATATCATCACGCTAAGACCAATAGGAGCGGAGCACCACTATTCCACGCGGACGAAGTCGCTGGCAGAAGCTAGTAAGTAATAATTTTACCCGACTGTGGAGGAACCTTTAAGTATGGTAATGGATTTTACTGGACGATTATTTGGGCATTTTAATGTACTAGTGTGTGTAGATTTCAGATACCCTAATTTTAATTTGCTTTTATTTAGTGAACTGTATCTATCTACCCTACAAAAAGTGAAGTTAAAATACAAAAATTGGATTTGACTATACAAAAATATATTGGATATTTCATATTCTTATATATTTATTTATCGAATTGGATTGAAGAGAATATGTTTCTACGTTTTAGAATCATAAAGTTGTCTATTCACATGCAAATAGTGCAATGAATAGACAGCTTTAAATTTATTTCTAATTTTTACCCGGCTGCGACGTAACCTAAAAAAGGGTAATGTTTTTCTCAAGGATTTGACATTACAAAATTATTTGTGTAATTAGTTTTAACTCTAAAATTGACTTCGTCTTGTTGGAAAGTAAAAAGAAAAGTTATTTCGATAACAGGGGCCATGGAGTATTCTTGTCATTGCAATCACCTAATTCATCATTTTTACTCAAAATAATTTAGTTTACTAAAGTTTACGATTACTGTATGCCTATACGTGTAGTTTGTAAGGTTTTGTGCAGTTTCAATACACTGTGCTTAGTTTTTAAATGCTATGAATATATAGTAATATGTGTTTTACAATAATGTATACTAATAATCAAATTATTAACCAACAAGTTTAGAATGATATATTGTGTCATGTCAAACAGTTTAATATGCCTTTAAATATAGTCTCAAAAATATTAAAATCTTAAATATAATGAAGCATATAATACTAAGACGAGGTAGCCTAGTGGTTAGGCGTCTGCTCTCATGCACGAGTGTGCAGATTCGGAACCCAGGCAAGTAACAATGTGACTTTCAAAGTCTTAAGTACTTTCTTAGTGTATCTTAGGCACCACTGGCTAACGGTGAAGGAAAACATCGTGAGGATACCTAGATTCAAAAGTCTGAAATCGCGTATCCGCCTTGAGCAAGCGTGGTGATCAATGCTCATGCTTCCTCTGTGGGGGAAGAGGCCTGTGCCCAGCAGTGGGACAGTTAATAGGCTGATGATGATATATTAAAAGGCAGTGGTGTACCTATAGATCTAGCTTTACCAATTTTCTTTACCTGGGAATCGAATACCTATACCCAGCAGTGACAGCTTAATGGCAAGTACAATGTGACTAAAATAAAAATATTAGTTTACATGATTGTAAAACTTATAATAAAATGGTTAAGTTTATTCCGTATTATTAAATAATCGTGAAGATTTGATTGTTTTAGTATGAATATAGTCATGGGTTATGTGTTAATTATTGTTTAATTATAGCGAGACCTTTACACAGTAAAAATCCAATTATCAAAATTTTTAGATATTTTATTTAAATAAAATATCGCTTGCTTTCACAATAATCGGCTTGGTATTTAAGTACCGGCCGTTGTAATTTCTTATTTCAATATTGCAACAATTAATATTTTTAAATATTCAAGGAATTAAAAAAAATATTCAATAAAAAAAACATTTGTAAAGGTCTCGCCAAAATATGGATGTCATAAAATAAAGGCAGCTACACACCATTATTATGTTAATTAGCTTTAATTTGGTTGTTATGTAATCACAGATTATAATAAAATTGTTATCTTAGATTATGTTTAATATAACGCCAAGTGGCATGCATGTTATTGATAAATAAATGATATTTTTTTATTACAAATAAGTTTCAAGTTTGATATTCTAATCGAGGCAAAAACTACCCTATAAATAAAGGGTAATAACCCCACAATGTCTTATTACCCTAGAATGGGTCAGTACCCTACAATGTTACATTACCCTACGATGTTTCATTACCCTTCAATGAGTTTTTACCCTAGTGTATACATAAATGTGTATGTACAAAACAATGTGTGTCGATCGAAGACAAGAAAATTGAAACTTATTTATATAAAGGTGCCTTAAATAGTGCCTGACACGACCTCTGAGGTCCGCGCTGTTGTTAAACGGAGTATTATGATAAATAATTATAAGATTCTATTAAAACATAAATTTAATTAAGATATATGTTGCATGATTTAGTTTTAGTCAAATGTATGAAGTATATAGTCAATAAATGTATAAAAGACGCTAATTAGTTTGTTTTAGTTTAAAACCTACCTGGGGAATACTTATTATACTTTTGGTAATGACGGGAATCAAAAGACTTCCTTATATTTATTTCCAAACACAAACTATCACTCAACGTAACTCGCCTCTATAGTATTGGCAAAAAAAGTTCATACAGATAGGGACTACAATAGGGTGCAAAAGATGTCTGTATAGTATGGATTGAGGAGCCACTTAAGATTCGAAGAAATATTGATTTAGCCGTTGTTCAGAAAGTATTGGACTGCGCGCGAAGTCGCATCATAGAAATGTGCGAGTCCGCACGATCCACCTCGCTTGCGGTCTTTATTTATTAATTTAAATGCCGTAAAACTATTTTCTCTCATATCTCATATGCATAAGTTGTAAGCCAAGTCACAGCAAAATTAAAAATAAAACCTTAAATACATCTCAAGAATATTGTCTGTAGAATAGTGTAAGCAATAGTAATACTTTTGCAAATTCACCCGTGACATGTAAAAAAATATATAAATTTGAATTGATTCTCATCACGCATTCTTGTCTGATATAACATGTTTGCTGACTACTCAACTAATAAGTAATGGTATCTATGCTCACCCGAACCGAGGAAGGTAGACGGCTTGCTGCACGAAATTTCATCTCAGCCACTCGCGTCGCAGCTTCATGTGCTGCGAATTCGCGTTGATTTGCAATTCTTCGCCGTAACTTGATTATACCACTTCACGGTGGTTTCGCTGTAGGACAAACAGTGAAAAATATGTTTAAAACTAATTATGAAAAACAATCGTGTGATGACCAGTAGATATTATTTATTTACTAGCTGTTTCCCGCGGTTTCTCCTGCATCAAGGAACTACTTAGCACAGCGAGGCAGCTTTGCAAACCTACCCTACGAATATGTCCGTATTGTCCGTCCCCAAGGGGCTCAATCTACCTCCGTTCAGCAGTTTTCCCTCGAAAGCGTTAGATGGATAAACAAACTGACTTTTGCATTATAATATTTGTAATTAGTATGAATACGTGACTAGCAGGTACTTATATAAAGTTTTAGAAGACTTGTAATAAAATAAACTGTAGCAACCTAGAATAATTCTAAGGGTAGTAAATATTAATATATTTATCCAGACTGATTTCGATGCGGCGGCGGCCAATCTCAATGAAGACTAGCCAGGTACGCAGGAGATATTATAATGCACGCACGCTTGCGCAGACACAGGTGCACTCTCTATTCCCTCACTCTCATAGTCCGATGGGTCGGCAGTCCGACAGGACCGAGGGGAGATCAAGCGCAGGACCGACAGCTTTATGTACTCTCTGATTTACAGAGGGGTCTTGCTATGTTAAGAAAACAGTCACCCATCCATGGACCGACCGCGGCTGGTTTAGCTTAACCTTGCTAATCTATTAATCCGTACGGCTGTTTCTTAACTACGAGCCTTTCAGGGCGGCAGGTTAGTAAGTACTGCATCTATGAATAAAATAGTCCGAAATGAACCTATTGATCAGAACAATCTATACTTATAATAAATCTGTAGAGAGGTCAATTCTGTACATGAAATATATTTCCAAAATAACTATCAGGGGGTGATTAGGGATCGATACTGATGCCAAAAATGCAATTAGTAAAATTTTTGTCTGTCTGTCTGTCTGTATAAACTCTATAGAAACAAAAACTACTCGACGGATTTTAACGAAACTTGGTACAATTATTTGTCATACTTCTGAGATGGTTGTAGTATACTTTTCATCACGCTACAATCAATAGGAGCAGAGCAGTGAAGGGAAATGTTGTCATTTTGTTTAAACGCGCTAATATCAGGAACCGCTGGTCCGATTTAAATAATTCTTTCAATGTTAGATAGTCCATTTATCGAGAAAGGCTATAGGCTATATATCATCACGCTAAGACCAATAGGAGCGGAGCACCACTATTCCACGCGGACGAAGTCGCTGGCAGAAGCTAGTTTCAGAATAATTTACTACTGGATTCACCGGCTAGTTCAGAAACGATAGATATTATAGACGTGGCATTACCGTACATACGCCTAATTAACTTCAGAACTACTTCGTGGACAGAAGCTACCGCTACGCACCCCACCCACGGCGGGAGGGATCATTTGATGATTTCCCATCCGAAAAAAAAAAGTAAAATCCGAAGTAAAATGTCGACACGAAGCTCCGTGTTTTCAGGAAGCGCGGTATCTAGTCGGAGCGGCGCAGAGACTAATTATTCTATGGCGAGTCCTAAATATTTATTGTGCTTGCGAAATACACGCTCAATCTTTACAATTCCGCGATTTCAGCCGCAATTCATAATTGTTCACTTTTTTGTTAGCTACCCTCTCTTCGTAGCCTTCAAAAATTAACACACAATTTTCTTGAGGTTTCATCGTTCTTAAATGTCGGTATTCCAGCTTAGTAAGGCTGGTGAAACAGTGTTTTACATAATTGTTACGTTGCTACCCAAAAATATCCACCCCTAAGATGACCTACCGACCCAAATGCGTTTAAACTAATACTTGGTATAAATGCGAAAATTAGATTATTCGTTTGTTGCATTCACGGTAAACGGCTAAACCGATTTGAATAAATTTGCAGGAAATAGATGGGACCCAGAAGACTGTTATAGGCTACTTTTTATCCTAGTGCGATAAGTAGTACCCTCTGGACGCAGGTGTAACCACGGGAAACATCTAGTTATTATTTAAATAATATAATACTGGAAATATTCCCTTAAAATGTTAATGAATTAAAAGCACATACCTTGATCTTCAGTATCCGTGTCAAAAACACACAAAATCAACAAACTAATTTTATTAATTAAATTAGTTAAATTAATATAATAAATTTATCACTCACTTCATTTATAACGGAGCTAACAACGCCAGTCCGTTCACTTCCGAGGTTCAAAATGAATGATTTATTATCTAAAGTGGTAGACAATATTAATTTATATTTGTGGGTACATAAAAAAAGGGTAGACTTTTTTCTTGATGACTATAAGTGTCATGTTGGCTTGGCGTATTTGTCCAAACATTTGTGCCATTTACGTATTGCAAAGTGAACGTTATGCAACTACT
Organism: Pyrrhia umbra; assembly: GCA_963891755.1. Taxonomy (NCBI): domain Eukaryota; kingdom Metazoa; phylum Arthropoda; class Insecta; order Lepidoptera; family Noctuidae; genus Pyrrhia; species Pyrrhia umbra. The sequence continues at coordinate 2,317,198 of OY982944.1, forward strand.
AATAGGGTTCACTTTGTGTTTATAAAATAATGCGAATATTTGGACAAATACGCCAAGTGTAGTGGCAGCATTAATGGTCCACCGTGCACCATGGTGCGAAACCAAGAGTCCTCTTTCTTTATTGTAATGAATAGGTCATTCAGGCTCCCAAAGTACGTTTTTTGCTCTGTAAAACTGTGTAAAAATATGGTGTTGTGTATTTTGATGTGTGGCAGAAATAAATGGTTTAAAACTAAATAATAGTATATTTTTTTTGCTTACAAGCTGCGTGTACTTCCGTCTCCACTATCTGCTCGTGTCAGACTGAACGCACTATAACATTTGAATGTAGAAAGTTTAAAATAACCCTTTTAAGTTTAACTAAAAATCCAGTGACTTTTCTAGAATAAAGCGAAGGAAAAAAGTCAATAAAACAAAAACATAGCTTATAAAATTTATTAAATATTACAAAAAGCACTGTAACTTAATACTGGTACTATATAATATATAGCGGTTATTTGTGATGGTTAAGACATAACAGTTAGGTTAACAATCAAGTTAATTATTGCTAGTAACAGATTAAAATCCGAAGCCACATAAAAAATATTTAGAAAAATATACAGTTTATGTAAGTGTTCACCATACAAATAGAAGGGGGTACTTTTACCCAATAAGGGGTATATTAAGCCCCCAAAAGTACCTAGGCTATGACACCAAGACATAAGTTACCCCATTACGGCTACTGTGACCCTAGTTAAGATAATAATGACCCCACCAGGGGTATAAAAATACCCGAACTAAAATTTTACCCCAGTCTCAAATTACTTCAGTTGGTTTACCATGATCAGGAATAATCAATAATCAGGAATGTTACCCTTTATTTCTTAGTTAATATTAGATTTTTTTGTGACTGTGTATAATTTCTTAAAAGTGGTTACATCTAGCAATTATTAATTAATACGCAAAATGCCAGTCCCACTTATTTTGAGTTCATGGTTCATCATGAAATTATGGTGATTATGCTTATGCAAAAAATCTCTATACAATTAAAAAAAATGCACGAACATCTGCAAAAAATATTCAAATGAACCTTACTCTAATATAGCCTGTACGAATTGATTTTACGAAAAATGTAAACAAATTCGTAACCTATTTTGTTCTAATTATCCCACATCAATATATATAAAAATCAATGCCACTTTTCGTTGTAATTTTATAACTCAAGAACGGGCTCACCTGTCCAAACGAAATGTTTAGGCTTTGTTCGGACTATTTAGTAGATGGTTTATGTGAAGTTTGCACAAAATCGGTCGACCGGTTCATCATTAATTTGAATTCATATAGCCCACTCGGGCGAAGCCGCTGGCAGAAAGATAGTAGATAAATAAAATGGCATTAAATGATTATGTTTAGAGCATGAAATCGAAATAAATGCGCCATCCTCACGCTATTTTGTTAATTTCTGTGGCAGAATTAGAACAAAATAGGTTACGAATTTGTTTACATTTTTCGTAATATCAATCAGTACAGACTATACAAAAACTGTCACTCTAAATTATTGTCATAAAAATGGAATGTTTATACATAATAGTCTTGAATATATAAAACAGTGCCTAGTATTATGCGGTTCCCTTTACATTCGTGTCACTTAACTCGTATATTATATACTTATTTAATTAATATATAATGTTTATTTACAAGCTTCTGACCTCCCCCTAAGGGGCTAACCAGGTACTTTATTAATGTTAATTTCTAAGCAAAGTATAACAATATTTCATATTTGTTAGCATAAGACATGTTTCAATAAGACTTTGTTTATTTAGCTCTGTTTTACAATTGTATTTTGAAAGGGATAGAGATACTTTTACATGAAACATAAATTTACATATCTTAAGGTGCGGTGCATATTATATAACATAACATGTTATAAAACGTTGTTATTTAACATGTTTCAATAATGTGGATACTGAATGTTGTTATGTTGTATAACATTTGTAAATATTAATAACATGTAACACAACTTGTTATATAACTCAAGTTACACAAACATGTTACATAATCTGTACGTACCTTTATAGATATTTTTTTTGGGTGAATATAGTTGAATCCAATCAAAGTTATATTCTGGTAAACTTATGTTAGAAAAGGTTAATTTCGTGTTATTTTTGTCAAATTACTTTAGAGGGATTTCAGAGTAAACGAAATATGGTGTTGCATAGTATGTAATATACTTTTTTCTCAAGATTTTTTTATTGTAGAATTTAAAACATTTAAAAGATTGAAGTATGGAAACATTATTAAAAAGAAAATAGTCTTAATTAAAAGTGGAATGAACATAAAATGCTTACTAAAAACAAAATTTGTTCGCTTAATTTTTTTTCTAGTTATTCAGACTACATTTTCATAAATAAAACATTTTAAGTGCTAAAATTTTAAGAAGTTACACAAAATTTGAGTTAAAGTTATTCTGGAATAAGCTTCAGAGTTTTAGTAAGTAGTATAAATACTTTTTTTATATCAAATTAGCCATTAATTCTAATTAACATAGAACTAAAGGCCTCTTTACAGTAATCAGTAAACCAGCCTTTTTTTAAATCAGTTTTTTTTTTTATTAAAATTCAGTCATAATATTTCGACTAAAATACGCATGCATATCAAATATATAAGCTTTTTTTTTTAAACATACTGAAAGTACTTCATAATAAAATGTTGGGTTTTCTATATTCCCCCCACCTCTTAAAAATAAACTGCTGAGTATGGTTTTAAATTATTTTAAAAGGTGGTAGAAATATACCCTTAATAATATTTTAAAATCTTATTATTATAAATAAATTTCGCGAAATGTTATATATATATTTTTTTCTTAATATTTATACATAAAAAAGAACTTTACACAATGTAATGCTAGTGGCAATTATCTAAAAAGCTACAAAAATTTTGCTTTTCGCTTTTTTTTTCCAATTTCAAAATTGGTCCAGCCATTGCTCTTAATTTTATTTGCTGTCGAATACAATCATAAAAATGTAAATCTACATTTGTAGAAGTTAAAATAAGTTAAACTTTACAATGATTTAAGTTTAAATTGTATAAAAGTGCCAATAATTAAAAATTGTAATGTCACTTACATTACAAAACATTACTGATAGTCAAATTCGTGAATATTGAAAGGCACATAAATTTATTTATTATTTTTGAAAAAATCCTAACCATGAAATCTCTTTATTAAGTGTATGGTTATCAACTAGTAAGAATGTTGTATATCACTTTGTAGCAGATGGTTGCTGATATATTATTGAATAAAAACCTGATTAATTTAAATACTATTGGTTAACCCAGACTTTGGGCGGTTGATGAATATACTCCCAACAATGTATAGGTTAACCATATACTACGCAATTTTAGGTAATAACAACCTTAATTACTTCCGTTATTTGACTTACGCACAACCTAATGCTACTAAATATAGCATAATAATGTAGTTATTAATAAAAACATAAAATAATAAATAGCATATAACCTACTTATTTTCAGTGATAAGATACATTTTTATATGATCTTTACATACCTGATACTCTATTAATCATTTCGGTAACCTTGTAGTTATTGGTTACTATAGTCTATAACAATAGATTTTACGAAAAATGTAAACAAAATCATAACCTAATTTTCCCACATAGATAAATAAAAAATAGCATTAAATGATGAATGATGTGTAGAGCATGAAATTGACATAAATTCGCCATCCTAACGCCATTTTGTTAATTCCCGTGGCATAATTAATTTTTCGCATAAACAATTGGTATAGACTATAGCAACCAAAGGCTACAAAGCCAGGCAACCGTCACCTAGTGCTGGTCAACCAAGCGCTACGGAAGATGTTGGTTATCAGTCACTGAGTGGGTGGTCAGTTGTCGTAGTGCTGTGGTACCGAGTTAGAGGGCGCTAGCTCTACGTAGTTGGCTGGTAGCATGCCGGTGCGGCCGGTGCGGAGGACCTGGCCGGTCATCCAGCCAGAGTCGATGGATGTTACGTTGGAGATTAGATCGCCTTCACGGAATGATACCTGAAAGGTGATGGGTGGTACTTTATAAGAAAGAATTTGCGTGGTTTTAATATAAAGAGTAAAATGAGGTCAAGGTGGTACACACCAAGCCGTACCGTTTTTCTTAGCCACGAGCCCCTCAATCAAAGCTAAATGGGTACTATAAAGTAGCTTTAGTATGTAAATTATGTTAATTAGGCTATTCAATTTAATTATATAGTTTGTTACCTCATCGCTGTCACTCGCTTCGTAGTCGTACATAGCGACGTATACTCGCTGGAAATAGAAAAAAATAATATTTAGAACAATATTTCTTAAAAGTTCTTTCGTACACGTAGAGAAAGGAAGAATTTTGCTTTGTCAGTGACAATTCACAGTAAAAATTACAGTAAGAAAACGCTCACGCTGACAAAGTGGTAAAATAAAATTATGAAAAATATTTTTTCTAGGGTTGCTCGCATACAAGTAAAGTGGGGATGAATACTTTTTTCTCATGTATCCCGTCGTGTAAGGTATCATTGGATAGGTCTTTCAAAAATAAAGCAGGTCTGTGAAGATCATTTTTCGATTTAGGGATCCGTTTGCGAAATATCTAGCTTTAAAGTGCAAATTTCTGTTCGATACGAGCATCCCCCCCCCCCATCCACTAACTTTTTAATGGCTGTACCTAGAAATGTGAAAAAAATCACAGACGCAGCACATGTAATGAACTTACAAGAAAAACTATCACGGTTAAGTAGGCTTAACCGGTTATAGAGTTATAGTCGACTAACTAACTCCTACTACGGAACTCTACTGCGCGTGGCCCGACACGCATTTGGCTGGTTTTTTAATCTATCTCCATACCAAATTTCTTCTCAATTTAGTTTAGACAGACTTTTACGTTATTTTCGCATTTATGTAAGGACTAGCTTTCCGACAGCGGCTTCGTCCGCGTGGCCTATATGAATTTTCAGTCCCTATTTTATCCCCTTGGGGGTAGAATTTATCAAAATCATTTCTTAGCGGATGCCTACGTCATAGCATCTACCTGCATGCCAAATTTCAGCCCGATCTCTCCATTGGTTTGGGCTGTGCGTTGATAGATCACTATGTCAGTCAGTCAGTCAGTCACCTTTGAGTTTTATATATATTTAGATTTAGATTTATGTAAGGATATTTATGTATGCTCTTTTTAGGGATGGGAAATCGTCAAATAACTCCTCTCGCTGTGAGTGGAGCGGAAGGGAGTGTCAGACTAACTGACTTAAACCCATCCATGTTCCTTCCTCAGCCCTTTGTGTTGTGGGGTAGGTAACTCTTTCGAACATCCCACAGCCCCGGTGTGTGAAGGATGCTTACCTGATTATGATGGTTCGCAGCCTGTCGAGGCAGCTCATTGGCCAGTGGATCCAGGTCTGTGACGCGACCTATCTGACGGCTCTGCTGCTGCTGGTGACCGGCTTGCTGGTGAGACCCTGAGGATATCACAGCATATTTATCAGATTGATAGGATTAACTGCTGGTTACTTGAACATTGAAGTAACTTTTAGGATATACTACAGCTAAAAGTATAGATAAGAGAGTTTTCATCAAACATAGATTTTGCAAGTAAAACATTATCAATTTCGAATAAAACGTGTAAGTCAGAATAATTACACAATATTTTTTAATTGCCTTCATTTTTTTTGTGTATGGCATCTCGCAGGTCAACCTAGAAGGTTGTCGACTGCTTAACCGGGCTTGCCTGTGAAGTGCCTTAAATGAATTTAGGGCCCCAGCCAGGGCTTAACTTACAAACCATCAGTTTTATGGAAAACATGATTTCCAAGACTTGAGAGCTATTAATTAATTAAAAGAAAAAGACAGAACGAAAGACGTGTTTACGAAGACATTATAAAGATATCCGTAAACCCCTAAAGTAAATATCCTCTCTCATTTGAAGGTTTTGAAAAAAAAATTAAAAAAAATACATTGTTCCGTAGTAACGTATTTGTTGTAAAAAACAATCAAAACAATAAAAGTTGTTTGCAAAACAAAACCCAACACCAAAAAACAAGTAAATGTAACACAAAAATAAATGAATAACATAAAATGAATGACAGATTGAAATCACAACATAAAAAGCAAATAAAAAATTAACTCCAGAGCAATAATTCCAGGCCAGTTCGATTTTTTAGAAAATGAAAATTCCACATGGATGAATCTTCAATATTTTGCTGATTGGTTTCCGAATGGTCAATACCCTCATCACCGACTGTCGTTTAAATTGTGTAATTTACAAGCTTACAATTATTATGTTAAATAATGAAATAGATATAGCCTCTTAATGTCGGTAAATATTGAATTTTATACGGCTGGTAATGATGAAAGTCGTGTGAGGAAGCGAACAGCGTCGAAAAACAAACCGCATATTTTTGAAGATTCACCCATTCACTGGTTTACACATGTGGACCACTGTCTCGCCTTTTAAAATTTAATTGCGTGGTATTCCTATGCACGCGACTACAGAGTCCCGGATCTTTGAGCGAACATGGGGCCGAAGCCAACACGCAGAAGCCCTTTGGAACTGTCTTAATTTAATAGTTACATAACTGGCGATTATCTCTGTATACAATTATTAAGTTTTTTTTTAAACTAACCCGAATTATTGCACCTGAGTAAAATACACCAACAATTGGATATGACAATTTCGGGAACAAAATTGCAAAATACCCAATTAAATTAATAAATGATACAAACCTCGTTTCCCATCACTAGTGCTATTATAAATAAGCGTAGCTGACGCCCTCTGCGTGTTAGGCGGAGCCCTAGGTCCATCACTGATCGGATCATAGTCCTGAATCCTGCCAATCTTCTGTTGCTGTGTTTGTTGTTGCTGTTGCGGTTGCTGCTGTTGTTGCACGGGGTAATTTTGATATTGAGGGTAGTATTGTCCCTGATACTCTTGATATTGTGGGTAGTATTCCTCTTTTGGCTTATAGTACTGTTCTTGGTACTGTCGGTTATGCCCAGACGGTTGGTGGGGTTGGTGGGCGACCTGTGGTTGCTGGACCTGCTGCTGCATCGGTTGCTGGACCGGTGGGGGGTGGTATTGGGTCGCTGGTGTCTGGTAGTGGTTCTTGGGGGGTAAGTGGGGTGGCGGCACGTTCGGTGGCAGCATTTCGGTGGCGTAGTTGTCGATTTGTTGATGGTAGTTGTCCGATGGCACGTCTATTGGGGAGATTAATTAGAAACATATGGATGGATGGTCGGAAAAATAACATTTATTGTCATCCTATTATTTGTATTATAATAACAGATACTAATAAAACTTGTTCCAGCTGCATTGATATGCTATCTTTCCACTAATATCTATACTAATATAATAAAGCTGAAGACTTTATTTGTTAGTTTGAAGGCGCTAATCTCAGAAACTACTGGTACGATTTGAAAAATTCTTTCAATGTTAGATAGTCCATTTATTGAGGAAGGTTATAGGCTATATATCATCACGCTAAAACCAATAGGAGCGGAGCACCATTATTCCACGCGGACGAAGTCGCGGGCAGAAGCTAGTTATATTATAAAGAGATAATTTGTATGTAGGGTGTATTCTCAGAAACTACTTAACCGATTTCAAATTCTTTCACTATTGGAAAGGTACATTGTACCTAGGCTACATTTCATGAGCATAAAACGCTGGCAACGCCGCAGATAGACGCTAGTTTTTCTTATAATTAAAAAAATAATTATTATGTATTAATTTCATTTTCGTAATATTTATAGCTAGACTAGACGATTCCCGTGGTTTCACTCGTATCCTTATACAACTAATTTATGCATCTCCAATCTTATTTTCTTAAGCAGGTTTTAATATAATCTTAAAATCAATTTTCATCTAAATTTTAACATTAACAGTAAGGGCTAATGTGGTTATCAAGTCAGAGATCATGGGTTGCATTTAATATGGGCTGTGGTTACAGTAATTAATTTCGCTAAAATACACCAGTAATTAAAACTGCAATTCCCATGCATAATAATAAATAATCCATTGCACTATTGCATTATTTTTCCTTTATGTTAATAAAATCGAGGAACAACGCTCAAAAATGAATGGGGGTAAAATGAGCCCCCCAAAATGAATATGTAGGGGCAATTTTACCCCAGGTAACAGAGTTGTAAAAATCGCCCATGCAACCATGACTCTAACGAAGAGCTTGTCATATTACTCGTATTAACCGACTAATTTGACCCATATTATTTATTTACGAATAATAATAATTGTGAATATGTTCGTATGAATAACTATTATTCAGCCCCAGATGCTATCAATGATTAACATTTCAACAGAATGGTATGAAAAAATACCACAAATTGATTTACCACAACATTTTACCACTTATTAGGTAATTTAATAGATGAAAAAAAAAACCTTGAAGATACAAATGAAACTGAAGGAAGTATATAAAAAAAACATAAAAATGATGCAACAACAAAAAATTAAACTACCATTTTCAGTAAACAGGAAAATAGTTTCTTTTTCTGTCAATGCTCGACAGGAAAATTGTTTAATACTAACCGTATTTTCTATAATTAAATTAATGATAACAATGGAGGCAATATATATTTTGAGCCGTGATTAATTGGCAACACACTTCAGGTTAAAATTATATCGAGTGCGATATGAACGCTTATTTTATCCCCTTATATGTATATCCCTGTATATATTTGTAGTACCGTTTAACTAGTTTGAAATATGATTATTCTATCGATTTATCTAAATGTACACCTACAAAAGTGACGATATTAAAATAATCGTTTGACGCACTTAAGGTAGTCACTAGTCAGCTCTGACCAACTGTCTAATCATTTTAATACGGCTTAAAATATTATTGTGAATTTAATGCCAAAGTGAGGATACTTTTTTTAAACTCACCCTAGCTTTCGGCTAGCGGCTTTGGCCGCGTGGGCTAAAAGAATTCAATATTTTTTTTAAATAGAGTTTAATACAAACTTTGCCCCCCTTTTCCACCCCCTTAGGGATAGAATTTCGGAAAATCCTTTCTTATCGGATGCCTACGTGATACTAGGAACACACCCTCCAAGTTTCAGATCTCTACGATCAGCGGTTTAGGCTGTGCGTTGATCCGTCAGTCATTCAGGACAAAGTATTTTATATGTTCAGATTAAAAGTGGAACAGAGTCTAATTCTACACACTAACACCTGAATCATTGCAGCTTTCGCAAATTATTTTTTAAAACAATGTTATTTTTCCGATTAAGTGGTCGATATGAGAGTTAGCGACACATGTTCATAAACCTCATAATTGGACATAGAACGACATTGATACACATGATGTGTGTGTGACGTGAAATGTTCCTTTTTGATCAGCATACGACCGTCAAAGCAAGTGACCGAACCATTTCGAATTCTCATTTTTATATTAGGAGTTAAAATAATAATAATAATAATTGGACCCTGTCTCGTTACCAGTGGGGTACTATTTTTTATATTTTTAAATGTTTTTCTTTTTTATATACAGTTTGTTAAATATTTAAAAATGTAAATAATCCTTACTAATATTATAAATGCGAAAGTAACTCTGTCTGTCTGTCTTTACGCTTTCACGCCAAAACTACTGGACCGATATAAATGAAATTTGGTACAGAGATAGAATAGACCCTGAGGAACAACATATACTTTTTACCCGGGTGCGCTAAGTAGTTCCCTCGGGATGCGGGTGAAACCGCGGGAAACAGCTAGTATGTTATAAAATGAATAAACGATATAATAATTCTACATTATTCTACCATATTGCAATCGTTATTAAATGTCTGGACGTTAAAAGAGACGGTGACCCTTGAGTTTGTTTTGGTGTTTTTTCTCAAGGTAGTCAGATAGGAAACACCGGCCTCACCTAGCTATAAACAAAAATATGTTTAACCTGTAAAAGGGTTATTTTATTATCAACTTGCAAAAATAAAAACTGATATCTTTGAAATACAGTTGTATTTTGAAAAAATGCCAATTGTTCTATTTTCTACTTCAGAAAAATATTGTGTACATAATTATGAATTAAATACGGATTAAACTTGCTCTGATAGTCGTATTGATCAATGTGAATTGATTTTTAATGTGCGGACTGAATCTGGATAATTACTTATTAATGATTATGACTATTTAATTGCTTTATTTTAAGATAATCTGACGTATTTCAAACTCAATATTGATCTGAAAATATTTGGATCTATGATATCTTTTAAGCAATACTAATATTAAAAAGAGGTAACATTTCTTTGTTACGTATTAACTCAAAATCTACTGGATCGATTTTAAAATTTTTTTCACCGTTAGAAAGCTTAATCTTTACGAAGTGTCATAGGCTATATTTATTTCCAGAAATAATTAGGGATCCCTACTAAAACTTGAATAATGTAACCCAAGGTGTAAAAAAATGAACACGCGGGCGAAGCCGCGACCGGAAAGCTAGTCAAATATAAAATAGCAGAAGCAATATCAGATTTTTATCAGACTATTCTCGACTTTACTTGATTAGTATTAAGAACACTAACATCATTAATTTAGCACCAACATTTGATCCAGATTCAGTCCAACACAATGTGCCAACATAACCACACGACACATAACCAAACATTCAAGCAAACACCAATAAAAGTTGGTAACAAACTCACCAACAATTTCTCCATTCTCATTGATCTGCCGCTGTTTCTCCATCTGTGCCTTCTTCTCCAGTTCACCGTGGTAGGCAACGTTGCTAATAATTTTCGTGTTGGCTTTAATTCTTAAGGTTTCTGGATCATCTGCGACCTGCAAGTAAGATTTGTACTGGATTGAAGTTTAGAGCTGCATCTTTGCGATTGCAACTGAGAAAGTTATTACCTTGGCAGTTGCAATTGAAGGCAATTTTTGAATTGAGGTTTTGGGTTTCACATATTTCGCCTTTGATAGATATTTTGATTTTATTTTTTACAGTACAAGACTTAACTTACCCAATTTTAGTGAAGGGTAAAGTGAGCCACTCAGATGGCTCTTTTTAAAAGGAGCTCGTGGCTAAGCAACAGCCGCATAGGTCGACCGATCAAAGGTTAAGCTGCGCTTGGCGCGGTCGATCCGTGGATGGGTGACCATCTATGTCATAGCGAGACTCCTCTGTGCCTCGGAAAGCACGTCAAGCTGTTGTTCCCGGTTGTCATTTGTAGATCTTTGACAGTCGTTATGGGTCAGAAGCCAGAAAGTCTGACCACCAATCTTACCAAGGGGTATCATGTTACCCAGTAACTGGGTTGTGGAGGTCAGATAGGCAGTCGCGCCATGTAAAACACTGGTACTCAGCTGCATCCGGCTTAGACTGGAAGCCGACCCCAACATTTGGGTATCGAGAAGCGTCAATACTTAATTATTTAAATAAACTACCTAGTCTCGGTCTTTGCGAAGTTTCGTTTCGGTGAGTTAGAGGAGTAGGCCCCCTGGCTCTCTCACAGTCATCAAGGGGTGAGTTAATACATACCTGTGTGAATTTCCCCTTGCTCTTCTCGAAGTCGGCATGGTACTTGACGTTGCTCTGTATCTTCGTGTTCTCGGCTATTCGTTTTAGTTCGGGTGTTTCCGCCATGGTAGTGTGCTTCGCTTTCGGTACGTGTCTGTAAATACAAGCGTTTTAATTACGAGGAAATTTCTCGAATACCAGCTGCTGTTGGTTATTGTTAGAGAAATCTTAAGTGTTTAACAAAACATATTTTTATTTTATTTTAAAAAGGCTCTTGAGTCTAGTCTAGGGCAGAGGTGACCTGCGGGACATTCGAAAGAGTTGACGCGCCCCCGGAGTACAAAGGGCTGAGGAAGTAACATGGATGGGTTTAGTCAGTAAGAGTCTGACACTCCCTTCCGCCCTACCCACGACGAGAGGGGTCATTTAACTTATATGTGTGGTAATACTATACGTATTCGCGATAGTTTTACCCGAAGGATTATGTTAGGTTTACTATAATTATAACAACCTATATTTTGCTAAAATTATATGTATACAGTTACGGGTAGTCTAGCTCGAGTAAGAAGCCAGAAAGTCTGACAACCAGTCTTACCAAGGGGTATCGTGTTACCCGGTAACTGGCTTATGGAGGTCAGATAGGCAGTTACTCAGCTGCACCTGGTTAAACTGGAAGCTGACGCCAACATTGTTGGAAAAAGGCTAGGCAAATGATGACTCACGTGTCGCTAAAAATATACACGCTTTTTTTTCTAGATCAACAATTTCTTTTTTTAAAGCGATCAGTAACACTATGTGAGCGATTACTGAAGAATTCGCCGTCAAGCGTAAAATTCGCGTCGATTTTACAAAAAAAAAAAAACCAATCAGTTTCCGCGATATCTAAGCAGTAAAAGTGTGAATAATTGCGACGAACGACTTTCATTTATTGTGACAGCACGCACCTTCGAAGATTTTATAGATTGATTGACAATATTCTGGGCGTTTTCAAAGTTTTTTTTACGAAATTTTATTATTTAATTTAATTATTAAATGCCTTAAAGAATTCCAATATTTGTTACATATGAAACATTTATTTCAATGGACTATTAGTATTTTTACATTAATATTATTATTCCATGTATAATACAAGAATAAAATAAAAAAAAAAACACAGAAGTTAGGCATCAAAATGTTCGTTATAGGAGACGGGCACTTTTGTTACATTGAAACTATTTCCATAAACTTTAGGCATAGAACAATTGCTAGTCGTACTAATATTATTAGCATTATTTTTATCTGGGTGTGTATTTCTATCAGGGAACGGGTGTACAGCTAGTCCTCTGAATATTATAAATGCGAGACTTGGTGGGGATGTATGTGTGAGTGTATGTACATTTGTTACTCTCTCACACAAAAACTACTGAAAGGATTTGAATGAAATTTGGCACACACGTAGTTTATAACCTGGATTAACACATAGGATATTTTTATCCAGGTGCGCAGAGTATTTCCCTCAGGATGCGGGTGAAATCGCGGGAAACAGCTAGTATGTACATAAATAAAATGATTACTTTATGTTCATTTGCGTAATGTTATAATTTTATTATTGTAATACTATACACTCACGCAATGTAAAAGGTTAAGGACATTAACGCTATATTTTAAATATTATTCACAATTTCTCATTACAAAAAAACATGTCTCTTTTATTTTATAGCACGATAATTTATTTTTATAATGAGGAATATCGAGATATTCAATCTGATGTAGATGGACTCGCCAGTCACATATCAGATGGAAATTGGTCTTTCCAAGAGGTATCCTTGTTGTTGAGAGTCGTTTGGATAGTCAGTAGCCACTGACTATCCGTAACGACTGCCAAAGATCTACAAATGACAGACAGGACAGGACTAACAGGTTAACGTGCTTTCTGAGACACGGTACATACATGGTCACCCATCCACAGACCGACTGCGCCAAACGCAGCTTAGCCTTTGACTGTTACTAAGCCACGAGCCACACTGACAATATATTATATTAATACATAAAATTCCTGCGTTTTATTTTGGTGTAGCGATAATTGCAATTGCAACTTAAATCTAGTAAATGCTATGAGAATGAGGCCAAGGTGTTTCCAGCTACAAGTTAACTATATCTAAGTTATTGATGACAAACAGACGCATGTTAGTACTTTAATAAATGCAGAATGGCCGGCAACATAGCTATGGATTTACGCTATCGATAAACTAATTATCGATAGTAACTTTCGTTATTATTTTTTCTTTATTATTTTATAATGACAACATTAGTAATCTTAGAAAAAAAAACTTGACAAAGATCCTAATCCTAACCAATAATAAATGCAAAATTGACTAGGATTTTTTTAACGCTTCGCGGTAAAACGGCTGATTTGAATTGGATTACATTTGGGACGGATATAGATTAAACCGTGAAGACGTCAGTCTGATCCGGGTGCGTTCAATCGGTAGTTCCATCGGGACGCAGATGAATCCGCGGGAAACTGTTATTTTACTTCAAAAGCAAACCTTAAAAATTCTAGTGACGAATTGACATTTCCCCTTACTGTTAAGCTATGTGCCAAATTTCACCAAAACCAGTTCAACGCTTGCCGGAAACCTGGTCATATCAAACTAGTGCCACAAAATTATCGATAATTAAATAACAATCCACATAACATCCGAAGTAGTGTAAATTATGCGTCTCGTTGCATAATTACCTGCTCAACTCAAGTTGTTGACCAGTCAGTCATTTACATTGAAATCAGTCCAGCCGTTTTGACGTAACCGATGTAACAGACGTGTTTGTTTGTATGCTAGACTTACGTCACTTGAGCATATTTTTAGAACTCGACAAAAATGTGGTTTCTTCCTCCTGTATGAAAAACAGAAGTGGATATGTCGATTTGAGTCACATTAATGGACATAATGTCGTGGTGGCCTAGTGGTTAAGGCACCTGTATCTCGTGTACGAGTGTGCGGGAAACCCGGCAAGTACCAATGTGACTTTTCTAAAGCCTAAGTACTTTCTAAGTGTATCTTAGACATCAGTGACTAACGATGAAGGAAATCATCGCGAGGAAACGTGGAGTTAAAAATCTGAAATCGCCAATCCGCCTTGTGCAAGCATGGTGATCAATGCTCGTGCCTTCTCTGTATGAGAAGAGGCCTTTACCCAACCAAAAAAAATATTCTGAATGAGCTGTTTCTCGCGGTTTCAACCGCATCCTGTGGAAAGTACTATATGCAGCCGGATAAAAATATGTCTAAGACCGGGACATCCTTCCTAGAAGTCAATTTTCATTCCAGTTTCAGCCGTTTTCTGGTGACAGCGTTACAGACGGATAGTTTTTTTTGCATTTATAATATTAAACTCCAAGGTTTCTTTCGTATCCTAAGTCAATTCTAAAGATCAACTTCAGCGGCTTCAACGGCTGCAAATATTTTAAATTCTTTGGAGTTATATTAGTAAGTATTTATAGGATTACCTATTCTTCCAATAAAGCAAAATAACGTAAAAATACTTTTGGAGAACACAAAAAAAAATGTGGAGACTTTAGAACGATCCTTTATAGCATGAAAATTCGCTGTTTATTTCTTAAAAATGAACTCTTTATGATCGCAAGCGCGTGATTCACACATAACGCAGTGTAGCGTAACAACTATAGACGTGAGTAATCCAGTAATTGCTATGAGTAACGACATAAACATACACTGGTTTTACTGTCAAAGATTGAGTTGTAGTGTAGACACTCTTTGACCGTTTCTGGAGAAATACTGATATCACCAAGATTTTTTCTTTGAGGCTGAAGTCTCTACTAACCCCATGATCTTTATCTATCCTTAATAATTTCCTGATTCCTCATCTGCCTAGCCTTTTCCAAACTAGGTTGAGGTCGGCTTCAGCCCAAACCGGATGCAGCGAAGTACCAGTGTTTTCCTGATTCCTTATTAATATTATAAACACGCAAGAAACTGTATCTGTTGGTCTGTCTAATACGTCTTACGTAAAACGTACTTTTTTTTACCTAAAAAACGAATACCTATTTTTTAGGTAAAAAAAAAACTCTTCAAAGACGGACAGATCACACAGGGTCTCGTCAATAAACATTAGAACTTGGATCTAATTAATTTGGCCACTCCTGCCTTACAGAGTCTAGATTAATCTGATTTGTCTACTTATTCTTCTATACTATACTGCCGTCAAAAGAAGAAGAGATATTGAGTCGATATTGAGTTAAGTCATATATTTTAAATCAGGAGAAGATTATTATTACGAATATTCCGGTCCTTATACATTAAGGAATGTAATACAATAAATAACTGAGTCAAAGTATGAGGCTTTTACACGAAAAATCTCATAGAACACTTCAAATATCTCATTAAAGCCGGTTAATTTTCACACATATTTTCACGCAGACGCATCCGTTATTAAAAGAATTGTCGTCGTTTTTCATAAAACCGACATTTCTGTATGCCTACGTTAGTCAGTGAATCATGTATTTGTCCATTCAAGAATCGGTCGAGCGGTTTTGATGGATGACGTAGAAATACACCACAAAACAAACATAGGAGCTCATTTATTTATTATTGTGTTAATGAGGTATTATTTTTTTAGTACCTACTAGAGTTTCAGCTGTTTTAAATATATTTTCTAGAAAAAAAAAGCCTTTATGCTAATCAGAAAATGGTCTTTTTGCCTAGTTTGACCAAAAACGTTTAGTAGTTTCGTGTCTATATTATTTTTAGGATTTATTAAATAAAATTGGAGGATACACGTTTATAAAAACGAAATAATATTTAACATAAATAATATTTTTTAAAACACCTTTAGGATAGTGGATAACTTTGGGATTTAAATGTATAAAACATCGATATTTTTTTGTATAAAATATGTTTCCCCTCCCTAAATAATTATGTCACTCTCTGATGAAACACGGTTACTTGCCATTGGCTACCAGTGAAGAGCCATTAAAAAAAACACGTTTCTGCGAAATGCTTTAGCTGGCAACTGTTGTTATGTACTGAAACTAGACTGTGTGAATCCTTTCTTCCTAACATTAAAAACTGCAATATAACTCTGTCTGCCTGTCACGGAAAAACGGCTAGGCCGATTTCACTCAATTTTGGTATGGAGATAGCTTGAAACCCGGGGAAGGTTTCAAGCTATTTAGCTATTGGAGTTTTTAGCCTTTTTCGCGAAGTAGTTCTATCAGGATGCGGGTGAAACCGCGGAAAACAGCTAGATATCCTTTAAAGGATACTAGTACTACTCCCTAATCAATCAAAATGAAATAAAATTCCTTACTAAAATTATACATTTTACTGTGTCACGTTTTATGGGTAAGCCGCTGATCCGATTCAGAAGTTATTTTGTAAAGAGATAGATTGAAAACTAGGGTCGGACAGAGGATAGTTTTTACCACCACAGGACTGCGTCTTGGGTCTAGAGGTAGTAAAACCCGACTGTTGTAAACGTGATCTCGGGTTCTATTCCCGGGTCGGGCCGAAATATTTGGCCTTTGTGAATTTTGGAAAACGTCACAAAACAGCCCAGAGTCAGGTAGCTGGTGGTGTTTACCCCCGTGCCTTGAGGGCACGTTAAGCCGTTGTCCCCGACTGCTATCTTGATAGCTGGCAGTTGTTACAATTCCATATCAGAGGCCGTCAGGCGGATTTGAGAAAACTCTGGCACTAGGCCTTGTTAGGTTCGACGGGGCCCTCCCACTGTTCCATAGCCTGCCGGGGCTGCGGGACGTTCGAAAGAGACCGCGCCCCCGGAATACAAAGGGCTGAGGAACATGGATGGGTTTTATTCAGTAAGAGTCTGACACTCTCTTCCGCCCCACCCACGGCGGAAGGGGTCATTTGACGAATTCCCATCCTAAAAAAAAAGGGGGGTGCAGCCTATACGATAAGAAGAAGACCACCACAGTTACCAGAGGACGCAAGAAAAACCGCAAGAAACGCCTAGTTCGTTACAAAACTATTAAAAACGTATCCTCAACCTTGACCTTATGCGTGTGCGTGATTCGAATAGACTGATACGCATACAGACCACCTATTAACATTAGGTAATGGGTTGAATTTACATAATTATTGTTGAATCGAAAGTGAAGTTGAATGGAGACTGTTTAATGTTTGAATTGAATTAAGTTTATATTAAGGTTGAGTACACAATGATGTAGGACTCTATTATTTGAGGTCACGCCGTCTGTCTGTCTGGGCTATACAGGCTTACATACATACATACATCCTCACAAACTTTGGCATTTATAATATCAGTAGGATACCAACTCGACCGCGCGCGAAAAGGCCAATTTCGAACGATAATGTAGACGTGGCAAGAACCCTTAAAATATTTAGAAGTTACTAGAAGAAGAAAAAAGGGGAGGTCTCTGTCTAGCATTGGGACAGTATAGGGATGATAAAAAGGTATACTCACGCTTCACAGTATGGTAGTTTGCCGTATCCTTTGTAGGTCCTCATGTTGAGTGTCATGCCGCATTCCTGGCATTTGAAGCAGCCTTTGTGCCATACCTGGAATAATTAAACAAAATCTTAACATCTTCAAACTAATAACCATAATAGTTTCCTTCCCATTCTTCTCTATAGGGATCAACATTTACATCCGTATTGAAGATCGGCACTATGACAAGTAAGGACTTTACCAAGTACCAGAGGTCACCGAAGGAACGCAAGATGAACCAATCACAGATAGTATTCGACACTGTGCGTCTGCATAGCAACGGGTAGCTTGTGTTTTGTTTGTGAATATTAAAAGGCTGGCTATGAAACATTGCTTAATTAGCATAATTATGTTATTGTATACGGGTGTTAGAAACGGGATTATAGATACTATATTTGACCAATTATCCACTCCCAGATCATTCAAATCAACTGGACTGGAAACTACAATCAACCATTTATTTAATTGAAATAAATGTTTTGATTTGATTTAAATTCTCACATGAAACCACTCCTGTACTTCCCCAGGAGTTAGGCACATATGTATATTGAGAACATCCTGGATTCTCCAGCTACCATCTTTATAATAAAGCCTACCCTTTTGCAAGTGACTGAGCGTTCTAATAAACCTAACTGCTATTGAGGAATTCCATATGGTAAAACCCGATTCATGATCGGCTTATTCACTATCCCACTGCAAGGGAAAGGCCTCTCTCATACAGGGAAGGCATTGATCAACGCGGCGGATTGGCGATTTCAGACTTTATAGTCCAGGTTTCTTCGCTAAGTTTTCCTTCACCGTTGGAAAGTTGTGTTTAAGATACTAATTCACAATAAAAATATATTAGGTATACAAAACCTCATATCATTTGTATTTGTGAAACGTCAAAATTCTCGAATTAAGTACTAATCGGGACTTTAAACAAGCTCTCCCGCCTTGGTTAGCGATAACAGATTACTGTGTTTAATCAGTAGATTTGCTTTGAAACATGAAAATTCATGGTAAACAGCTGTTTTCAGATAATCAGACCGTTACATTGTCGATGAACTTGGCCCTTAGAAAGTGCAAAAGACTTTAGAAAATTCACATTGGTACGTGCCAGTTTTGGAACAGACACGCTAGTACACAAGATGCCTTAACCACTAGGCCACCACGACTAAAACAAAAAAAAACAATTACATTTTGTGAAATCGAAACCAGGATATCATACACAGCCGGCTACAAAACTAGCGAGTCAATTATAGCAGTGTTTAAGTAGAAAATTAGTTACGTCCTTAATAAATTTCGATTTATGTATCATAAGTCATAAGGAAAATACAATCAGCACCGACTCCAAATATGTACATTCCAGTTTTGAATAAGGTCGGAATGACCATGATGATTCAAAATTCAATAATCGTTTATTGAAACTAGATTGAAAATCAGCACTTTTTGAATGTGTGACAACCCCAAAATGGCCGCCCATCACCACTTCCTATGTGTTTTTGCTGGGAAGAAAAAGTGGCGCAACAAACTCCCCAGTAACACATGCCCACTGTGGTGCTCACAAGGCTCAAGATAGAACAGCTTGAAGAGCGGTGATGAAATAAATTGCCTTCATTAAATGACAAATGATATTTATTTTACAAATCTTACTCTATACTTATAATAAATCTGTAGAGAGGCCAATTCTGTACATGAAATATATTTCCAAAATAACTTTCAGGGGGTGATTAGGGATCGATACTGATGCCAAAAATGCAATCAGTAAAATTTTTGTCTGTCTGTCTGTCTGTCTGTATAAACTCTATAGAAACAAAAACTACTCGACGGATTTTAACGAAACTTGGTACAATTATTTGTCATACTCCTGAGATGGTTATAGTATACTTTTCATCACGCTACAATCAATAGGAGCAGAGCAGTGAAGGGAAATGTCATTTTGTTTAAACGCGCTAATCTCAGGAACCGCTGGTCCGATTTAAATAATTATTTCAGTGTTAGATGGTCCATTTATCGAGGAAGGCTATAGGCTATATATCATCACGCTAAGACCAATAGGAGGAGCGGAGCACCACTATTCCACGCGGACGAAGTCGCTGGCAGAAGCTAGTCCTTACTAATATTATAAATGCGAAAGTAACTCTGTCTGTCTGTTACGCTTTCACGCCAAAACTACTGGACCGATATAAATGAAATTTGGTACAGACATAGAATAGACCCTGAGGAACAACATAGGCTACTTTTTACCCGGGTGCGCTAAGTAGTTCCCTCGGGATGCGGGTGAAACCGCGGGAAACAGCTAGTAGGTTATAAAATAACACTTTTACACGTAATTTTTGTAAAGCTAGATGAGGCTGGTGTTTCCTATCTACCTTGAGAAGAAACACCGAAACGAACTCAAGGGTCAAAGTCTCTTTTAAGGTCCAGCCAGGCATATGTAATTGCATCATGAATGTACAATGTAGGCTCGTTAACCATTACCTTCAGATGCGATTCTTCTTCTTCGTCGTACCTCATGGCTGAGGACCACTAAGAGTAGCATTGCCGATCAGATTACGATTCAGAATAACCAACCTTCGGGGTATACCCTCAAACAACTTTACCGTGATCAAACATTGCTAGACAAAAGTTGGCTTTAATTGTTAGACGTTTTACTCAATCGATATCGTAATTAATGAGTTGCAAAACGTAACGTGTCACACGAAGCATAAAATTATCATAAGTAAACAGCAGTTGGTCAATCACCTAGGATGTTACATTACGTAGCTGGTCTAGAACTAGGCATAACTTTATGTAAGGTAAACTTGCTTTGAAGATTGAATGACATTAAAACGTTAAAAAAAGAACAGAATAATATAGGAATCAAAATATTCGTCCGCATCGCTGGCATCGCGAATCGTGCCCAAAAGGCTGGCTGTATTGCCACGTTTGATGGCAAGGCTGATTCTTTGAACTTCGGGTCACGCGTGGAGCAGACTAAACGCTTACCTATAACGCGATATATTTCTAGGATTCGGGCATTTGGACTCCATGGCCTTAATGATAAAGAAAACTTTTTTTTTTCCATTCTTTCTGCTTGCTTTTTGTGTGCCTCTAAAAGCAAGTTAAGCCGTTAGTATCGACTGTCATTTGTAGATCTTAGAAAGTCGTTACATCAACAATCAGTCTACCATAGTAATTTACGCAGTAACTGGGTTCTGAAGTTCAGAAAGGTAGTAAAAAATATCTGATATTCAGCTGCAAGGCTATGCTAAAACCAGACACCAAAGTTGTTGGGAAAAGCCTAAACAAATGATGATTATGACCATGTCTAACTTCAAATATATTGCAATTCACCATCTGATTAACAACCGTGTATTTTTTGGAAACAAAACACTATCATATCAGTCACATCTAAATTATCTAAATTATTGAGCCACAGTCCATCGGGCGTTGCGCAAGCGCTGTTTTCGCAAACGTTGGCCCACTTCACAGCGTATAATACAACAATTAGGTAACAATACACAGCATTCTGTGTCGATTAGTGCATGTGGATGCGACCGGGTGTATTTCATTGTTGGAGATTGAGGTTTTTTTGGTAGGTATTCATAGATTTTTCGCAGATAAGAACCGCAGGAACTCTTAAACATATACAAAGTGATGCTTTTTTTATATAGCATCTCGCGGGTCAACCTAGAAGGTTGTCGACTGCTTAACCGGGCTTTCCCGTGAAGTGCCTAAAATGAATTTAGGGCCTCCAGCCCGGGCTTAACTTACAAAACTGAGCGACTACACGCTAAGGGCACCCCCTAATAGGGTACGGGCCTCGGCTTAGGGCGTCGCTGGGGGAGGACAGCAAGGGACAGGCTGGATCAGAATATATATGATTATTATAATCGGGAAACAAAGAGATGCTTTTGGACCACCTAGTTCCCTTAGAATATATAAAAAAACTGTACGAAGTATCATCATCGTTCCCTGCCCTGATCTTAAACTATATGTGGTCGGCGCTTCATGTCTTTTCCTTCCATATATCCCTATCAGCAATCGGTTTAACATTCACCCTATTTCTAACTATGTCGTCTTTTACATAGTCCATCCAGCTTTTGCCACATGTCAGAAGCCAGAAAGTCTGACATCCAGTCTTACCAAGTGGTATCGTGTTACCCGGTAACTAGGCTGTGGAGGTCAGATAGGCAGTCGCTCAGTGTAAAACACTGGTACTCAGCTGTATCCAGATAGACTGTAAGCCGACCTCAACATAGTTGGGAAAAGGCTAGGCAGATGATGACACTGTACGACCTAAGTATATACATAGTATTAATCCCGATCCACTTTGTATTGAAGCGGACAATAGACAATAACATTATAGAACGGGAGGGATAAATGGTGTGCTCATATGAGTCATCATTCATATTATTATTTATGTTAGATAATTCCCGTGGGTTTACCTGATAATTAGGAATTTCCATTATCACATCATTATCGGCTTATTATATATCCCACTGTTGGTTAAAGGCCTCTCCCTTCTTTCTGAAGGCTCTCCCTACTTTCTGAGGCCTCTCATAGGGATCTGGATGTCACACAATCGTCGAATGTTGCTTAATCTTCCAGATCGGTCCACTAGTACGTGTTACGTAGCCACGAGCCACACAACCACGCTTCTAGAGTAAGCAGTTAAAATAATAGGAGTGAAATAAATGGGCCGCTTAATATAATGAGTCAGTTCTCGCAAATAACTCGTAACGCAAACATTGGTGTTTCCGTTTCAACAAGATTATGTTTAACTAGCTACTCCACACGGACTTGCTCGCGTTATATAATTAAATATCAGTTTTTCTTGGACCCTATTTATTTTTCTAAAACAAAAGCCTAAGTTACTCTTGTGTCCTGCCAATGTTGCGTCAAAATTGGTCTTATCGTTTTGGAGATTAGATAGACAATTTTTTTATCGAATTGTGTTCTTGGTAAAGATAACGTGTATTTTATATTAAAATGCTTTTATTGTGATACTAGCTGTTTTCCACGCTTGCAGCCGAGCCCTGATAGAACTACCCCTCGCCCGGATAAGAGCATGTTTTAATCTATCTTCATTCCAAGATTCACCCAAATCAGCCTTATTTACCGTGAAAGCGCAACAAACAAACTCACTTTCACATTAAAACAAATATAAATTTTAGTTTTATACGTAGGTATGTTCAGATTTTGGTCAACGTTGGCGCGTTTATTTTTAAGGATGTGAACTGAATTTTAAATAGAAACTTGTGTCGTTCGACTCTTATGGCTGTAAGATTTCCGGTTGTTGATTGGTTTGTTATTTTAGGCAGATTGGCGATACATTATTATAGTACGACTAGTTTTCCGCCAGCGGCATCGCCCGCGTGAGCTATAAGAATTCAAATAAAAAATGACTCAGTTTTATACAAACTTTGCCCCCCTTTTTCACCCCCTTAGGAGTAGAATTTGGGAATATCCTTTCTTATCTGACGCCTACGTCATACATAGGACAAACCTTCCAAGTTTCAGCTCTCTATGATCAGCTGTGCGTTGATCCGTCAGTCAGTCTTTCAGGATAAAGCATTTTATATGTGTATAGAAGAATAAGAATATATATAATAGAAGATAAAGAAATATTTATTAGGAGCCAATAGATTTATTGTCTAGCTTCTTTGCTGTACAGTACATTAGATCGCATTTCGGTTTCTTCTGGTCTTGGAGACATATTTGTTTTGAAGGCAATATCGGTGGTGGCGATGGGTTTTGATTATAATTTTAGTCTTCAACTTTTCCTATATTGGCAATTCAATTCAGTTTACAAAAGTAATAGATTGTTGAAAACTCATACACCAAAAAATACTAGCTTTTACACGTGCTTTGCATTGCTTTAAGAGTCTGACACTCCCTCCCGTCCTAATGGCGGGAGGAGTCATTTGATGATATCCCATACGAAAAAAAAAGTACCAGATTTTTTTTAGGGATGGGAAATCTTCAAATGGCTCCACCCGCTAATGTCAGGTCACTCTTACTGACTAAAACCCATCCATGTTCCTTCCTTCGACCTTTACGTTGGGCGGTAACTCTTTCGAGCATCCCACAGCCCGTACCTGATTTTTTTGCCCCAGTTAAATTGCCCTAGATTTAGGACTAACTAACTTTCCATTTTCTTGGAGTGTGTTGTTTATTTTTTAATTATCACACTTTATGAGGAAGTCGCCTACTATTCAGTATGTCTGAATGTATGCGTTTAAATACGTATGTAGCTTGGACATAGTTGAGTGCTGCCGTGATGAAAATAGTACCTACTTATTAAAACTTTTGAATCCTTACTTCCTTACTAATATTATAAATGCGAAAGTAACTCTGTCTGTCTGTCTGTCTGTTACGCTTTCACGCCAAAACTACTGGACCGATATAAATGAAATTTGGTACAGAGATAGAATAGACCCTGAGGAACAACATAGGCAACATACATTTAACATTTTACCCGGGTGCGCTAAGTAGTTCCCTCGGGATGCGGGTGAAACCGCGGGAAACAGCTAGTGAGTTATACAATTCATTCATGTAAAAGTACGAATCTAAGGTATCAAAATTTTGAAGTAATAATCAATTTTACAAACTTATATTATGTGGTCGGAAAAACAAGATTTTTGCGAATTTACTGCGTATAAGTTCTCTCCAAAATTCGGAACCCTCGGTGTAATTCCGAGTCGCACTTGGCCGGTTTTTTTCTAAGCGACTACTAAAGTGTTCGCGCAAATCAAACGCGGACGCTTTGAGGCTATTTTTTCATCCTTACTTATATAACAAATCGAAAATGAATTTGTTTTATTGTTACACTATCCCCGTAAAACGGCTGAGCTGATTTGGATGAAATTTGGTACATGAATAGATGGTTATATGTTTAGACTTTTGATACGGGTGGCTTTTATATATTGGGTAGGTACACTAAACACAATTACTGAGTTTCGAGCGTATGACACTCGTGGGCTGCAGCTGAAAACCAGCGTCTGGTGGCCGGCTTTACTGGTCACCTGGACATTATGCTGAGCTGTGGCCTTGTTGGCACAAGAACGAGACATTTTTGTATTACCTTCCTTCTTCTATTTTGTTAATTTCTTTGTTATTTCTATCGACTTGTGTTTTGTGCCAATACAATATTTTTCTTCCTTTCTTTCTTTTTAAACAGCTAGTGGATATATTACCAGCATAAACTGAACAGAATATATAACTTAGTTTTACGAACATAACATAGGTTAATAAACGGGGTGTTTAGATAACAATCGCGCAGTCTAATAGCCAGTTAGCTTCTACATACGGTCAAGTACAGTGAATTGACCCACTTACCTTAGTTGAACATACAATTGCGCGGGATGATCGTCATTTAGCGTCATGCATGTAGCAAATAAAGACCAAAAGGATGCTTAAAAAAAACATTTTTGGAGAAAAAAAAACTACTTCAAAAACACTATAGATTAAAAAATAACTTAAACCTCGTTCTGAAAGTCGGTGGCGAAAATACATAAAACAATACTTAATTGAAGACACCGACTTCCAGTTTACTAATTCTCCTTAACTCCTAACTCTAATATTATAATTGCGAGTGATTTTGTTAGTTTGTTACACTTTCATGGTAAAACGTCTGAACAGATTTGGATGAAATTTGTTGCGGTGATCGATGGAACTTTTTATCTGGGTGCGTGTGTCCGCGGGAAACATATACTATAATTACTAATATAATAAAGCTGAAGAGTTTGTTTGAACGCGCTAATCTCAGGAACTACTGGTACGATTTGATTTTCAATGTTAGATAGCCCATTTATTGAGGAAGGCTATAGGTTATATATCATCACGCTAAGACCAATAGGAGCGGAGCACCACTATTCCACGCGGACGAAGTCGCGGGCAGCTAGTATACTACAATAATACAGACAACACCTGACTCTCGTGTACGAGTGTGTAGGGTCGAAACCTGGCAACTACCAATGTGACTTTTCTAAAGTCATATGTTCTTTTTAAGTATACTTAGACATCACTGACTAACGGTGAAGGAAAACATCGTGAGGAAACCTGGACTTAAAAAGTCTGAAATCGCCAATCCGCCTTGAGCAAGCATGGTGATTAATGCTCATGCCTTCTCTGTATGAGAAGAGGCCTGTGCCCAGCAGTGGGACAATATAAAGGCTGATGATGATACAGACAAATTACAATATTGTAACATCAATCGCTCCTATGGGTGTATTTATTGAGATGACGGCTGATGAGAGATGAATGGAAGAATTTTGATTATTTTGTTCTCAAAGTCGAACTATACAGGAAGCATTTGCTTCATATCCAGATAAACGCAAATCGAGTTTGTTTGTTAAGCTTTCCAGGTAAAACGTAAGGATGAAATAATACTTTGGAACGGAGAGAGACTGGAGACGGTTATAGACTATTTTTATACAGTTGCGTTAAGTAGTTCCCTTGAGACGCGGGCGAACCAGCGGGAAACAGCTAGTCCCACATAAATCTATATCTATACTAATATTATAAAGAGGAAAGATTTGTTTGTTTGTAGGGTTTTAACTCAAAAACTACTGGACCGTTTTTATAAATTCTTTCATCGTTAGAGAGCTACATCTTTACGAAGTGTCATAGGCTATATTTATTTCCAGAAATAATTAGGGATCCCTACTAAAACTTGAATAATGTAACCCAAACTGTAAAAAAATCTCAACGCGGGCGAAGCCGCTGGCGGAAAGCTAGTAACATATATATAATGAATTCAAACGCAGTCTTCAGATAAACAGACAGACAGATGCGATGACAAAAACTTCCTATTCACCATACAGCTATAAAGTAACATTATTTGACCCAATTTCCACAAAGTAGCGTTCAATTGAACAGTTTACTTAGATTCCGAGATAAAAGTGACTAACTGTAACCGTCGATCGCACCGTATAAGGTTAAGGTAAACTTCGGTTAAGGTGAACTGGCTGTTATGATTTCAATGGTATAAATGTGACGGCAATATGATAGTGTTACTAAAAATAGATATAGTAGAGTGTTGTATTGATTTATGTTGAGTTTAATACTAAGATCAAATGTGGTTTAATCATTTTGTGACGTCGCACGTAGTTGTAATTTTTGGGGGGTTTTTGCGATGATTTCCTAGACTATTCTCACAAGAATGATGACTATAAGTTAGGATTAATTTTGTATTGAATGCTATTTACAAAA
This sequence comes from Pyrrhia umbra, assembly GCA_963891755.1. Lineage (NCBI taxonomy): Eukaryota > Metazoa > Arthropoda > Insecta > Lepidoptera > Noctuidae > Pyrrhia > Pyrrhia umbra. Next base: position 2,344,336 of record OY982944.1, read on the forward strand.
TAAATACTATTTTTTTTTATTGAGAGTTCGTATTTTTCTCCCGTATGCTGAAAAAAACATCGTCTGATTTAAGTCAATAGCATCTTGATATTATAGCTAACTAATCACAACAATTAATTTAAATTTTCAAAACTCATTTACAGATAGGACTATTAATTAACTTTCTAGTATAATTATAAAGTATAGATACACAATTTGAGTCTTGAGTTTTTTCTAGAATACGATTAAGTATAAGTTGTGCATACGAGGGTGATCATGCATCCCGTGTCGATGGCGAGTTTGTGTTCCACGCGCGCCTCAAAGAGATGTCAGCTTAGTTGAAGGGGCTCACCCCCAGGGGCTGTGGGATTCATCGAAAGACTTACCGAGGGTCCGAAGCCCCGAAACACAAAAGGCGAAGGAAGGAACATAGAAACATGTATGGGTTTTAGTTTTAGGGCCCACAGCGGAAGAAGGCATTTGATAATTTCCCATCCCCAAAAAAAATCTGCTTAAAATAAAATATATTATTATATTCAACAATATTTCATATCTTTACGCCATTACCCTCGTTCATCACTGACGTAGTTCACACACATTGAAATGAAGTCCTTCATTCAAGAATATGTGTCACAAAGAAAGGAAAATGGCCACCAACATGAGACAATGCGTACGTTAAACTGCGCCAGTCAAGCAGCTGATACTTAAATCTTTTATTTTCAGTTCAACGTGGATACGACGCAGACGAAACCAACATGTGGGTTTAAATCGTCTACAACATTTAAATTATCTCGTTTCATGACAATATTTCAATTAGACCCAGCTTTTGCTTTGTGAAAGAATGGTGTGTGCATGTGATTTAGTCAAAAACATTAGCGTATTCGTCCAATCCAACTGCTTTTTTTTTTTATATGACATGATAAAAGAATATCCATGGAGTCTCTTGGCCGTTCTTCTTCATAGGACCAACTTTTTGGAACCATGCACCTAGTTTCTAGCTTTAACGTTTTATAAGAACTTGTCATTGCTTTACATAAAATAAAAATCTTTGAGTCTTGACTCCTCACGCTGTGGGCGGCGCGGGAGAGGGTGTCAGACTCTTACTGTTAGTCAGTAAGAGTGAGAGAGAGAGAGAGAGACCCATCTTTCCTTCGCCCTTTGTGATCTGGGGCTGCGAAAACTCTTTAGAACTATCCCGCAGCCCAACTGCTTAGAAATGCTTAATTTTAGCCTACAATTGTGAATTGTTGGCAAGTGGGTGAATCTTCAAAAATATGCGGTTGGTTTTTCGACGCTGTTCGCTTCCTCACACGAATTTCATCATTACCAGCCATATAAAATTCAATATTTACCTACATTAAGAGACTATATCTATTTCATTATTTAACATATTAATTTTAAGCTTGTAAATTATACAAATTAAACGACAGTCGGTGATGAGGGTAATGACGATTCGGAAACCTAACAGCAAAATATTGAAGATTCATCCATGTGAGTAAGATGCCTTTTTACCGGATGGGAAATCGCCAAATGACCCCTCCCGCTATGGGTGGGTCGGGTGAGAGCGTCAGTCTCTTACTGACCAAAACCCATCCATGTTCCTTCCTCAGCCTTTTGTATTCCGGGGGCGCGGTACTCTTTCGAACATCCCGTAGCCCCGAAGTGAGTAAGCCTGATGGTAAGTGGTCATCGTCGCTTATAGAGCCATCGCAGATGCCTCGTTACATCATTGCTCGGCATGAATATACTAAATCGTAAACAACAATAAATCAGTAATTGAATGTCAAACTAACGTCAGTTAACAAAAGATTAACGTTGTGCAATCGACTTTTAACCTCACTCGAACGGGTCGCTTATGGTTTACTTGCTACTTTCTATATTGTGACGACCATATGCAATGCTTTATTAGCTAAGTTTATAACTGAAAAAAATGCACTTTAGTATCGCACTTTGGTAAGCATTTGGAAATTTAAAAGGATGTAACGATCAAAGGAATCAGTCAAGCGGATGGTTATAGTCATCCTTTTTTGTATAGACAGACATACATTGCGTTGATTGCTGGATGTGTCAATAAAGGTAAGAAATGTTCTATTTGTAAATTTGACATATTAATCACAGGATCAGAACAACATACGTTTGTTTTTAATCTTTACCCCCTTTTTTTGACGAGCTTGTGCCTGAACAATGTATAGTCGACGGAAGAGTTGGCAAAATAAATTGATATTTTTGACTCGTCATATTACTAACTTTTTTTTGATAAAGAGATTACTTTTTCTGTCAATTTACACAGAGAGTTCATTATGACAACTTTTACATGAATAAGACAAATCTACAAGACAAATCTGAGCAGCAATCAATAAATCCATCAAAAATTACAAAGATTGCTCGATTTTTTTCGTAAGCCCTATTTCTAACACATATTAACATCACTTTAGTATTAGAAATAGTTTTTGGCAGCTGATTTAAATACAACTTACCTATTAAACGACTGTCTACCGTCGACTACATCAGTTAACATGCAGTGACTAAACAAAAGATTAGCGTTGTGCAACCGGCTCGTAACCTCAGGCGCCACGAACGGGTCGCAGTCTCGCAGTTATGGTTTACTTGCTACTTTCTATATTGTGACGACCATCTGTGTGTACTGGAGTTTACAACTGTTGTTCTCGTCTTTTAAGGGCAATGTTTCGTTTAAATGTTTTTACATTTTGTATGAAACTGACTTAATACTACTTTTTGAAACAATTATCAACTGATTGTAATTATCAAGTCATACTCGTGAACGGGTGCCGTCAGATCAAAGCTACACGACTATTTGTAACAAGAACAATTGATTTTAAAAGAGTATCCATGGAGTTTCTTGCCGGTTCTTCTCCATAGGACCCACTTTTTGGAACCGTGCACCTAGTTTTGACATTTTATAAGTACCTGTAAATTGGTCTACATAAAATTAAAACCTTTTGAATTTTGATTAAGGTAAAAAACAGATACTTCAGGACCTTTATTTTAATACTAGCTGTTACCCGCGGTTTCGCCCGCGTTCACAGGGAACTACTGCACGAACCGGATAAAAGGTATCCTAATTGTTAATCCCGGTTATAAACTACGTATGTACCAAATTTCATCAAAATCCGTTCAGTAGTTTTTGCGTGAAAGAGTAATAAGCATCCTTACATCCATTCTCATAAAATTTCGCATTTTATAATATTAGTAGGGCGTTAGCAATACCAGGCTTGGTGTGATTTAAATCGAGTTCGACATAATGAGGATTGAGCTTGAGATTAATTTAAGACAATTTCAAACTGGTTGTTCATCATCCTCCTGCCCTTATCCCAATTTTATTTGGGGTCGGCGCAGCATGTTTTCTTCTTCCATACTCTTCTAACTGCCGTCATCTCGCTAGTAACATTCATTCTAATCATATCAACCTTCACACAATCCATCCATCGTTTCTTCGGTCGTCCCCTTCCTCTATATCCATCCACATTCATGTCCAAAACCTTTAAACAAATTTCAAACTGGTTGTTATTATATGTAAAATACAGATGTCAGGATCGTACGACGTGGTGTACACAAAAGAACCCATCAAAGTTTAATTACAAATGGGGCAATGATTTAGGAATGCATACAAGACAAACATACATACATTAATTTTTACTAACCTATGAATAAATAATAACATTGATAGACATTAGCCTAAATATTACAGGAAAAATAAAACTATAATTCTTAGTATCAGCAGTTTTTAAGTAATAAGCAATTTCCTCTACAAAAAAACTTAATTATGTGGTCAGAAAAAAACAAGATAATTGCGACTTTATTGCGAACCAATATAATATTATTTTTAAAGGTCGGAACTCTCAGTGTGCGAGTCCGACTCGCACTTGGCCGGTTTTTTATTTAAGACTTTTTAGTTTGACGTGACGTCATGTTACCTTGAACCTTGGAAGGTCTTCATCTTCGTCATCATGTGGGCTGCAGGTTTCACCAACCTAACAAGCACTAGTGTCTGAGTTTTCTAAAACCGCCTCGGCCTCTCGACATGGAAATGTAACAACAACTGCCAGCTATCAAGATAGCAGCCGGGGACGACAGTTACTGTACCCTCCCAGGCTCTGTAGAACACTACCAACATACTGACTCCGGGCTGCTTTGTAACATTTACCAAAATCCACAAAGCGATTTCGGCCCGACACCGGACTCGAACCCGAGACCCTGTTCCACAGCAGTCGCGTTATGCGACCACTAGACCAACAAAGCAGTCCCTTGGACGGTCACTGGATCAGGATCAATCAAAGAAGCTTTGCAATAGTTACACACAGCCAGTAAGCGTCCCATCATAACCATATCTCCGTAGTTGGATAAAAAAACTCCCGACCCTAGCTCGACGAGCCAGCCCGCGAGTTGAGCCAATAGCTTTAAAACTCCCGATTATAATAATCATATATATTCTGATCCCTTGCTGTCCTCCCCCAGCGACGCCCTAAGCCGAGGCCCGTACTCCACTAGGGGGTGCCCTTAGCGTGTAGTCTCTTAGTTTTGTAAGTTAAGCCCTGGCTGGAGGCCCTAAATTCATTTGAGGCACTTCACAGGCAAACCCGGTTAAGCAGTTTACAACCTTCTAGGTTGACCTGCGAGGTGCCATACAACAAAAAACTTTTCGATCATTCCTTTTCACATCGTATTCTTAATTTTCGAGACTTACGAAGTATTGCGCAGTGACCGCAAGACACAGTGGACTGAATTGAATTATTAAATCAATAATAGTCTTTGTAGGCGCGCCCGATGACATCGGGACCCCATCCGTTAGTCATACTTCGGGACACGTCACGTAAATTCCCTTTGGAATTCTAATTAACACATAGTTGCTATAAATATCGCGTGTATAATACGTAATAACACATACATACGTACGTAAATATGTATAAGATTTAGCCATTGCCGATGAAACCATGGACATTTCGGAGAATATTTAAGTAGGTATTTTCCTTAATAATATTCAAATGTAACTCTGTCTTTTACGCTTTCACGGGGAAACGGCTGATAGAATTTGGATAAAATTTGGTATGCACATAGTTTAAGTTCCGGGGAAGGACATAGGAAAGTTTTTATCCAGGTGCGTGAAGTACTTTTCTCGGAATGCGGGTGAAACCGCGGGAAACAGCTAGTTGAATTTATAACCTTGATGACAGACTACGAGCTGATAAGAAGAAATCCCACGTGAAAAATCAATAACCATTTACCCAGCTTTGGGACCAAAATCAGGCTTATACAATCAGCCATCGACCATGAACAGGGTCTCCACTACAAATGCCAAAAAATATTCCCTGACAACCTTTTTCTTCTCTGACTTCCAGATAGTGAACACCCTGATGAGACAAGGGGCATTAATTGACCCAACACAAAAATAACTCCGAATCTATTAAAAAAAAACAGATGTCCTGCGAAACAAAAACCGATCGTCACCATGGTACCGTCATTTCGTCACGGCTCTAAACATGGGCACAATGACTCTTGTCGCTTCAACGCACACCAATGTTGACATACTATGTTACTAAGCTGGATATAAGGTATTAATATCTCTGATTGATCCGACTTCTTTAATGATTGGGCTAGCTGTTTCCCGTGGTAACATTTACATCCTGAAGGATACACACTATCCAGCTATCCTATCCTTTAACTGTTTTAAGACAACATTTTAGCAAAATCGATTCAGCCCTTTTGGCGTGATAGAGTCACATTCGTATTATTAGTGAAGATTGAGTCGGCTTCCTTAACGCCTAAATGAAGAAAAGAGGTGGTAGATGAATAATTCAGAGAATTATTGTCATCGAAGAATTAGGAGTTAGACTAAAGTTAATTAGTGTTGATCTTGTCGGTAAAGCAAATTTGATTTTAAAGGAAGCTTTTAAACATTGAGCTTCATTTTTCAAATCGTTGCTATTTCTTGTTAATCCTTTTCTTAGAAGAAGTTAGGTTTTTCCTGCCTTTCACAACTCTCAAACGGACCATTTCAATGAGTTTTCTCTTAGATATGTTTCTTGGCTATTCTGTTTGTGTCTACTTTTCGACACTTTTAAATCCATAAACCCCATTAAACACACATAATTAAAAATCTCTAGCGATAAGCCACATTTTAAAAACCCAACCGAAATTGTAACATTGTTAATGGCTAAGAATAGACCATATCACTCCCCTTAGATAAAGATTGATGGCCGTCACTCCCCTCGCAATTGCAACTGTTCATTGTCAAGTTTTGGGGGAGAGGGGGAGAAATATGTTCAGCGGAGGAGCGTAACTTGGATAGGGATAAGAATTACGAATGTGTATGGATAAAGACAGACTTTATTTTATCGCAAACTAGTTGGCCCGGCAAACTTCGTACCGACTCATCTTTTTTTTTCCAGACGTTTTAACAGTTATTCTGCTATACAACAAATCAAAAACCATGAAAATCGGTCCAGCCGTTTTTGAGTTATACGTGTTCGAACATACCCGACTTTGTTTTATATATTAAAAACTAGCTTCTGCCAGCGACTTCGTCCGCGTGGAATAGTGGTGCTCCGCTCCTATTGGTTTTAGCGTGATGATATATAGCCTATAGCCTTCCTTAATAAATGGGCTAACTAACACTGAAAGAATTTTTCAAATCGGACCAGCGGTTCCTGAGATTAGCGCGTGCAAACAAACAAACTCTTCAGCTTTATTATATTAGTATAGATACTAGTTATTGTCTGAAATCACTATGACGTATGAAAATAAGAAAGCAAAAATTTTGTTTGCTTGTTTTCAAATTAGTGTATTTGGCTATTACGTTGAAGGCAAGGTTCAAGGCATAGAGTCGATTTTAATGAGACTTAACGAAGACTTTTTACAGTCTTATCAAAACCCTCTACTCACACTTTTGATTTTGAAGCAGTGCCTTGGAAATTTCAGTTTTGTTTCAGACTATTTTTGTGACACGTAAATTAGAAAAAAAAGGGGAGGACACTCAAACCGCTTAATATTTGGCAAACGGCTCCCTAAATTGGATAAAGATCTTCAGTATAATATAATTTGTCAAGATTTTGTATCCATTAGGTAAAATATCGCGGCGGGAAGCTAGTTATATAATACTTTGGTTTATGTAATTGGTTTCTTAAGCCGTGTAAATCAAATAAAAAATAAGGGTTTCTTGTCAACTACGGGACCCTAAAAATCAAAGAGGAAAAATTATCTATTTTTATTATTCAAGTGCACGGTGTCACAGGAACAGGCCCCTATAATACATGTTATCTTTATTTACATAATATTGTTATCATTCGACCTTGGTAGTTGCATGTCCACAGATGTCTGGGTAAACAATTTTTACTAACTAAGCTAGCTAAACTAGTAACTAGTTTCAAAGCAACGTCTGCATTCTAAAAAAATGTTACGTTTTTGTTACCGCGTAATGCTCGGAATTGCATCTTTATTGATATATCTCGATGACTGTAACTTAGCGAAGCAAGCCTTATTTCTTAATTGCCAAATAACAAAAGATTTTGACCCACAATACAATAGAGCAAAAATTTCTTCACTTTGGCACTAATGAATTGAAATGGCTGAACTAAAGCTAATGTTTTTTTATTTATTACGAGCTATGATTACGACACTTTTTAATAGCAGGCAGTATCAAATGTCAGCCTTTACTAATTTAAAAATATCTTAATGGCATTTTTTTCTAATATTTTAGTATTGCATGTAACTAAAAAATGAAAGTCTGCCTGTAAGGTGTGGTCATCGCAAGCGGAACTGCGAAAGGTTTGGTTCCTAGTTCAGAAAGGGTTACTGGGTTTTTTCTATATAGATTTTTTCAGTAATAGCCTGTAGAACATTTTTTTTTTTTCAGAAAATCAGGTCTATATATTTGTTCTATTTAGTTTTACAAAACCAACATTCGCCAATAGCCACCCAATATAAACTGTTGCGTCAAAGTCGTAACTGTCAAAAATGGCGGCGAATTACCGCCATTTTAAACGTCACAATTGCGTCTGTGTCTATGGTCGGTAAGCTACACTTTCACGCTACATTTGTTAGCAATGTTGCGATAAATATTTTATTATCTAGTTACCTAATACCTCGATATTATTATTCATTGATACCTTATTATGTTATGAGCTAAATCGACTGCGTTAACAAGGTATCGATCGGAAATATTATATTTACTTATTACGTTTAAGTTCAAATAAGGAATGACTAGCAATTTAAGCGTTTTCTGTTATTGAACATCGATCTCTTCCCTCTCAAAGATATATCTAAACATGTAGGTAGTAAATAATTTAGACTAGAGCAATATTTAACATAGCATCGATAGACGGCTATTTTTCGCACTTCTATGTGAATTTAGTAATCACGTTTGCACGTTTGGATACCATTTCAAAAGAAATTAAATCACCTATTTAAATATTCTATAAATTAAAAATGGAGATTGATGTGTTGCAAACTTAATAGGTACGTCATCATCGGCCAAGCCTTTTCCCAACTTTGTTAGGGTCGGCTTCCAGTCTACTCCAGTACCAGTGTTTTACATGAAACACTGCCTATCTGATCTCCACAACCCAGTTACCGGGTAACACGATAACCTTGGTACGACTGGTTGTCAGACTTTTGGCTTCTGACTACCCGTTACGCCTGTCAAAGATCTACAAATGACAACCGGGACTTACGGCTCAACGTGCTTCCCGAGGTAGATAGTTTCTCCGTGAGACTTCTCCGTGCCTCGGAACGGAGAAGTCTCCTAATACTTACGTAATTTATTTTGGAACTAGATTTCCGATTAAAATAGGTCATATTTTATTAAGAGATTTTTCATATTATTAAGAGATTGATCATATTTCGCGAACAAAGCAGCGCGTGACAGCTAGTCTAACTTACCGATAATTAAAATACCCGCACTTTCTTATCAAGAAAGCATTTGAATATTACAACACAACATTGCATGCCACGAACAAAACACATGATTGCTTGTTGCATGTCTGAATACCAATCACAATGATACTTTGTACAATTTTGTAGAATGACGTAATAATTCAAAACGAAAGTGAGTGTACAATGTTGTCGCAAATTTGGAGCGTATAAACAACTGGTTCCGTGGTGTAGTGGTTATCACATCTGCTTTACACGCAGAAGGCCGCCAGTTCGATCCTGGCCGGAATCATATCTTTTTGCGTTTTAGTTAATAATTTTGGCAACATTTCCAATAAAAATGTGGATTAAATATTTGCAGTAAAGTTATTACAAAGTAATTTTATTTTCATTACCTTTTTTCGCTTGTCAAAATGAACCGATCAAAGGTGATTGTTATCAGAAATGTCTGGTTCCCTAAGTGTAAATATGATAGACTGATAAAAAAATACATTAAACCTCGCTTTTTTTGCCGTTTAATTTTTATGCCAGTGTATAATGTGATTATAATAAAAGTACCTGTGTAGATATTGATTATTGATTTGTTATTTCTTGTTTTAACTTATGTTTTGTGTCAATAAAATATTTTTCTTTTTTCATTGTATCACTGAATGTATACAATCTTTGTATCTATATATAATAATATATGATTGTTAATATTTTACGCGTAAACTATTAAATGGATTGTTATACACACTTTTTATACAGGTGCAGCAATTAGTTAAACCATGCAGCAGGCTTATGATATTTGTAAATTATAACAAGGCAAAACACAATTTACCTCAAGTTTCACCTATACATGTACATGAACAAAATGACTAACTACAATGCTGTAATGACTTCACTTTTGATGAGTAATTCATTTTAATAAGGATAACACCGTAATATACTACAATTATGGTAAACTGAATGTGAATAATATCCAATTTGTGACATCACAGGTGTTATGAAACCCCCTCCGCCCCTAATCATTTACATCAAAATTGACAAGCCTCCTAAAAATAATCAATTTAGGAAAAAGCCAACTATTAATTTTCTGCTAGAAATTGGTTTGCCCGAAAGTGCCTCCAAAGCCGAAGCTTCAGTCGGACACTATATTTGCTAAACTTATTTTACTGGTGTTGTATGACCCTTCCTAAAATATTTGGCTGCAACCTCACTTGCACCACACTAACGGTTCAACATCTAAACCAATTAAGAAGAAATTTTGTAGGTATGAAAAATTTTCATCCAAGTGCATAAAATAGTTCCAACAAAATGAGTTTGTGTTTCAAATAGTTTTGTCAGTTGGTAACTTGTTGGTTTCAAACTTCCTTTTTAAGTAGATCAATTATGTGAAGAATTTTCTGTAAAGGTCAAATACAGCTCACGCAAGAAATATTTTTAAACAGATATTTAAATTAGCATATTTTTTGCTCACAAAATACCTTATTTGTATTAATGAAACTTGAAATGGTAATTTCATTAAAAAAAAGTTACTCTATTGACTATTCATTCATCTGCCTACTCAAGTATTTGTTCTAATTTTGAATTTAGAATGTTATAGATTTGAATTATTAATATTATTATCTGTGTTGTCCAACTTCATTCAAAATTGGAATATTAAACTTGCTTGTATATACATAAAGTTAATTAAATATATTGTAAAAGCTATCTTATTTATGTATTGCAGTCTATGGAAAATACTTCAAGTGCTTATAACAGGTGTTTGAAAACAGGTTGCAAAGCCCTACTAAATGTTGCAGCAAAAACAAGTTGAACATTTGTTTCTTTTTCTATGTTTGGCTAAAAAACATGCAAACAATGGCTGGAATGCCACAGTATTGCTGAAAGTAAACTTTGAACTTAATAGCTTGATAAAATCCTTTTTAATCTGCAAAAAAACACTTTTCATGACATTCAGAACTATTGTAATCTAAGCAGCTATACGCCAGTATATACGTAATTTCAGCTCTTATCTTTAAAGATAAAGTATTAGTTAGGCAAGTGATATCAAAATGATAAAGATAATGGTATTGTAAACACGCGGGAAACTCGCAAATTTTATCTCATCATTCAACTAATTGGCTAAGGTATTAACTCTATTCTTCCAAGAGATATCATTTGAATACAATCGATACAATAATGTGACACAAGGTCGTGTATTGCCTAAGACGACTCTAATTAGGTAAAAAGGTCGATGCAAGTACAGATGCGGTATTATAAAGAGCTCACAATGATATCAGCAGCAATTTATATAATTTAATGAGTCACGCGTCCGGCTGTATGAATTGATGTGCCCGGCACACGACAATAGTTACGAAAAAAGTTAGTCGGTTGAAATTTAGAACATCGAAATTACATTCAATGCCCAGTATTTAATAGGCATTTCTATCGCAATTCTCATAAAAAAATGCAATCAAAATGTTAACCGGTTTGTAATAGGCTTTAAAAGGAATACAAGTGAAAATTACCTTGTCCAAACATTTCAATTCCTCAGTCGGATAAACTGTTTTCTCACACCTTGCGCAAGTTTTATTCATGATGAATGTTTTTAACACAAAAACACAACAAATATATATACGCACTGATATTTCACAGAGCAACACGGGTTTTCACGATTCACAAACAAAGTTCAAAACTCGGTATTGTAAGAAAACACTCAAGAGCACGATTTTCGTAGCATCCCCGTACGCGCATGCTAAAAAAATGACAAATGGCGGCGGTTAGGGGTGGCCAACGTCACGACCAATTTCTACCAAAAAAAACTGATAAAATGTTGCCAGCCATAATGGATATAATTAAAAATGAAATAGATTGGATTAAAAATGAAATGAAATAGTAATTTATAATTGGTTTCTGTGAAAATCCTTCATTATACTTGAAACTGAAATAAATGAATGACTTGAGCTATCGACTGGATCGCTCTGCTTTAGTGATGTAGCATCAACAGCGCCTGCTGATTGGGTAATAATAGCTGTGGTAGTTCACAAGTCTGCCTGCTGAGTGCAAATTAAATACGTATTTAAACCAAAACTATGTAATTAAACAAAATAAAATATATATAACGTAAAAATAACTAAGAACATAAGCACTTCTCCCTTTGTAGCACCATCAGCGCTTCATTGAACAACTGTTTTGACGTTTGTATCATTTCCGTCAAATGATTGTAATCGTATTGTTTTTCTTCCTCGATCATCTTTAATTTATCTTCTAGAATTTTCAGCTTTTCTTCAGTTAGCTCTAGTTTATACTTCAAGTCTTCCCTATCAAGCAGGTCTTCACCCGCTTGGGAGTCAGTACCAGTTGTAGTGTCACTGGGCTTATCACCAATCCCTCCCATTGAGGACTGCTTTTTCACCACTGATGACGACCCATTGTTGAAGTCAAAATGCTCTTTAATGATCGAGGATTTTGATATCCGAGAACCTCTTCTAGAGTCTCTGAGAGACCTTATTTCGTCTTCCAAATTGGAGATTTTTCGCTCCAAACGCTTTTTCTTTTCTTTTATTCTTCTGTGACTGAGTTCTAATTCCTCCCATTTGTGTCTTTCATCGTCTAGCCTCGAGTTTAACATCACAACTAACTCTGATAGCTTTTTTATTTCGTTATCAGTTGCAGTTTTCATGGGAGTGAAGAATATGCTTTGTAAGGAACATTCTTCATATCTCAAAAGTTGAGCTCGCAGCTCTTCTATCTTAGTCGCCTTCTCTGTGGCTTGTTTTCTTAAAGCATCTATTTTGGCATCGGTGTTTTTGATCAGTTTTTGGTATTCACCGATTTCTACATTCATCTTATTCATTTTAGCTGTGTTTTCTTTTAGGATCTCCTGATAATAAAGCTCTGAACTTTTGATTTGATTCTGAAATAGAAATAATGGGCCAGACAATTCATCTTAGCTTATTTATTGATGACCTAAGTATTATTTCTTATCTACCTACTTACGAAATAAATATTAGAACAAATGGCTAATATACGGTGAGTTGAATCAAAAAGAACCTGTACAAATAAATTAAAATAATCATCTTCATCATTGGCCTATAAACTATCCCACTCCCACCACGCTTGGTTGGTGATTTAAGACTTCTTAGTCCAGGTGTCCTCCCGACGTTTTCCTTTACCGTTTGTCACAATCAAGTCAAATAAACTAAACTAAACTAAACTTACCCTCTGCTCATTAATCAACAAGTCATCATGGCTGCTCTTCTCAACAAAAGTCTGCATTTTTTGCCTAATCGTTGTAGCATCGCATTCGAGATTTCTAATCCTGCATCTTGCACCTTCCAGCTTCCTTTTCAGATCATGATTATCTTCTTTGAGACTTTCCATATCCTTCATGGCCTGATCAACCTCCTTCTTTCTTTTTTGCTCTATATCTCGAATAATCTGTGAGGAGAAAAGGTATATATTCAGAAATTGCATTCTTTCCTGGTGGCGTAAACAACTGCCTTCGGAAATTATAAAGCATCTTTACTCTCTTATCTCATCGTGTGGGCAGCAGATTTACTATCTAAACAAGCTCTAGTATCATAGGTTTCTCAAATCCGCAGCTTAGGTAGGTAGCAGCCGGAGACGTAACACCGCACACGGCTACGTAGCTACTACGTAAGGGACTACTACGTAGTAACTACGTAGTTATCGAACCCGAGATACCAATCACAGCAGTTGCGTTTGCAATCACTAGACCAACAAGGTAGTCAAACTGGTAAGCTTATTTACGTCCGACCTAAGTCAGCCAGTGTCCTGGGTCTGGCAACGAATTATTGGATTTCCTACGTGGAATTTCTCGCTTCTCGCTCTTTAGATTGGTGTCAGGTAAGTCGCAATAGGCTCACCCTCATAACATATTTTATCAACGTACCTGATTCTGATCCTTCTTCTTAGAATCCGTGTGCATGTCTGACTTACTTTTACCGTTCAACTTGTCCTCAAGTTCGCTAACTTTAGCCTGTAACAACACTATCTGCTGTGCCCTCCCTTTCCATCCAGCTACATCATTCTGCAACTCTTTAATACTCGTAAACTTATCCCCTAACTCCTGCTGTAGTATCTTTGTTGCCATTAGAATGTCATTTTTGAGCTCCAAGTTCCTATTTTTGCTTTCATACAGCTTTTTATTGACTGAAGATAGTTTACTGTTTAATTCTTTAAGTTCATCAGGACTAGCGTCAATCGGTTCGTCTTTACATAAGCATATATCGAGCTTTTCATGATCTTTATTCAAGATATCTAGCTGCATTACTTTGCGTTCTAAAGCTGCGTTTTTAGTTTTATAGCTTTCGATCTCAGATACTAAATGGCGATTCTGTTTGCAGAGTTCGGTTATCTTTGCGCTGATGATACCAGCTGATTTCGAGGATATCGCTGGTCCCGTGCCGGAGATTATGTCACGTATTCGCTGGTTTAAATCAGCTATAGTTTTGTTTAGCTCTTTTATGTTCTGTTCTTTCAAGAACATGCATTTGCGTAGTTCATTGTTGTCGGCTGTCATTACCTAGAACAATTAACTGTTTCAATGGGTTTCTGTGCAGTTTACTGTTCTCACCGTAGATATATATTTATATTTCTATGGTTCTCACCACTCAATACCTATTTGAAGTACACTCATTTACCTAATGTTATTTCTATATGCTGTAGACCGGTAACTTAAAGCTATTGGAAAGGTGGTTAATTCCATCCCAGGCAGGCAAAGCAAATTTTGATTTTTGTGTTACTTGTATTCAATCAATCAATCAACTCAACTTATTGCAGTCCACTGCTGGAAATAGGCCTCTCCCGAGTTGCTACTGTATTACTCAACAGAAGTATCGAAACAAACATCCATTTAAGTATCGGTAGATCTGTTGAGGGCAACGGTAACTAAAGGTATTAACAGTGAATGATCTCTTACTTTAAGTTGCTCAATCAAATGGGCATTCAGCTCCGGTGGGTACAGGCTATCACCGGGTTCAGGCTTTTCTAAAGCAGCTAACATTTTCAGCTTCATCTCGTCAGTTTCGTCGATTTTACTGGATAAATCGGCTTCTTTTTCTCTAATTTCTTTTTTCTCTTCTTTCACATTGAGTTTGGACCTCTCTTTTAGTTTTGTTTTTTCCGCCATTGTTTTCAATTATTTTGTTGTATTTAAAATGTAAATAAAATCTCAGCATTGCTTTCAGAAATGAAAACTGTCATTTTACTAACATTATTCGAGTTTTAAAAGTCTTAAAAATAATTTTACCTTTTTGAGCAATATTTCCCCTCTTTGGCCGGAACCTTGCTCGAAACGATTGAATAAAATTCCAGGGCCCATTATATCAGCCTTCAGAAAATCTTTTCAGAATATTAGTTTAATAATCTGTTTGATGGATCTGGTGATCATTGGTGATCAATAATTCAATAATATCCCAATATGAGATGAAGTTTATTATTCACAACGTGTAACAGATGAATGCGTGTTAACACGGCACTAACTGTCAACGTCATTGTGAAATGAAATCAGCTCAGCTGTCAAAAATTGACAGCGAAGGCGATTGATTTTTGTCGCAGTATTAGTGTTTTTAATAAATTAAAAAATTATAAGTGCATTTCAGTGCAAGTTTTGGTAGTCTCCATGGACGTTTAGCGGTGCAGGAGCTGTTGAAACCTTTTTATCGGTTCCTAATAGTACTAAGCAGGTAATAAATTGAAATGTCCTTGGGTTTCATGCAGATGATACTACAGTCATGTCTTATCATATTATTATGCTAACAAAACATCTTCACGGCACATCTGTGTGCTATTTATGCTATTACCTAACGCACCTTCATAAAATATGTTTTGTCACATGATTTTGTCCAATAAGAATCTGTTGTGGACGAAAAATTGTGGGGATTTATAACTGTTTATATTTTTTTGCTTGGATTGCCTTATGATATTGTAGATTGTGTCTAAATGTAGGGAGCATAAACATTTATGTTTGGCACTCTTTTGAAATCAGAAAATGTTCCTAATTTTGTTTCAAAAACTTAAAATTCAATATACTCACAGGCCTCTCAAATATTGATTTAATCTTTTATACCTTACACACACATATAAAGCACATTAGTAATAAAAGGCAAAGACTTTACTGACTTATTTTTTTTAAATTTTCCTATGGATACATTTTTAGCTTATTCTTAAGTTTGAGTGCATTCTTTAATGTCTTATCTAGCACAATGAGAACTTTAGAAAAATGTAACGAAAGAGTTGGGAACTAAATGTGAATAACAGGCTATGTATAATAGTTACATCATTAATCTAAAATCCGCCCCTAAGATGACCCACTGACCAATATTTTTAAGTGGTCTTAATGTTATACACAAATGGATATCAATAATACTATATTTGTGCATATTTTAAGCAATCATTACTTATGGTATACGGTTTTTAGTCAGATTTAGTATGTTTTTTAAAATTGTTACTGCATAACTTTTAGTTTTATGACACCATTTTCCTAAAAAAAACATATTTCAGCCTTGATAAAACAACTAATTTACTATGGTGTTTTTTTTCTTTTTCTTCCTTTTTTTTTGTATTGTATATTTACTGTTTTAGCATATATGATGTAGTAGTAGTTTAAGTAGTTTAAATTAATGTTTCCAAATAAAATATGTTTAAAAGCAAAAAAAATAATTCGATTTTAAGTTGTTTTGGGATAAATAGTGAATTCAGTTGGCAAAAATGTGACATCATATTACACTATATATATATTATTATCATATTATACTATTGCCATGCAAAATGTATGGGAGAATCACATTTTGATTGCTCATAAAAAGTATGTCATTTCATTGGTGGTGTCATCTATACATATGTAATAGAAACAATAATGATACTATAGGGCACACAGCATTAATTAAGACGGATGAGGTCTGCATTAAGTTAATACTAAGGACCAAATTCACCAACAGATGGTTACATAATCCACCCGTTAAATAAAAATGTTTTTTAACCAGGAATTTTCGTGTTACCCACTTCTAGTTCAACCCTGGTTTGGTAATCAACCGTTTCAGGAATAAAAATCTCAAATAATATGTTACACATCGAAAGTGTGAAGTTAGCATTTATGGTAAACAGCAATTTTAAGTTAATCGGACTGTTATCATATCGGTGAACGTGGGCCTTAATAACCAAATTAATTATCTTAACTTATACTTCATCATCATCATCAGCCTATATATTGTCCCACTGCTGGGCACAGGCCTCTTCTAATACAGAGAAGGCATGAGCATTGATCACCACACTTGCTCAAGCCGGATTGGCGATTTCAGACTAAAGTCCAAGTTTCCTCACGATGTTTTCCTTCACCGTTAGTCAGTGACGTCTAATATCTACTTAGAAAGTACATATGACTTTAGAAAAGTCATATTGGTACTTGCCAGGTTTCGAACCCGCACACTCGTACCCGAGAGGCAGGTGCCTTAGCCAACTTGGCTTTTACTTATACTTATAATATAAATATACTTTTCACAGCCATGCCGGGCACAAACCTCATAGTTCCTGTGGTACTATGGGGCAAGCACGCCCCGACCCATTGCGTATCTTCGGTCTACCTGTCAAGAGACCAGAAGACCCTTGTCACTGGCTGCTATGACGGACAGATATGTATTTGGCAAGTTGACCCGGATAATCTGAAGATGACACCGAGATGTTTGCTCGTTGGACATACGGCACCGGTTACCTGTTTGTCCAGGGCTTCTATTATTCAGGTTAGTTTTCAAGACTTTTAATAAAATACCCATTCATATTATATGAACTAATGTAAGTTAAAATTGTATTTTTTTTTTTTTTTAATCAGCTCTGTTATTGAAAAGATTTCTAATATTCTTAGCCACCTACCACATATTTACATTGTAAAATGTTCTCAAGTGAAATTCTGTTTTTTCTTATAGAGAAATAAACATCTTTAACCACAATACACCATAAATGATACTAACTAACCAAGAGCAAAAAGTAAATTATCGTTGTATGATACAAAAAGTAAATAAATTCACTTCTGAGGCTGTTCCAAATTAACATGCATTCGGCCATCACCATAATTCGGTACTGTTGTTTTGGTCCAAAATTAACTTATATTCTGCGCGCTTCCCATTTATGGAAGCACGCAAATCTTTTGGACAAAATTGATCAAATAATTCATAAAACATTAACATCCATTTTAAATGTGGCCATGGACGACCGAGCTTGGACTCAAGCCACTCTTCCCATTCGTATGGGAGGCCTCGGCGTCCGCAAAATTTCTAGTATAAGTTTACCGGCTTTTATATCCTCCGTCCGCGGTACTGAGAAATTAACCAGGAATATCTTACCTTCCACACTGGTTAATTTTGAGGTACCGTGTTTGACTGAGGCTATAGATGCCTGGAAAATCACCTGCCCGAACTCTGATCTACCCGCCAACCCATCCTCCCAAAGACAGTGGGATGAGCCGCTCTGCAGAGTAATTCAAAAGAATTTAATCGATTCATCAATTACTTCTGCCGAGCGAGCACGCCTGCTGGCTGTGGGTGCATGGGAATCGGGTCTTTGGCTGCACTTCCGTCATCAAACATAGGCACCATGTTTGATGACACTACTTTCCGCCTTGCTGTTTGCCTGCGTCTGGGCGCGCCTGCATGCTGCTCTCCTCATCGCTGCCACTGTGGCGAAGCTGTCAACAGCCTCGGTCACCACGGCCTGTCATGCAGCCGAAGCGCGGGCCGTATCGCGCGGCACGCAAATATAAATGACATCATCCGTCGTGCTCTTGTTGCCGTCGGCGTTCCAGCTGTATTAGAACCAAATGGCTTGGCACGTGACGATGGCAAGAGACCAGACGTTATGTCATTATTTCCATGGAAGATGGGTAGGCCTTTAGTGTGGGACGCAACCTGTGTCGATACTCTTGCGCCATCCCACCTTGCTAGCTCTGCGTGCTGCGTTGGCTCCGCTGCTGCGGCTGCGGAGAACCTCAAGCGGCGTAAGTATAGTAACCTTATTGGTAACTATATTTTTGAGCCGTTTAGGGTTGAAACTCTAGGGTCGTGGGGTCCGAGTGCCCACCTTCTTTTTAAAGAATTAGCGAAGCGGCTTGTTGACACTTCCCGTGACCCAAAGGCTGGCTTTTACTTTGGCCAAAGGCTAAGCATTGCCATCCAACGTGGCAATGCCGCCAGCCTCTTGGGTATACTTCCAGTTGACGGCGATGAGGAAGAATTTTTTGACGCAATATTTTAGTTAGATTTATATTCGAATATATTTACTTTTTTTTTATTTTTCGTAATATAAATAATGTAAATACTTTCTTTTAAATAAATTTTATCAAAATTCACTTTAAAATATTTATTTATATAATTTAATAGTCACCTATTAGCTATTTCCCGCGGTTTCACCCGCGTCCCGAGATAACTATGTGCCTATGCCTATAACCATCTCCATACCAAATTTCATCCAAATCGGTTCAGCAGTTTTACTTTTTTTATTTTTTATTTATTTAAATTAAACTGTTACAAACAAATAAACAATCACTTCTGCATTTATAATATTAGTTAGGACCATTAAAATTTAAATGTGGTATTATTTTTATTGAGGGGCTCATAGCTAAGTAACAGCCGCACGGTTCGATTAATTAGCAAGGTTAAGCTGCACTGGCCGCGGTCTGGCCATGTATGGGAGACGGTTTTCATAACTGTTATATAGGAAGCCTACAGAGGTGTGAACATAAAGACGGAATGTTTCGCACTGATATATTTTACTGGCAACCGCTTATGTGTGACGCAGTCACAACTACTTAAGTGGGTACATACATAACACTTTTCCCCCTTTTTTAAATGTGGGAAACAAAAAATTTTATAAAGAGATGAACAAAAAAACTTAAAAATACTTCTTGTAGTCCACTATAGGTCTTTTCCTTCGAGCACGGACTGGCACAGGCGTGTGGGATTTATCAACTAAATCATTTAACGGCTGCGGAGTACCGAACACTTCGGGGCTTTCTTCCGCTGAATAAACAGACGGCGAGGTTATTTCAGGCGTTGGTGTACCTGTGTTCTCTGTCGTTCCTGGGCTATTGATGACATCATGAGTTAAGGTAACGCTGGAAGGAGCATCTGTGGACAAATTCGTCGTTTCTTGTGTCGTGGACCCATTACTTGTGCCGTTACTGTCGCTGTCTCGCAGTACCTCTTCTTGTGGTAAAGTGACATCCCACACGTCAGCCATGCCATCATTGGTGACTTCGTCTCCCTTATAAGATCGAAGCTGGTTTTTGTGTCTCATAATGCAATTATTGGTTCCTAATATTTTGATTTTGTACATTACTTTACCAAATAGATCAACGACTGTTCCTTTCAACCATTTGAATTTGCGTTTATTTGTGAATTGTTTGAAACACACGGTATCACCACTCACATAATTTTTCCGTGTTTTACAACCATAATTATTAACCTGTGAGCACTGTTTTCGTTCAATTAGAGCCGATAATTCCGATGGCGAGGGAGGACTACTGGCTGTTTTAGAAATTATATCTAGTCGTGAACGTAACTTACGCCCGAAAACTAACTGTGCTGGAGAAGTCTCAGTGGTTGTGTTTACAGAATTGCGATAATCGAAAAGATATTTTGATAAACGATTTTGAAAATCATCCTTGCAGCTAGAAGCTAAAACAGTGTTCAAACCTTTCTTAATTATTTTAACAAAGGATTCGGCTTGACCATTGCTCATGGCATGATAAACAGGTGAAAACAGATGTGTTATATTATTTAGCAAGCAAAAATTTGCAAATTCCTGAGAAGCGAATGAAGTTCCGTTATCAGTCACTATTGTGTTGGGTATACCAAACCTTGACATAAAATCAATGACTGACTTAGTTGCTATAACATTATTATTCATAACATAGCACTCGACCCACTTAGAGTATGCATCAACTATTATTAAGAACATTTTGTTACTAACGGGACCTAAGAAATCCATGTGAATCCTATGAAAAGCATGCGGAGGGTATGGCCATGGTGCGAGCGGGACGCGAGGCGGTGACGGCCGCAGCTGTGCACAGACTTCACAACTACTAACAAGCCTTTCCAAAGCTTCATCTATTCCCGGAAACCAAAAACGAGCCCTGGCTTCAGCCTTCATTTTAACTATTCCGAAATGTGAACTGTGAAGTTCATTTAATATTTTACTTCTCATTTTATCAGGAATAATTATTTTATGACCTCGCAAAAGAATCCCATTTTCAAAAGATATTTGCAGGCGACATAAAAAATATGGTTTGAGTAAATCGTCTGTTACTCTGCTGGGCCAACCATTTAGAACAAAGTTGCTCACCATATTTAAAACTGAATCCCTTTTCGTTTCTATAACTAATTCCCGTTCAGTTACCGGCAAACAACCATCGATGGCGAAATTCACATACGCTGCTGTCTCCCTCACACTTAGCGCACACACCTGCCCCTCCTCCGACGTACTTGTAACACAACTGTTTCTCGGAACCGCACGTGATAAGAAATCAGCTGTGTTGTGCGCGCTACTAATAAATTCTATTTCATAATTATATGCACTCAAAAATATTGCATAACGTTGTAGACGGTTCGCTGATACTTCAGGAATACCGCGGCTTGGCTTAAATATAATAGTTAAAGGTTTGTGATCTGTACGCAAGGTGAAAGGCTTGGGTCTACCGTAAAGATATTGATGGTATTTTCTAACGCCAAAAATAATTGCCGTAGCTTCCTTTTGTATTTGTGAATATTTTTTCTCGGCTATAGTTAAAGAGCGCGATGCATAAGAAACCGGTTGTTCTATGCCATTACTACCTATTTGCGATAATATTGCGCCTAAACCCACTGGGGACGCATCAACTGTTAAAATAATTTTAGCATTGTTGTCAAAGTGTGCGAGAACCATGTCAGAAGACATAAGCTTTTTGATACTGGTGAATGCAGAGTTATGTTCTAAACCCCAGTGCCATTTGTTGTCTTTTTGTAATAAATCATGTAATGGACTCATTATAGAGGACGCATTTGGAATAAAATTCCTGTAGTAATTGACAAGACCCAGAAAAGATTGTAATTCGCTAACATTTTTCGGTACTGGGGCTTGCACAATGGCATCAACTTTAAGTGGGTTCTTTCTAATACCTTTTTTATCTATTATAAAACCTAGATATGATATTTCTTTTTGAAAGAAAATGCACTTATCTTTTTTTAAGGTAAAACCGGCCTCTTGCAAGCGTCTTAACACTTCCTTAAGCCTTTCCAGGTGCTCTAATCTATTCGAGCCACTTATGCAAAGGTCGTCTTGAAAAACTAAAACCCCATCCATATTGCCCACTATGGTTTCGATAACCCTTTGAAAAATAGAAGGAGCGCTAGCTAAACCGAAGATAAGACGTGTGTAATTAAACAAACCTCGAGGAGTATTAATGCAAGTGATATTTTGAGAGTCTTTGTGTATTTTTAACTGGTTGTAGGCCATAGACAAATCTAATTTACTAAATTCTTCCCCGCCATGCAGTTTGGAAAACAATTCTTGCACAGTTGGGAAAGGATAAGTTTCCACTAATAATTGTTTGTTAATTGTTGCAGAGTAGTCAGCGCAAATACGAATACTACCATCTCGCTTGAGTACGGGCACGATAGGCGATGCATACTCTGAATGAGAAACCGGTTTTAAAATGCCCAGCGTGACCAATTTATCCAATTCTTTGTTTACTTTATCTCTTAAGGCAAACGGCACTGGTCGAGACTTGAAAAATACAGGGTTTGCATCAGATTTAAGGGGTAACTTAATTTCAAACTTAGTAAAACAACCTAATTCATCTGAAAATACACTTGGAAATAATTTAATTAATTCTTGCATAACATTTTCAGACACCGTCAAATTATTGCATTTACCCAGTGTCGATACGATATGTAGTTCAAATGCGCGCATAAAATCACGACCTAGGAGGGGAGGTCCGCCATTACGTACCACATAGACAGGCAATCTCACTGTCCGCCCTTTGTATGAAATGTTTGTTAGCATGCACCCTGTCACTAACATTTTAGCGCTAGTGTAGGACATTAAAATTTTTGTTGGTGCTGTTAACGGAACTTCGGCGAATGAACTTTTATATAAGGTTTCCGAAATGACAGAAACAGGCGAACCGCTGTCTATTTCACACTTTACACTTTGACCCTCCAGACTCACAGTTTCTGTCCAAGGCGCTTCATTAGAACATTTGATATTTAAGAGTAACTTACCATCATCTCCCTCGTCATCAGCATTACCTTGCTCAATGCGATTCACTTTATTTTTAGAACACATTTTACGCAGATGTCCCTTACGATTACACAATTTGCATGAATAATTAGAGAACCGGCACTCTGACGATTTGTGATTCTTGTATCCACACACTGAGCACTTTTCATGGAACTGATTTTTATGTGACGAAGCGGAATCTTTGGTGTTAGAACTTTGGTTTATTTTGAAAACTGTGTCGTGGTTTTTATCAGTAATTCCTGTCGGAGCTACGGCGGCACCTGCGCGCGCGCAGCTTATGCTCTCAGCTAAGTCCACAGCTTTACTCAGCGTCAGGTCACTGATATCTTTAGCAAACAGTTTATCCCTTTCATGTCCTGGTAGCATGCCCATGACGAACTTGTCTAAAAGATAATCCTCCAAGTTTTTGAACGCGCAGTAAGTAGCAAGGCCTCGTAACCTTGCAGCCCACTGAGAGTGCGTTTCACCGAGTTGCTGCACTGCCGTATAAAATTTATGCCTTTCCGCGAATCCGCAGCGTTTCGGTAAAAAATGGTTATTCAGGATTTTTAAGACATCTTCATAGTTCTTCTTATCCAAGTCTTCGGGCAGAGCAAGATTACACGCTAATTGATACGTGTTCTCCGTGAGTGCGCTCAGCAATACCGCCTTCCTCTTTATTCCGGCTTTGTCATTATCCTCACCAATATTGTTGGCAATGAACCATTGCTGAAGCCGACCTTTGTAAAGTTTCCAGTCTTGAGTGTGATGATCAAAATTGGATATAGCTCCCAATGTTGAATTAATACCGAACATTTTTCTTAATGTGGGTACTCGTCGCCAATGTTATATAGGAAGCCTACAGAGGTGTGAACATAAAGACGGAATGTTTCGCACTGATATATTTTACTGGCAAACGCTTATGTGTGACGCAGTCACAACTACTTAAGTGGGTACATACATAACAATAACATAGCCACTTACACCCTTCGTACCTCGGAGAGCACGTGTCGCTGTCGGTCCTGCGCCTGATCTCTCCCCGGTCGTGTCGGACTGCCGACCCTGAGGACTGTGAGAGTGTGGGAATAGAGAGTGCACCTGTGTCTGCGCAAGCGTGCATGCGCTATAATATCTCCTGCGTACCTGGCTAGTCATTGATATTAGCCGCCGTGACGGAAATCGGTCTGAAGATTATAATTATAATATTTTCATGTTTGTTATTTATCTTTTCAGGACAATAACTTCATAGTGTCATCATCAGAAGCCGGTGAGATGTGCACGTGGGATCTTGTTGATGGTAAATGCAGGGAGAGCGTTAAACTGTCGCAAATACACACTAATATACAGGTAAGATATTTATATTATAATAGTTTAACTTTACGAGTATATGTACATATAATTAAAAATGGGCTTCTTGTAAAATATAGTTCCCAAAAAAAAAACCAGTCAAAATATACATACCATGTATAATTTCAAATAAATCAAGGTTTACTATAAGTGTCAATCCCTTGACTATGAGTGTCAGACACTCCACTATGAGTGTCAGACACTTCATCATTAGTGAAATCCAAACACTTGGTGTGTGTCAGCTCGGTATTTATTAGTTCAGTCACTTGAGATTTTGAGTGTCAGCAACTTCACCATGAGTGTCAGTCACTTCACTATGAGTGTCCGCCACTAAACTATGAGTGTCAGACACTTCACTATGAGTGTCAGCAACTTCACTATGAGTGTCAGACACTTCACTATGAGTGTCAGACACTTCACTATGAGTGTCAGCACCTTGTCTATGAGTGTCAGCAACTTCACTATGAGTGTCAGACACTTCACTATGTGTGTCAGCAACTTCACTATGAGTGTCAGACACTCCACTATGAGTGTCAGACACTCCACTATGGGTGTCAGACACTCCACTATGAGTGTCAGCAACTTCATCATTAGTGTCAGTCCGTACATTCGGTGCGTGTCAGCTCGGTATGTGTTGCTCCAGTTACTTGAGTTTAGTTTTTGAGTGTCTGTCAATTTACTATGAGTGTCAGCCAGTTCACTATGAGTGTCAGACACTCCACTATGAGTGTCAGACACTTCAATATAAGTGTCAGCCCCTTGTCTATGAGTGTCTGTCACTTCACTATGAGTGTCAGCCCCTTGTCTATGAGTGTCAGCAACTTCACTATGAGTGTCAGCCATTTCACTACGAGTGTCAGACACTCCACTTTGAGTGTCAGACACTTCACTATGAGTGTCAGCCATTTCACTATGAGTGTCAAACACTTCAATATAAGTGTCATCCCCTTGACTATTAGTGTCAGCACCTTGACTGTAAGTGTCAGCCCCTTGTCTATGAGTGTCAGCAACTTCACTATGAGTGTCAGCCATTCACTATGAGTGTCAGCAACTTCACTATGAGTGTCAGCAACTTCACTATGAGTGTCAGACACTTCACTATGAGTGTCAGCCATTTCACTGAGTGTCAGACACTTCAATATAAGTGTCAGACACTCCACTTTGAGTGTCAGCCATTTCACTACGAGTGTCAGACACTTCACTATGAGTGTCAGACACTCCACTATGAGTGTCAGACACTTCATCATTAGTGTCAGTCCGTACACTTGGTGTGTGTTAGCTCGGTATTTGTTTGTCCAGTCACTTGAGTTTTTGAGTGTCAATAACTTGACACACTCCACTTTAAGTGTCAGACACTTCAGCAACTTCACTATGAGTGTCAGCCATTTTACTATGAGTGTCAGCAACTTCACTATGAGTGTCAGCCATTTTACTATGAGTGTCAGCAACTTCACTATGAGTGTCAGCCATTCACTATGAGTGTCAGCAACTTCACTACGAGTATCAGACACTTCACTATGAGTGTCAGCAACTTCACTATGAGTGTCAGACACTTCAATATAAGTGTCAGCCCCTTGACTATTAGTGTCAGAAACTTCACTATGAGTGTCAGCCATTTTACTATGAGTGTCAGCAACTTCACTATGAGTGTCAGCCATTCACTATGAGTGTCAGCAACTTCACTATGAGTGTCAGCCCCTTGACTATTAGTGTCAGCAACTTCACTATGAGTGTCAGACACTTCACTATGAGTGTCAGCCATTTCACTATGAGTGTCAGACACTCATAGTGGAGTGTCTGACACTCATAGTGAAATGGCTGACACTCATAGTGAAGTGTCTGACACTCATAGTGAAGTTGCTGACACTAATAGTCAAGGGGCTGACACTCAATATAAGTGTCACTCTGACAACTGACACTCCACTATGAGTGTCAGACACTCCACTTTGGGTGTCAGCAACTTCATAATTAGTGTCAGTCCGTACACTTGGTGTGTGTCAGCTCGGTATTTGTATGTCCAATCACTTGAGATTTTGAGTGTCAGCCACTACACTAAGAGTGTCAGACACTCCACTATGAGTGTCAGCAACTTCACTATGCGTGTCAGCCATTTCACTATGAGTGTCAGACACTTCATCATCAGTGTCAGTCCGTACACTTGGTGTGTGTCAGCTCGGTGTTTGTTTGTCCAGTCACTTGAGTTTTTGAGTGTCAGTAACTTGACTATGAGTGTCAGACACTTCACTATGAGTGTCAGACACTCCACTATGAGTGTCAGACACCACTATGAGTGTCAGACACTTCAATATGAGTGTCAGCCCCTTGTCTATGAGTGTCAGCACCTTGACTGTTAGTGTCAGCCCCTTGTCTATGAGTGTCAGACACTCCACTATGAGTGTCAGACACTCCACTATGAGTGTCAGACACTCCACTATGAGTGTCAGACACTACACTACGAGTGTCAGATACTCCACTATGAGTTTCAGACACTTCACTATTAGTGTCTTTTAGTGTCAGCACCTTGACTATGAGTGTCAGCAACTTCACTATGAGTGTCAGCCATTTCACTATGAGTGTCAGACGCTTCATCATTAGTGTCAGTCTGTACACTTGATGTGTGTCAGCTCGGTATTTGTTTGTCCAGTCACTTGAGTTTTTGAGTGTCAGTAACTTCATTATGAGTGTCAGACACTTCACTATTAGTGTCTTTTAAGTGTCAGCACCGTGACTATGAGTGTCAGACACTCCACTATGAGTGTCAGACACTCCACTATGAGTGTCAGACACTTCACTATTAGTGTCTTTTAGTGTCAGCAACTTGACTATGAGTGTCAGTCATTTCACTATGAGTGTCAGACACTTCAATATAAGTGTCAGCCCCTTGTCTATGAGTGTCAGTCACTTCACTATGAGTGTCAGCAACTTCACTATGAGTGTCAGCCATTTTACTATGAATGTCAGCACCTTGACTATGAGTGTCAGTCCCTTGTCTATGAGTATTAGCAACTTCACTATGAGTGTCAGCCATTTCACTATGGGTGTCAGACACTCCACTATGAGTGTCAGACACTCCACTATGAGTGTCAGACACTTCACTATTAGTGTCTTTTAGTGTCAGCACCTTGACTATGAGTGTCAGCCATTTCACTATGAGTGTCAGACACTTCAATATAAGTGTCAGCCCCTTGTCTATGAGTGTCAGTCACTTCACTATGAGTGTCAGCAACTTCACTATGAGTGTCAGCCATTTTACTATGAATGTCAGCACCTTGACTATGAGTGTCAGTCCCTTGTCTATGAGTATTAGCAACTTCACTATGAGTGTCAGCCATTTCACTATGGGTGTCAGACACTCCACTATGATTGTCAGACACTTCACTATGGGTGTCAGACACTCCACTATGAGTGTCAGCAACTTCATAATTAGTGTAAGTCCGTACACTTGGTGTGTGTCAGCTCGGTATTTGTATGTCCAATCACTTGAGATTTTGAGTGTCAGCCACTACACTAAGAGTGTCAGACACTCCACTATGAGTGTCAGACACTCCACTTTGAGTGTCAGACACTTTATCATTAGTGTCACTCGTACACTGGGTGTGTGTCAGCTCGGTATTTGTTTGTCTACTTGTTAGTAACTTCACTATGAGTGTCAGCACCTTGACTATGAGTGTCAGCACCTTGACTATGAGTGTCAGCACCTTGACTATGAGTTTCAGACACTTCACTATGAGTGTCAGACACTACACTACGAGTGTCAGCCACTAAACTATGGGTGTCAGCAACTCCACTATGGGTGTCAGCAACTTCATCATTAGTGTCAGTCCGTACACTTGGTGTGTGTCAGCTCGGTATTTGTTTGTCCAGTCACTTGAGATTTTGAGTGTCAGCCACTACACTAAGAGTGTCAGACACTCCACTATGAGTGTCAGACACTCCACTATGAGTGTCAGACACTCCACTTTGGGTGTCAGCAACTTCATAATTAGTGTCAGTCCGTACACTTGGTGTGTGTCAGCTCGGTATTTGTATGTCCAATCACTTGAGATTTTGAGTGTCAGCCACTACACTAAGAGTGTCAGACACTCCACTATGAGTGTCAGACACCCCACTTTGAGTGTCAGACACTTCATCATTAGTGTCACTCGTACACTGGGTGTGTGTCAGCTCGGTATTTGTTTGTCTACTTGTTAGTAACTTCACTATGAGTGTCAGCAACTTCACTATGCGTGTCTGCCATTTCACTATGAGTGTCAGACACTTCATCATCAGTGTCAGTCCGTACACTTGGTGTGTGTCAGCTCGGTGTTTGTTTGTCCAGTCACTTGAGTTTTGAGTGTCAGTAACTTGACTATGAGTGTCAGACACTTCACTATGAGTGTCAGACACTCCACTATGAGTGTCAGACACCACTATGAGTGTCAGACACTTCAATATGAGTGTCAGCCCCTTGTCTATGAGTGTCAGCACCTTGACTGTTAGTGTCAGCCCTTTGTCTATGAGTGTCAGACACTCCACTATGAGTGTCAGACACTCCACTATGAGGGTCAGACACTACACTACGAGTGTCAGATACTCCACTATGAGTTTCAGACACTTCACTATTAGTGTCTTTTAGTGCCAGCACCTTCACTATGAGTGTCAGCCATTTCACTATGAGTGTCAGACACTTCATCATTAGTGTCAGTCTGTACACTTGGTGTGTGTCAGCTCGGTATTTGTTTGTCCAGTCACTTGAGTTTTTGAGTGTCAGTAACTTGACTATGAGTGTCAGATACTCCACTATGAGTGTCAGACACTTCACTATTAGTGTCTTTTAGTGTCAGCACCTTGACTATGAGTGTCAGCAACTTCACTATGAGTGTCAGCCATTTCACTATGAGTGTCAGACACTTCATCATTAGTGCCAGTCCGTACACTTGGTGTGTGTCAGCTCGGTATTTGTTTGTCCAGTCACTTGAGTTTTTGAGTGTCAGTAACTTGACTATGAGTGTCAGACACTCCACTATGAGTGTGAGACACTACACTACGAGTGTCAGCCACTAAACTATGGGTGTCAGCAACTCCACTATGAGTGTCAGCAACTTCATTGTGAGTGTCAGACACTTCACTATTAGTGTCTTTTAGTTTCAGCACCTTGACTATGAGTGTCAGATACTCCACTATGAGTGTCAGACACTACACTACAAGTGTCAGATACTCCACTATGAGTGTCAGACACTTCACTATTAGTGTCTTTTAGTGTCAGCACCTTGACTATGAGTGTCAGATACTCCACTATGAGTGTCAGACACTACACTACAAGTATCAGATACTCCACTATGAGTGTCAGACACTTCACTATTAGTGTCTTTTAGTGTCAGCACCTTGACTATGAGTGTCTGACACTTCAATATGAGTGTCAGCCCCTTGTCTATGAGTGTCAGCACCTTGACTGTTAGTGTCAGCCCCTTGTCTGTGAGTGTCAGACACTCCACTATGAGTGTCAGATACTCCACTATGAGTGTCAGACACTTCACTATTAGTGTCTTTTAGTGTCAGCACCTTGACTATGAGTGTCAGCACCTTGACTATGAGTGTCAGCCCCTTGACTATGAGTGTCAGCCCTTTGACTATGAGTGTCAGTAATAACTTAACTACGAGTGGCAGCAACTTCACTATGAGTGTCAGCCATTTCATTATGAGTGTCAGACACTCCAATATGAGTGTCAGCCACTAAACTATGAGTGTCACCATGAGTGTCAGTCCGTACACGGTGTGTCTCAGCTTGGTATATGTTAGTCCAGTCATTTGAGTTTTTGAATGTCAGCCCCTTGACTATGAGTGTCAGCCACTACACTAAGGGCACGCCGCAATTGCGGCGGTAAGTCCCCTCTTTGAGGAGTGGCTAGGGAGACGCCACGGCGTCCTCACCTATCGCCTGACGCAGGTCCTCACCGGG
The DNA here is from genome assembly GCA_963891755.1 of Pyrrhia umbra. NCBI lineage: Eukaryota > Metazoa > Arthropoda > Insecta > Lepidoptera > Noctuidae > Pyrrhia > Pyrrhia umbra. Next base: position 2,374,721 of record OY982944.1, read on the forward strand.
CACGGAAGCTTCGGGAGGTTCCTGCACAGAATCAGGCGGGAGGAAACGCCCGGGTGTCGTCATTGTGTAGATCGCCCGGAGGACACGGTGGAGCATACGGTGGGGGATTGCCCCGCTTGGGCGGAGCACCGCCGTGTCCTCGTAGGGGCGATCGGCGGCGGCGACCTCTCGCGTCCGGCCCTGGTTCAGGCCATGGTCCGGAGCGAGACGGAATGGGAAGCCGTCGCCTCCTTCTGCGAAGCAGTAATGCTGGAGAAGGAGGCGGCGGAACGCGTGAGGGAGCGACAGGCCTCACGCCCCAGCCGCCGCGGGAGACGCCACGGGCGTCGGGAGCCGCGAGATGACTCCCGGCCACCGTAGGCGCGGGGCTGCGGACGGTGAGCTATGGGTGGCTCGCCGTCCGGCAAGGACCAGACCCGCGTCGACGGCGCGTTCGTGTTCCACGCGCGCCTCAAAGAGCTGTCAGCAATAGCGACGGGGCCCTCCCACTGGGCCATAGCCTGCCGGGGCTGCGGGACGTTCGAAAGAGATACCGCGCCCCCGGAATACAAAGGGCTGAAGAAGGAACATGGATGGGTTTTAGTCAGTAAGAGTCTGACACTCCCACCCGCCCCACCCACGGCGGGAGGGGTCATCTGATGATTTCCCATCCGAAAAAAAAAAAAAAAAAAAAAAAAAAAAAAAAAAAAAAAAAAAAAAAAAGCCACTACACTAAGGGTGTCAGACACTTGACTATTAGTGTCAGCCTCCCAACTATGAGTATCAGCCACTTATTTAAGTGACCGTGCTGCTGTTACTTAGTCACTCCTAACAAACCTACCGTGTTGAACCGCCAGCTTCATTTAATTTCAGGCATATCACATGTGCAACAGCGAAGACCTGCGTCTGTTCTGCAACGGGTACTATGCAGAGATTCTGATCATGGACCCGTTCTCTTTGGAGATACTCTTCTCTCTCAGTTCTAAGATGAATCCTGATTGGATATCGGCTTTACATGTGAGTATGAGTTTTTTTGTAGTTTATGTACAATCGACAAATTTGAATTATGACCCACTTTGACGATAAATTGTTCGAAACCGTTAAAATAACAAAGATTTCCATCCTTTTCAGTGCATGCCGCACTTAGGACGTTTTAAATATTATGCAAGCTATGTCAATACGGGTTGGAGATCTATGCAATTTTAACCTTTGTTATCACTACAATAGATAACATTTTCTATAAAGCATTAATAAAAATATTTTGAATCCAAACTCTTTGGAACAAAAAATTGTTCTTTTTCAAAACCATGTTCGAACGAATTCTTTCGATTTTAAAATGACAGCGTCAAAAAGTCACTCATAAAAAGTTTATAAATTTATATCGTGTTACATGGAAACGTATGTTTACGCGAATGTCGACCTAATTGTATTTGAATGTATGTAAGAATAAAGCCTTATGGTGGGTCATGATTTAAATTGGTTGACTGTACTTATCAAATTGGGAACTACTTTTTGGAATGGGCAACTAAATTCTTTCATTTTCGACTTTCAAATGTACTTTTTATTAGGCTTATTGAAATAAACGATTCTAATTGAATTGAAGAAGTGGTTTTTGGAGGCTGTCGTTTCCTGTTTTGATTTTCGAAAAGATTTCGAAGCCTGATTTGAATAAATTACTTTTGGATTTCCACATTTACACCTATCTGGCGATGGGTAGGTGTATCAATAGCTGCCGAATTTAGAGGAAGGATCTGTTTTTAATATAGCTATCTTCATTTTAGGTTCTCCGTCCTTCTTCAAGAAAAGATGATGTTGTGCTAGCTATATCAATAACTGGGACGGTTAAGGTAAGTTCAGACAACCTGTACATTGACTATCACATTTTTTCTATAAGAAATGTAAAACAAATATTGTAAACTATAACACATTGAAAAAGAGTAACCATGGAGTGTCTTGCTCGTTCTTCTCCATAGGAATCTACGCTTTGGAACGGGCAAATAACTTATTTTTTTCTTTTTTTTGACTCGTAATTATTTGACAGTTCAAAAGTAGTAAATTGTCTAATTGAAATAAATGTTTTTAATTTTGAAGCAGAGTTTAAAGATTCAGGTATTTCGGTTTAAAGAAATGTATTTCTTATAGCTTTTCGCCCCTTCGCGATTATTCTTCGTATCTGTTTCGGTAAATAAATAAAAACTCAAGGTCGTATAAGACCTGGGGGCCTACTCTAACTCAGCGAAAACGAAGATTCGCTGGAAATTCGGAACGTTTCCTTGTGAATTTTAGGGCGGTAAGGTTCAAACAATTGTTATATATGGATAGTTTAAGTACATCCCTTTACGTACAGAGCATCAAATCGCACCTTACCGCAATACGAAAAAAGTTATCGTCTACTCTCGGTCGCTCCGAAGTTTCGTTTCGGTGAGTTAGAGTAGGCCGTCTTCAATCTGTCTCCTCATTTAAATTTACAAAAAAAATATACAAATTCCTTCTCCTTTCAGGTGTGGTCTCTTTTAGGCCATGAGAATAAGCAATCGGAACCTATTTACGAAAACGAATCGAAACAGATCCGATGTCTAAACGCGCTGTCTCTCAACTGCTGCGCGTACAACCAGAGGACTGTGCTCATTGTCTGCGCTAAGTACTGTCAGATATATGACGCTGGTGAGTTTTGGAATAGAATTCTTCTTCTTCAGTCGATTGCTTAGTGCTCAGCCTCGTGATGTCCTCGACTTAACCTCTTCAATCTCACTCCGATTGTGGCCATCTGGCCTGCTGTTTGGGATAGAATAGAGATATGATTTTTAATTTTAGATCATAACTGGCTTCTGTCGGCGAATCGTTGGCTTTCAGTCTAAATCGGATGCAGCTGAGTACCAGTTTTTTACGTGGAGTTTCTTGCCCGTTCTTTTCCATAGGAATCTACGCTTTAGAACAGGCAAATAGCTTCAACTTTCTTTTCGACAGACTTTTTGACACATTAAAAGTGCCTGTAAATGGTCTAGTTGAAATAAATTATTTGAATTTTGAATTTTGGAGAGATTGCCTATCTGACCTCCACAACCCAGTTGCCAGGTAACACGATACCCCTTGGTAAGACTGGTTGTCAGACTTTCTGGCTTCTGACTACCCGTAACGACTGTCAAAGATCTACAAATGACAATCGGGACCAGCTAGGCAGATGATGACCTTTTTCCGTTTTACATAAAAAAAACCTGTAATCTGAAGTTTAACCATTACTCTACTAATCCTTACTTAATTCCCTATCCTTACTTGATTAAGCTATTAACTTAAGTTGGGATTAACGGTAAACAACATTTATGGGTAAGATTTTAGCTAATCCGTTGCTAACCAGCAGATTAAAAAATAATCGAACTTTATAAGTAAGATGGTTTTCAAAAGCTAATGTCTAAATTTCCAGGTGATTTCTCAGTCCTCTGTTCAATACAAGCGCCGTCCGGAGAGCGTTGGATGTCCGGAGACTTCCTGGCTCCGGACAGGGTTCTAGTCTGTTCCACTGAAGGCAAAGGATATTTGTATAGGCTGCCTGCCAAGTAAGTGAGGTTTTATTACTAATATAGTGTTATTTTATGTTTAAGCTAGCTTGTGTACTAATTTTATCAGTAAAGGGACTATATTTTTTGGGCTAATTATGGGGTAAATGATTTTAAATTGGGTAGTTGATATCGTTAACCAATAATTTGGTAGTTTAAATAATTAACCAAAATAAACGATAAAGTTGTGATGGGCCTAGTAAAGGCACCCGGATCTCGTGTACGAGTGAGCGGGTCCCAAACCTGGCAAGTACAACGACTTTACTAAAGTAAAATGTATTAAGTGTGCATCTTAGACACCACTGACTAACGGTGAAGGAAAACATCGTGAGGAAATCTGGACTAAAAAGTCTGAAATCTCCAATCCGTCTTAAGTAAGCGTGGTGATCAATGCTCATGCCTTCTCTGTATGAGAAGAGGCCTTTACCCTACAGTGGGATAGTAAATGAGCCGATGATGAAATAATTAGCCAAATAATTTGGAAAATAAGTGATTTCATTTGTATGTATTGCCATAAAAATATCTATGGGATAAGCGTGTTTTGACAGCTTATAAAAAGTATATCAATTGATCAGTAGAGGCAACTAACCATTTAATGAGACAAATAAATAGGGATCAAATCAGATCTTTGTATTCAGAAAACTAATAACAATGGCTTTTCTGAATTATTTATTTTTTCTGAAGACGAAATTATATAGTTTTAATCGGCTAGAAAATGTTATAAGGATTGTTTTACACTTCAACGGACGCTAACTATGCTAGTGTTTGCGATCTCAAGCGATAAAGAAAGTATTTCAATATTGATACTTTATTATTTTTAAGATTATATTTTTTAGTCAATGGGACATGAAGAGTGTCGCTTGTGTTTGCAAATGTCGTGTGAATGATATCTACTAAATGAATCGATCAAAATTTTTGTAATAACGAATTTGGTTTATTATTCGAACAAGCTTGAATGAGGTATTTGTACAATTGATTTTGAACCTAAATATTGTTGGCAGTTGGACTTTATTTCATTATCTATTGACGCAAAACTAGACTATAAATTTCATATAATTTTCAATGTCAAGCCAGTGTATAAAAATAGAACAGGTCCTCCTTAAACGTTCCTTAACTTAGCAAGAAGGTTATAAGGACCTCTAGGGTAGGTAGGAAGTCTAGGGCCTGTGGCCTGCGTGCAATGGGTAGCTCGCCGTCCGCTAAGGACCAAGCCCGGGTCGACGGCGCGTTGTGTACCACACGCACCTCAAAGAAATGTCAGCATAATTGAAGGAGCCAGTGTCTACGAGGGTTGCGGAATTTTTGGAAAGCATTACGGTGACCCTAGCACGCAAAGGAGAAAAGTAGGAACACGGAAGGGATCTAGTCAGAAAAAAAATTGTTCATCAATTTTACTTGAAATTGTAGTAGATGACTGAATCTTCAAGAAACAGATATCTCGTTCAAGCGTTCTTTCGAATAAAGACCTTATTTCTTTAAGCGTTTCGTTTCGATTGGCATGTCATTCGTTACAGTGTTATCATCATTAGATTTTCATTGGAGCACTATACGCCTATGTTATAGATGTTTATTTGGATATAATTGGGTTTTTTATAAACAATGTATTTGAAATAAAGTTTTCCGCTTTAGATCTCCTTGGCGCTTACTATCAAATACCTATCAACACCAAAAAGAGAAAAACAAAATTAAAAATATAATAAATGCCTCTTCGTACAAGAACATTTTGCTGACTTTGGGGTTTCTCAATAACGTCACTGTTTTGTAGTGGCATCCTTGTCTAAAGGTATGCTAGTGAAAGAGACAAACAGCAACGTTAAAACTAAGTGTTTTACTTTGATACAAAAATAAACTCGTTTTTTACCTAAACCATAATAATAATAGCCAGGCCAGTCTTTAATAGTGTAATTTGACACTCATTTCATATGAAAAAGTAATAATATAACATTGAAAAAAAAATGCATTGTTTATGAAAAACCAAAAAACCTCCGTCCACTTAAAACTAAATATATAAACTGCCAAATTGGCAAAGCTTTAACCGTAAGCTACACTTAAAGCTATAATATACGATAACATATGAAGATATAAACGTTTCTTTTATAGCAAACTGCGAGGACGGGCTATCAGTAGGTCAGCACATGTTTGTCTGTTTGTATGTATTTTGTATGTAGATAGAGTTATTTTGCTAGCACTTATGTAAGCTTGTTTAGTTTTTTTTTAGGGCGATAGAGTATTTTGAACATTTGACTGAAGGTTATGGTGTTATGCGTTGAAATCTCAGCTCAGATTTTAAATTTTTGGACTTGCTCCTAGGATATCATATCGGCGACTCTGTCCTTTTGAACTCTCTCTCTCTCTCTCTTTCCTTCCTACATCTCCCTCTGTACTTTATTAATAAAGAATAAATAAAATACGAAGTCTGAATGAGTTTGTGCTAATCAAATGTCGTTTGCTTATTTTTATATGGTAGAAATTTGCTGTGCAAAATCTTTGCAAATATTTTTAATAGTTAAAAATATATAGCTTCTAATATTATAGCCTTCAGTCTACAAAAACCTAAATGTATCTTGTATTTTTTTTTAGTTTTCTAATTTTATTTAGTTAAATAAATATTTGGTTTAAATAATATATTAGCGTTAGAGCGTATTAAATTAATTTGCCTTTGCACTATCATATTATATCCATCGTTTTGTTTTATGATTTAATTAAATGTATTTTTGAAGTAAGTTGAAATTAGGTGCGTAGTACTCGCAACCGGCTTTTATTAAAAATATGAAAGTTTTTTGTGAGTAAAATATATATATACACATATAATATAAAAAATGCCAAAAATAAATAAATATTTATCAATTATTGTTAAAGCAAGTACCGTCGTCTTCTTTTTAGTTTTTATAACATTAATTGTATTTTAATTTCGTTATGGTGTTTTTTGTCTTTGAAAAAGTCCCTCCTTTTTGTATTTTTTATGATATTAGGTATCGTGTGAATTCAAAATTTAAATGTCATTATCATATTCAAATTAGGCTGCAAGTTAGCACTTTTTGAACGTCAAATTTAATTTAAAAAGACAGCCCCGAAAGGCCCTTCACCACTATCTATGTATTTTCTGGGAAGAAGAGGCGCAACAAATTCCCCAGCAAAACATTTTATAAAGAATATTCCTTATGCCTGAACATGCAAAACAATTGAGTTCTGTTTAAATAATACTCGGGCTACTAGATTTTCCCCCTAAAATTAGACTTTTATAAAACAAAAGCCTCTCGTGTACGAGTGTGCGGGTTCGTAGTGTGAGTACCAATGTGACTTTTCTAAAGTCATATGTACTTTCTAAGTATATCTTAGACATCACTGACTAACGGTGAAGGCAAACATCGTGAGGAAACCTGGACTTGAAAAAGTCTGAAATCGCCAATCCGCCTTGAGCAAGCGTCGTGATCAATGCTCATGCCTTCTCTGTATGAGAAGAGGCCTGTGCCCAGCACTGTGACAATATATAGGCTGATGATGATGATGAAAACTAAAACATGTCAAATAAAATTTTATCGCCGCATGTAGAAAGACCATCACTTCAAAACGGCTCGACCGCTGAATGTCGTAACAAGATTTGTATAAAAGTAAATTTTCCAGGCAATCCACTGCGAAATGAGGAAATTTGGCTACTCCTAGCAAAGATAGGACTAGTCGCTATTTAACATTATTTTTGGCATGGTACCTAATATCATATGACTACAATTTTCAAATTTGTTGTTACTCCCTTAAAATATCCAATTTTTAACACCCTTCAGCAATATATAGAATGTTTACTAAGTAAGTTTTACTGATATGTTTTAGCTCCGTACCAGATCACAAAGGCTTCCACGGCCCAACAGTTGACCACGATAGTCCAGTACTGTTTGGGATACTTGCACATCCCGATAACAAGGTATGGTTGAGTTGTACTCAATTTTTAAATCCACTATTCCGTTCAAACTCATACATTCTTACACACTCACCTCCCATTATTTATACATTCGCCTGTTTAAAATTATTACATCTCATTTCCCCTTCATTTGTCACTCACTCTTAAATTTTCATAACTCACTATTTTTTATAAATACACCTAGCTCCAATTAAACTCACATTCATACATTCAAACCGATTATTTTTTTATTTCTTTTTAATGGCAGCTCGCAGTTCAACCTAGAAGGTTGTCAAATGCTTAACCGGGCTTGCCTGTGAAGTGCCTTAAATGAATTTAGGGCCGCCAGCCAGGGCTTAACTTACAAAACTAAGCGACTAAACGCTAAGGGCACCCCCTAGTGGGGTACGGGCCTCGGCTTAGGGCGTCGCTGGGGGAGGACAGCAAGGGACAGGCTGGATCAGAATATGTGATTATTATAATTGGGAATTTAAAAGCTATTAGCTCAGCTCGCGGGCTGGCTCGTCGAGCTAGATTCAAACCGATCACGATACATTTGTACACCACATAGGCTAATGGCCGCGTTCAATATAATCTATTTATCCGTTAATTTTCTTAATACAGTTAGAATTTTGACAAACAGTCCATACAAATAATGTAAAAAACCTATCTTTTATAAGCAAATCTAATAATTGATAGATTATTGAAAACAGCCGTAAAACAAAAGGCTTAGAATCAAAATATCTTGAGCATAAATATTTGGCCATTTGATTGGTCGAATCTAACTGTGAGTTTTGAGCCAGGTTCTATGATATGAACCTAATAATAGCTACGTATGCGTTTTCCGAATCTGTAACATCACATATTTTTTATACTATAAATATATTTATACCTGTAAATATATTTTTCTTTTTCTCTCCAGCTTCTATCGTGTCCCCCAGCCATGCGTTTCGTGATAACGTCAGTGGGGGGTAAACAGAGACGCTTGTTGCTGCGAGGAGACTCCGCCGGCGTGGTCTCCGTCTGGAATGTCGACGAAGCAGCTGTACCTACCCCAAATCATATGCCTTGTGAGTTATTTTTTCTTATTCTTAGGTCTTTTTTTTTGTATTAGTAAAAATGTCTCCATTATTCCATGCTAGTAGTTTAACTTGTATCATTACATGCATAAACCCTTTATTTTTTGGATGGGAAATCACTGACTAAAACCCATCCATGTTCCTTCCTCAGCACTTTGCGTTCCGGGGGCGGTAACTCTTTCGAAAATCCCGTTGCCATACATAATCCCTTAGACGTGGAACAATTTTAGTTGTCACGTGTGCAACAGCCACTTCAATTTATGTATTGCTAGCTTTCCGCCAGCGGCTTCGCCCGCATGTGCTATATGAATTCTCAGCCCGATCGGTTTAAAATTTACAAAATTTCATACAAACTTTCATCCCCTATTTTATCCTCTTGGGGGTAGAATTTATCAAAATTCTTAGCGGATGCCTACGTCATAACATCTACTTGCATGCCAAATTTCAGCCCGATCCCTCCAGTGGATTGGGGTGTGCGTTGATAGATCACTATGTCAGTCAGTCAGTCAGTCACCTTTGAGTTTTATATGTATTTAGATTTCACAATATATGTATAAGATCCATCACATCAACCTTATCTGTATGGAAGAGAACTCAAAATCGGTTGAATAAGTTGCGAAATGTGTTTGTAATTGTTCCTAATCTTAAATGATGTACAGATAATAATTACCTTGTTATCTGCCTACATGTGAACATACCGTATTTCTATATAAATACAGCTCTGTTGTTTGAAATTAGGGTCTTTGTTGGAGCGCCTGATCATAATGCTATAGCAACAACTTTGTAATGGCCTAATTAGCGCTAATGAGTTTTTAGTTTTTATGTATTGTATGTACCGTCGATCTATATAAAATAAAAGTCGATAAAACATTTACGCACTTTAAAGTGCAGGAATTTTATTCAGGATTTGCATTGTTTGCAGCGCACGCGCCGATTGTGATGACGAGTTTGGATATAGCGTGGGAGGACATGAACCCCAGTCCCGTCGGTATACTGGACCAGTTGAACCACCCTGAGGAACAAGGTTTGTTTTACATCAATATACTCTATTTTTAAAGAAAGAAAGAAAGATTTATTGACACAACAAGACATAAACAGAGGTTTCATTCGTGTCCCGAGAGAACTACTTCGTGCACCCGGAAACAAAGTTATCTATGACCGCCTCCAAGGTCTTCCTCCGTACTAAATTTCATCCAAATCGGTTCAGTTGCTTTACCGTGATAGCGTTACAAACAAACTCACTTTGCATTTATAATATTAGTAACGATATAGTCTATTCAGACATGCAGTTTATTGTAACACTTATAAGCAGCCACAATGCATTACTTATTCACTTATAAACATAAAAAAGAGCAAAATGAAATGAAAACAAAGAAAAATTAAAAAAAACAAGTTGCTCGTGTGTGACAATGGGGTTTCTTCTCAGCATTATGCTGGTTTGACCTAATTCAAGGACCAGCTCTGGTTTTCAGTGGAAACTCCAAACAACTAAAAACGGGTTACCGTTAAAGGTAACACATACATCCTCACAATCTATCGCATTTATAGTAGAACATGGTTTTTGTTACCAAATGTGTATTTGTTAATTTTTTTCGTTGTTTCAGAAATAAAACTAACAGCATCCATATATCTTTTGGCGGCTAACCGTCTGGTGGTGGGCAGAGAAGATGGCTCCATTGTAATCGTGAATGCAACTCACACAGTACAACTGCAACTGTTGCATGGCAACCATCAGCAACTTGATGGTGAGTTGTACTTAATTAAACCGATAAAATTTCTGTTTTGTAAGGTAAAAGTACAAAAAAGAAAGCTAAATTGTCCCCAAGTGCGGGCTAAATGATATAATTAAATAAAAAATACCTGACTTTTTCGGAAGAAATATTTCGATAATTAAACATCGACATTTAGCCCAACACTAGAGATATTCACCAAAATTCTCATCAAGTTACTATGCGGAAATTTAGAGTTTTAGTATCAATGCTGTTTGTCAAGCTACGCACGAACGCGAAGGGCTGAGGAAGGAACATGGATGGGTTTTAGTCAGTAAGAATCTGACACTCCTTCTTTCCCCACCCACGACGGAAGGAGTCATTTGATGATTTTCCTTCCAAAAAGGCCTACATAGGCCTATGTGGGGAGGCCTATGTAGAGAGGCCTATGTGGAGAGGCCTATGTGGAAAGGCCTATGTAGAGAGGCCTATGTGGGGAGGCCTATGTGGGAAGGCTTATGTGGGGAGGCCTATGTGGGGAGGCCTATGTGGGAAAGCCTATGTATGTGGGAAGGCCTATGTAGGAAGGTCTATGTGGGGAGGCCAGTGTGGGGAGGCCTATGTAGGAAAGCCTTTGTTGGGCAGGCTTGATGATGATGATGACTGCTTGTTAACAGATTGGCCGCCGCACCAGTTGCTGTTAGGTCACAATGGACGTGTGAACTGCTTGCTGTATCCTCATCATGTGCACCAAAGGTAAGTCATTACATCATGCAATTTTCACTTCTATTGTAAGGTCATAAGGTTTACTTTTCTGTTCTATTAATTTATAGTTTTTTTTACAATGTCATGCAATTTTCAACTCTATTATAAAGACTTACTAGGTTAACTTACTTACAATAGTTACTTACTGAGGTTTACGTTTCTGTTCTATTTTTAAAATCATTAAGTATAAATCATTTACGGATCAAAATATAAATGAAAAAAAAACTAAAAAAACACGCTTTTATTGCTGACCGAACTAAGAAGTAGAAAATAATTCAATTCAGAGTTTTTTACTCTGAATTGAATTACTGCGTGGGGTGCATTTTCCTATATTTTCATGACTCTCCTCTCATAAATGGTTGCCAATAGAATAGGTGTAATAATCAAAATATCAAGCACCCCACGCTTTTTACTCTGAATTGAATTATTTTCTACTTTTTAGTTCGGTCAGCAATAAAAGCGTGTTTTTTTAGTTTTTTTTAAACTATTATTTATTTTCCATTTTTTAGTTCGGTCAGCAATAAAATCGTGTTTTTTTAGTTTTTTTTTTCGGATTATTGCATTGTCATCAGCCCTTAACACGTGTGCAAAGTTTCAAGTTGATCAGACGTCTAGAAACCAGTGAAAATTAGGTCCAAAGATTCCGTTACATACATACATACAACCCGAGCTAATAAAAGCGTGTTAATATCTGACATTATATTCCAAGAGCCCATGAACCCCAGACCATCGTCATTTTATAAAACCTGAAAGTTTGTCAGCGCATGCTCCCAACACAGGTAAGAACGATGGACCATTATGAAGTTTGGGTTATGGTGGCTTTGGCTGGTACACGGTGTTAAAGTTGTGAAAAAAAAATAATTCTGCTTTCGAAAAATCACACTTTATAATTTGACGGAAGTAGAATATGGTCCATCGTTCTTACCTGTGTTGGGAGCATGCGCTGACAAACTTTCAGGTTTCATAAAATGACTAAGGTCTGGGGTTCATGGGCTTTTTTTTTTTTTTTTTTTTTTTTTTTTTTGTATGGCATCTCGCAGGTCAACCTAGAAGGTTGTCGACTGCTTAACCGGGCTTGCCTGTGAAGTGCCTTAAATAAATTTAGGGCCTCCAGCCAGGGCTTAACTTACAAAACTAAGCGACTACACGCTAAGGGCACCCCCTAGTGGGGTACGGGCCTCGGCTTAGGGCGTCGCTGGGGGAGGACAGCAAGGGACAGGCTGGATCAGAATAAATTTTGATTATTATAATCGGGAATTTTAAAGCTATTAGCTCAGCTCGCGGGCTGGCTCGTCGAGCTAGGGTCGGGAGGGCATGGACAAGGTCGTCGCGATGGACCTCGGCGGCGAGGTCGATACGAACGCGGTCTGTGTTTGTGTAGAGTGCTAGTGGACCTACTGCTCTCTTGGTAGAGGGTTATAGCGTCATCGGGTATGGTGAGAGTATGCCTCGGGCGGCGAATTTTACTGATCTGGGAGGGTGCGTATCCGGCGGCCGAGACGACCAGAGGGTTTGGATGTTTTTCGGCAGCATCAAAGTAATGCTTGGCGGCACGTTTCATGAACTGCTGGATGGTGGGCAGTTTGAGATCGAGATGGAGATTTTCGTTTCGTACGTAGAAAGGGGCCCCTGTGATTTTTCGTAAGAAACGGTTTTGGAGGGTCTGCATTCTATGGAGACGGTATGGCTTTGAGTGTGCGAACACAACGGAAGCATATGTCATAATGGGGCGGATGCACGTGGTGTAGATGCGCAATTTGCACTTGAGTGACAATTTGCTACGTGCATTTAACATACAGTGGAGGCGACTGAGAGCGAAGGCCGCTCGAGAGCGGGCAGACTTTATGTGCTCTCCGAAGTTGAGGTGACGATCAAGTATCACACCTAGGTATTTGGCTTGCTCTTTCCAAGGAATCGGCTTGTCAAACATGGTGATGGGACTGGGTAGGGGTGGATTTCGGCGCGGTCTCGAGAAGAGAACTGCCTGACTCTTGTCGGGATTTACCTCGATTCTCCATTTCTTAAACCACTTGCCTAGGGCGTTGGCGGCGATTTGGAGATTACGAGCTATGGCCACTGGGCTGGTGCCAGTGTAGTATATGGCCGTGTCGTCGGCAAATAGTGCTAATTGAGCCTTTTTGCTCTTTGGGATATCGCTAGTGAATAGCGTGAAGATGAGGGGGGATAGGACAGAGCCTTGAGGGACTCCTGCTTGTATGGGGTGGGGCGAGGATAGTGCTCCTTCGATGCGGTAGCGAAATGAGCGGTTCGACAAGAAGTCTCGAACGATGAGCACGAGACGGTCTGGCACGCCGAGTTGATATAGCTTGTATATTAAGCCATTGTGCCAGACTTTGTCGAAAGCTTTCGCTATGTCGAAGAATAGTATTCCCGTCATCATGTCCCGTCGTCGTTGGAAGCCAACACTTATATGTTCCACGATGCGGTGGACTTGTTGGATACAGGAATGTTGGGTTCGAAAACCGAATTGTTCATCGGGAATGAGACTCTTTGCTTCAGCGTAGTCTTTGAGACGCTTATAAATAAGCCTCTCGTAGATTTTACCGAATACATTGAGGAGACTGATGGGTCGGTAACTCGAGGGTTGCGACTTCGGTTTACCGGGTTTAGGGATACCGATAACGGTTGCCTCTTTCCATTCTTGTGGAAATAGGTTATGGCTCATGGCGCAATTGAAGATTGCGGTCATGAGCATTATGAGGGAGGCGGGCAGGATTTTAAAAACCCTATTTGTGATGCCGTCTGGGCCTGGGGCTTTACGGGGTTTGAGATTTCTGATGATTTCGAGTACTTCGTCCGAGGTGATGGGAGGAAGGGGATCATCAGGATCTTCAACGGGCGGTAAGGAGGACCTACGTTCGACTTCGGCGTCAACCTTGGAGAGATGAGCTTGGTCTGCTGGTTGGGAGCTTGGTGAGCATTGGGCCTCTAAACTGTCGGCTAGGCATTCAGCTTTATCCTCGTCGTCGAAGGCGACAGATTTATCAGGGCGGGTGAGAGGGGGTGTGAGAGCTACTTCATCGGATTTTAGTTTCCTCTGCAGCTGCCAGAAGGCCAGGTGGGTGGGCTCGAGTTCACTCAGCGTCTTGTCCCAGCGAGAGTTACGCATCTCCTCTATACGTTTCTTTACAGCACGCTGTAATCTACGCATATGAGATTTATTCGCATCGCAGGGAAAAGCGCTGTAGGCACGTACAGCTGCGTTCTTTTCGGTCACTAGGGCACGCACATCGTCCGGTAGTTTCCAGCGGTGGGCTCCCATCGCTGTAACTCTGCGTGAACATTTGTCCACGGAGGAGTGTACGTGCTCAGTGAACGAACCGATCGCGTCCGTCATGTCAGCGACTGAGACTATTTGGTCGGGGACGGAGTTTAGTCGAGGAGATGGGGAGTTTAGGCTTTCACTAAGTCTCCTCCAGTCTGTTACCACTCGGGTAGGAGTGGGTTGGTCTGGGTCAAGTGGTCCTGAGCGGGAAGCTAGTTCCATAATGACCGGACGATGATCTGAGTTAAGCTCGTGTAGCGTCTCAATCGATTGCAAACGGAGGTTTACATTTTTGAGTAGCGCTATGTCGAGAACATCAGGAAGGTGGTTCGGGTCGTGGGGGAAGTGAGTAGGATGCATCGGTGCGATGACATCGAAGTTCAGGGTGGTACAGAGATTAAACACGAGCCTGCCTCTAGTGGTGGTCGTGTTACTGTTCCATGCGGGGTGTTTGGCATTTAAGTCGCCAGCTATGATGACTGAGTTGCTCAGGCCAAGGAGGGCAGTGAAGTCATTCGTAAGGAGGGCTTTATCCTCGGAGGAGGAGGGAGGGAGGTAGGCTGAGACTATAGTGATTGGCTGATGGCCGGTCATGCCTAGCCGACAGATAGATACTTCTACTCGTGAGAGAGAAGGAGGATCTATGGTCGTGCAGTACAGGGACTTTTTGTAGTAAATGAGCGTGCCGCCTTTATGGCAACGGAACCTATCATTTCTAATCAGGCAGTAGTTTGCAACTTTCGGGTCGCGGTGGTGAGGCTTAAGAAATGTCTCTTGTACGAGAAGGATGTCGAGTCGATGATCGCGGAGGAATGTGGCTATCTCGTCGCGTTGACCGAGAAGTCCATCGGCGTTGAAGAAACCTAGCCTTAGGGATCGCGGTTTGACTCTACTATTTATTTCATCCATTTATGATCGGAAGTGGGGAAGATTCTTTACGGTCTGCGTTATGTCAGAGAACGCATGGAAAATAGAAAGGAGTTTAATAGGATCGCCTTTGCTGGCGATTATCTCCTTGGTCATAAGGTGGCCCCTTTCCGACGTGAATACGCTGAAGGTGCTCAATATTACGTTGAAGGGCTCAAACGTAAAATCGTCATTTCCAGTGGAAGCGGGACCCGGCGCGGGTACGGGAGTAGCCGCGGGTTTGTTAGCTGTAGCGGCCACTGTAGCTGGGGTCGCTAGGGTGGACTGGGTAAGCTGAGGTGCGGGGATGGGCTCAGCCATCAGAGCTTTGATGGCCGTTGATTGAGTGGGCCTCGAAACTGGGAAGGCTCTTTGATGGTTTAGAGCGTTCCAGGGGCAGGGACGTTGGGGGCTGAGACGCTCGGGGAGTTGAGCTGTTGGGATTCTAACAGAGGGGCTTTCTCTTTGCTGACGAGCGTTCGCACGCTTAGTCAGTTTGGGAGAGCTAGCTTTTGGGGCTTTAGGGCAGCCTCGGTAGTTAGCTGGGTGACCGGAGTTACCGCACAGTACACAGCTGGGAGGCTCTGTGCACAATGTGCGGTCTTTAGGGCGAGGGCAGTCACTTGTGCCGTGATCGCCTAAACACTTTACGCATCTAGGCGTGGCAAAGCAATTGCTTTGAGCGTGGCCATAGAGCTGACATCGGTGACACTGACCGATGATGCCTGACTTTTTTGGCTTTTCAATCGTAATGCCGGATAGGTGACATACGGATTTGATGCCGAAGATGGGGTGAGGGGTGGCCGCAGTAGGTTCACATATGGCTAGCACCATGTCGTAGGCGCTACCACCTCTGGCACGGTGCATCCTGTGAACCTGTATGGCTGGGACGTTTTGTGACTGAAGGTCACTTAGTATGTCCTGAGTAGGGATCTCTTTAGGGATCCTTCTAATTACTACTCTCAGGGGTTTTTCCTCAGAGAGGCTATAGGTGTGGAATGAGATATTCCTTGCTTTGAGCAGTTTTGTGAGCTCCCTGTAGTCATTTGAGGTGGGAACTAGAACTTTTATTCCGTGTTCCGTGGATCGAGCGCTGTTGTAGTTGATCTTGCGATCACTACATAGCTTGGACACTTCTGTCCATTTTGATTTGTCCTGTATATAGACAGGAGGAGGAGGTTTTGGCTTCCGTGTAGCCGAGGAGTTTGTAGGCTGCGTGCTGGGCACATTGCCTGATGCGGAGGCCTGAGTGGCAGCAGGCGAAGGAGGGCTAGGAATCGGGTCTAGAGATTGGGTTAGAGTCTCTGAAACGGCCTTTTTTGCCTTACTGGCTTTGGCAGACTTTCCCTTCTTTCGTTTTTTACCTCCGAGGACGAGGGTAAAATCATCGTCGGATGAGGTCTGAGACGAAGGAGAGTCCTCCACCGCAGAAGAAATTTGAGGTGAAGGGGATCGGGAGGGAGCAATGTCCATCGCCTCTTCGGCGGTGTCATTGAACGCAGGTGCGCTTTGCAGCTGCGATTTGGCTATTGTTCCGGGAACAATAGCCGAACGGACAATAGGCGATTTTTGAGAACCGCCCATTGTCTCGGCAACAATGGGTGCCGAAACAATAGCCGAGTTCTTAGAAGGCCTATCTAAGTTGCCAGGTGGCAGGGACGGCGACTCTGAGAAGTCGGGATCGACCGATTCCTGCGTCGGTTTCGGAGGCTGTCTGAAGGCGGCCAGCTTATCGCCATATTTGGCGAGTATTTCTGGGTCCTTGAGGAGGACCTCCATAACAAAATCGACTAGCGTGCCGCTAGCCATTTTACCGGGTTAAGGGAAACGGGACTAGTAAGAACCTATTTCCTAACTCCCCGGGTGGATTGGCCCGGGGATGTGTAACCCTCCCTGCCGGGTACAGGCAGGGAGGTGAGTACCTACTGGTGAGCCCTAAGCTTGTAACCGTTCGCCAGTCTTATTGTGCGAACGGGCCCTAGCCAGTCTAGTGCGAAGGGTGTGGACACACCCAACCGACACTAGGTGTGTAGCTGTGGAAGGAAGCCAGAGACTAGAGACGACTAGGAGATCCCCCAAGGCCGAAATTCTAGCTCCCGTCCAATTGACTGCCTCACCCTGAAGGGGATCGGCGGGTGTGATTGGGTCAACACCCCCTCGGCTTCGTTGGCACCGTAAGGTTTCCACCGAGGACCACGAAACTGTGGTTTTGCCCTGAAGGGGCCAAGTGAAGCTACACACGCGATAAAGAAACAGGCGATCAGCCACCGCCTTGAAAAAGGCAGCTTTTGATCAATGGGTGTAGTTGGCAGAGCAACTACAATGATCGTTACGGCTAGCGTAACGAAAACGATTGACGAGAGTCGTGTCGGGGCGTTATCGCGGACCGACACGTCCGTTCACGGCGAGCGTCAGGTAGCGAGTGGTTCATGGGCTCTTGGGCCATTAATGTTAGCATTATTTGCGCTTATGTAGCAAAATCCAGCAAAGAAATACAATGAAAATCACTTGTAATACTGGTATTGTACATATTTAAAATACTAGAAAAAAAAAATACCACAAATCTTGCGTCTTAACAAATAAAACTGAACCGATTTATGTAAACGTAATTTGGTATGGATCACTTGAACCCTGAAGAAGGACAGAGTACATTTTTTATTTTAATTCATCAAGTATTTTCTTCTACAACGACTGCAATACAAATTTCATGATATATATTTTTTTATTTCTACAGATATGACAAATCGCACCTAGTGTCTGGTGGTATAGATTTCGCGGTTTGTCTGTGGGATTTATTCAGTGGAGCGCTGCTGCATCGCTTCTGTGTGCACGCCGGTGAAATTACACAGTTAATTGTACCTCCACATAACTGCAGTGTGAGTATTTCTTGTCTATTTTTTATATATACATATTTTTTTTTTTTAATAAAACGTTGCCCCATACTAGGAATTGCTCCTGTGTCGTGGGTGCGTTTACAAACATTCAATCACACATGCACAAACACCCAGACCCGGAACAATTTTAGTTGTCCGTGCGGGAATCGAACCCGCGACACGCAGCGCAGCAACCAATTGCTCAGCCACTACGCCAAACGTGCCGTCAAATTTATTATACATATTTATTTATTTATTGTAACATTAAAAAGAACGGCCGAAGCCAAACAAGTATTTAATCAAATTGAATGACCAATCGGTAGTTCTTGTAATAATAACCATCAACAATATTGTACAACGGCGCATTTATGTCAATTTGAAGCTCTAAACATCATCATTCATAATTTTATTTATCTATGTAGGAAAATTAGAACTAAATAGGTTATTATTTTGTTTAATTTTTTCATGATATCAATTGAAATAGACTATAGTATCATATACAAAAACAATTCTATGATTATTGTAATCAATAATTTTTATTTTATTGTTGCAGCCTCGTATTCAGAAATGCATCTGTTCCGTCGCTTCGGACCACAGTGTTACATTGCTAAGTAAGTTTTGTTTAATTAACTTTAGTTTTGAAAAAATCGCAGTGGCTTACTGGTTAAGGCCTGCATCTCGTGACTTTTCTAAAGTTATATGAAAGTACATAAGCTATCTAATAAGCCTATCGGTGTATTGGACACCACTGACTAACGGTGAAGGAAAACATCGTGAGGCAACCTGGACTGGAAAGTTGAGTTGGAGTACGGAATATGGCCCAGGGGGACGGCCGTGACCCCAGATTTTTGAATTTAGGTCCAAGTTCACCATTAAGATAACGGTCCGATCAACTAAATAAAAACAGCTGTTTACCATTAATTCAGACTTCTATCATACGATGCATAACCTATCATTTGGGTTTTTATTCCTAAAACAGTTGATTTACCGAACCAGGGTTGAACAAGAAGTTGACAACACGAAAATTCGCGCTTCGTGGTTAAAAAATGTTTTTGTTTAACGGGCCGATTATAAAACCATCTTTCGGTGAACTTGGCCCTTGATGGTCTAATCCTAACAGACAGACATGTGTTGCTGGGGAGTTAGTTGCGCCAATTCTTCCTCCAAGCAATGACACATAGGAAGTGGTGAAAGGCGTTTTGGGGTCTGCCTTTTGACGTTCAAAAAGTGCTGATTTTCAGCGATTTTTGGTTTATTTTTATTTGGTTTTTAAAAAAAAAAAAATGGGTAGCAAAAATAATAGGTTGGCAGCTACAGTGAAGTAGCATTTTAAGTATAAAGTAGCAGCTTTAAATTGGGTTGTAAGCTTTGTTTAAATTTAAATTGGCAACGATTTTTTTGGTGTGGCAACTGAATTTATTGTTAGGCGACAACTTGACGGCGGATAAAAAAATCTAACCTAACCTCATTATTATTATTTTATTTATTTATTTATTGATCAAAAAGGCACATTTTAAGTTTATAACGTACATAACGTCCAACAAAACTATACACATAGTTTGTCTGTTGGATCAAAATTATTATTCTTTACTTACATCTAACATTATTTTTAATACCCCACCTATTATTTCATTGACCCTGTTTAATATATTTGCTATCTTATACTAGCAGCCATTATTTAGTTTTTATAGATCCTTGCCTTTTGCAGCTCATAAAAATATTTAATCGGTACCAAGTTATTTTTTTTGTAACCAAGTTAGTCGCCTAATAAGTAGTTGGTCGCCTCAAAAAATTACTAGCCTTTTTATTTCTTGTATTCTTCACTAGGTCTGACAGAACGTAAATGCGTGACCCTGGCTTCTCGACACCTGTTCCCCGTGGTGGCCATCAAGTGGAGGCCGGCTGATGACTTCATGGTGGTCGGGTGTAGCGACGGCACGGTGTTTGTATGGCAAATGGAGACGGGGCACGTTGATAGGGTGTTGCATGGTAAGTGGTAGAAGGTGGTAGAAAATTTAATCTATTTTTGTTTTTAGTGATTTTTTTGTTGGATGTCTTAACTAATATTGTAATTGTGAAAGTGAGTTTGTTTGTTACGCTCTCACGATAAAACTGCTCAACTGATTTGGTACTCTGATATTTGGGACTCTGAAGATGGTTATAGGTTTTTTATTCGGGTGCGTTATGTAGGTCCCTTGGGACGCGGGCGAAACCGCGGAAAACAGCTAGAGTTAATATAAAAAATATATAGTTTTGAGTATTGTAGGTAAGGTGGAGCGGAATTCTTCGTGTATAAAATCTGTTAGAGACAGAAAAAGCCTCGTCATATTACGGAGCCCTTAAAAATTGCTCACGAATACCGCGTTGAATATGCCACGGCCCCAGGTCGTCTGTTTTCCACTTCAGGATGAAAGCAATCTACCAGATCCTAACTTATATTGTACCTTATTCGAAAGTGAGATTGTTTGTAACGCTTTCACGGTAAAATGCTTGAACGGATTGACTTGAAATTTGGTTTCCAAATAGTTTGAACCCTGAATAAAGACATATAATAGTTTTTTATAGGATGCGGAAGTAGTTTCTTCGAGACGCGGGTGAAACCGCGGGAAACAGCTAGTATGTAATAAGCTATCACTTGTTTGCATCAGGTATGATAGCTGAGGAAGTATTATCAGCGTGTGATGAGGCTTTAGCTGATGACCTTGGGGGAGGGTCACTCTCCACTGGGTCTAGTGATGGCCTGGCCAATCCGGCTGTACACTTCTTTAGGTAAGATATTATCATCATAGGCCTAATATTGTCCTACTGCTGGGCAAAATGTGTAAAAAATATATCGTCTTACCGTCCGTCCGGCCTATTTATTGCCCCACTACTAGGCAAAGGCGTCTAACACAGTGAAGGCACGAGCATTAATCATCAAACTTCCTTTAGATGGATTAGTGATTACAGACTTTTTGTGTCTTTTAAGTCCACGTCCTGACAGTGGAGTTCAAGATGGATTTTGGAAAGTGTAAAAGACTTTCAAAAAGTCACATCGGTACTTGCCAGATTTTATCTTAATAGTTCAGAATAGTCCCCGTTGAGATTGATCGCCGTGACTAAAATTTGGTTGGTAAATTATTTCGTGGATTATATTTTAATTTAGCCGTGTATTGGAGTAAGATAATGAAATATTCTATCTAAACATCATCATCCACCTGCCCTTATCCCAATTTATTTGTGGTCGTCGCAACATGTTTTCTTCTTCCATACTTCTCTAGACGACATCTCACTAGTAACATCCTTTTAGCCTTATCATCTTTCACGCAATCCATCTATCGTAAGACTGGTTGTCAGACTTTCTGGCTTCTGACTACCCGTAACGACGTCAAAGATCTACAAATGACAGCCGGGACCAACTGCTTAACGTGCTTTCCGAGGCACGGAGGAGTCTCGCTATGACATAGATGGTCACCCATCCACGGACCGACCTCGCCAAGCGCAGCTTAACCTTTGATCGGTCGAACCGTGTGGCTGTTACTTAGCCGCGAGCTCCTCCAAGGTAGTAACGTAAGATATGAAAAATATTATTCTCATAATCACAGAGGTCTCCGCCACCGCAATCTGACAGCGATGCGCGCTGCGACACAGCGCGGCTTAGCAGCGCTGCAGCACAGCGGCCCGGCGGGCAACGCGGGCCCCCTAGCCGAGCCAGCCCGGGCGAGGAGGGCCCAGCTCACCGTGCAGGGCTTCAGGAGTAACCCTGCTGGTGAGTAGTTCTCTCAGGATACGAGCGAAGACACGTTTAACGGCTAGTTTTTACCCAACTACAAGGAAAGGGCTTTTCGCGCCTATCTTTGTTTGTAATAATTTTTTTTCTTATAATAATTGCTTGTTTTTTTACTCCAAACCTAACAGACAGATATGTGTTGCTGGGGAGTTTGTTGCGCCCCTTCTTCTTCTCAGCAATAACACATAGAAAGGGGTGAAGGGCAGGCGTTTTTGGGGCAGTTATCTGATTGTTCTTTTGACCAATGTCGAAACAAAAACATTTTATTTATTTTTTATGTCTCAGATCCTGAAAGCCACATCCTGTTCTTCGATATCGAAGGCCTGATAGTGGAACTCCTCAGTGAGGAGTATTCTGCCATGAGTCCTGCTAGTTTGGAGGTAAATATATTTTGTATAATATACACTCGCGATTTCGTACGTGTTTCAGGCAGTTTTTAATGACAACAGTGTTTAAAGAAACTTGCGTTATTATGTAGCCTAAGTAACTTTAAAGTATTATTCAGTCAAGTGTAGAGAAGAAATTTTTTCTACATCATAGAATCCTGCCTTAACTTGTCTGCCTCCGAAAAATCGGCCGTTTAAGTCGACCACAGCTTTGATAGCACTCTCAATTCTCTTTAATTCAATAAAAATTCTGACAGTCTCATCGGGCTGGAAAATTCCACCATTATCGGCACAAGCGTTTTTAAAACTAGCTTCATCGAAAGTGGTAATGTAAACCTATTGTATATTATAGTGAACTTTACGCATTTGTAAATTTGGTTCGGGGATAGATAGGGACGGCTAAGCTAATTTTAAATAGTTCGGGACGCGGGTGAAACTAGAATGTTTGTTGCAGGCCGCCGGTTTGATAACGAGCGAGTACATGAAGGTAGCGGCCCTGACGCAGTCTGCCAGCCCTGACGCCACCAAAAGAATATCAGGTGATTATTAAAAACCAACCTTATTTTTTCGCAGACAAGACTCATTTTTGAATGGAGAGGTAAACCCATTATAAAATGAGTTTAAACTCCAAAAGTTGAACTCCTTATGAGCTGTATGAATAATACTACACAAGCAGATTTAAACAAAAAAGAAAATCAAGATATCTAATGTGTTTTAAGTGGAGACCAGAGTTCTATATTAATCCTTTAATGTCAAAACACTGTTGATTAGACGCCCACTGTCGAGATAAAAAATAGTGTCGCACCCCCATTGGGGTTCAAGAACCCCCGGGGGTTTACCAGCTTGGGGTTCGTAAAATTTTTCGGGGTTCATATTATGTCATTATTTTACAAAATGTACAAAAAAATCCAAACTCTTTTTGCAGCTTATTCAACCGATTTGGGTTTTATTCTGTACAGATAAGGATGGTGTTGAAAGCAAAATAACGTTTACAATAACAAATATATTCTGCAAATGTTTTTGTCATGTCACCTTAGCAATATAGCTCAACATCGTTTGAACAAACGAACACAGGTTAAATTTTTTGTATAGAAATGTTTGTAACAACCGACAAAATTATGTTACTTTAAGATTGACGTTCTTTAAAAATCTGTTATCTTCTTAAAATTTTAATTGTAATATTTATATCACACATGCTTGCACTAACGGATAGATTTCTTTGGACGTGTCAAAGATAAGGCTGGAGATATGGAAAGGATATTAAAAGAAAAAGATAAACACGGTGGGTATATACTAAAGTAAGGTATTTCTTAAGACATCCAGGGGCCAGGGTTGCGGGATCTTTCAAAAGAGATACGGATAGGTTTTAGTCATTAATAGGAATATTAATTACTATTATTATTTATTTATTACTAGCTTCTGCCCGCGATTTAGTCGGCTTGGAATAGTGTTGCTCCGCTCCTATTGGTTTTAGCGTGATGATATATAGCCTATAGCCTTCCTCAATAAATAGGCTATCTAACACTGAAAGAAGTTTTCAAATCGTACCTGTAGTTCCTGAGATTAGCACGTTCAAACTAACAAACAAACAAACTCTTCAGCTTTATTATAATAGTATAGATTAATTACATTACATAATTAAAGAAAGCATTTATTTGAAACTCTGTAAAGTATGTTTGACGGCACGTTTCGCGTTGTGGCTGAGTAATTGGCTGCTACGCTGCGTGTCGCTAGTTCGATTCCCACACGAGACAACTAGCATTGATCCGGGTCTGGGTGATTGTGCTCGTGTAATGTATGTCTGTAAAACGCATTCAAGATACAGGAGTAATTCCTAGTGTGAGGTAAAGTTTATTTATTTTAGGAAAACCAACAGCTATACAAATAAAAACTAGTCTCTAGAATAGAAAACATGAAGCCAATTATAGGTTTCCACGGATAGTAATATAAAACACACTTATAGCTATTCAGCCATCTTATCCTAAATACTACAACTAACAAAAAAAAAAGAAATAAAATGCATTTAAAAGAAAATACCTGCAACTGTTTTTTTTATTAAGTTAGCAGTCCTTATGTCAAAGATAAAAAAAAATCTTTTCTTTTTTAATATTGAATCTCATTTTAACCGATCTTCTGTTACATTGATCGTAAGTGTAATCGGAGGTATTTTTAATCGAAATAATTTTTATAACTGTTCCGGATTTAGTGTCCTTATGAGCACTAAAATATAATGTAAATGTAAAATGGGGAATTTTTAACTGCTCCTCTATTTAGAAGTTTAAGCAAACAAAATTTCTCCACTAATAACCTACTGCATATCAAATAAATGACTGTAATACAAAATAACTACTTGATTACCTAAACATGTACTAAAAAATGTTTAAAAATCATCAAAATCTGATGGCTTTTTATCTAATTTTACAAACAATATTACTCACCGTAAAACAAAAATACTGATTTGCACACAAATTATTGCAATCTGGACTTTAGGGCACCCCGACTCGGACAGGTTAGGTTAGATGGGTCTATTCGCTCGCTTCGCTCGCTCACAAGACCCCGCCATCCCCTTCGTGGTTAGGTTAGGTTAGACGTCGACCAAGCCCACCCTCGACTGATAAATATGACTGATTAACTGGTGTTCCATTTAGAATGTTGAACCCTTGTTGTTGTGAATGAACCCATGTTCTTAAAAGTTTAATAGGTGTAGGATTTCAAAATGTTTTTCAAAATATTTTGTTGCACTCGAAGAATTATTAGATTTACTTTTAGTTAACAGATAGTCATTAAGTCAAACAGTTATACTTTAAAGATCTAACATTATAGTATAATTGATTTATGTGGTGAGCAAATTTAGTGTGCAATTCAGTATTTTTGGTGGTAATTTCGAATATTTTGATTGAAAAAAGGGATTTATAGTTAAAGTATTAAATACCACCCATGTAAAATGTCTTACAAATACATTTCTCAACAGGTATACTGGCTAAAATGAAGGAGGGTGCGGAGACGATGCAGACTAAATTGCAGGCGAAGGCCGAACAGCTGAAGGGCCATATTGAGGCTAAAGGTAGGTGCTCCACAGGTGCAGGGGTGCAGGCAGCCAGCTGATCTCCATCGTGACGTATTACAAACAAAAAAGTAGGGTTAGAAACCTGATGAATGAGAATGATCGCACGATTTATTTTTCTTACAAAAAATAATTACGTAACACTTTACAAAGAGCGGAATCGGCTAGATGACTCCATGCCCTCCCGACCCTAGCTCGACGAGCCAGCCCGCGAGCTGAGCTAATAGCTTTAAAATTCCCGATTATCATATATATTCTGATCCAGCCTGTCCCTTGCTGTCCTCCCCCAGCGACGCCCTAAGCCGAGGCCCGTACCCCACTAGGGGGTGCCCTTAGCGTGTAGTCGCTTAGTTTTGTAAGTTAGGCCCCGGCTTGAGGCCCTAAATTCATTTAAGGCACTTCACAGGCAAGCCCGGTTAAGCAGTCAAACCATCTAGGTTGACCTGCGAGATGTCATACAAAAAAAAAAATCGGCTAGATGACACTACCAATCAATTGACATACTTTTTATGAGTTTAGTGATTATGTATGGGATTAGCAAGCTGTGACGTCTTTTATTTGCCAACTCAATTCACAAAATATTTATCGATTCTAATTTTATAGTGAATTGAAAATTAGTTGTTTTATCACAGCTGAAATAAGGTGTTTTTCTTAGAATTAATTGATATTGATGAACCCATTTTTAAGCTATAAGCATAGCTTCTATCGCGGGCCTTGAGCGTGGAGACCGAATCCAGAAATTACGTAACCAAAAGAAAACCTAACACCCCCCACTCCGACCGGCACAGCGGTGATACTTTTTAGTTTTGCCATCTATCGATGAATAGCAGAACTTTTAATGACTTTTTGAAATATCACGCTTGTCTCTTTAGTTCAGCAACTCGCCTCTAGGTGGCATTGGTTGTATCGGCGTTATTTTTTTTTATTTAATTATAATTGCATAAGTTGATAAAAAATGCTATGCAATAGCTTTACCGCGGCAGTCCCCGAGTGCCACACGTCTTTTTTAAATTTAAGATTCAGTGAATTAACCATTCTAAAATGATGGCGCGGGAATTCTACGTCACGCGCCCTTTATAACTTTATACTCCTAAAGCTTTCCAGTGCGAGTGTGGGTACTGCGTTTGCCTTCGGATTTCAGACTTCAGAGCGGGCGTCATGCCGTTTACTGTCACGGCGTCACCCTGAGGCGCGAGAGAGACTGTGACACTTTTTCGTTACGTGATTAATTGTATCAGTCATCTCCACCTCCAGTAGCATTAAGGAATTTCGTATATACAAACCAGCTATTTCCCCTTGCTTCACTCGCATCCTGAGCAAATTTGCACGTCCCCATAAAAAATATCGTATATCCTTTCCCAGGGTCCAAGCTATTTCCAAATCAAATTTTATCCGAATCGATTTTGCCGTTTTACTTTAAAAGTGTAATAAAATGATTCTGATATTTATAATGATACCAGCTTTTACGCGTGGTTAACTCGCGCCCGGAGGGAACTACTTAACGCATCTGGCTAAGGAGCATCTAATAACCGCCTTCAGGGTCCCATCTATCTCCGTAGGTACTTAATTTCAACCGAATCGGTTCGGCCGATTTACAGTGAAAGCCAAACAAACAAACTCACTTTTGCATTAATAATATTATTTAGGATTAGCTTTATACAAATCAAATTTAACAACACGACAAGGCTAATCAAGTTCTCAACAATACGCCCTGTTATTGGCTGATTGGCTTAAATTCCAACTGCTAAACCTTTAGTTTAATCTATCTTATTATGAGGATAAATTGGTCAGCTTTATCTAAACCCTTTAAGTAATTGACGCATAAATTCTACAACATTTACCATAAACTAAATGATAAGTAATGAAATAGTTGGTATGTCCATTCTATTCTGTCTCTAGAAGACGCAAGTATGTGTATTTTACTGGACGTTCGAAAGAGATACCGCGCCCCCGGAATACAAAGGGCTGAGGAAGGAACACGGATGGGTTTTAGTCAGTAAGAGTCTGACACTCCCACCCGCCCAAACCACGGCGGGAGGGATCATTTTATGATTTCCCATCCGAAAAAATTATGTGTTTTGCGTGTGAAATATGAGTGCAGTACATCTAAGTCCCGCTTCACCGTATTGGCACTAGGCATCAATCGAAAGCGAGAAAAAATATTATTATGCTTTTTTGAGCTGCAATAAGCACTAAATTGTTTCATGCCCTATTTTACCCAATAGGGAATGAATTTAGAAAAATCCTTTCTTAATGCACACTTACGTGATATAAGAGGCAGTCAAGCAAAATTTCATACTTCTAGAACCAGCGGTTTCAGCTGTGCCTTGTTAGATCAGTCAGCCGGTCAGTTTCGTCTTTTGTAGACTAGCTTTCCGCCAGCGACTTCGCCCGCATGGGCTATACGAATTTAAATTATAAATGACAGAGTTTCATACAAACTTTGCCCCCTTTTTCACCCACTTAGGGATAGAATTTCGGAAAATCCTTTCTTATCGGATGCCTAAGTCATCATACAAAGAACGTTTCAGGTCTCTACGATCAGCGGTTTAGGCTGCGCGTTGATCCGTCAGTCATTCAGGACAAAGCATTTTATATGTATAGATAGAAGATATATTTAACGCGATATCCACATTATTTCTAACGAGCTTTCCGTCTGCGGCTGCAGGACATTTTTTTTCACCTTGGGTTACATTATTCAAGTTTTAGTAAGAATCCCTAAATATTTCTGGAAATAAAAATAGCCTATAACACTTCGTAAAGATGTAGCTTTCTAACGGTGAAAGAATTTTTAAAATCGGTCCAGTAGTTTTTGAGTCAAAACTCTACAAACAAACAAATCTTTCCTCTTTATAATATTAGTATAGATGTCAAACAACAAACGTACCTTAAAGGTATTCGCCTACGTACTAGTTACCTAGGCAATCTAGGTATCTATTATAATAGCTAGGCTAGACTTGTCTAGGCGTGGTCGTCAGCCTTGTATTATTGTTACAACCGGTTTACCCACGTTAACGTGTGTGTTGCGGTGCAAGTGGGAAACGGACGTTTTGGAAAATGACCGAGTTATTTGTGTGATGTTTAATGGATTGTTTAGAGTAAAATTGAGTTTTGATTTAAAATTGCGCTGGGTTCTCGTGGTTAGCCTGTTGATTAATATAAAAAATTAAAATATAATCAGCTATAATAAACTTATAATATAAAATTAATATAGCTGATTATATTAATTTTATATTGCAAGTTTAATAAAATAAATTGGAGACATTTTTAATTTGAATAACACAAAAGAAAGAAAAAAAAAATAATAAAATATTTTAAATTATGATAATCATAGTCTTACTGCAACATGAATTTACTGTACCACAGTTTAGTAACTCAATTTTGATTTAAGCGTACAATCGGTCAGCTATCTATATGATCATTGAATTATTGAAACATGAATGTAAATTACTTCTTATATTGTGCACTAGCTTCTGCCAGCGACTTTGTCCACGTGGAATAGTGGTGCTCCGCTCCTATTGGTCTTAGCGTGATGATATATAGCCTATAACCTTCCTCGATAAATAGACTGAAAGAATTATTTAAATCGGACCAGCGGTTCCTGAGATTAGCGCGTTTAAACAAAATGACAACATTTCCCTTCACTGCTCTGCTCCTATTGATTGTAGCGTGATGAAAAGTATACTATAACCATCTCAGGAGTATGAAAAATAATTGTACCAAGTTTCGTTTAAATCCGTCGAGTAGTTTTTGTTTCTATAGAGTTTATACAGACAGACAGACAGACAGACAGACAGACAAAAATTTTACTGATTGCATTTTTGGCATCAGTATCGATCCCTAATCACCCCCTGATAGTTATTTTGGAAATATATTTCATGTACAAAATTGACCTCTCTACAGATTTATTATAAGTATAGAAGATAGATATAGATAATATTAAAAAAAAACACTACCCCCTTCTAGGAATTTCTCCCGTGTCGTGGGTGCGTTTACAAACATACATTACACATGCACAAACACCTAGACCCGGATCAATTTTAGTTGTCCCGTGCGGGAATTAAACCCGCGACACGTAGCGCAGTAGCCAATTGCTCAGCCACTACGCCAAACGTGTCATTTCACGTTTGGTGTTTATAGGGCAACTAGAATTATTCCGGGTCTGGGTGTTTGTGTATGTGTAATGTGTATTTGTATACGCACCCACGATCATCATCATCTGCCTAGCCCTTTCCCAACTATTTTGGGGTCGGCTTCCAGTCTAAACCGGATGCAATCGAGTACCAGTGTTTTTCATGGAATGACTGCCTATCTGACATCCACAACCAAGTTACCGGACAACACGATACCCCATGGTACGACTGGTTGTCAGACTTTTTGGCTTCTGCCTACCCGTAAGGACTGGCAAAGATCTACAAGTGACAGCCGGGACCAACAGCTTAACGTGCTTTCCGAGGCACGGAGGAGTTTCGTTATGACATAGATGGTCACCCATCCACGGACCGACCGCGCCTAGCGTAGCGTACCTTTGATCGATTGACCCGTGCGGCTATCACTTAGCTACAAAGTCCTCATACGCACTCACGTTATAGGAAAAATTCTTAACTTGAAAGGGTATGAAAAAAAAAAAAAAAATCAGTGACAGAAAAAGGTATGGCGGTAGGCTTTACTGCAAGTGAGACCTCGGCCCGTTTGTCAATTTATAAAAGCACAGGTTTATTTATAGAGGAAGTGCAAATATATACAGTATGCAAATTGTATATGCGTAAAGAGGTCTTGTTTATTCATTCTGCACGGTCCCCAAGGTGATCTACATTCATAAATTATTTCGTCCAAATGATACTTTGTGACATACAGTCGGGTATGACGTCAAGCTTGACCAACTTGCTTGATGTTGGAACAACAGTGAATTTGACAGTCACGGTAGACGGTAGACGACACGGCTGATGATTGTGGTGGTATTCTACCTAGCAAAATCCATAAATAACACACAATATAAATTCGACTAAAAAGGAAGTCACTAGTGAGAAGGGGCCGTGTATTAATCACGTGTTTTTGCCCCCTCCCCCCCTATATCACGTGTATTTTTTAGTATCATCTAAAAAATATACACGTGATATATTACTGTACCTCCCCCTTGTGATATTTCGTGGATTTTGTATGGACCCCCCCCCCCTTTCGAGCCTCACGTGATTAATGGACAACCCCGAAGAAGTCAGATAGAGAAGACATACATGCGAAGATGATAATACCCGTCACATACTCAGACGTATACGCACCATGCACATAAACAAGGCGTGACGATTTACGCGAGCTTCATGCCGTTTACCATCACGGCAGTCGAGTCTGTCTAAGCCTCAAGGCGCACCAATTATAATATATTGTTCACGTCAAAAACAAGTGACATCAATTTGTCAAAACCTCTTGCTGGATAGGAGGAGGATGTTAAGGCGCGTTTGGCACGGTCAGTCCGTGGATGGGTGACCATCTCCGTTATACCGAGACTCCTTTGTGCCTCGAAACCACGTAAAGCCGTTGGTTGTCATTTGTAGATCTTTGACAGTCGTTACGGAAGCCAGAAAGTCTTACCAAGTGTTATCCTGTTACCCGGTTATTGGGTTGTGCAGGTCAGATAGGCAGTCGCTCCATGTAAAACACCGGTACTCAGCTATATCCAGTACGACTGGAAGCCGACCCTAATATAGTTAGGAAAAAGCTAGGCAGATGATGATCTTGATGGATTCTCAATTACTTACCGAACATGCTCGCCAACCTTCCCTCCCGTATGTCACGACCAACAAAAGCCTACGCCCTCACCAAGGCAGTCTAGATATCAAGTAACTCGTTTACAAAACACTATAAATGTAAGTGGCTCTTATTACTAGTCCCTTAAAGGTCATAATGACCTGCCAATCTGATCAGGGCTTGGCGAAATATCCAAAATACCTTCTTTGTTCGTCGTGGTATTTTGAACGAGATTAAAAGTTCAGGAAGTGGTTTTTATGAGGATTAAGTGGCGTGGTTAATGTTTTTATTGCTTACTGTGGACTCCTGTGAAATCTTTAGTAAAGAGTGCAATTATTTTTGTGGTAGCTACGCTTTTTTTTTCGGATGGGAAATCCTAAAATGATCACCCCTCCCGCAGTGGGTGGGGCGGAAGGGAGTGTCAGACTCTTACTGACTAAAACCCATCCATGTTCCTTCCTCAGCCCTTTGTATTCCGAGGAGGCGGTAACTCTTTCGAACGTCCCGTGGTTGATTGCTACGCTGAGGTTAGCTAGATTATATAATAACTAGCTGTTTGCCGCGGTTTCACTCGCATCCTGAGGGAACTACTTCGCGCACCCAGATAAAAATTATCCTATGTGTTAGTCCAGATAATAAACTATGTTTGTACCAAATTTCATCAAAATCCATTCAGTGGTTTTTGCGTGAAAGAGTAATAAATATACATATACATACGTACGTACATCGTCACGAACTTCGCATTTATAATATTAGTAGAAGAAACGCGTCAACTTTTGTGAGTCATAGGCGAATGTTGATCATCTGTTTGGTCTCATTATCAATCTATTTGATGTTAGTCTACCGTTGGACACAGGCCTTTTTTCGGGAAATCATCAAATGACCCAGCCCGCCTTAGGAAAGGCAGGAGGTGATGTCAGACTCTTCTAAATCCCATCCATGTTCCTTCCCTTTATATGCCAGGGGCGCGGTAACTCTTTCGAACATCCCACCGCGTTGGACATAGGCCTAAGGCGTGCCATGTCGACTGGTCAACAACATGAAAAGTTTTAGTTTTAAAAAAAAAAAAAAACTTAAATGAAAGGAGTATTTATTTTTTTATTTTCTGAAGAAAGTCTTTCAATTTTAGGCGTCCTTTGAAGTCACATTTCTTATGCCAGGTATCTTCGTTGGCCTATTTAATATCCCACTGTTGGGTAAATGTTTCCCTTGTACAGAGAAGGCATGAGCATCGATCACCACGCTTGTTCAAGGCGGATTGGCGATTTCAAACTTTTTAGTCGGGGGTCTTTACGATGTTTTCCTTTACCGTTAGTCAGTGTTGTCTTAGATACACTTAGGAAAGTACATTATGACTTTAGGACAGTCACATTGGGACTTGCCAGGTTTCGATCCCGCACCCTCGTAAACGAGATGCAGGCGTCTTAACTACTAAGACTCAGGAACTACCATACCAGCAAATAATATTATTTTATGTGACTTTGTTATTGGATCTTCTTATCGTGTGGGCTGCCAGTTTTACTAACCTAACAAGCCCTAGTGTCAGAGTTTTCTCAAATCCGCCTAACGGCCTCTGTCATGGAATTATAACAACGACTGCTATCAAGGTAGCAGCCGGGGACGACGGCTTAGCGTGCCCTCCCAGGCACGGGGGTATAACACCACCAAAGTCCTGACTCCGGGCTGCTTTTCGTGAAATTTTCCAAAATACATAAAGCGATTTCATTTATTTAGAGACCTCTAGACCAATGAGCAATGAGGTGAATGAATTTATTAAAAACGAAATAGTGTTTAAAAAAACTATAATTAAAGGTAACAAAAAATCTGATAGCGTTTATAAAACTATCGTCAAAGCTAAAGACAAGATGCTAAATATAATTTGAATGTTAAACATCTATTGTTGATGACGATGACCAATACTTGTGCCTTCTTCTACAAAAAGGGGGGATAGAGGTTGTAAGGCACTGTCATCACTTCGCATACCAATAAAGTTATGTTACAATTTATTTACGTCAATTTACATTATGACTGTCGGATTATGAACCATAAGTAATCAGTTTGAATAGATTCGTTTAGAATTTAGATTATAGTTACCGGTTTGTCATAATTTATACTTCGACTTGCTGGATTATCATATTATCACGCCTGTACGCCCTGAATGCATAAGCAGAAGTGTATTTAACGCATTCCAACTGTTTTCAGCTGGCTCATTCCTTATACGCAGGAACTGCGTTACGACCCTGATAAAAACTATCCTAATTCCATCTTCAGGTCTCAATATATCTCCACACCAAAGTTGATCTAATTAGGTTATTCCTTGACATCTTGGACATCACTGACTAACGGTGAAGGAAAACATCTCGATGAAATCTGGACTAAAAGTCAGAAATCGCTAATCCACCTTGAGCAAGCGTGGTTATCAATGCTCATGTCTTCTCTGTGTGAGAAGAGGACTTAACTCAACAATGGAATAGTAAATGATGATGAGGTTAAGCAACCCGTTCTATCGGGTCATAACAGGCAGACAGACAGGGTTTATTTCAGAATTTTATTTATTATTAGTGGTAAGCTGTTTCCGCTGATTGTCTCCTTGAGACCGTGCAACTAGTACTTGAAGTTTCGTAAGAGTCATCAAAGGCCTGTACCTGTTCGAGGTAAGACTTATTGATTTTGGGAGTTACATGTCCTTCATAAGGTGGTTTAAATTTTTCTCCACACCAAATTTCATCTTAGTAGGTTCAGCAGTAACAGACAGACAGTAGTATAACTCAGAGCCTATGCATACCGCGTATTTTCTCTTGTCGTTACAAGTCTGAAATTAATTTTGTATGTATATTTAAGTAAGGATTGTTACTGGTTGATTCTTATCATTTCTGTCGGTTGACATTGTTGTTTCTTGTTATAAAGATTTTGAGTCGAAATGTTTAAAAAAAAAACTGGTACTCAGCTGCATCCAGTTTAGACTGGAAGCCAGCCCCAACATAGTTGGGAAAAGGCTAGGCAGATGATGATGATGTTTTGAAATTTGGTAAGTGTTCAGCAACTTGTATTGTCATCTCACTTATATTGTGCTATCTCTATGCAAAGTATTGAAGTTCTAAAGGTTAAAAGGAGTTCTAAATCAAATCACATAGGGTTTGTTTTGTAAAAACGTGTTTATTTACACTTTGGCAGTGATGGCATGTTTTATTTACTTTTATTTACAAAGAGAGTTACTATATGAGACCTTAGTTCGTTTGAGCATGTTTCTTTCCATTTTGAGCGGTGGTGTTGCAATCAAACCCCTGCCAACTGACCTGGCAACACTGACGACATAAAAACACACCACCAGTGTTACCAGAAACAACCGGCATAGGGATTACCAAAAACAGTTGTTAGAAAAATAACAGTTATTTTTTAAAGAACTGTTGTTTTTGAAATAACGGTTTTTAGTAGCTGTTGTTGATTTACCAGCCGTGGAGGCCAAGGCCGTGGGCGGCGTAGGGAGCAGCGATGCCATAGGGGGCGGCAATGCCGTAGGGGGCGGCAGCGATGCCGTAGGGAGCAGCGATTCCGTAAGGAGCAGCTAATCCGGCACGGGCAGCGACGACTCCGCTCACGGCAGCGGCGTGGGACTGGGCAGCGGCGACGGCATTCTGGTTAGCGGCAAGGCTTCCCCAGTAGGCGTTCTCGTGGATGTCTCGGTTGGCTTCAGCAACTTGACGGACTGCCTCGGTGTTGAACTGAACAGCGGCTTCAGCAGCACGCGCCTGGCCCTCGCCGATGGCGCGGGCGTGGTCTTGGGCGGCGACTGTCGCGTCGATAGCGGCAGCCTGGGCATCACCGGCGTTGACCCCATAGACTAGGGGGCTGATGACGCTGGCGGAGGCATAGCCGAGGATGGCGACGAAAGCGATCTGCGAAAGGAAGGGAGAAAGTTTTAAAAATCTGTTTTTTGTCGTTATTTTTTTGGGGTGTCTGGAATTGTACAAATGATAGTTTTATGTCTGATATTTAAGGTGGGAATTAATTACTCATTGATGATTTTGCTTATGTATTAAGGCGTAAATCGCGACAATATAAATATAGGTATACTTGTATAATAAGTGTCTATTGATCTCATTAAGTCTCACTAATCAGTGTTATATGCAACCAATAAAAACGTAACCAGTTAAATAACAGCACAAATTTCGATACCATCTAATAAACAAACACATGTTAATTACGTTATCAGCTGATTATTAACAAGATACGTAAACAGCAATGAAGATATAATTAGTTAAACAAACAAACCGTGAAATCATTAGCATTAGATATCGTTTCGTTACATAGCGTTAAGGATTTCATGCGGATTAGGAAATAACTGTTTATAATAACTCAATGTGCACTTCCGTTATTTAAGTTATCTGTTACAGTAACTAGTCTATACTAATATAATAAAGCTGAAGAGTTTGTTTGTTTGAACGCGCTAATCTCAGGAACTATTGGACCGATTTAAAAAAATCATTCAGTGTTAGATAGCCCATTTATCAAGGAAGGCTATAGAATGTTTCAAAATCGAGGGTTAAAGTTAGCGATAGCCCAAAGTTACTATTCCACGCGGACGAAGTCGCGGGCAGTAGCTAGTTAACGATATAATAACTGGTATAATAACTGGTTTTGGTCTTTTATTTACGTTGTTGATGGGCCATCGTCACCATGTAATGAAGTGATGCAGCTGAGTACCAGTGTTTTACATGGAGCGACTGCCTCTCATCTGACCTCCACAACCGAGTTACCGGGTAACACGATACTCGGTGAGACTGGCTGTCAGACTCTTTGGCTTCATCTGTAATGACTGTCAAAGAGCTACAAATGACAGCCGAGACCAACAGCTTTACGTGCTTTCCGAGGCACGGAGGAGTCTCGCTATGACAGAGATGGTCGATGGCCGACCGCGCCCAGCGTAGTTTAATATTAGATCGATCGATCCGTGCGGCTGTTACTTAGCCACCAGCTCCTCGACACTCAATTTAATACAGTAGCTTCTAAATTATCACGTGGCATTGCATACTTCCCGTTTTTTGCTAGGACGAATAATGTCGGTACTTAGTATTTCTTTTTCATTACCATATTGGTAATTAAAAACTTAATTGCTGTTAGCGAGTAACGAAATTAGCCGAAAAAATTGTTATGACAAAATTCTATTAGCATTGGTGTAGTAGACGGGCGATGTTGCGCGACTGTTGCGCAATGTAAGTCTGATTAATTTTTAATCTGCTGCTTAGCTATGGATTACCAAAAATCTCACTCATAAATGCTGTTTAGCGTCAATACGAACTTTAGTGACTTAATCCTGGATTACGAAGTTAAGTAAGGATTAGGTGAGAAATGGTTAAACTTCAGATAATAGGTTTTTTATAAGTAAGACGGTAATTGTTCCATGTTAGAGGCCGTCAGTCGGATTTGAGAAAACTAACACTAGGGCTTGTTAGGTTAGTAAATCTGCAGCTCACACAATATGAAGAAGAAACCTAATTGTAGGAGACATTACAATAAAATTAATGCTTGATGACAGATTGGCCGATGATGTCAATATTTTATTGATAGGCTGGGATAGATAGATTCGGGAGACAGAACAAGCACTAAGGCACAATTTGCTAGCGACGTATGTCCAGAAAATAATGGTGAAGTTGAAGGAGATATTATGGAAACCTTAGATCAAAAATAATTTTAAAAGGTTTAATTAGATCAAGAGTTTAAAAATTTCGCGTTATTTTCCCAGTGTTAGGATTTCGGCCTCAAGAGCGAGTCAATAAAAACTCAATCTATCTATCAAACATCAAATCTAGATTGAATTGTTGTTCAACTGTCGAACAACCCATTAATCAAATCCGAACATTAACAAGTATTTTACTGTCAAAACGTCAATTTCAATTGTGGACCTGTCAAACAGTAGCAACATAAACGAGCACAGTTATTTGACGTTTTAGAGACGTCAAATCACTCATTTTATCTTTGGTTTATCAAGTCGCCTTTTGCGTACTTTCTTTGCGTTTAATTATCTGTTCAATTTGATACATGACACTACAATCTATTGACGCTCTTTTTATGGGCTGTCAAAACTCGATTCTCCAATAGATTTCGTATGGCAATATGTGCAAGTGAAGACACTTATTTTCAAAGTCAATTGGCTAATTATTTATTGATCTCAAAGCAATAAAATTTTACAGTACATCTACACTAATATTATAAAGAGGAAAACTTTGTTTGTTTGTAATGAATAGGCTCAAAAACTACTGGACCGATTTAAAAAAATCTTTCACCATTCGAAAGTTACATTATCCACGAGTAACATAGGCTATATTTATTTCTAGAAATAACTAGGGATCCCTACTAAAACTTGAATAAAGTAACCCAAAGTGTAAAAAAAATGTCCACGCGGGCGAAGCCGCGGACGGAAAGCTAGTTCAAAATAAACTCAAATGTATTTAGAGAGTCGAGGCTTGGAATTATTAGCTATTGGTATCATCGAACCAATTACTTTGCGGAATTCCAACGTCCACATTAGTGTCTGCATATTAATGCTGATCATTAGATCATAAACAAAGCCAGCAACTTTTTTTGTAGCCTAACTGTTGTCAGTCGGTTGCGTTCCTTTTCACTCAGCATTTAAGTTTTGTAATACCACTTAATGTTAATTCTGACTAATCGGTTAACAGGATCTACGCAACGTTACTTTGTTATTGTGTAAATTGTGGTTTATTTGGTTATCGTATGTTCTAGTTTACGTATGCAAGTGATGTTTCTACGTAGCGTTTTGACTTTTAAATAGTTTCTTGTAAAACGGTGCCTAGGTTTACTTAAATCTCAAGTCTTTAAATCTAATTGTTTACTTGTCTTTGTTAAGATTTCACGGTAAAATTTGTGGACTGATTTAAATGAAATTTGGTATATAGATAGATGGGAATCTGGAGCAGGTTGCAGGCTTTTATCCGGGTGATTGCAGTAATTCCACTGAGACGCGGCTAGAAGCTAGTTTGTAAAATATAAATGTACTTAGGTTTAAAGTGCAATTCTATTGTCCATTATCAGTCTAAAATATATAGCTCTAAAATCTTTAAAATAATAATTATGTATCTCCTCCATCTTTGAACAAGATAACCTACATATAAACAGGTTCAAAACCGAACCCTAATTTATAAATAGCCTAAAACCTAAACTCAATTTACAATTATAATATCGCAATAAACCCTATCTTACATTTCTAGCCCACGGCAACGCCTTCAAATATTTTAGACAAATATTTCACAATCCGCCATGTTGGAACAATAAGTGACAGTTTTGGCTGTATGGTTTCTGAAATTGGCCTAAAATTTTCACTATGGAAGGATTTAAATTTGGAATACATTTTGTGCGTTAAAATATAAACGTTTGACTCAAAAAGCTGATTCCTTTGTATACATCTGTTTCTTTAATTGTTTTGTATAGCGTCCATAGCAAAAAATTGTCTTTCTATTCTAAGGTCTCTAACCACAGATCATGAACATGATGGCAACTATATTGCGAAAGTAACTCGGTCTGTTCATGAACCGATTTAGAGATTTGACATAGAGAATTAGAGATAGACTGAAAGCTAGAGAAGGAGGAAGGAGTATGATCCTTGCAAGAAGATAGCCATATGCTATGATGACCTGGGGGAGAGCAAATTCTAATATCAAAAATATATTTTAGCATGTGTAGGAAAATGGCGCTGCTACCGATCAGCTGTTTAAACAATTCACCGCGACCTTTACGAACCGAAATTAACAAAACAATCCATACTGACAGCGCGCCTTATTCATAATATCATAACAATAGTGATGTGCCAGCGTTCTGAATTACAATGAGAGACCTTGACACCGCGTTTCGTTATGACACGTGCTTGTAGTGACTACTAAATTGGATGCGTTCGAAGCGTTTTGTTGTTGCGTAATGGTTGCAATTATAAGGACGAGCATATAATAGTGAACGATCTTATTGTAAAACAACTTTAGATTAATACGAGCTAAGAGATTGCAGGAACTAAAAGTTTGGAAGGTTTGAAAAGAGAAGTGAAAGATTTTTGTGTATCCGTTTTTAGCACGGAATACACCGTTTTTGAAAAGCTCACATATAGAGCAAATTTTAAAATAAGATGAAGCACATAAGTCCAATATAATATTAATTGACACTAACCTTGACGTAATCGCACCTTGACATGCCCACCACGAATTAATTACAGCCATATTAGCAGAACCGAACAAAAACGAAACGTAACACATAAAAGTAATTACATGTCGTTTATGGTTCGCTTTTTTATCTGTCCTTGATAATGACATTGCGTTGAACGGAATGTGATCGATTTTTTTTTTGTTATTACGCGCGCTGATTCGGCATTTATTCAAATTATTGGGTTGTGTAAAAATAACGATCTTATATTTTTATATTTATAGGTTTTTATGATTTTGGTACTGGAATATTAATATTTATGAAGTCGTGGTATTATTGTATTTAATTTTCCTATTATAATGAATTCTACTAATATTATAAATGCGAAAGTCTGTGATATTTGTTAATCTTTCGGGCAAAAACTACTTCATAGATTTGAATGATATTTGACACAGACATAGAACCTAGATGAATACATAGGACACTATCCGGGTACGTAGTAGTTCCCTCAGGATGCGGATATTCCGCGGGCAATAACTAGTACTTACTAATTTGCTCACGTGCGTTCGTTCAATAAAAAAACTAACAATTGTCTGCAAGCACGCAAGGAAATGTTAAGTGTATTTTACCTACGTCATTTATGTTTTTCCCACATCAATCAATCTATTGTGAAAGATGTATCGATTTGAGGAACTAATCGAGATTTAATTTAATCGATTATTTATCTGTGGGAAGTATGTTTTTGTTCAATTAATTCAATGTTAATTTTAATTAATTACGGTATTGTGTGTTACATGTGATTTATTGGGAATGGTGGCATTGTATGTAACTTCTATGTTTTTTTTTAATTTATAATAACCTCATATACCTCATTTTCACGGTAAAACCGCTGAACCGATTTGGATGAAATTTAGTATGGAGATAGATGGGACATTGGAGACGGTTATAGGCTGCTTATTATCTGTGTGTTAATTAGTTTCCTAGGCACGCGGGTGTTATTTAGATAAGTGTAGATTTAAGCGGCCATTACGCTTTTTGAATTTAATTTGTGACAAATAGTGATCTGGTCTTTATACTAAAGTAACTAACGCTTCATTAAAAGCTGCGATAAATACTGATAATTTGAAACATAACTGTTATCATGTAATTTAATCCCTCGATTATACCAAGCGCCATAAACCAGATGATTGACATTTTATACGTGCATATCTGCGCGCCACAGATAAACAATAGTTAGTCATAGACAACTATTGAGATAATGTGAATGAATGATTATTGTTTTGCAATATAATTCTAATGTTGGGACATTATTTTGAATGGCTTGTTTGTAGGTATATAATGAGGGCAATACAAAGGTATTTTGTTGGTTATGTGTTGATTAAGGATTATTATTATATGAAGGAGAAGGGAGTGAATAATAGTAATAATGTTTGCTTGACAAGAGTAGTCCTAACAGGCTGCGGAATGTTCGAAAGAGTTACCCCCAACCCCGGAACACAAAGGGCGTAGGAAGGAACATGGATTGGTTTAAGTCAGTAAGAGTTATTTAATAATTACCTATCCGAAAGTAAAAATGTTGACAGGAGAAGTAACAAAAGAAAAAGGCACGCAAAATAATATTGATTTTTTGGACCACTGTAAAATATTAAGAAAATCTGCCTTTTTTAATTCCGCAAGTGTTTAGTGGCACAAGCCCAAAAAGCCTTGATTGCTCTAATTTATCATTGGTTTTAATTAAAGACATAACAACAATAAAGGGTTTGAAACATTGATATTTTTTACTACGACTGTGGTAATTATTGATTTGTCTTCATACCACAAGAAACAGGTTTGAAGGTGTAAAGTGTAACTCAATATTTTTGTGATACAGCCTTGTCATACAAATTGAAATAGCTAGTAACTTTTAATTGGATCAATATGCAGTCTTGAGGTTTAAACACCATATAGAGAATCTATGACTACTGCGAGTATAGTTAATTACAAAGATAAATAGCGTTAAGAGAGGATAATTAACATTCTAAGCTTTTTTATAATCTTGTGACAGACTTGTAATTAGTTAAAGGAATCAAAAATGTAAATAGTGGTAACGGAACGCATTTTTAAGATGTTTTAAATAATTTCTAGTTCAATTAAAAAATAAAAGTTACGGCGGGAAAATTTACAGTTGAAAAAGTGGCGTTAAAATTTTTGGCGCCAATTCTCCATTTGGTGAAGGAATGGTTTAGAATAACTTAAAAAAATAAATTAAGATAAAAGTAATTAATCAAATAATATTTTTTAAGGTAACTCCATTGCTATTAACGTTCTTTTATCACTATAGGAGAAATAAAAAAAAGTAAAATATTACCAGAAATCTCATCGTGCACTTCTTGTTGACTGCAGGATAGCTACTGAATGCTTTGGTGGTGTTACACCGGTCTTTTATACAAGTACAAGCGGCGTATAGTGATATTGAAAGTGTACATAGTACCTGTTATATTACTATGAAGGATTAGACTAGGCGGACCAGTGATGCGGGCAAGGTCTCAAAAAAAAATATATAAAAAAAAGCAGTTGACGTTTTTTTATTTTTTGAAATGTGGAATGCATCGAAAGATTGCCTCCTTGTCAAAGCTCTCTTCTTTTGGCGCCATTAATTTGACAGTTGTTAGGGTTGTACAAACATGAGTATTATTGTTGTTGCATACTTTCTTTAAACAGCCTTG
Source organism: Pyrrhia umbra (assembly GCA_963891755.1). Taxonomy (NCBI): domain Eukaryota; kingdom Metazoa; phylum Arthropoda; class Insecta; order Lepidoptera; family Noctuidae; genus Pyrrhia; species Pyrrhia umbra. Next base: position 2,416,584 of record OY982944.1, read on the forward strand.
GGTGTTTCTTTATCTTTGATGTAAGATAATTTTCATATAGCGTCATCTGGTAAGTGAAAATAATATGCGTGGAGTGCTGGATTTCCAGGGGATAGGCGTAAAATTTGAAAATCTCAATAAATCGCGCAGTCCGGACCCCTTTATAATTATTTGTCTAAATATCCCATACTACAACTAATATGTGGGTGAATTTTATAATCTTTGCGAGGAAGAATATACCAGATATTTTTTTTGTACAATAAAGTTTGTGTTGTATATATTTTGATACAAAGCGACGAGTTATCGCAAACAGATTGTTACAGAAGTCGAAAATAAATGTTGACGAAGCGTAAGCGTGTCGTCTGAAATCGAATTCATTAGCGTCATTGTTGAGGTTAATTTTTGAATAGAAAAGAACATTCTTTATTTTGTACACGAGACAAAATAATGACATTGGAATATACATAAGTTACTTAGGGACATAGACTTTAGCCTAGCCTTCTGCCAGGGTTGCATAAATTCAAATTCAAATGTTTTTATTTCAAACAGGTCTTTGCAGGCACTTATGAAACGTCAAGCTAGTTGCACGGTTCCAAGGAGTGGGTCTTATGGAGAAGAACCGGCAAGAAACTCCATAGACACTCTTTTCAAAAGGAAATGTTTACAATAGTCTTTTTACAGTACAGGTTATCTCTGAGAAAGTTATACAATTCAAATGATGCTATACAAAAAATAATTAAATAATTAAATTACAATTTGAATTTAGCAATATAAATAATGTTTCGCGTAGTTTACTGGTCGCCGGGGAAGCCACCTGTGCAGAAAATAAGTTATTAACGCCACGCATCCTTATCGTCAATATCGTCGTCATACGAATTCGTAAACGACCTCATCTCCCAGCTGTAGGCAATAGGAGGAACACGAAGTAGTTATAGCCGGTAAGAAACTGGCGTTTTATTCGAGGATGATCCAAACAGTCTTGGCTAAGCGAAGTCCTAATAAATTAAACCACGGTTTATCATTAACTTATTGTAATGCTTAACTTTAATATTCCTAATCTTATCTTCCCTTACATTTTCAATCCTATATACATTGCAGCTTACAATAGCGTTTGTAGTTTTACTTACTTTTCCGTGTCTGAGACGCACACATGAGACATAATATAGAGAACACGTGAACATAGCAACATTTAATTGTTTTGTCAAAGGGCTGAGGAAGGAACATGGATGGGTTTTAGTCAGTAAGAGTCTGACACTCCCTCCCGCCCCACCTACGGCGGGAGGAGTCATTTGCTTATTTCCTATCCGAAATAAACGGCACCATCTGTGTCATTGCTTTCAATCTTCATTTTTTTTACAATGTAACAAGTTATTGTTATGTTGTTGATGATGAGGATGATATCCTCTTATCACCATCAGGGACAAAGGGATCTCCACATCTCTCTATCTTTCTCTCTCTTATCTTGAGTACCTATCTTTTTTTTCGGATGGGAAATCATCAAATCAAACTCCTCCTGTCATGGGTGGGACGGAAGGGAGTGTTAGACTCTTACTGATTAAAACCCATCCATGTTCCTTCCTTGACCTTATGCGTTCCGGGGGCGCGGAAACTCTTTTCAAAGATCACGCAGCTGAGTACCCATCTTAAGATCTATCCAGCTGTGACCAGATATTTTCTATGATGATGCTGTCGTTCTCTTATTCCTTATCAGGGACTCAGGTTTCTCAGAAATGACGGGGCCCTCCCCCAGGGCCATAGCCTGCCGGGGCTGCGGGACGTTCGAAAAAGATACCGCACCCACGATATACAAAGGTCTGAGGAAGGAACATGGATGGGTTTTATTTAGAAGAGTCTGACACTCCCATCCGCCCCACCCTCGACGGAAGGGGTCATTTGTTGATATCCCATCCGAAAAAAAGCGACCTTTTCTTATCATCTTATCAACTGCAGTTGATGCAATTGACGTCATGAACGGAAATTAATTTTATTTATAAAATGTAATGTTTAAAAATAAACTGTCGATGTGCACTTTGTAAAGTCTAGATAGGGCTAAATAGTTTTTTAAATGTTAAATTATTTAATACTAGTCGATTCCCGCGGTTTCACCCGCATCCTGAGGGAACTACTTCGCGCACCTGGATAAAAAGTATCCTATGTGTTTATCCAGATTATAAACTATGTGTGTGCCAAGTTTCATCCAATTCCGTTCAGTAGTTTTTGCGTGAAAGGGTAATAAACATACATCCAACCATTCTCACAGACTTTCGCATTATATTATTAGTAGGATAACTAATACTAGCTGATTCCCGCAGTAGTTCTCTCAGGACTTTTTCACGCATATGGAAAGTACCCTATGTCCTCCCCCAGGTTTCAATCTACCTTCGTACTAAATTCCATCTAAACCGCCTCAGCCGTTTTCCCATGAAAGCGTAACAGACAGACAGAGTTACTTTCGGACTATAAAAATAATATTAGTAAGGTCTAGCTACTGAATGCCTGCAACATTCGGCGATGTAGCTTTTTATTAGTGAAAATATTTCTGGAATTGGTCATGTAGTTCCAGACAATGCCCGTTATATATTCATGAACAGGTAATAGAACACAAGATCCCATGCTCAGCAGTCACGCTACCACTAGATCAAGGAGCCAGTTTTTTAACCGACTTCAATAAAGGAGGGTCTGTATTCGACGCGTATTTACATATAGACATGTGTTGATGGGGAGTTTGTTGCGCCACTTCTTCTTCCCAGCACAACACATAGGAAGTAGTGAAGGGCGGGGGATTTTGGGGGCTGTCTTTTGTATGCTTATTTTCAACCTATTTTCAATAATCAATTTTTGAATTTATATATGCTTGTATGGCCGCGATTTTTTATGCTACCTCGTTATGAAATTTCTGTTCTCAGTCCTTCAAAATGCTTAGCGCTAAATGTTAGTCATAGTGGCTTTGTCCTATATTACTAACTTCGGTCATTCCTAATAATTAGTATTCCGTGCAGGCAGCAAAAAAATGGGCGTACTACACTGTCATGATGCAAATGACGTCGGTTTTTAGAAGCTATTTTGTCGCAGTTTAATATTGTTTTCGTTTTATATTTGCGAGATTTTTGACGGAATATTTTACTTTATTTTTTTGTTAATGCTATTTTATACAATCAAAAATTTAAAATTTAAAGAGCCCCCTAAGCATAAATGCCTTGCATCATTTTGGAAAAGAGCTGATACTCTTACACTGCTAGACCGATATTAACTAAACATTATCAAGAACTATCGCAAGGAAACTGGCTTTCAAATAAAATAAAAAAACCGCATCGAAATCGGTCCATCTGTTTGAGAGCTACGATGCCACAGACAGACAGACATCGACGTCAAACTTATAACACCGCTCTTTTTGCGTCGGGGGTAAAAACTGATGATAATGATGAAGATGATTATGATGAAGTTAGGATTATATTGGTTAACTGACTAACGATTGTAGAAACAGGAAAAAAGTATGTTATAGTCAACAAAACGCCCCTTCTATAACATAATAAGTCTATAACAACAGCTGATCACCTGGGTGGAGCAGGAAGCCTTTTGATATTATCAAATGAGAAAAAATACTGTCACTATGTGTACTGACAATCTGACATTTATGCCGAGACATATAAGCCCGGCTGTCTGTCACACCGTAGTATGACAGTATGGAGGAACACTGTGCGGGGTCCCTCCATTGAAAATGGAGGATCCTCCGGCCGGGCGGGTGATATAGCCTGGAAGGCTACTGCCCAATGGTTGGTGTCTGCAAGTTCTATATGTTCTAATTATCTTGAGAACACTGCTTGCGCGATGTAGAAACTTGCTGTCGTTGTTCGCATGTAGCGTAATAGGTGTCGCTGCAACAGTTTTGTGAATAGTTTTGTTGGCTTTTTTTTTCTTCGGATGAAAATCATCAAATGACTCCTCCCGCTATGGGTGGCTAAAACCCATCCATGTTCCTTCCTTTGCCTTTTGCGTCCCGGGGGCGCGGTAACTGTTTCGAACATCCTGCAGCACCAGCAGGCTAGGGCCCTGGGGGAGAGCCCCGTCACTGGTGCTGACTCTTAGAAGCGCGCGCGGAACACAAACGCGCCGTCGACGCGGGTCTGGTCCTTACCAGACGGTGAACCACCCATAGCTCACCGTCCGCAAACCCGCGCCTACGGTGATGCGTTGTGCACTGCGTTGCTGTATAATTTCCTTATGTATACAAAACTGTAGTACTTTCTAAGTATATCTTAGGCGTCACTGACTAACGGTAAAGGAAAAACATTTTGAGGAAACCTGGATTTCAAAAGTCTGAAATAGCCAATACGCCTTGAGCAAGCGTGGTGATCAATACTCATGCCTTCTCTGTATGAGAAGAAACCTGTGACGATATATAGGATGATGATGATACAAAACTGTATGATATAGTGTTGCTGTGTGACAAAAGCGACTTGTGACGTCACATACTCCAACGCAAACGCACGGCACTGCAAAAAAAATAGATTTTCAAGGCTATTTTTTTCCTGAAATTATTGAATAATAATCAAATATAATTGATTAGCATGGTACAAGGACATAATCCCGCTAATAAATAGGAAGCAATTACACACAACAGCACACACCGATCAATGCCAGGCGTTACGTGTCGGTGTGACATAAGGAAATCCACTCAATTAGTTTTAAGGGCAAGAGTAACATTGCAATTTCAATTGTTACGACTTCATGTGATCATTTAAAAGTCAGTGGTGGTCTATGGTTAAGGCACACACAATCTCGTGGACGAGTGTGCGGGTTTGAAACCTGGCAAATATCAAAATGACTTCTGAAGTCATATGTACTTTCTAAGTATATCTTAGACACCACTGACTAACGGTGAAGAAAAACATCCTGAGGAAATCTGGACTTAAAAGTCTGAAATCGCCAATCTGCCTTGAGCAAACGTGGTGATTAATGCTCTTGCCTTCTCTGTATGACAAGAGGCCTTTACCCAACAGCGGGAATGCGAAAAGGCCTATGATGATGATAATTACACTATCGGATTTGAGGAGCTCGTAGCTGACAGCTGTGCGGATTGATAGGTTAACAAGGTTAAGCTGCGCTTGTCGCGGTCGGTCCATGGTTCTCTGTAAGCACGTGGCGCTGTCGGTCCTGCACCTGATCTCTCCCCAGTCATGTAGGATTGTGACTCTGAGGACTGTGAGAGTGAGGGAATAGAGAGTGCACTTGTGTCTGCGCAAGCGTGCGTGCACTATAATATCTCCTGCGTACCTGGCTAGTCTTTATTGAGATTGGCTGCCGTGACCGAAATCGGTCTGGAGAGATTATTATTACATTATCTGCTACTTAGCTAATGCACTTAATACATGCCTGCCGGGGCTGCGGGACGTTCGAAAGAGATACTGCGCCCCCGGAATACAAAGGACTGAGGAAGGAACATCGATGGGTTTTAGTCAGTAAGGGTCTGACATTAACGGCAGGAGGGTTTCCCAGAGAGATTTCCCATCCGAAAAAAAAGCTCGTATACACATACCTACTTACAAAATTTCGTATTTATAATATTAGTGCATATCTCACGTATACTCAAACAATAACAGCACCACACCTATATTCCGCAAAGGTATAAGCAGAGATAAGCACACCCACATTCCTCGACAACTTTGCCTATCTCCTCTTCAGAAAAGGGGGTGATGTTTTGTAATGGATGAGTAGTTTCGGAGATTATCTTTTACTTATTAGTGTAGGTAATGGTACGTGCCATTGTCAATCTAAATCTAAATATATATAAAACTCAAAGGTGATTGACTGACTGACTGACATAGTGATCTATCAACGCACAGCCCAAACCACTGGAGGAATCGGGCTGAAATTTGGCATGCAGGTAGATGTTATGACGTAGGCATTCGTTAAGAAAGAATTTTGATAAATTCTACCCCCAAGGGGATAAAATAGGGGATGAAAGTTTGAATGAAACTTTGACAATTTTAAACCGATCGGACTGAGAATTCATAAAGTCCACGCGGGCGAAGCCGCTGGCGGAAAGCTAGTTTGTCATAAGATCCGTTAAGGGCCAAGTTCACCGACAGACAGATGGTTATTTAAACGGCCCGTTAAATTTTTTAACCAGGAAGCTGGAATTTTCGTGTTACCCCGTTCTTGTTCAACCCTGGTTTGGTAATCCACTGTTTCAGGAATAAAAATCACAAATAATATGTTACCCATCGAAAGTTGGAAGTTTGAATTTATGGTAAACAGCTGTTTTAAGTTAAACGGACTGTTATCATGTCGGTGAATCTGAGCCTAAGAATTTTAATCAGTAATTAGCCTTTTGGAGTTTGTATGTGGAAGTCAGTTTACATTGACATGGAGGTTTTTATCTCTTTATTATCAAGACAAGAAATGCTTTGTTATTTCTATTCAAGATTCTGGCCACCACAACCCAGTTACCTACCGGGTAATAGGATACCCTTTGGTGAGACCTGATGTCCGACTTTCTCGGTTTTGATTATCCATGATTTCGCATTTGTCTGGATGATGAAATATGTCTTAAAGATTAGAATTTGTACCCAATACCTGTACAAAGGTATCCCCCCCCCCGCCCCCCGGAACGCGCCCACTTCCCGCAATCCGTGTTGACTATTTCATCAGCTTTCATTCTAGGCGACCTTCCGAGGTGTGGGCATAATACACTGGCGGACGTATTTAGGGTGACGCAGAAAATATTTGTTTTTTATGCATGATTTTTGGTTTGGATATTAAATGGTGGAAGGCATTCATATTCACGTGAAATAGGATTGCCAGATTTAAGTTGTTATTTTGTGCTATGGAGCTTAATAAAATAAGTAATGATTGGAAAAAATTAAAACCTGAGATTATAGAATTCCTAATAACTTTTGATCTTATTCATATCTAATAACGGACGTTTAAACACTACGGATATTTAGCTTCTGTTAGCAGTTCGCTCTCGTTGTCTATCCCAAATGAGACATGTAATTTTCTGCCATAAAAATATGTCATCATACTGGGACATTTCAATTTAATTTCAACACAAAAGGCGAAGTAGGGAACACGAAGCTTGATATCAATATTTAGCGAACTTTTTATAGTAACAAGAAAATATTTAAGTAAACGTATTTCATCATACGAAAAATAAAATTATAAGATCCTATCATCGATTTTGACAGATACTGAGTGACAGTTCTTCCGTTTCACGTTTAAGTAACCTCATATTGTTTTTGGGGCAACTGTCTTACTCTACCACCCGCTCCCCCCACAACGGGACGTCATTCGATGATTTCCCATCAAAAAAGGGATATCAACCATATTTTCTGGCCGCAACTGTAAACAAATATGCGAGTTAATATAATTTCTTTTTATTTCTGCTAGTTATTGAGACATTTCATATATTGTGAATTAACCTTTATCGCTTGGGCTTTTTAAAGAAAGTTGTTTCATCTGTATTTGGTATCTTCATTGAGGTCGTTTACTGACCTTACTCCTGTATCATTCTTCAAGTGCTATATTTAAATTGTTTGTACCATTAAAATATTACTCTTTCTTTGTTCAAGTTATCAGTCTTGTTCTTTTCTGATCCAGCCTGTCCCTTGCTGTCCTCCCCCAGCGACGCACTAAGCCGAGGCTCGTACCCCACTAGGGGATGCTTTTAGCGCGTAGTCGCTTAGTTTTGTAAGTTAAGACCTGGCTGGATGCTCTAAATTCATTTAAAGAACTTCACAGACAATCCCGGTTGAGCAGTCGACCACCTTCAAGGCTGACCTGCGAGATGCCATACAAAAAAAAAATTAGTTCTACTATATCTTCTTGATGGTTTTTTTTAGTCTGAGATTATTATACACTAGCTTACCGCTTTGCGGAGGAAGGCTGAAGATCGAGCTCAGAGCCATGCCACGGGAGAAGCGGATGCCCAACAGTGGACTGCGAAATAATAGCATTTTTTGACAAATCATGTAGGTGTTACATAAGATATCTATCTATACATAAAAAATGCTTTGTCCTGAATGACTGACGGATCAACGCACAGCCTAAACCGCTGATCGTAGAGACCTGAAACTTGGAGGGTGTGTTCTTTGTATGACGTAGGCATCCGATAAGAACGGATTTTCCAATATTCTTAAGGGTGTGAAAAATGGGGGCAAAGTTTGTATGAAACTCTTTCATTTATAATTTGAATTCCACTTTCAAGCCCACGCAAGCGAAGCCGCGGGCAGAAAGCTAGTGTTTTAATAATTTAAATAAGAGCAAATATATGTGGCATAGCTGAATACGACATCTTAACATGGCGTTCTTCGACACTCATGTTTTTGTCAGCCCAACAACAAAGCAGTGATTGAAAAGGAATAAATTAGATACATTTTTTATTGACAATTTTTATATTGTAAACATATTAAAGAGTTTAATGCCACTGGTATGCCGGATATGAGAAGCATTGTAATGATACTCAAGGTCGTTTTAAGTGAGATAATTATTCGTCTAATTATTTAAGAGATGATCGAGTTTTAAGGACAATTTTATCCGAATGAATTGCTGTTCGTTAGTCTCGCTAAAACTCACGAACGGCTGGGCTGATGTAGCTCATTTGTGGTTTTGAAATGTTTGTCGTAGTCCAGGCTGTTACTGTTTTTAACCGACTTAAAAAGAAGAAGGCGGTTCTAAACCCGTCAGATCGGAATCGGTTCAGCCGTTTGATCGTGAAAGCGTAACAGACAGAGTTATTTTTTATAATATTAGTAAAGATGATCTGGATTAATAATTTCGTCTGATTTTATCTCGAAAATATACACGTTCAATACGAAAGATAGGTGAAACCGAAAGAAAAGCTAGTACATATTACCATAATGTCATTCGAATCACATAAAATTACATAATATTCTGTCCTGGTCACCTATTTAGCTGGATTCGTGAAGAGAATAAAACAACAACATGATTCAACAATCGACATAAGTATAACACTTTCATTGTTGGCCAATGTTGCGGGTGTGTTGTGAAACCAGACGTTCTGTGAAACGTCCGGATACGTTTGTTTTATATGCAAATGGCGGGTATTTGAATATTTGCGTTGATTTGTCTTTGGAACAAAGTTCCTAACCTTAGGTGATTTAACTGGTGGAAATCGTGACATGAACAAAATAAAGGTTTTTCCATCAGGGATTTGTCAAACATATTTTCTAAAGCTATCAGCTTGGATATTATTCATACATACAGCTATTTGGGTGAGAAAATTTAAGCAAGCTATCAGCTTGGGTTTCGTATTTGTGTGATACCTCTTGCTTGACCTATGGATTGCACTTTTTTATGGAAGTGAAATTATCAAATAATCACCGTACAATACAGTGTTATTTATTTTTCGACGGTACTGATCCCGTGGTGCGCGTGTCCGATCTGCGCTTGACTATTTTTTTATTCCATTAGTGCAGACGGGAAGTGAAATAAACGAGTCCTTTGCAACAAGAAACTGCTATAAATTATGGAATATGACAGTTTCTTTGTTCAATGTACTATTGTTTTATTGCTAGAAATATTACATTCGTGTATGATAGTCGCAATTTGCTTGCGATAAAGATGTATGAAGGTTAATCAGTTGTTCAAGTTAGACTGACTGTCAGACATTGTTTGCAGGTCAAAATCCAAATATTTTAAATGCAAAAGCGAGTTCGATTTTTATCATCATTATCATCAGCCTATATATTGTCCCGCTGCTGGGCACAGGCCTCTTCTCATATAGAGGAAGAATGAGCATTGATCACCACGCTAGTTCAAGGCGGATTGACGATTTCAGACTTTTAAGTCCAGGTTTCCTCACGGTGTTTTCCTTCATCGTTACTCAGTGGTGTCTAAGATATACTTAGAAAGTACATATGACTAGAAAAGTCACATTGGTAGGTACTTGCCAGGTTTCGAAACCTCACACTCGTACACGAGAGGCAGGTGCCTTAACCATGAGGCCACCACGACCGTTTTTCGATTTTATGCTCTCTGGTAAAGCAGATGAAATGATTTGTGTGTAATTTTGACGGAGATAGAAGGGATACGGTTATAGGCTTTTTATCCGGGTGCGTTTAGTAGTTCCCTCGGGACGCGGGTGAAACCGCGGGTAACAGCTACTTAGTTAAAAAATATATCCCCTTGCCCTAGCGAAGACCAATGTTAGCATTAATATTTATAAAAAAAACCCTTTATAATAGTAAAAACTATATCAAATGTACCTGTCAAGTAATTTAGAAGTTTTAGGGCATTTTTCACCACTTTTGAATTGAAATTATCTACCAGATTCACCCATAATTGGAACGTCATTTCTATGAAATTATCTAGCAGATAAGTTTATCCAAAACTGGCAAGTAATAAGAGAAATGCTCAGACGAATTCTGCTATCAAGACATCAAGTCAAGGCAAGTGTTCTCTGGACTACTTACTATCTAGGTTGAAATTGTTCGCAAGTGAGTCATTTAATATTTGCAAATGTGAATAGATAATCAAGTACAACCAGGTGACAGGCTGCAGATTGATTGACTGGACAAAGAAGACAGATAGATAAAACCATCCATACATAAACATATGTATATAGACCTCAAATTTAGTCCAGATACTGGGACAAAAAGTATTCTATGTGTTAATCCAGGTTTTAAACAATAGGTGTGCCAAATTCCATCCAAAGGCTCAACTGTTTTTGCGTGATAGTTTACAAACATCTATCCGAGCTTTCTCATTTATGATATTAGTAGGATGCTAAAGTAAAATTGTCTGTCTAACACGATTTCGTTTAACCGCTGAATTGATTTTGATTATTGTTATAGAGAAAGTTTGGAATTTAAAGAAGGACATAGTTTTCGTGCAGCGAGGGAAAACAACTATCATTATCCGTACTACTAATATTATAAATGCGTCTGTAAAACTGTCTGTCTATTACGATTTAACTGTAAAACTGCTTTATCAATGACGACAAAATTTGGTATGGACATAGATTGTAACCAGTGTGATTTAATTTTAACAATTTATATGTACACAGATATTATAAGAATAAAAGAAAGACTAGGAAAGTATCGTACAAAGGCACTACTTATTTCTTAAGAAATTTCTTCCAGCAGACCTGCGATAGGAAAGTTAGAATAAGAGATTTCTTAATTTATCTGGGTGCGTGAAGTAGTTCGCTCATGATGGTGGGTAAAACAGGTACGTTAAAAACCTATTTTCAATTGGCTAAAGTGCCATGTTCGAATATGACTGACATAATAAGCTGTTACAGCCATAACCACCGGAACCTGACGACCTGCCCCAACAAGATTCTCGCTCTTGACATACTCTCATTTCACGCCTTTATGATATTTAATAAGTATTATTGGTTCCAAGATTCGCTTGTGGCTCGATGGTTACGTGACTGCTAGCTGCGGTCAACGATAAGATGGGTGATCAGTGATTATAGGTATTGTTCTTAAAGTGTGTCGAGGTTGTTTTTGACAACCTTTAAATCTGTATCAAGACCTATATTAGATTCCAATGTGCTTGGAGTCATTTGTAGATCTGACAGTCGCTACGGATAGTTAGATTTCAGAAATTTTGACAACCAGTCATACTAAGGGGTATCGTCTTACCCTCTAACTGGGTTGTGAAAGTCAGATAGGCAGTCGCTCCATATAAAACACACGTACTTTGCTGCATCCGGCCGGCAGCTAGGCTGGAAGCCGTCCCAAATATAGTTGGGATAAGGCTAGGCAGATGAGATTCCAATATGTTAGTGAGAGAGATGGATTTTTCGCACTGGAATCTGGATAAATTATAACTTCAAATTATGTTCCCTAGTTGCTTATTTAGATGACGAAGGAGTAGAATTTTAATGTTGATCTAATTTTATAAATATTCATACTCAGTTGCATCTTAGACTGGAATCTGACCACAACACAGTTGAGAAAAGGTTGAGTAAAGATGTATCTGTCAGCCGTAAGCAGGTGAACTAGTTCGTGCATGAATGCTGCGCGTGAGTTGATTTGTATGATTCGGTCTTTCCTAACCTAACCTAGGTCTAACCTAACGTCCTTTAGGTTTCTTATACATCTATACTGACCTGAGCCACTATGGTGTGACTGAAGCGATTTAGATGAATTTGGTATGGTGACAGATTGATACCTGGGGAAGGACATGGGAGTTTTTATCTGACGGCGTGACGTAGTCCTCTAAGGATGCTGGTGAAACTGTGGGAAATAGCTAGTAATTTATGAAGAACAATGGACAAATCTTTTTTTTGTTATTATTTTTTTCATATTTGACTATACTTCATTTACAATAACATTAGAAAAACTTCCGAACTGTTTTTGCAGTTTATTCAACCGATTTTGAGTTCTATTTCGTCGTACTAATGAGGATGGTGATGGATAACAAAAATATTCTGCATCTGTTTTTGTCATGCCACCTTAGTAATAGAGCTTAAACTCGTATGAACAAACGGTAAATATGGTGCGTTTAAATATCTAATCTTATTATAAATAGAGTATAAGTGGTAACAAAAGTCGAACCAAGACTTTGCAATTAATTGTGGAAGTCAATTACGCTTTGAGGCTATTTCAACCTGACCGAAAACTAAAATTCTACTCAACCTAAATAAAGCTAGACAAAATTAATCTATCTGTTGTATCCACTCAAGCTTTCAGCTTCGATTTATTGATAGTTTACTTGGAAATAATTACGCTTGCGCCGGTGGAAGGAACACAATGGAACATACCAGTTTAACTGGGGCGTGGAGCTAGTTGAGTCCGTGTTAGCGTTCTAGAAGTTTTGTGGTCAGCAGTGGTGTCTAATAAAAGATCTAGCATTTTCTAAAATTCACAATATGCACTAAATGAATGCGTAATTAACTAGCTATTTCCCGCGCTTTCACCCGCGTCCCGAGCGAACTATATCACGCACCAGAATAAAAATTATCCTATCTGTTAATCCAGGATATGAACTATGTGTACTTATACCAAACTAGCTTTCAGCCCGCGGCTTCGCCCCCGTGTACATTTTTTATACACCTTGGGTTACATTATTCAAGTTTTAGTAGGTATTCCTAATTATTTCTGGAAATAAATATATCCTATGACACTTCGTAAAGATGAAGCTTTCTAAAGGTGAATTTTTAAAATCGGTCCAGTAGTATTTGAGTTAAAACCCTACAAACAAACAAATCTTTCCTCTTTATAATATTAGTATAGATGTCTTCCAAATCTGAGGAGCTCGTGGCTAAGTAACAGCCGCACGGTTCGACCGATCAAAGGTTAAGCTGCGCTTGGCGCGGTCGGTCCGTGGATGGGTGACCATCTTTGTCATAGCGAGACTCCTCCGTGCCTCGGAAAGCACGTTAAGCTGTTGGTCCCGGTTGTCATTTGTACATCTCTGACAGTCGTTACGGGTAGTCAGAAGCCAGAAAGTCTGATAACCAGTCTAACCAAAGGGTACCGTGTTACCCGGTATACTGGGTTGTGGAGGTCAGACAGGCAGTCGCTCCATGTGAAACACTGGTACTCAGCTGCATCCGGTTTAGACTGGAAGCCGACCCCAACATAGTTGGGAAAAGGCTAGGCAGATGATGATTCTAAACTGACTTATTTTTTCTAGTCTCTAGAACAAATAAGTCACGTTGCAATGTAAATATAACACGCACACTATGAAACCGTTCTAATTGACAAGGTAATAAATGAACGTTACCCAATTTCTAGGCAAAAAAAAACTAACTAACACTGTCTTTGAAAAAACTAATTACAGTAATTACTGCATATTTATTTTAATTAGCATTCTAAACTTGTCTTTCACAGTTCGTGAACGCATTTATAATTCTTTAGAAAGATTTCGAAGTGTGTATCCTTGACTTAGTCAGTTTTTGAATTGTCCTATTTCTTTTAGTGACCGTGACATTTTTGTTTGTGTATATGCTAGAGTTTTTTTACGTAAAAAACCAAGATGGACGCTGTTACTTTTATAGTATTTTGTGATGAAGTGTGCATCCGTCATTGGCATGACTTTACTTCACTAAGTCTGTCTTCACACCAAATTTCATCTAAATCGGATCAACCGTAAAAAAAGGTAAAATCAAAGGTAAAACCTTGACAGCGAAAAAAACTAAACAAAATATTTTATTTATTACATTTTCTTTAGTTTAGTTCTTTACATACTGACATTTATAAAATAACTTATTAGAATTTGTCTCTGAGCCTCTTCTAGAGGGGGTGGGGGGTGGACCAGAAAAAAGTTTAATAAAAAAACAGCACCCTGTATCAGGGCGTGTTCTTATATTACTTATTCAAGAATTTCTCGTAATAGATACATGCGTTATGCATAATAATAGTAATTTATTGACAAATGATGTGGGCTGGGCACAAGGAAATGTTTCTTAATCACAGACTTACATAGGCTTTAAGCTTAGCAATTACATAATAATATTAATCCTATATATTTAGCAATAGCTCTGTATATGCGGGGTATTATCCCTGGGTGCATTTTAATAGTGTACTAGCTTTACGCCAACGGATTCATCCTCGTGGGCTATACGAATTCAAATTAAAAATGACAGAGTTTCATACAAACTTTGCCCCTCTTTTTCATCCCCTTAGGGGTAGAATTTCGGAAAGTCCTTTCTTATCGGATGCCTACGTCATGCAAAGAATATATCCTCCAAGTTTCAGATCTCTACGATCAGCGGTTTAGGCTGTGCGTTGATCCGTCAGTCAATCAGGACTAAGCATTTTATATGTATAGATATAGGGATAATCGCCGGTTATGTGTCACTATAGTTATCTCAAAGGGCTTCTGCGTGTTGGCTTCGGCCCCGCGTTTGCATTGTAGATACTTTTATAATAACCATTAGTAAAAAAGTTAAAAAAAATGTGTGGAGAAGTATGTCATATCTTACCACTAATATAAGTTCCTTAGAAATCACGTTAAACGTTTAATAACAGAGACCTCCGATCATTCATTGTACAAACCTATAACATCATATCTATTCAATTCTATTCTATTTTGCAGGACAGCTTACTCTAATAGCCACTTGCATAAAAAAATATGCGGTCAAAGATCTAGATCCGTCAAAGTGGAGGATAAAATTGAATAATTTTGCTTTTATTTTATGTTTTTCGTCTAAATATTTATAATATATGTTTACTTAACTATTATATCTCTCTATTGATAACATAAAAAAATATTAAAAGTATAGTAATTGTTGAGATCATGTTTTGTGATATTCTTAAAGTATAAATGATAAAAAGTCTTTTCAAAGTCTCTTCTGTCTTCTGTGCGCCGGATATCATAAATCATTTATATTCGATGACTATCTTCATTCATTTATTTTCCATATATTTACATTTTTAAATATTAAATTATAAATATATATAAAAAACATTTAATAATATAAAAATAGTACACCACTGGAACGGGAACATGGTCCAAGCTACCGGCGGTCAGGACCCCAGAGAGAGAAACCTCCTGACGATGCGTGCCGTATCCAGTAATACCGCTTTCTGTATCAAGCGCTTGATCCAACCATCTAATGAGAGCCTCTTTAGATGTAGGTCGAGGCTCTTGGCTATCAAACCTATGGCTGAAACGACTATCGGCATTGTGCCGACTGCAGAGTCCACATGCCACATGTCGACAACCACGTGAGCCAAATCAAGATATTTAATTTCTTTTTCTTTTTCAGCTTTCACGAGGTTCTTATGACTATTATTATTAATATCCCGCTATAACTAAAATAATAGCAGTTGTTGCTATTAATATTTCCAAGTCCATATAAAGCGTTTCTTGCATTAACACGTCTCATTGCATTAAGATATATGAGATATATACTAGTAATGATTAATGACTGCCATATTGGTTTTGTTTGTGATACCTTTTGTTTTTTTATCTTTGTCAAATGAACCTTGTAGGCAGGCCTATTAAAAATCTAGATCAGGAAAATATGGATGTTGTCATGTTCATATTGGCTGTTTGATTTGCAAGGTTAGGCTGTTTCAGCGGTCATTTTATTGATGGGTGCTCGTTCTCTGCCAAATGCTGTGCTTCTAGGCCATATTTTCAACTTAAAATATGGAAAAGTAAAGTAATAACGGTGAAGGAAAAGATCGTGAGGAAACCTGGACTTAAAAGTCTTAAATCGCCATTCCGCCTTGAGCAAGCGTGGTGATCAATGCTCATGCCTTCTCGGTAGAAGAGGCCTGTGCCCAGCAGTAGGACGGTATTATATAGACTGATGATGATGATAATGATGATGAAAGCAAAAGCCCTTAGAATTACTTTATATTTAGACATATACCGTGTCCTAACTCAAAATTCAAATTCAAAATGTCAAATTAAAAACATTTTAATATTATAAATTTCGCATTTTCGCGGTGGTAGGCTTTCAAGGTAAAACGGCTGAACGGATTTAGATGAAACTTGGTACGGACATAGCTTGAACCCTATTGAAGGGTGCTAGGGATCAGATCTGATACTGCGGGATGTTCGAAAGAGTTACCTCGCCCCCGGAATAAAAAGGGCTGAGGAAGGACCATGGATAGGTTTTAGTCAGTAAGAGTCTGACACTACGGCGGGAGGAGTCATTTCATTATTTCTCATCCGAAATAAAAGGGACGAACTCGAAGATCTGATGAGAAATCGAATCTGGAAAATAAAGTCCAGTTTTGAAAAGACAAATAAAAAAATAAGTTAGTGACAATTACTACACTGCTCTTAACTATAAATACAGATAAAGCTCTCGTATATGTCATTTGTCAAGCCAAGGTTAATAAAAAGAGCTTAACATTACAAGCAATAAAAATTAAGTACACCCTATATATATAAGATACTGGTACCGCATACTTGTAAAGGTCAGCAAGTATTACAAACTGTTAAACGATGGAACTGTAGCATTCTGTATAAATATGTCGCGGTTAATGTTTGAACGTAAGACATTTTTGAATATGCCCAGCTTTTTTTTCTGTGCGGTAAAAGTAATATAGTTTTTTTTGTGACTAAAAAAATCGGATGTCTGAAAAGTCTGTATACGGACGATAATTTTACGTGATAACAAACGCTTAGGCCGATCGTGCCTCTCTATCGCTTGTACCGCGCTCTCGCTTGCACGCTCGGATCAGGCGGAACGTTACTGAACGTGACACTTTTTCAGAACATGACTGAACTTGACACTTTTTCGTGCATGCAGCCGGCCGTTCATCGGTTTATAAGAAATGATCACGTCAATATCTGTTTAGCCATATTTTTTATCCGTGTATTTCACTAAAATATTTAATTAAATGATAAATACGATCTTCTTGGTTAATTGAAGCCATAATCTTAGAGAGATCGGAGTTTAATGTGGTGAACTAGTCCTCTGGCAGTCCAATATTGCCTTCAATATTATATTTATTTATAGTAAGTTAATTAGGAACTCAATTAAATATTTCGTTCTTGTTCGTCATCCACCGATCATTCGGATTGTGGCAAGAAGTTGAAGGAACAGGGTTTTTTTTAGACAATTAGAGTCTGATACTTCCTCTCGGTCCGCCCACGGCGAGGGTTGATTTGTTGATTTCCTGTTTTAAAAAAAGAACGATTATAGCAGGCGTTCTGTGGTGTCTGACTTAGCTACCTTTCCTACGGTTAAAATAGTCAATCTTTAGTACACAAAGCTCCTTGTGAGAAGTTGTTTACTTTTTGTAGCATGGTGAATGTTTTAACATTACAATATTCCATCAGGCGTTCGTACGTTCAAATGATTAAAAAAAACTATTACATTAAATGTGACAGATATTATTTCAATAATAATAAAAAAAGTTATGCTCGATAAGGGGTCATCATTATCAATGTGAATAAGTTTAATTCAAAATCAGAGCACACATATTTTTTTCTAATTAAATATTTCGCAATTTTACGTCACGTAACTATTTATTCATAGGTACTAATAAATATAATTTCAGAGATTAACTTTTGGGATAGGACAGGGTTTTTATAAAAATACTGTTCATATATGCTAGGTTACCAATCCATTTTTATGATCCTATTAGTGAAGTCTCTATGTCAACCAGTAATATTTCGCCATTTAATAATTTTGTTTTCTCGTAAATATTCATGTAGCAGTTAATATAGACATTTTAGACATAGTAGAAATTACTAAATTGAACACCAATTTAAATTGCGCTTGCAATTTAGAAAAAAACTATTTACGTATGAATTTAGTTTTTATTACTATCAACAAAAAGTTTAGTCACTAAGGTTTGCGATATTAAAAAAAAAATTGTTCACTGAATATATGTGGATTAAAATACTGAGACAAAAACAATTTTCTCACTTGATAAACTTAGGCACATTTTGGAAAACAGTCATGGGACGATGTTAAATTTCAAAGCTAAACATGATACATTTTAAGTCTTTTTTATCTGGATGACGTTAACAGCATTTTTGCCATCTGTTCTCATAGAAAATCTCAATTACGAATGCTTGAAGGTCATAAGGGTGTAGGTAGAAACAATGCAAGAAACCAAATAAAACAAGGAAGCTAGTCGAATTACCATTTTAATTATTCCGCCTCCAATCATCGTATCTTACCAAGCCTTCACAAACGTAGGAGCCAGGACTCCTTGTACGGGTTGCACGGCAGCATACTTCAAGATCGGTTGCCCAATCAGGTGTCCCACCGCTGGGAGAGAGACATCGTATCTGTACACGTTGGGCAGACCAATTTGGGCCAACCAAGGCTGATTGATCACGGCAGGCTTTTCGTTCAAATTCTCAGCGGCTTTCGCAGCGGGAGACTCAGCAGCTTCGGCTTTCTCAGAGGTCTTCGCCGCAGCTTCGGCTTTCTCAGCGGTCTTCGCCGCAGCTTCGACTACCTCAGCTTCCTTTAAGGATTCAGAAGCTTTTGCAGCAGCTTCTTGCTCCTTGTTTTCCCCTTTAATTTCTGTTTTGATTTCTTGACCAGTGATCAAAGTTTGGGTGGAATAACTTTGGGGAGCAAGGTACGGGGAGTACACCACGGGAGGGATAGGAGCTACTATCGGTGCAACAGGACCAACAGCCGCTACGTAAGGATAACCACTGACAGCGGATTTAGCGAGGATATTAGCACTGCTGGCTACAGCACCGTCGATTTGAGCTTCAGCTGTCTTCAAAGCGTCTACTGCCTGCCATTTCTTATCTTCAGCAGACCAGAAAGCTTCCAAATTCTGTTCGCTACCTGCAGTTGATTCGATGATAGCTTTGTCGTTGATATTTTCAGTGGCTTGTTCAGCTAGTTCTCTGGCTTTGTCGGCTGCGGCTTGAGCTTGGTCCTGAGCCTGTACTTGAGCGTCGATGGCAGCTGCCTGTATGTCTCCGGGGGAGATGGTGGGAATGGCAGCAGGTACTGCAACTGTTCTTACAGCTGGTAGGATGACGGGTGCGTAGAGGCCTGAGGGAGCCGCGGCCGCGACGGCGAAGAATGCAGATACAATCTGGAACATATGCAATGTATTTTTGAGTAGGAATTGAGATTAATTGTTTGCTACATAGGAACCTTCATCGTTTTTTAAATCAATCGGTATGAAAGCGAAGAAGAGCCTGTGGAGAGAGCTTAAAGCTCAGTAACAGCTAAACAGTAGCACATCGATCTATGGTTCCATCAAGTCTAAGCCGCGTTTGCCACGGTCGGTCCGTGGATCCTTTTCCTTTAGAAAGCACGTTAAGCTATTTCTCCCGGCTGTAATTTGTAGCTCTTCATCCAGAAAGTCTGACAAGAAATCTTGCCAAGGGGGATCGTGTATCAGATAGGCAATCGCTTTATGTAAAATACTAGTATCCAGCTGATTGGAAGTCCCAATTATTGCAAATATCTTTGGGTCAGATAGTTGGGAATAGGCTGTGCAGATGATGATGAAAGCAAAGGTGAATGATTACCAGGATTACAACATTGAAGTAGTGGTTGATTACTTGTTGTCATTCGTGGTTTGTTGATGGATGTGCCAGCTAGGTTAACCAGTATGAGGGGTAACAGTATACCGATGATTGAGGTTGGGGACAAAAAAAAGTCAAACTAGCTGGTTCCCGTGGTTTCACACGCGTTCTGGGAGTACTACTTCGGGCACCCGGATATAAAGTATCCTATGTAATCCAGGTTATAACCAAATTTCGTCCAAATCCTTTCAGTAGTTAAATAAATAAACCTTTGGACAATTTCAGACAGCGCCATCTAGCCCCAAAGTAAGCAATGCCAGCAAGCATGCTTGTGTTATGGGTGCTAGCTTAACTGATATACTACTTATATACTTTTTAAATACATACATATTATACATAGTGACACTCAGAGTCGTCACAGAAATTAAAATTCATCATTTCAATTTCTGCCCGGCCGCTAACCCGGGACCTCTTGCGTGGTATTCCGGCATGTTGACCATTAAACCACTCAGGTTTTGGCGTGAAAGAGTCACAAACATACATACGCACATCCTTACAAACTATCGTATTTATAATATTAGTGGTATCATTGTCAAAACTTAATCTTCATCATCAGTCTATATATTGTCCCACTGCTGGGCACAGGCCTCTTCTCATACAGCGAAGGAATGAGCATTGATCACCACGCTTGCTCAAGGCGGATTGGCGATTTCAGACTTTTAAGTCCAGGTTTTCTCACGATGTTTTCCTTCACCGTTAGTCAGTGGTGTCTAAGATATACTAAGAAAGTACATATGACTTAAGAAAAGTCACATTGGTACTTGCCAGGTTTCGAACCAGCGCACTCGTACACGAGAGGCGGGTGCCTTAACCACTAGGCCACCACAACATTAAATTTAATCTTACTGTCCCTTTTTTAGCATTTATGAATGCCATCAGAAAATAAATTTCATCTATATCGGTTCAGCTGTTTCACCGTAAAAAAATTACAGAGACATAAGAATTTATAAAATGAGTAACTTTAGACGTCCGAAGACTAGTCTATAGTCTAGTTCTAGATATATTTGCTACTGGTTTTTTTTAATTATTTATGATTCTATCACATTACACTGAAGGTGAACCTATAATTTATTGCATATTAAAACTACACTGACGGACTAATAAACTGCATCAATGTTCAACCTTACCTTTGAAAAAAAATATTTCACGAAGTATTCCAACTTTTTATACAAATTTAAATTGAAACCTATAGTTTGGTTCGTTAACTTTATAACAGCGTAGTATCATTATCCCTAAGTGTATGTTTGTATACTGGAAAGGGCCGTTCAATTTTTTTTAAACAAACACTTTGATGCAGTGTCTTTGTCTGGGGGTATAGTTTTAACTAATAAATAAATGTATTGTGAATATCGAGTAACTTGTCATTTCTAACATTTAAAGCTTGTGCACACTAACAGCTGGTTGCACAAAAAAATATGCGGTTACTACGTGAAACGGAAGAACTGTCATTCAAGATCTGTCAAAATGGACAATAAAATTGAATAATTTTGCTATTATTTTATGTTTTTCGTGTTAATATTTATGATATATGTTTAGTTAATTATTATATCTATTTATTGATAATATAAAAAATATTAAAGTATGCTAATTATTGATATCAGGTTTTGTGATATTCGTAAAAGTATACATTATAAAAAGTTTGGTGCAATCGTTTGTAATTATGAGCGCGGTACAAATGCGATGCGATGAATACCGTAAGGAAAATGACTTATACAACGTGTAAAAAAAAATAAGCAATAAAATTTAAGCGGGCTACACGTGCGGATATAACTAATCTTTTGAGCAGTATTAGGAACTAAAAATCTTATAGTTTTAGAACAAAAAGAAGTGAAGTTTTTTTAAAAAAAATGGTTCAGCCCTAAAAATGGGGTAATAAACTCAAATTTGAAGATCAATAATGCAGAGTTCGCAAATCGGTTACCCCTTCTTTCTACCTATTCGTCAACTAGCCTAATAAACCTAACAATACTTTGAAAAAAAAAAAATGTATGGAAAAATAAAGTTAACAGATTTAATAATAAGATTTTGTCAGTGGAATCTTTACTTGATATATTATGTATGTTACACGTTGTATACAAAGATGAAAATATTCGAATCCTAACTAATCCTTACTTCCTTACTATCCTTACTAATATTATAAATGCGAAAGTAACTCTGTCTGTCTGTCTGTCTGTCTGTTACGCTTTCACGCCAAAACTACTGGACCGATATAAATGAAATTTAGTACACTTTTACCCGGGTGCGCTAAGTAGTTCCCTCGGGATGCGGGAGAAACCGCGGGAAACAGCTAGTATTATAAATGTGAAAAGTGAGTTTGTTTGTTTGTCATGCTTTCACGGTAAAATGGGCGAACCGATTTGCATGAATTTTGGTAAGAGATAGCCTGGAGAAAAGTTACTTTTTATCCCCATAGTTATATTCTTTCTGTTCGGAAAATGCCAAGGAAATCTACGCCATCTCATAAACAACATATATTTTCGTGATTTGAAATAAAAACATTTTAAAATATTATTTTTTGCCCTTTTTTCGGATAGTAAATCATCCCGCCATGGGTGGGGCGGAAGTTAGTGTCAGACTCTTACTGACTAAAACCCATCCATGTTCCTTCCCCAGCCCTTTGTATTCCAGGGGCGCGGAACTCTTTCGAACATTTCACAGATTATTTGAAATATTAACTCATCCAGAAAAATCCCAAAAAGAAACCGATACAAATTATCATTTGACTAAAATGACTCAACAAAAAAAAAACAAAAAAAAAATACGAACTAACCAGAACTCTCATCTTGATCCTGCTATCTTAGATGGCTACTGATGTCCACCTCCTTTATACATTCTTATTTATACATGCACTATAATACATTATACGTACTGATACCGTAGGGCAACTAACATTTAAATAAATCACAAGAAAAAAAAAATACAAAAAAAACTATTTGCGAGTAATTTATATGCATACGAATTGTGGGTTCCGTAGGTTTTTTTTGGCCATTTTTAATGTAGTTTTGATCTTGATTTGACACCACAGAGCAATACATTGAAAAGGTTTGCTTTGGTTTCGTGCTCTGCTTCTTTAAATGAATGTTTTGCCTTATTTTCATAATTTGATTAAATTTAAAAATAATTTATACAAATCAGGCTGAAAATTATCACTTTTTGAACGTCAATTTTACAAAAGACCGCCCGCCCTTTACCATTTTTTGTGTTTTTGCTGGGAAGATGAAGTTAAGAAGAAATTAATATTGATTAATTGGTAACTAATGTATGCCATATTTTTTTTCTCCCATTTAAACATGTAAAATTACCACTTATAGAGAATAAACAACAAAAAACACTTAAAAAAATCTGCGATGTAATAAACAGTATACTTATCGATGATCCTCAAAAAGCACATAAGAAAAACTGAAATTTGAAAAATAAAAACCACCAAAAAACACTTTTCACGTAAGGTAATTTCTTGTTTTTAAGTAAATAACTACAATTTATACAAACGACACTGACCAGAACTCTCATCTTGACCCTGGGAGCTGTGGATGGCTACTGATGACCACCTCGTCAGTCCATCGCTATTTATACATCGACAATATAGAGCAGACGGGATACTCCAATGGTTAATGTAGGTAAATAAGTAAAAAAGAAAAAAAAATACCTGAAGTTTATTTTCGTTACACAGAGCGTGGGTTCCGTAGGTAAATTTTGGTTTTGTTTTTTTTTTTATAATATTGAAAGATCATATTTCGCGTTATTGACTAGTTGTTGTAACAGATGATATAAATATTATGCATTTCTAGTCACGTTTTTTCTAAAGGCCAGGCTTTGGTGTACTAAGAAAAACATCGCATTTACGCATTAGTTTTGCATATTCACAAGTGGGTGCAATGTCGCTTTTGTACATTAATAAATGCATGGCATTTTTAATGAACATTGATTCACTTGTTAAAGTCTTAGTAGTGAATAAAAATCTTGGGGGTTCGAAACCTGGCAAGCACCAATATGATTTTTCTAATGTCATACGTAGAAAACACGGGCGGGACGAATTAGATGCATTTAGGATGGCCTAGACAGATAAGGCAACGCAAAGAGAAGAGTGGAAAAGTATCGTGGAGACTTTTGCCCAGCAGTGGGACAGTAACGGTTAAAAAAATGGCATACGTACTTTATAATTGTATCTTAGATACCATTAACCAACAGTAAAGGTAAACATCGTGAGGAAACCTGGACTAAAAAGTTTGAAATCGCTAATTCGGCTTGAGCAAGCGTGGTGATCAGTGTTCATGCCTTCTCTGTACCTGAGGAGGCCTTTGCCCAGCTGTGGGACGGGACGACGATGAAGTTAAAGTCATCATGAAGACTGAAGACATTCACCAGTCCAGCTCTTGTAACCCAATTGTTAGTTTCTTCCAGTCCAGATGCGTAAAACTACAGAAAAGTAGGTATACACTCACGCCATGTAAAAGGCTTTTACTCAACCAGTTTTCTCTCCACGGTACCCCAAACCGAGCGGTCGGGCGAGGGTGCTAAGAATGCAGGAAGCTTCGATTGACAAGCGGGCGCCATCTTGCTTTAAAGTTAATAATTTTCGTGTACTTGTTGCGTCATTATCATTAAGACTATGAACTTGTTGTGTGATTGGGTTTCGGTTGAATTCTTAATAGATTTTTGAGTAGGCGGCCTAACATTTTATTCCTGATAAAAAAATACTGTAGTAAAAAAATTTGTTCACTTTTTGAATTACTTACTTACATTTTGTACTGTGGCAGTTTATTGCATTCGATTTTGAAAAAGGTTTTGGTATTAGTAGAATTCCCCGTTTGAACTTCTGATAGGATTAATTAAGTTAGAGCTAAGCAGCTTTTGTGTTCTAGTTTGAAGGTTAGGTTTGGGTACATGAGACGTTTCCTTGGGTCAACAAATCTGCAATGCCTATGGGATAAAATATGCTTATAGGCAGTAACCACTTATTTATCAGCTGGGCTGTTGACAACTTTATCATTAAAATATTACTACAAGGAAACTTTTAAGTAATCTTCTGGCACGCAAATTCTTTGTTTCCTCCGAGTATGTTAAACTGTAACCTACAGTTTTTCTAAGCCATTACAAGTAGCAATTTGAAAATAAATTAACTCTAGTTTCAAAGATTTCTGTAGGCGGATTTCAATTACGTTCTATTTTAATTTAAACCAGGCATTACTTAGTATTCCTTTGCTCCAATTATAGCTTCATGCAGCCGACCGGTTCTGCACAGCCATTGGTTCAAACTAGGAGGTTCTTTTTTTGAAAAAAGTTTAGCAAAAAGTTGTTTGTTTAATATTTTTTTCATGGAATTCGAGCTGGCGGTGTTGTATGACTCTTTTAAGTCATGCGTTACGATTAATCTTTTATAACCGACTTCATTGGTGAGCCTATTGTTTCCATGAAATATGGTTTGGTGTTTGGGAATTAACAATCTAAGTCTTCTTCTTATTGTATGGGCTGCTTATTTTACTAACCTAACAAGCTCTACACAGAATTTTCACAAATCCGCCTGACGGCCTAACCATCATCATCATCTGCCTAGCCCTAGCCCAACTATGTTGGAGTCAGCTTCCAGTGTAAATCGGTTGTAGCTGAGTACCAGTGTTTTCTGACGGCCTCTGCCATGGAATTGTAACAACAACTGCTATCAATGTAGCAGCTGGATAAGACAGCTTAACGTGCCTTCACAGGCATGGGGGTTGTATTACCGCCAACTACTTGACCCTGGGCGACTTTGTGATTTTTTTAAAGACACAGAATTAAACTTTGCGTGAATATCCGTGCTCGTACGCTATGCGTGATAATACGCAGAATCACGCAACTGTGGGAAACCAGCTTTACGTCGTTGCTATTGAAACTATCGAAATTAATTTCACTATCCTTTAGTTCAAAATTGTATTACTACATAACACTTTTTTTAAATTATAATTAAAGTTAAAATAAGAAAAAAAAATGGGTTGTCATTTATCATGTCAAAATATGGCCTGATTGCGAAACTTCTCATTTTTCTCGGATTAAAATTTTAAACCGGGGTTGTTTTAATTAATATTTTCACATGGACTGCCTAATTTATGTACAGACTGACAGACATTTAGCTTTGTTCTCTTTATGTACAACTCATTACCTGCTTTATCGGGTCCGAGTCTAAATGTCAACTGTGCAAAGTTATAGGGTTCTGTAATAAAATATTAAAACCATTTTTCCTCCAACTTTTTAAATTGAATTCGATTGTATAATTTTTCGCTGTATTTTAAAAAAAGTTTTCAAAGTCAACCCTTGACTCAAATGGCTGTTTCGGGATATGTGCAAAAAATCACAGCAGAAACAAATATAACGAAGTTAAAATGAAAACTATCACGGCGCAGTAGGCTTTACCGGTTACGGAGTTATAGTCGACAGATTAAAATGTGTTACGGAACCCTATACTGCGCGTTGCCCGACACGCACTTGGCCAGTTTTAAATAAAATAATTGCTATATTCATATGAAGACCTATTTAGGACTTCCGAAGGTATTTGTCCTTCAAAGGTTATACATTATATACGGGTAGGAATATCTTTCCTAGTGTCCAATATAAAAGTTAGACAAAATCATGCATTGTAATACATTTATGCTTTCGGTTCGGAATATGTCATTAAAACTGCAAATACCATACGAGATTCTTTATTATCTGAAGTTGATGACCTGTTGAGACATTGTGCACATCAAATTTTAGATGACAACTTGGTTTTATTCAATTGCCGGGACTGCGGGACGTTCGAAAGGGTCACCGCGACCCCGGAATACAAAGGGCTAAGGAAGGAACATGGATGGGTTTTAGTCAGTAAGAGTCTGACACTCCCTTCCACCTACGGCGGGAGGGGTCATTTGAAGATTTCCCACCCAAAAAAAAATCCAATTGTTCGACAGGAAAGCCAAAAGAACACTTGTTAAAGTATCAAACTATTTTGACTTTTAAAAGTAAGAGAATTGCAAGTGTTAAAAAACCTGAATGTTTCATGAAGAACTTTGAGAATTTTGTAATAATGGTTATGAGAAAATTCTTAAAGTGTTTAATGCTTCGTGCTTCAAGAATTTAGTTTGTATTTAACTCATCAAAAAAAAGTAAATTATAATAACGACACACGTAAGGCGATGCCTATGTCCAACAGTGGAGGAATTTAAATAGGCTGACGATGATCATGATCAATTTCCTAAATGTCTTACGAAAATTTAGGGTGATTGAACAAAACTAACCATGTGGGTTACAAGGGGGTAAGTTTCGAAAAACAACTCAATTTTCGCTACCAAAATTACTCTTTATTTGTACTGAACCCTCAACGAAAACACAACTCTTGCCTGACCAATATATTTTACGACTAATATAGATTGAAAAGAAACAATGTAAAGAGTAAATATCCCACGTTCGCAAGAACAAGAGATCTTTCAGTCAAATATCAGGTTATATTTAAAATGTAATGAATAAATAAACGCCCGCACATTCGCCCTTTTAAATAGCAAAATATACATACTGGGGTGAAGGTTTTGTGGTGGTCTGGACTTCTGGAGGGTAAGGCTATGTACTGGAGTGGAGAAAAGGAGGGAGGAAAAACTAGTAGCGAGGCTGTGCTAATTTTTAATGGACTTCCAAAAAGGAGATTCGAGTCCCGCCGTAAAGCCAACAAGAGGGTTTACTTCTGGACTGTGGGATGTTCGAAACAGTTAAGCCTCGAATTCATGGTAAACTTTTGTTCATAGACAAAGTTGCATCAACACGTTGCTGAGTTGTAAAGTTGATAATGGCAGTTGACAAGTCCTCGCCCGACGAGCGACAACATCTCATCAACAATATTGATAAACTTTTTTGGCGGCACGTTTGGCGTAGTGGCTGAGCAATTGGCTGCTACACTGCGTGTCGCAGGCTCGATTCCCGCACGGGACATCGCGTGTTTGTGCATGTGTAATGTATGTTCGTAAACGCACCCACGACACAGGAGTAATTCCTAGTGTGGGGCAAAAAAAGCTGTTGCTGAGGCTTAACTCTTTCGAACATCCCACAGTTCCGGAGTAAACCCTCTTGTGTTCGTAATTAGACAAAAAAAAAATATAATTAAATCCTACTGAACCCAGTTCATTCAAGCCAGGAATGTTATGTTAATTCAATTATGTAAATGACCTAGACTAATTTCTGTGAGAAAAAAAAAAGACCAAACAAATACAAAGGTGTGTTTAAGTCGTAAATAAATTGATATTGCTCTCAAAATCGGTAATTACTCGGCAATGTCGGCTTCCGTGAAGTTTTGAATAATTTTCACATATAAATAAATGCCTTGTAATGCGTAGGATTTTTAAGACACTATGTTGTGGTATGGGCTGCGAAGGAGTGAAGGACATCATGACAAGAAAGGATCTGGGTAAGAATGTGGATGTATTAAGCCTAGAGGAAGACAACTGTTGATGGTTTAAGAATTCCTTGGTCTGAAGCCAATGGGGAATATGCGTGTATTTGTATTTTTTTATTGGATACTTTTAAATATTAAAAAGAGGAGGGGCTCGTGTTAAAATAACAGCCGCACGGTTCGACCGATCAAAGGTTAAGCTGAGCTTGGCCCTGTCGGTCCGTGGATGGGTGACCATCTATGTCATAGCGAGACACCTCCGTGCCTAAGAAAGCACGTTAATCAGTTGGTTAACACATAGGTTGGTCCGTTGCTGATAATAATTTAAGAGTTACATTGCCTATCTGCGAAGATCTTCATCCGATCCGAATATACAATATACTAAAACCTTCCTTGCAAAATATGCATTTAAATAGCGAAAACCTCATCCAAATCGGATCAGTAGTTTTTGAGAAAATCGCGGACATACATACATACGGGTCGAATACAGAACCTCCTTTTTTAAGTCGGTTAATAAAGTTAATTTAATACATGCATGCATGTGTGCCGCATGCATACATGCATGTTAATTATAAGTAAGAACCTCCTTCTTTATGGAGTCGGTTAAGAAGCTATCCTTATCAAAAGAACGACTACCGCAAAATCGTAAAGAAAATAATAATGGACCAGTTTACATTTCACTTTTAAAGCGGAAGATACGCTTAACTGAACGAGTTCAGAACCGGCTCATCATTGGCGCTCACTTTCTGATGAACTTGAACTTACGACGAACGGGCGGTGACCTTTCAGTGACGTTACGGCCCAAGTTCACCGACAAGATAACGGTCCGATTAACTTAAAAGTATTAAAACGTTTGTTAACCACGATGCGAGAATTTTTCGTGTTACCCACTTCTTGTTAAAACTCGGGTTGGTAATCGACTGTTTTAAGATTATGAATCTGAAATAATAGTGTTATTCTTCGAAAATTGGAAGTTTAAATTTACTATAAACAGCTGTTTTAATTGAACGGACTGATATCTTGTCGGTGAACTTGAGCCTAAATTAAACATTTTTAAAACCCCCTACGCAAAAAGACCTTCAATCATTTTGGAAGAGAGCTGATACTCTTACACTGCTGGACCGATATTAACCAAACATAGCTAAGAACCACCGCAAGGAAACTGGCTTTCAAAAGAAAAAAATCGCATCGAAATCGGTCCATCCGTTTGAGGGCTACGATGCCACAGATAGATACACATACAGACAGACATCGACGTCAAACTTATAACACCCTTCTTTTTTCGTCGGGGTTAAAAACAGCTGTTCACCATAAATTCAAACTTCCAACTTTCGATGGGTAATATTATTATTAGAGACCAGCGACTTCGTCCGAGTGGAATAGTGGTGCTCCGCTCCTATTGGTCTTAGCGTGATAATATATAGCCCATAGCCTTCCTCGATAAATGGACTATCTAACACTGAAAGAATTTTTCAAATCGGACCAGCGGTTCCTGAGATTAGCGCGTTTAAACAAAATGAGAACATTTCCCTTCACTGCTCTGCTCCTATTGATTGTAGCGTGATGAAAAGTATACTATAACCAGCTCAGGAGTATGAAAAATAATTGAAGTTTCGTTAAAATCCGTCGAGTAGTTTTTGTTTCTATAGAGTTTATACAGACAGACAAACAAAAATTTTACTGATTGCATTTTTGGCATCAGTATCGATCCCTAATCACCCCCTGATAGTTATTTTGGAAATATATTTCATGTACAGAATTGACCTCTCTACAGATTTATTATAAGTATAGAAGATTTTTATTCTTGAAACGGTTGATTATCAAACCAGGGTTGAACTAGAAGTGGGTAACACGAAAATTCCAGCTTCCTGTTTGAAAAACGTTTTTGTTTAACGGGCCTATTAAGTAATCATCTGTTGGTGAACTTGGTCCTAAGTCTTCTTTGTGATGGCTGACTCACCTTTGTCATCTATACTTATAATAAATCTGTAGAGAGGTCAATTCTGTACATGAAATATATTTCCAAAATAACTATCAGAAGGTGATTAAGGATCGATACTGATGCCAAAAATGCAATCAGTAAAATTTTTGTCTGTCTGTCTGTCTGTCTGTATAAACTCTATAGAAACAAAAACTACTGGACGGATTTTAACGAAACTTGGTACAATTATTTGCCATACTCCTGAGATGGTTATAGTATACTTTTCATCACGCTACAATCAATAGGAGCAGAGCAGTGAAGGGAAATGTTGTCATTTTGTTTAAACGCGCTAATCTCAGGAACCGCTGGTCCGATTTGAAAAATTCTTTCAGTGTTAGATAGTCCATTTATCGAGGAAGGCTATAGGCTATATATCATCACGCTAAGACCAATAGGAGCGGAGCACCACTATTCCACGCGGACGAAGTCGCTGGCAGAAGCTAGTCGTTTCTATAATTAGTCTAGTAGGAACTAGTCTATATGAATACTATGTCCACCAGTTTCACCCGCGTCCCAAGGGAATTGCTTCGGTCACCCGGATAATGAGTAGCATATAACCTTACTACAATCGTGTCCAGGGTCCCATCTATCGCCATACCAAATTTTATCTAAATCGGTTCAGTAGTTTTAGCGAAAAGCCGGGTCAAATATAAAGTATAACCAATTTCCAAAGCAATTAAAGAAAGAGAAATAGTTTTCCGCCAGAAGCTTCGCCTTCGTGGTCTATACGAATTCAAATTAAAAATGACAGAGTTTCATACAAACTTTGCGCCCCTTTTTCACCCCCTTAGGGGTAAAATTTCGGAAAACCCTTTCTTATCGGATGCCTACGTCATACAAAGAACATACCCTCCAAATTTCAGGTCTCTACGATCAGCGGTTTAGACTGTGCGTTGATCCGTCAGTCATTCAGGACAAAGCATTTTATATGTACGAGTACCTATAGATGAATTAATAAGTTTGAAGGTTATTGTTTTCATTATGAAATTCCAAACAACAGATAGATATTATTCAAAGGTTTTTTTACTCTCAGCTGATCTTGAACTCTAAAGATGCGTGGCCAATGACCTCTGCGGCCGAGAACATCTTGTGACGTAATACATAAACAAATGATGATGCTTAGGTCTGCGCGTGTGTGTGTGTGATGAGTCAAGATGCTTGTTTGTGTGCGTAATTGATTGATGGACATGAGGTCACAGGCTGTGATGTAATATTTGTTTGAATGTGTGCCAATGTTGATGATGATTGTTATGTTATTTTGTGGTTGGTCTTGTGTTTGTTATGTACCGAATGGTAGAGGGTTTTGAAGAAAATCCTAATTTATAGAGAGTATGGAGATAGTTGGGACGCAGGAGACGGTTTTAGGCTACTTTTTATTCGGGTGTGAGAAGTCCTTCCCTCGGAAGCTGGGGAAACAGCTTGTATAAACATAATATCACGGCTGTTTTATCTGAGGGATTAGGCAGAAGACTAAGGGTCAAATTCACCGACAGATGGTTACGTAATCGGCCCGTTAAACAAAAACCTTTGAATAGTTAACCAAAAAACCAGGAAGCTGAGCTTTCGTGTTACCCACTTATAGTTCAACCCTGGTTTGGTAATCGACCGTTTTAGGAATAAAAATCTTTAATAATACGTTACCCATCGAAAGTTGGATGTTTGAATTTATGGTAAACAGCCGTTCTAAGTTAATCGGATCGTTATCTCGTCGGTGAACATGGGCCTAAGAGAATACATTTATAATCCGCTAATTTAGGTCCTTTGAAACGGGGGTCGAGTCTATTGTCAGGTACTGTAACGTTTTTTATGTTTACGTCAGCTGCGATCTATTGCTCTGTACATAGAGGATATACTTACTCGTATGGATAGTATACGAGTAAGTATATCCTCTTAAAACAATTGTTTGTACCTCACCGCTCTAAAACCAAATGAAACGTACGAAAATTGAATAGAATCTTCGTTTTCGTTAAGTTAGAGTAGACCCCCCAATGTTAGCGATTGGAAGGGTGTAACTATTTCTATAATACCTCAATCATAATTCATATTTTCGACCTTATTGAGCGCAATCCGCGCCAGCGTCGTTCTACAACAAAGTTTGCCTAACGATTTTAGTAAAGCAACGTACATTACGTGTTCTGTTTGCAGAACCAGTTCAGTTAGGCGTTTCGGATAAGTTGTAATTTCTGGTATTATTGCGATGTTTTTGGCGCAGGCGTTTAAATTTTGTTTTAGTTTTGGAGTAAGATTCAGTTTATTCAGATTTTATTTTAGAAATTTTAAAAGGCTAATGACAGAGTTTAACGTCACGTAATTTTTGGGCATTGGCCAAATTATTCCATAGCAAAAAGATTGTGTTTCTAGAATTTGTTTTGATTATTTTAATGAGAATTAGAAGGACAATGTTGTTACAATGGTACACCATTGAAGTGTTCAGTACTAGTTAGAGTCAGTCTGCCTAGAGCGAGAGTGATGATCAATGCTCATGCCTTCTCTGTATGAGAAGAGTGGGTTAGTGCCTAAACAGGCCCATGATGAGATTTCATACATTAGGATTAAGTTTCTGTATATTGCTACCGACTTCTAGAACAATCTTACAGGAAAAGTTTTTAACCAATGCGCAATATTTTTTTGGTGAGTGTGGTTAGCGATTAGTATCTACTACTAACCTAACAAACTGAAAAATACGCGTTTGATAAAAAGTGTTCAAGTTTATTTTGTCAAAATTTGCGCACTGGTTACAAACTTTTCCTGCATAAAGACTTTATTTTTGATACTTTGTGAGAGTTAGATAAATTGTACATTCTTAATTTCTTGCTTCGACTGTAGAATACCGGCGCACAGTTACTGCAATACCATTATCTAAACGTTAGTTAAGTTACGACGGTTCAATTGTGACCAGGGTATCATTAAACTTTCTCTGAATGAGATCACAAAGAACTGGTTCGTGTGCCGTCATTAGGATGCTGTGTGTATCTTGATGCGTAAGTAACCTACTTGCTGGTCTGCAAGAGAGCGCCTATATATTTATTGATAATGATTACTTACAAGTAACTAGTCTTAACTAATATATAAATGTGTGTGTTCGTTTGTTTGTTACGCTTTCACGGTAAAACAACTAACGGCGAAATTTGGTACGGAAATAGCTTTTTTTTTCGCATGGGATTTCAAAAAATGACTCTCCCGCCGGGAGGGAGCGTCAGACTCTTACTGACGAAAACCCATCCATGTTCCCTCCTAAGCCCTTTGTGTTCTGAGGGCGCGGTAACTCTTGCGAACATCTCGCAGCCCCGGCGGGTAATAGCCCTGTGGGTGGGCCCTGTCATCAGCCTATATATTGTCCCTCTGTTGGATAAAGGCTTCTTCTTGTTCAGAAAAGGAATGAGCATTGATCACCACGCTTGCTCAAGGCGGATTGGCGATTTCAGACTTCTTAGTCCAGGTTTCCTCACGTGTTTTCCTTCACCGTTAGTTGGTCTAGTGGTGGCATAGTGCGACTGCTGTAAAAGGGGTCTCGAGATCTATTCTCGGGTAAGGCGGAAATCGCTTTGTGTTTTTTTTTAACTCACAAAATAGCCCGGAGTAAGGTTGTTGGCGGTGTTACATCCCCGTGCCTAGCCAGGCCTTGATAGCAGTTGTTGTTACAATTCCATGTCAGAGGCCGTCAGGCGGTTTTAAAAAACTTTGACACTAAATACAAAATTAAGCAAAGACTAGGTATTCCGAAACACATAGCAAATGGTAATTCCAGTTTGATTGTTGGCGTAACAATTCAAAATGGCTGCTACAATAATATCTAGAATATAGTGAGGCAGACTAGACTAGAATGTAGGTAAGGACGTGATCAGATTGCTTTAGAACCTATTTAGACAAAGTTATTTTAGTTTATTTGTCATAACATTTAAACCGTTTGCGGAGAAACCGATGAGTGTTGACTGATTGTCTTCTAAATATAAAATTGGTTTGCTATTACATGTAGAGTTAATCTCCGTAACAGATAAACCAATTTTGATGTTTTTTTTAAGAAAATTATCTGATCTTGTAAAGGTTAGATAAAGAAAACAGGTAGAGGCTATCAAGCGGATTTGAGAAAACTGACACTAGGGCTTGTTAGGTTTGTAAACCTCACGATAAGAAGAAAATACTTATTAGTAATTCTACGTCCTACTTCTTATCGTGTGGTCAGTGGTGGTCCCAGAGGGGGGGGTCATCGGTTCAGTAGTTTTGGCGTAAAAGCGCGACAGACTGACAGACAGAGATAGTTTGGCATTCATAATATTAGTAAGGTTTACATAGTTAATTATATTAAAAAA
The DNA here is from genome assembly GCA_963891755.1 of Pyrrhia umbra. Lineage (NCBI taxonomy): Eukaryota > Metazoa > Arthropoda > Insecta > Lepidoptera > Noctuidae > Pyrrhia > Pyrrhia umbra. Next base: position 2,451,193 of record OY982944.1, read on the forward strand.
AAGTACAATTTCACATAATTCTACCGATACGAAGATCAGCTTCTAGTTCTCAAAAATAAAATGTTAATTTTTATTCATGATTACTTTACTTATGAATTAAGACGTTTTCGTTTTTGTAGACCCGTTACAAATGAAAAAAAAACATTTTCCCCTAGGCCCTAGAGGAAAATATGCTATTTTATCCTCTTGTACATTTTGAGCAAGAGTGAAACCTTTTTTATAACACAAAGTAATCTGTACACGTCTTTATGTACCAGCATTTGCCATTTAGTTTAATTTATATCTATTTAGTTGGCTTGGCACACTCGGGCCGGTTTCATAACCCCATCTAATTGTTGTGGGAAGGAGACCTATTTTGTATTGACTCATTTCTCACAAACGATTTACTTGTTATTATTTATAATGATATGAAATGTTTGTTGTATATACATATAGTGAAATGTTATTTGGTTATGTAAAAAGTATTTTTTTTTTGGCGTCGTCGCCATTTTGTTTTTTTTTTGTGGTGTGTATGCCACGATGGAAGTAATGTTGTAAAACTGTTTGTTGTATTTCGAGTCAAATTTATTATTTTTTTATACAGATTGAACAAATAAATACTAATGTCCAGAAGAAAAGTAAAGAAGTAGTAAGATTTTACAGAGTACCTACTACCTTCCTATTTTGACAGCTCACGGTTGCTAGAGATGAGGTAGTGTATAATCGTTAATGAATCAATCTACAATCGATCGACTTAAATGTAAAAAAAACTAAACGAAATAATATTATGATGACATTTTCAAATTACTTTAAAAAGTCTTTTCGTTATAAAATTATTTTGTTTTTTATCAAAGATCACATTATATATGCTGTGTCATTTTAAAAGCTCCTTTATATATTTTATAGTCAACGTAGCATTCAGTCAGATTCTAAAGCTTGCATTATGAATGTATTTCGTCATGACCTTGTTATATATCAGAATAATGTTGACCCTCGAACATATCCTTTGTCCTTACTCCAGTAGTTTTTCATTTAAATATTTCTAAGGTAACAAAATCCGTATCCAAATAAAAAACAACATATATTTTCGAACGTAAATAATTAATTTAACACGGTATCTGATACAGAAGCGGAAGTCGAAAATATTCGAGCATAACCTTGAGTGCTTTTAGGTAAATAATTTATTATAAAAAACTAATCACGCATTTAGAATGAGGCGTGGCGACCATAAAAACCTTTATGTGTTCAAAAAGTTATTATTGACATTATTGGCTGTCAGGAAGTCGTTGCCTTTGCCTTTAATGTTTTATTGCAAAGGTATATTTGATATACTGCCTTTTGTTTGTTTAGAGTTTGGTTATAAAACTCTACCAATAAATCTATCTGTATTATTATTATTCATTAAAACACTTTAAATTGAGGCATTGAGCATTACCGTGTTAAGGTCGACGATTTAAAATCTGAACTTGACATTTTGAATCGAATAATAGCTACGATTATCTTATATTTGTTTTAAATAATCGAGTAACTACCGATTCGTTTCGATCGATTTATATAGTTGTACGAAATCATTCGTGTATTGTAAATTTAGTGTTATTGAAGGTGTGGGAAGTAATAATTATGTGTAGTGTAGATAGAGATCAAAGGAAACAATATATAAAATTACTATTTCATTTATTCACACATCCTCGCCTCTGTTTAGCCTGTTTTTTTTTACATAATTTATTTACAAAGTCCGAAACATTGAGTATTATTTTTTTGGTATCTAAAATTTTATCACAGTTTACCATGCGTGGCCGTGGAGTCCATGAGCGTAAGCGACGGGGGCGGCATGGGCAACCGCGAGGGGAGCAGCGTGGGCAACGGCCAGGGGCGCGTGGACCACGGGGGCGGGGTGGGACTGGGACAGGGACTGGCTAACCACAGTCTGGCTGGCACCGTACGCTACAGCGGGGGCAATACCGTGACCGGCGTAGCCGTGACCAGCGTAGCCGTGAGCGCCGTAGGCGACGGGCGCTGCGGCGACCAGGGGAGCATGACCAGCCAGCTGCTTAGCGAGCACGGGGGCAACGCCAGCGGCGGCACCGTCCAACTGAGCCTCAGCGGTCTTCACAGCGTCAACCGCTTGCCAGGAGTGGTCTTCAGCGGCGTTGATGGCTTGTCCGTGGAGCTCGGAGGCCTGGTCGTGGTATTCGCGGGCGGCATCAGCGGCGGCGCGGACATGGTCGGAAGCTTCAACATGGGCGTCGATGGCGGCACCGGCGATGTCTCCGGGGGAGATGGTGGGGAGGGCAGGGGCGGCGTGGGCAACGGCTACCGGGGCGTGGGCTACGGCCAACGGCGCGGCGTGAGCCACGGCGTATGGGGCCGCATGGCCTACGGCGAGGCCGGCGTGGCCGATGAGGCCGGAGTGGCCGATGAGGCCGGAGTGGCCGACGAGGCCGGCGTGACCGACGAGGCCATGGCCATAGGGTGCTGCCAGCAGACCGGAGGGTGCGGCTGCGGCGCAGGCGAGGACGGCGGCGACAATCTGTGAAACAAAACCGATTAAAACATCGATTACATCACAAGCGAATCCTAAATCGATAACACGAATTGCACCCGTGTCACATCACTAATCACAGACACTGAACCACTCGAACACTAATTTTGATTTGTATTATCAAAATGCGATAAATTAGTTAAAAGCACTAAAGAGTTTGTAAGTAAGGAAACTCAAGTTTCAACCCACCAGAACTCTCATCGTGCACTTCTGTGTTAGACTGCTCGAAGGCTACTGACTGCTCTCGATTGGTCGCCGCAGGTTTTTATACCATTGCACGTTGCTTGTGCTCTATACGTAAAAAAAGTAAGTGGTCTTTATTCAAGGGCGGGAAGGGTGTATAGGAAGCGCGAAACATTTTTGACGGATAGATTCGTATGTCGAGGAAATGGCGGGCAACTTTTTAAAATTGGAACGACATGTTGACTTTGACAGTGCATTCGATTTAATTTGAATATTTGAATTAATAGTCAAATGCATGACTTTTTTTATTCTTTTACGTAAGTTTATTAGTTTAAGTTTCTTACTTATTTTTAGTGTACTTTGATCTTTAATATTAGAATATATGATATTATGACGCCGTTGAACTTTTAAATGACAGATCAGCCTTAACGATTGGTATTGAAGTTAATTTGTTTATATAATTATATTCATCTAAATATCATTATAGCAGATTGCTCTCGTAAATTGCATCTCTCAACTTATCTAATTATATTGCAAATTAATTCATTAGATTAAAACAGTTACGTAGATCTCCTAAAGATAGTTTTCAAGTGTCCTACTTTTTATAGGATAACTTAGTCTGTCGAATAGAAAAAAAGGAATGTGTAAATTTTAATTAAGTTACAATATAAAATAATTAAGTATGTTCAAAAATCATTCTGACACCTTTTAATTTTGACTTTGAAAACCATAATATTATATACTAAATAACTAAATTCTTATGGCCAGTTGAAATAAACTCCTCATCATTGATACTTTATATTTTACGAAAGTCACATATCATGATATTAATAATTTGCATAGTTTAATATTTTTTATGTGACCAAGACATAGATTTAATAATTAAATAAACATATTTCATTAAATCATATCACGTAAAAAATTAAATAAATTAAAAAAGTTTTTTCATCCATTTTGACAGATCTTAAATGACAGTGTGTCACATATATGATGCAACTGTGATGGAGTAATTGATACTCCTTATAGGCCCTTACTGGCCGTTGGGAGTAATCTGTCACATGATCAACTGTGATTTGAAATGTTATGTCGTTCTAAATAAATGTCCGTGACGATCAGCTGTGTTTCAATGATATAAACTAACTAATATACCACCTGTAATTAGGCACTCTGCTATGCATTTCCAATAAACTGGCTGTTACAGTGTTTGAAAATGGAACGTGAATTCCATAGCTCATGTCTATGCTTCGTTTAGATGTAGGTATTTCATACTTACTATGTTATATGAGTTCATTCATTCATTGCCATGAACGACAATTAACACCATTTTCTTTTGAAATCAGGTCGCTAAGTAGAACTGTATCGTAAGAAGAACTACAAACAAGTGATTTCGATGTTTTGCTTTGCAAATCCTTGTTCCTTACTAATATTATAAATCCAAAATTAATTGTCTGTCTGCCCCGTTAAAAAAATTCATCTAAATCAGTTCAGCAGTTTCATTGTGAAAGTCTAACTGACAAACTCTTACTTGTATTTATATCTGTAAGATTACGTAACGCACCCGAATTAAAAGTGCCAAAAATTCAAAATAGCGGTCCCATCTATCTCCGTACCAAATTTCATCCAAATCGGTTCAGCCGTTTTACCGTGAAAACGTCGCAAACAAACAATCACACTTTCGCATTTATAATATAATACTTATGATTTAGGTTTGTAATATAAAATGGTAGAGTCACATTATTTATGGATGTGAAATTATCTAATGACTCCTCCCGCTATTTGCGGAGCGGGGGGGAGTGTCAGACTCTTACTGACTGAAACCCATCCATGTTCCTCCTTCCAGGGCAAATGTAGAGTTACCTAAATACCTGATGAATATCTAACTACATATATGTAAGTATGTCTAAGGTAAAGTTCACGGAACCTAAGTTAGTTTCCTCTCTCTCGGTTGGCTAATGTCCTGTAATACTAGGTTGAAACCGGTTATTATAATGTATGTAGGTAGCTTTATTTACCAATGTTTCGAATATATATTTATTTATTTATCAGGAACAAATCATATTGTGTTTGATACATTTTTTAACATTAGACACGTCAATATTATTAATAATATAAATTCTAAAAATAAACATGCAACCATAATACATAAAAAAACAATAATATTAAATTCTCTTTTTTTTCTTTCAAATAGAAGAAATTCTAATATTAACTTACAGTTCGTCTATTGAGTACATATTTTTATCCAACAGAAATGCTTTGAGCTTAGACTTAAAAGAGCTAGCTAGCTTAAAAGAGCAATTTAATAAAAAAAAATAATTCTGCTGGCAGCCTATTAAATATTTGTACCGCTTGGTAATGAGGACTATACTTTTACTTTATATGCGGGACAGTGTACTTTAGTCCTTGAGTACTTGCGGGATTTTGGTCCTTTGAGTCTGAATAGATGGTTATATTGAGAAGTAGGTGTTTGACCCGCGCCCTCACGAACCCGAACAAAAGTAACTATCCTATGCATAGACATATATGTTACTAAAGTAACTAGATGTGCAATCACCGAGCAAAATGCGTGCCATAAAGGTTGTGACCAGTCATAATTCATGACATCTGTCACTTGGTAGCCAGCTTGAATCTATCAGAGTGACAGCAGGACGATTTTAACAATAATATGGGCATGTATGGGCAAATTTGTAGTAAATGCCATCCTTATCATACAGATGTCATGAATATTACGTTTCGGTTAGTGTGAGAGAGATAGATATAATTTTACATCAAAATGATTACTAGTTTCAAAGCTACGTCTGCATTCTAAAAAATGGTTACGTTTTTGTGACCGCGTAATGTTCGGGATTGCATCTCTATGGATATATCTCGATGATCCTATGTTTTAATCCAGGTTGAAAGCTATGTGTGGACCAAATTCAAATCTAGATATCAAAATGTAGACGGCACGTTTGGAGTAGTGGCTGAGCAATTGGCTGCTGCGCGGCGTGTCGCGGGTACGATTTCCGCACGGGACAACTAAAATTGTTCCGGGTCTGGGTGTTTGTGTATGTGTAATGCATGTCTGTAAACGCACCCACGACACAGGAGTAATTTCTAGTGTGGGGTAATGTTTTAAAAAAAACCGTTAAGCAGTTTTTACGTGAAAGAGGAAAACATCCATCCTACATACATTCATCCTACATCATCCATACATACAACTTGTTTAGTATACATACATCCTCAGAAACTTTTGCATGTATAATATTAGTATGGTGTTTATTTATATCCTTCGTGCTCATAACGGTTAACTTTGTACGCATCAGCATAACATAGTCATTTAAAAACCCTCAAGCCAATAATATATGCAAATCGGATGTATGAATGGAATAAGTAATGAAGATTAATAATAATCTTTAATATAGTAACTCTGTCTGTTAAGCTTTTACGGCGAAATGGCTGAACTAATTTTGATAAAATTTGGTATAGAGATGGATTGGATACCGGGGAAGGATAAAAAATATCATTTGTCCTTAGATATCATCATCATTAGCTTATATTTTTCCCACTGCTGGGCACAAGGCTCTTCTCATACAGAGAAGGTATGAGCATTGATCACCACGCTTGCTCAAGGCGGATTGGCGATTTCAGACTTTTTAAGTCCAGGTTTCCTCACGATGCTTACCTTCACCGTTAGTCAGTGACGTCTGAGATATACTAAGAAAGTACCTTAGATATGGTGGATAACTATATTAAAGCTGTTCGTTTTTGTGCTCGTGTAGTATATGTTTGTAAACGCACCCACGATACAGGAGAAAATTCTAGTGTGGGGCAAGGTTTTAAAAAATAGCTTACGTCATCATTACGATTACTTAGAAAAAACTAAAAAAAAAATCGTTTAACGGACTAGTGTTTGAATTTAATGCAATAATAGTTTCCTTTGAGAATGTTGTCCCATTAATCTACGAAGTCAGGAAGTTGGGCCAAGCTTCATAACTTTTCGCGACTGTGTTACTAGCTGAAAAGCTCGTGGCTAAGTAACAGCCACACGGTTCAACCGATCATAGGTTAAGCTGCGCTTGGCGCGGTCCGCAGATGGGTGACATCTATGTCATAGCGAGACTCCTCCATCCTACCAAAGCATGTTAAGCTGTTGGTAATTTTAAGTTACCCCCTTTTACTTTTATTTTTATTACCCCCTTTTATTTTTAGTTTTGCATGTCTACATGTCAATTGCATAATATGTATAATTATAAGTGGAAGCGCGGAGTCTCCTAATACAAGTAATTCCTTGCTTAAAAGGTGATCTCCAAGAAAAAGTTTAAAATTGCCCCTTGTAATTGAAATAAACTTTTTTTTTTGTTGTTGGTCCCTGTTGTCTTGTAGACAAGCTGTCTTTGACAGTCGTTACGGGTATTCAGAAGCCAGAAAGTCTGACAACCAGTGTTACCAAGGGGTATCGTGTTACCCGGTAACTGGGTTGTGGAGGTCAGATAGGCAGTCGCTCATCAGCATACATTCTTTAGCATTCCACCTGTAAACTCGTTAATATTTCCAACAGAGGCCGGTCAAGGCAGCTCTGCATATGGCCTACATATTTTTTGCGTTCTACAAAATTTTTGAAGCAATTACTTACGTCGTGATGTTATATAATTCGATTAATTATTCCTTTTTCATTGTATGAAGTCGGTGCCACAGTTAAGTAGTGTAAGACACCGACTTCTAGAGCGAAGTAATGGTACAGGCATTCTAGAAGAACTGTTTTGGAAGTTGGGTTTATTTTTTGTATTTCGTTTTCATCCTAGGCTCAAAATAGTAACTAGAACAATTTCTCTCACGATTGTGCCTATCTTAAGCCTAAATCTATTGCAATTATAATATAAGTGGCTATCATGTTATAATTAATATTCGAATAATATAATAAAATAAAAAAGTAAGTGAGCCACAAAGTGCGGCAGGGTTCCGTAGCAATTTCACAATGAAAAGAAAGGTGGGTGGAGGTTCTAGAATTAATTATTATCCGCTTGATTTTTATTAATTTAGTTAGTAAACATCAGCATTTAGAAATGAGTTACCTCCCTATAGTCTTCTCTGGTTGTTTTTAAAACAGCAACTAAATAATGTTTTAACTTTATTTTATAAGTGACCTCCACCATCAGTGTACATACCTGGATTGGCATGCTCAAATGCAAAGGGGTTTATTATTTCACTACGGTACCCCGAATAGGCGCAATACCGATCTATCGGTAAAATCTTAATTGAATAAAGATTTTTTTTAATTTATTATTTTTTTAGTTAGCAATCGGCACAAACTTTCTGAAGTTTATTTTAGTGAGAATAAAATATAATAATTGAATCATATGATTTATGCAAAATAATTATTTTTGTTACAAAAAGAAAACTCTTTTAGCAGATAGGCAGTCCCTCTATGTTAACCACTGGTACTCAGCTGCATCCGGTTTAGACTGGAAGCCGACCCCAACATAGTTGGGAAAAGGCTAGGCAGATGATGCTGATTAAGATTTATGGAAGGGAAAGACATGCTGCGCCGATCCCAAATAATTTAGGAAAAGGACAGGAGGATAATGATGATAGATTTTTTATGATATCAAGTCAAACAGTAATGATAATATCATTACACTACAATCTGACTTTATAAACTGATACAAGAAATACTGTGACTAACACAAATTGTATGAAGTATAGTATAGTATACGTATGTCAATATGAGTGGGTATTGTCACCATGTAATGTAAGACAGAAGTTCCAAGTGTATCCTTGGTTATATTATAAACTGATGGAATATCCTTACTTCCTTACTTAATATCATAAATGCGAAAGTAACTCTGTCTGTTTGTCTGTTACGCTTTCACGCCTAAACCAGTGAGCCGATTTTGATGAAATTTGGTACAAAGATAGAATAGACCCTGAGGAACAACATAGGCTTTTTACCCGGGTGCGTGAAGTAGCTCCTTCAGGATGCGGGTGAAACCGCGGGAAACAGCTAGTTTTAATATATTTATAAAAAACCCAATTGCTTGTCGGGCCTTGCCTTGCCTTGGCCATAAATAGCGAAAACCCCAACCAAATAGGATCAGTAGTTTTTGAGAAAATTGCGGGCGTACAAACAGACATACATACATATGGGTCGAATATACATATATGTACCTTTTTTGAAGTCTGTTTAAAATGCCCTTAAGCCTTCTGCCAATTTTTTGTTGTGTGACAAACCAGTGGCTTATAGGTCCTAGTTTTAAAGTCAAAGGAAGTGTGTCATTACGTCGGCTGCTAGAGGTTGTACCTGTCGGTGGCATTATCGAACTACTTGTGCTAACGAGATTTGGGGTCAGCAGAGATATAGACAACTACTCAAGTTGTCGATCGTATGTACTAGCAGCTTACCGCGGTTTCACCCATATCCTAAGGGAACTACTCAGCGTACCCGGGTAAAAAGTATCCTAGGTGATAGTTTAGGTTATAAACTATATGTGTTCCAAATTTTATCCAAATTCATTGAGCAGTTTTTGCGTGAAAGAGTAACAAACTTTGATTACTAAGTTAAAGATATTTAATGTTATTTTTAACAAACTTCAAAACTGAAGGTTCTGTTTTCGATCTGTATGTTTGTTTGTATGTCTGCGATTTTTCTAAAACTACAGATATAATTTGGAGGCGGTTTTCGTAATTTAGATGCATATTTTTCAAGGAAGGTTTTAATGTATCAACTGTTATTTTTAACCCCCGACGCAAAAAGAGGGGTGTTATAAGTTTGACCGATGTCTGTCTGTGTGTGTATGTCTGTGGCAGTAGCTCTCAAACGGATGAACCGATTTCTATGCGGTTTGTTTTTCATTTCAAGACAGTTTCCGGTGGTTAGCTATGTTTGGTTAATATCGGTCCAGCAGTTCAAGAGTTTAGCTCTTTTTGTTATTCTTATACCTTTTGCTGTCACTGTGTTGTGTTCATAGCTTATAAATGTCTTTCTATTCTATCCTATGGTATCTAAAAGCTGTCTCCTAACCTAACAGACAGACATGTGTTGCTGGGGAGTTTGTTGCGCCACTTCTTCTTCCCAGCAAAAACACATAGGAAGTGGTAAAGCTCGGGCGTTTTGGGGGCTGTCTCTTGTAAATTTGACGTTAAAAAAGTGCTGATTTTCTGCCCAGTTTGAATAAATGATTTTTGAATTTTGTTTTTTTTTTCTCTTTGGTTTAATAGTCGTAAGCGTGACTGCCGAAGATGAAGTTCTAAGAAGTGCATTGCACCACTTTTGGGCACGTGAAGTAGGTACACACATAGTACGTCATTTATTTAGGTACATATCTACGCTGTTTGCATTTAAACTAAAAACCTTTAAATTGTAGTGGTTAATTTGTATGCGGAAGTCAGAGAACTGGGTTTGGTGCCCGGTTGGGAAAGAACCGTGATTCATAGGCCTCTCCAATATTGCTACATTTTGTTAATAAAGGTGTGTAGGTACACGGAATTTTATTACTAAAGGTATAAAACAATGAATATCTCAAGCATAATTGATAAAAAAATAAAAATCGAAATCAGAATTTTAATTCGGCGAAGCAACTTGACGGTTTCTGAAACGTCAATTCGCAGCCTATCAAATCGGTTCAATTCCATTCAAATCATTTAATTCAATTGAATTGAACCGACAAGTACTTTTGTAAATAGAAAAAAAAAAGAATTTAGTTTCTCATTCCAAAAAATAGTTTCCTATGGAGAAGAACGGGCAAAAAACTCCATGGTTACTCTTTTTAAATAAGTTTTAACAATTTTCAGTAGTCTTCAGTTGTTTTCCTAGGAAAATGTAACAGACAGACAGACTATCGTATTAATAACATTAGTTACAAGATGTGTGTTGTTATTATATTTCCAATTTTTGCATGGTATTTTAGCCGTTAATTTTTATTACATGAAAACAACATCCATGCCTAATTTACTAAGGTCCTAGTTCACACACAGATGGTTACCTAATCGGGCCGTTAAACAAAAACTTTTTTTTAACTAGAAAGCTGGAATCTTCGTGTTGCTCACTTCTAGTTCAACTCTGGTTTGGTAATCGACCGTTTCAGGAATAAAAATCTCATATACTACATTACCCATCGAAAGGTGGAAGTTTGAATTTATGGTAAACAGCTGTTTTGAGTTAATCGGACCGTTATCTAGTCGGTGAACTTGGGCCTAAATAAACAAGGGTTTACGGGTCTTTTTCAATAACCTATCGATTTTCTTACTAGAGATAGAATTTAGACATAATTTTCTACACTTTTTTGGATGGGAAATCATCAAATGACCCCTCCCAGCGTGGGTGGGGCGGATAAGAGTGTCGGACTCTTACTGACTAAAACCCATCCATGTTCCTTCCTCAGCCCATTCTATTCCGGGGGCGCGGTATCTCTTTCGAACGTCCTGCAGCCCCGGAAAGTCATACACCTAATGTAATCAAGTCTATGGTTATATAGAGTTGAAAACAGCGTTAAAACTTCAAAGCTTTTTATTTATAATTTTTAAATTTTATAAATTTAGAACAATGAAGTAAAAAAGTTCCTCTTCTCGCCCAAGGGTAGAATTTTGTAATTCTAGACGCAGATAACCGACTATTGTCTGCTCAATTTGAATATTAACCTTATTCTTAGATTCCTATATTAATTCTAGGTTCTATTACAACAATTTCTAACATTATTTAGTATCTTAATTATCGGTAATCTCATCTAAACTCCTTCACCAAAAGAATGCTTAAAATTTCGCAAACAAAACAATGCATTTACAAAAAAAAATACGATTCAAAATAAGAACGCACTCAATAAAGAGGTCGAATACTCATAGACAAGATGACCATAGATAACGTTAAATTGTAAACCGACCTTCTTGCACTTAACCGTGAATGAAAAATGGGTGATAAGTCATTGTGTTTTTTTTTATGTTTAATTATGTGGAATCGTGTAAAAATGTCAACTTTGATCTGTATTCGTAACAGTGTTGAGGCGTGCGAAACTTGGGCATGGCTGGTCGTGATTCTTGGATTAAAGTGACCATGTGACAGGTTGTTAGTGAGATTTTTTTCTTTCCTCCGTTATAAGCTATAAAAAACCGACTGTCTCTCATTACGTGAGTGGTTACTATGGTCTGCAGTATCAAAGGCATTGCACACGACACGTGTCGTGTCATCTCAGAGACTAAGCAAAAATGTTTGATCTGTCTGTAATTTCATTGTCACCATACTCATTCCCTCATATCCTAAGAAGGAAAACGTCTCAATTACTTATTTAACTTTTCATTCATAATTAAAATAATAGAAAAAACAACGGAGATAAACAATTGATTTATATTAAAATGATCCTTGAATACTTTTCGGTACGTAAAATTTTCAGTAGCTATTATAGTCTGTTCCAATTGATTTACGAAAAATGAAAACAAAATCATAACCAACCTATTTTGTTCTAATGATCCCACATACATAATTAAAACGGCATTAAATGATGAATGATGATATTTAGAGCATGAAATTTTGTTAATTTCTGTGGCAGAAGTTTACATTTTTCGTAAAATCAATCGGTACGGACTATAATACTTTTTGTCCTAATTATTCTAACTTAAATCGAAGCCACCCTACCAGTTGGACGTACAGGCTTTATATATCAACTATCTTACGACTCTCGCAATAGTCTGCTACTGGCCCACAGAGTAACACTTCATTGTCATACTAACACACCAATTTATACCTTAAAACTTATACACAAAGTCTATTTCTCCTTGCTTCAACAGATAGATACATTAGCAATGGGAATTGTACTTTAAATGTAAGGTGTAAAGGTTGGTTTTTAATTGTGCTTTCAAAGCGAATATGTATTGCGTTTAGTTACAATTCAGTCGTGTTAATATCTCAAGCTGAGTGCTTGAGAAGTCATACTTTGTTTGAATAAGATAAATATAGGTACTAAAACCCTTATGGAATTAGGAATCTTTGCTTTTTAAGGGTTCCGTAATCAAAAACGAACCGATTCAGAAGCCATTTGCGAACTATCAAGTTTTAAAGTGCTAATTACTGTAAAAGAATTCATAGAAACAGCACATATAACGAACTTAAAAGAAAAACTATCATGGCTAAGTAGGTCTTCGCTTGTTACAGGATTCTTATAATCCAGGTATACTGAATTCTAAATCCCCGCGAACAGCAGCTAGTATTTAATAAATTTACATGTATTGGAAAAACGACAATTTTACAAACAGACAAATTTACTCACTTCTATACTTACGTATCTATACATATAAAATGCTTTGTCCTGAATAACTGACGGATCAACGCACAGCCTAAACCGCTGATCGTAGAGACCTGAAATTTAGAGGGTGTGTACTTTGTATGACGTAGGCATCCGATAAGAAAGGATTTTCCGAAATTCTACACCTAAGGTGGTGAAAAACGGGGACAAAGTTTGTATGAAACTCTGTCATTTTTTAATTTGAATTCGTATAGCCCACGCGGGCGAAGGCCCTGGCGGAAGGCTATTGTATAATATGAGTAAGGGTTTAATATCATATCTGACTTCAAACCTCCATTGCTAACAGCCGTGGTATTTAACCTCTAAAAGACCAAATATACAAAGACAAGTCCTTGTCTACATACATACATGTTATAATCACAGAATAATTACTTACGAAATACGCACCGATTCCATGGTCGGTAGTTACAAGCGCAGTTGTCTGTTGCAATAAAGACCATAATAATGATCCGTCCGACTATGTACGGCAGAAAGTCTGACAACCAGTCTTGCCAAGAGGTATCGTGTTACCCGGTAACTGGGCTGTGGAGGTCAGATATAGGCAGTCGCTCCTTGTAAAACGCTGGTACTCAGTTGCGTCCGGTTAGATTGAAAGACGACCTCAACGTAAAATTCAAAATACAAATAATTTATTTTAATTACACCATTTACAGGCACATTTGAATTGTGGAAAGCTGATGAGTCTGTCAGTTAGTCATATAGGAATAGTTGAAGCTCTTTGAGTAGCATAGTTGGGAAAAGGCTAGGCAGATGATGAGTATTTATAGTCTACCAATTGAGTTAACGATTTTTTTTTTAACAAAATCATAAATTATTTGGTTCTAATTTTTCTCCGGACGCTCTTTGAAAACCGGACACACCCCAGACGGATGGCAGCCATAGGTATACAATCACAAATTTCGTAAAACAGCAGGGGGTCTGACAGTGGCTAGGAGTGGTCACCATAGACATCTACAATACCATAGCCAATCAAATCGACCTCACAACACTTTCAATTTCATTATTTTAAATTGTTACATGTACTTGCAAGAATGTAGATTGATTAATCGATAACAAAATGGCTTGTAACGTTAATATCGTTAATCATTGTCCAATTGAATGATATAATTCCTCTATACTGCCGATTGCACAAAAAGCTAGATTTACCTTTTATCTAAATATACTATTTGTTATTCTAGTGTATACATCTATATCTTCTATATATATAAAAATGAATCCCTATTTCCCTTGGTCATCGCATCACGCGTGAACGGCTGGATCAATTTGGCTAAAATTTGATACGGACATAGAGGGGATTCTGGAGAAGGGTTTAGGCTTTTTATCCCAGTGGACGCGAGTGAAACCGCGGGAAACAGCTACTCTATATATAAAAATTAATCCCTATTTCCCTACGAAATATTATATTCCCTACAGAAATATAGGGAACCCTGGGGACAGTTATAAGCTGTAAGACATACTGACAGATGTGTAGATAACGAAATATAATCCACTTATAGGTCTCAAGTCTCAAATGCACGTAACACTATACTTAAACCTAAAACCGGTAGGTTTACGTAACCTTTTGTCGAGCTGTTGGTTCTAGTTTTGGTATACAGGGTGTTTTGTTATTGATTTTTTTTTTACCTTAACTTTAACCTACTCTCAAATGTCGCCTGTAATATTTTATAATACTCAATACTCAAACATTTATTGCATTTCAAAATGCGAAGTGTCCACTGGCAATAAAATTTGCGGAAGTTGACTTGCGCAAGTTACTTCCAACTTGGAAACGCTCGTGCAAGTTGACTTCTGCAAGTTTTGGTGACTTGCAGAACTTGCTGCAAGTCGCACGTGTATGGAGAGCATATGCAATCGTGCATATAGTGAATTTGCAGTCAGTGGAAACAGTTGGCAATTGATTGCTGTAAAAAATATGGATGTAACTTGCCAGTGGACACTTTGCTTTAGGTGGTAAATTATAAATTATGAGGTCATAATGACCCTTCACAGCAAAGTAAAAGTAGGAGAGAGGAAGAGAGCTTTATGAAATCTTATAAGTGCTATTTTAGTAATTTTATTATTTCTCATTTAGGTAGTCGTTGGCGTTGTATTAATGTTTTTTTAGTGTGCGCATTAATAGACACTCACATTTACATTGCTCTTAATATCAGGAATAAGGATTTTTTTTTTATCTAACTGTAGTCTACATTTGGCCCTAGTTAACGACATGGAACTTTATATTATTTATTGTTAATTAATAATAATAAAAAAATGTATAAATAATCTTTGTTTTTTTGACAACATTTAATACATCTAAAAAAAGCATAAAAATTACAATAAAACTAAAAAAAACAAGTTCGACATAAAAATATTCATCCGCATCGCTGCCAGCGGGAATCGTGCCCAAAAGGCTGGCTGCATTGCCACGTTGCCACATAAATATTCAAACAAATAAAATAAACCACCTGTATACAAGTGAGCGTGAGTTACTCGTGAACTTAGATTCAGATAAATACAAGACTACCTAAGATGTTAGCAATGAGTTTTAAATATATAATTTATGGAGCTACTGCGAACTGTTTGTGGTACCCCGAAAGTTTACGGTCTCATTCGATAATTGTGCATTCATAGTTAGGTTCTCTCTCACAAGGAAATTTTAGTAACTACTGTCTCGAATTCAAAACCTTGGTACAAAATCACTCCCTTAGAGGTAAAAGTACTATATATATAAAAACAATCTTATGTCCTTACTTCGTTTTCAAATCTATCTCCACACTAAATCTATACATATAAAATGCTTTGTCCTGAATGACTGACGGATCAACGCACAGCCTAAACCGCTGATCGTAGAGACCTGAAACTAGGAGGGTGTGTTCTTTGTATGACGTAGGCATCCGATTAGAAAGGACTATCCGAAATTCATCCCCTAAGGGGGTGAAAAAGGGTGGGGAAGTTTGAATGAAACTCTGTAATTTTTAAATTGAACTCGTATAGCCCTCGCGGGCGAAGCCGCCGGCGGAACGCTAGTAGATGATATATTTCACATCACTCAACAAGATCTTACCACATAGACTTAATACTAAGAAGTTTTTATGCAAATAGGCCTCGTCTAGCAAAAAATATTAAGTATCAACGTTTTTACTTAAATCAATCAATATTACAACTTTATGTTTAG
The DNA here is from genome assembly GCA_963891755.1 of Pyrrhia umbra. Lineage (NCBI taxonomy): Eukaryota > Metazoa > Arthropoda > Insecta > Lepidoptera > Noctuidae > Pyrrhia > Pyrrhia umbra. Next base: position 2,467,319 of record OY982944.1, read on the forward strand.
AGTGTGGTCATAATTAGTGCGGTGTTGCAGTTAGTCATCAAGTAGATCTCTACAAGCTACTATCATCTGTTCCAATTGATTATACGAAAAAGATAAACTAAGTCGTAACCTATTTTGTTCTAATTCTGCCACAGAAATTAACAAAATGGCGTAAGGATGGCGCATTTATGTCCATTTCAAGCTCTAAACCCCTCCCGCCCGCGGTAGGGGTCATTGGATGATTTTCCATCCGAAAAAAAATAATTTTCGCTCACATAAACGGTACTTTTACAAGTGAACTTACAAAGACTACTGTAACCGATTCAGACAGCATAATATAATTCATACAGTAACTACACAAGCCAGACATCGAACCCACTTCATAATACGCTAGATACACGGCCGTTACGACAGCATACAATTAATTAAATAAAATATAAGAATGACATACAAAAGATATAATTACTTTGAAATTAATTAGATAGAATGCTCTAGATAAATGTCGTATACATAATTACGACACTAGCTAAGTGGCTATAGTTTTTTTTTTTCGGTTGGGAAATAGTCAAATGACTCCTCCCGCCGTGGGTGGGGCGGGAGGGAGTGTCAGACTCTTACTGACTAAAACCCATCCATGTTCCTTCCTCAGCCCTTTGTATTCCGGGGGCGCGGTAACTCTTTCGAACGTCCCGCAGCCACTAGCTTATAGTCAGCGACTTCTTTCACGTCTCCTACTAATATTTTAAACTTCAAAATTTTGTGAGGATGGAAAGTCTTTTGTCTGTCTTCCACGCAAAAACTAATGAGCGGATTTGGATGAAATTTAACACAAAGGTAGGCTAGCAATTTTAGAATAATTCCAACTAATTATCATTTGTTTTTTTGTTACGCTTGTACGGTACTGAATCGTTCTAGATGAAAGATAACACCTGAGTATTCGCAAGCTGATTGCTAATACCTAAACATCCCAATTAAGTGGTCTTCAGATAAGAAAATTGATACTCTTCTTAGTTTCGCTTCTCAGGTTATAAAACTAGTTAACTAATTACATTATAAAGTCTAGCTTCTATTGTCTGTGAGTGGGTCATGTCACGAAGCAGATTAGTTCAAAAGTACCGCTATATTTTCTATAGTTTCCTCTATGGTCCCATTTCTTCTGAGACTGACGGAACCAAAAGAAAATCCCATAAAAAGCCGGTTAAGTCTAGGTACTTAGCCCTCATAGTTTTCCTTATTAGTTCATTACATGTGCTGCGTCTGTGATTTTTTTTTACATTTCTAGGGATAGCCATTCAAAAGTTAGAGGGATGGACGCTCGAAGCGAATAAATATATGCACTTTAAAGCTAGATATTTCGTAAACGGCCTCCTAAATTGGAAAATGATCTTAACAAACCTGCTTTATTTTGGAAAGACCTAACTAACGATACCCCACACGAAGGGAAATGTGAGAAAAAAAATATTCATCCCCACTTTACGTGTTTGGGAGCTACCCTAATTTTATTTTACCACTTTGTTAGCGTGATCAATTTGCATGTCCATATCTAATTGTAGTCTCTAATAATATAAATTTGAATTCTCAAAGACCCCGTGGCGTGATACTTCTGTAAGTATTCTTGTATTTGATTGATAGTCACGCCCTCAGCCGTTCACTCTGCTCTACTACGGGTGAGCACACCGTTGATAAGCGATAGCGGATTTACAAGCGGTTCTGAAACATTCCGATCTTTGAAATAAATATGAAGCTAGCAGTTTCCCGGGGTGTGACTGTGACTTGAAAGAACTGCTTAACGCACTTGCATAAAACCTTGCCACTGTTTGACGGGGCCCTCCCACAGGGCCATAGCCTGCCGGGGCTGCGGGACGTTCGAAAGACATACCGTGTCCACGGAATACAAAGGGCTGAGGAAGGAACATGTCAAAAGTCTGACACTCCCTTCCGTCCAACCCACGGCGGGAGGGGTCATTTGATGATTTCCCATCGTCAAAAAAGCCCCTGCAATCTCCTTACCAAATGTCTTCTAAATTAGTTCCGCCGTTTTACTGTGAAAGCAAACGTAATAAACAAATTCGACATATGGAATATTAGTAAGGATTCCTAAGAATGTACGTCATGGGGTCTTTTGCCATCAATCGAGAACAAATCTGGATAACACAAATGTTATACTCATGCCAAGCAGCCGACCAGAGGCACTCACTCACCTAAAACTAAAATCTAGGATTTCATATCTGTATAAATCAATCTTACTTGATCAAAACTTCCGGCTGATATTATCATTATACATTTCCTCCCCCCCTCTCTCATCAGCCCGCCTTTCACCCCACATTCCTCACCATGGTCAGCAGCCGGACCCAATAATATAAGCTGTGACCTCGCGGAGGGACACTGCCTTCTAAAAAACAATATTTAACACCATTCACAAAACTATAGCCATTCGAAAAACACCCCTATGAAACGAACAATAAAAGCTACTGTGATATTTTTCGTTGGCAAAATTATGCTGGTCATATGAAATACATAACAATATTACAATACAGTTATATCAGCAATTTTCAATCCTATTGCATTCACAATAAGAGTGAAGGTATTTTTTTGGATTAAACACTTAACTTGGTAATTCTAAGGCTAGTTCCAAGTATTGATATATAAGGAAGTAGGGCATACAATGATTGATATAAGATCCGGTGCACTTACGCATGTTTCGTGTACGTCATCAAATTATTATAGCTAAAGTGAAAGGGTTTTTTGAATGGCTTTATCAGGATGGTGGTGGATAAATCTAAACGGATCTCCTTCCTTATCCATGTGCCGATATCCTCAATGCTAAGGGTCGTGCCCTTACCATCAGTTTCTTTGCTATGATGTTACGCCAAGTCAATCTGTTCTCGGCGACGTAACAGCTTTTTGAAAGCCACCCTTGCTTCAAGCTGTTTTGTAAACCAGATTTAATCAGATCTAAACTTTTAAAAGTAGATATATTACTCTTTCAAATGGCTCGGTTATCTCAAATATCATCAATATTTGACATTATATCTACTTAAGCAGTATCTAAGTTATCTTTAATGGCTTATTCTTCGATCTAACTAGCTACGTCTATCCATTCATCTGCCTAGCCCTTTCCCAATTATATTGGGGTCAGTCTATCTGGATGCAGCTGAAAAATCCCACGATACAGGGGCCCTACTCTAACTCAACGAAAACGAAGTTTCGTTTGAAATTCGGATCCTTGCCTTGTAAATTTTAGGGCGGTAAGGTTCAATCAATTGTTATATATGGATAGTATAAGTACATCCCTCTTTGTACAGAGCATCAAATCGCACCTTACCGCACCACAAAGAAAGTTATCGTCTATTCTCGGTCATTCCAAACTTTCATTTCCCCTCAGGAGTAATCTGTGACATGAAGCAACTGCCTATCTGACCTCCACAACCTAGATACGTACTAAAACTTACACGATACTCCTTAATAAGACTGGTTGTCTGATGTAAGCGTTGCTACCTTAAAAACGATGGGGCTTGTGGCTAGGTAACATCCAGGGTTGTCTTTAAGCCCTTGATTGGATGATAGACTCCTCAATAGAGTACCTATGTTTGATGTATGTTCTGTTTAGTATACATTTTACCGGAGTCCGAACCTTAAATAGAACAGCGGTATTACTCAGTTAGAGATCAGTATCTTATGGTTACAGAAGATTTTTAATTGAAGGCGGGCCAAAACTACCTGATAAGAAAATGAATATACGAAAGAAAACCGAACACAAACTTGTATTAAGAGAGAAAGAGACAGTTGTATGGAGTGGGAGTAATGCATGTCCAAAATAAATTCATATTTAAAATTGAGAAGATAATGCCAAAATTCTTTAGAATTCTTTCACCACTAAAGGAGTCACGCCCAAATCTCCATTACACATCTTGACGGCTAAAAATCTAAAGAAAAACTTCAAATTGCTCTTTACCATATTAAGTTCAATGCGTGAGCGCCGAAAGACAATGCTGTTATAAAAAGGCTATCAGAAACAAACCAAGTAGGTTATTTCATTGCGTCATAAAGGCAGTAGTCTGCTTGCTAGGGCTGTCACTCACTGAAACATTATTTTAAATCGAGCTCGTCGAGCTTCATTGCCTCGGCGTTTTCTGGCTTTCAGGAGTTGCAGTGATTGGGAAAAGTGTGGCGAGCTTGTCCCATTAAAAAAAAAGACAGAGCGTGCTTATTTTTTTTTTATAAAAAGTGTTCTGTGTTAATTGAGTACATTGTCTATCTGTCATCATCCTCACAAACATTCACATTTGAAAAATGACTTTGAATGTTTTTTTTTCTTAATCATAGAATTAAACATCCCCATAAAGCCGACCCCAATATAATTGAGGAATTCTAGCCAAATGATGTCTTTAACAAAGTATACTTCAATGAAACAAGTTTTTAAACAACAGGTCAACGGCGACACACGCCTGATAGCTTAGATTACGAAATAGCCATTGTTATGGCCAGTCCTACGACAAACATGCTCCACTTAGCTGTGTAGACATTACCATGTCACGTTTTTGACCGATATTTCACACAGCTAAAATTCTCGCCATTTTGAAACTAAAGATCACGTAGATTCATGTGATGTTTTAAGCTTAAACTATAAAGTTTCAACTCAGGAAAGACCAGCGCTTTAAAAATAATATCTTTCCATTTACCATTTCTGACTGCGCTAGAAGGCGTAGAAAATAGCGAATTTTCAGTCGGGACCTATTAACATACAGACTGGCTTAAATTATCACAATAATCGCTATGTTCTATGCCCCGAAAGTCGCTATGTTCTATACTTTTCAATCTCTCTCAACATAATATATTATGTAGATAGACCTGCACTTGTTTTTTTTTTTCTTTTTAGTTATTTAATATTTTTTATACACTTAAGTGTATTCATTACTTACTATCTTCCTTCCTTTTTTTCCTTCCTAATCACAAAGTATTTGTGATATACGTAGCATACCTTGTGCCTACTTCGTAAGTACATCCCTATCAGCGATCATCTGATTTATTCCCTTTCCCTAAACCCCCTTTTCTTGCCATGTCGTCTTTTACACGGTCCATAATATTTTATGTAAATTTTCAATAAGATTTAAAATGATTATTAAAATATTTTGAATAAAAAAATATAACGTGACAACCCTACACCGCCTTCAACTCAAGTGCAAGTTCGAGTGACGCAACGCCCCTGTGCGCGGGCGCAACTTTTTTAACAACTTCATGTCTAGCCAGTCATTCTAGAGTTGTTACGAAATTACCTTCTATATTTAGTAGGACTTCTTTTATAGTAGTTTAATAATGGTACTTAGTTTTATTTTTATCCTTGACTGTAATGCAATAATGAAAAAAAAACATTTCGTCGCTTTTTATGCGTCTGCGTAAGTTCGAAGGGATAGTAATTATAGCTTATATATTATACATAACATATTTAATGATTGTTAAAAAGAAAAGGGAGCTTCAAATCCATTATTCTTAATTCAGGAATTGAATAAAACTTGAGTTGAACCTATGTATATATAAAAATTAATGCCTATTTTCCTTGGTCACGGTATCAAGAGTGAACGGCTGGACCGATTTGGATGAAATTTAGTACGGGAGATAGAGGGGACCCTGGAGAAGGTATTAGGTTATTTTTTATCTGGGCGCGTGTAGGAGTTCCTTCGGGATGCGGGTGAAACCTCGGGCAACAGCTAGTATTACAATACAAACATTTTCAAGCTGGACCAAAAATAAAACCATATTTAATACCTTAAAAAACAGCGTTTATGTTTATTACTTATGAAAAACAACGAGGTCTCTCAGCTAATCGCAAAAATATCTCTCATACACATTGCGGAAAATCATATGAATATATAAAAAATACTGTACTGTAGCCGTTTGATAACTACTTCAATATCTACTGCGCAACCCAGATAAAAAATACCCTTTGTGTTATAAACTATGTGTATACTATCACCAGCATCAGCCTATATATTGGTGTCGATTCTGACGTACACACGACTAAACTAATTTTAAAATATCATGCTCTTTTTCTATTGCGAAATATAAGAAGAGGATAGCAAGTAATTCAGTGCTGTCAAATTAAATGACAGATGACATTTTGTTCGTACAGGTTTGTTAATTTAGTCGAGATGTTACGTCGTGATGTTTAATTTTGTATGGAAAACTATTTTTTTCTAATTTGACAGGTGTTAAAAGTTTGCTATCCCTTTCTTATATTTGTTGATGGAAAGAGAGAATTATAGACTAAATTTAATTTAGTTGGTGTCAAGAGAATCGCGGCCATTGTCCCACTGCTGGGCACAGGCCTCTTCTCATACAGAGAAGGCATGAGCAATGACCACCACGTGCGCTCAAGGCGGATTGGCGATTTCGGACTTTAAGTCCAGGTTTCCTCTCGATGTTTTCCTTCAACATTAGTCAGTGGTGTCTAAGATATACTTAGAAAGTACATATGGAGGGGTAACAGGCTATTTGGTTTAAGCGACATTTTGGGTGATATTGAGTTATATACATATATATTTGGAATCAGCGAATTTTGCTTACCCCTCGATATGACTTTAGAAAAAAGCTGTGGCGAAATACTAACAATAGTAACTTACAAGACACCGACTTCTAGAGCGATGTTTTGGTCGACAAGCGTTTAAATAAAAAATATTTTTTACTTTTCAGTTTTTTTTTTGGAAGTCGGTTTTAATTTTTTTGTAAAAAGCTTTTTTATTTTTTCGCTTTTCAGTGTCTCGGTCTTGCTATCTTAACAAAATAAACACACCACTTTTTTAGGTTGTAATTAGCGTAAATAACCAAATCATCTAAGTATTTGGCATATCAGCAAGTACAGATAAATCGTTATTTTTTATATATTTATAAAACGGCTGAACCGGTAGTGATAAAATTTATATGGGACCACACGGGAAGCACCAGCTTTCAAATAAAAAAAGAATCATGAAAATCGCTTCACCCAGTCGCAAGTTATGAGGTAACAAACATAAAAAAAAGATACAGTCGAATTGATAACCTCCTCCTTTTTTTTGAAGTCGGTTATAAGTCACAATTCGTACTTGCCAGTACTTGTGTGTACTATATTTCATCCAAATTCATTTAGTTATTTTTGCCAACAAAATTATTCAGAGAGCAGTAATATTTCTCAACTGCTCACCATATTAGCGACTTAAGTATTTGCTAAGTACGTACTAAACTAAAGATACTATCTCTTATCTGCCTAAAATGGACATTTTGTTGAAATAATGATATGTGTATGTGAAAAAAATTTAGATGTTTAATTTTCTGCTGGCTTCTGTTCGTGACACCGTCTGCGTGGACTAGGGTCCAGATATCTGAATAAAAAGTAGGATATTTGTAATCCAGCCCTAATTGCGTAAGTCAATATCTTTTAATTTCAGTTGCAATACCTTTTATTTTGACAGTTCAATGATATACATTGCTTCGTTGAAAGTATCAATGAGATACACGTCCAGAAATATGCAGCAATGAATGTATAACTCCTCTTGATGGGTATGTCAATTGGGTATCCATTTTAACGTAATTAGGGTTGGTCTTTACGTGTGCTGCGGGATGTTTGAAAGAGTTACCGCGCCCCCCGGAATATAAAGGGCTGAGGAAGGAACATCTAGTAGTCTAACAGTCTGAAACTAAACAGTGGGAGGGATCATCTGATGATTTCCCATCCGAAAAAAGCTCAATTTTCGGGTAACACGATACCTCTTGGTAAGTCTGGTTGTCAGATTTTCTGGCTTCAGACTACCCGTAACGACTGCCAGAGATCTACAAATGACAGCCGGGACCAATAGCTTAACGTGCTTTCCAAAGCACGGAGGGTCTCAGTATGATAGTTGATCATCCATCCACGGATCAACCACACCAAGCGCAGCTTATCATTAATCGATCGACCCGTGTGGCTGTTACTTAGCCACCAGCTTCTTTCCTACATTTTACTACTATGTAATATTATTATAAATCGATATTCAGCTTCACCTTACAACACTGGACGCTGAAGCCGACCTAGTGAGGAAAAAGCTAGGCAGATGATGACACAGGGATCAAGCACTCATGTGAACATCATTGATTATTTCAAAGCGTGAGAATTCTGCGCTCCACTTCACATGTAACAGACAATATGAGCCAAATTAAAATAATAATCAACATTAGCAATTTAGTAGACATCTGGGAAGAATTTCTTGTAACAAAAGACTGCCTTGCATTGTGGACTGATTTTGAGAATGTCATTCGTTTAGATATAATATGTGTAAAATGTGTCATGTCTACTTAATAATGACTAGCTTCTGCCAGCGACTTCGTCCGCGTGGAATAGTGGTGCTCCGCTCCTATTGGTCTTAGCGTGATGATATATAGCCTGTAGCCTTTCTCGATAAATGGACTATCTAACACTGAAAGAATTATTTAAATCGGACCAGCGGTTCCTGAGATTAGCGCGTTTAAACAAAATGACAACATTTCCCTTCACTGCTCTGCTCCTATTGATTGTAGCGTGATGAAAAGTATACTATAACCATCTCAGGAGTAAGACAAATAATTGTACCAAGTTTCGTTAAAATCCGTCGAGTAGTTTTTGTTTCTATAGAGTTTATACAGACAGACAGACAGACAGACAGACAGACAGACAAAAATTTTACTGATTGCATTTTTGGCATCAGTATCGATCCCTAATCACCCCCTGATGGTTATTTTGGCAATATATTTCATGTACAGAATTGACCTCTCTACAGATTTATTATAAGTATAGAAGATAGATGGATATAGATAATGCCACATCATTTAATTTCACATTTCAAGCCGGTTGCCATGTTAAAAATCAAGTATTTTCAACGAAAATTTTAAAAACATTGACTTAGATTCTGTAAAGACAACCGATGAGATCTAAGGGGACTCATTGGGTCTTCTTGTTGTGAGGGCTGCAGGTTTCCTAACCTAACAAGCCCTAGTGTCAGGGCTTTCTCAAATCTGCCTAACGGCCTCTGACATGGAATTGTAACAACGGCTGTTATCAAAGTAGCGTTAACGTCCCAGGCACGGGGGTGTAATACCGCCAACTACATGACTCCCGGAGTCTATTGCTAATCTACCACTAGACCAACGAGACCAGTTCCCGGGTAACACGATACTCCTTGGTAAGACTAGTGTTTATGGCTTCTGCCTCAGAATTAATGCAATCCCGAGCATTACAACAATTGAGAAGTGGCGCCCTCCAATGCTGTTCAAGCGTGTTTTGCTGTTCCGAGACCACGGGGAGAACATTTGTGCCGAAATTGATCCTGGATAATTGATTCAGTTGGTGTAATTGGTCTAGGCCGTTCCAATTTGAACTAAAATAAATAAATATAAATATTACGCGGTAACAAAAACGTAACCATTTTTTAGAATGCAGACGTAGCTTTGAAACTAGTAACCATTTTGATGCAACATTATATTTATCTCTTTCACACTAACCGAAACATTATGTACGTGACATCTGTTCGACAAAGACGGCGACAGTCAGTTTTTCCAGACATTCAGTTGAAGTCAAGCTGACTGATGACATGAATTGTGGCTGTGGGCTTAAACTTTCATGGCATGCATTTTGCTTAGTAATTGCAGATCTAGTTACTTTAGTGACATATATATCTATGGCTTCTGGCCACCCGTAAGAACTGTCAAAAATACAACGGGCTTATCGTGTTTTTTAAGTCACAGAGGAGTCTCGGTATGACATAGATGGTCACCCATCCACCGACCGACCGCGGCATGAGCAGCTTCACCTTTAACCGATTGACCCGTGGGCTGTTACGTAGCCACGAGCTCCTCCAATCTATGCATAGAAAAATATGACAAATAGGGCATCAGGAGTGCTTGGTTTGTGTAATTTTTTTTTAAACACTCAAAGCGATTTCGGCCTGGCCCGGGAAGTAAACTAGAGACGTCGTTCACAGCAGTTGCGTTTGTAACCACTAGACCAATGAGGAAATCAAATCTCAAAGCTTTATCATACGAAACATTGATTGGTCATCAGTCACTACCCAATTTCATTCATACATCTGCAATCGAACAATATTCGATACCACCAGTGATTATTCCTTTCAAAATCTAGTAATTTTAGTATTAAAAGAGCCTTGTGAGTCTAGTTCCCATGCAATTACGTAGGTCTCGATTATATCCACGCGCAAATCGATTACGAAAGACCTTTGTAATATCGATACATCGGTACATCACTATCGATAGAGCGTTGAAAATTTTAAAACGATTTTGTGTAATTGTTTAAAGAATTCGAAGTTTTTGTTTCAAATATTGTGTAAGGAAGTTAAATCGATTATGTAGTCGTCGATTTATAAAGTAAATTGTTTTATAAAGTAAAAAAAAATATAAAGTAAATTTATAAAGTAAGTAGTTGTTTCCCGCGATAAATAAAAAAAAAATTATATTCATCTGCCTAGCCTTTTCCCAACTATGTTGGGGTCGGCTTCCAGTCTAAACCGGATGCAGCTGAGTACCAGTGTTTTACATGGAGCGACTGCCTATCTGACCTCCACAACCCAGTTTCCGGGTAACATGGTACCCCTTGTTAAGACTGGTTGTCAGACTTTCTGGCTTCTGACTACCCGTAACGACTGTCAAACATGTACAAATGACAACCGGGACCAACAGCTTAACGTGCTTTCCGAGGCACGGAGGAGTCTCGCTATGACATAGATGGTCACCCATCCACGGACCGACCGCGCCAAGCGCAGCTTAACCTTTGATCGGTCGAACCGTGCGGCTGTTACTTAGCCACGAGCTCCTCATCCTCTCTCCTCTCGCAAAAAAAATATTTATATTACGACTACTTTTTCAGATAATATACGGATGTTATCCGGTTTTATTAAAAACAAAACATATATTTTGCTCCCAAATATACTCTGTCCGCTTGTGAAATTATATCAAAATTCGTACAGTAGTTTCAGAGATGTGCGCGAACTAATAAACAGAAAAATAGATAGATAAGAATTCTAAAAATCTTTATATGTTCACATATACCGGTGCTGTTTTATTATTTAAATTTAACATTTCATATTAGCAATTACCCTTTATGTCAAAGATAATAGTGTGATTAAATGTCACATAAACGTTTTAAACTATATTTAATTTTTAACTGAACCGGTTTCATTGCTTCCTAGTGTAAATCAAGTCCAATTTGACTTAATATTTTTGACCGACAGTGTACAAACCTGCACTTTAAGATAAGTAATTGTGTTCCCTTTAATATCATGTATACATGAATGTTTGTGTCATTGTGAACCACATACGTATTGAAGTCAGCGACTCTATGTATGGTATTAATGTCAGACTGCTTACGTGACCAAGTCATCTATACTAATATTATAAAGAGGAAAGATTAGTTTGTTTGTAGGCTTTTAACTCAAAAACTACTGGACCGATTTTTTAAATTCTTTTACCGTTAGAAAGCTACATCTTTAAAAGTGTCATAGACTATATTTATTTCCAGAAATAATTAGGGATCCCTACTAAAACTTGAATAATGTAACCCAAGGTGTAAAAAAAGTCCACGCATATAAAATGCTTTGTCCTGAATGATTGACGGATCAACGCACAGCCTAAACCGCTGATCGTAGAGACCTGAAACTTGGAAGGTGTATTCATTGTATGTCGTAGGCATCCGATATGAAAGGATTTTCCGAAATTCTACCCCTAACGGGGGTGAAAAAAGGAGAAAAAGTTTGCATGCAATTTTAATTTAAATTCATACAGCCCACGTGGGCGAAGCCGCTGGCGGAAACCTAGTTACATAAAGCTGTTATGAACCTTGAACACACTGATTTTGGGAAAATTACTTTTACAAAATACATTGATTTATGAAGGATAGTTCGAATAATTCTTTTTAGGGTTCCGTAGTCGACAAGGAACCCTTATATTTTGGCCATGTCCTCTGAGCTATGAGCTGTGCTGCGGAAAGACGTCTGTCTTTAGCTCAGAGGTTATTAGTACTAGAAATATGAATTTTGGTATGTATGTATATGCTCGGCTAAGTAGGCTTTACCGGTTACAGAGTTACAGCCACTTGCACCAAAAAATATACGGTTACTATATACGTGAAACGGAAGAACTGTCATCCAAGATCTGTCAAATTGGAGGATAAAATTGAATAATTTTGCTATTATTTTATGTTTTTGGTCTAAATATTTATTATATATGTTTACTTAACCGTTATATCTATGTATTGATACCATAAAAAATATTAAAAGTATCCTAATTATTGATATCATGTTTTGTGATATTCGTAAAAGTATAAAATATGATAAAAAGTTTTGTGCAACCGGCTGTTACAGTCGATCAACTATAACGAATTACGGAACCATTTTGCGTGAAGCCCGACACGTACTTGGCTTGTCTTAAAAAATACCTTTTATATTATTACACACAAGGCAAGCGACACCAGGGGCAGAAGCCAGTATGTAATTAAAGTAATAATGGTGGACAATGTCACCTGCAGTGATTTGAGTGGGTATCACGTAGGTGGCGACTACTTTCTTAAAGTGCAAGGCCCCGCGCTGGTTCTTAGGGATGGGAAAAAAATATATCGATAAATGTTGTGTAATAAGCTTGTTTGATTTTGGGAAAAATATTATTTTCATTATTTTTAATGGACGTGTTTTGTTTTTCTTCTCATTTATTTAACTTTTGCTGACAATTCATTGTAATGATCTTAATTGTTGATGATCCTAACATATTTTATCGTAAGGGTTACAACATAACAACCTGTACTTGAGTCTTACCATGGCGTACTAAAGCAGGAATAGATTAGTTGTGAAAAAGAGACGGTGCTATACTACGTTGTTAGCTGTGTGTCTCTTACAGCTGAATAGTGATTGCAAAAACATGTGGTGGCCCCAGGTCCTAATAGGCCTTTTTAGTGCAATTACAATTAATTCTTCCTTCCTTTATTTAACTACAGAAATCCCTGTTTAGTTCACTGCCTTGCTAAATATTTTGATTTTAACTAGTCGCACTAACTATCGACATTCGATATCTCTTCCTATCGACAGTCCCCCATCCCTAGTCGCCGCCCTCCGATCAGGTGACAACTTGTCATATCACCTGACTGGCCAGTGAAGTGAATTGGCATGGTCGCTCGCCTTTCATACTAAACTTGGGAATCGTACCTCATACTGGTTTTAAAACTTAAGTCGTGGTTAAGGCGCCTGCACCTTAAGTACGAATGTGCGGTTTCGAAACCTGGCAAGAACAAAGATGACTTTTCCAAAGAAAAAGTCTATCTTAGACACCACTGACTAACGGTGAAGGAAAACATCGTGAGGAAAGCTGGACTAAAAAGTCTGGAATTGCCAATACGCCTTGAGCAAGCGTAGTGATCAATGCTCATGCCTTTGTATGAGAAGAGGCGTTTGCCCAGCAGTGGGTCAAAATAAGCCAATCCTTACTTCCTTACTAATATTATAAATGCGAAAGTAACTCTGTCTGTCTTTCTGTTACGCTTTCACGCCAAAACTACTGGACCGATATAAATGAAATTTGGTACAGAGATAGAATAGACCCTGAGGAACAACATAGGCTACTTTTTACCCGGGTGCGCTAAGTAGTTCCCTCGGGATGCGGGTGAAACCGCGGGAAACAGCTAGTATTGAATAATGAATGAAAAATAAAGGTATTCAAGACAGGTATTGTAAAAGTATGTTACTGCAGTCAGCTGTTCAGGTGACGTGACTCCACGCATGCGCGTAACAGACATGCGTGTAAACCTGTTATGTAAAATGTCAAGGTGCGCATGCGCATTCTGTTATTATAACATTACATTATGGTTACTTTGTGACGTAGGCAGGTGTAGTGACGTGGAGGCTTTAGTATACGGATTTTGAAATTTGAGTATGTGGGTTCGAAACCTGGATTAAGGCCCAAATTCACTGACATGGTTACCTAATCGGCCCGTTAAAAAAACGTTTTTAACCACAAAGCGTGAATTTTTGTGTTATCCATTTCTTGTCCAACCCCGGATTGGTAATCGATCGTTTTAGGAATAAAAATACCCAAAATGATAAGGTATCTATTGTAAGACAGAAGTTTGAATTTATGGTAAACAGTTGTTTTGAGTTGATCGGACTGTTATCTTGTCGGTAAACATAAATTTAAACTTCTACCATACGATGGATAACCTATCATTTGGGTTATTTATTCCTAAAGCGGTCGATTACCAAGCCGGGGTTGAACAAGAAGTTGACAACACGAAAACTCCCGCTGCTTTAAAAAACGTTTTCGTTTAACGGGCCGATTATTTAACCATCTATCGGTGAACTTGGCCCTAAAAGTGGTATTTCATCTTTACCAGGTTCAGACGTTTAGAAGAAAGTTAAAAAAAACATGCATACATACAAAAATGCTTTCGCATTCAATTCTGATGCAATAAATATGATTGCATAGTTACATATTTTTTTGTCTGCATACCTATTTTTTGTAGACCGTACTCTAAGTTATAATTTAATTTAATTAAATAATTATTTACACATTAAACTATTGCGAATTTAATGCGTTTAGCAAGTAGCATTGCTATCTAATTGAAGTCTTTCAAAATGATTTGTGACCTCAATACATTCAAAAATACATTTTAAATTTTTGGTCTATTATTTTCTAATTAGATTCTAGCTTTGTTGTTACAAATACTGCACAGGAGTGTTAAATGTATGATTAAACGTTGTTAGTATTTGGTATAAAAAAAAACTTTTTACAAAAAAATAAAACCGACATCCAAAAAAAAATTGAAAAGTAAAAAAAAATTATTATTTAAACGCTTATCGACCAAAACATCGCTCTAGAAGTAGGTGTCTTGTAAGTAACTATTGTTAGTATTTCGCCACCGACTTCTAGAGCGATGTTTTGGTCGATAAGCGTTTAAATAAAATTTATTTTTTACTTTTCAGTTTTTATTTTTGGAAGTCGGTTTTATTTTTTTGTAAAAAGTTATTTTTTATTTTTCGCTTTTCAGTGACTCGATCTTGTTATCTTAATATAAACACACCACTTTTTTAGGTTGCAATAAGTGTGAATAACCAAATCATCTAAGTATTTGGCGTATACGCAGGTAGAGGTAAACCGTTATTTTTGATATATTTATAAAACGGCTGAACCGGTTGTGATAGAACCACACGGGAAGCACTAGCTTTCAAATAAAAAAAGAATCATGAAAATCGGTTCACCCAATCGCAAGTTATGAGGTAACAAACATAAAAAAAAATACAGTCGAATTGATAACCTCCTCCTTTTTTTGAAGTCGGTTAAAAACGATGCTTATATAGTGTTCTTAGGTACATACTGCCGGCCATGAAACCAACCCAGGTATTTCTCAAACCTCAATATCCTTCATTTAAATATACACCGTGACATAACAATTATGTAGGCAGACCGCAGTCAGATCACCTAGACAGGGCTAGATTGTGTCTAGACATACGACAGGTTGATAGGAGAAGTGCTACACAATCAGCTGTGACACACAGACAGACAAAGTGAAACCATTTTTATTATGGACTATCTGTTCCCGCGGTTTCATCTGCATCCCGACGGAAGTTTCTCCAGGGAAGAACCTTCTCCAGGGTCCCCTCTATCTTTGTACTAAATTTTACCCAAATTGGTCCAGTCGTTCACGCGTGATACGATGACCAAGGGAAATAGGGATTCATCAAATGACTCCTTCCGCCGTAGGTTGGGCGACAGGGAGTGTGAGACTGTTAATGTCCATCCATGTTCGTTCCTTAGCCTTCCCTTTGCATTCCGAGGGCAAGGTGACTCTTTCAAACATCCGCAGCCCCGGCAGGCTATGGCAAAAAAAAAACTCTTACCAACGGGTATCATGTTACCTGGTTACTGGGTTGTGGAAGTCAGATAGGGTCGCTCCCTGAAAACAATGGTACCCAGCTGCATCCAGTAAGACTGGATCAGATAGTTCTGACTCTATTGTTTGGAAAAGACTAAGCAGATGATGACACATTAAATAAAAGCTTCATCATCATCATCAGCCTATATACTGTCCCACTGCTGGACACAGGCCTCTTCTCATACAGAGAAGGCATGAGCATTGATCACCACGCTTGCTCAAGGCGGATTGGTGATTTCAGACTTTTTGAGTCCAGGTTTCCTCACGATGTTTTCCTTCACCGTTAGTCAGTGGTATCTAAGATACACTTAGAAAGTACATATGACTTTAGAAAAATCACATTGGTACTTGCCAGGTTTCGAACCCGCACACTCATACACGAGAGGCAGGTGCCTTACCCACTAGGCCACCACGACTTATTCAATTAAATAAAAGCTTGTTATAAAAAAATCGAAGTAGAATTACTGTTATATATTTTAATGGACCGACCCAGCCCAGGCAATGGTTAACCTTCATTGTGCCTATTACTTCTATCTTTTGTAGTTATCTATGCCTAGTAACTCGAAAGACGTAGGCACTAATAACATTAACTGGGCTTTTGGAAAAATCTGGCCAAGACTCGGATCCTAACTAATATTATTATTTCGAAAGTGATTTTGTTTGTTTGTGTTGACAGTAAAACGCCGATTAGATGGCATTTTCTTAATAGCTTAATTCTTGAGAAATATGTATGGAGGTAGATGGGACCTTAGAGAAAGTTATATGCTTATCTATCTATACATATAAAATGCTTTGTCCTGAATGACTGACGGATCAACGCGCAGCCTAAACCGCTGGTCGTAGAGACCTAAAACTTGGAGGGTGTGTTCTTTGTATGACGTAGGCATTCGATAAGAAAGGATTTGCCGAAATTCTACCCCTAAGAGTGTGGAAAAGGGAAAGAAAAGAAAGAAAAATCATTTATTTTGCGCAAGCGCACCCACAATATAGTTGCAGGAAGCAGGAACAAACAAAAACAGAAGGAGAAGAAAAAGAAATACAAATAAAAAATTAAATAAAAAACAGTAGAATATAGATGAATTAGGTTAACAAAAATATGCCCAAAGTACCCGTATCCAAACAATTTTTTTCTCTACGGTCCACAGAGTATCGCAAAATGCGCGTGCGCCATGCGCCTTATTCATTATCTGTGGACCGAAATTATTTCACTAATACAAAACTTACAATTAATTTTTTATAACAATGGAAGGATTTATACTAGAACTAAATTGTGGAAATATGTGTACATTTTAGTTCCCTTTCCGTCGTTAATGTGCGTCAAGGGAGGCAAAGTTTGTATGAAACTCTGGCAGTTTTAATTTGAATTCGTATAGCCCACGCGGGCGAAGGCGTTGGCGGTAGGCTAGTTATCCTTCATGGAGTTTCTTGCCGGTTCTTCTCCATAGGACCCACTTTTTGGAACCGTGCACCTAGCTTCTATTCTTGACGTTTTAGAAGTACCTGTAATTGGAAGAGCTCGTGGCCAAGTAACAGCCGCACGGGTCGACCGATCAAAAGTTAAGCTGCGCTTAGCGCGGTCGGTCCGTGGATGGGTGACCATCTATGTCATTGCGAGACTCCTCCGTGCCTCGGAAAGCACGTTAAGCTGTCGGTCCCGGCTGTCATTTGTAGATCTTTGACAATCGTTACGGGTAGTCAGAAGCCAGAAAGTCTCACAACCAGTCTTACCAAGGGGTATCATGTTACCCGGTAACTGGGTTGTGGAGGTCAGATAGGCAGTCGCTCCATGTAAAACGCTGGTACTCCGCTGTATCCGGTTTAGACTGGAAGCCTACCCCAACATAGTTGGGAAAAGGCTAGGCAGATGATGAATTGGTCTACACAAAATAAAAACGCTTTGACTTTGAGTTTTAGATATAGCGTATTCAAAATACCTCACGGCTATGGTGTGACCTTAACGAGCTCAATTTACCCCACAACTTATAAATAAACCATGGAATTTCAATTAATTTAATTCTCCAAAAGTTTCCGTATTTGCATAGATATATATTTTGTGCGTAATAATCAAATTAAGGTAAAGTCCATTAAAAAAAATTGTTCCGGCGTTTAATTAATTTATGCTCGTGAATCTTCCGTACTTTAACTATCAAAACGTGTGATCAGGTTATGTTGATTCATCAATATTCAAGAAATTCTAACTTACAATTTAACGTGTTTAACCGACTACAAAAAAGAGGTTATCAATTCGGACCGTATATCTTATACTGGCTGTTTTCCTCCTTTCCGCTCCGTGCACGCTGGTAAAAAGTATCTTATGTGTTAATCCATATTATATATTATGTTTGTACCAAAATTTCATCCAAATCCATTCAGTAGTTTTTGCATGTAAGGGTAACAGACTTACATACATACATCCTCACAAACTTTCGCATTTATAATACTAGCAGTTTCCCGCGGTTTCGCCCGCGTCCTCAGGGAACTACTGCACGAACCCAAATAAAAAGTATCCTATGTGTTAATCCAGGTTTTAAGCTATGTGTGTAGCAAATTTCATCCAAATTCATTCAGTCGTTTTTGCGTGAAAGAGTTTCGCGTTTCGCATTTATTTTTAAATATTTGGACAATGGTGGAAGGACTAGTTTGTACCACGGTATATAAAGAATTCGCATCTTTAAAGATAGATACTAGGGAATCTTCGGGAAATCAATTAGCCAACACGTTGTAACTACGTTAAAAAATTACGTACACGGAAGCGGATATTATGTTTCAGTAAATCATAGTCGTAAAATAACCAGAAACCATTTGTTTTTATACTATTTTAATTACTATAAATACTATTAGTAGTACTTAGGTATTTACCGAGTTACGTCAGATTACACCACGCCTGTTCCGGAGATTAGACAGAAGGGCAGTCCTCACTGAAGACTGGTGTAAAACCAGTCTTCGTACCAAATGTCCTACCCGTAACGACTGTTAAAAATCCACAAATTATAGCCGAGACCAACAGCTTAACTTCCTTAGGCGAAGAGGAATGTTGGTATGACATACATAGATAGTCAGCCTTCCCCGAACCTACCACGGTTACTCTTGAACGATCGACCCGTGCGGCTGTTACTTAGCCAGAAACATACTATATATGACGAGAGTTATGCCCGAACAAACATAAAAAAATATATACACATACACAAATTGGTAACCGCCTTCTTTTTGAAGTCGGTTAAAAATAAGATAAACGCACCTCATGCGTGTGTGCGGGTGTTCAATAAACTGTCTAAACAATTTCTTAACTCATTTACAATAAATTATAACATACTAGCTGTGGCCCGCAAATTCACCCTCGCACCTGGATAAAAAGTAGCCTACAACCGTCTCCCAGACCGTCTCTGAGTCACCTCTATCTCTGTACCAAATTACATCCACATCGGTTAAACCGTTTTACTGTGAAAACGTTACAAACAAACTCACTTTTGCATTTAAAATATTAGTTATGATAACAAGTAAAATACATTCTACGGCAGAACGGAGGCATTAATACTAGTGGTTGCGACATAGGAATCACGGAGCGCGACTTCAAACCTCCTGCCCGGCGGTGTTGAGACATATCTTACCTACTTGCCATGTCAACTTATTGCGGAAATGTCGAGTACATGTAGATAAGTAAATATATTATTATATACCTACTGTTTATTTATTCCATTTACCGGCGTCTCGAGGGAATTTCTACTCGCGCCCAGATAAAAACTATCCCATGTCTTTTTATAGTTTTATATCCCTGAAAAGAGTATGGAGTTTTTTGACGGTTCTTCTATATAGGCCCTGCTTTTTGGAACCTTGCAACTAGTGTGACTTTTCATCCTACAAATAAAACAAAAATGACGGAACAACGCACAGCCTAAAAAACCGCTGATCGTAGAGACCTCAAACTTGGAGGGTGTGTTCTTTGTATGACATAGGCATCCGATTAGAAAGGATATTCCAAAATTCAACCCCTAAGGGGGTGAAAAAAAGGGGCAAAGTTTGTATGAAACTTGGTCCTCTATTTAATCTAAGAATATGAATCGAATAGCACATTTTCCTCATTTCTCGAACGTTACCTTCGAGGTCGGTAACAGATAACTCAATTGCACTGTATTTAATTAAATTACACTCATACTTCAATGATTACGACATTGCGTATAAAGTTGCATTGTTTTTGCACCTGGTTTCGGTTGAATTTTAGTGTAATTACTTCATGTAATGGACCATTAACCGGATAATGTGGTAGAGCAGAAAATAGTCTATCTGTGCGTCAATTTACATCCAAATCTATACGGCCGCTATGAACAGACAAACATACTAACTGATTCAACTTTTCTATAGGGCGTGACCGTTATTGCTATCTAATTACTCGAACCTTTCTTAGTATGCAATCATATTATACTATTAATAAATATATATGCATCGAATTCCAAAGTTGCATACCTTTATTGCATAGCCACTAGATCCATGCAAATCACATTGAATTTAATTCGGCTGTCTTATGATCGTCTGCCTAGCCTTTTGCCAACTATCTTGGGGTCGATTTCCAGCCTACCCGGATACAGCTGAGTACCGGAGCGACTGCCTATCTAATCTCTACAACCCACGGGTAACATGGATACCCTTTGGTAAGATTAATTGTCAGGCTTTTCTGGCTACTGAGTTTTTTACCACTGTAGAAGATCTACAAATGGCAGCCGGGAAACGTTTTATCTCTTTGTTAAAAATTACGTCAATCCTGTGTTGCTTCTAAAATATAGGTACATATCCACACACCCACTTATCCATATTCCCAGCAAAAACACATAGGAAGTGATGAAGGGCTGGCCTTTTGGGGGGTGTTTCTTTTTTGTAAATTTTACGTTCAAAAAGAACTGTTTTGCAGTCTAGTTCGAATTTTGAATCCAATCCTCTATCAGGAACATTTCCAAAATCTCAACTGATCTCTTTCTCCTCTTGTTGCAGATGAAGCAACCCAGGCGAAGCGGCAGAGACCGAGGGATATGTCGCTGGCTGAACCACCACACACAATGGAGATAGCCCAGATCCTGATATCTCTGCTCCACGCGTGGGGACTGGATCCAGATCTCGATAGGGTCTGCGAGTCGAAGCTTGGACTGCTGAGGCCGATGGTAAGTTTCATTTGGAGTTTAAAGAGAACATGCTTTATCCTGAATGACTGATTGATCAACACACAGCCGCTGATCATAGAGACCTGAAACTTGGAGGGTGTGTTCTTTGTATGACGTAGGCATGCGATAAGAAAGGATTTTCCGAAATTCCACCCCTAAGGGGGTGAAAAAGCTAGGCAAAGTTTGTATGAAACTCTGTCATTTTTAATTTGAATTCGTATAGCCCAAGCGGGCGAATTCGCTGGCGGGAAGGGATTTACAACCATTTTTTTCGGCAGGTTCCAGTATGCTTCGGCGTGGTTTCCCGCCACGGTCACATGGCAGTGCAACTCCCCACCTGGTTAGGAAGCTGGTCTGCAGCCTGCGCCTCAGCTCCTGACGACCCCCTGCTGATCACCTCTGATCTTCCACCGGAGCTACTCCGGCAGGAGAAATTGACCAGGTATATGATACTTCGTTAGGACAGATTTTTTATTAGTATTCAGGATTAAATTCAGCTTAATTCTGAATGAGGATGAGGCACCTACACCTCGTGTAGGAGTGTGCAGGTTCGAAACCTGGCAAGTACCAATGTGACTTTTTTAAAGTCATAATTACTTTCTAAGTGTATCTTAGACACCACTGACTGAAGGTGAAGGAAAACATGGTGAGGAAACCTGGACTAAAAATTCTGAAATCGCCTATATCGCCTTCAACAAGCGTGGTGGTCAATGCTCATGACTTCTCTATATGAGAAGAGGCCTGTGCCCAGCAGTGGGACAAAACACATACGATGTTTAATCCGATAACATGAAGAAAACGAGGGCAAACACTACTTTTGCCATGAAAACAATTCAATATCTATCATTTGCTATACTTAGGGACAATCATAAATGTTACAAACTTCAAGTCGATCTTGAAATAAGCTGTGATAGATAGACAAACAGACAGTCACATTATAAGGATTCCTTATCACCATTTTAGTTCGAACACCTAAATACATCAATTACGAAGACATTTATGAAACTTTATTTTTTGCAGACTGTTCTCATCGAAACTCCACTGGGAGTTAAGCACGACCCTGACGACTAACCACCTGCTGTCCATCGTGGCTCTAGCCAACACCCTCATGTCCATGAGCAACGCCAGCTTCGTGCCCGAACAGGAGGTCATCAGAAGACTGCACAGGTGATGATGATATAGTTGTAATACCATTTTATGTTTAGGAAGAAAATATCTCCAGACAGATTTCGATCACGGCGTCTAATCTCAATGACTACCCAGGTACGCAAGAGATATTAAAGTGCACAAGTACTTGTGCAGATAGAGGAGCTCGTGGCTAAGTAACAGCCGCACAGTTCGACCAATCAAAGGTTAAGCTGCGCTTGGGTCGGCCGGTCCGTGGATGGGTGACCATCTTTGTCATAGCGAGACTCCTCCGTGCCTCGGAAAGCACGTTAAACTGTTGGTCTCGGTTGTCATTTGTAGATCTTTGACAGTCGTTACGGGCAGTCAGAAGCCAGAAATTCTGACAACCAGTCTTAGTAAGGGGTACCGTGTTACCCCAGCCGCCGCAGGAGACGCCACGGGCGTCGGGAGCCGCGAGAAGACTCCCGGCCACCGTAGGCGCGGGGCTGCGGACGGTGAGCTATGGGTGGCTCGCCGTCCGGCAAGGACCAGACCCGCGTCAACGGCGCGTTCGTGTTCCACGCGCGCCTCAAAGAGATGTCAGCATTATTGACGGGGCCCTCCCCCAGGGCCATAGCCTGCCGGGGCTGCGGGACGTTCGAAAGAGATACCGCGCCCCCGGAATACAAAAGGCTGAGGAAGGAACATGGATGGGTTTTAGTCAGTAAGAGTCTGACACTCCCACCCGCCCCACCCACGACGGGAGGGGTCATTTGATGATTTCCCATCCGAAAAAAAAAAAAAAAAAAAAAAGGGGTACCGTGTTACCCGGTAACTGGGTTGTGGAGGTAAGATAGGCTGTCGTCCCATGTAAAATACTGGTACTCAGCTGCATCCGGTTTAGACTGGAAGCCGACAGCTTTACGTGCTCTCTGAGGCACGGAGCGAGACCCTTGCATGTTTAAAAAACGGACACCCATTCATGGACTGACCGCGGCTAGCGCAGCTTAACCTTGCTAATCTATCGATCAAATCTAATAGAATAGAATCATCATCTGCCTAGCCTTTTCTCAACTATGTTGGGGTCGGCTTCCAGTCTAATCAGATGGAACTGAGTACCAGAGTTTTACATGAACATATCTCATCTCTCTCCGTCTTACTTGAAAAGTCCAACTTTTTTAATCTGCTGTTTAGCAACGGATTAGTAAAGATCTCACTCATAAATTCTGTTTAGCGTTAATCAGAACTTTAGTTAGTAGTTTAATCCTGGATTCTTCATATTACAGGTTTTTAATAAGTTAGACGGTCTGAGTTTATTTCTCCAAACTTGAATATAATCTACCCAATTGGGACGTCTTCTCCTGTTGTTCCCAGACCGTCTACCAGGAGTTCCTCGTCTTGGGCCGCGGACGAGGAGAGGGAGGAGCAGCTGGCGGCCCAGCAGGCACACATCAAGCAGGGCTGGTCCCTCCTGGCCACGTTGCACTGCGTGTTGCTGCCCGACAAGGTGGTAGCTGCTGGTGAGTTTAGCAACCACTTTTTAATTACTAGCTTTTTCTCGCGTATTCACCCGCGTCTTGGATAAAAAGGTCTAACCCTATTTGTTAGTACAGGTTATGACCTATCTGTGTACCAAATTGCATTCAAATCCGTTTAGTAGTTTTTGCGTGAAAGTGTAACAAACATACCAACATACATTCAGCCGTCTTACCATGCTAGCGCAACAGACAGATACTTAGATTAAAAATATTAGTTATTCCGCCCGCAGCTTCGCCCGCGTGGACATTTTTTTTTACACCTTGAGTTTTAGTAGGGATCCCTAATTATTTCTGGAAATAAATATAGCCTATGACACTTCGTAAAGATGTAGCTTTCTAACGGTGAAAGAATTTTTAAAATTAGTTTTTGAATTAAAACCCTACAAATAAACAAACAAATCTTTCCTTTTTATAATATTAGTATAGATAATACTTTAAAAACATTTTTTATACAGGAGCTAAGAGTTTCAAACGCCCTCAAGTGGAGATGTTAGCTCGTCGCTGGCAACACCACTGTCTGGAGGTCAGGGAAGCTGCACAGGCGCTGCTGCTCGCCGAGTTGGGACGGTAAGGAACAACCACGATATCGACCATCTTATCGATAGACCTTGGAAAGTGTCGACATATTTTTTGCCAGGTCTTATTGCCTGGGGGATATAATGGTGTGCAAAATTTCATCAAAATAAGTTCAGCCATTTATTTGTGTAAATATTATATTGTATTTTGTTTAGGTGAGAAATAAAAGACATAACATGTAAAATATTGTTAATATAATAATGACGTTTTTTTTTTGCTTTTAAAAGGTTTTCTCATATATACATTACTAGCTGTTTCCCGCGGTTTCACCCGCATCCCGAGGGAACTACTTAGCGCACCCGGGTAAAAAGTAGCCTATGTTGTTCCCCAGGGTCTATTCTATCTCTGTACCAAATTTCATTTATATCGGTCCAGTAGTTTTGGCGTGAAAGCGTAACAGACAGACAGACAGAGTTACTTTCGCATTTATAATATTAGTAAGGATACTATGTATGGTACCTAGTGATGTAGAAATTAATTCACTTAGTACATGATACTTTACGGAAAAACAGTATATTAATTTACGTCGTGTATTATAACAGTACCAGCTGTTTCCCGCGGTTTCACCCGCGTCACCAAAAACTACCCCATGTCCTTCCCCGGTTCAAGCTATTCCCATACCAAATTTTATCTAAATCGGTTCAGCAGTTAAGCGTGAAGAGGCAACAGAAAGACAGACACGCTTCTACATCTATACTTATAATAAATCTGTAGCAAGGTCAAATCTGTACATGAAATATATTTCGAAAACAACTATCAGGGGGTGATTAGGGATAGATACTGATGCCAAAAATTCAATCAGTAAAATTTTTGTCTGTCTGTCTGTCTGTATAAACATTATGGAAACAAAAACTACTCGACGGATTTTAACGAAACTTGGTACAATTATTTTTCATACTCCTGAGCTGGTTATAGTATACTTTTCATCACGCTACAATCAATAGGAGCAGAGCAGTGAAGGATTTACCTTCACTGCTCTGCTCCTTGTTGGGAAAACGGGAGAAGTTACTCCATTTTTAAGCTTCCGTCGCGTGTGCAACCTTAATGGTTAAAGCTACACAGAAATCAAGGCTATAGGCTATATATCATCACGCTAAGACCAATAGGAGCGGAGCACCACTATTCCACGCGGACGAAGTCGCGGGCAGAAGCTAGTCGATACTAATATTATAAATGCGAAACTGTCTGTCTGTCACCTGTTCACGCTGAACCGAGGAGATGAAATTTGGTATAATTTTGAATCACATTTCGTCCAACAGGCTCGGCCCAAAAGGTCGTAAGACGCTAGTGGACAACTGGGCGCAATTCTTGCCTCTATACACTCACACAGAGAGTATAAATCCGCACGCCGCGCACAAAGAACCTGCTGAGAAAGTACAACAAGTGGTAAGTATTCATTATCATCTGCCTAGCCTTTTCCCAACTATGTTAGGATCGGCTGTCACCCTAAACCAGATGTAGTTGACTACCAGTGTTTTACATGGAGCGACTGCCTGTCTGACCTCCACAACCCAGTTACCGGGTAACACGATACCCCTTGGTAAGACTGGTTGTCAGACTTTCTGGCTTTTATAATTGTGCTGTATTGAGCTGCAAAAAGTACTTAAAATATTATTAAAGAAAACAATAAGGGTGAAGTTCACTGACAAATTACCTAATCAGCCCGTTAAATAAACGTTTTTATAACCACGAAGCGGGAATTTTCATGTTATCTACCTACTTCTTGTCCAACCCCGAATTGGTAAAAAACCCAAATGATATGGTATCCATCGGTAGACAGAAGTTTGATAAACAGCTGTTTTGAGTTGATCGGACTGTTATCTCGTCGGTGAACTTGGGCCTCCAACCCTCTTGTGACGTCACAGAAAGTAGTCTTAAAGTGACACTGTACTTAAGTTATCAGTTTAAATACATACCTATGGCCCCGACCGACAGACCTATTCTTCGACACAGTTTTGCATACAGACTGAGAAATCAGTGCAGTAGTTTTTAAGGAAAATAGTGTCAGACAAACAAACATAAAACATACAACGTTCTCAGTTCCATCGTAGACAAAAAGACTCGAAACTATGAAATCTCTCTTCTCTTTCTCTTACAGCAAGAAGAAGAATTTGAAGAGGAAGAAGAAGAGATTATCCGCAAGCCGTCTTCTCTAGCCGAGCTCAAACGCAAGCAGACGACCGCTGTCGTACTCTTGGGTGTTATAGGAGCTGAATTTGGACAAGACATCACAAGCGAAGGTATTCAACATCGTTCGTCATCCAGGGTCTCGGGTTCGGTTCGAAGCCTGCCGGGGCTGCGGGACTTTCGAAAGATATACCACGCCCCCGGAATACAAAGGGCTGAGGAAGGAACATGGTTCGGTTCCAAATTGGGGGTTTTGGAAAAAGACACAAAACAGCCCGGAGTGAGGAAGTTAGTGGTGTTACACCCCGGTGCCAGTGCGTCGTCCCCGGCTGGTATCTTGATAGCAGGCATTTGTTCTTACAATTCCATGTCAGAGGCCGTCAGGCGGTTTTAGAAAACTCTGACTCTAGGGCCTGTTAGGTTGGTAAACCTGCAGCTCGCACGATAAGAAGAAGAAACACTTCGCCGTCGCCCCCGGAACGCAAAGGGCTGAGGAAGGAACATGGATGGGTTTTAGTCAGTAAGAGTCTGACACTCCCTCCCGCCCCACCAACAACGGGAGGAGTTATTTTCCCATCCATAAAAAAAAGCCCAGGGCTTTCCTATAGCACGCGATTGCCATTTCTAAATTATTAAATAGTGTTGTTTAACAATGAATAATGACGATGACATATTTTATTGTATTTTGCAGAAAATGTGTAACAAAGTTTTTGTTAAAAAAAAATCGATGTCGATATTTTCTAGCTTGATTATGTTAATATTAACATCACTTTTTTATTTTTCTACGCCTGTTTTAGGCGCCGCTGGCAACAAGAGAAGGAAAGATGGCGACAGTCGTAAGAGTTCCGTCGTTGAAGGTAAGTCATCACTACATAGTATAAAAAGTCGCTTCCCGATGTTTTTTTTTTGTATGGTATCTCGCAGGTCAACCTAGAAGGTTGTCGACTGTTTAGCCGGGCCTGTTGTGCCTGTGAAGTGCCTCAAATTAATTTAAGGCCTCCAGCCAGGGCTTAACTTACAAAACAAAGCGACCACGTCGCTAGGGGAGGACAGCAAGGGACAGGCTGGATCAGAATATATATGATTATTGTAATCGAAAATTTTAAAGCTATTAGCTCAGCTCGCGGGCTGGCTCATCGAGCTAGGGCTTCCCGATGTCTGTCTGTCCCTATGTATGCTTAGATTTTTAAAACTTCGCAACGGATTTTGATGCGGTTTAATTAATAGATAGAGTGATTCAAGAGGAAGGTTTTAGTATATATAATTTGTCAAGTTTTTGTATCCATTGGCTAAAATATCGCGGGCGAAGTCGCTGGCGGAAAGCTAGTTTTCTATACAAGGTTAAGCGTCACTTGCCAAGGTTGATTCGTGGAGGCCATACATATTGAGATTCCATCTAGCTTTTAAAAACCCAGTAGTATGAACTGATGGTTCAAACTTAAAACTTTTCTTCCCGCGGACAGTACATGGATGGGTGACCATCTTTACCATTCTGGGATACCGCCATACTGTATGTGACAGTTATCTAGTACCATGAGAAGCCATCATTTTTAACCTCCGACGCAAAAAGAGGGGTGTTATAAGATTGACGTCGATGTCTGTCTGTCTGTGGCATCGTAGCTCTCAAACGGATGGACCGATTTCGATGCGGTTTTTTTCATTTGAAAGCCAGTTTCCTTGCGGTGTATCTTAGCTATGTTTGGTTAACATCGGTCCAGCAGTGTAAGAGTATCGGCTCTTTTCCGAAATGATGTAAGGCTTTTTTGCGTAGGGGTTTTTTTTTTCTTATATCCTCAAAAGCTTTAAACTATTAAAATTTTCCAGGTTTCACGTTAAGTTCATCAAACAACCTGGCGAGACTGACAGCGCTAGCGCTCACCCATCTACTTCTAAGCCCCGCGTGCCCTCGCTTGCCAGCCCACACTCCACTACGGAGGGCGGCTGTCGACCTATTGGGTCGCGGGTTCACAGTTTGGGAGCCGTACCTTGATGTCAGTCATGTGTTGCTTGGTAAGTTATTGCAGGAATATTCTACTGACAAGTTCCCGTTAAATTAACTGTCAGATAATGATTTTTCTGTGTAGTCCCACCCCCTACTGGGACCTCTTCTCATACAGAGTAGGCAAGAGTATCGACCACGCTTGCTCAAGGCAGGTTGGCGATTTCAGACTTTTCAATCTCGATGTTTTCCTTCACCGTTAGCCAGTGATGTCTAAGATATACTTAGAAAGTACATAATTATGTCTTTAGAAAAATCACATGAGACTTTAATTTACTCGCTGGCTTTAAACATGGTTTCAGAAAGTACATAAGAATTTAAAAACTTAATTACTTATACGTGAAACGGAAGAACTGTCATTCAAGATCTGTCAAAATGGAGGATAAAATTAAATAGTTTTGCTATTATTTTATTTTGTTTTTATTTATGATATAATATTTATATTCACTTAATTATAAAATCTATGTATTAATAACATGAAAAATATTAAAAGTACGCTAATGATGAATGGTCAGACATGGACAGTATATTATTGTATTCTATGTATCTGCCAGGTCTGCTGGAGATGTGCTGTGACGCAGACAAGCTGGTGCCGTCCATGACGTACGGACTTCCCCTCACTCCGCAGGCCGACTCCTGCCGCACCGCCAGACACGCTCTCACACTCATCGCCACTGCCAGGTAATATTATGATGCTTTAATCTATACTAGCGTTCCGCCCGCGGCGACATTTTTTTTTTTTACACCCTAATGACACTTCGCAAAGATGTAGCTTTCTAACGGTGAAAGAATTTTTAAAATCGGTCCAGTTTTTGAGTTAATACTCTACAAAAAAACAAACAAACAAATCTTTTCTCTTTATAATATTGTATGTATTGATAAATAAAAATAGGCCAAGTGCGAGTCCCACTCGAACTTGGCCGATTTTAGTATTTGTAGTATATCGGCAACAAAAATACATCATCAGTGAAAATTTAAACTGTCTAGCTTTCACGGTTGATGTCTGTATCCCAGGCTGTATGTCCCGTTTTTACCCTTTTTTGGGTACGGATCCCCTTAAAATAAATCGCCGAAATGTATGTACGCTCATAACTTTCGATCGATAGCACTAAATTGGATAATTCTGTTTGTTTTCGTTATTGTCAGGACAAAGCTCGTATAAAAGACTTTTTTTTTAAATCGATCATAAAAATAAATATGGCGGTACAAAGTTCGCCGGGTTAGTAATAAATAATATTCTATTCTAATTACCTTCATTTTGTGATACTCAGACCAGCAGCGTTCATAACGACGATGGCTCGCGAGGTGGCTCGCTGTGCCGCGGCGGCGCAGTCGGGCCAGCCCTCGCCAGCCTACCTGGCGCTGCAGAAGGGCCGCGCTGAAGTGCTGCGAGGGATCGAGCTGCTCATCGACAGGATGCATAATGAAGTCGCCGAGTTGCTGGTCGAGGTTAGTACTACTATTACGAAAGTGACGTCTGTGGACATCATAATAAAAAAAATACGTTTAAAGACGTCTAAAGTGAACATATACAACGTGTAAAAAAATTAGCAATACAATTTAGGGCGGATTCGACCAAACTGGAATAAATTTTATTCTCGGCGCAGATCTCTTATTACTCGAGAATAAATCAATTTCACGTTTAACCAACTACAATTCGAGGAATAACGATTCTATTCGGGAATAGTCACTATACCACCATTTTGCGTGGAATAAGAAGTTTATTCAAGGAATAATAAAATGACGTCCCATTGACTTATGCTGTCATTTTAAGTCACTGACATTTTTATTTTAATTTTTTAAATTTATTTAAAGTGCTTTGTCGCTTGGCAGTTACTTTTCTACGCTATAATACGACAAATTAGAGTTGACATGAGTTATGCTACTGCACCCTCCCGTTTGTAGAGCAATTTTTTTTGGCCGCGTATTACATTCGTTCACATTCACTTCGCTTTTCGTGAGTAGCTTATCCAAGTAAAGCTATACGTTAGATTGCATGGAAAAACGACTGATGATTTACTCGAGCATACAATCGTGTATATATTATTTAGTAGTATTTAGTATATATTATTTTCCGCATAGTTATTCTTGTATAAATTCAGGTTTGGTCGAATCTACCCTAAGCAGTATTAGGTAGCTGGAAATCTTATAGTTTTAGAACAAAAAGAAGTAACAGTTATTATTAAAAGAAAATAGGTTACGGTATCGGTATCGAAAGCGCGCGCCCGCCCGTGCCGCGTGTCAAAGGTCGCCGATCCGGCGCTTGAGTTAGTAAATAAATAATAGATAGATTTATATGTATTACTAGCTTTCCGCCAGTGGCTTCGCCCGCGTGGGCTATTATGAATTCAAATAAAGATGAACCGCTCGACCGATTTTGTGCAAACTTCACATAAACCATCTACTAAATAGTCCGAACAAAGCCTAAACATTTGGTTTGGAAAGGTGAGCCCGTTCTTGAGTTATGAAATTACAACGAAAAGTGGCATTGATTTTTATATATATTGATTGATATTTATAGGTAATGGACATAATCCTACACTGCGTGGACCAATCGCATCTGAAGAGTAAAGGCCTGAACGAGGTGTTCCCAGCCATTTGCCGGTACAACCAGGTGTCGCACTGCCCAGCCACCAGGAGGATCGCAGGTACGTCTTGGTGCACTACCAGTTACAGGCAAAACACGGTATCAGTCTAGGCGTCGGTATCAGTATATGCGTCGATATCAGTTTTGGCGTCGGTATCAGTATAGGTGTCGGTATCAGTTTCGGCGTCGGTATCAGTCTAGGCGTTGGTATCACTATGGGTGTCGGCATCACTATGGGCGTCGGTATCACTATGGGCGTCGGTATCAGTATAGGCGTCGGTATCAGTATCGGCGTCGGTATCAGTATCGGCGCCGGTAAAAGTATCGGCGCCGGATCAGTATCGGCGTCGATATCAGTATCGGCGTCGGTATCAGTATAGGCGTCGGTATCAGTATAGGCGTCGGTATCAGTATCGGCGTCGGTATCACAATGGGCGTCGGTATCACTATAGGCGTCGGTATCAGTATCGGCGTCGGTATCACAATGGGCGTCGGTATCACTATAGGCGTCGGTATCAGTATCGGCGTCGGTATCGGTATCGGCGTCGGTATCACTATAGGCGTCGGTATCACTGGGCGTCGGTATCGCTATAGGCGTCGGTATCAGTATCGGCGTCGGTATCAGTATCGGCGTCGGTATCAGTATCGGCGTCGGTATCAGAATAGGCGTCGGTATCAGTATCGGCGTCGGTATCACTATGGGCGTCGGTATCAGTATCGGCGTCGGTATCAGTATCGGCGTCGGTATCAGAATAGGCTTCGGTATCAGTATCGGCGTCGGTATCACTATGGGCGTCGGTATCACTATGGGCGTCGGTATCAGTATTGGTGTCGGTATCGGTAATGGCGTCGGTATCACTATGGGCGTCGGTATCACTATGGGCGTCGGTATCACTTTAGGCGTCGGTATCACTATGAGCGTCGGTATCAAATTTGGCGTCGGTATCAGTATCGGCGTCGGTATCACTATGGGCGTCGGTATCAGTATCGGCGTCGGTATCACTATGGGCGTCGGTATCACTATGGGCGTCGGTATCAGTATTGGTGTCGGTATCGGTAATGGCGTCGGTATCACTATGGGCGTCGGTATCACTATGGGCGTCGGTATCACTATAGGCGTCGGTATCACTATGGGCGTCGGTATCGATATTGGCGTCGGTATCAGTATCGGCGTCGGTATCGGTATCGACGTCGGTATCACTATGGGCGTCGGTATCAGTATCGGCGTCGGTATCACCATGGGCGTCGGTATCAATTTTGGCGTCGGTATCAGTATCGGCGTCGGTATCACTATGGGCGTCGGTATCACTATGGGCGTCGGTATCACTATAGGCGTCGGTATCACTATGGGCGTCGGTATCATTATGGGCGTCGGTATCGATATCGGCGTCGGTATCAGTGTCGGCGCCGGTATCACTATGGGCGTCGGTATCAGTATCGGCGTCGGTATCACTATGGTCGTCGGTATCACTATGGGCGTCGGTATCAGTATCGGCGTCGGTATCACTGGGCGTCGGTATCAATTTTGGCGTCGGTATCGGTATCGGCGTCGGTATCACTATGGGCGTCGGTATCAGTATCGGCGTCGGTATCACTATGGGCGTCGGTATCACTATGGGCGTCGGTATCGGCGTCGGTATCACTATGGGCGTCGGTACCACTATAGGCGTCGGTATCACTATGGGCGTCGGTATCACTATGGGCGTCGGTATCACTATAGGCGTCGGTATCACTATGGGCGTCGGTATCACTATGGTCGTCGGTATAACTATGGGCGTCGGTATCAGTATCGGCGTCGGTATCACTGGGCGTCGGTATCAATTTTGGCGTTGGTATCGGTATCGGCGTCGGTATCACTATGGGCGTCGGTATCAGTATCGGCGCCGGTATCAGTATCGGCGTCGGTATAACTATGGGCGTCGGTATCAGTATAGGCGGCGGTATCAGTATCGGCGCCGGTATCATTATGAGCGTTGGTATCAATATTGGCGTCGGTATCGGCGTCGGTATCACAATGGGCGTCGGTATCACTATGGGCGTCGGTATCAGTATCGGCGTTGGTATCACTATGGGCGTCGGTATCACTATGGGCGTCGGTATCAATTTTGGCGTCGGTATCACTATGGGCGTCGGTATCAGTATCGGCATCGGTATCACTATGGGCGTCGGTATCACTATGGGCGTCGGTATCAGTATTGGCGTTGGTATCACTATGGGCGTCGGTATCACTATGGGCGTTGGTATCACTATGGGCGTCGGTATTACTATGGGCGTCGGTATCAGTATAGGCTCCGGTATCACTATTGGCGTCGGTATCAGTATCGGCGTCGGTATCACTATGGGCGTCGGTATCACTATGGGCGTCGGTATCACTATAGGCGTCGGTATCACTATGGGCGTCGGTATCATTATGGGCGTCGGTATCGATATCGGCGTCGGTATCAGTATCGGCGCCGGTATCACTATGGTCGTCGGTATCACTATGGGCGTCGGTATCAGTATCGGCGTCGGTATCAATATGGGCGTCGGTATCAGTATCGGCGTCGGTATCACTATGGGCGTCGGTATCAGTATCGGCGTCGGTATCAATATGGGCGTCGGTATCACTATGGGCGTCGGTATCAGTATCGGCGTCGGTATCACTATGGGCGTCGGTATCAATTTTGGCGTCGGTATCACTATGGGCGCCGGGTCAGTATCGACGCCGGGTCAGTATCGGCGTCGATATCAGTATAGGTGTCGGTATCAATATCGGCGTCGGTATCACTATGGGTGTCGGTATCAGTATCGGCGCCGGTATCAGTATCGGCGTCGGTATCAGTATCGGCGTCGGTATCACTATGGGCGTCGGTATCACTATGGGCGTCGGTATCAGTATACGCGTCGGTATCACTATAGGCGTCGGTATCGATATAGGCGTCGGTATCACTATGGGCGTCGGTATCTCTATGGGTGTCGGTATCACTATGGGTGTCGGTATCAGTATCGGCGCCGGTATCAGTATCGGCGTCGGTATCAGTATCGGCGTCGGTATCACTATGGGCGTCGGTATCAGTATCGGCGTCGGTATCACTATGGGCGTCGGTATCAGTATCGGCGTCGGTATCACTATGGGCGTCGGTATCAATTTTGGCGTCGGTATCACTATGGGCGTCGGTATCAGTATCGGCGTCGGTATCACTATGGGCGTCGGTATCAATTTTGGCGTCGGTATCAGTATCGGCGTCGGTATCACTATGGGCGTCGGTACCACTATAGGCGTCAGTATCAGTATCGGCGTCGGTATCAGTATCGGCGTCGGTATCACTATGGGCGTCGGTATCAGTATCGGCGTCGGTATCACTATGGGCGTCGGTATCAGTATCGGCGTCGGTATCACTATGGGCGTCGGTATCAATTTTGGCGTCGGTATCAGTATCGGCGTCGGTATCACTATGGGCGTCGGTACCACTATAGGCGTCAGTATCAGTATCGGCGTCGGTATCAGTATCGGCGTCGGTATCACTATGGGCGTCGGTATCAGTATCGGCGTCGGTATCACTATGGGCGTCGCTATCAGTATACGCGTCGGTATCACTATAGGCGTCGGTATCACTATGGGCGTCGGTATCGATATCGGCGTCGGTATCAGTATCGGCGCCGGTAAAAGTATCGACGCCGGGTCAGTATCGGCGTCGATATCAGTATAGGTGTCGGTATCAATATCGGCGTCGGTATCACTATGGGTGTCGGTATCAGTATCGGCGCCGGTATCAGTATCGGCGGTATATTTAAAAAAATAAATGAATCTAAATACTGAATTGCCATTTTTGTAGTACTCTAGAGAACAAATGACTTTTAAAATAAAAACGTAAGGTAGGTGTTAACAGTACTTTAATTCTAATACATTTGTGAATACATACCTACTTACGTTTTCGATACCTTCACGAAAAGAGACAGGCCTTATATTACTCAAATAATGTTGAATTACGCCACCTTACTATTAATACCTTTGTCAACAAAAGACGTTTCAAATCGTATCACACGGTCACCGGAATGACTTACGATGCAAACAGATTAGTCCGGGAGCCCGTTTCTAAAAACTTACGAATAATTGAAACGAACAAATGAAGTAGATCCGTATATAATCAAAGGAACAAAAATCTTGAGCGTACGTCACTCACGGCTCGCGCGTGAGGCCCCAGTGACTAGCCGTCTCGGATAGACCGCTGTGCGTAGGTACATTTTTGATACCTACACGGGGAGTGGGACAGGCCTGGCGTCGGTATCAGTCTAGGCGTCGGTATCAGTCTAGGCGTCGGTATCACTATGGGTGTCGGTATCGCTATAGGCGTCGGTATCACTATGAGCGTCGGTACCAGTCTAGGTGTCGGTATCAGTATAGGCGTTGGTATCAGTCTAGGTGTCGGTATCAGTATAGGCGTTGGTATCAGTCTAGGTGTCGGTATCAGTATAGGCGTTGGTATCAGTCTAGGTGTCGGTATCAGCATTGGCGTCGGTTAAAGTTCAGGTGTCGGTAAAAGGCTAATAAAATCCGTGGTATTTTCCCAGTGGGCAGTCACACAGGCCAGCTGGCGATGTACGAGCTACGTGCGGGCCGGTGCCAGTCGCTGGCAGCCCACGCCGGTCCCGTCACCGCCTGCGCCTTCAGCCCCGACGGCCGCTACCTCGTGTCCTACGCCACGGCCGACAACCGCTTGTCCTTTTGGCAGAGCACCGCTGGTAAGTTTTATCATCATCGTTGTCGTCGTCATCATGATCAACGTCATCACTTTCGTCCTAATCATCATCATTATCATCTTCATCATCATCGTCGTCGTCATCATCATCATCGTCGTTATCATCATCATCGTCATCATCATCATCACCGTCATCATCATCATCATCACCGTCATCATCATAATCATCGTCGTCATCATCATCATCGTCATTATCACCGTCGTCATCATCATCATCATCGTCGTCATCATCGTCATCATCATCATCATCGTCGTCATCATCATCATCGTCGTCATCATCATCGTCGTCATCATCATCATCATCATCATCGTCGTCATCATCATCACCGTCATCATCATCATCATCGTCGTCCTCATCATCATCATCGTCGTCATCATTATCATCGTCATCATCATCATCACCGTCGTCCTCATCATCATCATCGTCGTCATCATTATCATCGTCATCATCATCATCACCGTCGTCATCATCATCATCATCGTCGTCATCATCATCATCATCGTCATCATCATCATTATCGTCGTCATCATCATCATCGTCATCATCACCATCGTCGTCATCGTCATCATCACCAAACGTTAGCAAGTTCATGAATAAACTAACCTTTTCTTCTCCATTTCCAGGTATGTTCGGCCTAGGCGCAGCGCAAACTCGCTGTGTGAAATGCTACAGCACGGCCCCCATGGCTGACGTCGCCCGCTTGAACCCGGCGCGACTAGCCCGCCTCGTTTGGACCAACTCACGGACGGTAACCCTCATGCTGGCTGACGGATCAGAAACTAGATTTAACGTGTAAATATCCAGTTAAATTTATCCTTTGAAAAGGTCAATTGTAAAGATTTGTTGTATTTTTGTTGCTAGTTTTATTACACTACACTAATATGAAGTGTTAAAATTTGTCTGGTTGTATGAGGTAAATTTATGAAAAGTTACGTTATCCTTGAGTGCATAAAACACGGGCAACGCCAAGGGCTATAGCTAGTATTATAAAATAAATGCCTATTATCAAAAAAAACTTCAAGAATAATATTGTAAATCTATGTTTAAAACATAAAAATGTATGTTATTATATTGTTACCATCCAAAATGTATATTAATGAATATATTAATTTATGTTATTGCTAAAAAATAATTTAGTTATAAGCTGGGATTATAAATGGAGCTTTAAAAAGTTTTACAGATTTTTCAGCTTGCGATGCGACACACACCAAACCCGGCGACCCGCCGTCACAACCTTAATCTTATGTCGGCGACCTCAATTGTCATTATGATTCAATTAAATAAGGTCGCCGGGCTAGGACAGCAGTGACGTGGGTCTGGCGACCTTTGGTTTGACGGTTAGAGTTATTTACGGCAAAATGTTACTCTTAAAACGAATAATGAATTTGATGCCTTCATTTATCGAAGCAAATATTAGCACCATTTTAGATTGAATTCCTGGTTTACTGCTATTAATTTTTCCTATAATTTCTAAGTAGTTGTCGAATAGATTATTGATATTATTGATTATTGTCTTGAGGCAAATCTATACATTGAAAATGCTTTGTCCTGAATGACTGACGGATTAACGCACAGCCTAAACCGCTGATCGTAGAGACCTGAAACTTGGAGGGTGTGTTCTTTGTATGGCGTGAGCATCCGATAAGAAATTATTTTCCGAAATTCTACCCCTAAGGGGGTGAAAAGGGGGGCAAAGGTTGTATGACACTGTAATTTTTTATTTGAATTCATAAAGACCACGCAAGCGAAGCCACTGGCGGAAAGCTAGTGTATCAATAAGAAAAGCGTTTTTGAAATCGTGACTACGCTTTGTATTGAAGTACAGTTTTATCTAAAACTCTGTAATATATACATTTAATTTACAAATGCTTATTTAGTTTGTAAATTATTATAATTTAGTAGTAGTACATCTGTTTTAAGCAGCTAGTCCGTGTGTGTGTACTATATACACGCGTCGCCTTTTTGTGTCCGTTTGAAACACAGACATGTATCTACGAGTATCTAAATATTTATTTCGTGTGTCAAAAAGAAGTGCAGTGCACTTTCTTCGCCATCTGAATAAGTTTACACTCCACCGTTTTGGCACCAACTAGTAAGCTAGAAAAATGCCTAATTGTGTCCTATTGAGCTGCAAAAAATACTAAAAATGTTTGCCTGGACGTCCGTCCATTGACGTCTTAGAAAGTAGTGACACACTTACAGCCGTTTGCATCAAAAAATATGCGGTTACATATACGTGAAACGGAACGAATAGTCATTCAAGCTCTGTCGAAATGGAGGATAAAATTGAATAATTTTGCTATTATTTTTATGTTTTGCGTCTAAATATTTATGATATTAATATGTATGTTTACTTGATTATTATAACTATGTATTGATATCATGTTATGTGATATTTGTAAAAGTATAAACCGGCTGTAAGTTTTCATACAGATTAAAAAACTTCTGTTGTCTATTTATGTACATATACATGTCTATGGTTTCACAAGTATGTGTGTATGTCATAACACACACATGAGAAATTTCATATCGCGTCATTGATCTAATGGTCGTAAGTATGATTGCTAAGCGTGAGTTTCGATTCTAGGGTCGAACTAAATGTATTTGATATTTTTTTTGAAAATTCTCCATATATTTGGCAGGAAGGGGGGAATAAAAACAAACAAGTTTATCAAATGTAGTGTCCGACCGAAGCTTCGGCTGCGGCCAAAACTATTTTTTGAAGGGGGGGTTATGACCCCTGTGCCCCCCCCCGCCCCCCTTCGGACCTCCACTGATCTTTAGGGAGTAATTAACAGGTATTTGAGGAGAAGAGCTTTAGATTGAGGTCAATGGCGTGCAATGAGAGAGCTACTATGTCTAACAGCGACCTATTTATTATAGATCGCTGTTTAAAATTAAGAGCCGTGATGATAATATTTCAACTTTGTTTAAAAATGTAAGTATAGCTCTTTTGCTAGACGCTAACTTTCGCCAGTAATTAAAATAAAAAATAACAATTGTGTATTTGTAAATTATTCATAAATGTGTGTAAATGTTAATTAAATTAATTAATTATTAACAATTATAACCCCACACTGTATTAAAAAATTAAAATTATACTATTTATTCCAAAGTTATAAGAAATTTAATGAATTTATGTTTATTGTGTAAAATGGAACGCTGAATTATTGCATTTTTTCTTTCTTTTTATTGTAATCGTGAATGTGATGGTTGAAAATTATGAAGTATTATTTGATGTTGTTATTTTGTATATTATAAGGCACTGTAATCAATGTTATATAATAAATATGTTACATTTTATTTTTGTATTATTGTTTGAACCCAATAATATGATAATAATTAATATGTTGCCAAGTTTCAGCATTGGACTTAGTGCTTAATATTCATTGTTTTTTTTATATTTTTAAAATCATTAAGTATAAATAATCTACACTACTATTATAAAGATTTGTATTTTTGTGTGTATGTTTGTAATGAATAAACTCAAAAACTACTGTGCCGATTTCAAAAAAAACCTTGCCGCTGTGAGCGGCGGCTTAGCGCGGCGCGGCGAGCGGCGAAATCAAAAGTATAGAAATGTATGAAGCACGCCACGAGTCGCCGCTCACAGCGAAAAACCGCGCGAATTTCTCCGAGCGAATTCTACAGCGGCGAGCGGCGCGGCGGACGGCGCGGCGAGCGGCGGGAACAAATGTGCTAGTACATTTGTTCCATTGTTACAGGAGTACGACGCCACGACCCAGAGCGGCGCGAACGGCGGTGTAGGAGTGACGGACTCAGGGACGCCTCAAATATTTTAAAGGATTTTGTAGCAGTTATGAACACCGAGGCGTTTTTATCAGAAATTTTAAATCGACCGCCTCTATGGATGTCAAAACATCCTAAAAATAAATTTAAACATGTCATTAAAATATTATGAGAATCAGCTCGGCGCCGCCGCACAGTGGGCTGAAACGGGCCGGTAAAGGACTTAGCATTTAAAAAAAAAAAGTTTCTTTTTCTGAAATTTTAAATATTGTGTTGGATTTATCTATCAATTATAAGTAATTATTTCTATGAGGGTCATTCAGATAACTTAGTATTTTCGGAGTTAAAAATATCCAAAGTAATTTTTGTATGAAGCAAAAGAAAAAAATGTGAAAATCTCGGAATTCTCAAATTTTCTCAAAGAATTGACTCTACGTATGCATAGTACGTATATTCGTCCTATTTTAGCGCCTATTCTCGGGTTGCGATTTTCTGCGATTTGGTCGCAATTTCAAATTTTGTTCTCTATTCCACACCACCATAGAGGTTAAGAACTAGGCGCGTTTTTTTTATGTAGTGGTCTCCCCTTTAGGCCTAATCCACTAAGGACTAATAAAATAAATAAATAAGTAAAAATCACAATCACTACTGGCCACTGCACTGTTTTAATTTAATCACTGTCAAGGGTATCCACATTAACGAATGCAAAATTTTCGTATTCGTCATCATCAAATGTTTCCGCTTGGTCAATTACTAATAAACTTTGTGCTTCTACTGACAAAGTTTTATGTTTTCTGCGAAGTTTGTGACGTTTCGCTGAGATGAGTGGATCAGAGCTGGTCAATAAATTATTTAAAATGTCTTCATTTGTAGTTTTTCTACTGCATTTCCTGGAATGGTGTTGGCGGTACCTACGAAAGTCTTTATAGAAATAAAGACTTCAGCTTCAGCAGCTTCTTCAGATAGCTGTCCAATTGGTATTAGACCAAAACTTTCAATAATAGCTGCACCATGCATAAGAACTTTATGAACACTTGAAGGCATATAATACCAGCTATATAATTCCAAATACAGTTGCATGGTCACTTGAGCATATTCGTGAAATTTCCCTGTGTCAATGTGGTAACCTGATGAAATTGCCTCTAAAATGATTGCAAATCGCCTTATTAATTCTTCACTAACACCAGTTATCTCAGCAGTCATGTTTGGATTTGCAAAAAATCTTCTAGCAGTATTTCCGTCATTCGTGGAGCCGTGCCCTTGTTTAACAACATCAATCAGAAGTCCCATTCTATTTTTAAAAGCGTCTTGTATGTCTTTCTTTCTTCTTTCCATGATGCACTTGTTGTCTCCCTTTACTGTCCATGTCTGTATCGTTAATCTGTAGGCTATATGCAGAATGCATTCCATCATTCGTATCCAGGTATGCAATGATGACAATCCGTATTTACAGAGATCTGGATCAGTCGGTTTTGATGCAATTAAGGGCAAATTATTCATCTCTGTTGGAGTGGCTTTACAAATGTCGCATCTCTGAGATGAAGTATCACATAAAATTGATGTTGCTTTTCCGTCTATCATAGTCATTAATAAAGAGTGTGAAATTTTTATTTCTCCAACTTCTGTTTTCACTAAATTTACAATCTCTTCCTCAATAGCACTTTTTTCCCGCAATATCGTTATTTTATTTTCTTTCACAAATTCGAAAAAGATTGGACGACACCAGTAAGATGAATTTGGTGAATCGTTTTGCCAGATAACTTGTTCGCCGCACACTAATTTTATTGGAACTAAACTACCCATAAATATGCTTGAATCGTCAAGTTGACTTTCTTGTTCATCGTCTGTTTGCATTTTTTGTTTGTAATTGGCTTGATTAGAAGCGCCGTCAAATCCCCACTTACTGATTAGTGTAAATTCTTTATAACCACTATCTATGACGAGTGACGTCATTATTCTTGTTGTCGTTATATCCAATAGAGCTTGTAACTTTATTTTAGCTGAGGTTTCTGTCACTGTAATAGCATCTTTTGGTGGATAGCATTTCTGTTTCGCATGTTGCACTTGATAATAAGATGGAAATATATTACTGTCTTTTTCGTTAACACTTGTTCTTAAAGTATTGTATTGCCACTTGGTCAGCTTAAGTGATAAAAATAACCCTAAAGCCTCATCCGGAGAAAACACAGGTTTTGTTTCTTTAACAGATATGCACTTTTTAACTTTTTTTACATCTTGGGGATTCTTTAGTAAATGTTCTAGTATTTTAGCAACCTCCTCATTCCCATCCGCTTTCAACTGCTCAAAATATGCATATTTTATTTCGTCCGAAGATAAATGAAAGTTTTCTGCACGTCTTTTTTTCTGTTTAGGCGCTAATTCACAAAAAGGTTTTCTTGGGCTTTGTTCGGTGGAAACACCGACAGAAACTTTTGATGGTGATACATACTGAGTTGATGTACTCGGTGCTGGTTGATCTTCATTACTGCCTATTAAACACTTAATAAAGTCTGGCCATATTATGTTTTCTTGTAACCATTCAATATTTTTAGTTCTGAATATATTTTCTTTACGATAAGCGTTTTCCCATCTTCTATTTAAATTATAACAAAATTTTGCACAAAACAACTTTAAGGTCTTTTCATGATCATCACTTAATTCGACTAAAAATTTACACCTTATCTCACTACACAAACTGTCATTATTTTTAATACTGCCACTGTTTTTTAAAATAATGAAAAGATCAAGGTTTGTCACTAAATTTTCAAACATTTTCACAAATACAAAATAACAAATAAGTAAGTAATGAATGTGTGGGGGTAGTGCGTCTATTATGGTGGGTAATAGAACACTGAAGTGCGTTTGAATGCAACCGAACATTCCGTAGGTACCCTATCGTTGCACCAATCACGTTACGACACGTCATAACTTGTTGTTGCGCTCGCGCACTCTTATCCCTTGATTCCCGGAAATAAGTCTCAAAACAAATTACGTCATACCTACCTATGGTGGTGGAAAATGTCGAACATTGTTTTTTTTTAAGAACTAAGTAGGTATTGAGGTTTTCAGGTCGTTTAGTATACATTATTTTCAATTTCAATTTAATTGGTATAAATTGCTTAACTAAAATAACTTGACTCTTCATACAAATTTGATATGGCTATATCTCCGAAAGTACTCGTTAAATCAAAAAAAGTCCCAGAATAAAAACGTTTTAAATTTATGCCTAGATACCAAAAAAATACATTTGATCTCTTAAGACCCAACCTTGTAATCCCAGCCCACTGTGCGCCGCGCCGCCCGCCGCACCGCTCGCCGCTTAGACCGAAGTCGTGAACGGGCGGTAACATAGGCTACCCGCGCGAAGACGGAACGGGCCGCTAGTGTAAAATAAAAAAAAAATAGTAAATCTTGTTGAAAAAAAATAGATTTTTTGAATTTTGGATACAACATTGAGCGT
This sequence comes from Pyrrhia umbra, assembly GCA_963891755.1. Taxonomy (NCBI): domain Eukaryota; kingdom Metazoa; phylum Arthropoda; class Insecta; order Lepidoptera; family Noctuidae; genus Pyrrhia; species Pyrrhia umbra. Next base: position 2,510,242 of record OY982944.1, read on the forward strand.
CGTGTTATTTCTATGACAAATATTTTACAAGGTTAAAAAAGGCTGAATGAAAGTCATTACTCTTGCCAGTTATTGGCATCATATCGACAATTTTTTTTTTGTACATAGTCCACAAAATTGAGGTTAGAAATAAAAAAAATGTGGAAAGTCGCGTATTTGATTAAAAAAAAAAATTTCTATGCAGAACATCATTGTGATAAAATTCGTCAATTTCGCCTTTATAAATTTGTCTACAAAACTTTTGTAGCAGTTCTAAATCAGTGGATTAAAATAGCTATAAGTTCCAATCGTTCTTACGTGGTAATAGTGAACTATGTGTGTTCCTGTCATTGAGGAGCTACGTGCAGGAGGTAGGTACATAGAACAATACCTTTGATTTTTTCAAATTAACGCGGGATTTCTTTTGTTTACAACTGACGAGAATACGTAACGCTTGTAAAAAAACCGGCCAAGTGCGTGTCGGGCCACGCGCAGTAGGGTTCCGTAGTAGGTCTCAGTTAGTCGACTATAACTCTGTAACCGGTTAAGCCTACTTAGCCGTGATAGTTTTCCTTGTAAGTTCATTACATGTGCTACGTCTGTGATTTTTTTCACATTTCTAGGTACAGCCATTCAAAAGTTAGAGGGGGGGGTAACTCGTATCGAACAAAAAATTTCACTTAAAATCTAGATATTTCGCAAATGGCTCGCTTAACCGAAAAATGATCTTCACACACCCATAATATTTTTGAAAGACCTATCTAACGATACCCCACACAAAGGGGTACGCGAGAAAAAAAATATTCATCCCTACTTTACATGTTTGGGAGCTACCCTAAAAAAAAATATTTTTCAAAATTTTATTTTACCACTTTCTCGGCGTGATCAATATACATAGTCATACCAAATTTCAGCTTTCTAATAACAAAAACCACGGAGCTATGCCGCGGACAGACAGACAGACAGACAGACAGACAGACAGACAGACAGACAGACGGACAGAGCGAAACTATAAGGGTTCCTTGTCGGACTACGGAACCCTAAAAAAGCATTTCGGTAAGGCTGTTTTTTAGGGTTCCGTAGTCCGACAAGGAACCCTTATAGTTTCGCTCTGTCCGTCTGTCTGTCTGTCTGTCTGTCTGTCTGTCTGTCTGTCTGTCTGTCCGCGGCATAGCTCCGTGGTTTTTGTTATTAGAAAGCTGAAATTTGGTATGAATATGTATATTGATTACGCCGAGAAAGTGGTGAAATAAAATTTTGAAAAATATTTTTTTTTAGGGTAGCTCCCAAACATGTAAAGTAGGGATGAATATTTTTTTTCTCGCGTACCCCTTCGTGTGTGGTATCGTTAGATAGGTCTTTCAAAAATATTATGGGTGTGTGAAGACCATTTTTCAGTTAAGCGAGCCATTTGCGAAATATCTAGATTTTAAGTGAAATTTTTTGTTCGATACGAGTTACCCCCCCCTCTAACTTTTGAATGGCTGTACCTAGAAATGTGAAAAAAATCACAGACGTAGCACATGTAATGAACTTACAAGGAAAACTATCACGGCTAAGTAGACTTAACCGGTTACAGAGTTATAGTCGACTAACTGAGACCTACTACGGAACCCTACTGCGCGTGGCCCGACACGCACTTGGCCGGTTTTTTATATAACCAGTTTCACTAAAATAATATGCGTTTGATTGTAGTAGGACCATTTTTTGCATTTATTGTTTCAGTTTCAATTTTCGTGTGTAATTTATTTTTAATAAAAAAAATTTAAGAGTGAAAAAAATGAGAGAGCGAGAATTAAGTCATTGAAACGCAACAATTCGAAAGATGAAACTTTTTTTTTTCGGATGGGAAATCATCAAATGATCCCTCCCGCCGTGGGTGGGGCGGGACGGAGTGTCAGACTCTTCACGAAAATTCTCGCTTCTTAGTTAAAACACGTTTAACGGACCGATTACGAAACCAACAATCGGTGAACTTGACTCTAACCCATCCACGTTCCTTCCTCAGCCCTTTAACATTCCGGGGGCGCGGTAACTCTTTCGAACACCCCGCAGCGTCACGTGAAAGCCTACAATATTAATTTCAAAAATACTTACTAAAGAATTGAACATCGCATCAAGTGCGCCAAAATAACTACAGTTTAAAATGCCTGTTTCGGTCTTTAAAAAAATCTTAAAATTAGCTTTAAAGAGTTTTTTTACAAAGACATTTCGAAAGTTCACATGGACATATTTATTATAAAAACGGGATTACCTACTTTGGAAATTAAGAAAAGGTCAATAAAACCAATATTTTAAGTTATTATATATTTAATATCCATCACTCAAGAGAGTTGACACATATAATAGATACAGCTTGGCACAAAAGAGTAGAAATTAATAGGGGCGCCACTTTACCGTTCGTGTGGCAACCCGCTGCGACCGTATAGCGTACCATGCTATCGTCTTGATACTAAGCTGTATTTTTATAATTAATTAAAATCAGTAAGTATTATGAAATGTAATAACAAGTATTCACGTCGTCTGAATACAAATTACTTATTAGCACTAATAATGTAAGCACTCCTGTGTTTACAATTTTTTTTGGGTATAAAAAAAAGGCGTATGAATATAGCGTTATTATATTTGATTTCAATAAATCCTCCTCTAAATATTCCACGCCCGCCACATCCATGTCTTGGCTAGAGCTAGCCATAAACTCATCTGCGTCACACTCAGATTCAAAGGCTATCATGTTGGAGATTGATTCCTAAACGTTTTATGTCCAAGTACGAGCCCTCTCATAAATTCATAATACTCCTCTTCTATTTTGTTAACATGCTGGCATGAATTCTTTTGAACTCATACTCGGTTATAGATTGAAATGCACGTTCGGTGCTTCCTATAAAGATAAAAAAATGATTAAACCTCTATCAATAATTAATGTAAAAAGTTTACGGTACCTATCAAGTTTTTTTTGTGGTTTTTAAATGCTAGTTATAACAAGTATTATATTATCTTGTGATCACACTCATAGATAAGGTTATGTAGAAATCGAATTTACATATTGCAGAGTATTAAGGCTCAAGCCACTCAAGTATCAAAATAATCTAGTCGCGCTATACCAAAGTGTCAAAGACAAAACGTAAACATAACCTATATGCTCGATGTTTATTGTTCAAAATTTCACTTATTTCGTATTCAAGCAATTCAAAACCAATTAGAGATCATAAATTAACACTTGATACAACTAAATACATCAAAACAAACTCTTACATACCTGTCATAATGGCGGTACTTTGGTAAATATCGTCGAGATCGGAAAGAAGAGTTTAAGCCTCATGTTCGACCAGATATCGCCTATAAACATTATAAATTGTTTCCTTGCTAGTACTCTGAATGGTTTTATTTATTATAACGTGGTTTTATTAACGTTTTGATGGTCGAAATAAAAAAATAAGTAACTCGCGAACTTTGTTTACATCGAACGACACAGAACGACATTAATTGACAGCGGCTGCCAGCAATAAAAAAAATTAGTTCCGTTTCTAGACTTTTTTGCCAAGCTGTAGGTATATTGATAATAGACAATTAGTATTTATAAATAAAAATCTTAAAAAAGGACAGTTCAGAAAAACAAGTAAAATAACGTGTTTTAAATTAAAAACTATGACTTAAACATAAACTTATGATGCATACCTACTTAAACAATATTTAATAAAAAAAAATATTTCTTAAATATTTTTTCACTAATAAATTAAATACTTAATCAAGTTACTTTTATTAGGTATACAGTTGAAAATCAAATTGACTGCATTAATTGACGTTCCGTAACTAAATTACAATATTTATCAAATAATTAGGTAGCTGTTTCCCGCGAAACTACATCGCGCACGCGGGAAAAACGTATCCTACCGTGTTTTTTACCGTTTTAAAAAAAAAAAAAAAAAAATATAAGGATATAAACTATGTGTATTCTAAATTTCATCCAAATTTCACTAAATAGTTTAACGTGAAAGAGTATCAAACATACAAAATATCCTCAAATACTTTCGTATTTATAATATTAGTCTAAATTAAGACTTAATTCACACTTACAACTTAGCTTAAAGATTACAAATACTGGGTTCCACAAAATTCTTAAGTATAATATTATCTTATCCAATACAAAAAGAAAAACAATATTTATACTCATTATATTTATTTTTTATATGAGATAATCTTTCTTAAAATCAGTAGGTAAGGTACTGTAGAGGTTTTATGAAAACGTAAGATATAATAATAAGTCTTTATTTTTCTCAAAGTTCACATTATAAGAAAAATAAACATAATGTTGGCACACTGTTAAGAGAATGGTGTATGAAAAAGGTTGACCCTGTGTTACAGATCATGTTAAATTGTAATTTAATTGTTTCATTATTATTTTTTATCTTTTTTGTGTAGCATCATTTGAATTGTATAACTTTCTCAGAGATAACCTGTACTGTAAAAAGACTATTGTAAACATTTCCTTTTGAAAAGAGTGTCTATGGAGTTTCTTGCCGGTTCTTCTCCATAAGACCAACTCCTTGGAACCGTGCAACTAGCTTAACGTTTCATAAGTGCCTGCAAAGACCTATTTGAAATAAAAACATTTGAGTTTTGAGATCACCATGATCGTTGGAAAAACAGTCTACTTAATACAGTCCTTTTTTATAAGAAACAACTAATTTAAATTAGTACATTTGTGGACCTTAATGCCAAGAAAGTTTAATTAAAGTGAACCTATCTAATTACCAAGAAAGCTTCAAACAATTCTTTTACAAATTTCCTATCCAAGATTATCACAATTTCAATTTTCTCATCCTAATCACAAATATCCAGTCTCGATTTTAAATATCTCCAAAGTCATCATCATCTGCCTAGCTTTTTCCCAACTATGTTGGGGCCGGCTTCCAGTCTAAACCTGATGCAGCTGAGTACCAGTGTTTTACATTGAGCGACTGCCTATCTGAACTCCACAACCCAGTTTCCGGGTAACACGGTACCCCTTGGTAAGACTGGTTGTCAGACTTTCTGGCTTCTGACTACCCGTAACGACTGTCAAAGATGTACAAATGACAACCTGGACCAACAGCTTAATACACATATTTTTTTAATTTCTTCCCAAATTTCAAAGACACAGCAATGATTCTTGTAAAAGAAGCCAAAGAAAACCTTACGCGAGAACTTTTATAATCGTACATTTTCACTGCATTGTCGCTAGCGTCACCCGTCGAACTCCACACTGGTTTAAAAGTGTAATATACGCCACTCTCTCTAATCCGTCAAACAACGTTACATCTATCTACTGTCAAAACGTAGTAATGTTAATGAAACAAATGTCAGGTAAAATGATTCCCCTCAGCCTCGATTACAAAGCCCATTTAACACAGATATAAAACATTGTTTGTATAAAAAATATTAACATGGCAGTTTACGACTTCTTGTACAATGTGGCCACACATGTGGACAAATCTTTACCAGTATGTTCTATATACTGCGATATGTCGCACGCATTCGACTACGTCGATCATAATATTTTAATTAACAAATTGGCAGCATATGGCATAAGAGGTAATGTGTTGGAATTGATTAATTCATACTTAACAGACCGTCAACAAGTAACTATAATATCAAAGTTTAACCTAAAAACTAAAAGTGAGGAGATATTCACATCTGAGAAAGGAAAATTATCGTATGGCGTACCTCAAGGTAGTGTATTGGGTCCCCTTTTATTTCTCATATACATAAATGACCTACCTTTAGCAACATCAGAACCTATGACCCTTTTCGCTGATGATAGTACGGTAACGATTGCCTCCAAAGACTTAAATAACTATAATTTCGAAATTAATAATTCATTGAATAATATAATTACTTGGCTAAATAACAACAATTTAAAAATAAATCTCAAAAAAACAAATATAATGCATTTTAGACAGCGGGAAAAACAAAATAATTCATTAGAAGTTAAATTAGTTTATAAAGATTATACTATACAAGAAGCAAATTCAACTCGATTTCTAGGACTTACTATTGACAAACAACTGAACTGGAAAAACCATATAGATGAACTGTGTAAAAAGGTCAGCAGTGCATCATATGCTCTTTATAAATTGGTTCCAGTAGTGAACACGGAGACTGTACTTACAGCATATTACGGTCTTGTTGAGTCTGTGCTCAGATTTGGCATAATTTTCTGGGGCAATTCTACTCAAAAAGACGTCGCTTTCAAACAACAAAAACGCTGCATACGAGCTATGTTCGGTATTAAAAGTACAGACAGTTGTAAACCGTTATTTAAACAACATAGAATTTTAACACTTCCGGCTCTTTACATCCTAGAAGTTGCATTGTTTGTTAGAAGTAACTTACACTTGTTTCCTCGTCTGTCTGAACAACACATTAGATGTCGACGTAAAGATAATCTATGCATTCATCCATCAAGAACCACCTTTTTGCATAAAAGTATAATATGTATGGGCCCAAAAATATATAATAAAATACCGAGATCCATAAAAGAGTCCAATTCTAACTTGTTCAAGACCAAATATTTGTTACTCAATAAATGTTACTACAATATTAGTGATTTCTCAAATGATAAATTAGATTTTTGTTAGTTATGTGTGTTTTATAAAATGCTAAGTTCTAGTTTATTTTTTGTTAGTTTTGTGTTAAATGATAAGTTACAATTTAATTATTGTTATGTTTATTGTTTTAATTTATCTTAAATTTTAAAATTGTATGTACTAAAAGTATTTGCACGCCATAAATGGCATAACACGTAGGTCCATCATAACTTAACACCATTGCATGTATGTAATATCACTCGTATTAATGCAAATAAAATATCTTTGTCTTTGTCTTTGTATCATGCCATACAGCGAACGACATCGAGGGAAAATACGACTACGGAATAATCGAGAAAGTCGAGACCACTCTGTGTGGTAAGAGCTGAGCAAAGTCACAAGCAACTGTCTACTGCCTTACAGCTCCACGAAGGACAGCCAGTCTCTGCTCATTATCTTTATTTATAAAGACCATCTTTTTGGGAAACGGTTGAACTAAAATCTTCAGCACATCAAATTAAGCAAACACATTCATTGCACTGTCGCAAGCTTTCCCGTCGAGCTCCATACTCGTTTAATGCAGAGTCATGTGGCTATCATAATTGAAAAAAATCGATTGATATCAGGACTGTCGCAAGCTTCTCCCGCCGAGCCCCTTACTTAATAGGACGGGGCTCACTCGAGCCCATTAGTTGTGGAAGTTCCAACAGCAGCACAAGCTGGGTCTTTGTGTACACACTCTACGAATACAGGATATGGAATTCCGCACCGATATCATAATATTGACTGAACTAAGACCTTTCTGTGTGATCTGGAGTACCACTTATAAACCAAGTCCGAGGTAGTATACCTAATGAATTTCAGTACTGTCACAAGCTTCATCCCATCGTGCATACTCGCCGGGACGAGACACACACGCCCGGACACCACCAAAGGTTGGGGTCTCTTGAATAATAGAACAATTGCTTATTTGACGAAAAAATATAACGATAGTTAGTATATTAAATACTTTTCTGAAAAGCGGCAACGATTCTTTCGTCTGGTACGACACCTGTCAACAGTAACAGATACCGCCACAACATTTTTTATATAACCCGGTACAATCCTTGCAAAACAGAATATCTTATTCTGCAGGTTATGCAATTCCGTACCGACCGGAATAGATTGAGGAAGTCGAGACCTTTTTGTGTGAAATGAACCATTTTCAAACTCGTTAAAGACAACATGCATCTTGAAATTTCAGAAATCTTGCCAATCAGAATATTCAATTCATAGTTAGGAAGCTTCATAGCATTGAACCGACTTTAAGTAAATTGAAAAATCTGAAAAAAAATGCCTTTGAGCTCTTCAAACCTTTCTGTTCCTGTTTTCAGAAGCCAGAACAAATAAAACTACTGACAAAAAAAATGAAACAGTAGAAATCAGCACTGTCGCAAGCTTCACCCGTCGAGCTCCATACTCGACAGAACGAGACTCACACGCTCAGACAGATAAACCTCTAATAAACAGGGCAACTTACGAAAGGTAGCCTCTGTTACAAGACTCTGTAAGCAGGGCAATGCAATGGATATATATGGGCATACCAAGTATCCTGGAACACCGTGACATCAATTCTGTCTTTCAGATGCTAGAAATAAAGGTTATGGAGTTCCTTACCACCTTGACAAAAATTACGGATTTAACTCCGTCAATGAATGAACGGCAATGTATTATAAAATATAGAAGCAATAATTTTGAGCTCCGAAAAATACCTTAATGGTATCATAATCCCTTTTGACTTTTTGATTTGATTTAACTTTTGACGGATACGGACCATATTAAAGCTGTACTTACTAATTTCACACTTATGCACTGTCGCATCTCCCGCCGGGCCACTTTATAAAAGGGCGAAACACACGCTTGAACCCTTTAACTATGGAAATACACGAGGAGACACAAAATACACGATTATTAAAACAAAATCAGAGGTGAGTATACCTAATGAATTACAATACTGTCACAAGCTTCACCCATCGAGCATTATAATACTCAAACGCATGAAATATGAACAACTCGATAATTGCTGAAACGAATGAGATTACATTGAAATTACCAAAAATACCTGAATTGTATTTTTTTTGCTTCTTGACTTATAAATGTCAAAATGTCTTTCGACTTTGCTGTTTAAATACCATATCGAGGCAGTACACACCTATTTCACACATATGCACTGTCGCTTCTCCCGCCGAGCCCCTTAAATAATAGGACGGGGCTCACTCGGGCCCATTAGTTGTGGAAGTTCCAACAACAGCACAAGCTGGGTCTTTGTGTACACACTCTACGAATACAGGATATGGAATTCCGCACCGATATCATAATAATTAACTGAACTAAGACCTTTCTGTGTGATCTGGAGTACCACTTACAAACCAAGTCCGAGGTAGTATACCTAATGAACTTCAGAACTGTCACATGCTTCAACCGTCGTGCATACTCGGAACCATGAAACAGAATAAGTTAATAATGAGGAATTATTAACTTAATTATTGCAATGATACAAAGCTTTAATAAGCTGCATATCTGCAAGAGCTCTTATTAGAAAAATCACGTGAGTCATGGTACTATCGCAAGCTTCACCTATTGAGTTCCATACTCAACCGGACGAGAGTAAAAGGTCTGGTAATTGAAATAGAAAAAAAATACAAATGATATGGATTCATTCTAGTATACCAAGTGACACATCGATAAGGTTTATGCGGTTATTCCTCCTGCAGCGATAAAGTTTATGCATTTCAGAGAAATGTTAATGATTTCGCACCGATCGGATTATAATTAGGAAGTCGAGACCTTTCTGTGTGATCTGGAGTACCAAACTAAGTCCGAGGTGTAGACATATTACAGCACAGTCGCAAGCTTCACCCGTCGTGCTCCATACTCGACAGAGCGAGACACACACGCCCGGACACCACCGAAGGCTGGGGTCTCTTAGAACAATTGAATCGCTTTTAATTCAATTGTTAATTTGACGGAAAAATATAATGTTTGATACCTAGTGTCATAGTTTTCTAGACATCATTAAATACTTTTCTGAAAAGCGGCAACGATTCTTTCGTCTGGTACGACATCTGTCAACAGTAACAGATACCGCCACAACATTTCTTATATGACAAATAATAGAACAATGAAGACAGAATGCCGGTCATATACTCTGTGTGCCGGTCTAGCTGGCTTCTTGTTGTCTGACTAAGTTCAGACAAGATAATCAAGGAATTGAACCAACTATTCTATCCAGTCCTTTACAAATAATAAAAACCGGCCAAGTGCGTGTCGGGCCACGCGCAGTAGGGTTCCGTAGTAGGAGTTAGTTAGTCGACTATAACTCTGTAACCGGTTAAGCCTACTTAGCCGTGATAGTTTTCCTTGTAATTTCATTACATGTACTACGTCTGTGATTTTTTTCACATTTCTAGGTACAGCCATTCAAAAGTTAGAGGGGGGGGGTAACTCGTATCGAACAAAAAAATTCACTTAAAATCTAGATATTTCGCAAATAGCTCGCTTAATTGAAAAATGGTCTTCACACACCCATTATATTTTTGAAAGACCTATCTAACGATACCCCACACGAAGGGGTACGCGAGAATAAAAATATTCATCCCTACTTTACATGTTTGGGAGCTACCCTAAAAAAAAATATTTTTCAAAATTTTATTTTACCACTTTCTCGGCGTGATCAATATACATATTCATACCAAATTTCAGCTTTCTAATAACAAAAACCACGGAGCTATGCCGCGGACAGACAGACAGACAGACAGACAGACAGACAGACAGACAGACAGACAGACAGACGGACAGAGCGAAACTATAAGGGTTCCTTGTCGGACTACGGAACCCTAATAAATATCTATGGACAATTTCACACAGCGCCATCTAGCCCGAAAAGAGTAAGCAAATAATATGCTTGTGTTATGGGTGCTACTCGTAGATTAACAGATCCATCGAATCCAGGGAAAACAGAATAAGAATGCTATCATGCAGCTGCTTCAAATGCAGAATATCTAATTCCGTATCGACCGGATTAGATTGAGGAAGTCGAGACCTTTTTGCGTGAAATGACGAACCATTTTCAAACTCGTTAAAGACAACATGCATCCTGAAATTTCAGAAATCTTGCCAATCAGAATATTCAATTCATAGTTAGGAAGCTTCATAGCATTAAACCGACTTTTAGTACATTGAAAAATCTCAAAAAAATGCCTGTGTGCTCCTCAAACCTTTTTGTTCCTGTTTTCAGAAGCCAGAACAAAAGAAACTACTAACCAAAAAAATTGGAACAGTAGAGATCAGCACTGTCGCAAACTTCACCCGTCGAGCTCCATACTCGCCGCGCCGATTTTGAGCTCCGAAAAATACCTCAATGGTATCAAAATTCCTTTTGACTTTTTGATTTTGATTCAACTTTTGACGGTTACGCCACTTATATAAAAGGGCAGGACACACACGCTTGGAACCTTTAACTATGGAAATTTCAGCAACAACACAGACCATCTTTGTGTAAAAGAAGCCCAAGACTTACGCGAGAACTTTTATAATCGAACATATTCACCGCACTGTCGCAAGCTTCACCCGTCGAGCTCCATAGTCGACAGAACGAGACACTAACGCCCGCACACCACCGAAAGCTGGGGTCTCTTAGAACAACGGATCGTTTTTTAATTCAATTAATTATTTGACGGATAAATATAAAAATAACTAGTATCATAGTTATCTAGACTTAATTAAATACTTTTCTGAAAAGCGGCAACGATTCTTTCGTCTGGTACGACATTTGTCAACAGTAACAGATATCTTATATGACGAATAATAGAACCATGAAGGCGGAATGCCGCTCTAGTCTGCTTCTTGTGTCTTCACGGAGTCTTCAATACTAAGTTCAGACCAGATAATAGGCAAATTGAACCATTTAGTTATGGTACCAGCTGATAGATAATGCTGAACCTCAACTTCAGGGAACAAAAATTAGAGAAAAAGAGTAAGAATGCTGTCATGCAGCTGCTTCAAATGCAGGTTATGGAATTCCGTGCCGAACGGGTTAGATGGAAGAAATCGAGACCTTTTTGCGTGAGCTGAAGACCCTTTCCGAACCCGTTGAAAGCAACATGCATTGCTCTTCTTAAAAATTCATAAAGGGTGGTCTTGCAAATCAGAATATTCAATTCATTGTTAAGCAAAGCATTGAACTGACATTCAGTAAATGTAAAATTCTGAAATAAGAAAACGCTTGTCAGCACCATTTTCAAACTCGTGAAAGACAACATGCATCCTGAAATTTCAAAATCTTGCCAATCAGAATATCAAATTCATGATTAGGAAGCTTCAGAGTATTGAGTACCGACATTTAGAACATTGAATAATCTGATAAAATGCCTGTGAGCCCCTCAAACCTTTTTAGAAGCCAGACCAAATAAAACCATTGACGAAAAAAATCGAAACAGTGAAAATATACATCCACGATTCAAACGATAAGTTCATTACTCTGCAGGGAACTCCTTATGCTTTCGCACCGACAGGATTTATATTGAGAAAGTCGAGACCACTCTGTGTGGTTAAGAGCTGAGCAAAGTCACAAGCAACTGTCTACTGTCTTACAGTTCCACGAAGCCAGTCTCTGCTCATTATCTTTATTCATAAAGACCATCTTTTTGTGAAACAGTTAAAGTTGAATCTTTTGCCAGCATTTAAATTTAGGCGGACACATTCATTCCACTGTCGCAAGCTTTTACGTCAAGCTCCACACTCGTTTAATGCAGAGTCATGTGGCTATCATAATTGAAAAAAAACGATACAGATCAGCACTGTCGCAAGCTTCTCCCGCCGAGCCCCTTAATTAATAGGACGGGGCTCACTCGAGCCTATTAGTTATGGAAGTTCCAACAGCAGCACAAGCTGGGTCTTTGTGTACACACTCTACGAATACAGGATATGGAATTCCGCACCGATATCATAATATTGACTGAAATTAGACCTTTCTGTATGATCTGGAGTACCACATACAAACCAAGTCCGAGGTAGTATACCTAATGAATTTTAAGAACTGTCACAAGCTGCATAGGGTGGGAACCCTATATTTTCGAAAAAGTAAAAAATGAACAACACTCTATTAATGAGTCGTCATTATTTATAATGAACTTTAAACATCTTCATTCATACACTGAAGTTACTTGAACGTGACCTCCTGCAGCGATAAGGTTTATGCATTTCAGAGAAATATTAATGATTTCGCACCGATCGGATTATAATTAGGAAGTCGAGACCTTTCTGTGTGATCTGGAGTACCAAACTAAGTCCGAGGTGTAGACATATTACAGCACAGTCGCAAGCTTCACCCGTCGTGCTTCATACTCGACAGAGCGAGACACACACGCCCGGACACCACCGAAGGCTGGGGTCTCTTAGAACAATTGAATCGCTTTTAATTCAATTGTTAATTTGACGGAAAAATATAATGTTTGATACCTAGTATCATAGTTTTCTAGAGATAATTAAATACTTTTCTGAAAAGCGGCAACGATTCTTTCATCTGGTACGACATCTGTCAGCAGTAAAGATACCCCCACAAAATTTCTTATATGACGAATAATAGAACAATGAAGGCAGAATGCCGATCTAACCGGCTTCTTGTGTCTTCGCGGAGTCTTCAATACTAAGTTCAGACCAGATAATAGGCAAATTGAACCATTTAGTTATGGTACCAGCTGATAGATAATGCTGAACCTCAACTTCAGGGAACAAAAATTAGAGAAAAAGAGTAAGAATGCTGTCATGCAGCTGCTTCAAATGCAGGTTATGGAATTCCGTGCCGAACGGGTTAGATGGAAGAAATCGATACCTTTTTGCGTGAGCTGAAGACCCTTTCCGAACCCGTTGAAAGCAACATGCATCGCTATTCTTAAAATTTCACAAAGCACAGATTTGCAAACCATAGTTATGGACGGTTATCATGGTATGGGCATGTGATGAGGAGGAATGAGGATTATGTAGTGAGAAAGGTTTTGGACATGAATGTGGATGGATATAGAGGAAGGGGACGACCGAAGAAACTATGGATGGATTGTGTGAAGGTTGATATGATTAGAATGAATGTTACTAGCGAGATGACGGCAGATAGAAGAGTATGGAAGAAGAAAACATGCTGCGCCGACCCCAAATAAAATTGGGATAAGGGCAGGAGGATGATGAGTTATGGACCGTCAGAGCACTGACCTGAATTTTCGTAAATTGAAAATTCAATGTTTCAAATTCCTGTGAGATCTTCAAACGTTTCTGTTCCTGTTCTCAGTAGTCCCCAAAATAAAGAAAACATGACAATTTCCATTGGGCAAATGAGCGGCAAAAGAGTATTTCGAGTAATTCGAAAACCTCTCTGTGGGTAGTAAAGCTCATGGCACCTCCACATGGATGTTTCAAGAATAAAATCGAACATACTCACCACACTGTCGCAAGCTTTTCCCGTCGAACTCCACACTGGTTTGAAAGTGTCTCATACGCCTCTCTCTCCAATCCGTCAAACAACCTTCCATCTAACTACTGTCAAAACGTAGTAATGTTAATGAAACAAATTTCAGGTTAAATGATTCCCCTCAGCCTCGATTACAAAGCCCATTTAACACAGATATAAAACATTGTTTGTATCATGCCATACAGCGAACGACATCGAGGGAAAATACGACTACGGAATAATCGAGAAAGTCGAGACCACTCTGTGTGGTAAAGAGCTGAGCAAAGCCACAAGCAACTGTCTAGTGCCTTACAGTTTCACGAAGGGCAGCCAGTCTCTGCTAATTATCTTTATTTATAAAGACCATCTTTTTGGGAAACGGTTGAACTAAAATCTTCAGCACATCAAATTAAGCGAACACATTCATTCCACTGTCGCAAGCTTTTACGTCAAGCCCCATACTCGATTAATGCAGAGTATTGTGACTATCATAATTAAAAAAAAACGATTGATATCAGCACTGTCGCAAGCCTCTCCCGCCGAGCCCCTTACTTAATAGGACGGGGCTCACTCGGGCCCATTAGTTATGGAAGTTCCAACAGCAACACAAGCTGGGTCCTTGTGTACACACTCTACGAATACAGGATATGGAATTCCGCACCGATATCATAATATTAACTGAACTAAGACCTTTCTGTGTGATCTGGAGTACCACATACAAACCAAGTCCGAGGAGGTAGTATACCTAATGAATTTCAGAACTGTCACAAGCTTCAACCGTCGTGCATACTCGGAACCATGAAACAGAATAAGTTAATAATGAGGAATTATTAACTTAATTATTGCAATGATACAAAGCTTTAATAAGCTGCATATCTGCAAGAGCTCTTATTAGAAAAATCACGTGAGTCCTGGTACTATCGCAAGCTTCACCCATTGAGCTCCATACTCAACCGGACGAGAGTAAAAGGTCTGGTAATTGAAATAGAAATAAAATACAAATGATATGGATTCATTCTAGTATACCAAGTGACACATCGATAAGGTTTATGCGGTTGTGCCTCCTGCAGCGATAAAGTTTATGCATTTCAGAGAAATGTTAATGATTTCGCACCGATCGGATTATAATTAGGAAGTCGAGACCTTTCTGTGTGATCTGGAGTACCAAACTAAGTCCGAGGTGTAGACATATTTCAGCACAGTCGCAAGCTTCACCCGTCGAGCTTCATACTCGACAGAGCGAGACACACACGCCCGGACACTACCGAAGGCTGGGCAGTCTTAGAACGATTGAATCCCTTTTAATTCAATCGTTAATTTGACGGAAAAATACAATGTTTGATATCTAGTATCATAGTTTTCTAGACTTAATTAAATACTTTTCTGAAAAGCGGCAACGATTCTTTCGTCTGGTACGACATCTGTCAACAGTAACAGATACCCCCACAAAATTTCTTATATGACGAATAATAGAACCATGAAGGCGGAATGCCGCTCTAGTCTGCTTCTTGTGTCTTCACGGAGTCTTCAATACTAAGTTCAGACAAGATAATAGGCAAATTGAACCATTTAGTTATGGTACCCGCTGATAGATAATGCTGAACCTTAACTTCAGGGAACAAAAATTAGAGAAAAAGAGTAAGAATGCTGTCATGCAGCTGCTTCAAATGCAGGTTATGGAATTCCGTGCCGAACGGGTTAGATGGAAGAAATCGATACCTTTTTGCGTGAGCTGAAGACCCTTTCCAAACCCGTTGAAAGCAACATGCATTGCTCTTCTTAAAAATTCATAAAGGGTGGTCTTGCAAATCAGAATATTCAATTCATTGTTAAGCAAAGCATTGAACTGACATTCAGTAAATGTAAAATTCTGAAATAAGAAAACGCTTGTCAGCACCATTTTCAAACTCGTTAAAGACAACATGCATCCTGAAATTTCAAAATCTTGCCAATCAGAATATTAAATTCATGATTAGGAAGCTTCAGAGTATTTAGTACCGACATTTAGAACATTGAATAATCTGATAAAATGCCTGTGAGCCCCTCAAAGAAGAAGCCAGATCAAATAAAACCATTGACGAAAAAAATCGAAACAGTCAAAATATATATCCACGATTCAAACGATAAGTTCATTACTCTGCAGGGAACTCCTTATGCTTTCGCACCGACAGGATTTATATTGAGAAAGTCGAGACCACTCTGTGTGGTTAAGAGCTGAGCATAGTCACAAGCAACTGTCTACTGTCTTACAGTTCCACGAAGCCAGTCTCTGCTCATTATCTTTATTCATAAAGACCATCTTTTTGTGAAACAGTTAAAGTTAAATCTTTTGCCAGCATTTAAATTTAGGCGGACACATTCATTCCACTGTCGCAAGCTTTTACGTCAAGCTCCACACTCGTTTAATGCAGAGTCATGTGGCTATCATAACTGAAAAAAAACGATAGAGATCAGCACTGTCGCAAGCTTCTCCCGCCGAACCCCTTACTTAATAGGATGGGGCTCACTCGGGCCCATTAGTTATGGAAGTTCCAGCAACTACACAAGCTGGGTCTTTGTGTACAGGATATGGAATTCGGCACCGATGTCATAATATTGACTGAACTAAGACCTTTCTGTGTGATCTGGAGTACCACTTACAAACCAAGTCCGAGGTAGTATACCTAATGAATTTCAGAACTGTCACAAGCTTCAACCGTCGTGCATACTCGAAACCATGAAACAGAATAAGTTAATAATGAGGAATTATTAACTTAATTATTGCAATGATACAAAGCTTTAATAAGCTCTTATTAGAAAAATCACGTGAGTCATGGTATTATCGCAAGCTTCACCCATTGAGTTCCATACTCAACCGGACGAGAAAAAGGTCTGGTAATTGAAATAGAAAAAAATACAAATGATATGGATTCATTCTAGTATACCAAGTGACACATCGATAAGGTTTATGCGGTTGTGCCTCCTGCAGCGATAAAGTTTATGCATTTCAGAGAAATGTTAATGATTTCGCACCGATCGGATTATAATTAGGAAGTCGAGACCTTTATGTGTGATCTGGAGTACCAAACTAAGTCCGAGGTGTAGACATATTACAGCACAGTCGCAAGCTCCACCCGTCGTGCTTCATACTCGACAGACCGAGACACACACGCCCGGACACGACCGAAGGCTGGGCTTAGAACAATTGAATCCCTTTTAATTCAATCGTTAATTTGACGGAAAAATACAATGTTTGATATCTAGTATCATAGTTTTCTAGACTTAATTAAATACTTTTCTGAAAAGCGGCAACGATTCTTTCGTCTGGTACGACATCTGTCAACAGTAACAGATACCCCCACAACATTTCTTATATGACGAATAATAGAACCATGAAGGCGGAATGCCGCTCTAGTCTGCTTCTTGTGTCTTCACGGAGTCTTCAATACTAAGTTCAGACCAGATAAAAGGCAAATTGAACCATTTAGTTATGGTACCAGCTGATAGATAATGCTGAACCTCAACTTCAGGGAACAAAAATTAGAGAAAAAGAGTAAGAATGCTGTCATGCAGCTGCTTCAAATGCAGGTTATGGAATTCCGTGCCGAACGGGTTAGATGGAAGAAATCGATACCTTTTTGCGTGAGCTGAAGACCCTTTCCAAACCCGTTGAAAGCAACATGCATCGCTATTCTTAAAATTTCACAAAGCACAGATTTGCAAACCATAGTTATGGACGGTTACGGAGGGATTATGTAGTGAGAAAGGTTTTGGACATGAATGTGGATGGATATAGAGGAAGGGGACGACCGAAGAAACTATGGATGGATTGTGTGAAGGTTGATATGATTAGAATGAATGTTACTAGCGAGATGACGGCAGATAGAAGAGTATGGAAAAAGAAAACATGCTGCGCCGACCCCAAATAAAATTGGGATAAGGGCAGGAGGATGATGAGTTATGGACCGTCAGAGCATTGACCCGAATTTTCGTAAATTGAAAATTCAATGTTTCAAATTCCTGTGAGATCTTCAAACGTTTCTGTTCCTGTTCTCAGTAGTCCCCAAAATAAAGAAAACATGACAATTTCCATTGGGCAAATGAGCGGCAAAAGAGTATTTCGAGTAATTCGAAAACCTCTCTGTGGGTAGTAAAGCTCATGGCACCTCCACATGGATATTTCAAGAATAAAATCGAACATACTCACCGCACTGTCGCAAGCTTTTCCCGTCGAACTCCACACTGGTTTTAAGGTGTCTCATACGCCTCTCTCTCCAATCCGTCAAACAACGTTCCATCTAACTACTGTCAAAACGTAGTAATGTTAATGAAACAAATGTCAGGTAAAATGATTCCCCTCAGCCTAGATTACAAAGCCCATTTAACACAGATATAAAACATTGTTTGTATCATGCCATACAGCGAACGACATCGAGGGAAAATACGACTACGGAATAATCGAGAAAGTCGAGACCACTCTGTGTGGTAAGAGCTGAGCAAAGTCACAAGCAACTGTCTACTGCCTTACAGCTCCACGAAGGACAGCCAGTCTCTGCTCATTATCTTTATTTATAAAGACCATCTTTTTGGGAAACGGTTGAACTAAAATCTTCAGCACATCAAATTAAGCGAACACATTCATTCCACTGTCGCAAGCTTTTACGTGAAGCCCCATACTCGTTTAATGCAGAGTCATGTGACTATCATAATTGAAAAAAATCGATTGATATCAGCACTGTCGCAAGCCTCTCCCGCCGAGCCCCTTACTTAATAGGACGGGGCTCACTCGGGCCCATTAGTTATGGAAGTTCCAACAGCAACACAAGCTGGGTCTTTGTGTACACACTCTACGAATACAGGATATGGAATTCCGCACCGATATCATAATATTAACTGAACTAAGACCTTTCTGTGAGATCTGGAGTACCACTAACAAACCAAGTCCGAGGTAGTATACCTAATGAACTTCAGAACTGTCACATGCTTCAACCGTCGTGCATACTCGGAACCATGAAACAGAATAAGTTAATAATGAGGAATTATTACCTTAATTATTGCAATGATACAAAGCTTTAATAAGCTGCATATCTGCAAGAGCTCTTATTAGAAAAATCACGTGAGTCATAATACTATCGCAAGCTTCACCCATTGAGCTCCATACTCAACCGGACGAGAGTAAAAGGTCTGGTAATTGAAATAGAAAACAAATACAAATGATATGGATTCATTCTAGTACCTATACCAAGTGACACACCGATAAGGTTTATGCGGTTGCTCCTCCTGCTGCGATAAGGTTTATGCATTTCAGAGAAATGTTAATGATTTCGCACCGATCGGATTATAATTAGGAAGTCGAGACCTTTATGTGTGATCTGGAGTACCAAACTAAGTCCGAGGTGTAGACATATTTCAGCACAGTCGCAAGCTCCACCCGTCGAGCTTCATACTCGACAGACCGAGACACACACGCCCGGACACGACCGAAGGCTGAGCTTAGAACAATTGAATCACTTTTAATTCAATCATTTATTTGACGGAAAAATATAACAATAACTAGTATCACAGTAGTCTAGACATAATCAAATATTTTTCTGAAAAGAGGCAACAATTTTTTGTCTGGTACAGTCAGCGTCTAATAGATAGTGACACTCAGGGTATTCAAATAAATAGACGCAACCATATTAACCATATAACCATATGTGTTCCATATTTTTGAAAACTTAGAATGCTTGGATACCATTGGCGCGATGACTGTTACCATATTTATGGCGGTTTGATTGAACCTATCTATATGACGTTTTAAACGTCTCGACCTTTTGAGCGACTAAATTGTTGACAACATTATGGAAACTTTGTTTGTACCGATATCATTGACTTTTGGTTGCGTCTATTTATTTGAATACCCTGAGTGTCACTATCTATTAGACGCTGACTGTACAACATCTGTCGACAGTAACAGATACCGCCACAACATTTCTTATATGAAGATAATAGAACCATGAACGCAGAATGCCGATCTAGTCTGCTTCTTGTGTCTTCACGGAGTCTTCAATACTAAGTTCAGACCAGATAATAGGCAAATTGAACCATTTAGTTATGGTACCAGCTGATAGATAATGCTGAACCTCAACTTCAGGGAACAAAAATTAGAGAAAAAGAGTAAGAATGCTGTCATGCAGCTGCTTCAAATGCAGGTTATGGAATTCCGTGCCGAACGGGTTAGATGGAAGAAATCGATACCTTTTTGCGTGAGCTGAAGACCCTTTCCAAACCCGTTGAAAGCAACATGCATCGCTATTCTTAAAATTTCACAAAGCACAGATTTGCAAACCATAGTTATGGACGGTTACGGAGGGATTATGTAGTGAGAAAGGTTTTGGACATGAATGTGGATGGATATAGAGGAAGGGGACGACCGAAGAAACTATGGATGGATTGTGTGAAGGTTGATATGATTAGAATAAATGTTACTAGCGAGATGACGGCAGATAGAAGAGTATGGAAAAAGAAAACATGCTGCGCCGACCCCAAATAAAATTGGGATAAGGGCAGGAGGATGATGAGTTATGGACCGTCAGAGCATTGACCCGAATTTTCGTAAATTGAAAATTCAATGTTTCAAATTCCTGTGAGATCTTCAAACGTTTCTGTTCCTGTTCTCAGTAGTCCCCAAAATAAAGAAAACATGACAATTTCCATTGGGCAAATAGGCGGCAAAAGAATACGAGTATTCCGAGAAATTCTAAAACCTCTCTGTGAGGCGTAAAGCTCATGGCACCTCCACATGGATATTTCAAGAATAAAATCGAACATACTCACCGCACTGTCGCAAGCTTTTCCCGTCGAACTCCACACTGGTTTTAAGGTGTCTCATACGCCTCTCTCTCCAATCCGTAAAACAACGTTCCATCTAACTACTGTCAAAACGTAGTAATGTTAATGAAACAAATGTCAGGTAAAATGATTCCCCTCAGCCTAGATTACAAAGCCCATTTAACACAGATATAAAACATTGTTTGTATCATGCCATACAGCGAACGACATCGAGGGAAAATACGACTATGGAATAATCGAGAAAGTCGAGACCACTCTGTGTGGTAAGAGCTGAGCAAAGTCACAAGCAACTGTCAAGTGACTTACAGTTCCACGAAGGAGAGCCAGTCTCTGCTTATTATGTTTATTTCTAAAGTTTTTTTTTTTGTGAAACGGTTGAACTAAAATCTTCAGCACATCAAATTAAGCAAACACATTCATTGCACTGTCGCAAGCTTTCCCGTCGAGCTCCATACTCGTTTAATGCAGAGTCATGTGGCTATCATAATTGAAAAAAATCGATAGAGATCAGCACTGTCGCAAGCCTCTCCCGCCGAGCCCCTTACTTAATAGGACGGGGCTCACTCGGGCCCATTAGTTATGACAGTTCCAACAGCAACACAAGCTGGGTCTTTGTGTACACACTCTACGAATACAGGATATGGAATTCCGCACCGATATCATAATATTAACTGAACTAAGACCTTTCTGTGTGATCTGGAGTACCACTTACAAACCAAGTCCGAGGTAGTATACCTAATGAATTTCAGTACTGTCACAAGCTTCATCCCATCGTGCATACTCGCCGGGACGAGACACACACGCCCGGACACCACCAAAGGTTGGGGTCTCTTGAATAATAGAACAATTGCTTATTTGACGAAAAAATATAACGATAGTTAGTATATTAAATACTTTTCTGAAAAGCGGCAACGATTCTTTCGTCTGGTACGACACCTGTCAACAGTAACAGATACCGCCACAACATTTTTTATATAACCCGGTACAATCCTTGCAAAACAGAATATCTTATTCTGCAGGTTATGTAATTCCGTACCGACCGGAATAGATTGAGGAAGTCGAGACCTTTTTGTGTGAAATGAACCATTTTCAAACTCGTTAAAGACAACATGCATCTTGAAATTTCAGAAATCTTGCCAATCAGAATATTCAATTCATAGTTAGGAAGCTTCATAGCATTGAACCGACTTTAAGTAAATTGAAAAATCTGAAAAAAAATGCCTTTGAGCTCTTCAAACCTTTTTGTTCCTGTTTTCAGAAGCCAGAACAAATAAAACTACTGACAGAAAAAATGAAACAGTAGAAATCAGCACTGTCGCAAGCTTCACCCGTCGAGCTCCATACTCGACAGAACGAGACTCACACGCTCAGACAGATAAACCTCTGATAAAACAGGGCAACTTACGAAAGGTAGCCTCTGTTACAAGACTCTGTAAGCAGGGCAATGCAATGGATACATATGGGCATACCAAGTATCCTGGAACACCGTGACATCAATTCTGTCTTTCAGATGCTAGAAATAAAGGTTATGGAGTTCCTTACCACCTTGACAAAAATTACGGATTTAACTCCGTCAATGAATGAACGGCAATGTATTATAAAATATAGAAGCAATAATTTCGAGCTCCGAAAAATACCTTAATGGTATCATAATCCCTTTTGACTTTTTGATTTGATTTAACTTTTGACGGATACGGACCATATTAAAGCTGTACTTACTAATTTCACACTTATGCACTGTCGCATCTCCCGCCGGGCCACTTTATAAAAGGGCGAAACACACGCTTGAACCCTTTAACTATGGAAATACACGAGGAGACACAAAATACACGATTATTAAAACAAAATCAGAGGTGAGTATACCTAATGAATTACAATACTGTCACAAGCTTCACCCATCGAGCATTATAATACTCAAACGCATGAAATATGAACAACTCGATAATTGCTGAAACGAATGAGATTACATTGAAATTACCAAAAATACCTGAATTGTATTTTTTTTGCTTCTTGACTTATAAATGTCAAAATGCCTTTCGACTTGGATGTTTAAATACCATATCGAGGCAGTACACACCTATTTCAAACATATGCACTGTCGCTGCTCCCGCTGAGCCCCTTACTTAATAGGACGGGGCTCACTCCGGCCCATTGGTTGTGGAAGTTCCAACAACAGCACAAGCTGGGTCTTTGTGTACACACTCTACGAATACAGGATATGGAATTCCGCACCGATATCATAATATTAACTGAACTAAGACCTTTCTGTGTGATCTGGAGTACCACATACAAACCAAGTCCGAGGTAGTATACCTAATGAATTTCAGAACTGTCACAAGCTTCAACCGTCGTGCATACTCGGAACCATGAAACAGAATAAGTTAATAATGAGGAATTATTAACTTAATTATTGCAATGATACAAAGCTTTAATAAGCTCTTATTAGAAAAATCACGTGAGTCATGGTATTATCGCAAGCTTCACCCATTGAGTTCCATACTCAACCGGACGAGAAAAAGGTCTGGTAATTGAAATAGAAAAAAATACAAATGATATGGATTCATTCTAGTATACCAAGTGACACATCGATAAGGTTTATGCGGTTGTGCCTCCTGCAGCGATAAAGTTTATGCATTTCAGAGAAATGTTAATGATTTCGCACCGATCGGATTATAATTAGGAAGTCGAGACCTTTATGTGTGATCTGGAAGACCAAACTAAGTCCGAGGTGTAGACATATTACAGCACAGTCGCAAGCTCCACCCGTCGTGCTTCATACTCGACAGACCGAGACACACACGCCCGGACACGACCGAAGGCTGGGCTTAGAACAATTGAATCCCTTTTAATTCAATCGTTAATTTGACGGAAAAATACAATGTTTGATATCTAGTATCATAGTTTTCTAGACTTAATTAAATACTTTTCTGAAAAGCGGCAACGATTCTTTCGTCTGGTACGACATCTGTCAACAGTAACAGATACCCCCACAACATTTCTTATATGACGAATAATAGAACCATGAAGGCGGAATGCCGCTCTAGTCTGCTTCTTGTGTCTTCACGGAGTCTTCAATACTAAGTTCAGACCAGATAAAAGGCAAATTGAACCATTTAGTTATGGTACCAGCTGATAGATAATGCTGAACCTCAACTTCAGGGAACAAAAATTAGAGAAAAAGAGTAAGAATGCTGTCATGCAGCTGCTTCAAATGCAGGTTATGGAATTCCGTGCCGAACGGGTTAGATGGAAGAAATCGATACCTTTTTGCGTGAGCTGAAGACCCTTTCCAAACCCGTTGAAAGCAACATGCATCGCTATTCTTAAAATTTCACAAAGCACAGATTTGCAAACCATAGTTATGGACGGTTACGGAGGGATTATGTAGTGAGAAAGGTTTTGGACATGAATGTGGATGGATATAGAGGAAGGGGACGACCGAAGAAACTATGGATGGATTGTGTGAAGGTTGATATGATTAGAATTAATGTTACTAGCGAGATGACGGCAGATAGAAGAGTATGGAAAAAGAAAACATGCTGCGCCGACCCCAAATAAAATTGGGATAAGGGCAGGAGGATGATGAGTTATGGACCGTCAGAGCATTGACCCGAATTTTCGTAAATTGAAAATTCAATGTTTCAAATTCCTGTGAGATCTTCAAACGTTTCTGTTCCTGTTCTCAGTAGTCCCCAAAATAAAGAAAACATGACAATTTCCATTGGGCAAATGGGCGGCAAAAGAATACGAGTATTCCGAGAAATTCTAAAACCTCTCTGTGAGGCGTAAAGCTCATGGCACCTCCACATGGATATTTCAAGAATAAAATCGAACATACTCACCGCACTGTCGCAAGCTTTTCCCGTCGAACTCCACACTGGTTTTAAGGTGTCTCATACGCCTCTCTCTCCAATCCGTCAAACAACGTTCCATCTAACTACTGTCAAAACGTAGTAATGTTAATGAAACAAATGTCAGGTAAAATGATTCCCCTCAGCCTAGATTACAAAGCCCATTTAACACAGATATAAAACATTGTTTGTATCATGCCATACAGCGAACGACATCGAGGGAAAATACGACTACGGAATAATCGAGAAAGTCGAGACCACTCTGTGTGGTAAGAGCTGAGCAAAGTCACAAGCAACTGTCTACTGCCTTACAGCTCCACGAAGGACAGCCAGTCTCTGCTCATTATCTTTATTTATAAAGACCATCTTTTTGGGAAACGGTTGAACTAAAATCTTCAGCATATCAAATTAAGCGAACACATTCATTCCACTGTCGCAAGCTTTTACGTGAAGCCCCATACTCGTTTAATACAGAGTAATGTGACTATCATAATTGAAAAAAATCGATTGATATCAGCACTGTCGCAAGCCTCTCCCGCCGAGCCCCTTACTTAATAGGACGGGGCTCACTCGGGCCCATTAGTTGTGGAAGTTCCAGCAACAACACAAGCTGGGTCTTTGTGTACACACTCTACGAATACAGGATATGGAATTGCGCACCGATATCATAATATTGACTGAACTAAGACCTTTCTGTGTGATCTGGAGTACCACTTACAAACCAAGTCCGAGGTAGTATACCTAATGAATTTCAGAACTGTCACAAGCTTCAACCGTCGTGCATACTCGGAACCATGAAACAGAATAAGTTAATAATGAGGAATTTTAACTTAATTATTGCAATGATACAAAGCTTTAATAAGCTGCATATCTGCAAGAGCTCTTATTAGAAAAATCACGTGAGTCATGATACTATCGCAAGCTTCACCCATTGAGTTCCATACTCAACCGGACGAGAGTAAAAGGTCTGGTAATTGAAATAGAAAAAAAAAATACAAATGATATGGATTCATTCTAGTATACCAAGTGACACATCGATAAGGTTTATGCGGTTATTCCTCCTGTTGCGATAAAGTTTATGCATTTCAGAGAAATGTTAATGATTTCGCACCGATCGGATTATAATTAGGAAGTCGAGACCTTTCTGTGTGATCTGGAGTACCAAACTAAGTCCGAGGTGTAGACATATTTCAGCACAGTCGCAAGCTTCACCCGTCGTGCTCCATACTCGACAGAGCGAGACACACACGCCCGGACACCACCGAAGGCTGGGGTCTCTTAGAACAATTGAATCGCTTTTAATTCAATTGTTAATTTGACGGAAAAATATAATGTTTGATACCTAGTGTCATAGTTTTCTAGACATCATTAAATACTTTTCTGAAAAGCGGCAACGATTCTTTCGTCTGGTACGACATCTGTCAACAGTAACAGATACCGCCACAACATTTCTTATATGACAAATAATAGAACAATGAAGACAGAATGCCGGTCATATACTCTGTGTGCCGGTCTAGCTGGCTTCTTGTTGTCTGACAAAGTTCAGACAAGATAATCAAGGAATTGAACCAACTATTCTATCCAGTCCTTTACAAATAATAATAAATATCTTTGGACAATTTCACACAGCGCCATCTAGCCCAAAAAGAGTAAGCAAATAATATGCTTGTGTTATGGGTGCTACTCGTAGATTAACAGATCCATCGAATCCAGGGAAAACAGAATAAGAATGCTATCATGCAGCTGCTTCAAATGCAGAATATCTAATTCCGTATCGACCGGATTAGATTGAGGAAGTCGAGACCTTTTTGCGTGAAATGACGAACCATTTTCAAACTCGTTAAAGACAACATGCATCCTGAAATTTCAGAAATCTTGCCAATCAGAATATTCAATTCATAGTTAGGAAGCTTCATAGCATTAAACCGACTTTTAGTACATTGAAAAATCTCAAAAAAATGCCTGTGTGCTCCTCAAACCTTTTTGTTCCTGTTTTCAGAAGCCAGAACAAAAGAAACTACCTACTAACCAAAAAAATTGGAACAGTAGAGATCAGCACTGTCGCAAACTTCACCCGTCGAGCTCCATACTCGCCGCGCCGATTTTGAGCTCCGAAAAATACCTCAATGGTATCAAAATTCCTTTTGACTTTTTGATTTTGATTCAACTTTTGACGGTTACGCCACTTATATAAAAGGGCAGGACACACACGCTTGGAACCTTTAACTATGGAAATTTCAGCAACAACACAGACCATCTTTGTGTAAAAGAAGCCCAAGACTTACGCGAGAACTTTTATAATCGAACATATTCACCGCACTGTCGCAAGCTTCACCCGTCGAGCTCCATAGTCGACAGAACGAAACACTAACGCCCGCACACCACCGAAAGCTGGGGTCTCTTAGAACAACGGATCGTTTTTTAATTCAATTAATTATTTGACGGATAAATATAAAAATAACTAGTATCATAGTTATCTAGACTTAATTAAATACTTTTCTGAAAAGCGGCAACGATTCTTTCGTCTGGTACGACATTTGTCAACAGTAACAGATATCTTATATGACGAATAATAGAACCATGAAGGCGGAATGCCGCTCTAGTCTGCTTCTTGTGTCTTCACGGAGTCTTCAATACTAAGTTCAGACCAGATAATAGGCAAATTGAACCATTTAGTTATGGTACCAGCTGATAGATAATGCTGAACCTCAACTTCAGGGAACAAAAATTAGAGAAAAAGAGTAAGAATGCTGTCATGCAGCTGCTTCAAATGCAGGTTATGGAATTCCGTGCCGAACGGGTTAGATGGAAGAAATCGAGACCTTTTTGCGTGAGCTGAAGACCCTTTCCGAACCCGTTGAAAGCAACATGCATTGCTCTTCTTAAAAATTCATAAAGGGTGGTCTTGCAAATCAGAATATTCAATTCATTGTTAAGCAAAGCATTGAACTGACATTCAGTAAATGTAAAATTCTGAAATAAGAAAACGCTTGTCAGCACCATTTTCAAACTCGTGAAAGACAACATGCATCCTGAAATTTCAAAATCTTGCCAATCAGAATATCAAATTCATGATTAGGAAGCTTCAGAGTATTGAGTACCGACATTTAGAACATTGAATAATCTGATAAAATGCCTGTGAGCCCCTCAAACCTTTTTAGAAGCCAGACCAAATAAAACCATTGACGAAAAAAATCGAAACAGTGAAAATATACATCCACGATTCAAACGATAAGTTCATTACTCTGCAGGGAACTCCTTATGCTTTCGCACCGACAGGATTTATATTGAGAAAGTCGAGACCACTCTGTGTGGTTAAGAGCTGAGCAAAGTCACAAGCAACTGTCTACTGTCTTACAGTTCCACGAAGCCAGTCTCTGCTCATTATCTTTATTCATAAAGACCATCTTTTTGTGAAACAGTTAAAGTTGAATCTTTTGCCAGCATTTAAATTTAGGCGGACACATTCATTCCACTGTCGCAAGCTTTTACGTCAAGCTCCACACTCGTTTAATGCAGAGTCATGTGGCTATCATAATTGAAAAAAAACGATACAGATCAGCACTGTCGCAAGCTTCTCCCGCCGAGCCCCTTAATTAATAGGACGGGGCTCACTCGAGCCTATTAGTTATGGAAGTTCCAACAACAGCACAAGCTGGGTCTTTGTGTACACACTCTACGAATACAGGATATGGAATTCCGCACCGATATCATAATATTGACTGAAATTAGACCTTTCTGTATGATCTGGAGTACCACATACAAACCAAGTTCGAGGTAGTATACCTAATGAATTTTAAGAACTGTCACAAGCTGCATCCCATCCTACATATTCGAAAAAGTCAAAAATGAACAACACTCTATTAATGAGTCGTCATTATTTATAATGAACTTTAAACATCTTCATTCATACACTGAAGTTACTTGAACGTGACCTCCTGCAGCGATAAGGTTTATGCATTTCAGAGAAATATTAATGATTTCGCACCGATCGGATTATAATTAGGAAGTCGAGACCTTTCTGTGTGATCTGGAGTACCAAACTAAGTCCGAGGTGTAGACATATTACAGCACAGTCGCAAGCTTCACCCGTCGTGCTTCATACTCGACAGAGCGAGACACACACGCCCGGACACCACCGAAGGCTGGGGTCTCTTAGAACAATTGAATCGCTTTTAATTCAATTGTTAATTTGACGGAGAAATATAATGTTTGATACCTAGTATCATAGTTTTCTAGAGATAATTAAATACTTTTCTGAAAAGCGGCAACGATTCTTTCATCTGGTACGACATCTGTCAGCAGTAAAGATACCCCCACAAAATTTCTTATATGACGAATAATAGAACAATGAAGGCAGAATGCCGATCTAACCGGCTTCTTGTGTCTTCGCGGAGTCTTCAATACTAAGTTCAGACCAGATAATAGGCAAATTGAACCATTTAGTTATGGTACCAGCTGATAGATAATGCTGAACCTCAACTTCAGGGAACAAAAATTAGAGAAAAAGAGTAAGAATGCTGTCATGCAGCTGCTTCAAATGCAGGTTATGGAATTCCGTGCCGAACGGGTTAGATGGAAGAAATCGATACCTTTTTGCGTGAGCTGAAGACCCTTTCCGAACCCGTTGAAAGCAACATGCATCGCTATTCTTAAAATTTCACAAAGCACAGATTTGCAAACCATAGTTATGGACGGTTATCATGGTATGGGCATGTGATGAGGAGGAATGAGGATTATGTAGTGAGAAAGGTTTTGGACATGAATGTGGATGGATATAGAGGAAGGGGACGACCGAAGAAACTATGGATGGATTGTGTGAAGGTTGATATGATTAGAATGAATGTTACTAGCGAGATGACGGCAGATAGAAGAGTATGGAAGAAGAAAACATGCTGCGCCGACCCCAAATAAAATTGGGATAAGGGCAGGAGGATGATGAGTTATGGACCGTCAGAGCACTGACCTGAATTTTCGTAAATTGAAAATTCAATGTTTCAAATTCCTGTGAGATCTTCAAACGTTTCTGTTCCTGTTCTCAGTAGTCCCCAAAATAAAGAAAACATGACAATTTCCATTGGGCAAATGAGCGGCAAAAGAGTATTTCGAGTAATTCGAAAACCTCTCTGTGGGTAGTAAAGCTCATGGCACCTCCACATGGATGTTTCAAGAATAAAATCGAACATACTCACCACACTGTCGCAAGCTTTTCCCGTCGAACTCCACACTGGTTTGAAAGTGTCTCATACGCCTCTCTCTCCAATCCGTCAAACAACCTTCCATCTAACTACTGTCAAAACGTAGTAATGTTAATGAAACAAATTTCAGGTTAAATGATTCCCCTCAGCCTCGATTACAAAGCCCATTTAACACAGATATAAAACATTGTTTGTATCATGCCATACAGCGAACGACATCGAGGGAAAATACGACTACGGAATAATCGAGAAAGTCGAGACCAATCTGTGTGGTAAAGAGCTGAGCAAAGCCACAAGCAACTGTCTAGTGCCTTACAGTTTCACGAAGGGCAGCCAGTCTCTGCTAATTATCTTTATTTATAAAGACCATCTTTTTGGGAAACGGTTGAACTAAAATCTTCAGCACATCAAATTAAGCGAACACATTCATTCCACTGTCGCAAGCTTTTACGTCAAGCCCCATACTCGATTAATGCAGAGTATTGTGACTATCATAATAAAAAAAAAACGATTGATATCAGCACTGTCGCAAGCCTCTCCCGCCGAGCCCCTTACTTAATAGGACGGGGCTCACTCGGGCCCATTAGTTATGGAAGTTCCAACAGCAACACAAGCTGGGTCTTTGTGTACACACTCTACGAATACAGGATATGGAATTCCGCACCGATATCATAATATTAACTGAACTAAGACCTTTCTGTGTGATCTGGAGTACCACTTACAAACCAAATCCGAGGTATACCTAATGAACTTCAGAACTGTCACAAGCTTCAACCGTCGTGCATACTCGGAACCATGAAACAGAATAAGTTAATAATGAGGAATTATTAACTTAATTATTGCAATGATACAAAGCTTTAATAAGCTGCATATCTGCAAGAGCTCTTATTAGAAAAATCACGCGAGTCCTGGTATTATCGCAAGCTTCACCCATTGAGCTCCATACTCAACCGGACGAGAGTAAAAGGTCTGGTAATTGAAATAGAAAAAAAATACAAATGATATGGATTCATTCTAGTATACCAAGTGACACATCGATAAGGTTTATGCGGTTATTCCTCCTGTTGCGATAAAGTTTATGCATTTCAGAGAAATGTTAATGATTTCGCACCGATCGGATTATAATTAGGAAGTCGAGACCTTTCTGTGTGATCTGGAGTACCAAACTAAGTCCGAGGTGTAGACATATTTCAGCACAGTCGCAAGCTTCACCCGTCGTGCTCCATACTCGACAGAGCGAGACACACACGCCCGGACACCACCGAAGGCTGGGGTCTCTTAGAACAATTGAATCGCTTTTAATTCAATTGTTAATTTGACGGAAAAATATAATGTTTGATACCTAGTGTCATAGTTTTCTAGACATCATTAAATACTTTTCTGAAAAGCGGCAACGATTCTTTCGTCTGGTACGACATCTGTCAACAGTAACAGATACCGCCACAACATTTCTTATATGACAAATAATAGAACAATGAAGACAGAATGCCGGTCATATACTCTGTGTGCCGGTCTAGCTGGCTTCTTGTTGTCTGACTAAGTTCAGACAAGATAATCAAGGAATTGAACCAACTATTCTATCCAGTC
Organism: Pyrrhia umbra; assembly: GCA_963891755.1. Lineage (NCBI taxonomy): Eukaryota > Metazoa > Arthropoda > Insecta > Lepidoptera > Noctuidae > Pyrrhia > Pyrrhia umbra. The sequence goes on from OY982944.1 coordinate 2,541,719, forward strand.
CTTTACAAATAATAATAAATATCTTTGGACAATTTCACACAGCGCCATCTAGCCCAAAAAGAGTAAGCAAATAATATGCTTGTGTTATGGGTGCTACTCGTAGATTAACAGATCCATCGAATCCAGGGAAAACAGAATAAGAATGCTATCATGCAGCTGCTTCAAATGCAGAATATCTAATTCCGTATCGACCGGATTAGATTGAGGAAGTCGAGACCTTTTTGCGTGAAATGACGAACCATTTTCAAACTCGTTAAAGACAACATGCATCCTGAAATTTCAGAAATCTTGCCAATCAGAATATTCAATTCATAGTTAGGAAGCTTCATAGCATTAAACCGACTTTTAGTACATTGAAAAATCTCAAAAAAATGCCTGTGTGCTCCTCAAACCTTTTTGTTCCTGTTTTCAGAAGCCAGAACAAAAGAAACTACTAACCAAAAAAATTGGAACAGTAGAGATCAGCACTGTCGCAAACTTCACCCGTCGAGCTCCATACTCGCCGCGCCGATTTTGAGCTCCGAAAAATACCTCAATGGTATCAAAATTCCTTTTGCCTTTTTGATTTTGATTCAACTTTTGACGGTTACGCCACTTATATAAAAGGGCAGGACACACACGCTTGGAACCTTTAACTATGGAAATTTCAGCAACAACACAGACCATCTTTGTGTAAAAGAAGCCCAAGACTTACGCGAGAACTTTTATAATCGAACATATTCACCGCACTGTCGCAAGCTTCACCCGTCGAGCTCCATAGTCGACAGAACGAGACACTAACGCCCGCACACCACCGAAAGCTGGGGTCTCTTAGAACAACGGATCGTTTTTTAATTCAATTAATTATTTGACGGATAAATATAAAAATAACTAGTATCATAGTTATCTAGACTTAATTAAATACTTTTCTGAAAAGCGGCAACGATTCTTTCGTCTGGTACGACATTTGTCAACAGTAACAGATTTCTTATATGACGAATAATAGAACCATGAAGGCGGAATGCCGCTCTAGTCTGCTTCTTGTGTCTTCACGGAGTCTTCAATACTAAGTTCAGACCAGATAATAGGCAAATTGAACCATTTAGTTATGGTACCAGCTGATAGATAATGCTGAACCTCAACTTCAGGGAACAAAAATTAGAGAAAAAGAGTAAGAATGCTGTCATGCAGCTGCTTCAAATGCAGGTTATGGAATTCCGTGCCGAACGGGTTAGATGGAAGAAATCGAGACCTTTTTGCGTGAGCTGAAGACCCTTTCCGAATCCGTTGAAAGCAACATGCATTGCTCTTCTTAAAAATTCATAAAGGGTGGTCTTGCAAATCAGAATATTCAATTCATTGTTAAGCAAAGCATTGAACTGACATTCAGTAAATGTAAAATTCTGAAATAAGAAAACGCTTGTCAGCACCATTTTCAAACTCGTGAAAGACAACATGCATCCTGAAATTTCAAAATCTTGCCAATCAGAATATCAAATTCATGATTAGGAAGCTTCAGAGTATTGAGTACCGACATTTAGAACATTGAATAATCTGATAAAATGCCTGTGAGCCCCTCAAACCTTTTTAGAAGCCAGACCAAATAAAACCATTGACGAAAAAAATCGAAACAGTGAAAATATACATCCACGATTCAAACGATAAGTTCATTACTCTGCAGGGAACTCCTTATGCTTTCGCACCGACAGGATTTATATTGAGAAAGTCGAGACCACTCTGTGTGGTTAAGACCTGAGCAAAGTCACAAGCAACTGTCTACTGTCTTACAGTTCCACGAAGCCAGTCTCTGCTCATTATCTTTATTCATAAAGACCATCTTTTTGTGAAACAGTTAAAGTTGAATCTTTTGCCAGCATTTAAATTTAGGCGGACACATTCATTCCACTGTCGCAAGCTTTTACGTCAAGCTCCACACTCGTTTAATGCAGAGTCATGTGGCTATCATAATTGAAAAAAAACGATACAGATCAGCACTGTCGCAAGCTTCTCCCGCCGAGCCCCTTAATTAATAGGACGGGGCTCACTCGAGCCTATTAGTTATGGAAGTTCCAACAGCAGCACAAGCTGGGTCTTTGTGTACACACTCTACGAATACAGGATATGGAATTCCGCACCGATATCATAATATTGACTGAAATTAGACCTTTCTGTATGATCTGGAGTACCACATACAAACCAAGTCCGAGGTAGTATACCTAATGAATTTTAAGAACTGTCACAAGCTGCATAGGGTGGGAACCCTATATTTTCGAAAAAGTAAAAAATGAACAACACTCTATTAATGAGTCGTCATTATTTATAATGAACTTTAAACATCTTCATTCATACACTGAAGTTACTTGAACGTGACCTCCTGCAGCGATAAGGTTTATGCATTTCAGAGAAATATTAATGATTTCGCACCGATCGGATTATAATTAGGAAGTCGAGACCTTTCTGTGTGATCTGGAGTACCAAACTAAGTCCGAGGTGTAGACATATTACAGCACAGTCGCAAGCTTCACCCGTCGTGCTTCATACTCGACAGAGCGAGACACACACGCCCGGACACCACCGAAGGCTGGGGTCTCTTAGAACAATTGAATCGCTTTTAATTCAATTGTTAATTTGACGGAAAAATATAATGTTTGATACCTAGTATCATAGTTTTCTAGAGATAATTAAATACTTTTCTGAAAAGCGGCAACGATTCTTTCATCTGGTACGACATCTGTCAGCAGTAAAGATACCCCCACAAAATTTCTTATATGACGAATAATAGAACAATGAAGGCAGAATGCCGATCTAACCGGCTTCTTGTGTCTTCGCGGAGTCTTCAATACTAAGTTCAGACCAGATAATAGGCAAATTGAACCATTTAGTTATGGTACCAGCTGATAGATAATGCTGAACCTCAACTTCAGGGAACAAAAATTAGAGAAAAAGAGTAAGAATGCTGTCATGCAGCTGCTTCAAATGCAGGTTATGGAATTCCGTGCCGAACGGGTTAGATGGAAGAAATCGATACCTTTTTGCGTGAGCTGAAGACCCTTTCCGAACCCGTTGAAAGCAACATGCATCGCTATTCTTAAAATTTCACAAAGCACAGATTTGCAAACCATAGTTATGGACGGTTATCATGGTATGGGCATGTGATGAGGAGGAATGAGGATTATGTAGTGAGAAAGGTTTTGGACATGAATGTGGATGGATATAGAGGAAGGGGACGACCGAAGAAACTATGGATGGATTGTGTGAAGGTTGATATGATTAGAATGAATGTTACTAGCGAGATGACGGCAGATAGAAGAGTATGGAAGAAGAAAACATGCTGCGCCGACCCCAAATAAAATTGGGATAAGGGCAGGAGGATGATGAGTTATGGACCGTCAGAGCACTGACCTGAATTTTCGTAAATTGAAAATTCAATGTTTCAAATTCCTGTGAGATCTTCAAACGTTTCTGTTCCTGTTCTCAGTAGTCCCCAAAATAAAGAAAACATGACAATTTCCATTGGGCAAATGAGCGGCAAAAGAGTATTTCGAGTAATTCGAAAACCTCTCTGTGGGTAGTAAAGCTCATGGCACCTCCACATGGATGTTTCAAGAATAAAATCGAACATACTCACCACACTGTCGCAAGCTTTTCCCGTCGAACTCCACACTGGTTTGAAAGTGTCTCATACGCCTCTCTCTCCAATCCGTCAAACAACCTTCCATCTAACTACTGTCAAAACGTAGTAATGTTAATGAAACAAATTTCAGGTTAAATGATTCCCCTCAGCCTCGATTACAAAGCCCATTTAACACAGATATAAAACATTGTTTGTATCATGCCATACAGCGAACGACATCGAGGGAAAATACGACTACGGAATAATCGAGAAAGTCGAGACCACTCTGTGTGGTAAAGAGCTGAGCAAAGCCACAAGCAACTGTCTAGTGCCTTACAGTTTCACGAAGGGCAGCCAGTCTCTGCTAATTATCTTTATTTATAAAGACCATCTTTTTGGGAAACGGTTGAACTAAAATCTTCAGCACATCAAATTAAGCGAACACATTCATTCCACTGTCGCAAGCTTTTACGTCAAGCCCCATACTCGATTAATGCAGAGTATTGTGACTATCATAATTAAAAAAAAACGATTGATATCAGCACTGTCGCAAGCCTCTCCCGCCGAGCCCCTTACTTAATAGGACGGGGCTCACTCGGGCCCATTAGTTATGGAAGTTCCAACAGCAACACAAGCTGGGTCTTTGTGTACACACTCTACGAATACAGGATATGGAATTCCGCACCGATATCATAATATTAACTGAACTAAGACCTTTCTGTGTGATCTGGAGTACCACTTACAAACCAAATCCGAGGTATACCTAATGAACTTCAGAACTGTCACATGCTTCAACCGTCGTGCATACTCGGAACCATGAAACAGAATAAGTTAATAATGAGGAATTTTAACTGAATTATTGCAATGATACAAAGCTTTAATAAGCTGCATATCTGCAAGAGCTCTTATTAGAAAAATCACGTGAGTCATGATACTATCGCAAGCTTCACCCATTGAGTTCCATACTCAACCGGACGAGAGTAAAAGGTCTGGTAATTGAAATAGAAAAAAAAAATACAAATGATATGGATTCATTCTAGTATACCAAGTGACACATCGATAAGGTTTATGCGGTTATTCCTCCTGTTGCGATAAAGTTTATGCATTTCAGAGAAATGTTAATGATTTCGCACCGATCGGATTATAATTAGGAAGTCGAGACCTTTCTGTGTGATCTGGAGTACCAAACTAAGTCCGAGGTGTAGACATATTTCAGCACAGTCGCAAGCTTCACCCGTCGAGCTTCATACTCGACAGAACGAGACACACACAAGACTGCCCAGCCTTCGGTGGTGTCCGGGCACACCACCGAAGGCTGGGCAGTCTTAGAACGATTGAATCCCTTTAAATTCAATCGTTAATTTGACGGAAAAATACAATGTTTGATATCTAGTATCATAGTTTTCTAGACTTAATTAAAAACTTTTCTGAAAAGCGGCAACGATTCTTTCGTCTGGTACGACATCTGTCAACAGTAACAGATACCCCCACAAAATTTCTTATATGACAAATAATAGAACAATGAAGACAGAATGCCGGTCATATACTCTGTGTGCCGGTCTAGCTGGCTTCTTGTTGTCTGACTAAGTTCAGACAAGATAATCAAGGAATTGAACCAACTATTCTATCCAGTCCTTTACAAATAATAATAAATATCTTTTGACAATTTCACACAGCGCCATCTGTCCCAAAAAGAGTAAGCAAATAATATGCTTGTGTTATGGGTGCTACTCGTAGATTAACAGATCCATCGAATCTAGGGAAAACAGAATATGAATGCTGTCATGCAGCTGCTTCAAATGCAGAATATCTAATTCCATATCGACTGGATTAGATTGAGGAAGTCGAGACCTTTTTGCGTGAAATGACGAACCATTTTCAAACTCGTTAAAGACAACATGCATCCTGAAATTTCAGAAATCTTGCCAATCAGAATATTCAATTCATAGTTAGGAAGCTTCATAGCATTAAACCGACTTTTAGTACATTATCTGAAAAAAATGCCTGTGAGCTCCTCAAACCTTTCTGTTCCTGTTTTCAGAAGCCAGAATAAATAAAACTACTAACCAAAAAAATTGGAACAGTAGAGATCAGCACTGTCGCAAGCTTCACCCGTCGAGCTCCATACTCGCCGCGCCGATTTTGAGCTCCGAAAAATACCTCAATGGTATCAAAATTCCTTTTGACTTTTTGATTTTGATTCAACTTTTGACGGTTACGCCACTTATATAAAAGGGCAGGACACACACGCTTGGACCCTTTAACTATGGAAATTTCAGCAACAACACAGACCATCTTTGTGTAAAAGAAGCCCAAGAAAAACTTACGCGAGAACTTTTATAATCGAACATATTCACCGCACTGTCGCAAGCTTCACCCGTCGAGCTCCATAGTCGACAGAACGAGACACTAACGCCCGCACACCACCGAAGGCTGGAGTCTCTTAGAACAACGGATCGTTTTTTAATTCAATTGATTATTTGACGGATAAATATAAAAATAACTAGTATCATAGTTATCTAGACTTAATTAAATACTTTTCTGAAAAGCGGCAACGATTCTTTCGTCTGGTACGACATTTGTCAACAGTAACAGATTTCTTATATGACGAATAATAGAACCATGAAGGCGGAATGCCGCTCTAGTCTGCTTCTTGTGTCTTCACGGAGTCTTCAATACTAAGTTCAGACCAGATAATAGGCAAATTGAACCATTTAGTTATGGTACCAGCTGATAGATAATGCTGAACCTCAACTTCAGGGAACAAAAATTAGAGAAAAAGAGTAAGAATGCTGTCATGCAGCTGCTTCAAATGCAGGTTATGGAATTCCGTGCCGAACGGGTTAGATGGAAGAAATCGAGACCTTTTTGCGTGAGCTGAAGACCCTTTCCGAACCCGTTGAAAGCAACATGCATTGCTCTTCTTAAAAATTCATAAAGGGTGGTCTTGCAAATCAGAATATTCAATTCATTGTTAAACAAAGCATTGAACTGACATTCAGTAAATGTAAAATTCTGAAATAAGAAAACGCTTGTCAGCACCATTTTCAAACTCGTTAAAGACAACATGCATCCTGAAATTTCAAAATCTTGCCAATCAGAATATTAAATTCATGATTAGGAAGCTTCAGAGTATTTAGTACCGACTTTTAGAACATTAAATAATCTGAAAAAATGCCTGTGAGCCCCTCAAACCTTTTTAGAAGCCAGACCAAATAAAACCATTGACTAAAAAATTCGAAACAGTAAAAATATATATCCATGACTCAAACGATAAGTTCATTACTCTGCAGGGAACTCCTTATGCTTTTGCACCGACAGGATTTATATTGAGAAAGTCGAGACCACTCTGTGTGGTTAAGAGCTGAGCAAAGTCACAAGCAACTGTCTAGTGCCTTGCAGTTCCACGAAGTACAGCCAGTCTCTGCTAACTATGTTAATTTATAAAGACCGTCTTTTTGTGAAACAGTTAAAGTTAAATCTTTAGCCAACATTTAAATTTAGGCGGACACATTCATTCCACTGTCGCAAGCTTTTATTTCAAGCCCCATACTCGATTAATGTAGAGTTATGTGGCTATCATAATTGAAAAAAAACGATACAGATCAGCACTGTCGCAAGCTTCTCCCGCCGAGCCCCTTAATTAATAGGACGGGGCTCACTCGAGCCCATTAGTTATGGAAGTTCCAACAGCAGCACAAGCTGGGTCTTTGTGTACACACTCTACGAATACAGGATATGGAATTCCGCACCGATATCATAATATTGACTGAAATTAGACCTTTCTGTATGATCTGGAGTACCACATACAAACCAAGTCCGAGGTAGTATACCTAATGAATTTTAAGAACTGTCACAAGCTGCATAGGGTGGGAACCCTATATTTTCGAAAAAGTAAAAAATGAACAACACTCTATTAATGAGTCGTCATTATTTATAATGAACTTTAAACATCTTCATTCATACACTGAAGTTACTTGAACGTGACCTCCTGCAGAGATAAGGTTTATGCATTTCAGAGAAATATTAATGATTTCGCACCGATCGGATTATAATTAGGAAGTCGAGACCTTTCTGTGTGATCTGGAGTACCAAACTAAGTCCGAGGTGTAGACATATTACAGCACAGTCGCAAGCTTCACCCGTCGTGCTTCATACTCGACAGAGCGAGACACACACGCCCGGACACCACCGAAGGCTGGGGTCTCTTAGAACAATTGAATCGCTTTTAATTCAATTGTTAATTTGACGGAAAAATATAATGTTTGATACCTAGTATCATAGTTTTCTAGACATCATTAAATACTTTTCTGAAAAGCGGCAACGATTCTTTCATCTGGTACGACATCTGTCAGCAGTAAAGATAGCCCCACAATATTTCTTATATGACGAATAATAGAACAATGAAGACAGAATGCCGATCTAACCGGCTTCTTGTGTCTTCGCGGAGTCTTCAATACTAAATTCAGATAAGATAATCTAGGAATTGAACCAACTAGTCTATCCAATCCCTTAGATCCATCGAATCCAGGGAAAACAGAATGAAAATGCTGTCATGCAGCTGCTTCAAATGCAGGTTACAGAATTCCGTACCGACCGGATTAGACTGAGGAAGTCGAGACCTTTTTGTGTAAACTGCAGACCCTTTTCAAACGCGTTGAAAGCAACATGCATTGCTCTTCTCAAAAAATCATAAAAGGTGGTCTTGCAAATCAGAATATTCAATTCATTGTTAAGCAAAGCATTGAACTGACATTCAGTAAATGTAAAATTCTGAAATAAGAAAACGCTTGTCAGCACCATTTTCAAACTCGTTAAAGACAACATGCATCCTGAAATTTCAAAATCTTGCCAATCAGAATATTAAATTCATGATTAGGAAGCTTCAGAGTATTTAGTACCGACTTTTAGAACCTTAAATAATCTGAAAAAATGCCTGTGAGCCCCTCAAACCTTTTTAGAAGCCAGACCAAATAAAACCATTGACTAAAAAAATCTAAACAGTAAAGATATATATATATAAGGTCTATCTATTCATACCCGAAATATTTTAAGAGGGACATCTGTGGGGGGTAAAGAAGCCATAGAAATGAAAAATATATTTTTTTGGAATTCTTTTTTTATAACAAATTAATGAAATTGTAATATTGCTTGAGACGTTTTGCATAAAACCTTTACTCCCGATTGTATGAGGTATGAATGACCCGCCGGGACACGCCCCCGACGCCGCGGCGGCGCGGGCGCGGGCTCGCTCACTCAGTCAGTCGTCGGGCAGTGCCCAGCACAGATATGGATATACCTAGATAACGCAAGTATCACGATCTGTATGAAAACCAAGCGTGCCATTTTTTAATACCTATTATGACGTCACAAGCACTATTTAGTGATGAGAAAATCAAATCGATTCAAAGACGCCGCCCGCGCACGGCGCCCCCTCGCCCCGCCCCCCGTCTTGCACCCGCGCTTACCCAGCCAGCAGCACGTTGAAAGTCTTTGTAGTAGAGGTTGCGTGCTCGAGCGCCTGCGTTCCATCGGCGTTTTTGGTTAACTTTGCCATAATTTCAAGTTTACTATTATAACCACTTAATATTTGATCGAAACACCTTATATTTAAATATAAGATGTTTTTATCGAATTATTTTAATTCTAGTGTTTACAAAAAGCAACGAGATTCTACCCTTTTTCGTTTCTTTCTATCTCTCAAAGATTTGCTGGGTGAAAACTCAATTTTGAATATAGTTCGCCTTTGTATATACCATTTCTCAATTACTATACAAATATACGAATACTATTTAATGAGTAATTTTGTACAAAACTAAAAAAATCACGAAATGTTACGATTATTTATTAAAATTGTCTACATAATAAGTACTTATATAATTCAAAATCATTCCTCTGTTTTCGAAATCGATTCTCGAGAATCGATTTGTGTTGCATATGATGAACAGCACTAATCGCTAAAATTGTCAGAAAATGATAAAAGTCCCTGTACTACAAAACTGAAGCGATATACGATAGTATCGCTTATTTCGATATTCATCACTTGTTAAAACAAAACGTCTCATCAACCGCTCCAAGTAAAATCCCGCAATGTAATACGAATGTTTAGTTTTTCTCAAATTTGGAATTACCAGGTATTACTGAGGGTCTCAGGTTTAAAATAATTGATTTTTAAATTAACTACGCATAATATTAATCACAAAATGATTTACCGGTGGAAGGCAACGTTTACTTTATTATTTCTCCTCGCATTTGTACAGTTTTTACAATTTATAACAGCCCAATTCACCATTTTAGTATTTTTAACTGACATCCGACTAGCGCCATACACCGATGCAGACTGAGCGCGAAAATGGCCACTTACGATTTTTGTACGTAAGCTAGGCACGCGAAGTAGTTGCTCTTGCGTTATCTAGGTATATCCATATCTGTGGTGCCCAGCAAGGTTGCGTTCGCAAGTGGTGTCTTCAGAAGGCGCACGACAGCGCATGCACGACTAAAATGACAGTCTTATTCCCCTCAGTGTCTGTGGTGCAGGACAGCCGCACGCAAACCATGTCCTCACGTTGTGTTTACATTGGACTTGGACCTACCAATATCACTAGTGAACTGTGACTGTGAATGTAAGAAAATAGGTAGCTCTGCCTTCTGTTTATCTCTCCGAGGAATACAAGCGTGAAGGTGTTAACAATAAACCAATCTAGATAGACTACGTAACTCGATCTAGTCTAATTTGAATAGCTTATCGCTTACGTATTAACGAATATGAATTAAAATTACGTAAACCACCTAAGTAGGTATAAACTTACACCAATACACTTATTTTTAATTCCATCCTTAACATTTTTTTTTGAAGTTGAACCTAGGTACGATTTAAATAAGGCAATAAAGGCAATAGTTAAACAGCTGATGGGTGCGACTCGAATTCGTACAAGTTAATGACCTCTGCGAGGTAACACGAAAGGACGACGTTGAAATTGTGAAATTGTCTCGTTACCTACTCTTTTATCATTTTTGACCGTGTGTGTGTGTGTATGCGTGTGATCAAGCCGCGCGCCGTGCTATGGCGTCACCATGTCGCCGCCCACTTCATTGACAGAATACTACGAAAAAAACTAGCGTAATGGATGTAAAATAAAAAGGAGTCAGTATTTTTTATGTGTGTCAAGTAATTTAAAATTATTTAATATGAAAAAAAATATGGTTAGATAAAAATAAAAAAATCGTTTCTATGGTTTCTTTACCACTTATAGATGCATGGTTTAAAATATTTCGAGTATGAATAGATGGACCTTATATATCCATGACTCAAACGATAAGTTCATTACTCTGCAGGGAACTCCTTATGCTTTCGCACCGACAGGATTTATATTGAGAAAGTCGAGACCACTCTGTGTGGTTAAGAGCTGAGCAAAGTCACAAGCAACTGTCTACTGTCTTACAGTTCCACGAAGCCAGTCTCTGCTCATTATCTTTATTCATAAATGAGATAAGATGTCATAATATTGACTGAACTAAGACCTTTCTGTGTGATCTGGAGTACCACTTACAAACCAAGTCCGAGGTAGTATACCTAATGAATTTCAGAACTGTCACATGCTTCAACCGTCGTGCATACTCGAAACCATAAAACAGAATAAGTTAATAATGAGGAATTATTAACTTAATTATTGCAATGATACAAAGCTTTAATAAGCTCTTATTAGAAAAATCACGTGAGTCATGGTATTATCGCAAGCTTCACCCATTGAGTTCCATACTCAACCGGACGAGAGTAAAAGGTCTGGTAATTGAAATAGAAAAAAATACAAATGATATGGATTCATTCTAGTATACCAAGTGACACATCGATAAGGTTTATGCGGTTGTGCCTCCTGCAGCGATAAAGTTTATGCATTTCAGAGAAATGTTAATGATTTCGCACCGATCGGATTATAATTAGGAAGTCGAGACCTTTCTGTGTGATCTGGAGTACCAAACTAAGTCCGAGGTGTAGACATATTACAGCACAGTCGCAAGCTCCACCCGTCGTGCTTCATACTCGACAGACCGAGACACACACGCCCGGACACGACCGAAGGCTGGGCTTAGAACAATTGAATCCCTTTTAATTCAATCGTTAATTTGACGGAAAAATACAATGTTTGATATCTAGTATCATAGTTTTCTAGACTTAATTAACTTTTCTGAAAAGCGGCAACGATTCTTTCGTCTGGTACGACATCTGTCAACAGTAACAGATACCCCCACAACATTTCTTATATGACGAATAATAGAACCATGAAGGCGGAATGCCGCTCTAGTCTGCTTCTTGTGTCTTCACGGAGTCTTCAATACTAAGTTCAGACCAGATAATAGGCAAATTGAACCATTTAGTTATGGTACCAGCTGATAGATAATGCTGAACCTCAACTTCAGGGAACAAAAAATAGAGAAAAAGAGTAAGAATGCTGTCATGCAGCTGCTTCAAATGCAGGTTATGGAATTCCGTGCCGAACGGGTTAGATGGAAGAAATCGATACCTTTTTGCGTAAGCTGAAGACCCTTTCCAAACCCGTTGAAAGCAACATGCATCGCTATTCTTAAAATTTCACAAAGCACAGATTTGCAAACCATAGTTATGGACGGTTACGGAGGGATTATGTAGTGAGAAAGGTTTTGGACATGAATGTGGATGGATATAGAGGAAGGGGACGACCGAAGAAACTATGGATGGATTGTGTGAAGGTTGATATGATTAGAATGAATGTTACTAGCGAGATGACGGCAGATAGAAGAGTATGGAAAAAGAAAACATGCTGCGCCGACCCCAAATAAAATTGGGATAAGGGCAGGAGGATGATGAGTTATGGACCGTCAGAGCATTGACCCGAATTTTCGTAAATTGAAAATTCAATGTTTCAAATTCCTGTGAGATCTTCAAACGTTTCTGTTCCTGTTCTCAGTAGTCCCCAAAATAAAGAAAACATGACAATTTCCATTGGGCAAATGGGCGGCAAAAGAATACGAGTATTCCGAGAAATTCTAAAACCTCTCTGTGAGGCGTAAAGCTCATGGCACCTCCACATGGATATTTCAAGAATAAAATCGAACATACTCACCGCACTGTCGCAAGCTTTTCCCGTCGAACTCCACACTGGTTTTAAGGTGTCTCATACGCCTCTCTCTCCAATCCGTCAAACAACGTTCCATCTAACTACTGTCAAAACGTAGTAATGTTAATGAAACAAATGTCAGGTAAAATGATTCCCCTCAGCCTAGATTACAAAGCCCATTTAACACAGATATAAAACATTGTTTGTATCTGTATCATGCCATACAGCGAACGACATCGAGGGAAAATACGACTACGGAATAATCGAGAAAGTCGAGACCACTCTGTGTCGTAAGAGCTGAGCAAAGTCACAAGCAACTGTCTACTGCCTTACAGCTCCACGAAGGACAGCCAGTCTCTGCTCATTATCTTTATTTATAAAGACCATCTTTTTGGGAAACGGTTGAACTAAAATCTTCAGCACATCAAATTAAGCGAACACATTCATTCCACTGTCGCAAGCTTTTACGTGAAGCCCCATACTCGTTTAATGCAGAGTCATGTGACTATCATAATTGAAAAAAATCGATTGATATCAGCACTGTCGCAAGCCTCTCCCGCCGAGCCCCTTACTTAATAGGACGGGGCTCACTCGGGCCCATTAGTTATGGAAGTTCCAACAGCAACACAAGCTGGGTCTTTGTGTACACACTCTACGAATACAGGATATGGAATTCCGCACCGATATCATAATATTAACTGAACTAAGACCTTTCTGTGAGATCTGGAGTACCACTAACAAACCAAGTCCGAGGTAGTATACCTAATGAACTTCAGAACTGTCACATGCTTCAACCGTCGTGCATACTCGGAACCATGAAACAGAATAAGTTAATAATGAGGAATTATTACCTTAATTATTGCAATGATACAAAGCTTTAATAAGCTGCATATCTGCAAGAGCTCTTATTAGAAAAATCACGTGAGTCATGGTACTATCGCAAGCTTCACCCATTGAGCTCCATACTCAACCGGACGAGAGTAAAAGGTCTGGTAATTGAAATAGAAAAAAAATACAAATGATATGGATTCATTCTAGTACCTATACCAAGTGACACATCGATAAGGTTTATGCGGTTGCTCCTCCTGCTGCGATAAGGTTTATGCATTTCAGAGAAATGTTAATGATTTCGCACCGATCGGATTATAATTAGGAAGTCGAGACCTTTATGTGTGATCTGGAGTACCAAACTAAGTCCGAGGTGTAGACATATTTCAGCACAGTCGCAAGCTCTACCCGTCGAGCTCCATACTCGACAGAATGAGACACACACGCCCGGACACCACCGAAGGCTGGGCAGTCTTAGAACGATTGAATCCCTTATAATTCAATCATTAATTTGACGGAAAAATACAATGTTTGATAACTAGTATCATAGTTTTCTAGACTTAATTAAATACTTTTCTGAAAAGCGGCAACGATTCTTTCGTCTGGTACGACATCTGTCAACAGTAATACCGCCACAACATTTCTTATATGACGAATAATAGAACCATGAAGGCGGAATGCCGCTCTAGTCTGCTTCTTGTGTCTTCACGGAGTCTTCAATACTAAGTTCAGACCAGATAATAGGCAAATTGAAACATTTAGTTATGGTACCAGCTGATAGATAATGCTGAACCTCAACTTCAGGGAACAAAAATTAGAGAAAAAGAGTAAGAATGCTGTCATGCAGCTGCTTCAAATGCAGGTTATGGAATTCCGTGCCGAACGGGTTAGATGGAAGAAATCGATACCTTTTTGCGTGAGCTGAAGACCCTTTCCAAACCCGTTGAAAGCAACATGCATCGCTATTCTTAAAATTTCACAAAGCACAGATTTGCAAACCATAGTTATGGACGGTTATCATGGTATGGGCATGTGATGAGGAGGAATGAGGATTATGTAGTGAGAAAGGTTTTGGAAGAAACTATGGATGGATTGTGTGAAGGTTGATATGATTAGAATGAATGTTACTAGCGAGATGACGGCAGATAGAAGAGTATGGAAAAAGAAAACATGCTGCGCCGACCCCAAATAAAATTGGGATAAGGGCAGGAGGATGATGAGTTATGGACCGTCAGAGCATTGACCCGAATTTTCGTAAATTGAAAATTCAATGTTTCAAATTCCTGTGAGATCTTCAAACGTTTCTGTTCCTGTTCTGAGTAGTCCCCAAAATAAAGAAAACATGACAATTTCCATTGGGCAAATGGGCGGCAAAAGATTACGAGTATTTCGAGAAATTCGAAAACCTCTCTGTGGGGAGTAAAGCTCATGGCACCTCCACATGGATGTTTCAAGAATAAAATCGAACATACTCACCGCACTGTCGCAAGCTTTTCCCGTCGAACTCCACACTGGTTTTAAGGTGTCTCATACGCCTCTCTCTCCAATCCGTCAAAAAACGTTCCATCTAACTACTGTCAAAACGTAGTAATGTTAATGAAACAAATTTCAGGTAAAATGATTCCCCTCAGCCTCGATTACAAAGCCCATTTAACACAGATATAAAACATTGTTTGTATCAATCATGCCATACAGCGAATGGCATCGAGGGAAAATACGACTTCGGAATATATCGAGAAAGTCGAGACCACTCTGTGTGGTTAAGAGCTGAGCTAAGTCACAAGCAGCTGTCTAGTGCCTTACAGTTCCATGAAGGACAGCCAGTCTCTGCTAATTATCTACTATATTTATAAAGACCATCTTTTTGTGAAACTGTTAAAGTTAAATCTTAAGCCAGCATTTAAAATTAGGCGGACACATTAATTCCACTGTCGTAAGCTTTTCCGTCGAGCTCCATACCCGTTACATGCAGTATGATAAGGCTTTCAAAGTTGAAAAAATAATCGATAAAGATAAGCACTGTCGCAAGCTCCACCCGTCATGCTTCATACTCGACAGAACGAGACACACACGCCCGGACACGACCGCAGGCTGGCCTTAGAACAATTGAATCACTTTTAATTCAATCATTTATTTGACGGAAAAATATAACAATAACTAGTATCACAGTAGTCTAGACATAATCAAATATTTTTCTGAAAAGAGGCAACAATTTTTTGTCTGGTACAGTCAGCGTCTAATAGATAGTGACACTCAGGGTATTCAAATAAATAGACGCAACCATATTAACCATATAACCATATGTGTTCCATATTTTTGAAAACTTAGAATGCTTGGATACCATTGGCGCGATGACTGTTACCATATTTATGGCGGTTTGATTGAACCTATCTATATGACGTTTTAAACGTCTCGACCTTTTGAGCGACTAAATTGTTGACAACATTATGGAAACTTTGTTTGTACCGATATCATTGACTTTTGGTTGCGTCTATTTATTTGAATACCCTGAGTGTCACTATCTATTAGACGCTGACTGTACAACATCTGTCGACAGTAACAGATACCGCCACAACATTTCTTATATGAAGATAATAGAACCATGAACGCAGAATGCCGATCTAGTCTGCTTCTTGTGTCTTCACGGAGTCTTCAATACTAAGTCCAGACCAGATAATTAGCAAATTGCACCATTTAGTTATGGTAGCAGCTGATAATGCAGAACCTCGACTTCAGGGAACAAAAATCAGAGAAAAAGAGTAAGAATGCTGTCATGCAGCTGCTTAAAATGCAGGTTATGGAATTCCGTACCGAACGGGTTAGATTGAGGAAGTCGAGACCTTTTTGTGTAAACTGCAGACCCTTTTCAAACCCGTTGAAAACAACATGCATTGCTCTTCTTAAAAAATCATAAAAGGTGGTCTTGCAAATCAGAATATTCAATTCATTGATAAGCAAAGCATTGAACTGACATTCAGTAAATGTAAAATTCTGAAATAAGAAAACGCTTGTCAGCACCATTTTCAAACTCGTTAAAGACAACATGCATCCTGAAATTTCAAAATCTTGCCAATCAGAATATTAAATTCATGATTAGAAAGCTTCAGAGTATTAGTACCGACTTTTAGAACATTAAATAATCAGAATAAATGCCTGTGAGCCCCTCAAACCTTTTTAGAAGCCAGACCAAATAAAACTATTGACTAAAAAATCGAAACAGTCAAGATTTATATCCATGACTCAAACGATAAGTTCATTACTCTGCAGGGAACTCCTTATGCTTTCGCACCGACAGGATTTATATTGAGAAAGTCGAGACCACTCTGTGTGGTTAAGAGCTGAGCAAAGTCACAAGCAACTGTCTACTGTCTTACAGTTCCACGAAGCCAGTCTCTGCTCATTATCTTTATTCATAAAGACCATCTTTTTGTGAAACAGTTAAAGTTGAATCTTTTGCCAGCATTTAAATTTAGGCGGACACACTCATTCCACTGTCGCAAGCTTTTACGTCAAGCTCCACACTCGTTTAATGCAGAGTCATGTGGCTATCATAACTGAAAAAAAAACGATAGAGATCAGCACTGTCGCAAGCTTCTCCCGCCGAACCCCTTACTTAATAGGACCCATCCTATTCACTCACTCGGACTCATTAGTTATGGAAGTTCCAGCAACAACACAAGCTGGGTCTTTGTGTACAGGATATGGAATTCGGCACCGATATCATAATATTGACTGAACTAAGACCTTTCTGTGTGATCTGGAGTACCACTTACAAACCAAGTCCGAGGTAGTATACCTAATGAATTTTAAGAACTGTCACAAGCTGCATCCCATCGTACATACTCGAAAAAGTGAAAAATGAACAACACTCTATTAATGAGTCGTCATTATTTATAATGAACTTTAAACATCTTCATTCATTCCACTGAAAGTTAAATGAACATGTTTTCTGACCTACTGCAACGATAGGATTCATGCATTTCAGGAAAATGTTAATGCTTTCGCACCGACCGGATTATACTGAGGAAGTCGAGATCTTTCTGTGTGATCTGGAGTACCAAACTAAGTCCGAGGTGTAGACATATTTCAGCACAGTCGCAAGCTCCACCCGTCGTGCTCCATACTCGACAGAACGAGACACACACGCCCGGACACCACTGAAGGCTGGGCAGTCTTAGAACGATTGAATCCCTTTTAATTCAATCGTTAATTTGACGGAAAAATATAACGATAGCTAGTATAATAAATACTTTTCTAATAAAAAGGTAACGATTCTTTCGTCTGGTACGACATCTGTCAACAGTAATACCGCCACAAAATCTCTTATATGACGAATAATAGAACCATGAACGCAGAATGCCGCTCTAGTCTGCTTCTTGTGTCTTCACGGAGTCTTCAATACTAAGTTAAGACCAGATAATCAGCAAATTGAACCATTTAGTTATAGTAGCAGCTGATAATGCAGAACCTCGACTTCAGGGATCAAAAATCAGAGAAATAGAGTACAAATGCTGTCAAGCAGCTGCTCCAAATGCAGGTTGCAGAATTCCGTACCGACCGGATTAGATTGAGGAAGTCGAGACCTTTTTGCGTGAGCTGAATATTCAATTCACAGTTAGGAAGCGCCAGGGCATTGAGCCGACATTTAGTAAATGAAAAATTTCACAAATGCCTGTTAAACCGATAAGTATCTTGCATGTCAAGATCTACATGTAAACGAGGAAACAAGCGGGAAAACGATACAATTTAAAATTTTCGCGTATATGTAACACTGTCGCAAGCTTCACCCGTCGAGCTCCATACTTGCCGGGACGAGATTCACTCACGCTCAGACAGATAAACCTCTGATAAAACAGGGCAACTTACGAAAGGGAGCCTACGTTACAAGACTCTGTAATCAGGGCAATGCCGGACTAATACATGGATTCATATGGGCATACCAAGTATCCTGGAATACCGTGACATCAATACTGTCTTTCAGATGCTAGCAAAATGCAGAAAAATTACGGGTTTAACTCCGTCAATGAATGAACGGCAATATATTACAAAATTTAGAAGCAATAATTATGAGCTTCAAAGATACCTCAATGGTATTTTTTTGCTTTTTTGGCGTATATCAAAATGCCTTTTGACTTTTTTATTTTAACTTTTGACGGTTACGGACCATTTCGAGGCAGTACACACCTATTTCACACTTATGCACTGTCGCTTCTCCCGCCGAGCCACTTACTTAAATGGGCAGGTCACACATGTATGTCCCCTTTAAATATGGAAATCTCAGTAACAACACGGGAAGAAGACACAAAACACATGCTATTCAAATGTAGAATATGAAATTCCGCACTGAACGGATCACGTTGAAGAAGTGGAGACCTTTCTGTGTGATCCGGAGTATGTACCACATACAAACCAAGTCCGAGGTAATATACCAAATGAGTTTCAGTACTGTCACAAGCTTCACCCATCGTGCATCATAATACTCAAACGCATGAAACATGAACAACACGATAATTGATGAAACTGCCAGATAATGAGCTCTATTAATGAGCCGTTCATTATTTATAATGAACTATAACATCTTCAGTCATACCACTGAAAGTTACATGAACATGTTACCTGACCTGATGAAACCATAGATCAAATGGTTATGAAATAATACATCTACTTCTGAAACGATAAGTTCATTACTCTGCAGGGAACTGCTTATGCTTTCCCACCGACCGGATTATATAGAGAAAGTCGAGACCACTCTGTTTGGTTAAGAGCTGAGCAAGTCACAAGCAACTGTCTAGTACCTAACAGTTCCACGAAGGACAGCCAGTCTCTGCTAACTATGTTTATTTATAAAGACCGTCTTTTTGTGAAACGGTTGAAGTAAAAATCTTTAGCCAGCATATCAAATTAAGCGAGATATTCTTCAAGAACGAGACACACATGCCCGGACACCAACGAAGGCTGGGCTGTTTTAGAATAATTGAATCGCTTTTAACTCAAATAATAGAATTAAAAGCGATTTCATCTTATCGTGTATTTCATAATTAGGAGGATACATTCATTGCACTGTCGCAAGCTTCACCCGTCGTGCTCTATACTCGACAGACCGAGACACACACGCCCGGACAACACCAAAGGCTGGTATCTCTTAGAACAATTGAATCGCTTTTAATTTAGTCGTTAATTTGACGGAAAATGTAACAAGTTACTAGTATCATAGTTATCTAGCATAGAGAAATAGTCTTTGTTATCTAGACATCATTAAATACTTTTCTGAAAAGCGGCAACGATTCTTTCGTCTGGTACGACATCTGTCAACCTCAACAGTTACAGATACCGCCACAACATTTCTTATATGACAAATAATAGAACAATGAAGATAGAATGCCGGTCATATACTCTGTGTGCCGGTCTAGCTGGCTTCTTGTGTCTTCGCGGAGTCTTCAGTACTAAGTTCAGACAAGATAATCAAGGAGTTGAACCAACTATTCTATCCAGTCCTTTACAAATAATAATAAATATCTTTGGACAATTTCACACAGCGCCATCTAGCCCAAAAAGAGTAAGCAAATAATATGCTTGTGTTATGGGTGCTACTCGTAGATTAACAGATCCATCGAATCCAGGGAAAACAGAATAAGAATGCTGTCATGTAGCTGCTTCAAATGCAGAATATCTAATTCCGTATCGACCGGATTAGATTGAGGAAGTCGAGACCTTTTTGCGTGAAATGACGAACCATTTTCAAACTCGTTAAAGACAACATGCATCTTGAAATTTCAGAAATCTTGCCAATCAGAATATTCAATTCATAGTTAGGAAGCTTCATAGCATTAAACCGACTTTTAGTACATTGAAAAATCTCAAAAAAATGCCTGTGAGCTCCTCAAACCTTTTTGTTCCTGTTTTCAGAAGCCAGAACAAAAAAAACTACTAACCAAAAAAATTGGAACAGTAGAGATCAGCACTGTCGCAAACTTCACCCGTCGAGCTCCATTCTCGCCGCGCCGATTTTGAGCTCCGAAAAATACCTCAAAGGTATCAAAATTCCTTTTGACTTTTTGATTTTGATTCAACTTTTGACGGATTTTTTTTTTTTTTTTTTTTTTTTTTTTTTTTTTTTTTTTTTTTTTTTTGTTAAGCCCTTTATTCTGAATTGTTTCTATATGTTGTCTATATCCTGTTATAGTATATCCCTCAATTCAGTATGCCTTTTGGCAAAGGCCTCCTCTAGCTCTTTCCACTGGTTTCTGTCGCGGGCCACTCTCCTCCAATTGGGGCCTGCTGTTTGCTTTAGCTCGTCTTCCCATCTTCTTTTCTGTTTCCCCTTGCTACGTTTACTGCCCCTTGGATACCAGTCAGTAACAACCTTACTCCATTTCTCTGTATTTGCTCTCATCATATGGCCAGTCCATCTCCATTTTTGTTGGTTTTGACGGATACGCCACTTATATAAAAGGGCAGGACACACACGCTTGGACCCTTTAACTATGAAAATTTCAGCAACAACACAGACCATCTTTGTGTAAAAGTAAAACTTACGCGAGAACTTTTATAATCGAACATATTCACCGCACTGTCGCAAGCTTCACCCGTCGAGCTCCATAGTCGACAGAACGAGACACTAACGCCCGCACACCACCGAAAGCTGGGGTCTCTTAGAACAACGGATCGTTTTTTAATTCAATTGATTATTTGACGGATAAATGTAACAATAACTAGTATCATAGTTATCTAGACTTAATTAAATACTTTTCTGAAAAGCGGCAACGATTTTTTCGTCTGGTACGACATCTGTCAACAGTAACAGATACTCCCACAAAATTTCTTATATGACGAATAATAGAACCATGAAGGCGGAATGCCGCTCTAGTTTGCTTCTTGTGTCTTCACGGAGTCTTCAATACTAAGTTCAGACCAGATAATAGGCAAATTGAACCATTTAGTTATGGTACCAGCTGATAGATAATGCTGAACCTCAACTTCAGGGAACAAAAATTAGAGAAAAAGAGTAAGAATGCTGTCATGCAGCTGCTTCAAATGCAGGTTATGGAATTCCGTGCCGAACGGGTTAGATGGAAGAAATCGATACCTTTTTGCGTGAGCTGAAGACCCTTTCCAAACCCGTTGAAAGCAACATGCTTCGCTATTCTTAAAATTTCACAAAGCACCGATTTGCAAACCATAGTTATGGACGGTTATCATGGTATGGGCATGTGATGTGATGAATGTGGATGGATATAGAGGAAGGGGTCGACCGAAGAAACTATGGATGGATTGTGTGAAGGTTGATATGATTAGAATGAATGTTACTAGCGAGATGACGGCAGATAGAAGAGTATGGAAAAAGAAAACATGCTGCGCCGACCCCAAATAAAATTGGGATAAGGGCAGGAGGATGATGAGTTATGGACCGTCAGAGCATTGACCCGAATTTTCGTAAATTGAAAATTCAATGTTTCAAATTCCTGTGAGATCTTCAAACGTTTCTGTTCCTGTTCTCAGTAGTCCCCAAAATAAAGAAAACATGACAATTTCCATTGGGCAAATGGGCGGCAAAAGAATACGAGTATTCCGAGAAATTCTAAAACCTCTCTGTGAGGCGTAAAGCTCATGGCACCTCCACATGGATGTTTCAAGAATAAAATCGAACATACTCACCACACTGTCGCAAGCTTTTCCCGTCGAACTCCACACTGGTTTTAAGGTGTCTCATACGCCTCTCTCTCCAATCCGTCAAACAACGTTCCTTCTAACTACTGTCAAAACGTAGTAATGTTAATGAAACAAATTTCAGGTAAAATGATTCCCCTCAGCCTCGATTACAAAGCCCATTTAACACAGATATAAAACATTGTTTGTATCATGCCATACAGCGAACGACATCGAGGGAAAATACGACTACGGAATAATCGAGAAAGTCGAGACCACTCTGTGTGGTAAGAGCTGAGCAAAGTCACAGGCAACTGTCAAGTGACTTACAGTTCCACGAAGGAGAGCCAGTCTCTGCTAATTATGTTTATTTCTAAAGATTTTTTTTTTGTGAAACGGTTGAACTAAAATCTTCAGCATATCAAATTAAGCAAACACATTCATTGCACTGTCGCAAGCTTTCCCGTCGAGCTCCATACTCGTTTAATGCAGAGTCATGTGGCTATCATAATTGAAAAAAAACGATAGAGATCAGCACTGTCGCAAGCCTCTCCCGCCGAGCCCCTTACTTAATAGGACGGGGCTCACTCGAGCCCATTAGTTATGGAAGTTCCAACAGCAACACAAGCTGGGTCTTTGTGTACACACTCTACGAATACAGGATATGTAATTCCGCACCGATATCATAATATTAACTGAACTAAGATCTTTCTGTATGATCTGGAGTACCACTTACAAACCAAGTCCGAGGTAGTATACCTAATGAATTTCAGTACTGTCACAAGCTTCATCCCATCGTGCATACTCGCCGGGACGAGACACACACGCCCGGACACCACCAAAGGTTGGGGTCTCTTGAATAATAGAACAATTGCTTATTTGACGAAAAAATATAACGATAGCTAGTATATTAAATACTTTTCTGAAAAGCGGCAACGATTCTTTCGTCTGGTACGACACCTGTCAACAGTAACAGATACCGCCACAACATTTTTTATATAACCAGGTACAATCCTTGCAAAACAGAATATCTTATTCTGCAGGTTATGGAATTCCGTGCCGAACGGGTTAGATGGAAGAAATCGAGACCTTTTTGCGTGAGCTGAAGACCCTTTCCGAACCCGTTGAAAGCAACATGCATTGCTCTTCTTAAAAATTCATAAAGGGTGGTCTTGCAAATCAGAATATTCAATTCATTGTTAAGCAAAGCATTGAACTGACATTCAGTAAATGTAAAATTCTGAAATAAGAAAACGCTTGTCAGCACCATTTTCAAACTCGTTAAAGACAACATGCATCCTGAAATTTCAAAATCTTGCCAATCAGAATATTAAATTCATGATTAGGAAGCTTCAGAGTATTTAGTACCGACATTTAGAACATTGAATAATCTGATAAAATGCCTGTGAGCCCCTCAAAGAAGAAGCCAGATCAAATAAAACCATTGACGAAAAAAATCGAAACAGTCAAAATATATATCCACGATTCAAACGATAAGTTCATTACTCTGCAGGGAACTCCTTATGCTTTCGCACCGACAGGATTTATATTGAGAAAGTCGAGACCACTCTGTGTGGTTAAGAGCTGAGCATAGTCACAAGCAACTGTCTACTGTCTTACAGTTCCACGAAGCCAGTCTCTGCTCATTATCTTTATTCATAAAGACCATCTTTTTTGAAACAGTTAAAGTTAAATCTTTTGCCAGCATTTAAATTTAGGCGGACACATTCATTCCACTGTCGCAAGCTTTTACGTCAAGCTCCACACTCGTTTAATGCAGAGTCATGTGGCTATCATAACTGAAAAAAAACGATAGAGATCAGCACTGTCGCAAGCTTCTCCCGCCGAACCCCTTACTTAATAGGATGGGGCTCACTCGGGCCCATTAGTTATGGAAGTTCCAGCAACTACACAAGCTGGGTCTTTGTGTACAGGATATGGAATTCGGCACCGATGTCATAATATTGACTGAACTAAGACCTTTCTGTGTGATCTGGAGTACCACTTACAAACCAAGTCCGAGGTAGTATACCTAATGAATTTCAGAACTGTCACAAGCTTCAACCGTCGTGCATACTCGAAACCATGAAACAGAATAAGTTAATAATGAGGAATTATTAACTTAATTATTGCAATGATACAAAGCTTTAATAAGCTCTTATTAGAAAAATAACGTGAGTCATGGTACTATCGCAAGCTTCACCCATTGAGTTCCATACTCAACCGGACGAGAGTAAAAGGTCTGGTAATTGAAATAGAAAAAAAAAATACAAATGATATGGATTCATTCTAGTATACCAAGTGACACATCGATAAGGTTTATGCGGTTATTCCTCCTGTTGCGATAAAGTTTATGCATTTCAGAGAAATGTTAATGATTTCGCACCGATCGGATTATAATTAGGAAGTCGAGACCTTTCTGTGTGATCTGGAGTACCAAACTAAGTCCGAGGTGTAGACATATTTCAGCACAGTCGCAAGCTTCACCCGTCGAGCTTCATACTCGACAGAGCGAGACACACACGCCCGGACACTACCGAAGGCTGAGCTTAGAACAATTGAATCACTTTTAATTCAATCATTTATTTGACGGAAAAATATAACAATAACTAGTATCACAGTAGTCTAGACTTAATCAAATATTTTTCTGAAAAGAGGCAACAATTTTTTGTCTGGTACAGTCAGCGTCTAATAGATAGTGACACTCAGGGTATTCAAATAAATAGACGCAACCATATTAACCATATAACCATATGTGTTCCATATTTTTGAAAACTTAGAATGCTTGGATACCATTGGCGCGATGACTGTTACCATATTTATGGCGGTTTGATTGAACCTATCTATATGACGTTTTAAACGTCTCGACCTTTTGAGCGACTAAATTGTTGACAACATTATGGAAACTTTGTTTGTACCGATATCATTGACTTTTGGTTGCGTCTATTTATTTGAATACCCTGAGTGTCACTATCTATTAGACGCTGACTGTACAACATCTGTCGACAGTAACAGATACCGCCAC
Source organism: Pyrrhia umbra (assembly GCA_963891755.1). NCBI lineage: Eukaryota > Metazoa > Arthropoda > Insecta > Lepidoptera > Noctuidae > Pyrrhia > Pyrrhia umbra. Next base: position 2,566,905 of record OY982944.1, read on the forward strand.
AACATTTCTTATATGAAGATAATAGAACCATGAACGCAGAATGCCGATCTAGTCTGCTTCTTGTGTCTTCACGGAGTCTTCAATACTAAGTCCAGACCAGATAATTAGCAAATTGCACCATTTAGTTATGGTAGCAGCTGATAATGCAGAACCTCGACTTCAGGGAACAAAAATCAGAGAAAAAGAGTAAGAATGCTGTCATGCAGCTGCTTAAAATGCAGGTTATGGAATTCCGTACCGAACGGGTTAGATTGAGGAAGTCGAGACCTTTTTGTGTAAACTGCAGACCCTTTTCAAACCCGTTGAAAACAACATGCATTGCTCTTCTTAAAAAATCATAAAGGGTGGTCTTGCAAATCAGAATATTCAATTCATTGTTAAGCAAAGCATTGAACTGACATTCAGTAAATGTAAAATTCTGAAATAAAAAAACGCTTGTCAGCACCATTTTCAAACTCGTTAAAGACAACATGCATCCTGAAATTTCAAAATCTTGCCAATCAGAATATTAAATTCATGATTAGAAAGCTTCAGAGTATTAGTACCGACTTTTAGAACATTAAATAATCTGAAAAAATGCCTGTGAGCCCCTCAAACCTTTTTAGAAGCCAGACCAAATAAAACTATTGACTAAAAAAATCGAAACAGTCAAGATTTATATCCATGACTCAAACGATAAGTTCATTACTCTGCAGGGAACTCCTTATGCTTTCGCACCGACAGGATTTATATTGAGAAAGTCGAGACCACTCTGTGTGGTTAAGAGCTGAGCAAAGTCACAAGCAACTGTCTACTGTCTTACAGTTCCACGAAGCCAGTCTCTGCTCATTATCTTTATTCATAAAGACCATCTTTTTGTGAAACAGTTAAAGTTGAATCTTTTGCCAGCATTTAAATTTAGGCGGACACACTCATTCCACTGTCGCAAGCTTTTACGTCAAGCTCCACACTCGTTTAATGCAGAGTCATGTGGCTATCATAACTGAAAAAAAACGATAGAGATCAGCACTGTCGCAAGCTTCTCCCGCCGAACCCCTTACTTAATAGGACCCATCCTATTCACTCACTCGGACTCATTAGTTATGGAAGTTCCAGCAACAACACAAGCTGGGTCTTTGTGTACAGGATATGGAATTCGGCACCGATATCATAATATTGACTGAACTAAGACCTTTCTGTGTGATCTGGAGTACCACTTACAAACCAAGTCCGAGGTAGTATACCTAATGAATTTTAAGAACTGTCACAAGCTGCATCCCATCGTACATACTCGAAAAAGTGAAAAATGAACAACACTCTATTAATGAGTCGTCATTATTTATAATGAACTTTAAACATCTTCATTCATTCCACTGAAAGTTAAATGAACATGTTTTCTGACCTACTGCAACGATAGGATTCATGCATTTCAGGAAAATGTTAATGCTTTCGCACCGACCGGATTATACTGAGGAAGTCGAGATCTTTCTGTGTGATCTGGAGTACCAAACTAAGTCCGAGGTGTAGACATATTTCAGCACAGTCGCAAGCTCCACCCGTCGTGCTCCATACTCGACAGAACGAGACACACACGCCCGGACACCACTGAAGGCTGGGCAGTCTTAGAACGATTGAATCCCTTTTAATTCAATCGTTAATTTGACGGAAAAATATAACGATAGCTAGTATAATAAATACTTTTCTAAAAAGGTAACGATTCTTTCGTCTGGTACGACATCTGTCAACAGTAATACCGCCACAAAATTTCTTATATGACGAATAATAGAACCATGAACGCAGAATGCCGCTCTAGTCTGCTTCTTGTGTCTTCACGGAGTCTTCAATACTAAGTTAAGACCAGATAATCAGCAAATTGAACCATTTAGTTATGGTAGCAGCTGATAATGCAGAACCTCGACTTCAGGGATCAAAAATCAGAGAAAAAGAGTACAAATGCAGGTTATGTAATTCCGTACCGACCGGATTAGATTGAGGAAGTCGAGACCTTTTTGCGTGAGCTGAATATTCAATTCACAGTTAGGAAGAGCCAGAGCATTGAACCGACATTTAGTAAATGAAAAATTTCACAAATGCCTGTTAAACCGATAAGTATCTTGCATGTCAAGATCTACATGGAAACGAGGAAACAAGCGGGAAAACGATACAATTTAAAATTTTCGCGTATATGTAACACTGTCGCAAGCTTCACCCGTCGAGCTCCATACTTGCCGGGACGAGACTCACTCACGCTCAGACAGATAAACCTCTGATAAAACAGGGCAACTTACGAAAGGGAGCCTACGTTACAAGACTCTGTAATCAGGGCAATGCCGGACTAATACATGGATTCATATGGGCATACCAAGTATCCTGGAATACCGTGACATCAATACTGTCTTTCAGATGCTAGAAAAATGCAGAAAATTTACGGGTTTAACTCCGTCAATGAATGAATGGCAATATATTACAAAATTTAGAAGCAATAATTATGAGCTTCAAAGATACCTCAATGGTATTTTTTTGCTTTTTTGGCGTATATCAAAATGCCTTTTGACTTTTTGATTTTAACTTTTGACGGTTACGGACCATTTCGAGGCAGTACACACCTATTTCACACTTATGCACTGTCGCTTCTCCCGCCGAGCCACTTACTTAAATGGGCAGGTCACACATGTATGTCCCCTTTAAATATGGAAATCTCAGTAACAACACGGGAAGAAGACACAAAACACATGCTATTCAAATGTAGAATATGAAATTCCGCACTGAACGGATCACATTGAAGAAGTAGAGACCTTTCTGTGTGATCTGGAGTATGTACCACATACAAACCAAGTCCGAGGTAATATACCAAATGAGTTTCAGTACTGTCACAAGCTTCACCCATCGTGCATCATAATACTCAAACGCATGGAATATGAACAACACGATAATTGATGAAACGAATGCCAGGTAATGAGATTACATTGTAATTACCAAAAAAATCCTGAATTGTAATTGTTTGCTTCTTGACTGATAAATGTCAAAATGCCTTTCGACTTTGATGTTTCAAGACCATATCGAGGCAGTACACACCTATTTCACACATATGCACTGTCGCTTCTCCCGCCGAGTCCCTTACTTATTAGGACGGGGCTCACTCGGGCCCATTAGTTGAGGAAGTTCCAACAACAGCACAAGCTGGGTCTTTGTGTACACACTCTACGAAAACAGGATATGGAATTCCGCACCGATATCATAATATTAACTGAAATTAGACCTTTCTGTATGATCTGGAGTACCACTTACAAACCAAGTCCGAGGTAGTATACCTAATGAATTTTAAGAACTGTCACAAGCTGCATCCCATCCTACATACTCGAAAAAGTGAAAAATGAACAACACTCTATTAATGAGTCGTCATTATTTATAATGAACTTTAAACATCTTCATTCATACACTGAAGTTACTTGAACGTGACCTCCTGCAGCGATAAGGTTTATGCATTTCAGAGAAATATTAATGATTTCGCACCGATCGGATTATAATTAGGAAGTCGAGACCTTTCTGTGTGATCTGGAGTACCAAACTAAGTCCGAGGTGTAGACATATTACAGCACAGTCGCAAGCTCCACCCGTCGTGCTCCATACTCGACAGAACGAGACACACACGCCCGGACACCACCGAAGGCTGGGGTCTCTTAGAACAATTGAATCGCTTTTAATTCAATTGTTAATTTGACGGAAAAATATAATGTTTGATACCTAGTATCATAGTTTTCTAGACATAATTAAATACTTTTCTGAAAAGCGGCAACGATTCTTTCGTCTGGTACGACATCTGTCAACAGTAATACCGCCACAACATTTCTTATATGACGAATAATAGAACCATGAAGGCGGAATGCCGCTCTAGTCTGCTTCTTGTGTCTTCACGGAGTCATCAATACTAAGTTCAGACAAGATAATAGGCAAATTGAACCATTTAGTTATGGTACCAGCTGATAGATAATGCTGAACCTCAACTTCAGGGAACAAAAATTAGAGAAAAAGAGTAAGAATGCTGTCATGCAGCTGCTTCAAATGCAGGTTATGGAATTCCGTGCCGAACGGGTTAGATGGAAGAAATCGATACCTTTTTGCGTGAGCTGAAGACCCTTTCCAAACCCGTTGAAAGCAACATGCATCGCTATTCTTAAAATATCACAAAGCACAGATTTGCAAACCATAGTTATGGACGGTTATCATGGTATGGGCATGTGATGAGGAGGAATGAGGATTATGTAGTGAGAAAGGTTTTGGATATGAATGTGGATGGATATAGAGGAAGGGGACGACCGAAGAAACTATGGATGGATTGTGTGAAGGTTGATATGATTAGAATGAATTTTACTAGCGAGATGACGGCAGATAGAAGAGTATGGAAAAAGAAAACATGCTGCGCCGACCCCAAATAAAATTGGGATAAGGGCAGGAGGATGATGAGTTATGGACCGTCAGAGCATTGACCCGAATTTTCGTAAATTGAAAATTCAATGTTTCAAATTCCTGTGAGATCTTCAAACGTTTCTGTTCCTGTTCTCAGTAGTCCCCAAAATAAAGAAAACATGACAATTTCCATTGGGCAAATGGGCGGCAAAAGAATACCAGTATTGCGAGAAAATCGAAAACCTCTCTGTGAGGCGTAAAGCTCATGGCACCTCCACATGGATGTTTCAAGAATAAAATCGAACATACTCACCACACTGTCGCAAGCTTTTCCCGTCGAACTCCACACTGGTTTTAAGGTGTCTCATACGCCTCTCTCTCCAATCCGTCAAACAACGTTCCTTCTAACTACTGTCAAAACGTAGTAATGTTAATGAAACAAATTTCAGGTTAAATGATTCCCCTCAGCCTCGATTACAAAGCCCATTTAACACAGATATAAAACATTGTTTGTATCATGCCATACAGCGAACGACATCGAGGGAAAATACGACTACGGAACATATCGAGAAAGTCGAGACCACTCTGTGTGGTTAAGAGCTGAGCAAAGTCACAAGCAACTGTCTAGTGCCTTGCAGTTCCACGAAGGACAGCCAGTCTCTGCTAACTATGTTAATTTATAAAGACCGTCTTTTTGTGAAACAGTTAAAGTTAAATCTTTAGCCAACATTTAAATTTAGAAATTTACGTCAAGCCCCATACTCGTTTAATGCAGAGTCAGTGGCTATCATAATTGAAAAAAATCTATTGATATCAGCACTGTCGCAAGCCTCTCCCGCCGAACCCCTTACTTAATAGGACGGGGTTCACTCGGGCCCATTAGTTGTGGAAGTTCCAGCAACAACACAAGCTGGGTCTTTGTGTACAGGATATGGAATTCCGCACCGATATCATTATATTGACTGAACTTAGACCTTTCTGTGTGATCTGGAGTACCAAACTAAGTCCGAGGTGTAGACATATTACAGCACAGTCGCAAGCTTCACCCGTCGTGCTTCATACTCGACAGAACGAGACACACATACCCGGACACCACCGAAGGCTGGGGTCTCTTAGAACAATTGAATCCCTTTTAATTCAATCGTTAATTTGACGGAAAAATACAATGTTTGATAACTAGTATCATAGTTTTCTAGACTTAATTAAATACTTTTCTGAAAAGCGGCAACGATTCTTTCGTCTGGTACGACATCTGTCAACAGTAACAGATACCCCCACAAAATTTCTTATATGACGAATAATAGAACCATGAAGGCGGAATGCCGCTCTAGTCTGCTTCTTGTGTCTTCACGGAGTCTTCAATACTAAGTTCAGACCAGATAATAGGCAAATTGAACCATTTAGTCATGGTACCAGCTGATAGATAATGCTGAACCTCAACTTCAGGGAACAAAAATTAGAGAAAAAGAGTAAGAATGCTGTCATGCAGCTGCTTCAAATGCAGGTTATGGAATTCCGTGCCGAACGGGTTAGATGGAAGAAATCGAGACCTTTTTGCGTGAGCTGAAGACCCTTTCCGAACCCGTTGAAAGCAACATGCATTGCTCTTCTTAAAAATTCATAAAGGGTGGTCTTGCAAATCAGAATATTCAATTCATTGTTAAACAAAGCATTGAACTGACATTCAGTAAATGTAAAATTCTGAAATAAGAAAACGCTTGTCAGCACCATTTTCAAACTCGTTAAAGACAACATGCATCCTGAACTTTCAAAATCTTGCCAATCAGAATATTAAATTCATGATTAGGAAGCTTCAGAGTATTTAGTACCGACTTTTAGAACATTAAATAATCTGAAAAAATGCCTGTGAGCCCCTCAAACCTTTTTAGAAGCCAGACCAAATAAAACCATTGACTAAAAAATTCGAAACAGTAAAAATATATATCCATGACTCAAAAGATAAGTTCATTACTCTGCAGGGAACTCCTTATGCTTTTGCACCGACAGGATTTATATTGAGAAAGTCGAGACCACTCTGTGTGGTTAAGAGCTGAGCAAAGTCACAAGCAACTGTCTAGTGCCTTGCAGTTCCACGAAGTACAGCCAGTCTCTGCTAACTATGTTAATTTATAAAGACCGTCTTTTTGTGAAACAGTTAAAGTTAAATCTTTAGCCAACATTTAAATTTAGGCGGACACATTCATTCCACTGTCGCAAGCTTTTATTTCAAGCCCCATACTCGATTAATGTAGAGTCATGTGGCTATCATAATTGAAAAAAAACGATACAGATCAGCACTGTCGCAAGCTTCTCCCGCCGAGCCCCTTAATTAATAGGACGGGGCTCACTCGAGCCCATTAGTTATGGAAGTTCCAACAGCAGCACAAGCTGGGTCTTTGTGTACACACTCTACGAATACAGGATATGGAATTCCGCACCGATATCATAATATTGACTGAAATTAGACCTTTCTGTATGATCTGGAGTACCACATACAAACCAAGTCCGAGGTAGTATACCTAATGAATTTTAAGAACTGTCACAAGCTGCATAGGGTGGGAACCCTATATTTTCGAAAAAGTCAAAAATGAACAACACTCTATTAATGAGTCGTCATTATTTATAATGAACTTTAAACATCTTCATTCATACACTGAAGTTACTTGAACGTGACCTCCTGCAGAGATAAGGTTTATGCATTTCAGAGAAATATTAATGATTTCGCACCGATCGGATTATAATTAGGAAGTCGAGACCTTTCTGTGTGATCTGGAGTACCAAACTAAGTCCGAGGTGTAGACATATTACAGCACAGTCGCAAGCTTCACCCGTCGTGCTCCATACTCGACAGAGCGAGACACACACGCCCGGACACCACCGAAGGCTGGGGTCTCTTAGAACAAATGAATCGCTTTTAATTCAATTGTTAATTTGACGGAAAAATATAATGTTTGATACCTAGTATCATAGTTTTCTAGACATAATTAAATACTTTTCTGAAAAGCGGCAACGGTTCTTTCATCTGGTACGACATCTGTCAGCAGTAAAGATACCCCCACAAAATTTCTTATATGACGAATAATAGAACAATGAAGGCAGAATGCCGATCTAACCGGCTTCTTGTGTCTTCGCGGAGTCTTCAATACTAAGTTCAGACCAGATAATAGGCAAATTGAACCATTTAGTTATGGTACCAGCTGATAGATAATGCTGAACCTCAACTTCAGGGAACAAAAATTAGAGAAAAAGAGTAAGAATGCTGTCATGCAGCTGCTTCAAATGCAGGTTATGGAATTCCTTGCCGAACGGGTTAGATGGAAGAAATCGAAACCTTTTTGCGTGAGCTGAAGACCCTTTCCAAACCCGTTGAAAGCAACATGCATCGCTATTCTTAAAATTTCACAAAGCACCGATTTGCAAACCATAGTTATGGACGGTTATCATGGTATGGGCATGTGATGAGGAGGAATGAGGATTATGTAGTGAGAAAGGTTTTGGACATGAATGTGGATGGATATAGAGGAAGGGGACGACCGAAGAAACTATGGATGGATTGTGTGAAGGTTGATATGATTAGAATGAATGTTACTAGCGAGATGACGGCAGATAGAAGAGTATGGAAAAAGAAAACATGCTGCGCCGACCCCAAATAAAATTGGGATAAGGGCAGGAGGATGATGAGTTATGGACCGTCAGAGCATTGACCCGAATTTTCGTAAATTGAAAATTCAATGTTTCAAATTCCTGTGAGATCTTCAAACGTTTCTGTTCCTGTTCTCAGTAGTCCCCAAAATAAAGAAAACATGACAATTTCCATTGGGCAAATGGGCGGCAAAAGAATACCAGTATTTCGAGAAAATCGAAAACCTCTCTGTGAGGCGTAAAGCTCATGGCACCTCCACATGGATGTTTCAAGAATAAAATCGAACATACTCACCACACTGTCGCAAGCTTTTCCCGTCGAACTCCACACTGGTTTTAAGGTGTCTCATACGCCTCTCTCTCCAATCCGTCAAACAACGTTCCTTCTAACTACTGTCAAAACGTAGTAATGTTAATGAAACAAATTTCAGGTTAAATGATTCCCCTCAGCCTCGATTACAAAGCCCATTTAACACAGATATAAAACATTGTTTGTATCATGCCATACAGCGAACGACATCGAGGGAAAATACGACTACGGAATAATCGAGAAAGTCGAGACCACTCTGTGTGGTAAGAGCTGAGCAAAGTCACAAGCAACTGTCAAGTGACTTACAGTTCCACGGAGGAGAGCCAGTCTCTGCTAATTATGTTTATTTCTAAAGATTTTTTTTTGTGAAACGGTTGAACTAAAATCTTCAGCACATCAAATTAAGCAAACACATTCATTGCACTGTCGCAAGCTTTCCCGTCGAGTTCCATACTCGTTTAATGCAGAGTCATGTGGCTATCATAATTGAAAAAAATCGATAGAGATCAGCACTGTCGCAAGCTTCTCCCGCCGAGCCCCATACTTAATAGGACGGGGCTCACTCGAGCCCATTAGTTGTGGAAGTTCCAACAGCAGCACAAGCTGGGTCTTTGTGTACACACTCTACGAATACAGGATATGGAATTCCGCACCGATATCATAATATTGACTGAACTAAGACCTTTCTGTGTGATCTGGAGTACCACTTACAAACCAAGTCCGAGGTAGTATACCTAATGAATTTTAAGAACTGTCACAAGCTGCATCCCACCCTATATATTCGAAAAAGTGAAAAATGAACAACACTCTATTAATGAGTCGTCATTATTTATAATGAACTTTAAACATCTTCATTCATACACTGAAGTTACTTGAACGTCACCTCCTGCAGAGATAAGGTTTATGCATTTCAGAGAAATATTAATGATTTCGCACCGATCGGATTATAATTAGGAAGTCGAGACCTTTCTGTGTGATCTGGAGTACCAAACTAAGTCCGAGGTGTAGACATATTACAGCACAGTCGCAAGCTTCACCCGTCGTGCTTCATACTCGACAGAGCGAGACAGACACGCCCGGACACCACCGAAGGCTGGGGTCTCTTAGAACAATTGAATCGCTTTTAATTCAATTGTTAATTTGACGGAAAAATATTATGTTTGATACCTAGTATCATAGTTTTCTAGACGTAATTAAATACTTTTCTGAAAAGCGGCAACGATTCTTTCATCTGGTACGACATCTGTCGGCAGTAACACCGCCACAACATTTTTTATATGACGGATAATAGAACAATGAAGGCAGAATGCCGATCTAACCGGCTTCTTGTGTCTTCGCGGAGTCTTCAATACTAAATTCAGATAAGATAATCTAGGAATTGAACCAACTAGTCTATCCAATCCCTTAGATCCATCGAATCCAGGGAAAACAGAATGAAAATGCTGTCATGCAGCTGCTTCAAATGCAGGTTCCAGAATTCCGTACCGACCGGATTAGACTGAGGAAGTCGAGACCTTTTTGTGTGAGCTGAAGACCCTTTTCAAACGCGTTGAAAGCAACATGCATTGCTCTTCTTAAAAAATCATAAAGGGTGGTCTTGCAAATCAGAATATTCAATTCATTGTTAAGCAAAGCATTGAACTGACATTCAGTAAATGTAAAATTCTGAAATAAGAAAACGCTTGTCAGCACCATTTTCAAACTCGTCAAAGACAACATGCATCCTGAACTTTCAAAATCTTGCCAATCAGAATATTAAATTCATGATTAGGAAGCTTCAGAGTATTTAGTACCGACTTTTAGAACATTAAATAATCTGAAAAAATGCCTGTGAGCCCCTCAAACCTTTTTAGAAGCCAGACCAAATAAAACCATTGACTAAAAAAATCAAAATATATATCCACGACTCAAACGATAAGTTCATTACTCTGCAGGGAACTCCTTATGCTTTCGCACCAACAGGATTTATATTGAGAAAATCGAGACCACTCTGTGTGGTTAAGAGCTGAGCAAAGTCACAAGCAACTGTCTACTGTCTTACAGTTCCACGAAGCCAGTCTCTGCTCATTATCTTTATTCATAAAGACCATCTTTTTGTGAAACAGTTAAAGTTGAATCTTTTGCCAGCATTTAAATTTAGGCGTACACATTTATTCCACTGTCGCAAGCTTTTACGTCAAGCCCCATACTCGATTAATGCAGCGTCATGTGGCTATCATAATTGAAAAAAATCGATACAGATCAGCACTGTCGCAAGCTTCTCCCGCCGAGCCCCTTACTTAATAGGACGGGGCTCACTCGGGCCCATTAGTTGTGGAAGTTCCAACAGCAACACAAGCTGGGTCTTTGTGTACACACTCTACGAATACAGGATATGGAATTCCGCACCGATATCATAATATTAACTGAACTAAGACCTTTCTGTGTGATCTGGAGTACCACTTACAAACCAAGTCTGAGGTAGTATACCTAATGAATTTTAAGAACTGTCATAAGCTGCATCCCATCGTGCATAGGTACTCGAAAAAGTGAAAAATGAACAACACTCTATTAATGAGTCGTAATTATTTATAATGAACTATAAATATCTTCATTCATACACTGAAGTTACTTGAACGTGACCTCCTGCAGTGATAAGGTTTATGCATTTCAGAATTCATTCCACTGAAAGTTACATGAACATGTTATCTGACCTACTGCAACGATAAGATTCATGCATTTCAGGAAAATGTTAATGCTTTCGCACCGATCGGATTATAATTAGGAAGTCGAGACCTTTCTGTGTGATCTGGAGTACCAAACTAAGTCCAAGGTGTAGATATATTACAGCACAGTCGCAAGCTTCACCCGTCGAGCTCCATACTCGACAGAACGAGACACACACGCCCGCACAACACCGAAGGCTGGGGTCTCTTAGAACAATTGAATCGCTTTTAATTCAATTGTTAATTTACGGAAAAATATAATGTTTGATACCTAGTATCATAGTTTTCTAGACATAATTAAATACTTTTCTGAAAAGCGGCAACGATTCTTTCATCTGGTACGACATCTGTCAACAGTAATACCGCCACAACATTTCTTATATGACGAATAATAGAACCATGAAGGCGGAATGCCGCTCTAGTCTGCTTCTTGTGTCTTCACGGAGTCTTCAATACTAAGTTCAGACCAGATAATAGGCAAATTAAACCATTTAGTTATGGTACCAGCTGATAGATAATGCTGAACCTCAACTTCAGGGAACAAAAATTAGAGAAAAAGAGTAAGAATGCTGTCATGCAGCTGCTTCAAATGCAGGTTATGGAATTCCGTGCCGAACGGGTTAGATGGAAGAAATCGATACCTTTTTGCGTGAGCTGAATATTCAATTCACAGTGAGGAAGCGCCAGAGCATTGAACCGATATTTAGTAAATGAAAAATTTCACAAATGCCTGTTAAACCGCTAAGTATCTTGCATGTCAAGATCTACATGTAAACGAGGAAACAAGCGGGAAAACGATACAATTTAAAAAATTTCGCGTATATGTAACACTGTCGCAAGCTTCACCCGTCGAGCTCCATACTTGCCGGGACGAGACTCACTCACGCTCAGACAGATAAACCTCTGATAAAACAGGGCAACTTACGAAAGGGAGCCTACGTTACAAGACTCTGTAATCAGGGCAATGCCGGACTAATACATGGATTCATATGGGCATACCAAGTATCCTGGAATACCGTGACATCAATACTGTCTTTCAGATGCTAGAAAAATGCAGTAAATTTACGGGTTTAACTCCGTCAATGAATGAACGGCAATATATTACAAAATTTAGAAGCAATATTTATGAGCTTCAAAGATACCTCAATGGTATTTTTCTGCTTTTTTGGCGTATCTCAAAATGCCTTTTGACTTTTTGATTTTAACTTTTGACGGTTACGGACCGTTTCGAGGCAGTACACACCTATTTCACACTTATGCACTGTCGCTTCTCCCGCCGAGCCACTTACTTAAATGGGCAGGTTACACACGTATGTCCCCTTTAAATATGGAAATCTCAGTAACAACACGGGAAGAAGACACAAAACACATGCTATTCAAATGTAGAATATGAAATTCCGCACTGAACGGATCACGTTGAAGAAGTGGAGACCTTTCTGTGTGATCCGGAGTATGTACCACATACAAACCAAGTCCGAGGTAATATACCAAATGAGTTTCAGTACTGTCACAAGCTTCACCCATCGTGCATCATAATACTCAAACGCATGGAATATGAACAACACGATAATTGATGAAACTGCCAGATAATGAGCTCTATTAATGAGCCGTTCATTATTTATAATTAACTTTAAACACCTTCAGTCATACCACTGAAAGTTACATGAACGTGTTACCTGACCTGATGAAACTATAGATCAAATGGTTATGAAATAATACATCTACTTCTGAAACGATAAGTTCATTACTCTGCAGGGAACTGCTTATGCTTTCCCACCGACCGGATTATATAGAGAAAGTCGAGACCACTCTGTTTGGTTAAGAGCTGAGCAAGTCACAAGCAACTGTCTAGTACCTTACAGTTCCACGAAGGACAGCCAGTCTCTGCTAACTATGTTTATTTATAAAGATCGTCTTTTTGTGAAACGGTTGAAGTAAAAATCTTTAGCCAGCATATCAAATTAAGCGAGATATGCTTCAAGAACGAGACACACATGCCCGGACACCACCGAAGGCTGGGCTGTTTTAGAACAATTGAATCACTTTAATTTCAAATAATAGAATTATAAGCGATTTCAACTTATAGTGTATTTCATAATTAGGAGGACACATTCATTGCACTGTCGCAAGCTTCACCCGTCGTGCTCTATACTCGACAGAGCGAGACACACACGCCCGCACACCACCAAAGGCTGGGGTCTCTTAGAACAATTGAATCGCTTTTAATTTAGTCGTTAATTTGACGGAAAATGTAACAAGTTACTAGTATCAGAGTTATTTAGACATCATTAAATACTTTTCTGAAAAGCGGCAACGATTCTTTCGTCTGGTACGACATCTGTCAACCTCAACAGTAACAGATACCGCCACAACATTTCTTATATGACAAATAATAGAACAATGAAGACAGAATGCCGGTCATATACTCTGTGTGCCGGTCTAGCTGGCTTCTTGTGTCTTCGCGGAGTCTTGTTACTGTTATTTCTCTGTGATTGTTATTTTGTACTCGTTGCAGTACAGACGTGCTCATTGACAATATTTAATAAATTGAAAATAAATAATTGTGACCTCCTTAGTGCATTACTGCTGTAATGCATTATTGAACTTGCTTACTGTACCTATAGTGTAATTTTATAAATAATAATTAATATTTGTGTAGTGATATAACACAAGATGGAAAACAGACTCTTTAATCCAAGTGGAAGTGCACACTTCCCCTCGCCGGTTAAGACGCCAACGCAACACCCAGTTATCGAGTCCGATAACACAGTCGAATTAGTATCCACGCCCGAGATCCAAAAATGGATGTCAACCATTGAGCTGCACTTAAATGAAGTGTGTACCATTGCCGCGGAAGGAAAACTCAACTCAGACCAGAAAATGAAGATATCAAACCTGTGCCGTAAAATAGGATCTGGGACCTCACAAATGGCAGTTCTTTATCAGTCGCTGAAGCAGAAGGCCATTCACACGTTCAACATGGTTGAAGACCTTAAGGAAAAGCGCGATCTGACGGAACACATTATCGAGCTCAAGCAAACAGTAAAGGATTCGGGTAATGCGGGAAATGTTTCTTTTGCTGACATGGTAAAAAAGGGACCTAATGACTATATTCGACCTACCAAGTTAAGCTCTATAGCCATTTATCCCAATGACAAATTCAAATCTAGCGACGAAACGAAACATCTCGTGCAAAAAATCATACAGCCGGAAGAAATGAAGCTGCAAGTTCGTGGAGTCCGCAAGACTAAGAATGGAGGCGTCATTATCAGCACTGAGACAAAACATGACGCTGAAAAAGTTAAGGAAGCAGTCCAGCTCTCTTTAGCCGGACTTATTACCGGCGAGCCCAACAAGCGTAAACCCCGGATCGTCATTGTAGGAGTGCCAACTTCGTTAGCGGAAAATGAGGTTTTTAGGTGCATCTTCGAACAGAATATTGCCGATAAGATTCCTACTATGTCCTTGGAATCATTTTTGACCATAGTTAAATTAAGCCATAAATCTGGGAAGAAAGATGTTCCAACCTGTAACTACGTAGTTGAAGTTCCAGCCAATATACGTAAAGCCCTAATCTCTCAAGCAAGGCTTTTCATAAATTGGACGTCCTGCCCTGTTAGGGACTTTACCCTAGTAACTAGGTGTTATAAGTGCCAACAATACGGACATGCAGCAAAAACTTGTAGAGAAGCTAATTCTACGTGTGGACGCTGTGGCGATGTAGGTCACTCGATGTCCGAGTGCCCAAAGAAGGCTGACATACCGAAATGTGCAACATGCTCACGTTTTAAAAAGCCTAGCAATCACAGAACTGGAGATGCCGAGTGCCCTGCAAGGAAAATTGCTGAATATAGATACATCAACTCCATTGATTATGAGAGCGGCTAAAGTATCATTTATTCCTGTTATAACTTAGTAGTATCTAGTGAATATAGCAACAATAATTTTACATATCTTGCTGTCTAAGCACATTACTGCTGTATGTATAAACATTAGAGCGATTTATGCTAAATCAACTTTAACCCACTTTAAGGTTCAATAAATAGACACAAATAATTACCTACCACATGTTATTGAAATTTTATGTAACTCAGCACTTTGTAAACTACATAAGTGTAATCATGTATAATATAATTAATATTTGATCTAACAAATGATTTTAGAAACCATTGTTAAATAAGTGTATTATCATCATTCATAAAAACCATTTTCCACTATTTTTTATTTTATCTTTTTAATTACTAATGTTAAATATTGTTTATAATTATTTGCTACCAACAGAACCATGTAAGCGTTACTACCGCCTGTAACACAGGTTTATCCTAGTACAGGCACCTAACATTATTATGTACCTTTATTATTTATTAGATGTTTACTGTATTTTACCTTTTTTAATTTTGAATAAATGATTTGATTTGATTTGATTTGAGTCTTCAATACTAAGTTCAGACAAGATAATCAAGGAATTGAACCAACTATTCTATCCAGTCCTTTACAAATAATAATAAATATCTTTGGACAATTTCACACAGCGCCATCTAGCCCAAAAAAAGTAAGCAAATAATATGCTTGTGTTATGGGTGCTAGATTAACAGGTCCATCGAATCCAGGGAAAACAAAATAAGAATGCTGTCATGCAGCTGCTTCAAATGCAGAATATCTAATTCCGTATCGACCGGATTAGATTGAGGAAGTCGAGACCTTTTTGCGTGAAATGACGAACCATTTTCAAACTCGTTAAAGACAACATGAATCCTGAAATTTCAGAAATCTTGCCAATCAGAATATTCAATTCATAGTTAGGAAGCTTCATAGCATTAAACCGACTTTTAGTACATTGAAAAATCTGAAAAAAATGCCTGTGAGCTCCTCAAACCTTTTTGTTCCTGTTTTCAGAAGCCAGAACAAAAAAAACTACTAACCAAAAAAATTGGAACAGTAGAGATCAGCACTGTCGCAAACTTCACCCGTCGAGCTCCATACTCGCCGCGCCGATTTTGAGCTCCGAAAAATACCTCAATGGTATCAAAATTCCTTTTGACTTTTTGATTTTGATTCAACTTTTGACGGTTACGCCACTTATATAAAAGGGCAGGACACACACGCTTGGACCCTTTAACTATGGAAATTTCAGCAACAACACAGACCATCTTTGTGTAAAAGAAGCCCAAGAAAAACTTACGCGAGAACTTTTATAATCGAATATATTCACCGCACTGTCGCAAGCTTCACCCGTCGAGCTCCATAGTCGACAGAACGAGACACTAACGCCCGCACACCACCGAAGGCTGGAGTCTCTTAGAACAACGGATCGTTTTTTAATTCAATTGATTATTTGACGGATAAATATAAAAATAACTAGTATCATAGTTATCTAGACTTAATTAAATACTTTTCTGAAAAGCGGCAACGATTCTTTCGTCTGGTACGACATTTGTCAACAGTAACAGATTTCTTATATGACGAATAATAGAACCATGAAGGCGGAATGCCGCTCTAGTCTGCTTCTTGTGTCTTCACGGAGTCTTCAATACTAAGTTCAGACTAGATAATAGGCAAATTGAACCATTTAGTTATGGTACCAGCTGATAGATAATGCTGAACCTCAACTTCAGGGAACAAAAATTAGAGAAAAAGAGTAAGAATGCTGTCATGCAGCTGCTTCAAATGCAGGTTATGGAATTCCGTGCCGAACGGGTTAGATGGAAGAAATCGATACCTTTTTGCGTGAGCTGAAGACCCTTTCCAAACCCGTTGAAAGCAACATGCATCGCTATTCTTAAAATTTCACAAAGCACAGATTTGCAAACCATAGTTATGGACGGTTATCATGGTATGGGCATGTGATGAGGAGGAATGAGGATTATGTAGTGAGAAAGGTTTTGGACATGAATGTGGATGGATATAGAGGAAGGGGACGACCGAAGAAACTATGGATGGATTGTGTGAAGGTTGATATGATTAGAATGAATGTTACTAGCGAGATGACGGCAGATAGAAGAGTATGGAAAAAGAAAACATGCTGCGCCGACCCCAAATAAAATTGGGATAAGGGCAGGAGGATGATGAGTTATGGACCGTCAGAGCATTAACCCGAATTTTCGTAAATTGAATATTCAATGTTTCAAATTCCTGTGAGATCTTCAAACGTTTCTGTTCCTGTTCTCAGCAGTCCCCAAAATAAAGAAAACATGACAATTTCCATTGACAAATGGGCGGCAAAAGAATAAGAGTATTTCGAGAAATTCGAAAACCTCTCTGTGAGGCGTAAAGCTCATGGCACCTCCACATGGATGTTTCAAGAATAAAATTGAACATACTCACCACACTGTCGCAAGCTTTTCCCGTCGAACTCCACACTGGTTTTAAGGTGTCTCATACGCCTCTCTCTCCAATCCGTCAAACAACGTTCCTTCTAACTACTGTCAAAACGGAGTAATGTTAATGAAACAAATTTCAGGTTAAATGATTCCCCTCAGCCTCGATTACAAAGCCCATTTAACACAGATATAAAACATTGTTTGTATCATGCCATACAGCGAACGACATCGAGGGAAAATACGACTACGGAACATATCGAGAAAGTCGAGACCACTCTGTGTGGTTAAGAGCTGAGTAAAGTCACAAGCAACTGTCTAGTGCCTTGCAGTTCCACGAAGGACAGCCAGTCTCTGCTAACTATGTTAATTTATAAAGACTGTCTTTTTGTGAAACAGTTAAAGTTAAATCTTTAGCCAACATTTAAATTTAGAAATTTACGTCAAGCCCCATACTCGTTTAATGCAGAGTCAGTGGCTATCATAATTGAAAAAAATCTATTGATATCAGCACTGTCGCAAGCCTCTCCCGCCGAACCCCTTACTTAATAGGACGGGGCTCACTTGGGCCCATTAGTTGTGGAAGTTCCAGCAACAACACAAGCTGGGTCTTTGTGTACAGGATATGGAATTCCGCACCGATATCATTATATTGACTGAACTTAGACCTTTCTGTGTGATCTGGAGTACCAAACTAAGTCCGAGGTGTAGACATATTACAGCACAGTCGCAAGCTTCACCCGTCGTGCTTCATACTCGACAGAACGAGACACACATACCCGGACACCACCGAAGGCTGGGGTCTCTTAGAACAATTGAATCCCTTTTAATTCAATCGTTAATTTGACGGAAAAATACAATGTTTGATAACTAGTATCATAGTTTTCTAGACTTAATTAAATACTTTTCTGAAAAGCGGCAACGATTCTTTCGTCTGGTACGACATCTGTCAACAGTAACAGATACCCCCACAAAATTTCTTATATGACGAATAATAGAACCATGAAGGCGGAATGCCGCTCTAGTCTGCTTCTTGTATCTTCACGGAGTCTTCAATACTAAGTTCAGACCAGATAATAGGCAAATTGAACCATTTAGTTATGGTACCAGCTGATAGATAATGCTGAACCTCAACTTCAGGGAACAAAAATTAGAGAAAAAGAGTAAGAATGCTGTCATGCAGCTGCTTCAAATGCAGGTTATGGAATTCCGTGCCGAACGGGTTAGATGGAAGAAATCGAGACCTTTTTGCGTGAGCTGAAGACCCTTTCCGAACCCGTTGAAAGCAACATGCATTGCTCTTCTTAAAAATTCATAAAGGGTGGTCTTGCAAATCAGAATATTCAATTCATTGTTAAACAAAGCATTGAACTGACATTCAGTAAATGTAAAATTCTGAAATAAGAAAACGCTTGTCAGCACCATTTTCAAACTCGTTAAAGACAACATGCATCCTGAAATTTCAAAATCTTGCCAATCAGAATATTAAATTCATGATTAGGAAGCTTCAGAGTATTTAGTACCGACTTTTAGAACATTAAATAATCTGAAAAAATGCCTGTGAGCCCCTCAAACCTTTTTAGAAGCCAGACCAAATAAAACCATTGACTAAAAAATTCGAAACAGTAAAAATATATATCCACGACTCAAACGATAAGTTCATTACTCTGCAGGGAACTCCTTATGCTTTTGCACCGACAGGATTTATATTGAGAAAGTCGAGACCACTCTGTGTGGTTAAGAGCTGAGCAAAGTCACAAGCAACTGTCTAGTGCCTTGCAGTTCCACGAAGTACAGCCAGTCTCTGCTAACTATGTTAATTTATAAAGACCGTCTTTTTGTGAAACAGTTAAAGTTAAATCTTTAGCCAACATTTAAATTTAGGCGGACACATTCATTCCACTGTCGCAAGCTTTTATTTCAAGCCCCATACTCGATTAATGTAGAGTTATGTGGCTATCATAATTGAAAAAAAACGATACAGATCAGCACTGTCGCAAGCTTCTCCCGCCGAGCCCCTTAATTAATAGGACGGGGCTCACTCGAGCCCATTAGTTATGGAAGTTCCAACAGCAGCACAAGCTGGGTCTTTGTGTACACACTCTACGAATACAGGATATGGAATTCCGCACCGATATCATAATATTGACTGAAATTAGACCTTTCTGTATGATCTGGAGTACCACATACAAACCAAGTCCGAGGTAGTATACCTAATGAATTTTAAGAACTGTCACAAGCTGCATAGGGTGGGAACCCTATATTTTCGAAAAAGTAAAAAATGAACAACACTCTATTAATGAGTCGTCATTATTTATAATGAACTTTAAACATCTTCATTCATACACTGAAGTTACTTGAACGTGACCTCCTGCAGAGATAAGGTTTATGCATTTCAGAGAAATATTAATGATTTCGCACCGATCGGATTATAATTAGGAAGTCGAGACCTTTCTGTGTGATCTGGAGTACCAAACTAAGTCCGAGGTGTAGACATATTACAGCACAGTCGCAAGCTTCACCCGTCGTGCTTCATACTCGACAGAGCGAGACACACATACCCGGACACCACCAAAGGCTGGGGTCTCTTAGAACAATTGAATCGCTTTTAATTCAATTGTTAATTTGACGGAAAAATATAATGTTTGATACCTAGTATCATAGTTTTCTAGACATCATTAAATACTTTTCTGAAAAGCGGCAACGATTCTTTCATCTGGTACGACATCTGTCAGCAGTAAAGATAGCCCCACAATATTTCTTATATGACGAATAATAGAACAATGAAGACAGAATGCCGATCTAACCGGCTTCTTGTGTCTTCGCGGAGTCTTCAATACTAAATTCAGATAAGATAATCTAGGAATTGAACCAACTAGTCTATCCAATCCCTTAGATCCATCGAATCCAGGGAAAACAGAATGAAAATGCTGTCATGCAGCTGCTTCAAATGCAGGTTACAGAATTCCGTACCGACCGGATTAGACTGAGGAAGTCGAGACCTTTTTGTGTAAATTGCAGACCCTTTTCAAACGCGTTGAAAGCAACATGCATTGCTCTTCTTAAAAAATCATAAAAGGTGGTCTTGCAAATCAGAATATTCAATTCATTGTTAAGCAAAGCATTGAACTGACATTCAGTAAATGTAAAATTCTGAAATAAGAAAACGCTTGTCAGCACCATTTTCAAACTCGTTAAAGACAACATGCATCCTGAAATTTCAAAATCTTGCCAATCAGAATATTAAATTCATGATTAGGAAGCTTCAGAGTATTTAGTACCGACTTTTAGAACCTTAAATAATCTGAAAAAATGCCTGTGAGCCCCTCAAACCTTTTTAGAAGCCAGACCAAATAAAACCATTGACTAAAAAAATCTAAACAGTAAAGATATATATATATAAGGTCTATCTATTCATACCCGAAATATTTTAAGAGGGACATCTGTGGGGGGTAAAGAAGCCATAGAAATGAAAAATATATTTTTTTGGAATTCTTTTTTTATAACAAATTAATAAAATTGTAATATTGCTTGAGACGTTTTGCATAAAACCTTTACTCCCGATTGTATGAGGTATGAATGACCCGCCGGGACACGCCCCCGACGCCGCGGCGGCGCGGGCGCGGGCTCGCTCACTCAGTCAGTCGTCGGGCAGTGCCCAGCACAGATATGGATATACCTAGATAACGCAAGTATCACGATCTGTATGAAAACCAAGCGTGCCATTTTTTAATACCTATTATGACGTCACAAGCACTATTTAGTGATGAGAAAATCAAATCGATTCAAAGACGCCGCCCGCGCACGGCGCCCCCTCGCCCCGCCCCCCGTCTTGCACCCGCGCTTACCCAGCCAGCAGCACGTTGAAAGTCTTTGTAGTAGAGGTTGCGTGCTCGAGCGCCTGCGTTCCATCGGCGTTTTTGGATAACTTTGCCATAATTTCAAGTTTACTATTATAACCACTTAATATTTGATCGAAACACCTTATATTTAAATATAAGATGTTTTTATCGAATTATTTTAATTCTAGTGTTTACAAAAAGCAACGAGATTCTACCCTTTTTCGTTTCTTTCTATCTCTCAAAGATTTGCTGGGTGAAAACTCAATTTTGAATATAGTTCGCCTTTGTATATACCATTTCTCAATTACTATACAAATATACGAATACTATTTAATGAGTAATTTTGTACAAAACTAAAAAAAACACGAAATGTTACGATTATTTATTAAAATTGTCTACATAATAAGTACTTATATAATTCAAAATCATTCCTCTGTTTTCGAAATCGATTCTCGAGAATCGATTTGTGTTGCATATGATGAACAGCACTAATCGCTAAAATTGTCAGAAAATGATAAAAGTCCCTGTACTACAAAACTGAAGCGATATACGATAGTATCGCTTATTTCGATATTCATCACTTGTTAAAACAAAACGTCTCATCAACCGCTCCAAGTAAAATCCCGCAATGTAATACGAATGTTTAGTTTTTCTCAAATTTGGAATTACCAGGTATTACTGAGGGTCTCAGGTTTAAAATAATTGATTTTTAAATTAACTACGCATAATATTAATCACAAAATGATTTACCGGTGGAAGGAAACGTTTACTTTATTATTTCTCCTCGCATTTGTACAGTTTTTACAATTAATAACAGCCCAATTCACCATTTTAGTATTTTTAACTGACATCCGACTAGCGCCATACACCGATGCAGACTGAGCGCGAAAATGGCCACTTACGATTTTTGTACGTAAGCTAGGCACGCGAAGTAGTTGCTCTTGCGTTATCTAGGTATATCCATATCTGTGGTGCCCAGCAAGGTTGCGTTCGCAAGTCGTGTCTTCAGAAGGCGCACGACAGCGCATGCACGACTAAAATGACAGTCTTATTCCCCTCAGTGTCTGTGGTGCAGGACAGCCGCACGCAAACCATGTCCTCACGTTGTGTTTACATTGGACTTGGACCTACCAATATCACTAGTGAACTGTGACTGTGAATGTAAGAAAATAGGTAGCTCTGCCTTCTGTTTATCTCTCCGAGGAATACAAGCGTGAAGGTGTTAACAATAAACCAATCTAGATAGACTACGTAACTCGATCTAGTCTAATTTGAATAGCTTATCGCTTACGTATTAACGAATATGAATTAAAATTACGTAAACCACCTAAGTAGGTATAAACTTACACCAATACACTTATTTTTAATTCCATCCTTAACATTTTACGAAGTTGAACCTAGGTACGATTTAAACAAATCCTAATCTACAGTACCTACACCACAGAATAGGCAATAGTTAAACAGCTGATGGGTGCGACTCGAATTCGTACAAGTTAATGACCTCTGCGAGGTAACACGAAAGGACGACGTTGAAATTGTGAAATTGTCTCGTTACCTACTCTTTTATCATTTTTGACCGTGTGTGTGTGTGTATGCGTGTGATCAAGCCGCGCGCCGTGCTATGGCGTCACCATGTCGCCGCCCACTTCATTGACAGAATACTACGAAAAAAACTAGCGTAATGGATGTAAAATAAAAAGGAGTCAGTATTTTTTATGTGTGTCAAGTAATTTAAAATTATTTAATATGAAAAAAAATATGGTTAGATAAAAATAAAAAAATCGTTTCTATGGTTTCTTTACCACTTATAGATGCATGGTTTAAAATATTTCGAGTATGAATAGATGGACCTTATATATCCATGACTCAAACGATAAGTTCATTACTCTGCAGGGAACTCTTTATGCTTTCGCACCGACAGGATTTATATTGAGAAAGTCGAGACCACTCTGTGTGGTTAAGAGCTGAGCAAAGTCACAAGCAACTGTCTACTGTCTTACAGTTCCACGAAGCCAGTCTCTGCTCATTATCTTTATTCATAAATGAGATAAGATGTCATAATATTGACTGAACTAAGACCTTTCTGTGTGATCTGGAGTACCACATACAAACCAAGTCCGAGGTAGTATACCTAATGAATTTCAGAACTGTCACAAGCTTCAACCGTCGTGCATACTCGGAACCATGAAACAGAATAAGTTAATAATGAGGAATTATTAACTTAATTATTGCAATGATACAAAGCTTTAATAAGCTGCATATCTGCAAGAGCTCTTATTAGAAAAATAACGTGAGTCCTGGTACTATCGCAAGCTTCACCCATTGAGCTCCATACTCAACCGGACGAGAGTAAAAGGTCTGGTAATTGAAATAGAAATAAAATACAAATGATATGGATTCATTCTAGTATACCAAGTGACACATCGATAAGGTTTATGCGGTTATTCCTCCTGCTGTGATAAAGTTTATGCATTTCAGAGAAATGTTAATGATTTCGCACCGATCGGATTATAATTAGGAAGTCGAGACCTTTCTGTGTGATCTGGAGTACCAAACTAAGTCCGAGGTGTAGACATATTTCAGCACAGTCGCAAGCTCCACCCGTCGTGCTTCATACTCGACAGACCGAGACACACACGCCCGGACACGACCGAAGGCTGGGCTTAGAACAATTGAATCCCTTTTAATTCAATCGTTAATTTGACGGAAAAATACAATGTTTGATATCTCGTATCATAGTTTTCTAGACTTAATTAAATACTTTTCTGAAAAGCGGCAACGATTCTTTCGTCTGGTACGACATCTGTCAACAGTAACAGATACCCCCACAACATTTCTTATATGACGAATAATAGAACCATGAAGGCGGAATGCCGCTCTAGTCTGCTTCTTGTGTCTTCACGGAGTCTTCAATACTAAGTTCAGACCAGATAATAGGCAAATTGAACCATTTAGTTATGGTACCAGCTGATAGATAATGCTGAACCTCAACTTCAGGGAACAAAAATTAGAGAAAAAGAGTAAGAATGCTGTCATGCAGCTGCTTCAAATGCAGGTTATGGAATTCCGTGCCGAACGGGTTAGATGGAAGAAATCGATACCTTTTTGCGTGAGCTGAAGACCCTTTCCAAACCCGTTGAAAGCAACATGCATCGCTATTCTTAAAATTTCACAAAGCACAGATTTGCAAACCATAGTTATGGACGGTTACGGAGGGATTATGTAGTGAGAAAGGTTTTGGACATGAATGTGGATGGATATAGAGGAAGGGGACGACCGAAGAAACTATGGATGGATTGTGTGAAGGTTGATATGATTAGAATGAATGTTACTAGCGAGATGACGGCAGATAGAAGAGTATGGAAAAAGAAAACATGCTGCGCCGACCCCAAATAAAATTGGGATAAGGGCAGGAGGATGATGAGTTATGGACCGTCAGAGCATTGACCCGAATTTTCGTAAATTGAAAATTCAATGTTTCAAATTCCTGTGAGATCTTTAAACGTTTCTGTTCCTGTTCTCAGTAGTCCCCAAAATAAAGAAAACATGACAATTTCCATTGGGCAAATGGGCGGCAAAAGAAAACGAGTATATCGAGAAAATCGAAAACCTCTCTGTGAGGCGTAAAGCTCATGGCACCTCCACATGGATGTTTCAAGAATAAAATCGAACATACTCACCACACTGTCGCAAGCTTTTCCCGTCGAACTCCACACTGGTTTTAAGGTGTCTCATACGCCTCTCTCTCCAATCCGTCAAACAACGTTCCATCTAACTACTGTCAAAACGTAGTAATGTTAATGAAACAAATGTCAGGTAAAATGATTCCCCTCAGCCTAGATTACAAAGCCCATTTAACACAGATATAAAACATTGTTTGTATCATGCCATACAGCGAACGACATCGAGGGAAAATACGACTACGGAATAATCGAGAAAGTCGAGACCACTCTGTGTGGTAAGAGCTGAGCAAAGTCACAAGCAACTGTCTACTGCCTTACAGCTCCACGAAGGACAGCCAGTCTCTGCTCATTATCTTTATTTATAAAGACCATCTTTTTGGGAAACGGTTGAACTAAAATCTTCAGCACATCAAATTAAGCGAACACATTCATTCCACTGTCGCAAGCTTTTACGTGAAGCCCCATACTCGTTTAATGCAGAGTCATGTGACTATCATAATTGAAAAAAATCGATTGATATCAGCACTGTCGCAAGCCTCTCCCGCCGAGCCCCTTACTTAATAGGACGGGGCTCACTCGGGCCCATTAGTTATGGAAGTTCCAACAGCAACACAAGCTGGGTCTTTGTGTACACACTCTACGAATACAGGATATGGAATTCCGCACCGATATCATAATATTAACTGATCTAAGACCTTTCTGTGAGATCTGGAGTACCACTAACAAACCAAGTCCGAGGTAGTATACCTAATGAACTTCAGAACTGTCACATGCTTCAACCGTCGTGCATACTGGAACCATGAAACAGAATAAGTTAATAATGAGGAATTATTACCTTAATTATTGCAATGATACAAAGCTTTAATAAGCTGCATATCTGCAAGAGCTCTTATTAGAAAAATCACGTGAGTCATGATACTATCGCAAGCTTCACCCATTGAGCTCCATACTCAACCGGACGAGAGTAAAAGGTCTGGTAATTGAAATAGAAAACAAATACAAATGATATGGATTCATTCTAGTACCTATACCAAGTGACACATCGATAAGGTTTATGCGGTTGCTCCTCCTGCTGCGATAAGGTTTATGCATTTCAGAGAAATGTTAATGATTTCGCACCGATCGGATTATAATTAGGAAGTCGAGACCTTTATGTGTGATCTGGAGTACCAAACTAAGTCCGAGGTGTAGACATATTTCAGCACAGTCGCAAGCTCCACCCGTCGAGCTTCATACTCGACAGACCGAGACACACACGCCCGGACACGACCGAAGGCTGAGCTTAGAACAATTGAATCACTTTTAATTCAATCATTTATTTGACGGAAAAATATAACAATAACTAGTATCACAGTAGTCTAGACATAATCAAATATTTTTCTGAAAAGAGGCAACAATTTTTTGTCTGGTACAGTCAGCGTCTAATAGATAGTGACACTCAGGGTATTCAAATAAATAGACGCAACCATATTAACCATATAACCATATGTGTTCCATATTTTTGAAAACTTAGAATGCTTGGATACCATTGGCGCGATGACTGTTACCATATTTATGGCGGTTTGATTGAACCTATCTATATGACGTTTTAAACGTCTCGACCTTTTGAGCGACTAAATTGTTGACAACATTATGGAAACTTTGTTTGTACCGATATCGGGTGCAAGGGGCTCCGCCAACATCTCAGGTGCCCAAGTCAACCTCTGCCTGCACGTGGCGCACCTGCTGACTAACAGAAGAGGCTCTGACGCTCGCTACTCCTCTGGGGTCCGCCCTGGGGGTTCGGGGGTCAGACGGCAGTCGCCCCGGTAATTAGCAAAGTAGCCAATCGTGATGGAAAGCACAAGAAAAAGATTCAGGAAAAGGGCTAGGGCGTCGCCGCAAAACGACGCGCAGGGGGAGCGCCCTACCCCTGTGACAAGTGGGCAAGGGCTACCGGGCCCGGGGCGAGCCCGGCTAATGACGCTAGCCCCAACTAAGATCCGCTTTGCAACCTGGAACGTGGGCACGCTGACCGGACGCTCCGCAGAGCTTGCGGCCATACTCGCCGGGCGTGGCGTGGCTGTGGCGTTCCTGCAGGAGACACGGTGGAAGGCCAACAGGAGCCGGAACATAGGGCACGGCTACAAGCTGATCTACACAGGCTCACCTGGTGGGGGCAGCGGGGTGGGGGTAGTGCTTGCCGAGCGATTCCACGACAGCGTTTTGGAAGTCAAGCGTATTTGCGACCGACTAATGGTAGTTAGGTTGCTTATTGAGGGGGTGGTAACCCACTTAATAAGTGCCTACGCCCCACAGGTCGGCTGCAGCGATGCGGATAAGGCGCTGTTTTGGGATCGTCTCGGGGGTGTGCTGCGCGTCATTCCGTTGTCCCATGATATCATTCTGGGTGGCGATCTGAACGGTCATGTGGGTGAGGCGCACGGGGTGTATGGTCGTGTTCATGGCGGCTATGGATTCGGCGGAAGTAACGCAGAGGGAGAAACCGTTCTCCGAACCTGCGCCGCCGCCGACCTGGCCGTCGTGAATACGTTTTTCAAGAAGAAACCCGAGCACCTGATCACCTACAAGAGCGGGGGGCGCGCCACTCAGATTGATTATCTACTGACCAGGAGAAGTCATATCAGCCGCGTGGCCAACTGCAAGGTCATACCTGGTGAGTGTCTCACTGCACAACACCGTCTCCTTGTCATGGATCTCCGCGTGATACCTCGTCGCAAACACGCCGAACGTTGCCGCCGTCAAATCAAGTGGTGGCTACTGGATCAAACCAGATACTTGGAATTTGACTCTGCCACTGGGGACATTAGCTCCGACACAGAGGGCAAGTCCGTCCAAGAATGCTGGGATAAGATCCAGACAGCGATCACTAAGACGGGAAAGCAAGTTCTCGGCGTGGCGAAAGGAGGTCGCAAAATTGACAAGGAGACCTGGTGGTGGGACGCCACAGTCCAGAGGTCATTACGGGAGAAGAAAACCCTCTTCAAGACGTGGCAAGCGTCCAGGTCACCTGAAGACCGCACGTCGTACAAGGCAGCGAAAAGAGCGGCCAAGAAAGCTGTAGCCAGAGCCAGGCGTGAACACTTGCAGCCACTGTATTCCAAGCTGGACACGCCTGAGGGGCACAAGCTCATTTACAAATTGGCACGCTCTAGGGTCAAGGCGGCGCAGGACATCTCGCGCTGCCGTTGCGTGAACGGAGCTGATGGCGAGCTCTTGTACGACGAAAAAGCGGTAAAGGAGAGATGGCGCTCTTACTTCCACGTTTTGCTTAACACCCAACACTGTGAGGTGCATCCTCCCGAATTACCTCCAAACCTAGGACTCGTGCCACCGATTATGCCTGACGAGATACTCGCATCTCTTCGCCACATGGAGAATCGGAAAGCTGTTGGTCCGGACGAGGTGCCAATCGAAGCGTGGAAAGCGCTGGGGGCTCGTGGTGTGTGCATCTTAACCAACCTTTACAACCGAATCCTGGCCGACCGAAAAATGCCCGACCAGTGGCGGCTTAGTATTATCACGCCGGTCCACAAGGGTAAAGGGTCCGTTCAGGATTGCGGTAACTACCGCGGCATAAAGGTGATGTCACACACCATGAAGCTCTTTGAGCGCATAATTGACACCAGGATCCGACAGGAGTGTACAGTGTCGGACTGCCAGTACGGTTTCCAGCCAGGATGCGGTACCATGGACCCCATTTTCGCCCTAAGGATCCTCATGGAGAAACACAGGGAAAGGAACATGCCTCTGCACTTCCTTTTTCTGGATTTGCAGAAAGCCTTTGACTGTGTTCCCCGTGAGATAATCTGGTGGGCGCTGAGGTCGAAGATGGTGCCCGAGACCTACGTGGAAATCGTACGTGACATGTACCTCAATTCCGATTCAATAGTTAGGACCGCTGTTGGCGACACCACGCCCTTCCCTATTACGGTTGGCGTGCACCAGGGTTCGGTCCTAAGCCCCTATCTCTTCAGTGTGATATTAGACGAGTTGTCAGCCAGCGCACAGCAATTACCGCAGCCTTGGCTGCTCATGTACGCTGATGATATCGCTCTGGTGGATGGGGACAAGGGACGGCTTACCCGACGCGTGCGTGCATGGAAGGAGTCGCTTGAGAACGGCGGTCTGAAGCTTAATGTGGCGAAGACGGAGTATATGGCCTGCAATAGCACAGATCCGACGTCTGTCCGTATAGGCGACGACACCGTCGAGCGTACGGACCACTTCAGGTACCTCGGATCTGTGCTTGATGCGTCCGGAAACATCGATCGTGACATCAACGCCCGTATTTCAGCGGCTTGGGCGAAATGGCGCGAGGTAACGGGAGTCATTTGTGACCCTAAAATGCCGGTCAAGCTAAAAGGACAGGTCTATAAGACCATCATTAGACCGGTCCTTACGTACGGCAGTGAGGCGTGGCCGTTGCTGGAGCGACACCGGCAGTTGCTGCATGTCACGGAGATGAATATGTTGCGGTGGATGTGTGGCGTTACACGAAACGACCGTGTTCGGAACGCACACATCCGCGGCAGCCTCCATGTCCGTGACATAGCTGACAAGCTGCAGGAAAGTCGCCTTCGGTGGTATGGCCACGTCTTACGACGCCCGGCAGGATACGTGGGAAATAAATGCCTCAACATGACGTTGCCTGGCGCCAGAAGTAGGGGACGGCCCAAGAAACGCTGGCTTGATGTCGTGCAGGATGATATGCGTGCCAACGGACTAACTAAACAGGATGCCGAAGACCGTGCAAAGTGGAAAAGAATAAGTAGGAAAGCGGACCCTGGGTTCTCCCGCGCTAGGCGGGACGAGCAACCGGGAGACACGCTAGGTTGATGATGATGTTTGTACCGATATCATTGACTTTTGGTTGCGTCTATTTATTTGAATACCCTGAGTGTCACTATCTATTAGACGCTGACTGTACAACATCTGTCGACAGTAACAGATACCGCCACAACATTTCTTATATGAAGATAATAGAACCATGAACGCAGAATGCCGATCTAGTCTGCTTCTTGTGTCTTCACGGAGTCTTCAATACTAAGTCCAGACCAGATAATTAGCAAATTGCACCATTTAGTTATGGTAGCAGCTGATAATGCAGAACCTCGACTTCAGGGAACAAAAATCAGAGAAAAAGAGTACAAATGCTGTCAAGCAGCTGCTCCAAATGCAGGTTATGGAATTCCGTACCGAACGGGTTAGATTGAGGAAGTCGAGACCTTTTTGTGTAAACTGCAGACCCTTTTCAAACCCGTTGAAAACAACATGCATTGCTCTTCTTAAAAAATCATAAAAGGTGGTCTTGCAAATCAGAATATTCAATTCATTGATAAGCAAAGCATTGAACTGACATTCAGTAAATGTAAAATTCTGAAATAAGAAAACGCTTGTCAGCACCATTTTCAAACTCGTTAAAGACAACATGCATCCTGAAATTTCAAAATCTTGCCAATCAGAATATTAAATTCATGATTAGAAAGCTTCAGAGTATTAGTACCGACTTTTAGAACATTAAATAATCAGAATAAATGCCTGTGAGCCCCTCAAACCTTTTTAGAAGCCAGACCAAATAAAACTATTGACTAAAAAAATCGAAACAGTCAAGATTTATATCCATGACTCAAACGATAAGTTCATTACTCTGCAGGGAACTCCTTATGCTTTCGCACCGACAGGATTTATATTGAGAAAGTCGAGACCACTCTGTGTGGTTAAGAGCTGAGCAAAGTCACAAGCAACTGTCTACTGTCTTACAGTTCCACGAAGCCAGTCTCTGCTCATTATCTTTATTCATAAAGACCATCTTTTTGTGAAACAGTTAAAGTTGAATCTTTTGCCAGCATTTAAATTTAGGCGGACACACTCATTCCACTGTCGCAAGCTTTTACGTCAAGCTCCACACTCGTTTAATGCAGAGTCATGTGGCTATCATAACTGAAAAAAAACGATAGAGATCAGCACTGTCGCAAGCTTCTCCCGCCGAGCCCCTTAATTAATAGGACGGGGCTCACTCGAGCCCATTAGTTATGGAAGTTCCAACAGCAACACAAGCTGGGTCTTTGTGTACACACTCTACGAATACAGGATATGGAATTCCGCACCGATATCATAATATTAACAGAACTAAGACCTTTCTGTGTGATCTGGAGTACCACTTACAAACCAAGTCTGAGGTAGTATACCTAATGAATTTTAAGAACTGTCATAAGCTGCATCCCATCGTACATGCTCGAAAAAGTAAATGAACAACACTCTATTAATGAGTCGTCATTATTTATAATGAACTTTAAACATCTTCATTCATACACTGAAGTTACTTGAACGTGACCTCCTGCAGCGATAAGGTTTATGCATTTCAGAATTCATTCCACTGAAAGTTACATGAACATGTTATCTGACCTACTGCAACGATAAGATTCATGCATTTCAGGAAAATGTTAATGCTTTCGCACCGATCGGATTATAATTAGGAAGTCGAGTCGTCTTTCTGTGTGATCTGGAGTACCAAACTAAGTCCGAGGTGTAGACATATTACAGCACAGTCGCAAGCTTCACCCGTCGAGCTCCATACTCGACAGAACGAGACACACACGCCCGCACAACACCGAAGGCTGGGGTCTCTTAGAACAATTGAATCGCTTTTAATTCAATTGTTAATTTGACGGAAAAATATAATGTTTGATACCTAGTATCATAGTTTTCTAGACATAATTAAATACTTTTCTGAAAAGCGGCAACGATTCTTTCGTCTGGTACGACATCTGTCAACAGTAATACCGCCACAACATTTCTTATATGACGAATAATAGAACCATGAAGGCGGAATGCCGCTCTAGTCTGCTTCTTGTGTCTTCACGGAGTCTTCAATACTAAGTTCAGACCAGATAATAGGCAAATTGAACCATTTAGTTATGGTACCAGCTGATAGATAATGCTGAACCTCAACTTCAGGGAACAAAAATTAGAGAAAAAGAGTAAGAATGCTGTCATGCAGCTGCTTCAAATGCAGGTTATGGAATTCCGTGCCGAACGGTAACCCGTTCGGCACGGAATTGACGGCGGAAGAAATCGATACCTTTTTGCGTGAGCTGAATATTCAATTCACAGTTAGGAAGCGCCAGAGCATTGAACCGATATTTAGTAAATGAAAAATTTCACAATTATAAATGCCTGTTAAACCGCTAAGTATCTTGCATGTCAAGATCTACATGTAAACGAGGAAACAAGCGGGAAAACGATACAATTTAAAATTTTCGCGTATATGTAACACTGTCGCAAGCTTCACCCGTCGAGCTCCATACTTGCCGGGACGAGACTCACTCACGCTCAGACAGATAAACCTCTGATCAAACAGGGCAACTTACGAAAGGTAGCCTCTGTTACAAGACTCTGTAAACAGGGAAATGCCGGACTAATACATGGATTCATATGGGCATACCAAGTATCCTGGAATACCGTGACATCAATACTGTCTTTCAGATGCTAGAAAAATGCAGTAAATTTACGGGTTTAACTCCGTCAATGAATGAACGGCAATATATTACAAAATTTAGAAGCAATAATTATGAGCTTCAAAGATACCTCAATGGTATTTTTTTGCTTTTTTGGCGTATCTCAAAATGCCTTTTGACTTTTTGATTTTAACTTTTGACGGTTACGGACCATTTCGAGGCAGTACACACCTATTTCACACTTATGCACTGTCGCTTCTCCCGCCGAGCCACTTACTTAAATGGGCAGGTCACACATGTATGGCCCCATTAAATATGGAAATCTCAGTAACAACACGGGAAGAAGACACAAAACACATGCTATTCAAATGTAGAATATGAAATTCCGCACTGAACGGATCACATTGAAGAAGTAGAGACCTTTCTGTGTGATCTGGAGTATGTACCACATACAAACCAAGTCCGATGTAATATACCAAATGAATTTCAGTACTGTCACAAGCTTCACCCATCGTGCATCATAATACTCAAACGCATGAAACATGAACAACACGATAATTGATGAAACGAATGCCAGATAATGAGCTCTATTAATGAGCCGTTCATTATTTATAATTAACTTTAAACACCTTCAGTCATACCACTGAAAGTTACATGAACATGTTACCTGACCTGATGAAACCATAGATCAAATGGTTATGAAATAATACATCTACTTCTGAAACGATAAGTTCATTACTCTGCAGGGAACTGCTTATGCTTTCCCACCGACCGGATTATATAGAGAAAGTCGAGACCACTCTTTTTGGTTAAGAGCTGAGCAAGTCACAAGCAACTGTCTAGTACCTTACAGTTCCACGAAGGACAGCCAGTCTCTGCTAACTATGTTTATTTATAAAGATCGTCTTTTTGTGAAACGGTTGAAGTAAAAATCTTTAGCCATCATATCAAATTAAGCGACATACTCTTCAAGAACGAGACACACATGCCCGGACACCAACGAAGGCTGGGCTGTTTTAGAACAATTGAATCACTTTAATTTCAAATAATAGAATTAAAAGCGATTTCATCTTATCGTTTATTTTATAATTAGGAGGATACATTCATTGCACTGTCGCAAGCTTCACCCGTCGTGCTCTATACTCGACAGAGCGAGACACACACGCCCGGACACCACCAAAGGCTGGTATCTCTTAGAACAATTGAATCGCTTTTAATTTAGTCGTTAATTTGATGGAAAATTTAACAAGTTACTAGTATCATAGTTATCTAGCATAGAGAAATAGTCTTTGTTATCTAGACATCATTAAATACTTTTCTGAAAAGCGGCAACGATTCTTTCGTCTGGTACGACATCTGTCAACCTCAACAGTAACAGATACCGCCACAACATTTCTTATATGACAAATAATAGAACAATGAAGACAGAATGCCGGTCATATACTCTGTGTGCTGGTCTAGCTGGCTTCTTGTGTCTTCGCGGAGTCTTCAATACTAAGTTCAGACAAGATAATCAAGGAATTGAACCAACTATCCAGTCCTTTACAAATAATAATAAATATCTTTGGACAATTTCACACAGCGCCATCTAGCCCAAAAAAAGTAAGCAAATTGTACAGTGCAAGCACAGCACAGTTTTGTATCAATAAGTCAGCATTTTACCTGCGCTGGGCCGGTGAATTCAGTACACGAATAGCATTCATACCGCGTGCACTCATCTATCATACAATAATACTTTTATCAATAAATCAATCAAAGTTATCAGTGTATCAATTAGCAACAACCCAAGGTGTAAGGTCCCAAACCATACATCTTAATGGTCCTTCGAGCAATACTTCGAGAATCAAGCCCGATTGCTGCAATATCGCCAAAGCAGGTGCTTTGCTTATCTTTTCGTGGTTGCGAATCGGTTCAGCCGGCCTCCCACAAGCGGGTCTCACTGGTTGGATTGAGAAGGCGCTAATACCGCGGAGAGTTAGCAAGAGCATTTTCTGTGGAATAGCGGTCAGGAACATCATCAAGAAACTTATCAATCATGAGTTCTACGATGGAGAACTTGTTAGAAAATCAAGATCAAATCAAGCAAGCTATGGAGCAGCTATTAAGGAACTTCAAGAAAGATTCTGCAGAACGTAAGACTCCATCCAATATCAAGAAACGACTGCAAATTCTAGATAGTTATTGGTCTGAGTTCCAGTCTAATCATTTGAAATTATGTGAAGGCGAAACTCGCAGTGCCAGTTATTTCACCAATAATTTCTATCAAAAAACGAAGCTCTTTTACACGGAAGCACGGGACACTATGGAACGTTACGAGTCGAAAATTCCTAGTGAAGGTGTGAAAATTACATCAATTGAAGTATCAGCATCTGGTAAGCACGAACAAGAAACTTCAAATACTTCATCAGTTGACCCCGATCAAGCAAACAGTAATTCTTGTAATAGTAAGTCTACATCTCTGTGGAAAACTATTTCTCAAGGAAACGCGAGTAAACTGGAAGAAATGCTGCGTAAGCAAAAAAGCAATTTCAAAGCGTTGTCGCGTACAATCAAGAGCGTGGAATTAGAGAACATTTCTGAAAAATGGGAACTCGAAGATCTACTGCGGAATGTACAAAAAAGGTGGTCAAATATAGACTCGTTGCACTGGGAAATTGACAGTGAGCTGTACGAGGAAGATGAAGATTATGAGCAAACATACAACAGATATGAACAATTATACAATGACATGAAAAAGTCAATCAATATCAAGATGGGCTCCATTTCACATCGTGAAAATTGTACCCCCAAAATTGACATTCCTATCTTCAATGGAAACTACCTGAAGTGGACATCATTCAAAGATCTATTTAAAGAAACGATCCACAACAACAAGTCAATTTCGAGTGCTCAGAAGATGCAGTTTTTGAAGAGCAAGCTAAAAGGTGAAGCGGAAAAGCTAGTCCAACACTTAAATATCAGTACGGAAAATTATCAACTATGCTGGGATATCTTGCATCATAGATACAACAACGAAAAGCTCATCTTTAGCTCGCATATTAACGCACTTCTAGCAATACCTACAATGCAGAATCAAGCAGATTATCAAATCAAGAGGATGTTCGATACTACCAACGAATGTCTTAACGCCATAAAAAATCTCGGTGTCAACATATCAAACTGGGACCCACTTATTGTGCACCTGCTGGCTCTAAAAATGGACAGCGAGACGCATGGGGAATATATTCAATCGCTAACCGATCCCAGAGCACTACCGACACTCGACGAATTCCTTAGATTCCTGGAAAACAAATACACCGCCCTTGAATCATCTCGGCGAAAGCAGTATACTCCAAAATCAAAGCAAGAGACATTCAACAAAAAAGAATCGGAACATCAGCCCAACAAACAAAGCAAGCATAATCAGCACAATAATAAGAACGATGGAGGCAAACCGTTTTTCCGCAATTCAACATTTAAAAGTTTTGCAACGAACAAACCAAATTGTCCACTCTGCAATGACAACCACGGACTTTTCCGTTGCAAAACATTTTTAGAATCTAGGCCAGAGGCCAAGAGAGATATTGTGAAACAATTAAACCTATGTAAAAATTGTCTCCATGATCACAAAGACAAGCCATGCTACTCGGAAACAAAATGCAGAGTTTGTCAGGAAAAGCATAACACATTGTTACTACCGGTAGCACAACAAACCCAACTTGGGTGGATGTTAAGCGGAAACGTCAAATCATATCACTGCAACGTCGTGATGAACAACATTGAGGACATACAAAGGTTTTGGGCCATTGAAGACATAGCAGATGGCAATATCAACATGTCCAAAGAAGATTATCAGTGCATTCAGCAGTATCAAACTGAAACTTTGCGACGCGAGGATGGCAGATATGTTGTAAGACTACCGTTAAAGCCAGACATAAAGGAAAACTTGGGAGAATCAAAACCCAAGGCTGTAGCACAATTTTATCAATTGGAGAAAAAGTTTGGAAAAAACCCAAAGATTGCGGAAGATTACAAAACTTTTATCGATGAATACATCAGACTAGGTCACATGCGCGAGTGCAGGAATAAAAAACAGCCAGATTGCATTTTACCTCACCTATGTGTATTGAGGCCCGAATCAACAACAACAGCACTACGTGTGGTGTTTAACGCGTCAGCAAAAACATCGACCGGCTACAGTTTAAATGATTTTATGTACGCTGGCCCAAATCTTCAACAAGACTTATTTTCGTTAATTTTGAGGTGGAGACAACATAGATACGCAATTACAGCGGATATCGAAAAAATGTTCAGACAAATCTACTGTCATGAAGATGACAAAGTACCAGCACATATCAACGAGCAATGGCAGAAGATCAAGAAAGATCTACCAAAAATAGAGCAGATTAATGTACCACGATGGCTACAAACACGGCAAAACGCAGAAATCGAACTTCATGGTTTCTGTGACGCCTCTACAAAAGCGTATGCTTGCGTAATATATTGCAGAATCATCAAACACAACCAAAACAATACAACTCCTGTGACCATATTAGCAGGAAAATCAAGGCTGGTTCCCATCAATAAAGCGATTTCATTGCCAAGATTGGAGCTTAGCGCAGCGCATTTATTATCATTTCTAATGCAAGCAGTTCAAAAAACTCTACAGAACTACAGTATCAAAATATACGGATGGTCGGATTCAACGGCTGTCCTGGGCTGGCTACAAGGAGATCCAAATCGCTGGAAGCCATTTGTGGCAAATAGAGTGAAACAAGTCACTGAAGTAATTCCAACCACGAACTGGCACTATGTGAAGTCAGCTGAAAATCCTGCTGATTGTGCAAGCCGAGGATGTTCAGCAGAACAGCTCAAAGAACATTCACTATGGTGGCATGGACCAGCGTGGTTATCATCATTTGATGAAAATGAACATAAACAACAAAAGTATGTTACGCAAGACGAAATGAAAAAATCAGTACAAACTGGCATTATTCAACAAAATGATGACATAGCTCAAAATATATTAAATAAATGTAGCAATTTCAACAGAGCGACGCGAGTTCTAGCTTGGACTTTGCGCGCAATAACACGCAATAATCAGCACAAACCAAAGTTTTTAACGATCAACGAAATGAAGAAATCAAGAAATCTCATCATTAAGCAAGTACAACATTCGGAATTCAAAGAAGATATCATCAGTCTTCAGAAACACAAACAAGTCAGCGCAAAAAGTGAGCTGTTGAAGTTGAACCCGTTCCTGGATCAAGAAGGCTTGTTGAGAGTCGGCGGGAGGATCTCCAACGCGAACATCCATCAAAATATGAGACATCCACTCATTATACCTAAAAATTCGCATCTCAGCAACTTGCTGATTGACCAAGGACATAACATGACGTATCATGGCGGAGCTAGAATCACGCAAGCTTGGCTTCGCCAGCAGTACTGGATCGTAGGCGGAAACCGAGCAGTCAAGAAGCGCCTTAGAACCTGTATCAAATGCAGACGTCACAACCCAATCAAACAAGAGCAGTTGATGGGAGACTTGCCTGCAGCACGCAGCAATCCATCACGTCCTTTTTATCACTCTGGGGTTGACTACACTGGCTTTGTCTATGTAAAAACAAACAAAGGCAGAGGAGTGAGGACATCAAAAGGCTACATCGCTGTGTTCGTATGCATGGCAACAAAAGCAGTGCATCTGGAACTAGTCTCGGATCTGAGCTCCTCAGCATTCTTATCAGCACTACGCAGAATGTCAGCAAGAAGAGGCGCCCCAAAACATATATACAGCGACAATGGCACAAACTTCGTAGGAGCAAGCAGAATCCTAAACGAAGAATTCATCAACATGCAAAAAGTGTTAGACGTGGAATTTTACGAAGCAATCACCGACATGGAAATCAATTGGCACTTTAACGCTCCATCCTGGCCGAACGCGGGAGGTGTATGGGAAGCAGCTGTAAAGAGCTTAAAGTACCATCTAAAGAGAGTGATTGGCGAACAACGGCTGACGATTGAAGAATATTCAACAGTGTTAGCACAAATCGAAGCATGTTTAAACACACGACCACTGTGCGCTCTAACTGAAGATCCCGAAGATTTAGATTACCTCACGCCATCCCACTTCTTGGCAAGCGGACCAACCTTGACGTTAATCGAAACAGAAAAAGATTTACGTACGAGGTGGCAACTTACCCAAAAAATTGTGAATGATCTGTGGAAAAGATGGAGAGCGGAATATTTAAGTCAATTATCAGTGCGTAGCAAATGGCGGCAATCGCATACAAATCTGAAGATTAACGACATTGTCATCATACACGACGTTCAATTACCATCAGGAAAATGGGCCATGGGAAGAATCACGGAACTACATCCCGGAAAAGATGGAAATGTCCGAGTGGTCACTATTCGCACGAAAAATGGATCACTAAAAAGACCAATAACAAAGCTATCTTTATTGCCCATCAATGAATATCAAACAGAAGAGCAAGAACATCAAAAATCGGCAAGTAACGTAGCAAATCAACGAACACGACAATCCTCATCAAAATTATGCAACTTAATTTATACCATACTCATGATACTTATGGTGATGGTATCTACAGCAAGAAGCGAGTACAAGTTCACAAGCCTGAGCAGTAACCAAAGCATATATTTTGACAAGGTAGCCAATATGCGTTTACAACGCGAAGAATGGAAGCTAATAGTTTATTGCGATATGGCTCCGTATTGGCGAGGAATAGATGTACTCAACAAATATATGAATTACCTTGAAAACATATGCTCATCAGATCAAATAGCACAATGTGACGTAGTCCGACTGCAATTACGTCATGGGTACGATGAACTGGAACATTATAACAGCATTTTACTTGGTCAGCAAATGCACCGATTGCGCCGTCGTAGAGGCCTTATCAATGGTGTAGGCTACGTTGCACGCAGTTTATTCGGAATATTGGATGAAGATTTTGCTGAAAAATATCAAAAAGATATCGACCTTATCAAGAAGGATCAAAAACATCTTGCCTTATTGTGGAAAAACCAGACATCAATCGTGGAAGCAGAATTGAATGTCATCAAACGAGTAGAAATCGCCTTGGAAAAACAACATAAACTCATTAATCAACACATAATCAACTGCAACCTGGGAATAAACAAACTCAAAGAGCAAATTCGAAAGACAGATAGCAGAAGTGACTTTACTTTATCCGCCTTGGTGGCAAACCATATGCTGTCAAACGTGAAAGATATCCAGGAAACGCTGGTGGATACAGTGGCGAATATCTTTTATGAAAAATTCAACTTTCACCTTTTAACACCAACACAGCTGAGGGATGAGCTCAACACTATAACAGGACAACTACCAAAGGAGTTGACCATACCCATAAATAATATTCAAACGGATCTTGCAAAGATATATCATTTACTAAAAGTAAAAGCCAGAACAACCAAGCAATACATGATTTTTGAAGTCAAGATTCCTCTTGTGACGAGAGAAGACTATGAACTCTACAACCTCATACCGATCCCGTTGCAAGTAGCTGAGAGCATGGTCACCATCACACCTATCGCACATCACTTAGCGATAAATATACACAAGGACTCGTTCATCCCGATGTCGGAAGACGATTGGGGAAGATGTACGCCCTACGATCATGACGACTTCATTTGTCCCCTGAAAAAACCTATTTATCAAATGACCTCAGACAACAATCTGTGTGTTAAGGATCAAGTTGCAAATCAATGTCAAACAGAAAGCAAAGAATGCTTAGATCAGTGGACAGAATTAAGCATCGTCAACACATATTTATATTATTGTTGCGGACAATGCACCGTGCGAGTCATATGTGAGGATCATATTACTGCTGAACGACTTAGCAAGGCAGGGGTATTGACACTCGGTGACGGTTGCGTAATCAAAGGTCAAACATTTACGATTTATTCGCACCGAAGCTTAAGCAGCTCAATCTACACAAAAACAGACGTTATGGATATTGAGATTCCATCTATAAATCACATCATCAATCTAACAGTACCAATTGCTGCCGTACTGAACGACACCGAAGAGACTATCAAACGGCAACAAGATTTAGAATTCATCAGTCTCGCTATCAAGAATGCCAGAGCGAAAGAAGTTGACGTATTGACGGATCAAGTATCATCCCACGACGTCCACCACTACGTCGCCATATACACTGTAGTGGCAGTGGTCATAATCATTGTCCTTTCCTACGTGTGGCGACAGCTGCGAGCCCGCAGGGACACGGTTCAACAAGATTGTCAGGAACCCAACGTGCACTACACGACTGCTGCAAGAAGACCGTCACAGACCATCGCTACTGTCGACAACAGCCATAGCAACATCCGCATAGTTGACAGGGCGTCATCACCACGTTTTGGAAGTCAATACAGATCAATGTAGTGTTATTTGATTAAGTTATTTTATAAGAAATTATGTTCTATCAATTTGTTTTGTTAACTATCACTATCACGAATCATATCACCTATGCACCCTTATCTTCTCCGGGTCTGGAGCATGTACAGTGCAAGCACAGCACAGTTTTGTATCAATAAGTCAGCATTTTACCTGCGCTGGGCCGGTGAATTCAGTACACGAATAGCATTCATACCGCGTGCACTCATCTATCATACAATAATACTTTTATCAATAAATCAATCAAAGTTATCAGTGTATCAATTAGCAACAACCCAAGGTGTAAGGTCCCAAACCATACACAAATAATATGCTTGTGTTATGGGTGCTAGATTAACAGATCCGTCGAATCCAGGGAAAACAGAATAAGAATGCTGTCATGTAGCTGCTTCAAATGCAGAATATCTAATTCCGTATCGACCGGATTAGATTGAGGAAGTCGAGACCTTTTTGCGTGAAATGACGAACCATTTTCAAACTCGTTAAAGACAACATGCATCCTGAAATTTCAGAAATCTTGCCAATCAGAATATTCAATTCATAGTTAGGAAGCTTCATAGCATTAAACCGACTTTTAGTACATTGAAAAATCTGAAAAAAAAATGCCTGTGAGCTCCTCAAACCTTTCTGTTCTTGTTTTCAGAAGCCAGAATAAATAAAACTACTAATCAAAAAAATTGGAACAGTAGAGATCAGCAGTGTCGCAAGCTTCACCCGTCGAGCTCCATACTCGCCGCGCCGATTTTGAGCTCCGAAAAATACCTCAATGGTATCAAAATTCCTTTTGACTTTTTGATTTTGATTCAACTTTTAACGGTTAAGCCACTTATATAAAAGGGCAGGACACACACGCTTGGACCCTTTAACTATGGAAATTTCAGCAACAACACAGACCATCTTTGTGTAAAAGAAGCCCAAGAAAAACTTACGCGAGAACTTTTATACTCGAACATATTCACCGCACTGTCGCAAGCTTCACCCGTCGAGCTTCATACTCGACAGAACGAGACATACACGCCCGCACAACACCGAAGGCTGGGGTCTCTTAGAACAATTGAATCGCTTTTAATTCAATTGTTAATTTGACGGAAAAATATAATGTTTGATACCTAGTATCATAGTTTTCTAGACATAATTAAATACTTTTCTGAAAAGCGGCAACGATTCTTTCGTCTGGTACGACATCTGTCAACAGTAATACCGCCACAACATTTCTTATATGACGAATAATAGAACCATGAAGGCGGAATGCCGCTCTAGTCTGCTTCTTGTGTCTTCACGGAGTCTTCAATACTAAGTTCAGACCAGATAAAAGGCAAATTGAACCATTTAGTTATGGTACCAGCTGATAGATAATGCTGAACCTCAACTTCAGGGAACAAAAATTAGAGAAAAAGAGTAAGAATGCTGTCATGCATCTGCTTCAAATGCAGGTTATGGAATTCCGTGCCGAACGGTAACCCGTTCGGCACGGAATTGACGGCGGAAGAAATCGATACCTTTTTGCGTGAGCTGAATATTCAATTCACAGTTAGGAAGCGCCAGAGCATTGAACCGATATTTAGTAAATGAAAAATTTCACAAATGCCTGTTAAACCGCTAAGTATCTTGCATGTCAAGATCTACATGTAAACGAGGAAACAAGCGGGAAAACGATACAATTTAAAATTTTCGCGTATATGTAACACTGTCGCAAGCTTCACCCGTCGAGCTCCATACTTGCCGGGACGAGACTCACTCACGCTCAGACAGATAAACCTCTGATCAAACAGGGCAACTTACGAAAGGTAGCCTACGTTACAAGACTCTGTAATCAGGGCAATGCCGGACTAATACATGGATTCATATGGGCATACCAAGTATCCTGGAATACCGTGACATCAATACTGTCTTTCAGATGCTAGAAAAATGCAGAAAATTTACGTGTTTAACTCCATCAATGAATGAACGGCAATATATTACAAAATTTAGAAGCAATAATTATGAGCTTCAAAGATACCTCAATGGTATTTTTTTGCTTTTTTGGCGTATCTCAAAATGCCTTTTGACTTTTTGATTTTAACTTTTGACGGTTACGGACCATTTCGAGGCAGTACACACCTATTTCACACTTATGCACTGTCGCTTCTCCCGCCGAGCCACTTACTTAAATGGGCAGGTCACACGTATGGCCCCATTAAATATGGAAATCTCAGTAACAACACGGGAAGAAGACACAAAACACATGCTATTCAAATGTAGAATATGAAATTCCGCACTGAACGGATCACATTGAAGAAGTAGAGACCTTTCTGTGTGATCTGGAGTATGTACCACATACAAACCAAGTCCGATGTAATATACCAAATGAATTTCAGTACTGTCACAAGCTTCACCCATCGTGCATCATAATACTCAAACGCATGAAACATGAACAACACGATAATTGATGAAACGAATGCCAGATAATGAGCTCTATTAATGAGCCGTTCATTATTTATAATTAACTTTAAACACCTTCAGTCATACCACTGAAAGTTACATGAACATGTTACCTGACCTGATGAAACCATAGATCAAATGGTTATGAAATAATACATCTACTTCTGAAACGATAAGTTCATTACTCTGCAGGGAACTGCTTATGCTTTCCCACCGACCGGATTATATAGAGAAAGTCGAGACCACTGTGTTTGGTTAAGAGCTGAGCAAGTCACAAGCAACTGTCTAGTACCTTACAGTTCCACGAAGGACAGCCAGTCTCTGCTAACTATGTTTATTTATAAAGACCGTCTTTTTGTGAACGATTGAAGTAAAAATCTTTAGCCAGCATATCAAATTAAGCGAGATATTCTTCAAGAACTAGACACACATGCCCGGACACCACCGAAGGCTGAGCTGTTTTAGAACAATTGAATCACTTTAATTTCAAATAATAGAATTAAAAGCGATTTCAACTTGTCGTTTATTTTATAATTAGGCGGACACATTCATTGCACTGTCGCAAGCTTCACCCGTCGAGCTCCTATGCTTGAAATGCAGGTTATGTAATTCCGTACCGACCGGTCGAAGTCGAAACGTTTTTGTGTGAAATGAAGAACTATTTTCAAATTCTTTGAAGACAACAAGCATTCTAGAATATTCAATTCATAGAAGAAGCTTCAGAGCATTGAACCGACATTTAGTAAATGTAAAATTTCATCTACATGTGAAACGAGGAAACAGTCGCGGTAACTACGTGCAATAAAAAAGTTACGCGGATATGTTACACTGTCGCAAGCTTCATCCGTTGAGCTCCATACTCGACAGAACGCGCCCTGACACCACGAAAGGCTGGGATGTCCTAAAACAATTGGATCACAAGAATTGAGCTCTATTTTCAAACTCGTTGAAGGCAAATCAGAATATTCAATACATGGTTAAGGAGCTTCAGAGCATCGAAGCCACTTTTGGTACATTGAAAAATCTCAAAAAAATGCTTGTGAGCTCCTCAAACCTTTCTGTACCTGTTTTCAAGAACAACAACAATATAACACATGAAAAAAATTGAAATTGTAGAGATCAGCACTGTCGCAAGCTTCACCCGTCGAGCTCCATACTCGACAGAACGAGACTCACACGCTCAGACAGATAAACCTCTGATAAAACAGGGCAACTTACGAAAGGTAGACTCTGTAAACGGGTAATGCCGGACTAATACGTGGATTCATAAGGATATATCAAGTAATGTAATTGCAATTAATATAATTAGCAATACCAAAAACAAGAATGTGCTTTATACATAGATTAACTGTCGCGAGAAATTTGAAAAGACTTGTGTTTAGCAAATTACAGAGCCTGGAGCAAAAATAATAGTTTTCTTAGCTAACCATAAAGTTTTATGAAGGGCCAGTACAAATATCCAGCTGCTTCGAATACCTCACAAATCTTCTTCCTATCACCAGCCAGATCTAAATGATTTTGTCTGATCATACTATGTGGTATCCTGGAACACCCTGTCATCTAGTCTTAAAGATGCAGAAGATGCTATAAATGTAG
Organism: Pyrrhia umbra; assembly: GCA_963891755.1. Classification (NCBI taxonomy): domain Eukaryota; kingdom Metazoa; phylum Arthropoda; class Insecta; order Lepidoptera; family Noctuidae; genus Pyrrhia; species Pyrrhia umbra. Next base: position 2,611,683 of record OY982944.1, read on the forward strand.
GTTATTGAATTCCTTGCTAACTGTTGAGCACGCAAGACCTTTTTGTCCTCCCCCAGCGACGCCCTAAGCCGAGGCCCGTACCCCACTAGGATGCCCTTAGCGTGTAGTCGCTTAGTTTTGTAATTTAAGCCCAGGCTGGAGGCCCTAAATTCATTTAAGGCACATCACAGGCAAGCCCGGTTATGCATTCGACAACCTTCTAGGTTGACCTGCGAGATGCCATACACAAAAAACAAGACCTTTCCGCGTGACCTGAATGAAGTATCTTAGTTCTTTCATTTCATCATAGCATAATAACTGAATGAAGTATCTTGTTCATTCATTTCATCATAACATAGTACTACATTTGCAAATGATTATGCAAAGTTTTCGCTGCATTCACGCAAAGCGCGCGAAACTCGATCCTTCGCGAAGTTTGTAAATGAATGTCTAACGGCCATTCTTCACATGCGTGCAAACACTCGTTCAATGTAAGTACAAATGTTTTCGCGCTTGTGAGTGACCTGACCGGGGCAATATTTTTATTTTATTTTTTTTATTTTATTATTTTTAAGAAGGCTTACAGACTAATAACAGAATAGGTAACAAAAATAGCTCTTAATTACGTTAAAAGTCTAGGTAGAACTGTCTTTGAGTCCTTCCATTTTTTCCCGATACAGTTTAAGCCTGAAATTATTTAAGTATGACAACTCTTTTGACTTGGGACTGTCTATTGGTAGGTATGCAATTTGCTTGTAGTTTGGAAAAGTTACTAAGTTGTCCTGCTTTCCACTGCCGGGCAAATAGTAGGACTGCCAATACCGAGGAAACACGAGCATTGATCAAGACGCTAAAAACATTTTAACGTGAAAGAGTAACAGACAAACCCACACTTGCATTTATAATACCTATTAGTTCTGTTTTTATTATTTACTAAATCAATGTTATTTCTTGTAATGAAACCAGTCGAAACTGCGTGTGTTTAGAAATCGTTTCAGACTAAGATTTACATTTAATATTAAAAAAGTGTTTTATATGTATGTTAAGAATTTTAAGTCATAGGGACCATTAATATGTTATAATAGTTTGTAATATAAAAATGAATTTCCACTTATAATATTAACATTAGCAACATAAATAAGAATAAATTATTCTCAATATATTATAACAGTTTTTAAAAGTTTCGCGGTTCTTTGTTCACGGTGGAGTGACAACATGGCTGCTATATTTCAACCAATCAGACGCGCCGGGTGCCGCAAGCGAACCTCCACCTTGAATTCACTTGCTACTCTACAATATGTTCTAACTCACTACATTTAGAGTCTTGTTTGCTTTGTGTGTTTCATGGACTCATGATGTTGGTAACGCCAACCTAGCTTTTGTTTTCAACAGCAATTTTGTTTGTTTGACAAATGACAACTTTGACAAGCAATTGAAGCAAGGATAATTTGTGTGTTTGTTTCCGAGCGTTTTTTGTTTTCGTATGAATATTCGAGTTTTTTATTAAAACTGTGATGATTAGTTTAATTAGTAATTAGTGTAAGTGGTGTTGTAACATTTAGAAAACTGTAGAATTAAAAATTGAAATACTTTGACATTATTAAACTTTTACAAAGAAATAGCCGGTTCTGTCAATGCTTCAAAGTTAATATTATGCTACTATAAACAAAAACGCCTAAGAGTGTTTGTTAAAACTTTACGGACTTTTTCCTGGACTTGGCGAATGTTGGGCAAATAATACGTGCAAAAATGGGTACCCACCTACCATAGAAATAGATCGGTAACTTTTTGTTACAATTCTGTGAAACTATTTTCTCAGTCAGACCGTCCCAAAAGACATCAAGCCTAGAAAGAAAAGGCCTATAAAGAATTATTATAATAAACTTCTTTCATCGGATCTGTCATAAGTACTCAAAAAATATGTCCTACAACACCTAAATAAAGTTAAAAATTACACTTGATGGTGTTATTGGCTAAATACTAGTTCACATATTACCTCGCGATTAATATTGACAGGAGAAAAAAATAACACCATGTGTCCACACTCCAGCTCCCAGACTGCTGATCAGGAAATTAAAGATGAGGTACCATATGTTGAACTTGAAGATTCTGAGATGGAAAGCGAAGAAGATGACGCAAATGACAACGAAACTGTAGTTTGGACAGAAGCAGATCAAAGAAATGCGGATGCCATGATTTTAACTATGATTGTGAAATCATACTTTCATGTATCAATAGTAGAAGGGATAGCCTTTAAACGGTTAATGGCGGCAATAAATGATAATTATGTTTTACTAGAACGTAAAGATATAACAAAGAGAATTCTACCGCATATGTACAATCTGTGTTTGGAAGAACAAAAAGCAATTGTACAAGAAGCAGCAACTGTTTGTTTGACAACTGACCGATGGACGTCTGTCAAAATGGAAAATATTATATCAATCACCGGTCATTTCATAAACTCTGAATTTCAATTAAAATCCGTTTTACTTAAATGTTGTGAAGTTTACGATGGTGATAGTGAAGAACTTGCAACAATTTTGAAAGAAACCTGTATGGAATGGGATATCTTCACCAAAATAATTTGGTGTGTCTCCGATAGTTCTGAACCTATCAAACAAGCAGTGAATTCATTAGGCTGGACTCAAAGCAACTGTACAGCATATAAATTGAACCTAATACTACAGAAATCACTAAAATTATCCAAGCGAGTACTAAAAAAAGTGAAGGACATTGTTGGATACTTCCAATCTAGCAGTGAACGTGAAGATATGCTGAATAATTATCAAACTGAAGTTCAGGGTTTGGAGGAACCCATGGAGCTTGTAGATTCAGATACCACTCGTTGGAATTCAACTTATGAAATGATTGAAGTATTTCTAACATTACAGGATAGTATCAGCGCATCAATGAATGAACATGATGATGAATTACCTGATTTAACAAACACAGATTGGAGTAAACTGAAACAGTTACGCAAGCTCTTTAAACCTTTTATGGAAGCAACAAAAGAGTTGGGCGACAACAAATATGTAAGCGCTTCGAAAGTAATACCTATTGTGAATGGCCTAAAAGCTGTTTTAGAAGAAACCTACAAAAATCCAGACTCTTACTCCCATGTGAAGGATGAAGTCAAATGCATAGAGACTGAATTAAACGCACGATTCCAAGGTCTTGAGTGTGAAACTAATCTGGCTATTTCTACCATATTAGATCCTAGGTACAAAATGACAAAGTTTTTAGATCATAATGCTGCAAAGGTTGCCAAAGTAAATTTAGTTTCAGAGGTACAAAATCTTATGATAGCAGACACCAATACGGGTCCGTTGCAGATGGAATCTGAAGAAAGCCAGAAAACTGAGAATGAAGGGGATGTTTTCGAGGAAAGATTACTCAATACCACTGTGAATTTTAGACAACTAGCTCAACAAGAAGTGGATGCGTACATACAAGTTGATTTAGCCAACTGTGATCGTAGTATATGGTGGCAAGCCAACCAACAGAAATTCCCCCATCTGGCCCAATTATTTAAAACGAAATGCAATATAGTGGCAACATCAATACCCGGTGGACAATTGTTTTCTGAAAAAGGCAATGATTTGTGTGAAAATAGATATAAGCTATCAGCAAACAAAGCTGCCAAAATTGTATTTTTGAATGCGAATTTAGAAGATGATGAAATTTTAAAGTTTATGCCTTAAAAATATTGTTATTTTTTATTTAATGTTTACTGTTGTTTCCTAATTTTCATACATTTGTAATTCACCATTCTATGGAACATTGATGTTTAAAAAACAAGTGATAATATTACTTTGAGTGCCATAAAAATAATTGTAGACTGTACCTACTTTGTAAGCGTAATTTTAACAGTTTTTTTATATTGATTTCACTGTACTTATTTTTTTTTATAATTCATATTACAGAGATATTTGTTTTTGTAAAACATATACCTACATAAGTGCATCGTGTGTAGGCAGAATGATTTAAATCGGTTGAATTGATTTTAATTATTTAAAGCTGGTATTCTAGAATGCTATTTAAATTCACATCTTGTCATAAAATTTATACCTGAGTTCTGAAAATTGTAAGATAAATAACAAAAAAGTTATTATCTTATTTTTTTATTGACAATAAATATTGTTTTTTGTAATGTGGTAAAGAAGCCCTTTAATTAGATACCCAACATAGCATAATATGTATATTTTTTTGTCATGACTTACCCTCTAGAGGGCGCCACATTCAATTTAACCAGTGGGCGATAAGATGCTTCCAACTATACCTCAATTGTCCAATTATGTTTAGAAGTTGAAGAAACAGTTAAACATACATACTGGTCAAAGTCACAACCCTCCTTATTGCTTCGCCGTAGTCGGGTAAAGATAGTTCATGTAGCCTTTACTTCAAATAGAAACTTGTGGTTTGACATCAAGTTAGTACAACTAGTTTGGGGTTGACTTAAAACTTATATTGAAGCCATTTGATATGTCAAATTTAATATAGTTCTAGAACATCAGCTCAGTAATATTTCTGTTTTTTATTTGTTATGGCATCTGATTTTTTTAAATTCTAACTATATTATTGTATCTAGTCGATTCAGTTACTTAGATTAATTACAAAGGTACTGTTTATCTGACGTCACAGTTAAATGACCTCACAAATATGTCGTCAGTAATTTGATTTCATTTGCTGGTTATCTGTTGTGTTAGTACAGTGGCGGATCCAGGATTTTGGTGAGGGTAGGTTTTATCAAGCGAAACACTAAAAGAGCACAGAACATTTTATTTTGCTTAACGCATAATAAGTCTTCTTGCTTAGCTTGGGGGGGGGGGATTGAGCCCCTTAGCCCCCCCCCTGGATCCGCCACTGTGTTAGTATATAAATAAGCACTATTTTTTATATTTTAAAGCCTAAATTTGATGGCAATTTCGACTTATTTATAATATTGATTAATTTTGGAATGTTAAATTTGTAAATGTTTAAATTGTTGATAGATAATAAGAAGGTATGTTATTTGTTCTTTCTCTATAAGAAGTGTTATCTGTAGAAGAAATTGTCTAGTAAGAGTGGCGTTGATTGTTACATTTTATGGAAAAGATAGTGGTATTTTTTTTTTTCAGTTTAATTATTTGTAACGAACTAGTTCTAACAATTTTTTGATTTATGCATAGATCATCTAGTTTAAGTTAAGATTTATGTTAAAATGAATACTACCTCTTTTACCATTACCTACTGTTTTTTATTAATGGCAACACCTATAAGTTTCTATTCTCAAAAAAAATACAGTAGATGAGTAGAATATCCAAAAAACACAACTTGTTTACACGCAAATCTTTTATTTCATTAATTTTCTTTTATGAAAATGGACACAAAACCATACTAAAAAATCCCGCTACTATATTTTATATATGCGAAATTTTGTGAGGATGTATGTTCATTATTGTTCATACATAAACAACTGTATGAATAGATTTTGATGAGATTTGGCACAGAAAGTCATCACCAGAATTAAAACGGGATACTTTTTATCTGGGTGTTCCCGCGTTGAAGTAGTTCCCGCGGGATGCAGGAGAAACCGCGGGAAACAGCTAGTTAGGAAATAATAGGTTGGAATTTATAATTATGTAACTAGTGAATAGTGGTGCAAGGTGGCCTAGTGGCTAAGGCACCTGCCTCTCGTGTAGGTTCGAAACCTGGCAGGTACCAGCAGTGGCGACGCAAGACCTAAACTTAATGTGGGCAAGGTACATTTTGCGAGGCCCTCTGATGGTGCAAGAAGAAGAGAATATAATATATATATTTTTACAAAAAAATAGTAGACTTCCAAAAATATTGAAGAGAAAAATAAGTTTTATTTAAACGCTAGTGAACCAATACATCGCTCAGTCGCTCTAGAAGTCGATGTCTCTAAGGTTCCGTGGGCGGTGGCCCACACCGCCCACGCCTTACGCCGCCTCTGAGTACCAGTGTGACTTTTCTCAATTTATATGTATTTTTAACCGACTTCAAAAAAAGGAGGAGGTTATCTAAGTAGGTACCTATACCTTAGACGTCACTAACGGTGAGGAAACCTAGTCTTAAAGTCTGAATTCGCCAATCCGCCTTGAGCATGCGTGGTGGTTGTGATCAATGCTCATGCCGTCTCTGTATTAGAAGAGGTCTGTGCCCAGCAGTGCCCAATATATAGGCAGGTGATGAGTGGTGTAAGCCGGTCATAGATTAATATGCCGTTGGTTAGTAGTAAAAACAGTTAGTAAAAATAAAAACAAAACAAAAAATAAATCAAAATCTTTTTATTTACTTACTAATAACAAAGACTAAGTACTTATTAAATCTCGCACAATACAAAAAAAAATATACTTCGGCGACAGGTTTTATTAAAAAAAAAATGTTAGAATGGCAGGCATGCATAACATAATAAGGAATCTAAATGCAATACTCATAGTATGCAAAAAGTATTTTTTTTTATAGATTTATCAATATTTAATAATAAAAAAAAATGAAATTATACAAAAAAATATATAAAGAAAAGGAAAGCTTAAGACCATTTTCGCTTAACATCTGGTGTGACAGTGGTCAACTCCTACCTATAAACAATTGAAATTAACAAAATTATAATCAATCATTTATCAGTTTGTTTCAATAGAACATGATAAATAGATAAACAAGCCCCAGACGATTTCCATTTATTTAATAATGGCATTAAATTAATAGAATGAGTACCTATAAGATAAAATATCATAAATATGCCAACTGAGTGATGTAGTGGCTGAAAGTTGAACTAACGCTAGCCACCATCTTGAAATGTAATTTTAGTGATACCAGTCAAGGGAAAATTTATAAAATTATGCTGGTTTTTCGCTGTATCCGATTATACTAAATACTAGGTTTTTGCAAACCAAATTAAATACAAATTGTTTTAATTAAACTTCAATGTGCTCACTGCCCGTGAATTGTTTTATGGTTTTTGTACTCAGACAATCTGCATGATGCAGCACAAGCATGATGCAGCAAGTGCAGATGCAGAAAATTCAGGGTGTCCACTATCTGGAAAATCAGGTAAAGTCAGGGAAGCAATAGGTATTAAGGGAAAGTCAGGAATTGTCAGGGAAAAAACATCTTATAAGTCAAGTCAGGGAAAAGAGAGAGTGATAAAATAAAAATATGATTCCTAAGAATTATGTTCCTCATATTCCTTTAAAAAGTTCGCGCTCGCTTCGCTTGCGCTTTGTATATTCTGCCTTCTTAGCTTACTCTTTATGGTTCTTAACTCTAAAAAGAATTTAGATATCTTCTCCTACTTAGTGCACATGGTCTAGACTTTGACTTCAATAGTGCCAAGTATTAATACATTCATAATAATTTGGTTAAAAACGAGAAAATTACATATTTGCCTTAGAGGACGACAATATTGGGTCAGGAAATGTAATAGAGTGATCAGGAAAAGTCTAGGTTTTTTTTGGCATTTCGAGTGGACACCCTGTTAATCAATGGAATATTTTCTGTAAAATTAGTTATATAACAAGTTGAAATTGCTGGGGAGTTTGTTGCGCCACTTCTTCTTCCCAACAAAAACACATAGAAAGTGGTGAAGGGCGGGCATTTTGGGGGCTGTCTTTTGTAAATTTGACGTTGAAAAAGTACTGATTTTCAGCCTAATTTGAATAAATGACTTTTGAATTTTGAAATAATCAAATTACAGTGTCTTTATTATGAGATGTTAAAATAACTCAATTACCAAGAGTACAGAAAGGGAGAAGGAGATCGAGCTAAAGTGCGAATAGCGCCTTTCCTTTTTTCGTAATGGAATTAGAATCACTATAACATCTCATAATACCGCCCGAGACCGACAAGTTCTGCGAGACGTTCGAAAGACTTACCGCTCTTTCGGAACATAAAGGGCTGAGGAAGGATCATGGATGGGTTTTAGTCAGTAAGTCTGACACTCACTTCTGCCCCACCCACGACGGGAGCGGTCATTTGATGATTTCCCATCCGATAAAAAAGACCGATATGTTAGAAATGGACATTTTGTCCAAATTCACAATATAACGAAAATGGTGTTGTCAATAAAATCACATTCAATTGACACAAACTGTAATAGAAAAAAAAAACTTAATCAAATTGATAAAATAAAATTTGTGTGTTACGTTTATTTAAAGATAAACTGCTGGACAGGATTGCATGCAAGCCCGGTTAAGCAGTCGATAACCTTCTAGGTTGACCTGCGAGATGCCAAACAAAAAAAAACAGGAATTCATGTAATTTTTTTGAACAGCTGTATGTTTTTTTTAACCTGCCACCTACACATAATACGCATTTTACTTTGGAATGACTTCAAATACGTACCTATTAAAAAATACACCTAAATAGCTAAGCGTATTAAAGGGAAATTCCCTATATTTTAATTAATGAATTCACTTAAGGATTAATATAAACAAGTTACCTGTTTATAGTCTTAAAGCATGTAGAAAAACGGACAAGAAACTCTATGGTTACTCTTTCATGAAAAAGTAGAAAACTCAAAAATATAGTCTTAACTTAACCTAAAACTCTGTAGGGAAAGTTGAGAAAAAAAAACAGTAAGTATCTCTCTAATTTTCTTTTCAAATAGTATATAAAAAATATATTAAAAAATAAGTGTTACACTACATCACCTCCAATGCATATTCAATGAGATTTAGTAATGTTAACTTAAATAATAAATGGCAGGAGATCGCCACACTTATTCCTAATCACTGCAACTCCTGAAAATGAACAGTGGCGACCACCAAAAGCGTCGAGCGAGGCAATGAAACTCAACGAAATAAAAGAAAAGAGTCTCAGAGGAATGATTAAAATGTCTTGGAAACCGCAACGACATTAATCAGAAAAGAATAGAGGAGGAGTAAGAAAAACCTTAGTTTCCACTTCCCTCCATAGCCAGCAAGAATCAGAAGAGGTCATAAGCTCCATTATATTATAGACAAACATAGAGTAATATTTTATTAAATTACTAAATTGCAGCCCTCTTCTGTTCTCATTTTGCTGTGCCCTACAGGGTCTATATTGTTGTTATTTATAATTATTGTCAACTTATTGTAATAAGGAATAGATGACCTTAGAGAAAAGCGAAAAATAGTAAAGTTTCAACCATATATTGGAAATCAATATTGAAATCCCTTCGATATTACATGCTTCGTCGATCGTCGTGGTGGCCTAGTGGTTAAGGCACCTGCCTCTCGTGTCTCGAGTGTGTGGGTTCGAAACCTGGCAAGTACCAATGTGATTTTTCTAAAGTCATATGTACTTTCTAAGTATATCTTAGACACCACTGACTAACGGTGAAGGAAAACATCGTGAGGAAACCTGGACTTAAAAGTCTGAAATCGCCAATCCGCCTTGAGCAAGCGTGGTGATCAATGCTCATTCCTTCTCTGTATGAGAAGAGGCTTGTGCCCAGCAGTGGGACATAATATAGGCTGATGATGATGATGATGATTACATACCCTAATCGGTATGTAATGACTGTAAAGACTATTGTCCAACAAGCCTGATATAATAATGTTACCAGAGCTCATGATGAGAAACAAATCAAACGGCATGAGATTATCGACATGCGGAATGTGGAATCGGCTATCGTTATGCTGTCGATATAAGATTGTCGTAACAGAAAAAGTCTAATTGCAAACAGCCTCCTCGAACATCTTAGGGAAGCTCTGATAAAGAGGCTGGATCAAGAGCCCGTCATGTCATTAAACCCAGAATCAACCTAGGCGACCACCAGTAAAGCAAAGGTAAATATCTTTACGAGTCCCCGAAAAATGATTTAACTGTCTTGGAAACCATAACGAAATTAATCAGAAAATAACAGCAAAGGAGTAAGAAGAACAATTTCCTCATCACTCCTTGTTATGGACAAGATAAAAGAGATCACATGCCCTTAATTCTGGAATAAGCCCAGATACAAGCAGCTGACACCTAATACAGAAGACAGTGATATAGTATCAGGCCATCACGAATTGTCTCGCCAGAACACTCGACGAGTTCCAGTCGGCTTTGGTGGACTATGAGAAGGCCTTTGGGCTGTTCTGGAATCCTTACAACGATGCCAAGTGGACTATAGTTTTATTGATGAGTTGAGATGCCTTTACAAAGCATCCACTATGTGTCCAAAAGCTGTACTTTTAATCACCCTTAAAAATTCATTTGAACATAGGAGACGGGGAATGTCATATCCCCGAAACTGTTTAGGGCTGGAAAGGTATGGGCATTGACATAAATGCCGAGCACATCTCACCCTTACGATTTGCAGATGACATATCCGTATTAACAAAATCGCTGGGCGAGCTGCGACGAATCTTAGACGGCCTAGAATTTCGGAACGCATAGATCATAGCATAAATTTGGACAAAACCAAAATCATGATCGAATCGGCCGCTACGGCCATAAACGGGTTCTTAAATGATAAATGATATTTATTTTTGCAAGTTGGTTATAAAATAACACTTTTACACGTCAAACATATTTTTGTTTATAGCTAGGTGAGGCCGGTGTTTGTTATCCGACTACCTTGAGAAGAAACACCGAAACAAACATGTTGTAATAGATATTATTCTTTGTAGAGGAGCTCGTGGCTGACTAGATCACCTAGGTTTCATAGCTTAGAAACAGTGCTCAAATGATTAAAGTTATACTACCCTTGCCGCAGTCAGTCCGCTGACGGATCGTCAGTTTATGCCAAGCCCCTCTGTGCCTCGGGAATCACGTTAAACAGTACTTATAATTTCTAGATCTTTGATAGTCGTTTTTTTTAAGTCAGAAGCCCGAAAGTCTGACCGCCTGTATTACCAAAGGGTATCATATTACCCAGTAAGGGTTGTATAGATCGGATAGGCAGTCACTCCTAGTAACTAGTATTCAGATTCATCTAAATAGACTGGAAACCGACCCCAACATGGGTGGGAAAAGGCTAGGCAGATGATCAATTATTCTTTGTTTTACAAGAAAGGTTTACTTTAAATTGATTATGTAATGTCTCTAAAACTTTCTTGCACCTTTTAGATTTATTTAATCACCTATTAAGGTATACCCATATCCTAAAAAAAAACGAGATTTCTAGATAATTGAGAGCATTTGGCGTTTTAAATTAAATATGTACTTAAAACATAGTAATTTTTATCAGTATACTAATGACTCCATCCGAGACCGAAATAATTACGACAAATAAAATTGATTCAGATTCCAGTGCGAAAAAGGGATGGTGCTATTCATCTTGTATAACTCCGTCTCTCTTTCGTACAGGAATCTAGTTTACTATAGCGTGATATAATAAGGCCCTTGAAGATGTAACTAAAATATGTCACTTTAATTTAAATGCACGGCTAAAGACAGGTTAAAAAAGGAACTGATTTATCTTTCGGCCTAAAGCTGTACATCATATTTTGTGCCTGTTTTATTAAGATTTTATTTTTTATCAAAATAAAAAATTACAAAAATATTTTTGTAAAACATTTGTAAATCCCTAAAGTTTTTTTTAATATACCATATTTTTAAAAGGTCCTGTTTGTTCCTTAAAAGCTCGACTTAAAATATAAAAACACTTACTGAAATAAAATAACTTTTTAATCATGCAATCTCATTGCTATATCACAATTCGCTTACATTAAAAGTAAAAAAAAAAGAATTTAAAAAATACAAGTATGTAGGTCTTCAAAATTAGTGTTTGCTTAGAATAACTGTGTGCTTGTTAAAAATAAGATTTATAAACATTTAAGATTATTATTGTTAAACGTCACTTCTTAATTTTTTTTCATGAGCAATACATACCATCATAACATTATATAAAAAAAGCTATTTTATTCTTTACGACAATAATTCGCACGATTAACAATAGACAGACCTTTTAAAAATCACTTTTAGGAATTCCCAAAACACGTCACTGTTTTGTAGCGCCACCCTTGTCTAAACGTAGTAGTAAACGTCTAAGCCAGACATACTATCGAAATATAGTTAACCTAGTTTAAATCTAGCTTTACATTTGAACTTATTTGTAGTGTTGACGCTGTAGCGACACTTACACCCAGTTGCACCCAAAATGTAAAATATGCTGTTACTTATACGTGAAGCGGAAGAGCTGTAATTTAAGATCTGTCAAAATGGAGGATAAAATTGAATAATCTTGCTATTGTTTTATGTTTTCCGTCCAAATATTTATGCTATATGTTTACTTAAGTATTATATCTCTACGTATTGATATCATAAAAAATATTTTAAAGTATGCAAATTATTGATGTCATGTTTTATGATATCGTCAAAGTATAAATTATAAAAGGTTTGGTGCAACCGGCCATTATTCTAGTCCATCAATCTATTATAAATCGTGCAACATCTGTCGACGTCGACATCCTGTCAGTAAGATGTAAAATTAATAACCAAAAGTAATATCATCTTGTAAATTATCATCGCTATCGCTGTCAACGTAATCATGAATCAAATTCTTTCTATTGTCTAAAATAACAGATTCTTCATCGGAAGTGACTTCTATATTGTCTACGTCATAACCAATCCATTTTTTTATAGAACCATCCCGAGTCAGTGTAAGCCAGTTACTTGCTAGAACTTTCCACAATTTCACCAGTATATACTGCCCTTTATTTGAATGAGTAGACTTATTCAGATTAACAACTCCGTATAATTCGAAATCGAAACCGTATTTCGTATCGTTAGCGTTAGCAGAAAACTTGATGTACCTATCTTTGATAATAACATCATAGTCATCAACTATCAATTTGATTTTAATTGTAACGGTGTTGTTGTTCTGACGCCAAAGCAATTTGGGTTTGCTGATTTGATCGGAGTTTACATTTTCTACTTTTAATACAGGTTTTTTGTTTGATTGACTCTTTGGTTCTTCTATAGGTGCTGCTAGAGTTGTTTCATTCCATTCTGTATCTGGAAGTTCTTTAATACCTACAACTTCGGCTAAAGGTATAGACGATATTTTCCCGGTATCATCAGTTATAAGGTCGAAATTGTCAAAACTATCGTCTGATCCCACCAAAGGGATAGATCTTAATAAATTACCTGAAGGTTGTGTCTGGTTACTTATAGCTCTGATGGGAGTACACATTGGTGGTATACACAATGGAGCAGTAGCCCCATCTTTCTGCTTAGGTTCATCGTCTGTATCTGAATCCGACTCAGAGGATTCTTCTGATTTTCTTTCGAAACCTAAATCATTTAAAAGCTCTATTTCATCATTTTCTTGTGCTAAATTCTTGTCAACCATCATCTGATTAATAATTACATCTTCAGTAGAATATGTATCAATTAATACTACGCCATATTTGTGACCTTCTGTGAGTTCAGCTTTTTCTTTAGTGAAATATTTAGTGTACAACTGTTTGTGTTTATCCACAGAGTCAAAACATGAGTCTACAAAGAAATTGGTGCTGAAATCAGTCCAACTATCACCTACAGGTTGTATACCTATTAGCCTACATTCAATGGCTTGGAATGGTAAACGAGTTATTATTTTTTCAGTGATAGGTAATATTTTCTTAATAGAAACGTCTCTCCATTCAGCTTGATCTACAAAGAAACACTTAACCTTGTTATTGTGAACTTCACCGTCTATCCTAGCTCTTTCAAACGTAGCATCGTCTGGGAACTCAGCTAAAACAATCTCTCCTACATTTATGTTTTCTACTGGTTCGGGGTTTTCGGATACATGTTGTTTTATATCCTTAATTAAAGTTGTCAAGCATGTGTCAAATTTGATGGGCCGCACAAAGAACTTCCAAGGACTTTCAGCGTACATAAAGAACACTGAAGAGAATTGGCCACTTTCTAAATGTGCCCACCTGCCTTTAGGTAGTATTTTGATAGGGTTAGGAACTACAATTCGTTGTGCTTCTTCTTTGGTATCATTACAAGTATAGTCACATATTTTTCTCAAATTATTTATATGATCAGGATTAGGCATAGCATGGCCATCCAAGAGTTCTTTTCTAAAATCGCATTTGACAACAACTTCTTCCAACGATGACAAATCTTGACACGCTTCTAAAGTGTCAACGAATATTGTATTGCCTACGACCATTGTTATTTGACCTCTCATGTATAGATCATCATTTTCTTCAGTGATCTTTTTCAACTGATTTTGAGCTAGCTTAGAGAATGTTATATCTTTATCTTGAGGTACAAGATTAGCTAGTATTACAGTAACAACGTGAGTTTCAATACTCTGCAGCTCATCAGGCAAGTAGTACAGCCATGTGTCGTGCGCTATTTCATATCTCTCTTCGTCAATTAGTTTTACTAATAAGAGAGTCGGTCTATTGTTTACCGTTTTTAATACTTTAGCGACTTGACAGCGAACGAACAGATTCTGCTTTAAGGTCACTGCACAAACTACACCAACTTTCGGAAGCCCGAAAAGCTTCCTATTCTGATCTTTACTATAAAACATTCCCATTTTAATTGACAGTAAGCTATAAGATTGAGAGTATTTCACTGTATTCGTTTTAGTGATACATGATGTTATTCTAGCAGAATAATAAACAGCAGAGTGGTAATGCAATATTTGGAAGATGATTATACCTTCATTTGGCAACCAAGGCTTAGGGGTATCATAATCTTTAAATATAGCATGTCTTTCGATACAGTTCCAAAAGTCTGGGCATTTACCTAAAGCCAAAAGTTTTTTGCATATTGGCACAAAGTTTTGTGCTTTTTTCAGATCTTTTTCGGATAAAACACTAGAGCTAATCTCGTCTAAGAAGGGAGACACGTCGTTTGTACATCTTTTAATGAAATGAAGAATCTTTGGCAATTGTTCTATGTTGTTATCGTCAAGCAATATTTTAATTTTTATGTTAGTCTCCTCGTCTTTAAAAATGGAAGGATAGTTATCGATTAATACGGCAAATCTTTTGCAGAACATTGAAAACAGATCTGGCAATGAGTAATGAACTAAATAATGTGCATCCGTTACGTTCAGGTGGGTCAAATTCCCGTCACAGCATACTAAAATAGGCCCTGAAACAGGCTCTTCATATTCTTTCAAAATTTTATCTAAATTGTACAAATCTTGCACCGTCATTGTGCTGTCACACGAGAACACCACATATTTTAATTTAGTCAAAGATTTTGTAAGCAGTTTGACTTCGTCATCAGTCCTACAAACTATCACCGACTTTTTAGAACTATCAATATCTTTCAAAAAGTTACTGACCGCCTCTACCTTATTCTCTTGCTTAAGAAACTCAACAGAAGTTGGAGCTTTGGTATAAGGAACACATTCTTCGAAAGCACTGATGCATATGACGGAATCGGGTGCTTTCCTAGCTAGAGATGTCATGAAGTCACACCATATCCTTGACACCATTATGTATTGAACTTTCCACTCTTTGTTAGCACGACTTTTTACAGTATCCATAACCTTTAAAAGACAAAACTTAAGCTCTTTTGGATAGATCTTTGATATATGTTCACAGTCGTCTACGACAAAAGTGGATAAATTTCGAAAATCTAGACTGAAATTTTCCTGAATCAGTCGTACTAGCATAGAGGGCGTGCAAATCAAAAGATCGCAGCCATTTAAAAGAGACGTGGTAATATCAATGTCACTCATGCCGACGAAGCAAGCGAAAATCTTCGCGGTGTGTAAGAACATTTTGCAGGCGGATTCAACAGCTGTAACCGAATGAGATGTCGCACAAACTATGATGCAGCTCAGACCGAAATTGTTTGGCATGTTTTTAAAATCGCTGACTAAACGACAAACTGCTGGCAAGTACCCCATAGTGCTGCCACTGTTATATGGACCAATGAGGAAGAAACTATGGCCTCGGAGAATCGTAGGCCAAGAAATAGTTTGAGGTCTCATTGGCTTCTGTATGTTCATATTCCTAAGAACCATATGTATATCATTGCCAAATGGAATATCTCTCATATTACTCATCGGTTGTATACGATTATTTTTCTTAGTGTGCACCATTAGCACCGGACTGACTAACTTATCAACAAATATAGATATGCTACCATCTAAGTTTTTGAATGGATTAACATTACATTTCATTACTTCAGTATCAAAATTCACTGGTTGCGGTTCAGGGATGACATCTTTTTTCGCTTTAGTATAACGTAAACTGATTTCTTCTTCTAATGCTGTTATGCTTTCACCATCAGACTCCACATCACACTTAGAGCTATCTCTATCCGAAGCTGAAGATAGACTTTCATTTATTTTCGTTCGTTTTTCTTCAAGATATTTGATTTTACGTCTCATTGCAGTCAACGCATCGCTTTTAGTATCGACCGTTTTACATTTATCATTGTTAAGCATAAAATTCTTAGCTTTAATTTTCTTTAAAATGTCTAAATTAGATATCTTTAAGTTTACCTCAGAATCTGTGTGAGCGTACACATCGCGTTCCTGCTTTGCTTCGTCTTCGGTTTCAGGTTCTGGTTGTCTTCTTTCTTCTTTAACAGGTGCTTCCTTATCTTCTGTTGGCTGTGCTTTTAAGGAGAAGTTGCTAGTTTTAAGTCCTGCTGGACCGAAAGCGATAAACTTCGTTTCTGTAGCGACAGTCTTTCGCGGATTTTTACCTGAAAGCAATAGGAACGATTAAACAACGCAAAGATGTTCACAATCATGTTTCAGATGATTTAAAAGGCGAGAAAGATCTATTTCACAAAAGTTTATGTAGATTATTAGATAACTACCTAGCTTGGTTTTGAAGTTGTTGTTTCTATCTCCAACAAAATTATTGTTATTCTTAGAAGGTATTTGATTATCAAGTTGATCTTCAAAATCAATTTTGGGCTTCATATTGTCATCTACCATGGGAGGTTTAGGCATATTTTCAATTCTCTGACTTTTTAACCAGTCCAATTTCTTTTTCAAGGCCACACTGACTACGCTGGACGGTTTAGAGTCTCTCAAGCTGCTTGCTCTGCCTGCAGAATCTTCATCAATATCCTTGCATAGCTTCAAGTCATTTAGCTTGTTTTTAAGAAGAGTTTCCACATTATTACGGTCAGGTAGATCTAGTTTACGTGCCGCTATACTGTTTTCTAATTGTTTGGCTTCTTGCAGAACTGACGTTTGGCTTTTCAAAACATTTAGCCATATCTCCTTTGGTATTTGTCTAGTTTTGTAACCATCTTCTAACTTAGAAATAATTTCATGTGTTACTATATAGTTGAACCTTGTTTTGAGATTATTGTCTCTCAACTCCTGATGGAAGAGACATTCATCTTCAAATGCAAAGTCGGTATCGATAATTTCATGGAGTAAATTAACCTCTTTCCCGTCTTTACGAATGACTATCAGTTCTCCATATTTGTGTGTATTGTCATCGAAAATGGACATTCTGTAACAAGCGATTTTATTTTTACTTAACATTGGAAATATTTATAAACTTATAATAAGACTATTTTCTGTCTGTGACTTTGTCTGTGTGGGCTTAGAATTCTGGATTATAAACTACTAGCTTCTGCCCGCGACTTCGTCCGCGTGGAATAGTAACTTTGGGCTATCGCTAACTTTAACCCGCGATTTTGAAACATTCTTCATTGATGCTCCGCTCCTAATGATTTTAGTGTAATGATATATAGCCTATAGCCTTCCTTAAAACAAACAAACTCTTCAGCTACGTAAGAAGATTTATACAAACTTTCATGCCCTTAGGGGTGGAATTTTTTAATAATAGGTCACGTAATCTTTTTACTGATTATATAACGAAGGATGTCTTGGTATGTTCCTCTTTAACCAAACAAAAACATTCCCTCCAACCTCAACACACTCCTCACACTACCAACGTACTGTCTTTGAATAAATATCGTAAGTCCTTTTCAGTCTATCTCCATATCAAATTTTATCTAAATCAACAGTTTTCAACGAAATATAGGCCTTCATGCTCATTACACATGATTGCTGTAATTGATGCTCCATGATGTGGCCAGATTTGGAGAAAGCTGGCCTGACTGTTTCAGAGATTGGGCAGGAGACAAAGTGAGAAGATAGGGATTGGAAGAAGCCTATCAACCAGTTACACCAAAAAAAATGCTAGTCTTATAATTATTAAATAGGTACTAGCTGTTCCACCCGCTTCCTGAGGAAACTACTTAACCCACCCGGATAAAAAGTAGAACCATCACCAGGGTCCCCTCTATGTCCCTACAAAATTTCATCCAAATCGGTTCAGCCCTTCATGCGTGATGCCATGACCAAGGGAAAGAGGGATTCATCCTTATTTATCCTTACTAATATTATAAATGCGAAAGTAACTCTGTCTGTCTATCTGTCTGTTACGCTTTCACGCCAAAACTACTGGACCGATATAAATGAAATTTGGTACAGAGATAGAATAGACCCTGAGGAACAACATAGGCTACTTTTTACCCGGGTGCGCTAAGTAGTTCCCTCGGGATGCGGGTGAAACCGCGGGAAGCAGCTAGTTTTTATATATACAGATGAATTGGAAGAACTCTCATTCAAGACCTGTCAAAATGGAGGATAAAAATGAATAATTTTGCTTTAATTGTATGTTTTTTGTCTAAATATTTATCATGTATGTTTACTTAATTATTATATCCATGTATTGATATTATAAAAAATATTAAAAGCATGCTAAAGAATGAATGATAAAAAGTTTGTGCAAAGGACATGTTGACCTCTAGATAAATAGCTGGATCAGCTTTCTGTGTTTCCGTTTTACAGGCAAAAGAGCAGATGGGGTATTGTGAGTTGAGAAATATAGTTTGATTGGGTCTGGGAGTAGTTTGGGTTAAGTTTAAAATAAAAATATCTTGCAAAACGCCATATATATATAGTGAAGAGTGACCCTCTGATTACAATGACTGATGCAACCATTTATTATAATAATAATTAAAAACACTCAATTACAACTAATAATTTCCTTTCGGCCTATTTTACTGTAAAACATTGTATTCTTGTGAACTTGAAGGTGCAAATAATCTTTTTTTAATAATATTAAATATTTGTAATCGATTCACTTGTGTGCTGAGATAGGTACCTGACGCACCAAGATAAAAAGTATCTTATAACATTCCCCTAGTTTCAAGCTATCTCCATACCAAATTAGATCTAAATTTGTTTATCCATTTTCTCATGAAAACATAACTTAAAAGAAGCTCACTTTTCCATTCATAATATTAGTTTGAATAAAATGTATTGATGATTGTTAGCACGAGAAAATAAAGATTTAATCCTAGCATATTAGGTATGCTGCGGGACGTACGAAAGAGATACCACGCCCCCGGAAGACAAAGGGCTGAGGAAGGAACATGGATGGGTTTTACTCAGTAAGAGTCTGACACTCCCACCCGCCCCACCCACAGCGGGAGCATTCGGGTCATTTGATGATTTCCGATCCAGAAAAAAAAAGCATATTAGGTATAATAGTTGAGTTTTGAATATACTCTGTTACTTAGACAAGAATGTGATAGCTAGACAGTTAAAATTTTCACAGATGATGTATTCCTGTTACCGCTATAACAACAAATACTAATACCGGTTAAGTGTGGCACACTTGTCTGGTTTTTTGGTGTCCTTAAATTTCTATCTGCAGTGAAGAATATTTTATTCCACAGGATACTTTTTGATCAGTTTACAAAAAGTTATTTTAATAAAAATCAAAAGTAAAAGAGATAACCAAATAGCAATTACAATATCAAGCTTTGTAAGATGACTATACAATTATTGCAGAGAGAACGAAAGCACTGAACTTCGTCTGAGCAATTCGCAGAACCAGGAGCTGCTTATAGTTGCTAGAACTAGAACAGACACAAAAATCTTACTTTTTGTCAATGTAGGTAGGAGAAAACCACACTTCTGCGGCTTCGAGTAACGCTTTCTTCATCGGAACAACTGCTGCGGGCATCCATTGCTCACAAGCTTCAGTTTTCACCACGCAATCATCCCCAAACGTTAAATTTTGGGGCATAATCCCATAGATTCCAATTTGTTCAAAGAAAAACTTTTTCTCGTCGCCCTCTTCGTGGACTAACACCCATATTAGATGAGGATTAATGAAGTGGAGCACGTCCACTTTATAGTGATCAAGCCCCATTTTGAATTAAATGTGTACTTATAATAATTTTAAGTCAACTTGAAATCTAATTCAACAAGTCGGCAAAAATATTTCAAAAACATGGTCGGCGAATGATACTGAATTGAAGTATTGAACGAACAAAAGAATAGTGATGTACTCAGTACTTGTACTGGAATTGTTGTGTCACACTTAACAAAACCAACACCTAGTGCAATATGGCGCAAAACACTTTCAATATATAAAATAATATAGTATTCGGGCGATCGATATGCAATACAAATGCAACGGAAGGAAGTGTAGTTAGTATTTTTGTAGCTTTTTGATTGATGGCATAGATAAGGTAGCGTTCAATTAATTACAACGCGATCAAAATTTTGTTAAATGTGATATCAATCAATCTTATTAAAAGGACGCAGAAAGATTGAATGGTAGAAAAAAAAAGAAAATATTTATTTCGTAGTAAGAATAGAGCCAGCCGGCCTTAATCCTACAAAGTAGATATTATTTATCACCTCTACCAGTAAAAAATTGTCTACCCTCTTTCTCAAACGCATAAATTATCAACATCATTCATTCAATAACTCGCTCTTTACTACTAGTCCATTGAAAAGTTACATTTGGGGTTGCGTTTTTTAGAGGACGCAATTTTATTTTTTGATGTGTAGGGGGGTCAGTGTAAAGCTAAAACTAAGTTTGTGGGGTCGCCACCCTTGTCCCACGGCCGCCATCTTGAAAATAGGGGTTGAAATGGTTTTTACGATATCCTTTTCCTCAAAAAACGATCTACAAAAATGGTCTGATATCATTTTTTCGTAAAATGTTAAAAAAAAGTTACATCGAAAAATATATTTTTTTTTCTCGAATTTCTGAACATTTTCGCTTATAACTTTTTTATTTATAGTTCTACGACAAAAAGTTTCTGGACCAAAGTTGTAGAGAATTTAATTTGCAACAAAAAATGCTAAAAATTTTTTTTATTAAATTAATAGTTTAAGAGATATATCGTAAAAACCATTTCAACCCCTATTTTCAAGATGGCGGCCGTGGGACAAGGGTGGCGACCCCACAAACTTAGTTTTAGCTTTACACTGACCCCCCCTACACATCAAACAAATAAAATTGCGTCCTCTAAAAAACGCAAGGTAAGGCCTAAAAAATTTAACATTTCAATGGACTATACTTGTAATCTTGTTTTAACTACAAAATCTCTATGTTAATTAGGTACCTCATAAAATACTCTTTCCTATTAAACGCCACTAAACTAGACTAAACTACTGTAGCGGCTACAGTAAAACTACACAGTTCTGAATACACAGGAAAAACAGCATTTTATTAAAACTTAGCATTAAACTGTACACTTTTCTGATTAATGGAGGATTTACTATTGTCATTATCATAATTTATCATAATTGATTACGGATATTTATTTACCACACAGTTATCCTTTCTTTCAACAACATGACTATGACATGACAAAACCATGTTCTAATAAGATATAAATATTTTGGTCTCAAAAGACCGATACCTCGACTAATCAAAATGTTCAGATTTGAACGCGTTAATTTTTCTATCAAATTCAAATTGTCATCGTCGTCTCAAATGTCAAATAATGACAAATCGGCAATGATTTCGTGGCTGAAAACAAATTGCGGCCTAAAATATTAATTAAATTGCTACAATTAATGTTAACTTTAGACTAGAAACTGCGAAAATAAAAGGTAAGAATAAAAGTAGTGAAGAAATTTGCGAGATAATAAGCTAGTTTAATAAGTATATCGAAGAAAGATTGTCTAATGATATTAATCAGTCTAGGATTTTAAGAAATTGTGTTGATATCTCTGTTTATTGTGATGTTTCACAGTTTTATTGTTTAATAACATGTTTACGCTGTAATATTAAACGTTTAATTATAAATCCCTGCACACATATTTTTTTCTGAAATGCGTGATAAAGTGCCATTGGGAGAGCTTTGCTCGTTGATATCAATTTAATATTTCGTTGGTTACTGTGTTACGTTAAAATGGATTGACCAATGTTATTGTGAAAGACGTAATATTATTTTATGAATAGGTCAATATCACATTTCATTCTGCAAGTTTTAGTCTTTCTATACATCAGGAAAGGTAAAAAAAAGCAGAAATATAGGCCTTTTTTTAAATACGAATAGGGTGTTCCATTTTTGAAATCTCAAGCTGGTAGTTTTGCAGTCATAACAACAACTATTTTTTTACTTTTGTTTGTTAACACTACAAGAACTTAATGAATACATATTTTTTAATTAAATCAATTGGCACAATTAGTTTCAAGTGGGTGTTTTATGCTTATCTGCATAAAGAACAATTATAATATAATTGTTTGATACATAGGCTTAATGTACTAAATATAACCCTTTTGTTTTAGCCATAAAGCTGATAATGCTTTAACAGTTAATTTTATGCATTAAACTATGGTTTTTGGTTGATTGAAATTCTACACAAGTGTAGTTATTGTTACATAGATGCCAGTGTAGTATAATATAGATAGATTTTTAATTTGCAGCAGTAAGAAACTAAAAATAATAATTGAAAAATTATGCTAAAACATCTTTATTTCAAAATAAATGTTTGTAACATGATGTCTCAGTAAAGTTTGCTTACAACATTTAATTTAGTATTCTATTCTACAGTTCTTTAATAAATCTTATATTTGTGGTTGAACCATCTTTGTGGTCTTGTTTATACCTTTTTTTTTGTTGTATTCTCCCATTACTACATTTCAATTGTCAATTCTAATATGAAACAAATGGGAATCATAATGTATTTTAATTAACCAAAAATAAATACCTATAGCTCCATATTTTATTTGAACTAAAACTAGATTCTTATTTTTATTTAAAACAACACAATTTATCTTTCAACTACCTAATTAAAAATTAATTATGAATAATGCTTTACTGGAAGATATTGCTTTACTGGTTGTCTGGAAGATATTGCTTTTAGCAATAAGACCGCCATTGTACCCATATCTTAATTTTAAATTGTATCTACCTTTATTTCTTTTGGTGTACAATAAAGCATATTCTATTCTATTCTACTGTATAATAAAAAGAAATAAAGTAAGATACACTTTTTTATCAACATGAATGGTACAGCTGTGGTCTTCGGACAGACAGACAGCCTTTGGATGGACAGAAAAGACCAAATATTTAATAAGAGGGTAGTCAATGGTATACTGCTTTATAGCTTGTACCAATTGATTTCACGAAAAATATAAACAAAATCACACCTATTTTGTGCTAATTTTCCCAAATCTATACTCACTAGCTTCTGCCCGCAACTACGTCCGCGTGGAATAGTGGTGCTCCGCTCCTATTGGTTTTAGCGTGATTATATATAGCCTTCCTCAATAAATGGGCTATCTAACACTGAAAGAATTTTTCAAATTGTACCAGTAGTTCCTGAGATTAGCGCGTTCAAACAAACAAACAGCTGTTCAGCTTTATTATATTAGTATAGATATAATAAACCTGAAGAGTTTGTTTGATTAAACGCACTAATCTCAGGACATGCTAAATGATGATGTTTAGAGCATGAAATTGACATAAATGCGCCATGATTACGTCATATTGTTAATTTCTGTGGCAGAATTAGTGCAAAATATATTATGATTTTGTTTTGATTAAAATCTTTTGGTACCAACTTATAGACAGTTCATGTCATGTCATTAAGGTTGATATCTACCACATAATAATTTATTAACAATGTTATTTCCAGAACAATATGGGTGTAGCAGTAAGCAGATACTCGGAGTTGTCTTCCAATGAGCTCTTGATGAGATTCTGTTCATCCGAAGTCATCTGCCCCAACGACCCGTTCTGGAATCAGTTGCTAGCATTCAATATCAATCCTCCAAACAGCGCGTGAGTACCATGAAATTCAAATTGAATATTTAATTAATGAATTTGTTCCTTGTCAGTGGCCGTCAATGCGATTTGAGATAATTCTGACACTAGGGCTTGTTAGGTTAGTAAATCTACAGCCCACATGATAAGAAGAAGACTTATTAAATATCCTGAGGGAATGGGTTTATTTCATCTGCCTAGCCTTTTCCCAACTATGTTGAGGACTGCTTCCAGTCTAAACCGGATGCAGCTGATTACCAGTGTTTTACATGGAGCAACTGCCTATCTGATCTCCACAACCCAGTTACCGGGTATTACGGTACGGTACCCCTTGGTAAGACTGGTTGTCAGACTTTCTGGCTTCTGACTACCCATTACAACAATCTAAGATCTACAAATGACAGCTGGGACCAACAGCTTAACGTGCTTTGCGAGGCACGGAGGAGTCTCGCTGTGACAAATATGGTCACCCATCCACGGGCCGCGCCAAGCGCACCTTCATATTTGATCGGTCGAACCGTGCGGCGGTTACTTAGCCACGAGCTCCTCTAAGAATGGCTTTATTTACCTGCATAAAACTATCCCTTGACCTTCTCCAAGTTACAATCAATCTCCATACCAAATTTCACCTGAATTGCTTCAATTCTTGAGCTGTTTTGCCCTGAAAGTATATCAGACAGACAGAGTCACTATTCTGTCTCTAATATTAGTAGATGGAAATCACAATCAAACAAACAGTTTACTTTACAACTTTTTAAGGCTTTATTCTTATAGGATATCAGAAGACAAATTACTTATCTATACTAATATTATAAAGAGGTAAAGTTTGTGAGTTTGCAATGTAGGAAGTAATCTCAGGATCTACTGAACCGATTTAGATAAAATTGGTACGGACATAGAGGGTCTGGAGTAGGTCATAGGCTACCTTTTATCCGGGTGCGTCAAGTAGTTCGCTCGGGATAAGGGTGAAACCGCGGCAAACATGTGTTTCAATAATTGTCAATATCCCGCCAGAATTGGAAAAAATCTAAATAAAAAATACTTATATACAATGCCTACTTCCTGGATTGCTTCCTGTTGTAATATTGTTACTAACCAATTAATATAATCTATACTTCTATACTAATATTATAAAGAGGAAAGATTTGTTTGTTTGTAGGGTTTTAACTCAAAAACTACTGGACCGATTTAAAAAAATCTTTCACCGTTAGAAATCTACATCTTTACGAAGTGTCATAGGCTATATTTATTTCCAGAAATAATTAGGGATCCCTACTAAAACTTGAATAATGTAACCCAAGGTGTAAAAAAAATGTCCGCGTGGGCGAAGTCGCGAGCGGAAAGCTAGTGGATTATAATTCTACTAGCTGTTTCCCGCGGTTTCACTCGCATTCTAAGGGAACTACTTCGCGCACCAGGATAGAAAGTATCCTATGTGTTAATCCAGGTTATAAACTATGTGTGTACCAAATTTCATCCAAATTCGTTCAGTAGTTTTTGCGTGAAAGAGTAACAAAATTTCCCATTTAGAATATTAGTAGGATTAATATTTGGAATTATCTGTTTCTTGCTAAATGCTAGTGAAAACTGGCATTAAGAGGGAAACTCCTTCCACAAGGTTTAATATATGTATACAATTTAGGTGTTTTATCGTGACAAACAAATGAACAAAAATATAAAATTAGTAGATTATACAAGGAAAAGGTTAAACCATAATTTTCTATTACAAACAAGCCATTATTAATTACATAAACGGTCAACAATCATACAATCTTATCAGATTTCACTTAAAACATTTTAACTACAAAAATAAAATATAACTAGTATCATTTAATGATTATTATCAATAGCATGTTTTTGTTAAGTGTTGTTACAAATCTAATATATAAAATGCTTTGTCCTGAATGACTGACGGATCAACGCACAACCTAAACCGCTGATCGTAGAGACCTGAAACTTGGAGGGTGTGTTCTTTGTATGACGTAAGCATCCGATAAGAAAGGATTTTCCGAAATTATAACCCTAAGGGGGTGGGGGCAAAGTTTGTCCGAAACTCTGTAATTAGGGTTCCGCAGTCCACAAGGAACTCTTATAGATTCGCCATGTCTGTCTGTATGTCCGCGGCATAGCTCAGAGGTTCTTGGTACTAGAAAGCTGAAATTTAGTATAGATTTGTATACTAATCACGCCGACAAAGTGGTAAAATAAAATTATGAAAAATATTTTTTTTAGGGTAGCCCCCAAACACGTAAAGTGGAGATAATTTTATTCTCTCGCATATCTCTTCGTGTGTTAATCCAGGTTATTAACTATGTGTGTACCAAATTTCATCCAAATCCGTTCAGTAGTTTTTGCGTGAAAGAGTAACAAACATACATCCATATATTCTTACAAACTTTCGCGTTTATAATATTAATAGTATGAGTAGGATAGTGTAATATCCTGGCAGTAAGAAGATTTTCTCATTCTGGTTTATCAATTACTAGCTTCTGCCCGCGACTTCGTCCGCGTGGAATAGTGGTGCTCCGCTCCTATTGGTTTTAGAGTGATGATATATAGCCTATAGCCTTCCTCAATAAATGGGCTATCTAACACTGAAAGAATTTTTCAAATCGTACCAGTAGTTCCTGAGATTAGCACGTTCAAACAAACAAACTCTTCAGCTTTATAATATTAGTATAGATTTTTTTTACCTTTTCCAGCGATGAGCAGCTTATGTTCGATGGCAGCACGGAGTCTCTGCTTCAGAAGTTCCTGCAGAACAACCCGCAGACCGGCAACCTTGGCTCCTTGGTCCAGGTCTTCATCACGAGAGCAACGGAACTGCTCGCAGCACCGAACAGCGACAAGTAAGTGGAATTTATCTTTATCTATATGAGGCCACCAGAACCAGTGACCCAAACTCTCTGCCTAGCCTTTTTCCAATTATTTTGGGGTCGGCTTCCAGTCTAAACCGGATGCAGCTGAGTACCAGTGTTTTACATGGAGCGACTGCCTATCTGACCTCCACAACCCAGTTACCGGGAAACACGGTACCCCTTGGTAAGACTGGTTGTCAGACTTTCAGGCATCTGACTACCCGTAACGACTGTCAAAGATCTACAAATGACAACCGGGACCAACAGCTTAACGTGCTTGCCGACGCACGGAGGAGTCTCGCTATGACAGATGGTCACCCATCCACGGACCGACCGCGCTAAGCACAGTTTAGCCTTTGATCGGTTGACCCGTGCGGCTGTTACTTAGCCACGAGCTCCTCTGTGTTACCAACCACAACCAAACCAGTGACCCAAACACAAACTACAATTATGTGGATATGTGCCAAAATAGTTTAGTTAGGTTAAATTTTAAGTAAATGTAATTTTTAAAAAATCTTAGACACTGTCTTTAAAATTTGTAAAATGTAATATTAGTTATTGATAAAATTTAGAAAAAAATAATCAGTCTTTGAAAAGGGGCGTTGCCGTGGTGCAACAAATTGTGGTTTGGGCCGTTCTGGTTCTGGTGGCCTCATATATAAAAATTAATTGCTGTTTATTGGTCTTGCTAAAACTCGAGAACGGCTGGGCCGATGTAGCTGATTTTGGTTTAGAAATGTTTGTCGTAGTCCAGGGAAGGTTTAAATGGCGAGAAAAAGTTAATATACTAGATGTAGGTGATACGAAGTTCACCAGGTCATCTAGTATATAATATAATTCTTCTGTAGGTGTATTTGTCACCTAATTCCTACTAAACAGCTTTACTGATTTGGATGAAATGTTGTGTGTATATTTAAGTGGATCTTTTGACGGTTTGAAAATACAATTGGACCTGGTAGATGTAGTCGTTTTCATAAAAACGGCGAAGTTAAAACAGTACGTCTGTCGGATCCGCTAGTTTTATTATTTATTCGTTTTTGAAAAAAAAAGAAACGTTGAATTCCTCCTGTGTCGTGGGTGCGTTTACAAATATACATTACACATGCACAAACACCCAGACCCGGAACAATTTTAGTTACCCCGTGCGGGAATCGAACCCTGTGACACCCAGTCAAGCATCCAGTTGCTCAGCCACTACGCCAAACGTGCCTTCAAATATTTTTGATATAATTTGCTATACAGGGTTACTGGAAATATGTTCAGAACCCTTTTAGAGTAAATTAAAATAATAATTAAGTTAAATACTTTAAAAAACCTGACACCATTGTTGATCGTAACTGATCAGATACTATATAATCCAAGGTGCTTGTTGATTCGAAATTAAAAAATTGTTAATTAAAAAAAATTGCCTAAGTAATATTTTCAACTGGTCTCGGTTCGAAGGACCTCAAAAAATGGAAATCTCTTCTAAAAACCCTCTGTCCCTGATAAGGGACCACAGGATCGCATCATCATCATCAAGTAATATTTTACACGTTAAAAAATATACCCCCAGACAAAGAAACTGCATCAAAGTTTTTGTCTAAAAAAATATTGAATGGCCGTTTCCAGTACCTATACAAACATACACTTAGGGATAATGATACTACACTGTTATGAAGTTAATGAACCAAACTATAGGTTTCAATTTAAATTCGTATAAAAAGTTGGAATACTTGGTTTAAATGTTTTTTTCAAAGGTAGGTGCGTGTTGAACATTGATGCAGTTTATTAGTCCGTCAGTGTATATTATGGATACCTCTCCAAAAACGCCCACCCTTATCCGCTTTATAGTGTTATGGATGGAAAAAAGAAGCGGTGATGAAATAATCATATTTTTTTTCTTTATGGCAATCTTCCAAAGACTATGGCAATTTCTGCCAAAGACGCGTAGTTAAAAGCTACTCGTGTGTATTTTAATTGCATGTATAGTAATTAATAAATAAACATCTTTGGACAATTTCTCACAGCGCCATCTAGCCCCAAAGTAAGCAACTAATATGCGTGTGTTATGGGTGCTAGCTTAACGGATATACTACTTATATATAGTTTTTTTAATACATACATATAATAATATTATACATAGTTACATCCAGACACGTCACAGAAATTAGAATTCATCATTTCAGTTTCTGCCCGGCCGGGAATCGAACCCGGGACCTCTTGCGTGGTATTCCGGAATGTTGATCACTAAACCACTCAGGTCGTCAAAGAATTAAGATTTATCTTTATAAAACACTTATCTTTATAAAATGGGATGCGGACACACCCGCGGGAAACAGCTTGTAAAGACGCCCTTATTACTAATTAAGCTATTCGCTTACCTTTTTTGGCTATCAAACCCTGTTTTATCCTTATCTGTCAAGTTACTGCGCTACTTTCGAACGTCGAAAGAGATACCGCGCCCCCGAAAAAGAAAGGGCTGAGGAAGGAACCTGGAGGGCTTTTAGTCAGTAAGAGTCTGACACTGCCCCACCCTCGGCAGGAGAAGTCATTTGATAAAAATAGCTAAAAGAAGCTTATTAATCAAATTGATAAATCACAAAAATAAAGTAAAACAAAATTAAATAAAACCAATTTATTTATATACATATATATTTAATAATTGCCATTTTAAACCGCTAAATAAGCTCGGTCATACTAATGTCCATTTAATAGTTAGTTGGTGGAACTGATGAAGGTCTTAGGGTTTAGGTTTTCCGCCTGCTTTGTCATAAATGTGTTCCAGTTGTGTCTTTGGTAGTATGTGTATGTGTAATGCTGAATCGGGGATTGGCGGTTTTGTACCTGAAAAATATAACAAGTCTATCAGGCGGTTGCATAATTTTTTTTATCATTTATACTTTATACTTTTACGAAAATCACAAAACATGATATCAGTAATAAGTATCTACACTTTTTATATGTACTAGCTTCTGCCAGCGACTTCGTCCGCGTGAAATAGTGGTGCTCCGCTCTTATTCGTCTTAGCATGATGATATATAGCCTATAGCCTTCCTCGATAAATGGACTATCTAACACTGAAAGAATTTTTCAAATCGGACCAACGGTGCCTGAGATTAGCGCGTTTAAACAAACAAATTCTTATTGTGAGTCACCCATAAAAGATAGACATATGCTGTCGTGGGATATTTTTTATATAATTTTAAGGAAAACATTTCCGTCATACATGATTTCTGTGTAGCTTTAACCACTGAGGCTGCACACGCGACGGAAGCTTAAAAAATGGAGTAACTTCTCCCGTTTTCCCAATATTTCCCTCCACTGCTCTGCTCCTAATGATTGTAGCGTGATGAAAAGTATACTATAACCAGCTCAGGAGTATGAAAAATAATTGAACCAAGTTTCCTTAAAATCCGTCGAGTAGTTTTTGTTTCTATAACGTTTATACAGACATACAGACAAAAAATTTACTTATTGCATTTTTGGCATCAGTATCGATCCCTAATCACCCCCTGATAGTTATTTTGGAAATATATTTCATGTACAGAATTGACCTCTCTACAGATTTATTATAAGTATACTTTCATACATTTTCAGACTTTCTGGCTTCTGACTACCCGTAACGACTAGCAAAGATCTACAAATGACAACCGGGATCAACAACTTAACATGCGTTTCAAGTTCAATTATTTGACTGCCTTGATGGTCGAGTGTCGGCTACCGTTCGGAAACGAGTATTGGGTTCGAGCCAATATTGCTTTGTGGGTTTTTAAAATTTCAGAAAGCAGCCCGGGATTTTAATATTATTCAGACGAATAGGCCACCACGCAAAGATAGACTGGAAGAGAATGCCTAAAGCGTTAAGTCCGCCATTGTACACTTTTGTGTGCTAAAAGTATTCATCATCAGCCTATATATCGTCCCACTCCACTATCTGGACACAGGCCTCTTCTCATACAGAGAAGGCATGAGCATTGATCACCACGCTTGCTCAAGGCGGATTGGTGATTTCAGACTTTTTAAGTCCAGGTTTTCTCACGTTGTTTTTCTTCACCGTTAGTAAGTGATGCCTAAGATATACTTAGAAAATACGTGTGAATTAGAAAAGTTAAATTGGTACTTGCCAGGTTTCGAACCTGCACACTCGTACACGAGAGGCTGGTGCCTTAACCTTTAGGCTACACGACGAAAAAATATTATAAATAAATAAATAAAATAGAGAACCTCTTTTTTCAAGTCTTAAAAAGACACTTACCTTTAGGCTTTTTACCAGCTGCAAGAAGTACAAAACACAATAACATTAATATAAAAAATAACTTCATTTTTTATGTAGGTGTTTATAGTATGAAGTGCTACGAAGCTGTGACCACGGCGGAGACGCTGCAAGCATTTATTACTTGCATCATGATATGCGCCATAGAACACGTACAAAACAGAAGTGCGTATCCTTATAGTTTCACCATGTCTGTCTGTCTGTCTGTCGGCATAGCTCAGAGGTTATTAGTACTAGGAAGCTATAATTTTGTATGGAAAAAGCTAGTGAATAGTAAAATTATAGTCTAATATACCAATTCCAGTAATTTATTATTTTTATGTTTTTATTATTGTAAATACAAGTAAATATGTAAATAATTAAATAAATAAAATTTAATGAAGCCATATACCAATTGACTTTATGAAAAATGTAAACAAATTAAACCTATTTTGTTCTAATTATCCTACACAGATGAATAAAATAGCATTGAATGATTAATGATGATGTTTAGAGCATGTAATTAATATAATTTTGTTAATTTCTGTGGCAGAATTAGAACAAAATAGGTTACGAGTTTGTTTAAATTTTTCGTAAAATCTATTGGTATATAGACTTTAGTTTTACTATTCACTAGCTTTTTCCATACAAAATTTCACCTTCCTAGTACAAATAACCTCTGAGCTATGCCGCGGACAGACAGACAGACGGACAGAGAATAGTGGCACTTCTGTAGACTTGTCAAAGAGATAATTCCACTCAAGTAACCCATACACGTCTTGAATAACAATTACTGTACATAACATAACTTCTGAATATATTCTGTTGAGTATATAAGTCTGAATAATTCCAAACATTTTCCTTGTTACGGGATTTCTCACCAGCGATTCATAATGGGCACAAGTCAATACAACTATTTAATCATTCATTTGAATGGAATGCGATTCATTAGGATCACACGTACCATTCATGTGTATGAAACAAGGGCTCATTTGATGTTTTCCCATCCGAAAAAGGGGGGGTGGGGTAGTCTAATTTGCCGAAACGAAACCTCGGAATGATCGAGAATAGAAGATAGCTTTTTTGTGGTGCGGTAAGGTGCGATCTGATGCTCTGTACATAGAGGGATGTACTTATACTATCCATATATAACAATTGTTTGAACCTTACCGCCCTAAAACCGATAAGATAACGTACGAAACTTCAATCGAATCTTCGTTTTCGTTGAGTTAGAGTAAGCCCCCTCGTCGAATACAGAACCTAGCTTTTTTTTCTACATCTATAGGTACTTCATTTACAATAAGATTAGACATTTAAATGCACTCCATTTACCGTTCGTTCAAACGATTTTAGGCTCTATTGCTAAGGTGACATAACAAAAAACAAATGCAGAATGTATTTGGTATTGTAAACATTATTTTACTTACAACACCATCCATTATCTATAAGGAATAGAACTCAAAATCGTTTGAACGAACGGTAAATGGGGTGCGTTTAAATTTCTAATCTTATTGTAAATGGAGTATAGTAGTTAAAAATTAAAATGTAGGTACTTAGTTTTTTATTGTTTATTTATAAATCAGGAAAACAAACTCATATGAATCATAGACTGGTTTTTACTCGGATAATAGAATTATATACTTTATTGCAACTAAGTGTTATGTATTAAATAATAATACCTAGTTTCCTTAATTAATTATGAATTAATATACATAAATAACAAATTATAAGTAATATTTATTATTT
This sequence comes from Pyrrhia umbra, assembly GCA_963891755.1. NCBI lineage: Eukaryota > Metazoa > Arthropoda > Insecta > Lepidoptera > Noctuidae > Pyrrhia > Pyrrhia umbra. The sequence continues at coordinate 2,644,440 of OY982944.1, forward strand.
ACACGTAAGTTATATCTATTTTAATAAGCTGCAGCCGGCTACCACTTTAATGTTTTTTTCTTCTTATTTTATGGGCTGCAGGTCAGAGTTTTCTCAAATCCACCTGACGGCCTGTGACATGGAATTGTAACAACGACTGCTATCAAGACTCCAGCCGGGAACGACGGCTTAACGTCCTCCCAGGCACGGGGGTATAACACCACCAATTTTCTGACTCCGGGCTGCTTTGTGAAATTTTCTAAAACCCACGGCCCGACCCGGACATCGAACTCTACGGCTCTATTTAGAAAGCAATCTATTAAAATAAACCTATATTGACATTTGAATAAAACAGCCTTTTGCAAATATATTTTTTACAATATGTAATAAAATATTTGCAAAGCTTTGCCCGATCATCCCACAGGGTGGGCCAATCGGCGTAGGGATGACCGGGCAAATATGATTAAACGGGCACAGGAGATTAATTTATAATTTTTGTGAGTGTTAAGTAGTTCATCCCAAGGCGCGAGAGCTTGTGTTCTTAGTGTAAATCTTCACTAACTTGACAGCAGGCAGCACAGAATGCCCCGATCCACCCGAGGCACGGTGTCCTGTTAAAAAATACTTTATGCATAATCTGTACATATAAAATGCTTTGTCCTGAATGACTGACGGATCAACGCACAGCCTAAACCGCTGATCGTAGAGACCTGAAACTTGGAGGGTGTGTTCTTTGTATGACGTAGGCATCCGATAAGAAAGGATATAAACTAGCTTTTCGCCAGCGGCTTAGCCCGCGTGGACTGTACATGAAAGAGTTTCATAAAAACTTTGTCCCCCTTTTTTACTCCCTTAGGGGCAGTATTCCGGAAAATCCTTTCTTATCGGATGCCTACGTCATACAAAGAACGCACCCCCAAGTTTCAGGTCTCTACGATCAGCGGTTTAAGCTGTTCGTTGATCCGTCAGTCATACAGGACCAAGCACTTTATATGTTTACTAGCTTCTCCCCGCGACTTAGTCTGCGTGGAATAGTGGTGCTCCGCTCCTATTGGTTTTAGCGTGATGATATATAGCCTATAGGCTCAATAAATGGGCTATCTAACACTGAAATATTTTTTCAAATCGTACCAGTAGTTACTGAGATTAGCGCGTTGAAACAAACAAACTCTTCAGTTTTATTATGTTAAGTACCTATATGAAGTATAGTAATAATTTAAAGCTATATACCATGACTTTTCCTGATCACTGCAGTCGAAGCGATCGCGACACACAAAAGAAACACAAGTATGGACAACAAATTAAATTCCTTCATTATTACGCGTTAGCTCTTCTTCTAGGTTATGTTGAGAATAAGCTATGTCGTTACAGTATAGAGTATTTATTCATTACGTAAGGTATCCGTATTACTCAATTTACTTAATTAATGCTATTGGTTTTTTCTGCATAGTCACTCGCTTGTTTTCGAATTGGTTTTTAGAAGACTTTTCCTGATCCCGTCAGTTTTGTAGTGACGCATCATCCTACCAAGTCTTTTCCCAACTATGTTGGGGTCGGCTTTTTACATGGAGCGACTGCCTATCTGACCTCCACAACCCAGTTACCGGGTAACACGATGCCCCTTGGTAAGACTGGTTGTCAGACTTTCTGGCTTCTGATTAACCGTAACGACTGTCAAAGATCTACAAGTGACAACCGGGTCCAACGGCTTAACGTGCTTTCACGGAGGAGTCTCGCTATGACATAGATGGTCACCCATCCACGGACCGACCGCGCCAAGCGCAGCTTAACCTTTGATCGATCGAACCGTGCGGCTGTTACTTAGCCACGAGCTCCTCTTCATTAGTAGGAACTAGCTGTTTCCCGCGGTTTCACCCGCATCCCGAGGGAACTACTTAGCGCACCCGGGTAAAAAGTAGACTATGTTGTTCCTCAGGGTCTATTCTATCTCTGTACCAAATTTCATTTATATCGGTCCAGTAGTTTTGGCGTGAAAGCGTAACAGACAGACAGACAGACAGAGTTACTTTCGCATTTATAATATTAGTAAGGATAGTAAGGATTACTATTATGATAATATATTATCAGCCTTGACTTACAGACGGATAAACCTATTTTTAGCATTATTTAGCAGATATTTTTATTGTAGTATGCACGTACTAATTAATGTCGACTGGTTTTCGCTATAGGGAAAACATGTTGTAAAACAGGTACTTATCAATGTACTGCGGGGTATGTTGACTTAAAGCTTCGTTTATATTTACTAGCATTCTACCAGTGGCTTTTTTTTTTTTTTTTCGGATGGGAAATCATCAAATGACCCCTCCCGCCGTGGGTGGGGCGGGAGGGAGTGTCAGACTCTTACTGACTAAAACCCATCCATGTTCCTTCCTCAGCCCTTTGTATACCGGGGGCGCGGTATCTCTTTCGAACGTCCCGCAGCCCCGGCAGGCTATGGCCCAGTGGGAGGGCCCCGTCGCTATTGCTGACAGCTCTTTGATGCGCGCGTGGAACACGAACGCGCCGTCGACGCGGGTTTCTACCAGTGGCTTCGCCCGCGTGGGCTATATAGAAAGAAAGAAAGAAAGAAAGAAAGAAAATACGTTTATTTGCGCCAAAGATATGCCGCATAAGACAGAGTTTCAGACAAATTTTGCCCCCCTTTTTTCACCCCCTTAGGTGTAGAATTTCGGAAAATTCTTTCTTATACGATGCCTACGTCATACAAAGAACACACCCTCCAAGTTTCAGGTCTCTACAATCAGCGGTTTAGGCTGTGCGTTGATCCGTCAGTCGTTTAGGACAAAGCATTTTATATGTATAGATGATTAGACTCTCAAGTGATTCATAGGAATATGTCTCATAAAATATTCATAGGGATTTACAGTTATAAAGATGACTTGACTTGACTGACTTGATGACGACGAAATATGGTATATATATGTGGTATATTATATGGGGAAGTGTGGGAATTATAATGTCGTGCAAACCCCAAACTGACAAGAGACAAATCTCTCTCAAGATGTAATAATTAAAATATTTTGAAATGGAAATTTAAATTTAATTATTGCTATTAATTTATTTTACGTATTGCTTAATGCATTGCAAAATCCTTAATTTACATTCTGAATTCAGAAGGCGAAATATGAAGAACTGTATTATTTAAGAACTTTAAAGAAACCATATATTTCAAGCTAATGCAAAGATTCTATTCTATTTTGAGGTTTGAGTGATCAATGCTCATACCACTCTGTGTGGAGAGAATCCTTTGTCTTGCTTTGGGAAAGTAAAGAGGACGATATTATATTTAAATATGTAACAAAATACGCATTTGAATAACTCAAACTCTATCCAAATCGGATCAGTAGTTATTGAGATAATCGCGGACATACAAACATACGGGTCGAATACAGAACCTCCTTTTTTAAGTCGGTTAAAAACGAATGTATATTTATTTGTCCTCTACATTCCTAAACCATTGACCCGATTGTAATGAAATTTGAGTGAGTTCTTTTGTGTAATTCCCGCGAAGGTTCCTATCCTAGCCCAAAAAAGCCACTGGGTTCCGGGGGCACGGGAATTCTTGAACAACCCCGGTGGTGGAAACAAGCTTTTATAGTAGGTACCTACATCATACAACACTGACGACCTACCCTCTACTCGCCTGCTGGGGCTGCGGGACGTTCGAAAGAGATACCGCGCCCCCGGAATACAAACGGGCTAAGGAAGGAACATGGATAGGTTAGTCAGTAATAGTCTGACACTCCCACCCGTCCCACCCACGGCGGGAGGGGTCATTTAATTTTGATGATTTCCCATCCAAAAAAAAAAAAACCCTCTACTCACGGCGATCATACATAGTATCATACGCCAAAAAAAATAATAATGATTGAGAATAATTACATTTATTCATAAGTTTTCTATTTTATATTTTATTTTTTGTTATATTTTAATGAGAATTAAGAGAATTAACATGACGTATCCTTATTTTTGAAATTCCATCAAACTTCGGTTTTATTTCGACGTGAAAAATGTTTCCCTTTCCCTACTTGATAATAAAGGGACTCCATATGTCGAAAAGACATTGAAGATGGCATTGTATAACCTGAAAATAAAAATAAAAACACATTTTTAAAGGTTACTCGTCTGTCCATCGTCTTTCGTACGGCGGGATTGGTCGAAAGAACCATAAAAAATAATGAATTAAATAAGATGTACCTAAATAAACTAAACAAATATGTGTAGCTATACTACATAGTACATAAACATAATACTTATATATAAAATAATATATACTTATATAACTATATTTAATAAATTAATACATACATATGCAATATAGGTCATGTTGATAAGAAATATTCCCTGATTCGTCTCTTAAACTCATCTAGCGATTGGCTTTCGCGTATAGTGTGAGGAAGAGAATTCCACCGCACAGCGCGAACAATGAACGATCCATCATAACGGCTCGAAGTATGTGGAGGGACACGCAGGAGAAGAGATGAAGAAGAGCGACAAGGTTTTCCTCTAGGAACAAGATATTCAAAGCGGTCTCGAAGATAAGTTGGAGAGTTAGGATTTTGAAGAAGAGCAAAGAGAAAAGAAAGAATGTGAGTGACGCTGCCGAATAGGCAACCACTTCAACCGCCTCCGAAATTCCGACATTTCATACTCCTCCGTCCGCGCAATTTTCGTAAAAAGGAGGAGCTCGTGGCTAAGTAACAGCTGCACGGTTCGACCGATCAAAGGTTAAGCTGCGCTTGGCGCGGTTGGTCCGTGGATGGGTGACCATCTATGTCATAGCGAGACTCCTCCGTGCCTCGGAAAGCACGTTAAGCTGTTGGTCCCGGCTGTCATTTGTACATCTTTGATAGTCGTTACGGGTAGTCAGAAGCCAGAAAGTCTGACAACTAGTCTTACCAAGGGGGATCGTGTTACCCGGTAACTGGGTTGTGGAGGTCAGATAGGCAGTCGCTCCATGTAAAACACTGGTACTCAGCTGCATCCGGGATAGACTGGAAGCCGACCCCAACATAGTTGGGAAAAGGCTAGGCAGATGATGATGATGAGTATAGAATACTATACTAAAGAAAAATATAAAAATATCCATACCATATTTGTGCATTAGCGTGCTAAGAACCTCTGGCGAAACTATAAGGGTTCTTGGTCGACTACGGAACCTTACAATGCGGGCCTTACCCCCACTTTTGTTCTGCGGACTTTTTAATGTTCGATTCCCCTTTGCGTACGCAGCGGCAAACACAAAGAAGAGCAAAAACAAATATAAAATCTTCATGGTTAAACTTTACACGTCTGTCTGCAACTGTAGCTAAATATATATAGGCCCTTATTAATAAGGATAATTATCCTGAAATGCAAGTCATATGCGCATTGAGATAGGAACACGCATGCAAGTGCAGTTTAGGTGCTCGTGACTAAGTAAAGCCGCACGGGTCGATTTATCAACGTTAAGCTGCGCTTGATGCGGTCGGTCCGTGGATTGGTGACCTTCTATATGATACAACAAACAATATCTGGCACCCAAGAGGTACCGTGTTACCCGGTAACTAGGTTGTGGAGATCAGATAGGCAGTCGTTCTATGTAAACACTGGTACTCAGCTGCAGTTAGACTGGAAGCCGACCCCAACATGGGTGGGAAATGGCTAGGCCGATGATGATGACACATGCAAGTGCAGTGTATAAGCACTCGAAAACTCCTGAATCGATTAAATAAAAAAAGTCTTCTAGTATTATAAATGCGAATACTCGTGAAGATGTATGTTTCTTTAAGGCTACGTCCGCACAGACAGGCGGCTAGTTTAGCGCCTAGAGCCTAGTGGTTTGCATTCTGGCTACTAGCTAGGATACACGGTGGCCGAGGTAGTTGGCGTGGTGGGTCGCTAGGTGTGTTGGTCATTTGCTAGTCGGCACTTTGACGAGATGTCACATGATTGATGTTTTTTGTTCAAAAATGCCTGGCGCCTGGCGATAAAAAACCAACACGTTTGTTTACTTGGATACACGCTTAGCGACAAGCTAAGCGTCAAGCGCGCAGTGCGGCCGATCGCGAACATCCTAGAACGTTCGTTTTACTAAGCTACTCGCTAGGTGACTCGCTAGGCTCTAGGCGCTAATCTAGCCGCCTGCCTGTGCGGACGTAGCCTTAGTCTTTCACGCAAAAACTACTTAAAGGATTGGAATGAAATTTGGTAGAATAGAATAGAACAGAACAATATTTATTCCTTAATAAGAGTTTTCTCAAATCCGCCCGACGGCCTCTGACATGGAATTGTAACAACAGCTGCCAGCTATCAAGGTACCAGCCGGGGACGGCTTAACATGCTCTCCCAGGCACGGGGGTGTAACACCACCAACTTCCTGACTCCGGGCTTCTTTGTGACATTTTCCAAAATCCACAATGCAATTTCGGCCCGAGCCCGGGGTCTCGGGCTAATACAGCAGTCGCGTTATGCGACCACTAGACCATCGTTGTAGTCCCATTAGTGTATCCAATATAGTATAGTAGGTGGTGTGGCCAGATAGAAGATGGCCATATAAAAAAAAACAACATACACCACACCAATTGAGGACTTCCTCCTTTTTGAAGTCTGGTAAAAATGTCGATGAAATCAGTCAGCCGTCTATAGGTCTTCATCTATATATATATATATATATATAAACTAGCTTCTGCCAGCGACTTCGTCCGCGTGGAATAGTGGTGCTCCGCTCCTATTGGTCTTAGCGTGATGATATATAGCCTATAGCCTTCCTCGATAAATGGACTATCTAACACTGAAATATTTTTTCAAATCGGACCAGCGGTTCCTGAGATTTGCGCGTTTAAACAAAATGACAACATTTCCCTTCACTGCTCTGCTCCTATTGATTGTAGCGTGATGAAAAGTATACTATAACCATCTCAGGAGTATGACAAATAATTATACCAAGTTTCGTTAAAATCCGTCGAGTAGTTTTTGTTTCTATAGTTTATACAGACAGACAGACAAAAAATTTACTGATTGCATTTTTGGCATCAGTATCGATCTCTAATCACCCCCTGATAGTAATTTTGGAAATATATTTCATGTACAGAATTGACCTCTGTAATTATAAGTATAGATAGAAGATAGATTAATCTCTGTTTCCCTTGGTCACGGCATCACGCGTGAACCGCTGGACCAATTCGGATAAAATTTAGTACTAAGAAAGAGGGGACCCTGGAGCAGGTTTTAGGCTACTTTTTATCCGGGTTCGTGAAGTAGTCCCCTAAAACGCGGGTGAAACCGCTGGCAATAGCTAGATTACAATAAGATTAGAAAAACTTCCAAACCCTTTTTGCAGCTTATTCAACCGATTACGAGTTCTATTCCCTACTGATAAGGATGGCGTTGAAAGCAAAATAATGCTTACAATAAACATATTCTGCATCTGTCTTAGTCTTATTACCTAAGTAATAGAGCTTCAAATAGTTTGAACAACTAGTAATTAGGTTGCGTTTAAATGTCTAATCTCATAATTAATGGAGTATAGTTAGGCTGATATTGATGAAAACTTAATTGGGAAATGGTGAAATAAAGATAAACATGAAAATTTATTTTTACCGACTTCGTAAAAAAGGGGGTTATCAGGTTGGAGTTAAACGAATTCATGCAGATATATTTACTAAAACACGAAAAAGGGTAAAATAAAAATCTTTTTACAAAAAATATAACCGACTTCCAAAAACTTTAAAGAGATAAGTTAAAACATATCGCTCTAGAAGTCGGTGGCAAAAATACACAATAGTAACTTAATGTTAGACACCGACTTCCAGAGCGACATTTTTTATTTTTCTCTCTTAAGTTTTTTGAAAGTCTGGTATTGTTATATTAATTCTTCATTTTGGGTTTATTTTCTGGTATTTTATTACGGACTAGAAGATTTTAGGATTCCTCTCAATTCGTGAAGTCCATCGATTTTTTTTCACGTTTCACTAATTATCATTTTTTCTTTCCCTTCCGTTACTTTGTCATATAAGTGTTGAACGTGCGACGCAGGCAATGAATACGGGACCATCGCTGCTTTGCCTGAAAAATGCATAATTGATTACTTTAGTTAAAATCAATCCTTCCTAACTCCTGACGGGGCTGCGGGATGTGCGAAAGAGATACCGCGCCCCCGGAATACAAAGGGCTGAGGAAGGAACATGGATATTTTAGTCACTAAGAGTCTGACACTCTCTTCCTCCCCACCCACGGCGGGAGGGGTCATTTGATGATTTCCCATCCGAAAAAAAAATTAGTTATGAAGGCGAAAGTGAGTTTGTTTGTTTTTTACGCTCTGTCTGTAAAACAGCTTAATAGATTTGGATGCAATTGGTTGTAGAAATAGATGGTGCCATAGCAAGGGTTTTAGGTTACTATGTAACCGGGCGTGTGAAGTAGTTAAATAAAAATAAAGTGTTCAATTTATTTAAATTAAATTTTAAAAAATCAGCACTTTTTGTACATCAGAATTTGCTATTGTACCTTTTTGCTTGAAAGTTGAAATGGCGCAAAAAAACTCCTCAGAAACACATCTGTCTGTTTTGCTAGATCAACCAGCTAGATATCTATGCACTGAATTGCAGTATTTTACATAGAGCGACTGCCTGTCTCAAGCCGATCACTTCATACACGGTAGAGAGATTACTAAATCCCCTCTATCCAACAAGCTTTACTGTATAATAAGGTAGAACCGCTGAATTATTTAGACGACATTCGGTATAGATAAGGCTGGCAAGCCTATGTATGAAGATAGCTTGAACTTCAAGGCGGAGGGAGACATAAACTTAAAAAATATCATGAGAAAACCTGTAATAAACAGACAGAAATCAACAGTACGCCTTAAGCAAGCGTGGTGATCAATGCTCATGCCTTCTCTGTATGAGAAGAGGCCTGTGCCCAACAGCGGTATGGTAAATAGGCTGATGATGACGATGGCATTACCCTGGAGTTACATTAAGTAGTTACCTCAATTATTAATAGTGTGAATTAAATTTACCTGTGTTTGAGAGCTGCGTACGGTTTGAAGGTTGAGCCACCTCATCATACGCAGCGGCGCACACAAATAAGAGCAACAACAGGTACAAGAACTGCATGGTGAGCGCATCTGTCCGTACCGGCACCCTGTTCAGTTGAGGCTAAAAATATCTTGAGACTACGAATAAATATGGTGGTGCATAGCATTTCCTGGTCTGTGAGACAAACTGGAAATTCTATAATATATATACATATAAATGTATGCATTCGGCCGGGTACACACCGTGTGCATTTGCAAGACCCAGTTGCACAAAAAAATATCAGGTTACTTATACGTGGAACGGAAGAACTGTCATTCAAGATCTGTCAAAATGGAGAATAAAATTGAATAATTTTACTATTATTTTATATTTTTCGTCTAATCCTTACTAATATTATAAATGCGAAAGTAACTCTGTATGTCTGTCTGTCTGTCTGTCTGTCTGTCTGTTACGCTTTCACGCCAAAACTACTGGACCGATATAAATGAAATTTGGTACAGAGATAGAATAGATCCTGAGGAACAACATAGGCTACTTTTTACCTGGGTGCGCTAAGTAGTTCCCTCGGGATGCAGGTGAAACCGCGGAAAACAGCTAGTTATGATATATGTTTACTTAATTATTATATCCTTGTATTGATAACATAAAAAAAAAACAAAAATAAGTTAATTATGGATATCATGTTTTGTGATATTCGTAAAAGTATAACGTATAAATGATAATAACTTTGATGCAACCGGCTGATAATGTGCCTGTGTTCTCGTAAATTACTACTAAATGTGACCAAAGATTTGCAAAAATTTGAACATGTTGGTTTGCATGTTTAATTACAATGACAATGAACTCAATTAGAGCCACTTAACATAGTCTGACATAGCTATTTACGAAAATGGCTGACAAGCGAACTAACGCTAGCCACCATCTTGAAATGTCATTTTTTAGTGTGACCAGCCCATAAAAAAGTCAATACTAAATCTCTGAAAAATATAGCTATGTCCGATTAGACTGGATGTTGCGCCCGAAAACAATAATGATCTGTCATGCCTCTGTGTTCTACGGGTTGTTCGAAAGAGTAACCGCGCCCCCGGAATACAAAGGGCTGAGGAATCAACGTGGATGGGTTTTATTCAGTAAGTCTGACACTCTCTTCTACCCCTCCCACGGCCGGAGGGGTCAATTGATGATTTCCAATCCAAAAATAAAAATGGGTCCTAGATGAGTATGGGGTGCGGCAAATAAATTATCAATTTTGTAATGTTGGCTTGTTTGCCTTCCAACTAACATAGTAATTAAGTGTTAATTGGTTGAATAGCACGCCTTATTCAAGAATCTTTTTAGGGTTCCGGAGTCGACAAGAAACCTTTATAGTTTCGCCATGTCCGTCTGTCTGTCTGTCTGTCCGCGGCATAGTTCAGAGGTTCTTGATACTAAGAAGCTGAAATTCTTTTATGATTAAGTAAATTTTACTTAACTGTAATTTTCCATTATTAGGTAACAAACATTGTCATTCCAAAAGGTCAGCTTTAGTACCAGTTATCACCACATTCATATATGTATATCCATGTCTGTGTGTTGCCGCACTAGTTACGGTTTCCCGACGTCCCTAATGGGTCTCCGTCATTGGCCGTGCTGCGGTGACGCGACGCGGCAGGAGCCAATCAGCGGGCGTCGACGCGAGCGGCGGCGGCGCGCGCATCGCTTTCCGTTTCGTGTACACACTTCACTTCGCTCTATTCAAGCAACAGCCATTTTTGATATTGTAATGTAAAAATATTATAAGTAATACATCATATTAACCACAGTGCAAGTCATTTTTTACCACGCCTTAATCCTCGCATATGTAGCTGAAACATCCCGCAACATATTTGGACCTTCGAGCTGGATCATCACGCAAAAAGGCCGGCCGATTGAGAGACGCGCAACGTGGTCGTTTGGCTTGCAAACTTCGCAAATGGTGGTGGAATACGGTGCTAACAAGTGAGGCGTGCCAGCTAAAACATCCTAACCTATCCTTTTCTTCATCTGTCTGATCTGATCATTGTTCTGTGCAGTTATTTTCGCATGTCGGCTTTCACGTCGTGGGGTGGTGCATACGCTTTAGCTCGCCACGCATGTTGGACAAGACCGCTTGCTAGATAAACGCTGTTAACCGTGAGTATTACAATTTACTTAAAATGGAACCATCGGATAACAAGATGAAAGAATTAAAAAAGAAGCGAGCATCCATTAAGTGTCGGTTGACGAATTTTAAAAAATATGTGGCTTCATTCCAAAATAAAGACTTGTCTGTTCATCAGCAAGCAGAGTTGAAATTACGCGTGGTAGGAGCTCAAAATGTCTTAAATGATTTTAATGACGTACAGGGCAAAATAGAGGATATTAGTTCTGAGTCAGAAGTTGACAGTCAGCTCGAAACGCGCGAAGAGTTTGAGCGAGAATACTACAAGGTTCTTGCCCTTATTGAATGCATGACAAGTACTGATGAGAGATCTAGTGTATCCGAATTGCCTTGTGCTAGTTCAAATATAAAGCTACCAACCATTACCATTCCCCACTTTGACGGTTCTTATGAACACTGGCTAGAATTCAGAGATACTTTCATGTCATTAGTCCATAATTGTAAGAACATAACACAAATTCAAAAGTTTCATTATTTAAAATCAGCGTTAAAAGGAAGTGCAAAGTCTGTAATAGATTCTCTTGAATTCTCGGCAGATAATTATGGTATTGCATGGGAATTGTTAATCAGTAGGTTTGATAATACAAAGTTATTGGTTCATAATCATGTGAAGTCCATGTTTACAATTCAAGCGTTAACAAAAGAATCTCCGGGTCTATTAAGAAAACTTATTGATAATATTCTAAAGAATTTACGGGCATTAAAATTGCTAGGAGAACCAACTGAACATTGGGATACATTGATAATTTATATTGTAGTTTCCAAATTAGATTCCATCACAGAACGTGATTGGGAACAATATAGAAGTAATTTAATAAATACAATTAATAATTCTAAGTCAATAATTAAGTTAGATGATTTATTGCAGTTTCTTAGAAACAAAGCTGAAATATTGGAGACTCTTATTGTGTCACATAGTAAATTGAGTTTACACAGCGGATCTGAAAATAAAAAACAAACAAATAATGTGTCTTCACCTAAAGTTCATTGTAATGTGGTTACTAATAATAGTAAATCTAACAATAAATCACAAAATAAGACTTCACGGGTATACAAATCTTGTCTGATGTGTAATGAAAAACATCCTTTGTATTCCTGTCAAAGTTTTCTTGACTTAAGCGCAGAAGATAGATTTAAGATAATTAAAGATAAGGACTTATGTATTAACTGTATGCGTTCTGGCCACTCTGTGGGTACTTGTGTATTTGGTCCATGCCGTAAGTGTGATAAAAAACACAATTCATTAATTTGTGAAGTTGTTAATGTTAAAGATGATAATAAGTCAGGGGTAGTAATGTTGACATCTTGTGAGCAACCAGCTGATAGTTGTCAAGTGCTTGACAGTAGTAACATAAAACATAGTCACTCCTTACAGGTACATAATGTTCATGCAAGTAAAGAAAACTTGTCTTCGACTCAACATGTGTTACTGTCAACTGCTATTGTAGACATACGTAGCCAGACGGGTGAATATTACAAAGCGCGCGTGATACTGGACAGTGGCAGTGAACGTTCCTTTATTACGCAATTATTTAGTGAAAAGTTAAACACAAAAATTATACAGTCCACTCAAAAAATTCACGGCGTAGGAAACTCAATGACACAGTGTTCGCAATCCTGTAATATTGAGCTAAGGTCACGCAACGGTAGTTTCACTGCACGCGTTCAGTGTTTAATTCTCCCGCAAATATCATCAAAGTTACCTACAACAACTTTAAATATCAGTTACTTTAGTATACCGGACAACATCACTCTAGCCGATCCGAGTTTTTATGACAGTCAACAAATAGATATGTTAATAGGTGCAGATTTATTTTGGGAAGTACTTAGTGAAGGTAAAATGCGACTTAAAAATGGTCCTTATCTTCAAAACACTAGGCTAGGGTGGATTGTGTCAGGGTCAATTCAACATTTAAATCAGAAATCTGTGAAAAATATTTCATGTAATTTTTCACAATCATCATTAATTGAAAGTGACGAATGTTCAGTAGATAAATTATTACGAAAATTTTGGGAAATAGAAGAGTTGCCAGTGTGTGAAAATAAACTCGGCAGCAGCGAGGAGCTTGCCTGCGAAGAGCATTTTGTTAAAACGACTAAGCGACTTGCTGACGGGCGGTTCTGTGTTCGAATCCCGTTGAAGCATTTACCTGAAAGGTTAGGTGACACTCGTAGTCAAGCTGAACGTCGGTTTTATTCTTTAGAAAAGAAGTTAGAACGTAACCAAAACTATAAAAAAATGTATAGTGATTTTATACACGAATATATTGAGTTGGGACACATGAGTCTTATTCATACTTTCAGTACACCGCATTATTTTCTACCTCACCACGGAGTGTTTCGTGAACACGCCACCACTACTAAATTACGTGTCGTTTTTGATGCTGGAATGGTTTCTAGTTCTGGTGTATCGTTAAATGACTTACAGATGGTAGGGCCGGCCATTCAAGGTGATTTGATTTCAATTTTACTTAAATTTCGCGAAAATAAATACGTCGCTTGTGCCGATATAGAAAAAATGTACCGCCAAGTGTTAATAGATGAAGATCAACGTGACCTACAGTTGATCTTATGGCGCGACCATCCATCCGAATCATTGAAGGTATACAGACTGAATACTGTAACGTATGGTACGGCTTCGGCACCATTTCTTAGTTGTCGATGTTTAAAACAGTTAGCCGAAGATTGTGAGGTTCCGTATGTCTCGGAGACAATTAAAAATAATTTTTACGTTGACGATTTAATATGCGGGGCGAGTAGTATCCCTGAATTGAATGCAATATGCGAAGGTACTAGTCAGATTTTAAATTCTGCATGTTTAGTTTTACGTAAATGGATTTTTAACTTTGACCGCGCGAACCCTAATAATGAACAGAATGTTGCGAAGCAACTTGTTTTGGGTGATAATATTCAAAACAAAACTTTAGGTATTGGATGGAATAATAAGTCTGATGAATTGAACTATTATTCGCAAATTAAGGTAGAAACTAGTATTATTTCTAAACGTGTTATTTTATCGAATGCTGCTCAGATTTATGATCCATTAGGATTAATTAGTCCTGTAATAACAATTGCCAAAACATTGTTGCAGAAATGTTGGTTATTAAAATTAGGGTGGGACGAGCAGGTTCCTAGTGACGTAGCACTAGTTTGGGGTCGATTTGTGAATGGCTTATCCTTACTCAGTGATTTGCGTATACCGCGACATGTTATGTGTTGTGATCCGATACATATCGAACTACATATATTTACTGATGCGTCACAGGTAGCATATGGCGCCTGTGCGTATGTCCGCACGATTAATAAAGAATCTGCTGTTACGGTGCGCTTGTTATGTTCCAAAGGTAAAGTCGCCCCTACAAAACCCACAACTATACCTAGGTTAGAGTTGTGCGGCGCTGTATTAGGTGCGCGATTATATTCAAAGGTCATTGACTCTCTGCGTTCTACAGTTAATAAAGTCGTGTTCTGGACTGATTCTACTATTGTGTTAGGGTGGCTAGGTATGCCACCTAATTTACTAAAAACATACGTTCAGAATAGAACTGCAGAGATTCATGACTTAACTAAGGATCACCCATGGCGGCATGTGTCAGGCAAAGATAATCCCGCGGACCTAGTGTCGAGAGGTCAAGGTTTAGATAAACTACTTTCTTCATCATTATGGTGGGAAGGCCCACAATTTCTTCATAAGGTCGATTTTGAAGTAAACAAAATATTAAATAGTGAGGTAAATTGTAATCTAGACTTACCTGAATTGAAATCAAATGTCCTGTGTCATGTGGTAAACCAGGCAGGTGATAATACTTTATTTCCATTTTCAAGGTTTTCTCAATATTTAAGATTGAAGCGTGCCGCCGCCTATTTACTTCGATTTATATATAATACGCGCAATAGAAATAATAGGCGAACGGGATTACTGACTGTAGCAGAACTCGAATATGCTGAATTAACATTGGCAAAATTGAGTCAGCAAGAATCATTTGCTGATGTTTATCAGTCGCTTATAAATAAAAAAGAGATAAAGAAAAATGCTCACTTAGTAAAATTAAATTTATTTATTGATGAAAATAATTTAATACGAGTCGGTGGACGCATACAAAATTCTCAAACCTTTAGTTTCAATAAGAAACATCCAATTTTAATTTCTGCCAAACATTGGTTTACAGTTCTTCTCTTCCGATATGAGCATCACCGTATTATGCATGCTGCGCCTCAACTACTTTTATTTACAGTAAGAGAGTCTTGGTGGCCAGTTGCTGGTCGTAATCTTGCAAAACAAGTAGTTCATAACTGCATCAAATGTGCACGACTGCGCGCGACCACGGTCAAACCTATAATGGGCAACCTACCCCAAGAGCGCTTGGATCCAGGCTATCCATTTGTACGTTGTGGCGTAGACTACGCGGGACCAGTTCTTACATTGAATCGGAAGGGTAGGGGGGCAAAGGTACAAAAATCTTACATTTGTTTGTTTGTATGCTTCGTAACGCGCGCTGTCCATTTAGAACTTGTAAGCGATCTCTCATCTAATGCTTATCTTTTAGCCCTCAAACGGTTTATTTCGCGACGTGGTAAGCCGGCTGAGATCTTTTCGGATAATGGCAAGAACTTCGTAGGTTTGATGAGTGAATTCAAGAATTTTTTAAAAGATTGTTCTGTCGATATTAAGGAATATGTAACTTCACAAAATATCAAGTTTCAAATGATTCCATTTTATGCACCACATTTTGGGGGTTTATGGGAGGCTGGAGTAAAAAGTTGTAAGCATCACCTCCGGCGTGTCGTAGGCAATGCACATCTCACATTCGAAGAGTATACTACTGTCTTAGCGCAAGTTGAAGCAGTCCTAAACTCACGTCCTTTGAGTCCTATGTCCACAGATCCTCTTGACTTCCTTCCCCTTACTCCTGCTCATTTTTTGGTTGGCCGTCCACTGACCGCACCTTTGTCTGCTGACATCCACGATGTTCCTGAGAACCGACTAACGCGATACCAGAGGGTTGAGCAAATACGTCAGCACTTCTGGAAGCGCTGGGCCAAGGAGTACGTCTCGGAGCTGCAGACCCGAAGCAAGTGGCATAGACACAAGGATGAACTCAAAGAGAACACGCTTGTCCTTATCAAAGATGACAATTTGCCACCTTTGAAATGGAGCTTGGGAAGAATCATGAAAACTTACCCTGGGAAGGATGGCATATCGCGTGTTGCTGACATCCGGAAAGCAGACGGTGTAGTCAGGCGGGCATTCTCCAAAATTTGCCCACTTCCGATTACTGAATAAATTGACATCAAGCTGAAGGAAGGGGGTGCGTCATTTAACTCTTGGAACCTGACGCTTCCAAGGCCGGGAGCATGTTGCCGCACTAGTTACGGTTTCCCGACGTCCCTAATGGGTCTCCGTCATTGGCCGTGCTGCGGTGACGCGACGCGGCAGGAGCCAATCAGCGGGCGTCGACGCGAGCGGCGGCGGCGCGCGCATCGCTTTCCGTTTCGTGTACACACTTCACTTCGCTCTATTCAAGCAACAGCCATTTTTGATATTGTAATGTAAAAATATTATAAGTAATACATCATATTAACCACAGTGCAAGTCATTTTTTACCACGCCTTAATCCTCGCATATGTAGCTGAAACATCCCGCAACACTGTGTTCACCGATCTTTTATTTACATGCACCTAGCAAAGTAATTTTGTAATTAACTTGATATTTCGATATAATCAATACGCGATGTGTTAAACGCTCGATCAGAGACATTCGATATTTCATCACTCGATGTATTGGGTATTCGATATATTGAAAGTTAGACTTATTAACCATACGATATTATGAACGTTCCACCATTTGTGCTTTTATCGTTTTTGAACATTTAGCAGATTCATAGAAATTGACGTTTAGAAAATCTGTCATTCATAGAATTTGGAGGGCTATTAGGGCGGAAAGGTGCATAAATTGTTACATAATATTATGGATAGTATAAGTACATATTTATCCCTCTAGGAGCAGAGCATCAGATTGCACCTTACCGCATCACAAAAAAAGTTAACGTCTATACTCGATCTTTCCGAAGTTTCGCTTCTGTGAGTTAGAGTAGGTTATTTCGTTTCGGATGGGAAATCATCAAAGGACCCCTCCCGCCATGGGTGGGGAGGGAGTGTCAGACTCTTACTGACTAAAACCCATCCATGTTCCTTCACAGGGGACACAGTAACTATTTCGAACATCACGCAGTAGAGTAGGCCCCCTGGCGTTTTAAACGCGCCTGACATTTCAAGTACGACTAAACCGAACTCGAACAGTGCTGAATCGATTAAATTAAAATCTTCTAGTAATAAAGTCTTTCTCGCAAAAACTACTGAACGTATTTGGATGAAATTCTGTATACACACAGTTTATAGCATGGATTAACACCTAGGATACGTTTCACCCGGGTGTGCGAAGTAGTTCCATCAAGATCCGGGTGAAACCGCGGGAAACAGCTAGCGTCAACTAAATTCCGTCAGCCGACTCTAGTTAATTGGAAATTGATGAAAACCTCATTAGGTAAGGTGAAATATTAAGTATTAATATTAATATTAAGAACGTGACAATAAGTTTTTTTTTTCTAAAAATAGATCTTTTTCTAACAAAAGAAGTTTTAACATCAGCCCCAAACGACGCAAGCCTGTATCTTGGGAACTAATACAAAGAGGGTTTAACATTATCTTACTAAACAAGTAAAGCAGGGCGAAAACGTGGCCACTTTTGTGTCGTATTAGACACAAGCTTCCGATAAATATTTGATTATATATTACTACTAGCTGTTTCCCGCGGTTTCACCCGCATCCCGAGGGAACTACTTAGCGCACCCGGGTAAGAAGTAGCCTATGTTGTTCCTCAGGGTCTATTCTATCTCTGTACCAAATTTCATTTATATCGGTCCAGTAGTTTTGGCGTGAAAGCGTAACAGACAGACAGACAGATAGACAGACAGACAGAGTTACTTTCGCATTTATAATATTAGTAAGGACTAGATTCTGCCAGCGACTTCGTCCGCGTGGAATAGTGGTGCTCCGCTCCTATTGGTCTTAGCGTGATGATATATAGCCTATAGCCTTCCTCGATAAATGGACTATCTAACACTGAAAGAATTATTTAAATCGGACCAGCGGTTCATGAGATTAGCGCGTTTAAACAAAATGACAACATTTCCCTTCACTGCTCTGCTCCTATTGATTGTAGCGTGATGAAAAGTATACTATAACCATCTCAGGAGTATGACAAATAATTGTACCAAGTTTCGTTAAAATCCGTCGAGTAGTTTTTGTTTCTATAGAGTTTATACAGACAGACAGACAGACAAAAATTTTACTGATTGCATTTTTGGCATCAGTATCGATCCCTAATCACCCCCTTATAGTTATTTTGGAAATATATTTCATGTACAGAATTGACCTCTCTACAGATTTATTATAAGTATAGATAAGGATAGAACCAGTATGTAATCATCCACTCCTTGCGCATACGTATACAATTTTTGTGTCCAGTTGCGTCCACTTAACACATACTTATGACGATTAAAAAGTGTTTGGTGTGCCGTGTTGGCAACAAAAATTCTACGTTAAAAAGTCTACGTTTGCGCAGCGCCTTATTAAATAAAAAATAAAAAAACAAAACTCAAACTTTAATTTTCATAACAGATTACAACAGGCAGAATAAAAATAGGAGTAACTCTTGAAGTGTGAAGAATATAAATATACCGGCTTCTTGGAATGGTGGTGCTCTGCTCCTATTGGTCTTAGCGTAATGATATATAGCCTTCCTCGATAAATGGGCTATGCAACACTGGAAGAATTTTTCAAATCGGACCAGTAGTTCCTGAAATTAGCGCGTTCAAACAAACAAACTCTTCAGTTTTATATATAAGTATAGATGTTGTATGAGTCAATGAGTGTATGTGAATTGTTTTACATTTATTATTTATTTTGTATATCATTGTAAGCACTGGTTTATCAATAAGAAATAGGAGAATTCCATGATCGTCATTTTTGTAAGTGCCATCAACCCTTTTCATTTTATCACTTTGCATTAATTAATCGGTTTTCTTTTCGTCCCCTTCCGTTACTTCCTCATATAAGTACTGAACGTACGGCGCTGGCACTGAAACTGCCCCTGAAAAAAATAATTGGTTAATACCTCTATTACTACTCGAGGAGCTCGTGGCTAAGTAACAGCCGCACGGTTCGACCGATCAAAGGTTAAGCTGCGCTTGGCGCGGTTGGTCCGTGGATGGTTGACCATCTTTGTCATAGCGAGACTCCTCCGTGCCTCGGAAAGCACGTTAAGCTGTTGGACCCGGTTGTCATTTGTAGATCTTTGATAGTCGTTACGGGTAGTCAGAAGCCAGAAAGTTTGACAATCAGTCTTACCAAGGGGTACCGTGGTAACTGGGTTGTGGAGGTCAGATAGGCAGTCACTCCATGTAAAACACTGGTACTCAGCTGCATGCCTAGTGGTTAAGGCACTTGCATCTCGTGTACGAATATACAGGTTCTAAGCAACAATATTCTGAGAAATATACTATTCTATTTTAACAACTGGTATGACTTTTTTAAAGTCTGATTAACGGTGAAAAAAAAACATCGTAGGTAAACCTGCACCAAACAGTCTAAAAACGCCAATCCGCCTTGAGCGAGCGTGCTGATCAATGTTCGTGCCTTCTCTGCATGAGAAGAGGCCGATGATTATGATAATGATGCCATTTCCCTGTAGTTACATTAAGTAGTTACCTCAATTATTAATAGTGTGAATTAAATTTACCTGTGTTTGGGAGCTGCGTATTGTTTGAAGGTTGAGCCACCTCATCATACGCAGCGGCGCACACAAATAAGAGCAACAACAGGTATAAGAACTTCATGGTGAGCGCGACTGTCTGTACTGACACCCTGTTCAGTTGAGGCTAAAAATATCTTGAGACTACGAATAAATATGGTGGTGCGTAGCATTTCCTGGTCTGTGAGTTATAAATATAAAAGTGTACATTAAGATGGGAATACACCGAAAATGCACTTGAGTGCATTTTCAATTTTGCATGTACGTTTTTGGAGGGGGGACATGACCCCTCGGATCGCCACTGCCTCTCAGGCACGGGGTATAACACCACCAACTTCCTGACTACGGACTGCTTTGTGATTTTTTTTAAATCCCCAAACCGATTTCGGATCGACCTGGGAATCGCGTCATGCTACCACTGCTCAACCAACGAGTCAGTCGGTTGCATTCATGCGGTTACTTAAATACGTGAAACTGAAGAACTGGAGATAAAATGAATGAACAGAAGGGAGGATAAAATTTAATAATTTTGCTATTAATTTATGTTTTTTGTCTTAATATTTATGATATTTCATCATCTGCCTAGCCTTTTCCCAACTATGTTGGAGTCGGCTTCCAGTCAAACCGGATGCTGCTGAGTACCAGTGTTTTATATGGAGTGAGACTATCTGACCTCCACAGATAGATAGATAGATAGAATATGCTTTATTGTACACCAAAAATAAATTCAGACGAGATACAATTAAAATTAAAATATGGGTACAACGGCGGTCTTATCGCTAAAAGCGATATCTTCCAGACAACCTTTGGATGGACAGGAAAGACAAAAATGTAACTGAGGGTAGTCCGCGGTGTACAGCGATATAATATAAATATAATATATAATACATAAATATATAGTACATAATACATATTATATTAAATACTACTAATACAAATTATTTTATAAGGAGTCCGTAACATTTTCAGAGAGGAAATTCTTTTTGACGAGACTTTTAAAACTGACAAGTGTCTGAGCACGCCTAACGGATAGGGGCAACGCATTCCAAAGACGCACCGCCTTGACAGTGAACGATTTGTCATAAAAGTTCGTAGAATGCATTGGCATCTGAAGACTCAAATTTTCTGACGACCTTAAGCATCTTGAATGTGTTTCATTAAGGAACTTAAAACGTTCTTTGAGATAGAAGGGAGTTGCTGGATTAAACAGAATACTGTAGAGTAATGATAGGATATGTGTATCCCGGCGAAGGCGAATAGGCAGCCACTTGAGTTTAGTACGAAATTCTGAAATATGGTCATATTTGCGTAAGCCAAATATAAATCTAATGCAAAAATTTTGGAGTCGCTCAAGCTTATTCAGCTGCACTTCTGTTAGGTCAAGATAACTGGCATCAGCATAATCGAGGATTGGGAGAAGAAGGGATTGAACAAGCGCAGCCTTGGTGGCAGTCGGCACACTCCACAACCATAAATGAAAAAAGTTTAGTGCCACCGGCCATTAGTCAAGTTCTGTGAAAATGGATATAAAACTTAATTATTTTGCTATTATTTTTTATTTTTCTTTAATTGATATGATATACGTTTAAATTATTATTATAAATATGACTTGATTATGAAAAAAATCCTCAACAGTATTAAAATAATATTGATATGAAGTTTTATGACATACGTAAAAGTATAAATGATGTGAAGTTTGTTTGATGAATCCGACTACTATAGCTTGTACCAATTGATTAAAAAAAAAATCACAAAGCCGTAACCTATTTCGTTCTAATTCTGCCACAGAAATTAACAAAATGGCGTAAGGATGGCGCATTTATGTCAATTTCATGCTCTAATTATCGCCATTCATCATTTAATGTCGTTTAATTTATTTATACGAACGGGAAAATTAGAACAAAATAATTAACTATTTTGTTTACATTTTTCTTAAAATGGATTGGTACATAGTATAGTGTATTACGGTCTTAACGTAATGTTGGCTGATAACCGGTAACAGGTAACTGGATCCAGATGCGTGCGAGGAATGGACATAATTTAAAAATTAAAATATTATTATTATAAACCAGCGGTTCGCATGGGCTATAAAAAATCAAATTTAAAAAAACAGAGTTTCATACAAACTTAGCCCGCCTTTTTCACCCCCTTAGACGTAGAATTTCGGAAAATCCTTTCTTATCGGATTCCTACGTTATACAAAGAATACACCCTCCAAGTTTCAGGTCTCTACGATCAGCGGTTTAGGCTGTGCGTTGATCCGTTAGTCATTCAGGACAAAGCATTTTATATGTATAGATGTATTCGTTGACGGCTTTTTCTATACTTCATTAATAATAAAATTAGAAAACCTTCCAAACTCTTTTCGTAGGTATTAATACTTAAGTTTGTAGTAATCCTGGATTAAGATGTTAAGTAAGGATTAGGTGAGAAATGGTTAAATTTCAGGTTACAGGTTTTTTTATAAGTGAAACGGTTAGTGTGGGACACAACTTGTGTTGCCCTTCCTAATACGGCGGGATGTGCTGGTCTGCTAAGTCTACTGCACTGGAATCTACTCAGCCGATCACAAGCTAGACGGGAAAAGCCGAAAAAAAATAACATGAAAATTGATTGTAAATTATTTTTTATTAAAAAAAAAAAAACAAAAACAAAAAAAGTATTATGAAACAAATAAATGAATTATGAAACAAATGAATGAATTATGAATTATGAATTTAGTCATAATATATTGTCAATTTTTTTACTTAATTTTCATTTTGTGTTTTCTTTTCACGTTCTTGCATGAGATTCATTTCTTTCTTTGTAAAGTCATAGTGGCTTTGAAGATATGTCGCAGGCCCTGACTTTATGATGTCGGCAATTGACCAGTTACCTAAAAGAGAAATACAAAGGCCTGTTTAATAGACTTCCTACCTTATCTATATAATTTACTTAATCGAAACTAAATTAATTATATCTCTATATATGTAATTGTAATACAAATACTGTAATTTTAATACATTTAATGGCAGGATATATGCTGAAAATATTAATTTATTGTTAAATAAAACTAGCTTCCCGCCAGCGGCTTCGCCCGCGATTTTTTAGCTAATGGATACAAAAACTTGACAAATTATATACTAAAACCTTCCTCATTAATCACTCTATCTATTAAAAAAACCGCATCAAAATCCGTTGCGTAGTTTTAAAGATTTAAGCATACATAGGGATATAGGGACAGAGAAAGCGACTTTGTTTTATACTATGTAGTGATATGAAAATTACCTGCGCTTTTGTTTTGAGGACGTCTTGATGTTTGTTCATCTGCATACCCAGCGATAACCACAAAGAAAAGAAACACCAGATATACAAACTTCATGGTTAAACACAACTACTTTTAATGGCAACTTGTTCGGTTGTGGCTAAAAATATACGTGTGATTACGATTAAATATATGTTGCTGGGGAGGAGCTCGTGGCTAAGTAGCAGCCGCACGGTTAGACCGATCACAGGTTAAGCTGCGCTTGACGCGGTCGGTCCGTGGATGACCATCTTTGTCATACCGAGACTCCTCATTGCCTCGGAAAGCACGTTAAGCTGTTGGTCCCGGTTGTCATTTATAGATCTTTGACAGTCGTTACGGGTAGTCAGAAGCCAGAAAGTCTGACAACCAGTCTTACCAAGCTCTTACTCAGCCCTTTATGTTCCGAGGGCGCGGTAACTCTTTCGGACATCCCGCAGCCCCGGCGAGATAGAGGGACCCTTAAGGCGGTTATGGGCTACTTTTTATGCGGGTAAAATCAACACTCATGTGATAAGTGAAATAATATTTATTTGTATTATCCAATCATCTTATTAACGTTGTTCAATGAAATGCGTGATAAGTTTCAACAAGTTTAATAAAAATAAAAAAATGGAGCACAAGTGCAACACAGAAAAATCTTAAAAAGAGTAAAGGAAGCGGAAATATGCCCAGTGTTGCCAGTTTATAATTTTGGTGTTACAATCACAATAAAAACACTGGCAACACAGTATATGTTCATTTAGTATTGGACAACATAACAATATAATAATGTAATAAATACGTTAAAATTAATATTTTCCTCGTATTATGTAATGCAATCTTCAAGGCTTTATCGTAGATATTGTTTGATTGTCTGACATTAGTGCTTATTATATAAACGAATTATTCTCGAAGCCGGGAGATGCGTCCCGATGGCGGGCAGGGCAAAGCGTGAGCCTGTAACAAAAAAAAAAGATTTACATCTCAACATTAATATTATAAAAGGAAACGTGGCTTGGTTTGTAACGCTTTGACTTTAAAACGGCTGAACCGAATTAGATGAAAGTTGGTATGACAATAATCGAATTCATTTTCTTTTTCGTTGAGTGGAGTAAAATAAGGGGTAACCAATTTGCGAACTCTGCATTATTGATCTTCAAATTTGAGTTTATTATCCCATTTTTAGGGCTGTAACCTATTTTTTTTTTCTGTAACTTCTTTTTGTTCTAAAACTATAAGATTTCCAGTTCCTAATACTGCTCAAAAGATTATTTATCACCGAATGTGTAGCCCGCTTAAAGCTATTTTTTTTAGACGTTGTATATGATACGATATCTTTAGGAACACAACACTTAAATTAAGCTACAAAAATTGAGTAGGTACATGCTTTAAGCAATACCTTTTTTCCTTGATTTTGTGGGGACACCTTACGACCTGTTTTACCACCTTCAGATTGGTACCGGTTGAACTTTTCAACAAGATAATTTCATAAAAATTCCGTTCCAATTATAGATTTATCTGGTAGATAATAAAAAAGTCGTGGTGGCCTAGTGGTTAAGGCACCTGCCTCTCATGTACGAGTGTGCGGGTTCGAAACCTGGCAAGTACCAATGTGACTTTGCTAAAGTAATATGTACTTTCTAAGTATATCTTAGACACCACTGACTAACGGTGAAGGAAAACATCGTGAGGAAACCTGGACTTAAAAAGTCTGAAATCGCCAATCCGCCTTGAGCAAGCGTGGTGATTAATGCTCATGCCTTCTCTGTATGAGAAGAGGCCTGTGCCCAGCAGTGGGACAATATATAGGCTGGTGATGATGATGATAATTGGAACTTCCATAAGTAGTGAACCAGAGAGATTATTCGTAAGTCAGTATATTTCAATTTAAATGGTATTATTTTTGCAAAAAAATGGGTCGATTTCAATTGCAATTCCTTTCATTTTAACAGTTCAATGATAAACATTGCTTTTTTAAAAGTATCTATAAGATAAACGTTCAAACGTATGCCGCAATGTGTATTTCCCTCCTTTGGGAAAGGTATGTCAATCGGGTGTCTGAATTTTAGGTTTTTTTTTTTAAGTTTCCCTACCCTCGTAATTTCGTTTTCTGTATCATGGGGTGTTAACAAACATACATTACACATTCACAAACACCCAGACCCAGAACAATTCCAGTTGTCCCAGTGCGGGAATCGACCCCGCGACACGCAGCGCAGCAGCCAATTGCTCAGCCACTACCCCCAAACGCGCCGTCGTGGCCTATCATGGGCCTATTTTACTATCCCACTGCTTGGCACAGGCCTCTTCTCATACAGAGAAAGTATGAGGATGATCACCACGCTTACTCAAGGCGTATTGGCTATTTCAGACTTTTTAGTCCAGGTTTCCTCACGATGTTTTCCTTCACCGTTAGTCAGTGGTGTCAAAGATACATTTAGAAAGAACATTACGACTTTAAAAAAGTCACATTGGTATTTGCGAGGTTTCGAACTCTCGTGTTCAAGATGCAGGTGCCTTAACCACCATGACGCAGGCTTTTAATGAAACAAAAAAAAATGGTAGAAAAAAGGAAAATGGATTTTGTATCTATACATACGATTTCGTTTCGGCAGCTGCGCCTGCGTCTGCATAGCGAAAAACGCGAAAAGTAAACACAATAAATATAATATCTTCATGGTTTTGATTAGACGTGTGTTTCACAAGAAATCTTCCTTTATAATGTCTTGAAGACTGTGCCTTACTGTGTTTTAAATGTTTATTATTTCCTCAAAGCAATAGGTACTTTATGTAAAATAGTTCATAGCATCAGATTCTAACATTATTTTTCCTCTTTCAATCTATCGTACGAATACTGCCGTTATATAAAGAAAGGCTGTAACTACCATGTTTTTTTCGATATTGAGTTGAGGAGTACATATTTGGAATCAGGAAAAAATCTGATTACGAATATTATGTATTTCACTCAATATCTAAAAAAAAATTAGTTATTTATATTATTTTTGTTGTATTATATTATTCTAGATGTTTTCCGCGGTTTTGAGTAACATTTTGACGGGAGTTACTTTAAAATTGTAAATGTTTTTTTTTCTCCCTAGATTTCAAATCTACTATTATACCAAATCCTGACTAGTTATAAATGCCAATGTTTTGTTTGTTTGTTATGATTTCACGATAAAATGGCTGAAGCTATTTAGATGACATTTGGTATGGATATGCTCTGATGGTTATAGTACATTCGGGTTCGTTAAGCACTTCCCTAAAAAAACACGGATCAAAACCAGTTTCTTTTAAATTGGTGCAGCAGTAAACAAGCTGACAGACAGATTTATTTTCGCATTATAATGTTAGTGAGGATATGCTTTCTGAATAAGACGTCGCATGATGTTTTAGGGAAATTTCAATTTAAACGTCATCTTGAGGTAAAATGACGGTTAACTAAGCTTTGTGCAAAGGCATACGAGTATTGTACTCACGTAACCGTACAATACTTGCTTTAAAGTTGTGCTTAATTTTATACTAGCTTTGATACTTTA
The DNA here is from genome assembly GCA_963891755.1 of Pyrrhia umbra. Lineage (NCBI taxonomy): Eukaryota > Metazoa > Arthropoda > Insecta > Lepidoptera > Noctuidae > Pyrrhia > Pyrrhia umbra. Next base: position 2,671,252 of record OY982944.1, read on the forward strand.
TTCCACTCGTGGGGCTCGTAGCTAACAGCCGTGCTGAACGATAGATTAGCAAGGCTGCACTTGTCGCGGTCAGCCCATGGATTAGTGACCGTTTTCTTAACATAGCGAGAGCCCACCGTGCCTCAGAGAGCACGTGAAGCTGTCGGTCCTGCGCCTGATCTCTTCCCGGTCGTGTTGGATTGCTGACCCATCGGACTGTGAGAGTCAGGGAATAGAGAGTACACCTGTGTCTGCAAGCGTTTGTGCGCTATAATATCTCCTGCGCACCTGGCTAGTCTTCTTTGAGATTAGCTGGCGTGACCGAAATCGATCTGGATATTATTATTATTATCGATACTCTTGCGCCATCCCACCTTGCTAGCTCTGCGTGCTGCGTTGGCTCCGCTGCTGCGGCTGCGGAGAACCTCAAGCGGCGAAAGTATAGTAACCTTATTGGTAACTATATTTTTGAGCCGTTTGGGGTTGAAACTCTAGGGTCGTGGGGTCCGAGCCCACCTTCTTTTTAAAGAATTAGCGAAGCGGCTTGTTGACACTTCGCGTGACCCAAAGGCTGGCTTTTACTTTGGCCAAAGGCTAAGCATTGCCATCCAACGTGGCAATGCCGCCAGCCTCTTGGGTACACTTCCAGTTGACGGCGATGAGGAAGAATTTTTTGACGCAATATTTTAGTTAGATTTATATTAGAATATATTTACTTTTTTTTTATTTTTCGTAATGTAAATAATGTAAATACTTTCTTTTAAATAAATGTTGATTTTATCATACACGTGAAAGTCGTTACGGGTAGTCAGAAGCCAGAAAGTCTGACAACCAGTCTTATCAAGGGGTATCGTGTTACCCGGTAACTGGGTTGTGGAGGTCAGATAGGCAGTCGCTCCATGTAAAACACTGGTACTCACCTGCATCCGGTTTAGACTGGAAGCTGACCCCAAAACAGTTGGGAAAAGGCTAGGCAGATGATGATGTGAAAGTTTGTGGGAATGTATTTTACCTGTCTATGTATACTTTGACGAAAAACTATATAACGGATTTGTTACACAAACCTGGGTTAATTCATAGGATTTTTATCTGGATGCGCGAAGTAGGCCTCTCAGGATGCGGGTGCAACCGAAGCTTAATTATTATAAAATAATTAATTTAGACACAGAGGGGCTCGTGGCTCAGGAACAGTATTTTGAATAATTTATTTTCATTAATATCATTTATTACTGGGTACACAAATTGATTTCTTTTAATGCATTATTTTTAATAAGGTAAAATTCTGTTGCATTTTGTCTAGTAGACAAATACCCATTTGTCTTGTTAATTCAGGTTTTCAGTTAGGTTCTCTAAATCTTCCAAGATACAAATCACATCTTCTCAGGCTGCGTCTGTTCTCTTTTTGAAGCCATATTGTACAACTTAATCATCTTTGAGGCGGGCATAAAACTATACATTGGATGAGACAGGGTACCTTTTAAGAAAACATGAGATATGTATGAGAGCGAGCTAGACAAGAAAATAAAATTAAAAAACCTATGAAACATTATGAAAATATTCCTTAAGGCACTCTGTTAAAAAGTAGCCTGTAACCAGCTCCAGGGTCCTATCTATCTCCATACCCAATTTTATCTAATTCGGTCCAGCCGTTTTACCGTGAAAGCGTAACAAACAAACTCAATTTCGAACATGCAGAATTGCAACAAGAGTGATTTATTAAAAAAAAGTAAGTATCCTAAAAAAAAGGTTCATCTCCATAGGACCCACTTTTTGGAAACGTGCACCTGACACGTGTAAAGTGAAATGAACTACCTTCTTCTACCTTCATCATCAGCCTATATATTGTCCCACTGCTGGGCACAGGCCTTTTCTCATACAGAGACGGCATGAGCATTGATCACCACGCTTGCTCAGGGTGGATTTGCGATTTCAGACTTTTTAGTCCAGGTTTCCTCACAATGTTTTCCTTCACCGTTAGCCTGTGACGTCTTGATATACTCAGAAAGTATATATGACTTTAGAAAAGTCACATTGGTACTTGCCAGGTTTCGAACCCGCACACTCGTACACGAGAGACCTTAACCATTAAGCCACCCCGATACTTACATGTAGAAAATAACTTTTGACTATATAAACAAACAAATTGTATTGAAAATTGTAAGTCGTGTTGAGAAGAGGCCTGTGCCCAGCAGTGGGACAATATATAGGCTGATGATGATAATTGAATCACATTATAATAATTACCATTCAGTTTTGGTTGTACTTCCGGTGGCTGCGTCTGCGATGGCGGTTGCGTTTGCGCAGCGACAAACACGAAAAGCAGACATAATATAAATGAAATCTTCATATTTGTTGTATACGTCTGTCTCACAAGGTGTCTTCCTGAATAATGACTTAAAGCAGTCTTAAAGAGATGTCTTAGATCGTAAATTGCAGCTTAGTTCATTAATAAATTATGTACAGGTTGTTTGAAACAAAACAAATAGTTTGAAACAAAACTCGCTACACAAAAATAACCCCCTACGCAAAATCACTTACATCATTTTGGAAATGAGCTGATACTCTTACACTGCTGGACCGATATTAACCAAACATAGCTAAGAACCATCGCAAGGAAACTGGGTTTTAAATGGAAAAGAACCGCATCGAAATCGGTCCACCTGTTTTAGAGCTACGATGCCACAGACAGATACACACAAAGACAGACAGACATCGACGTTAAACTTATAACACCCCTCTTTTTGCGTAGGGGGTAAAATGTACCCAGATGATATTGAAGTTTTTGTTTGTGCCCATTGTAAACTGTCTAGTTCGCTTGATGTCGACATAATTAAGTCGATTTTGATTATTTCTCTTTACATTTTATGGGACAAATATCCGCGAAAAACTTACCTAATGCACCATGACAGCGAATTGACAGATATAGTTTAATGATAAATGATGATGATAAATGATATTTATTTTTGCAAATTGGTTATAAAATAACACTTTTACACGTCAATTATTATTTTTAAAGCTAGATGAGGCCGGTATTTCCTATCTGACTACCTCGAGAAGAAACACCGAAACAAACTCAAGGGTCAAAGTTTATTTTAAGGTCCAGACAAATTGTAATTGCATCATGGATGTACAACGTAAGCTGGAGGTTTCTAGGCCCAAGTTCACCGACAAGATAACAGTCCGATCAACTGAAAACAGCTGTTTACTATAAATTCAAACTTCTTTCTTACGATAGACATAAGTTTTCCATTTTCATCATCATCATTTGGGTTTTTATTTCTAAAACGGTCGATTACCAATCCGGGGTTGGCCAAGAAGTGGAGAAAATGAAAATTCCCGCTCTATGGTTTTATCACGTTTTTATTTAACGGACCGATTAGGTAACCATTATTGGTGAACTTGGCCCTTAATATAAGAAGGATTTACGTTTTTTTCTTTCAGAAATATTGGTTGGTACAATTGAATTCTGAATCAACATCAACCTGTATTAGGAAGCATAATTCTTGGATGTTATTTACGGTAATGAGTATTTATCAATATAAAATATTGCCTGTAGCAGTCAGGGAATAATAATATATAGTTTTCAATTAGTTAAACAGTTTCTTGAATTTCTGGATTTAATATATTGAACTGTTACAAACAGAACCATTTTCTTCTATTGTGGTTTTCAACGGGAAAACGTAGTCCATGACTATATTAGAAAGATGTACGGCTGGATGCACCAAACTTTTTATCTACACTAATATTATAAAGAGGAAAACTTTGTTTGTTTGTAATGAATAGGCTCAAAAACTACTGGACCGATTTTAAAAATTCTTTCACCATTCGAAAGCTACATTATCCACGAGTAACATAGGCTAAATTTTATTTTGAAAAAAAAAAAAAAAAGGGGTTCAGATATTTGGGTTTTCTACCACTATTCCACGCGGACGAAGTCGCGGGCAGAAGCTAGTCTTTTATACTTTTACGAATATCACAAAACATGGTATCAGTTATAAGACCACTTTGAATGTGTTTTATGTTTTCAATACATAGATATAATAATTAAGTAAACATATATCATAAATGTTAAGACGAAAAACATAAATTACTAGCAAAATTATTCAACTTTATCCACCATTTTGACAGATCTTGAATGACGTTCTTCCGTTTTACGTATAGGTAACCTGATATTTTTTTGATGAAACCGGATGATAGTTATCTATTAGTTAAACAGTTTCATGGGGGGTAGGGTTTGTAACAGGGTCTCGTACACCTTTACGTTGAAACGGAACCCAAAAATAAAACACCATATTAATATGGATTATGGTCAAAATTGTTATATTTAGTCCAAGACTGGGCAAAGCAATAGGGAATATTACATATTAAAGAGTTTTATTGAGCAGGCATAGTCGTCGTGTTGTATCTTCTTCTCGTATAGAATTGAGCCATTTCATTGACCCGGGGCCTCCCTTATACCAACCCCCCTATAATCTGAAATGAAGAATAGTATAAAATTAGATTAAGAACTAATTGGAATTCGTGGTGCCCTAGTGGCTAAGGCTCTCGTGTACTAGTATGCGGGTTCGAAACCTGACAAGTACCAAAGTGACTTGTCTAAAGTCATATGCACTTTCTAAGTATATCTTAGACGTCACTGACTAACGGTGAAGGAAAAAATCGTGAGGAAACCTGGACTTGAAAAGTCTGACATCGCCAATCCGCCTTGAGCAAGTGTGGTGATCAATGCTCATGCCTTCTCAGTATGAGAAGAGGCCTGTGGCCAGCAGTGGGATAATTATAAAAGCTGATGAGTGATGATGAATTGGAATTATCTTCTTTTCTATCATCATTAGGGACATAAGACTAGCTCATATCTTAAAAACCGTAAAATAACGTGCAAAAACCGGCCAAGTGCGTGTCGGGCCATGCGCAGTAGGGTTCCGTAGAAGGTCTTAGTTTATCGACTATAACTCAGTAACAGATTAAGCCTACTTAGCCGTGATATTTTTTTCTTGTAAGTTCATCACATGTGCTACGTCTATGATTTTTGTCACATTTCTAGGGACAGCCATTCAAAAGATAGATGCTCGTACCGAACAAAAAATTGCACTTGAAAGCTAGATATTTCGTAAATGGCTCAATTAACCGAAAAATGGGCTTCACACACCCGGAATATTTTACAGACGGACTGACCCTTTGGGTACAGAACCCTAATAATAAATTGACGTTCGTTAGTCACGCTAAAAGTCGAGAACGGCTGATCCGATTTTTCTGATTTTGGTTTTAAATGCTTGGCTTAGTCCAGGGAAGGTTTAAACGATGAGAAAAAATTAGGATAGATGTAGGTGATACGAAGTTAACCGGGCAATCTTGTATAAAATGAATAACCTCTCCAGACCGAATTCGGTCGATATTATAATGCACGCGCGCTTGCGCAGACACATGCATGCAGGTGCACTCTCGTAGTCCGATGGTTCGGCAGTCCGACACGACCGGGGAGAGATCAGGCGCAGTACCGACAGCTTTACTGCTCTCCGACGCACGCTATGTTACAAAATCGGGCACCTATCCATGCACTGACCGCTAGCGCAGCTTAACCTTGCTAATCTATCGTTCAGCACGGCTGTTACTTAGATATGAGCCCCTCAAAAATTTGTATATATATATAGTTTGTTCGTAGGGGGTGCCTTTGAGAGCACCTTAATTTTTATGGACGGAAAATCAAATTACGCCACTGTGGGTGGAGAGAGGAGTGTCAGACTCTTACTGACTAAAACCCAGTCGTGTACCTTTTTTTTAAATTCAATCAATAATTTAAAATTCTGCTCTTTTACCGTGAAAGTATAATATTAGTTCAGATTACCTGTTGGTGGCTCCCACACGATGTGAGGTGACTGACACATCACCTGATTGCAGTAGCTGCAAGCGCATCTCTGCGTCCATACTTCAGCCGACACGAGCGCAAGAAATAAAGTTGACAAAAATAATACACACAATAGTTTCATTGTGTGAAGTGCGAAGACTAGCACTTGTGTTCCTGACTCGAATGTAATTAATAATATTTTAATTAAGGATAAAATTTCATTATATAATGCTGCTTCTGTTTTTGAAGGTACAGTTGTTATACAAGTTTAAAGGGTGTTTTAGAATTGATTTGTGATTAATCCGCGATTTCGAAAAAAAAAATACTATCTTTTTACAAAATCATTATGTCATCTGCCTGGCCTTTTCCCAACTGTGTTGGTCGGCTTCCACTCTAAACCGGATGCAGCTGAGTACCAGTATGACGTACCGGGGTGGTTTTTCGCCGGTAAGACACTGTTCCCGGCCTCCCCAGGCTTGGTTCCTCCATGAGGATTTCCCCCCGTCAAAAAAAAGGATACTCCCTCCCTGCCGGGGTTGCGAGATGTTCGAAAGAGTTACCGTACCCCCAGAATACAAAGGGCTGAGGAAAGAACTTGGATGGGTTTTAGCCAGTAAGAGTCTGACACTCCCTTCCGCCCCACCCACGGCGGGAAGGGTCACTTGATGTTTTCCCATCCGAAAAAAAGGTGTGCCTCCCTTACACGTAAAGTGAATATTGATATATGGTTTTGTTCTTCGTATACCTTTCGGCATTTGGGTTGAGCTATCACGTCTAAGTAGGTTTTACTAAAATGTACTACGGAACACTTCAATGCGCGTAGCCAGACACGCACTTGGCCTGTTTTCGTGGGTTAAGTCACTTGAATTTCCCTTGACTTGACATAACGTCGGACTTTATAGACTTCGGCCTTACCCCTTCGCGAGAATAGTGGTGATTATAATATTTTATTAAAAGGTGCATCTATCTCTCAGCGGGTATTAAATTAACAATAATAAACACCCTGTATATGCAAGATTTCATACAACAGATGAAATACCAAATAAATAATGTATTATTTAACTTGCGGTTAAATAATTCCCTATCATGAAGTTATAAATACTTAAAATAAGTATGTCAACATCATAACATTATGTTGCGAAAACAAGTGTCATTATCAGTTTTTTTATATGGGTTTATTAAGGGCGGATTCGACCAAACAGGAATAAATTTTATTCTCGGCGTACATCGCTTATTACTCGAGAATAAATCATTTTCACGTTAAACAAACTACAACTCGAGGAATAACGATTCTATTCGGGAATAGTCACTATACCACCATTTTGCATGGAATAAGAAGCTTATACCAGGAATAATAAAATGGCGTCCTATTGTTTTATGCGCCATTTATAATTCACTGACATTTTTTTTATTCTATTTTTATTTTTTTAAAGGGCTTTGTCGCTTGGCAGCTACTTTTCCACGCTATAATACGACAAAACAGAGTTGACATGGGTTATGCTTCTGCACCCTCCCGTTTGTAGAACAACTTTTTTTGGCCGCGTATTACATTCGTTCACATTCACTTCGCTATTCGTGAGTTGCTTATCCAAGTATACCTATACGCTAGATTGCATGGAAAAACGACTGATGATTTACTCGAGAATAAAATCGTGGTATATATTATTTTCCGTATAGTTATTCATGTATAAATTCAGGTTTGGTCGAATCTACCCTAAGTTAAATATATTACACTAAAATTCAAGTTTTCGTATATTCAATTTAACGTACTTTTTATTGATAACTAGCTATCCGCCAGCGGTTTCGCACGCGTGGGCTATACGAATTCAAATTATTAGACAGAATTTCATACAAACTTTGCCCCCCCCCCCCCCTTTTCAGAGGTAGAATTTCGGAAAATCCTTATCGAATGCCTACGTCATACAAAGAACACGCCCTCCAAGTTTCAGGTCTCTGCGATCAGCGGTTTAGGCTGTGCGTTGATCCGTCATTCACTCAGGACAAAGCATTTTATTGTAAATCTTAAGTCGAAACAAATGAAAATATTTAGTATTTTCTTTATTGTAGAACTTACTCTTTCACGCAAAAACTTCTGAATGTATTTGAATGAAAATTGGTACACACATTCGGTTGCAACCAAACTTATTATCATTTATACTTTTACGAATATCATAGAACATGATATCAATAATTAATAATCTATATCTATCTTCTTCTATCTATCTATACTTATAATAAATCTGTAGAGATGTCAATTCTGTACATGAAATATATTTCCAAAATAACTATCAGGGGGTGATTAGGGATCGATACTGATGCCAAAAATGCAATCAGTAAAATTTTTGTCTGTCTGTATAAACGTTATAGAAACAAAAACTACTCGACGGATTTTAACGAAACTTGGTACATTTATTTTTTATACTCCTGAGCTGGTTATAGTATACTTTTCACCACACTACAATCAATAGGAGCTGAGCAGTGAAGGGAAATGTTGTCATTTTGTTTAAACGCGCTAATCTCAGGAACCGCTGGTCCGATTTGAAAAATTCTTTCAGTGTTAGATAGTCCATTTATCGAGGAAGGCTATAGGCTATATATCATCACGCTAAGACCAATAGGAGCGGAGCACTACTATTCCACGCGGACGAAGTCGCTGGCAGAAGCTAGTAATACAATAATATTACATACAACGCAATATTATAACGTGTTGCATTGTGTTGTTATTTAATTAATTAGAAGTCTAACGTTGCTTATATATTAAATAATGATTTTCCTATTAACAATACCACAAACATGCCTAGAGTGCTATAAGGAAGATGCACTAATTATGCTTAGCCGTAATGTGCTGCATCCTTACTTAATAAATAATAATTTCACATAGCGCCATCTAGCCCCAAAGTAAGCAACTAATATGCTTGTGTTGTTATGGGTGCTAGATTAACGGATATACTATGTATATACTTTTTTTTAAATACATACATATTTATTATACATAGTAACACCCAGACCCGTCACAGAATTTAAAATTCATCATTTCAATTTCTGCCCGGCCGGGTATCGACCGGGACCTCTTGCGTGGTATTCACACATGTTGACCACAAAACCACTCAGGTCGTCAAAATTACGTTACTTAGGCCCAAGTTCACTGACAAGATAACGGCCCGATTAACTTAAATCAGCTGTTTACCATAAATTCAAACTTCCAACTTTCGATGGGTAACGTATTATTTGATATTTTTATTCCTGAAACGGTCGATTACCAAACCAGGGTTGAACTAGAAATGGGTAACACGAAAATTCCAGCTTCCTGGTTATAAAACGTTTTTGATTAACGGGCCGATTACGTAACCATCTCTCGGTGAACTTGGCACTATATATTGTAACTCCGAAACTAACTCTGTCTATCTGTTATAGTTTTACGGCAAATCGGCTTAACCGATTTAAAAAACTTTTAATATGGAGATAGATTGAAAGTTAGGTAAGCTCTGGTAGTTTTTATCCACGTTCATGTGTAGACATGGCAGCGGTTGAGATTGCGGGAAACAGCTTGTATTTAATAAGGAAAACCCCAGTAAAAACCAATTAGAGCTAACATTTGCGTCGCCAACTATGAGACCAGATTCTATAATTAAAATAACCTTATGACCTTAAATACTCCTTAAAGACCTCATGATCTTTATATTTTCCAAGTTTTCGAACGAAAGAATTACTTAAAGACAGCCAGCATGATGATGAGGTTTTTCCAATCATAAAACTGCATGTACCCACTAGCCACTAGGAAAATGCTTAAATAAATAAGAAGTCTTGTATTACTTACTCAATAATTTATTAAGTAATAAATATGCACAATACAGTAGTAATAAATATTTCAAACTTGACAATTGAGATATTCACCGACGATAACTGATACGTATATCTACAATTTTTAGGGTTCGGTAGTCGACAAGGAACCTTTCTAATTTCGCCGTGGCAAAGCTCAGAGGTTCTTGGTACTAGAAAGCTGAAATTTGGTATAAATATGTATTTGATCACGCCGACAAAGTAGTAAAATAAACTTATGAAAAATGTTTTTTGTAGGGTAGCTCCCAAACACGTAAAATGGGGATCAATATTTTTTTTCTCACATATCCCTTCGTGTGGGGTAGTAGATAAATAGGCTAGCTAGTGTTAGATAGGTCTTTCAAAAATATTATGGGTGTGTGAAGACCAATTTTAAGTTAAGTGAGCTATTTGCGAAATTTCTAGCTTTTGAGTGCGAATTTCTGTACGAAACGTGCGTCCCCTCTAACTTTTGAATTGCTGTCCCTAGAATTGTGAAAAAATTCACAGGCGTAGCACTTGTAATGAACTTACGAGGAAAACGATCACTGCTAAGTAGGCTAAACCGTTTACAGAGTTATAGTCGAATAATTAAAACCTACTACGAAACCAGAAACGCACCAGGCACGTGGCCAGAAACGCACTTGACCGGTTTTTCATTATTAATACTTAACAAATAAATATTAAATTATGTCCTACGCTAAGTAGTTAAAACTTTTGGATTTTGTATTTGAGTTGTATGTGCATATGACCTGCCATGTCTTTGATTCGGTTTCCATATGAGAATCTGCAAAAGAAATAATTTTTTTATTACTAAAGCAAATATCGTCCGCAACTTAAGATCCATTTGGTCTTTTTCAAAAACAAAGTATGCTCTGGAGCAACGATCTACGGAAAGCTGCCGCCAGGAGCTAGATGGCACACATTGAGGGACTGGGTCTATGTCCTACAGTGGTTTTGTAATTTAAACTTAAAACAGGCTCACTGAAACAGACAGACAAAAAATTTATGACGCTGAGAAGTGAAAGACGTTTGATAAGAAAGGTCCTAATGATGGTTCGGATGGCTTGAAAGTCAAAATTCAAAAATCTTATATTTAAATTAGGCTGAAAATCAGCACTTTTGAACGTCAAATTTACAAAAGACGGCCCCCAAAATGTCCGCCCTTCACCACATTCTATGTGTTTTAGCTGGGAAGAAGAATTGGCGCAACAAACTCCCCAGCAAGAAGGTATAAGAGCATTCGATTTATTGTGTAAAAAAATACATGATGAGAATGTCTGACAACCAGTCTTTCCAAGGGATACCGTGTTACCCGATAACTGGGTTACTCAGCTGCATCCGGTGTAGACTGAAAGCCGACCCCAACATAGTTGAGAAAAGGCTAGGCAGATTAGAACTTCTGGGGTGTATGTGTCTGTTTTATAGAAAGGTTAAACAGTTGATCAGCCTTTAACATTTATGTTAATGTAACGTTTACCTATATCTGCGCTAATGACTAAACTTTATTAAAATGGTACATATATGTATGTATACTTGCCTATTTCAATATGTAGTTATGTACATGTTTCCTTTTGTGTTTCTTTTGCTGTTTGAGTATCTGTAGGCGATGGCGGTGGCGGTTCTGAGGCGTCACAGTAGTCTTTTATTATAGTTGTAGCTGGAAGCAAGGCCCTTTTTTCGACCGGTTCATGTTCTTGTTGCGCTGAGAAAAAAATCGGTCATAGTTAAATTAAATTTATATGAAAACTAGCTTCCCGCCAGCGGCTTCGCCCGCGTGGGCTATATGAATTCTCAGCCCGATCTGTTTAAAATTGACAAAGTTTTATACAAACTTTCATCCCCTATTTTATCCCCTTGGGGGTAGAATTTATCAAAATCTTTTCTTAGCGGATGCCTACGTCATAACATCTACCTGCATGCCAAATTGCAGCCCGATCCCTCCAGTGGTTTGGGCTGTGCGTTGATAGATCACTATCTCAGTCAGTCAGTCACCTTTGAGTTTTATATATATTTAGATTTAGACTAGCTGTTGCCCGCGGTTTCACCCGGGTCCCGAGGGGACTTCACCCGGATAAAAAATAACCTTGCCTTAACCTAAAACAGGGTCCCATCTATCTCTGTACCAAATCGGTTCAGCTGCTCTCGAAATTTGCGTTTAGCAAAACATTCAGCGATGCAATTTTATAATATAGAAGATGATATGGAGATTTAATCTTGCGGAAGGAAATAAGTGCCTTGAACACGAACAAAAACAAAAACTCGCCCGTTCTTCTCCATAGGAATCTACGCTTTAGAACGATTTAGTTGCGTTTACGATAACTAGATAATCCTGTAGCATCATCATCTAATAAACTCGTAATATTCGTTTTTTTTTTTACTTTACTAGATGACCTTAACTTTTTCTCACCGTTTAAACCTTCCCCGGACTACGACAAACAATAACATCTACCTGTATGCCAAATTTCAGCCCGATCCCTCCAGTAGTTTGGGCTGTGCGTTGATAGATCACTATGTCAGTCAGTCACCTTTGAGTTTTATATATATTTAGATTAGATTAGACTTACCCCCATCAGGTACATCCATATTGAATGAAAATGTCGTACAAAACACAAATAACAGATACAAAACTAAAGACGACTACACTTCAAGGTGGCACATGGACTAGTAATTTGTTTAAGGAAACCGATTCTCTTTAATAACATTCTAGGAGGAATTTCAACCGGTCGTTATTTGTATTTTGTCTTTCAGGGTTTTCAGTGTTTATTACGTGTTCCAAGAAATAAGGAAAATCACGTAAATCATCCCTATATGGCATTGGCATTGACGTCATACGTTATTGTTTTACGCAAATAAGACACGAGGGTCTTCAAAGTCCCGTACCAACATAATAAAAAAGCCCCTGCAGCTGTAGGTCAATCGATAAATATATAAAAGTATATGAAACAAACAAATTAAGTCGTGATGGCCTAGTGGTTACACCTGCCTCTCATGAACGAGTGTGCGTATACGAAACCTGGCGCAAGTACCAATGTGACTTTTCTAAAGTCATATGTACTTCCTAAGTATATCTTTGGCGTCACTGACTAACGGTGAAGGAAGACATCGTGAGGAAACCTGGTCTTAAAAAGTCTGTAATCACCAATCCGCCTTGAGCCAGCGTAGTGGTCGATACTCATAACTTCTCTGTATGAGAAGAGGCGTGTGCCCAGCAGTGGGACAATATATAGGCTGATGATGATATCACACAAACCCATTTTCGTATTTATAATATTAGGTCGTAGAACGAGAACAATTCGTACCATCCAAAGATTTGAGTCTTCTCTTCAAATCCTATACTTATGCATTTAAAAAACGAAAAATAAAAAAAAACAACATTTCAGTTAACCCATAACAGAACTAGCTTTCCGCCCGTGGCTTCGCCCGCGTGGACATTTTTTTTTACACCTTGGGTTACATTATTCAAGTTTTAGTAGGGATCCCTAATTATTTACACATACATAGTTAGGAAAAAGCTAGGCAGATGATGATGTGTCATCTATATGACCGCCAACATGCTGACTGCTCAGCGCGATGATCAGCGCGTCCTTGCATGGATTGAATAGCGTGGGTGAGGTCAGTCCAATGTGACTTTTCTAAAGTATATTTTCTTTCTAGGTGTATCTTAGACACCACTGACTAACGTGAAGGAAAACATCATGATGAAACTTGGACTGAAATGTCTGAAATCGCCAATCCACTTTGATTAAGCGTGGTGATCAATGTTCATGCCTTCTTTGTGCAACCGATGATGATGATGATGAAACGTTCTTTAAGTTTAACTACCAAATACCAGAATGCCACGTTCCATTAGGGATTCCTAACTCCCAGGGTGGTCTTTAGAAGCTTTTTAAGGGACCAGCACCCTGATTACGTAAGTCAATGGCCGCGATTCTCTTGACACCATCTAAATTAAATTTAGTCTATAATTCTCTCTTTCCATCAACAAATATAAGAAAGGGATAGCAAACTTTTAACACCTGTCAAATTAGAAAAAAATAGTTTTCCATACAAAATTAAACATCACGACGTAACATCGCGACTAAATTAACAAACCTGTACGAACAAAATGTCATCTGTCATTTAATTTGACAGCACTGAATTACTTGCTATCCTCTTCTTGTATTTCGCAATAGAAAAAGAGCATGATATTTTAAAATTAGTTTAGTCGTGTGTACGTCAGAATCGGCACCAATATCTTTCAATTTAAAAGTTCAATGATATACATTGCTATATTGAACGCATCAATGAGATAAATGTGTATTGCACCCCTTTGGGAAAGATATGTCAATTAGATACCAGAATTTTATGAAATTAGGTGGCTATTCTGCTCTCAGTAGGTGAGGGTGGGGAGAAAATCCACTTCCATGGGCTTTTTCTTCAGCAATCAATAATAGTCCATGTTATTTATTAATTAATTTATTTGTTGTTTGAAAAATATTTATTAATGTTTTTTTTTTATTGTTAGAAGTCATGATGTTTAGATTACAAGTACAACATTTTGTTCTTTAGAACATTCCGTGATTAAACTTTAATATACTCAGCAATGTTCTCTCGAGTTTTTTTACTAAGACAAAGGCTTTTTTTTCGACTTCAAGATTCAACCCCTTCCTCTGTTTGCGGCATAAAATCTTCTCATACGTAGAGCCGGCAACATTCCCATGAAAGACGATCGACCGCCAAAAAAAACTGAAAAAAATATAGGGTATGAAATTTATGCGAAAATTGCGGACATACATACATAAGGGTCGAATACAGAACCTCCTTTTTCGAAGGCGGTTAAAGTAACTTCCTTTTAAGATAGGTACGCTTTTTTTCGGATGGGAAATCATCAAATGACACCCCGCCGTCAGTGTCAGACTCTTACTGACTAAAACCCATCCATGTTCCTTCCTCAGCCCTTTGTATACCGGGGGCGCGGTATCTCTTTCGAACGTCCCGCAGCCCCGGAGGATAGGAACACTGCAGTCTGAATCTCAAGACTGATTTCAGTCAAGGCAAATAAGTCCACCTCTCTTACTTACGCTTTCACGGGAAATGGCTGAACGGATTTAGATGTAATTTGAATAATTAAACCTGGGAAAAGATATTTCATTCAATATTCACTGTTGTTTATTTTTGCGGTTATCAAAAATGATAATGTGGATAATTTATTAAAAAAATGCAGTGAAGTTCCCAATAACTGCGAAGTATAACTTTACTGTTTATACAAGGCGTCCCGAATGATTAAAATAATTTTAGATATAATGCCATAATTCTAAATAAAATGCCAATTTTCGTGGTGAAACTGTGTGAAAATAATACTAGAAAAATAAGAAAAACACTTCGTTTACATACACACACTACAATAATAAGTTGCCGCATTCACGAAGTTATTTTTTTAGGAAGCGCAGTATGTAGTCGGAGCCTTTTTTTTGTATCTCGCAGGTCAACCTAGAAGGTTGTCGACTTCTTAACCGGGCTTGCCTGTGAAGTGCCTTAAATGAATTTAGGGCTTATTGGTATTTACAAAACTAAGCGACTACACGCTAAGGGCACCCCCTAGTGGGGTACGGCCCTCGGCTTAAGGCGTCGCTGGGGGAGGACAGCAAGGGACAGGCTGGATCAGAATATATATGATTATTTTAATCGGAAATTTTAAAGCTATTAGCTCGCGAGCTGGCTCGTCGAGCTAGGATCTAGTGGGAGCGGCGCGGAAACATATCAATCTATGATATAGTTATACGAGTTTACCTCATGTAACCGAAAGGACTAGTAGATAAAAATCTTACCATGGGAGTTTTTAGTTTTTGTCCACCGGGTATCGGCAGCCGCAACCGCAATTAACAAAAACAGAATATACAATATCTTCATGTTGTTAATTAGTCGTCCACTTGATCCAATGAGAGAAACACGACTGTCAGGCGAGCCGTTTAGAAAATAAATGAATTATAAATATAAAATTAAATACATAAGAACTATTAGTTATAAAATAAGAGGTGTCAATATTTTATTATATGACGTAAATAGGTACAGAAAATACACTAGTGAATTTATTGTTAATGGAAGCTTCAGAACAAGCGCTTGTCGGGCCACGCGCAATTGGGTTCCGTTATAGGTCGACTATAATTCTGTAACCTGTAATGCCTACTTAGGTGTGATTGTTTTTTTACCTTCATTATTATATGCTTTGTCTGTGATTTGTTTACAAATGTAGCAGCCATTTAGAAGTTAGAAGGGGCACGCCTTACAAAAATATGCACTTTAATACTTGATATTTCTGAAATAGCTCCCTAAAAAAATATTTATCTCCACTTTACGTGTAGGTATGTATCAAAATTTTATTTTACCACGCAATTTTTATTTTTTTCGCAATCACCTATAATATTAAGTTAGGGTTTTAATTGAAGTTTTTATTAAAATCTTTGGAGGCTATGAATGGTTTTTATTGCATTTTAAGCATCAATTTTACTCTAGTATAGTTACGATTTACGTTTTAGGAACAAACATCAATACATACAAAATACATACGTATACTGATAAACCCATTACTCTCCTTCTGCAGTCGGGTAAAAAATAACAATCATACTTTAAAAATCAGCTGTTAAGTATAGATTGTTACGTAACCTCACTTTTCCTAAATCGCCCAAAATCTGAAAAAAAATCAGTGATTGTTTGTTATTATAGTAGCTATCAATTGACACCGATTTCATCTTTTTACATCCAGGCCCAAAATTTTATGAAAGCGTATCCGTTCACTTTTGACAGTTCAATGATATACATTGCTTAATTGAAAGAATCAATGAGATAAACGTCCAAAAGTATGCAGTAAAAGAAAGTAGGTATGTAAAACTCTTTTGATGGGTATGTCAATCGGATACCCGTTTTTTACGTAATTAGCAGGTATCATTTATTTTTAGCCTATAGTGTACCATTGCAGAGAAAAATTAGGTGGGTAGTCTGCTCTCCGTAGGTGATGGTGGGGAAAAAGCCCACGCCATGGGCATTCTCTTCAGAAATCAATAATAGGCAATATTATTTATTAATTTATTTATTTGTTGTTTGAATAATATTTATTAATGTTTTTTTTTATTGTTAGAAGTCATGATGTTTAGATTAAAAGTACAACATTTTGTTCTTTAAAACATTCCGTGAATAAACTTTAATATACTCGGCAAATTTTGTTCTCGAGTTTTTGTTTAATAAGATAAAGGCTTATTTTTCGACTTCAAGATTTCACCTGGTCCTCCATTTATGAAATATAATCTTCTCATGTGTAGAGGCGGCAACATTCCATTGTAAGGCAGTGGGGGGAAGTCAAAATGTACTGAAAAAAAAAATTATAGTTATAAGAAAAGCCCATCCAAAGATCATAGGTTTTTACGAAAATTGCGGACATACATACATACGGGTAAAATACAGAACCTCTTTCTTTCGAAGGTGATTGGTAAAAGTAACTTCCTTTACGCTGATACGCTGCAGGCGGGCTATCTCCAGACTGGTCTCAGTCACGGCGCCCAATGGAGCCAAGTATGCAGGAGTTATTATGCATGAGAGCTTTCTTTATACGAGAGTAACTCCGTCTGGCTGAACGGAGGTAGATGAAATTTGGTATGAATATATATCTATACTAATATTATAAAGAGGAAAGATTTGTTTGTTTGTAGGGTATTAACTCAAAAACTACTGGACCGATTTTAAAAATTCTGTCACCGTTAGAAAGCTACATCTTTACGAAGTGTCATAGGCTATATTTATTTCCAGAAATAATAAGGGATTCCTACTAAAACTTGAATAATGTAACCCAAGGTGTAAAAAAAATGTCCACGAGGGAGAAGCCGCGGGCGGAAAGCTAGTTTAAATTATATTAGAATACTAGCTTTCCACCCGCAGCTTCGCCTTCGTGGACATTATTTTGCTACACCACACACAAAATTATAACCTATTATATTTCTATTTTTCCTACATACATAAATAAAATAGCATTAAATAATTAATGATGATGTTTAGAGCATGAAATTGAAATGAATGCGCCATCCTTACGCCATTTTGTTAATTTTTGTGGCAGTTTTAGAACAAAATAGGTTAGGACTTTGTTTACATTTTTCGTAAAATCAATTTGATACAATGTAATCGTAACGTTAATATCGTTAAGAATCATAAATACAACAATACCCAAGCAAAAATTAAATTGAGGAGGCTTGGCGCGGTCGGTCCGTGGATGGGTGACCATCTTTGTCATAGCGAGACTCCTCCGTGCCTCGGAAAGCACGTTAAACTGTTGGTCCCGGTTGTCATTTGTGCGTTTGTGCTAGGCCCACTGTGTTTGTTAAAAGAAATAACCATTTCTTTACGAATACACGATATAGTTACCTTAGGAGTAGTAGATGAAAATCTTACCAGAGGGCTTTTTAGTGGTAGTCCGCCGGGTAGCGGCAGCCGCAACCGCAATTAACAAAAACAGAATATACAATATCTTCATGTTGTTAATTAGCCGTCTACTTGATCCAATTAGAGAAACACGACCGTCAGGCGAGCCGTTTAGAAAATAAATGAATTATAAATATAAAATTAAATACATAAGAACTATTATTTAAAATAAGTGGGATTAATGTTTTATTATGACGTAAGCAACGTAAGTACGTAAAATACTTGTGTATTTATTGTTCATGAACGCTTCAGAACGAGTGAGTGTTGGGCCACGCGCAGTAGGGTTCCGTACGAGGTTTTGATGGTACTATAAGGCGCTATCCGCACAAATGTGTGCGGGTACCCGTCTCTGCCTTGTTCCGTCGGGGACGGGGATAAAAACGGTTACATACAAGTTGTATGAACTCGTTCACACATCTCCGTGTCAGGGGCATCCGGATCGTCAGTGTCGGACGCACGGACGCTCTGACAGGGCTATCCGATTTTTATCTAGGTACATTGACACTATTGACAGCCGTTTAATTAAGTTACGTTTGCCGGCTGATAGTCTTCTTAGTGATCTGCTTCTTCTTCTAGCACTGCTAATTCTTCATTGTTAAATAAAAACATCGTGTTTGAATACAGGTGACCTTAAAAATAAATATATTTTTCTAAATTTAATTTTACTACTTTGTCAGCGTGATCAATATGCATTTCCGTACCAAATTTCAACTTTTTAGTACTAAGAACCTTTGAGCTATGCTGCGGATAGACAGACAAGCAGACGGACAGAACGTAACTATAAGGGTTTCTTGTTGGAGCTGCGGGATGTTCGAAAGAGTTACCGCGCCCCCGGAACATAAAGTGCTGAGAAAACGTTTGATGATTTCCCATCCGAAAAAAAGGGTTCCTTGTTGACTACGGAACCCTAAAAATTAAATCCAATAATATGTGTCATAAATATGACTGTATTTAGATATTATCTCCTACATAGTAGTCAGGATGCGGGCGAAACCGCAGAAAACAGCTATAGCAATTTGGTCTTTATAGCAATAAGCCTTGGGATTTATCCTTAGGAAAATTACTAGAATAACACTTTTATTACTAACTAGCTGCTCCGCGTCGCCCGCAATTCTTCTCGATAAACTTCAGCTTTGGTGAAAAAACTACTGTTACGAGCTGGGGTAACCCCAGCCCCCCAGGGTTATCCCGAACCCCACTGGGGTTAAATAATTTTACACCAAATAACACAGCACTTTATTGCAATTCAGATATACAACAACACTAATCACTCACTAGTAAATTCACTTTTTACTTTTCACTTCATTCACTCAAAGTTTAGTGTGTAGCATACAGAAATGAACTGGTTCAAATCAAATCAAATCAAAATTCTTTTATTGTGGTCATAGGTTAACAAAGGTGTTCTTAAAATTTAAAAAGTTAGTATCACTATGTCCTGCTAGTGAAGCGTACAATAATATTAATTCTTATATTTAAGTTATATTTATTTATAAACCTAAATCCTAAACCTAAATCTTTACTTACTGTAACAAAATATAACTAAACACTATCATTTAAATAATCTGACATTGTATAATAAGCCTTATCTATTAAAAAATTATGCAATTTGTTCTTAAATATTTGTAAATCTAATGTTCTTAAAATATCTTTTGGTAATTTATTATAAATTCTTGATGACATACTAAAGAAGCTTTTGTCAAAAAGAGCAGTTCTGTGAGGCACAACAGAAATTTTTAGTGCATTTCTATTTGACCGATTCTTGCCAAACAATTGTTTATTGGTTCTTATAAATATCGCTACCTCATAAATATATATAGATATAAATGTCAGGATTTTTAGCTGCTTAAAATAAGGTTCACATGACTCTGGTACATAAATATTAACAATTGCCCGTATGCATTTTTTTTGTGCTTTAAATACAAAATCGGAATTTGTGGCGTTTCCCCAGAATATTACGCCATATTTCAATGTTGACGATACATAAGCATGATATGCCGTCAGCACAGCTGATTGATCGACAACTTTTGCTAATTTGTACAAGGCATACGAATACTGGTTTATTTTTTTACATACT
Source organism: Pyrrhia umbra (assembly GCA_963891755.1). Classification (NCBI taxonomy): domain Eukaryota; kingdom Metazoa; phylum Arthropoda; class Insecta; order Lepidoptera; family Noctuidae; genus Pyrrhia; species Pyrrhia umbra. The sequence goes on from OY982944.1 coordinate 2,691,417, forward strand.
GTATCTATGTGTGTTTGCCATCTCATATCGTTATCGATCCAGAGACCTAAAAATTTGGTACAATTAACCTCTTCAATATGTGTCATGTCATATTGTATGTTCAGGGAATGTTGCACTTCCTTTGGATATGTGACAACTTTTGTTTTACTTAGGTTAATAACTAAATTGTTTCTTTTTAACCAATCTATAACTAGCTTAAGAAGGTTGCTAAGAAGTAGATTCGCAGCTTTTTTTTTCTAAATGACCTCTTTCAGGGTGCTTTTAACAGCATTCGACCTGCTTAATCGGATAGGCTAACTGCAGCGCTGCCCACCCTCTATTTATATGCCGAGCTCAGACTTGCAGAAAGTTCTGGGTAACCTACATTGTTCTAGAACATTCTTGTAATTCTGCTACTCGATTATAGTTGGCGGTAGCGTAGTATTTTCTCGATCCTTCTAGGTTCTAGGAAAATTCGTCCTACCGGACAACGTGACTCTACATAAAAATATTTTTCAATAGAATAATAAAATTTAGTTTTTCTTTTTAACACCCGACGCAAAAAGAGGGTTGTTATAAGTTTGACGTCGATGTCTGTCTGTGGCATCGTAGCTCTCAAACTATGGACCGATTTCGATGCGGTTTGAAAGCCAGTTTCCTTGCGGGTCCTAAGCTATGTTTGGTTAATATCGGTCCAGCAGTGTAAGAGTATCAGCTCTTTTCCAAAATTATGTTAGGCATTTTTGCGTAGGGGGTTTTCTAAATTTTTAATTTATATTTTTCTTTTCAGTGTTATGTTGGCCTGGCAGACTTTTAACGCCCTGTTCGTGATCCGAGCGGTCAGCAAGTACCTAGTTGAAATGGTCCCTGAGTATGAACTGTGCAGGCACTTGGACGTCCAAGCTGAACGGAGAGTCGGGAATGGACCTGTGGAGACCAGGGACGGACTGGACAACACGGTAAGTTCACCAGTATTATTCAAGGTAGATATACATTTCTTTAGCTCGACGAGCTAGCCCGCGAGCTGAGCCAATAGCTTTAAAATTCCCGATTAAAATAATCATATATATTCTGATCCAGCCTGTCCCTTGCTGTCCTCCCCCAGCGACGCCCTAAGCCGAGGCCCGTACCCCACTAGGGGGTGCCCTTAGCGTGTAGTCGCGTAGTTTTGTAAGTTAAGCCCTGGCTGGGCCCTAATTCATTTAAGGCACTTCACAGGCAAGCCCGGTTAAGCAGTCGACAACCTTCTTGGGTTGACCTGCGAGATGCCATACACAAAACAAAAAAATATATACATTTCTTGCGAGAGATCGAATTTGAATGTATTTGGGATGTATCGTGTGGCGTGTACCCGGTAACTGGGTTGTACATAGGTCATATGGGCAGTCGCTTCATGTAAAACACTGGTACTTAGCTGCATTCGGTTGTACGTCAAGCCGACCCCAACATAGTTGGGAAATGTCTAAGCTGATGGTCATGTTTTAGCGCTATGTAGGTTATTAGGCCATTGATAACTCAGAAATTCAGTATAGGAGCTTCTACTAAAAACGTTCCTAATAACAAAAATAATACTTTAAGGCGGCGATATACGACTTTGGCCCTTTTAAAGCTAATGAATATGCTTTAACGACTTGCTTTCATGATTTGAAAAGTATATATACTAAACTAGAGCATATGCTTGATAATTTTGTATAACGTTTTTTTAAATTATGTATTTATAACATTGTATAAAAAAATCATGAAGTTAGGTCTAACGCAGAAGAAAAACTGAGTTTTACATAGAATTTATCAAGCGGATTTTAATGAAACCTGTACCATTTTATAGAAAACTTAATTATCTGTCTTTTTGTATACGTATATTTTTTTTAAATCGTACATTTACGTCAATTTTTGTGCTTTTGTCAAAACGTTGAGTTGAAATTACGGAGGGGCTCCACCGGGCGACGGGGGCAGTACGTCTGTGACCACTGTCACGGGTAGACGCTGTCACTCAGAGCGAGCACATTACGATGTAAATAAATTATTATATTTGTGATAAGATGACTGGTGAATTATAATTATTACATTAAAAAGGCACTACATGCGGATAATATATTTTTTTGATGTGAATAACGTGTTTTCAAAGCAAATCATCCATAATCTGTCATAATCTAAAATGTGTGTATCTAAATTTGGCAGGACAAATATATTTTGTTATTGACTTACTAAATAATTAAATGTACTTTAGGATTTAAATATGTATTTCTTTTAATACATTGCGTATTCAAAACGAGAATATTGCATACCTCATTTAAATTTTACATGTAGGTCGGAGATAATCGTCAAAATTAAAATTCTTTCATGTTATGTTACAATATTTCCTAATAGTTTGGAATTTATAGAAATAGTAGCTATAAGTCAGGGCATGGGATGATATCTTAGAACAAAACTTAATGGTTTGTAAATAAAACGGTTTATCCATGGGTAACAAGGTGGCGCTATTCTAAATTATTACCAATGAAAATATTTTTCTAAACACGTGAATTTGGGTTCGAGTTTCTTTGCTACGAGACGAATTTGAAAAAAAATGCAGAATATGATAAAAAAATAAGCTTACAAGAGTATTGTAAAATGTAAAAGTGTAAGATGTATTGTATTGTCTGACTATTTTAGCTAGACCATTTTCCTATTTTGGATTGGTTACATTAGTTTTATTTTTAGGGTTCCGTAGTCCGTAGTCCGTTCCGTAGTAGATAATATTATATACACACAATCTAAAAGATAAGATGAAGCATAGTGTTTTAGAAATGAAGGTCCTACTTCACTATGCCACTCTTATGTTTTATTTTCAACACCAAATAGTATCCGACAGAACGTCGATTTTTGGCTAGGCCTAAGCCGATTAATAGGCAATCGCTTAATTCTTTGGCTAAAGCCCGGATAAATAAAAAGGACTTGATCTTCTTTAATTTTTGGTCCAGAAGTCAAAGACAGAAGAACTGAAAATGAAAAAAGAAGATATATTCAAATAGTATATTTAAGGTTCCGAACCAAAATAGTAAAAAGTAACCCTTATGGGATGCGACTTTCTCTGTCTGTCTGTCAGAGCTGATAATTACTTCAGGAATAACTAACCTTATCGATTTGGAATAAATCGCAAATGGATAAAGTAGAAAAATTTTAGATTAAAATTACAAAGTGTAGTTTCTACGTCATCATAATTATGAAAGGGCTTGATATAAAGGCTTGATGTTTCGACATCTTTTGGTATACGACTTAAATTTAAAAAAAACTCTCCGTAGTTTGTAAAACAAACATTCTGAAATAATTAGACTTCCGTACATTTTTCTCTTAAATGCTTTTCTTAATATGGTATTTCGACCATTTTCCAATTCCAAGGTTATGTTTGAATTCCGATGAATTGTAATAAGAAAACTAAATGAAAATTGAGCTACTGCATGTCAATTTAATAATCTTTTTATAAAAAAATCTGTCAATTTTTGCGGTGAGTTTTTCTGATAAAATATATTATAAAAAACCTTATATTAGTAATATAAGGTAAAAAGATAAAGATCAAAAATATTTAAATCGGTAATTATAAATGATTTCAAAGTCAAAAATCAATATTGCATCTTTCTAAAAGATTATCGAAATGCCATACAATGGTAGGATTTTTTTCCATTACTTTATTTCTTCAATAATGCATGAAACCGTGGAAAAGGGTCGTACAAATTTGGTGCTTGAAAATGTAACAGCTAATTCTCATTCAGACAAAATCTATATCCGAATTTAGCACATTTATTTTTGCATTGATTTTTGCTTTGCCGCACTTTCAAAATTGGGCCCAAAACGGGTGATATTCCATTGTTCATGATAGGTAAAAATTTAAAAAATCCTGGTCATAATCGGAATCTTTACTATCCCACTTTTGGGTATGACATAGACATGCATTAGCATTAATTATCACGCTTTTTCAAGGTGGATTGGTGATTTCAGACCGCGTAGTCCAGGTTTCCTCACGATGTTTTCCTTCACCGTTAGTCAATGGTGTCTAAGTTATACTAAAAAAAGTGCATGTAAAACTTTGGAATAGTCAGATTCGTAATTTCTAGGTTTCGAAGTTCGAATCTGCATACTCATAAATGAGATGCAGGTGCCTTAGCAAAGAACCACAATGACTTTTTACTAATATGTTCGGTGTATCAACTTAATAATATGAATAAAACTACCTGCAGCTTATTTAAAATATTAACATCATTTGTAATACAGTCTCACTCACTTTTAGGTCTTTAAACGTAATAGATTATTCAATTTCGGTTCTGTTGGTTTCAAAACTTAGGCCAATTTTAAGCTAATGGTTTGGCCAAAGCTGATGCCAAAGGTTTGGTCGGACACTTTACAGATGGATCAGAAACGTCGGACTAATTAACTGGCTTCCAGGCTCTCCTTACAAAACTAATATGATTTTCCTATACAAGTGAAGATGAGCTGAAGTTATTTGAGAAGCAGCAGATGTCGTAAAATGCAAATATGAAAAAAACTTGCGTGCATTTCTGTTAGAAGAGCTCAAAGTGCACACCAATATGGCCTAAAAATTAACTCCTATGGTGCGATTTTGTCTGTCTGTCTGTCCATCTTTCACAGCGGATTAATTCAAGAATGCTAGTTGTCAGAATTTTTTCTTGAAACTTGTAACAATTCAGATCGATAAACATGTTTTGCATATTAAAGAAATTGAAAATATTTTTGCTTTTCTGGCAAACGAAGTATGCAGTGGGGGTTGGAAATTTAAAATTAGTGTTTCGAAGTATTACTCAGACAGATGTTATTTGTATTTCTATTTTTATATCTTAGACATGCATATCAAAATACAATATGCGACTGTCCTTAGAATCTCTACATAATATTATGGTCACCCGTCAAAGTTCTTCAAAATATAAAATGACAACCGTGCGGTGTGCATTGCGGGGTCGCGGGGGGGAAGCTCAAGCTCCGCCCATTTGCTCAAGGTCATTGGCGGTAGTCGTCGTCTTAATTAATGCAATGCTTTATTTCCAAGTTTGGAAGTTTTCTAGACCAACAGTTCCTCATTAACCAACTTCAAAAATATGCCAAGTGCGTGTCGTGCCACGCGCAGTAGGATTCCGCCACCCGGAGCCAACCTAAAAACTTTTTTTTCATAATTTTATTTTACCATTTTGTCGGCGTGCTCAATATACATATCTATACTAAATTTCAGCTTTCTAGTACCGAGAACCTCTGAGTTATGCCACGGACAGACAGACGGACATGGCGAAACTATAAGGTTTCCTTGTCGTCTACGGAACCCTAAAAAGGAGGAGTTTCTCAATCCGTCGGAACCTTTTTTTTATGTATCTTCCCCGATTACTCGTTTTAAAACACACGTTTTCATAACCCTCAGCCTTCACAAGAGACGCCGCCGTCGCCGCTCCCGTCCCCCGCGACGCCAGATGTCCCCGAACCCCCCACTTCCCCTAAACTGACTGGCACTGAGAGCCGGGTGGAGATGCTGATTGATGCGCTCATTGGACTGATCATTGATGTTCCTGTCACGTGAGTATCCTACCTAATATTATAAAAGATAGACGACCTGAGTGGTTTAGTGGTCAACTTTTTTTAAAATTATTATTGATAGGTTAGCGTTTGACCACTATCTCATTCCCGGCCGAATTGAACCCTGGGAATTTTCAAGTCGTAAAAACACTTATCCTAATTATTATTGTAAATAGGAAACTTTTTGCCTGCCTTCACACGCCAAAACAGCTGAACCAATCAAGAATTTCGGAAAATCCTTTCTAATCGGATGGTCTTTACGATCAGCGGTTCAGGCTGTGCGTTGATCCGTCAGTCAAAGCATTTTATTTGTATACTAGCTTCCCGCTAGCGGCTTCGCCCGCGATATTTTAGCTAATGGATACAAAAACTTGACAAATTATATACCTACTAAAACCTTCCTCATTAATCACTCTATCTATTAAAAAAAACTGCATCAAAATCCGTTGCGTAGTTGTAAAGATTTAAGCATACATAGGGATATAGGGACAGAGAAAGCGACTTTGTTTTATACTATGTAGTGATAAATATGATTTTTGACAGTGACAACACATACTATCTTCACTTGGAATGCATCAATACAATGTTGGTGCTGATGTCTGTGTATATGTTTGCTGGAGTCCACGGACAGACTCGCCTAGTGGACACTTCTTTAATATACAGGTAAGTTTTAGAGAACAATATGATCATTGTTTTTTAGACCTATAAAATGGAGTGTTATATTTTCAGTGTTTAAGTATGTAAATGAGTTTCACGACGTCACTGGCTAACGGTGATGGTAAACATCGTGAGGAAACCTGGACTTAAAAAGTCTGAAATCGCCAATCCGCCTTGAGCAAGCGTGGTGATCAATGCTCATGCCTTCTCTGTATGAGAAGAGGCCTGTGTCCAGCAGTGTAAAACAGTGCAACGTACACTATAACTTTGACTTAATGGCTAAGCCCACGATACAGGTGAGAAATTTCTAGTGTAGGTCAAAGTTAAATAAACATAAACGTTTTTTTATACTTTTGAATGACTGAACTGATAAAAATGTACGAGTTATCGTTAGAGTCAAATGCAGAATATATTTTGTGCTATTGTAAACACTATTTTGCCCCCAACACCATCCTTATCTATACGGAATAGAGCTCAAAACTCAAAATAATGTCCAGTATGCTGAGCCGGGCCTTGTTGGCACGACAATGAGAGATTTTTGTATTTTCCATCTTCTATCTCGTTTTACTTGTTTGTTTTCTTTGTTATTTCTATCAACTTATGTTTTATGCCAATTTTTTTTTCTTTTCTTTTTTCAAAATCGGTTGAATGAGCTGAAGACTGGACTTTTTTTAGTTTAGTTAATCTTAATTTAAAATGTATTTACCAATATCCCAAAAATGTATAATTTGAAAAAAAAAAAACAAAGTTTTAATGTGAAATCCTTATTTATTCGCAGGACGCTATTCCAAGGTCGCTACGGCATGCACGCCCCCCTACTGGTGAAGACTTTACTGAACAATCTGTCCAGCATGATGGCCGCGCCCCCCAGTATGTTTGGCGCGCACGCTGGTGGGGGTAGTCTACTCATAAACTTGGCTTGTAAGTGCTACTTTTTTTTTAAGTCACCTATGTATTTTTGTTTGTTTGAATAAAGTTATGAGCATGAATGTGGATGGCTATAGAGGTAGAGGAAGACCAAAAAAAACGATGGATGGATTGTGTGAAAGATGATATGGATAGAAAGGATGTTACTAGTGAGATGACGTCAGATAGAGAAGTATGGAAGAAGAAGACATGCTGCGCCGACCCCAAATAAATTGTATATTAATATTGTATAATCAAATATTAATATTGTAAAAAAAATATGACACATTTATATTATAAAGTAAAATTGTAATAGACAGCTGTGTTGCTGGGAAGTTTGTTCATCACTGCTTCTTCTTTCCAACCATAACACTAGGAAGCAGTGAAGGGTGGGCGTTTTTGGGGTGCTGTCATAATGTATTTTGACGTGAAAAAGTACTTATTTAATTAGTCTAATTTCAATAAACGTTTTTGAGTTTGAGTTTGGGATAAGGGCAGGCGGGTGATGACCTATTGTATTTTTGTCTGGGTTGTGGGATTGTTCGAAAGAGTTACCGTGACCTCGGAACGCAAAGGGTGGAAAGAACATGAATAGGTTTTAGTCAGTAGCCGTCTTGCTTATAAGAAACACGTAATCTGAAGTTTAACCATTTCTCTCCTAATCCTTACTTTACGTCGTAATCCAGAATTAAGCTAAGAGCTTAAGTTCGGATTAACGCTAAACAGCAATTATGAGTGAGATTTCAGTTAATCATTTGCTAAGAAGCAGATTATAAATTAATCTGAGACGCGGTATTCGAGTAGACCCGACCCCAACAAGAGTTCCTCCCATAAGGAACAGGCTAGGCAGGTAGATTAATATTGAACCAACTAGCTTCTGCCCGCGACTTCGTCCGCGTGGAATAGTGGCGCTCCGCCCCTATTGGTTTTAGCGTAATGATATATAGCCTTCCTTAATAAATGGGCTATCTAACACTGAAGGAATTTTTCAAATAGGACCAGTAGTTCCTGAGATTAGCGCGGTCAAACAAACAAACAAACTCTTCAGCTTTATTATATTAGTATAGATTAATACTTTTTTTTATTTCCCTTCCAGCCGGCCTATGGAACATGATAACCTTCAACTCTACATCGCGGCAAACGATATACACGCACCCCCCTTTAGATAGGCAGGAGTTACAAGAGAGAGTCAAAAAGGAGCACCCTGTAGCCAACCAGTCGTGCCTACTACTGCTAACATTGGCCAACCACTGTATGAATGATGATAACTTGTATAGGAACGCGCTGTTATGCTGTGAGGATACTGCTGGTGAGTGGAGTTTGATTCCCGGTTGGGTCATTTTTTATAGTCCATAGATTACTATACTCCATTTAATATGAGATTTAACACTTAAACATGGGTGTGTTTAAGTGTCAAATCTATAAGATTATAAAAAAAATCCAAACTCTTTTTGCAGCTTATTCAAGCGATTTTGAGTTCTATTCCGTACTGATAAGAACAGAATCACAAGCCCGGTTAAGTAGTTGACAACCTTCTAGGTTGACATGCGAGACGCCATACAAAATATAATTAGAACAGAATAATGATTTTAATAGAATATATTCTGCAGCAGTTTTTTGTCATGTCATCTTAGCAATAGAGCTCAAAATCGTTTGAACAAACTGTAAATAGGGTGCGTTAAAATTTCTTATATTATTTTAAATGAAATATAGTACAAATGTAGGTATTATTTAGTCTCTATCTGCCTCATATTACTAGAAAAATATCCGTGAAATAATGAGAAAAAATTATTTTACAGAAACATCAGCGCCGACACCACAACGAGAATCAAACGCTGGACCTCAACTTACCCCTCCTAGAATCGACATGGCTGCTGTAAGTATATATCCAGAAAGAAGGAAAGAAAGATAAAACATTTATTGATACAACATAAGACAATCTCAATAGCAAATAAAAAAAATACAAAGATAAAAGAATTTTGTACCAAATAGGTCCAGTTCAGCATTATGCCAGACAGCTAGTGCCTGACGCTGGTTTTCAACTGGACCTAAGACGATATATATATTGTCCCACTGCTGGGCACAGGCCTCTTCTCACAGAGAAAAGGCATGAGCATTGATCACCACGCTTGCTCAAGGCGGATTAGCGATTTCAAACTTCTGAGTCAAGGTTTCCACACGATGTTTCTTGAAAACTGACAAGTTTGCGGTACGGTATTTTATAGTGAAATCAGTCAAGAATTATGGTAACTACAACCTCTTAAAAGATCTAGGTAGACCTAACTTGTAGCCCTGTATATTGTATAGGTACCCACTGTGTTATGTAAATATAAATAAAAAAAAATACTTAAGTCTTCAGAAACTTTCACATTTATAGTATTACTAGCTTTCCGCCCGCGGCTTCGCCCGCGTGGACATTTTTGTACACCTTGTGTTACATTATTCAGTTTTAGTGGAGATCCCTAATTATTTCTGGAAATAAATATAGCCTATGACACTTCGTAAAGATGTAGTTTTGTAACGGCTAAATAATTTTTGAAATCGGTCCAGTAGTTTTTGAGTTAAAACCCTACAAACAAACAAATCTTTCCTCTTTATAATATTAGTATAGAAGTATAAATTAGCTTTCCGCCGGTGACTTTGCCCGGCTGGGCTATACGAATTCAAATTAAAAATCCAAGTGGTCCTATCATGGGCAAGGTGGATTGCCGCTTGGGTATTACAATGCAGATACTCCATCCAGCATCCAGGGTAGGTTTTCGGCCTCCACTCCCCCCTTCCAAAAATGCCAGCAGAGCCTTTCAATTATAACTAGTTTTCCGCCAGCGGCTTCGCCCGCGTGGACTAAACGAATTCAAATTAAAAATGACAAAGTTTCTTAACTTTGCCCCTCTTTTTCACCCCTTTAGGGGTAGAATTTCGGAAAATTATTTTTTATCGGATTCAGGTCTCTACGATCATTGGTTTAGGCTGTGCGGATCCGTCAGTCATTCAGGACAAAGCATTTTACATGTATAGAAGATAGATTACAATATATAGGATAATAATTATTTGGAATGATATTAAAATATTTTTTTCAGCTACACAAAGCGTTGTGTGCGACTGCTGGTTGCGAGCACTCTACATTGCTCCTATATCTCATGTTACACTCCTGCAACGCCTACAAGCGACACATCAGCAACGTTGCCCAGATCGATCAGCTGGTAAGAAAGAAAGAATGAAAAGACATTTATTTCAGGACACGCACAGGAATTATTTTTTTTTTTTTATTATTGATAGGTTCGCGTTTGACCACTATCTTACCTGATGGTAAGCGACGATGTGGTCGACGATGAAGCACGCTTACCTAGAAGTAACCTATTCACTCTTGACTTGAAGACCCCTAGGTTATAGTTATTAAACATCATCTGCCTAGCCTTTACCCAACTATGTTGGGGTCGGCTTCCAGTCTAACTCGGATGCAGCTGAGTACCAGTGTTTTTCATGGAGCGACTGCCTCCGCAACCCAGTTACCGGGTAACCAGATACCTGTTGGTAAGACTGGTTATCAGACTTTCTGGCTTCTTGACTACCCGTTACGATTGTCAAAGATTTGCTAATGACAGCCGGGACCAACAGCTTAACGTGCTTTCCGAGTCACGGAGGAGTCTCGCTATGACATAGATGGTCACCCATCCACGAACCGAACGCGCTAAGCGCAGCTTAACCTTTGATCGGTCGAACCGTGCGGCCGTTACTTAGTCACGAGCTCCCTTGGGTGAAATTATTATAAACATTTTTTTAATAATATTAGTATTTTATACTATTAATATCACTTTATCTTGCAGATAGTGCCAATCTTACAAGTGCTGTACAACGCTCCGGATAACAATGCTCACCACATATACATGTCTCTGATAGTGTTGCTGATACTGACTGAAGACGACGCGCTAATCAAAAATGTGCATCTAATTGTAAGTTATCATCATCGTAATACCCTTGTCTGTTGTATGCATGTATGTAATTATATAAACTAAATATATATTTATATCTGCTTATTATTTTATATATATATACATACTTATATATAGGTATATAATAGGATTTATGTTTGTATTTAACTGTATTTTATTCTGTTGTATTGCACCTACCATGTTATCTCTGCTTCGCCCAAAAGTTGTCTGGAAAGAATGCCTGTGGCATTAAGTCCGCCTATGTACTAATTGTTGCATAAAGGATAAATAAATATCTTTAATATTGTTCCCAGATGCTAAAGAATCTAACATGGTACACCGAACGAGCGATTTCGGAAATATCCCTCGGCGGTCTGATGGTGCTCGTTATACTACGAGCGCTACAGTACAACATGGTGCGAGTGAGAGACAAGTATCTACACACCAACTGCCTAGCCGCCATCGCTAACATGAGCTGTGAGTTTTTAACAGACCTGACCTCCAATAAGTTCATTTTTGCTTGCACTCTAAAAATAGAAGCGCTCTCTAGCCCCGCCCCGTTAACCTTGAATAAACCAATGAAAGACAAGACCGTCCCGCGGCCGACCGAGCACACAGCTAAGAAATTGAAACAGATAGTGCGTGTGTGTGAGAGAGAGAGAAAGTAAGGGGGCGTGGCTTGGCGCTGCCGCAGAATTTAGGCGATTTTTTTAACTGATCAGGCGGCAGATGCCGCGATCGTACAATCAACAAATTTGAATCATGACTTTGAAGATAAATCGTTTGAAACCGTCAAAATAACAAGAGTTCCATCCTTTACAGTGCATGCCGCACTTAGGACGTTTTAAATATTAGGCAAGCTATGTCAATGCAGGTTGGAGATCTATGCAATTTTAAACTTTGCTATCACTGCAATAGATAATATTTTCTATAAAGCATTATTAATCATATTTTCTTTTTAAAAACCATGTTCGAACTCTTTCGATTATAAAGTGACAACGTCAAAAAGTCACTCAGAATTTGGTGTCAAGTAATAATTTCTATGAGAGTAAAAAAGTAATTTGTTTATAAATTTATATCGTGTCACCATGGAAACGTATGTTTACGCGAATGCGACCTAATTTTATTTGAATGTATGTAACAATATAACCTTATGGTGGGTCATAATTTAAATTGGTTGACTGTACCTTTGAACTAAGTACTTAATACTTTCTTCTTTTTCAGGTGAATTTAGGAATCTACACCCGTATGTAGCTCAGAGGCTAATATCGCTGTTTGAAACGTTAACCAAAAGGAGAGCGAGGCTGTATAATGAAGTTGAAGGTAACTATAATCCGACATGACTATTTATGAACGTGGCTGGCAGGTGAACTAACGCTAGCCACCATCTTGAAATGTCATTTTTAGTGATAACAATACCAATTAATGGAAATTTCCATTTTTAAAGTAAATCATGACATGATAAATAGCAATTTATGAATTTATCATTTAAGTTTTAATAATAATCTTAAATTGGAAACAATAAAATGTAATATTTAAACATTTAACACACATTTGGACGTTAGTAGGTGGCTCACAAGCCGAAACCCTCCTGATTATTAAGTAGTCACCGCGGCCGATGGATATCTACAACACCAGAGGCATCGCAGATCATCATTGCCCTTTCTAAACTATTTCAAGGACAAAATCTAGTCTTATTAAATAGCGCTATATTTTTACTAATAGTTGGGTAAGAATTTTCCCTTGGCCGGTATCACCAAAATGACATTTCAAGATGGTGGCTAGCATTAGTTCACCTCTCAGCCACGTTCATAAATAGCCATGTCGGACTAAAATGATGTTATTATCGTGTGGGATGCAGGTTTACCAACCTAACAAGCCCTACAACCAGTCACACCAAAAAATATTAGATCACTTATACGTGAAACGAAAGAACTGTCATTCAAGATCTGTCAAAATGGAGGTGTCCTACTAATATTTATTATAAAGCGCTATCCACACATTTCCGAGTACCCGTCCCTGACGGAACACGGCAGAGACGGGAAAAAAATCGGTTACATACAACTTGTACGAACTCGTTCACACATCTCCGTGTCAGGGGCATCCGGATCGTCAGTGTCGGACAGACAGGGATATCCGATTTTTATCAAGGTACCTATATTGACAGCCGTTTAATAATATTCGTTTGCCGGCTGATAGTCTTCTTAGTGGTCTGCTTCTTCTTCTAGCGCTATTGCAATCATTGCTAATTCTTCATTGTTAAATAAAGACATCGTGTTTAAATACGGGTGACGGATGGCACGTCCCTAACGGGAACACTGACACGGACAACTCGAAATGTGTGGATAGCGCCTAAACGCGAATATTTGTAAGAATGGATGGATGTATGTTTGTTACTCTCACTCAAAAATACTGAACAGGTTTGGATGAAATTTAGTACACATAGTTTATAACCTGGATTAACATATAAGCTACAGGGTGCGTGAATTAGTTCCTCGGGATGCGGGTGAAACCGCCAGAATTAGCTAGTTCATTATTAAAAATATACGTTTTTCAGGTGGCGATATAAATAATATGGATTTACCGCATCACACTGAGGAGAAGACAGAGGAAATTGTAAGTTTAAATTGCTTTTGTATTTATAATAAAAACTTTAAACAGTCGTATCCATGCATATAATATATGTATAACTAGCTTTCCGCCAGCCGCTTCGCCCGCGATATTATAGGCAATGGATACAAATTATATACTAAAACCTTCCTCTTGAATCACTCTATCTATTGAAAAAACCGCAACAAAATCCGTTGCGTAGTTTAAAGATCTAAGCATACATAGGGACAGACAGCGGGACGCGACTTTGTTTTATACTATGTAGTGATGAAAATTGTCTCGGGAGAAAATTTGTACAGTATAATCTCGCTAATCGGGCACTATTAAAAACCAGAGGGTGCGAGGGATTACTGTAATGTTCGGATTACTGGATATATAGAGAAAAAATCAAATAAAATAAAGCATTTCGTAGAGAGAATTTTAGATGTAAGATTAAAATTATTTTGCTGTGCCCTACAGGGTCCACGATTGTACTTAGCTCTAAGCCATTCTGTAATATCTTCTTTACATTGTGGAATGCAAATAAATATGAATAGAATACACATAATGTATTAAATTAACAGGTACATAATTATTCTGTAATTACAAAGTTTTAAAATAAGCCTTAATTGAGGTCTGCTTTTGTACAACTGGTAGTCCTTGCTTGAAAACCTTTTCTCACATGTTTCGAAGAATTATAATATCTTTGGCAGATATGCCGTTTTCTTCTGCCCATGTTTTGCAGGTATTAATTATGGTTGTACATTTTTATTAAGTTTTGTCCATGAGCTCTGGAAACGACGGTGATGCCAAATATTAGATTTTTAGAATGTTTGTCTGTGAGTCCGAGTGTCTGTTTGGATGTCAATAATTTACTTTAAACTATATTGTCCCACTGCTGGGCAAAGACCTTCCCATCGACTTTCCTCATCTCCACGCCTAAAGACAACCTCGCTCTACCCTGATCGAGGACTAGGGCCCATGCTGCAATCATCCATATGTACAGCACCAATCATTCCAGCATGTTCTATGATACACATAGCTTGACCAAAAAGTCTTAGTAACCAGTAGGGCTACAAGTGGTAAAAACGCTAGTACTTCGTGCCACTTGTCTAGCCCTCCAGGAGCCTTACTTAGGAATAGTTTCATTATGAAAAGAGACGAACCTATACGACAGTAGCTGTGTCTCACTCTCACACCCGGATATTGATTGCAAAAACACGCAGTGGGAAGACACCTAGTAATAATTTAAAAAAAACTAAAAAAACACGCTTTTATTGCTGATCGAACAATAAAAAGTAGAAAATAATGTTTAAATAATTCAATTCAGAGTTAAAAGCGTGGGGTGCATTTTCCTATATTTTCATGACTCTCCTCTCATAAATGGTTGCCAATAGAATAGGTGTAATAATTAAAATATCAAGCACCCCACGCTTTTTACTCTGAATTGAATTATTTAAAAAATATTATCTACTTTTTATTGTTCGATCAGCAATAAAAGCGTGTTTTTTTAAACTATTATTTATTTTCCATTTTTTAGTTCGGTCAGCAATAAAAGCGTGTTTTTTTAGTTTTTTTTTATCGGATTATTGCATTGTCATCGGCCCTTAACACGTGTGCAAAGTTCCAAGTTGATCAGACGTCTAGAAACCAGTGAAAATTAGGTTCAAAGATTCCGTTACATACATATATACATACATACATACAACCCGAGCTAATAAAAGCGTGTTAAAAAACCCTCCTGCCGTCAGTGTCAGACTCTTACTGAGTAAAACCCATCCATGTTCCTTCCTCAGCCTTTTGTATTCTGGGGGCGCCTCCGAGGTTGGGATACAGCCTGGTGATAGACTGACGGATGGATAAACAGCGAAGTCTTAACAAAAGGAACCCTAAAAATAAAAAAAACATGACAGTATCTTGGTTTCCACAGATGGATCACATAGCAGTTCTAGACGAGGTTCTACGCATGCTGCTGGAGATCATCAACTCGTGCGTGGCGCACCAGCTGGGCAGCAACTGCAACGTGGTGTACGCGCTGCTGCACAAGCGGCACCTGTTCTCGCACCACTCGCACCACCCCGTCGCGCAGAACATCGATATGGTGAGCACGGCACTATTGTAGCTGCTAGAGGTACACTCGATATGCTATCTGTCACATCACTATTACATGGTTAACTCGATATGGTGAGTTTCACATCACTACTGACGCTGCTAGAGATGATAAACTCGATATGGTGATTGTCACATCACTACTGACGCTGCTACATGATGATGATACACTTTTTGGTACGCACAGCCTAAACCGCTGATCGTAGAGATCTGAAACTTGGAGGGTGCGTCTTTGTATGACTTAGGCATCCGATAAGAAAGGATTTTCCAAAATTCTACTCCTAAGAGGGTGAAAAAGGGGGGCAAAGTTTGTATGAAATTTTATCATTTTTAATTTGAATTCGTATAGCCCACGCGTGCTGAACCGCTGCCGCAAAGTCTAATTTATTATTATTCTTTATTGCACACATATACATCTGTTACACATTCGATACATAAAATTCATGTACAAAGACGAGCTTAACCCAGAATTGGGTTCTCTTACAGCAAACCTTAGAGCGATAAAGAGATTTTATAATTGCAGGTGAATCAACAAGTGCGCAACAATAAAAAAAATAATGAATTAAATAAGATGTCTATGTATCTAAATATATATAGACATACATAGACTAAATATACTTATGATAATTGTGCGTTCCAGGTTATAGGTTACTTCTCAACTCGTCTGCAGCGCGTGCAGGAGGGCGCTGGCGGAGACCTGGGCGTCACTGAAGTGCTGCAATGTATCAAGAAGGGAGCCGAGCAGTGGTCCAGCGATAGGCTTAAGGTATATACTGTTGAATATCCTTATTTCTACTAAAATTATAATTGTGAGGATATGTTTGTATGTCTGTTACACTTCCACGCTAAACTATTGAATATTTGGTACACTTAGCCAGCTGCATCAAAGAAATATGCGGTGACCTTTCATTCAATACTGTGTCATTCAATTTTGCTATTATTTTATACTAGTTTTTCGCCAGCGGCTTCGCCCGCGATATTCTAGCCCAGCGGTCGGCAACCTTTTGGCAAGCAAGGGCCACAAGGTAGCAAAATAAACTATAGGCGGGCCGCACTTGTGATATTACCCTAGATTCTACCTGATATACCTACGTATAATTTCCCATAGAAAAACCGGCCAAGTGCGAGTCGGGTCACGCGCACTAGGGTTCCGTAGTAGGTCTTAGTTATAATATCTATAATAATATCTTTTGGACAATTTTACACAGCGCCATCTAGCCCCAAAGTAAGCAATGCAAGCATGCTTGTGTTATGGGTGCTAGCTTAACGGATATACTACTTATATATTTCTATAAATACATACATATTATACATAGTAACACCCAGACCCGTTACAGAAATTAAAATTCATCATTTCAATTTCTGCCCGGCCGGGAATCGAACCCGGGACCTCTTGCGTGGCATTCCGGCATGTTTACCACTCAACCACTCAGGTCGTCAAAAACGAGTATAACTCTGTAACCGGTTACCAGAAGCGTATTTAAAGATTTAGCGGGCCAGTTAGCTTTGCCGCCCCATTACCAAAAATGAAAAAAAAAATTGGAAAAATAGAACCTAACCAATGGATCGTTCTTGAAGTTGGTGGCGAAAAAACACAAAACAATAACGATTGGAGACACCGACTTTTAGAACGATGTATTAGTTATTTTTTAATTTGTATTGTATTTTTAAGTCGGTTTTATTTTTGCAAAATAGTTTTTGTGTTTCACTTTTGAGTTTTTTTTGTTTGTTGCATGATAACGTTTTGAGTAAAGACCTATAAATTGCAGTAAAACAAATTGTTAAAAGAAAAGTATAGTATAGCATAGCGTATTTTTTGGGTCACAATAAAATAATGATAATTTTTACTTTTGAGTTGTTTTTGTTTGTTGCATGATGATGTTTGTAGTAAAGAACTCTTAAATTGTAGCAAAAAGTAAATGTGACAAGAAAAAAGAACAGCGAAGCGAGCCCTTTTTTTTGTAGGATGTAAATTTATTTGTTGTATGATAATGTTTGGAGTATAAAACTCAAAATTGTGGCAAAAACTAAATTTTAAATAAAATAAAAACAGTTGAAGGCACGAGCGAAGCGAGAGTGATTTTTTTGTAGGATCACAATAAAAATACACTTTTAGTTGTTTGTCGCACGATAATAGTTGGAGTACATACAGAACTGTAAATAGTAGCAAAAAAAAAGCAGGGGCAGTTTAAGGCGCGAGCGAAGCGAGCGCGAATTTTTTGTAGGATCACAATAAAAAAAATACTTTTGAGTTGTTTTTGTTTGTTGCATAATAAGGTTTGGAGTAAAGAACTCAAAATTGTAACAAAAACTAAATAAGATTAGTTGAAGGCGCGAGCGTAGCGAGCGCGATTTTTTTTTTTAGGATCACAATAATTAGGCTGATATGATAGGATGATCAAATTTAAAAAAAAAACTGAACCTCGCCACCCCTCGCAGCCTGCCGCCCCGGGCCATGGCCCCCTTGGCCCTATGGTACGCCCCTGCCGGTTACGCCTACTAAGCCGTGATAATTTTCCTTGTTAGTGGATTACATGTGCTACGTTTGTGAATTTTTTCACATTTCTAGCCGTTCGAAAGTTAGAGGGAGGGGGGTGCTCGTATCGAACAAAAATTTGCATTAAAAAACTAGATATTTCGCAAATGGCCCACTTAACCGAAAAATGGTCTTGACACACCCATTATATTTTCGAAAGACCTATCCAATGATAAAACAAACGAAGGGATACGCGAAAAAAAATATAATTCCCACTTTACGTGTTTGGGAACTTAAAAAAATATTTGCCGCGCCCGACACGCACTTGGCCGGTTTTTTTTTACCTTGAAGCCATAGATCCAGCTTATTTCATTAATTCATGAGTTGGTGGCAAAATACTAACAACAGTAGCTTAGAGACACTGACTAACGTTTAAATGAAAATAATTTTACTCTTATTAGTATTTTTGGAAGTCTGTTATATTTTTATTTTGGTAAAAACTTTTTTACCAAACATTCGCGGGCCGCAAGTAAGACGTCCGCGGGCCGCGGGTTGCCGACCGCTGTTCTAGCCAATGGATACAAAAACTTGAGAAATTATACACTAAAACCTTCTTGAATCACTTTATCAATAAAAAAATCCGAATGAAATAGCTAGTTATTACATAATAGCAGTTTACCTTGATTTCATCCTATGTCCTTCCCAAGTTTCATCAAAATCCGTTTTTACCGTGAAAGCGTAACATACAGACATAGATAAAATGACTTATGGGTTTATAATATTAGTAAGTATTTTCATAATTATGCTTTCTGTAAGAAAATTAAAAAAATAGATATATTTATTTCTTTTATAACTTCCAGAAATTCCCCGACCTGAAATTCCGCTACGTCGAAGAGGAGAGACCAGAAGAATTCTTCACTCCGTACGTGTGGAGCCTCGTCAACTCCTGTGGGGGGGTGTACTGGGCCAGTGAGGGGGGTGCGAGGGCGTTAGGCGACCTGCTCGCCTGCTGATCTCCAAACAGACTTCAATGTGTAGATATTGTGGTAAAGACATTCATGTGCGGATGGGTTTAAGATATTTATAATCCAAGTTATTATTTAGCCCTTAACCTCTTGTATGCCGAAAGCGTGGATCCGCGCGAGACACAATTGATTTCTATTGTCTTTAAATACCTGGTATATATAATATATATTACGATAGGTTAAAGATTAGCTGATAGCCTACAATAAAAAAAAACCCCTACGCAAAAATGCCTTACATCATTTTGGAAAAGAGCCGATACTCTTACATTGCTGGACCGATATTAACCAAACATAGCTAAGAATAAGAACCACCGCAAGGAAAAAAAATTTACACCCCCCCTTTTGCGTCGGGGGTTAAAAAGCTAAGTTTATACTACGACAGTATGCTAAGTAAGGGATTTCGTGGCTAGGCGACACCACCAATCAATGGACATATTTTATATGAGCTATAAAAACACCAATCTCCCATACATTTTGTATGGGATTAGCAAGCTGTGACGTCATGTATTTACTCACACAATTCACTATTTATTTTACTATTTATTGATTCCAAAGCAACTAAAAGTCTTACAGTGTTAAAAGTCTTAATTTAATAGTTAACTATAGCCTTCCACCAGCGGCTTCGCCCGCGTGGACTATACGAATTCAAATTAAAAATGACAAAAGTTTCATCCAAACTTTGCCCCCTTTTTCATCCCCTTAGGGGTAGAAATTCGGAAAATCCTTTCTTATCGGATGCCTACGTCATACAAAGAACACACCCTCCAAGTTTCAGGTCTCTACGATCAGCGGTTTAGGCTGTGCGTATATCCGTCAGTCATTAAGGACAGCATTTTATAAAAGTAGGTTCTGTATTCGACCCGTATGGGTCATCCGCGATTTTCTCAAAAACCACTGATCCGATATGGATGGGGTTTTCGTTATTTAAATGCATATTTTTGATAATAATACATAGGATAAGTATTTGAGTTCAAATCATTAAATGTAGTTCTGCGTATAAAATATTCCCTAATACCACAGTATTTATTTGATTAATAATAAATTTTCCATCCACACCCGGTACCTATCCTTATCATATTGTGTGCAAATCTTTTAAATTATTTATTTTCTATTTATATTTTAAGTAGATAGCCTTATTAATAAGGTATTTTTTCTTTCTTCATCTATATAAACTACTAGCTGAGCCGGCGAACTTCATGCCGCCATATTTTTTTCTGTTCGATATTAATTTTAAAAAAGAACATTTAAGTCGTTTAAAATATAAATTCTGTTTTAAAGATTGCCTAAAAACTTATCTAAAATAATAAGTTAAGCTCTCTGTCTTCCTAAAATAAACACAAATAATGAGGCAGTAATAATGTTTTTTTTTGTGATTATATTTCATATGGTAACACTAGCTACTATTAGTACGATATTCTTTGATTTAGTGTATTTTAACTTTTCATTTCTACCATTACTCGTAAGATAATGGTAACTTTTTAATGACTATCACAAACTTTATTTTATTAGCACATTCCCATTATATGAGTGCCTTTACAAAAAGGATCGATTTTATAATATCGCAAGAAATTCTTACAATTTTATTTATTTTTCCCTTTAATGGCTAAATAAATATACAGTGTGCCTAGTATATTCTTGAAATTTAAATGTGGAATGTCAAGTACAGCTGTTGTTATTCGAAATTATATTGGGGGCACTGTATTTTTATTTTTGTAGATATTTTATTTCATGTATTTCATACTGTGTGTGTACATAAACAATACTGGAATGTTATATGAACGCAAGTAATGTATCAATAGGGTACAATCCAATAATGTATGTTATAACGTAGATTGTATAAACGCAATATAGGTTAATGAACAATCAATAAATAAAATGATATTTAATTAAATTGTATTTTATTTTTAATATACTTATACCAATTTTTTCCCCGGTAAATCTTATACTTACAGGGAAAGCGTGAGCATTGATCACCATGCTTTCTCAAGGCGTATTGGTGACTTCAGATTTTTAGTCCAGGTTTCCTCGCAATGTTTTCCTTCACCGGTAGTCAGTGCTCTCTAAAATACACTAGAAAGTATATTTAGAAAAGTCACATTGGTACTAATTGTCAGTTTTGAACCCGTACCCGTCGTAACCACTACGCATTTGAATAGTTGTGAGTTCAGATTCTAATTAAAAAGTTTTTGCATATGATAAACAGCATCATCAAAATAATACCATAACTTTGGGTGACAATAGTTGATTCTATTATCCTTACTAATATTATAAATGCGAAAGAAACTGTCTGTCTGTCTGTTACGCTTTCACGCCAAAACTACTGGACCGATATAAATGAAATTTGGTACAGAGATAGAATAGACCCTGAGGAACAACATAGGCTACTTTTTACCCGGGTGCGCTAAGTAGTTCCCTCGGGATGCGGGTGAAACCGCGGGAAACAGCTAGTTTATTATAGTTTAATGTAACCCCCCAGTTATAAAAACTTAATTATAAGGTCTTGCAATATCTGGAATGCATAAAAAATATATAAATAAATTAATAATGATCCCTCTATATAAAAGAAAAAAAAGTCATAATTTACATCACGTAAAATATTCACTCTGCTGACGAGTTATATAACTCTCTTGATTTTAATAATTACAATAAATACTCACAAAATCTTCCGAAAACAGACTATTGTGAGAGCTATCTTATTTTGTGTCCCATTATTTTTTATTTAAATCCTTTTATGATAACAGTCTGCAGATCTCAAATTAAAAATATTTGAATTTTGCCGCCATCTTTTCCAGCAACATAGACAATACCACTTGCTAACCACGCATGCGAATTAATTTTTCGATATAACTTTCCTTGTATTGTCCTTCAGATGACAAATCTCGACTATTTTACAATGTAAAGGTATTTTCGTAACTATTATTAAATAAATCAGTAAAATGGAAACAAAAAAATAAAGAAAGTATAGACAATTTTTTACTTCCTTCCGATTTGAAATCAAATCAATCGACAATCAAGAATGTGTTGGTGTTGTGAATGTGTTAGAAGTGCGTAAACAATACTCTTTTGTCAAAAAAATTAATGTTTATTCGTGAAATTATTATCTTGTACAATGTACAGTTCATGAGAAATCATAAACTTTTTGCTTACGGTTTGTGTAAATAACTGTGTGCGTAGAATTTAAATACTGCGATAATTCCTTCGTCAGTTTCGGGTAAGTGCAATAATTTTTGTTTTTCGAATTATTACTTATTTTATAAACGGTATATTCTTTTTGTATTCTTTACCGTGTATCTATACTTTTTTTGTGCCTAGTTGAAGCTTATTTTTAATGAAATTATTCTAATTAACTGTGTCGCGTCAGTTGTTTTTATTAATATTTTTGTACTTATTGGGCATTTATATTCTATCCTCATTTTTATATGATTTGTTAATGCGTAGCTCGTTTCTTTTGTTATTTGTTAGTGTTTAAAACTATTAGTTAATTATCTTTAATTTAATAAATGAAGTACAATACAGTAATAAATCAGTATCATCTAAAACAATATAGATTTATTTTGATTTTATATTTACTTCCATTATAGACAACTAGAATAATAAAAAAAAACTGATAATAATTTCAAGATTGTATTTCCATAGATAAATTTATTTATTTTGAATATAGAAGCTAAGAAAAATAAAAAAGAACTAGTAACTTTGCACAACTGGCCGGCAAAAGAAGTTCAAATTAAGAAGTTCGGTTTTCTTTATTTTTTGAATTAAATGTTTTTACAATTAATTGTTAATTAAGTTTCTAAGTAAATCATGGAACCAATAAGTTCCTTCAGCATTTTATACATTCCTGAGCATTTTTGCTTTTCTAAAAAGTTTGTTAAACTAAAGAAACAAGGTAGGTAAAAAAGCCCACTTACTAAGCAACAGTTCTTTACAAAATCAATTATCTTGTTTACCACTTACATATACAATGATGAAGGAAAATATAGCGGAAAGACTAGAAATAAAAAAAAAAACAGTCATCTTTGGGCGAGTTTGGTGATCAATGCTCATACCGTCTCTGTGTGAGAAACTTGAGCTCAGAAGTGGGACAGTGAATAGACTTAAAATAATGCTATTTTCTGAATACTATTATTTTTTTTAAGTTTGTTTAGCTTACTAATAAGTAAAGTCGTACTTTACTTATGTACTCACAATGATGTTATAATTATTGGCAGTTGCATACACTGCACTTCATGCAATTGATAGGAATGTGACCCAAATACTTCATAATTAAGTTAATTATTTGTTGCATGACCGCATAATTAAAACAATGAGTTATTAACATTATTCCCAAAGGTTCTGTGCTCTGGGAATAGAATAAATAATTAATGGAACTGTCATAGACCAGAGTATAATTCAAATTAATTATTTGTTTTTTAAACATGTCTTCTAACATGTTTTCAACTTATTTGTTTTAAAAGCTGTTATTGAAGCGACATATATTCTATTGATCTGTGATCAAACTTTTCTTTGTCTGTAAATAGATGGCTGAACATTTTTAACATATTTTTAGATTCTTTGTGCTTCGGCCAGCCTATAAAGCCATCAGTTTTGCTGTCTCATATGCATCTATGAGACTTAGGCCCAAGTTCACCGACGAGATAACGGTCCGACTAACTTAAAACTGCTATTTACCATAAATTCATTCTCCCAACTTTTGATGAGTAACATAATTATTAGATATTTTTATTCCTGAAATTTTCGATTACCAAACCAGGGTTGAACTAGAAGTGGGTACCACGAAAATTCCAGCTTCTTGGTAAAAAAACGTTTTATTTAACGGACCGATTAGGTAACCAACTGCCTTTTTTTTTTTTTTGAAAAAAAATCCGGATGGGGAATCATCAAATGACCCCTCCCGCCGTGGGTGGGGCGGGTGGGAGTGTCAGACTCTTACTGACTAAAACCCATCCATGTTCCTTCCTCAGCCCTTTGTCTTCCGGGGGCGCGGTATATCTTTCGAACGTCCCGCAGCCCCGGAAGGTAACCAACTGCCTGAACTTGCTTTAAGGGAGTAAACAGTGCATCTGTGTTTGTGAAACACTTATAAGAAGAACGAAAACAGTTATTTGACTACTCCTAATGACTGGCTAATATTTTAAACTACTTAATCAGAAGATATTGATTTATTAATTATAGCTATCCGCCCGCGGCTTCGCCCGCGTTGTCATTTTTTTACACCTTGGGTTACATTATTCAAGTTATAGTAGGGATCCCTAATTATTTCTGGAAATAAATATAGCCTATGACACTTCGTAAAGATGTAGCTTTCTAACGGTAATTTTTTTTTAAAATCGGTCCAGTAGTTTTTGAGTTAAAACCCTACAAACAAACAAATCTTTCCTCCTTATAATAATAGTATAGATCAAATCATCTACCTTTAATTCCGGGATCAGATACAATGTACAGTTTCTTCAGAATATCGTAAATGGATCATCGAATTAGGTCAAAAGCCAACTAATCTATTGAAAGATAATGTAAGAATGCAGTTATATCTTCGCATTCCACGTATATCTGTTTACTTAATGCTTACTCAATTAACGTTGACCAAAGGTGGAGTTTATCTAACTACCTAGGTTTGTCATACTTCAAACATTTAGGGCGGGAAGTTTGGAAAACTTAGCTACTATGAATGCAGGTTTTTATTTTTCTACTTAGCCATTTTTAGTATTTAACAGTCCCCTTTTTAAGGGTTGGGAAATCAACAAATGACTCCTCTCGCTGTGGGGGATGCGGGAGGAAGTGTCTGACTAAATTTCATCTGTGTTCCGTCCTTCGCCCTTTGCATTCCTTGTCGTAACTTTTTCGAACAATCCCGCGTTTATTGACAACGTACACTCAGTTTTATTCTTGTTTTTCTGCTCGCTATGAGTGTCGGTTAACTCGCTATGAGTGTCGGTCAACTCGCTATGAGTGTCGGTCAACTCGCGATGAGTGTCGGTCAACTCGCTATGAGTGTCGGTCAACTCGCTATGAGTGTCGGTCAACTCGCTTTTAGTGTCGGTCAACTCGCTATGAGTGTCGGTCAACTCGCTATGAGTGTCGGTCAACTCGCTATGAGTGTCGGTCAACTTGCTATGAGTGTCAGTCGTCTCACTATGAGTGTCAGTCGAAAAGTTGAGAGTGAGAACTCTCGTCTGTTTTAATTTGAAGCGCAGTAACCCTCTAATTCAAAATGACACCTTTTGTTTTGAAAGCCTTTTAGCTACCAAACTGCTTTATTCTTATCTGTCAAGTTATAATGAAGTTTGACAGAAAGAGACAAAACAGTTCACTAGCAAACTGTGATGTCACTAATATTCCAACTCAATTCGCTTACTATTTATTGATAGTAAAGCCACTAAAATTTTAATATTACAGTCAATTAAAAATTTATCGGGTTTTCATGGATGAAATCAAGCGAATTTTTAGATAAATTGTGTCTTGGATTTTATTATTGGTTTCAACTAGAGCTGCCATTCGTCCGGGTTTCCCCGGATTTGTCCTAGTTTAGAGGGCGTCCGGGGTGCGTCCGGGCGGGTTTTTAAAGACCCTCAGGAAAATTTCCGGACTTTTTACCTGATATCCGATCCCGCTTGATTGAAAGATAAGCACTAAATTAAAATAAGTAATGAATAAGAGTCCGGGGAAATAATCAAACTCATTCAAAATGTCTGGGGTTTTTATAGTTTTAATCCGCGGTTGACGATTTGGGTTATGGCAGCCCTAGTTTCAACTATCCAATTCTACAATGTGGACCCAGCTTTAAGCGGATGGACCATTTGTAGTACAAAGAGTATTGTTTCGCGTCATGCGTGCAACCTTGAATGTGCCAGCTCTCTGAAGCAACAGACAGTAGGACTTAGCAAAGGGAAGTAGATAATAATCAGGGGAAGGGAATGAATGATACGGTAATGCGTAAACTGTTGTTGCATAAAGACCTACCTACGTTAGTTTACTCGCTTCTGTTGTGCTGTCTCAGTACCTATTATTTTTTTAACTTTTCATACAAACACATTGACCTACGTGATCCTAACATCACATTACTATTTGTAACCAGAAAAAAAAATATATTCTTAGAAGGTATGACTTTAGGAAAGTCACATTGGTACTTGCCAGGTTTCGAACCCGCACACTCGTACACGAGATGCAAGTGCCTTAACTACTAAGCCACCACAACAAGAACTCCAGGTTTAATTTCGTTTATTTTACCAACTAAAATATCATTCCGCGAACCTTGCAATTTCAAGCTTTCAAAAACGAAGAGAATCTTCGCAAATCTCATAAAGAGATTTATTTATATAACGTTGCTGCGGGAGGACATTTCAAAAATCAATTAATCTCAGACATTGATGTATGAACTGCAACATTCGGTTTATTTACGACTCGACAGGGCGACAAGTAAGTTAACGACTTTATTAGAGTTAAGGCTGAATGAATAATTTCCTGAGACAAATGTGTTGTTGACAGTTGACACATACTTTTTTTTTTATCTTTGCATAGCAAAGGCAACTGCAAAAGAGCGTTAAAGCGAAGATTTATTAAAATCGTTGATGGAGAAGAAATAAGAAGATAACAAGCATGATGTTGGTTTGTTAGTTAGGTTCAAGTTTAGGTTAAAAAAAATTTTGCAGTAATACCTATTTTTCGAAAATGTAAGAGTTCTCCGAGAAGTTTTCACAAATGTTGGTTTATTAATAGGACCTAACTTAGTCCAAGGAATTATGCATTATACAGCCCTATGACGATATTCGTACAAGAGTTTGGAGCTACTAAGGCGCCGTCCACAGCCGCGAACACTAGGTGCCATAATCGACAATTCAATTATTTATCCATTGACCCGCTTCCGACGACGCTTCATAAATTCTTCCGACGTTCAACCTCTTATTTGGACGAGAACACAACATGAATCCTAATTGAAGCCATTTATCACATTACCATTTTAGTTTGTCATCGTTTCCCGCCATATTTTCGTGCAGTGAGTGGCGCGAAATGGTACACGCGAACCGTGCGTTCGAATTTAAAAAAAATATCGGTTTTTAATTTTGTGTGTGTGCAATGAGTTTTTTTTAACGAAGGTTGTATACGATCGTGAAAGTTTATTACTTTTGAACTTATTCTCGAATTAGATATCGTGTTAATGTTTTTGTTTGGGCCGTGAAAATTGATTTGTTGTGTAATTCTAATTAGTTGCGAAAGACGTGACTTTATTAACTAAACCCGTGTGATATTGTTTCTGACCGATATTTTCTTGTTCGATGTTTGGCTCAATGATAAATCTACTGGGGCCTGGGGTGATTGGGTTGCCTATGCTAAGTGCCTAATAAGAATTATTTTCTTTCTTTCTTTCTTTCTTTTCTTACATATGTGTGTGTGTTTTAGGATAAGGATCAGGAGTAAAGATTGGAGAATCATTGTGTTTTAAGACCTTACAGGTTGTGCTGGCCAAGAAAAGAAAGCTTATTTGGATTGTAAATTATACAACATAATCAAATACGTTTATAAATATAGCGAATTTGTAAAAAACTTACGAAATATGGGCTCGTATCTAAATTTAGAGCCAATTAGTAATAAAATTGGGTCCTGCTTTAGGCTCTGTAACAGCTTTTCAGCAAAGAAGCGACCATTAGAAGCTTAATATACGTGTTAAATATTCTTCTACATACAGTTGCCATAACAATCAATATTAATAGCAACTTTAAGTACGCAATAAATCCATCACAAGCTACAATACAAAAACCGTAAAACCGTAAACGCATCAAATAAAACAACACTAATTACGTACATGTTTCCATTATTTTCCGTCCATCGTCATCCGATCAGCTGATACGTTTGTCAACGCTCCTCGCTCGGGTACAGCCTTTCCAACCATGGCTTCCTGTCATTGTCAATGCGACAGCAAAATTATACGTTTTATTGTTTCTACGGAAACTATAGCAAAATACATTTATATCCTTAGTCCCTACTAATATTTTTTACGCGAAAGTTTTTGACATCACTACGTTACATGTTTTACCCGAAAACGTCGACGCTCAAAAGAGGGTTATGATTTTGACTGGTATATATTCCATACCTAGTTACGTAGCCAGGAAGTACATTGGCCCTATTTATTTATTTATTTGGGAAACATAAAAATTGTTACCTATAAGTTACAAAATATCTGTGTGCAAAATTCCAACTTGATTTGATCTACCCTACCGTTTTTCCGTTATTGAGTAACCTGACAGACAAACATCCACATTTAAGTATTGTAATAAACAAAGACATTTATGAAGACGTGTTTGCATCATAAAATGTCGTAAAAAAGCCATTAAAGATGAAAAAAAGCTATTATCTTGACACTTGGCTCAAAGACCTCTTATTATTATGTGGGCTCAGACTCCGCAGTCACTGTGCCAATAGGCTACCGGGATGAATGCCAAAAGTCTTGACCTAAGAACGAGGCTTTCATTAAGCAGTTGGGTTAAGCGCTTGATGCAGAAATCTGAACTTTGGACACGACCAATTTGGTTGGGAGTTATTCTTTTTACCCGACTGCCGTAAAGGAGATTATGTTTTTAGACCGAATGGATGTATTTTGTTCATTATGGAAAATTTGGACCTGTTTAGATATTTTATAGGTAACGGCAGTTGTGATTTTTTTTTACAGAATTCTAGACCAGGCACTTTATTTTTTTCAGTTTTGTGAGGCAGTCTAGTTTATTTGAAAGAAAGAAGAAAGAAACAAATTCAGCTATTCTTCACTGATAGATTTTATTTGGACCCAGTTGCCAATACATTTTGGGTGATTTGTGTAATTACAATGTCCCAAAAAAGTTCAATGGTGAATCTACAAAATTTCGCTAATATGAGGCAGTAGAAATCCTAAGAAATAATACAACTCACTTATACGTATTACATGTGTTTAATATGAATTTAGGCGGAAATTACAAGTTTGTCTAAATTAAGCTTGTTTTAGAAATCAAACGAGAAATTGATGATTTCCTTTCGAATTCCCAATAACACCTCTATCTAATTTCGTTCCAAAAATAAATTCTTACAACAAAAACTTCCTATAAACAAAAAAACTGCAATCATCATACATCAAGCCAGTTACAAATCTAAATATTTATAACTTATCCACCTATTACGTATCGATCTCGAATTCTCAGACATGAAAAAAGAAATATACAAGGGGGGTCGACGCACCCGTTTTGGCGGACAGCCAGCGATGCACTACATGCAAACTCAAATGCTCAAACTGCATGGTGCAAGTCTAGTCGTAGACAATAAACATCGGACGTTATTCGACGTTTGAATCTTCTGATTCTAATTTTGAATCTCGGTTTTATTTGAGACTTTAAATTTTGTTATTTTGATTAAATACTTTTTGCTGCAATTCTAAAAGATAGGAAGACAGACTTAATTCAAACAAAATGTCATGGATTAGATTTAAGAAATAATTCATTGTTAACTTGTTCTATGGATTAATTTAACTGGATCTTTATCCAGAAACACATTTTTCTTCCACTGAAATCTGAATGGCTATGTTGTGTGAAAATATGGCCCCACTAATATCATTTGCGTACACATTAAAATTTAATAATCAGCAGTCTTATTTCATTGTGTTATGTTTTCAAACGTCAAATATCTATTGTTACCGATTTCTACAAAAACTATATGATAACATCAACTCAAAATAATACCGTTATGTTATGAAATGATACTCTAGTGAAACTTCGAGTTGATTCTATTATTACTAAAATACTGAAGACTGTCTCGTTGGTCTAGTGGTGGCATAACGCGACTGCTGTAAACGGGGTCTCGGGTTCGAGTCCCGAGTCGGGCCGAAATCGCTTTGTGGATTATGGAAAAAATCACAAAGTAGACCGAAGTCAGGAAGTTGGTGGTGTTATACCGCCGTGCCTGGGAGAGCACGCTAAGCCGTCGTCCCCGGCTGCTATCTTGATAGCAGTTGTTGTTGCAATCCATGTCAAGCGGATTTGGGGAACCTTTGTGTTTGTTAGGTTGGTTAAACCTGCAGCCCACACGATAAGAAGAAGATTAATTAAAATTAGAATTCCTCATAAGCATTAGTTTGATTGCTCAATAATTTCATCTCATAACATATAACCATAGAATAAACTTCTCAAAAAATATGTGTACAATTTTAATTTAATTTATAATCCACTTAGGTAATAAATATAAAGGTTAATAAATGTTAGTAAATGCTATATTCATCTCGTATTTAATACCTTGTTTTGACAGTTATTAAAAGAAAATGGCGCCTGGGCTGAGATGTGAAACATTTGGTAGCGTGTAACGTGATATCTATGTTGTTTATGGCTTTAAATGGAGACATTGCACTTATTGTTTCTTTGTTAATAAAAAAATTAAAGAAGTTTGAGTTGAAACAACTGTTCACTATGATTTCTATCTATACGTATAAAATGCTTTCCCTCGCCTAAAAGCTGCGGGATGTTCGAAAGAGTTACCGCGCCCCCGAAATACAAAGGAAAGAAAGAACATGGATGGGTTTAAGTCAGTAAGAGTCTGACACTCCCTCTCGCCTCACCCATGGCGGGACGAGTCATTTGATGATTTCCAATCTAATATTAAAAAGTTTTGCCGCCTAAAAGCAAATGGCGATGAAAATACAGGTGAACATTCTTCAGACTGTGATTGTCAAGGGTCGTCAAAACTTAACTCTAATCATTTGTCTTGAGAAAACATTACATATTTCAGTCCCTTTATTTTTCGTCAAAATCCGTGCATAGAAGAAAGTCCTCCAAATTGCTAAGCCCGTAATAAAATTACAATATTTTTTTTATAAAACTCACAACCACAACTAGGCTTGTCAAGCATTTTGAGTAACACTACAGTTTAAGAGTAATGAACAGTTCTTGTGAAGTAAGTATTTATACTCAACAAAAGTCGTAAAATATAAAATTTTACCGTAATTTACGATGAATTTTCATTGATGTGTCGTTTTGTGCGAAGTTAAGAACAATAATTGCGGTAAACACCGGTTTTCGTTTGTAAACATTTTGATGTTTGTTGTTATTGCGTTTTATGAATTCTATTGATTTAACGGCTCGTTTTTGCGACTTCGATTATATTACAGATCACGTAAAAGTTTTTTTTTTCATTACATTTAGGAATATTTAAGTAAAGTATGCTTATTTCCAGTGCAATGTTTAAGACAGATAGAGTTTCTATTTTAATTTTATTCAAATTAGGCAAAAACCACATGCCAGAGAAATACACTAAAGGATAGGTACCTCTTTAATTGAAATATCTTTAAATATACCTACAGTAGCTACCAAAGGAAAACATCAAAAAAGTGTGAAAAGAAAAAAATACCTATGGTGTTTTTTTTTCATAATAATGACGTCGAAGATGTGAATTACTCATAAGTTTGATTTTCGCGCTAAAATTTAAATCCTATATACCTGACCTTGGACCAATTTCAGCAGTAACCTTACACACATATAAGTACATATAGCTATAATAAATGAAACAGTGTTCTTGGCAGTCGTTGCGATTTAGACTATACGATTTGTAGTTGGCGCGTCGTCACGATTTTTGCTTGTTACTTGCAATTATATAAGTTTTCAGTTTGGGAATAGTAATTGTTCAATTAAATTTAATTGTATAATTCACAAATATCGGACTTTCAACGTACACTTCAGTACACCGCAACTTTTTATGAAGAAAAAAATTAAAGTTCGTGAAATTTCGCGGTTTCACAAAAAAGCTCGTAACTATTGAATTTTTATATTTATCTTCTCTGCCGTAAATACTAATTTGCTAATTCCAATGAAAGTCGAGTTATTGACTAAGCAAATAATTGAATAAAGTCTGGCACACTAAATAGACTCGTGTTTATTTAGAAGCCATTGCCAAAATCTGTGGAAAGTGGCGACGACACATTGAATTAATGTAGTATATTTAAAAACTTAAGATCTTTATTTCCTTTATTTAAATTTTATACATATTTTTTTCATTTTTAAACATTCATTATAAAAAAAATATAAAAAACATTTAAAAATATAAAAAATAGGGATCCACCGATGTCGGGAACAGGGTCCAAGCTACCGGTGGTTAGGGCTCCAGAGACAGGAACCTCCTCACAATACGAGCCGTATCAAGGAGAACCGCCTTCTGAATCAGGCCCTTGACCCAGCCGCCTAACGAGAGCCTCGCGAGATGTTGATCGAGGCTCTTGGCCATCAGGCCATTGGCTGTCACGACTATCGGCACAATGACAGCAGAGTCCACATTCCACATGTCGACAACCTCATGCGCCAAGTCGAGATACTTTATTTGTTTCTCTTTCTCGGCTTTCACGAGATTCTCGTCATGCGGAATGGTGACGTCGACAATCATTGTGCGGCGCGCTAATCGGTCTATCACCACTATGTCAGGCTTATTGGCTACAATAGTCCTGTCAGTGATGATAGACCGATCCCAGTACAACGTAACATGGTCATTTTCCAGAACTGGGTCGGGCACATACCTATAGTACGGTACCTCAAGATCCACGAGTTTGTATTGCAAAGCAAGTTGCTGGTGGATGATCTTGGCCACTTGGTTATGTCTGTGCAAGTATTCGCCGTTAGCCAAACGAGAACAGCCAGAGATAATATGTCTGATAGACTCACCTGGACGATGACATGCCCGACATATGTCAACCGTCCCGTCTTTCATAATATATCTCCGGTAGTTGTTCGTCAAGACAACTTCGTCCATAATTGCGCAGACAAACCCTTCGGTTTCCCCGAAGAGGTCACCGAAGCGTAGCCAAGATACGGACGCTATAAAGTCTACGTCGGGCCCGTGAAGGGCCCGGAAAAATCGTCCGTGAAGCTCCTTGCTTTGCCATACTTCCTTGCGGTCATTGGTAGTGAGTACTACTGGTATGCGCCAGTTCTCTTTAGCCAGCGACAGCGGGGTGAGTCCCTTGTCCACTGCAACCGCATCTCGATGCATACCCACGTCGGATTTCAGGAAGTATTCCCTGAGATTGCACACCTCACGGTTGTGGAGAGTCTTAGCATTTAAAAAGCCTCGACCCCCGCACTTCCGCGGGATGTACAATCTCATCACCAATGATCGTGGGTGATGCATCCGATTTGCGGTCAACAGTGTCCGTACTCTTCTATCCAAGGTGTCAAGTTCAGTCTGGGTCCACTTGAGTATGCCAAAGGAGTACATCAGGACTGGCATGACCCAACCGTTAAAGGCGCGGACCTTATTGCCGCCTGATAAGGAACTTTTAAGAACCTTATTCAGGCGACCAAAGAAACGCTCCCGTAACGATTGTTTCATGTCAGCCACGTTGATGCCTAGCCCCTCCGACATACCCAGGTATTTGTATGTATCGTTTGCGGAGAGTGATCTCAAGCTAATAGAATCCGAGAGTTGAACTCCCTCGGATTCTACAATCCCTCCTCGCTTTACATGCATGACTGCGCATTTATCCACACCAAATTCCATCCTGATGGAGCTACTGAAAGTTTCGGTTACCTTTAGTAACTTCATCAGTTGCAATTTAGTGGGGGCAAACAATTTCAAGTCATCCATATAAAGCAAGTGGGATATAACCTGACCACCTCTTCGCAAAGGATAGCCCAGTCTTGACCCCTCCAGCAAAGTGCTCAGAGGGTTCAAGGCTAAACAAAACCAAAGTGGACTCAAACTGTCACCCTGGAATATTCCCCGCTCGATTTTAATAGGCTCGTCGTTCCCTTGAATCGATCGACATCCTGGATAGCGAAGGACCGTCCTCCACTGCCCCATACATGACACAAGAAAGGTGCGTAGAGTTGTATTTACTTTATACAGCTCCAGCACCCTCATGAGCCATGTATGAGGGACCGAGTCGTAGGCCTTCTTGTAATCTATCCAACATGTCGATAGATTCTTTCGGGATCGACGAACCTGCTGGCTTATGACCATGTCTATGAGGAGCAGCTCCTTAGTACCACGGGACCCATTCCTACATCCATTTTGAGAGGCAGACATGATGGAATTATTGTCAATATGTTTATTTATTTTAGCTCTCAAAATAGATGTAAGAAGTTTATAGACCGTCGGTAAACACGTGATCGGTCTATAATTCTTAGGTTCCGCAGCACTACCTGATTTATGGAGCAGGTGGGTAACTCCTGTAGTTAGAAACTGTGGTAGCGACCCGGACTCTAAAGCTAACTGGAACTGTGATGCCAAACGAGTGTGTGAACTCTGTAGCCATTTAAGCCAAAAGTTGTGCAGTCCATCCGGCCCCGGTGATTTCCAATTCGGCATTGGACGGACTGCACTGGCTACATCGGAGGAGGTGATGATAACCTCCTCCATTTCTGTTATTGATTCACACTCCCGTTCAACATCACACATCCAGTCACCTTCATCGTGGCATACGGGCGCCGACCAGATGCTGCGCCAGAACGTACTTGTGGCATCATCATCTGGGCGGCGCTCGCCTGACACACTTTGCTCAGGTCGCTCCCAAGCTCTATACACCCACCTTTGGTCGCTCTGGAACATGCGATTTTGGGTATAACGCTCCACCCGTCGCTTGTACCGTCGAATACGGTTTGCCCATGCACACACCTTTTGCTTCAGGAAGTCGATGCGCTCTGTGACACGAGACATATATTCTTGGGGGCTGACTCCAGTCCCCACAAACGCCCGTCTCACAAAGCGCATCACCCTTGGTCGGGTATTGCCCTCCCTGAAGCAAGAGAGTTTGCCGATGAGTACCCTAGCCCCCTCGATACGACGCTCAATCCTGCGTTGCCAGGTTGGAACGGCTGGTTTTGGTCGTGTGGCATTGTCACTATCCGGAAATTTGACATTTGCCACACGACATGCCGCAACCGCCGCGCAGTACAGAATTGAGTTCGCATCGAAGAGATCTTCGCTGCTTTCAAAATAGCTTTCAAGCAGCGAATCCAGGGCACACACCAGCGCCCTATTTTTTTTGTGCATAGGCAATCGAGGTAGACGCGGTCTAAATGCGATAGGAGTGGATCGAAATTCCCGGGTCGCATCTTCCAGGGCGCTCCTCAATCGGTCGTTGCACTGACTACTTACTGTAAAAAAAAAAGAAACTGTAAAACTTAAGATCATTATTATTATTATTTTTATCTCCTTTTAGTAATATTCGTATAAGAACGATACAAAATCGCAAGTTAATTTTAAGCACCAATTTTAAGCGTACCTTTGCAAGGTAGGTACAACTTAATCTTAAACTTCTAGAAGTCGGTGGCAAAATACTGACAACTGTAACTTACGAGACACCGACTTCTAGAGCGTCCACAAGAGCTTCAGCAAATTTTTGGAAGTCGGTTGTACATTTTTACTTTTGGTTTTAATAGAAGTATTTGACTTATAATAATTTCAAACGATGGTAAGGATGACGCGATCATTGAGCAAACTTTTTTTTGTAGGCCTTGAACTTAATTAAAACTTAATAAGTAATGTTAATCTGCTACTGAGTAACGGATTAACAAAAATCTCACTCATAAATGCTGTTTAGCGTGAATCCGAACTTAAGTAGCTTAATCCTGGATTACGACGATAAGTAAAGATTAGATGAGAAATGGTTAAACTTCAGATTACACGTTTTTTATAAGTAAGACGGTTAATGAACCATAATTTTACAAAAAAAATATTCACGAAAATCTTTTTAAAATGCTCATAATATGAAACCTTAATATTGTCATACATCGATAACCACACGAAATTCACTTAAACAGACACGGTTCCTTGAAAAACAATTGACCATTAGCCATTGTCATTCAGAAGCAGTAAATCTTAAGTCCCAACTCTTGAAGGTTGATTAACAATACATTTTAAATGACAATCGGAAGCTGCGGATTCCAAGGATATTTATTTATATTGTACTAGCTTTCTGCCAGCGGCTTCGCCCGCGTGTGCTATATGAATTCAAATTAAAGATGAACCGCTCGACCGATTTTGTGCAAACTTCACATAAACCATCTATTAAATTATTCAAAGCCACGAATAACGTTGTAGGTACTGCTATTTACAGATTCTGGACATTTCTGTTAAATGAAACAAAAAATAAATAAACATAAATTAACTGCACCATCAACATTTTCTTGGGTATATTTGGAACTGCTCTTCCATAAATCAGTTTTATCCCCGAACCGCGCGCATACTGTATCAAACATTTCATAGCGTACTATAATTAAACATATGACTTCCCCGAAAAGCATGTATTTTCTAACATCCCACAGGTCAGTTGCCGCGGACTTGTTGCGATCGACTGACGTTGCAGGACTCTCAACAAGTGCTCGAGTACATTACGGTTATATTTTTTTAATTCAAAATTTTTGAACGCCGCCATATTTATAGCGCGGTCGAAGTACTATTTTTGGCGCGGTTTACGGTTTTTGTATTGTCTGTGGTGGTTTATGAGAAAAAGTAAATGTGTTTCAGTGATTTGTTTATGTTGTGATGTTTCCGCAATGTTTGTTTAGATGTTTGTACGAAATAAGCGGCAGTATGCCAAACAGAGCGCACAGCATTCATTTAACATTATAATTATTAGTCTTAACAGAAACAGTAGGTGCTTAAACACATAAAATGTAACAACGAAAGTCTTCCTATGAAAATGCTAACATCGAGCATCCTCTTTGTCCTTATTTTTACTCGCGTTTGCATTAAAATCTATAAAGTTGTTATACTTGTCCATAAAACAATAATAATTGAAAAAAAAACATCTTGAAACTAAAATAAAAAAAACACATCGAAACAAGAAAGAACATTAAAACTATTTGAAAATAGAACGCATGTCATGTCGTGTGCGCGCGAAATTGTGACCACAAACCATTACACTGTCATCTCTACGTGCATTAAAGATACTTACGTTGAGAGGTCTTGTTATATTGGTGGTATATTTCTTTGACAATTACACGGAATAAAATGCACTCTATTTATTTAAGCTTGTTTTAAAATACATGCATGACTAAAGATGTTTGCAACGGGCGTGCTTAGCCGTGGCTTAACTCTTAAAATATTCCTGAGATCAAAGAACTTTTACTATTTAGTCAAATTGTTGTTTTTTTATTTCCTAAGTCTATGCTCAGTCGTTTCAAAATAATATTTTCAGAAACAATGAGATCTGGCTTAGCATGTAGGTACTCATTAATAGAAGGACTGGTTAGTACATACATTACCATGAGGAGCGTAATTTGGCAACAAAAATACAGCGATCAAGCAGGCTTTGAGTCCCGCGGTAATTCAAATTCCGGTAAAAAAACCCCCAGTGTGTTCACTTTCGAGACCATCCCAAAAGAAAGAAGGTTTTATTATTTACTAGCTGTTTCCCGCGGTTTCACCCGCATCCCGAGGGAACTACTTAGCGCACCCGGGTAAAAAGTAGCCTATGTTGTTCCTCAGGGTCTATTCTATCTCTGTACCAAATTTCATTTATATCGGTCCAGTAGTTTTGGCGTGAAAGCGTAACAGACAGACAGACAGACAGAG
This sequence comes from Pyrrhia umbra, assembly GCA_963891755.1. Taxonomy (NCBI): domain Eukaryota; kingdom Metazoa; phylum Arthropoda; class Insecta; order Lepidoptera; family Noctuidae; genus Pyrrhia; species Pyrrhia umbra. The sequence goes on from OY982944.1 coordinate 2,729,153, forward strand.
TTACTTTCGCATTTATAATATTAGTAAGGATAGACAATCTTCTTCTTCTTGTCGTGTGGGCTGCAGGTTTACCAACCTAAGAAGCCCTAGTGTCAGAGTTTTCTCAAATCCGCCTGACGACCAGTGACATGGACATAGGCAATTAGGAGGCCGTTAAAACAAGATATTTTTCGAATACTTCAACTAAACATACTCGACTATTTGACCATAACTTTCTTTATGATCCATGTATGGTGTAGAATTTTCACCAATCAAATTCATTTATAGTTTTTTTTTGACCCGCTTCAATAATTATTACTGAGAAGGCCACCAATTCCTAAAAGCAATATTACTAAGTATTTTATCTGGAAGCCATTTAGTTGATTGAACAACGTGGATAGCCTTATCTTCATGGAATCCACTATGGGTTATCGAAACTCCACTCATCGTAAGTCTTCTATCTAAATTACTTTCTCCTACTTAAAAGTTGATGGAATGGTTTAACCAAGAACCTTATAGATTTAACTGGAGACGAACCAAGAAAATACCTGGGGCTGTACCACCACGTGTTTTTTGCAATCACTATTCAAGTTTGAGAGCGTGACACAGCTACTAATGTCGTATAGCTCCGTCTCTATTTCATAACGAAAATAATCTTGTTTTGGCACGTCATGGTAAGGCCCCTGGTAACGACACATATAAACCAATTTACTGCAAACAAAAATATTACACTTCTATGTATGTATGACACGTCTATCTTTATGTTTCCTGTGGCCCCCCTTAACGTGCCCGGATAAAAAGCCTATGACCGTCTCCGAGGTTTTATCTATCCCTATACCAAATTTCATTTCAATCGGTTCAGCGGTTTTACCGTGAAAGCGTATCAGTTTCAGCGAATATTATCGTTTTACGGGGCCCCGTGCCTATTGGGGCCCTGGGCACGGGCCCCGAGTGCCCTTATAGTAAAGACTACTGCTTATTTGTGGTATATACTTCAAAATGATGTGACAATAACACAGAGTCACGTCACTATGATGCAACCTCGTTTGGGCACCGTCCAACTCTTAGATAAGAATGAGGAAACGCCTGAAATAGCGTCACCGGTGGACTCGGATAATCCCGATTCGTTTATTTGTAAATATACTACGATGACCAACACCAGCCATATCATTAGTTTCAAAACAAAAAAACTGGTGCCTAATTATTAGCGAGATGTAACTGTAACGAAGCTGATGCAGTAACGAGCTCCTAGTGTGCACCAGTGTAACGTCGTCTCACTGCAAGCCGCACGTGTTCAGCTCACAACAGGCTCGCGAACTACGCACACTATTTGTGTTACAGCAACCGGCGGTTACTGTAACAGAATGTGTATCTAGCTATCGTATGTTTCGTTGCGTATCACACGTGAAACGCTCGCGAACTTCTGTATTTTTTGGTTGCTTAGCGAATTAGTACCCAGTTTAATAGTGAGGCTATGAGAAAGAGATGATGTTATCCATCATGTCTGTCTCACTGTTACATATGATCAATAAGAGCTTAAACTTAATTATTAGTTTCTGCACTAATCTTAGCTAAAGTACATGCTGTGCAGCATCTTTAGATTTCTCCTTACAAGTTTTATGTTCTTGCATCTTGAACCCGCCTGCAAGAAACTACTCACTAATCTCTCTTTGGTCTTCGAAAATTCCCCCAAGTAAATCTGACTAATCAATTGACATATTTTTTATGAGCTGTCAAAATGCGAATATCCTGTGACGTCATTTCGCCAAGTTAATTTACTATTTATTAATTTCAAAGCAACTAAAAACCTATGTTTCTTTGAAATTAATAAATGTTTTAAAGTATATTAGTAAAGTAATTTATTTACTGGAATTATTGGTTAAAGGTTTCAACTATCCAATTTATGTACTTGACATAACTTTGGCGCCAAAAAATGTTTTTTTTTTCTCTAGTTTTTGGCAAGGGTCGTCCATGTTCAGCCAATGATTGCTTTGACACCAATGTCGGCTGGTTTTTGTTACTTCCTACTGCATCAAAGCTTGTGACGGACAGTTGGACGCATCCCAAATACAGTTTCACCGAAATGCAAACTTTTTCTTTTATGAAGTCCTTCGTCTGCGGAATTCCACATGAGTTTTTTTTTTTGATATTTTGGTAAAATTTTTCATGACAAGAAACCGGCAAAATAATCTTACGGATGTCCGACAGACAGTTATAAAGCGTCAGTATCTTATTATTAAATGCACCAAAATTAAGTTAACTGTAACGAAAAACACTAAAAACATTTCAAACTTGCACGGAATAAAAACTAGCTAATTTGATTCTAAAAGACATTAATGAAATATCCTTTTGATTAACTAGTTTTTAATTTAAAAAAAAAAGTAATGACATTACAAATTCATCCTTGCTAATATTATAAATGCGAAAGTAACTCTGTCCGTCGCGCTTTCACGCCAAAACTACTGATCGGATCTAAATGAAATTTGGTACACAGATAGTCTAGAGCCTGAAAAAGGACATAGGATACTTTTTACCCGGGTGCAGGAAGTAGTTCCCTCGAGATGCGGGTGAAACCGCGGGACAAAGCTAGTTTTAAATATAATTCCTTGTATCTTTTTCATGTAAGTATATTTTCAAAAAAAAAATCGTGAAAAATTTGCATCCCGTTATTTAACTTTTGTACTTCATCACAAAAACTCTATTCCACCTCATAAAACGAACTCTCTAAGTCTGTAACCTCCATGAATCATAGACAAAAAATATTTATATAAAACCTATTTGCTCAACAAACTTCTTTCACGATTTCAACATGAACCATCATCAGTTCGCCACATCAAATGTTGAATCTCTTCGCGTCCACATTTAGATGCGTGTGACTCACAGCAACGATTCTAAATATAATAATACCACTTAAGTTTTCTTTTTTGGAGATTATTCTACAAGACAAGGATGTAGAAGATGAATTCAAGGATCGAGTTATACTATCATTAGCTACTAATAATATAAACGCGAAAGTTTGTGGCGATAAATGGATATATATACAGATATTTTGTTACCTATTTTTGCATGCAAAAACTCCAAAACGAACTCCCAAAATCAGAGGTTATAGTATTAAACAAAAATTTGCACATTCTGTTGATATTATGAGTCGTTTTCACGCAAAAAATTGGAGGTAAAAAATCTTGTCCCACATTTTTTATCGAACTTAAATGAAAGGCGATGTTCATACACAAGTCAATCAATTAATCTGTACTAAATGATTTTACGAAAACTATAAACAAAATCATAACCTATATTGTTCTGATTTTCCCACATAGATAAATTAAATATGATAAATGGTGAAGTTTAGAGCATGAAATTGACTATGCTATTCTTAAGACATTTTGTTTATTTCTATGGCAGCATTAGAACAAAATAGGTTACGACTTTGTTTATTTTCTTTTTTCATAAAATCGATTGGTATCGATTAAATATACTTTTAAAGGGTCTGTAGTGGTCTCGTTTTGCCGAATTAAATTCCTAAATAAACGAACAGCTACAAAATATTTTTCAAAACCGCACTTAATTGAAACGTATCGATATCAAATCTCCCTAAGTCCACGCTAAAAGGGCAACTGTCTTCAAGAATCGTAATAATCTCTTCTGAAGAGATGTACCAAAATAAAATCAACGCTGCATTTCTCGAGATGTGCATCTATAGTTTTTTTTTACGTCTAATTTCGTCCACGGCACAAGCCAGTATGCGCGCGCTCGGGCCAACGCGCACTTCTAAACTTTCAATTTAATTCATAGATTCATCAGCCATCTTGGTAAATATTTTTCTTAAGAATAACCGACCTTTTTTGTAAATAAACGCTTATGTTATTAACTGTTTTTGGTATTAAAGTACTAATTTAGTGTCTAATTTTGTATTTTATGATTTTAAGAGCCTAGTAGAGTCCTGTATCGGTCAGAAATTACGTGACGATAAAAGTGAGACTGTTGGTCTATGCTTAGAACTTGAGTGATATAAATACTTTTTTGTACAAGACAGTGTATAAAAGTGATTGTGCCGTATGAAAATATTAGAAAAATATGGGGAAGAAGAAGAAGAATAGTGGAAAGAAAGGGGGGAATCGCTTCTTCAGGTGGATAAGAAGGTACATAATTTTTTGGATAATATTTCGTGTGATATAAGGCCTGTTTCATTGCTTCTAGAAAAGAATTATCTACCAGATTCATTCATAATTAGAACGTAAATCTTATGAAATTATCTGGGAGATAAGTTTAACCTGCACTTATCTGGGGGAAGTGAAACTGGTCATAATGTTAAATAAACACTAAAAATAACTGTCTGTGTTTTCTTTAACTTTTTATTTGACATCTATGTTGACTAATTTTGGCGCACTTTTGTCGCCATCTTGAAGTATTATTAAAAACTCTTGTCATTAATTACTGAAAATAAATAAATATAGTGAAATGTCATTGTGTGTAATTAACTACTATTTAATTGAATTTAAAGCATGTTGCATGTATTTTTACGTAGGACTATCAGTCATTTTATTCAGAAATATCTATTAAATATGATACTATGAAAATTATAAAAGAAATTTGTCTCTTTCATTGCTTATTAGGTAAATAATTAAAAGGCGATCTACCTAACGTTTTCTTTATGTAGGAAGTTACAATGTTTATATTAATTAATTAATTAAATCTACCTAACGTAAGTCCTAACGTATGGAATCCATTCTTAGAGCAATAAAAAACATTAAATACTAAGGAATATTACTAACATGGTTTAGCCAAGCTACTTGTTGACAGTTCCTGGGACCCAAAAGCTGGCATTTAATTCGGGTAGATCCCATCCACCCCGGTGATCCAGCCCCGGTAAGGACGGTTGGGAAAAATTGCTGCATCGACCCCGGTAGTGCCGACCCCGTCGTTTAACGGGGTGGATGGCACAGATGAGAGTATCAACTACCCCGGTGTATTTTTCAACAACAAAAGGCATTGCCATCCAGCATGGCAATGTTAGCAGACTCTTAGTACACTCCCGGAGACAGTGAGGAAGGAAATTTTTGACGCGTTATTTTAGTTTCCTACATTTTTAACCGACTTAAAAAAAGGAGGTTATCAATTCGACCCATATATTTTTTATATTATTAGTTACTTTTTTGACTAAGATAAATATTTAAGTTAAGAATGACGAATCAACTTTTTCCGGAACAGTCGCAAAACCAAACAAATTTTGCGATAAATCTGGGATTTTTCTAAGAAAGCTGCGTTTACGATATTATTTGTAATTGGAAATATTTACTATTGCAACACACAGGAACTGACAGTGTTATCTGTAACGCGGTGTCCTGCGTGAGCGACGAACGCGACGCGACGCGACGCGACACGTCGCGACGTAATGTGACTAACGCGACTGTCACATAGGCCGCAAGTAGGGTAGCCGTTGAGTTGATCGCGTTCGTCGCTCACGCAGGACACCGCGTAAACTGTTTGATAATAAACACAACAAACCAATGAACTTTAAGTTATTTAAAAGCTGACTAGCTTCCCGCCAGCGGCTTCGCCCGCGTGGACTATACGAATTCAAATTAAAAATGACAGGTTGTCATACAATTTTGCCGCCCTTTTTCACCCCTTAGGGGTAGAATTTCGGAAAATCCTTTCTTATCAAATGCCTACGTCATACAAAGCACACCCTCCAAGTTTCAGGTCTCTACGATCAGCGGTTTAGGCTGTGCGTTGATCCGTCAGTCATTTAGGACAAAGTCCTTACTAATATTATAAATGCGAAAGTAACTCTGTCTGTCTGTCTGTCTGTTACGCTTTCACGCCTAAACCAGTGAGCCGATTTTGATGAAATTTGGTACAGAGATAGAATAGACCCTGAGGAACAACATAGGCTTTTTACCCGGGTGCGTGAAGTAGCTCCTTCGGGATGCGGGTGAAACCGCGGGAAACAGCTAGTATTTTATATGTAGATAGAAAACACATCACCTTTGAACAACACGGACGTCAATTGACGACGCGACTTATCTTACCATATTTAAAAAACTTTTATCACTAAAGCCAACGTCAAATATCCGCGAAATATATACTAACTTCCTCATCCTAGCTAAAATTATGTGAAAATGAGTTTGTTTGTTTGTTAAGCGAACCTGCACATTCGTTCTTTAGGTGCAGATGCCTTAACCTCTAAGCAAAATACGAAGTTAGCATTAGAGGAGCTCGTGGCTAAGTAACAGCCGCACGGTTCGACCGATCAAAGGTTAAGCTGCGCTTGGCGCGGTCGGTCCGTGGATGGGTGACAATCTTTGTTATAGCGAGACTCCTCCGTGCCTCGGAACGCACGTTAAGCTGTTGGTCCCGCTCGTAATTTGTAGATCTTTGACAGTCGATACGGGTAGTCAGAAGCCAGAAAGTCTGACAACTAGTCTTACCAAGGGGTACCGCGTTTCCCGGTAACTGGGTTGTGGAGGTCAGATAGGCAGTCGCTCCAACAGTCTATTACTGGAATCAAGTGTAACAGCTCACTAGGACCCACTAAATGTAAATTATATTCCGTGGTGCTAGGCAACTGGGCTTCACCGAGTTGTAAAAAGTCCCTTTGTGCTAATTGGCCTAACTCTTTACACTCTGTCTCCTGCTTGATATGGAGGGAAGTGGAAACTATGATTATTCCTACTCCTCCACTATCGTTTTCTGATTAAATTCGTTGCGGGTTCCAAGACAGTAAAAAAAAATCTCTCTGGGACTCGTCGAGCTTCACTGCCTCGACGTTTTCTTGTGGTCGCCACTGTTGATTCTGGCTTTCAGGACTTGCAGTGGTTGGGAATGTGTGGCGGGCTTGTCCCATTAAAAAAAAAGTTGGGAAAAGGCTAGGCAGATGACGAAGTTGGCATTACGAAATCGCGGTGTAACGCGATTTTTCGCGTCATCCAGTAGGCATAATTGGACGGTCGTGCACCGTAGTAGACGTATAGTTATGAATCATACCTTCGTCTGTCTGTGTGACGTAGATATTATAAACATTCACATATACGTCATGAACAATCAGCGATTTTTTTTTCCAAGATTCGAACTAGCAGTTTTTTGACGGCGTGAATTAAACCTGGAATGTAGTTATAAGTCACCACCATACTCCTAGCATAAAAGAACGAGCAAGTCTAAAAATAAAACTGATAAGATAACTCAGCTTTGCGCGTTAATCGATAATGTTATCCACGAAGGTTCTACATCAGAATGTCGTGCTGTGGGATGTTCGAATGAGTTACCGCGCCACCGGAATATAAAGGGCTGAGGAAGGAACATGGATAGGTTTTAGTCAGTAAGAGTGACACTCCCTCCCGCCCCACCCATGGCGGGAGAAGTCATTTTATGATTTCCCATTTAAAAACAAAAGTATGTCGTAGACAACAGGATGAAATTCTAACTTATATTATTTAATAGCTTCTGCCCGCGACTTTGTCCGCGTGGAATAGCGGTGCACCGCTCCTATTGGTTTTAGCGTGATGATATATAGCCGCTGGCACAAGCTAGTTCAGAATAAAGCGACAAAATAATAAACAAAGTTCCTAACAAGCTGAACTCCGCGAGCAAGCTATTGTCATAAAACAATTTTTAAACTTTAAATTAGGTCAAACTGCAGGAAATGTTCTCATAAATCCAGCTAGAACTGATTCTTAGTTGGAAGTTAGCCACGAAAAGCGCACTTAAATGAAGCAAATGCAGTGGAAATGTATGCAAATATGTTATTTTCAGTGCGTTTCAGGTTATTTGAAATCGTTATTGCAGTATTGCGGTGTTTATGTGAAGGATTTCTGGTATTTCGTATCTAGTTGATAATCCTTTGGAAGCTTTTTTTTTTCGAATGGGAAATCATCAAATTACCCCTCCCACCGTGGGAGGGATGGTGGGGGTGTCAGACTCTTACTGACTAAAACCCATCCATATTCCTCCTCAGCCCTTTCTATTCCGGGGGCGCGGTATCTCTTTCGAACGTCCCGCAGCCCCGGCAGGCTATGGCCCAGTGGGAGAGCTCCGTCACTTTTTCTGACATCTCTTTGAGAAGCGCGTGGAACACGAACGCGCTGTTGAGAGCCTTTGGAAGCGACGGTATAACATTTCCCTAAGATGTTTGATGTTATTTATGTAATAAATATGGCTGTTATAGCGAAACTTGCTAAGGTGTTTGTTGCGCCACTTCTTCTTGCTATTATAGAACACACAGATAGTGGTGAAGGGCGGGCGTTTAAAAGTTTGTCTTTTGGGATTTGACGTACGAAAAGTGGTGAAGTGATTTTCAACCTTATTTGAATATTGAATATAAATTATTGTTTTTTTTTTTTGGACAATCGAAAATATAAAGCATTTGGGTGATATTGAAGGTTCCCGGACACAGATATCACTCTACAATTGCGAGACACAAATACGTCTCGATCTTCCTCTTTTGAAAGAGGAATATTCCCTCTCTGGTTCTCCAAAATTCAAGTTATGAAAATGGTCACCCATCACACCGCGGCTAGCGCAGCTTGACCTTGCTAATCTATCGATCCGCACATCTGTTACTTAGCTACGAGCCCTTAATGTAACAGATAAGCACACTGAATAACTACCTATCTTCTATACATTTAAAATGCTTTAACCTGAATGACTGACGGATCAACGCTCAGCCTAAACCGCTGATCGTAGAGACCTGAAACTTGGAGGGTGTGTTCTTTGTATGACGTAGGAATCCGATAAGTAAGAATGTTCCGGAATTCTACCCTTAAGGGGGTGAAAAAAGGGGGCAAAGTTTGTATGAGACTCTGACATTTTTAATTTGAATTCGTGTAGCCCACGCGGCTGAAGTCGCTGGCGGAAAGCTAGTATATATGTATATATCGCAAGAATCCGATTAAGGATTTTTAAATCGCCCCCCAACAATTATGTCAGATATCTGGTCCATGTGGGCGACCGGCGGGTCAGGTTGTTTAACCGACAGATTAAACTACCTACACGGATTAGACGCCATGTTTTGGATATTTAAGGACGTTGACTGCAGAATAAAATGTACCGTTAAGTACTTTTTAGGGTTCTGTAGTCAACAAGGAACCTTTAGGTATAGTTTCAACATGTGTGTCCGACTGTTTCTTTATATGGTTATAAAGTACTAGTTTTTCGCTAGTAGCTTCGCCCGCGTGGGCCATACGAATTCAAATTAAAAAGGTCAGAGTTTCATACAAACTTTGCCCCCCCTTTTCACCCCCCTTAGGGGTAAATTTTCGGAAAATCCTTACTTATCCGATGTCTACGTCATACAAAGAATCCAAACTTATTCAATAGTTTTTACGTGAAAGACTAACTTTTACTCATCTTAATTCATGCATACGCTCAAGCTGTTCCATTCACCTCCTAATGAAAGCAATCAGCTTAGTTAGACGGTTAATGGAAATATTACTAATGTCTACACATAGCAATGTGACCTATGACTTGTCAGATATGCACAATAAATTGGCACTTAGACCACAGATTAACGAACACTCAATGAGAGGACAAGATGGCGGAATTTTGATTGACATCCTACTAAATTTATAAACGCGAAAGTTTATATGGATGTATGTTTGTTACTCTTTCACGCAAAAACTACCGAACGGATTTGGATGAAATTTAGTACACACATAGTTTATAACCTGGATTAACATATAGGATACTTTTAACCCGGTTGCGCGAAGTATTTCCCTCGGGATGCGGGTGAAACCGCGGGAAACAGTGATTAATATTTCCGTGCAATAAAAACGATTATTTTCGCGACGTCACGCGAGCGATGCCACGATTTAAAACTAGGTAAGTTATTAACAATTCAGAAACGCAAACAACTCATTAATCAAATGTAATTTTCCGACCGCTTAACTTCAATTAGTGATACGATGCATTGCTAAGTTTTTAACCAAGGAAGCGCGTATAATAGTACATGTCCGCACACATAGTACGTTGTACGTTGAGCTCTATATATCCTGGAAATTATAGGTCGATGGCTATGGCTTGATAACCTAGGCTTCACAGTTCCGCTGTGACGGTTTTCTGAGTACCAGCAATTATTAATTTAAAAGAAAATGTCACATGTGAAAAGTGTAATGGATACCAGGTTTTCGTCGCTAAGCATAAAGATTTCATTGACATGTAAGTGAACGAACGAAACGAATTAAAAATTGTGTAGATACCGGGTTTTCGTTGATAAGCGTAAAGATTTCATTGATATGTTAAAAATGTCGTTTAATTCCAATTTAAATAATTACTTACAATATTTTTTGATGATCGATTGATGTTGCAATTTTGAGAGAATTATGATCATCATTCTGTCTAGCTTTTTCCCAAATATGTTGAGGTTGGCTTCGATTTCAGTCTTACCGAAAGCAGCTGAGTGTCTACCAGTCTTTTACTTGAAGCGACTGCCTATCTAACCTCTACAAGCCAGTTACCGAGTATACCATACCCCTTGATAAGACTGGTTGTCAGACTTTCTGGCTTCTAAACACCTGTGACAACTATCAAAGATCTACAAATGACAAGCCGCAACCTCGCGACGCGATGAGGATCGGTACCTACAGTACAACAAATGATGATCACCCATCCACGGACCAACCGCGGCAAGCCCAGCTTAATCTTTCATCGATCGATGCTTGCGGCTGTGAGCTCCCTGTTTCAATGAACTATTAGTCTTATTTTTATGTACATATATAATATTGTTTTTTTTATGTATGTATGCATATTCGTTGTTGCCCGTGGCATCACTTATGGGTCTCCTATCGGAAGATCAGCGTTGCGGCATTTACTCAGGTAAATAATGCAGCATTATGCTGAGATAGGAGCCTTTTCTGGCCTCGTACAGGTGTAATGGATTGATTTTAATTTAATTTTGTTTTTTTTTTTTTTTATTTGTAATTGTCTTCTTCCTGTGCGTGTCCAGAAATAAATGCTTTTTCTTTCTATAACATTGAGGAGAATTCGGAACAGAATTTAGACATTTTTATCAAAGAAAAATAAAAAAAAATTGAATAAAGATAATCATAAACAACTTAATAATGTAGTCTACAAACCTTCAATGCCGCGTTCCACAGACAATATATTCAAATCAATGAATTGTGTCCCGCGCCAGGGCGATAAAACAATAGTATGACATAAGACTAATAATCGACTATTGTGATGGATGCAGTTTAGTTATTTCGTAATTAGGGCTGGCTATTACATTTTGTATTAATTTTTACTAAATTGACAGCTGTCAAAAATTACGACAGGCTGATTGGGTATTAGAGAGCTAGCCATATATAAAAAACGTGTGATATTTTTTTTATTAGGAAATTAAAAAATAAAATCGTTGTGTCAAAAACTGTGGAGCTTGTAAGCGTTTTTTTTAAAATTATGACGTCTTATATCTATAACTAGCATTGTTACTTGTTTAGCAATTTATATGTTCATTTGTTATGGATTTGTAATATAAAAACAATCAAAAACTGAGTGCCAATTTTCATACAAATCTGATTAAGTTGTCTTTGCTTGAATTAGTAGCAAATATTTAAACATCCGATTAAGATGAAGTTTGGTATGGAGATAGATTTAACCTTAGGAAAGGACATGGGATAGTTTTTTTAACTGGTTGCGTTAAATAATCTCAGAAAACAGCTAGTTTTTAATATAAGTTGAATTCAAGTTGACTTCTGACAACCCTATTCCTTTATTGTTAATTAGTATAAGGATCGGTTTGATATCGTTACGGCGTATTAGATCAGATGAATAATCACATCTTGAATAGTTATTGTTACAATAAATAACCTTCAAAATGTTAAATCAATTTTTCGGATGGGAAATCATCAAATGACTCCTCCCGGTGTGGGTGGGGCGGGAGGGAGTGTCAGACTCTTACTGACGAAAACCCATCCATGTTCCTTCCTCAGCCCTTTATATTCCGGGGGCGCGGTAACTCTTTCGAAAGTCCCGCAGCCCCGGCAGGCTATGGCCCCCATCATGAATAATGACAACTCTTTGATTCGCGCGTGGAACACGAACGCGCCGTCGACACGGGCCTGGTCCTTACCGGACGGCGAGCCACCGTAGCTCACCATCCACAGCCTCGCGCCTACGCTGGCCGGGAGTCACAACCCCGGCAGGAAAATGTTACGTCGGACCTCTGTGTTTTTATTCATGGACAAATGCTTTAATTTTAAGCTTCTGTTGAAATACTGAATGAATAAAACAATATTGATTAGCAAATAATTATGCTCTTCATTGTAACAACAAGAGACAAAATCGCATCATTGCATTGTATGATCCTGATGTGTCATTTGAGATTCTAAATTGAAAACCATTCAAATTTCGAACACAATTGTTGACACTTGAAGTCTGATGTCAGCCATATTGTTTTTATTTTCTTTTTTGAACCATATTCATGGACATTTTATTCTTAACTAGCTTTCTGCCAGCGCCTTCGCCCGTGTGGACAATACGAATTCAAATTAAAAATGACAGAGTTTCATAAAAACCGTGCCTCCCTTTTTCACCCCCTTAGGGTAAGAATTTCGGAAAATCTTTTCTTATAGGCTGCCTACGTCATACAAAGAACACACCCTCCATGTTTCAGGTCTCTACCATCAGCGGTTTAGGCTGTGCGTTGATCCGTCAGTAATTCAGGACAAAGCATTTGATAAGTATAGATAGTTTAAACATAAAACCTCTTTAGCATAACCTACTTTTATATTACATTACCATTACGGTCGATAAAACGCCTATATTATTGACTAGCTTCTGCCCGCGACTTCGTCCGCGTGGAATAGTGGTAGAAAACCCAAATATCTTACGGAACCCTATTTTTTCCAAAATAAAATTTAGCCTATGTTACTCGTGGATAATGTAGCTTTCGAATGGTGAAAGAATTTTTAAAATCGGTCCAGTAGTTTTTAAGCCTATTCATTACAAACAAACAAACAAACAAAGTTTTCCTCTTTATAATATTAGTGTAGATTACCATTATGGTCGATAAAACGCCTAAATTATTGATAATTAACAGCTCGGTAGCCATACAAACCATGATGACCTATAAAACTAATTGGCCCTTACAGTTTAAGCAGGAAATGACGCATTTCTTAACGGTAGTTTTTTCTTCCATGCTAGGCAATAGGCTAATAGACGCCTGGGTTACATTGATCCGTCTAGCACGAAGGCCAGTGTCCACAAAGTTCGTAATCTCTTTTGGCCTAAATCGTATAATCAATAAATAGGAATTAAAAACCTATTTTAATATATATAATACGACTCATTGTGAAATTTTTACTACCAAGACTGCCCGAAAGTAATCTCAAAATCTTAAAAATTACTAGTTCTTTCCTGCGTTTTCACACTCGTCCAGAATGAACTCACTTTCGCATTTACAATATTTGTTAGAATCATCATTGATAACCCATCCATAGGTTGACCGCAGCAAGCGCAATTGAACCTGACTTTTGATACTGCTGTTAACGATTAATTATTTAGAAAGAGGTCAATTTAGAAATCTCTAAAAAAAAACCTTTGCTTTTATTAAGGCCGATTAATCTGGAGCTATCTGATCTACCAGATAAATCTATAATTGTAATCATCATCGGCCTAGCCTTTTCCCAACTGTGTTGGGTATGGCTTCCAATCATCCAATTGGATGCAGCTGAGTACCAGTATTTTACAAGGTATGAATGCCATCTGACCTCCACAACCCGGTTTTCTGGCGTAAGATTTTCTGGCTTCTGACTACTAGTAACGACTATCAAACTTCAAAGATTTACAAACCAAAGCCGGGATCGATGGCTTAACATGCCTTTCAATGCACTGAATGCATTGAATATATAATTGTTATATCATTTGTAAAAAATATGGCACATAACTTTAACCGGTACTAATCTGGAGGTATAGAAACTGGCCATCAACCTCTTAAATGTTATCATTCAGATAACATGAAACTACACAACCAACTGCATTATCTCATACGATCATTAATATCAAATTATCAAACAAACGAACTGTTTCCTGTGTTAATGATAGTTTTATTAAATCCGCTGCATACTTCCAAGTCATTGTTCCAATATGATCTCGCGTTATTTATACAAATGCGTAGTAGACTGCTTATATATATATGTATATGTCATTTAATATACATACGTAATGAAGGCATATCCTATCCTAAATAATATTAGTTTGTTTATTTTTAACACTGTCATGTTAAAACAGCTGTACCGATTTGAATGAAATTTGAAACAGATATAGATGGTACCCTGGAGACGGGTATAGGCTCCTTTTTTACCGGGCGCGTCCCTGGAGACGCGGGCGAAACCGCGGGAAACAGCTACTTCCGTAGGATTTCTTAATCATGTATTTTTAAATATCATTGATGGTTTGAAGGTTTCATTTTACTCTCAGTAATGTTATGTCTAACAAGACTTCTTCACTCCTCTAATAATAACAAAGTAAACAAAGAAACTATTACAATCAGTACTAAAATTAACACTTCTAAAACAAGTCGAAATTCCCATACTAAAGTAAGGAGATTCCCCCAACATCTGCTCCGGGACATATAGAGCGGGCACGTGCCATGTGTACCGTCAAACATAAACATATACCGTTCAGTCTTGAATCCCCCTCTTTGAAACCCACACCACTTAACACCTAATTGAAACCTCCAACGAAAACTTTCAATTCCAACAAAACCATTGCTACTTCAATTCGTGTAGAAAAAATCGAGCTGGATTTCGAACAAGCGTTGGATACTGTACACCACGTTGTTACCGGCCCGCTTAACAGGTCGAACGTGCCTTGATACGTCAATTTCGAATACGCGTCATACGGTTGTACCGCCCACGGTAAGCGGACGTTGCGCTCGCGCATAGAACTTATAAACTTCGAAGAGAAATTGTTAAGAGTCCCCCAGGGGTCTAAATTAGCATTTTTCATTTTTTTTCGTAAAAGTGCGAGTGTTATTTAATGTTATTTGTTTTTATGTACTTACTTTTCGTGTGAAATAATATCTCTTTGATACACTTTCTCAAGTGAAATTAGATTCCCACGGGTTTTAAGTGTTAGAGCAGTGGGAACGGAGTGCAAGAAATGGTTTGATTGTCACTCAAAATGAATGAAATGTGTAAGTACTAGAATATGTTTGGCGTTTTTTGTCATGATGTCTAGAAGTTGAAAAACTTTGTGAGCAACGTTTCAAAGTCGATTGAACTCTGTTTTCTGGTAATTAAGGTTGCAATTAGCGTGTTTGTGATACTGATGAATCATTGGGTTCGGCCGACTTAGTGAAATTTCTTTCATTTATACCGTTCAAGGTTGTAAGATTTATTTTTAAGGTCAAGAATGTTATTGAATATATTTTTTCTCTAGGTTAGATTCTGCTGACAGTAATTTTTTTTATAAAAAACGGTTTTATTATACGCTAAAGATTTAATGTTTTTAATCATCTCCGATCAACCTTAATACGCATTATTTTAATGCCCATATCCACACCGTTCTCTATAACTATACAACAATTTGTTTTATGACTTGAAATTTCATCCATTTGATTGTCTACATTGTTTAACTATTTTATGTTACTCAATAAATCGTTTAATTCGTATATAATTCACGCAACCAGTTAAAATAAAAATGATGTTATTATGATGTAAAGTTATGAAAAATAAGTTCTGGTGTTTTTTTTTTTAATTAAAGTTGCCATTATACATTAATGTATATCAAAGAATCCAATTAAAGTGTAACTATTTATTTTTTCTCAAATCTTTATTATTATTTTTTGTCGTGTGTGCTGCAGGTTTACTAACCGAAGCCCTAGTGTCAGAGTTTTCTCAAATCTGCCTGACGGCCTCTGAGATGGAATATTTATGTAAATTATTGTCGACATTTTCTTTTTAAACAAATACTTTAAACTCTTGCTTCGCACGAGTCAAAAAACGACCAATTTAATTCGATCGCGGTTTGTTTTAATAAATGTATCCATTGAATTTTACATTAGTTACATTTGATTCTCAAAGAAAATTCAACAATCTACCGTTTGGTCTTCGTTCGTGATCGATATTATTTTGTTTATTACGATGACAGACAAGGGAAATACCACGGAAAATACTAGCAGACCCGACGGACGGCTGAAAAAATATTGTGATAAAATCCTAGATGGATAGCAACTTTTTCTCGAATTTTCTATACTATAATCTATACTAATATTATAAAGAGGTAAAGATTGTAAATTTGTGAGGTTGAAGGGGGTAACCTCTGGATCTACTGAACCGATATAGATAAAATTTTGTACGGAAATAGACGGGACCCTTTTTTTTCGGATGGGAAATCATCAAATGACCCCTCCCGCCGTGGGTGGGGCGGGTGGGTGTGTCAGACTCTTACTGACTAACCCATCCATGTTCCTTCCTCAGCCCTTTGTCTTCCGGGGGCGCGGTATCTCTTTCGAACGTCCCGCAACATAGAGAAGACCCTGGAGAACGTTATAGGCATTTTTTTTTATCCCCTTGCTTTAGGTAGTACACTCGGGAAGCAGTCGGAACCGCGGAAAACATCTAGTTTTAAAAATATACCTCAGGACGCGTGTAAAACAGTAGGAAATAACTAGTTTAGATTAGAATATTAGTGTGTAGGTTCACAAAGCTATTGATTACATCTGGGTTCGTCGTCTTGTCGAGCGTTGAGACTAGGTTTATCTAAAATAGGATCACAAAAGAGATTGTAGTATGAAGAGGTTATTTTCAAGTAGCCTTGATGAGTTTATTCTACAAACTTAGTATTATTATTAGGAACTGGTTCTTTTTCGCGCCCTGAGGAATCTACTTTCCGTATCCAGATAAAAACTATCTTTCGTCATTCTCGTTTTAACCTACCTCCATACCAAATTATGGAGGGGTTCGTTGCTATAAAACTTACTTATAAATCATCATCATCAGCCTATATATTGTCCCACTGCTGGGCACAGACCTCTTCTCATACAGAGAAGGCATGAGCATTAATCTATTACTTATAAAGTCTGATTAATTTTTAATCAGCTGCTTAGCAACGGATTACCAAAAATCTCACTCATAAATGCTGTTTAGCATTAATCCGAACTTAAGCTAGTATTTTAATCCTTGATTACGACGTTAGGTAAGAGGATTAGGTTTTTTATATGTAAGACGGTAAGAGTCGTGCGGAGAGATACATAGTAAGGTAAAGCTGTCCTAGCCGTGGTCAGTCCATGGATGGGTGGCGTTTCTTAAAATAGCTCTAACCCTCCGTGCCTCGTAAAGCACGTGTTGCTGTCGGTCCTGCGCCTGATCTCCCCCGGTCGTGTCGGATTGCCGACCCATCGGACTATGAGAGTGAGGGAATAGAGAGTGCACCTGTGTCTACGCCAGCATTTGTGCACTATAAACTATAATATCTCCTGCGTACCTGGCTAGTCTTCATAGAGATTGGCTGCCGTGTCGGATATTTGTGCGGAGGCACGTAAAGCTGTCGGTCCTGCGCCTGATCTCTCCCCGGTCGTGTCGGACTGCCGACCCTGAGGACTATGAGAGTGAGGGTATAGAGACTGCACCTGTGTCTGCAAGTGTGCGTGCACTATAATATCTCCTGCGTACCTGGCTAGTCCAAGTTGAGATTGGCCGCTGTGACCGAAATCAGTACGGAGAGATTATTATTTATACCAAATTTCTTCTAAATCAATTTATTCATCTCTGTCACAACTGAGTTGATATTAAAATTCGTTCATTCGTCAAAAGCTATTCAATTGGCGACTGATCTAGTAGGTTAATTTTTTGTAAAGAAAAATAGTTTTTTATATTCATAAAATCGCTGTCGATAGCTTTGTTTTAATATAATGTATTTCTCGCTTTTGCACCTGTATCAAAAAAACTTGTAGGTAATTAAATAATAAACTTTTAAATCTTGACGTGTGCCCTGTAAAACCTGTTTCTTTATAACAAAGAACTTGTTTTTTATTATTTACGATGCGAACCATCCTAATTTGTTCAATTTTGATTGATATCAAACTCTTCTGTTTCGAGTGGCCTTTTTTGTGGATTATAATTGGCTGTTTATTTTTTAATTTGAAGTCTCAAAGCTTGAAGATTTTTAAGCTTAAGACTTGATTGTTTTGTTAATTTTTTAACCGACTTCAAAAACTAGGAGTTTCTCAATTCGTCTGTATTTTTTTGGTTTGTTAAGCAAACACTCCGCATAATAATATGAATGGATTTCAATAATTTCTAGAAGTCGGTGGCAAAATACTAACAACAGTAACTTACAAGACACCGACTTCTAGAGCGATGTTTTGGTCGACAAGCGTTTAAATAAAATTTAGTTTTCTCTTTTCAGTTCTTTTGGGCTAGTCGGTGTTTTTTTTTGTAAACACGTTATTTTTTTATTTGCGAAAGGCTCCAGATGCATCAAGCTAAAGACTGGGCCGTATGGCATACGTTACGCCAGTGAACCACTATCAAATAACCTGATAGTTGTTGAGGAGTTTGTTGCGCCACTTCTTCTTCCCAGCAATAACACATAGGTAGTGGTTCAAGTGGTGAAGGGTAGGCGTTTTGGGGGCTGTCTTTTGTAAATTTGACGCTGCTGATTTTCAGCCTAATTTGAATAAATGACTTTTGAATTGAATTTGAAATGATGATGATAATCATCATCATCAAAGATAATATGATTTCCCAACCCCAAAACCCCAAAGGCTGGCTTTTACTTTGGCCAAAGGCTAAGCCAGCTGCCAGCCTCTGGGGTACACTTCCAGTTGACGGCGATGAGGAAGAATTTTTTGACTACTCTAGTTCTACTTTAGTTAGATTTTTATTACAATATTTATTTTCTTTTTTTTGAGCTTTGACAATTTTAAAACATATTTAAAATATTTAAATAAACCTAAAGACTTAAAATACAAACATGTGCGTTAAAGTACTTATCCTCATCGCTGTCATCCGGAAACGTGCCCAGAAGACTGGCAGCATTGCCACGTTGAATGGCAATGCTGATTCGTTGTCCAAAAAATATGCTAGCCCTCTGATCTCGCGAAGTGTCGATCAGTCTATTAAAATATTTATGGTTTCTTTTTTAATTTTTCCTACCCCAAAAAAAAAAACAATATATATTATGTATTTTTTTTACGTAGCAATGGAAACACTAGTACGTCAGTAACATAAAACGAGATATAAACGTATACATTAATGTTACTTTCTACTTTCATTCGGTTTTCTTATACACGTGCGGATCTGATGGAGTTTCTTGCCGGTTCTATAGAGTTTCTTGTCGGTTCTTCTCCATAGGACCCGCTTTTTGGAACCGTGTACCTAGCTTCTATTCTTGACCTTTTATAAGTACCTGTAATTGGTCTACATGAAATAAAAACCTTTTGACTTTGATGTTAGCAGCTTAGTTCACAACGCTTCTATAGTCAGGGTGTAGGTTCGAAAACTATACAATGTCATTTGTAGATCTTTGACAGTCGTTACTGGTTGTCAAAAGGCAGAAATTCGGACCACCAGTCTTATAGTCCGACATGGCTATTTATGAACGTGGCTCACAGGTGAACTAGCGCTAGCCACCATCTTGAAATGCCATTTTCAGTGATAATTAATTAATACCAATTAATGGAAATTTCCTTTTTTTAAATTAATCATGATATAATAAATAGCAATTTATTAATTCATCATTTAAGTTTTAATAATAATCTTAAATTGGAAACAATAAAATGCAATATTTAAACGTTTAACACATATTTGGATGTTAGTAGGTGGCTCACAAGCTGAAACATTCCTGATTATTAAATATTTACCGCGATCGATGGATATCTACAAGACCAGAGGCATCGCAGATCATCATTGCCCTTTCTAAACTATTTCAAGGACAAAATCTAGTGTTATTGAATAGCGCTATATTTTTACTAATAGTTGGGTAAGAATTTTCCCTTGGCCGGTATCACCAAAATGACATTTCAAGATGGTGGCTAGCGTTAGTTCACTTTTCAGCCACGTTCATAAATAGCCATGTCGGACTATATCATGGTGTATCGTGTTACCTGGGTTGTGGAGGTCCGATAGACAGTTACTTTTGTATATATGCACAATTTTTTTTCTGTTAGTAACATTTCAAAATTTCAAATAAAAAAAAATATTGCCGTAAAACTGATCATAGATTTTCCGCGACATTAATTCCAGCCAGTGACCAACCAACTCGCTCAAACTTTTAAACTGCGGAAACAACTGTAAATCAAATAAAATCTTCCGTGATTCAGACTACATTGAATGTCTGGCTCTGCTAACTGTTTTTTACTTTACAGTATTAAAAACATATTTCGTGACGGAAACTCAGATATGAAAAGAAATATATCATAATCTTCTTCTTCTTCTTATCGTATGTGCTGCATGGTTTTACCAACCTAACAAGCCCTAGTGTCAGAGTTTTCTCAAATCCGCCTGACGGCCTCTGACATGGAATTGTAACACCAACTGCTATCAAGATAGCAGCCGGGGACGACGGCTTAGCGCGCCCAGGCACGGGGGTGTGACACCCCCAACTTCCTAGCTCCGGGCTGCTCTGTGACATTTTCCAAAATTCACAAAGCCATTCAGGCTCGACCCGAGAATCGAACCCGAGGCCTCGTATACAGCAGTCACATCATAATCATCTTTTACCGACCGATATGAATTCCTTTATCTATTCAATTTCCCCATAAACACCAGGCCAGCAATTCAGGAGATTATCGCGCACATACATACCTACATATACATACACATATGTATGTCCGTGTTGACCTACAATTTGTTACTTTCAACATGGCGCTAATTTAATAAAGGGGCCAATTGTGAAACGATTAGGCCAATTGACTTCGAATTATGGCTTTTAAAAATAAAAGACTTGTGAGGTGGTTGTCTCAAAAGTTGTCCATGATTTTTTGCGCTTCAATTATCAAGTATTCTGGTAGATAAATCCTTTTCATGAAGCAGGCACTAAAGTAATTAAAGTCATCATCTGTCTAGCCTTTTCCCAACTATCTTGGGGTCAGCTTCCAGTCTAACCGGATACAGCTAAGTATCAGTGTTTTAAAGTAAGAATCAAAATTTAGAAATAATTTATTCAAACTATAGGCTGAAATCAGCGTTTTTTAAACTTCTGTTGTACAAAAGACAGCCCCCAAAACGCCCGCCCTTCACCACTTCCTATGTGTTATTGCTGGAAAGAAGTGGCGCAACAAACTCCCCAGCAACACATGTCTGTGTGTAAGGTTTGAACATAAAATAATCAATAAAAAAAATATCATCTATACTAATATTATAAAGAGGAAAGATTTGTTTGTTTGTAGGGTTTTAAATCAAAAACTATTGGACCGATTTTAAAAATTCTTTCACCGTTAGAAAGCTATATCTTTACGAAGTGTCATAGGCTATATTATTTATTTTCAGAAATAATTAGGGATCCATTCGACTCAAGGTGTAAAAAAAATGTCCACGCGGGCGAAGCCGCTGTCGGAAAGCTTATACATAAAATTAACTATGCTTTGCAGTATGATGCAGATCAAAAAGTACTGAAACTTTATAATAATCTAGTGCTTTTCCTCGGTTTCACCCGCGTCCCGTTTTAAGTTTCCCATCTATCTCTATGCCAAATTTCATGCCGCTGTAAGAAAATCAGCAAGTCCCTGGCAAGTTCGAAACCATGACATCAAAAAAAATTATGAATTTGTTTATTAGCTAAAATTTACAATATATTTAAATTATTATTATTCTATGTATAATACAAAAAAAACAGTATTTAGGCATCAAAATATTAGTCCGCATCGCTGTCAAAAAAATTGCATCTTTCGAAAATAAAATTAGGATTTCCCCACCTGAAATCATGTTCCATTCGTAAATTATATGACCGTGTACCGTTACATAATTTAAGAGACAAAAAAAATGAAATAAAAACTATTATTTTAAGTCATTCACCTTGGTACATGAGTAAATACCACACAGAGAGATCAACGCTGTCTTCTAGACGAACTTGACGAACTTGACGATCCTGCAGTGCGAGCACCGATCTTTTTCGACGCATTTATCGATTAAAATTGACAAAGTTGACATTAGAAAGTGAAATTAGATTTATCGATTTTGATCGATAAATACAACGCCAAAAAGATCCGTACTTACACTACTGGCTCGTTATTATCACAATAAAAAAGGTAATTAAGTTAATTTAAAGACAAATGACTGAAAATAATCTAAATATTAGCGTTTAATTTGATGTCTAAGAGATGCGAAATTACTTCGAGGAATTCAGTACCTAGTTGACAGCTCAACACCAACTGTCAACTGTATTTTTAATGAGTGTGTTTTATTTGTAACGTTTTCTGGGTACAACGGCTTAACCGATTGAGATGAAATTTGGTATAAAGATAGATTGAAACCTGGGTAATGTTATGGTTTATATCTAAAAGTAGTTAAGTAGTCTTTAAGTAGTTTCCTTAGGACGGCGGGTGAAATCGCGGGAAACAGCAATTTTACCATAAATTCTGTATGACAATTACAAATTGTAACATCAGTTATTTTGATTATTCAATAGTACAATCAAAGAAAAATTTAATTTAATATTATTTGGGTTTTCTGGGCCAAAAATTCTGTCATGCATGACCATGATATTTTTGTAAAAGAAAATAAGTTCTGAATGTGTACTATCAAGCATTTGTTCTCTGTTCAGTTGCTACTCATAGGCTTGTTATGTCGGATTCTGTATGTCTGTAATCACGAATTACTTAACAACGAGGTTTTTGACCTCAAGTCTTACATTGTTTTACGTGAGCTTTTAAATGGATTTGAAAATACGTGAAAGGTTTATGGGAAAACCGTGATTAGAGGTTTTAATTGTGTAACATGTTTGTAAACTCTCTCGTCTTTAGAAAAAATCTGTAGTATTTATCCTACTAATAAAATTGGTGAAGATGTATGAATGGATGGATGTTTGTTACTCTTTCACGCAAAAACTACTAAATGGATTTGGATGAAACTTGGCATACACATCTATACTAATATAATAAAGCTGAAGAGTTTGTTTGTTTGAACGCGCCAATCTCAGGAGCTACTGGTACGATTTGAAAAATTCTTTCAGTGTTAGATAGCCCATTTATTGAGAAAGGCTCTAGGCTATATATCATCACACTAAGACCAATAGGAGCGGAGCACCACTATTCCACGCGGACGAAGTCGCGGGCAGAAGCTAGTAGATTATAACCTGGATAGATATGTGTTGGCATAGGATATTTTTTATCCGGGTGCGTGAAGAAGTTCCTTCAGAATCCGCGTGAAACATCTAATATGGACTAATTGTGTGTGTTTTTATGTTTTCTATGGCCAGAAGTAGAGAAATTAAAAAAAAAAATACTTTCCAAAGAATACAATTGCTAAAAACGGACAAGAGAAACTGAAAAGAGGGAAAAAAAATACTTTTTGCTGAAACGCTGGTGGTCCGATACATCGCTCTAGAAGTCGGGACAAAATACTGACAACAGTGACTTAGAGACACCGACTTCTAGAGCGATGTATTAGTCCACAAGCGTCTAAGCAGTAAGTGAGGTTATTTTTCCATTTCAGTGTTTTTTGTTGGAAGTCGGTTGTATGTTTTTGTTGCCATACTTTGTCCCCGCTACGCCCAAACCAAACCTAACCTGGCCAAGTTACATGCCGCCCGCTTATGTTTGAATAACGCATAGACAAGAAAATATATTACGATGAGAATGAATTAAAACAATGAGCTAAGATAATTATTTAAACACGCTTTCATCAATTATCGATATTATTCAAATAACTCATTCTGAAAGTCCCACGCTTGAAGAGAAAAAAAAGTATAAAACATTAGTGACGCAAATTGTAAAAGACCATTCAATTTGTGTGAAATTAATTGACGTTCCTTTTTTAAACAATAGCTTAGCTGTCAAACTTTTGCGTGGGAACTAGCCTAATATTTATTACTATCTGTGTACGGCGGTTTCACCCGCGTTCCGAAGGTACTACTTAGCCCACTCGGATAAAAAGTAGCCTATATCCGTCTCCAGATTCCCCTCTATCTTGGCATCAACTTTCATCCAAATTGTTCCAGCCGTTTTACCGAGAAAGCGTAACAAATGAACTTACTTTTCGATTTTCAAAATTAGTTATGACAGCTTGTTGACACTTCCCGTGACCCAAAGGCTGGCTTTTACTTTGCAAAGGCTAAGCATTGCTATCCAACGTGGCAATGCCGCCAGCCTCTTGGGTACACTTCCAGTTGACGGCGATGAGGAAGAATTTTTTGACGCCATATTTTAGTTAGATTTATCTATATATATAAAAACTAGTGGCCCGCCCCGGCTTCGCACGGGTAGGTAGTCTTTGTTTTTTAACCAACTTCAAAAAAGGTGGTTCTGTATTTGGTATGCATGTGTTTGTATGTCCCCGATTTTCTCAAAAACTACTGATCTGAATTGGATGAGAGTTATCGTTCTTCAAAGGCATAGTTTTCAAGAAGCGTGAAGCGTGAGTTTTGTCTCTCCCTCACGCAACCTTCATCTCCTTCTTCAGCAGGACTGGTGTAGCATTAGAAGGTGACTGCTTCCTTTTCCCACTCTCTTTGGACCATGGTTTGAACCAGGGCCGAAAGTGAGAGATCGCCTCCGCCCAAGTGGGGCAGACCTCCACCGTATGTTCCACCGTAACCTCCAGGTGATCCTCACAGTGTCGACACCCCGACATTTCCACTCGCTTGATTCGATCCAGGAACCTCCCAAAATAACCGTGTCCAGTGAGAACCTGCGTCAGGCGTAGGCATTGGATTTGCGGTAGGTCAAGATGCCGTGGTGCCTCCTTAGCCACTTCGCGAAGAGAGGATTTATCGCCACAACAATCCCCACGCAGGTCCATCCGAATCCATTTAAATGTTTGGCTTTATGATTTGTTTATTAGCAAAGGGAATTCTAGATTCTTAATTTCTGAAGAGTGGAATAAAATTAATTCAATGGAAGGCGCTAATTTTTTTTGGTTTATAATTATCCCGCTGTTATGTATGAAAAGAGGCCCTTTTCATACATAGAACGCATGGGCATTAATCACCATGGAATAACATCTACACATTATGACTTGAAAGCGCTTACTTTTAACAAATTCGTAACTTACTTCTTGAAGCCGTTAAGGTGAAATATATTATAATGTGATATCAACCAAAAAAATAAATAAAAATAAGTAAATACCAATCTCAAAAAAATAACCAAAAATATGTGGGATTTGAAATCGATATAACCGATTCGCATGATCATTAATACAGCCCCTCCACTACAGTGCTCGTTGACATTTCATGTAAAATTGACGTTCTAATATAACGTGTTTTCAATTTAAATTACTGCTTATCTTCTTTGGAAACAGGCGTGATGATTTTCATGTCAAAGATAATAGCGAAAATGCATATAGGTAATTATAAAAAACTTGATAGGTCATCCCATTACAAACTTATTTCAATGCCTCACTGCTCATTCCCCAGAATATTTAGTGTGAGGATTTGAGGCCTAAAACTTGAACCGATTCATAACAAACATCTTTGGTGAATTTCAAGTAAAACTGTTCAGACCTTTAGGCGTAAAGCTTAAACAGATTTTTTTTCTTACAAACTTAAAATCTTAATTTTTCACCCTAGGGCTAAAATCTTGAAACACTGTGAAACACGTGTTTAATTATTTTCATTTTAGAGTGTTCCTACTAAATTTGAGTTTACTCAAATCAAAAATAAAACTTACTCTATACAAACTTTCAACCCTATTTTAATATACTTAGGGTCGGAATTTCCAAAAATCCTTTCTTATTACTTGTCTAGGACATAAAAGGTAACTGCTGTCCAAATTTCATTACTCTAGGTGCAGCCATTTCGGCTCCGCGTTGATGAGTCAGTCATTCAGTGTATGAGGTTTTATATAATAGTATAGATGAAACCCGTTTTCCGTTGTCACGACATAGCATGAAAACGGCTTGACCGATTTGGATGAAATTTATTACGGAGATAGAGGGGAACCTGGAGAAGGTTTTAGGCTACTTTTTATCCGGGTGCGTGTAGTAGTTCCGACGGGACGCGGGTGAAACCGCGGGAAATAGCTAGTACTATAATATATTTTTACTTCCTTTTTTTTTAATTTTTCGTTATGACAGTAACTTAAAAGCCTCTTACGCACGGTTCCTCTTGTTGTACGGCAGGCTGTCAGTTGCGGCGAATCCTTGAACATTAATCTTCGTTCCAAATTTCGTCTACCTCGGTTTAGCATTCAGTTTAAAAAAAGCGTAACAAACAAACTTACATTCATTTTTTTAAATATGAGTTGGGATAATACGCATAATTATGTAGAATATATTTTATTTGTAACTAGCTTCTGCCCGCGACTTCGTCCGCGTGGAATAGTGGTTCTCTGCTCCTATTGGTTTTAGCGTGATAATATATAGCCTTCCACAATAAATGGGCTATTAAACCATTGAAGATTTTTTCAAATCGTACCAGTAGTTCCTGAGATTACCGCGTTCAAACAAACAAACTCTTCAGCTTTATTATATTAGTATAGATTAACCATTTTGATAGAATTTGGCTGAGTTTAAACACGAACCAGAGAAGGACTTGGGCCCTAGTTCTATTGGAAGCCATTATTTATCCCCAGCAAATATTTCACTGTTTTCAACACGTAGTTACCTCATGTAAATTAAGATTTCTTTCCAACAAATTCGTGTGTTACTTTCATTAGAGAACTAGAAAGCAGCAATAAAGTTTTGAATTTAACGGTCAATTAAAACAATAGATCGATGATCGTATGCAATGAGGAATCGATAGATATCGCTCGATTGCATAAAGGCAATTCGTTTTAATCACTTCCTATTGCGCAAGCGTTCAGTATTTTAAATTATGTGGTTTGATTTTTTTTGTTTAGAATCTATCTATACATATAAAATTAAAAAAAACTACGTTTAAAAAAACCGACTTCAAAAAAAAAACTAAAAAGTATTAAAAAAGTATAAAATAACTTAATAAAGATTTAACACAAACCTAATACCTTTAATATTAATAAAACACCATTATTTGTATTTGCTACCTATTGACAGGTTTAAAGTCGGTGCCAAGCCAAATATAATAGTGTTACTCATTCAGGTATTAAAAAGTTTTCATCTGTTTCACATTAATTCACATTGTTCTTTAAGTTTATTTACGTAGGTTAATCTTTAGGAATTTCATTTTGTTTAGGACTTGGCACCGACTTCAAACCTGTCAATAGGTAACACATACAAATAATGGTGTTTTATTAATATTAAAGGTATTAGGTTTGTGTTAAATCTTTATTAAGTTATTTTATACTTTTTTAATACTTTTTAGGGTTCCGTAGTCCGACAAGGAACCCTTATAGTTTCGCTCTGTCCGTCTGTCTGTCTGTCTGTCTGTCTGTCTGTCTGTCTGTCTGTCTGTCCGCGGCATAGCTCCGTGGTTTTTGTTATTAGAAAGCTGAAATTTGGTATGAATATGTATATTGATCACGCCGAAAAAGTGGTAAAATAAAATTTTGAAAAATATTTTTTTTTAGGGTAGCTCCCAAACATGTAAAGTAGGGATGGATTTTTTTTTTTCTCGCGTACCCCTTCGTGTGGGGTATCGTTAGATAGGTCTTTCAAAAATATTATGGGTGTGTGAAGACCATTTTTCAGTTAAGCAAGCCATTTGCGAAATATCTAGATTTTAAGTGAAATTTTTTGTTCGATACGAGTTACCCCCCCCTCTAACTTTTGAATGGCTGTACCTAGAAATGTGAAAAAAATCACAGACGTAGTACATGTAATGAAATTACAAGGAAAACTATCACGGCTAAGTAGGCTTAACCGGTTACAGAGCTATAGTCGACTAACTAACTCCTACTACGGAACCCTACTGCGCGTGGCCCGACACGCACTTGGCCGGTTTTTTTAGTTTTTTTTTTGAAGTCGGTTTTTTTAAACGTAGTTTTTTTTAATTTATTTTTTACTTTTTAGTGTCTGTAATAAGTTGCTCTGTAAACTACAGTATTTTTTACAGGATTTTTATAGATTACATAAGGAAGGCTATAACATTTCGTTGTTTTTATTGTCATAATTATATGTTAAATAGTTTTTTTTTAAGTAGCTATGGGTAGGCCTACGAAAGGTGCAGCTTTAAACAATATAGATCAAGAAACGGGAACGGAAAATATAAATCGACTCCGAAACAATTACGTCATCGATGTAAACAAAAATGTAAAAAATGTTCACAAAATGAAAACTACTGGGCCAAACCATGTGAAATTTTTATGGGACCAAATGGCATCTATTCCGCATCAAACTAAAAAAGAATCACGTAAATCGGATCATAAATCTCAGCGTAATCGGTGTACATACATAGAAAAAAAAAAAAAAAAAATACCGATCGAATTGAGAACCTCCTCCTTTTTTTGAAGTCGGTTAAAAATGCTTTGTCCTGAATGACTGACGGATCAACGCACAGCTTAAACCGCTGATCGTAGAGACCTCAAACTTGGAGGGTGTGTTCTTTGTATGACGTAGGCATCCGATAAGAACGGATTTTCGGAAATTCTATTCCTAAAGGATTGTAATAGGGCATGAAAGTTTGTATGACTTTGTCATTTTTTTAATTAAAATTCTTTCTACATTTTGATTTTACAATGGATATTGGGCATTTTGTAGATAATATTTGGAAATAAGACTTTTATAACGTACGGTGGTGCAAAAGGCACTTATGACAAAAAAATATACACCTAGATACTCGTAATGACATCGCAGCAATGTATCTATATAATTAATTAATTAATTATGATTAAAAACTATGGAGAAAGTTATTAATTTTTAATTCGCCGCGAAATATAGTGAAAGTGTTGTGACATTTTTTTATCGACTGTCGGTAATTACATTCATTTATTCTCCTTTTTATTATTTATGATTTCTTGCTGATGATTTAAAAAAAATAGTCTAGAGATTGATTTGATAGTTAATAGTCACAATTATTGTGATGTTTTGTTAGTTTAATAAAAGGTCTGCTATATTTTTATAGCGATAAGCCTTTTTTTGTGAACACAATGTTGTCTCAAGCAATTTAGATTTGTTTAATCAATCAGACATTCTGTCGTTTATTTCAAAATGTATTTATTGTACTTTAATTTCACAGTAAATATTACAATAATTAATTTAAAAAAATGCACTAAATATTAAAAAAAAAAACATAATAAAATAAAAAACAACTTTCATAATTAACATTACCGACTTGTTAGGTACTCTGTTTATCTGATGAATAAATATGTCAGTTTGACAGATAAAACTAACAAATTTATTCTTTAGTTAATAGTTATCTGAGCATTGAAAAATCGCTCATAAGGCAGGCACAGTGAGTTAAGTTTCGATTGTAAAAAAATAATAAGAATTTGTTGTTCCGTAGCAAGTAGCCTCTAAAAAAATAAAAAACGAGTATTTCTGATTGTAAATAAATCTCTATTCATATCGAAAGCTATCGAAGATAATAGTAAAACGGTTAAACACACCAATCATATATATCGTACATATACTAATCTAAATCTAAATATATATAAAACTCAAAGGTGACTGACTGACTGACATAGTGATCTATCAACGCACAGCCCAAACCACTGGAGGGATCGGGCTGAAATTTGGCATGCAGGTAGATGTTATGACGTAGGCATCCGCTAAGAAAGGATTTTGATAAATTCTACCCCTAAGAGGATAAAATAGGGGATGAAAGTTTGTATATATCTTCTTAGATTTTCGACTGGAGAAAATATACCTAATTAATTATAATACTTCTTAACGCGAGCGAAGCCGCGTGCAAAAGCTAGTATAATATAATATCGATAGTCCGCTGCATATTTTCACGTGCAGCACCAAATGCGTTGAGCATCGTAAAGTCATTCTACCGGATGAAAATGACAGTAATTTAAATTAGAATTTATTATCCCCTCCCTAATTACTGACATAACTCCATGTCTGTATGCCCGGTAGGGGGAATCAGAAGTGTACTACCACGTTTGCCTAACACACTAGTAAAGATTTCAATGTCTATTTACATCAATATTCCCTTTTTTAGGGATGGGAAATCATCAAAATGACTCCTCCCGTAGGTGGACCGGGATTGTTATTGGTGGATGGGTTAAAATCCATCCATGTTCTCCTTCGCTCTTTGCTTTCAGGACCGTGGTTACTCTTTCGAATAATCCTGCAGCCCCGGCAGGTACTGGCCTTGGGAGTGGGCCACATCATGAATCAGGCATAAACAAACTCAGAATAAAAAAGTCGCGCAAATATTGCCAAAACTTTAGTTTTATCAACCACTAGCTTTCCGCCAGCGACTTCGCCCGCGTGGGCTATACTAATTCAAATTAAAATGACAGAGTTTCATACAAACTTTGCCTCCTTTTCTCACCCCCTTAGAGGTAGAATTTCGGAAAACCCCTTCTTATCGAAAGCCTTCGTCATTCAAATAACACAACCTCCAAGTTTCAGGTCTCTACGATCAGCGGTTTAGGCTGTGCGTTGATCCGTCAGTCATTCAGGACAAAATATTTTATATCTATATCACATACTAGCTTTCCGCCCGCGGCTAAGCCCGCGTGGACATTTTTTTTACACCTTAGGCTACATTATTCAAGTTTTAGTAGGGATCCCTAATTATTTCTGGAAATAAATATAGCCTATGACACTTTGTAAAGATGTATTTTTCTAACGGTGAAAGAATTTTTAAAATCGGTCTAGTAGTTTTTGAGTAAAAACCCTACAAACAAACAAATCATTCGTCTATAATATTAGTATAGATAGATAGATTTTGACTGAGAGTTTCATCAAGTTTTACATAGTAATACATTTTTGATGCAACTGGCTGGTATTGTTATGTTACATTTCTTTCCGTGTCGGTGGTCCGCAGACAATATGGCACGGCACAGCTAATGCGTTGGAACAAATAACAGTAACGCCGATGAAGCGTGCTGAACGCGATGACTTGACGACATACTAGGGATGGGAAATGTAATGGAATGTATCGATAGAATTAAAATATTAAACTTCAGACTTTGACAACGGTTCTAGTATGCTCAACTTTTATTTAGCTTGTTGAATTTCGATAGTACTTAATTATAAACAAATAATTAAATCCGCATTATTATTTACTTGCTCCTATCTCACACGTTGCCCGTGTTGTATATGCACATAAAACAGCAAGCTACAATAATTTACCATTTTTTGTTGTTTTTAACCGACTTCAAAAAAAGGAGGAGGTTATCAATTCGACTGTATTTTTTTTTATGTTTGTTACCTCATAACTTGCGACTGGGTGAACCGATTTTCATGATTCTTTTTTAATTTGAAAGCTGGTGCTTCCCGTGTGGTCCCATTTAAATTTTATCATTACCGGTTTAGCCGTTTTATAAATATATCAAAAATAACGATTTATCTCTACTTGCTGATATGCCAAATACTTAGATGATTTGGTTATTTACGCTTATTACAACCTAAAAAAGTGGTGTGTTTATTTTGTTAAGATAGCAAGACCGAGACACTGAAAAGCGAAAAAATAAAAAACTTTTACAAAGAAATAAAACCGACTTCCAAAAAAAAACTGAAAAGTAAAAAATATTTTTTATTTAAACGCTTTACGACCAAAACATCGCTTTCGAAGTCGGTGGCGAAATACTAACAATAGTAACTTACAAGACACCGACTTCGAAAGCGATGTTTTGGTCGTAAAGCGTTTAAATAAAAAATATTTTTTACTTTTCAGTTTTTTTGGAAGTCGGTTTTATTTTTTTGTAAAAGTTTTTTTTAAACAATTATTTTAGAACCCAATGGCTTGGCACGTGACGATGGTAAGAGACCGGATGGTATGTCTATAATGCCATGGAAGATGGGAAGGTCTTTGGTGTGGGACGCAACTTGTGTCGACACCCTTGCTCCATCCCACCTTCCCAGCACGGCGGGCTGTGCTGGCGCAGCCGCTGCAGGCGCGGAAAACCTCAAACGGCGCAAATATATAAACCTCACTGGCAATTATATATGTGAGCCGTTTGGGGTTGAAACTTTAGGGCCATGGGGTCCAAGTGCCCGTCTCCTATATCGTGACATAGGCAAGCGTTTAGTCGACTCCACGCGTGACCCGAAAGCTGGCCTATATCTAGGCCAAAGAATCAGCATTGCCATCCAACGTGGCAATGCAGCCAGCCTTTTGGGTACGATTCCCGCTGACAGCGATGAGGACGAATATTTTGATGCCTAACTTCTGTGTTTTATTTTTTTTATTTTTTGTATTATACATAGAATAATAATATTAATGTAAATATATTATTTCAGTAGAACCAACATAACATATTATACTTTACCCTGTTTCCTTCGTTTTAACAAAGCCTTTTGTATTTACAGAATAATGTAGGAATTCTTTTATCGATATCTTGACTACACTCATAACAACACTAGGCGTCCCGTTGGTCCATCAGACCGCAAATTGCTCTATTGCACGCAAAAGGTGATTACAGGCTATCAAACGGATTGACTTGTACACATAGGTACTTGCAATATTGTAACTGTAACAAAAGAGTATTGATTTTTTTTTTTTTTTTTTTTTTTGTCTATGGCATCTCGCAGGTCAACCTAGAAGGTTGTCGACTGCTTAACCGGGCTTGCCTGTGAAGTGCCTTAAATAAATTTAGGGCCTCCAGCCAGGGCTTAACTTACAAAACTAAGCGACTACACGCTAAGGGCACCCCCTAGTGGGGTACGGGCCTCGGCTTAGGGCGTCGCTGGGGGAGGACAGCAAGGGACAGGCTGGATCAGAATAAATTTTGATTATTATAATCGGGAATTTTAAAGCTATTAGCTCAGCTCGCGGGCTGGCTCGTCGAGCTAGGGTCGGGAGGGCATGGACAAGGTCGTCGCGATGGACCTCGGCGGCGAGGTCGATACGAACGCGGTCTGTGTTTGTGTAGAGTGCTAGTGGACCTACTGCTCTCTTGGTAGAGGGTTATAGCGTCATCGGGTATGGTGAGAGTATGCCTCGGGCGGCGAATTTTACTGATCTGGGAGGGTGCGTATCCGGCGGCCGAGACGACCAGAGGGTTTGGATGCTTTTCGGCAGCATCAAAGTAATGCTTGGCGGCACGTTTCATGAACTGCTGGATGGTGGGCAGTTTGAGATCGAGATGGAGATTTTCGTTTCGTACGTAGAAAGGGGCCCCTGTGATTTTCCGTAAGAAACGGTTTTGGAGGGTCTGCATTCTATGGAGACGGTATGGCTTTGAGTGTGCGAACACAACGGAAGCATATGTCATAATGGGGCGGATGCACGTGGTGTAGATGCGCAATTTGCACTTGAGTGACAATTTGCTACGTGCATTTAACATACAGTGGAGGCGACTGAGAGCGAAGGCCGCTCGAGAGCGGGCAGACTTTATGTGCTCTCCGAAGTTGAGGTGACGATCAAGTATCACACCTAGGTATTTGGCTTGCTCTTTCCAAGGAATCGGCTTGTCAAACATGGTGATGGGACTGGGTAGGGGTGGATTTCGGCGCGGTCTCGAGAAGAGAACTGCCTGACTCTTGTCGGGATTTACCTCGATTCTCCATTTCTTAAACCACTTGCCTAGGGCGTTGGCGGCGATTTGGAGATTACGAGCTATGGCCACTGGGCTGGTGCCAGTGTAGTATATGGCCGTGTCGTCGGCAAATAGTGCTAATTGAGCCTTTTTGCTCTTTGGGATATCGCTAGTGAATAGCGTGAAGATGAGGGGGGATAGGACAGAGCCTTGAGGGACTCCTGCTTGTATGGGGTGGGGCGAGGATAGTGCTCCTTCGATGCGGTAGCGAAATGAGCGGTTCGACAAGAAGTCTCGAACGATGAGCACGAGACGGTCTGGCACGCCGAGTTGATATAGCTTGTATATTAAGCCATTGTGCCAGACTTTGTCGAAAGCTTTCGCTATGTCGAAGAATAGTATTCCCGTCATCATGTCCCGTCGTCGTTGGAAGCCAACACTTATATGTTCCACGATGCGGTGGACTTGTTGGATACAGGAATGTTGGGTTCGAAAACCGAATTGTTCATCGGGAATGAGACTCTTTGCTTCAGCGTAGTCTTTGAGACGCTTATAAATAAGCCTCTCGTAGATTTTACCGAATAAAAAGAGTATTGAGATCACTAAGATAATTACGTCACAGGTAATTAACAGGGGGCCAATTCCACTAAAATAATTGTAACAAAATTGCAATCTAACCTCTGCTAAACCTCTACCGTACAGCGTTTTCTTATTCCACTAATGAACTAACGGTCCAGCAGCGACAACGATTCAGTTTACGCCAACGATCGGTCGAAACATGTCAATTTCTATTGCGCATATATTTAACATACGCTTCAATCTTTCAACTGTCAAAATTAGCGGTTGAACTTAAGTTGATAAAAAGCAACTTCGATCTACAATTGTTGATTTTGCCATACACATAGTAGAATAGCTTTTAAGGTTACAATCGAAACAAAATCGGAATCGAATTACTGTCGAATCAGAATTGAACTTGTACCGGTGTTAAAATAGTAGAATCGGCCCCCAGGCCCGTGTCAGACGCGTTTGTGTTCCACGCGCGTCTCAAAGAGATGTCAGCAAAAAAGACTGACTCCCTTTCTTCCCACAGCGGGAGGAGATATTTGATGATTTTTCATCCCTCAAAAAAGGGGGTTTACAGAATCAGTGAATTTACGAAGTCACGGACATTATCGTATCGATCTTAATAATATAAAAGTTAAGCTGCGCTTGGCGCGGTCGGTCCGCGACGATCTATGTCATAGCGAGACTCCTCCGTGCCTCGGAAAGCACGTTAAGCTGTTGGTCCCGGTTGTCATTTGTAGATCTTTGACAGTCGTTACGGGTAGTCAGAAGCCAGAAAGTCTGACAACCAGTCTTACTTAGTTGAGAAGGTCAGATAGGCAGTCGCTCTATGTAAAACATTGCTGTAACGATTAGACGGGAAGCCAACATCAACATGTTGGAGTGTCACTGGTACTCAGCTGCACCCGGTTTAGACTGGAAGCCGACCCCAACATAGTTGGGAAAAGGTTAGGCAGATGATAAGAGAGAAATTATTTTCTGTAGGTCTATGGTTGGAACTTAACCGTTAGCTTAAGTTTTGGCGACAATTTTTAAATATCAACTGTATTGGAATATCGTGCTTGCTGTTGAGAATTTTCCTAAGAAATGTTATACTTTCCTTTCATATCGTGCATTGATTGCAAAAGAATACCAAAAAAGTCGCGTGCTGCTACCAATAAGGGGGTACAAGAAGGGCGTGCCACTCCGTGCCTTATACTGATGATAAAATATAATTGACATGAAAATAAATGACTTGCGTTTAGACTTTACCAGAAAAAATACTTTTACATGTACGTAATTATAAATTTATTTACTTATTTCATGTTTAGGTTAGTAAGTAGATGTAGGTTTTATTATTTATACGAAACTAGCTTCTGCCCGCGACTTCGTCCGCGTGGAATAGTGGTGCTCCGCTCCGATTGGTCTTAGCGTAATGATATATAGCCGATAGCCTTCCTCGATAAATGGGCTATCTAACACTGAAATATTTTTTCAAATCGGACCAGTACTTCCTGAGATTAGCGCGTTCAAACAAACAAACAAACTCTTCAGCTTTATTATATTAGTATAGATTATAATTTCAAATACAGGAGTATACCTAATACCTAGCCAATAGGACAATACCTAGCCAATACTATTTATAAGCTTTTTTTTTTCAAATATTTTTTACAGGATTTTATTCTTTCTTCATTCATTCCTATTCTTTACCCTTTAAAAAACTTAATTATAATGTTCATGGCATAAACAATATCTAGATAATTCCTTTTTTTAATCACGTGAGTAAGATTTTTGTTTTTATTTATTTTTTGTATGACTTAAACTTAAAGCATGAGTTTTTATTTTTAGTTACTAACCTAGATTAACAAACAAAACTAACGTTTCAAACAACACTGACAACTCTATCATTGGCTTTTCCAAATTCACTCACTTATTCAGTGTGCTCAGTATACTATTGACAGGATGACGTTTATCAGCGCAACACTACTTGCAAAATTGCAGCCGATTTTAAAATCCCTTTACTCCGTGTAAGAGTTGATGGTGTTAAACCTATTAATATAACGCCATCAACTATGGTAAACTGAGTACACTGTATGCTTGCAAAAACTAACAAAGTGGCCTTGGTGCGAGAACCATTTTTGTTTATTTTATTAGTAATTACAAACCATATTTCCATATGCTTTCCATGACAAATGTTCCAAAATATTCCCTGTTTCTCATTCGCAGTATCCAGAATAATAATAATAATGTAATTTTAAAAGCTAAACAGTATATGTTGCGTTTCTAAAAATGTTGAGGAACATATCTTCTCAAACATATGAAGCAATGGTTATTACTGTCTAGGCTGATTTGCACTATTGCTCACTAAATATCCCATTTTTTTGTCATTTGTTTCAAGTTATAGAGACATAATAAGTGAGCAGTGGTGGAAACCTATCTAAATACAAGATATTCCAATCCAATCTGTATTAAAATAAACCCACATTTTCACTGTTACTGATCTTACCAAAAAAGAAAAAATACAATGTAACTTTAATACCAGTTCAGCAACAATTTGGAACATTTGTTACCACAAGCAATAGTTTACAAACACCATTTGAACCGCACTCTTTCTTTACAGCGATCTACCGGACGAGGAGGACAAGAAATCGCCTGTCCTGCTTCTAGGCGTCAACAAGATCTCAGATTCACCATCCTTCATCAGGAGACGGTCTGTAGAACCGCACACTTCAGGATCCATAAGGTTTTTCAGACCTCTAAAGTCTAAGTACACTAGAGGTCTCCATGGAGACGAAAGGCTGGAGAAAATCAGGCAGGATCTCCTAGTCCATAAAAGCAAGCCTGATACGTACATTCCCAATGACCACGAAGTTTCTGTGGAACCCGAAGAAAGATGCATGAGGCTCAGTTGCGTAGGTAGCTGCATTTGTGACAGGAAGAAGAGTTCCACTCGAGGCTCCTTCTCTTTCCAAAGACCAGAACCAGGTACACAGACTTACGAAGAACCCAAAGACTTTTCGGAAAACGACATCGAATTTAAGTACACGGAACACATTCCTCACTCTCAACCTTCTAGCAGCAAACAAAGCTATAATGTCACCCCAAAGTCAACAGAGCGGCGACATTTTCTTTTAGCAAACCTTAACGAAAGATTCCGAAAGACTTTAAGCTTAGACTCCAGAAAGGTTGAAACTAACCGTGTACCTGTAAACCTGCCAAAAGAAACTAGACCCAAATCGTTGGTTAATACGAGTAATATTTGCGTGCAATACAAAACAGGGGATCCTTTCGTTGCCCCAAATTTTAACAAAGCATCCCAACCAAAGAAGAAACGCAAATCATTTTTTTCTCTCGATACATTCTTTGATTCGAAAAAGTCTGATACCTCATCTATTGACGATTACTGCTCGTCGAAATACAAGCGCTTTGAGCTTGAAAGTGATGATTCGCCTGTCTTTAAACGGGATAACAATGAAGAAAGGACTCCCGACCTTCTCAATCTCCCAGTTATAATAGACTCAGTGAGAAAAAAACAGTCGGATACAAGAAGACAATTGGAAAAGTTAGAAAATCATTACTATAAGAATATTCATAAGACACAGACTGTTATAGACGCTGTCCCCAAAGACGCGACTAACGTTCAGGGCCCAAGCGGACAAACAAACCATTTATACTTTGACGAAGACGTGGAATATATTGAGCCTATTCAGAGCACATTTACGAGTCAAAGCACACTTATTTTAGACAAAAACGGTGTTGAAGAACTTAAACCTGACTCTATACTGACTATAAACACAGATGAAACAGATATTAGGCTGCCCAGTTCAACAGTGTCTCCTAAATCGAATGTAGATGATTTTGATAGCATAGGCGCTTATGAGATTGAAGTGAAAGAATCTGATTTAGTGAGAGTGGCTAGGGACTTGACTGTGAAAGTTATGGATAAGTCAGTGGATTCCATAGGAAGTTGTTCCCTCGATGTCGACGCTAGTACAGATTTTTCAGGTAAATAGAGTGTTGGCAGTTTATTTTTGGCTTTCTATGTCGTTGGTATATTTGTTGTATATGTTGGATTCAGAAAAAAAATTTTTTTTCACTGTTTTTTTTAAAGCATGAGTGATTGTGATTATTTTCCGTTCATTTTCATCGTAATATTATATCGTTTTCAAATGAGATTTATTCTAAAAGTAAAATATTATTTTTTTTATCCTTTTTTATCCTTCAAAAGACAAGTGAACCTTTATTTTACTTTTAAATATAACTCTTATACTATTTTCATAATAAATTTAAATCGACTATTATTTTCATTTTAATAAATGTCTTTACTGCTATCTGTACTCTGTGTTTTCTTTTTCCTATTCTGTAGCGTTTGTATTGTAGTTTTATTTTATTATTTTTCGTATTTAAATATCAAGGCATGTTTGTTTTCAAAAAGTAAAGTTAATTGAGTGAATTTATCTTTTTTTTTTCATTACTCTTTATTTACGGCCTCTGTTTTCGCTCTTCCACGACACATTCTGATTGCTTTCTGTATGTTTACTAAACGTCGTCAGATCGTTATCAGTGAAGAACGATTTTATATATATTGTAAATTGGGATTCACCAATGTTTCTTTGGAGCGCTAATTTTGTGTGAATCCGAACGTACCGCATAAAAAATGCGCGCGAAAATTTAAAGTTGGAAATGTCTGATTTTGATTCATCTGGTTTAAATTTTAATCAATGAAAGATGCCTCCTAATTTTATGTGGACAAAAAAATGGTAGGTACTTGAGAGCGCCACAATAATCATAAAAAATCATTAATGATTCCCAGCTGAAGTAATGAATATTTGATTTAACCTCAGACCGATCGATTAAAAATACAAACGTCGGTAAAACACCTTACATGTTTGTTTAAAACTCCATAAATCTAGGTCGTGCATAGAAATCGCAAACAATGCTGATTGCAAAATGCAACTCACAAACAAAAAGACAATCGGATACGCGTACGCATATGGATAATCTATGTATCGACCTCGTTTCTACCCACGCCCGACTTGTAGCTCAGCTCGGTCATTGCCGTCATATTGCTTATGAATACGCACCTAAACACACCTGAGATAAATATTTCGCAAAATTTCAACAACGCACTATCTATAAACATTCTGTGATTCAACGAATCCAAAACTTGTCGACCGTGAAACGGAACGGTGCGGACTGGCCGCAAACGGGTGTGCGTCGTCGACTCAAGGAAAAAAAAATAAAACGTTGACATTTCTTTGTGAACTGATGTCATAAAATAGTTTAGTGAAAAATTATTTGAGGTGTTCAAAAAATATTTGTCGTAAATTGGTTCTTTAAACATTCAAAATATCGTGTAGTTCTGTTTATGTATGTTGAAAGCGATCGGTAAGTTTTTGAGCCGGTTTTCAATGTCAAAAAGGATTTGAAAATAATTACTTTTACCGTACTTTGTAACAAATCTATTTTGTCGAAAATACTTTTTAATTTCAAAACTGTGCTAAATTTCTCCACACCTACATGACGGAGTATCTTTTTACAATTGGCTTAGCGTAGATGACTAATATGATTATTAATAATAGTTCAGGGTAATACCAATCATCATTCTAATTATTTTTTTGCATGAAATCAGATACTAATTTTAGTTAATTAATTTATTATGTCTTAGTTTTAGTGATATTATATAATATCATATCTTATTAGGAATAAAAATATATATATATCGAAGTTCTGTATTTCATAAACTACAAGAATAGACCATGTTATTTAAATTATAATTTATATGACCTTTTGCCTCTACAATCTAAATATAATACATATATGTATAGATGCTCTGTATGTTCATATTTCAGTATTATGAATTATCAAAACATTCTGTATCACTGATTTAACCTAAAAACATTTAAATCTTAACTGTGACTTTTGACATTTAGAGTATTCTACTATATAATGCTATAGTTAGATCATTGCAAGATTCTTAAATGCTGCACTATTTTAATTAATGATGACTCGCAACAAAATACTAATCCTCATTACAAAAATATAAGA
Source organism: Pyrrhia umbra (assembly GCA_963891755.1). Lineage (NCBI taxonomy): Eukaryota > Metazoa > Arthropoda > Insecta > Lepidoptera > Noctuidae > Pyrrhia > Pyrrhia umbra. Next base: position 2,769,327 of record OY982944.1, read on the forward strand.
ATAAAACTTTTAATAAATTCAAGTTATTTGAAACACTTGCATCTGTATGACTGAGATTAGCGATACCAGTCAAATAAACTCAATAAAGAAAATAGAATCAGTTTTTTTTATTTGCTTAAATATTTGACTATTGCTAGCTGTAAAGCCTATTTTCAAGTATCCTATACTATAATCTTTGGTTTGGGCTGCAGGTTTACTAACCTAACAAGCTTGAGTGTCAGGGCTATTATTAATTTATCGATAATTGTAAATGCTAATGCTTCTGTCTGTCTGTTAGTCTGCAATGTTTAACCGCTGAACCAATTTAGATAAATTTGGTATGCAGAATGCATGAATCCTAGTAAAGGACAAGATGATGATGCAATGCTGTGGTTCCTCATCAGGAACATAGGGCTCTACGAAGAGATTTCCATTTTTTGCGATCTTGTGCGGCAACTTCAAGGTCCTTCCAGCCAAGACCAATTGATGCAGCCTCTAAAGGATTTAGAATAGTCTTTCCTCTTGCAGAAGTCTAGCAACTTATTCTGGGCTAAGTTGAGATTGACCTGGGGATGGAAGAAATAGAATAGAATAGAACATTCCTTTTTATATACACCAAAAGAAATACTTAAGAAATTGGAAAATTTGTTACAAGGGTGACACAATGGGCAGTCTTATTGCTAAAAGCGATCTTTTCCAGACAGCCTTTGGATGGATTTATGATAAAAGAAAACAATGCTGTAGGTAGTCCATGGTGTATTGGTATAGGATAGTTTTATTAGGGTACATGAGAGCTGTTCCTTCAGGATGCAAGTGAATCCGCAGGAAACAGCTAGTATTAGAAAGTAAATAGTTAAATCGGCTATAAATATCTCGTTTTTATTGTAATTGTATTATTGTTTTATGTAATTCAGCATTCTCTTTTCAAAGTCAGACAGTTACAATGATTTTTATTACTTTGACATTAATACTTTTTAAATCCAGTTTCTTTAAGAAACAATATCTGTACATGAGAAAATATTAAGGCTAACATGCAAGAGAAGCCGCAGTCATGACTAGTATTACACAACAAAGTGTGAATTGCAAATGTTATTGCAATGCCTTAAGAAATAAACAAACAGACAAAGAAATAGTTGGCATACATATTACATTGACATATGAGTCATATTTTCTGTAGGCGGCTATGGAGTGGTCAGCTTCTTATTTAGTGTGTATATAAATATATGCTTGTGTGTGTGTATGTGTTACCTTCTTCTGTAGCTGTGGTATTACTTGCATTTTTATTTATATTTACATACAACTATGTAATAATATTTCACTTCATTGAGACATATTTGCCGATGTGAATATATTGAGAAACAATTTTTTTTAATTTGCTTGTTTTCTACTGCGGAATGAAAATGTTTTGTTTTTTGGAACATTATCTATTCATTGTTTAATTGTTAGGTTATAGCCGTTCTATAGTGTGTGGCAGGACATAGCGCTGCTTATGCTAACACCACCTCTCAGAGTAGCTACTGACTGATTTTATATTATTAATGAAGAAAACTTCTTATCCCTTCTTAATGTTTAAAAATTAACACAGTTAGGCTACATTATTTTAGAAAAAAATCAAATCAATTTAATAACCACCCTTTTTTGATTAAATTAGAAGTAGGGTTCCGCTAAAAAAATACGAAATCGTAGAAAGCAGGCCATGCCATGGGGTGAGGCTAGTCAACCTAAATAGTTCAATGACAACACACTCATACAACCATACAATTTATTATCACTTACATCAGACGTTACATTCTCACGGACATAATAATCGTGTATCTCCTTGATAAGATATGGCAACATGCTGTGTGGTAATTATTTTTTATTTTACTTCACTTTTTCTTATTCTCAATGATTCTAAATTCAAAATGTGTGATTACTACCTCATTTTTAATGCCTGTGAGTGATTGTAAAAGTTTTTATCGTTGAGATTGGACCTTTTTGTGATTATGTTTGTAATCTGTGGATTATCTGTGTCGTAGATATGTGTTGTTATTGTTGTATGTGTGTCATTTACATTCACTTCGGCATATTAAACATTTTATTACTCAACTGTAACAGCAATCTTTTTGAATTTCTAGTTATCGTAAAATGTTGTTTCTTGTGTGTATTTTCATCATACTCGTCTGAATTTATGTAATTTTCTTTATCTTTCTAATTTTTTATTTCTCTTTAATGCCAGTATTTGAGAATAATACTCATGCACATATATTATACTGCTTTTCTAAATCTAATTTGATTTTCCGTTTGATTCATTGAATCTAATTTTATGATCTTAACAAGGATAACGGGTTCTACTTTTTAGGGTTCCGTAGCCAAATGGCAAAAACGGAACCCTTATAGATTCGTCATGTCTGTCTGTCTGTCTGTCTGTCCGTCCGTATGTCACAGCCATTTTTTTCCGAAACTATAAGAACTATACTGTTGAAATTTGGTAAGTAGATGTATTCTGTGAACCGCTTTAAGATTTTGACACATAAATAGAAAAAAAGCAATAAATTTTGGGGGTCCCCATACTTAGAACTGAAACTCAAAAATTTTTTTTTCATCAAACCCATACGTGTGGGGTATCTATGGATAGGTCTTGAAAAATGATATTGAGGTTTCTAATATCATTTTTTTCTAAACTGAATAGTTTGCGCGAGAGGCACTTCCAAAGTGGTAAAATCTGTGTCCCCCCCCCCCCCCTGTAAATTCTAAAATAAGAGAATGATAAATCTAAAAAAAAATATATATGATGTAGATTATCATGCAAACTTTCATTGAAAATTGGTTTGAACGAGATCTAGTGGGTAGTTTTTAAGTAATCAGCAATTTTCCTCTACAAACAAACTTAATTATGCGGTCGGAAAAAAACAAGATAATTGGGACTTTATTGCGTATTTTTTCTTTCCAATGGTCGGAACCCTCGGTGCGCGAGTCCGACTCGCACTTGGCCGGTTTTTTTATTCTATAATCATATAGTGCAATGAAATAAAACCAGCTATGATAAAATAAATACACTTCTCATCAAAAAAATCGAAACACCTCGCAGTTTATGATTTGATAAGGATTATCAGAAAAATGTGTATATTTAGGAATAAATGTAAAATGTCATTTAATAGTGAGTAGTATGAGGTTTTTAAATCCTAATGTTATTGTTCTAAATTCAAATTAAGTCTTCATAGATTTCGTATTTTGTATAATGAGTAATTTTTACCCTGTATGGAATATGAAGGAAATGGGTAAAACAACACGCGTAAATGAAAAAAAAAATTAAGAAACGTTTATTTAATAACTTGTATTCCCTCCGCGAGCTCTTATTACTGCTTCCATACGGTTCTTCATCGATCGGATGAGAGTCACGATCACATGTTGTGGTATATTATCCCATTCCTCTTGGATTGCATTTTGCAGCTGGCTAAGTGTTTCTCGGGCTGGATCTCTTGCTCGAATTCGTCTCTTTAATTCATCCCATAGATGTTCAATGGGATTCATGTCCGGGCTTCTTGCTGGCCATACCATAATGGAGATACCGACTTCGGTAAGATAATCTCGTACGACGCCCGCGGTGTGAGCTCTAGCATTGTCGTGCATGAATATGAAGTCGTTGCCAATAAAATGTGCATAGGGCATCACATGAGGTTCAAGACACTGTTCGATGTACCGATGAGAGTTTAGTGCAGGCAGCCGTGGCCCAGACACAAAGGCAAGTTCTGTCTTACCGTCGGCGCTGATTCCTCCCCAAACCGTCCACGAACCGCCACCATAGCTGACCTTTTCTTCAATGCAGCATTGTGCAAAGCGTTCTCCATCTCTTCTGTAGACCTTGTTCCTTCCGTCGTTACCATACAGCATAATTTTACACTCATCAGAAAACAGTACTTTGCTCCACTGAAGGTATGACCAAGTTAGGTGCTCGCGTGCAAAGTTAAGGCGCGCTCTTCGATGGTCTGCAGTTAATTTCGGCCCATTCGCTGGCTTATGCGGTGCCAATCCGCGTTCCTTCAACCTTCTTCTTATTGTAGAGTCACTTACAGCTACTCTTCGTACAACGCGAAGCTGCTGCTGCAGTTGAAAAGCGTTAAGGCGTCGATTTCGTAAAGAAGTTGTTACAATAAATCGATCATCTCGCTCAGAAGTGACCCGATTCCTGCCAGATCCTGAACGGCGCGTGAACGAACCAGTCTCCCGATAGCGTTTGTAGACTCTATGAACAGATGATAAGCTTAGATGCAATCTTGCAGCCACAACACGCTGACTAAGTCCAGAATCCAGCAATGCCACCACTTGGGCGGCTTCTGCGGGCGAAGTATCCATATGTTTTAGAAAAAAAAGTTTTTTCAGACGTCCCAAAGTCACAGTAAATGAAATAAGAAACAAAAAGTTTAAAGACAAGCGCTAATTTTTAGTTTTTAAACGAGAAACGTACTCCAACCCTAAATACACATTTGTCTCAAAACAGTGATTAATTTCATTTATAGGATAAACAAATGAAATTCTAATTTCGAATTTTGATTTTTTTCTTCTTACTGTAATGACCAAACTGCCAGCTACACAATAATGTTTTTTTTTTCATGGAATTAATTCTCTTTTGTAAAAAATTAGGACAAAAACAATAAAAACGAAAGTGTTTCGATTTTTTTGATGAGAAGTGTATTAAAAGGATTTTTTTAAATACAAAACAAATCCTTAATTTAGACCTTGATAGCAGTTGTAGTTACAATGCCATGTCAGAGGCCATCCGGCCGATTTGGGAAAAGTCTGACACTAAGCCTTGTTAGGTTAGCAAACCTGCAGCCTACACAAGAAGAAAAACATTTGATTCTATACTCCATTTACAATAAGATTAGACATTTAAACGCACCCCATTTACTGTTCGTTCAAACGATTTTGAGCTCTATTGCTGAGGTAATAAAACAAAAAACAGATGCGGAATACTTAATAACCAATTTGGTATTGTAAACATTATTTTGCTTTCAACACCATCCTTATCTATACGGAATAGAACTCAAAATCGTTTGAACGACCGGTAAATGGGGTGCGTTTAAATGTCTAATCTTATTGTAAATGGAGTATAAGTTGTGTAGCTAGACAGCATTAAATTAATGCAATAGGTAACATTGAATGTTATTAAGGATTATTTGTATTTCTCAGAAATATTTATTTATTTATTTAACAATAAGCACACCAACTGCATAATTACACAGAGCCTTAAATACTAATATAAAATTATCAACATATATCATGAAAGTAATTACACAAATCACAGGTATGCATGACATTGACATAATTTCGCTTTTTGAGACTACAAAATGTACATCACATTAATGTAACTCAGACAATTATTTTATTTAACTAACAAATAGTCATAAATAATATACTATACTATATATTTTTTTTACAATATATTAAATTAAACAAATCCATTAATCTGTGAGGTCACGCTGAGATTGTTAGTATATTTTGACTGAGGTTGTTAACTTCTGTATATCTTTTAAATAAAAAATATTGTTTTTCCTCTAATTAAATAGTTTTCTTCAAAGACAGCTAGCGATTTCAAGACAATGATTTATTTCAATGCAAAGTCATCCATGCAATGAAAGATTAAATGTGTAATAACCAAGGTTCTTCTCATTCCAGATACCACATCGGGAAGCCTGAATCTTCTAACACCATCCTCAACAACCAGTCGGATCAGAGACTTCACATCCCGGCTCCAGGAACGGGCAGGGTCCAACCTACAGCCTAACTACCTGGCCAGCCCCACACCCGTCGCAACCCCCGTCCGTACCCCCGAAGACACCACACCAACCCCAAGAAAATCTGAGAATCTCCTCAAACCACCTCCCAAAGTTTATGTCGACGCCTCCAGCCACAGATCGAGGGGACACCATAAAAAGAGGGACGATCTACCCCATAAAAAGCCGAGCTATCTTAATCTAGCTTGCTCCGTAAATGGATACACGAATCTTACCACATATGATTCAAAGTTAAGGCAGGATATCAACAAAAGTCGGGAGGCATCCCCCATAAGGCCTATAACACACACTTATCAATACAGAAGCGAAAATAACTCGTTACTCGTCCCAGTTCCAGTTAGTGCGAATAAACTGCTGGTCCCGACATTTGGGCCCCATGATACGCGCGCTGATTTGACACAGAAAGCGCCTACTAAGGCGCACACCGATCCTTACCTAGCCACGTCACCTTTTAATGTCTACATGGCGGCCGAAAATAAGCAGTTAAAGAACGATTTTCTAGGCAATATGACGACTACCAGCCGTCCTTACATATCAAGCGAAAGCAAGAACTTCGCTACATCAATGCTTCATAAAACCGATGAAGTGGACAATTCTAAAGAGATCACCTTCAAGTCCAGTTATTCGGAGACGAATTTCAGAAAGACTGTGACTTCTAACGGTAAGGAGACTAGGTTCAGCTCTGAGTCGTACACCATTTCTTCAAATGGGGTGTCCAAACGAGTTGAGATCACGAAGGAGAATGGGGAACAGCTAACGAGTCCTATGAAGAGCTTCATTCAACAACGGGTCGAAAGGCTTTACGGGCCTGGCGCTCTAGCTCAAGGTTTCTTCAACCAGAAGCGTCACAAACTCAAAAGCTCCAGCGAAGACGATGACCCGAAGGTTTTGACCGAAAAGTCTTTAAACACTCCTGAAAGAGTGCCTAGAAAAGTTGAGGAGATTGATAAAGAGGTGTGCACCAGTCCTAATGGAGAGATGGATTCCAGCGTGTCTCTACCAGTTCTAAGGCATTTGAGGCCAGAGTTCCGAGCTCAGCTGCCTATCATATCGCCAAAGAAGTGTGTGAAAAGTGATCTGTCTCCACAAAAGATTGATGAAGACATTCCTAAAATGGAAAAGACTGAAAAGGATGACGATAAATGTGCAGTGTCGGTAACGAATGGTATTTCTGTGATAAAACTCGATGGTGATGTCGGTGATGAGCCGGTGATATGTAGTGTTAATGGTGATTCGAATGGTGTTAAGGAGGTGGTGAAGGATGCGCATTATTTTTTGAATTTGGAGAAGAAGGAGACTGAGAGGTTACTGGCTCTCGCTGCTACTGCTGAAAAGGAGCTGGAAGACCTACAGGTGAGTTTTCTGCATCTACATAAGAATTATAATATTGTGGTAATGCATGGTCACTTGGTTTCAAAACCTGCCAAGTATCAATGTAACTTTTGAAAAAGTTTGCTTCCTTATCTTGGACACTACTCACCAACATCGTGAGGAAACCTGAACAAATTATAACTCGGGAATCACCAATCCGCCTTGAGTGATTATGGTTATCACTGCTAGTTCTTTCTCTGTATGAGAAGAGGTCTTTGCCTAGCAGTAGACAGTAAAGATTTTGCAAGCCCGGTTAAGCAGTCAACAACCTTCTAGGGTGACCTGCGAGATGCCATACAAAAAAAAAGTAAAGCGTTAGCAGGTGGTTGCTCATGACATGATTTGTTTGCGATGTATAACATGCCGCTTTTGTAGAACATATTACATACTTACTTTAGAATTAGGATTAGTAATAATCCTAATTCTAAAGTCAAAAGTCAAAATTTTTATTTCAAATAGGCCTTTGCAGGCTCTTATGAAAAGTCACACTAGTTGCACGGTTCCAAAGAGTAGGTCCTATGGAGAAGAACTGGCAAGAAACTCCATGGATACTCTTTTCAAAAAAGTAATGGTGTTCACAATAACTCGGTTACATAATATAAACTAAGAAAATTATATAATACACAGTATGCTACTCAGTTATACAAACCAAAAACTGAAGAAATAAAAAAAAAAGACAAATTCTCTCGTCAAATATACATGAGCTATGCTCAAAAAGAAAATTATGACATTGATTTCTAACCTCGAATTGACCAAAATATCTAAATACCTGATGTCTAAACAGAGATCTCCTCCTCTGTAATTGTTTCGCAGACCTTGTCCGTTTAAGGCGGATCTAATTGTTATAGTTTTGTTTCTATAATCAAATTCGGTCTACAAAACTGGTTTGTGGTTTAGTAGGGTTGTCTAACATAAAGGTATTTTTTTATTGTTTTTTTTGTAAGTTTTGGTTTTCCTCGCGTCCTTAGGCAACCACCAAGTAGATGAAAATGTCATTCACCAGTTTTCGAATTTCATAGCAATATGTCCATTTTTTTATTTATTTTTATTTAATTCGGGGAACATCGCCTATTATATTATACAAAAATAAAATACAATAAATTTATAGCTACCTTAAAAATACTACCCATACCTGCAATAAACAGGGATAAAACATGACAGATAAATAACATGGATGATATTTTAAAACTTCCCTCTGTTATCATTGGTCACACATGTAAACATTATTAAGTTCATTATGGAAGGATATAAGTTGTCTAAATTGCAAATGTTGTTATTTTTGAAACTTCCTCTGAATAGGATTTACTCTTGATGCTGTAGGTGTGTACAAGATACGACAAATTAAGCATTTATTATATTAGCTAGAAATGTAAAATAATTAAATTTTGAAATTATTATTTTCACCGTGTTGTCATAAACACAAACTGTTTCAAAACTGCCAACCCTAGCATGCAATTTTGAATATACCAATAGACGAGTTTGCAACCGAACCTAGCCATTATATAATTTTTTATGACCCATGTCTGAGATTTTTACTAGTCTCTGCCTTTGATAATGGCCAGCGCTTTTTAAATTTCACGAGCTCGTCAAAAATTTGTCCCAATAATAATATCAAAAAAATACCATTTGACATTGATCACAAAAACTCAATGATAAAATAACACAAAATGGCCTTAAACCATAACAAATTAGTAAATAGCTAATTTTAATATTCAAATATTATGTTCCTAGTTTCAATGTTAAGTATATGTTCACAATATTAATACAGCTGTGTCCATTCCACTGGCTGCTTCTTTTGTCTTTTAAAGACAGTCTGAAGTCAGAATATAACATTGTTGCTTATCAGAATTGGTAATTACATGACTTCTGCTACTCTTTCACACAAAAGCTACTGAATGGATTGGGATGAAATTTGCTACACGCATAGTTTATAACTTGGATTAACACATAGGATATAAATCAAAAGTCATGTATTCAAATTAGGCTGAAAATCAGCACTTTTTGAACGTCAAATTTACAAGAGACAGCCCCCAAAACGCCCGCCCTTCACCACTTCCTATGTGTTTTTGCTGGGAAGAAGAAGTAGAGCATCAAACTCCCAGCATCACATATCTGTCTGTAAGGTTTGAAGAACCGTCGTTTATACAATACAAGCTTTCCGCCAGCGGCTTCGCCCGCGTGGGCTATATGAATTCAAATTAAAGATGAACCGCTCGACTGATTTTGTGCAAACTTCACATAAACAATCTACTAAATAGTCCGAACAAAGCCTAAACATTTGGTTTGGATAGGTGAGCCCGTTCTTGAGTTATAAAATTACAACGAAAAGTGGCATTGATTTTTAAATATATTGATTAATACAAAAATATTTTCTATCCGGATACGCGAAGTAGGTTCCTTCGGATGTGGGTGAACGGCTATAAAGATTTTCGCGAAATGTTTTCAGAATCGAGAGGACGTCAGTGAGGAGATCCTCGGCTTCCTCCGCGCCGCTTCCGGCAAGGCGAGGCTGTTGGCAACCCAGAAGATGCAGCAGTTTGAAGGTAAAAAAAAATGGCCGACTATATGTGAAACAATTCTCTAAAGGCATTTTTGAAACAGCCACTGTCTGATGAGCAGTGATCGGAGTAGGTTGATTGATTTTACGTACTTGCATCATGAATAGTCATAGAAATCATAACATGGATAACCCTTTTTTCCGTGATTTCATTTTGGTACTTACGGGATTGAATCAAATATTGTCAATGTAAAGATTTATAAACGAAACATTTGAAATTTATAGAAAGCGAACTATTATTTGTAGAATCCCACTTTACGTTTGCTACGTTTTTACTCAAGTTTAGCCATGAAATAGTTTTTTTTTATTATAGAAGACCGATCACATGTTCTATTAAAAAGACAGCAAAAGATTAAACGAAATTAAACATTTCTTATTGATATATATATATATTCTACATCCTACACATAACAATTTTTGAAATTCCTAAAAAATCTTAATTATTACGAAATCCCGGGCTCCCGGAGGCATATCCATATTAATATATACGTGCCGGTTCATTGACAATCAAGCTACCTACTCCGATCTCTGCTGATGAGTGTAAGGAACTTTATTTGTTTATGGAAACATGTCTGAGAGAAAGAAATGAAAGGAGAGGAGCAGAGGTGTAGATGCATGTGATTGTGTAGATGTAATGTGTGATTGTGTGTGTCAAAGATATGAAAGGACCCATGAGGCTGGCATAGTCACCTTGAGTGTATTAGAGCCTCTAAAACATAGATTAAAAAAAAATCTAAAGGCATAACCTAGCGTCATTCGACTTGACGTCACGGCATATGAATCAGTCTCACCCCGTTTAATTTTTTTTTCCATGGGAAATCATCAAACGACCCCTCCCGCAGTGGGTGGGGCGGGAGGGAGTGTCAGACTTACTGACTAAAACCCATCCATATTCCTTCCTCAGCCCTTTGTATTCCGTAATAGCTACATATTTTTTTTCGTGCAACCGGCTGTTACTTTCTTATGTATAACTAGCTGTTTCCCGCGGTTTCACCCGCATCCCGAGGGAACTACTTAGCGCACCCGGGTAAAAAGTATGTATACTAACGTATACTGTGTTGTTCCTCAGGGTCTATTCTATCTCTGTACCAAATTTCATTTATATCGGTCCAGTAGTTTTGGCGTGAAAGCGTAACAGACAGACAGACAGAGTTACTTTCGCATTTATAATATTAGTAAGGATAATTAGTATAGATGTTTTTTTTTTCATAATTTCCAGGTCTATGCTACAACAATATCAATGAGAGGTTAGACGAGCCTTTCCCCACTACGGTGGAAGACCTGCAAGGATTCTGGGATATGGTGTGTCTCCAGGTCGCCAACGTGGACGCCATCTACCAACAAATAGCTGAACTGAAGGCCAATAACTGGCAGGAGGTGAGCTTGAGTAGTTTATGTCGTAAGGCTAAAGAAATTGGAGAGAGAGAGAGACAGGGCTGGGCAAAATACATGCTTTGCTTTAATTAAAATACAAATTACAAAATACTGTATCACAGGTAATTAAAATACGAAATACAAAATATTTTTAAGGTATTTGAAATATCAAATACAAAATATTTTTAAGGTATTTGAAATATCAAATACAAAATACAAATTACAAAATAAAAAATAAGTAAATCTAGACCAGCACGGGATTTAAAGTAGAGGAAAACAAGATTAATTAATCACTAAACCAGAGTTTCCTTTCATGAACACTAGATTTTTAAATGACAAACAGCCTCTCGTTGGAGAGTGAATAAAACCTGCTAAAGAAAATCTGCTAAATGTATTTTAATGTTAAAATGTATTTTGGAGCCTCAAGTATTTGAAATACAAATTACAAAATACCTCGGCGTCAAGTATTTGAAATACGAATTACAAATTACATTTTAAGGAAGTAATTGAAATACAAATACTAAATACGTATTTGTATTTCAAATACGTATTTTAATTACAAGTAATTCAAATACTGCCCAACCCTGGAGAGAGAGTATTCATCATCATCAGCCTATATATTGTCCCACTGCTGGGCACAGGCCTCTTCTCATACAGAGAAGGCAAGAGCATTGACCACCACGCTTGCTCAAGGCGGATTGGCGATTTCAGACTTTTTAAGTCCAGGTTTCCTCACGATGTTTTCCTTCACCGTTAGTCAGGGGTGTTGTACATTTAAAACTACATATGACTTTAGAAAAGTCACATTGGTACTCGCCAGGATTTGAACCCTAAACTCGAAACTCGTACACAAGATGCAAGTGTACTGCCCACTAGGCCACTACAAATTTATCGAGCATATTATTGTTAAAAAAAAATATATAATATAATTACAGGACTATTTCGTAATAAACCTCTTTTGAAAAAACTTCTAAATCCATTTATAATGCTTGAACATAAAAAAAAAACAAATTTCATCTAAATCGGTTCAGCCGATTCAAACAAACAAACTTTCGTATTTATAATATTAGTAACAATTATTATTTTTTATGACGTTTTTCTCCTACAAATCCTAAAAAAAAACATTCTAATAATTTCAGATAGCGGTACCCGTGAAGCCCCTGCCGTCCACCCCGGTGGCGTCACCCCCCCGTCGGTCGCGAGCCACCCCCGTCATCAAAAACGAGAAGGCCCGACTCGCCGCGGAGAAACGAGAGGCTGATAGGAAGGCCATGTTGGAACACCGGAGGTAAGGATTCAAACTTCATAAAAAATAACAGCTGTGTCAGACAGACCAAGTCACCATGAGGACTACGCTATAATATAATAGCATATATAGTATATAGCTCATCGAGGAGCTCGTGGCTAAATAACAGCCGCACGGTTCGACCGATCAAAGGTTAAGCTGCGCTTGGCGCGGTCGGTCCGTGGATGGGTGACCATCTATGTCATAGCGAGACTCCTTCGTGCCTCGGAAAGCACGTTAAGCTGTTGGTCACGGTTGTCATTTGTAGATCTTTGACAGTCGTTACAGGTAGTCAAGCCAGAAAGTCTGACAACCAGTCTTACCAAGGGGTATCGTGTTACCCGGTAACTGGGTTGTGGATGTCAGATAGGCAGTCGCTCCATGTAAAACACTGGTACTCAGCTGCATCCGGTTAGACTGGAAGCCGACCCCAAAATAGTTGGGAAAAGGCTAGGCTGATGATCACCATACATCGTTATGGACACGTTCACACTGTACTGTATTCTATATATTATTGGCTATGTATGGTGCGCGATATTGTTGTGCTATGAGCCATATGCTATATATTATAGCGTAGTCTGAAACTAGCTTGAGGGATTGTTCGAAAGAGATACCGCTCCCCCGGAACACAAAGGGCGTAGGAAGGAATAAGGATGGGTTTTAGTCAGTAAGAGTCTGACCCTTCCTCATCAAATCACTTAATGTATTCCCAATTAAAAACTTAGTATAAGGGTTCCGGTTTTACTCTGGGCATGGAACCCTAAAAAGGCCCGGATAGTAAGTAGCCTAAATACCCGTCTCCAAGTTCCCCCATCTATCTGAAACGTTTTGACGGTAAATTAAGCATTTTACCGTCAAAACGTAACAAACAAACTCTTTCGCATACCCAGATAAAAAGCAGCCTAAATCCGTATTATTCAATAAGATGAAATTATATTATATTATGCCTACTTAATTTCAGAGTCCTATCTTTAAATGATAATAATATATTAATGTTTCCAGACGCGTGGCCCGCGAGCGACAGCTGGCCCAGCGAGCTGCCGCGCCAGGCACCAGTCGAGAGGTGCACAAGGATATGGGCATTGAAGGCAGTCAGGTACAGGCTGACACATCATCTCTTTATCATCACCAGCCTATATATTGCCCCACTGCTGGGCACAGGCCTCTTCTCATACAGAGAAGGCATGAGCATTGATCACCACGCTTGCTCAAAGTTGATTGGAGATTTCAGACTTTTTGTCTAGGTTTCCTCACAATGTCACCGTTGGTCAGTGGTGTCTGCACTTAGAAAGTACATATATGACTTTAGAAAAGTCACATTGGTAGTTGCCAGGTTTCGAGCCCACACACTTGTATACGAGATACAGGTGCTTTAGCCACTATCATCTGCCTAGCCTTTTCCCAACTATGTTGGGGTCGGCTTCCAGTCTAAACCGGATGCAGCTGAGTACCAGTGTTTTACATGGAGCGACTGCCTATCTGACCTCCACAACCCAGTTACCGGGTAACACGGTACCCCTTGGTAAGACTGGTTGTCAGACTTTCTGGCTTCTGACTACCCGTAACGACTGTCAAAGATGTACAAATGACAACCGGGACCAACAGCTTAACGTGCTTTCCGAGGCACGGAGGAGTCTCGCTATGACATAGATGGTCACCCATCCACGGACCGACCGCGCCAAGCGCAGCTTAACCTTTGATCGGTCGAACCGTGCGGCTGTTGCTTAGCCACTAGACTTTCATTATCGAATACTGCATGTTTGTACACGCTTCACGCAAAAACTACTGAACAATTTTGGATAAAATTTGGTACACACATAGTTTGTAATCTGGATCAACACATACGATACTTTTCATCCAGATACTTGAAGAAGATCCCTCAGAATGAAGGTGAAACATCTCGTAATTATATGTTTTTTTTTATCTAATTACAGGAGGTAGAAATCTTCGTAGGCAAGACAGCGAAACCGTCAAAAGTGGCTCCTAAAGGCGACTGTATGAGCTGCGAGCGCTCCGAGGACTCGATCGTCGAAGAGAGCTGATTATACTACCCTTAGATTATAAAACTGCTGAAAATATCTACTAAATTGTATGTATGCTTCTGACTATATACCCTTGAGAACACGAGTGAACATTCGCTGAAGTTTATCATTAATTATTGGGTTTTACGAAAAATGTTAACAAAATCCTTCCTTCCACTTGACACCACCAAAACGACACCACCGGTGGTGTCGTATGGAATCTCTAGTCCATATGACACCACCCTAGTGATATCCAGAAACGCGTGTTTTTGACAAACAGCTCCCAATTCATTATTTTAAATATGCAAATTGCAATGAACAATGTCATGATGACCATTTGAGTGACAGATAAATATAAATATAAGCAATGAAACAGCTTAACTTAATTGGAGTTTTCATATCAACAACTTTGTATGTAACCTCACTAATAGTCGGTGGTGTCATATGGACTAGAGATTCCATACGACACCACCGGTGGTGTCGTTTTGGTGGTGTCAAGTGGAAGGAAGGAACAAAATCATGACCTATTTTTTTTGTAATTTTCCCACATAGATAAATAAAATGGCATTAAATTATGAATGATGATGTTTAGAGCATGAAATTGACATGAATGCGCCATCCTCACGCCATTTTGTTAATTTCTGTGACAGAATTAGAACAAAATAGGTCTTTGGTCGACTTTGTTTACATTTTTCGTAAAATCTATCGATACAGACGATAGCTTGGCACGTGGCGTCGCTCGCGTGATAGAATTTCATTCGTTACTATTTTTGTCCCATTAATATTTTTTCCCGATAAATGAAATTGAGGCTAAATGTATATTTAAACACATTTCTGTCTCTTTCCAACTGTGTCAAGTTGACAGAGACATAACGATGTTTTTAAATAAATTTAGCGTTAATTTAATTTAATGAGGAATATTAACAATTGGGCCGTCTTAATGATCATCTGTTAGCATTGTACAAATTATCGTAAAAATACAGTTTAGTAGATAATTTTTAAGTAAAGTCCTATAAAAAAATGAGTTTTGTATGAAAATGTATGTAATTATAAAAAAAATAATGAAATTATGATACTCACGTGTAGGAATATGGAATCGTATTAACTTTTTTTATCCACAATAAATTATTGTTTTAATTAATTTCCATTTTTTTTTATTTTCACGTTTTTTTATTTTTGTAGTTTACAATCTTAATTGGTATTTTTGTTGAAATGACTACGGTTTTTTATACTTTTGCTATGGATTTTTTAATTGAAGCAAATATATGATATAATGTCATGTTTTTTTTTAAATATTTGTAAACATATCGATTAAAATTGTAAATTATAAAAGAGATCATTTTAAAAATATTCATTCATTACTTTGGATTTTATATGGCAGCGACAA
Source organism: Pyrrhia umbra (assembly GCA_963891755.1). Classification (NCBI taxonomy): domain Eukaryota; kingdom Metazoa; phylum Arthropoda; class Insecta; order Lepidoptera; family Noctuidae; genus Pyrrhia; species Pyrrhia umbra. The sequence continues at coordinate 2,785,078 of OY982944.1, forward strand.
ACGTAAAAAAATAGTTAAAAAAACGTTTTTTTTTTCGTTAGTCGCTGTCTTGTAAAAAAACGAAAAATATAAAATACGATTTTGCACATTCCTCTTAAAATTAATAATTATTTATTTTTAATCATGTTTGTACAACATATTTTCGCATTTTTCGCTATATATATTGTAAATATTGTATGCGCCTAAAATTAATGTAATGTACTGTTGAACAGGTATCAAGTATCTAAATTATGCCTCTATTGTGAAGGGAAAGTATCAAGATTTTATTTTATAACTAGCCTGCGGTCTCACTCAAATTCTGAAGAAAATACTTTACGCATCTGAAAAAAACACCTATATCCTTCTCCAGGTGTCAATCTCAATCAGTTAAGACGTTTTACCGTGAAAACATGACAAAAATTCACATTCGCATTTATACTTTTACGGATATTAATGTCAGGGAAATTTGAAAAAAAAAACATCAGAGAAAGTCGGGATTTTTTAGCTTTTGCAAGTGAACACCCTGGCATAAGAAGTAGTCGCCGGCACCTAACTTAGCAAGTCGTTAGTAGTGACTTGGTGACCATCTATCTATATCATAGCGAGACTCCTCCGTGCCTCGGAAAGCACCTTGCACCACCAACTGTTGGTCCCGGTTGTCATTTGTAGATCTTTGACAGTCGTTACGGGTAGTCAGAAGCCAGAAAGTCTGACAACAGAGTTACCGGTTAACACGGTACCCCTTGGTAAGACTTACCAAGGGGTACCGTGTTAACCGGTAACTGGGTTGTGAAGGTCAGATAGGCAGCCGCTCTATATAAAACACTGGTACTCAGCTGCATCCGGTTTAGACTGGAAGCCGACCCTAACATAGCTGGGAAAAGGCTACGCAGATGATGATGATCATCCATTATTGTGACACATCTTGAATGACAGTTCGTCCGTTTCACGTATAAGTAACCTGATATTTTTTGGTGCAACTGGGTGTTAGCTAAGTCCTCTACGCCAAAAACGTATCAAGTTACATGTCAACTGTAGCAGGTGTGTACAATCTTGATACTTTTCCTTTATAACAAAACATTTTACCGAATTATGAAATAAATAATATAGAAACTTTACTAAGCTGTTGGCATTTTTCTTCACTTTTTTATTGGGTAGTTATTTTTAATTGATACTTATTAATATGTTTAGAAAGCAATATTTTTTGTACTATCAAAATACTCCCGATTGAAAGTACTTCCTTCGAATACAGAAGCTTCTCAAAACGAGCAATGACGGGCAGTTCATAATTTAACGGATGGAAAGGTGGACAGATTACACAACTGTGACGAGTTCGTTCACAATTTTGGGGTATCATATTGAGAGATTACAAACTATCGAAAATAATAACGTTATATTGTAACTGTATAAAGTTCACAATTTATCGACGGTTTACAATCTGACGAGACAGGCGACGGTGTTCACAATTTACGATATTGGTGACTTATATATTGCTTAAACAATATTAATAAGGTTAATTAAAAGTCACTATAAATAAATTAGTTCGTTTCAAACGCCTAACTAAATGCTATCTTGAAATACAACTTTAATAACTAAATATGTATCGAAATAAAATAATACATGTTAAACAAAAATATCTATTACTGCTCAATAATTTATAATGTTTGATACTTTTCCCATCTAAAATAATAACAAAAAAAAAACATAATAAATAAATAAAATATTTATGTCCGTTTGGATTGAGGAGCCATTTTTTATTTTTCCACGAAACTTTGCCCAGATTTAGTAGGTCCTGAGAAAATTTTGTAGGCCAAATCCTGGAATTTGTAGTAAAATATAAAAAAAGTTATATCAATTTAAAGGTGGCTCCTCAATCTAAACATTTGAACTGAGGAGCCACCTCGTAACTCCGAAAGTATTGAAGGTACATTTATGATTTTTTTGTATCATTTAGTAGTAATTTAGTAGAGTGCCTACAAAAAAAATGGATTTTGTAGTGCTAATATAAAAAAAGATACAATACTTTTATTGTGGCTCCTCAATCCATACATAAGACCTATAATTTTACACGAAACTAATCGACGGATTTATACAAAAATTTAGTATCATTTAGTAGTAGTTGAGTTTGAATTTGTATTAAAATAACAAAACAGTAGGACTGACAGTTTTAAAGCATTTAAGAATTTTAACTGGCTCCTCAATCCAAACGCTTCGCAAATAAATAATTGACTGTAGCTACCTGAGGTCACATCGGAATCGGATAAAAACTACGCCAATATTTAGTAGAAATTTCTACTAAATATTGGCGTACAAATCAACACTGTACATATTCGGTATCCGAAAATCCAAGCTTTTTTCACTTTTCCTTATGAACTCGCTATTAAGGGTGACCATGCTATGTGTAAACGAAAGTAGGACAACTTGTTTTAGAAATTTGATTCATTTTATTCTATGCAAACAAATAGGTACTTGATTAAAAATAACCGAATGGCAAATTTTAAATGGGCTGTTTTATAATAAAAAGGTACAAAGGTATAAAAAAAAGGTACAATATTTATTAAGAAAATTGTAAACATTAAAATATCTCGCAGCAATGCCGTCAAAGACAGACAGAGCATGAAGTGCTTGCTGCTAGTCAAATTAACAACAAACAATCACAGAAACTACCTATATGGACCTTTTGCGCCGAGAATTAAGTCCATTCTTATTAGTTACTATCATATTATTTTGCTTCATAACAAATCTTGTGGCTGTGTGTGTAATTAAGACTGTGTACACAATAATAAAAATTATATCATTTTAACGCTACAAACGTTACACTTTTACTGTTCATCTTTTTCAGATTTGAATTATAAAACAAAATAATGCAATATTTAATCGCTATTTGTCGTCAGTAGTCTTGGAACAGTGCTCATTTTAGGGAACAAACATCATAAAACGGAAAGTGAATGAGTCGTTATTAATTTACTAACTTAATATATCTATGTTCATTTATTTAACAAATTCATTAATAGTGTACTTATTTAAAATTTGAATTTGGTGTTCGAAATCTGCCGCGTCTGTTTTGCCGCCAAAAAAAAATAAACAGCATTAGTTGTTTTTTTTTATTGTAAATGTAATCTGTTTGAAATTTTGATCGACTCGATTCATCAAATAAAAAATTGATTTTTTTTATCATTATATCAATCAATATAAGTATTTAAAAATCAATGCCACTTTTCGTTGTAATTTTATAACTTAAGAACGGGCTCACTTATCCAAACCAAATGTTTAGGCTTTGTTCAGACTATTTAGTAGATGGTTTATGTGAAATTTACACAAAATCGGTCGACCGGTTAATCTTTAATTTGAATTCAAATAGCCCACGCGGGCGAAGCCGCTGGCGGAAAGCTAGTATTTTATAGTTAGTTCCTTGATGAATTTAAATATTTGTTTATTACAATAGATTGAAAAGCTATATCTTTTAAAATTGTAGATTCTAAATATTGGTGATTATCAAAGGCCAAGATAAACAATGTTTTTACCTAATTCAAAGAGATGGTGGCGTTTCTTCAATCTGTTTTAAGGTCGACGGCGAAGTTTTATCAATCTGTTTTTAAAATCGAAATTAAATTAATCAAATTATTTCGTTTTGTGAGTTACGTGACTTCATAAAGTATTTTTTTTTGTCTCAAGTACCGAATTATTTTGTGTTTTATTTTATTAATATCTTTTTATTAAAAAAACTTGCTAAAATGAATCAGAGCTTTCATATAATTTTATACAGTTTCAACTTATTCAGGTATTCGATTATCGATAAGGCATTAGGCTGAATGCATGATTCTTATAAAAAGAAAAAAAATGGTCAGCACTAAGCAGTTTCATTATTTTCTTTTTTTTTGTATAGCATCATTTGAATTGTATAACTTTCTCAGAGATAACCTGTATTGTAAAAATACTATTGTAAACATTTCCTTTTGAATAGTGTCTATGGAGTTTCTTGCCGGTTCTTCTCCATAAGACCCACTCCTTGGAACCGTGCAACTAGCTTGACGTTTCATAAGTGCCTGCAAAGACCTATTTGAAATAAAAACATTCGTGTTTTGAGTTTTTTGAGTTTAGTGACGGCGGCACTAATCAGGTGTAATCTTATTGTTGTTAATTTGACTAGCAGCAAGCACTTCATGCTCTGTCTGTCTTTGACGGCATTGCTACCGGTAGTGTCGGGTATCGAGTCGCTTGCTTCCCTCATAAAGAGATGCATGGGATTATTTTATTTTCTCACAATGGTACTGAAAATAAATCTGTAACACACGGCACTAAAGCCCATTATATTAATTATTAGGCACCCCTTAATGAGTTTCCGGTGATTTCAATGTTCCGGCCCTAAAGGGGCCCACTGCCAACATACGGTGTTACTTGGTTATTACCGATTTGTATAAAATTATTTAATTAAAGAATATTTTATAATGAGTATTTACTAATTGTATTATTAATGAGCAAGAAGGATGATGATGACGATATATGCGAGATATTTTAATGTTTACAATTTTCTTAATAAATTTTGTACCTTTTTTTTAAACCTTTGTACCTTTTTATTATAAAACAACCCATTTAAAATTTGCCATTCAGTTATTTTTAATCAAGTACCTATTTGTTTGCATAGAATAAATTGAATCAAATTTCTAAAACAAGTTGTCCTACTTTCGTTTACACATAGCATGGTCACCCTTAATAGCGAGTTCATAAGGAAAAGTGAAAAAAGCTTGGATTTTCGGATACCGAATATGTACAGTGTTGATTTGTACGCCAATATTTAGTAGAAATTTCTACTAAATATTGGCGTAGTTTTTATCCGATTCCGATGTGACCTCAGGTAGCTACAGTCAATTATTTATTTGCGAAGCGTTTGGATTGAGGAGCCAGTTAAAATTCTTAAATGCTTTAAAACTGTCAGTCCTACTGTTTTGTTATTTTAATACAAATTCAAACTCAACTACTACTAAATGATACTAAATTTTTGTATAAATCCGTCGATTAGTTTCGTGTAAAATTATAGGTCTTATGTATGGATTGAGGAGCCACAATAAAAGTATTGTATCTTTTTTTATATTAGCACTACAAAATCCATTTTTTTTGTAGGCACTCTACTAAATTACTACTAAATGATACAAAAAAATCATAAATGTACCTTCAATACTTTCGGAGTTACGAGGTGGCTCCTCAGTTCAAATGTTTAGATTGAGGAGCCACCTTTAAATTGATATAACTTTTTTTATATTTTACTACAAATTCCAGGATTTGGCCTACAAAATTTTCTCAGGACCTACTAAATCTGGGCAAAGTTTCGTGGAAAAATAAAAAATGGCTCCTCAATCCAAACGGACATAAATATTTCGACACTGTCGTAGAACAAAGTCGGATCTACAAAATAGCTACTTTACAGGAGAGCACTTTAAAGTTTTGAGTTCACAATTATCGGCATAATTCGTTATTTGAAATACAACTTTGTTCGTTTTAATATCTCGGAAAGTACCAGATATATAATTTTTTTCTTGCTTATATCGATAGATTATGTTTAGTTGAAGCTGATTTTGAAAAAACAATTTTATTGTATTATCACATCTGACTTTGTTCTATGACAGTGTCGATTTGGGTGTGATAAGTTTAGGTTAAATATTTGAAAAAATAACCTAAATTAAATTATCGAAATCCTCCTATTATTCCGAAAGATAAATTGCATAAAATACGATACAGTAATATCTATAACATAGAGGAGTTTCTGACTCTACTTTTCAGAAATGAGTTGCTTAACTCAGGTGTCAGCTACAATAAAATTGTGTTCAAATATGTTGCTAGAAAGAGACGCCGTATAAAAATTTCTGCATAACAAAATTCGTGACGTGCGAAAAGGACAAAATTCCCTCGGAAATATACAAAGGAAAATCCGGCCAAGTGCGTGTCCTCACGCGCTGTAGGGTTCCGTAGTAGGTCTTAGTTAGTCATAGTCATGTGCTACGTCTGTGAATTTTTTCTCACTTCTAGAGACAGCCATTCAAAGGTTAGTGGGGGAAGCTCGTATCGAACAAAATTTTGCAATTAAAAGCTAGATATTTCGCAAATAGCTCATTTAACCAAAAATGGTCTTTGCACACCCATAATATTTTTGAAAGACCTATCTTACCATACCCCACACGAAGAGGGATACGCGAGAAAAAAAAATCCCCACTTTCAAGTGTTTCGGTTTTTTTTATAATTTAATTTTACCACTTTGTCGGCGTGATCGGTATACATATTTATACTAAATTTCAGCTTTCTAGTACCAAGAACCTCTGAGCTATGCCGCGGAGAGACAGACGGACATGGTGAAACTATAAGGGTTCCTTGTCGACTACGGAACCCTAAAAAGCGAACGTTTAGGGGTTTTATTCTGTTATTTCTACGACTGATAACAATTCCATGCGCTCGATTTTGGAAAAATAACATTAATTTGTATACTAAGTCAACTTGTTTGCTATTGGTTGTGTTTTAAAGGCAATTAAAAGTTGCTTATTGCGCGGGTTTTTGTCAACCAAGCAGAATACGTTTGTTTTATCTATTTGTAGAGCAAACTTTTTTTATTAATAACTTTTTGACAGATGACATGAAATTTGGCGGGAACATTTTTTTAAAGAAAATGAATGGTGAATTATTTTGTAATGAATATATGGAAATGCACTGAGTGGGAAAACTATAAGTAATGTTAAATAGTATGTTTTGTTATGTTATGTATGTTAGTGTGGATCAATTTGTTATTTGTGAATTTTAAGATAGTTTAGTTAACACATGGAGGTAGTTTGCGAGAGATAGGATTTAATTTTAAGCAAGTGAATAATGATAAATATCTCCATCTGTTATTATTGAGGCCATTTAATATCATCTTAGGTTAAATTATTCAGGCCTAATGCTGGACAGTTAGAAGCTTATCAATTAAAATGTCACTCGCACACTAACTTTAAATTTTATGCATATTATTAGATAAGATACATAATTGAATTATTAATTTGTACAAAATCTACGGTTTTATAGTCGGTTAAGTATTTTTTTACATGGCAACACGCATTTATAGTATTGCAATATTAAATTTATAATGATCATGTTTTTTATAAATAAAAAAACAATTTTAGTATTGGTTTTGTTGCCATGTTTAATATCATAATCTAGCCTGCGTTTACGAACTTTATTGAACGGAAAATTAATTTATTTTAACATTAAAACTGATCAAAACATGAAATAAAATTCAACGTAAACAGAACACTATTTATAAGCGAATTTACTAAATCTTAAGTCACTATATTTATTGCACATAACAGAAAATTATATATTTTTCACTGTAGCTTTTGAATATTTTTATACTGCACTGTAAAATTCTATATTCGAGAGCAAAGCAAAACAACGTCTGACAGGTATGATTTGTTGGGTCTAAACTTCGGTAGATACTGTTTTTACTTCAGGTAATTTATACTTATCCAGTCATTGAAGACATAAGGCCTCAAGGAAAATTCAATTTTGGTCGATATTTGCAGAATCCGCGTCACTTTAACCTCCATATTGGGAAAATAGTACTTTTAACCAGATTTTTGAAAACATCTCAAACCCCAATGAGGCTAGTCCTGGACTGAATTTTACAGTGCAATAAATTGAAAAATACCAGTTAAAAATTACTAAGCATTATTAACTATGGCAATCACTTGAATATATAGAAAATAAATAGTTCATGAATAGGTAAAACCGCATTAAAATAGACTCGCCTGTATTTAATAAACGTTAAATTATCAGCTGTATTATAATTTACACAATAAATATCATGACATTGGTTATGTGTTTGTTTTATTTATATTAACTATCGTATGTTATTCCTCATTTTTCAATGTACCTCCATGCCAGATTTCATCTAAATCGGTTCAGCCGTTTTATCGTATAACAAACAGATTCTGCCCAGATGTGGCCACAATCTTCTACCGACCAGACTGACACAAAAGCTGCCAGTACAGCCTACCTGTACCTACTTCACAGCAGCTGTTCAAGTATTTCAGGCATCTAGCTATTAAAAAGACTGTTAAGTAAGATATAACACTTTAGGGACATTGTTTTGATTATTCATTGTTATGGCGGTAATAGAAAAATACAACTTATTTGTTAATTAAGTACGCGGGATTGCGCGTCACCTTTATTGCACAACATTTTGGCTAGCTTGCAGATTTTTACCCGGCTGCTGAAGGAGGGCAATGATTTTTATTAAGTAGGTATTATTGCTACCCATCTTCTATACTAATATATATATAACTAACTGTTCAAATAAAAGGTTTACTACCAGTAGGTTTGGAAAAAAAAACATGTTAAAGGGTGTCAAAGTAACATGGTTTATGAGATTTTTTCCCATCCCTAAAAAAGGAAACAATTCTTAATGAAGATTAGAGTACCTATGTAGCATCAAGCCATGACTGTTAGGAGCAGAACAAAAATAATGAACGAATGCGAGGACGACACGATGCGGCGGTCAACCACGCCTCATCAATCCACTTTTTTAAAATCCTTTGCGAATTTAGTAGAATTGGTAGGAAGTGGAAATAAAATGAGTGTGATAGTAGGAATTACGTGGTGTTGTTGGCAATACAACCTACAAAGATAATGGGTGGTAAATAGTGTTGCCATATCTGTTTAGCTGCGGAATTTGGGCGTTCTGCTCAGAGTATTGGTGGGATGTGTTCATAGTCCACGCGACCCCTTATTTTGTAGTAATCATTATACATATTTGCTCGAATCAATTCAACATGTAGACTGAATAGTAAAAAATCCTTTGCAAAAAAAACATTGTCTATGATACTGAAATTTCAGTTAAAATATTAAATTTAATTTTTTACTATAAATATTTAAAGAGGATTTAATTTTTCAGTATTCATTATGCTAAAACAAAATTATGTAGACATATTTTTTTCCACAATTATAATTCAAAACTTCAATCAAAATGATGTTGCATAGAATGAAACGTAATTCATAGAGTGGTCTAGTCTATGCGTTGACAAGTAACCTCCAGCGTCATTTCTCTACTTTTACAATTTTTACAATATAAAACGGTTTTAATATCAGTATTAATATTCAAAAAATATTTTTTTAATTTACTTTTAATATTTTGTGACAAATAAGTGAACAAAACTATAAATTATTTTAATAGTACAGAAAATGGTGGAATTGGTCCCGCGTGTTTCCTTCCCGCGCACGTCGTACTAGGTGGAAGTTGGTCATGGTCGTCCGCCAAACGGAAAGCCGCCATGATGGCTTTCTGTAAAGTACGCTCAATATGTAAAGTTTCGTTAATGTTTTTCGTTAATTGTGACTGAGTGCGTGCAAAAATCAATCATGGGAACGAACTAGAGTGTGCAAAGTTTAGTTTAGGGTCCCTTGGGACCTCCTAGTGGAGCTATAAAGTGTTTTATAAGTGCATTTTTGTGTCGACGCTAGCGTGTTTTGTTCTGTCAACAAAATGTCGAAGCTCTCGTTTAGGGCGAGGGCCCTGGATGCGTCGAAACCAATGCCCATATATCTCGCCGAGGAGCTTCCGGATTTACCGGACTACTCGGCGATTAACCGTGCAGTACCTCAGATGCCTTCTGGAATGGAAAAAGAGGAGGAAAGCGTAAGTATTTTGCGCATTTAGATGTTAAGTCATCGGAAACTACTGTGTGTCGGCCATTACGTTATGTTTCTTATTCTCACCGCTAGGGGCGGTATAATTTCTCAGGAAATGGTATATTTTCGAAAATAAAATGTTATTTGCCTTTTACCTACACGAAAGAATTATAATATTTAGTTTTTTATAGGTTTTAATTAGATGACAACTAGTTTATCGTCGTGAGTTAATGCGAAAGTTATTGTCAAATTTTGGCGCGTTATACGACCACATGGTGATTTTAACTTGCTATGTCTTCTTGGCACTCAATTGAGGTTTTCTAAGCTACTTCAAGGCGGATTTTGCTGGTTTTTTTGTATGTTCTTGGCGAAATTATGTACATTTTGTGATGTTAAAATGATAGCTATCCGGCGGCCGGGACATATGTTATTTGTTTACAAACAATGGACGCCGGCAAGCGCAACATTTTAATTTAATAAATACTTTTAAAATCTTAATACAAATAAAAACCACAGCCTAGAATGAAGAGCAATGAATATTAAACTCGATTACTTTATTAATTTCTGGTATTATTTGAAATTATCCTTAACTTTATACAAGTTACAGACTACACTTTAAAAGCTAGCTGACTGTTATGATATTACAATTTAGTAATTCAAAATTATTTGAATCTAAATGTTATAAAGTACCCATAAAAATATTCTACAATAGTGAAATGAGTTAGTCTTTATCAAACATTGAAATATATTATATTTTTTTGGGTTGAAATGTACCATTAGTCTAGAAGGTAATTTATCCTTTTCTAGTTGACTTCATTTTTTTTATTAAAACCAACAAAGTAGAATTAGCGATACTGAAATACAAATTTTATTTATCTAGGTGTATCTATTGATATTAATTTCAGTAACTTTACGAACAAGTTAATTATGTTGAAACATTTCTTTTCTCATTCCTCAACACTTCATACATATACTATACTTAACAATTCAGACATACTTATACCCCGTACCCCACTAGGGGGTGCCCTTAGGGTGTAGTGCTTAGTTTTGTAAGTTAAGCCCTGGCAGGAGGCCCGAAATTCATTTGACGCACTTCACAGGCAAGCCCGCGTAAGCAGTTGACAAGCTTCTAGGTTGACATGCGAGATGACATACAAAAAAAACATACTTATACTGAGCTGATAAATTGAAATTCTCCCTTGTAGTTCTAATTGACTCTCCAAAAAATAACATAGATAAATTAAATGGCATTAAATAATGAATGATGATGTTTAGAGCATAAAGTTGACATAAATACGCCATCCTTATGTCATTTTGTTAATTTCTGTGGCAGAATTAGAACAGAATAAGTTACGAGTTTGTATACATTTTTCATAAATTCTATTCTATAGATTATTTATGAGATTACCAAGCAGTGATGTCACTTGTTTTCCAACTTAACTCACTATTTATCGATTCCTAAGCAACTTAAAATGTAATTTTACAGTTAAATGAATATGAATATTTTTTTCATGACTAAAATAAGGTGCTCTTTTATGAAAATGGTGGGTCGGTCAATATGGTTAAATATTGCACCTGAATCTTATACTAGTTCTCCTCACTCTAAACTGGATTTTTTATCCCTAGTATTACATATTGTAAAATTGTAAATACAAACACCTGAACCGATTTAGATGGAATTTGCTATGTGTAAGGTAGCTTGAAGTCTACTGGCATAGGGTTTTTAGTTTGGTATTTCTGAAGTATTTATCTGACAGAGCTTGTAGAATATAATGTTTTATTTAGATAAACTTAAAGGCTGTAAGGGCGATAGCCCGCGTAGGCGATACTCGCGAACTTTACACTGCTCGCGACACAGGAAGCTAACTTATAAAGTTAGTAGGATCTGTGCCTTGAGCAGTTACGGTCGCGTAATGAACATTGGGGACTTAACAGTGTAAAAGCGTAGTATAGTAATTGTGACTTAAATCAATATAAGGTATACATTCATACAGTGTGTTTTTTCGAACAACCCAGTCGCGCAGGTCCTACTCCACAAAGGCGTTCATAATTTTGCTATTAGCCAGCTTCCGACGATGGAATATATTCTCTTTTAGAAAGTTTATAGTTTGCTATGGTTACCTTAATTCAAAACACAAGTCCATAATTAAACCGCCATATATTTGAGGTCAACATGTATGTGCAGTTTATTTTAGTATGGTGAGGTGACCTCATCCATTTAACACATCATACTAAAACAATTATATGGTACCAAAATTAATAGTTGTGTCATTGTCAAATTTCTGTATAGTTGCTAATAGTTCTGTGGCCATTTTCACCTGGAAAAGTACCGGTTAAACTTAATTATCTGGCAGATAATTTCATACAAATATAATTGCAGTTTATGAGTTCAACTTTCTTTCCAGAAGTGGTTAAAAAGGTCAATGTCCTTACTATTAATCTGAAAGTAACTCTGTCTGTCTGTCACACTTTCACGGTAAATCTGCTGATCGGATTTTTGATGAAATTTGGTATGAAGACAGATTGAATCCTGGTGAAGGACTTAGAATCGTTTTTATCCGGGTATATTAAGTAGTATCAAATTAGTAACATACTAGCTTTCCGCCTGCGGCTTCGCCCGCGTGGGCTATCCGAATTCAAATTAAAAATGATGAGTTTCACACATACTTTGACCCCCTTTTTCATCACCTTAGGGGTAGAATTTTGGAAAATCCTTTCTTATCGGATGCCTACGTCGTATAAAGAACACACCCACAAAGTTTCACGTGTCTACGATCAGCGGTTTAGGCTGTGCGTTGATCCGTCAGTCATTCAGGACAATGCATTTTATACGTGTAGATTATTAGTATGAGATGAAGCTTTGAACTTTATATTACACCAGACTTCGAACTCTGAGAGTGTTTCGCGCAAAATAAAACATAGATTGTTAATTTTATGCCTTATACAAATAAGTTTAGTCTTATTTTTTTAAGTTATTGCCATTGAGTCCTTATAATCGAGATTGCACCTCATTAAAAAACTAATTAACTACTCCAAAATTGCAATTCATCGAAATTGCAATCTGTCTATCGCCTGACCGGATTTCGCGGGCAAGCCGAGATATGCTCGACGAAGATTGTCCTCTCTGACTCATACATTATTATCTACACTGTTATTGTCAGCGTGTCAATGCGTACCACTGTCTGATACAAATATTTACGACTAGCTGACCCGGCGAACTTTTCCGCCTAACAGTCGATTCTTTAATTTTTTAAATAAAATATTTTTTCTAAAATTAACGTAGTCTAAGTTACTCCTTATTACATCAGCTACCTGCCAATAAAAGTCCCGTCAAAATCGGTCCAGCCATTTCAGATATTGGCCGGAACAGACACACAGACAAAAAATAAAATAAAAAATATTTTGGTGTATGTACCATATGTATTTTCATATACATGTAGTAAAAAACGGGTATTTCAATATTACAAACAGACACTCCAATTTTATTTATATATGTAGATGAATGTAATAAAACTGCTGAAATGTGATGTTGTCAATTATACTCATTTTATTAGTTTTCTGATTGACATAGAACCATTCACCCGCGTCCCGAGGGTTATACTTAACGCACCTTCCCTCCTTCCCCTGGTTTCAACCTATCCCTTTACCAAATTTCATCTAAATCGGTTGAGCGGTTTAAGCTTGTAGTGGTAACGGACAGACAGACACACTTTCGATTTTTTTTTTTTTAAACGTTGCCCCACACTAGGAATTACTCCTGTGTCGTGGGTGCGCTTACAAACATTCATTACACATACACAAACAACCAGACCCGGAACAATTTTAGTTGTCCCGTGCGGGAATCGAACCCGCGACACGCAGCGCAGCAGCCAATTGCTCAGCCACTACGCCAAACGTGCCGTCAATTAAAATAATGGATTGCGTCTGTTTTTCTTTTAATAATATATATGGATACATGCTTGGTACGATGATATGAACACAGTACATGAGAATATAGTGCGCGCGTGTGTTCAATTTTATATGCATACTAGCTTTCCGCCCGCAGCTTCGCCCGCGTGGACACTTTTTATTGCGTTACATTATTCAAGTTTTAGTAGGCATCCCTAATTATTTCTGGAAATAAATATAGCCTATGACACTTCGTAAAGATGTAGCTTTCTAACGGTGAAAGAATTTAAAAAATCGGTCCAGTAGTTTTTGAGTTAAAACCCTACAAACAAACAAATAAATCTTGCCTCTTTATAATATTAGTATAGATAAGAATCTGAGTTACCGTTTGAAGACCAATGCATTTTTCTATTTTTTCTAATGTTGGGTGGACCTTTGTGTTCAAAACGGTAATATTACCAAAAAACCGGTTCCTTTTTGTTTCTAGAACCTATTATCTACCTACGTTCGAATTTCTGAAAGTTGACGTAACTATTTTTTTTATCCACACCCATGTCTATTAAGATAAAGTATCTAAGAATTAAAACCTACCTGCAATTTTATGATGCAATTGTTTTGTGTATCTGCAAGGATAATAATAAAAGTAAAGTTCGTGCTCAAAGTCCGCCTTCAAGCATTATTTCTTATCCTGAGTCATACTTAATGGAATTGGTATCTCCCAGATAAACAGCTGACATTTTCCACTGGTAATACGCACGTCTCGTGTAGACAATATCGTGTTATTTTTGTAGTGGTTAATTTTGAAGTTTCGGTATTTCTGTATTCCGTGGTTTCATTGGTCTTGTATTCAGAGAAAAGTGGCTCGTGGCTAGGTTAGAGGCGCTCTTTGAAAGGTTGTCTGTTGCTTTTAGCGATAAGACTGCCTATTGTACTGCTACCTTTTTAACCGACTTCAAAAAAGGAGGAGGTTCTCAATTCGATCTTTTTTTTTATGTATTTTCTTGTGTTGTTGTCTAATGGTGTACAATAAAGAGTCTATCTATCTATCTACTCTGTTCAGTTTGCGATTTTAAGCAGAAGTTGCGACGCTCAATCCGTTGATAGTCGATAGTTTTATTAATTCACATCTCAAGGCCGCACCTTCTCCGGGGCAGCAGGATGTTCGAAAGAGTTACCGCGCCCCCGGAATAAAAAGGAAGGAAGGAACATGGATGGGTTTTAGTCAGTAAGAGTCTGATACTTCCTCTCGCTCTACTTATGGCGGGAGGAGTCATTTGATGATTTCCTATCCGAAAAAAAAGACTGCACCTTCTAGAGACACAACAATGGAAAAAATGCGCAGACACGACGGTATCGTGTCTGCGCATTCCGCCATTCCATCATTCCTCGGTTGTGTCGCGTTACCGCCCCATCGGAACAAGAAAGAGCACCTGTGTCTGCAATTGCGCACAATATACTGCGTGCTTGGGTGACCTACGTGGAGGTTGAAATTCCAAAATGCAGTCTGGAGGACACATACGGCGAGCCCTTTTATGCGTCGATGTAACTCACGAACTACAGAAATTGTTAGCAAAAAATACCAAAGGTATTTGTATTCTCATGGAAATGCGACGTACTTAGTATACGCGTCAAGCACGTAAAATGCATGACATGACGGCATAAACGAGCGTCATGCCGTTTCCCGTCACGGCATACTAGTTAAAATTTAAAAAAGTTTATTTGGAACATTTTAGTTCTTATCGCCAAGGAAAATAGACGTTTCGCATCGCAAATCTCATAAGACGACTAGTCATTTACTAAGACAATGCATTGTCGGTCATTTGGGAGACTGGTTCATGATGATGGCTACATTATTATGCTAGACTAATGATGCAGCATCAAATAACGAGTACACAACGTAATCGTGTAATCCTAATTAGGTGCGGTGCTAAACAATAATAATTGAAATGACGTCATTAGGCGTTTCCTTAATGAATGATAACGGCGGTTTTAACATTAATGAGTTTGTACATAATACCTGTCATATTGATGTTATTATTGGTGATAAATTACATATTTAATCGGTTTCATAAAAAGAGAAAGTTCTCAATTTAATAACTATGCATTATTCAGCTAGGAACGAGATTTGTAATTGAATTTTATTATTTTAAGACTTTACAAATCAAAAATATTTCATAAGTTTTTTTTAACAGACTTCGAAAAGGAGGAGGTTCTCAATTCGATTGGTATTTTTATGTAGTCACTAGCTTCTGCCCGCGTGGAATAGTGGCGCTCCGCTCCTATTGGTCTTAGCGTGATGATATATAGCCTATAGCCTTCCTCGATAAATAGGCTATCTAACACTGAAAGAATGTTTAAATCGGACCAGTAGTTACTGAGATTAGCGCGTTCAAACAAACTCTTCAGCTTTATATATTAGTATAAAGATATAGATATAATATCGTCTTAGGTCGCATACGTTGCGATACAAGACCTTTGTTTTTGACATACGCCTTACTTAAGGTTACGTCATAATTTTTGACGGTTTCAAACAATTTAATTTGCAAGATATCTTTTCCTGTGATCTCATGTTAGTGTGCCTTAAATTAAATCACACGCTGGGTTTTACCAATGAACCGAATTGGTCGACTGTTAACGGCTCCTGCGTAATATGTATGCTGATGATAATGTGTAAATTTATAAGGTTCCTAACCACCAGTCTTACCAAGGGGTTATCGTGTAACCCGGTAACTGGGTTGTGGAGGTCAGATAGGCAGTCGCTCCATTTAAATCACTGGTAGTCAACTGTAATGGTTAGACTGGAAGGCGACCCCAACATAGACTTGGGAATAGGCTAGTCAGATGCTGATGATGATAAGTGTTTTCATAATAACATTTGTTGTATGTTTATAAGAAGGAATAACCCTAAAGATTGTCGCCCGGATATTTTCAACGGAACAACTTTCAACAGTCGGAGTCTGGAGTCTGCTCTTGTGCACAATTGATGACATATTACCCTTTTTACCTAAGCATAACTGGCGAAACATCATTGTACTATAGATACACCTCAGCACAGACCTTCAGGGAAAGGGTTTGATGTCGTTTTATGTTGAAAACAGAATGAAATTGTAGAATCATACGACAGACTTCAATAAATTGTTGCAATTGTGTTATTATTTCGTGTTTGTTCCTTACTAGTATATTATTTAAATGACACAAGACAAATGCTTAAATGGATTGGGGTACAGGTATTGTACGATACGGATAAAATAACACCGACAGTTTTCCGCACTAGAATCTGGGTGACTTTTACAAATCATAATAAGGAAACCAGGCCAGGTGGTCCGACGGCCTCGACTCTAGTATCAATTTAATTAATTCTGAAAATCGATAATTTTAAAGTTTTTTTTTTGTAATTAATAATTTTGCAACGTAATAAAACGGACGGAGTACTCTCGAAAATGAGTTCAGCATTCTCAGCGGACGTCCAATTAATTAATCATTTACCTGCAAGCGAGCACAAAGACCCGGTTTTAAAGTAGCTTTAAAATTAAAACAGAATTTTCACTGGCTGGTAACATTAAACTGGGTTTGTATCAACCATTTTACCAGACTGGCGAAGAGGGGTGATGTTTTTTTGTATCGACCAACTCTTGTCGTCATTGAAAATGGAAAGTATCTTTTTCAGTTCATTGTCAAATCTATTGAAGGTCAACCTAGAGGAAAATTTGTGATTTGAAGTAATCTTGGAAGAACAAATGAATTTTTAACGTTAATGAAGCGTGTTCTATCATAGCTAGTGATATGATAGACCATAAGTAAGGCAGCAGTTTAGCTGCCGTAACGCTGATTAGTGACCAAAGGATGCGGACCATAGGAAATAGGAATGCAGTACGGTATTAGACCATAGGAATCCGGCATAACCCTTCCAGGGTAGATTATAATCGTATCAATAGGCTCACCACCAAAAAATAATTGAAACAGGCCTTCGAAATTTCTTATAAAAGGTTAAACTTGGCGTGAAATTACATGTGTACTCTCTCATCAGTCTAAAACAGCCTCCTTTTGCAAATCCTCCACGCTATATTATTTCTTCAACCAGAATCTTCCCTCATCTAAGTAACACAAACAATATGGAAAAATAAATAGCGAGTGTGTGGATGTGGACTCATCTTTAAACATACGCTACCAAGCTCCCATTTTTTTCCGTACCCAACGCACGTTAACATAAAAACAACATAAATATTTCAATTTGTATTCAGTATATTGCCCGAGTACCTTGCTGCCGGATAGAAATGCTATAGGTTGATTATAATTTTATTCGTATCCGTCTCCCTGTATCTATCTAAGGTCTTCCTTGAGTGTATAAAAACTCGTGTCTGTGTAGGAATTGAGTGACGTAATCGTGTTTTTCTAGAAAGATGCGACTTGTTTTTCAAGTCTCCTTTGATAAGGTGGTTATTTTCTCGATTAGATATATTCATTTAGGCTCAAATATTTATAGTCAATAGTTT
The DNA here is from genome assembly GCA_963891755.1 of Pyrrhia umbra. Classification (NCBI taxonomy): domain Eukaryota; kingdom Metazoa; phylum Arthropoda; class Insecta; order Lepidoptera; family Noctuidae; genus Pyrrhia; species Pyrrhia umbra. The sequence continues at coordinate 2,803,086 of OY982944.1, forward strand.
GAATATTTCTAATGAATGATGAGGATTTTTTTAGTAGAAGCCAGAAGGCAGGTTTCATGCCCGATTGTCGGAGATAGACTTACCATCTTATATGACACTTCAAAATTACTGCTGAAATAGGGGTGTTGCTCTGCTTATTCCTTTCGAGAAAAAACCGTGATATTCTGCTATTTAATCAATAGAATAACTTTGTCCAAAACAGTACGGTGGTATTATTAAAAATCCGATCAGAACTTCAACACGATGCCGATTAATATTTTGTTCAGGCACACGATTGGCTTTTCGTCGAACCACGTGCATTAGGTGTATATAATGTAGACATTTAACTCTTGCATACGAAATTAAATCGATTGTACTGACTTTTTGGCTCTGAGTAAATTTATTGTCTGTTTGGGATCCTGAATTTTATTTTTGTCTCTTAATAAAGTCATCCTTTTTCGCTTTATCGTCTTTTATTTGAACCCCGACATGAGTTTATCAATAATGTTGGACCGCACACGAACTTCGACAAAATTGCCTATTATCCCAATCATCCACAATTTAGGATCTGAGATAAGAAAAACTATCTCATATCTTTAGCCTCTACCATGCCAAATCTTATCCCATACAATTTAGTACGCAACGGGCTGGTTCCCTATAATGAAATGAAATTGCCTGACCGGCTGAGCGATACAGGCGATGACGTAAGCAACGAATAAAGGGCTCGGAAGGGACCGCTTAACGGAAACAATGTATACTGAAAACACGTTTACACCGGATAACGGGTAGGTACAACTTTGAAGGTATTTTTCTCGTAAACTGAGACGGATTGTGATTGTGTTGGAAGTTGTGTGATTAAGGGTTTTGAAAATAAACGATGTAAGTTTTACAACGTTGGAGGCTGTTTACTTGTCAAATGGTAAGCTTGTAGGCTCGTATTCTAGAACGATTTTCAAATATCGATTTGAAACAATTTGTCAGGGCTGAGGGATTGTTTGAAAGAGTTATTGGAGTCCTGGAACGCACAAAAAAATTGAAGGAACATGGATGAGCTTTGTCAGTAAGACTGGAGACTCCCTCCGACTCTGCTCACAGCGGGAATTCATTTGATTATTTCCTATCCTAAAAAGAAGAGTACCTATTTAAAACCATCATTTGATTGAAACCGTTTTCAAACCAAGATCTATATTTCAGTACTAGTCTATGAGTGGCGATAGTAAAATCCGTTTGCTGCAACGTCAGTCAACCCCGCTTGCCGTGCTGAACGGATAATCTTTTCACAATGGCATAGGCTATTGTCCTATAGCTCATGCTGGTAGGAAATAAAAAGACTGTGTAAACAATTTAGGACACAAGCCAGGCAGACAGAAATCGAACCTAACATTTTATTATTAGAGACAAAAATTCAGACATGTGTATTTTCTTCGTTGCTTCTAGAATATGAAATATATTGAACTCCTCTATGGTCTACGTGACTTCGAGCAATATGCCAATAAACATCCACCTGGAGCTTTGCTGCACAAGTAAATTAAGCCTTATGTGTTCATGCTATCGACAAAACTGAGCCGCTATAAAATAAAAGGTTTAACGGTCAGGAAGATTTACGGAACAATGAATACACATAATAGTTTTACCTTCGTTAATGGATGATTGTATCAACATTGTTTGAGAAGTCGGTGGTGGTGTTATGGCCAATGTTTGATACGGGTTGGGACTGTTGGGAATGTTGGTAATGGAATAAATATGTAGTGCGTTATTGATGAGTACCAACGTCGTGGTTTTCCAAGGATAATCCCCGAGAGAAACCCAATCTTAAGTACGAGGCTGCGGATTCTAAATCTGGCAAATACCAAAGTTATATGTACTCAAGTTTATTTTGCTCGTCACTGACTAAGAATGAAAACATCGTGAGAAATCCTTGTTGTAAAAAACTTTGGAGCAAATCGCTTTGAGCAAGTGTGACGATAATTGCTCGTGTCTTATCGAATCACGAAAAATAAAAATTGTTGGTACGAAGTTCGATCAGCAAATTCATAAAATTTCTTTTTTTGAAAAAATATCCGCTACTTTATCTGTTCTCTAACTTCCAGGAAGATAAAATTTTGTTCACTTAAGACTTAACTTATCATGTACTGTTTCAATATCATCAAGTTACCGCTTTCGTAATAACGGCTTATAAATATCGCTGGTATAAACTTCCTGATGCATTTGATACAGCGAACAATTCTGAGAGGATTCCGTAATAATCTTGATGGATATCGCCTTAGCTTGGCAGGTGGATTGATGGTAGCTGTGTAATGTTATTAGTATGGAGGTGGATATTGATGATGAAGAATCGTCTTTATAACGCACATTGCGAAGACCATTTTTCTTTTAATTCATTTGAACTTCATTGTGCCCAAAATAAGTCAGGTCGTCATTTATGGTTGCAAATTATGTTATGAAGAATCAGAAACATAGGTTTGCAAAGATTCGATTTTTCCAAAAGTTTATTTGTCTTTCAAATCCAAACTCATGTCATGTGTTTCATATTAACAGACAGACACACATAGCGGTCAAACTTATAACATCCCTCTTTATTAGTGGGGGGGAAAAATAAGGTCTTTTTTGCTACGTTAAGAGCACAGAAACAGTACACTTCGACGAATCTTTTTGGTATTCAAAGCATTCATACTGATAATGAACAATAATCCAATAAAAATCTTCCTTCCTTTAATATTAAACGTGTCCCCAATTCAAGTACTTACAATTTCTTCGTAACGAATCAGTTTACAGCCTTTGAGAGTATGATTTACGATATATATTGGTTTCCATAGAGCCCTTGTTATCGCTTTAAAAGGTTTTCTTACTTTGCGTAACAGTATTTTATGTAGCCTTATGTATTTAAATGTAGGGCAACGTTTGTATGAATGTGAGCTCATGAGAAATACTAAAGAAAGAGGTTTTTGTACTTATATTCATTCTTTCTTTTTTGGAGTAACCGGTTCTGATGTGAACTTTCTTTTTACCTAATGAAATCCTGATGGAATGAAACCGCTTTGTACTTACAGTTGCTGGTGTGATAAAATTGTGGATTTTATCTCTCTCTTCTATTACAAAGACTTTTTCGTTGAGTTGACACTTTTCTGAGAATAATTTTAGGTCCTCTTAAAATCTGAATGTTACGTAACCGAAATTTTGATTTGAAAGACCAACTAGTTTAAAATTCCAGTTGATTTGTAGAAATTTCCAAACGCTTTTCGACAAGCCTAGGTCAAATTCATCCTTGAGTTTGAACTGATTCCTGTGTAGAGAGAACTACAAATACTTTGCAAATGAGATTATAAGATAAAGGATTAGATTGAAAATGTTCCACTCTCATCCTACGGGCCTACATAGAATTTTCTATACGATCCTGTGAAGTGCGTTAGTCCCGGGAGTCCCAGAGGGGATTCTTCATTCCCCTGAAAAGCAAAGCGTGACGCAATCTATTGATTTTAAGGGATCATTTTAAACCATTCAGGAGGTTGTCGGGTTTTAAGACACCCTTTTGATTTGGTATCTGTAAAACTTAGTTTTTTAAACGACTAAATTTTTCATAGAAAGTGATCCATTAGCTGGGATAACGAGTTTACGCTTGTGTAGGATTTCAATTTGAAATCTCTTTTAGTTCGAAACGCATTATATGAGATTAGCGATCTAAGCTTCTATGATGAGTAGAGATTGCCAAAATTCCTTCTTATCATACAAGACTAACAGTAATAATACTATCGATAAAAGGGTATGAGTGTAACAGAAAAAAGTTTTTAACTCACTAATAACATTATTGAGACAAAAAAATAAGTATTCTATTTGTTCGGTACGGCTGCTACAAATATGGCAGACTTGAAACAAGAAAGCAACAACCTGCCTTATAAAAATGCTAATTTCATTGCGGGACGATAAAAAAATAGAACTTTCTTAAAAAACCTTCAACGTTTTATGGGCCGAGGGCCTTGTTGTGACTTCAACCTTGAATGGTTAATTAAAATTGAAATTGCGGTTAACCCTCAGGGAAAACATTAGTTCTAGGATACAGGAAAAGTCTAATTTTATAATTTAAGCTTCAACCAAATACCAAAGAGGTGAACTAATAATTACGTTCAATGCTTAAAGTTTTAACAGCTAATGGAAAATTTAAAACAGATAATCATATTTGGGAGACGAAATTTCTCGTCACATCTTTTTTCGAAGGTTATTTATTAATTCATTTATGCACTTCCACAGTTTATAATATTTTGCAAGTACTTTTATTATATTCGCTAAAATATCCGATGGAGTCGGCCCCCCGTAATTATAAGGATCCAACCATAAATTATCCATGGCAAGCGTTGATTACATTGTAAGACGGAATTAATAACCTGCCATGGTTGGGTACGGCTAGCCATCTTGCTAACATAAGCCCTTAATCGCTCCCCTGACACTCATGGGAGCGGATCTCGTGACCGGCAATTATAGGGGTCGAATTTGTTAACTCATGCACATTGTGCTTTTAGAAACCTTTAATGTCTGTGAAATGGAGGAAATGTTTTGGTCGTTTCCTACGTGAAACGTGGTTCGGGTGATATGTTCACTGAAGAATATAGAGGAAATAGCACATTAAATAATAAAGTAAGCTCGCTAGTCTTTTTCTCATAAAGTAGAAAGGAGATAAAGAATACCATATACTTCAAGCATTTACTTTGTACATGTTGAAATTGCTAAAATTATGCAGATTTTTGGACATTGGTGCCGATTCTGACTTACACACGACTAAACTAACTTTAAAATATCATGCTCCTCTTCTATTGCGAAATACACGAAGAGGATAGCAAGTAATTCAGTGCTGTCAAATTAAATGACAGATGACATTTTGTTCGTACAGGTTTGTTAATTTAGTCGAGATGTTACGTCGTGATGTTTAATTTGTATGGAAAACTATTTTTTTCTAATTTGACAGGTGTTAAAAGTTTGCTATCCCTTTCTTATATTTGTTGATGGCAAGAGAGAATTATAGACTAAATTTAATTTAGATGGTGTCAAGAGAATCGCGGCCAATATAAGATTTGGATTTGTTTGGAACGTATTCTGCCAAAAAAGTTTTTAAAACTAAGATCTCCGTTTTTGTCTACGTATTTTTTTTTCTTCAAATCTTATGTTGTTCGAAAGGAGACTAAAGGAATTGGGTAACACAATAGACAGGGTTGACCTGCGTGGGCTGTAACAAATTTAATCACAGAATACTCCCATAAACTTTCATTATTTCAAAGAGACCCATACTTATAATTTCAGTTAAAATTGTACAAGTGTCGATACAATGACTAGTATAAAGTTGTAAAATGAGTAACCAGGTAAGTAGTATAATAAACACGTGTCACGCCTTGATAAACGATAAGTGGTAACTTACGGATAATAAATGCAATGGAGTTCTGATATTTATTTAGACCGTTCCTTTATTACTCGGTTTGGGATTAAAATTCTCCTGAAAGATTATTTTTATTCCAGGTATAAGGCGCGATATTCGATTCTAATTTTGTTTGTTTGTTACGCTTTATGGTTAAATTTGGTATGAAGATAGATGGTTTAAGACTTATTTTAATGGGGAGCGTGAAGTGATCACTGCGAGAAACAGCTAATGCTATATTATATAAAATGGAAGATAAATATCCTAGTCAGCAACAAATACAAAACTTAATAAAGGACTGGACTTTATTAACTAGTTTAATATAACATGAAAACTTAATAGTAATATTATAAAATTAATAAATCTGACAACCAGTCTTACAAAAGGGTGTCGTGCTACCCGGTAACTGGGTTGTGGAGGTCAGATAGGCAGTCGCTCAATGTAAAAAACTCGGTACTCAGCTGCATCCGGTTTAGACTGGAAGCCGACCCCAACATAATTGGGAAAAAGCTAGACAGATTATAAATGTAAGATAAGATTTTAATAGTCTAATTAAGGCTGATAAGAAACTCGTCATTACTCTTTTTTTGATTTGTTTGTTGGACCAAAAACGTTGTCATAAGTAAACATTGACAGTCTCGGGGCCCGATGTTAATCCCTGAAGCAAATAAACCTAAACCTACAGTATATTTCTTTATTTAGAACGACTAATACATTATCAAAGTACTTAATGACTACGACAGAGTGTTGTGACGTCATCTAATGACGTGGCGCTAGGTCGCATAGTCTGTTATTATCTTACTAGGCACTGTAGGCAGGTAGGTTTATGAATTCATTATTAAGGTTGTATAAGGCACCTGTGTCTTGTATTATTTATGATGTATATTAAGGTCATATTTAGTTGATTATTTATAGTGCTTACAAAGCATTGAAAAAAAAATGTTTGATCAGTTTTGCTACGACAAAATAGACCTTGTTGTTGTGTCATAGGATAGATTTCACCACGGGCACCACGGGACACAGTATATCCATAATTTTTTATATTACACACGTTCTCAATAAGTGCACATACTTAGACGAATCGTTTTTTTCACCATTAGACTAAAACTAATCAAAGTGTTACGTTGTACAGAAAATCGATTATTTAGCACAAAATCGGCCTTTATATTGTCCCACTGCTGGGCACAGGACTCTTGTCATACAGCGAAGGCACTGGCATCGATCACCACGCTTAAAGGCGATTTCAGACATTATAAGCCCAGGTTTCCTCACTATGTTTTCCTCACCATTAGTCAGTGGTGTCTAAGATATACTTAGAGGGAACATATAACTTTAGAAAATTCACATTGGTACTTGCCAGGTTTCGAACCCGCACACGAGATGCAGGTGCTTTAACCACTAAGTCACCACGACATTAAACGCACGCCTGATAATATTTTAATTAAACTTTTTACTCCAAAATTGGGAAGGAAAATCCGAATAATATAAAGCTAACGTTTCAACATCGTGTTTGGTTTTAAATTTCATATCTTATCGTGTTATTGTGTAATGCGTGTCTAAATGTCCTGGTCTAAATTGTAACTAACTACACAAATTTCGCAATGCGTAGTATACTTTGAAGATAACTGACTGATAGCTGTATCTACTATGTGCCAGTGATGATTTTTCGGAACCTGAGATATGAATCACTTTAGGTAAGTTACTACTCATTTTAGAGAGGCTCGCTGCTAAGCCTTTTTTTTTCGTTCTGGAAATCATCAAATGACCCCTCTTGCCGTGGGAGGGGCAGGAGGGAGTGTCAGACTCTTACTGACTTAAAACCCATCCATGTTCATTCCTCCACCCTTTGTATTCCGGGGGCGCGGTAACTCCTTAGAACATCCCGCAGTAAATGCTTGATATCCTAACAATAACAGCAACAGAAAAATAAAAACCAGAAATTTATAGACCCATTGGAAATTTATCTATCTATCTATGTTTATAATAAATCTGTAGAGAGTTCAATTCTGTACATGAAATATATTTCCAAAATAACTATCAGGGGGTGATTAGGGATCGATACTGATGCCAAAAATGCAATCAGTAAAATTTTTGTCTGTCTGTATAAACGTTATAGAAACAAAAACTACTCGACGGATTTTAACGAAACTTGGTACAATTATTTTTCATGCTCCTGAGCTGGTTATAATATACTTTTCATCACGCTACAATCAAAAGGAGCAGAGCAGTGAAGGGAAATGTTGGGAAAACGGGAGAAGTTACTCCATTTTTTAAGCTTCCGTCGCGTGTGCAACCTTAATGGTTAAAGCTACAGAGAAATCAAGGCTATAGGCTATATATCTTCACGCTAAGACAAATAGGATCGGAGCACCACTATTCCACGCGGACGAAGTCGCTGGCAGAAGCTAGTTATGAATAAAACGGGATATGTGTGCTAAACATTCAAATGCATTCAGTAGTTTTTTGCCTGAAAGAGTAACAAACATACAAACTTTCGGATTTACAATATTAGTACTATGCTTCTAGTAGACCTGATGCACTTAATGCTGATACCGTTGAGAGTTCCATTCACTCCGCAGAAGGGAAAAGTGCGACGGTGCATACATCCGCATCGCCTCGTCGTCACGGTAGAAGCTGGGAACACAAGCTGGGACTACAAAATGTCTTGGTTTTTATTTTGCTGCGATATTGTTGGTTTAGAAAGCATTTGCTTGCGGGATGTTTGAAAAAGTTACTGTCCGGAATATATAGGGCTGAGGGAGGAACATGGATGGGTTTTAGTCCGTAAGAGTCTGACACTCCATTCCACCCCACCCACGGCGGGAGAAGTCATTTGATGATTTCTCATCCGAAAAAAAAAAGGGTTCCAAAGCATTTGCTTTTTCATTTTCTATCTCCGCCATTGTAGATTGCTTCTAAGCTTCGACTGTTTCCACTTAGATGTTGTTCTCATAATTTATATCAGTTATATCATTAAATTGTATTCTATCGGCTGATGTTATGCTGTCAAAAATGTATACAGGAAGACGATTACAGTATGAAATGTTTTATCTTGATTTGACACCGCTGTCTAACGGTGAAGATCAATGTGAGAAAACGAGTCAAAAAGCTTGAGAAAACGTGGTGTTGTGGCTCCTGCTTTCTCTGTATGAGACGATGCCTGCCTGGGGTACATTGAACAGGCGTCTTTTTCTACATGACCTCTTGCAGGGTGCTTCTAACAGCATAGAGACACACACACACACACACAACACAATAAACAGACTGATATTGATTTGTTCTATCCTCGACAAGAAAAATTAAACAATAAATAGCCTTTATAATTTTCTCAACGAAAAGCCGCACTTTGATGTCGAAAACTCTAATAAACTTATCAGATAACTTTAGATTACTTTAACTACACTACACCGGTTTTATAAAGCAATAATTCGGCTGGTTAGAAAATATTTTACGACTTGCCGAGTACAAGTAAAATTTTATTAAAACGTTTTTATACTGGTAACATTAGTTTTATGGCAAGCTCGACGCCATAAAGTATTAATGCGTTTTAATTAGTAGGAAAACATTCTATGACACTAAGGATAATTGAAATGAAGAAATATACAGTAGATATAATTTATTTCTAGCTTTATGTTAAAGTGTTATTAAATACACATTATATTATTTGACGAGTGTAACTAGAACAGACATTACACCTTGTTAATTAATTAATACTATTAATAAATCATAAAGTCTTTTAGTATTGGGACTGTATAGTATGATGATCAACGTACGTAAAGAGACATTCAAGCCCGGTTAAGCAGTCTACAACCTTCTAGGTTGACCTGCGAGATGCCATACCAAAAAAAGTAAAGAAACAGTTGAAATTGTCTTCTTATCTATAATATCGGTGAGATGAGTGATTGTATAATCATTCTTTTCATAGAAAAGACTAAAATTTTAGCAAAAAAATAGAATTGTATAAAAAATCAGAATGTAGGACGTTGGTTCCCCTTAAGAAGAGTTCGCCATTGATGTAATATTTTGGCATAAGGTGTCTATACCGGCGTCGCGTCTAGTGTTTAGGAATTCAACATTCTAGTTTAGTCTCTACGCCATCTTACTTTTGTACTAGTACACAAGTACCTATAGTATTTCACGAGAAAAATGCAGAAGCAATTTATTTTACTTTTATTTTCTTAATTAAAGAGAAGTTAGCGTAGCGACGGAGAGGTCGTTAAATATGTTTAATATTTTAACATTATGAAATGTCGCGTAATAAATAACCTTGAGTTTAATTATATCTTGTCATTAGTCTGCTTGTCTCGTGGTTTGGGGACATTAAGCTTTGTTCTAGATCTGGCAAGAACTTCTTCGCTGTTTCACCCTCTTCCCCTATGGTCCCAATAATTCATGATCAAAAGTATCCGGAACATGGTTATCTGTGTGCCAAGTTTCTTCAAAATGAGTTAAGAAATGTTGCTTGAAAGAGTCACAAATCCATCTTCCATCCATTCGCGTGTATAATATTAGTAGGATTGTCGGTTTCCGAAATTCGTACAGTTCGGGATTGGACGGGTGCCCGAAAATTTGCGATAACATCACCTTATTACTTGATTCTATGCGGTTGTGAAATCCACATCATCATCAGCAAACCCGTTTAAGACGCTGTGGTTTGATTTAATATATCCTTTCCCAAAATTGGAAGACTTCAGAGAATTTTGTTCGTATCTTAAAACATCACCAAATCTATTCAATTATTATTTATCCAGATAAAGGGTATGTTTCCATTATCGAAAGCAAAAAAATATACGGTTATTCGTTGTAGTGTTTGTACGAACTTAAGCGTTTTAGGGCCAAGTTCACCGACAGATGGTTACGTAATCGGCCAGATAAACAAATATGTTTTTTAACCAGGAATCTGGAATTTTCCTGTTACCCACTTCTAGGTCAACCCTGGTTTGGTAATCGACCGTTTCTGGAATAAAAATCTCAAATAATACGTTACCCATCAGAGTTGGAAGTTTGAATTTATGTTAAACAGCCGTTTTAAGTTAATCGGACCGTTATCTTGTCGGTGAGCCTTAGATTAGAGCAAAACCGGAATACTGATTGGATAGGTTACCTTTAGCAGTAGCTAAATTCGCTACAACTAAACAAAGTTTAAAACCGCACCCTGTCGGTTTAAGCTAGCCAGGCAGGCAGGAGTATCGCGTATATCTGAAGGGGCCTCAAATTAGGACGGCTTGATTACCAGTCGTACAAATAAAATGTTATCAAAATGTACCTACATGCGGCCCCATCATGATTGAATTAGGTACATCTGTATGTTCTAGACCTGTCGTCAGATGCGGTGACAGATAGCTAGTACAGTCGAGTTCTTAATTAATTCCATCATCTTTATTAATACGTGTGCAAACCATGACGTCACACAATTTATTGGATGCTGATAAGGTTTATCAACATTATCGGTCAATCTATTGCGCAAACGCACATAACCCTTTTTAATGGAAAACTGTTTATCTTTTTGGGTGATTTTTTATGCTCTTTTTTTCGTTTATTACACGCTAATTACATAACTGATACCTATATTCAATAAGAAATTTAAGGTTTTAATTTACTCTGAAAGTGTGGTTTCTCCAAGGATTTGGCGGACATGGTCTACGCCATAAAATGTTTATTGACGCATCTCTCATTAAGATTCATAATGTTTAATTCACAGAATTGAAACAGGAAACATTAAAGAAATTCTGTTCAGCTTACACCATACGTTTACATTTTTGACTTGTGTGTGGACTACGAAAGTAATTTCTAGTTTTGGACGCAGCTGAAGATATTGCGCAGGTGCTCTCTATGGAGAGGTCACAAGCCAATCACTTACCTTACCGAAAATGTCGGTTGGCCCCAAAAGTCTACGTATTGTCGTATTTCTTAGGATGAACTGAACAATTTCAAGTCTATAATGCTATTTTCTTTATGTTATGTTGATAGGTCCTAAGGAGCGTCCTACCTGGAGACCATGGTACTCTTATTATATTAGCTTCTGTCATAGGCTTCGCTGCTGTGGTCTCACAGGGACTGCATAGTTTTTTCCGGCATAAAAAGATCCTTTTCAGGCTATAAACTAGCTCCTAGCCACGAGTATACGTCACGCAATTTGTCAACTTATTTAGCTTAGCAAACTCCTCACCGTGATGTTATTCACGCTCATTACTTGGTATTTTTTTGTATCATTATTTACAAGGACTTATCAAATTATGGGTAGATACTTATTCGTGATTCTTGCTGACGTCTTAAGAAGTAATATCGTGGATAGGAATGTCGTCCCGATTACATTGGTGATCGCTTGATTAGATCCTTTTTAGCTTAGTCCATTCTGTCTATTTCTAATTTGTTTTTTAATCTATTAACGATGGTAAGGATTCTTTCAAGGTACGCCACATATTTTTTTAATATTTTTTTCTTGCGGATTTTGCCGATTTTAGGCCTTGATAGCGATTTGTCATTCACCTGTCATTGTACTAATTTAATACGTCGTTTCTTTCATTGATATCAGCTTATCATTTTCCTCGTGTCAGTCTCATCTTCCAAAATATCTATCCAACGTTTTTCAAGTTTTATATTTTTTTCGTAAACATTCGAACCTTCCTCGAAGTAGCGATATAAATAATTCATTTCGGCAGGATAAATTCCAAAATTCCTAAAGCCGAAAATTAACTTTTGCCTGCTTCCGCAGCTTAAAACGGTTTATTTAAGATGTCTGTCTATATTTATAACTTCTGAGTTAAACTCTTCTTAAATAAATTCCTAATGCCGCAAAAACCCGGCCAGCCCTTACCTAAGGCAGGTATATCCTTAATTAAAGAAAGGATTCAGCGGAATTACGGCCGAACCTCGGATACGAACCGGCGGACCGGAATATACGGAACGCCAACTGTCACACTTTACCACAGAGTAGACGCATACAGAAGACTAAGTATTACGAAAAATTAAAGTTGATCATTGAAAAAAATATCATCAGAGTTTAGTCATGTATGACTTTTCTACTTAACAGGGAGATTAATTCTGTCACTCAAGATGGCTACTCCGTTTTCGTTATCGCAATTCTAAAAAGGGGTTGGTCGCATACGCGACTGCTGTCGACGGAGTCTCCGATTCGATCCCGAGACGGCCTTAAATCGGTTTGTGAGTTTTCCATAAATGAAAATGTATTGCAATAACATATACCTATGTTGCACAGTGAACTTGCAGAAATATTTAGCCAGAATAAATATTGTAGCCGCACGTATAATAATATCTTCTACTATGATAAACCGGTTAATTTATTTAAATATTTAAAAAAAAGCTGTAAGACTTTCGTGGATCATCTTGTGTTAAACTTCTGTTTGAATCGCGACTGTGTGCAGACATTATTTTCTCTATCCCATTTATGTTGCTCTAATTAAAGAAGCGTTATTTTGTTCTGAGTAATTGTACTGTACGTTTTTTTTTTCTTGTTATATGTAAAAGTAATTACGTTAAGTGTGTTTATTATTATCTCTAAGTTAATGACATTGAAAACAGCTATTATTTATCGATTATGACTTTAGTACTAGCGGGTTTTATCCACGCTATTTTTGCGAATCACAGAAAAGTATTTTAAGCATGGAAAGTATGAATGAATCATCACAAAAAACCCGAAGTAGGTAGTTGAAAAGCATACATAGCAGAAATAGCCTTCAACAAATAAATCATATTCTTTACGTAATCAATCGATAAGAGCATAGTATACGTAATCGTAGTGTTTTCGTAGTGTTTTATGTGGCACTAGTTCTTATTCACGGTTTCACTCGTATATCACGCGAATTCTTACCTTACCTTTATGTATGTTCACCTATGTTCTTCCCCAGATATTAAGCTATGCCCATACTATAGTTTCAGCGGTTTATCCGTAAACACGTAACAATGAAAAAAATGTTACGGCTATAGCTACTCATTACATGAGTAACTAGCTTTCCGTCAGCGGCTTCGCCCGCGTGAACTTTACGATTACGAATTCAAATTAAACATGACTGAGTTTCATACAAACTTTCACCCGTTTAGGGAATGAATTTAGAAAAAATCCTTTCTTAGTGAACACTTACGTCATCTAAGGATCATTTGTGCAAAATTTCATACTTAACCAGCGGTTTCAGCTATGCGTTGCCAATCAGTTTCTTCTTTTATATATATACTAGCTGATTCCCGCGGTTTTACCCGCATCCCGAGGGAACTACTTAGCGCACCCGGGTAAAAAGTAGCCTATGTTGTTCCTCAGGGTCTATTCTATCTCTGTACCAAATTTCATTTATATCGGTCCAGTAGTTTTGGCGTGAAAGCGTAACAGACAGACAGACAGAGTTACTTTCGCATTTATAATATTAGTAAGGATGAGTAAAAGGAAGTAATGTACTGGTTATATGAGAAATACCGTTCAGCTGCATCTGGTTAGACTGGAAGCCAACGATAGAATACTTTAGAAATGTTGGCGAGATAAAAAATATATACTCCTGTTTCTCAAAGCATTTTTCTTACGTCTAACATTCTCGTTGCTAAAAGGATTCTTGCTGTTTCGCATGATCGATCTATTTATATATAGGGAATTTTTACATCTGATATTTATTGTGTGTGTATGCAGAATAATAAAAGGTGTATCTAGTATATTGTAGAGTATGGGATAACTTAAAGATTGCCAAACAAAACACAAAATTGGAAACAGTATTTAATATTATTCTTCTTGTCATTTTAATGGCTTTTAATATGATTACCAGCTTGCCAGTACAACACCCTCTGTGTGTAACCTCTATAATCTCCTGGGTAAAAGTTTGGGTAAAATGGGCAAGGAGATCGTAATTAATGCCATAGACGCCAAAGTATTCTCATTCAGCTAAGTGTATGTTCCTACACTTGTATGCCTTGGCCCAAAGTAATCTTTACCTATCTTCCCATCTAAGAGAATAGAGCTCTAGTAAGCAGACACTCTCTTGTAGCGGTTCTTTGACAGCCAAGAATTCGGACAATTGTACATCATTGAACAAAAATAACGTAAAAAAATTACTTATCTTCAAAATACACTTGAAGCTACAAAAACACGCGCTGCTTGGTTTATACCAACTTAAAATATTATTTTTAAGTGGTTAACTTCTACTTGAACATTCCATTTTACAAACCACTCGAAATGTAATAGCTAAAGTTAAAAAAACTTTGCTACATAGACTTGGCGTATGTATGTGTGATATATATATATAAATAAAATTAATTAGGAAATATATTATGTTTGTTTAAAACACAATATTAATGACAATAATTTGAAAAAAAAAACTGCTTTGAAAATGCGAAATTTTGCTTCGTAACGGAACGCAGCCTGCATGCTTGATGGCTCACATTTATCTCAATTCATCAATATATAATTCAAAAAAAGATTACTAAACCCACGAAATCCTAACTGTTACACACTTTAAACCCTCCCACGAGAACAGAACTACCACAGATTCCCGTCAACGTACGGTCTATACGAACTAATGAAGAGAGCTCACAGCTGACACAAGTGTTTATCGCTGAATGAATGTGAGTCAGACGGTCACGTGGTGGGTTGCGTGTAGACGCACCAAAGATTAATAATACCAGATCAGACACCAAGAAACAGTCGTAGGTTATCGCGAAGCCGCCGTCATGTTTCGGGAATTTAAACTTTTTCTCTTTTTAATTTGATAAGCAATAATACTTAGACCGATCGTGATAATGACGGTGAATATTTTTACAGAAAATAATATTTTGATGTATCATGTTGGGTCGTTAAAAAGTTATCAACAGATCGTTACTTAGTGTACATACGTCATTATTCTAGTGGTTGACGTTTGATAAAAAGATACTATTGTCTCATATTCTTTTTATCGCTTTCTGATAAGAGTTCCGTAAAATATTCCATTTATGAAACCGAGAGAATTGTAAGACAGGTCTTTAAAATAAGCCTTCAATGTGGTACGTCTCCGGCGTAATTAGTTTTTTTATTAAGACGTTGACCTAGCGTTATTATCAATGTTCATGGCTATTCTAGGTTAAGTAATTTACTCTGCTCTTGTAAATTGTATTTTCTTCATTTACTATAAACTATATTATTCTATTGTTATGTCGATATTCGTAAGGCATCGGGTGATTAGAGGAGACGAGCTAAAGATTAGAGCTTCGTGGCCCGCCTTAGGAGAGGCATATGTTTAGCGGAGTGACAGGGTCTGATGATGACATCCTATTTTTTCTTTTAATACTATTTGAAGCCAAGTCTATTCTGCACAATAATCTATAATATCAAGTAGTTCTCGTCGCCCCAGGCGCACACAATACGTGTTTTGTGCAGCACCCTGCTGATGCGAAGTGGTCGAATGTTGCGAAATATAACAATGAGTTTCCTTTATTGTTACAGAATATACTAAAATTGTTCTATTGTTACTGGCTGTATAGAAATAATAGACCTACTTCTTTTATTGGGCCTTAGTTTTCTATTGGAAGTACTAAAAGAGGAAAAAAACAATTATTATTGTTTATTTAATAGCTTTTGCTTACGTTTCGCCTTCATTTTTCCAGAATAACTTTGCTTAAATAAATAAAAAAAACTTTGGAGTATTCGGGTATTAGTTTCCAGCCCAAACAATGTCTCTATACAAAATATGTCTTAACAAAATGAGCTTAGAAACACATGTTTTTGAAAACACAATGAAAAGCTGGTATCCCCTTGACTGAGTAGTGGGTCCCTTAAGTTAAACGGGCATGTGTTTCCCGCGGTTTCACCTGAATCCTGAAATACTTTGTGCACCCGGATAAAGAGTATTCTAGTCCTATGTGCTAATAAATAAATAAGGGCTTGCATCAAGCACCCGGATAAATTTAATTCAAATCCGATCAGTAGTTTTTGCGTGAAAGAGTAACAAACATACTAGTCCATTGAAAAGTTACATTTGGGGTTGCGTTTTTTAGAGGACGCAATTTTATTTTTTTGATGTGTAGGGGGGGTCAGTGTAAAGCTAAAACTAAGTTTGTGGGGTCGCCACCCTTGTCCCACGGCCGCCATCTTGAAAATAGGGGTTGAAATGGTTTTTACGATATATCTCTTAAACTATTAATATAATAAAAAAAAATCGTTAGCATTTTTTGTTGCAAATTAAATTCTCTACAACTTTGGTCCAGAAACTTTTTGTCGTAGAACTATAAATAAAAAAGTTATAAGCGAAAATGTTCAGAAATTCAAGAAAAAAAAAATATTTTTCGATGTAACTTTTTTTTAACATTTTACGAAAAAATGATATCAGACCATTTTTGTAGATCGTTTTTTGAGGAACAACTTTTATTAACAACATTTTTTCATTAAGTCAATAGCTAAGGTTTTACAGCGCTCCGAAGTAATAGGCCAGTGCTTTTAGCCTCTAAAAACGGTAAAAAGTGAATAAAATAATAGTAGGATGAAACCCATTGGAAAAGGAGGAGAATATAATAAAAATGATAGGAAAAATAAATTACGGGCGATCTGAGTTCGGGAAGTGGGGGGAGAGGGGGGTTAAAGTTAAAAAAATGGTTTATCTCAATTTCCGGCAAAACTACAAGTCCTATGAAAAAAAGTTAAATGGCAAAATTGTAGGTAATAAAAAGACCTACAACTTTTATATTGACACTTTTTCACATAACCTCAAAATTTATGTGAAAAATTCAAAAAACCAAGTTTTTGGTGTTTAATTTTTATCTTTTACAATAATTATTTTTTTTCCACGAAATTTGGTGAAAACTTGCCTTTTTATGTCCCAAACACACTGTAATTTATTTTATTTAAAATAATTATTTTTTAACCTTATTTTGACTTAATATCGAAAAAACACCCTAATTTTCAATCGAAAATTCTCGCGTCAAAATATCACTTTTTTTTAAAAAGTCGGTGGTCTTTTTGTTTGTTGAAATCTCTACTTTCTGATGGTATAAAAAAATATTTACATTTATATGGTAAGTGTTCTCAGAAAATATAAAGAAACGCTACGAAATAACAGGTAGTAAGGCCTGAAGGTTCTGAACATTTTCGCTTATAACTTTTTTATTTATAGTTCTACGACAAAAAGTTTCTGAACCAAAGTTGTAGAGAATTTAATTTGCAACAAAAAATGCTAATTTTTTTTTTATTAAATTAATAGTTTAAGGGATATATCGTAAAAACCATTTCAACCCCTATTTTCAAGATGGCGGCCGTGGGACAAGGGTGGCGACCCCACAAACTTAGTTTTAGCTTTACACTGACCCCCCCTACACATCAAACAAATAAAATTGCGTCCTCTAAAAAACGCAAGGTAAGGCCTAAAAAATGTAACATTTCAATGGACTATACATCCTCATTTAAAATATTAGTAGAACAGTAGGATGAATCCCGCAAGTTCGCAAAATTAACGAAAAAAAATATGCAATAATAAACACTAAAAAGAGAATTAGGTAGTTATGAAATATTACCGAGTCCGTTGGAATTCTGGCTCCAAGCCAGTCTGCGCCAGCTCGAACCGGTTACGTGTGGAATAGTGGAGGCGTAGTTTTCAGACGCCGGTAATAGTTTTTTCTTCCACAAAGGAAATTGAAAATGGCTTTCGATGTTGTGGTCAGTACTTTATTTTATTCTGATAGATCTTAGATAATCTTAGATTTGTTCAGCCGTTTTTGCGTGGTTGCGTAAAAAACATACAAACTTTCATATATAACACTAGCTTTCCGCCAGCGGCTTCGCCCGCATGGGCTATACGAATTCAAATTAAAAATGACAGAGTTTCATGCAAACTTTGCCCCCCTTTTTCACCCCGTCAGGGGTAGAATTTCGGAAAATCTTTTCTTATCGGATGCCTACGTCATACGAAGAACAAACCTCCAAGTTTCAGGTCTCTACGATCAGCGGTTAGGCTGTGCGTTGATCCGTCAGTCATTCAGGACAAAGCACTTTATATGTTATATTAAAAATTATCGTCGCCAACGTTGACATCCACATTAAAGGAATGATATAGCTTTCGACTTAGACGACTTTTTGGGGTCGGTTTAGTAGTTTCAGAGATCTAACACACAAATCATCACTTGTTTCGTATGAATGTTCGTTCTATTCCTCGTCCCCTCGGTATAAAGGAGCTTGATTTAAAAAAATACTCTGCTGTAGACGCAGACTAATGTAGCTTTGTTGTACACCTATTAAAACTCGTTATTATACGGTTGATTGTCTACTTCTAATATAATCATGAATAGATCGTAATATTCGTATAATAGGCTACCCGCCAAGTTTCCTTTCACAAACCTTACAATGTATCATCTATTGTTGGAAATAAATAGCTGGCAGTTTTTCTTGTACATTGGTTTATTCACGTTTACTAGAAAGCTCCGGGTTTGTGGTACAACTAGAATATTAAAAGTTTAGTTTAAAAAAAAATCAAGGAACTAAAAATCTATATCCCATTCTAAAATTTCGCCTTTAAATTCAACTCGTTTCGAGTTAGAGTTGAGACTTCAGATATTATCGATGTGCAGAACCGAGCCATGTGTGAACCATTAGACAAATTGTCAGACGAGTACCGATAAAATCAGAACAGTATAGACATTTGAGAATATCTCTACAAAATATCTTTCAGTCCGCAGTCCCGTTGAGGCGTCGTTTTCTTTTCTTAGTTGTAATTCTTGTACACCTATTTTATATCTATATAGTCTTAAAGTATCCAGTTTATAAACTATGTGTGGACCAAATTTCATCCAAATCAGTTCAGTAGTTTGTAATCATTTGATATGCGTTCCATAAAATAAAAGGTATTTGGTAGGTGTTCCGTTATCTTAAAAGTTTGGGAATCCCTGCTTTATATGATCATTTATATTATTCTTATTTTTTACTACTTTCGCACTTAGATAAAACAATCCTGTCTTTCCCCAGACTTTAATCTATCCCCATAACAAGTTTTATCTAAATCCGTTCGGCTGTTTAACCGTGAAAGCGTAACAGACAGACAGCTACTTTCGCATTTATATTAGTAAGGATTAACTGCTTAAGATTAAGTCATGCCGCAGTAGAATTATAGACAAGTCAGTCGATAAAATGAGTGATTAGATAGACATAGCGTTGCCTAGGGTGCGGCCGACTTAAACAATTTTATTTTCGAACCTATCAGATATGGCTTTAGTTGATAGCATTTTAATTCAAGCTTCATATCATCACCAAGTCTGTAATCTGTGATAGTGTTTGATTATCCCCTAAATAAGGGGATGACGGGGAGATCCAATTCAAATCATCTATTTCAATTAGGCCTAATTACAAGCACTTTTGAAAGTCGAAAAAGAAAGAATTTAGTTGCCCATTCCAAAAAGTAGTTTCCTATCCAGTACGGGGATATACCACACCATGAAGTAGATTAGATTATGCACCTTGTTCTAATGACTAAAGACGTGGAGGTATTCCTCGAAGCGCCACCGTTTTGAGGCGCACCTAATGAAGCGCACCTTTATTATTCCTCGGAGCGCACCTTTTAGTAGCGCTCCCGATAACGATTAAAAATATTAAAATTTTATTCCTTGAAGCGCACCCATGTTTAAAAATAGGAAAGAGAATGAAGTAAACGTAATAAATTATATCGATGATTTTTAAACATGGGTGCGCTTCATGGAATAAAATTTTAATATTTTTAATTGTTATCGGGAGCGCTACTAAAAGGTGCGCTCCGAGGAATAATAAAGGTGCGCTTCATTAGGTGCGCCTCAAAACGGTGGCGCTTCGAGGAATACCTCAAGACGTGAATATCTGTCAGTATACGACATAATAATAATTAAGGAAAATTAAAAACGAAACGCAAACCATAACCCGCTGATCTAGTTAAAACTTAATTTTATACTTAATTAAAATTTCGGTAATTAAACGAAATGTTTTCCCCGAAAAATAACAAGGTAGGTATTATACCTACCTAAGTACCTACTGTATGTTATGTTTTGAACAATTTTACTCGGAAAATGGTATCGGGGAATGTGCTCATTCGGGGACATTCAAATTGTTTTCGCAAACAAAGGGGGGACCATGACAACGTGAGCGATGTGTTCGGTGATAGGTATGACGGTTGCATTGTAATGTGTTGTGTGTTCTGACTGGACTGCTAAAAACCTTTCTTTTCGATGTGTTCTTCTTGTTGATAACACCATTTGTTTTTTAATTCTTATCTGTCTGTTTTCAACGTCTGTCGGCTTTTAAAAACTGTGGCCATCTTTGTAAGACTTACTGGCCATATTGATCAGGATTACTGATGATTACTGTTATGAAAAAACTATTACTTGAAAATAGTATTCATGGAGTTTGACTTATTGCATATTTAGTATTTGCGGTTTATTTGTATAAGAACCTGTAACATTGTCAGGGTAAATATAAAAAATATTGAGGCGAAAATTACATTTTGAACTGCTGCAACTTCCAAGTTGCAATCCAATCTCTTGAAGAAATTCCTAAAATGTACCACGCTTTCTAACTTATATCACCCTCTGTTGGAAGAAGCCTCAGCTGTAGAGTATCCTTCAAAAGTTTCCTAGGTAATAAAACACATGTTTGAAACAATACACTATCACGAATCGAGAGAGAAGCGAAACTTGTCGCATAATGACCGTCTATTTGGATTCGTAATCAGTTTTGTTTGACATTGAGATAACATTGAAATGTTTTCCTAGAAACGTAGGCCCCTAAACATTATTGAATACGCGTATTTGATTAATATTATGAGCGTGTTTTTTTTAGATTGTATAGGAATAGTAATAAAACACATAGGAAATAGTACCAGGATATATTAAGCGTAGGACTTGGTAAATTTAATTATGTACGTAGCAGCAGCATAAAAAAAAGTTTGTTTTATAAAAAAAAATATGTATGCATTTTACCGAAAAGAAATAAACCCGAATCTTATACACTAAAACGTGGTAACTGCATTTCAATATTCTACGTGGAACGTTCAATATTTAAATAGTTGGCAACTGTGTATCACGGGTGGAACGTGTCGGGTGCCGTAGTACACGAGCCGTGATTAGTTGCCAGACATCGCCTACTGACTTACCCTTTTCAACTTATATTAATGGCACGAAATAATAGTGATAAAATATTAAATTCTGTTACTAGGCCTTTAAAAATATTTTGTATTTTAATCCACTTACCATGTTTTCCTTTTTAATACTCACTAGCTTCTCGCCAGCGGCTTCGCCTGCGATATTTTAGCTAATGGATACAAAAACTTGACAAATTGTATACTAAAACCTTCCTCATTAATCACTCTATCTATTACAAAAAAACCGCATCAAAATCCGTTGCGTAGTTTTAAAGATTTAAGCATAC
The DNA here is from genome assembly GCA_963891755.1 of Pyrrhia umbra. NCBI lineage: Eukaryota > Metazoa > Arthropoda > Insecta > Lepidoptera > Noctuidae > Pyrrhia > Pyrrhia umbra. Next base: position 2,824,811 of record OY982944.1, read on the forward strand.
ATAGGGCTATTGGGACAAAGAAAGCGACTTTGTTTTATACTATGTAGTGAAGCGTAAAAGACAGACACGAACTACTTTGGTATTTATAATGGGACTAGCTTTCTGCCAGCGGCTTCGCCCGCGTGGTCTATACGAATTCAAATAAAAATGACAGTTTCATACAAACTTTGCCTCCCATTTTCACCCCCATAAGGGTAGAATTCCAGAAAACCCCTTATCGGATGTCTGCCATTCAGGAAAAACCATTTTATATATAGTTTATTATAGATTAAGAAAATTCTTTATACGTATTCCCAACGTCAAACACAAAACTTTCCTCTACCGTTTAAAAAAGCTGACAAAACTAAAATAAACCCTGTCGATACAGCTTCACTACGCAACACTGCACTGTCGGTGACAGTATTGTGACAATTTCACTAGAGCTGCCGTAACGGGCCAGACGTTTAGAAGGCTATCAAGGGCTCGATACAAAACAACGGTTACTGTTATGTTCCGAACTATTGGATCGGATCCAGGTCCGTTATTGCCATTATTAGAAGGGAGGAATGTGTATTTTGCACGATCAGTTTTGACTGGAGTAAAGTAAACAGACGTAGTAGATTTTTTAACCTTAATTACCCCATTCTTTGCCCTCTCTTTCTCCATCGTTCTCTGTTAAAAGCTTGATGTCACTATCCACATGAAATGTTACCAATGATTACCGTTTTGGGCGCCAAATTTGTTCATTTGTGACAAAAACTAACAAAATAATCATTACAGGACCCTGCAATGGTTTGATGCCATGACGGAAAAAATATTAAAGATTTTGTGCGCTCTCGAAAAATTCTCGTGAATATGATCCTACGGTTATGTTTTATAGAAATCGGATCAGTAGTTTTTACGGTAAAAAAGACGGGTCGAATGCTGAACATCTTTTTTAAAAATGCAACTCTTTTTAGAAACGTATATTTAGAAAAAAATATTAAGTCTATTCTCGGACTATAAACTTGGAACATTTGAAAACTTCACTTTATCAAATTTTGTCCATTAAAGCCAAACGGCATTCACTCGGTCGTAAAATTCAACCTTGAAATATGGAAATGAATGTGGGAGACTCGTAAATTTGCCTTCCAAGCTCAGGACTTGTTCCTAGCAAAAAGACTGGCAATAAGCCAGAAAAGCAAGCATGGAGAAGACTAAGTTTTCTTCAGGCCAAGAAAAACGAGCTCGAAGTCGTGAATATACAACTTCTGAAGCCAATAACTCTGCCTATAGCCATTCGGAGCAATATAAAGTGGATGGAATTTATTATTATCGGCACGGGTTTCCTCATCAAGTTTTCCTTGGCCGTTTGGCGATACATTTAAATTTTGCACATATGTTGTAAAGTGCGGACACGTGCATGCTAATTGAATACCAATATTATATATTCAATTCAGCTCATCACAATCCGTATTTCATACCCGAATCTGTTCCCTTTAAGTAAATCGGTACTTCTGTGTCGAATTTGATGACACCATAAGCTATCACAATTTGCAATTCGCAATTTGCTGCCAGCACGTGAAGAATACCATTCCAAAAAAGGTTTTATCAAAGCCTTGAAACCGGCCAGTATGTCCCAAATATTATTTAGGTGCTTAAAAATATATACTATAGCGCAAATTCTTATTGTAATCTTTCTTTCATCATCAAAACTATCGTATACCTATGAATCAAACACACACACTGAAAAATAAAACATTGAAACGGTATGAAATTTATTTCACTCTTCCCGGAACGCTACATGCAATCTCGTTTATTGATTTTCATCGCAACGGATTTCATTGTGTTAATTGAAACCAATTAATTTCTCTATTGAACCCTTGTGTCTCTGCTTTTGAAAGCTATTGGAATTTAAATAAGGTTTAGACAGATTTCAATGTGCAATTTCGATTAATTGGAAGCGTTCGTAAATTACATTTCAGGCGTATTAACTGTTATTATAATACTTGAATCAGAGATCATTAAAATCATTTTTTTTTTCATTACTTGATGTGTGATATTGTCAAACTGTGTCGGTTAACTTAAGTCTTATAATTAGACACCACCTTTAAAATGATATTTGTTTTGCATGGTTATAAAACAACACTTTTACACGTCTTTATTTTTTTTGATACTAGATGAGGCCGATGTTTCCTATCCAACTATCTTGAGAAGAAACACCGAAATGAACTCAAGGGTTATTGCCTAAAATCTAACCTCCGGCTTACTAACAATTTGGTTATGGGGAAAACCCTATAATAGGTACAACACCAACAATCCCATGACTGGAAAAGGAATTATTTTGCATTTCAATTCTTGTCTGGTTGGAGTCCCGCTCTATCCAAAGCCCATATAGTCATTCAATCTCCAGTGCGAAAAAAGGACGGTGCTATAAGCCATGTACTGCACCCTCTCTTTTCGTCAATATACATCCCCAGCTACAAAATTAAATTAAAAAGTTTTAACACTTGAGATTCTATCTTATCGACATCTGTACCAAATGAACGTTAACTCTAGACTCTAGGTCAATGCGATCAACTGAATATGTGACGTAACGATCGGTTTGGGGTCCAAGCGTTAGTAGTTATTACGTGTTGTAATATTGTTGGCGTTTCATTTTGTTAGAGGCGTAATTGGTTTCAGGTTTTATGGCATATTAAGAAATGGATACTTTATTTTTTTGGAAAAATAATATTATTTAACATTATTATAGGGCTCTAATGCTAGATGACTGTGGATATACTTGACTGATATATTGATGATCATTTAGTCTTGCTGATCTTTTGAAACTTTGACTTGCGCGACATTTCAATAAATTCCTTACTGGATACTTCGCTTGTTCATTCCATTGATCCATTCAGAGTCAAGGTAAACCACAAATTTACGGGTTTAAAAAATCTGGTTTTTCTTTACAAGCTTAATAAACTCATAAAACATACATGACTACATGTAAGACCAGTCTTCAAAGACACTATAGTCTGTACGAATTGATTTAACGAAAAATATAAACAAAATTATAACCTGTTTCGTTTTAATTTTACCACATAGATAAATAAAATGGCATTAAATGATGTTTAGAGCATCAAACTTACATAAATGCGCCATCCTTACGCCTTTTTGTTTAATTCTGTGGCAGAATTAGAACATATAAGTTACGTTATATACATATAAGCTTTTAAAACATTACTCACCCCTTCAACAAACATACACGTGAACACAAAAAAACGGTTTCAATTGAACGGTCAAAATATTGAAGACTAGACGTTACGTAAGTCGACGACGCGACATTGGGGAGACGTCGTACAATAAAAAAAAAAGAAAAAAAAACGGGCATCGTTCCAGTAGTTGTACTGCACCGCGGCGACACGCATTAATGTGCAGACATCCGCTTATTCCGTGATGTTCTTTTAATAGGACCTCCGTAATTTTGCTTTATTAAGTTTACCTTATTATCTTGTTTTTGAGGGGCTTAAAGTCTGCTGTAATTTTTGAAAGAGAGGAGCGGAAAGGCCTTTTGAAAAAATACGGTGTTTTTTTGTCTTTAACTGTGTTACTTATAAAAGTCATGAAAAATATATATTTTTTAATTTAATTTAAGAGATTTTATTTTCACAGATATTTAGAAACTTACTCATGAACAGATAAATGCTATTTGATTTAAGATTTTTGCTATCTGACATTTCCTCTCTAATCTAAGATTATGCTATGATGCCAATACTTTATTTTAATCAATGAAGTGAACAACCACTATTATGTCTGCTATTAAAAAGGTTATCTTCTGTATTATCTATCCATTTAAATACCTACAAATGAACCACAGACCGAAATATTTAAAAGTACGTAAATATTTAAGTAGGTACACATAATGATACCGTCAATTCGACTAACAGCTGACTCACTTTCTATATATAGATAATGCATCTGTATAAAAGCTTAAAGTAAGTAAACAAACACGTTTAATTTAACTTTAAACTTGCACAATATTTTGTAATGTCATATTTTAAGTTTCGAAGTAAATTAATACGACGTAACTCTTATATGAGTCGTCTGGATGTACGTGCGATTGAGAGCTACGTAGTGGAAAAAAACCGAATGTCTATATCAATCTTAACGATCGATACTATTCTATACGTTTGTAAAGGCAGTCAAGCAGTATTTGTGTTATCATCATCGGCCTATATATTGTCCCATTGCTGGGCACAGGCCTCTATCTCATCCGGAGAAGGCATGAGCATTGATCACCACGCTTGCTCAAGGCGGATTGGCGATATCAGACGTATCCAAATCTCCTCATGATGTTTTTCTTCGCCATTGTCAGTGACGTCTAGGATACACTTAGAAAGTGCATATTATGACTTTAAAAAAGTCACATTGGTACTTGCCAGGATTCGAATTCGTACACGAGATGCCTTAACCAATAGGCCACGAGGACGAGTATTTGAGTCTATTTCAGCAATTCCGCTGACAGTAATAAAGCTCCAGGGTTCTATTCCTAACAAAATGTCGTTGGGTTTTCCCATCAGGAATTTCCCAGCCAGTTGATGGCATAAGGCTCGCCCCTTGTTAGTAACTATAATATATAGAACTATGTATATGGAGAGTGGTCTTAACCACTAAGCCACCACGACGAGTATTTGTGTCTATTTCAGCAATTCTGCTGACAATAAGCTCCAGGGTTCTATTCCTAACAAAATGTCTATTGGGTTTTCCCATTAGGAATTTCCCAGCCTGTTGATGGCATAAGGCTCGCCCCTTGTTGGGGACTATAATATTTAGAATTATATATATGAAGAGTTATATATATATAAATTAGGGAAAACGAGACTGTTGATTTGTTAATCTTACTTAGCTGTTTCCCTCGGTTTCACTTGCATATTGAGGTAAATACTTCATGCAACCAGATAAAAGTTTTCCTGTCCTTCATGTCCTTCCCCAGGTGTAACCTATCTCCATACCAAATTTCATCTCAATATATTCAGTAATTTTATGGTAAAAGCGTACCAGACAGACACCAGTTACTTTAGCATTAATAAATAATATTAGTAAGTACTCGTATACTATTTCGTACGTAAGCTTCGGTAAATATTGTTTAGCCTGTGTTATGAATCCGACGGTGCTTAAATAGGCGAGGTTCCTATTATAGGTTGCGGTTTTCATATGGGTATTTTATATGGAAGGCGAAATAGTTGCTCGGTTTATCCCAAATAACCCGACAACAGAGCTCTGTTCGCTCTAACATGACGCATAATGTAAACAATGAAATATTTACGGGGCTTATTGGTCTTATTTTATACGTTGACTTATAATAATATCATATATCTTTTCTTATACGATAATCTATATATCTGTTTGAAGCTGATGAGTTCGTTGTTTCGACGCACTAATCTCTCTACGATTGCTAATGTCACTATTCTCGCTATAGCTACAGTAGTCTAGTTTTAGTAATAGTTTCTTGAAAATTCTTATACTTTAATTTAACAAATTCCTACTCTCCTGAAGCTAGTATCAACGGACGCGTATACTGTCTGCAATTTTAATAAATTCGTTGTTAGAATCCCTTTATACTTCACAGAGTGTGATGCAAACATCGCCAAGCTGTCCTACATACGTTCAGTAATGGGATGTAATCTGGTTCGTATATTACACTGGGCAGTATCTGGACTATTTCTCTTACCCTTGCGACATTTGGAATGTTTTGATATTGCTGCAGTGTGTACTGAAACTTTTATTGACGATATCAGATAAATTGAACGCTCGGAATATAATTTCTAGGCCTCAGAAGAGAAATCAATACATATAAAATGCTTTGTCCTGAACGACTGACGGATCAACGCACAGCCTAAACCGCTGATCGTAGAGATCTGAAACTTGGAGGGCGTGTTCTTTGTATGACGTAGGGTAGGCATCCGATAAGAAAAGATTTTCCGAAATTCTATCCCTATGGGGTGAAGGAGGGGGACAAAGTTTGTGTGAAACTCTGTCATTTTTAATTTGAATTCTAAAAGCACACGTTGGCGAAGCCGCTGGCGGAAAGTTAGTCATTACTAAAATAAAGTTTTTTTTTTTTTATGTTTGATTTGATATTTCAAGAATAGAAAACTAAATGAACCCTGAATGCTAAAGGTGCATAAACACAGGTAACGTCGCGGGCAGACGTAGTATGGTAGAAAATACACGATGATTCAGATATATACATTATATGTATCTTCCTAATTCTTCTAAGTATCACTTACTGCGTATTATTAGATCTATGTGCGACACTTAATAAGCCAGTAATACCAAGTTAATTGGATTGGCCTGTGATGACGTTTTTTTTTTGTTAGGTTGCTTGTGTACTAAACGATATCATTCTCTATAACTTATGCGTTAGAGTTGAAAATCCCTTCTACAGTCAAGTGTTATATTTGGACAACATTTGAAAATGATTTTTTGGCTTGTTGTTTTAATTAGGAGCTCTCTAACTGGAAGCATTTCAGCAGTCTGTAATGTTACCAAGAAATATACCAACGAATGTAATAAAAACAAACTGTCAATTCTCTATTTATATTATATAAAGCTATGACGTAGCTAAGTGACGTTATCTCGCTAGAAACGCGTGGGAGACTCATGTTTATCTATGCCAGCTAAATGGAGCTTAATCAAAAGCTGGGGGGGGGGGCTTTCATTGAGTAATGCGGTTATTGCTTCGCTTGCACCTTTTCATCTGCTTTGCGGGTAAATAATTGCATTAGCTTATTCTCAACCCTAGTGGTGATTACATAGTGTTAGTATTTAATTGGCAAATGTAGTTCTCATTCAAAAAGGTGTTATGCATGAGCGACTACTGAAGAGGTCTTTAGTACTGGAATATTAATTTGTCCCGAGTGGACTCGTCCCCAGAAAATGCATTTGATAATAATATCAGTGGTGTTCTGTACATTATAACTCAGCCTACCTACTTTTGGGATTCGAGCGTGATGATTGTAGCAAGAATGGCATTCTTATGAATCAATGAAATTGAGATCATTCGTTTACATACATATTATAAAAAAAACTTTTAACTATCTATTTGAGAATAAAAACTTTATTTAATTACAATCCTTAATTAAAATACTTAAATACATTTAAACATGTTATTTAACCGTTCCATTCCGGAATTTAATCAGTTGGCTGACTTCTGGATCCCCGGTTTTACCGTGCACTGCCAAACACGTGGCACTACCAGTGATTAATCCAATTAATTTAATTGAATCAGACTATATAAAAGCTACAGAATTTATTAACAAAGTCGCAGGCAACGTTTTAACCTGATTTTTGTTTTTGATTGAGTATTTATTCGGGATCGTTCGATGCTTTTACTCGTTTTAATAAATTTTATGTCGTTCAGATTGCTTTTTCGGTTTGTTTATTATGTATTTTTGTTTGAATCGTAGTATGTTTCTGGCTATAAATCTGATCTTTATACTATAAATTCTGCACTTTAACACGAAATAGAGGGAAGCAGGTCTTAAAAAATATTTCGTTAAATATCCACCGTATCATCATCATCAGCCTATATATTGTCCCACTGCTGGGCACAGGCCTCTTCTCATACAGAGAAGGTATGAGCATTGATCACCACGCTTGCTCCAGGCGGATTGGCGATTTCAGACTTTTTAAGTCCAGTCCACCCACCGTATAAAAAACAAAAATCGAATATTTTTCCCAAACATAATTAGACCGGTGTTTGTTACATGTACTAGTTAGTTGTTTTTACCATTGAAAACCATCAATAATCGTCTTTCCTTTTAACTTCGCAAATTGCTCAGCATGACCCTGCTAAAACATTGTTTTTCTTGGCCCCGGGACTTGAGAACTACTCTCTCACTACTTACATCAACGCCATCTTGAAAACGGTAACATTATTTAAGGCTCCCATATACCGTACGAAAAAGATGTATTTTTTTCCACTTTCCTATTTCGACTTATGTAAGCGTATACGCTCAACGTCTGTATTTATCGTCACTTTGTAAGCTTGTGACATAAAACTTACTAATAATAGCTATAACGCAACATTGGGCCTAGACTTACTTTCGTAAAATTATTCGTAAAGTAAGCGAATTTTTAACTGTGACTTTCAAATAAGTACAGGAATTCGACTTTTGTTTGTTAAATTAATTATTTGATGATTTTGTTCCTAATTTTGGATGACACTGGTTGGCTCTTTCCCTAAAATAATGTTCGTATATTCTTGCCTATGTCAAATTTAATTCACTCATTTAAAAATCTGAAAATGAGATAATGTGCTATTAAGTTTTATTTCGTGTCGTGTATAGAAAATTGTAGGAAACCAGTGCTTTCGTCATCTATACAAGGTATCTATCGACTTTGTAAAATGACAAAACAGTTTACGGTACCAACTACTACAGAAAACTAATCGCCTTTCGAAAACACACGCAGTGCGTTTCATCTATCGGATCCCTCGCTTCATTCTCCACAAATTAGACCAAGTTTTTGGACAAAAAGCGGCTTTTTCACGTGTTCCGGGCCCACGGGATTCGTAGTCCGGACTGTGCCTAAAAATAAAATAAAAGGCGATACAAGTTACTCGTATAGCTGTGAGTTTGCCTGCAAACGGGAGTTTTTAAAAGATAAATTGGAGTTTAAACGTAGCTTTGTTAGCAGTGACGAGTGTGAATTTTGCAGTTGTTTTAACACTAATGGATGGTGTTGCTGGATATTTAACGTACTACGTATTTACTAAAGGTATTTAGTTACTTGTATGTCTATATTGTTTTACCTTGTGAGCTGTGGGTTTAATTTACTGCCCCTGAGTTTCACAATGAGTTTCCTCACCCTTCTATTTTCCGAAATAATCAGCTAAGTTGTATCTATACCTCGCGATAATTTCGTCAATCAAGACTCATGCGTTGTTCAAATCTATAACCATTGATTGTTTCTGTCATTCTAGAATAATTCTGAGAAAATTCTCATGGGGATCCTATAGCGGCCCAGGCTGCTCCAAAATTTGTACCTGTAATAGTAATTCTACGTCAATCAAATTAAGTTTAGCATATATCTTGACAGTTTTTGGTACCAGTTTGGCTTTTAAAGCCTAAATATTTTAATCATTTCCTAAATAAAGTTGTCTTTTAAATTGGCCTTTAAAAATGTTAGAGCACATAATAATATCCAGTTACAGTAAAGCTAGGCCAGCTGTAAAGGTAGGTTCCGTTGACCTCCTGACACGCACTTTGTTCTATTATTAGTACCTACTACAATGACGTCATTATACTGGCTCAGGCTTGGAATTATCCCTAGCGTGAGAAAGCTACGTGTTACTGGCGCTAGGGTCATTATAATCTGTATGCAAATGGTATTTTTGACATTAATGCCAGATTTTGAAAGGTAGGATGGTCGGTAGACCAAAGATGTAAATAGATTGGCTAAGTGCGATTAAACGATTAAAGGAAAGAGGAGTGAATGATATTGTGAAAGCTGAGGGGCTGATAGAAGAGTAAAAAAAAAGAAGAGTGGAAGCGAAAACATTAGGGCCTCCAAATGACTATTTCATTTGGAGCCAGGGCAAGAGAAAGAAGGAGAAGTGTTGTTTGAAAGAGCTATCATTTCTACGCCGATTTACAAAAAACAAAAACAGTTCTACGCCGCCATATCAATACTTCTAAATAATATAACTATTTAACTTGGTAAATAGACCTCAGTACTTTTCTAAGACTTTTCGAAGTATACTTTAGTCGAAGAAAGCCATTTTCGCTATCCCTTTAACGCACTTAAGTTTTATATTACAAGGATCATTTACCACAGCTTACGCGATGTGTGTATAGATACACAGTCTGTATTCTTTTGTAGATCATTGAGGATAATGGGAATCGATATGGCTCATCTAGCAACTAAATTAAGTCCTAGGCCCAGAATGTATGTATGCCAAATTTGTATAAGGCATTATGCTGAATTCTAGGCAAAATACAGTTGCAAATACACTGTTTCACTACACAAAATACCTCTCCGATTCGCGTGCTACCTATACATTAGTCGGTTAGTCTGGTTTCTATGGCAACGATCCCCTCGTGGACCATCATTATGTACTACCTACATTCATCGTATTCCATATATCTCTGCTTTTGAACATTTTATGATTACTGTGTGTTGTTGGCTGCTTCACTACTGAACATATTATTGTATTAATCATCATTTTATATTAACTAATTACCATAATTAGAATTACTTTGCTTCTTATAGTTCTAATCATGCTTTTTCCCCATCTTGAGGGCTCAATCATAAAATACTTACCAGTCTCTGCTAGCGAGGTAGGGACGTTAAATCCTTAAAAAAAGTCGAGCCCACAGATGGAATGGTTCTAGATAGCAGATAATGCTTGCAGCATGAGAAACGTTGAAACTATATTATAAGCAAACATTTATAGTTGAATCAATACGCTACGATAGGAACACGTGATACAATAAGGTGTAAGAACCATCAATTTCCCATCGTATAGGCAGCTTCGTTCGTCAGTATGCCAACCTATATTAATGCGCCTTTTACCATCTACAACTTTATACAGTTAAATGTAGTTGTTGTGAACTCGACCTCCCAGTTTGACCTTGTTTCGTAAGACACGAGGATCGCCGCGTAATTCTCTTAAGACAGACTTGGTCCAGGCTTACTCAAAACGAAGTCTTAATTCGAATTAATTAGATTTTGTGGGTGGGTTTTGAGGGTCGGAAGCTGCAAAAATTGCTTTTAATATTTTTGATGTCTTCTTCTTTATTTTGATTAAGAGTGGCTTTTATGCGGAGGTGGGGGTGAAAAACTTTGGGGGGAAACCAGCGAAATAAGTTTTTGTGATTTTGGCATGGAAGTTGATGTTATGTAATACAAAATTAGTTTTTGTGATTTTAACCATGGAAGTTATGTAAATTCAAAATTTATTCTTGTCCAATGCAATCCTGCAATCATGAATTTCAGGAAGAAAACTTGCCATAAATTGATGTCCAAAAACTTGCAAGTTTTGTATTATTGGAGGACAGAGTTTCATAAAGGTTGAAGACTCAAATCAAAAAATTATACCCTCATTTGCCGTTATTTTTTTTATATAGCAATGACACACTGGTTCTGATGTTTCAAGTGGATAAAAAACACTCTCCTTTCAGCCGTTTGCAGATCAAAAAAACCTTTTTTTTTTGTTTCTTTAAATATCTCTATCGTGTTATCGATATCAAACATTTTACATTTGAACTCGGATTTGTAGTGTCCTCTCTCTAATCTCAAGTGAAGTCGTAGGTTCTTGTACGAGTAGTGAAGCTTTTGCAAATGCTGACGATCGTGGGAAAATATAGTTCTTATTGGTATTACATATGTAGTATACACCCAGAGTATAGATAAACTGATAAGAATAAAGTAACCGATAATGTTTTGATAACGTTATATTAGTGATAACTGTTACTCGGTTGTATCGGATTAATTTTATTTATTAGACGAGAGATTGTATTGGTCTTTCTAATTTGGAGGTATTATTAATTATATAAAACTAAATGCTTATTATTTTCTCTATGAATTAATAATAATAATATAATATAATAATAAGTCTTTATTTTTCTCAAAATTGTTACTTATGTTTTTTTTTGTTTGTTTGCAGGTAAGTATCAAGCTGACTACCAATTTCATCGCAGAGCTACTTCACGGTAATGTGACTATAATTAAGATATATTGCGACTTTAATTATAATTAAAAGTTTTTTTTAAATCTTAGGTTTAATGTTGCCATTTCTCCCCAAAACTACTAGTCCGATTTTTTACTAAAACATTTAACCTAAGCTAAACACAAATTTATACATCTATACAAAATTGGAGTGTCTGTTTGTAATATCAAAAATATATACGGTATATACACCAAAATATTTTTTTACCAATTTTGTCTGTCTGTCTGTTTGTTCCGGCTAATCTCTGATTTGACTGGACCGATTTTGACGGGACTTTTATTGGCAGGTAGCTGATGTAATAAGGAGTAACTTAGGTTACGTTTATTTAAAAAAATAAAGAATCGACTGTTAGGAGGAACGAAGTTCGCCGGGTCAGCTAGGCTGCAATAAAGTTGTTGAGGCATTTTAGGAATACCACCGGCCAGCCAGCCACCGGCTTGCGCTTTTGATGCAAAAAACATTTTGCTTAGACTTTTAATAGAAACACGCTCGAGTTTACCGTTGCTCCAACGCAACCGCGACGTACAGGGTGGAATTTAAATTGAACGAGAATTCGCGTCGAGAATATCTTTTTAGTACATTTATTTATTTTAATGTTAGCATTTTTTTTATAAGCATATTTTCCTGATGGGATTACTTTACGCACCCGGATAAAAACTTCAATATCCAGGTTTCAATTTGCCGTAACAAATTGTTTAAACAGTCTTTTTAAATCAAAATTGGTTAAGCAATGTTTTTTAATTTTTTACCCGACTATGGCAAAGCAAAAGGGAAGGTTATGATTTTGACTGGTATGTGTGTATGTTCATCTGTTCCCTCATTCTATATCTTGTTAATGATAACTTTGATTTAATACCTATCCTTAGATTTGACAGCTACTTACGTTATCTGTCAAGATAAAAAAATGCAGCGTAAAAAGTAGTTTTCTCAAAGCCTTATTTTTTATTACTTAAGTATTTAATAATATATTTTTTTATCCTAATCTGTAACCTTGACTTAGCTAGGTACTTATTGATAAGAGTTGTAACAAATACGATGCCATGCACAAATCTTCATGCATAAACGTTTTAAACTTGATGATCTCTACGTAATATTGTCTTCAGTAACTCCTGAAATAATCGTCTGGGCTCGGTAGATTATTTTTAAAGATTCATTTAAACTATAGTAACACCATGCGATAGGCTTTGTTGTAAAACACAACGTATATCCCTAGAAGCAATGTTAATAACTCCTAAACATATACATATTTAGAATACCGTCGTTGCTCGTGCAAAACCGCGAAAGAGCAGTTTGTTAATACCGTGTAACAGGAAAAGCCTCAAAAATTACACATCGCGCAAACTATTTTTTAACCTTTATTAGGTTTATTTAAACGTCGCAGAATTTATATTAGTAGTACAATAAAGTTGTCGCAAAGGAGTTGCTATAAAGTTTAATCGATAAAATTACAATTAAAAGGCTAAAATGTAAAGTTTGCTCTGCCTCCTGCAATATTGTGAAAAATCAGATACTGTTAGCTGTATTTACAAACTACTCTTTCGAGGTTTTGCACGCGCAACTACGATATCGCAAATGTATGCTATCGACCTAAAAATTACATAAATGTAAAAAAAAAATCATGCAATCACTTCACGGGGAAAACCATGATAACGTTTTAAAAAAACGCCACGGAATTCCCCTGTAGCGTGTTTTCTAGGCATCGATCTGGTGAGTCCCTTCTCACTTCTCGCCCATGTCATAAAACACCCTACTTGTTTTCAACGCTGCGCGGCGAACATGGCAAAATAAATCTTAAAGGTATCAACTTTAGAATTAATTTTGAGGCAACTGTTTCATAGATTAGTTTTTGACACAAATAGCAATGTGTAAACGTAAATTTTAAATTTTACAAAAATGTAATTTTGAAGTAGATTATTTATTTATTTTTTACCCCCCGATTTTTGCATCTAAATTGACAAAAATAAATGTGTTTTTAAACAGTATTATTTCATAAAATCCAGTACTGAATAGGTACTTTGGAGATTCAACTCACTATGGGGTGAGTGATTATATGGTGTAGCAAAATATTAACTAAATAATATGTTTTCGTTAGAATGTTACCGAATCCTCAAAGGGTTGCAAGTGTAAAGGGGGTCGGGTTTCGTGACGGGATCGAGTTTAAAAGAGGGATCGTCGGCAACACACTTTATAACGAGCTTAAGTTATGCATATCAAAATTAGAAGAGAAAATTCTTAATGATTGCTTATTTTTTTCATAAAACTAGTAAGGCTTCGTTTAAATATAGGTATGAAAGATTCATACGAAAATAAATATATTAAGACGTTTTCATATTCCTTTAAGAATAAAAAGTAACACACAAAAAACATTTTTCTAAATCTTTTGAATAGTATTTGCCAACATAAGCCGAAAACATCATTCATTTATTCATAGAACAAAATCGTATACTTTATATCGATAAGGGGATTACGATAGTATTCGATTAAACCGATGTTTATGCCAAACTGGACATTGAGTTGTGCTTCAATCATATTTGTAGTGATAAATCGTGTCCGTGTATATCCGACCGTTAGGGTGATTATGATGAATTTATTAATATTGGTTCTAGATTAATCTGGTATTCCAGTAAATTAATTATCGGATATATCATTCCTGGCGTATATAATGTTAGGTAACTACATATCTATTGAAGAGTGAGCGTTTTGGGGTGCTGTCATAATGTTTTTTGGCGTGAAACATTGCTAATTAAATTACCCTAATTTCAATAAACGTTTTTGATTTTGAGTTGAAATTAATTTTGTACATTAATAAAATTTAAATGGTGTTCATTGGTAAGCGCATTACTCGAAAAGGTGAGGCAATTATTTTGAATGACTAAATTAAATAAGAATTCGAATATTTGTGATATATGTGAGACGGTGAACAGTACATATACATGAACTGAAAATAAATTAAGCTTTTTTTTTTAAAACGTTGATTCTCAAATACAACAATACTGCCGTCATCGCCATAAGAAAAAAAGGCCGCAACTACATTTTTTTTCTCATATTGAGTTAATAAAATATTTGGAAACAGGAAAAAATCTGCTTACGGATATGTATTATTTAAATTAATATCGAAAAAATTGTTAGTTACAGCGTTTCTTCCTGTCGGCAGAATACATCTTAGATGACAAAAATATCAAAGGTGCCTTTCGTATAAGGAGTAAGTAAAGGTGCTTTCATGTATTAAATGAACAAATTCAATGTATAGGCGTTTGGTATTGATGTATTTGTACGGTTTCTACCCGGAAATTCTATCGACATCGACACTGTATGTCTAATTTCCGGGCTTGTGTGTAAGACTGTAAAAACTAACCTAACTATTTAGAAATATAGGCACTAAAATGAATATATTTTATTAACAATAATCTATCTATCTATACTTATAATAAATCTGTAGAGAGGTCAATTCTGTACATGAAATATATTTCCAAAATAACTATCAGGGGGTGATTAGGGATCGATACTGATGCCAAAAATGCAATCAGTAAGATTTTTGTCTGTCTGTCTGTCTGTATAAACTCTATAGAAACAAAAACTACTCGACGGATTTGCACGAAACTTCGTACAATTATTTGTCATACTCCTGAGATGGTTATAGTATACTTTTCATCACGCTACAATCAATAGGAGCAGAGCAGTGAAGGGAAATGTTGTCATTTTGTTTAAACGCGCTAATCTCAGGAACCGCTGGTCCGATTTGAAAAATTCTTTCAGTGTTAGATAGTCCATTTATCGAGGAAGTCTATAGGCTATATATCATCACGCTAAGACTAATAGGAGCGGAGCACCACTATTCCACGCGGACGAAGTCGCTGGCAGAAGCTAGTTATTAAATATATTAAATATAATATGTAATATTTCTCTGTAAATATTTTTTCATACGGCTAGTAAAGATCTGTGTAAAAAAAATATGGTTTCGAGTTGAACAGCTAACTGCAAAAATACTTCTATTCCGAGGATTTCAACAACATTTTTATCCCGAAATATCGATACAATTTAATCCCTTAAATTTGGCCTTTGCCCTGCAGTAGAACACAATACGTTCAAAATAAATAAATGTTAGATATTTATACAGAAAATATTTTTGTATAAAACTAGCTAAGCCAAGTATTTTTTTTCAGTTGTCCAAAAGACGTTAAACTAAGACATTTAAATAACACTATTTTCTGAATACTTTATATCCCATAACGATATGCCAAAACGAGTTTGCGCCATAACAGTTTTCTTAAACTTAAACGGGTTTCAGATTGCTGCAAAAGGTCATTATGTTCATTAATTTCAATCCAAAAGCACGTTATTGACTACAGCAAAACTATTCCTTATAAAATTCAATTTTAATAATTGATAGCAACTATGCAGTATTTTAAATTCTCACCTACATGGCCTATTATTCACGTTACTAGCTAAAGAACAATGTAATGTGTCAAAGATAGAACGCATGACCGATTGATATTTTCCTCCTATTGTATTTAATGCAAGTAATTTATTTAACATCCTCTGTGGTAAAACTTGTCTTAAATTAATAAGCCCTGTTGAGACCAATTCATCGAGGCAATCAAGGTATTTTCAACTCTAAAAGAAACGCTGAAGTTTCACTTTTTGTATTGATATTTTTTTTTTGCCCGTTCAAGCGTTGAATGAAAACACTGACACGGAGACTAGCTAATTCCCGTGGGTTTTATCCGCATTCTGAGAGGACTCCGTCCCTTTTAAGTTTCAGTACATTATTACCATACGTGCAAAATATCATAAAACTAGATAACCCGGTGAACTTCGTATCACCTACATGTATCTTAACTTTTTCTCACCGTTTAAATCAGTGATACTCAACCTTTTTATTATAGGGGCCACAAAAACGTTTCAGTCATGGTGGTGTCGCGGGCCGCAATTTTTTTTAGTTTTTAATAAAAAAATTATAAGTTTTCCTCAGTAATGTTGATACGGTCCTCTTTACTAGTTGCCTATTTACCTTTACTTACGCGGTGGGCCGTCAGTTTAAAATAGTTTCCAATTTTGTAACTCAATGTGGGCCAATCTCAAAGGCCTAGCGGGCCGCAGGTTGAGTATAGCTGTTTTAAACCTTCCCTGGACTATGACAAACATGTACAATTTTATTTTATTTTTCAAAACAAATAATCGCGTTTTATAAAAAGTCTTACATTGTAGTATAGGTGTGTATCGTGTATGGTACAAGACTAAACGAAGGAAACATGTCGCTACAGTCCAACCTAACTTAACAAAGTTGTCTATAACTGTCGCCTGTGTGTCGACTACCTAAGATGTCTCATTTCCGTGTTTTCGACGCTGCTTCATATCTACAGCAAAATTGTCTCTGAAGTTTGACTTCAGTTGTGTGTATCAATTATTTTGAACGGTGAGAGGGAGAGGGTTTATTGCAAAACTTGTACCTTCGAGTGACAGTAAGGTTACAATCGGAATGTGTAGTATAATTCTGACTGTCGATTGAAGTCTATATCTATATTAATCTGTACTAATATAATAAAGCTGAAGAGTTTGTTTATTTGTTTGAACGCGCAAATCCTAGGAACTACTGGTACGATTTGAAAAAATCTTCCAGTGTTAGATAGCCCATTTATTGAGGAAGGCTATCTATCATCACGCTAAAACCAATAGGAGCGAAGCACCACTATTCCATGCGGACGAAGTCGCGGGCAGAAGCTAGTTTATAATATTAGTGGAATAAATCTGTTTTTCATTAAATTACGATAGAAGAACATCTACATAACACGTAGCAGTAATGAACGGTGCTAAACCATTCGCTATGTGTTTGCCAAACGTGATCTCGACTATACTAGCAACTTATATGTATATACATAGGGCAGTATGTAGGTCTCTGCTGTCAGGGCCAAGCCATCGATTAGGACTCGGAATTGCTGATTCATTTCCTCTACTCGAGTGTTTCGACTTCTACCAATGCCTAGGTATTGCCCTATTTTTGTTTGTTAGGTAGCTTTAATTTCCTACTGAACTTAGGACCTATCGTGACAAATAGTCTAATAAAATAAACGGTAAAACTTTCACTTACGATATTGTTCGTCTGTTTTATATCGTCCTAATAGTGTACCGCCAGCGGCTTCGCCCGCGTGCGCTATACGAATTCAAATTAAAAATTACAGAGTTTAATACAAAATCCCCCTCCCCTTTTCACCCCCTTGGGGGGAGAATTTCGAAAAATCTTTTCTTATCGGATGCCTACGTCATACAAAGAACACACCCTTCAAGTTTCAGGTCTCTGCGATCAGCGGTTTAGGCTGTGCGTTGATCCGTGATTCGTCCGTCATTCAGGACAAAGCATTTTATATGTATAGATGACATAATATCTATATAATCACTAGCTGTTTTTCGCAGTTTCACCCGCGTCCCAAGGAAAATACTTAACGCACCCGGATAAAAAGCTTATAACAGTCTCTAAGGTCCCCTCTATCTCCATATCAATTTGCATCCAAATCGATTTAGCCTCTTTACCGTAAAATAATAACAAACAAACTCACTTTCGCATTTACAATATTAGTTAGCATGTATGGCTTTGTAGAGATTGATATATTTTTTGTCGTTATTACAATTGGATGATTGATGATTCTAAGGCCGATAGTCTAGGAAGCGTAGATTTTGCTTTGAGCATTGATAAAGCAATTTCTATGTTTTTATCTGACCTTAAGTATACTTTTAATTGGTAAGCTCCATGGAATTACGAGTATTGAGGATTTAAGTTGTGAAATACGAAACTGAGCATGTGGTGAACTATTTTATCCAATTACCTGACTGCACAAAAAATGTCCGGCATACCAAACGACAGCGACAACATTCCAGCATTCCTAGAATTTGATGCCAGGACTTTATGCTCAAAAGATTGGCTCCAGACGTCTGGAGTATCGTCTCCGTAAGATTCGATAGTTTACATTCTAGTATGTACTTTGCAACAGGGGTTTGGATCCCAAAACACCGTATTTTATATGTTGGATAATCTTTGATAGGGAGGCTTCGGTTCTCATCTTACTTTTTGGTGAAAAGGGGATAATTCAACAGACTGCGTTCTTCGTTAGCTATATAGGCATAGATACATACGGTATGCTATACCGTATGTATCATAGTACTATTGCCATCACTATCATACAGATGTCATGAACATTATGTTTCGGATAGTGTGAGAGAGATAGATATAATTTTACATCAAAATGATTACTAGTTTTAAAGCTACGTCTGCATTCTAAAAAATGGTTACGTTTTTGTTACCGCGTAAAGTTCGGGATTGTATACAGGCCTTACAAATGTTTCCTGGAAAGATATATTTCGATAGGTACGTTGAAAGGTTGATATCGAATAGATTTGAGTGACCTAATGCATTTTTTGGAGCGCATTCAAATAAGTATATATAAGCGATCTGTGATCATTATGCCGTGGCCAGTAGTCATTGCTTTTGCATTCTTCCCGAAATATATTCAGATAAATATTCAACAGCATAACTATGAACCCGTCATCCTCAAAATACTTTAACAATAATATTTGGCTTCCATTAAATATTTCGAAAGATTTATTTTATTTGATTAAAACGTTAACATTCCAGTTTTACCTGTATCAGTCAATTTTAACACCTAAGCCAACGGTATAAAAACGAAAATTCAAAATCATCCTCATCAACTTTATGAAAATTGCAATCATGTTTCAAGTTCGACGAGAATATCATAAAATATCGGAATAGTTTAATATTAAGGGTCACCGACCGATAATGAACTTTAAGTTTATAAATATTTAAGCGATACGACACTGATAAAAAATGACAGTTCAGTACAATATATATTTGGAAACCATAGTGGTTCCACTATTGCCTACTGGGGTTGCGGGATGTTCGAAAGAGTTACCGCACCCCTGAATACAAAGGACTGAGGAAGGAACATGGATGGGTTTTAGTCAGTAAGAGTCTGACAATGGCCGCGATTCTCTTGACACCATCTAAATTAAATTTAGTCTATAATTCTCTCTTTCCATCAACAAATATAAGAAAGGGATAGCAAAATTTAACACCTGTCAAATTAGAAAAAAATAGTTTTCCATACAAATTTAAACATCACGACGTATCATCTCGACTAAATTAACAAACCTGTACGAACAAAATGTCATATGTCATTTAATTTGACAGCACTGAATTACTTGCTATCCTCTTCTTGTATTTCGCAATAGAAAAAGAGCATGATATTTTAAAGTTAGTTTAGTCGTGTGTAAGTCAGAATCGGCACCAATCTCTCTCGCCCCACCCACGGCGGGAGGGTTTGATGATTTCCCACCCGAAAAAAGTTTCTGAGGAGATTTTTCTTCTGATGAATTTGATGGCAGGTAACAACAGCTACATATACGTGATAAAAGATACAAAGTATTTTCTAGCATTCAAACAAAGTAAATAGTTTTCCGTATCTCTGCCTCCATACCTACTGTTTAAGAACGATAAAACAAAACTGTCTTCGTAGTTCGCAATAAACATAGCGAATTGTACGTAAGAGCTATTTACGACAGACTGCGAACGTTTTACGATTACTGCCCTGAGTATACGGCTTAACTTTTTATTAGACACATTTTTAATTGTTTTTAACATTACATTTTCAGAGAAATGTTCATGAAGTTCTAAAATTCAAAATTTCAAATAGGTCTTTGCAGGCACTTATGAAACGTCAAGCTAGTTGCACGGTTCCAAGGAGTGGGTCTTATGGAGAAGAACCGGCAAGAAACTCCATAGACACTCTTTTCAAAAGGAGATGTTTACAATAGTCTTTTTACAGTACAGGTTATCTCTGAGAAAGTTATACAATTCTGATGCTATACAAAAAAATAATGAAATAATTGAATTACAATTTAAATTTTATTTTATTTTCTACGTAAGAATAGCTTATTATTTACTATATAAAGGTACATGCTTTTACCAAATCTTGTAAGACCCAACAGATCAAAAATCGCTGCTTCCAACGCGTCACATAAAATCTTACTGCGTTTTTCGCTTTTTTCCTATGATATCATTCCTAAAAGTATCCTGGACCCATATAGCAGAACGTTGCAAAGCTTTTATTTTTTTCCTCTCTATCCCACAAAGATACGACACCGACTCACCCCATTGTTTTCCTACCGATAGACCTGGCTCATAAGGAAAAATATTTGTTTTGGTATGCCACGTCGCGTCGCGTCGGTAGTTTCGGGGTATCTTGCGCTATATTTTATACCTTTATAAAAATAAATTGTTTGCGATTAGGATTATCCTGTTATGATGCTATTGTATTTAATAGGGACTAGTTGGGATAAGCTCATCGAAGTTCTCTCCCCCTAAATTGTTTTTTTTTTAACTATGCTAAGACACACCCTTCCGAGCGTGCAGTATTCTTAATAGGGGATTCAAAGTTTCGCTTCACGTATTAATCATTATGTATTTAATTTTGCTGTACGTGTGTTTGTCACCTAACTCCTGAATAATTCGACCGATTTGATGAAATTTTTTGTGCATTTGAGTGAGTCCCTGGACGATCTGAAAATAAAATTGGGCCCGGTAGATGTCGTCGTTTGCAAAGCTAGGACATCCGCTGGTATACCTACTACATATAGATTACTTCTGTAGGAACCATTTTGAATGTTGATGATATATCCCATAGTACAAAACAAAGTCGATTTCTCTTTCCCTATATCCCTATGTATGCTTAAATCTTTAAAACTACGCAACGGATTTTGATGCGTTTTTTAATAGATAGAGTGATTAATGAGGAAGGTTTTAGTATATAATTTGTCAAGTTTTTGTATCCATTAGCTAAAATATATGGCGGGAAGCTAGTTTATTTATAAGATATTATTACATTAGTGTTAATAATATAGACACTTTAGTTTAATGGGAATTTCGACTTGAAGGTAACCATCGTGGGGTCAAAGATCGCCCGTCAAAAGCAGGTGTTAATAATGCAACAAAGAATGAGTTGTGGTTGTTCTGGAGTTGGGTTTACATTTGTAGATATACATGTGTGGTTGGTATGGGTCGAGTTCACATTTATAATGAGTTCCCAGTTGTGCCAAAATATACAATCCCACATGTTACTTCATTTTCTAAGAGTTAAGGCACTCAGCGTGCTTTGTGCTTTTGCATCTTCATAGCGATTAAAAAGACGTGGTGGCCTAGTGGTTAAGGCACCTGCCTCTCGTGTCCGAGTGTGCAGGTTCGAAACCTGGCAAGTACCAATGTGACTTTTCTAAAGTCATATGTACTTTCTAAGTATATCTTAGACGTCACTGACTAACGGTGAAGGAAAACATCGTGAGGAAACCTGGACTTAAAAAGTCTGGAATCGCCAATCCGCCTTGAGCAAGCGTGGTGATTAATGCTCATGCCTTCTCTGTATGAGAAGAGGCCTGTGCCCAGCAGTGGGACATTATATAGGCTAATGATGATAGCGATTAAATGCTCTTTGCAAGCTACTTGTATTATAATTACTGTATATTAGATAGCGAATTCTAGACAATAAGCTAAGCCAGTGTAGCATCCAAAAGCTTTTCAATAATTAATTTCCATAGCCTCTAAAATAATCCTAGAAATTGCTTTCCTAAATTTGCAAGACTACAAATTTTAAGCATATTTTTGCAGCACCCGGTAAGAACTATACTGAAGCTAGAATAGTATAAAAGTTAACATAATAATCAATATAGAATGACTAACGACAGATACCTACGTCTATTTACGTATTAATTAATATAAACGTATTATCTCACGTAGCTAATGCAATGTTGAAATGCTCATAGTAGCAGACGGCCGTGATTTACTATGTATGTAGGTAGTACCTTGCCTTTTCAAGGTCGACGGGACGGCGTTAGTAAATGTTACGCTTATATTTTTATTGTATGAGAAAAAATACATACGTACCTACTTCTTACTCGCTCGTTAAGATATTTGCTGGACCGTAGATGATTACGGGACTACGGTAAAGTCGAAAGGAAAGTTCGGAGTTTCAGATGGTGTTTGGGAGGGTTACTTACTACTTATTAACGTGAAAGTTTTGTCAGGGTGTTTAATGTATGATTAAACCTGAACCGGAGTATATCTATGTGTTATAACTTTTGTCTGAATACCGGACGCATTTGTTAGTCCATGCATACGAAATCGCGGTCAAAAATAATAAATATTACATAACTTGGCCCTTAAAGCAGTCTTGTTTTAATACATAATATATAGTCTAGAGATGTAAGATGACACGTTGCTAACAAAATTAGTATTTTTTTTATTTTTCGAATGGTAAATCATCAAATGAGTCCTCCCGCCGTGGGTGTGGCGGAAGGGAGTGTCAGACTCTTACTGACTACAACCCGTCCGTGTTCATTCCTTAGCCCTTTGTATTCCGGGGGCGCGGTAACTCTTTCGAACATCCCGCAGACCCGGGATAAAATTAGTCCTAATACTTCAATACGTAAATTAACACAAGAATGTGTATTGCCATCTCGATATTTACCATGAAAATGACAAGGAGAATAGAAAATTGTTTATTCATGGCTCATGTTTCCTAGCAAGCTTAAATAAGGAATGTTTGTAAAACACTAAGAGACAATCCTATTACGGCGAGTACAGCTGTGTTGCTATTCGGGATGGCATCCAAAGGATTATGCTGTTTGTAGTGCTCCTATTATTTCAAAATATCTCTGTTTCCAACAGCTAATATATGAGATTTCTTTTAGAAGAGAATTCAAAATAGGATTGGTGTTTTTGTTTTTGCATTGAACTAATCACATTGACGCCAGAAATCTATTGAGATTATAGATCTATGATTGTAAACTGTGCTTTTGTGAGACAATCATAGCTTCGGCCCCACATTTGCCCCCCAAAGGTTTGGGACTCTGTAATCCCCTGCATAGTAGAAACTTGCTTGAAACAAAGAATATGTCTCCATGCAATTTTTTCCATAGTATTTAATTAATCATTCTCAGTCCTAGGTCTGTTTGAAGAACAAGAATAATAAAAAGCTGTAGTTTCTACTTTTTTATTTTCTCACGTGGTTTTCAATAACTTACGGAAAAGTAATAAAAGAAAATATCTTAGTTGCACCTTGAACTTTACGATAGTCATCAGTTAAACATTCGCGGTATGTGCACATTTGATACTCAACACAAGTAAGTGAGCGTACCCGATTGGATTGGTTTGTTTATTGCTAATGCCTTGAAATCAATTGTCACGTATTGGACGAACCATATCTAGGAATAAGTGCCTTGTGAAATGTATTTTTCATTGAAAAATGGGCGAGATGGATTAGTTTCGATAAATGTGCGATCACAGCTCAGAATGCGCCGGGAATCATGGGCGCCGGTAGAAAATTGTTCGGAGGGGTGCATTAAATTATTTTCACCGATTATCCTTTGCACAACAAGGACTTTAGTCAGAAGCCAGAAAGTCTGAAAACCAGTCTTACCAAGGGGTATCCTGAACCCGGTAAACTGGGTTATGGAAGTCAGGCAGTCGCTCCATGTAAAACACTGGTACTCAGCTGCATCCGGTTAGACTGGAAGCCGACCCCAACGTAGTTGGGATGGCTAGGCAGATGATGATGATCCTTTGTTCAACAACTTAAACAAACGGTTAAAAATATGTTATAATATTTTTATTTGTATATTCATTGGGGGTTCATGCACCTGCTTGCACCCCCCTCCCAGCGCTAATACCGGGAATGAATCATGATGTGTCTAGCAGCAATCGTCCTATTTCAAATATCCAATTTCAATCACATCTTCGGTTTGGTGTTTATTAAATTCCTTTGGGATTGGTTCATCAATTGGATATTCGATTTTTATTGAAATAAGGAGCAGGAATCTAAATGCTCTCACGGTCGAAAAGAATTCTGAGTTAGAATATCCACTACAACTTCGAAATTTGAAAGTACGACTTGCAAAACTCAAGAATCTTGCTTCCGAACTTTTTGTTCCAAGACAAGGAGCATGCAGTACTTCTGAACTTCTAACGTCAGGAAACGGTAAAACTTTCTTTAACACTAAACGAGGGAGCGACATATTGATATTAAAAGTTATTTGCAATATAATTAGTTGAATATTATACTTAAGGTTGGACTCTGGTCTGTCTTAATTAAAAAAAAAACGGATTTCTTAAAGGCAGGTCTTAGGCGTCACTAGTTACCGCGCCCCCGGAACGTAAAGGGAAGGAACATGGATGGGTTTTAGTCAGTAAGATTCTGACACTCCCTTCCGCCCCACCCAAGGCGTGAGGGGTCATTTGATAATTTCGCATCCAAAAAAAAAGGCGTCACGTATCTCTTGCATTTTTTGACGTATCAAGTCCTATCTATATAATTCTAGTTTATGAACTACCAGTCAGTAAACCACAAGCAATTTCTTAAGAAATGTATCATATGAAAAATAAGGGTTCTAATAATATTTTCTAGCTGGCGAGAAAATTGCGGGTTTTCTAATACTTTCTAGCCAAGGAGTTTCACGGTCAAACGCTGGTCGTTGAAGCGTTTAAAAAAGTTTTGTACCACGACCAACCAGTATTATGTAAACTTACAAGTCTCAATTAGTTTTTTTTGGCCGAAAATATCGGTCATTTTTGTTCAACCTTTGCTGGTCCTTGCAAAAAAAAGTACAGTAAAAGTTCTAGTTTTATATATGTAGACTAGATACCAAAATCAAGCAACTGAAAGCCGACAGCTGCAAGGATTCCATAGAATACCCTTTCCTCAAGAAGAGAGCTGTGGGGATTTATTTTTTGTACTAGCGATGTTGTGTTTGATAGGGTGTGCTTAAAACAGACTGTTTTTGGGACGTGTTTTAACTGTTTGAATAGTATGCGAAACTACGGGTCTTCGAAAACTGTCCACAAAAGCTTCTTTAATCAAGATAAAAAATTTGAACACTGCCTTTATTAAATTTCGAAACTTGACAACAGACAGATATAACTTAAATTATTTTTAACACGTTGAATTAAGAGAAATGCCTATCAGATTATAGAGTTTTTGTGTCTAGGCAGATTGATGTTTTTATACATCACTCTAAAGCAATTTGGGCAAATATTCAATCACATGGAATCCTTGAAAGCGACTTTACGGTCAGCTAGCTTGCAAAGATTTCGTTTGCAAGGACAAAATAAGTATGGCTTCGTGTTTTTTTTTTTGCCGTTTTTGTACTATTACTCATATTATAAGTAGTTGTTATAACAAGGCGTCAGTCAGCGTTATAATGTTTATAGCTACATCATAAAAGACAGATATAAATGATACTATTGTTAAAATTTTTTTTTTTGAATAATCGTAAATGGTCACGATGAGATTAGGAAGGAATGTCTTTTATGGACATACACTGACCTTATTGGTGGTGTCCTTCAAAATGACCAGAGGCGTAGTAATCGCAACCCGAATATGAAAGTGGACGAAGCAAAAGACCTACCTAGTACCCAGCGGCGTGCACAGAGTTTTTAGGCAGGGTAGGCAGAAAAGCCAAAAAGATTTTATACGGAAAATCGATATCTTTATTAACCTAACCTAAATTGATTTAAGATTCAAATTTTTTTTATTGATAGTAATTACTCTGAGATAAATTATTAGATACTTATTAAAATAAAACAAGATAGTAAATATTTTCTGAGTTATGTAGGGTAGGCAGTGTCTTTTTGCCTATATGAACCGCACGCCACTGCTAGTACCTACCTATGTAAGGATGGTAGCAGAGACAGAGTCAAAGTCGTGAGTTTATGATGAACTAGCTGTTTCGCATGGTTTCACTCGCATCCTGAGAGAACTACTTCACGCATTTTGTTCAAGAGTAAAAAAACATTCACACTATGTATGTATGAACTCACAAACTTTCACATTTATAATATTAATAATCAAGATAGTTTTTGTAGAGCATTTATTATCAAAACCTATTTCATAAAGAAAACTTCTTACACACATTCCATTTTCGAACGAAAATAATTTCGAACTAAAAAAAAAACGTTAACGCGACAAAAAATACGAATACGAAAAAAATTAAGTACTAGCGAATTATTTGATCACGATCCACGTTAAACTTCAGTTCGCGACGGGCCATGCGGTTCGGCCGGGCCTCAGATCATTGACCCCGAGTTACGTAACAGCCGAATTTAAGGATATAACGTAGCGAGGGAAAGATGGCGTATGAATAATATTTTATTGCCTCTATTACATAGTGATGATGTGTTTCGTAGGACTTTTGGAGTTTTTTTAGGGTAATTTGATGTGGTTTTGAGAATTCTCGCTTAAATGTGTTTGTGTGGTAATCTAACGGTAACCAAAATAGAAGGTGTACATGGGATGAGTCTTTTATTGACTAATAGTCTACGAGCAATTTTGCGCTTTTACATACAATCAAAATCAATTTTTCTGACTACGATCAGGAAACTTAAATAAAATAATAGAGCCTAAGGCGAGCTACCAGTTTGGAGTCTATTAAGAAATCAAACTGATAAAAAAAGAAAACAATTTCTTAATACTAAAAAAAATAACTAACGCACAACAGGGAATACAGATACAATTTAAACTGCAAGATAAGGACGGAGCTATACGTGACGAATATCACCGTCCCTCTTTCGCACTGTAATCTGGATCACTAACGTGTGATAATACGGCCCCAGTTGCTCCTCCGTATTTACAGCTAAAGTTATCGTTCAGCCAGTTGATAGCCTGAATTGATTGATTTATTCCACTCTAGCTGGACAGTACGGCTGATGAGTCATGGCCACTCTACTAACCATTTAGCTGTGCAGAGGCCATTTTGATTTTACTTTAAACGTTGTCATTCCAGGGAAAACTACTACGCCTACAACTCAACGAAAACGAAGATTCGATTGAAATTCAGAACCTTTTCTTGTGAATTTTAGGGCGGTAAGGTTCAAACAATTGTTATATATGGATAGTATAAGTACATCCTTCTTTGTACAGAGCATCAGATCGCACCTTACCGCACCACAAAAAAAGTTATCACCTATTCTCGGTCGTTCCGAAGTTTCGTTTCGGTGAGTTAGAGAGTAGGCAGGGATGTTCCGATTCCGATCATCATCATCATCGAGCTATTTACTATCCCCCTGTTAGGAAAAGGCCTCTTCTCAAACGAAGAAGGCCTCTTCTCAAACGGAGAAGGCATGAGCATTGATCATCACGCTTGCTCAAGGCGTATTAGCGATTACAGACTTTTTGTCTACGATGTTTTCCTTTACCGTTAGTCAATGGTCTCTAAGATACACTTAGAAAGTACATGTGAGTTGAGAAAAGTGTTCTGTTTTATTTAAGATCTTAAAATATTTAAATTATGATACTTGACAAACTCAAAAAGCTTTAAATCCAAATTAAGTGCAGTAGAAATAGCTAACGCTTGAATTTTCACCCTCTACGAAATTTGCGTCCTGATTTCGGTTCATGAAATTAAACGTAAACAGCGCTTCTTTGGGGCGGTTGAAGACTAATTTCACGTGGAGTGGCTTTCTGGCAATCAGTCTCGGTTCAAAGTGGCGCCTCGATTTGAAGCTGCTACTGTGTTGTTGCCTCGACTTAAAGCAGTTTTCTTCCATTTTAACGAGCTGTGTATCCACTACAGGCAGTCTAAAATTGTCTCTAGTCATGTACTTTCAACAGAATACCTATATTCTAAAGTTTATCCTTCATCTACGTCGACTTGTTTATTGGTCCATTACTGGGCAAGGTCTCGCCTCGGCACGAGCCTTCTCTATTTATTAAGATTGATCAACGCGCCAGCTCAAGGCATATTGGTTGTCAGAAATTCGGGCTTCATACTATCCTGAATGCTATCTTTTTATACAGACACGATATAAAAGATAAATGGCAATTATATGATTAATGGCTTTCGCGTCTATTACAACTATTCACAGCGTTGCTTAGAGACTTAAGACAGATCTTTCGTAAGAAATGATCTGATGTGTAATCATAACAAATGTAAAACAAATATTGTAAACTAAAACACGTTGAAAAAGAGTAACCATGGAGTTTCTTGCTCGTTCTTCTCCATAGGAATCTACGCTTTGGAACGGGCAAATAGCTTAAAATTTTTGACTAACGGACTGCCTCGTCATTATTTGACATTTCAAAAGTGCCTGTAAATGGTCTTATTGTTTTTTTTTGGTGGCTTTACAAACCATACGAGAGCGGCAAAACTTGCCACAGTCCTGACAAGAGAAATTCACAGAATTTTATGATAATTCACCTTGAATTAGTTCGAATAGAATTAGAATTAATGGCAATTAACATAGTGTAAATTCACCTTATAAATAAATGAAATACACGTTCAAAGAAAACTCAATTTCAAAATGCTAATTGGCATCGTAAGGACCCTACGGTTTGTCGGGCATTGCAGAGCTTTCCATACAATTAATTTTTGTTACGTTGACATTGTATAAGGGTGTTTAAGAATAACAATGCGCGTGTTTGCATGCCTTTCTGTTAAAGGGATCAAGAAATAAGGGGATAGGTAAAAAAATATATGTATCACAATATATCTTTGATTAATATAGTGTTTACCTAAGTTACTGCTGATTTAATATTTTAAGGTTTTCAAATTCCAACGTCACTAAATCTAATTTATTATAGTTTTTTTTTGTATATAAAAAAAAACTGTCTTAACATTTCCCATTACAGACTTACTTTTTTATAAACCTAACTAATAATAAATGCGAAAGTGAGTTGGTTTGTTACGCTTTCACGGTAAAAAGGCTGAACCAATTTGTATGAAATTTTGTACGGAGATAGAGGAGGAGATGATTATAGGCTATCTTTTTATCAGAGTACGTCGGGACGCGGGTGAAACCGCGGGAAACAGCTAGTTTTATTATAGATTTATAGTTCTTCCTCACACGAAAATACTCTGCAAATATATCACTCGATTCTATATGTAGAATTGGGCCAATACCCTAAAAGTATGTTAGAACTGTGCCCTAATTCATGTTATGTTCACTCTCATAATTCCGCAGTGATATATTGTGGGTGAAAACGATTATTCACGAAGAATAATGGTAGTACTGTCCCGGGAAAATGTTAGAGATTATAAATATGAGTTTTTGTGGTTAACATTATGCATGCGGATTTTTAGCACATTTTCATGCTTTTAGAAAGGGTGGAAAAGTTATATTAGCTGTTTTGGCTTCGGTTAGAAAGGTTATGTTTTTCAGTTACGGCATTTTCATTGAACCTATGGTGTGTGGACCACCGGATCACGTCGGGGGTCACCACTATGGAGGCACACAGTGCGGGGTCCCTCCATTGAAAAGGGAGGATCCTCCGGCCAGGCGGATGATATTACCGGGTAGTTCTATATGTTTTAATTCGCTCGAGAACTCTGCTTGCGCGATGCAGGAATCTTGTCTTAGCGTAGCGAGATAGGTGTCGCTACAAACCTTAAACTTTATAGTGTATCAACTGTAGACTTTTCCCAATAATGTTATGCTTGACTTCCGGTCAAATCGGATGCAGCAGAGTACCAGTGTTTTACATGGAGCGACTGCCTATCTGACCCTCACAACCCTACTCACTCTCAGATTTCTACAAATCACAGCCAGGCAACGTGGTTTCCGAGGCAAGGAGATAGATCGTAACCGGGGCATGGACCGACCGCAAGCGTAGCTTTAACCATGATCGATCGACCGTCACTTGATTACCTAGCCACGAGCTCCTCTGAAACTAAAAGCTTGGTTTGAAAACATAGATTTTTTTATAGTCTGGCTGACGGTTAAGAGACCCTCTTCCCGTTCCTCAAATTACTATTTCTTTTCTTTTGTAAACCTACATTATGAGCAAATAAATGATTTCTATTTCTAAAATATCATAGAGAAATTATCCACTAGAGAGCTTATAGGCCGATTTCTTCTAAGAACACAACTCACCACTGCGGGCCGGGGGACGAGGAAAAATGCGCGGCTGCAATTGGTCGGTTCAAGGTCAAACTGCGCAGACGCCTACCGTTAGGGCTGCTGTGCTTGATTAAGGGAAAATAGACGATATCGATAAAATAGATTTTAACATTAAGAAAAATACTCAATTAAAATCTTATCAAATAGTATTTAATCAATGAATGTATATATTGTAAATAATTTAAAACCAACCTGTAATAAACAAATAAAAAAAAAATCAATTACAAAAAGAAAATTATCCTGTTATTATTGATTTTTAAAATGAATTAATTTGGTACATAATATGTTTTCCGAATTAAAGTTTTAGGGTCCTGGTTGTTTTTTGTAAAAAATGATAAACGAGCATCTACATATTTCTGAATTATGCATCTTGCTAATTCAATTAATTGATTTGTTGATTCCATTTCAAATTGATGAAAATCAATATCCGGGAATAAATTATACCCGATCAATTATTTTAAAACCGATCTAATAAAATAATCGGTATTATCTATTAGTAGTATCTATTCAATATATAACAAATTAATATCATGACAGTAGTAATATAACAAATTAATATCATGACAGTACCATGCCAATATATTTATGAGAACATAATGTACGTTAGGAAAAATCGTCATCTCTTTAGTAAAAGATGTGAAAGACACCATTATAGCACTCGAGATGGTAACAAATTAATTCAACCACGATTCAGATTGTCGAAAGTCCATTCGTCTTTTATGGGGTACTGTATTAAATGTTACAATAAAATACCTCCAAATGTTCTTCAGTTAGAGGATACAAAATTCAAATTATGTGTAAAACGCACACTATGTAGTCAGGCATATTACAGGTTGGAAGATTATATTGCCGACAAGGATGCTTGGCTTAATGCTGGTCCTGCTCCACAGCCACTTGGTTCTAACTAATGATATCAGTAATTGTGAATATATTATTTGTCGTCTTTTAATTTATTATTTATACTTATTGACATGTTTGGAATGACATTTTATTTATTTATTTTATTTTACAGATTTTGTCCTCAAGTATGTTTAAATTTGCAAAATAATTTGCTTTGTAAAACATTAGTTTCATATTGGATTGTCTTAACTTCTCTCTCACTGATGTACATGTGAGTACTATGTAACTATTTACAGCTATTATTACAGCAGTTTTAAGCGTTTTTAGTCTGGCAGTTGAGAGTATGTCATGCTCGCTAAAAAGTCTTGCTGATGGTGGCGCGTGTATTGGATCGCTTGATTCCCTTCAAAATGGTTGAGTTAGGCGGTGCTGATGCACGCGTCATGTTCGTGAACGGGCGCTGTCAGTCGGGACTGGTCAGCTCGAAATTGCCATCATTTGCATTTTAAATTGTATTTTAATTATATTAGATACGATTCAGATAACCTGTACATTGTTCTCACATTTTTTCGAAAACAAATGTAAAACAAATATTGTAAACTATAACACGTTGAAAAAGAGTAACCATGGAGTTTCTTGCTCGTTCTTCTCCATAGGAATCTACGCTTTGGAACGGGCAAATAGCTTCAATTTTTCTTTTTTTTGACTAACGGACTGACTCGTAATTATTTATTTATTTGACAATTCAAAAGTGCCTGTAAATGGTCTAATTGAAATAAATGTTTTGAATTTGAATTTCACTTTTATTTAAGTTCCGGAATCTACGGAAATCTAAAATGAAAACATGTACATCGGAACAGGAAGGTTCCGATGCAGATATTGGCGAGGGAGAGCCGACTTCTTATATTTTTATAAGAAAATATTGACATACAACAAGTTTATTAATAACAATTCAACGTAATTAAAGTAAATTAACAATTATCAAAATTAACACTATACAAGGGTTGTGAACGGTGCGCTTGCTAGAGTCGCAATACCTCTTGTCGCTCGCTGCGTTGTTATAAAAGCCGCTCCCCTCCACAACTCGCCTGATTCATTGAGTGGTAGCGTTTATGCACTTTTTCATCAATGTATTTTGCTTACGCCGACTAAGTTAAAAGTAAACAGATTTTTTTATTACAAAGACTAATTATAAAAATATAAAAAAATATTAGTTTTAATTTTATTATTATCGATATTGACTTCAGCCATTAAAGGTAACAGCACAGATTTTTACGATAAAAATACAAAGGGATAGAAAGAGATACAAGCATTAGAATTGTCTAGTGAAAGAACGAGACTTTTCCAAAAGACATCAACGTGCGGCTCAACCGTGTGCTTCGATCACCCAACGACCATTTTAACAAGACCCCCGCGGTGGCTCATAATCAGATTATATAATAAAAATATTTCTTACTGTTTACTTACCGATGAAAAGTTATGCCATCCTTTTTGTAATTAGATATCTTGGAATGTTTCCCACACCATTTCACCGCGCATGAAGGCATTTTAATGCTTTATAATTGCATAAAACTTGATTTTTTTTTTATTAATTTAGCGTGCTTACAGGTCTAATCCTGGTACACAACTAAAGTGGTTACTAGTAGTGTACTCTCTGCATAGGCGACAAATCGCTAATAGTTTTCGTGCATCGGGGCACTGTATGCGCAGTCAAGTGGTTATATAGTCTTTGTAAAATATCTACAAGCAAATGTCGTGAGCATTGATTTAAAAACCTCCCTCACTCGAAATATTCGATAAGTCCTAATTTGTCAGAATTCGGGTCCAAACACACAAAAGTCAGTGATTTGGAATAGACAATAGCAGGCTCTCGCTGTATCGGCCATTCTTTTTGTTGATTACCCTCCCATCCGCCTGGACGAGTGATCATTTCGGTTTAGATTGAAAAATGAAAATCTCACTGGTTTTTTCTGGAGTGTGAGGAGGTAGTTTCATCAAAATGTGATTTATTCCGTCAGACATTCTCAAATATCACTATTGTTTTGTTGTTGTTTGAATTAATGTTGGACAAACTGTTCATTTCATAAACTCTAGCCTTAGTTACATCTGGGGCAGTGGGATGTTCGAAAGAGTAACCGCGCCGGCGGAACGCAAAGGACTGAGGAAGGAACATGGATGGGTTTTAGTCAGTAAGAGTCTGACACTCCCTCTCGCCTCAGTCACATTTTAAACACAGCTTAGTAAAACCTTAAAAACTGTGTCTCCCAGCGACCTTGTTTTGCGCCAAGTAATCGGGGCACGCAGTAAACCTAAGTTTACATTTTACTATTTTATTTTATCGCTTTCCAAGCCCTTTACAACAGTCGTGATCAACCTTCTTAGATAAGAAAATGTAGCTATAGAATAGGCGATGGAGTGAGTTGTAGGTATTTTGTTAAAATACTTATCCAACGTGAATACTGTGTTAAGCTCAAGTATAGCACTTGTATGAGTTGAAAGTCTATACTTTACACCTCATACAATTTCTCCATGAGTCTCCACGATCGTATATCGTAAATTAAGTATAGTTATTTTCTTTTAAAGTAAACTAGATGTTTCCTGCAGTTTAACCCGCATACTTAGGGAACTATTTAAGCACCCGGATGGGATTTAGTCACCCGGGGTGCGGGAAAGAGTTGCCGCGCCCCCGGAACACAAAGCGCTGAGGCAGGAACATGGATGGGTTTTAGTCAGTAAAAGTCTGACAGCAACAGCGAGAGGAGTCATTTTCCATCCGAAAAAAAAGGCACCCGGATTAAAACTATCCTATGTCCGTCGCCAGGTTTCGATATATCACTATATCATTACGCTGTTTTAACTTGAAAACGTGACAGACGGGCAGGCAGTAAGAATGATGGAAATATTAAAATGTTCATGAAATTAATTACATTTTAAAAGCAAATTCGTGCCGCTCAAGCCTCTATTCACTACACAAAATAAATTAAAACACTCCTAAGACTTCTTGTTTAGTCCTCATTACTCCTAATGCCTTTAGTAATTGTAGACATAATTCGGCACTACTCTCCTTGGAGAGGGCTTAAGTTACCGGCTTTCGTTGCTTAAACTACGCCTGTCTAGGTTTAAAGGGCGTGAAGGGCGTTTGTAGGGAGGGGTATTTCGGGATCAGAATGGGCGTGTGGGTTTTTGTTTCGTGTTATTGTATTGTATACTGTATTAGAGAATTGTTGACCTCTGAATCCAATTACTTTGAATGTTGACTAAGGAAACCTTTTTCGTTTATATTTTTGAAATGAAACATAAAAATAATTGCCAATTAATCACTGTTGCTGTTAAGACTGATGTAAATGGGATATATAATTATAAATGTGTATTATGAACCTAATTAGCAATTAAATTAGCAGAATTTGTGTTACAATTGACGCCATAACTATGTAAAATTTGCAATGTATTCCGTAGATAAAATACATAGTAATTTGATGTCTCAAATAAAGCTTAATCAAATCGCTCTTTTCAACCGTACATAACATCCTACATGATAAAAAAAAATATCACTACCAAGTAATTGCATTAACCGATCCTTTTCTATCTCAAGTGCACTCTTCTATTGACCGTTTTCAATAAAACTATCTTTCCGTAGATTTTCTTACTAGCGATTTTAATTTTGACATAAAATTTATACAACTAACGTCAAAAACCGATCTCAAATAAGCAAATTTAAGGATACATGATAGATTATTGGAAACAGCCGTAAACAGATCGTTTAATCTCACGATCTAATAGATATACCGTCTTACTCATAAAAAACTTGTAATCTGAAGTTTAACCATTTCTGACCTAATCCTTACTTAACATCGTAATCCGGGAGCTACAAACTTAAGTTTGGATTAACGCTAAACAGCATTTATGAGTGAGATTTTTGCTATTTCGTTGCTTAGCAGCAGATTAAAAATTAATCGAACTTATCTGAAGCCGACCCCAACATAGTTGGGAAAAGGCTATGCAGATGATGACTGATAAAGGTTTAAATGTCTGCCAGCTAATACAGCCAGTAACATCGCTCAGTCATATGAGGAATCTCGAAAATCCTTACTAATATTATAAATGCGAAAGTAACTCTGTCGTCTGTCTGTCTGTCTGTTACGCTTTCACGCCAAAACTACTGGACCGATATAAATGAAATTTGGTACAGAGATAGAATAGACCCTGAGGAACAACATAGGCTACTTTTTACCCGGGTGCGCTAAGTAGTTCCCTCGGGATGCGGGTGAAACCGCGGGAAACAGCTAGTTTACAATAAACGGTCATAACGCGCACTCGTGTCTGTCGGAGTATGCGCTATCGTTCCAACTGTGTACATCGAATTTCGATCGTAGAATTCGACTTCATGTTATTAGTATTAAACGCAATGTGAAGGGAAAATGTTTGTTTGTTAGTCCTGTGATTTCTGAAACTATTTAATTACTAGCTGTTTCCCGCGGTTTCACCCGCATCCCGAGGGAACTACTTAACGCACCTGGGTAAAAAGTAGCCTATGTTGTTCCTCAGGGTCTATTCTATCTCTGTACCAAATTTCATTTATATCGGTCCAGTAGTTTTGGCGTGAAAGCGTAACAGACAGACAGACAGAGTTACTTTTGCATTTATAATATTATAGTAAGGATTAACTTGTACCTTGAATTCACTGACTTGGGAAATTGATATTAAAAAAAAATGTTGTCAAGAATATACTCTACTCACATACACCTTAAATTTATAAACCTTTTTTTAATTTGCGTGTGAGTTAAAAAAGCTTTATTCCCACTGCTGGGGAAAGGCCCCCCATTCTCTTCCATATCTCCCTGTCGCAAGCTTGATGCGTCCAATCTTTGAGCTTTATTGATATAGACTGGTTATACATGATGGCTAATTAATTATAGTATTTCCGCACATTAAATACACAAAACACATACTTATACGAAGTCCTAGATTCGTCTCGGAAAAACTCTGAAGCATTCCGACATGCGACAGTATCGTCTTTCAGTCTTCTGAAAACAAATAAAAAAATATAATTACCTTATTCCTATTATACGTAATTAGTTTAGCATTAGTCTAGAATAAATTTATTTCCTACCTTGACTCATGTTGGCTATTTTTAGTCCTATTTGTTATTTTAATCAGGATTAATGTTGACTCACCCATATCCTTGATCTTATGTCGAGTCTCGTTACAGCTAACAGAGCTAGCCTTAAGTTCATGATAAACAACTTATGTGTACTACAAGGTACATATGTGTGCTTTTGTGATGTTCATTGATTATTGGTAATTTTTATTTTTTTTCTTATGGCCGGTTGGATCAAACTTTTTATTATTTTAAATACTTTTAAAAATATCACAAGGCGTGGTATTAACCGAACATAAAAATTGCCTTCAATAAAACAAAAAAAAAGTATTTTGTTTTGCCGTTAATATTACAATATATTTTATCTAAAATATGTACTTTTTTTAATACAATTGCACTTTGTAACAAAGAATTAAGAATACATAAAACATTTCTCTTCAAAATTTTACAAGTTCAAAAACCGAGGGAAACATACGGTAAATAGAACTAAAGAAATAAATCTTTAGTATTCTCTATCAACAAATGAAATTAGCCTCGATTACAGAAAATCCACGACATAAACTTCCGCAATAAGGCTACAATGTTATTTCACTGCTGCAATACAATTTTCTCATATCCCGTTGAGTATAAAAACGGTATTATCTATTTTTTTCTTATTTCTACTCGCCACAAGTCCACAAACCGCACTTTTTTATTCGCCCGTAATATTGTTGCCTTGTAATAAAATTAGTTTTTTTACTAGGGAACACTGCTACTCAGATATTTAATACATATTGTTTTCTACGGTTTCACCCGCATCCTGAGGGAAAAAAACTATCATATATCCTTCTCCAGGGTACAATCTATCTTCATGCTGGTTTTCATCTAATTTTGTTCTGCCGTTTAACCTTGAAAGTGTAGTAGACAGAGTTACTTTTGCATTTTTAATGTAAAGGATATTAAGCACTAGTAAGAATAATCAAGGACAAGTAGGTAAGGATACTATATTATTATAAGTATCTAGAAATTTGTTTTCACAAAAAAAATGGGGTCTAACACATTAAATCTTCCCTCATAAGAGGCGTATTTAAATGGCCTCCACACCTAATGCGACGCGGACAGAAAACCCTGCAACCACCGCAATTAACTAGCTAATAATTTTACCACGGTAACTCAAGCTGTGCGAAAAGGACCTACTTATATCCAACAGTGGACCAATATTAAATAGGCTGATGATGATGATCAGCAATTCGTTTAATTTGTGCCTTATTCACGCTATTTACAAGGTCTATTTTGGGTTGTCAATGTGATTCCTCCGCAAACTAATCTGAAGTTGGAAAATTATTCAATTTAAAAACACCCTCTCGCGTTCCCTCAAGAATAAATCTAGATAGCTGTAACTTAATATACGTGCAGGAGAGGTGTGGCGGAGCGTTAAGCCCCCGGCGTCCTTATTCTGTGGTTTACACTCCGATGACGTAGGTCGATGACATTGCGCAGGACCGGCCAATGTAGGTACTCGCTTGATGGATGGCAGGAATAGTGTAATCTGTTGTGTTGCGAGAATTTCTGGAACATTCGTTCATTGTAGGAAATAACTATTCATTGTGAGTAAGATTATTAAATTTATTATTTTTTAATTTACTTAAAAAAAAAACTACGCAAATTCGATATCAGTTACTAAATACATAGTTTGATGCTACGATTACGATTTACGAGGACGCTTATCGTCTTATCGACTTTGGTAGTAAAAAAAATGCCTTTCTTATCACCATGCGTCATACGTCTGTTTTATTTATAAATATTATTGTACATATAATTCGTATAAGTATTATTTCATCAATATATTCTGTAAATTCAATAGTATGTATAAAATTATTTTTCCTTATCTAATTAAGTAAATACATCCGTTTACTTCAGTTATACTTTAGAAAAAATCCCGATATAATTTTACATCTAATTTTTTTATATGGTTTTCGCTAAACGTGTTTCCGTAATGTTCAAGGTAAAGTGAGAAATATCTGTAAGAAAATGAAAAACTTGTTCCCAGTTAAAAGAAAAACTAGTAAAGCTAACAAAAAATGAAGTATTTCTTCATTACGTAGCGAATTCAGTACTATAGCTTCGTTTCTAAAATTCTTTTTATTTTTCACTTCTGTTACGATTGCAACTAAGTATTCAATTGTTTTTTTTTTATATAAAAGAATAAAAGCCATTGAATTTATTTTCTGTTTTATGATTCTAAGGATAGAATGTGGCGTTCGCATACTGCATTTATTAATATGAATATTATTGTTTGGTTTGAAAATAATTTGTTAAAATATTATTAACTAGTTTCTGTCTACGTCGTTGCCCATACAAATAAAAAATAACCAAAGCATGAAGAATAAACAGACAAATGTTTTTTGTAACTTTTTATACAGGCGTCAAACATAATTGGCATGTCGGTGTAATATAGAAACACGTCTGCCTAACCCTCGGACTAAACAGGCGTGATGCTTTGCATAAATAGCAACTCTGAAAACCAAATTGAATCTAAGGTCTGGGATGTTCGAGAGAGTTAACGCGGCACCGGAACACAAAGGGCGAAGGAAAGACCATAGATGGGTTGTAGTCAGAAAGAGTCTGACACTCACCCGCTCCGCCCACAGCGAGAGGAGTCATTTGATGATTTTCCATCACTTAAAAAAATGCTTAAGATAAAACCTATGCTTGAACATCGTTCTGCAATACAGACGCAAGTATTTCTGCCCTAACAAGGCGCAACTCTCATTTCCGTCCAGTAATCTCGTGAGCACCCGAACAAGTCTCATTTCGTTGTACTTGGGGACTGTATGCGTTGGACCGTGACGTCTGTCTGGTTCAATTACAGACACGTTTGAAAGGGATCCCTTTTGAGGACTTTGTCTGTGATTCCACAATTTCTTGGTGCTTTAATTTATATTTCCTTGTACTCTTTGCAAATCGTCGAAACCTTCCAAGTAGATACAAAAATGATTTTTCAAGTGTAGTCTTTTTTTTGCAGTTCGATGCAAAGTGACGACGACGGGGATAGGGGTTAGGCAAACGTGTCGTTATTTTGTTGCGGAAAAAAAAACTGTAATAAGTTATGGCTTGTATTTAATATATAGCTGTATATAACTGGCTCAGCCAGTCAGTTTCTTTTTTTATATAGATATGTTTATGCACAATGTTAAAGTAGCTTTCTATAAGTGAAAATATTTTTCGAAATCTGGATCGGTTTCAGACATTACTGCTTACATACAAGCTATCAATACTAATAATATAAAGCTGAAGAGTTTGTTTGTTTGAACGCGCTAATCTCACTAACCGCTGGTCCGGTCCGGTTTCGGTGTTGGATAGTACATTTATCGAGGAAGGCTATATATCATCACGCTAAGACCAATAGGAGCGGAGCACCACTATGCCACGCGGACGAAGTCGCGAGCAAAAGCTAGTCTCTTTATATTATTAGTATCGATTAAAGAGCTAGTTTTAGGGTTTAATACCACCAATGATAATATCAACCATTCTCTTATTCGAGTGGATAGATATTTCGTGACTTATCTGTACAACCCCGACGACAATACCTATTGTACAGAACTGTCCTGCCCGATTCAGTTATCAACACATCGCTCTCTCGAGACGTCTGGAGAACCTTGTTACACTGTAGTTATATTATTTACTAGCTTCTGCCAGCGACTTCGTCCGCGTGGAAGAGTGGTGCTCCGCTCCTGTTGGTCTTAGCGTGATGATATTTATAGCTTATAGCGTTCCTCGATAAATGGACTATCTAACACTGAAATAATTATTTAAATCGGACCAGCGGTTCCTGAGATTAGCGCGTTTAAACAAAATGACAACATTTCCCTTCACTGCTCTGCTCCTATTGATTGTAGCGTGATGAAAAGTATACTATAACCATCTCAGGAGTATGACAAATAATTGTACCAAGTTTCGTTAAAATCCGTCGAGTAGTTTTTGTTTCTATAGAGTTTATACAGACAGACAGACAGACAGACAGACGGACAGACAGACAGACAGACAGACAAAAATTTTATTGCTTGCATTGTTGGCATCAGTATCGATCCCTAATCACCCCCTGATAGTTATTATTTTGGAAATATATTTCATGTACAGAATTGACCTCTCTACAGATTTATTATAAGTATAGAATAGATAGAAGATATAGATTATATTTACACTACCTCCCCTAGGGAGGGAACAAAATTGGACGTATTATTCGAATTCCGAAGTTATACGAAAGTTTTGTTCGAAACTATTTCGTCTCTCGTCTGTTCTCGACGGCCTATTTATATCTTGAGAACTCAGACACATTCTTCTCTGGTTTCGTAAGGTTTGGTTAAAGAAACTTTTTGATTTTCAATTTGTATGCATAAACTCGCATAAACTCGCACAATTCTCTCATAAGATATTATAAGTTTTTATTAACCGACTTCAAAAGAGGGTGTTCTGTATTCGACCCGTATGTATGTATGTTTTTTATAACCGCGATTTTCTCAAAATCTACTGATCCGATTTGGATGGTGATTTCGTTTTTTATATGCATATTTTTCAGAGACGATTTTAATTATGAAAAGTGTCCAATTGCATGTATTGTTTGTTGGATTCTTGAGATTTCAGCGTGATACTCGAACACTGAAATTGAAGCCCTATATCTATACTAATATAATAAAGCTGAAGAGTTTGTTTGTTTGAACGCGCTAAACTCAGGAACTACTGGTACGATTTGAAAAAATCTTTCAGCGTTAGATAGCTCATTTATTGAGGAAGGCTATAGGCTATATATCATCACGCTAAAACCAATACGAGCGGAGCACCACTATTCCATGCGGACGAAGTCGTACCTTATATACACGAAATGATTTTGTAAAGATACTACAGATACATATAAGCTTATCTCAGAACCGTTATTAAACTCAATTGACTTTAACGTGGGATGATAAAGTGTTACGGACTTCATTCATGTGTTCCTTATCTTTACACTACACTGTTTAGGTAGTAAATATGCACGCACATTAGTATTGTAAGCCTATGTATATTATTGTCTTCCAAAGACTTGGTTAGTATAGGATGAGCGCATATCCGGGCGATTAAATGTTGTTTGTGAATATTTCTTATCGAATGAAACTTCGGACTGCAGAAGATAAGCTTTTATTAAGGTTTAATTTAAGTTTTTGTTAATATGTTGAAAATATTGTAGGTATAAATTCAAAATAAAACTATTTTCTAAACGCAAAAATAAATTTGAAAATAGACCTACGATAATATTAAGGATGTTGCCTTAATATTATTTTTTGTATTGGTATTAGATAGGATAATTTTATGCTAAACAATTGCCTATATCTTATGTTATATAAAGCCTAGGTTGAATTGTAATTCATTTTACATATTATGGATAAGTCTCTACTACATTTCCATCTAAACCCCTATATTTTTGGCATTCGTTACTACGCCTCACAAACCTTTCTTACCAGAATTCTGGATCCTACTATATCTGATCGTGTTTGGCTGTAAGAAAAATTGAGGTCCACAAACAAACAGACGGTAATCTCAATGATTAATTCAACGGCTACAAAGGGTAAATAACGTTTGAAACACATTAATTTATTGGACTCGGGTTAGTTTTAGGGGATTGCGTCTGACGAAGTGTTTTGTGGAAAACATTAATTTTCATTGATTTAACTGATAAGCTAGAATAATAACGGTATTAGTGGTTTTAATTGGTGATTATGTATTTGATTTGGAACCTAATTTATTTGTGTGCATTCAGCATTTGGGACATTTATTATTTTGCTTTATGGAGACAGACATCATTTTGTTTATAGGTTATGACTAAGCAAATACAACTTTTGCGAATACATCTTATGATGCCGATAGAAAGAGATAGATGTAATTCTTCAGGTAACATAATATCTTAAATTAATGCTAATTCTGTATCTATTTTATCGTGGCGTTGTTGCTATCTGGTTTTGACACAGCACTTATAAAACACACCAATCTATTACAAAGTAGGTCTAATACAGCTATTCTTTTTAACCGCCTTCAAAAAGTAGGAGGTTCTCAATTCGACTGGTATTTTTCGTTTAGACCCGTTATACACTGCGACTTTTTGCAGCGATACTTAAGTACTACAAACGCGCGTTTTTCAGCCGCGCGAATGCATCGCGACGCCAGCAATTCAATTATAATAGAAAAGTAGAAGATTTGCGACTGTATCGAGACTATCAGCCGGTTGCACCAGACTTTTTATCATTTATACTTTTACGAATATCACAAAATATGATATTAATAATTAGCATACTTTAAATGTTTTTTTATTACATTAATACATAGTAATAATAAGATAAACTTAATCATAAATATTTAGACGAAATCCATAACATAATAGCATAATTATTAAATTTTATCCTCCATTTTGTCAGATCTTGAATGACAATTCTTCCGTTTCACGTATAAGTAACCGCATATTTTTTTGGCTCAATCGGCTGTAGGAATATCGCGTTTATATCGTTGCAGTGTGTAAAGAGCCTTAGAATCAATTCGTTGTTTGTTTTTCTATTGGTAGAAATTCGGGCAGAAATTGAAATGATGAATTTATTATTATTATTTATTTA
This sequence comes from Pyrrhia umbra, assembly GCA_963891755.1. NCBI lineage: Eukaryota > Metazoa > Arthropoda > Insecta > Lepidoptera > Noctuidae > Pyrrhia > Pyrrhia umbra. The sequence goes on from OY982944.1 coordinate 2,867,992, forward strand.
TTATTATTATTAATTTCTGTAAAGGGTCTGGGTGTTACTATGTATGATATGGATGTATTTAAAAAGTATATATAAGTAGTATATCCGTTAAGCTAGCACCCATAACACAAGCATGCTTGCTTGCATTGCTTACTTTGGGGCTAGATGGCGCTGTGTGAAATTGTCCAAAGATATTTATTATTATTTATTTATTATTATTATTGGTTCTGCTTAATTCAGTTTCCTCCCGTTTCGCTAATGAGGCAAGTTGAGAAGTTACCCGATGTTTTTCATATGATCTGTTGAGCGTTGCGAACTTGTAGTCTTGTAGTGTTTACTGATTAGTAGACCTTGTTGTTTGTTTGTGGACGCAAGAAATAATATTAAGGCGGGTTGTGTCAGTAAATTTAATCGTCGCAGTCTTTCTTTTATTGTGTTTTGCATAATACGGTTTCTCGCGAGTCATGACAAGAATTAAAAGTCAAATCAAACTCGAACGTTTTGAGCTATCAAAGATATTTTGTCTCTCTTTCTCTCTCCTTTTTTCCTTCAGTGTAGTGCACAACACAACTAATCATTGCTAAACAAGCCAAAAAGCAATAGTGATTTAGTCCTCCGTAGTAAGTAATTTAATTTTCGTTTCGGATGCTAAAACTACTAATTACTCATTCTATGTGACATCTCAGGATTCACTCATCCAGACATAATTATTTTCATCATCAACATGAGGATGAAAATTATCTTCGAGAAAGATTTAAATTGAACCTTATTTCTATTACTATAAATTAAGGTTTCTATTGGTAAAATCAAACAAAGTACATCGTAATGTGACTGCTTTATTCCAACGACATGCCGAGTCACCTCTGACGAAATTTTCCCGTAGTATCGCGTGATTGTGAAGAGTTTTGGTTTGGTCAGTAATTTATTTTAGAAATTCGATGGACTTGATTAAAATATAGACTACGGTCGTTTCGTGCCTAGGTTTATTTAGAAAAATTGGGGACACAGATTTATTGTTATGTTTCTATGCAGATTTAGGTATTAAAGAGATATTGTTGCCAACTTGGCTGTGCTTTTAACATGAATTTACATTCATACTAGTTTTTCACCAGCGAAAATTTAAGAAGAATCAGCCCCTTATTTCACCCCCTTCCCCTAAGGGGTCCCCTAATAATTTCAGGAAATCCTATCTTATCAGATGCCTACGTCATACAAAGAACACACCCTCCAAGTTTCAGATATCTAAGATCAGTGGTTTATGCCGTGCGTTGAACTGTCAGTCAGTCAGTCATTCAGGACAAAGAATTTTATATGTATAGAATAAGAACTGTAACTTTTCTCTCTTGTTTCGACTCCCATTGTGAGGGAAGTATTTCATGTATGTAGTTACATAAAAAATCTATTTTCTTCTCCAGGTTTACATCTATCTCTATGCAAATAAATCTATCTTTATCTATATCTATGTAAATCTTCATTTAATTCAGGTTTAGCAATTTCACAGTGAATTTCATAATAAAATGAACAGGCAGACACATAACTTCTCATAATTTTTAATACGAAGTAGTATGGACCTTTAAAACTTCTGAAACAGATTCTTTTGATGAAAATGTGTTTATAATTCAAGGAAAGTTTGCCTTACCACTACTAAAAAAGACGTTATCTTATTGAAACTAATGACTTTAAGTGTTTCCGCCATTTTATTTCCATATCAGCGCTCCCGAGAGTTTTCTTGTAAAAATATGCGGGAAAAACGTGCCAGCAAGGAGTTACTAATAATGTTGATAAATGATAACATTTTATATAATTACGTAGCTACTTTGGCGGGAAAAGTATGAAGGAGCAAAGTGAATTAATTTATCAGTGCTGCGGATATGGAGAATGAAATAGACGGAGAGCTCATGTACTGGAAAACGTTATAAAGTTGTCTGTAAGACATAGCTTCTAGCGATAGAACCGCCCATTGTGTCACCTATCTTAGTTATGTTAATATTATGTTACTAAAGTTTAGTTATAAGTATATAATTATTAACCCTTTGCTAGCCATGTCAGGCACAGGTGCCTGACGCTAGCGTAGGTTAGGCCTTCAAATTATTTGGGATGGCAGTTTATGTGTTAAACTTTAATTATGTCGTGATAAAAAATATATTATACATGTCCTGGCCACTGGCTACTCACGGTATTATACCGCTAATAGTGGGCTATATCAAACTACAAATCATTATTATACTTTTAAGTATGTCACGAAACTTTATATTATTTATTTGCGTCCTTTTCGGAATATAAATATCAAGACATCAGGGAAAAAATATCAAATAATAGCAAAAGTATAAGGTTTAGTCTTCTATTTTGATTTGACAGATCTCGAATGACAGTTCTTCTGTTTCACTAATATGTAACCTTTTATTTTTTGTTTGGTCGTTCGTGTAAAAAGTTCCACTTATTCATAGTTTTATTACGACAGCTCTCTAATTATAAACTTAATAAAAACGCTTTTTTTATAAAATTTAATAGTTGATATTCCAGCCCGAATTTCATATTAGCACTCCATTTATTACTTTCACAACATAACGAAGTAAATATTCATTTCTTGAAATATAATGTACGATATTAAACTTAATAAAACTGTTTAAAGTGCCTATTATTTGATATTAATTTGCTGTTTATGACATCATCAACATAATCAGTAAGCAGCACCAAGTTTTTGATTAGCATTATCAATAATTCTGCAGTATTGTCATGTACGATTGTTGAAACTGTGAGTCGGTGACGTAACGCTGCGGATTCGAGATGCTGACGACTGGTGGGAACGATTCCAAGTCGTGTAGAATGTATGCATGCGGCTCAGCCATTTCCTTGAAATGATACGCTGAGATTCAATGCGGCGGTCATAGTTTTAAAGATTTAAAACTCAAACCGTCTTACTTATAAAGGCGGAATAATTTAAATCAATTAATCTGCTGCTTAGCAACGGATTAGCAAAAATCAAAACTTCACTGTCTTACGACTTGATGATTAATTTTAATTAGAGTCGTACGTGTGCCTACGCGTGTTTGCAATCACTATTCATGTGTGAGAGCGAGACACCCCTATAAACGTTGTATAGCACCTTCTCTTTTTCACAACGAAACTATTCCCGCCTTGCCACGTCATGGTAAGGCACCAGCGCGGTTTTGTCTTAAATACTCGACTCAGATCCAAGCCTCTTAATAGGATTAATGTAAGTAGCTCGTGAATAGGTTTTTATCGGATTGTCTGGGCCGTATCCTTGGACTTAGTGTTTGGCAAAGAGCTGAATCTGAAGGCATATTGTATTGCCAACTTTTGTATGTCACGCTGTTGTATTTATTGTGTCACAAACAGCCTTTTTAGGGAACCACAAAAGGCTTCCAAAAAATGCCTTTATTCTTCTTCTTATTATTTATTATTGTGTGGGCTTTGCGTTTGCCAACCTAACAAGCCCTAGTGTCAGTTTTCTCAAATCCGCCGTCGGCCTCTGACATTAACCGACTTCAAAAAAGGAGGAGGTTCCCAATTTGTCTAAAATAAACATTTTTCTAATTTTTTTTATGTACATATGTTCCGCAATTTCACGCAGACGCCTGGACCGATTTAAAAAAAAAAAATGTTTGTTAGGGATCTGGTCAGGATCTGATGTTGAGCTTCGGAGATATGGAACGGAACTCCTCAAGATCATAGCAGAACCAGAATATGTATAGTTACCCAACAGATTAAGGACAATATTAATACTAGAATCGTGCCTTAATACTAGAATGCCTTTCCTCCTCGCTGCTAATTTGTATTCTTCCACCACGACGCACGAAGCATCCAGTGTGCCAATGTGCAATGGAGCCTCATAGTCATATTAATGTTCTAATTACGAAACCCCCTATTCATTTTATGATGTAATTGTCAGGATGGCTATAGGCGCTTCCTATTTCATATGGCAGCTAATTTAGAAACTTAAGCTAGTGTTTTTAATCGTCTGCTATGAACGGGCTTCATCTTTTTGGTTAACTGACTTTTAGGCAACAAGTTTAACGATATATGGTTACCTAATCGGCCTGTTAAATAACAAAGTTTTTGACCCACGAAGCGGAAATGTTCGTGCCATCCACTTCTTGTCCAAGCCCGGATTGGTAATCGACTGTTTTAGGAATAAAAAACCCAAATGATAAGGTATCCTTCGTAAGACAGAAGTTTGTATTTATGGTAAACAGCTGGTTTGAGTTGATCGGACTGTTATCTTGTCGGTGAACTTGGCCCTTAGGAAGTTACGTTTAAACCACTCAACGGAACTAGATACTTAAACATTGTAAATTTAAAAGAAAATAACTCAAAATCTACTCATCTTTAAAGCATCATTAGATCCGTTGGCATTGAACCAGCCCAATAAGTTGTACTTATTAATATTCAAAACGAGTTGTGGGAAATATTCCAGACTCTGATATTAAAATTGAACAGCAAACGTTGGCCCAATGTTGGGACGTGGTCGGTGCCAACTTTGTTTTATTCTTTTTTTTATTGGCGCTGCGAATAATTTGATTGGCGTTCATTCATAATTTTTTTCTGAATTTAGATTCTGACATTTCACTGTCTGAAATTTTATACCGCAATAGAGCATGACATTTCAGATAGATTGAGAGATTATATCGCAATAGTGGATCCAAGTATATGTCCAAACAAATTGAGGCACTTTTTATCTTCAAGCGATTTATAAATTATTAAGTCACTAGTTGTTTCCCACGGGTTGACCCGCGTGCCGAGAGAACTTCTTGACACACCCAGATAAAAAGTAGCCCATAGCTGTATCCAGGGTCCCCTCTATCTCCGTACCAAATTTCATCTAAATCGATTCTGCCGCTAAAGCGTAACAAAAAATAACGATCGTAAAGGACATTAAAAAAAACATCACGCTGAGCGCTTGACGGTTTTAAAAGAACTTAGCTTTGAAGTGTTAATAATACTTCTTACAAAGTATACTTGTGTCTGCCGCGTTGTTTATCAGTACCAGATGCTTTTAATTACCAACAATTCTTATCTGTTAGTGGTAATCTGTATGTAGCAGGACTACTTCACTTTAAGGTAAAACAAACGGAACATTCAGCCTTTTCAGAATCACGCTTTGGTGCTTAAACTCTGCTATAGTTGTATTTTTTTGTATGGCATCTCGCAGGTCAACCTAGAAGGTTGTCGACTGCTTAACCGGGCTTGCCTGTGAAGTGCCTTAAATGAATTTAGGGCCTCCAGCCAGGGCTTAAGTTACAAAAATATGCGACTACACGCTAAGGGCACCCCCTAGTGGGGTACGGGCCTCGGCTTAGGGCGTCGCTGGGGGAGGGCAGCAAGGGATAGGCTGGGTCAGAATATAAATGATTATTTTAATCGGGAATTATATAGTTGTATGTATTTAGTAGTATGTCCTTTACATTTTGTTTTATTAAATTACTAGCTGTTACCCGCGTATTCACTCACATTGTGAGGGAACTATTTCTCGGACCCGTCTCAAAGGTCCCATCCATCGCTGTACCAAATTTCTATGTATTTGGTTCAGCTTTTTTACTGTATAATTGTAACAGACAAACTCTCTTTCGCTCAATATTAGTTGGGATGTTGTTGAGAATAGTTTTAAAAGAAGGAGACGTTTAATTACATGCAGAGTTTATTCATTAAAGTTGAAATTTGACGTCAGGACTCTAGGAATAAAATTAATTTAAGCAATACGAAGAATTTTCGCTAATCTTCTTTAGTTCGAAGAGAAATTTGATATTCAAAAAATTGACGGCCCATTAATGTCAAAATAATAAGTTAAATTAGGACCTCGCCACATTCTTCCGGTTAAGCACGTCGAATGTTAGAAGAACCCTGCAAGAGGTTACGTATGAAAAAAAAAATACATTTATGTCAAGGTACTACACCATAATCTTCTTCTCTTTTACGAGAATGTTTTGAAACAAAAATTACAATTAAAACTGCTAATTTGGTTAATTAATGTGAGAAATAGAGAATTCATTGTTACAAGCGCTCGTTGCCTCTGTGAAATTATATCAAGTTGGTAATCGGATTATGAAATTACCTGAGAGCTGAGATGAAATGATATCATTGAACTTTGATATATTATGCAACAATGTGACCAAATATAAACGTGTTTTTTATACCAAGTGGATGTAGCCAGAGAGGACACTCATAGATTTATTTTATTGCCATCGGAGCGTGAAATATATTGACTTCATCAGTTGCGGGATGTTCGTAAGAGTTACCGCGCCCCCGGCATAAAAAAGTGCTGAGGAAGGAACATGAATGGGTTTTAGTCAGTAAAAGTCCGATACTCCCTCCCGCCCTACAAAATGGCAAGAGAAGTCATTTAAAGATTTCCCGTCCGAACAAAAAAATAAGACTAACACATTAAAATTTACAATACCGACTGTTTACAGGCATTTTAGAATTGTCAAAAAGTCATGACACTCTCAGTTAGTCAAAATGGAAGTTGAAGCTGTTTGCCCGTTCCAAAGCGTAGATTCCTATGGAGAAGGACTCCTCTTTTTCTTAAACAAGTTTTACAATATTCACGTAGACATTATTAACTATGATTTAAAAAATATGAGAGCAATGTAAATATTGACATTTAACCAATTTTTAGATCTAACAAATACATTTTATTAAGATCTATCTTCTTCTATACTTATAATAAATCTGTAGAGAGGTCAATTCTGTACATGAAATATATTTCCAAAATAACTATCAGCGGGTGATTAGGGATCGATACTGATGCCAAAAATGCAATCAGTAAAATTTTTGTCTGTCTGTCTGTCTGTCTGTCTGTCCGTCTGTCTGTCTGTCTGTCTGTCTGTCTGTATAAACTCTATAGAAACAAAAACTACTCGACGGATTTTAACGAAACTTGGTACAATTATTTGTCATACTCCTGAGATGGTTATAGTATACTTTTCATCACGCTACAATCAATAGGAGCAGAGCAGTGAAGGGAAATGTTGTCATTTTGTTTAAACGCGCTAATCTCAGGAACCGCTGGTCCGATTTAAATAATTCTTTCAGTGTTAGATAGTCCATTTATCGAGGAAAGCTATAAGCTATATATCATCACGCTAAGACCAATAGGAGCGGAGCACCACTATTCCACGCGGAAAACATACGTCCGTTCGACATAAATTAAATGGAATATCTCATTTCGTAGTAAAAATATCGTTTAGTCTGTCGCAGTAGTAGTCAGGCTGATTGTATTGGCTGAATGTATAGGGTGCGCCAGGCGGTATATATTCATAGAGGCCCAGTTATTGCACTTACTTGCAGGGTTCGTAACTACGTAGCAGAAGGAGTTCGTGTGGAAGTTCTCTTTAGAACCTTGCAACTAGTTTGACCTTTCATAAGTGCCTTATTTGGAGGCCTATGTGAAATTGAGACCTTGACTCTGATGTACGGATCGATAGATCAGGTAGGTTTAGAAGCACAAGCACTAGCTGGGCTCTCTCTATGGATAGTCCGAACCTCGTGCCACGTAAAGCCGTTGCCGTCGGTTCTGCGCCTGATCTCTCCTTACTGGCGTCTCCTCGTACTATTAGAATGAGGGAAGAGAGAGTGTATTTGTGTCTGCGCAGACAGATTTGGGTTCGAAACCTGGCAAGTACCAATGTGACTTTTCTAAAGTAATGTCTACTTTCTAAGTATATCTTAGATGTCACTGACTAACGGTGAAGGAAAATATCGTGAGGAAACCTGGACTTAAAAGACTGAAATCGACAATCCGCCTTGAGCAAGCGTGGTGATCAATGCTCATGTCTCCTCTGTATGAGAAGAGGCCTGTGCCCAGCAGTGGGACGATATATAGGCTGATGGTGATGATGATGAGACAGATTTGCACTATAACCCCCTGCGCTATTCTCCAGTGAGATTGTCCGCCGTTTTATTACACCGAACATTATTATTCAAGTCTAACGTAAAAATTCTCTTGTCCACAGGAACACCATCTCCAGAAGGCGATATCAGGCACTGGTCTGATAATACCAACGCCTGAGGTATGCCAGGTCAGCGACCTAGAGTTCTACGAGCGATGTTACCCGCCCGATTACAAAATGCCCAAGCAGCACATACATATGCAGCGTAAGTCGAACCATTCCAATTTTGTCGTATAATACACACGATTTTTTTACGAACGTGATATTATGCAGACGTTTCGAGATGTCGTTTTGCGGATAAGGTTTTTTTTTGTATTTCAAGGACCTATGGGTATGTTTTATTAAATGGATGTCGTTAATTTTTTTATTATGTATTTGAGTACGTTTGGCAGTACTTCATCTGATGTTGTTCACTCTCGCCTTGAGGACTTAGATTATACGAAATACATTTCTTGGAAGAAGCCATGGTTATTACTGAAGAGGCTCGTGGCTCAGTCAGTAACAGCCACACGGTCGATCAATCAAAGTTAAGCTACGCTTGCCGCGGTTGGTCCATTGATAATTGACTATATTTTTTATACAGATACTCGTAACGTGCCAGCCGTAACGTGTCTTTTCTAGATAGTCGTGACGGCTAGTCAGGAGCCCGAAATTCTAGCAACCAAGTGGTATCTTGTTATATAGTAACTGAGTCGTGGAGACCAGATAGTTGTTCTATATTAAATACTAGCTTCCCGCCAGCGGCTTCGCCCGCGATATTTTAACTAATGGATACAAAAACTTGACAAATTATCCGCATCAAATAAACCACATCAAAATCCGTTGCGCAGTTTTAAAGATACATAGGGAAATAGGGACAGAGAAAGCGACTTTGTTTTATACTATGTAGTGATTAGTTTTCAACCGACGTGACTGGAACTGGAAGTCGCGCCCAATAAACGCGTGAAAAAGCTAGGCTTGGTGGTGTTTTTGCTATAAAAATAATAGGAAAAACTATGTTTTTCATAGTCAGAACATATGAAAAATTATCATTTGTGTTTATTCTCACATTTGCTACCGACATGTCTGTCTGTCTCCGTATAATCTAAACATTTAGCGATGTAATGATATCATGTTTTTTCCTTTGAGTAACGGCCCAAAGTTTCCGGCGTGCCTTTTTATTTTGTATGCGAATGCTTTATGGTTACTCGCTTTAAATGTAAATTAACCTTTACGTACATAAATAGAACATTATAAAGTACGTTTTTTGCTTCTTTAATATGCTTGAATTAAGTAATAACTTTACTCGTCTTTACGCTAATACAATGTTGTTTTCTCCCTTCATAGTTGAATTTCGCGTGCTAAATAACTACTGCCCTTTGTCCTACCGCAGGCTATCTCTATACAAAATTTCATCTCAATTGGTTTTAAAGTTTTCTCGTGAAAGTGCGACAGACAGACAGACAGAATTATTTTCGCATTTATAAGTAAGGATAATGATATTTTACTCGGTTATTACTCTAATTAGGGCTTAAACAGAGATACTCATTCCGTGACGATTGTCCTACAAAAAGAACAATAATAATGTTTGACGCACAAACAGTCTAGCAGATAAATTTATACATTTATAAATTACGTTGGGTATAGTTATGTGTAGACAAAATAGTTATATCATGTGTAATTTTACCTGCGTACAAGAAACCTAGTTGACGCGCCCAGATAAAGTGTCCTATAATAACGTTCCAGAGGGTTAAAGCTACTCTCCTTACTAAATTTCATCAAAATGGGTTCAGCTGTTTTACCGTGGAAGCGTAACAAACAAACTTTCTTTCGCATTGACAATATTAGTTCTAGGATTTCCTTTTTTAAATAGATTAGACAAAATTTAATCCTACAATGATTATAAAAAACAAATCCAATTCCTGCAAATATATTTTAGGTTCTAGTACATAAAGGCTTAAGGGCCTAAGCCTCATTTTAAATAGAAAATCCGGAACCTTGTTTAAACCGATAGCTAAAGGTACTGTACCGTTTTTAACCCAGACCAACGACCTAATGGTCATTGACTCCTACATAGCTAATTTAGTTTAAAAGGGACAAAGTTGGCTACTGAAAATGACCGTTTCATGGCTTTTAAGGTAGTAACTAAACTATATTATTCCTTTAAATAAATTAAGTGAAACTTCGTGAACAGTTTGGAGAAAGGGAGACAGCAAATATGATTATATTTGCAGAAGATACATAGTCTAATACGGCTATTCAACAGTTGAGTCGATAGCCATAATCATTCGTATATGTATTTTTATAAACTAAGCTGTTTCCCGCGGTTTCACCCGCGTCCCGAAGAAAGTACTTAGCGCACCCGGATAGTGGAAGAAAGAAAGAAAAAACAGTTAACACAGAAATTAAACAATGAGTAAAAATCAAAGAGAGACAGTCTGTCTGTACGAGGCCGGAAAATACTCCCGTCTCAGCATAATCATCATCATCATCAGCCTATATATTGTCCCACTGCTGGGCACAGGCCTCTTCTCATACAGAGAAGGCATTGATTGCCACGCTTGCTCAAGGGGGATTGGCGATTTCAGACTTTTTAAGTCCAGGTTTCCTCACAATGTTTTCCTTCACCGTTAGTCAGTGACGTCTAAGATATACTTAGAAAGTAGTACATATGACTTTAGAAAAGTCACATTGTTACTTGCCAGGTTCCGAACCCGCACACTCGTACACGAGAAGCAGGTGCCTTAACCTCTAGGCCACTACGACTTCCTTCTCAGCACAATGCTGAGAATTAATGAATACCTATCCTATGTGTTAATCAAGGTTATAAATTACGTGTCTACCAAATTACATGTAAGAATTAGACATGCGGTCACGCCCTTTTGTGAACGCGACGCAAAATGGATTAGTATGTCATAAAAAAATAAATCTTTTTCGGTAAAATTCATATTATTATATAAACTTGATGAACTCGGCAGATAACAAGTTCAATGACTTTGATTGTGTAAATCAAACTAAGTCATCGACTTGATCAAACAAAAATTAGCACAGCTAAAATGACACGGTAATATTTAATCAGTGTTAGAGACAGACAATCGAAAAGGTCGTCCTAATTGGAACAAGCGAATGTATTACTTAAAACCTACTTGAAATTCATTTTTTTTATTAAAAAACATGATAATTATTTTGTATAAGTAAAGGTTTCATCATCATTATATCAGCCTACCCCTGCCCCCCAAATAATGACAACCATCTCGGTCTTGGGCGTCTCGCATCCATCCGCTGCCCGCCACCATTTTCAAATTCTTCGTAGAATACATCTTTAAATTCTTCATACGTTTTTTATGATGCCTAAATTCTGTGAGTCAGTTGACAGATTCATAGCAAAAAGCCTAGGTTTTACCAAAGCGAATTTTGTGTTTGATGTCTCCAAACTTTGAGTAACTTCGTCTATTTTTGGCGTCAACTATAGTTTGAATATCGCCGTATTTCGTAGGGCTGTCAATTTTTCAAATCGATGCGAGATATTCTCGGATATATATTAACGCTCGCTGATTCCCGCGGTTTCATCCGCGTCCTGAGGGAACTACTGATTGAATATGAAGTACCAATTTTCATTTTAATCCGTTCAGCCGTTTTACCAGAAAAACTTAACAAACAAACAAACTCACATTCGCATTTATACGTAATATTAGTTAGAATTTCATCCGCACAGAATTAGGATTCCAGGAATTGCTACGTTTGCTGCTAAAACTATAGAACTGTGTCAAGGGCCTTGCTCCTGAAATCGATGAGACCTATATTTTGAACTGGGTCATACATACGTGCCATAGGATACGCTGACTACCAGTTTTGATATGCGATGACATGTTTTAATGAACTAAAAACTTTACAATCAGAAAAAACAGGTCATATACTACCTAACCTTTGTGTAGTTTACCTTTTTATACGAGAATAAGGTAGATAGATAGAATATTATTTATTGTACACCATTAGACAACAACACAGAAAAAAAAGTAGTATAATAGGCGATCTTATCGCTAAGAGCAATTTCTTATACACCTTTGGATGGAGTCAAATTGCAAAATATAGATAACGGACAGTTTCAGTTAAGTTTCAGATAGAAAGGGCTGAAACATAATACTGAACTAAATAACTTGTAAGATCCCTTTTAATTCTAGTATTTTGCTTAATTTATTGAACAGGCAGGATCTTGACAGTTCACTACAATGGCCTTTAGCAATATTTCGTTTTTGAAATTATTTGTATTTTTTTTTGTTATCGAACGTAAAAAATCAAGTTATTTATTTTTACTTTTTTTTTAATTTACTTATGATGAGGTGACAACCCTACTTGTGTGTATGTCAACAGAATATCATAATCAAACAGATAATATTTGCTTTCGCTACGTAAAAGTCAATGTCGTGGAGTTCATTCGTATGGCAACATTGGCAACACGATGACGTAGGGCGGTTGGTGGATATCAACTAGATGTGGCTTATAGGAACTAACTAACAGTTCCCCACAGTTTTACGTGGGAGCTAATAGCTTTAAAATTCCCGATTATATTAATCATAATATTTATTCTGATCCAGTCTGTCCCTTGCTGTCCTCCCCCAGCGACGCCCTAAGCCTGTACCTCACTAGGTGCCCTAAGCGTGTAGTCGCTTAGTTTTAGGTTGACCTGCGAGATGCCATACAAAAAAAAAGGTTTTACGTGTACCCTGTGAGCGCACTTGTATAAAAAGCACACTTCTTAAGGACGTAGTTTTGATTCAAGGGGGAAGGGAGAAGGCCCAGGTCTCAATCTATCCCCATGATGATGATGATGCGATCCTGTGGTCCCTCATCAGGGACATAGGGCTCTAAGAAGAGATTTCCATTTTTTGCGATCTTGTGCGGCGACTTCGAGGTCCTTACAGCCGAGACCAGTTGATGCAGCCTCTTTTTCAACTGATCTATCCCCATATAAAATTTTATTTCGTTCGGTTCAGTCCATCGTTTGACAGTTAAAATCTTAAAAGACAGACAGATTGACAGAGTTATTTCAGCATTTATAACATTTGCGACGATTTTATTAGATTCAGGAAAATTACCGGTTGTAATATAATTTTTAAATTCCAAGAGGTTTCTTTTAAACTGAGTGTATTAATGTATAATTTGCCCCTACAACACATCCAGTCGCTAGACATATATCACATTATTAATAACCAAACATGCTCTCTATGCGTTCACTATAAGCCTAATTACTTTACGGATAGAGTTTAAAATCGTGATAGCCTAGCGCAAAACGATCCTAGAGAATAGATGACATTGATTGGTGAGGTTTATTTAGAAAGGATATATGACCTTTACTAGTTGTTTTTATTGTTGGCTAGCTTTTGCTGTATACTCTCTGTTTGTAGGAAGTTTTGTAACTATGGAAACTACTATTGTTTATTGATTTAACTAGCTGTTTCCCGCGGTTTCACCCGCATCCCGAGGGAAATACTTAGCGCACCCGGGTAAAAAGTAGCCTATGTTGTTCCTCAGGGTCTAATCTATCTCTGCACCAAATTTCATTTATATCGGTTCAGTAGTTTTGGCGTGAAAGCGTAACAGACAGACAGACAGACAGAGTTACTTTCGCATTTATAATATTAGTAAGGATTCATTACGGGGTCCAAAACAGGAGAAAAAATAATCTCTGGGACTCGTCGAGCTTCATTGCCTCGGCGTTTCCTGGTGGTCGCCACTGATGATTCTGGCTTTCAGGAGTTGCAGTGGTTGGGAATAGTGTGGCGGGCTTGTTCCAATAAAAAGAAAAAAAACATTGTAACTATGTATACGAAGAGTAAAATCAATCAATTACAATAACATAATTTATCACGCAGTTCAAGGTATTTTTGAATATGTTTTTACGTAGAGAGAGAGAGAGAGAGCTAGAGGGTATTCTAGTATTCTAGGCATATTCCGGGGTTGCTAGATGTGTCTGAGTAGGAAGTTTCGATGTGTAAAAGAAATTGCACTAGATGTTGGTCATAGCTCTGTGTAGCTCTCTGGAACAATGATAGTAAAAATGTTATAGTCGAACCAGGGGTATAAAGTTATAGATATCTCGCGGTTTCACCCGTATCCTGAGGGAACTACTTTGCGCACCCGGATAAAAAGTGTTAATCCAGGTTATAAACTACGTGTCTACCAAATTTCATCCAAATCCATTCAGCAGCTTTTACGTGAAAGAGTAAAAAACTTCCATACATACTTCCATATACATCCATCCTCACTAACTTTTTATTATAATAGTAATAATTAGGATATAATATTAGTAAGAAGTAGGAATAGTGTGTGAGAATACATTTCTCAGAAATCCAATCTTTCATCGCAGAACTAAGAAAAACTTCTAACGATAAAGAATGCAATCACCTCGGTCACCACACCACTGTACAAAGGGGTTGGTGACCGCATCCGCTCTCTTGCATCGTGTCGCACGTAGTACAAAAAATAACTAGATAACTCGACTTGAGAATTAAAAAGAATTGTAAACTTAATTAATCTCTATTTTAAAGTTGAGACTCGCCTGGCTTCGCACGTGTACTTTCGAGTTTTTTTAACCCCCGACGAAAAATGAGGTGTGTTATAAGTTTGACGTCGATGTTTGTCTGTCTGTGTGTGTATCTGTCTGTGGCATCGTAGCCCTCAGACGGAAGGACTGATTTCGATGCGGATTTTTTCATTTGAAATCCTTGCGGCGGTTCTTAGCTATGTTTGGTTAATATCGGTCCAGCAGTGTAAGAGTACAGCTCTTTTCCAAAATTATTAAGGGCATTTTAGCTTTAAATTATATGGGAGTTTTTTCTAATTTTTAATTTAATACTTGTTATATATACATAATTTGCCTGAAAATAAGAAAAAAAAATACAAGTCGTTCGAGCAACTAATGATCTTTCATAAATATACGGCAATTGATTTTAATAATATAGAAATGTAGAAAGAAATAAACTTAACAGAAGATAATTTATCTCTATACCTGCATGTAAAATAATACGCATTTCTTTTTCAATTTTTATACGAGGTCTTTAAGTTGGAATAGAACAAAACGTAACACAAATAAACACGTCAACATTTCTATCCAGATGACAGGGGTGTTGTGATAAATTAATGAATAATATGTCTTCGCGTCCCATCGGATTTGTACTGCCAGACAAGTGAGACAAACAACCTTTTATTATTATTGCATTAAAATTAGCCGTGTGTGTGTAGTACGTGTGACGCACCCTTTTTGTAAGGATTTGGGAATCATCAAATGACCCGACGGCGGAGCTAGGGAGTGTCAGACTCTTACTGACTAAAACTCACCCGTGTTACTTCCTTCACCCTTTGCGTTGCAACTTCAGTTCTGATGCTTAATTATGACACTAGCCTGTTCCCGTGGTTTCTTTCACATCCTGAGTATCCACTACCCTAGAATTAATTCTATCTTCATACAAAATTTCATACTAATCGGTTCAATCAAACGGTTGATACATAGGATAGGACGTGGGACAGTCGGGTACATGAAGTATTTATTGGGAAAGCGTGACAGAGTGATAGTTACTTTCACCTTTAAATGTATTAGTAAGGATGAGTCTAGTGAGAAAATGGGACGTTGCTATACGTCCCGTATAGCTTCATCTCTCTCTCACAAACATAGAATTCTGCATTACTTTAAGATATAATTATACGGCTTCTGGAACAGAATGAGTTACTACATTTTAAATCATTAAGATTCCATTGCGAATTAGCATTAAAACCCTAATAATCTGCGGGATGTTCGAAAGAGATACCGCGCCCCCGGAATACAAAGGGCTGAGGAAGGAACTTGGATGGGTTTTAGTCAGTAAGAGCCTGACACTCACTCCCGCCCCACCCACGGTCGGAGGGGTCATTTGATGATTGCACATCCGTAAAAAAAGCCCTATTAATTGTATTATAGGTACATTCCTGCCTAACTCTGCCCTTTGGCAATATACCTGCTATTCCTTATTGTTTCTTCCCCCCTGACCAGTATCGGAATTGATATTAAACATTATTAAAGAAAGCTCAAAAACTACCGGATGTTTGCGGCGCAATTGAACGCCATATGCTGCGTACCATCTGTCTGTATGTACAGCTTGTTACTCGGAAACGCCTGTATCGATACACAGGAGGTACCACCACACATGAATAGTTTTCCTTGTTGTTTAAAAATCGACTACAACTGATTTCATCATCGGCCCGTGTCAGTCCCGTCTGAGTCCCACTGCTGGGCTTAGGCCTCTTCCTTGACACGCTACTAAGCTTTACCTTCAACTACCTTAGTGCAGTTAAATACTACTTTTTGGAATGCCTTGTTGACCTAATTTTCGCAAGCGTTTCGGATGAGCATAAGGATTCTGAGTTCGATACCCATATCGGGTAGAGAGAGTTATTGATTTATTTTCGGTCGCATTCAGCAATCTTGGATTTGTGTTCAGTTTGTGGGAAAAGACATTATATATATATTTTTTATATTACTTGTGAAATTAGAGTTTGCTCAGTTACAAATAGGTACCATAGTCCATATTAACATCTTTCTAAACGAAGCTTTTTAATATGTATTAATGTTAATTTCGAAATATGGATTGTATCAACACACATGCACCAACCCAACACAGCTAAGCGGATTCAAAAACATACCCGTTCCGTGTTCCACTATGAAAACTCATTTTAATCCGATTTTGGCTTCATGTTACGAAAATACTGGCTAAATATCTGGTGCTATATTTAATCCGGGCGCACCCAAAGGACAGGTCGTCGACAGTTCAGGTTGAATACGCGGGTTAAAAGCATTTTTGTATACATTAGTATGTGCTATAGAACACTGTGTGATTTTAATCGTGTTTTTTATGTATGTGCTGTGTACTGTCACAGAGTAGTTAACACTTGGAGTGTTAAGTAATGTGTGTAATATGAGGCTGTGGTTTGCAATACAGTCGGCAGTTATTACCTAGCAACTAGCTAGTTTAGTGATTCATTGCATCTACGTATTTCTATTTTTAGCCTGTGTTGTACCACTCCAGGGCAAAGGCCTCCCTTCTTTCCGCTCTAGTGAAATCTGAGGCCTATAAGTAGTCAAATTAGTGACGGCACGATTGGCGTAGTGGCTGAGCAATTGGCTGCTGCGCTGCGTGTCGCGGGTTCGATTCCCGCACGGGACAACTAAAATTGTTCCGGGTCTGGGTGTTTGTGCATGTGTAATGTATGTTTGTAAACGCACCCACGACACAGGAGTAATTCCTAGTGTGGGGCAACGTTTTTAAAAAAAAAAAATCTTACCGCAATCCCTTTTTGGGCCTGCCGCGAAGACCCGCTGTTTCGGACTAAGTCTTTTTATAACGCATAGGTTATGAAAAAATATCATTGGTTAACTTAGCGGGTTGTAAATAAGTAGTTTCCGCATTGTGCAACTCAGTATCTTTCCATGTCAATTACGATCCTTTCATTTTGATAGTTCAATTTTTTATTTTTTTTCATAAATTACACACATGATAAACTATATACAAAGTTCCTTAATAGCTATAATCTATATAATTAGTTAAGACATCTGTGTCTGAACTAGATAAATTAATATCTTTAACTCAGACAGCAGCTATGATATAATATACTTGGCGTCATATTTATTTTGGAAAGGAATGTCAATTCCATAGCCGTGCTTCACGTATTTAGGATAATAGAGTGTGTTATAAGTCAAAGCAATAATGGTTTATAATTTAGACTGTTGCTAGTCTATTAAGAGCTTTCACACCACATATTCTTTTCGCCACACGTATCAAATCTTTGGTAATCTTAGCACTCCATTTTTTTAGCAATCTATGTCCACATGTTCAGATATATACTTCAAGCCATATGTACACAGTTACACTTAATTGATTCTCCCTTGATATAATTGTTCATCGCAATAGATTAGTCATACAAGACTTAATAGTGACTAAACATAGAATGCTAAATATAGCTTAAAAAATCTATACAAATAAATAAAACTGGACGGTATGTTTGTAGTGTCAACATAAAAACATTTTTACTAAATGCACGAATGTTTACACGGCACGTGTACAAGAAATAATAAAGCTTTATGTTTGTGTCTGTCTGTCTGTCTATCTTCTGGCTAATCTCTGAAACGGCTAGACTGCTAGATTTTGATAGTATAAGTAGTAATTAGGGATCCAGCCAGAAAAAAATGGATAATGAGTGCGGCATGGGGGGCTAGTACCTAAATATAATTTAAATTTAGTCACGAAAGGCATAAACAACTTGAACTGTTAACGAAGTAGAATCCTAACATAAACATTGCGTTATTCGTAAGCACCAGTATGAAGTTCGGAAAACATTCACGGTAAACTTTCATACATAAACCTACTCTATAGTTTTCATTAGTATTAAGAAGTTTTCCATTTAATGGCTACAGTTTAGTAGTGAGCGTGCAGGGAGAGTAGAGAAAACTATTGAGTTTTCATTTCATACGTGTTTGAAGTTTTACTTGGCTTGTTAAATGAACAGGGGCCTTACCATTACGTGCCAAAACAAGATTATTTTCGTTATGAAAAAGAGACGGAGCTATACGACGTTAGTAGCTGTGTCACGCTCTAAACTTGAATAGTGATTGCAAAAACACGTGGTGGTACACCCCCAGTGAAGAGTAAGTAGTATTCTAGTCGATCGGTAGATCGGTTACTTCAAAGCGTATACCATCATTAAGAGCTGTCAGATAGGCACATTAATTTTAATCGCCAAAAAAAAAACTTTTACTAAGTTTACGGCCTGTCATTAATTCTAGATAGATATTACCTGCCAGATTAATTCGTAATTGACAGACAGATTTTTAGATTTGAACAGAGAGTTATCTGGAGGGGGTGGAAATGGCAATTAGTATTTCAAATTCTACTCTGTCTTGTGTTACCTACGTAAAATAATTTCTTTCATTCCAATCATAGCATAGTATTTGAAGCTATATTCATAAGTTTCATAACATACAGTAGTTAGGCTGTAGAAGGCTGAATGCTGGCGCCCCAGATGTACTGCCTTTACAAACTACGTTGATTGTGCCACAGAATAATACTCCCATAGGATATGAGACACAGATTGTTTGTATTCACAGTCAATACTGAGGTAACCAACATAGTTTGCTCTTGAAGACCCCGGGGGATAGGAGTCGCACATTAAACTTTACCTATTTGGATATTGGATACTAGGTTCCACCAGCGGCTTCGCCCGCGTGGCCTATACGAATTCAAATAAAGAATAACAGAGTTTCATACAAACTTTGTCCCCCCTTTTTCACCCCCTTTGGGTTAGGATAACGAAAAATTCTTTTTTATGGGATGCCCACGTCATACAAAGAATACACCCTCCAAGGTTTAAGTCTACAATCAGCGGTTTAGGCTGTGCGTCGATCCGTCAGTCATTCAGGACAAAGCATTTTATATGTACGACAAGTATAGTGAGTACGTAAAGTATAGATAATATGTATATTTTATATTTCCCAAATGAATCCTTACTATCCTTACTTAATATTATAAATGCGAAAGTAACTCTGTCTGTCTGTCTGTTACGCTTTCACGCCAAAACTACTGGACCGATATAAATGAAATTTGGTACAGAGATAGAATAGACCTTGAGGAACAACATAGGCTACTTTTTACCCGGGTGCGCTAAGTAGTTCCCTCGGGATGCGGGTGAAACCACGGGAAACAGCTAGTTATAGATATACATATTTATGCCGTGACTATTGACACAGAGTAAGCAAGTTCAGTCTGTGCCGATAGTTTGGTAACACATTTCCTGAATAAATTTAAAAAATGTATATAATATAAGCTCAACACATAACTCTTTGGCCGCCCCAGAACTATTCAAAATGCATAAGAGAAAGCCATTGAAATTAAAAGGAGTAAGTAGGAGTACAGAATTTCTGGCAATGGCTTGGTTGTTAATTTTCGAGTTGATGATGATGATGATCCTCACATTACTCTGCCATTTGTAACCTAAACATCTATTTTAAAAAGAGTATCCATGGAGTTTCTTGCCGGTTCTTCTCCATAGGACCTACTTTTAGGAACCGTGCACCTAGCTTCTATTGTTGACGTTTTATAAGTACCTGTAAATTGGTTTATATGAAATAAAAACCTTTTGACTTGACTTGACTTGAGTTCTGCAATTTATTAATTGAAGCGGACAGCGGACGAATATCAAAGAGGCTGATGATTTATATCAGTAGATAAAAAGGTTAAACATAGGTAGTGACCACTTCCAATTAAGGTTGTACCTAGACAGGATCGGGCGCATGGCCTTGGAAACAAAGAAGGCCAAGGTCAAATAATCGATATTCTAAATAATGTAGCATTACAATAACAATCGATAAAAGCATTGGCCATTGCATTGCAACAATAGTGACCGGTTGTTTACCCCTGCATTGCATTGCAATAAAGATAGAACTGAAGACATCAAGTTTTTACAACCGCTAACAGTCTTCGCAGCGAAAACAGCACGTATCTTATACTGGTATCTAGTTAGGGTTCCGTAGTGTAATAGGAAACTTGTCGCTTTATGCCTTAAAAATCCTTTTGAAATTATATTTGAATGAACTTCAGTTGCACTCTGCAATCTAAATAGTTGGTTAGCTAATATGATGTCATCCAGTTTTTTAAGAAGATGGATTTTATTATAACCGCTAGCCGCTTCGCCCGCGTTGTCTATACGAATTTAAATTAAAAATGACAGAGTTTCATACAAACTTTGCCCTCCTTTTTCATTCCCTTAGAGGTAGAATTTCGGAAAATCCTTTCTTATCGGATGCCTACGTCATACAAAGAACACACCCTCTTAAGTTTCAGGTCTCTACGACCAGCGGTTTAGGCTGTGCGTTTATCCGTCAGTCATTCAGGACAAAGCATTTTATATGTATAGATGTTCAATTTCGTGTTGAACGAAACAATTGCTGGAGACACTACGACATATATTACCAAGGAGCTTTGTCTTTAAGATTAACTCATCAGCTTCATTATCTCTTAATTTTAACATTAGCTTATTTTCTATATGACTACAAAAATAACTAGACGGGACCCATCCTTTAGAATCCAACTCACACTGAGCAAATTTTTTATACATTACGCGGCTTCCATTAGTCATCAGGTAGCATTCTACATCGTTGGAATCTCGTCAAGTATTCGGTTAACGAACGTACTCACATATGTTAATTTTAAATGGCCCTTACCGCAGTACGTACCTTTTCAAAGTTCTTTTTTAGGTCACTTTTTGTCGTACCATAATTACTTATGTAGTATGAAAAATGTACACTCGAAAAACTTTGTCTACGATAAATTTTCAACCTTATAGCTATAAGTATGAAGTCGAAAATAGAACAAAAATGTTGTCTAAGAGAATATTTTCATTTTGTCGTGTTTTGTAGTAGTGAGTTTTGAGATGAGTAAGTTCATTTCATAAGTCGAGTCGTATCTTTCTTGTTATCAGCTCATGACTCGGATTCCTTCTACGCTGAAAGGTTTTTTAGTATAAATCTTTTGCATGCTTTTGAGAATTTCTTGACGACGTAAAATTTAATAGCTTTAGCTGGCTTCAGTAGGAAGTAGTTGCAACAAACTCCCCAGTAACAAATAAAACAAGTAGGTTCTTTAACTAATCAGTAAACATAGAAATTACTTTTATGTATAACTACTAGCTTTCCGCTAGCGGCTTCGCCCGCCTAATATGAATTCAAATTCAAAATGACAGTGTCATACAAACTTTGCCCCTTTTTTCAACCCCTTAGGGGTGGAATTTCGGAAAATCTTTTATTATCAGATGCCTACGTAATACAAGGTACACACCCTCCAAGTTTTAGGTCTCTACAATCAGCGGTTTAGGCTGTACGTTGATCAGTCATTCAGGACAAAGCAGTATATATGTATAGATTTACACATTATATGTTACATTTAAAGTAAATAAATACATATATATAATAACTACGTAATTGTACACCCGTTCGTAGACACTTTGAAAACTCATAATTAAATCACAGCGTCCCACACCCTTCCTCGTCCCAAGTTTATTTTTCAATATTGAACACAAAAGGTGTCTTTTGTGTTATTATATTCAATTAAAGCCGTTATGTTGTGCTCTTTAATAGGAAAAACGAGTGGCGTATCGTGTTGTTTTTTTGACGTCGCGTAGTATAACCATATTTGTAGGTTTTGACAGATATTAATTTATATACTTATCTGTATCTACCAGAACAAACAAAGATACATAAATTCCGTTCGGGTAATCTCATAAAAAGCGAGACCGATTTTGAAGGGACTTTCTCTGAAGGGTAGCTGATTTTATTAGGAGTAAATAAGGCAACTTTAAATTTATTTAAATAATTACTCCATAAATACTTCAAAAAATATAGAATAGAATAGAATTATGCTTTATTGTACACCAAAAGAAATTAAAACAGATACAATATAAAACTAAAAATATGGGTACAACGGCGGTCTTATATCTAATATTGTCACAATACATTGTGTGGACATAATGTTTGGCAACCCTATGCAGCCCGTATGCTTAGTAGCTAATTGACGTACATTCAAACAGTAATTATTGCGCTTGGAAAGCTACTTTGTATTAAATAACGTTACTTGCTTCAACAGTTAAAAGATCAAATGAAATACAGAATCATACGAAGCGCCATACTGCATATACTCGTATTTAAAATGACAGTTGCAAGTTGAGATTTGCGCTGTGTAAATACCCATTTCAATAAATATGCTACTTATCATACAATTTTTTTTTCGGATGGGATATCTTTAAATATAGAAAACGTAATTAAAGTTGAAAGTCGAGAAGTATTGAGTGAACCCTTATCCTTCATGTTTGATCAGTAAACATGTTTCAAAATAATATTACAGTCACAAAATATATTACTCCATTTCTGTATTACGGGGTAAAAACCGATTTCTCGTTGCGGGAAAAGAGACGATCGCAAATCTGAGGTTATGCTCAATGTTCTATCGAATTTTTCGTTGAGGTTTTTCTGTCTGACTAGTGTTTTTGGGTCAATTTTTGATAATCTTTTTGGAGGCGATTGCGTATCTTACCTCCACAACCCAGTTACAGGGTAACATGATACTCCTTGGTAAGACTGGTTGTCAAGACTTTCTACCCGTAACGACTGTCAAAGATCTTTAAATTGACAACCGGGACGTCGCCTTGACGACGGAGTCTCGCTATGATAGGATGGTCACCCATCCACGGACCGACCGCGCGAAGCGCAGCTTAACTTTTGATCGGTCGACCCGTGCGGCCACGAGCCATATAATAACATGGGACTTTTCATATCACTGGCGTGATGATAGCTTGCTATAGGTATCTCTGCCTATCCCTTTTGAGAATTTAGTTCCGATGTTATTTATATTTGCAACTTGCTTCTGCCCGCGACTTTGTCCGCGTGGAATAGTGGAGCTCCGCTCCTATTGGTTTTAGCTTGATGATATATAGCCTATATAGCCTATATAGCCTTCCTCAATAAATGGGCTATCTAACACTGAAAGAATTTTTCAAATCGTACCAGTAGTTCCTGAGATTAGCGCGTTCAAACAAACAAACTCTTCAGCTTTATTATATTAGTATAGACTCAAACCATCAAATAACATATATATAACGATAACTGATGTTCTTAGTTAATCACGATGCTCGATGGCAACCCGAGCCGTGGTACTGTGTATTTATTGCACCTAGTCATTGCAGCTGATTGATATTCTAGCAGTGTTTTACCTCATCCGTCAAAATTGCCAACATTGTGGCTGTTGGTCTTGGTGTAAGCAGAAGTCGAGGTGTAGGAGAAATTCATAGAACGCTCCGTTATTTTTGTTCGTTATTGTTGTTTCTTTACTAAACTGACAGTCAAATATTTGTTTTTATATACACATACTAACTTTCCGGCAGCGGCTTCGCCCGCGTGGCCTATACGAATTCAAATTAAAAATTATAGAGCTTCATACAAACGTTGGCTCCCTTTTTAATCCCCTTAGGGATAGAATGTCGGAAAATTCTTTCTTATCGGATGCCTACGTCATACAAAGAACACACCCTCCAAGTTTCAGGTCTCTACGATTAGCAGTTTAGGCTGTGCGTTGATTGATCCCTGTCATTCAGGACAAAGCATTTTATATGTATATATAAAGTTTTGTTCCAATATATTCTTTCGAAAATACCATGGGTATTTTTAACAGTGTACATTGTGGGCTGATAGATTTATCCTCGCTAATATTATGAATGCGAAAGTCACTCTGTCTTTCTGCCTATTACGCTTTCACGGGAAAACGGCTGAACAGATTTAGATAAAATTTTGTGCCGAGATAGATGGTAGGCGAAGACGTTCCCTAAGGATGCGGATGAAACCGAGGGAAACAGCTAGACTTAAATAAAAACATCGATGTAGTTGCAAATATAATTGAACTAAAATTTAAATCCTGAAAGAAAAAAAGCACCTAACCAATACAAACTATCTGCTAGATACGCAGAGTCGTATCCGATAACAGAAACCGCAAAGCAATCGATATTTCCATTTCCATTAATAAATAGAAATCGGTCTAGTGGGATTACTGTGCGAAGAGCAGAGATGTGATATTATGTTTCTCTTTTATCGTATATTTGTCAAAAGGAATATTTATTACTTTACTTTTTATTCGTAATCTATGCCTTTCATTTTATATCGGAATAGCTGTTTCATGGGGTTTCAGCCCTCTTTCTTAGGGAACTACCTCACGCACTCGGATAAAAACTTCCTCATATTTCTATATATATTCGTACCAAATTTCATCCAAATCGCTTTAGCCGTTTTCCCGGCGTAACAGACAGACAGACTGTCTTGCTGTCTTACTCGCATTTATAATATTAGTGCAAATTATACAAAGGAATATTTGTTCCTTTTATTATTTTCATACCTGGGACTGTACCACCACGTGTTTTTGCAATCAATATTCAAGTTTGAGAGCGTGACACAGCTACTAACGTCGCATAGATCCGTCTCTTTTTCATAACGAAAATAATCTTGTTTTGGCACGTTATGGTAAGGCCCCTGGTTTAGTGTAACTTTCGATAGACGTGCGCACGCAATAATAGACGTGTGATACATTTGAGGTTTGTCTCTTTGATGGCAACGCATCTGCGATACCCTTGTTATTGCACATGTTCATACGAGACGGTGACCGCTGGCAGCATAGATATATATGTTACTAAAGTAACTAGATGTGCAATCACCAAGCAAAATGCGTGCCATAAAGGTTGTGACCAGTCATAATTCATGACATCTGTCACTTGGTAGCCAGCTTGAATCTATCAGAGTGACAGCAGGACGATTTTAACAATAATATGGGCAAATTTGTAGTAAATGTATGGGCAAATTTGTAGTAAATCATCATCCTTATCATACAGATGTCATGAACATTACGTTTCGGTTAGTGTGAGAGAGATAGATATAATTTTACATCAAAATGATTACTAGTTTCAAAGCTACGTCTGCATTCTAAAAAATGGTTACGTTTTTGTGACCGCGTAATGTTCGGGATTGCATCTCTATTGATATATCTCGATGGCTGGCAGCCTCCTGTTTCTGTATCTCATCTATTTGTAACATACAGGCAAAAAATATTTTAGTTGTGAGTCCAAGAAATTGGAGGGCCTACCTTTTTTTTCGGATGGGCAATCATCAAATGAATTTTCCCGCTATGGGTGGGACGAGAGGGAGTGTCAGACTCTTACTGACTATAAGTCATCCATGTTGCTCCCTCAGACCTTTTTATTCCGGGGCACAGTAACTCTTTAGAACATCCCGCACCCCGGGGGCTATTGTACCTAAATCTAGTCATTTAAAAGACTAGTAAGTGATGAGACTGGAAGCCAACTTAACATGGTTGGGAAAAGGCAAGGGCGATACCTACATTAGAGAGAAACACAATCGGAAAACCAAATAAATTCTCTATTGTTTAAACGGCTAACACTTCATCTAAACTTAGCCTCAAGCGTTTAACTATAGACAGATAGCTAAACAACTAGATGTATATATAGGTCAAGTAGGTCTTCCATTCGAGTGGTTCTCATGATGGATTTGACACCGATCTGTCTTCGTTCGTTTGCGGGTTGTTGAGGAAGAAAATAAATGTTTTCCAAAGACAATGACTCATACGAGAAGTTTTTAGAGACTTCAATTCAAAGAGCTCTTCATCATCATCGGTCTATTTAATATCCCACTGTTGGGTAAAGGCCTCTTCTCAAACAGAGAAGGCATGAACATTGATCACCACGCTTGCTCTAGGTGGCTTGGCGATTAGATTTTTTAGTCCAGGTGTCCTCACGATGTTTTCTTTCACCGTTAGTTGTGTCTTAGATACAAGTTGAAAATACATATATTATGATCTTAGAAGCCTTTTGGCCTAGTGGTTAAGGCACCTGAATCTCGTGTACGACTTTGCGTATTCAAAACCTGGCAAGTACCTAACAATGTGACTATTCTAAAGTCATAATGTACTTTCTAAGTGTATCTTGGACACCACTGAGTAACGCTGAAGGAAAACATCGTGAGGAAACCTGGACTATATAAGTCTGAAATCGCCAATCCACCTTGAGCAAGCGTGGTGATCAATGCTCATGCCTTCTCTGTATGAGAAGGGGCCTTCACCCAACAGGGCGATGATAATGTATTTGCGAAGTTTATTTTCGCAACAATACTATTACACGTCATGGAATGAACCCAGATGTAGCCAACCACAAATCGGTCAAGATTGTATGCCTCGATGCTCTCATGCAATAAGCATGATTTGACACCACATTGACGTATCGTTTGACATCAATTTATAACACTCAGTTTGACGCGGCAACAAGGTTGAATAGAATATACTATGAAAGTTTAATTGATTGGCGTATCTGTGGAGTTGTTTGTGCGTTGAGTTTTACGATGTTTTTAGAGTTCTTGTGACTAATTTATTTATAACTAGCTTTTTCCCGCAGTTTCACCCGCATCCCGAGGGAACTACTTAGCGCACCCGGGTAAAAAGTAGCGTATGTTGTTCCTCAAGGTCTATTCTATCTCTGTACCAAATTTCATTTATATCGGTCCAGTAGTTTCGGCGTGAAAGCGTAACAGACAGACAGATAGAGTTACTTTCGCATTTATAATATTAGTAAGGATTTAATTGAATATTACCAGGTCATGTAGGGTGGGTATGGGTAGGCATGTGTTGGGTAGGAAACATGAGGAAGTTTTTCCAGTAACATAGTACAAGTACAATTGTTTTAATAAATGGTTTTCCTATAACGTAATTTACTGTTTGAATCAAATCAATTGGAAACATTTTATTTGTTGAAATCTGTTCAGTAGTTAGGCTGTACGAAGGAAAAAACTTACCCACACATGTATTATAATATCACCAATTTGATTAATTTAGCCTCACTAGTGGATTGATTAGAATATAGGGTGTCTAATAAATTAATAAGTAACTCTATTTTTAGTTTTTATTTAGACCATAGTCATTTCGATACGTTTATGCTAAAGTAAGCTATACTCCTTTAATAAACTGATGTTCGTTCTTATCATCAAATGCTTTATCGAAGCCGTCATGATATGGCAATATTGCGATATTACGCTGTGGGCCCTACCCACGCTGCCCCAGGGAAATTACGACTTTCACACTAAATTATTATGTTATCAGATGTCAATGTACACATGGCTTATCACCGTGTTATATTAAAACATATAAATTATTAGTTTTAGTGCACCTTGAGTGAAACATTTATTTGACACAACATAATATAATTTTTTACTGAGGGATAAAAAGAAAAACAAGTGTTGATTACCACACTGTGTCCCCGTTGTGCATCCGGATAAAAGTATCCTATGTAAAAATCTAGGTTATAAACGATGTGAGTACGAATATCATCTAAATACGCTCAGTAATTTTTGCAATAATTTATATCTAAAAAACTAGCTGTTTCACGCGGTTTCACCCGCATCCCGAGGGAACAACTTAGCGCAACCGGGTAAAAAGTAGCCTATGTTGTTCCTCAGGGTCTATTCTATCTCTGTACCAAATTTCATTTATATCGGTCCGGTAGTTTTGGCGTGAAAGCGTAACAGACAGACAGACAGAGTTACTTTCGCATTTATAATATTAGTAAGGATAATACTTGTATGAGATTATTTTAATTCACTTAATGGTAATGGAATCGATTTATTTGATCAAAATTATACACGATGTTAAATATTCACTCCATAATCGGGACGACAACAGTCCGATTTAATTTGCAACCCCTGTACGAGCTAACAAACTCCCTCTCATCCTCCTAGCATCCTTTAGTATCCCTCTTTGAACACACGAACGGGGTATGGCAAGGTCGTCTATTTGCGATATTCGGGGGTCAATAAACTGTACGTAGTATAATCTGTATGTGTGCGTACCGTATTCACCATGGTGTATTCTAATGGAAAAACCTTTGATGTACCGACCTAGCAGGCCGTTTCCGGACTATGTTGGGATCGGCTTCTAGTCTTACCCGATAAAACTGAACGGTTTTAAGTATTTTACATTTTGATAGCCTATATGATCTCTTGAGTCTTCAACTCAGTTGCTGGGTAACACGATACCCCTCGAAAAGACTCATCGTTTGTCTAGCCTTTTCCCAACTATGTTGGGGTCGGCTTCCAGTCTAAACCGGATGCAGCTGAGTACCAGTATTTTACATGGAGCGACTGCCCACCTGACCTCCACAACCCAGTAACCGGGTAACACAGTAGCCCTTGGTAAGACTGGCTACAGTCAAAGATTTATAAATGCCAGCTGGATATCCACCGAATTACAGGAGCAAGGTAATTTAAACCTTGATCGATGGATCCATGCGGCTATTACTTAGCCACGAGCCACTTCAAAGACAAGGCTGTGGTGTGGTATTATGTAATTTGAAGATGTCTTTGCAAAAGCTTTTGCCTAACGAGAGACTAGAGTGGCTTTCCCAGAACAGTACCTCGTTTACGCAACGTAAGCTCTACAAATTCTACAATGTAGGAGTACCTCTTGATTTAATTCTCTACCGTGAGCGATGTAGCTCGCTATTCATTTATTGCCAACCATTTCACAACACAACCATCTGTTTTGTCTGACCACCCACTCATAATTTCACGAAACAAGCGAAACTAAACTCAAAAACTAACAGATAGAATTCATTTTTAAACACGCGCCCTGCCATCCCCCCGGATATTGAAATTGATACCTAAAACCCAACGCGCGGAACCCTTTGTTAATGTTGAATTTTTTTTTATTTAAGACCTCCATTGTTCCTGGCCATCGGGTGTTATTTATTTGTCAAGGGCGATATTTCGACCCTCGTTTTGCTACCTGTTTAAACTCTGTAGGGGTGGTTTTTAAAACCTGATACGTATGTAAATGTTTTGATACTTGATATGCTGGATTTAATCGAATCTGGGGTTACAGCGTGCATGGATGATGGATATTTGCATAACTCGGTTGGCGTGTGCCATTTTTTTAATGTTATATTTGACCACTATTACAACTTATGGTTAGCGATAATGGGGTGCATACAATGTTATACAAATTAGAACACTCTTTTTATTGTAGAAATAAGGCTTATTCCCGCTCCTAAATTGGGGGTTGCTGATAAAATCCTAACTAATACGCGAATGTGTGTTTGTTTTTTCGTTTGTAACGCTTTCACAGTAGAAGACTGAACCGATTAACATGAAATTTGGTGTGTAAATAAATAGGACACTGAAAATGGCTATAGGCTTTTCCATCGTTTCCCTGGGGACGCGGTTGAAACCGCGGGAAACAGGGAGTAGTTCTATATAAATTAATTGCTAAAGACCTCGTAAGATTTCGATTTTACGTAGAGTCTCGCTTGGTGAGTACTTCACCAGACGAGAGGTAAGAGGTACCCATTTCTGTTGCCAAGCAGCGTTGCACAGCGACCGTTCATTCCGGTCTGAAGAGTACCTGGGTTTCGTTGTAATAACAGGCATAATTAAATATTTCGTCTCATCTGGGATGCTCCTGTTATTACAGATAGTATAGGACTTATAGGCGACAGTCACTTCTCACCCAACTCAAGGCCCAAGGCCTAACAGAATTTTGCTCGTTTGCCAAAAATAGGGTATTTTTGGAGCACATAGGGAAAAACTCGTTTAAAGTAGTCACGGGTTATAATGTGGCCAGAAAGCCATTTAAACCTCATCCCATCCATATCAGATCGATTTTACGAGCTCATTAGCATTATTGTTACCGAGAAAAACTTAAATGACTCATTCGTATTGTATTTTTATGGTTCAACAATGTGGTAACAACGATAATGTAGGTACCTACTTAATTTGAATGTTTATACTTTTGAGGTTTAAAATTGTGTTATGGAAATCCTCCTGGTATTTCCCTTGGTCATGGCATCACGCATGAACGGCTGGACCGATTTGTATGAAACTTAGTACGGAGATAGAGGGGACTTTGGAGAAGGTTTTAGGCTACTTTTTATCCAGGTGTGTTAAGTAGTTCCCCCGGGATGCGGGAGAAGCCGCGGGCACACAGTTAGTAGATGATAAAATAGACGATACTTTTTTCTGGTGATTAGGTGCGACTCTGTACATAGAGGGATATACTTATGCCATCCTATAACAAGTCGGCGCCCAACCGCCCTAAACCTCTTAAGGAAACGTACGAAACTTCAATCGTATCTTCGTTTTCGTTGTGTAAGAGTAGGCCCCTAAGTCCAAACTTTTACTAGATTTTATTTACCGACATGCTATCTTAAACTTGGTGCAAAAATCTCAATCATTTCGAAAGTTCAAACTAGACCTTCATTAAACCAGTTCTCGAGTAAATAGCCAAAAATAAAACTAGTATGTCTAAAATTTTGGTTTAATAAATCACATCACAAAGATTCAACGTTCACAATCACAACGACCTTTACGGAATACTTGAGAGTGACAAAACAATAATATCTTTGAATAGAATATTCGTCTAACAACCAATTGCAAGCACTAGATAAATTACTCATGTAACCAAGCAAAACCGCTTTAAGTCTGTGTGCATTGCTCTGCGAATGTGTGCGTAAACTATTGCATGTGTCTGTCTGAGTGAACGACAGACGCACACGTGGTGATATTTTAGAAGATATTTTATCCAGAGATGTGTTGTCTTCAGACACATATTTTTTGGTTGGAAATTTAATTTAATTTTGAGTTCGGAATGGAAATCAGAAGTAATTAATTTAATAAAAATATCATCGTCCGTATAGACTGGGAGCTCAAAACCTCGGGATGGTTCTAAATATAATTAAAATTTCACAAAAACATGAAACGTTTTCCCGCTCTACGTCCGACGAAAAACAAGGGGAAATGAAATGTTATTTTTTCACCTAAACTTTGTATTTACTCTTCGAGGTAAATTCAACATTCTAAATGGCATGAATTTTGAAATTGAATTTCGAGTGTGCCTTTAAACGTGAATTAATCTGACTGGGATCAATATTTTTCATTACTTACTTTGGAGTGTTGCATGGAGTTCACGTGACCCCCAAAGTCTTCTACGTGATGTGTTTGCAAAAACTATTAAGTGTAGGGGTTTTAGGTCAAAATGATGGTCAATTACTTTATTGTATACTGCCCTTAGAAGTTTTCATGCGTCTGGTAACATTGTCTGCGAGAATTCTCGACTTGTTTTTATTGAAAATTTA
Organism: Pyrrhia umbra; assembly: GCA_963891755.1. Lineage (NCBI taxonomy): Eukaryota > Metazoa > Arthropoda > Insecta > Lepidoptera > Noctuidae > Pyrrhia > Pyrrhia umbra. The sequence continues at coordinate 2,899,605 of OY982944.1, forward strand.
TTTCGAAATTTTCGTTACCACCTTCAATTAGAAAGTTAAGGAAATTATTTATTTTACCTAACAAAATGTTTCCTTGTTTTTGTCCTCATTTCTCTTCTGTTCGTTTTGAACAAAAACATTTATAAAACCTTGGAAAACAACTGAAGCTATAGAAGTTTTGAATAATTTAAAATTTCTTTTGCGCTGTTATGAAGGTATTTTTCCTTAAAAGGGAGCTCCCCTTTTCAACTCTATTGACACGTGAATTCTAGCATCCAGTGTTCTGGGCTTCTGGCCACTTCTTTTTCTCGTCAAAACTTTTTTTAATTTGTTGTGAACATAATAAGACATTTTCTACGTAAAGCCATATAACTGATACCACACCTTTCATCTTCAAATTAATTTAATAAAGTAAGTACTTATAGGTAGGTAGACTATCTGTGTTACCAATGTGGGCTGCGTTGATACAGGCATTTAATAGTTTGCCAAATCCGGGCGGAGTGCCCTAACCACAACGAATCCCTTTACGCTAGTTATTGAATAGTCTGGCTATTGCCACTACCTCCACCCTGGGTATTCTGAGCCTTAATTACGTAACATAATTCAATTCCGTGGCAGTTAAAAATTCATGATTGATTTCAATCATATACGTTTATAGGGGTTCCATGCGGATGAGAGGAGATGAGAGACTGTCAGGCGGATTTGAGAAAACTCTGACACTAGGTCTTGTTAAGTTGTTAAAACCTGCAGCTCACACGATAAAGAAGAGGATATTAGGATGTAATAGTAGCTCTGTCTATCTGTCTGTTACGCTTCGGAATAACTACTAACCTAACCTAACGTATGTAGTTAAAATTTGGTATGGAGATAGATTGAATCCTACGGAAGAACATAGAATAGTTTTTATCCGGGTTCGTGAAGAAGTTATGTGATGAATCAAATATTGTGTACAAAATTAATTTTCCATATAGATGTCAATTTGATTGCCATTGTTATACGTAATTAGGTTGCCGAATACAGACACAAAGATACGTTCTGTATAGTATAGTAGAATAATTAGCTATTGTAGCCCTTCCCTGCCTAAGTGCTTACGCTATCTAGTTATTAGTAATATACGTGCTTATGTGAGGTTATTTGACGGGATAGCTTTTAGGGATTAACTCGTAATTGCCACACGGGATTAGGCGAAATATTCAGTAAGGTTCATCATGAAATAGTGTATTTACTATGGTTTTGTAAGTCGAGGGTTCTATGTAGCTCTGTTGATAAATAGTTGAACAAGAGTTAAGTCATGATGTTGAATATTTTTAATATTATAACTAGCTGTTTCCCGCGGTTTCACTCGCGTTTTAAGGGAACTACTTAACGCACTGTCTCCAGGGGTCCATCCATCGCCAAATCGGTTCAGTCGTTTAACGGTGAAAGCGTAACCAACAAACAAAGACTTTTTTGCATTTATAATATAAGCTAGGAAGTTGGGATTAGGATAAGTATATTATCGATATTTTTGCACACTATTTAGTATATTCGCTATCCTATTGTACGATACGGGTATAAGATAAACAAATATGGTCAAAAAAATAAACAGACGCATTGAGAACCTCTTCCTTTTTGAGGTAAAAATATGGGTTCGGTAAAAAATATGGTCACCTTGCGCAGCAACATAATAAGTGTGAAATTTGCTAATTGTCTCTCCCGCATAAAATAATTTAAGAACATTTTTAAATGCACATGCTTTTGCTGATATAAATGTTCCCTACTCTACTATCAGCCATATTGTCCCACTGCTGGGCACAGGCCTCTTCTCATACAGAGAAGGCATGAGCATTGATCACCACGCTTGCTCAAGGCGGATTGGCGATTTCAGACTTTTGCAATGTTCCCCTATCAAAGACAAATATAGCACAGTTTTTTTTCTTTGTATGGCATCTCGCAGGTCAACCTTGTCAACGTTGTCGACTGCTTAACCGTGCTTACAAATATAGCACAGCTTCATAGCACAATTATCCTCAGATATAAAATCTCGTGTGCGTTTCTCACAGTCTACGCACGCGTCTGGTGATTCGATTACGTTAGTCGGCGCCGTCAGCTGTGAGCTCTCGACTCGAGTCGCCGGACTCGGCCTTCGCAGAATAATGACGGACGCCGATTGTAACGGACGTGGCGTGGGGCGGAGTGATATGCTCGAGATAATGGATCCAAGTCGACTGATTTGTTTAATTGTGTGTTCGATTCTGTATTAATTATGTATACGGATGTAATGATACTATGCCAGGTCCTTAGTCTGTCTATAATATATAAAGAGGGGTTCACTTTGATCCTGAGAGAAATAGTTTGAGCATTCAAATCTTTTCGGGATGTTCGAAAGAGTTACCGCGCCCCCGGAACATAAGGGGTTGAGGAAAGAACGTGGATGAATTTTAATCAGTAAGAGTCTGACACTCCCTTTCGCCCCATCCAAGGCGGGATCATTTGATGATTTCCCATCCGAAAAAAAAACCCCTGCGCTAACGAGTGTTCTCCAGTTTCTATTAAGTACCTTGTTCAATACACATTCCATAGTCAAAGGAAGGAGAAAACGCGTTTGTGAACCCTCAATGCTAGGCCTGCAGGTTTAAACCTCTGACCCTGTCAGATTCCCAGATTTTTCGTTCTTCGCTTTGTCTCAACCAAATTTCACTTAAATCGGTTAAACCCTAAAACCGTAACATTCAGACAGACCACATTTACAAGAGTAATGAATTTAATTTATCAAATTATTTTTTAAAGAAAATTAAAAATAACATTTTCATTACTTACAAACTTCTCATTTGATAGAAAATTTAATTTAAACTCCATGGTATATATTTATTCTACAATAAAATAATGAAAAGAAGCAAAATTAAAGGATCCCGTAGTTCTGAGAAACGTGATAAAAACCACCCAAAGAGATTACCTGCCTTGTTTCCATTAGTTAAGGATGATTTCATTTAAAATTATTTGCTGTTTTCTTTAAGACTGTTTCGTTCGTATAAGGCTAATGGCTATTATGGATGATGTGGTGATGTGTTTTATTTGTACGTTATAAAATTATTTTTCTCTATACAAGTGCGTGTCGGTGTCGGTGGCACGCGCAATAGGGTTCCGTAATACGTTGACTATAGCTCTGTAACAGACGGACATTAAACTATAAGGGTTTCTGGTCGAGTACGGAGCCCTAAAAGATGCTATTGTGAACTTAAATTGACGAGAATCTCCGTAACTAATATTAATTTATACGGGTGTGCCGCGATTGTATGTAAATTCCTTTTCCTGGCTTGTGCTTTATTGTTTAAACTCTTGTAGACGAAAATTGCAGTAATAAAAAGCTATGCTAAATAGCATACATACTCATGTTATTTTGTAATATTAGTAAGATGATACAACTTAATCAAAGTATATTTAAATATATTATAACTAGCTATCCGCCAACAGCTTCGCTCGCGTGGGCTAAACGAATTCAAATCAAAAATGACAGTCAGAAAATACAAACTCTGCCCCCCTTTTTCACTCCCTTAGGGGTAAAATTTTGGAAAAACCTTTCCTATCGGATGCCTACGTCATACAAAGAACACTCCCTCCAAGTTTCAGGTCTCTACGATCAGCGGTTTAGGCAGTGAATTGATCCGTCAGTCATTCAGGACAAAGCATTTTATAAGTATAGAATTCGAAACTACAAACTTTGTCTCATGGATGCTGAAAACTTTAATATAGAACAAAATGTCTGCGTTCGGTATTCAGTTGTTCAAAACATTTCGTCTTTTTGTTACAGCGCTATGGGAAGAACAGGAGGCGCCGGAGTACGACATCGACACGGAGGACGAGAGGTGGCTCAAACAGCAGAGGCATCCCGAGCTCACAGGTATAACTATACACCCGTATGTAAACTATTATTATTAATTCAAGTAAATACAATCACAGCCTGATCATTAACGTGTGCCTTAATGCAGCCATAGCTTAATAAAAGTTACTCTAAGCGACTGTCAAGCCCGGTTAAGCATCGGCATCGCAGGTCAACCTAGAATGCGAGATGACATACAAAACAATAAAAAATAAACGTTGGTTCGCATAACGCGACTGCTCTAAACGGGGTCTCGGGTTCGATTCCTAGTTCGGGTTGAAATCGGTTTGTGGGTCTTAGAAAATGTCACAAAACATTTAGGAAGTTGGTGGTGTTACACCCCAGTGTCTGGGAGAGCACGTTATGCCGTCGTTCCCGGTCCCGTCTTGATAGCAGTTATGTTGTTGTTACAATTCCATGTCAGAACCGTCAGGCGGATTTGAGAAAACTCTGACGCTAGGGCTTGTTAGGTTGGTAAAACTTGCAGCCCACACGGTAAGAACAAGAATAAAAGCTGCGGTTGTCGCGCTCGGTCTGTAGATGGGTGACCAATTGATCATCTTTGTTATAGAAAGACACCCGTGTGCTTTGAAAAGGACGTGCACTGTTACTCCCGGCTGTCATTTGTAGTTGTAGATTTGATAAAGAAAGAAAGAAAGAATGAAAAAACATTTATTTCTGGACACGCACAGGAAATAGACAATTAGTAAATAGTTAACAAATAGGAATAACCAGTAGTTACAAGTTGTGGAGGTCCAATGGGCAGTTGTAATTGTATCCAGCGTCATTAGGGTAGACAGGAGGCCCACCTGAATATAGCTGGGAAAAGGCTAGGCAGCTGGTGATGACAACACGTCAGTCCGAAGCTGGAAAGAAGGGTGACCGTCTCCTTAATGAATTGAGATACTTAATTGGTGCTTGGGACAGCGTGTAGAGCATAAGGACCTGTTTCCGATCTCTTCGCGATTGTGTCGGTTTGCTGCGCCATTGGACTATGAGAGTGAGGGAATAGAGAGCCTCCTGTGTATGTGCATACATACCTGCACTGTAATATATCAGTTAAGATTGGCTGTCGTAGACGAAATTCGGGTACAGTACTTGAACCATTAAGTTCAGATGGCGCTCCATGATATTTTTACCTCATCTTTAATCCGAAAGTTTACCCAATCTAACTAGATGGTAGGGAAGAAATTCACAACTGTGAATCCGTTAGGATACATATTTTCGGCACCCTGAGTTTTTCAACTACTTCATAATATTGTTTCTATTTATTTCCAGAGCTAAAGTTCGAACAGATGATGGACAAGCTGGAGAAGAGCTCGGGCCAGACCGTGGTGACCCTCAACGAGGCGAAACTGTTACTTGAACGGAACGACGACCTCGTCATCGCTGTGTACGACTATTGGCTGAACAAGCGGCTCAACACGGTGAGTGAAAAGCAACATGGCTCGGTTAGTTCTCTTTTCTTTTATTATTTTTCTTTTTTTTCATACCGCGAAGTAGATAGCTTCCTAGCACATTCATAACTGAATACAGAAGCAGTGGTGGTTCCTATTTCTACAGGCTTAAACACGCCAACAGAATACTACTAAAAAACAAGACTTCAGTGAATCTGAGTATCTACTATGTAGGCATAATCTGTGATGAACGGAAGTATGACAAACCACGGGCAATTATTATATAACACTCGTACTCGTACTCGTGACCTAGAAGTTAAGGCACCTGCATCTCGTGTACGAGTGTGCGGGTTCGAAACCTGGAAAATACTATTGTGACTTTTCTAAAGTCATATGTACTGTCTAAGTGTATCAACACTACTTACCAACGTCGAAGGACGGCAAGTTTCAAATCGCCAAGTTGCCTTGAGCAAGCGTGTTGATCAATGCTCATGCCTTCTCTGTATGAGAAAAGGCCTGTGCCCAGCAGTGGGATATTAAATAGAACGATGATGATGGTTTATTCTTGCTGCAAAGCAGCGTTGTTGTGTTCTGAACCAAAATATGTGGAACCGGTGTAATTATACCTGATGTCTCTGGGGTATAAAGTTACTCATATGCTATACTTCTAATATAGCAGTTGTCCATAGGAGATACGGTGGCTATTTACCGTCAGGTGGACAGTCAACCTATTCGCCATCAAGTAATATTAGAAACTATGTTCTGAAATGAATGTCTTTTTCAAAAAGAAACATGTTTTTAATCCACAGCAACACCCGCTGGTCCTGTCGGTTAAAACTGAGAACAGGCCGGGCCAGTCTTCCAACAACCCGTACTTGGCGTTCAGGCGGCGGACGGAAAAGATGCAGACCAGGAAGAACAGGTGAGGAAATGAAATGAAATCATTTATTTTGTAACTAGGATATTTAAATCACTGTTACACGTCAATAGATTTGTTATTATGAGAACGCTGGCGCCGGCATTTCCTAGCTGACTACCTCTGAGAAGAAATGCCGAAATAAACTCAGGGGTCGTGGTCTCTTTTCAAGTCCAAGAGGGGAAATTACGACGACTGAATTGATGATTACGATAGATGTTTGGCCAAGTCTCTAATAGGATTTTAATTGAGCCACTAGCTGTTTCCTGCAGTCTCACCTGCGTAAAGTAGCCCTTAATCATACCCCCTATCTCTGTACCAATCGGAAATTACATTTCAATCGGTTCAGTAATTTTACCGCGAGACTGTAACAAAGAATTACTTTATAAGAGAATTCGCTAGAACAATTCGCACTCTGCCGTGTGTGTTCATAATCCACTATGGCTTTTGTCAATACCATACGATATGTGGAATTTCTCATGTCTTCTGTGTATGAGAAGGTCATTTATCCTACAGTGGGTTAGTAAATAGGCCGATGAAGATGATGCTGATTGGAAACTGGCATTCATTTTACAAAACCTGATGGACTGCATGATGTTTTGAATGTCCACGCATTCTACATCCCACGAAAAAAATATGACCTGTCTATTTAATAAAATAAGTTTCAGCCTTAAGAATTTTAAAAGTTACCACCACAAAGAGTAACCATGGAGTTTCTTGCCCATTTTTCTCAATAGGATTTTAACTTTGGAACGGGCAAATAGCTTCAACTATTCCATTATGACTAACTCATCATTCTTTGACAATTCAAAAGTGCCTGTAAATAGTCTAATTGAAATAAATGAAAAATAAAATGTTTCTTCGAATTCCAGAAAAAACGACGAGAGCTCATACGAGAAGATGCTGAAGCTGCGCCGGGACCTGGCTCGCGCGCTCACGCTGCTGGAGCTGGTCGCGCGGCGGGAGAGCGCCAAGCGCGAGCTCGTGCGGCTCACGGCGCTCATCGCCGAGCGACGCTACGCCGCCGGGGACTTCGCCAACCAGCTGCTGCCCGACCCGCCGCCGAGGTATGTTACCTATCTGCCCAGTACACTGTACCACTCTACATTGTACTTTTTTTTTCTTGTGAATAGCATCACCCAGGTCAACCTAGAAGGTTGTCGACTGCATAACCGGGCTTGCCTGTGAACTGCCTTTAATGAATTAAGGCCTCCAGCCAGGACTTAACTCACAAAACTAAGCGGCTACACGCTAAAGGCACCCCCTAGTGGGGTACGACCCTCGGCTTAGGGCGTCGCTGGGGGAGGACAGCAAGGGACAGGCTGGATCAGAATATATATGATTATTATAATCGGGAATACACTGTATCATACCATGACCGTGCTAGGAACCATATCAAGAAGGAACTATAATATGCCCACTAGAACGTATCATACCCGAGCAAAATATTTCTCCGTCAATTTGTTTACGTCGTGGCATGGGCAGCGGCTCATGCAGCGGTCTATTGGTTCCAATTTTATGCAAAAGCTTTAATCTTGTCGTAAAATCTCGATGTGATTAGTCAAATTGTAGCGACACCTATCTCGCTATATGAGAACGATGTCAAGTTTGCTACATCGCGCAAGCCAATACACATAGGACTTCCCGACATCAACCATCGTGCAGTGGCTCGCCCTTTTCAATGAGGGACATCCACACTCAGTGTTCCTTTATAAAATGACTAAAAATTTATGATCCTGATGAAAGATCATCATATCATGAATCTGTCCTTGTCTCATTGTCTCTCTGTTGTAGCTCTCTTCTCTTAAAGAGACATCTTCTCATGCAGGCAAGGCACATTGATTGACTTCAAATTAATAATTCTTTGCCTAATTTGCTCCGCATCTGCCTTGACTTAAATGCTGATGTTATACTAATTACTTAATTACCCGTGTCCACAGGCCAGCGTACACGCCGGTCCCGCTGACGTCATCGTCGTTCCGTCGGGAGGCGTACCCCCTGCCGCACTACACGCCGCGCCCCCCGCCCACGCCCGTCGACCAGCCCCGACAGGTACCCATACAAACCTGACCACTTACCCTAGAATATATTAACAAAAAAAACTACCGATACCTACGAAATATTGCTGATTATTCAGTGATTAAGGCTGAATAATGACGTCATTAGCACGAACAATTTGATTTATCGAATCGCAAATGTTAGTTGATTGAATAAAACTTACTTTATATGTTATGTGAATGTAGATATACAGCCGGTTGTATCTGACTTTTTATCATTTATACTTTTACGAATACCATAAAACAAGATATCAATAATTAGCATACTTTTAATATTTTTATGTTATCTATACATAGATATACTAATAAGGTAACATAATATCATAATAATATGTAGATGAAAAACATAAAATAAAAGCAAAATTAGTTAATTTTGTCCTCCATTTTGACAGATATCAAAATTCTTCCGTTTCCACGTATAAGTAACCGCCCTTTTTTTGGTGCAGCCGGCTGATAATCATTATTAATTATAAACTAAAAACGATTCAAATTAAAATTGTTCGTTCATGAATTCAGTGGCTTACCAAATATTGATAGCAGCAATCAAATTAAACATCAACGAATGTTCTCAAAATCTGAACAAAGGGAACAAAACATTACTCGCAACCTAAAACCTACCATCTACCATTTAGTACACTCACTCACACGGAGAACCTACGAAGTATAGCGTTAATGCGACACACACACGGCGTGACGGTATACGCCAACGCCATGCCGTTTCCCGTCACGTCATACGCGCTAATAGACATGTTAACATGAAAAAAAAAGAATATTTATGACGAAATAAATAAGCGAGTACGATATCATGATAGTCTGTTGCCTTCCAGCGAGAGAAGCGTCCTTACAAGAGAAGGAAACACAGGCATCCTGTCGTCGGCTCCGTGCAGGGGCTGCGAGGTACGTATCAGTTTCTACGCGCCATCTAACCGCGTACAAATTAGGCCTTATGTATGTAAATGTGGGTTTGTCTGTCTGTAAACTCCATTTAATATTTTTTTATCATAATTTTATTTAACGTATAGAGGGTGAGGTACAGTCTGTTACATATTAGTAAGAACGTAAGTAACGAAATTTATAATAAGATTAGACATTTAAACGCACTCTATTTACGGTTTGTTCAAATGATTAACCGTCTTACTGAAAAAAATAACCTGTAATCTGAAGTTTAACCATTTCTCACCTAATTCTTACTTAATGTCGTAATCCAGGATTAAACGGCTAACTTAAGTTAGGATTAACGCTAAACAAAATTTATGAGTGAGATTTAGCTAATCTGTCGCTAAGCAGCAGATTAAAAATAAACGGACTTTATAAGTAAGATTGTTAAAGCTCTATTATTAAGGTGACATGACAAAAACAGATGCAGAATATATTTCTTATTGTAAACATTATTTTGCTTTCAACACCACCCTTATCAGGACGGAATAGAACTCAAAATCGGTTGAATGAGCAGCAAAAAGAGTTTGGAAGTTTTCTAATCTTATTGCATATGAAGTATAGGTTTATAGTACAACACCATACACCGTACACTCAGAGTATACAACGAGTGTCTCTGTGTAAACAGGTGTGGGACATTTATTTTGACACGAGAATAGTGTCACGACATTGACATATAAAAAAATATCCTGACGTTTGTGTCGCAATGTAATCCATACTTTGCGGTATTAAGGCCAAACGGCTGCACAGATTGATATAAAATTTGGTATAGAGATAGGTGTAAATCTGGAGAAGGACATAGGGTACTTTTTTATCCGGGTGCGCTAAATAATTTCGACGGTATGTGAGTGAAACTGCGGCAAACAGCTAGTATTTGAATAAAAACTATTCATAATATATATGATAAGAAATGTCATTAAAACTCATGATATTTTGTAATAAGTCTACAAGAGTTTATTTATATGTATCAAGTAAATCTACCCTTGCATTTAAAGAGGATAGGTAAATTTAAAGAAATAATCAAAAATGAAAAATAATTACAGACAGTGTGTTTCCTTCACCAATCTCTTGTACTGGATACCGCATTCTATCCTTATTATGATATAATTCCTTAGACGCCATTACTTTAGGCTTTTTCATCATTAAAAAATACTATTGACATGTGAATGACTGTCAAAGTTTACATTTACGGTATATGCCGTTTGATTAAAAAACGGCTGAACCTATGTTGATAAAATTTATATGGGACCACCTCTAAAGTATGACTTACCAAACAAAATAAGAATTATCAAAATAAGACTACTCTGTAAAAAGTTATGTGTGGTCATACATAAAAAAATATACGCGTCGACTTGAGAAACTCCTCCGTTTTTTTTTCGTCGGTTAAAAATAATTTTACAACGTCTTGACTGACAGCAAACCGAGAGCGAAGCGAAGCGTGATAAAAGCGAATTATTTTAAACATCGGAAGCGAAACATTTCATTATTAGGAGAGATTTGCCATAGCAAAGGTACCATTAATGCATTGAAAATAATTATATATCACGCTTTCGCTTCGTTAAAATTTCGCTTCGTTATTCTTTCGCTGTTTATGTCAAAATATTTTTAATATTCCTTCTCTATCAAAAGAGAACTTCTGACAGATATTCTACGAATCTTCTAAGTATAACCCAATTTAAAACGTTTTTAAATAAGTGAATATATTTCCAGACTCTGGCGTGTATACCTCTTCGGAGGAGGAGGGCAGCGGGCGGGCGGAGGCTGCCACGCCGCCTGACGATGGACCCTTCGCCTTCCGACGCAAGCCCGGATGTTATTATGAAATGGTGAGCGATCTTCTACAATATTTAACATAATACATGTCGACCTACGTAACGGCTGAGCTGTTGGGACAACTAAAACTGTTTTGGGTCTGGGTGTGTACAGCCTAAACCTCTGATCGGAGAGATCTGAAACTTAGAGAGTGTGTTCTTTGTATGATATAGGCATCCGATAATAAAGGATTTTCCGAAATTCTATCCCTAAGGGAATGATAAAAGGGAGCAAAATTTGTATTTTAATTTGAATTTGTATAGCTCATGAGGGAGAAGCAGCTGGCGGAAAGCTAGTGTATGTATATTATGTACCAGCGACTTCGTCCGCGTGGAATAGTGGTGCTCCGCTCCCCGCTCCTATTGGTCTTAGCGTGATGATATATAGCCTATAGCCTTCCTCGATAAATGGACTATCTAACACTGAAATAATTATTTAAATCGGACCAGCGGTTCCTGAGATTAGCGCGTTTAAACAAAATGACAACATTTCCCTTCACTGCTCTGCTCCTATTGATTGTAGCGTGATGAAAAGTATATTATAACCATCTCAGGAGTATGACAAATAATTGTACCAAGTTTCGTTAAAATCCGTCGAGTAGTTTTGGTTTCTATAGAGTTATACAGACAGACAGACAAAAATTTTACTGATTGCATTTTTGGCATCAGTATCGATACCTAATCACACCCTGATAGTTATTTTGGAAATGTATTTACATGTACAGAATTTACCTCTCTACAGATTTATTATAAGTATTATTATAAGTATAGATAGAAGAAGATAGATTATACACACATGATACAAGGAAAAAATAGGGGGCAACATTTAAATACACACGCATACCGAAAACAGTTAGTTTAAAATAAAATAATGAAAATTCTGTGTTATTTTATGCAAGGTTAAGTACCTTACAAATGACAGATTAATTGTGCAAATAATTAAGGACCCTATTATTAGAAAATAAAATGATTCAACCATATGGCTCCAAATTATGCTCAAGGCAAGAACTATGGTTAAATTATTATCGATCGTAATGTGCTCACCCATCTATGGTCTGAGCGCGACAACCATTGCTTAACTTCACAGAGCTATTATTGATACAGTTCTAAAAATAATACAGTAACATCTTGTGTTTAATGTAACATTATGTTTGCAGCCCACGTCTACGCTGTACGGCGACCCCCTGGACCCAGATGATCCCTCCAAGGAAGGGATGTTTGAGCACGAGTTGGATGAGAGGCATAGGTATGTAAACTTATTTATACAAATAATTTAAAATTATTTTGTCTGTCTGTAATGGCAGAACAACAATTTTATACTAATTATGAATGTCGGTACCTTTATCAAACCTATAGGAACTATTAGTTTTTTACTTTTTGTGTGTCTGTCTATTTGTTCCGGGTAATCTTTTAAATGGCACGACCGATATTGATGGTCAGAAAGGAAAATCATGATGATGATAGTGTGATGACCACGTTTTTCATGTAATTTCTGTCTATCCAAATAAGCTCGTTGTACAAGTCGCGTTGTACAAGAGGAGCTCGTGGCTAAGTAACAGCCGCACGGTTCGACCGATCAAAGGTTAAGCTGCGCTTGGCGCGGTCGGTCCGTGGATGGGTGACCATCTATGTCATATCGAGACTCCTCCGTGCCTCGGAAAGCACGTTAAGCTGTTGGTCCCGGTTGTCATTTGTACATCTTTGACAGTCGTTACGGGTAGTCAGAAGCCAGAATGTCTGACAACCAGTCTTACCATGGGGTACCGTGTTACCCGGTAACTGGGTTGTGGAGGTCAGATAGGCAGTCGCTCCATGTAAAACACTGGTACTCAGCTGCAGCCGGTTAAGACTGGAAGCCGACCCCAACATAGTTGGGAAAAGGCTAGGCAGATGATGTACAAGTCGCGCCCCCTGAAAGCAAAAGGTCAAAGAAGGGTTTTAATCAGTAAGAATCTGGCACTCCCTTTCACTGGAGGAGTCATTTTCATTCCCATCCGAAAAAAAAAATAAAAAAATATCTGCAAAAAATATAATAATATGATGAGCGGCGACTTCGAGGTCCTTCCAGCCGAGACCAGTTGATGCAGCCTCTTTTTCAACTGATCGCCTCTATGTGGCACGGGGCCGGCCCGGCTTCCTCTTTTCATACGCTAGATCGCAAAAAATGGAAATCTCTACTTAGAGCCCTATGTCCTTGATGAGGGACCACAGGATCGCATCATCATCATCACCAATATGATGTAGTCATCGAGATATATCCATAGAGATGCAATCCCGAACATTACGCGGTCACAAAAACGTAACCATTTTTTAGAATGCAGACGTAGCTTTGAAACTAGTAATCATTTTGATGTAAAATTATATCTATCTCTCTCACACTAACCGAAACGTAATGTTCATGACATCTGTATCATAAGGATGGCATTTACTACAAATTTACACATACATTTACCACAAAGCCCATATTAATGTTAAAATCGTCCTGCTGTACTCTGATAGATTCAAACTGGCTTCCAAGTGACAGATGTCATGAATTAGGACTGGTCAGAACCTTTATGGCACGCATTTTGCTCGGTGATTGCACATCTAGTTACTTTAGTAACATATAATATACTAGCTGTTTCCCGCGGTTTCACCTGCATCCCGAGGGAACTACTTAGCGCACCCGGGTAAAAAGTAGCCTATGTTGTTCCTCAGGGTCTATTCTATCTCTGTACCAAATTTCATTTATATCGGTACAGTAGTTTTGGCGTGAAAGCGTAACAGACAGACAAACAGACAGAGTTACTTTCGCATTTATAATATTAGTAAGGATATTTATGGATGTAGTAGTAATGTGATGTGTGTGTGCAGGTACACGCTGACGTCGCTGCGCTCGGGCTGCGTGGGCTTCGCGCGGCGGCGCCTGTGTCGCGGCGGCCGCGTGGCGCTGGACCGCACGCGCACGCCGCTGCACGACCTGCTCGTCCGCCTGCCCTTCCCGCGCCGCACACAGGACCACGCCGACGAGGTAGCCGCAGCTTCTATTCTATTTCATTCATTGCCATCCAACGTGGCATTGCCAGCCAGCCTTTTGGGCACGATTCCCGTTGACAGCCATGTGGACGAAAATTTTGATGCCCAACAAATTTTTAGGGTTCTGTAGTCCAACAAGGAACCCCTATAGTTTCGCCATGTCGGTCTGTCTGTCTGTCCGCGGCATAGCTCAGAGGTTCTCGTTACTAGAAAGCTGAAATTTAGTATAGATATGTATATTAATCAACCCAGGGAAGTGGTAAAATAAAATTATGAAAAATATTTTTTTAGAGTAGCTCCCAAACACGTAAAGTGAGAATGAGTTTTTTTCGCGTATACAGGCTCGTGTGATTCCCGTTAACAGCGATACGGAGGAATATTTTGATGCCCAACTATTTCTTTTTGTCCTTACTGTTTTTCTAGATATTGTAAATATTAAAATAAATAGAATTACTTACTTTGTGTCCGGATTCAGTATTTGTGTAGCGAGAGGTGCTGGTTAACCATTCTGAAAAATTATATTATGATTATCTCGACGGTTCCCACGTATACTATCGAAATTGCAAAAAGATCATATTCTTTTTATTGCGCTAATAGCAAGCTAAGATCAAGATATATGATTCTATGTATACATTATTCATATTTTTATACCCTAAACAGTTTTTTTTTCAATCGAATAAATTCGAAAATGCATAGAACGAGACATCAAAACATAACTTTGATCCTCCCCTGTAGAGGATTTGCAGTTTCGATGATTTACATGGCGACCGTCAATTTCATGGCAACATTAAAATAGTATACAAATAAAATGATCACTAAACTAACACTCTAATTACAGGTGGAACTCGAGACGAAAGCGCACAGAACGCCAAAGGAATTGTCAAAGGACTACCACACGAGCGGCAAATATCCATGGAGACACGCCTTCAGACGACACCTCGCCCGCAACCCCGACCTCTGGATCGCGTCCGACGACATCAAAACATCGGACATTAAACAAGAACCGACCGACAAATCGGACGCCCTACCCCTCACCGACAGAACCGATCTACCCGACGTTATACAAGACAGTGTTAAAAGTGATATTAGATTTAGTGCGAGAACTTTAGACGGTGTAGTGAGAGATAACTTGGAGAGTGTCATGAGGAAGCGGGCTTGGAGCGGCTGTTCGGACTGCAGTTATGATTCTGATGAGAGTCTGCAGCCCGTTGAGAAGGAGTTTGAGCAGTTTATCAATGAAGTTAATAAAAAATGGTAAGTTTTTCTTTATCAGTTCAGTAGTTTTGGCGTGAAAGCACGACAGACAGACAGAGTTACTTTCGCATTTATAATATTAGTAAGGATTATATGACTTTTATTATATTTTTGTTTCTTTTATATTACAGGTTACATTTCCGACCAAAAACCCCCCCACCGTCGCCGCCCCGCGAAGATTCGCACGACGATCAATTCCCCGTCGCTCTAGACACACCCATCTCCGTAGAGCTGAGAGCGGCCGAGAGACCGCCCTCGGACACCCTAGACACTTTCACTACCTCAGAGTTCACTCTCGGAGATCTGTACCCGGATTTGAACCCGGATGTCGACAACAGTGGCAGCAGTTTGGATATCAGCGGGGAAGATTTGCTTACGGAGAATTTTACGGGTGAGTTGAGTTTGTCATCATCATTTTTGACACGCTACTGCTCTCAGTGGCGGATCCAGGATTTTGGTTTGGTTTGGCTTGATTCTGGTGAGGGTAGGTTTTATCAAGCGAAACACTAAGAAAGCACAGAACATTTTATTTTGCTTAATGCATAATAAGTCTCCTTGCTTCCCTATTTTTTTATTTTTATTTCTACATGAGCTCTTGCAGGGTGCTTCTAACAGCATTCGACTTGCTTAGCCGGACAATCTTGCTTCCCTATTGGGGATGCGCTACCATTTATAGTTCTACTAGCGCCAGCAGCTTCGGCCGCGTGGGCTATACGAATTCAAATAGAAAATTTCAGAGTTTCATTCAAATTTTGCCTCCCTTTTTCATCCCCTTAGGGGTAGAATTTTGAAAAATCCTACATTATCAGATGCCTACGTCTATCAATGAACACACCCTCCAAGTTTCAGGTCTCTACCATCAGAGGTTTTGGCTGTGCTTTGATCCGTCAGTCAGTCAGTCATTCAGGACAAAGCACCTTGAGCAAGTGTGGTGATCAATGCTCATGCCTTCTCTGTATGAGAAGAAGGCCCAACAGTGGGATAGTGAATGAGCCGATGACAGCTATGGTTATCTGGAATAAATAGCTTAAATGTTGAATTAAATTTTTGCGAATGAAGCGATATTTTAAATTAACATTGTTCTCATTTCCCCAGGTCTGACGGAAGCGCAGGTGGAGAGCATACTCTCGGAGACGGACCTCAAGGCGCTGGCCGAGGAGGACGACAAGAAGATCGCGATAACCGACGACATTCTAGACGAGCTCGTCAACAACGTGGACGCCAAGGATTCTTTTTTATTGCACGGCCAGAGTTCGGACGGGCGTGCCGACTCTGGCCCGAGGAAGAGAAAGGTATCTATTTGTTTTGTACTATAGATACAGCCGGTTGCATCAAACTGTTTATCATTTATACGTTATACTTTTACGAATACTACAAAACATTATATATCCATAATTAACTAGCTCATGATATCCATAATCCATAATCGTTAGCTTTTCGCCAGCGGCTTCGCCCGCGTTGGCTATATGAATTCAAATTAAAGATGAACCGCTCGACCGATTTTGTGCAAACTTCACATAAACCATCTACTAAATAGTCCGAACAAAGCCTAAACATTTGATTCGGATAGGTGAGCCCGTTCTTGAGTTATAAAATAACAACGAAAAGTGGCATTGATTTTTATATACATATAGATAGATATACTTTTGGTATTTTTTATGTTATCAATACAAGGATATAATAATTAAGTAAACATAGACGAAAAATATAAACAATAGCAAAACTATTCAATTATATCAACATCAATTATCAAGTTTTGACAGATCTTCGATGACAGTTCTTCCGTTTCACGTATAAAGTAACAGTATATTTTTTAATACAACCGGCTGATATTGTGGTGGCCTAGTGGTTAAGGCACCTGCACCTACGAGTGTGCGGGTTCGAAACCTGTCACCAATGTGACTTTTCTGATGATTCATGGGTTTTGATTGATTGATGGGTTTTATTCAGTAAGAGTCTGACACTCCCCTCCTGCCCCACCTACGGCGGGAGAATACATTTGATGATTTCTCATTGAAAAAAAAAGGGTTCAAACTCCATACCATGGTTTTATCTAATCGGATCAGCTGTTTTACCGTGAATTACATTATATAATGCCATTGATTATAATATTAGTATTGTTTTAAAAAAAACATTAACATCCCTTTAAATTCCAGGCGGACGCGTTTGGTTCGACCGTCGTGAACGTAACCAACGCGGATAAGGAGCCAATATACATCGACATGGTCAAGACCGAACCGCCGCCGCCGATCAAGATCGAAACGCCCAAGCCCATCAAAGAAGAGAAGATCACTGTGACGCCGGCGCCTGTACCCACTGCCAACATTATCATTGAGGAAGTCAACGAGGTACCACACATTAAAATCGAAAAGAAACGCAAGGAGGATACCATAGAAGAGGTTCAGTTACCCCACGGAGTTCAGTTGAAGACTGTTCAGACGAAACATTCGCCGTTGAAGAAGCATATTATTACGTCATCGGGCCACAGGAGAGCGAGCGACGTGGCTATCGTGACGTCAATGCCGGCGGAGTCGCAAGCGCAGCCCTCGCAGCCGCAGATTGTCACCGTGGCTGTGTCTGATAGTTTGAAGGTAGGTTTATTGTGGTTTTTTGTTGTTATGAAGGTGTATATTAATATTAGTTTGGTCTCTGTATGGGAAGACGTGTTTGTCCAGCGGTGGGATGATAAATAAGCAGATGATTGTGATGAATACGGGTGTAAAGACCGGCCGGTTTGGTCTATATTTTTATTCTAAGAAAAAAATATATCAGAATAGTTTGTAAGAAGTAATAAGTTGCGTATAAAATCAGAAATATCATTATTGAGTATATATGTATTGTATATATACAGAAATAATAGTAATGTCAGAAAAATATTGTTAGTAACATTAATGTATAATTTCACAAGTAAAATATCCTTTTTGCATTGTCACAGGTCCGCCTACAGAACCACTTGCTGTCGTCCCAGGCGGGCGTGCTCGTGCAGAACGGCCCGTTCCCGCCCGTCGTCGCCGTGCCCGTGCAGCAGTCCCGGGACGTCACAGGTATGTACCACATTATGATCGTGTGCTTTTTATTCAAGTAGGTGTTTGTTGGGGTTTTACTTAGTAGGATATAGGTTTTAGTAGCATATAAAAGCATTAAATTGAGTTGGTTCTCAAGTTGTTGGAATACGTTTAGTTTTGGGTGTACTAGTATACAAATAATATTAATTTTCGAAAATGTTGGTAGAATTGTTAGCTACTTATTCTATTGTATGTTTACTGATTTTTGACCGATAGTAGTATTTTCTTCCAAAGGCACGACCAGCGTGGCCAGCGTGAGCGGCGTGAGCGGCGTGAGCGGAGTGAGCGGAGTGAGCGGAGTGAGCGCGGTGAGCAGCAGCGCGGCCGGCGCGGCGGGCGCGCGGCGGGTGTCGGCGCCGCTGGTGCAGCTGGCGGGCGCGGCGCTGTCGCACAAGCACGTGCACGTGCAGGCGGCCGGCGCGCCGCTCGTGGTGCCGGGCGCCGCGGCCTCCAAGCTCAAGGTGCTGCACGCGCACCCGCTGTCGCACTCGCAGCGCGCGCTGCTGGCGCAGAACCGCGCGCTGGCCGGCCTGCCCGGCCTGCCCGCCGTCGTGTCGCTGGCGGCGCTGGACGCCAAGGCGGGCTCGGTGGCGCAGCTGTTCGAGATCAAGGCGGGGCAGCTGGGCAAGGGCCCGCACCTGGTCAACGTGGTGCGCCAGCCGGCGCCGCGCGACGACAAGCGGCGCCTGAGCCTGGGCGTGGTGCGGGGCGCGCTGCCCGTGCGGCCGCCGCTGCAGCTGCGCCGCCCGCCCGCCGTCACCGTCAACCTGCTGCACAAGGTGCCGCTGCCGCACAAGCTGCTGCCGCCCGCCAACGTGTCGGCGCTGGCCTTCGCCGCGCCGCAGCTCAAGCGGCGCCTGGGCCCCCGCGCGCCCGCGCCCGAGCCCGCGCCGGGGCCCGCGCCCGCCGCGCCGGGGCCCGCGCCGCCGCCCGAGCCGGGCCGCGACACGCTGCCCATGGAGGTCACGTGACACCGCCCGCCCGCGCTGCGCATCAACTTGTTCAAGGCTGTGAAATAGTTCATACACGTTCGACTCGCACCGCCGCCCACCGTGTCCTCTGTGTGTCGTCTCGCGCCAGTTTTTTTTAGCAAATGGAACATTCGTTAGTTTTGTTTTGTTCGTTTTATGTGTAATGTAATTAAATGAAGCGCGCGCGTAACTCCGTCGAGTGTATATTCAACAAAATGTGTATGAGCATAAAAAAATGAAATAAAAAATGTTTAAAAAATGTGTAAAATAATAACCGCATTACTGTGTATCATATAGTTTTATGTGTATTATAAATAATGAAAATATTTACTTAATAATTTGGTTCACTGGCCGGACCAGTTGAGCGGGACACGTCGGACGGTGTCGGTTGTCAACGGTCACGTGACGTCACACTTGATGCTTGTGGACAGAACCCATGTAGTTTAGTATTATTTTGTGTTTGTACCATTAATTTATTGTTACACCTTGTACATAGATGATATTCAGATACCAGCCGAAACCGACATAGTTTTGACGACTCACGCTCGAATATTGAAACGCAACTTTAAGTCGTAGTCATAAGTCTTTCTGTCGCTTGCAATACACTTTAAAGTGATAGGTATCGTTTAAGCGCCACTTATAAACGAGTGATGTTTTAGTATTCGGGTACAACACAAGTATATCAGGATAAATTTGTAACTTCAAACTGCTTTAGCCACGTCATACACCGGGGGCTTATTGAATACTCAATTTATTAAGTTTGTTCAAACATTATCATACAGCATGCGAAATTTCGGAAATAATACAACTTGATGTGATCTATGAATGTCTACGACGAATTGGCAACACTGCTGGCAGAATTGAGCTAGTTTATGGCAACACTAGACGATTCTGGAGGCTGTGTTGCTATATTGAAAAAAAAAACTACTTTCTAGTTAATTGACGCGGCTTAATATTTGCTTTCCTAAGAAGGCATAGTAAGTAAAAATTGTATTGAGTTGATGTGAGAGTGTGGGCCCACGTTGGGCGCCAGTAATTCATTAAACAATCTTATATTTAGTATGTTCTCAACTCGGCAAAGGTCATTGTACTTATTATTATAAACAAACATCAGCTACTTCATACATTTTGTTGAGCGTGTAAATAAAAGTATGAATTGTCTGGTATTTTTTTGGTATTTCATGGTTGGTTGGTAAACATTGTTAATAATAGTTTGTACAAAGAAATTTTACGGGTTAGAGCGTATTAAAAATGAGGTTGTATACTAGATTTACTAATATAGTAGTAATTATGTAATTATTGATTGCGATTGATTCCTTTGGAGTCGTATAAATAATGAATACTACGCGTCAGTTTGTCGGCGCTCGGTACAAACTACGCCACAGTCGCTCTGTTATAGTTTTTAATCAATTTGAAGTATTTACGCTCAGACAGACATACTGTTTCATTGCGACGGTGCGCAAACAATGATTACACACGAACATTTTGACTGTACTCTACCTATAACTGCCGATAGAAACTTCTGTTTGCACTAATACGTGTATTTAGATAGATGACGTAAGTGTACGAGTGTGTATTGCGTGTAACGTTTGAGTGCAATGCACCTGCTTTGATGCCGTTGGAATTAGTCTGCGATCTAGTGTTTTCGTACCAGCAATGAGCTAGAAAATGTAAATTGTGCCGTATTGAGTTGCAAAAAGGACTAAAAATGTTTTGCCGAGTTAAAGTTTTTTTTTAAATTTGTGACGTCACTGAGAGTAGTCATAATCTAACATGCTTGGTTTTCATACAAATGATGGTACTTGCGTTATCTATTTACATACATGTGGGTTTGCACGTGTTTTTGCGAACTATATACGTGGCCGCCAATATTCTAGCAAATTGTTTAGTTCAAAATTATGCAGTGAAAAAATCATACAAAAGTATGTATTTCGCAAAATCTCATGTTTACCCCCTCCGTAACTTGACTGTTTGGGGCGACAGATAACAAATTTCTCTTTGAAATAAAGACTATTTTAGCGTACTTTCTACGGTTCACATGTTAATTAATTTCGTTGAACTCTGACGCCAATAAAACTGTGACAATGGCGGCGTATATACCTACCTATATAAATAAATATATACATATATATAAAAATGACACTCAAGTGAGATTTCCGAAAATATTATTGTAATAATATTTAGCTCGTATTTTTAGATACGTTTTGGTATTGAGTTCGGCTCGCGATTCGTTGATGCTTGATTGGACAAATTTTATGTGGGCGTGGCTTATATATTTTTCTACTAAAAATTAGGCAGACGAAATAAGAATGTAAGGTATTGCCCTGGGACTTTACTATGACGTGCAAAGCAGGAATAGGTTCGTTGTGAGAAAGAGACGGTGCTATACAACGTTAGTAGCCATGTCTCGCTCTTACACCTAAATACTGATTGAAAAAACACGTGGTGGTATGGTCCCTGTACTCTTGTAACAAGCTCTAATCTCTCATATCAATATTACAAAACTTGATTAAATTAATAAGTCTCACGTTTAATATAAGACTATTGGTTAAAACTGTTTTGGCGATGACTTTTGACGATTGACGTTTTAAAACGATATCAAATGGCGATAAAGTCCTATAAGCTAATTTTATTAAAAACCTTTAAATAAACATTAATATGGTTGCTTATCGCGTTGTTCCAGTAAACTATGACACTGTAATACCAGATGCAGTGAGTATTATGTAATCTTCATTCGGTTGCAGCTGCAACACGCTACATACGCATTGCACTCTTATTTGTAGGCCCTTAAGGTCGGTTATACTCTGAAAATCTCATATTAACTTCTATAAGCCCATTAGACACATTATTTATCCAATCAAGCAACTTTCCAACGAACCAATTAACTGGTTTGAAGTTATATTACAACAACTACAGAAGCACGACTTCTGATATCTGTAAAAGTAAACGGTATGATAAATTGTAGATTATTAGGGAGAGTGTGTCCATTCAAATTATTAGAAATAAAAGTGTAGAGACACAATGTAGGTAGATAGAAATAAAACAAATAATACTTTCTGTTCGTTTTTAATGTGGCAACATTGTAAGTTGTGCTTCGTGATCGCTAGCTAAGTGTTGCCATTTGCAATCATAATCTGCTACTTTATTAATATTTAACGCGAATAAAATGGCTTTCATATCGTAGCAGCGATCAGGAAACACAACGGTTATCGGATTTACATTCTCAGTGTTAAATGTAGTTTCTTTTTCGGGATACAAATATAATAAAAAAAAATCATTTTGTCCGTTCAACTCACTTCTTGTTAGAAATTTTGCAGAAAAAAAGCAAAAAAAAAATGTTAAAAATATCGTGTATTTTAAATGTAAACTAAAAACATTGGGGTTTAATCTAGCTATGCGAAAAATTATATCGAGTCGTGTTACGCAAGTGTCCTGTTGTCTCAACCATTATTAAAAAAATAGTGAGATTGTTTTTCATAGCGGTCCATTGAACTTAATGGTCCGTTAGGAAAAAGAGCTCGCAACAAAAAAAGTAACGGTTTAACTATGTCTATACATATATAATTAGTAAGTATCATATACTGTACAAAAAGGCTGCAAATTTGGGAAAAAAATGTAAAAAAAAATCATCGGCCTCATGTTGTCGTTGGGGCTGGTAACATACGCTTAGTAAAGTGGATAGGACGAGGTACCTTATAAGTTCTGGATTCTAGTTTAGGCGTGGTCGTTGTGATCGCTCGCTCGTGCGGACCTATCTCCTCCAGCCTCGTTTGAGCTACCAATGCCTACGTTTGTTGTAAATATTATTATTTTGTATCGTTCTGTCGGTCATGTCGCGTCAGCATTGAACAGCCGAGCACGCGAGCAATCACAACACGACGCAGTGCAATTATACAATATCGCTGTAAAAATGTTTGTAAAAATAGTCATGTTCACAATTTCAGTGTAGTTTTGTTGATTATTTTTTTCAACCGGAAATTGCTGAATAAAGCGACGATTCTGTTTCATGTGTTCGTTTTATTTTGTCCTTATGCCCATTTTGTTATATTATTCTATAAGCTGATTGCACCAAACTTTTTATCATTTATACTTTTACGAGTATCATAAAACCTGTGGGGCTAGACAAGTGGCAAAACGCTAACGCTAACGCTATAGAATAGAAAACAAAATGCATGGGAATGACATATAGCTAGTCGTAAACGAATGTCATTCCCATACATTTTGTTTTCTATTCTATAGCGTTAGCGTTTTGCCACTTGTCTAACCCCCCTGATATCAATAATTAGCATACTTTTAATATATTTTTTTATGTGATCCATACGTAGATATAATAATGAAATAAATAAATATCATGAATATTAAGAATAAAAGCATGAAATAATAACAAAATGGGGGGTCATTTTGACAGATCTCGAATGACAGTTCTTCCTTATCACGTATAAGTAACATAATATTTTTTGGTGTAACTGGGTGTATAAACACAGCCGCACGGGTCGATCGATTGAACATGAAGCTGCTCTTGCCGAGGTCGTTCGGCGGATGGGTAACCATCTATGTCATACCGGGACTCCTGACTTAGAAAGCACGATAAGCCTGTACCTGGCTGTCATTGTGTGTGTCTTTGACAGTCGCTACGGGTAATCAGAAGCCAGAAATTCTGGCATTTAGTCTTACTAAAGGTATATCGTGTTACCCAGTAACTGGGTTGTGAAGGTCAGATAGGCAGTCGCTTCATGTAAAACGCTGATAATCTGCAACTGGTTAGACTGGAAGCCGACCCCAACATGTTTGGGAAAAGGCTAGGCAGATGATGATGTTCGTGTACACGATGCTCCATGTAAAACGCTGATAATCTGCAACCGGTTAGACGACCCCGAAATAGTTGGGAAAAGGCTACACAGGTGGTGCTCTAACCATAGACCAGCCTTAGCTATGAACTAACTATCCAGACAAGGATTAGCTTTAGCCGTGGAACATATGTAGACTTGTAGCCATTGACTAACAATAGCCATGGAATACTCCTAGCCTCGAGACTAACCCTATCCATAGACACTACACTTATTTTATTCCATAGGTACTAGATGACCCGGTGAACTTCGTACCTACATGTATCTTAACTTTTTCTTACCATTTAAACCTTTCCTAGATAATTTTATAGATAGAAAGATGTAACAATGACGTAAACGAAATCTAAAATTAGACGCTCACTTAATAACAATACCTATGTATTTCCCTATTTATATCACGACATAATATAATATAAATAACGTCGAACGTCGGTTTTCCTCAAAGGGTAATTGCAGAAGCTTAAAATAGCCTAAAATCTGGAACTGCGTTTGTTGGTAGGTACCTCATCTATATCTAACAAGCCTTTTGCCAACTATGTTAGAGTCGGCTTCCAGTCTAACTGGAGGCAGCTGAGTACCACTGTATTACATGGAGCGACTGCCTATCCGATCTCCACAAACCAGTTACCGGGTAACACTATGCCCCTTGGTAAGACTGGGTTGTCAAACTTTGTGGTTTCTGACTACCCGTAGCTGTGTACTGTCAAAGAAAGATCTACAAATGACAGCTGGGCGGGACCAAGGCACTGGTCCCGGCTGTCATTTATAGATCTTGAACGTGCTTTCCGAGGCGCAGAGGAGTCTCTGTATGACACAGATCCACTGGCCGACCACAAAAATTGCTGCAGGTGGTGGAGCTTTTAATTGGTCACGTTTGGTCAAGTTCAAGGCTGCACTATAATTGAAAATTATGAACTTTGGTTTTAACCAAATAGTCACTCAGGTCTTTGAGCATAACGAAATTAATAGGAAAACTTTCACGGCTAAGGCTTTCCGGTTACAGAGTTATAGTCGACCAAACCAATACGGAACCCTACACTGTACGTACCTATCCCGACACGCACTTGACCGGTTTAAATATTTTATTCAAGTCTGCAATTAAATCCCATTAACTGGACCCAAACCCAACAAACAAATAAAAGATCAAAACAAATATCCATCCTGTGAAAAAATTAATCCATTTTCGTCATTAGTCTTCCCAATTAATTTATAATTACAATACCAACTATTGTTTCATTGTTTCTATTTCAGTAATAATAGTTGAATAGTTCTTGACGAGATGACTGTACGCACCATGTTACCCGTGACGTCGTACACTCAGTATATAACGATGTCAGACGCGGCTTGGACAACACAACTGCGAGCCGCTGTCAGTAGCGCACGCGGGTGACGTCACCGACATGAGAGTGTTGTTCGTGCTGTTTGCGCTGTTCGTGCTGGCGACTGCGGAACACGAAGATGGGAAAAGAGAACGAAGATCATTATATAACCCCGGCTTTGGACATTTAAGTAAATAGCTCTTTCCCGCTCTCTCACGTTGAGGGGACTTTCCCCAAGTTTCAAATCACCATACCAGATTTAATCTCAATCAGTTAAACGGGGTCGTAGCTAAGCGACAGCCGTGCGGATCGATAGATTAGGTAGGTGCACTAGCCGCAGTCATTCCATGGATGGGTGATCGTATTCGCAACAAAGCGAGACACCTCCGTGCCTCGGAGAATACGTAAAGCTGTCGGTCCTGTGCCTGATCTCTCCCCGGTCGTGTCGGGTTGCCGACCCATTCGACTATGAGAGTGAGGGAATAGAGAGTGCACCTGTGTCTGCGCAAGCGTGCGTGCACTATAATATCTCCTGCGTACCTGGCTAGTCTTAATTGAGATTGGCCGCCGTAACCGAATTCGGTCGGAGAGATTAATATGTTATTTTTCGTTTCTTTTTCAGGTTCTTATTACAAGTCTCCAAGAAGATATGGTACATATGACATCTCGCCTTCAATGTGGATACACCATAAGCCCACGAGACCGAGGCCAGCGCCGAGAAGGCCGAGACCGGGTTGGAGGAGACCGAGACCGATATCAAGAAGGCCGAGACCAATATCTATAAGACCTAGACCAGGCCTCATGGTTTCTAGATCATTGTATGACGACTTTCCATGGGGGAGACAACATTAATCTAGTTTTTTTTTATTGCGAAGTTTAGGACGATATGGATCCGATCTTACATTTTATTTAACCACAACTAGCTGTTTCCCGCGGTTTCACCCGGGTCCACCCGGAGAAAAAGTAGCCTAAAACCTTCTCCAGAGTCCCTTCTATCTCCGTACCAAATTTCAGCCTAATTGATCTAGCCGTTCACGCGTTATGCGATGACCAAGGGAAATAGGGATTGATTTTTTTAAAATTGATTATATACATATTTGTATTATGGAACTATTTTTGTTTTATAGACATATATATTAAATGTTCTATTTCTAACAATTGTCATAATATATTTTATTGTAAGCTTGACATTCTAGCTCTAACATTTGTATTGTAATTTATTGACTTATTCTCCTGATTTTGACCATGGTTCATTTATTTGTAATTCATTATTATGTGCATGGCGTGAGCCTGAGTATGGCGATATAAATTTCTTAATTGTAACACCTGTATACCTACCCTCCCATCTTCTGCAAATAAATGATTATTATTATTTTTAAATCAACTCTTATTATTTAAAAAAAAATAATCTTTCAGTATAACCTTTTAAAAGCAAAAGCTAATAAGTTATTTAAAAACAAATCCGTTCCCGAGCTTGACGAAATAATTGTATATTAGTAGGTTATATCTATACTAATATTATAAAGACGAAAGATTTGTTTGTTTCTTTGTAGGGTTTAAACTCAAAAACTACTGGACCGATTTAAAAAATTCACCGTTAGAAAGCTACATCTTTACGAAGTGTCATAGGCTATATTTATTTCCAGAAATAATTAGGGATCTCTACTAAAACATGAATCATGTAAGGTGTAAAAGAAATGTACACGCGGGCGAAGCCGCGGGCGGAAAGCTAGTCGATAATAAAGTTTTTGAAGCATTAACAAATTTCTCGTTTTTAGGGTTCCGTAGTCCGACAAGGAACCCTTATAGTTTCGCTCTGTCCGTCTGTCTGTCTGTCTGTCTGTCTGTCCGCGGCATAGCTCCGTGGTTTTTGTTATTAGAAAGCTGAAATTTGGTATGAATATGTATATTGATCACGCCGAGAAAGTGGTAAAATAAAATTTGGAAAAATATTTTTTTTTAGGGTAGCTCCCAAATATGTAAAGTAGGGATGAATATTTTTTTTCTCGCGTACCCCTTCGTGTGGGATATCGTTAGATAGGTCTTTCAAAAATATTATGGGTGTGTGAAGACCATTTTTCAGTTAAGCGAGCCATTTGCGAAATATCTAGATTTTAAGTAATTTTTTTTGTTCGATACGAGTTACCCCCCCTCTAACTTTTGAATGGCTGTACCTAGAAATGTGAAAAAAATCACAGACGTAGTACATGTAATGAAATTACAAGGAAAACTATCACGGCTAAGTAGGCTTAACCGGTTACAGAGCTATAGTCGACTAACTAACTCCTACTACGGAACCCTACTGCGCGTGGCCCGACACGCACTTGGCCGGTTTTTTATTTTCAACTCTCAAATGAAGAGGTGGTTTTGCAGTCTTGGCAGCCCTAGGCCCCAGGGGCTGTACCACCACGTGTTTTTGCAATCACTATTCAAGTTTGAGAGCGTGACACAGCTGCTACTAACGTCGTATAGCTCCGTCTCTATTTCATAAAGAAAATAATCTTGTTTTGGCACGTCATGGTAAGGCCCCAGGTCATGTTATAAGTTCCAGCCGCCCCTTGCTCCCTCATATAGACTACATAATGTTTTGTCTTTATTGCGGCCCACCGTAACGTACGCAAGCTTTAAGAATACTTAGATATTTTGAGTTATTTCTTGTTAGTAGCAGTGAATTTTTGTCTCGATATGACATAGATGGCCACACACACATGTCGGGACCGACCGCGGCAAGCTCAGTTTAACTTTGATTGATCGACTCGTATACTGCTGTGACAAACAGGATCGGTAAATGAGTTTACTGTTGTCAATCTGGGTCGGAAAAACGAAAAGTTTATGAAATTTGTTAAGTTTATTCCGCCGTTCAGTGTGTACGCCAAAAACGGTGCAGTCGCGACGCCGGTGGCCAACAGCAAGTACAATACAGCACCTTACCTTGGACTGTCAGGCTCGATCCACCACGAACAGTTCACTTGTTGCATACACAGACACAAATTGAAGAATAGTTAAGGAAAACAATTAAAAGTTATTTTCTTTCACGAGCTCACACTTTCTTCGACTATGGCGGCAACGGCGTTCCAACCAGAGACCAGGCACCAATCAGGTGACGAGTAAGGTGAGTATCCCCATCGTCCTCTCCGACGGGCCTTGCTATTGGTCGGCTCGCGCGCTGACAACGTTTGGCGGCATATTTAAATTTGGATTACGAAAACGAAACTCCCGGTTTATTTTGGTTATTGAACAATTGCTGTTACTTGCCTCAAGCACCTCTATTTGTTCGTTCATATTATAATTAACCAGCTTTCCGCCCGCGTGGACTTGTTTTTACACCTTAGGTAACATTATTCAAGTTTTAGTAGGGATCCCTAATTATTTCTGGAAATAAATATAGCCTATGACACTTCGTAAAGATGTAGCTTTCTAACGGTAAAAGAATTTTTAAAATCGGTCCAGTAGTTTTTGATTTAAAGCCATACAAACAAATCTTTCCTCTTTATAATATTAGTATAGATAGATATCTATACTTCCTTCATAGGCACAATAAAAAAAATATATTATGGAAAGCTCGATATTTTCTCTTCGGTTTATAACTAAGTACCTACCTAGATAAATAAATTCCATAATTCTTGAATTGATAAACACTAATGATTTATTTAATTTTGACTGATGACTACACAAATATCATTAGCACTATTGTGAGCAAACATTACAATTTTCCCTATTCACTTCATATTCCTATTGTTTCCTAACTTGGTATGTTTTTAACCACAACGGGATTATCTTTTCTATGAATCACATTTTATTTGTAGTAATATTATCAGTATATAACGATGTCAGCCGCGGCTTGGACAACACAACTGCGAGCCGCTGTCAGTAGCGCACGCGGGTGACGTCACCAACATGAGAGTGTTGTTCGTGCTGTTTGTGCTGTTCGTGCTGGCGTCAGTGGGGAGTGGGCTTGTAGACCACGCTGCACAGAGGTCGGTTGTACATCGCGACTATGGACCTAGAGGTAATAAAACTTTAACTGTATAGTCTAGATGTGTTATTCCATTTAAATTTCTTCCTGAAAAAAATATTAGCTGTTTCATAATCATAACATAACTTATTTATTAGTATAACACGTAAGTAGTATTATTTGATCTGTGGTGTAACTATGTAATTTTTAAAGTAGATATTATATTTGGGTTTAGGATAAGCCGTTTAAAGTTTCATTTTTAAAAGGTTTTGCACAAATATCTAAAACAAATAACAAAATAATCGCATTTTTTTTTATATGTAGTCGTTCAATGTTATGTTTTAATAAGCTTGCTGTTAATATAATTTTTTGGTGAACAATAAAATAAAGCAATAAGTAGGTAGGTATCTATATATCTAGCAACTCACCCTCGCTTCGGCTTCGTACGGGTGCAAATGAGATGTTCAAACAAATACCTACCTATATCCTCAAATTGATTTATTCGGAGTATCCGTTGTATTTACGGTGGATTTTAAAGAAAATGTTTTCTATACAATCAAGTATCAATCAAAGAATCAAAATCTTTTTAAGCAAATGTGATAAAAATACTAAAAGGCACCAGTCGTTCTGAATTTTTTTTATGATTTTTACTTGGTTTATAAGTTTATTGTGTACTTAAAAGTATAAAAATAATACAATATGTTTTGCCTTTTCAGCTGACCCTACCCCTGGGCTAGTAACCGCCAAAAGGATCAAACATGGTTACAAGAAAATGCAGCCGAACATTCGCAGACACGAGAGACCAGCACACGAGAGACCAACGCCGACGCGCAGGAGACCAACAAACAAGAGACCGACAAACAAGAGACATCCAAAGAGACATCATTAACCATTAATTAAAAGTTTATTTGCCATATTAAAATACTAGCCTAGCTTGGAATAGCGGTGCTCCGCTCCTATTGGTTTTAGCGTGATGATATATAGCCGATAGCCTTCCTCAATAAATGGGCTATCTAACACTGAAATAATTTTTCAAATCGTACCAGTAGTTCCCGAGATTAGCGCGTTCAAACAAACAAACTCTTTAGCTTTATTATATTAGTATAGTTGTTGACATTTAAATAGTAGTTTCAGTTCCAGCTTTATCGTGTTATAGAATTATTGCGGGCAAATACACTGTTTTATGGCCAAATTCACCGACGGGTGGTTACTTAATCCGCCTGTTAAACAAAACTGGGTTTTAACCACGAAGTGAGAATTTTAGTTGGTAATCGATTATTTTACGAATAAAAAACTCGAAATATAATACTCATCAAAACTTGGAAGTTTTAATAACTGGTAAACAGCTGTTCTAGTTGATCGGACAGTTATCTAGTCGGTGAACTTGGGCCTTATTTGATTCACTGTTTTCCCGAAAAGTATTTACTCAGTTAATTAATTTTTGCATTAAAAATAATCTTTAAAATAGTTATGCCATATGAACAGGGGCTTTACCATGACGTGCCAAAACAAGATTATTTTCGTTATGAAAAAGAGACGGAGCTATACGACGTTAGTAGCTGTGTCACGCTCTCAAACTTGAATAGTGATTACAAAAACACGTGGTGGTACAGCCCCAGGACATTTAAGAAGTTGTCCGTGCAATTATATTGATTAATTTATCTTTTTTTGATCAATCAATCAATGCTCAAGAAAGGTTCTATGTCATGGACTGAGTATATACCTTTCAGGAAAAGTGTATTCAATAACACCGTGTATATTTATTACACGTAAAGTATGTATTAAAAAAAATATAACACACATCTGAATAAATAACTTAATTCTTTGTTCGTATTTTATTTAACAGGGTTCCGTAGGTATCTAATAATTAAACTGAACGCTTACACAAATTACTCATCATAATCCAGCCTAGCCTTTTCCCAACTAAAGGCCTACGCAGACCGGGACGGCATGGCAAGGGATTTTGCCGTGAGTCAGCGCACACTGGCCGCTTAGATACCGCGGCATTCCAGCACTTTGCCACGGCATGTACAGGCCCGCAGTATACTACACGTCACTACAAGCGCCGGAGTCCGTGGCATGCCGTTGCCTACCGCAGTATGCCACGGCATCCCGCCACGGGAGCCTGTGGCGCGTCTTTTAATGCCGTGCGATAAAATCCCTTTCAATGCCACGGCATAATTTTAAAGCATAGCAATTTATGTCGTATTTCTGTAACAGTACGGTTGAATGTCCATTAGTAAAAATTAAAATCCCTTGCCATGCCGTCCCGGTCTGCGTAGGCCTTTAGTTGGGGTCGGCATGCAGTTGAACCGGATGCAGCTGAGTACCAATGTTTTACATGAGCGACTGCCTGCCACACGTCTACAACCCTGGGTAACATGGTACCTCTTAGTAAGACTGGTTATCAGACCTTCTGGCTTCTGACAACCCATAACGACTGACAAAGATAAAAAATAAAACCGACTTACACTTGAAGATAATAATAAATTTATTTTTCTAATTCATGTGTTCTACTAAAACATCGTTCTAGAAGTCGGTGGCAAACTACAAGCAATATTAACTTAGAGTCAGACACCGACTTCTAGAGCAATTTTTAAGCAGAAACATGTTAAGTAATATATCATTGACAGATCAATCGAAGTAGTGGTGTGGCTAAGGCATCTGCTTCTCGTGTACGAGTGTGCGGGTTCAGAACCTAGCAAGTACCAATGTGACTTTTCTAAAGTCATATGTGCTTTCTAAGTATATTTAAGGGCATCGTGGTCTAACGGTGAAGGAAAACATCGTGAGGAAACCTGGACTTAAAAATACTGAAAACGCTAATCCGCCTTGAGCAAGCGTGGTGATCAATCCTCATGCCTTCTTTATATGAGAAGAGGCCTATGCCCAGCAATGGGACATTATATAGGCTGATAAATAGATCAATCAAAATTAAATTACGTATTTTAAACTCAATATAATAGGGCCACAATAAAATTCGTTAATGTGAGTTCTATATAAATTGAAACAGAAGGGTTAAAAACACTTTTTCTAAACCAAAACTTATTTATTTGAATTTATAATATAATTTACAATATCATCGCGAAATTAAACACGAGTATAAAAACCGGGCAGAGTTTCGGCTTAGTTTAGGGCACACAACCGAATCAACACTAAAATGAGCGACTCGGATAATTTATATCCTTTCCCCCTCCACAATCATCAGATATAGTGCGACATCAGCCGGACATGACGTCACAAACAGTCAATTGCGAACTTAATAACAAATCAATAAAGTAATCTCAATTTAACATGGCGAGGCTTGGCATGGCTTGGCATGGCATGGCATGGCTCTGCTTGGCTTGGCATGGCTTGGCATGGCGTAACGTGGCTTGGTGTGGCGTGGCTCTGCTACAGATGTGGCTGGCGTTACAATCGGCCATCCTGTAACAATTGCTCCCGCAATGGAGCATACGGCATTGATTAGCTTTCCAATAAATAAATAAGATGCTCTGTTTCCAATTGGTCATCAGAGCTACTGGCACTATCAGATACAGGAGCCACACTGCGATATGGTCGCAGAGAGTCGGCGGAAACCAATCCCATAAAATGTTTGTATCCCCTCAAACCCATTATGCTCCTAATCTTGTATCCGTCATTGTCAACAACTCTTACTATAATATGTGAATAAAGGTCATCTAATTTTGTATTTACTTTGGCAGCGCTACTAGTAGGCGCCTGCCTCCACAGAACCAAGTCCCTCTTCTTATAAATGTGTCAATTTTTGCGACGTTTATCCAAGTTACGTTTCATTCTAGCACTAACCTTATCAATACGCACGCTAGCCTTACTGCGTTTAGACTGGGTTGATTCTGGAACATTTCCAGCAATAGACACATCGCATACTGACCTACTATTACGTGCAAACATCAAATCATATATCTTTCTTTCCATATTCACCCTTCCCATAAGCACAGTATAGACAGGCCGTAACATACTTTTGAATAAACCGGGTCATTTTAGGGAACCAAAAATCACTTTTAATTAAATCTGTTGTACGCTTCAACCCTACATGCTCTATCTCGTCATGATGCATTTGAACTATTTTCCATCTGGCTGCTCTGTGAACTGCAAGTCTATTTTCATGAATTGTCTTTCTGTATAACCTATTATATATCAGTGTATAATTATTTTTTATTTCAATGTCATTCGAACAATTACTTAATTTATTAATTATGTTTTTCAATTTTTCGTCCTGGGACTGAACCGTATAAAACCAATCTGACCTCAGGGCAATTAACATTAACATCATCAATTGGATTCCTACTGAGCGCATCTACATGTCTCATGCGCTCTCCAGGACGGTATTCTACGCTAATGTCGTATTCTTGTATTGATAGCCACCATCTCGCAATACGAGGAATGATGTCGCGTTTTGTCAAAGTTGCCCGTACGGCGGTACAATCAGTGACAACTTTTACTCGTTTACCTATGACGTACACTCGGAATTTACGTAATGATTCCACGACGGCCAGAGTTTCGAGCTCGTAATTATGATATATACTTTCTACTCTAGATGTCACTCTGCTAAAATACATAACGGGCCGCAAGGTACTATCGGACTGCCGCTGTAATAATATACCTGCTACCCCCGACTTACATGCATCTGTGTGTATTTCTATTTCTAACGCGGGGTCATATAAAGCTAACACCGGTTTAGAGCATAAGCATTTTTTAGTTCATTAAAACTTAACTTGTTTGAATGCTTGATCTTCACTGCAGCCTGCACTCCAGACCGCACACGGGATACAGCACCAGCAGCGCGTGCGACTGGTACCTCACACGCACGGCGAACGCGTAGCAGATCTCGTTCTGTTCTCTGGCTTCGGTTCATATTTGATATCTGTAATGCCAGAAAACAACCAAGCGCTTAAGCAACCAAACAATTAAATTTATAAGCGAAGTACGATCAAGCTGTAAAAGCTCGATAGAAAAAGCTGAAACAAGTATTAGTGAAGTACTCTTTAAAATGCAGTACATAAGTTTCTTAGACGTGAAATGAAATAAAAGATCTCATTGCTAGTCAGACTGTCAGTCATTAAAATGTTACGAACTTTTTCAACAACGGGTTGTCTGTCATCAACATCAATGCCTTCCTCTAGACAGGCCTTATATGAACCACAACCACAAGGGCATGACACCCAACTGTACCTCAGGCTTTACACAGATCTCTTCCTGGTCACCCCGATGCCATCACACAGGCCTTACACGGGTCTCTTCCAAGTCACCCTGATACCCATTGGTAGGTACAGCTCACCACAAAAACAAGTAGGTATAGGAAACATTATGCCTACAAATCTACAGTCTGGCGCACAATGTAAATCATCACAACAGTGGCGTAAATAAGTAAGTAGTAACAGATCAAATCCAAGTACTCACGAAAGCAGCTTATCTGAGGTCAAATCATATTTCAGAGTACCTGTTAAACCTGATTCTCATTAGCAGAAAAAAAGATTATTAATCACATTATTCGCTCGGTCTAACCTGACCTTCGAAGGCAGTTATCAAATATGATAGGTCTTAGACCACGCACATCATAGTTAACACTGTTTGACCAATCTATTAGCGATAGAAAAACAAATATAATGCATTTTGATCAGCGAAAAGAAAACCCATTAAATATAAATTTAGTTTATGACAGTTACACGATAAAAGAGGTCACCACTGCTCGTTTTCTTGGACTAATTATAGATAGTAAATTGAATTGGAAAATACACATTGACTCACTATCCAAATAAGTAAGCAGTCTAGCGTATGCATTATATAAACTGGCACCAATTATAAATATCGAAGCATTACTGTCGGCATATCATGGTCTCGTAGAATCCGTTCTCAGGTATGGTATAATTTTCTGGGCAAACTCTACAAATAAAGAAATAGTATTCAAATGCAAAAGCGATGCATACGTGCTATGTTCGGCATCCAAATTACTGAAAGCTGTAGGCCATTATTTGTTAAGCATAATATTCTCACGCTTCCATCACTGTACATAATGGAAACAGCTTTATTTGTCAAAAACAACCAACACTTGTTTCCACGGTTAGCAGATAACGGCAGAAAAAATCTACATTAAAGTATTGTATGCAAAGCTTCAATAATCTATAATAAGATTCCCGAAAATATTGAATTACTAAACATCGAATTATTAAAAAAAAAAAACATTTAAAAAATATCTTATTGGTAAATGTTATTATACCTAATGTTAATGATTTTCTTAATGACAAAAATGTATAAGTAAACTTGACATATTATTATGTAATAAATTATTTATATCCTATTCTGATGTATCATTCTAATTTATATTATTATTATTTCAATTTGTAATATTCTAATCATTTGTTTAATGCTAATGTGTAGTTAATTAATTTTGTCTTTATTTATTTTTTTGTCTGTTATAATAATTACATGAAACCATAGTACTTATATTACGATTCTTTATGAAAAGCACTACTTTGTAATTGGGTTTGTAAATGCATGATTAATTTAATATTTCTACACCAGCAATGGTAGTATGTGTGAAACAATATTTAACCCTTAATTTGGCAGGACAAAAAAAAGCATGTTTAATTATTGCGAGGTATTTTAATGAACCTATATACATCTAACTAAGCTGGGAAAAATAATATAAAAAAACTGTTTAGTTTTGTTTTAAAAAAAAACCATGTATGCCACATCATACACTGCCAAATTACGGGTTTGGTTATGAAAAAAATAAAAAAAGTATTTGTAGCAAATAATATTATCTTCATCAAATAGCGTACAACGCCTCGTATAATGTTTTATTCTTCAAAAATAGCAAAATTCTACCAAAAAAGAATTAAAAAAATATCTCTCCAAAGAAAAGTAACATCATAAAACAAAATTTAAAGATGAAGTTTATGAAGCAAATAAAAATTAAATTCGGTTCTTTATCAGCTTCTGGACAAATTTCTTGAAAGATGGGTGTTAAGCAAACGTTCGCATCTTCGTCGGAACCAGAAATGTTAATATTCTCTAGGGAACTAGCAAGACAGGGTGCCGGAGAAGATGATTGTGCTGGGGAAAGCAGTTCATGTTCATCATCGGAGGTGTCAGAGCAATTTGAAGCAGCATTTGCCAGCGGAACAAGAGCAAGCAACCTTCCACCACGAGTTTGAGCCTGATGCTGTAGGCAACAAAAACAAAAAAACCCTCGGTACTCTTTCCCAACAACCGAAAAAAACGTAAATAAAACAAAATAAAAATGAACCCAAATCTGGCAGTGTATGCTACACCATACATGCAAAACGAAACGTAAGTTCTAGTGTATTTGGCAGTGTATGACACGTCATACAATAAGTTTGAAGGCAAATTATTGTTAGTAGATATGTTAGTTAGTGTCATATCTCAATGAAAACTAAAGCGATATACAGTACAGTGTTATAAATTAAGAAATAAAATAGCATGTGTCATACAGTAAAACAAAAGAAAACAATAATATTTTCCTTAGAAAGAGTAGTGTTCTTCCGTCGCCACGACATTTTAATGACAACTGAGATGTAATGTTGCCAGCGTTATAATAATTTTTTTACCCGTTTTGTAGTTAATGTTGCTACTATAAAAAAATATATTGAAATTAAAAGTGATTTGGTTTTAGTCGCTAGATTTATTTCAATTGCTTGTATGACACACCATACAGTGTCAAATTAAGGGTTAATATAAGACCATGATGTACCATATACTTAGAAATAAATGATAATCTATTCTAGGCCTACAATAAATTCGCAACATACCCTACGCAATGTCATAAAATATTTCAGAAACAAAAATGGATTGATCTCACCGGGTTTATGAATCTATGCTTCGTAATATCTCGGGGAACCGCAATTGGTTCGCGTTGAGACTTGATGCACCGTGCAGACTGAGGAGTTATGCCCGCAGACACTTGGAGTTGACTCCTTACTCAGCACAGCAACGCAACACTTGCGCACATTTCAGATCTTTACTGATGGTCAGCAGACACAGGATCACTTCAATTCTTGTATTCAAACGACCTAAATCAGAAACGGGTGGCGTGCGCTCTCTCCGGCGATTGGTGGGTAATTCGTGATTATGATTCCAGTACAAAATTAAAACTACAGACGATAAGAAAATCACTAAAACACTTTCAATATTAAATTACAGACAGTTTGTTGTTAAATCGGAACGGTGGTCCAAAAGCGGGTGGGACATGATGAACAATCCCACTTCTGAGTGAAACAGAAGGGTTAAAAACACTTTTTCTAAACCAAAACTTATTTATTTGAATTTATAATATAATTTACAATATCATCGCGAAATTAAACACGAGTATAAAAACCGGGCAGAGTTTCGGCTTAGTTTAGGGCACACAACCGAATCAACACTAAAATGAGCGACTCGGATAATTTATATCCTTTCCCCCTCCACAATCATCAGATATAGTGCGACATCAGCCGGACATGACGTCACAAACAGTCAATTGCGAACTTAATAACAAATCAATAAAGTAATCTCAATTTAACATGGCGAGGCTTGGCATGGCTTGGCATGGCATGGCATGGCTCTGCTTGGCTTGGCATGGCTTGGCATGGCGTAACGTGGCTTGGTGTGGCGTGGCTCTGCTACAGATGTGGCTGGCGTTACAAAATACATTATTTATTTATGTGACACTAGTTACAAATACAAAAAATATTTATTAATTTCATGAAGACAACAGTATGGCATGAACACACAAATTTAGGCATTTTTCCTCAATAGATAAAAAAATAATTAAATAAATAAACTATTTTATTATATAACATCCATCTTAGTAGGCTTCTTGTTGGTCGCTCACGTCCCAGACGCCAGTGATGTTATTATGGTCGCCCTATGTTATTGTCGACGTCTCATACGCTTGTTTTGTAGCCACTGTCTTGATGGTCGCTAATGTCTAGGTCCCCGGTATCATGGTCGCTTGATGTTGCGGTTGGCGAAATCATGCCTATCGGTCCCCAACTGTCTTCGTCGTCACTGGCGTCTTCGTCGTCGGTGTCTTCGTCGTCGGTGTCTTCTTCGATGTCGTCATGGTCGCCAATGTCCTGGTCTTGCGGATGTTCAGCGGTGGAACCCCGTACTCTCTGCAGCGTCAGAGCAATAGGAGGGGGGTACGGGCCTGATAAAAAAAATGAATAATTAACATATTTATATAATAAATAAAGATAATCTTCCGTGTCTCGGACAAAAACGTTATACTGGTCCGGGGATTTTTAAAATTTTGACAGTCTTTACGGGTCGTCAGAAGCGAGAAAGTCGGACAATCAGTCTTAACAAGGGTTATCGTGTTACCCGGTACACTGGGTTGTGGAGTTCAGTTAGGCAGTCGCTCCATATTTAATACTGGTACTCAGCTGCATCCGGTTAATCTGGATGCCGACACCAATACCTATATAGTTGGGAAAAGGCTAGGCAGATGATGATACTTAAAGAGTAAAAGTTTGATTCAGCTTAGTTACATTCACAGATAGTGGTCGCTTATGGGTAGAATCTCTCAAAATTCTTTCTTATCGGATGCCTAAGTCATACAAAGAAAAATAACACACCCTCCAAGTTTCAGGTCTCTACGATCAGCGGTTTAGGCTTTGCGTTGATCCGTCAGCTAGTCAAGATACATGCATATTATAGTAGAGAATCTATACCTATAATATCTACATTGCATCCGTGTAGAGCAGAGGCGAGTCGCTTGACACAATTATAAATAAATAGCTTTCCGCCCGCGGATTATAACGGGTGGACAATTTTTTTAAACTTTGGGTTTCATTTATTATTTCCATTCATTTATTTTCAGTTATAATTAGATTAAAGATGAAGCATTCTAATGGCGAAAGAATTTTTAAAATCTGTCCAGTAGTTTTTGAGTTAAATCCTTACAAACAAACAAACAAATCTTTCCTCTTTATAACATTATTATTAGTATAGATACGAGAGCGGAGTAAATTGTGTACCTTGTATTATTTACACAATTGTTAACCTAATTTTACCTTCAAGTGCATCTTCTCGATATTCTACAGATCTTCGGTCCATCTCTTCATGCCCGCGGCTCAATACCGCCAGCACGAACAGCACAAACAACACGAACAACTCTCTCATGTTGGTGACGTCACCCGCGTGCGCTACTGACAGCTGCTCGCAGATGTGTTGTCCAAGCCGCGTCTGACATCGTTATATACTGAGT
Organism: Pyrrhia umbra; assembly: GCA_963891755.1. Lineage (NCBI taxonomy): Eukaryota > Metazoa > Arthropoda > Insecta > Lepidoptera > Noctuidae > Pyrrhia > Pyrrhia umbra. The sequence continues at coordinate 2,939,217 of OY982944.1, forward strand.
GTACGACGTCACGGGTACATGGTGCGTACAGTCATCTCGTCAAGAACTACTCAACTATTATTACCGAAATAGACACAATGATACAATGGATAGTATTGAAACAAAATAAATACCTAGGAAAATATTGTTTTGACGGTATATATAGCTTAACATGTATTATATTGTAATCAGTTCAACAATGATTATATTTTTAAAGAATCATTAAAAGTAATAAAGTTCAGGAAAAACTAAAATTAATCACATTTATAACATAAAATAAACAAACAATACTTTACCTACTTAATGATTTAAATAAATATATTTTATAATACCCATTGTCTTTTGAGAAAAGAGTACAATTCACCCCTAAAATAGCAATCAGTATATAACGATGTCAGACGCGGCTTGGACAACACAACTGCGAGCCGCTGTCAGTAGCGCACGCGGGTGACGTCACCAACATGAGAGTGTTGTTCGTGTTGTTTGTGCTGTTCGTGCTGGCGGCTGCGGAACATGAAGATGGGAAGAGAGAACGGAGAGAGATAGAACATCGTCAGTACAAGATTGGAGGTAATTTTATTATTGTCTTTCTACTGATATAAATAACCCTAAAGAAGTGAGGCTCGTGTCGACACGCGTACGAGACAGACGTGTTTTTTGCTAAAATATTAATTAGTAAAAAAATATCGGAATTTCTATTGTATACGCAGCACACTTATCAGCTGTGGCCCTCGGCTCGATCCGAGGGGCGGGGCGCGGAGTGCGGGCGGAGTGTGTTGTTTACCTGAGTTATGACGGACATTGAGGAACTTATACAATCAGACGATGAAACGCAATCTATGGATGTAATTAACGAGACGAGTTATAATCTTTTGAGGACCGATGGGCTGAGAGAAGGTGAGGATAAGAAGGAAACGAGTACAGTAAAGGGAAATAAAAGAGATAGAGGAGATTCAGATGAAGAGTGGAATACAGTAAGTAATGGAAAGGGCAAGAAAATTCGTCAATATAACACTGAAGAAGATATACGTAGGTTGCAAGTAACGATATCATACAAAGAAAAAATTCCGAAAACATTTGCATTAGCTAAACTGCTTAAATCTCATGGCATAAATAATATGGTGGGAGTTAAATATTTAAATCCATTTAAAGCTCGAATACAGTTTGCAGATGAACTAAGTGTGAACAAGATTGTCAATTGTGAAAAATTAATTGTTGAAGGATGGCGAATTAGTAAAGATATGGAAGTAAGCTTTTCTTATGGGGTTATAAGGGATGTCGAATTAGAGTTAGAAGAGAAAGATATAGTAAATAGTATCTCTTGTCCTGCCAATATTGAGCTGATTTCAGCGATGCGACTAAATAAACGAGATGGTTATGAAGGAAATTGGATACCTAGCGAAGTTATCAGACTATGTTTCAAGGGAAATTCATTGCCACCCTACGTTTTTACGGAAGGTTTAAGAATGAAGGTTGAACCATACATCTATCCAGTCTCACAGTGCTCGCGGTGCTGGAAAATGGGGCACAAAAGTAAGGCTTGCCCCTCACAGAAGATTATGTGCCCAAAGTGTGGAGAAAACCACGCTAATTGTGAGACAAAGATATTCAAATGCATTAACTGTTCAGGTAAACATATGGCGTTGGCCAAGATATGCCCTATCTACCTAAAAGAACGACGATTACGCGAGATCATGGCGGAATTTAACTGTACATACCAAATGGCCAAAACTATTTATGTTGTACCAAATTCCCCTGAATACGTCCCACAAAAACAGATGGAAGTAGATAATTCAACCCTTAATGTGATAGAGTTTCCACCTGAAGAAGGCCCCACATTTGCGGAAGTTATTAAGGTTACAACCACAGCAGATATCCATCACAATAAGTCTTCATCTAATCGTCGCAAAATGTCTTTACAAAAATCCCCCGTACAAGCTAAAATTCAATTTTCTAAGAAAAAATCACAACGTGCTGATAACTCGGAGTGGTACAATTGTTTTGACGAACACGTGGAGCAGTCTGACTCATCGCAATGTGCGGATGACACTGATCGGGAGGTACCTATAGATAAGCAAACGGAGGATCAATCGGAATCTAAGATAACGTTTAATGAATTGCTTTCGAGAATAAAAGAAGTTATATTTATTAAGAATAGTTCTTTTAAGATAAAAATACAAAAGATATTTAAATTATGTATTGAGTGGTTTATACTTTTAGTGGTGGAGAATATTGCGGATTTTACAATATTAAAGTCTATTAAGAACATTTTTGATTGACACTATGAATTTAAAATTTAATTTTTTGCAATGGAATGCCCAGAGCCTTAAGCCCAAATTGTTAACTTTTTCACAGTTATTACTACAAAATAAAATTCATATTGCTGCTATTTCAGAAACGTGGTTGTCGCCAGAAAATCATGTCAAGATCAGTAATTATAATATTTTCCGTCAAGATAGGGATGACTCATATGGTGGCGTAGCGATTGTTGTTCATCAGTCTGTGAAAGCGCAACTTGGAGATCGAAAAGTATTTTCTTCAGGTATCGAAATGATTCACGTGAAAATTTTCAATCATCCGTTATTGGAAAACATAATTTCCTTGTATTGTCCTCCTTCCATCCGAGTTTGCCAGGCTGATTGGAATACATTATTTTCTACTTTTGACAAAAAAACAATGATAATTGGTGATTTTAACGCTCACCACACGAATTGGTCTAATAAATCAAATTACAGAGGAGTACACGTGTTAGATGCTCTAATAGATAATAATTATGTAATATTAAATAATAGCAATATTAATACACGCATTAAATTAGTAAATGGTACGGTACAAGAATCATCTCCGGACTTGTCGTTAGTCACTTCAGATATTGCGTTACATTTTAATTGGTCTGTAATAAATGAAACTTTGGGTAGTGACCATCTTATGATCCATATTTCTAATGAGTGTCAATTAAATACAAATTTTGTTAAGAAAAGAAACTTAAAAAATGCAGATTGGTGGGCCTATAAATCTTGTCTCGATGAAATGTTTTCTACTTTAGTTTTACCAAATGATCTCCAAGAAGCGTATAACATTTTTGTTGATTATATTAATATGGCGGCAGATACTCATATACCTCTTATTAAAATATCACAAAATCCTAACTCAAAATTCAAGCCTAAGTCTTTTTGGAATACTGATCTATCGAAAGCTGTAGCTGTTAGAAGAATGGCTTTGTCCAATTTTCGTCGCAAATCCTCATCTGAAAACTTAAATATTCTCTTAGATAAAATAAGAATTGCGCAAAATTTAATAAGGAAGGCTAAACATGATGATTGGACACATTTTTGCTCCACAGTAGATCATTCAACTTCATCCACCGAAATGTGGAGTAAGATGAGATGGATGAAAGGCTATAGGTCACCAAAAATAGTTGTAGACAGTGAAAAAGCGAGTAATCTGCTTGTTAGTCTTACTCCAGATTATGTTTCTCCAGAACAACCAACATTCTCAATCCCTAATAAAAAATTAGAAGAGAAAATCTCCATGCAGGAATTATGTAAATGTATTAAATTAAAGGATACATCTCCTGGATGCGACGGTATTTCATATTCAATGGTTGAAAACTTGCCTCATAATAGTATAAGTATTTTACTGAATTTATTCAATGATTTTTTTGCTTCCGGTTTTGTTCCTAGTCAGTGGCGTGATATAGATATAATTGCTATTCCTAAACCGGGAAGAGACCCAAATCAGACCTCTTCATTGAGACCAATCTCGCTAATGTCTTGCCTGTGCAAAATTTTCCACTCCATATTGAATAAGAGGATTGAGTGGTTTCTGGAGAAAAATGAACTGTTTTCTGAAAATACGGTTGGATTTAGAAAATCTAGAGGCTGCTTGAACAGCCTGAGTTGTTTAGTATCCCGTATTCAAAAAGGTTTTTCTGAAAGGCTGACTACAATCGGTTGTTTTATTGATATAGACAACGCCTATAATAATGTTGACGTCAAAATTTTACTCGATATATTACATAAGCTAAAAGTAGGGTCAAAACTATGTCAATACATATGGAACTTTTTGAATCTGAGGAACCTTAAAATACAAACTAATAATGGATATTTAACTAGATCTACAGGTCGGGGATTAGCGCAGGGAGACCCGCTATCTCCTTTATTGTTTAATGTGGCTACTCTTGATATATGTAAAACTTTGGAAAAGGATATTTATATTGCACAATATGCTGACGATCTTGTTGTATACCATACGTGTCAATCTATTGATTTAGTTACTAGGCTTTTACAAAATTCTTTAAATGATTTAAATGAAATGTTAATGAACTTGGGCTTAGAAATTTCCTCAAGTAAAAGTAAAGTTTGTGTTTTTAAAACTAATTATGTTAGACAGAATGTAAATCTAGTAATTAATCAAAAAGTATTAGAAAATGTCCTATGTGTTAAGTATTTAGGTATATGGCTTGATCGAAATTTGAGATGGGCAAAAAATATAAATGAAATTAGAGAGAAAACAATGAAATTTTTTAATATATTTAAAGTTTTGACGAATTCTAGGTGGGGTATTCATCCAATACATATACGAAGATTATATATTTCTATTGTAAGAAGCAGGTTAGATTATGCAAGTTTTTTATACGACAATAGTTCTGATAGTAATTGCTCAAAATTAGATAAGATACAAAACCAATACTTGCGAATTTTAGGTAGTTTTATCAAAAGTACTCCAATACATGTTATGGAAGCAGAACTATTCCTTCAACCTTTATTTGTTCGACGAGCATACTTAGCTGCAAAATTCTGGTTAAAATCGAAATCACTTAATGACAACTTAATGTGCATCCTACAAGCTCTTGCCCTATTATGTCAAAATTTATACTGGAGACGCAAAAAAACACCATTGTTAGTTACAATTCAGAATAAATTCCAGTCATTCCCATTGAAGTCGAGTAAACAACTTGAAATGTTCAGCTTGGATACCTGGATCAGTGGCCTCGACACGTCCAGTTTTATTAATTGTACCATTCCGAATGTAGATAAGCCTAAACGGCGGTATGCTAGTCAAAATTTACTCTTATTATGTACTAAGTATTTAAGAAATCAATACTTAGGATTTTACAAAATATTTACAGATGCGTCCAAGGATGAGGAAGCTATAGGTATGGCGTTTTTAGATGTACAAACGAAGGAGTATATTAAACTTAAATCTAGTAGCCTGCAGATATCGATTATGTTTGCTGAACTAATTGCTATTGCAGAAGCTTTGTCCTATGTAAATTCGATTACGGATTGCTCTAAATTTGTTATATTCACAGATTCAAAAAGTGCCCTTCAACACTTGATTCGCTGTACAGATATGATCAGGGGCATTCCATTGGCGTATGATATTTTAAAATGTTAACATGAACTTAAATCTTTGAATAAAATTGTTATTCTGCAGTGGATACCGTCCCATATTGGCATATTAGGTAATGAGGCAGTGAGAACCTTGCTAAAGATGCGGCATTAGATGGAATAGGTATCACTTGTGAGCCTTACTTCACTAACTTAATATGTGAAGCAAAAAAGTTCAGTACAGAGTTATGGTCGGAATATTTCGATAAAAGGTCACTAACTAAAGGAATTTGGTACCGTACGTTACAACCGTCATTGCCGCGTTGTTTATGGTTCGAAGAAAGTAATATGGGACGATATGACATTGTAACGAGCTTCAGACTACGTTCAGGACACATCCCATTAAATAAATTTGGTTTCATGATGGGCAAAGTCGGTTCTCCAAACTGCATCGAGTGCAATATCGTAGAAGACGTTTACCATATTTTGATGGAATGTGTCCGAAACGAGGCATTTAGACAACAAACACATAGTTTAATTGATATAAACCCTACATGTGTTGGTTGGTGTAACAGCATTTTGTCTTACCCTCAGTCGAGGGAGGCCAAAGTGTTGTACAAGCTCACTCAAATAGGAATTAAGAATAGGAATAAGTAAATCAACTGTTTGATTGTTTTTTTTGTTATATTTTTGTTATTAATTGCTGTAAGTTTGTAAGCATGTGAATTACGGGGGTGACATTTTCAAATTGAAAAAACCCCTTTCAATAAAATAAAGAATAAAAAAAAAAAAAAACCCTAAAGAAGTACATAGGAAGTATATTTCTATTTTTTTATCCGGTTGATACGAAATAGTTCTGCCTTGTTGGTCTAGTGGTCACATAACATGACTGCTGTAATCGAGATCAGGGTTCGATTCCCGGATCCGGCCGAAATCGTTTTGTGGATTTTGGAAAATGTCACAAAGCAGCCTGGAGTCGGGAAGTTGACGGTTACATCCCCGTGCCTAAGAGGGACACGTTTAGTTATAATTCCATGTCGCTATCAGGCGGATTTGAGAAAACTCTGACACTAGGGCTCGTTAGATAGATAATCCCTAGGATGTGAGTGAAACCATGGCAAACAGATAGTACATAATAATATTATTTTTTAGGACCAGTACCCCCCCCTCCACCACCTCCTATGGTAAACGCTAGAAGGCTTAATTCACATTACTGGACAACACCGAGACCATGGCGACCAGAACGCCGGCGACCTCCACACCGGCGACCTCCGCACCGGCGACCTTCGCGCCGTCGAGGAACTGTTCCACACCCATTCATGTTCTATATTCCAACGCATTACTAACTTAAGCGTTGTGATAACTTGGCGTGTATAAAAAATATATTATTTATGAAAATTATACAGTTAAATATTTTGTATACGAGCTGTGTAAATATAAATATAAAACTAAATAAATCGTTTGTCAGTTCATATCCTCACGTCTTCATAACTCATATTACTCATCCTTTTTAGCGTTCCGTAGTGCAGACACAGGTGCACTCTCTATTCTCTCACTCTCATAATACGTGATGGGTTGACAATCCGACACGACCGGGGAGAGATCAGGCGCGGGACCGACAACTTTACCTGCTCTACGAGGTACGAAGAGGTCTCACTATATTGAGAAAACCGTCACCCATCCATAGACTGACCGCAACTAGCACAGCTTAACCTTGCTAATCTATCGATCCGCACTTCTGTTAGTTAGTTACGAGAAGAGGACGATCGAAATCGTCGTGGCGCAGAACAGTGGTGCCCAGGAAGGGGAAATATTCGGCAAAAACTATAGCCACAAATCTATAAATTTTGTATTTTACTGATATTAACACTGGTACTCAGCTGTCCCGGTTTAGACTGGAAGCCGAACCCAACCAGCCGATCCTCTGAAAAAGCTGTAACTTCTATTAGGATATTTTCGTTTGAACATCTCACGTATGATATACTCCTTTGTTTTATTGTATACACCAAAAATGAGTATTAACAGCAATCTTAAAATATTTACGAAGGACGACTTTATAGATAACTAGCTGTTGCCCGCGGTTTCACCCGCGTCCCGGGGAAACTACTTAACGCCCCGGATAAAAAGTAGGTCCAGGGTATCTTCTATCTCCGTACTAAATTTCATCCAAATCGGTTGAGCTGCTCTCGAGATTTGCGCTAAGCAACACATTCAGCGATTCATTAAGTGACCCCCACACTAGCGTCTTTCGAGCGTCGTCGTCGTGTCAGCGTCCGCACAGCCTCAACGCGACGTCGATGCCGCGGCGACGTGACGTCATCGTCGACGTTACTTATATTATAGATTTGTTATCGTAATTTTTTCCGTGTTTTGGATTTCCGAAGACACACAAACGGGAAAACACATCTAATTTAGGTATACATTTAGTTTTATTACCTCTAGGTCTATTGAATGGTCTAGAAAAAAATAATAAAACAGCTAATATTTTATTCAGGTAGAAATTTTAATTAAAACGGAAAACACATCTAGTTAATTTATACAGTTAAATCTTTATTAACTCCAGGTCCACAGTCTAAATATAGTAAAATTTACTAAATAACCTTGCTGTGTTTAAAAATATACTACTTACCTAAAGTTGGAAATACTTGAAGCCCAATTTTAAATAGGCAAACATGTAACGAGAAAACAATGAGTTTCATACCTGCCTCACGCCCCACCCACGGCGGGAGGAGTCTTTTGATGATTTTCTTTCTGGAGTCATTTGATGTATTCTACCTCCAGCATACATACCATTATTTTAATACGGGTACAATAGATAAAGTAGTTCCCTAGGATACGAGTGAACAGCTAGTTGACAGATAAATAAAAAACTAAAAAGGAGCTATTCAAAAATCGCCTTTATTACAAAAATAAGATCGAAACTTCATTTTACCATCGCAAGTTTTGATGGTATGGACTCGGATTATACCTCGACTCGGTATTCTAAAGATTGGTCTTGGTCTCGGCCTCCAAGGTCCCGGACTCGGCCTTGGCCTCGGCCTCGGCCTCCAGGGTCCCGGTCTCGGCCTCGGCCTTATGGGCCAGGGACTCGGATGCAAACTGCGGGGTGACCACACTGAGGGCCTGGGGCCATGTATTCTTCGATGCAAGGATTCTGAAAATGGTGATAATGTTATTTAACTTTCAATTGCCTTTGTCTTTTCCCAACTATGTTGGGGTCGACTTCCAGTCTAACCGGATACAGCTGAGTACCAGTGATTTAACTGGAGCGACTGTCTACCTGACCTCCACAACCCAGTAACCGGGTAACAGGAAACCCTTGGTAAGACCGGATGTCAGGCTTTCGGGCTTCTGACTACCCGTAACGACAGTCAAAGACAACAAATGACAGCCGGGACTGACAGCTTGACGAGCTTTCCAGGGCATGGAGGGTCACCCATCCACGCACCGACGCGTAGCTTAACCTTTGATCGGTCGACCCGTGCGGCATTTAATTAGCCACGAGTTCTTCTAATAGAATTGAATATAGAATATAGAAAATTTAATAAATGCGAAAGTATCTCTGTCTGTCTATCTGTTACACTTTCACGGCGAAACAGCTGTACCGATTTGGATGAAATTTGGTATACACGTAGTTTACAACCTGAATTAACATATAAGTTACTTTTTATCAGGGCGCGCGAAGTTTTTCCCACGAGATGCGGGAGAAATCGTGATTAACAACTAGTCTTCCATTAAAAAGGAGGGAAGGACGCCATGCAATAAAGCCTGAGTGATTATTAGTTTACCCATAAACTTGTGAGGAGGTACAACCGATCTTTGTTGTCTCTTTCCATCTTCGTGTTCCGCAGCCGCCAGCACGAACAGCACAAACAGCACGAACAACACTCTCATGTCGGTGACGTCACCCGCGTGCACTACTGACAGCGGCTCGCAGTTGTGTTGTCCAAGCCGCGGCTGACTGTGTGGAAACTGCGGCTATACGTTTTTACACGAATGAAAATTTACCGTGTGAACACCCGGTTGACTATACGTTAAAAAAACGATTAAAAAAAAACGTGCAGGACAATGCCGTGTGAACGAAGCCTTACTGCCGATGCAGCGTGTATGTTTTGTCAGGAACTTTTTTCTTATCTTTTTTATAATGTGTCAGCTCTGGGCACATAATGACTATGCTGGGCCAGAGTTTCACACTTGGGTATGTGATTTTTGTAAGTAAATTATGTGATATCTTCCATCTTCCAAAGTAATTTGATTTCTTATAAGATAAATATTTAAAATTGTTATTTTTGTACAAGATATTATAAGTTTCTATTTGTAGCCCATATTTGAGTACCTGATCCATATTTAGCGTCTATTTTCATATTTTTTTAATGCTCAATATAAAAATATATTATAATATTAAGAACACAAGATTGTTACTAAACTCTTTAAAAATGTATGAGTGATTATTTTGACGTTAATAAATGGTTAATTTTTTTAAAGTTTTTTATTTTTGAGGCAAAAACAAAATGGTAGCCCATATTTGGTTACTCTCCTCTAGACTTTTTAATGTATGAAACCTTAATAAGTTTTTATAATTATAAGTTAATATTAACACAATGTTCTGCACTTTTTTTAGTCTGTCTTTTATTAACACATAAAATATTCTTTTAATTAAATATTTAAGTACTAAAATCATGCTTTGAAACAAATCTGAAATAACAAAGAAATACATATAAAATGCTTTATCCTGAATGACTGACAGATCAACGCACAGCCTAAACCGCTGATCGTAGAGACCTGAAACTTGGAGAGTGTGTTCTTTGTATGACGTAGGCATCCGAGAAAAAAGGATTTTCCGAAATTCTACCCCTAAGGGAGTGAAAAGGGGGGGCGAAGTTTGTATGTCAGAAGAGTGAGACAAAAGTGCTTAAGGTGGGCATCAGTAGGTATGGTAGGTGATCACTCCACTTTTATGTTTACTCCATGCCTCTGATCAACGGTACGTTCAACAGTTTCTCAGATCTTGGTGTTTTAGTATCCAAATCTACGGTTTCTTTGGGCTCCACGCCTGCGTTGCCTTTGAGATCTTTGTCTATTGTTGTTCTTTGGTCTGGTCTTATGTTTAGGGCGTTTGGGTTTTTTCTTTTTCGACGCTCCGTCGTATCTAATAACCATAACTTTAGCCGACACAACTGCCTCGTCACTGTGTTTATTATAGTGACTAGGTGGATAAGCTGGAGGCTGTGGTTCATAAGCGGGTGGGAATGCTGGAACATAAAAAATAATACAATTAGATTTGCAATGAATATTCGACTAATTCGTTATTCGGCTAGCGAATACAATACGGCCAAATACCGAATATGTGGGCATTATTCGATAATTCCTCCCTACCAGCTATTTCTACTTGACCTCTACAACCCAATTATTGGGGAAGACAATATCGTAAGACTGGTTGTCAGACTTTCTGGCTTCTGACAACCGGGACCAAGAACTTAACGTGCTTTCTGAGGCACGGAGGAGTCTCGCTATGACATAGATGATCACCTATCCAAGGACCGACCGCGCCTAGCGCAGCTTAACCTTTGATCGGTCGACCCGTGCGGCTGTTACTTAGCCGTTACGAGACGTACCTCCATATTGACCATAACCGTAGTATTGTGCCGATCTTCGTTCTCTCTTTCCATCTTCGTGTTCCGCAGCCGCCAGCACGAACAGCACAAACAGCACGAACAACACTCTCATGTTGGTGACGTCACCCGCGTGCGCTACTGACAGCGGCTCGCAGTTGTGTTGTCCAAGCCGCGGCTGACATCGTTATATACTGAGTGTACGACGTCACGGGTAACATGGTGCGTACAGTCATCTCGTCGAGAACTATTCAACTATTATTACTGAAATAGAAACAATGTTATAATAGATACGATTGTAAATCTATACTTATAATAAATCTGTAGAGAGGTCAATTCTGTACATGAAATATATTTCCAAAATAACTATCAGGGGGTGATTAGGGATCGATACTGATGCCAAAAATGCAATCAGTAAATTTTTTGTCTGTCTGTCTGTCTGTCTGTATAAACTCTTTAGAAACAAAAACTACTAGACGGATTTTAACGAAACTTGGTACAATTATTTGTCATACTCCTGAGATGGTTATAGTATACTTTTCATCGCGCTACAATCAATAGGAGCAGAGCAGTGAAGGGAAATGTTGTCATTTTGTTTAAACGCGCTAATCTCAGGAACCGCTGGTCCGATTTAAATAATTCTTTCAGTGTTAGATAGTCCATTTATCGAGGAAGGCTATAGGCTATATATCATCACGCTAAGACCAATAGGAGTGGAGCATCACTATTCCACGCGGACGAAGTCGCTGGCAGAAGCTAGTTATAAATAAATAGGGATAGTGTCATTGTGGCTCTTAAATTGACGAACTCTAGATTTATTGTGTTTTTATTGTCGTTATTTTCATTGTAATATTATAAATAATGTAATGAATCCGAAAATATTATCCTTTTAGGGTTCTTTAGTCGACAAGGAATTCTTATAGTTTCGCCTCGCCGTAGCCTATGTCCATCTGTCTGTCTGTCTCCGGCATAGCTTACATTTTCTTTGTACTAGAAAGCTGAAATTATGTATAGATTAAGCATATTGATCACGCCGACATCAGATGATAAAATTAAATTTTAACAATTATTTTTTTAGGGTAGGTATCTACTACACGTAAAGTGGGAATGAATATTTTTTTTGTCATATATCCCGTCGTGTGGGGTATCGTTGGATAGGTCTTTCAAACATAAAGTAGCTCTATGGGAAGACCATTTTCCAATTTTCGAAATAAAAAACTTTAAAGTGCATATTAATGGTAAGTTTTGTTTTTTTTTTTTACTTTTGGTATAAATAAAGAACTTAAACGAAATACTATGATAAATATATATTTATATGGATAGTACAGACAGAGTTATTACAGTCGACCAATTACGGAACCATATCGTTGGTGGAACGACACGCACTTGGCTGGTTTTCCTGCCTTTGTCTGTCACGCATTACTTCAACCCTGAGGATTGAACCATAGGATCATTTAATCCTGGTTCGTGAAATTCCTTCAGGACATGGGTGACACCGCGTGAAACTAACTAGCTTGTTAACTATATTGTTTCATGACAAATCAAGTGAACAAGCCATTGTTATTTTTCCTCAATCAAATGCTTCGTTTAAAAGACCTTTATCCACTATTCAATACATTAATTATCTCCATAATTTCCTTAATCCATAATTCAACATTTAGAAGTTGAAATTAATAGAGATTTGCGCGAGGACCTTAAGTGAAATGATTAAATATGAAATGGAGTGTCCAATTAATTTTATTCATTATACTAGCTTTCCGACAGCGGCTTCGCCCGTATACGAAATTACGAATTCGAATTAAAAATGACAGAGTTTCATACAAACTTTGACCCTATTTTTGATAACCGGTAACTGGATCTAGATGCGTGCGAGGAATGGACATAATTTAAAAATTAAAATATTATAAACTAGCGGTTCGCGTGGTCTATAAAAATCAAATTTAAAATAACCTAGTTTCATACAACACGATCTACCAACACACGCTGACACGATTATGGCCACTTACGCAGACGACACAGCCCTCCTATCTGTACATAATGATCCGCTTACAGCATCGGCTAACCTACAAGACCATGTCGACAAAGTTGAGGAGTGGCTAGATAATTGGCGTGTTAAAGCCAATCAGGGAAAATCTGTCCATGTAACCTTCACCCTTAGAAAACAGACCTGTCCCGCAATAAAACTCCATAACGAGGAAATTCCACAGGCCGAGGATGCCAAATACCTGGGCATGCATTTGGACCGCAGACTTACTTGGAGAAAACATATATGGACTAAACGCAAACAACTAGATACAAAATTCAGATCTCTGTATTGGTTAATAGGACGCAAATCAAGACTGTCACGAGAAAGTAAGATAGCAATCTACAAGACTATCCTCAAACCAATTTGGACATACGGGATCCAGCTATGGGGTACAGCCAGCAACAGCAACATTGAAATCCTTGAAAGATTCCAGAGTAAAACGCTGAGAGCCATGCTTAACATTCCTTACTATGTGAGCAATAAATACATACATGGGGACTTAAAGATCAACACGGTCAAACAGGAAGTTACTAAATTTAGTAAAAACTATCAGTCGAGAATATCTACACACATCAATGAACTTGTTTCAAAACTTGAAGGCACAGGAAGTGTCACATACTCCCGACTGAAACGCCATAGTGTACCTACCCTAGCCACGAGGTTCGACAGCAAATGACAGGAAACCTACCTTCCTACTGAAAATACAAAGCCATATAAACGACAATTAAATGGCCCATTGTGACATCTTCACAGATTGCCAAGTAACAGAACTTATAAGAAAAAAAAAAAAAAAAAAAAAAGTTTCATACAAACTTAGCCCGCCTTTTTCATTCCCTTAGAATTTCGGAAAATCCTTTCTTATCGGATGCCTACGTCATACAAAGAACACTCCCTCCAAGTTTCAGGTCTCTACGATCAGCAGTTTAGGCTGTGCGTTGATCCGTCATTCATTCGGGATAAAGCATTTTATATTACCCTCCTAATATTGGACGTTAAGCCGTCGTCCCGGCTGCTACCTTGATAGCAGTCGTTGTGACAATTCCATGTTAGAGGCCGTCACGCGGATTTGAGAAAACTCTAACACTAGAGCTGTTAGGTTTGTAAAATCGGGAGACCACGCGATAAGAACAAGATATTACCTTAGCACTCCATTTTTCATAATCTATGTGAAATGGCGACAATATTATTCAGCTTGGACCTTGTGATATTTAATGGGGATAGCTCTTTAAACTTCATAGCTATAAATAGACTGAGTCTATTTCACAATCTACCAGTATTTTTTTAACAACTTAGAATCAACAAGGTATTAAAAAAATATAATCAAAGACTTGTTGAAAATCATATAAAATTCACTCTTCAATTGTTTGACTTTGATGTAAATTAAACGTTCATCAATTGTTGTGATTTTTTTATTTATTATAATTTTATTTTTCAATAGCAATGTCGAGATTATTCATTGTTTTAATTGTAACAATCTTCATTAATATGGCGACGACACAGCAAGTCGGAGGTGAGTTCTTATTTTAAACAAGTTTCGTTAAAATCCGTCGAGTAGTTTTTGTTTCTATAGAGTTTATACAGACAGACAGACAGATAGACAGACAGACAGACAAAAATTTTACTGATTGCATTTTTGGCATCAGTATCGATCCCTAATCACCCCCTGATAGTTATTTTGGAAATATATTTCATGTACAGAATTGACCTCTCTACAGATTTATTATAAGTATAGAAGAAGATACATAGATAGATTATCATTTTCTTCATCAACAGCCTATTTACTATATAATAATAATAATAAATCATTTATTTCTCTCTTTCACTAAGGAACCTTAAAACTAGTTACATAATTTTATGCCGTATTTAAACCCTTGTGGGAGACTGGTATCTGCACTAGGATACCCTGTCACACAGATTACCAGCCCCCCCTCAGAACTAAGTAATAAATAAAATATCACTCTTTTCATATAGAGAAGGCCAGAGCATAGATCACCACGCTTGCTCAAGGCGGATTGGCGATTTCAGACTAGTCCAGGTTTCCTCACGATGTTTTCCTTCACCTTTATTCAGTAGCGTCTAAGATAGACTAGCGACTTGCAGGATACGTGGGTGAAGTCGCGGGAAACAGCTAGTCCTACTAATATTATAAATGCGATAGTTTGTCAGGATGTTATATCGTGGTGGGCTAGTGGTTAAGGCACCTGCCTCACGTGTACGATTGAACCGGTTCGAAACCCGCCAAATGCCACTGTGACTTCTCTAGTCATGTACTTTCTAAGTATATCTTAGACGTCACTGTCTAACGGAGAAGGAAAAACTTCATGAGGAAACCTGGACTAAAAAGTCTGAAATCGTTAATCCGCCTTGAGCAAGCGTGGTGATCACTGCTCATGCCTTCTCTGTATGAGAAGAGGCCTGTGCCCAGCAGTGGGACAATATATAAGGCTGATGATGATGATGATGTTTGATACTCTTTCACGCAAAAACTACTGATTGGATTTGAATGAAATTTGGTACACAGATAGTTTATAACCTGGACTAACACATCTCATCATCTGCCTAGCCTTTTCCCAACAATGTTGGGGTTGGCTTCTAGTCTAAACCGGATGCAGCTGAGTACGAGTATTTTACATGGAGCGACTGACTATCTGACCTCCACAATCCAGTAATCGAGTAACACGGTACCCCTTGGTAAGACTGGTTGTCAGACTATCTGTCTTCTGACTACCCGAAACGACTGTCAAAGATCTACAAATGACAACCGGGACCAACAGCTTAACGTGCTTTCCGAGGCACGGAGGAGTCTCGCTATGACATAGATGGTCACCCATCCACAGACCGACCACGCCAAGCGCAGCTTAACCTTTGATCGGTCGAACCGAGCGGCTGTTACTTAGCCACGAGCTCCTCTATAACCTAGACTTATCCTGAAGTTATTCTCTCAGGACGCCGGGAAATAGCTAGCGTGTTAAATAAAATATTATTTTTCAGGTGCAACTTGTCAAATGCCAATAGACACAGGCAGCTGCGGCGCCCTGTTTATTTTATCTAATCCTACACAAAGGTATGTATTCATTAAACCTATATTTCTCTTCGAGCAGCACAAACTTAAACTGATAGCACCTGCCCAATTATCCTGCCTAATTAAAATATACTATGGAGTTTATTGCCGGTTCTTCTCCATAGGACCTACTCTTTGGAACCGTGCAACTAGTGTGACTTTTCATAATAGCCTGCAAAGGCCTATTTGAAATAAAAATGTTGACTTTTGACTTTTGTATGTATAAAAAAAATGAAAAACACCATCCAAATCGGATCAGTAGTTTTCGAGAAAATTGCGGAGAAACATACATATAGATATACAAACAGGTTGAATACAGAACCTTCATTTTAGGGTTCTTCTGTTAGGGTAGGTGAATCTCCTTTTTTTAAGTTTGTTTTTTGAAGTCTAACCGGATCTATATCTTGTTCCGGTTACTCTGGAAGCTGACCTCACCATAGTTGGGAAAAGGCCAGGCAGATGATGATTTGACTTACTTCTCTTACTTCGTATCTTTCACGTGTGACTTCTGACAACATCTCACGGCTGTCTTCTCTTATTTCCAGGTATGCGTACGACAGAATAAGCCGTGGCTGCGTCCAGTTCTCCTTCTCCGGCTGTGGGGGTAACAGGAACAATTTTCTGACATACACCCAGTGTATGGCGACTTGTAACCCGGGGCAGGCGTCTTTCAACCAACTCTTGAATCTGGTGCAGTACGCGCTGACCGGTCAGAGTGGGTAGAATATAATTTAGATTGATATTTTTTTTGTTTTATTTATCCTTACTACCTATAATAATTGCGAAAGTAAGTCTATCTGTTTATCACGCTTTTACGGTAAAACGGGTGGAAAGATTTTAATGAAATTTGGCTCGGAGGGAGTTAGGCCTGGATTAGTAGATAATTATTATTAAACGCTTTACTGGATTACATATTATGATAGGAAGTCAGAAGTCATGGTGGCCTAGTGGCTAAAGCACTTGCCTCTCGTGTACGAGGGTGCGGGTTCGAAACCTGGCAAGTACCAATGTGACTTTTCTTAAGTCATAAGTAGGTACTTTCTAAGTATATCTTAGACGTCACTGACTAACGGTGAAGGAAAAACATCGTGAGGAAACCTGGACTTAAAAAGTCTGAAATCGACAATCCGCCTTGAGCAAGCGTGGTGATCAATGCTCATGCCCAGCAGTGGGACAGTATATATGCTGATGATGATAATGCCATATGACAGGATGTGGCGTTGACGTTTCCGGAGTAATATGAATGAACTTACTCTTTAATGAATGTGTAAGTTATCGTGGAAAGCAAATAGAAAAATCTAACAATGGCCGCGAAAACATTGTAAAACAGGCGGTTGCTAAAATGGCGGTCTAATTATTTCGTCATTGATTTTCTTTCTTACGATTATCTTTATATCCTAACTAGCTTTCCGCCAGCGGCTTCGCCCGCGATATTATAGCCAGTGTATACAAAAACTTGACAAATTATATACTAAAATATTCCTCTTGAATAACTCTGTCTATTAAAAAAAACCGCATCAAAATCCGTTGCGTAGTATTAAAGATCTGAGCATACATAGGGACAGACAGCGGGAAGCGACTTTGTTTTTTACTATGTAGTGATGTTTCCCGCGGAATCACCTGCTTCCCGAAGGAACTAGGTAGCATATAACAATCTTCAGGCTCTTCTCACGATACCACTTGGTAAGGCTGGCTGTCAGATTCCGGGACCAACGACTTAACGGCTACACTACTAAACCGTGGCAAGCGCAGCTTAACCATCATCATCACACGTATAATAAATCTCAAAAAACCAGCCAAGTGCGTGACGGGCCACGCGCAATAGGGTTTCGTAAAATATTTTAGTTCGTCTATCTAACAATACATACCCAACGAAACAAAAATCATCCACACTTTACACTTACCTACGTGGAGGTAACCTAAAAAATAGGTTCTTTATAACCTATGCCTAATTTTTATCCCGGTAGCTGAAGTCCACGCAGACGAAGTGGCGGGCTAAACTAGTCTAGTTGAGTAATATTTTTGCAACACACTGTATGTGCCAGTTTATGAACGCCGTAGAAAAGCGATAACCGTGACTTCACACGTGAGTTTACCATCGAGTGCACCTAATTTAATTGGATTCAATTAAATAATTGAATCCATAACAAAATAATTAATTAATCACAAATAATTCTACAAAATTTAAATGGGTTTATAAATTATGTAATTAAAAAAAATATCGATTTAATTTTAACAATGACTGATTTTAATTATTACTATTTTTTTATTGTATTTTTCATTTTAATAAATACTATATTATGCAGTACGGAAGATTTAGTGCCTGTTGGTAAGTTGTCAGAATTATTATTATTTTATTCGATTAATTAATCGATAGATATTAATTGATTAGGCGTCAAAGTACTCATCCTCATCGCTGTCATCCGGAAACATGCCCAGCAGACTGGCAGCATTGCCACGTTGAATGGCAATGATTATTCGCTGTCCAAAAAATATGCCAGCCTTCTGGTCTCGCGAAGTGTCGACCAGACTTTTCGCGATTTCCTTGAACAGGAGACGCGAACTCGGACCCCATGGCCCGAGCGTTTCGACCCCAAACGGCTCAAAAGTATAGTTACCAACAAGGTAACTATACTTTTATGATACTTGCGCCGCTTGGTGGTCTCTGCAGACGCAGCAGCCGCACCTGCACAGCCTACCGTGCTTGGAAGATGAGAAGGAGCTAGGGTGTCGACGCAAGTTCATTAATTATTTTTTTATATGTATTTCTAAAAGTTAAGAAGAAGATTAATTTATCTATAAAAAAACTAGCTGTCCCGGGATCGTCGTACCACCATATTGACATTTGAAAAAAAAAATAAGCTTCTTTTTATTTATTTTTAACCTTATCCAATTAAAATAATAGAGTTATCCAATTTGGTGAAGTCGTTCGGAAGTTATGAGCGTACTTACATACATTTCGGCAATAGAAATAGTAGAAATATATAAATCTACACTTATAATAAATCTGTAGAGAGGTCAATTCTGTACATGAAATATATTTCCAAAATAACTATCAGGGGGTGATTAGGGATCGATCGGAGATACTGATGCCAAAAGTGCAATCAGTAAATTTTTGTCTGTCTGTCTGTATAACCGTTATAGAAACAAAAACTACTCGACGGATTTTAACGAAACTTGGTACAATTATTTTTCATACTCCTGAGATGGTTATAGTGGTTATACTTTTCATCACGCTATAGGAGAAGAGCAGTGAACGGAAATGATCATCACGCTAAGACGAATAGGAGCGGAGCACCAATATTCCACGCGGACGAAGTCGCTGGCAGAAGCTAGTATATAATATAGAAATAATATTTTAAATATAGAATTCTTATATTAATATGGAATCATTATAGAATTAATATTTAAGAATTAATTTACATAGGATTAAGACGTAACACGTGTGATGTCATAATTTTTTACAAAAATCAATAATTTCAGCCTATTTTTTCAGACTTAGATCTAGATGAAGATGTTTGTATCCTGCCTATAGATGAAGGGGATTGCGGCACTGAAAGCCTAAGCTCTAGCGACGACGACGCCATCGTTTAGTAAGTCACCATCTGCCTAGCCTTTTCCCAACTATGTTGGGGTCAGCTTTCAGTCTATCCTAATGCAGCTGAGTACCAGTGTTTTACATGGAACGACTGATTTAATTTTAATGAAATCATTTTCAAATCTATCTATACTAATATAACAAAGCTGAAGAGTTTGTTTGTTTGAACGCGCTAGTCTCAGGAACTACTGGACCGATTTTAAAAAATCTTTCACCGTTACAAAGCTACATCTTTACGAAGTGTCATAGGCTATATTTATTTTCAGAAATAATTAGGGATCCCTACTAAAACTTGAATAATGTAACCCAAGCTGTAAAAAAATTTTTTGGCGGAAAGCTTTGTTTTTTATATTTTTTTGTATTTTTTTATAAATAATATTTGAAAATGTAAAAGATATGTAGAGAAGGTGAATAAAAGAATTAATAATTAGAATTAGCAAACCCGGACACTTCCTTAAATGTCGAGTTTATGTACCGCGACAAGCTTATGATAAAATTAATAGTTTCGGCGCAACGCCTCACACTTACAAGCATTCATTACAAATCAATTAGTAAAGTAGTAGCTATAATATCGTGCTAGGCGCTTTCTGCGTTCCTTTGTTCTTACTATTACTATAATCTGTACAAATTGATGTTACGAAAAATGAAAACAAAGTCGTAATCTATTTTGTTCTAATTCTCCCACAGAAATTAACAAAATGGCGTCAGGATGGCGCATTTAAGTCAATTTCATGCTCATCACAAAAAAAAAACATCGTCATTCATAATTTATTGCTATTTTATTTATCTATGTGGGAAAATAAGGACAGAATAGGTATTGTTTTTTTTTGTATTTTTAAATTACACCGTGTATAGGTTGATGATTATGTCAATGACTAGCTTTCCGCATGGCCTATGGCCTATACGAATCTAAATTTAAAATAACAGAGTTTCATACAAACTTTGCCCCTTTTCACTTCCTTAGGAAACAAATTTGGAAAATTCTTATTGGATGCCTACGTCATACAAAGAACACACCCTCCAAGTTTCACGTCTCTATGATCAGCGGTTTAGGCTGTGCGTTGATCCGTCAGTCATTCAGAACAAAGCATTATTATTTTATACTAGATTTCCGCCCGCGACTTTGCCCGCGTGGACTTATTTTACACCTTAGGTTACGTTATTCAAGTTTTAGTAGGGATCCCTAATTATTTCTGGTAATAAACATAGCCTATGACACTTCGTAAAGATGTAGCTTTCCAACAGTGAAAGAATTTTTAAAATCGGTCCAGTTGTTTTTGAGTTTAAACCCTACAAACAAACAAATCTTTCCTCTTTATAATATTAGTATAGAAGTATAGATAGTATTTTAATGTTTTTTCCCACAGTTATGGCTACAACGCAAACACGACGAAATGCGAAGAGTTTATCTACGAAGGTTGTGGGGGCAATGATAACAGGTTCGACTCCGGGAACGACTGCTGGCGCGCCTGCTATACCCCTCTGAAGTACTTCCTAGCTCGAGTGTCAGAATTTCTGACGTTTCGGTACAACAATTACACTTCAAACGTCACACTTGAGTGATATGCTGACTTCAACACTAGCTGAACAGGCAAACTACGTATCGGGACTTTTTTTTATTCTTTGCAAACCTTGTAAACATTAACGAACACAAACTAAAACTTTCCTCGAAAAATATGCATTTAATTTTAAATAACGAATGCTCCATCCAAATTGGATCAGTAGCAGGTGGGTCGTAGCCAAATATTGGGGGGGGGGGGGGTATGAACAACCACAGTTCGCCGTGGGGGGGGGGGGTTTCCACAACCAAAACTGGCCGAAGTGTTGGCCGAAGTCGAAGGTCTCAAGCAAGCTCCAAAATTGAACGATCTATTACGATTAACGAACTACCAATGCGTAATTACAATTAAAATTTTCACTAATTGATGGTTTTTCGGAGGTTTGTCAATTAGACGTGTACGATTTGGGGGGGGGGGGTCATGTTCCCTTGTGATCTCCCCCCTTCAAAACATACAAACGGGTCGAATACAGGACCTTTATTTGAAGACTGTTAAAACGTACTGCTTCCCGCGGCCTCGTTCGCATCTTGAGAGAATTACTTAGCTTAGGTATAGAATACTTTTTATCCAGGCGGGCTGCAGGTTTACCAACCTAACAAGCCCTAGTGTCAGAGTGTTCTCAAATCCGCCTGACGGCCTCTGACATGGAATTATAACAACGACTGCTATAAAGATAGCAGCCCGGGATGACAAGACGGTGTAAAAGTGCGTATCTACATATTATATAGCAGGTCTCAGTTAGTCGACTATAACTCTGTAACCGGTTAAGCCTACTTAGCCAAGATAGTTTTCCTTGTTCATTATAGTCCTTGTGCAAGTTCATTAAATGTGCTACGTCTGTGAATTTTTTCACATTTCTAGGGATAGCCATTCAAAAGTTAGAGGGATGCTCGTACCGAACAAATATTTGCACTTTGAGCTAAATATTTCGCAAACGGATCCCTAAATCGAAAAATGGTCTTCTCACACCTGCTATATTTTTGAAAGACCTATCCAATGGTACCCCGCACGGAGGGGTACGCGAGAAAAAAATATTCATCCCCACTTTACGTGTTTGGGAGCAAAATATTTTTCAAAATTTTATTTTACCACTTTCTCGGCGTTCAATACCAAATTTCAGCTTTCTAGTATCAAGAACCTCGGAGCTATGCCGCGGACAGACAGAGAGACGGACATGACGAAACTGTAAGGGTTCCTTTTCGGACTACGGAACCCAAAAAATGCATTGATGTTCGTTAGTCTCGCTAAAACTCGAGAACGGCTGGGCCGATTAAGCTGATTTTGGTTTTGAAATGTTTGTCGTAGTCCAGGGAAGGTTTACGAAAGGTGATACGAAGTTCACCGGGTCATCTAATAGAAAATAAAGATAGTTCCCGAGTTTACTACGTCAATAGAGTAACTATTTTTAAAATAAGAATTTGTAAATAGACAAAATAAAGTTTACTATTTATTTTCACATTTGTTTTTTTTTTCTTCTCTAGTGTAAATGATTTCAAGGAGTTTTAATAACTTGTTCTGATGATTCTTCTGCCTTCGATGTCATTAGCCAGTCTTGGTGCGGTTATAAAGTTTCCTGAGTTTTGCCGCCGACATGATGCGGCTTCCGTTAACTGAAAAATAAAAAAAAACTATTATTAGGAAAAAAAAAAGATAAGTATAGAGATTAAGGGTCCTTAGTGCCTATTTAGTTAATTACGATCTTTATGTAATTTACAATAATAAAAACATAAGAAAAATATCAAACAAAAATCTTTTAGGAATAAAACTGTCTTTTATAACAAACAAAATAACGAGAAGTCGAACAAAATGAAACTTATTATCTAAGTTGAGTTGACTATTAAAATGAGATATTATTATCAAGTAAATAAAACTATATCCACTCAGTAGATACATTAGATATTACAGATTATAAGACGTTTTTATGCTCGAGTGCAATCTCGTAAAACTCGCGAGACCTCGCCCTTTTTTCGTCCGAGATTAATCTCGCTAAAAAAGGCCGAGATTTGCGAGAACGAGATTGCGTTCCCTAGACTTATCTCACAGCTGCTCTTTGGTAGGGAGAGGGAGGATGGCGAAAATTTTGAAAAATATTCTAAGTCCAGTTGGGACCTATCTCACAGCTGCTCTTTGGTAGGGAGAGGGAGGATGGCGAAAATTTTGAAAAATATTCTAAGTCCAGTTGGGACCTATCTCACTGATGCTCTTTGGTAGGGAGAGGGAGGATGCCGAAAACTTTGAAAAATATTCTAAGTCCAGTTGGGACCTATCTCACAGCTGCTCTTTGGTAGCGAGAGGGAGGATGGCGTAAATTTTGAAAAATATTCTAAGTCCAGTTGGGACCTATCTCACAGCTGCTCTTTGGTAGGGAGAGGGAGGATGGCGAAAATTTTGAAAAATATTCTTAGTCCAGTTGGGACCTATCTCACAGCACAGCTGCTCTTTGGTAGGGAGAGGGAGGATGGCGAAAATTTTGAAAAATATTCTAAGTCCAGTTGGGACCTATCTCACAGCTGCTCTTTGGTAGGGAGAGGGAGGATGGCGAAAATTTTGAAAAATATTCTAAGTCCAGTTGGGACCTATCTCGCAGCACAGCTGCTCTTTAGTAGGGGAGAGGGAGGATGGCGAAAATTTTTAAAAATATTCTAAGTCCAGTTGGGACCTATCTCACAGCTGCTCTTTGGTAGGGAGAGGGAGGATGGCGAAAATTTTGAAAAATATTCTAAGTCCAGTTGGGACCTATCTCACAGCTGCTCTTTGGTAGGGAGAGGGAGGATGGCGAAAATTTTTAAAAATATTCTTAGTCCAGTTGGGACCTATCTCACAGCACAGCTGCTCTTTGGTAGGGAGAGGGAGGATGGCGAAAATTTTGAAAACTTTATCATCCTAACCGGGGTGCGTCCGTACGGCGTGCGTGCGGCGGCGTCAACGAGGACAAATCGGTCGGATGGCAGCCCTAGGTTAGACCTAACAATCTTAGACAGAGTCGCAGGAAAGAGCTTCACTGTGGTACTAGCTTTCCGCCCGCGTGGACATTTTTTTTACACCTTGGGTTACATTATTCAAGTTTTAGTAGGGATCCCTAATTATTTCTGGAAATAAATTTGCACTATGACACTTCGTAAAGATGTGGCTTTTAAAATCGGTCCAGTAGTTTTTGGGTTAAAACCCTACAAACAAATCTTTCATTATCTTTCCTCTTTATAATATTAGTATAGAAGTATAGATTAGTATAGATAAAAAACACTTACCCATGTTAGAGTATAAAATATACAAAAATGCAGTCCAAACCAATAATATTAAAATGCGCCTCATATTGATAACACGTGTGGCCTGCACGAACTATGTTTATCAGTGCAGTTGACATTAATTAATGCGATATTATTGCGTTGTGCAGATGTAAGCGGAAAATAAGCGACTTGTGAAATATTATACTTATACTAGACTATGATGAGCTCGCGTCTCCACTCTTTTTTAAGGTTCCGTAACTAATAAGAAAAATACCGGCCAAGTGGGTGTCGAGCCACGTGCAGTAGGGTTCCGTAGTAGGTCTTAGTTAGTCGACTAAAGCAAACTTAGCCGTGATAAGTTTTCCCTTTAAGTTCATTACATGTGCTACGTCTGTGATTTTTTCACATTTTTAGGGACAGCAATACAAAAGCTAGAGGGGGGGATGCTCGTATCGAACAAAAATTTGCACAATGGCTCACTTAACTGAAAAATGCTCTTCACACACCTATAATATTTTTGAAAGACCTATCTAAAAAGTGGAAGCCGGCCTCGACAAAGATGGGAAAAGGCTAGGCAGATGATGATGGGTGGTTCATGAGGGAGATACAGCCCACTGATGGACAGACGGACGGATGGAGAAACAGCGAAGGCTTACTAATACCGTCTCTTTGGTACCGAACTGTTTGACAACGGAACCCTAAAAAATAAAAGTGTCTGTTTACACTCTTGGGGCCAAGTTCACCAACAAGATAACGGTCCGATTAACTTAAAACAGCTGTTTACCATAAATTCAAACTACTAACTTTCGATGGGTATATAACGTATTATTTGAGATTTTTATTCCTGAAACGGTCGATTATCAAACCAGGGTTGAACTAGAAGCGGGTACCACGAAAATTCCCGCTTCCTGTGGGCCTAGCACGAATCACTTTCGAAAAAGTATTCGTATCGACAGCGATTTTTAAATGGAATATACGCAATTTACGAACTATTTATTTAAATTTATGACTGTAATCAGATCTTTGGATGCTGCAAATTGTTATTTACTTACTTTTATCTTAAATTTTGTTCTGGTATAGTTACTTTGTATTTATGATTCAGAAATCGCTTTCGATACGAATACTTTTTCGATAGTGATTCGTGCTAGGCCCACTGGTTAAAAAACCTTTTCGTTTAACGGGCCGATTCCGTAACCGTCTGTCGATGAACTTGGCCTTTATTTTTTTAATTTTTGTTTTTTCTACATGACCTCTTGCAGTGTGATTCTAACAGCATCCGACCTGCTTATCTTGACCCTTAGTAGTGAAGACGTAGGTTTTATTAGACTATAGCTTTTTCCCGCGGTTTCTCCCACTTTGTGAGGCAAGTACTTCACTTATTTTTTTTTTTTGTGTATGGCATCTCGCTGGTCAACCTAGAAGGTTGTCGACTGCTTTACCGGGCTTGCCTGTGAAGTGCCTTAAATGAATTTAGGGCCTCCAGCCAGGGCTTAACTTACAAAACTAAGCGACTATACGCTAAGGGCACCCCCTAGAGGGGTACGGGCCTCGGCTTATTATAGGGCGTCGCTGCGGGAGGACAGCGAGTGACAGGCTGGATCAGAATATATATGATTAATATAATCGGGAATTTTAAAGCTATTAGCTCAGCTCAGCTCGCGGGCTGGCTCGTCGAGCTAGGGTCGGGAGGGCGCTCACGTCATCTGTTGACGTGAGCGCGGTGAGTGACAACACCCAAATTGGTCATCTTGAGAAATAGTTCTAATTTTGTATAACGGGTAAATAGTAGTATTATCCTTGTACCTACACACCTGACTAGCTCTTCACCGCAGGTTTGCTTGTGTCCAACGGGAATTATTTGGAACACGTAGAGTTACGCCGCACGGGCGCGTCGATCAAGGTTAAGCTGCCCTTGCCACGGTCATTATATGGATGGGTCCACACCGAGAGCGCACTTATTACCTGGGAAAGCACGTCGCACGCACTTTATTAAGAATAGTCAGGGCTAAACGATATTTTTAATTTCTAGGGATCCGTAGAGTGGCCAACGGCTCTCTGCTATCTGTCCGTCCGTTCGTATGTCTGTCTGTCAGCGGGCTGTATCTCATAAACGGTAATAACTAACTCTCTCTATCTGTCCGTCCGTCTGTATGTCATATGCTGAAAATCAGCACTTTTTGAATACATTTTACAAAGTTACAGACAGACTTCGCGTGAACCTATTTAGGTTCACATGAAGTCTGTCTTTAAATTAATATAATATAATATTTATAAGGCATAGCAGGTTTTCCCATTTACGTACTATAATATAGAACTAATTAACAATTGAATGTCCTTTTATAATTGTCAGTAATTCAGTGAGGACGCGTGTCGACGACATCTCTTACAATATGAAGTCTTTAAACTTGGCGTTCTTACTCTTAGTCGTTTTAAATACTGCCAACATGGAAGGTGAGTGTTTTTTAACAGACTTCAAAAAGATAGGTTCTGTATTCGACCCGTATGTATGTATGTTTGTATGTCCGCGATAACCTCAAAAACTACTAATCCGATTTGGATGGGGTTTTCGTTAGATAAATGCAAATTTTTCAAGGAAGGTTTTTGTATATAGTATATTAAGATCTGATGAAGATCTTCGGAGATGGATAATGGAACTCTTTAATTACTAACAAGAAACGACCCGCGATTGCTGCGATCGTATGCCTATGTATTGCTTTTTCCGTGCCTCGGAAAGCACGTTAAGCTGTTGGTCCCGGTTGTCACTTGTAGATCTTTGACACACGCTTTGCGGAAGTTGCAAAACCTTAGGTTTGCACACAGTCTTTTTTAAACGCGCCTTAGACGCGATTCGCGCACGGGACAGCTAAAATTGTTCCGGACCTGGGAGTTTGTGTATGTGTAAAAAAACGCAATAAAATTTTCGGTCTCAGTAGACAAAGGTTGCATTGCTATCCAACGTGGCAATGCAGCCAGCCTCTTGTCTCCCAGTTGACCGCGATGAGGAGGAATTTTTTGACGCTCTGTATTAGTTAGTAGTGTAGTATATATGTATATATATTTAGCTATAGTAAGTTTTTCTGTTAATATGTAAAATACTTAATAATTTAAATAATTAATTAAAGTAATAAAGGTGAAATTTTTGTTTTGTTTCAGGCCAAGCATATGGCGTTGGTGCCTCCCACATACAGTGCAAGTACTATAGGTCCGTTTTGAATGATGGAATGTTGGGGGGTCTATCATCCACCGATAATCTAAGTGAGGATGAGGAATTAGAGTTAAACTTCATGACAAGATTGTTTTGTCGTTATCATTAAATGAGATACGTACACGGTTTTTGGGTTTCATTTTTCCCTGTAAAACACCGGTAATTAGCTGCATCCTGTTTAGACTGGAAGCCGACCCCAACATAGTTGGGAAAAGGCTAGGCAGATGATAATGATGTAATAGGAAAAACGGAACCTTTAAAGGATCATTAGTAAGTCTGCATCGGCATTTAATTTCATAAAATTATTTACTTGCAAATTAACTTATATTAAATTTATCGTAACTTATTATAACGAAGTCTAATTAAAGCAGCTTCAATAAATACCACATAATTTGTTGTCCGTTTGTCTATCTGTTTGTCTGCATGACTGTCCGTCTGTCAAGAAAAGGTAAACAAAACCTAGTTTCCTTTTAAGTTCGTTACTATATGCTATTTTTCACATATCTAGGAATTTAGAGGGGAGTCAATCAGAAGTTACAGGTTTTTTTTCTACATGACCTCTTGCAGGGTGCTTCTAACAGCATTCGACCTGCTTAACCGGACAATATGGTGAAGTCCTAATATAATAAATTAAATTAAGGCCTCCAGCCAAGGCTTACAACTAAATTTAAAACTAAGTGACAGCGAGCTAAGGGCTCCCCCTAGTGGGGAACGAACCTCGGCTTAGGGCGTCACTGGAGGACAACAGGACTAGCTGGATCATAACAATATTATTATTAGGGGACTTTTTATGCTACTGGCTCAGCGCGCGGGCTGGCTCGTCGAGCAAGGGTCGGGAAGGGCATGGAGGGAGACGTCGCGATGGGCCTCGACGAGGACGAGGAGTTCCAGGAGCGGGGTCGGGGGGGACGCTGAAATCTATCAAAAATTATCACTTTAAAGCTTGATATTCCGCAATCGGCTCCCTAAATCAATAAATGGTCTCGACACATTTGCAACATTTTTGAAATTTCTATCCAACAGTAGGTACACGTCGTAATAAATGAGAAAAATTCTAGAAAATCCTGTAAAAAAATATAATATATATTTTACCACTTTGTCGACATGATCAATATACACAATAATACTACATATTGTACATCCATACCAATTCACAGCTTTCTAATACTAATTATAATTACTAAGAACCTCTGAGCTACGCCGCGGATAGACGGACAGTCAGAAGTCAGATAGTCTGACATAATTATTACACAAGGGTATCGTGTTATTCTTAACTGGGCTGTGGAGGTCAAACAGGCAGTCGCTCCATGTAAAACACTGGTACTCAGCTGCATCCAGTTAGACTGGAAGCCGACCCCAACATAGTTGGGAAAAGGCTAGGCAGATGATGATGGGTCGTTTATGAGGGAGATACAGCCCACTGATGGACAGACGGACGGATGGAGAAACAGCGAAGAGTTACTAATACTGTCTCTTTGACTTCTTCTTCCTAGTCGTTTCCCCATTACTGAGGGTCGGGACCACCATGCATATGGCTCTCCTGTACCTACCTACACTTCGTACCACCTTCCTCCAGGCATTCCTATTCTGTGCCATTCGTAGGCAAGCCTGGGCACTGGATCCTGTAGATGCCTTTACTGTGTCTATCCACCGGGACGGCGCTCTTCCTCTACCTCTCTTCCCCTCCACGTGGCCAACCATAAGTTTTTCCAGGCTGTCCTCCTGCCTAGCCACATGGCTCTTTGACTACGGAACCTTAAAAATTTAAAGTGTCTGTTTATCCTTATAGCAGTGAAGACTAACTAGGTGTTCCCGCGGTGTCGCCCACATCCTTAAGAACGTTGATCGGACTGTTATCTTGTCGGTGAACTTGGGCCTTAGACATTTACCGTCTTACTTATAGAGTCCGATAAATTTTTAATCTGCTGTTTAGCAACAGATTAGCAAAAATCTTGAACTATATTTATATCAATCAAAGGGATTTTTCATTAGTTATTACTATGAACACTTTCGTCTGACTGTACTATTTTTGGCTTGAACAATAGATTTTTGTATTTATTTATGAGTGGTCCCAGTCGCCGGAAGAAAAACATTTAAATTAAATGGATCCGGCATCTCGGACCGCGGATCAGTTAATTGCGGTCCCAGTCGCCGGAACCCTCGGATTACGACGTTCAGTAAGGATTATGTGAAAAATTAAACTTCAGATCACAGGTTTTTTATAAGTAAGACGGTTAAGGTGCATTTCCATACATCGCGGCCGATCGCAGAATGCAATCTCTGCCGTAGTATCAAATCGCGCTTGATGGGTTTTTTTCCAGATTGCCTAAAGGTGGCAGATGTTATAACGAACAACTCCATTAATAATAGCGAAAACCCAAATCCAAATCGGATCAGTAGTTTTTGAGGAAATCGCTGACATACATATATACGGGTCAAATCCGAACCTTCTTTTTTGAAGTCGGTTAAAAAGTCAAATGTCATTTACCTACGCGAACTAGGCTGAAAATTTGCATTTTTTAATACGTTTTACAAAGTTACAGACAGACTACTTGCGAACCTATTTATTAAGCTTAGCAGGTTTTCCCATTTACGTTCTATGTTAAAGGACTAATTAACAATTCAATGTAGTAATTTATGACAATGTAATATCCTTTAAAGACAGTGACTAGTGCGGACGTGTGTCGACGACATCTCTTACAATATGAAGTCTTTAAACTTGGCGTTCTTACTCTTAGTCGTTTTATATTATACTGCCAACGTGGAAGGTGAGTGTTTTTTCAAAAAAGTAGGTCCTGTGGTCGACCCGTGTGTGTATGTAGGTATGTTTGTATGTGCGCGATTTCCTCAAAAGCTATTGATCCGATTTAGATGAGGTCTTTGTTAGATAAATGCATATTTTTCAAGGAAGTTTCTAGTATATTGTAGTATACGTATTTAAAAGATGAATAAGAAAATAATATTTAACTAAACGTTGCACCGTTATCTATACTTATAATAAATCTGTAGAGAGGTCAATTCTGTACATGAAATATATTTCCAAAATAACTATCAGGGGGTGATTAGGGATCGATACTGATGCCAAAAATGCAATCACTAAAATTTTTGTCTGTCTGTCTGTCTGTCCGTCTGTCTGTCTGTCTGTCTGTCTGTATAAACTCTATAGAAACAAAAACTACTCGACGGATTTTAACGAAACTTAGTAAAATTATTTGTCATACTCCTGAGATGGTTATAGTATACTTTTCATCACGCTACAATCAGTAGGAGCAGAGCAGTGAAGGGAAATGTTGTCATTTTGTTTAAACGCGCTAATCTCAGGAACCGCTGGTTCGATTTAAATAATTCTTTCGGTGTTAGATAGTCCATTTATCGAGGAAGGCTATAGGCTATATATCATCACGCTAAGACCAATAGGAGCGGAGCACCACTATTCCACGCGGACGAAGTCGCTGGCAGAAGCTAGTGCAAAATAAATGGTATTATCTTTCGTGAGGTTCTTGCAATTTCCACACAGTAGCAAGACAAAGTATTTCTTTCAAAAATACTTATAAGACTGAAAAGTTCCTTGGGCTGCGGGATGTTCGAAAGAGTTACCGCGCCCCTGGAGCACAAAGGGCTGAGGAAGGAACATGGATGGGTTTTAGTCAGTAAGAGTCTGACCGCCCACAGCGGGAGGAGTCATTTGAATAGATTTTTTGAAAAAAAAACAACTGAGAATTTTGATATTTTGAATTTTAATCATATATTAATAATAATGCGCGTATATAATTTTGCGCGTTGACACTTTTCTTGGTGACTGTCGGTTTGCGGAAGTTGGGAAACCTTAAGGCCTTTACACACCGCATTTTTTAAACGAGCTCTCGTCGTGCGTTTTAGGATCGGTTGTTGACAGCGCGTTCTACATTTCATATAACCGTTTGTTCGTATCAATACAAACGCATAATCCTCGTCTGTGTTTATGCGGACGATCTCGCACCACCGCACAGAAGCTTGCTTTTTTTTGTATGGCATCTCGCAGGTCAACCTTGGAGGTGTCGACTGCTTAACCGGGCTTGCCTGTGAAGTGCCTTAAATGAATTTAGGGCCTCCAGCCAGGGCTTAACTTACAAAACTAAGCGACTACACGCTAAGGGCACCCCCTAGTGGGGTATGGGCCTCGGCTTAGGGCGTCGCTGGGGGAGGACAGCAAGGGACAGGCTGGATCAGAATATATTATGTTAATTATAGTCGAGAATATTAAAGCTATTGGCTCAGCTCGCGGGCTGACTCGTCGAGCTAGGGTTCTCTTCTCTCTCTCGTCTCTTCGTAGACAGCATGTTTCGCGTAGTGGCTGAGCAAATACATTGCACCACTGCGTGTCGCGGGTTCGATTCCTGCACGGGGCAACTAAAATTGTTCCGGGTCTGGGTGTTTGTGCATGTGTAATGTATGTTTGTAAACACACCCACGATACAGGAGAAATTCATAGTGTGAGGCAACGATTTTTAAAAAATGACATTTAAAAAAAAACATCACGCGCCGTAAGAAGCAAGCTTTATAAATTCCGAATTTTAAAAAAAACCGTTACATTTGGTACACACAGTAGACTAAAGGGATAATTTTATGTTTTTTTTTTGTTTCAGGCGAAACTATTAGCGTTCGTGCCTCCCTCTTACAATGCAATTACTATAGGTCCGTTTTGAAGGATAGAATGTTGGGCGCACCCACCGATGATCTAAGTGAGGATGACGAATTAGAGTTAAAGTTTATGATCAAAAGGTTTTGTCGTCTTAAATAAACGATATACGTACGGATTTTGGGTTTTATTTTATCCTGTATTGCTTTGAAATATCCCATTCAAAACGTGGTTAAACAGATTAGCCAGTCGACTGGTTGACATGAGAACACTCTGGGAGACTTCCAATCTATCCTGGGAGTGTCGGACTATCCTTTTGAGTGGTTCGTAGCTAAATAACAGCCGTGCGGACCAACAAGGTTAAGCTGCGCTAGCTGCCTTCAGTCCATAGATGGGTGACTGTTGTCTTAACATAGCGAGACCCCTCCGTGTCTCGGAGAGCACGTAAAACTGTCTGTTGTACGCCTGATCTCTTCCCAGTCGTGTTGTTTTGCCGACCCATCGGACTATGAGAGTGAGAGAACAGAGATTGCACCTGTGTCTGCGCAAGCGTGCGTGCACTATAATATCTTCTGCGTACCTGGCTAGTCTTCATTGAGATTATCCGCCGTGAACGAAATCAGTCTGGAGAGATTATTATTATTATACGTTCACAGTGAAACGCCTGAACCTATTAATATGGTATGAAGATATATTTTGGTATGGGTGAGTGAAATAGTTCCTAAATGAAGCAGGTAATATAATAAAGCTTCAGTTTTGTTTGTTTGTACGCTCTAAATTCTGACACTATGCAAATATGATAGTATTTTAGAGACAAATCTATAATGTCTCACTATAGATTATAAACACCAACAATCCGGAACACATAGCCTGACGGGGCTGCGGGACGTTCGAAAGAGACACCGCGCCCCCGGAATACAAAGGGCTGAGGAAGGAACTTGGATGGGTTTTAGTCAGTAAGAGTCTGACACTCCCTTCCGCCCGATCCACGGCGAGAGGGTTCATTTAATGAATTCCCATCCGAAAAAAAACCGGACCACACACCGCCAGGCTGCTTTTATCAAAGTTTATGGCGCAGCGCAGTCGCCGCGACCGTGCGCACACGTCGGGCATACGTTCATGGAACGCTGGGCAAACGCTAAGTGTGAAGGCTCTCTTACACTGCAAATTGTACTAGGTGCTAAATTCGCCCATTATAAATAATAATTCGCCCATACCTATATGAAGTTGTTTTAAATAGAAACAGAGTTAAAATGCTTATCTCCTCATCAGCTGAATAAAACAGATTAGGCATACTTCTGTCTGTACATATTTTAGAAAAAATACGATTTTGATATGTCATCATCATCTGCCTAGCCTTTTCCCAACTATGTTAGGGTCGGCTTCCAGTCTAAACCGGATGCAGCTGAGTACCAGTGTTTTACATGGAGCGACTGCCTATCTGACCTCCACAACGCAGTTACCGGGTAACACGATACCCCTTGGTAAGACTGGTTGTCAGACTTTCTGGCTTCTGACTACCCGTAACGATTGTCAAAGATCTACAAATGATAACCGGGACCAACAGCTTAACGTGCTTTCCGAGGCACGGGGGAGTCTCGCTATGACATAGATGGTCACCCATCCACGGACCGACCACGCCAAGCGCAGCTTAACCTTTGATCGACCCGTGCGGCTGTTACTAAGCCACGAGCTCCGTAACCTGTATTAAATTAACACATAATCTATAAGTACTTTTCATCCTGGTCATCATTATAGGTTGCCATGTTCTGATGATGTTGGGCGGCCACTCGGTCGAAATCGAAATCTTTCGCCGCGTCTTCAAGCTTGTGGTAGCAGAAGCCCGTCCATAGCTGTACAGCATCCATCCACGTCCCCCTCTATCTGTCGTTTATCCTGCTCGGAGTATTTCCCTCAGCGTCTGGGAGAAACCGCGGGAAACCCTCTAGGAGAGCCATTAGCAGTAACATATAGACTTCATGCGTAGGTATTTATTAGATAAGCTATTCAAAATTGACTAGATTTCCGCCAGCGACTTCGCCCGCGTGGGCTATACGAATTCAAATAAAAAATAATGATAGAGTTTCATACAAACTTTGCCGTTCTTTTTCACCCCTTTAGGGATAGAATTTCGGAATATCCTTTCTTATTGGATACCTACGTCATACAAAGAACACACCCTCCAAGTTTCAGGTCTCTACGATCAGCGGCTTAGGCTGTGCGTTGATCCGTCAGTCATTCAGGACAAAGTATTTTTTTACATGTATAGATAGAAGATAGATAGATTACAATTTATATACGACTAGCGACCCGTCCCGCGCGCGGCTTCGCACGTATAGCCTGTGTTACTCAGGCTTAATGTAGCTTTCCAATGGTGAAAGAATTTTTGAAATCGGCACAGTAGTTTTTGAGTTTATTCATTACAAACATACACACAAAAAAAAGTAGCCTGTAACCGTCTCCAGGGTCCCACATATCTCCTAACTAAATGTCATCCAAACTGGTTCAGCCGTTTCACTGTGAAGGCGTAACAAACAAACAAACAAAGGCATTTTCACATCTATAATACTGGTTAGGATTATGGAATTAATTTATATTTAATTGAGGTATATATATATACCTACTTCTTGTATAACGCACAGTTATTCAGAGAGGACGTGTTACCTACGGCAAAATGAAGTCTGTAAACTTGGCTGTTTTATTGTTAGTAGTTTTCTATACATTAAACATGG
Source organism: Pyrrhia umbra (assembly GCA_963891755.1). Taxonomy (NCBI): domain Eukaryota; kingdom Metazoa; phylum Arthropoda; class Insecta; order Lepidoptera; family Noctuidae; genus Pyrrhia; species Pyrrhia umbra. Next base: position 2,974,167 of record OY982944.1, read on the forward strand.
AAGGTGAGTTTTGTTTTTAATTATCTAAGTCAAAGGAAAATATAATTTTTATTTGTTCTATATTATATCTCTTGGCGTGTTTTTTTTGTATGGCATCTCGCAGGTCAACCTAGAAGGTTGTCGACTGCTTAACCGGGCTTGCCTGTGAAGTGCCTTAAATGAATGGGCTTAACTTACAAAACTAAGCGACTACACGCTAAGGGCACCCCCTAGTGGGGTCGGCTTAGCTCAGGGCGTCGCTGGGGGAGGACAGCAAGGGACAGGCTGGATCAGAATATATCTACATGATTATTATAATCGGGAATTTTAAAGCTCAGCTCGCGGGCTGGCTCGTCGAGCTAGGGTCGGGAGGGCATGGAAAGGAAAGGTCGTCGCGACGGACATCGGCGGCGAGGTCGATATGAAGGCGGTCTGTGTTTGTATAGAGTGCTAGTGGACCTACTGTGCCTTGGCGTGTGCCGACACAGATGCGCGCCGCTGGCTCGGGTCCATTCAGATGGGGGGCAAGGATTTAACCACTAGCTCCTCAAGCTCATGCTACTAGAGCATCAAACAGTAATTTACGTTTTTTCTACAGCCGAAGCTGCATTGGTGCCATTATCCCGGTTGCGGTGCAACTATGAGAAGTCCAAGCTTATCCAAGACCGATTGAGGGATGCGTCAAGGAACAATGAGAAGAACCAAATTGAATTAGAGTTACACTTGATAAAAACGCTTTGTCACTAATAAATGTGAAGTTTTAACGGTTTTTGTTTGTTTTAAACGACTTCAAAAAAAGGAGGAGGTTCACAATTCGACTATATGTTTTTTTTTTTTTTTTATTTAGGCTTCCGTACCCAAATGTTAAAAACGGGACATGTCCTTGAAAGTTCACTGTCCGTCCGTCCGTCTGTCTGTCACCAGGCTGTATTTTATGACTGTGATAGCTAGACATGTGAAATTTTCACAGATGATTCACCAAATGCCTAGAGCCAGAGGAGCCAAAGGGTAATTAAGTCCATAATATTATAACACTTATGAAAAAATACAAAAATATTGCAATTTAATAAATTTTGTTAAGAGGTTAATTTGGTTCATAATAATCATTATCTGCCTAGCCTTTCCCAACTATGTATGGATCGGCTTCCAGTCTAAACCGGATGCGCCTAAGTACCAATGTTTTACATGGAGCGACTGCCTATCTAACCTCAACAACCCAGTTACTGGGTAACACGATACCCCATGGTAAGACTGGTTGTCAGACTTTCTGGCTTCTGACTACCCGTAACGACTGTCAAAGATCTACAAATGACAGCCGGGACCAACAGCTTAACGTGCTTTCCTAGGCACGAAGGAGTGTCGCTATGACATAGATGGTCACCCATCCCTTTGATCGATCGACCCGTGCAGCTGTTACGTAGCCACGAGCTCTTCTATGATAGATTTTGATTCATAATAACACATAATATTTTTTTTAACAAAATTAGACTACTCTGTAAAAAGTTATTCGTGGTCATATTATAAGAAAATATACGCGTCGACTTGAGAATCTCCTCCGTATTTTTTTTTGTCACTACGATTTTTCAATGGATTATAAGTAGGTACTCGCTTTTAACGTACTATTTATTTACATAAACTTTAATAATATCTTTGGATGCTACAAATTGTTATTTACTCATTCTAAACATACATTTGGCTCTAGATTCGAAAATCGCTTTCGATACGAATACGTTTTCGAAAGAGGTTCGTACTAGGCCCACTGTTATGGCGTCACGCTTAGTAACATGGCGGCTAGCTTTTGACGCGCGTAAGTTAACATTCAAACTTTTTAATGTATTTTTATGGCACATACCTATCAGTTTTATAAAATTGAAACAAAAATTCTCGATAAATAAATTAGGCAATCAAACTGTAAAATATCCGATCGTCTCATCTATACTAATATTATAAAGAGGAAAGATTTGTTTGTTTGTTCGTAGGGTTTTAACTCAAAAACTACTGGACCGTATTTAAAATCTCTTTCACCGTTAGAAAGCTACATCTTTACGAAGTGTCATAGGCTATATTTATTTCCAGAAATAATTAGGGATCCCTACTAAAACTTGAATAATGTAACCCAAGGTGTAAAAAAAATGTCCACGTGGGCGAAGCCGCTGGCGGAAAGCTAGTTTACTTATATTATGGAACATACCATGACTAATATAAGCGTTATATTAATTATCATGATTTTAATTAAAATACAAAACATTGCTGCATTGCCACTTACATAATAATTGGTTATAAATAGCACTTTACAAACGCATGGATTGCATATAAACAGGAAAACCTGTATTTCTTTATAGTTGCTTATTGCTTCTAATGACAGGGAAAATTGATTACTATAACACTAGCTGTGTCCACCCGGCTGTACCTGCATCCGCCCCCGCCCCCCTCGGTCTTCGTTACACCGCCCTAGTGTTTTTTTAAATATTTTTTTCGTTCTCCTTAGGATCATGGAATGATTTAAAATGTCAGACTGACAGACTTATAACTCTTTGACAATTCAAAAGTGCCTGTAAATGGTCTAGTTGAAATAAATGATTTGAATTTTGAAATAGCTTATAATGTTATGCATTAGCTAAAATATCGCGGGCGAAGCCGCTGGCGGGAAGCTAGTCAACTATAAATAGCTTATGCAATAAGTATTAACTACATGCTGGGTTCTACGGTTTTTAACAGACTTCAAAAAAACGGAGGCTCTGTATTTGACCCGTATGTTTGTATGTCCGCAATTTTCTCAAAAAGTACTCAACCGATTTGGATAAAGTGTTTATTATTTAAAAGCATATTTTTTAAAGGAAGCTTTTAGTATAAAAGTATATCAGGATCAGATGAAGATCTTCGGAGATAGGCAATGGAACTCTTAATTACTTATAGCAAAGGACTCGCGATTGCTGAGATCATATGCCGTGTATTGTTTTCACGATTCCATAACATAACATCTCGCCTCTAAGCTCTAAAGGAGAAATCAGAGATATAAAGTACACCCTTATTAAAGTTAATGAGCACTAGACATTTGGATATTGAAATAATTTAAATAAATTACACACCGATCCATTGAAAATCGAGAAATTAAAATCGGTTAAAAAAACGGCCATAAATAGAACCTTCAAAAACACAAAACATTATTTGTAATTGGAGATATATCCAGGGCCTCGGTAACTCCTTCGAACAATCCGTATGTGTATTTTAATAAAATATGCAAAGAAAACGATTTCAGAACGAAAAGCCAACAGTTGGCAACATTATGTTAGTCAATCAACGTCAAGTGACAGATAATTTGCCAATCAAAACGTCAATTCATCATAAAAATTTAGGGAATAGCGTGTTTTCCTAAATTTCGTTGAATTCATTTATATTACATCTCCGTTCCCACTGCTAATAGTAAGTACTTTACTTGTTATTTATTACTTTTAACCTTTAATGTGCGCACAAAAGCGTTTTAAGTATTTTCGTAGGTTTGTCTTGTCTTTTTGCCTATGCCTAGTATTTAGTTGAGGTTATTAAAAAAAAATACGCCAGCGAGCGACGCCTGTTAAAAAAAAATGATGTTTATTTTCTTTTACTTTCACAAAAAGTGATAAAATCAAACTTTCTAAATGCATTCTATTTGCTTTGTGACGAAAACACGTATACTTTGATAAATGCAAACGTTTTTTTACGCCTAATAAATTTACTGCCCAAATTACGTATATAAATTTACTGTCGGTGGATCATCTTAGGCTGCGTTACCACATTGGATGGCTTTTTTGGATTCTTTGGCTGTTATTTAAGTCTCCTAAATGCTAGACATTAAATTTTCACACTTAGACCCCATGGCCGTGGTGTTTAAATAAACTTGATATTTAAATTGATAAGGAAAAGTACTGCTTTTGTTTTATATTTCAAATTGCATGCATGGATGAGGATTAAGAATAGTTATGTATTTTTTTTAGAAATGCATGAATTTCTGACATAACATGACTACATGAGAGATAATCTAAAAAAGGTACCTATTTAAAGTAGTCTTTATTTAAAAGAAATGTTTGTTGATTCACATAACATCGGTGATATTTCAATACTGCGTAACTAGCCTTCCCCATAAGGCCTAACTTGCAATGAAACAACAGTGTTATTATTGCAAATAAGTCTTGGTGGCCTAGTGGTTAAGGCACCTGCTTCTCGTGTTCAAGTGTGCGGTTTTCGGAACTTGATGAGTACCAATGTAATTTTTCTAAAGTCATATGTACTTTCTAAGTATATCTTAGACATCACTAACTAACCATGAAGAAAAACATTGTGAGGAAACCTGGACATAAAAATTCTGAAATCTCCAATACATCTTGGGCAGTGTGGTGATCCCTGCTCATGCCTTCTCTGTGTGAGAATGGGCCTGTACCCAGGAGTGGGACAATATATAGGCTGATGATGATGAGGTCTTATGGAAAAAGCTAGTTATGCGGTCTTGGAGTATCACCAATGATAAGTAATGTAATCAAATTTGATTTTCACAAAGCACTCATTCAGAGCGACGGATGAGAAGCATTAATCCTTCGTTTAAAGCTGGGTGCTATATCAAAATGATTTTCACTTTCATCTATATTATTTTTAAATCAAATCCTGTGGAAATTAAACATGTAAACTATTGTTACGAGCTGGGCTTCGGGATGAATAAATTTACACAAATCACACATCACTTTATTAAAATCTCAAATACAATACACTATATCACTAAGGCCCCAGTTCACCAACAAGATTACGGTCCGAATAACTTAAAACAGCTGTTTAGCATAAATTCAAATTTCTACCATACAATGGACAACCTATCATTTGGGCTATAATGGTTAATTACACAAGAACTTGACAACACGAAAATTCCTGCTTTGTGGTTAAAAGCGTTCTCATTTAACGGGCCAATTATAAAATCATCTCTAGGTGAACTTGGCCCTAAGTAATCACTCACTAATATAAAATTCACTGATCACTCTTCGCTTATTATATTCGAAGTTCACCATGTTGTGTTCAGAAATGAACTCACTCGCAGCATTGCCCACTTTCAATTTATCTCCATACCAAATTTAGTCAAAATAGGTTGAGTTGTATTCCTGTGAGTGTAACAGACAGACATACTTTTGCATTATTTATAAAGTTATTAAGGATGATATCTTATCAAATTGATGTTTCTAATCAAAAAGTGTTGAAATTGAAATACATACTTTTTTTTTTTTTTTTTTTTTTTTTTTTTTTAATTATTGGCAAGTCGCTATTTGCGCAATGCCACAAACAAAAAACCAGGAAACTTTTGGTAGGAAAAAATATTAATTTAGGATTCGGAATTTGGATGAATATTGGAAAGGATTGTCACTTATAAATAAAACTATACATAACATATAAATTTTAAATACGTATACTATTGAGAGTGATAAATGAAGATATATACTCATATATTTTGAAATCGTTAGATGCCAGTAAGACAGGGATAGAAGTAGGTAAAGGAATATTATAGGAAAGTAGACTTGATAGAAAAGACTCATTATTAAGTAAAGGGCAGGAAAAAAACATATGGTTCAGGTCACCCACATCACCACATTCGCAAAGGTCACTAGAAACGATCTGTAATCGTGCAAGGTGGACTCGAGAACAATTATGTCCTAACCTCATACGAATAAGGCAACTGGTGGCAGCCTTACCGAACTTAAATTTAGAATACCATGGTTTTTTAGGGATATGTGTTTGAATGCGAGAATAATAATTTCCTTTGGTAGTGCTGCTAACCGCCCATGACTTGCTCCAGGATTCCCAGAGGAAATTCATAGGCAGACACGCCAAGTCATGACTAAAGTTAATGTAGGGAAACAAATCACCACAGTCTACAGCATCATTAGCCAGAAAATCAGCTTTAACGTTACCCGTAATGTTACTATGGCCAGGGATCCAAGCAAAAGAAATTTTAAGTCCTAATTTAATGCATTTATGAAGAAGGCTTCTAATAAATAAAACTATAGGGAAGATTGGTTTAGATTTAAAAGGATTTCTTTTAATAGCTTGTAATGCACTTAATGCGTCAGTAAAGATAACCGTTTTTCCGAGTTTCATGATGTGAATATATTCTAAGGCTTTGAACAAACCATAACATTCACCCGTAAATACTGACGACTCAGGAGGTAGTTTAACTTTTTGCACTATATTAAATTGTGAGTGAAAAACTCCAACCCCAACATTTCCTACAGAAGAGTGCTTAGACGCGTCTGTATATATATGATGCCAACTCTCCCAATTCAAACTTTTAGAAAAATTAAATAAATCTTTAGCAAAATTATCATTTTTATTAATACCTAAGTTCAAGATAACATCTGGAGTAAAAACTAATGATTCATAAGAATTGCTAAAGAGAGGAAATGTCGGTGACCGGTAAGTTGGAGCTTGCAGAGCTATAAACTTTTTATAGCTTACAATAAGACAAGGAGGAGATTTGTGAGACCAATAATGAGAAGATTTGGTTTCATCTAAAAGAGATTGAAGTTTTTCCTGTAAAGGGTGATTGGAAAATTGTAATGAGCGGAAAAGAAACTTGTCGGAAAGATACTGACGTCGAAGAGAAAGAGGAGGATCTACAGTTTCAACCTGTAAGGCATTTATTGGACTTGATTTCATAGCACCGGTCACTATTCGCAATGCCTTTGACTGAATAGTGTCCAATTTTCTGAATGCTGCCGAGTTTCCAGGTTCTAATAAAAATGTTCCATAGTCAAGTACACTTCTAACTATTGCATTATATATTAGCTTTAATGAAAATGGGTGGGCACCCCACCACACCCCCGATAGACAGCGTAATATATTCAATCGTTTTTCACACCGTGCTGCTATATAGTCACAGTGAGGTATTCCAGTAAGCTTACTATCGAACACCACTCCCAAAAACTTTACAGAAGATTTAACAGGAATTAAATTACCATCATAGAATACAGAAATAGGAGGAGGAAGGCGCATTCTAGTAAAAAGAACAACAGTACTTTTTGAAGCTGATAGCTCCAGACCATTGTTGTTCATCCATTTATTTAAAAGGCTAAGACCTGATGACATTGTATTGCAAGCTGTTGCAATAGAGCTGTGAGGGCAATATAGAAGGAGATCATCAGCATATTGTAGCACTTTTACCTCACCATTCAAAGAAGATTCAAGGTCATACGTGTAAATGTCATATAATAAAGGACTAAGGACTGATCCTTGAGGGAGACCTTTCCACACGAGTCTAGATTCACATCTAGAGTTCTCGAGTGTAAGATTGATATATCTTTCAGATAATATGTTTAAAATAAAGTTGGTAAGTAATACGGGAACATCTAACTGCTGAAGTTTATATTTTAATGTCGATATTACGACATTATCATAAGCCGAAGTAATGTCAAGAAAAGCAGAAACTATACAATTATTACAAGAAAATGCTAACCTAATATCAGTGACAAAAATACTCAAACTATCTAGGGTGCTTTTCCCTCGCCTAAAACCAAATTGACTATCGCTAAGTAATTTCCTGTTTTCTAAATACCATTCTAACCTATTCTTAACTAAATGTTCTGATATTTTTAACATTACTGATGATAAAGCGATAGGTCGGTAAGATGTGCTGCTAGATGGACTTTTATTAGGTTTGAGAATTGGTAGAATATCTTGAGATTTCCAAGAAACGGGAATATTTCCAGTTATCATTATTTTATTGATTAGATTTAAGAGGTACGAAAGAGATAGATCACTCAGATTTGATAGAAAAGAATAAGGGATTCCATCTGCGCCCGGTGCGGAGTCTTTATTATGGTATACGACACCTTTCAGCTCTTCTAGAGTGAATGGAGTATTTAAATCACAAAGAGTATCCAGCATTGAGAAGGGAATAGAATAAGTAGAAAGTTTTTCAGGGACAAATGAGGGAGCTAATTTATCTAAAAATTGATTTTGTAACTCAGATGGAAGGAATGAGCTAGATGATTCTGAGAACGCTGATCTAAACCTTCTGATATTGCGCCAAACAACAGATGGCTGAACATTAGGGGAAATAGAGTGACAAAATGACCTCCAGCTCTCAAATTTCTTTTTTTTAAATAATTGCTTGGTCTCTGAAATTATTGCAGTCAAAATGTTAAAATTTTCTTCGGTAGAATTTTCATAGTAGTTTAATTCACACTGTTTCCTCTTTTTTATTGAATCTGTGCAATCTTTGTCCCACCATGGTGGAGATGGAATTTTATTTTGTATGGATTTTTTAACTGGAAACAATTTATCGGCAGTTTTTATCATGGCTTTAGATAAAGCATCAGCACAGGACTGTTCATTACCACATTTGATTTCAGGAAGAACAGAAACTATTTTATCTAAGTGTTCCCTAAAGGTATGCCAACAAACATCCGCTAGTTTGTATTTCAACCGCGGAGGGCGATTGGAATAAGGTTTTTGACTGTAGGGAAATGATAAGACTATAGGGAAATGATCACTACCATAAGACGAAAGCATAACCTCCCATATCAGAAGTGAAGCTAGATCGTTGGTGCATAAAGTCAGGTCAGGAGCACTAACTCCTTCATTTGGGGAAGTGCGTCGAGTTGGGGACCCAGTGTTAAGTATACAGAGATTGAGATTATCTACAATATCTAGTAAAGTGCTACCATAGCTATTTGTTGATGCACTACCCCATACTTCATGCTGGGAATTAAAATCTCCTAAAACTATAAATGGCTTAGGAAGAATAGAAAAAATATTTACAATTTCATTAAAAATTGCAGCAGATGGACGAGGAATATATACAGAAACAAAACAAATATTATCTACAACTGCTGCAATAACAGAAAAATCATTATTATGAGGTGGAATTGTGAAATGTGAAAATGAATGATGATGTTTGATGAGTAAGGCAACACCGCCATACCCATCAGAGCGGTCTTCTCTAAGACAGGCATAACCTGGGATCTTAAATAAAGACCCAGGTTTAAGCCATGTCTCTTGAAGAGCAAAAACATAAGGTTTATATTTATTTACAAGATATATTATATCAGATTTTTTACTAATTGCGCTTCGGCAATTCCATTGGAATACCTTGGCTTTGTTGTCCATTATTAGTGTTATTAGATTCAGAAACTGCATTCAATACAGTGGCAGCGATGGACGGTGAAATTAAATGAGTTTGAGTTAGTGATTTTATTAAAGCAATAATTAATTCATTGACAGATAATGCGGACAGATCATCTTTAGGGACGAGAGCACAGCCATCTCTTGGTTGTGGTATATCTCTAGCAAGGTCCTGGTGGAATTGCTGATCATAACCTTTAGAAAAGTGTGGTGGAGAGCGAGGTTTAATAAATACTGTCTTTTTATATGATGTCTTATTTTGTTTAGATGGTGAATAATCCTGGGGAATATTAGCATTCATATGGCTTGAAATAGTGGGTGAAGAAAGTAAGGCATCAGCATATGAAATCTTAGAAATTGTTGGATGCAGCTTTGAAGCTTCAGCATAGGAAATGCAAGATTTGGCCATTGACTCCTTAATATTTTTCTGTCTCTCAAATTCTAAGCATTTCCTACTTGTAGCCTCATGAAAGCCCTTGCAAAGGCAACAGGATAGATTGTCCTCAGAGACAGTGCACCCATCCCCAGAGTGACCTTGTCCACACTTAAAACATCTAGGTTTTGACCTACATTGCATTTTGACATGGCCATATCTACAGCAATTATAGCATTGTATCGTTGGGTAAATGTACAAGTCTACAGTAAGGGCAGTATAACACATATAAATACGCTTTGGCAGTATCTGTCCATCAAAAGTCAATATGACAGTTTCAGTGGATTTTAAAATAGGTTTCTCATCTACTATGACCTTTCGTTTGATTCTCCTTATCTTTAAAATCTTCCCACAACCAATTGGAACAGAGATGTTATCAAGGACTTCATCATCTGTCCATTCTATTGGAACGCCTCTGACGACACCCATGCGAGTGATAGAAAATGTAGGTATAAAGGCTTTATATTTTTCTAATTCCAACAACTTGCTAGTAATGAATGAGTTAGCATCTTGAAATTTTGAAAAAGATATTACCAGTCTGTTACGACCTATTTTCTTAAGACTACCATTAACAATGCCATTAAAAGAATTCCTTTTCAAAAATCGGCCGAAAGAAATCGGATTTAAGAAAGAGTTTTCATTAGAAAGGGTTTGTTCCCTTTGAACATGAACTAAAAACGGAGCTGCATCTGAGGAGTTATATAAAATTCTTGCTACCGAAATTGGTTGATTAGGTAACTTTTCAATATCATTAACTTTAGTCATCAATGAAGGAGGAAGCGGTGGATCAGAAGCCTTAATATCAGTATCCATGTTTTCATGCACGCTATCACAACTACAGTCGCTGTGACGTTTCCCGCCACTTTTGCGTCTTTTTTTATTGCAGTGCTTGCAAATAGTCGGGCGAGCTGAAACCCTTTTTCTTTTTGAGGAGTTATTAATGCTTATCGACCCATCAGTGTCGACACTGGTTTCATTATTGGAAATTGTCACATAGTGAGCTATATCAGGAGGTGTTCCTCCGGGGTCGTCCGGAGGATCCATATCTTAAAGATAATAAACTAAAAAACTTACCAAATAAGAAGAAAACACTAAAATTAATAAAACTACTATAAAAAAGCTAAAATATATACAATAACTTGATCCAATCCAATATTATACAATTATTCTCAAAAAACAATCAAAAAACACGTCCGCCAATTTTCAAGGTTTCCCGCGCTTTTTGAAATACATACTTGTTTTCAGCGGTTTTGTGTATTTTTTTTTACTATTATTTTACGTTTTCCAAGCAGGTTCTATACCTACATATTGATAATACCTTGAAAAATTAATACTAGTAAAATTACGTATATCCTTGAAATATAGGTACTAATTTGTTAGTGAAGGCTCTAGAATTGTGTGTCAAATCATAATATTGGGTTATCATAAATGTATTGTATTATTGGGATATGTATATGGGGTCTACTTCCTGGATAAACTATTTGGATAAAAACTTAAGACACGATCCTCGCTCAACCTATCCATGCACAAATTCATATAAATAGGTTCAGCGGTTTAACGTATAAGTATAACAGACAGGCAGTTTCTTTCGCGTTTATAATATTACTGAAGAGGCAGAAGTTTTTAATCATCAATCAATCAAATTCGCCATTACCAGGACACCAGCCTAAATTATTCGTCCACTGTTGGACATAGATAGAGTCTAGGGCTGCCATCCGTCCGGGTTTCCCCGGATTTGTCCTAGTTTAGAGGGCGTCCAGGCGGGTTTTCAAAGAGGCGAAACCCCGGTCACTTTTTACCTGATATCCGATCCCGGTTGATTGAAAAGTAAGCAATTAATTAAAACAAATAATAAGAAGTGTCCAGGGAAAAAATCAAACTCATTCAAAATGTCCGGGGTTTTTATAGTTTTAGTCCAGAGTCGACGATTTGGGTGATGGCAGCCCTACATAGACATATCCGACTTCTCTACATAATATAAAACAAAGTCGCTTCCCGCCTTTCTTACGTTTAGATTATTTCAACTACGCAACAGATTTTAATGCGGGTTTCATCATTAGACAGACAGACTGATTCAAAAGTAAGGTTAATATGTATAATATACGCGAATTATAGTAGAGAATCTATATAAAACCTACATTGCGCCCGTGCGAAGTCAGGGCGGGTCGATAGCATAGTCATTTTTTTTTTAATTTGCAGATGTCTGGCCGTGACGGTGGTAAGAAGAAGCCGCTGAAGGCGCCAAAAAAAGAGTCCAAAGACCTTGATGAGGATGACCTAGCCCACAAACAGAAGTTAAAGGAACAACAGAAGGCATTACAGGTACCTAACTACTGCCTAATTTTTATTGAAGTAAATGTCCATTTTGGCGCGGCTGTGGGCTATCACGGACTACTTTAGAAAAAGTATTCAGCAGAACTCGTAGACACTTAACTTAGTTTAATTGTATTTTTTTCTGTTTTCCTTATATTTTTTCTGCAGTCGCTTCAAATATATATATATTTATTATGATCACCATGACCTAACCCATAATAATTTCGTGTAACAGAGTTTTATTTTTGAACTTTCTCAGGAGGCGAAGGCAAAGGCCTCACAAAAAGGACCGTTGGCAACTGGTGGCATTAAGAAATCCGGAAAAAAGTGACACAACTAACTTAATAATTAACTTATAGGCTATAAATTCTAATGTAAGAATTATTAAAAAGATCTTTGTTGTTTTAATTTGATATTATATTACAGCATAAACTATGGTTATTTACTATCATGTAATGTCCAATAATAAACATCGTACTGCCATTAATAGGCCCAAGTTAACGTTTATAACTGACATACCAAACTTGTAACATGCATTTTATATAAATAAAAGTAAAACATTTGATATCTATATTTTGTTTTATTGACTAGGCTGAATTAACTTTTGACCTTTGCCTCCAAGCGCGCTTTCCCGCCTTGAGAAAATTTACTGGTGTTTGTTTTGTGGCGAGTGATTGTTTTATTTTGATTAAATAACTTAAAAATATCTACTAATTGTGCATTTAGAAAAAAAACTAAAGTTGAAGACATTAAAAGGTGAGTCATCTGTATGTTAAATAATAATGTTCAAATTAGTGACTAATTAATTCCATGTAGGGTATTATTTTAAGATAACAAAGTTCTTCATAATCACCTCGTTCAATAAAAGGGAATACAATTTTAGAAAACTACGTTCTACTGTCGAAAGAACCGGGAATACCCGGACCTTTTAAGAAGAATGGGATTTCCTGGTTCTGAGCCTGTCCAGATTTCAGTGTGAAATAGAGATTGAGTTTAAACGGGATGAATATACCAGTTCCTTAATATTTGTTTAAACTTATATTTTCAGGCGGATTTGTTACCACAGAGTAGGTACCTACCTTTTTCGCCTTTTGATCTCATCCTGATTACCAGTGTTTTACATGGAGCGACTGTCTATCTGACCTCCACATATAAATTCCTAACTGCCTCCTCCTCTGCCTTACCCTTTTGGGAATAAGAGTGTCTTGTTATATTAAAGATTGGCTCTGGCGCTACATAAGTAAAAATTAATTAAACTCTTCTTCAATATTTCAGCTCACAATGGACTTTTTTCGAAAATTCTTTCCTATAACAACGAAAAATTTAACTCAAGAAACTACTAATAATATTCGCAAAACCAAAGACATATCTGCTGAGATTACAAGTCCCTCACAAGTAGATATTATTACTAATATATCTGAAAGTCATGTTACCGCTAACAATATAGAAGATATATCTATCAAAGATGATTCAGTTAAAAACGATAATGATGTCTCTAATTCTAATAAGATCTTACACTCTCTAGAAAATGTTCCTCCTATACAAATAAGTACAATTGATATCACGACTGAGCCTAAAACGAATGAATTGGAAGTAATTGATGATGTTGTGCCTGAAACTTTACCTTCTAATGAAACTATTGAAGAAAATTCTGTTAAAAATATAGTAGAAGATGTAACAACGCACAATACCAGTAAAAATGATCTCGAACTAACTAAAGGAACGGCTGTTTTAGCATGCAATACAGAAGCTACAATTTTAAATGATGTAAAACTTATATACGAACCTGCTATGCTAAATAATGTTATAGACGATGAAACTATACAATGTCTTAAAGAATTTGATGAAGCTCAGAACAACTTTGATAGATCTGATAATTTTAGAACAGAATTCGTCAATCTTGATGATTTCTACGAAATGTTCGATAGACTAGACAAAGTAGTTGATGATAATTCTGTAATAGACCCTTTTGATAACAAAAATGAGAAAAAAAATGATTACATAGAAAAAACTAAAGATGACGTTAAAATTTATACGGATCTTGAAGTAGTTTCAAATATTATTCAAGACGTCGATGTTATTTCAATAAATTCTTCTACAAAAGACAATGAAAGCCAAACATATGATATAAAAGAAACAATTTACATAAATTCCGATACTGACGACGATAAATCGCAAAGTTCAGACTGCGAAGGCTACAATTCATCCGATTTCGAATTCATATCGGAAACAGAAGCGAACATGGATGGGTTCATAATAAATTTCAGAAGAGAACATGCTCAGAATTTCTCTCAAACTAGCTCTGAAGGTGTAAACAGTGTTTTTGGACAAATAAATGAAGAAGGAATATATATAGATGATGCTTTTGATCCGGGCGAAGGCCCTTCTAGGCAAAATAGACCAAAAAACCAATTTGAAGATAGAAGTTATAGGGACATCCATCATATTCCTTTAGGAGACGATTATTTGGCACTGTTCCAAGGGATCTACAACCCAGTACTGCCAATGTCAGAGATATATTTCTTGGAAAATAAGTCTGTTAGGGCTTCGGCTATGAACAGTCAGTATGACGGTATTGGTTTTGATAAACAGCTGGCTCTTAGAAGACATCAACCTCCTGATAGTTCTGAAGATGAATGTAAGCTGAAAGATATTTGGTCTAGTTTTTTAGTTATAGCCTTTATCTACCTTATTGAAAGAAATAGAAGTTCCCAGGCTTACAGCCTCACACCACAAATTGTTTATTTAATTTAAGATTCTCATCATCATCATCTGTCTAACCTTTTCCCAACTGTGATAGGATCGGCTACCAGTCTAACCAGATGCAGCTGAGTACCAGTGTTTTATATGGAGCGACTGCCTATCTGACCTCTATAACCCAGTTACCGGGTAACGAGATACCCCTTGGCAAGACTGGTAGTCAGACTTTCTGGCTTCCGAATACCCGTAACGACTGTCGAAGATCTACAAATGACAGCCGGGACCAACAGCTTAACGTGCTTTTTGAGGCACAGAGGAGTTTCGTTATGTCATAAATGGTCACCCATCCACAGACCGACCGCGCCAAGCGTAGCTTAACGTGCAACATAGCCACGATACCATGCTACTTAAAAATCATCATTTTTAGGGTTCCGTAGCCAAATGGCAAAAACGGAACCCTTATAGATTCGTCATGTCTGTCTGTCTGTCTGTCTGTCTGTCTGTCCGTCCGTATGTCACAGCCATTTTTTTCCGAAACTATAAGACCTATACTGTTGAAATTTGGTAAGTAGATGTATTCTGTGCACCGCTTTAAGATTTTGACACAAAAATAGAAAAAAAGCAATACGTTTTGGGGGTCCCCATACTTAGAACTGAAACTCAAAAAAATTTTTTTCATCAAACCCATACGTGTGGGGTATCTATGGATAGGTCTTCAAAAATTATATTGAGGTTTCTAATATCATTTTTTTCTAAACTGAATAGTTTGCGCGAGAGGCACTTCCAAAGTGGTAAAATGTGTGTCCCCCCCCCTGTAACTTCTAAAATAAGAGAATGATAAAATTAAAAAAAATATATGATGTAGATTATTATGCAAACTTTCATTGAAAATTGGTTTGAACGAGATCTAGTACGTAGTTTTTAAGTAATCAGCAATTTTCCTTTACAAACATACTTAATTATGCGGTCGGAAAAAAAACAAGATAATTGCGACTTTATTGCGTATTTTTCTTTCTAATGATCGGAACCCTCGGCGCGCGAGTCCGACTCGCACTTGGCCGGTTTTTTTTACATAGGTTCGTTTGATTCCCAGATGAGCTTTAAACCAGGAGCTTAAAAAATATCTTTGAATGCTCAAACTCATTTTTTGGGGGTTCCGTAGTCCGACAAGGAACCCTTATAGTTTCGCTCTGTCCGTCTGTCTGTCTGTCTGTCTGTCTGTCTGTCTGTCTGTCTGTCCGCGGCATAGCTCCGTGGTTTTTGTTATTAGAAAGCTGAAATTTGGTATGAATATGTATATTGATCACGCCGAGAAAGTGGTACAATAAAATTTAGAAAAATATTTTTTTTTAGGGTAGCTCCCAAACATGTAAAGTAGGGATGAATATTTTTTTTCTCGCGTACCCCTTCGTGTGGGATATCGTTAGATAGGTCTTTCAAAAATATTATGGGTGTGTGAAGACCATTTTTCAGTTAAGCGAGCCATTTGCGAAATATCTAGATTTTAAGTGAAATTTTTTGTTCGATACGAGTTACCCCCCCCTCTAACTTTTGAATGGCTGTATCTAGAAATGTGAAAAAAATCACAGACGTAGTACATGTAATGAAATTACAAGGAAAACTATCACGGCTAAGTAGGCTTAACCGGTTAAAGAGCTATAGTCGACTAACTAACTCCTACTACGGAACCCTACTGCGCGTGGCCCGACACGCACTTGGCCGGTTTTTGTTATTTAGAAAATCTGTCAGTCTCAATGAAAAAGACATTTTAATAATTTAAAGTAATTAATATTTTTGCAGTCGCAGACGAAGCAAAGGAATGTGCCAAACAAATCCTCAATACATATCCCAGAGAGAATAGAAAGAGAAGGCGAAGACAATAAAATATGCATGCAGATTTTAAGAAAATTATATTCTATATTTATTGCCGACAATAGCTTTATTTCTTCGGATTTCCTTGTTTTTTTCTTTTAAATAACGCCCAGAACCCATTGTAGGCATATGCCTACAATGGGTTCTGGTTCTGAATACAAACACTGTCTTGCAATGGTCAATCTAGCCGATTTCCGAGACCGCAAACCCAAGCGACTTTATATTTTTTTGTTGTTTGTTGGAGATAACACGCGTTGTTTGTATGCATACCTTGAAAGAATGTGACTTCTTATTCTCTCTGGTGTTAATTTTCTGCGAACACGTAATAATTGTTCAATCAATCCATACAATTTATTTGCTAGAATATGGTACAATAGGTGTTAACAATAAATTAATATTTATTAATTAATATGTTCCGGTAATCATTAAATAAATAAAAAAATACACATGGCATTAATTTTCTTCCAGAAATCCAAACATTCTCCTCTCAAAACAGAAATCAAATAAAACAAAGTTATCATAATATATAAGTAGGTATGTTTATTGTAAATATTTACAATGTAAATTATAGCTAACATTTATCTCTAATTTACGTCTAAATACAATAAAAAATGTACTTTTAACCTTTAATATTTTTTCCGAGCGTGAAAGTAAATAAACATTTTGAAAGACATCTAGCTACATGCTTTTAAACGTTCCCAATCTTTGCTGGATATTAAAAACTATATTATATATTGAATATTATGTTCTTTGACACTTAACTTGATAATTATAGTTAGAGTGCTTGCGCAGACAGGTGCACTCTCTGTTCCCTCACTCTCATAGTCCGATGGGACGGCAATCCTACACGACCGGGGAGAGATCACGCGATATACGGCTCATTCTATACTTCTAGCTTAGATTATATACATGTCTAGATGGAGCGATGCGCGCAAACGTGTCAAAAAGTGTCAGCCAATTGTCGGTAAACCTTGTCCTATTTAATAAGTCTATTATTTGTATGTGATTTGTGGGAGAATTGTAGTAACTGGTATCATTATTTACGCACACAGAGACATTATACGCAGTGTAAAACGACGCCTGCACGCACACATTCTTGAAATTGTTGACTCGTTTTCTTTGTTATGATTGTAGGGCGACGCTCCATCTAGGCATGTATATCATCTAAAACTTCTAGATAGTAAATTGGGTAGATAAGTACCACTTATTAATGTGACACACTTTATATGAGTTTTTAAAACGCGATTCTCCCATTGATTTTGTATGACAATACATTTAAGTGACGTCATTTATTTTCCAAGTCAATTGGGTAATAATTATTGATTTCAAACCAACCAAAAAATTAATTTCACATTCAATTCAAAGTAACTTTGATTTTCAAGGCTATAATGAAGTTTTCTTATAGAGAAGTTGTCTTGGAATTATTAGTAAATGGTGTCATCTACCCATTTTTAAAAAGATTGACTCGACTTTTTACGAAATATTTTCTAGATCAAGGCAACATGAGCTGTTACACAAAACTGTATATATCAAGAAAACTCACCCAGTTGCACCAAAAAAATATCATGTTACTTACACGTGAAACGGAAGAACTGTCATTCAAGATCTGTCAAAATGGAGGATAAAATTGAATAATTTTGCTATTATTTTGTTTGTCATCTTAATATTTATGATATATGTATGTTTACTTACATAAAAATATTAAAGTATGCAAATTATTGATATCATGTTTTGTGATAATCTTAAAAGTATAATTGATAAAAAATTGGTGCAACCAACAATAAGATTCATATACAGAAGCTTACTAAAGACATAAAATTATATTCAAACAATCAAATTGCTTTAAATCTATGCTCAATACACGCTCTATACTTGAGTGTTGTAATACCATGTTTCACTATGTCTGAGTAATCATTAATCAGCGAATATGGTCAAAAGCGATACAGTTTTTTAACCGACTTAAAAAAAAGGAGGAGGTTCTCAATTCGACTGTATGTTTTTTTTTGTGAAATCAACAGCTAATCTAAAGAGAACTTACTCAGAGATGGCGAAACAAGTTCTTAATATATTTTACTGACGAAATAATCACTGTAATTAATTGATCATTGATAAACACCCAGAATTACTTTCTTAATAAAAGACGACTAAAAATGTTTTTTCATTAAATGTCATGTCCATATTTTTTCTTGCTGCCCATGGGACCATTCAAAATATATTAAAATATTAATCAACCCTTCATTGAGCTTTTTTTGGATTTTTCACAATAATTTCAAGTCAAAATTACAACTATAGCATAAATTGCACAATATTATGTAATAAAAAGTCACTCAAACAAGTAAGGGAACGAAACCTTTTCTTTATATTAAAAAATTGCGTACATATATATCATAATAGTTCAAAGACGTTCTTCATACAAATCATGCAGAATTATTCGTAGTTTATTTAAGATTATTTCATAGAAACTGGGTTTTACGCTAAATTTTTACATTATAACTAGCGGGATCACCGCTTTCTACCTTATGGGTGCATTTTAGTATTGTACTCTTAATTGTTATGCAAATTTTAATTAAAATCAAGTTTATTATAAGTAGTACTAAGACTTCGATAAACTAGCCTCTGTTAAACACGACATTGGTATGTAGATGATATCTTTGTGTTAAGAATATCACAATTTTTGACTATTATTATTAGCTAAAAACTTGAAATTTGTCCGAAAAAATAGTTAATTCAGGAAAAACTATTACTGCCTTTTTCTATCGAATTCATTTAGGAATTACTCAAGACTTTCGTTTCGAGTTAGTTTATTTATATATCAAATTCCAGTTGCCTATGTATGAATGTCGACCAATTCGGCAGATTTTTGTTGGTTTCATTATTGTTGATAGGGATTAAAAAATAATCACCCGTACAAAGTCGGGTCGGATCACTAGTACAATATGAAAATGCACTCACAATATAACAAGACCGCACCGCGCGGCCGTTCGTATAAAAAATAAAATCCAATGTTTATTTTAAAACAAAATTATTTAAAATTTTGACTTTCGCTTTGCCGGTGACCTTGGTGGCGGAGGTTCAGTCTTCTTGCTCTGTAAATAATTATAATTATGTCATTACATAATTATGAAAGTTTTGGACGCGAAAAAAGGAAATGGATGATGAAAAAAAGTTTTAATGAAAATTTGGTGACTTCTCGTCATTATCTTCTCATGTTGTTTACAATAAAAAATATTATACAACAATTCATCTTTGCTAAGGAACCACAGCATTTCTTGTAGCAAGTATTTTTTTTTAAATTGACATTTCAAATTAAGTACCTACAAATGTTATTCTTGGCGTGACCTTATTAATATTCAATGGTAATATCTCGTCTGTTTTTTTGTTGCGACATTATAGCATATTTTATTTTATTTCATTTTAGTCTGTAAGAGTCTGATACTCCCACCTGCCCCACCGACGGTGGGAAGGGTCACTTGATGATTTCCAATCCGAAAAATAAAATGTCTATCAGCCGTCATCTCAATGTTAACCTCCTTTTCACCCGTTCCATTTTTCACACAATACAAGCAACGTTTCTTAGCCCTTTTTCATAACATGCATATGTATTAAAATAAGTGAATACACGGAGTTTTTTTGCAATAAAACGTTGGTTCTTCCTATCCCGAATCGTATTACTATTAATAAAATGCTTGAATTTATATAAACTCGTAATAAAATCTATGATGACCGGCTAGCAACAATTCAGTTCACCAATACTCGGTGTTTCTGAGGTATTTTGTCGGTAGTTTATCTATTCATTACCGCTGGAAATGTAAGGATACCGCCGTTATGGATACATAATTCACCGACAAAAGTACCTTAAAAACCTGGCATCAATCAAAGTCTAAGCATTAATATACAGCCGTCATAAGCAAAAAAAAGGGCGCAAATACCATTTTTTTCGATATTGAGTATATTTGGAATCAGGAAAAAAAAACTGATTACGAATGTGTACTTAACCCAATGCCGGCGTTTTTTATTTTGACGATTGTATAGTAATTAAAAGATTAAAGGAACTCAATGATTGATTTAGTGGTTCAGGGAGCGATGGTGCAAGCCAGCCTTACTCTATCAAATTACGTACCATGCGATAAACTAGATAAAACGGTTTTAATCCAGACCTTTATGTTATTCTATTTGTTATATTACAAACAATAGTATGACATAGTGTTAGTGTCTCTGTTAAGAAATACTGTTATAAACTACCTGGACTGCTTTTTAATGTAAATATTCAGTTTTCTTTTTAATGTAATAGATTTAGTTTAACGAGTAAAGGAAATACTAGCCCCTCTTAGCCACAATAACGCCATTCGTATAAATATTAATAAGCCTCTTTTAGCTAGCTAACTGTTTTGTCTTTTTCTGCCAAGCTTCATTTCAACTTGAGAGATAAGGACAAAACAGTTTGAAAGCTAAAATAGGTTTATTAATCGTATAACTTTATTCTGAATAAAACTGTTGGTATTACTGTACTGCGTTGCATGTAATAAAAATAATACTGGTAAATCAAAAAATTAACGCGGATAAAATAAAATAATTATTTGGCTAAAGCCTTCAAACTTAACTTTTTGCATTGAACAAATTAATAATGTTAAAAAAATAATATTTAATAGCACCAATATTTTTTTAGAATCAGAATCTCAATCTCGTATTCTTAATCGTTTCGTTTAAAATTTCGAGTTTTAGTCATTTTATTTGACTTTTTAATATTATTTTTTATCAACTAATACTCTTTTTTTAAGCACCATAATTCTGTTTAAGGCCCTTTCATTTATGACCAAGATATGGGTAATTTCATTACTTAATTTACCTAGATCAATTTAAACCGTATTTTTTAAATAACAATATTGCTTTTGTGGATGCTAGCAACACTGTCACAATATTGCCAACGTTAATATTTTTAACATTATAAAAATATTAATAAAATAAATGATATTTATTAAATAAACAATATTAGTGTCAATTGTTTAAATAAAAATAAAAAATACTTAAAAAAAATAGATATAAAAATTAAAATAACTTTATTTGTCCCTTAAATGTCTACAGATTTAAAACCGATCATCAGAATCAATTTCAAAATCGATCATCAGAATCGATTTTAAAATCGATCATCAGAATCGATTTTAAAATCGATTATAATAACTAAATCTGTAGGCTATTAAACATGCTATTCTAGCCGAATGATTAATTCTTAGTTTTCTAGAGGCAAACTAATTAATCAAGCCATTAATTATCTGAAGCAGTATCGTAAAAAAATGTTAAAAAATCTAATCTAATTTCGGAGCATTTGGGTACTTGACTAAGTTTTATAAATACTTCGTGCAAAGGAAAACTATTTTATTTAAAAAATAAATTCTCTGACCCTTCCAGCAATACGTTTTTAGTAACATCATCATATTACATGGATTCGCCTGTGTCTTATCTGTAAAAATGAAATGTCTCGTTTAACTTTTGTATGAGTTTCAAAATTTTATTTAGCCATATTTAATTTCATTTTAATTTTTAGCTAGGTAGTACAAAATTTGTCAAAGCGATTTGCGACTGTATAAAAATTATAAATAATCACATTTGATACGGTTTTTAGTATACTATAATATTATTAATGCATGCAAAATAACCTAAAAAAAGCTAAATCGTACTTAAATTATCATTCCGTAGCTATAAATACACGTGACAAACGTGATATAATTAAACAGAGACGCAGTTGACTGACTACCGATATTTTTACCGACTTCCATAAAAAGAGGAGGTTCTTAACTCGGATATTTGTTATACTGATATGAACAACATGATAATGTTTAGTTCTTAGAGAGGGATGGAGTTCATCACCATCCCTTTTTCGCAGTGTATATTACCATAATTTATACTACAGATACGGCTTAAAAATAAGTAACGCAAGTTCCGCAATTTCCGTAATTTGTCTAAGAATGTCACTTTATGACTACTTTCTGTGACATCACAAGAGTTTTAGTGATTTTCTTTATACTATCTAACAATTTTTGTACTCTTTGCTACTCAGTAAGGTACGAAGGTTTTTTTTTACTAGATTTCGGTTGACGTCTGGTGCCAGCATGGTGGAGCTAGAGATAATTCAGCTGATATCGATTTAGGTGCACTGCACTCATCTATCACGCGCGAAATACACACACTTACTTCAACTATTTAGATGCATATCTATGATCTATACTTATAATAGACTAACGGGTTTCTGCGGGTTCACACGTGTCCCCAGGAAACTACTAAACGCACCCGGATAAAAGTTTGTCTATAATCATCTCCAAGATCCTATTTATCTCTTAACCAAATGACATCTAAATCGGTACTGCCAATTTACCGTGAAGCTTAACAAACAAACTCACTTTCCCATTCATAATATGAGTTAGGATAAAGCCGAAGAGTTTGTTTGCTAGTTAGAACGCTCTAATTCAGCTATACTCAACCTGCGGCCCTCGGGTCGCACGCGGGCCTCCGGGCGTTTGTGAGTAGCCCACATTAAAATTAATACAACAATAACAAAATTGTAAACCATTTTAAATTTCGTGTCCATCAGATAAACTGTGGACCCACCGCGTAAGTAAAAAAGGTAACTACTTCATGTAATAAAATAGGCAACTAGTAAAGAGGACCGTATCAACATTCCTAAGGAAAACTTATTAAGTTTTTTTATTAAAACCTATAAAAAATGTCTTGCGGCCCGCGACACCATGACTGAAACGTTTTTTTTAGCCCCATAATTGAAAAGGTTGAGTATAGCTGCTCTAATCTATTAAACTATCAGTCGAATTTTCACAATTCATTTTGCAGTTAAACGCACTGTCTATTTGGGTCAGATTTTAACGAAATTCAGACACATTAACAGTCTACCAAAAACATAGTCAAGTACCCAACATTTTTAATTAAATCAAACCACAAAAACTAACCTCTCTCGATCGTTTCGCTCTAGGCTCTCCAATATCCTCCTTCTCTTTAACCTTCTCCACTTTCTCCGCTTCATTGTCAACATTCTTCTCCGTTTCATTCTTCTCCACATCGCCGTTCTCTTCTTTCGCTGGTTCTTTATCTTCTGGTGGACTTTCGGCG
Source organism: Pyrrhia umbra (assembly GCA_963891755.1). NCBI lineage: Eukaryota > Metazoa > Arthropoda > Insecta > Lepidoptera > Noctuidae > Pyrrhia > Pyrrhia umbra. Next base: position 2,997,718 of record OY982944.1, read on the forward strand.
TCCTTTTCCGGTTCGGGAGTCTTTTCTGGTGTTTTTTCTCGGATGTCTTCTGGTTTATCTGTGGTTTCCTGTTGTTCATCTGGTTTACTAGGTGTTGATTCTTCTGTGTCTTGTGTTAATTCTGTTTGGGGTGTATCTTCTTCTACTTCTTTGTCCTTCTCTTCTTGTTGTAGTTTTCTTGAGGATTGCCGTTTGACTGGCTGTTTTGTTGTGTTGTTTGCTGCCTTCTTTGTCTTTGCTGAGGAAAGGAGAGTATTTCTTTTATTATTTTTGTTACTATATTATTTGAAAGTTTAATATTAAAAATAATAGTATACTATTATTACTATCTGAATAATAATATTATTAATATGTATCTGAAATAGTCTTATCTAAAAGACTGGTACTTAGCTGCATCCGGCTAAGACAGGAAGCCGACCTCAACATAGTTGGTAAAAGGCGAGGCAGATGATGATTGTTAAGTATATTATATACTAGCTTCTGCCCACGACTTCGTTCGCGTGGAGTAGTGATGCTCCGCTCCTATTGGTCTTAGCGTGAAGATATATAGCCTATAGCCTCCCTCGATAAATTGGCTATCTAACACTGAAAGAATTTTTCAAATCGGACCAGTAGTTCCCGAGATTAGCGCGTTCAAACAAACAAACTCATCAGCTATATAATATTAGTATAGAAGTATAGATATCACTTACCTGGTGTGGATTTTTTCTTAGCTTTCTCTTCATCGTCGGGTTGTGTTAGCTCCAGTTGTTCAGCCTCGTTCGCTGCATCAACTGCTTCCTTCATCGAGTGCGATGTGGGAACTGACATTTCTGTAATTTAATATAAATATAATATTATAAAGAAGAAAGATTTGTTTGTAGAGTTTTAACTCAAGAACTACTGGACCGATTTTAAAAATTCTCTCACCGTTAGAAAGCTACATCTTTACGAAGTGTCATAGGTTATATTTATTTCCAGAAATAATTAGGGATGGGATTTTGATGCGGTTTTTTTAATAGATAGAGTGATTAATGACGAAGGTTTTAGTATATAATTTGTCAAGTTTTTGTATCCATTAGCTAAAATATCGCGGGCGAAGCCGCTGACTGTAATATAAAATATTATTACATGTACTACTTACCCAAAGGCTCATGTATCATTTCCAGCAGCTCATCAGCACTTAATTTAGAGGTCACCTTCTTGAATTTGAGCACCCTGTTTGTGAAGAATTCCCAGAATGAAAGCCCTTCTAGTGGCGTGAATAGGTCCTGTAATTAAAATCAATTTTATGATGAAATAGAATAAGAAATCCATGGGACGAATATGTCGTCACTCATTCTCACACTCTCCCTTAGTCAAATGTTCCTATTAATTATAATTTGTGAAGTAAATAATAGATAAGTGTGTAATGCCTAATTTTGCTTTGTAACATTATGGAATGCAAATAAATATAATATGAATATGGTCACACTCACTCGCACTCTTTCCCACTCACCATCTCTTTACTCACTCTCCCACTTTTTATCTCTCTCACTCACTCTCCCACTCTCTATCTCTCTCACTCTCCCAGTCTCAATCTCTCTCACGCACTCTCCCACTCTCAATCTCTCTCACTCACTCTCCCACTCTCAATCTCTCTCACTCACTCTCTCTCTCAATCACAGTCCCTGTCAAAATAAACCGGTAAAATTCACAATCTCCTATTTTTGTAAAAATATTAATGACTGGTATAAAATAGGCTGGTGAAGAAGATGATGACGATGGAATATATGATGTGCAAGTAGCTTGACGTTTCATCTTTTTTTTATAAAACGTTGCCCCACACTAGGAATTACTCCTGTGTCGTGGGTGCCTTTACAAACAGACATTACACATGCACAAACACCCAGACCGTAATCAATCTTAGTTGTCCCGTGCGGGAAACGGACCCGCGACACGCAGACGCCAAAGGGCCAAAGATAAGTGCCCGCAAAGACCTATTTGAAATAAAAAAAAGAGTTTGAATATATATGTTAGTACCTTCATTTTCTTGTAGACCGTGTCGGCTTGCTTCCTGATTTTGTGCGCCTGTTTAGTGAAGACCAGGGCTGCGCTCTCGGACAGCTCCCAGGACGGCGTGTTGCCCACGTAGGCGCGCATACGCTTGATAGTCTCCAAGCACGTCGGGTGTTTTAGCAGCATCAGCGGTTTTATATCCAGTTCTGGTCAAAGTCAACATTTTTAACTCACATAGGCCTCCAAATAGCACTTATGAAAAGTCAAATTAGTTGCACGGTTCCAAGTAGCCTGTACCAATTGATAGTAAGAAAAATGTAAACAAAGTCGTAACCTATTTTGGTCTAATTATGCCAAGAAATTAACAAAATGGCTTAAAGATGGCGCCTTTATGTCAATTTCGTGCTCTAAACCATTCATCATTTAATGCAGTTTTATTTATATGAATGAAAAAATTAGAACTAAATGCTAGGTTATGATTTTGTTTAATTTTTTTTTTTAATCAATTTGTAGAAAATTTAGTGGGTCCTATGGAGAAGAACCGGCAAGGAACTCCATGGATATTCCTTTCAAAAGTTGTGTCTACAATAGTTTTCTGAGAAAATTATACAATACAACATGATGCTATTAAGGTATACAAGATAACAATAAGTATTCTGAATTGTCGTGGACCTAATATAATCTTGGTCGCCAGGGAAGCCACATGTACAGAGATGGACTAACACCACACATCTTTGTCATCAATATAGTCTTCAATTTTATAGTATGCTCTTCCAATAAGAAAGAAAAAACATTTATTTCTGGAGACGCACAGGAAATAGACAATTAGTAAATAGTTAACAAATAGGAAATACAAAAATTAAAACAAAATAGAAAAAAAATAAGGGTAGATTTGACATATTTTTAAATAAATGAATAAATAACCTTTTGGCACCATGGTAGGCAGGTAGGTGGCATAGGTACCATGTAAACAATTCATATGCATTTAGTATACAAACACGACACTTCAATTATATTTGTAGGCATCACTATTAACTGCCGGTTGCACCAGCTTTTTTCATTTACACATTTACGAATATCACAAAAGAGCATATCTAAATATATATAAAACTCAAAGGTGACTGACTGACTGACATACTGATCTATCAACGCGCAGCCCAAACCACTGGAGGGATCGGACTGAAATTTGGCATGCAGGTAGATGTTATGACGAAGGCATCCGCTAAGAAAGGATTTTGATAAATTCTACCCCTAAGGGGGTGAAAAAGGGGGGCAAATTTTGTATGAAACTCGGTCATTTTTTAACTCACGCGGGCGAAGCCGCTGGCGGGAAGCTAGTTTTTAATATTTTTTATGATATCAATCCATATACCTATATAATATTTTGGTAAACGTTTATCATAAATATTCAGACGAAAAACATAAAATAGTAGCAAAATTATATAATTTTATCCTCCATTTTGACAGAGCTTGAATGACAGTTCTTCCGTTACATCAAGATTTTTTTTTAAACCCACAAAGCGATTTGATCCCGACCCGGGAATCGAATCCGAGACTCCGTTTTCAGCAGTCACGTTGTGCGACCACTGGGCATGAGGCGGTCTATAAACATTAATTATAATTAACACACAAACCAATTAACTCGTCCAGCAGTTTCAAGCACATGTCAGTGTCGGCCTTCTCGAGCGACAGGCACGTTTTGATTTTAGCGTCTAATTCTATTAGCTTCATTTCAGTCTTCAGGAATTGCACGCGGGACTTCTTCTCCTCTGAAATAAATACATATATAAATAATTATTATTATTACTTCAACTACAACTAAATAAAAAACAATGTGAACATTTTAAGGAATTTTAAATTCGGAAGAAGTCGTGGCATGGCGTGTACTATTGTGCGGTTTCAAAACCTGACAAGTATCAATTAAACTTTTCTTAAATTATATTTACTTTCTTAGTTTATCTTAGACACCACTGACTTGACTCAAGCCCGGTTAATCAGTCGACAACCTTCTAGGTTGACCTGCGAGATGCCATACAAAAAAAAAGACTGACTTGAGTAAGTGTGATATGATATGATATCACCACACTTACTCAAAGCAGATTAGCCATTTCAGACTTTTTTAGTCCAGTTTTCCTCATGGTATTTTTCTTCATTGTCAGTGGTGTCTAAGATAAACTTAGAAAGAAAATACATATAATTAAAAAAAAAGTTTAATTGGTACTTGAACCTAAGAATGGGATAGTAAATAGGTTGCTGATGATGATGAAGAAATTTAATTTTAAACACCCTCCTAATTCTATTTATTATGTCGCAAATGTTTCGGTTACCCTGGAGAAGGTTAAATACTACTTTTTATTTGAGTGCGTTAAATAGTCCCCTTGGGACGCAGGTGAAACCGCAGAAACAGCTTGTACAATAAATATCTTTAAATAAAATAAATATCTTTGGACAATTTCACACAGCGCCATCTAGCCCCAAAGTAAGCAATGCAAGCATGCTTGTGTTATGGGTGCTAGCTTAACGGATATACTACTTATATACTTTTTAAATACATACATATTATACATAGTAACACCCAGACCCAACACAGAAATTAAAATTCATCATTTCAATTTCTGCCTGGCCGGGAATCGAACCCGGGACCTCTTGCGTGGTATTCCGGCATGTTGACCACTGAACCACTCAGGTCGTCAAATTCAAATACAATACGATACAAATACTCTTTATTGTATACCAATTACAAATACAGATCAAAGAGAAATATAAAAATTACGTAGGTACAATGGGCGGCCTTATCGCTAAATAGCGATCTCTTCCAGATAACCTTTGGATGGACTTAAACAGAAAAAGATAGATAAACGGTAGTCCGTAGTGTACTAAATACTTGTATACACATAATTACATACCAGTTTCTCTCTCCTTGTCAAGTGTAGCCTTTTCTTCATCGGTGAGATTCAGATCAGTCACCAGCTGAGCTAAGACCGACTGAGTTGTTATGTGACCTTTTTCTGTGGACAGAAATAAAATTAATAGAGCTGACGTCGGAACTTTAACACCATAGACTATGCTAGCGTTAGATTGGCAATTAAAAGTACACTAGTGTGCGTGTAACGTGCATTTTCTTTCCTAGATGAATTACTACCAGGCACTGCCATTGTTTTTTTGCCATTGCCATAATTTGCATTTTAAGTTGTTTAATAACATTAGATACGATTCAGATAACCTGTACATTGTTCTCATAACAACTTAAACTAACTCTTTTTCAACATAACTAACATGTTGAAAAAGAGTAACCATGGAGTTTCTTGCTCGTTCTTCTCCATAGGAATCTACGCTTTGGAACGAGCAAATAGCTTCAATTTTTCCTTTTTTTTTTTACTAACGGACTGACTCTTAATTATTTGACAATTCAAAAGTGCCTGTAAATGGTCTAATTGAAATAAATGTTTTGAATTTGAATTTTGAAATTTTGACTGCACACGTGACCATAATTGTTTGCGTCTATAAACACCAAATTTACGCCGTCGTCCCCAGCTGCTACCTTGATAGTAATGAGGGCTACCGCGCTTAAATTCGCTAGTGTAGAGTAAGGTTTCAAGAAATGTCAAATGTAACAGATCTTTCATTGCGAACACTTTTGTCACGGATTTCTATAAATTATTAATGTTTATTGCAAATATTGTGCCATTCCTAATTGATAATGACAGATATAGTTAGAGCTGAATAAATTTTAGTTCTTTACACGAAAAGCTAAGAATAAGTGCAAAATAATTGGGCTTTAAAAACAGTTAATTCGAAGGTAGTTGTAGTAGTTACTATCTACATGTGCCAGTGTGTTTACTTCAGCGTATTTATCCATCGAGATATACCCATAGAGATGCAATCCCAAACATTACGCGGTCACAAAAACGTAACCATTTTTTAGAATGCAGACGTAGCTTTGAAACTAGTAATCATTTTGATGTAAAATTATATCTATCTCTCTCACACTATCCGAAACGTAATGTTCATGACATCTGTATGATAAGGATGGCATTTACTACAAATTTGCCCATACATTTACTACAAATTTGCCCATATTATTGTTAAAATCGTCCTGCTGTACTCTGATAGATTCAAACTGGCTTCCAAGTGACAGATGTCATGAATTAGGACTGGTCAGAACCTTTATGGCACGCATTTTGCTTGGTGATTGCACATCTAGTTACTTTAGTAACATATATATATCTATGTATTTATCTATCAAAAGTTAGTATTGTAGAGTTTTGAGCAGTTTTTCTGTTGACGCACAGGATCTTACTCAATAGTGGCGCCAACTGGTGACTGCAAAAACGATAGCTATCATTCCAAGACAGAGGCTTTCAGGAGGTATTGAAAATGCTCTGATACTAGAGCTTGTTAGGTTAGTAAACCTACAGCTCACACGATAAGAAGACTTACCCAGTTGTAATTTGAGTGTAATAGCGTTAGAAGCAGCTTGTTTATCCCACTGTAGTCTGGAAGCTTCGTTCTTGAAGCTGTTCGGTCTTGATTGGAACAGCTTGATGCCTATGTACTGCCCAGATTGTAAATATGCTATTAGTATGTTTTCTTTTTCAGCATCCTCTGTGAAAAGATACCATTAATTTTTAATAGGCGTTAAAATGGCATAGACATACTCATCAGTTTTATTCCAATAGGATTAATGGTTTAGGAACGCATAGTGAACGAAGTTCTTTTTTATTTATGTAAGTATACAGATTAAAATGCATAAGAATAAAATAAAATATGTTCAAATAATTACTTGTAACTATTTATGTTACAAACAGGTTCTTGTCTGTCTGTTTATCTGCAAAAAAGGGCCCAATATTTCCAATTGAAAAACGTATTGCAACGTAGGCATTGTGCCTAGAAAGAGACAACTATTGGGCGCACGTCCGCTTTATCTCTCTCACACAGTCTGCCTATCATTAACTTTAAAGTTGTCTGTTGTTTTTAAAAAAGTTAATTTATGTACTAAACCGATTCTTAAAATTATGTCATTCATTGATAGCTACACTATCTTTTTTTCAGGCGGTAATTCATCATATGACTCCTCCCAAAATGGGTGGAGCGGGAGCGAGTGTCAGACTCTTACAGACTAAAACCCATCCATGTTTCTTCCTCAACCCTTTTTATTCCGTAACTCTTTCGAACAACCCGCAGTCCCGGAAATAAAAAACACATAAATATCAAGGAATATTTAATTATATATAAATATCTACTATAATTCGTATTCACACTACTTAAACATTTTTTTCTTCAATAAACTATTTTCTTTAGGATACATATTAATAATTTTTGTCCTCGTCTCAATTTCCTCTTCACTGTTTTCGAGAACAACAACAATTTGGTTCTTCATATATTCAGAATATTTTGTATTAAAACCTATATCACCGAACTCCGTACTCATAGCCACTGGCTTAACTTTTTTATTACAACCATTATTTTTGAACAAATCCATAAAATCATTTCCTAGAGGTATTTTATGGTAACTTTTGAAACTATTACAATCCAAATTTTTGTATGTCTTATTCAAGGAAGTGACAGAGCAAAATGATTGATTTTGACTTTGCGAAAGATTTTTTACACTAGACCTATCTGAGTTTGAGTTTTGAGATAGATTTTCGGTTGTAATTATCTCTTCATTGTCTAGTATGTTCATGGAATTTGAAATTATACTGCCTAGTATATTGGACTTCAATCTCTTTGGTAATGATACCTTTTGGTGGATAACTTTACTCTTTTCCTGAGAACTTAGGAGTGTATTTTCTTGTATTTGTGACTGAATTTCTTCAGTGTATGATAAATTACCTATACCTTTTAATATATTATCATTGATAAATCCAATATTTTCATATGTATTGTGTATATAATCTATATTATCTAAGTTTGAAAAACTATTTATAGAATTTTCAGTTATTGTATTAGAAAATATATCACTATTATTGAAATGTGGATTAAACTCAGACAGATAAGTCATATTATCTGTATTTTGTGCTAATGAAGGTATGTAATTATTATTTTTAGAAGTATCTTGGGTCGAACATGGCGTTGGCTGCAAATGTTGGGGCAAATGTTCGTGTGTAGGGCCAGTATTAGTCAAAATTGGTTCATTAATTGTAGTTTTGATAGGTGGAACAAATTTCTTAGGCTTGGCCGGTTGTTTTTTATTGTCCTTCTTAAAACTCTTTTCTTTACCGAATTTCGGTATTATTTTGGTTACAGTTTTGTTCAGTTCTTGTTCTCGGTTAGAATCTAAAAATATTAATAAAAAATTATAAATAATTGTACTTACTAACAGTAGTACATTTAAATTGCTGAATAATAATCGTATCGTTACGACTTACGAAATAATGGGAAAAGAATTTAATGTTTTTGTAGAAATTGTGTAAAAAAAATGTTACTGTTATTTATTTTTTCTTCATTAAATCAGTTCAATAGATTTTGACAAAATATGGCCAGAAAATAATAAACCATCTCAGGTCAGGTGAAGAAAAATTTTATTTACAATATTAAATTATTCCTGCAAAAATGTTAATCGATTATAATTACTGTAATTTGTATTGTATTTATACGTAGACTACTAACAAAAGACATATAATTTAGAAAAAAGTAATGCTTGTATGAAGATATTATTGAAACAACAAATTAATTAAAATATTACCTTCACGCATCGCATTGTTAGACCCAATGTTATTTTTGTAGCTCTTCAAACAAGCTTCGGTAGCGAAATTATCGTCAAATTGACTGAAGATATCATCGTTCAAGCTAATTTGGCTATTTTCAGCACTTACATCGTCCATATTTCAGATAAACTATAATAAAATTTGATAATTTGCGCAATAAATATTGTAACTTTCGCGGTATTATTGCATTGTTTGAAAATGGAATACATTGTGTGATCAACATTTTTTTTTAGGTAAAGGTATTCATTATTCAGCCTAAGTTCAAAGAGGTTGTACACAAAAATAATAAAATATTTTTTATTTTTGCTCTTTTATTTTACTTAAAAATAATTCGTCTTTTTTGTCTTTCGATAAATATATTTGCATGATAAATTTGATATGTTTACTGAGCGCTTCCAATTTTTCATCGGGCACGTCATCAATAAGTTCCTTGACCTCTTCGCATATTGTTGTCCTACTTATGTTGGTATCGCTCGTTCCTGAAAACGATACCCTTATTTAAACTCGTAATTTAATTTAAAAAAAAGAATAATTAACACGCTCAGACGTAAGTAATTTTTTGGAAAATTTTATAACAGTTTTGCAAAAAGGTCAATGACGTACTTGTCGGTTTAGCAGTTTGGGAAATAATGTTTGAATTTAATAAACAATTACTAATTTCGTGTAAATGCAGAAACATTATCATAAACTATTATATTTCCCATGGTTTCTGCTGTTTTGAGGGAACTTCTACTAATACTTCACGCACCCGGTTAAAAACTCCTTCTCCACGCTTCAACCTATCTTCATACCAAATTTTATCTAGATTGGTTAAGCTGTTTACCGTGAAAGCGTTACAAACAAATAAATAAAAAAACAAACTCACATTTTTATAATATTATTTAGGATAATCGGTCTCTTTTCTTAGATATTTTTTTTACTATCTCTACAGGAATCTTTTTGCTCAAATACTCAACTTGCTATCGTGAGAATATTCGTGTAACACATACGAATATGTCAGGGTTTAAAAGTACTCCGAAGCAAAGTTCAAGGCGAATTGGTGATTTCAGACTTTTGAAGACCAGGTTTCCTCACGACGTTTTCCTTCACCGTTAGCAGTGGTGTCTAAGATATACTTAATTTTTAGAAAGTACATAATTATGACTTTTAGAGAAGTCACATTGGTACTTGCCAGGTTTCGAACCAGCACACTCGTACACGAGAGGCAGGTGCCTTAACTACTGGCCCACGACGACTTTATTCCCGGGTTAACGTCGGGATTTTGTTTTCATTGTATTTTCCAGGGCAAGGTTCATATGAAGGATTTTTGTTTTAAATCTTTTTAGTATATTATTATTCTTATGTTTAGTTTTGATATTGTAAATAATTACAGCTATTAGTACGTTTCTTTTTTAATATAAATAAAAATGAATGTTCGTATGTTTGTTTTCTATGCGTTCCTAAACCATTAACCCGATTGTGGTAAAACTTGAGTGTGTTATTCTGTGTTCGAAGGTTTGTAGCACAAAAAAGTGGCATAACATAGATAATAAATATTGTCTTACCTGGTTTAAACGGCTCTTTTAAATCTTCAAGTTCTGACTGTAAAAAATAAAACAGATTATTAAACTAGTACTGTACGAATTCATTTTAAGCAAAATGTAAACAAACTCGTAACCTATTTTGTTCTTATTCTGCCACATAAATAAACAAAATGGCGTAAGCATGGCGCATTTCTGTCAATTTCTATGCTCTAAACATCACCATTCAACATTTAATGCCGTTTTATTTACATGAGTGGGAAATGTATAACAAAATGGGTTATGATCTTTTATTATCTCTGGCATTCTGGATTGATAAAATATTTCAATTAAAAATAATACATATTAAGATAATTATAACGACAGTCGATTAAATAATTATAAATTAAATATTCAAAGTTTGAAAGTATATAAGTAGTATATCCGTTAATCTAGCACCCATAACACAAGCGTATTAGTTGCTTACTTTGGGGCTAGATGGCGCTGTGTGAAATTGTCCAAAGATATATTTATTATTTATTTATTTATTTATTAACCTTACCTTTGTGCTTTACTAACATAGATTTAAGTAAATATTGTTACTAAACCTTGTATTGAGTCTTGTAACTTTAAATAAAGATTTATTTATTTATTTAACCGTCTTACTTATAAATACCGTTTCATTCTTAATCTGCTACTTAGCAAGGGATTACCAAAAATCTGTCACTCATAAATGCTGTTTAGACTTAATCCAAACTTAAGATAGTAGCTTAATCCTGGATTACGACGTTAAGGATTAGATGGGAAATGGTTAAACTTCAGATTACAGGTTTTTTATAATTAAGGGCGGATTCGACCAAACTGGAATAAATTTTATTCTCGGCGTAGATCGCTTATCACTCGAAAATAAATCAATTTCACGTTTAACCAACTACAATTCGAGCAATAACGAGTCTATTCGGGAATAGTCACTATACAGCCATTTTGCGTGGAATAAGAAGTTTATTCAAGGAATAATAAAATGGCGTCCTATTGACTTATGCTGTCATTTTAATTCACTGACATTTTTATATTATTTTTTTTTATTTATTTAAAGGGCTTTGTCGCTTGGCAGTTACTTTTCCACGCTATAATACGACAAATTAGAGTAGTAATGAGTTATGCTACTGCACCCTCCCGTTTGTAGAGCAATTTTTTTTGGCCGCGTATTACATTCGTTCACATTCACTTCGCTATTCGTGAGTAGCTTATCCAAGTAAAGCTATACGCTAGATTGCATGGAAAAACGACTAATGATTTACTCAAGAATAAAATCGTGGTATATATTATTTTCCGCATAGTTATTCTTGTATAAATTCAGGTTTGGTCGAATCTACCCTTAGACGGTTAAATATTTATTTAATTTAGCTTTAAGGGCCTTCCAGACTTGAACCTCAAATAATGATGATTCATTCGTAAGATATCTGAACTGACCTGCGTTACAGCATTGAACTGTTTCACGGTCTTTTCAGGCACTTTCTCTTTGGGTTCAGTCTTGTCCTTCTCCTTGTCGGGGGTGGGGGAACCGCCTCGCCTCTTCTTGGGCGCCGGCGACGGTAGTGTCGCGTTGTCCTCTGTTTGTTCGTCTATGTACCTGGAAGATGTTATTGTTGTTAATATATACATATTATGTATATCAATAGAACCTTATTTGTTACATGAAATAACTAAAAAAGAAGACACATTAAACACATTTATAGAACACGTAGAAAAATTATAAACGCATTAAAGAAATTCAACGCCACATAAGAAACGAAAAACCTCAGCCGCCCGTAACCCTCGCGGAGACCGAGTCTAATACATAGAGTAATAAAAAAATTATACATATAAAATGCTTTGTCCTGAATGACTGACGGATCAACGCACAGCCTAAACCGTTGATCGTACAGACCTGAAACTTGGAGGGTATGTTCTTTGTATGACGTAGGCATCCGATAAGAAAGGGTTTTCCGAAATTCTACCCCTAAGGGGATGAAAAAGGGGGGCAAACTTTGTATGAAACTCTGTAATTTATCACGCGTGCGAAGCTGATGCCGGAAAACTAGTTTTAATGTATAAATTCTTACTTAATAATTTTACAGGAAAAAGACTTATCAAATTAAGATGAAATTTGGTATTAGAAATAGTTTGATGCCTTAGGAAGGACTAAAATTAACTAGGCACATCTCCAGATAATTTCTCATCTCTTTAACCATCAAAATTTACTCAGTAATTCATTATTAATGTATTAGATAGAAATACTTTTACATGTAAATTATGTATATTTAAAAAAATGTGTTGTGTATGTCCGTCTCAATCGCAAACGCAGTTCAGACCTCTAAAACTGAATTTCGGCACGAGACGTTTTTTATCTATGGATTGTATAGTTAAGACAAAATGATTTATTCAAACAATTTTATCAGTACTTAATCCAATGTCTAAAAAATCAATTACAGTTTATTTACGCCTGGTTTCTGAGATACTTTTGTCAGTGGTTTATGGATTCAATAATGGCGGTATCCATTCATTTTTCTGCGATAATGAATAGATAGATACATATTTCCTGCGTACTTGGCTAGTCACTACACAGTATTAAACAAAGTCGCTTTCTCTGTCCCTATATCCCTATGTATGCTTAAATCTTTAAAACTACGCAACGGATTTTGGTGCGGTTTTTTTAATAGATAGAGTGATTAATGAGGAACGTTTTAGTATATAATTTGTCAAGTGTTTGTATCCTTTAGCTAAAATATCGCGGGCGAAGCCGCTGGCGGGAAGCTAGTCTTCGTTAAGATTATCCGCCGTGGCTGAAACCGTCTGGAGACGCATAAAAGCAGCGTTGTCGGTACTGCTGGACGCAGCAGTACTGACAACGCTGCTCTACGTGTCCAGATTGCACCACTCTACGAAGGTTGAGGAGATCGTGGAGTACGTGCGCGTGAAGACCAACTGGACCTTGAGGGTCGAGAGGTTGGAGCCGCGTCACAACACGAACTTCAAGTCGTTCGTGGTGCGCGTTCCGACACACCATCTCGAGAAGTTCCTCAAGGAAGAGTTCTGGCCGAAAGGTGTTGTGTACCGCCGGTTTCGTGGCCGCCTACATGACACCAGTCAGCGAAACACGACGCCGACACTTCGTGTACACTAGTTTTAGTTATTATGTAATATATATTTATAGTATTTTTAAGTTTTTTTTTTTTTATATTTGATATAGTATTGTATATGTTTATATGGGCCTTGATGCCTGAAATAAATGGATAAATAAATAATATAAAAATGTTATGATTAAAATTACCTCTTTGGTCGTATCTTCCGTCCACTTCTGCTAACAATTTCTTCTTCTTTCTTCTCTTCATCATCTTCTTTCGCCGGCTCATCCTTCTTGCCTTTGCCGCGGGGTGTCTTGGGCTCTTTAGCAGGCTTGACCGGAGTTTCTTTAGCTTTCACATCGGTTTTGCCTTTCTTAGTTTGTTTTTGCTGTAAATATATATATATTTTTAATTTAATTTACCTGCAACTCGGTCAGGCTTATCCATGTAATGCCTTACTGCCCATCCCCCATAAGATATAGCGTAATAATTTATAGCCAAAACCCTGATCGTGTTTATAATATCCGTTTTTGGTAAATTACATGTATATCTGTTCAGAAATTTTGTTGTGAAGCTCAAACAGATAAACATCCAAACAGACACACAGACAAACATTTAAAAAACCACATATTTTACATCAGCATGGTTTCCCTAGCACAGGGACACCACTTTTTCAAACAACGTATTCAATGTACAGATTTTCCCCATTTCAATTTTAACATAATTTTATTTTTAATTAATCTATACTTATAATAAATCTGTAGAGAGGTCAATTCTGTACATGAAATATATTTCCAAAATAACTATCAGGGGGTGATTAGGGATCGATACTGATGCCAAAAATGCAATCAGTAAAAATTTTGTCTGTCTGTCTGTATAAACTCTATAGAAACAAAAACTACTCGACGGATTTTAACGAAACTTGGTACAATTATTTGTCATACTCCTGAGCTGGTTATTGTATACTTTTCATCACGCTACAATCAATAGGAGCAGAGCAGTGAAGGGAAATGTTGTCATTTTGTTTAAACGCGCTAATCTCAGGAACCGCTGGTCCGATTTAAATAATTCTTTCAGTGTTAGATAGTCCATTTATCGAGGAAGGCTATAGGCTATATATCATCATGCTAAGACCAATAGGAGCGGAGCACCACTATTCCACGCGGACGAAGTCGCTGGCAGGATCTAGTTATATAATAAAACAAAACAGTAGGGTTAGGTTTTGTGTATGAGTGTATTCGATCCACCTCAACTCCTCGAGAAAAGTCAGCAGATGCCTAGTTCTGCTGACTATCTCTTGGATATTACATGTTTATTTTAGGCATAGTTAATCATGAAATGTTTGTGGGTGCAGCGGGAGGGAGTGTCACTGACTAAAACCCATCCCAGTTCTGGGGCCACTCTTTTGGACATCCTGCAGCCCCAGGTTGCTGGCCCTGGGGGTGGGCCCCGTCAACTATGCTGACATCACTTTGAGGATGGTACATGGGTGAGAGTGCAACATACCTTTCCTTCATCTATGACCAGGTTTCCGGTGTCATCAGAGTCTTCAACTGCTGTGTCATTCTGAGTTGCATTGAGGGTCTAGAAACAAACAAGTTAGCTTTCAGCCTCATTCGTTAAAATGTTACTAGCTGTTTTTAGAGCTCGTGGCTAAGAACCAGCCACACGGGTCGACCGATCAAATGTTAAGCTACGCTTGGCGCGGTCGGTCCGTAGATGGATCAATGTCATAGCGAGACTCCTCCGTGCCTCGGAAAATACTTTAAGCTTTTGGTCCCCCCTTGTCATTTGTAGATCTTTGACAGTCGTTACAGGTAGTCAGACCGCAGAAAGTTAGACCAAGAGGTATCGTGTTACCCAGTAACTGGGTTGTGGAGGTCAGATAGGCAGTTTGTGCAAGCCACAAACTTTCGAATTTATAAATATTATATAGTCTGTATCAATTATTTACGAAAAATGTAAACAAAAACATAACCTATTTTGTTCTAATTCTGCCACAGAAATTAACAAAATCGCGTAAGGATGGCGCATTTATGTCAATTTCATACTGTAAACATCATCATTCATCATTTAATGCTATTTTATTTATCTATGTGGGAAAATTAGAACATTTACATTTTTCGTACAATCATTGGTACAGATTATAGTGGGACTTACGTCATCAGCCATAGTGTCATCAGCAGCGGTGGTATCCACCGCAGTATCGTCCATCGTATCATTTGTAGTGGAGTCATTAGCAGAGTCGTTTGTTGAAGATTCAGCTGGTGGTACCTGTTGGAAACGTTATTTAATTGAACAATAATATAATTATGGTATACTTTCCGCCCGCGGCTTCGCCCACGTGGACATTTTTTTACACCTTGGGTTACATTATTCAACTTTTAGTAGGGATCCCTAATTATTTCTGGAAATAAATATAGCCTATGACATTTCGTAAAGATGTAGCTTTCTAACTGTGAAAGAATTTTTAAAATCGGCCCAGTAGTTTTTGAGTCAAAACCCAACAAATAAACAAATCTTTCCTCTTTATAATATTAGTATAGAAGAGAGTATACCAATCTATACATATAAAATGCTTTGTCCTGAATGACTGACGGATCAATGCACAGCATAAGGCCGCTGATCGTAGAGACCTGAAACTTTAGGGTGTGTTCTTTGTACGACGTAGACATCCGATAAGAAAGGATTTTCCGAAATTCTACCCCAAAGGAGGTGAAAAAGATGGGCAAAGT
Source organism: Pyrrhia umbra (assembly GCA_963891755.1). Taxonomy (NCBI): domain Eukaryota; kingdom Metazoa; phylum Arthropoda; class Insecta; order Lepidoptera; family Noctuidae; genus Pyrrhia; species Pyrrhia umbra. Next base: position 3,013,743 of record OY982944.1, read on the forward strand.
TTGTATGAAACTCTGTCATTTATAATTTGAATTTGTATGACCCATGAATTAATTTGAATTCGTATTGTATTGAATATGAATGTAGATGGACGAAAGGGGAGGGGAAGACCAAAGAAGAGATGGATAGATTGCGTGAAAGAGGATATGAATGAAACGGGAGTGAATGATAGTATGACGGCTAACAGAGAAGAATGGAAGCGAAAAACATATTGCGCCGACCCCAAATAGATTGGGAACAGGGCAGGAAGAAGAAGAAACTCTATGGCCCACGCGGGCTAAGCTGCTGGCGGAAAGCTAGTACCCTACCCCCATATTAGTTTTTCTTCAATAACTGTGGGTAAAGGAGACAAAGCCTTACAACCAAAGACAGCCTTTGGTAATTTGTAGTTTTAATTTTTACAAATAATTTCATGGTACCTCTAATTGAGTACGATTTTGTCTTCACTATAATATATGGTTTTGTCTAACCTAATCGTTAGACAAATGATATCATAGTGGAGACAAAATCTTACTCATTTACATATTTACCATGAAATTATTTGTAAAAATTAAAACTAAAAATTACAAAATGTATAACATTTAACAGGTACCAAAATGAAAATATTAACTAAATTATTCAAAACTATACTTACAAAACATATTAATGGAAGATTTTTTTATAGCACAAAAGAATAAATAATATAAGTTAGGGGGCGTCCATAAATTACGTGAGGTGTTTTTTTTAATGTTCTGTCCCTCCCTCCCCCCTTGTGAGATGTCGTGAGATTTTATTCAACCCCCTCCCCCATCCCCCAATCTCACGTGAGATTTCTCAAAATGTGGGTTTCTTACGTAAACGCGTTGGATTGATATTGTAAAAAGAAAAAAAAACGCTTCGTGCTATTATTAACGACTAGTTAAGACTAGTATTTTTTTATCGCTTTAGATTAAATTTTAAGCATGTACAATCTGGATTAAATGGACCAAAATGAAAAAATGAAAAAAATGCGTGATATTTGCCGAGACCCTCTCTCCAACGTAAGATTAGATGAGATTTGACTCGACCCCTCCCCCTTAAACACCTCACGTAATTTATGGACGCTCCCTTATGTACTTAATATTTAGTTGTATGTCCTCTCTACCTACAAATACGTGTTTGCTGTGCCCGACAGGGCCCACAATTATCACTAAACTATTTTCTTACCACCTAAGCTTTATACATTATAGAATGCAATAAACAATTGAGTGTTGAGTATTGAAATCAATGTCTTACCTCAATAGCAACTCCTATAACTTGTTCCAACGGCACATTGTTAGCGAAGTCATGTTCTATCTGCTTCACACCATCATTGAAGTCCCGTCGCTTCACAGTTTTAGTCAGAAACTTGTCTTTATTCTCCGCATAGTCGAATATCATGGTCGGAGAGAGATTTGCACTGGAAAAGTGTTAATTTTTTTAAAATTATTCAACACCAGCTGTTTCCTGAGGGAACCATTTCACGCACCCAGATAAAAAGTAGCCTAAAACTTTTTCCAGGGTCCGTACAAAATTTGAGCCAAATTGATCCAGTCGTTCATGCGTGATGCGATGACCAAGGGAAATTGGCATTAATCTTATATACATATAAAGATTAGGTTGGATTTTTATGTAGAGGAGCTAGTGGCTAAGTAACAGCTACGAGTTAAACCGCTGCTGCTGTTGTGGAGGTCGGATAGGCAGTCACTCAATGTTTTAGAAGTCTGCTATATTTTTTATCTTTGTCAGACGTTAGTCAGAAGCCAGAAAGTCGGACAACCAGTCTTATCAAGAGTTAGAGTGTTACCCAGGGTTGTGGAGGTGAGACCGGTAGAGCAACTCCATATAAAACACTCAGCGGATCCAGTTAGACTGGAAGCCGACCACTACAAAGTTGGGAAAGGAATAGGCAGATAATTTAACATTAATTTGGAAAACTTACAGCTACAGTACAAAAGGAGATTGTCTGAATAACAGTTTTAAGGCTAATCAATTAAATAAAATTGTTAGAATAATTGACACAATGTTTGAAAACGAAATATTCACTGATAAGGAAATGTAGGCAAATATATTTTTAGACTTTAGTTTTTACAGCAAAACTTAAAAAAAAATACTTTCAAGTTTTAAAACTAGTCCCTAATAAAAAAACTTCTTTTTTTTTGGCTAACGAGTCGTTGACAATGACAACTACAATGCCAGTGTCACGAGAACTAAAAAATCTTCTTCTATCTAGTTAAATAAAATAACATAAGTCACTTACGTTTCTCCCGTTCCATAGAAATATACAAAATATTTCTTTCCATTCGCTTTTTGTACCTGAAATTTTATTAATATGATCAAAATTCTGTAAATTAAATGCTGATACCCATAAATATTTATTCTTATCTGTAAAAAAGTTTATATTACTATAAATACAAATTTGAACTGTGATATCGCTTATTTCCTCATGTTGTAAGCTGTATTTGAATTTGGAAATCCAATTTTTAAACATAAACATTATAATATAGCTTTTCACCCGCGGCTTCGCCCGTGTCGTCATTTTTTTTACACCTTGGTTTACATTATTCAAGTTTTAGTAGGGATCCCTAATTATTTCTGGAAATAAATATAGCCTATGACACTTTGTAAGGATGTAGCTTTCTAACGGTGAAAGATTTTTTTAAAACTACACTACAAACAAATAAATCTTTCCTCTTTATAATTTTAGTATAGAAAAACTATTTATATTCATTTATGAAGAAAATTTTAATGCTATTGAGGCTTTCTCACCACTCACAGTGGCAATGCTGTCAGTCTTTTGAGCTCACTACCAAAATACATTGATTTTGAGAAATATTTTGATGTTGTCTTCAGTTTCTTTTTGCTTATAAGTAAAGCATTTATTTATTTCTTAATTAACATACTATTAATAGTGAATTAGAAAATTATAGGCAGAGTGCAAACAGAAAACTAAAAATTGTATGACAGAAGGTATTAGAGCCATATTTATATATAATTGTCATTATAACCATTTATCTTTAAAAAAATATGATCAAATGTATCCAATGAGTAATTACAACATATATGTGACATGTTTAAATAATTATCACAGTTGACATGAGTTGAGAACATGAGCAAAATACTTTTAAACCATTGCAATATACAAATGTCATTAACCTATTAAATATTGACAAAAATTTTATCTTTAAATCTCTTTTTTCTGTAATTTTCGAATTATCCAAATTGTAGGCTCAGTAATTATGATTACAAAGCGAAAATGTAAAAAAATATGAACTCAGTAATTACAAATCACAAATTTATTGATATTAAAACAATGTTATCAGATATTTGGTGATCTGTTGCTATGTCAACATTGAAAATGTAAATTATGTGGATAATATAGTCGCTATTTGCTTTCCGAGACCTTGGGGCAGTGCGAAGGCGTCAGGACCGCTATACAACATGTCTTCCCGCGCTCCAACCCAATTAGAACACAAAGGCTACAGCTTTTACGTTTTAGCCCTCAATGACAACAGAATCACTTATATTTAACACTCACCCTGGCTGGCCATGCTGGATATCCTTTTACTTTAGCGAAGATAAAGTCGCCAGATTTGTATTCTCTTACTTTTTTGCCCATTTTCAACGAACGCCGATGTTATGCTTATTGTATTCTTGTGATTCCCAACTGCTCACTGCGTTTTCACAGAAACTGGAAACTAAACGTTATTGCACTGATAATTTTTACTTGTTTATTAAAGCATTTGTTGTGAATATTCTGTAATTGTTTAGCTTATTCGTAAAGACGCCAAGATAAGTAATAACCTATAAAAAAATTCTTACCGCGGCAACGAATTGACGGTAAAGAAATAAACATGGCGTTAGTTGGTGTTCCCATGTAAAAATTCAAAAACTTTTATTCGAATAATTAAATAATTTAGTTATTCGATATTACAAAAAAACTATTTAGTTTAGTAGTTATAAAAACCCTTAACTCTATTTTTTATATAAAACTTCATTCAATTCATTACAAATGATTAACTAAGGGGCACTGTAGAAATAGCAAATTATATTTGATTCATAAATACAGTATTTATTATTCGTACTATTTGAAATCATCAGAATTAAGGCTTTCAGAACTTCCACAAAGTAATAGTCAAGCAAAATCATAAAATATAATATAAAATCATCCAGTGGCGGATCCAGGATTTTGGTTTGGCTTGATTCTGGTGAGGGTAGGTTTTATCAAGCGAAACACTAAAAAAGCACTAAACATTTTATTTTGCTTAATGCATAATAAGTCTGCTTGATTAGCTTTTGGGGGGGCTTGAGCCCCTTAGCCCTCCCCTGGATCCGCCACTGAAATCCTCTATGTTTCCATTTTTATATTTAATATGGCATTTTTAGAGATGTTTTCTCTCGGTATGTTTGTTACAAATAGCGTGGCGTTTTTCGTCCTTAATTTAATTTAAGAAATCTGTCAGTAATTCCTTCTTCAAAAAGGGTTTTTTTTCAAGACGTAAAGACAAATTACCTACATTTCGTTGTACCCCAAATCAAGATTATGCTTTGTCGGTGATAATAGATGTCAGTGTATATAGGTATGCCGATGACAACCCTATCCACCCACTTAATTCTATTGTCTATACACATGACAAAAATATTTTAATTTTTAATTTGCAACCCAGTTACTATGAGTGGTCGTGTCAGACGGATGCTTCGGGCGAGCATTTTCGCGTAAACTAATTGATTTCTTCTAATTAAATTATAGTGAATCATTGTGTTAGCGATGCAAGTGTGATGTGAGCCATGCGAATTATTATTGTGCAAATATACAACCGAGAGACTTCAAAATAGGGGATGTAACAGAAAAATAAAAATGGCTTCAGGAGATACTGATCACATAGAAGTGATGGACACTTCGGCTTCTAAAAAGTCTGATAACGCGACTGGACCTTCGGGCGCGGACGAAGATGGTAGTGCATTTCTAAATCTAATAATACCACAACGCATTCCATTGTTGTAATCCCATTGTAACAAGATAATAGCGTTGTCAACGGTGACGATTTTCACAAAGCTGATCGGCCCATTTTTCTTCTTTGCAGACCGAGACAAGAGTTCAATCGCTGAGAAAAATGCACCGTACGATGTAAGTGACACATTTATTTGTTATTATAGTAACAATTTCATTCATAACTGCGTGAAAACTTTGAAATATCGTGGAGAAAGTGTTGTCGAGTGGCTAAATGAATTGTAATAATTAACATGCAAGATTCATTAATTACTCGGTGAGAAACTGCTAAGTATCACAATTGTGCGTACATTATAATTATCGGAACACATACACGTAAAGTCTACACATTAGCGCGCGTCTTTTTAATTAAAAAACAACATAATAAGCACTTAAGTGCACTTACAAGATTTCTAGAACGATACAATGTTGAAATTCCGATCAAAATATGTCAGGTAGTTTTTGGGTTGTGTCAGCACACATATGTTTTTGATTGTAACATAATTAAGATAAGGTGTGTTACATCATAAACAGATTTGTTTTAATCTTTACAACTATATACAATCACATATTTCTGTATAGTTTTCATATCTAGCTGCAAATATTTGTTATATTTAAAAATTGTCCAAAGATATTTTTAAATAGAGGCCCTTTCTCCCCCTTTGACTCGACTTTCTTTCACACAATAGTTAATAAATCAATATTGCAGGCTTAGAACAAAAATTCATGTCAAAAATTACTCAATTATAAAAAAAAATATGACCTACATTGTCCCTAAGTTAGGCATAGGTGATTTCCGGTCTACCTGTATTCTTGTTTGAAATGGCCTTAAAAAAATGTCTGGACATAAAAAAAATTGCTTCCTTCTAAGAACAATATAAGTAGATGTTTTTATCGAATTGCATTGGAAATCTAAGTGTAGCTTTGGTTTTATATTTTATCAATTGGTATTTGACATTTTTGTGAGGAGTTGATATTAATGTACTCTTCTTTGGTGATTCGTTTTTTCTTATTTATCTAGATGACAAACATTGTATCACCTGTCTATTTTAACTTTTTCTCACTGTTTAAACCCACCCTAGACTACGACAAACATTTATAAACCAAAATCACCTAAATCAACCCAGCCATTCTCGAGTTTTAGCAAGATTCACAAACATCAATTCATTTTTATATAAATATATAGATTCAAAACTATTTTTTAAAGCATTTATCTATTTACATGATGGCTGATAGAAGTATATGTAAGGAAAGGACATGATGCGCCAACCCCAAGTAGTTTGGGGTAGATGATCTGATAAAGATGAAATAATTAATTTGAGTAGGGTAAAAAATACCCTACCTTGGTAACCTTGCCATACTTGGGGTATTGAAGAAAATTAAATACATTAAAAGTGGTACCTAAACAACAATATAATATGCTTTATATGAAACTAGCTGTTTCCCATGGTTTCTCTGTGTCCCTAGGGAACTAATGTATTCCCTTGGATAAAAAGTAGTCTATAACTGTGTCCTCTATCTTTGTACCAAATTTCATCTAAATCGGTTCAGTTGTTTTACCATGAAGGTTAAAATTAAACTCACTTCGCATTTATAAAGTTAAGATATAAAAATATTTTTCTCCAAAACATGTGTATTTGTTATTGGTATTTTAAATTTGTAAACATCATTCTCAAATGCCATAATAAAAAATATAAAATTTCATTTTTTTTTGTTGATAAAAATCTCCCTAAATCTGATAAGATCAACTAGAAATAGGTTGTGGTTACTTTTCCTTATGATTACTAATTTATCGTTTCAGCTGTTATTATTAATACAGTCCGAATAATTGTAAATACAACATTTTCCGTATAACTTCCTGCACAATATTATTGTATTTATATATTGTAAAAAGTGTGTGTAGTTTTGCAATTTCAATGGGAGCTGTCGTTTTTGCAGTCATCACTTGGCGCCACTGTTGAGTAAGATCCTGTGCGTTAACAGAAAAAAAGCTCAAAACTCTACAATACTAACTTTTTGATATATAAATATGCTGAAGTAAACACACTGGCTCATCTAGTTGTAACTACTACAACTACCTTCGAATTCACTGTTTTTAAAGCCCAATTATTTAGCACAGGGGTCTCCAAACTTTGAAGCCTTGGGGCCATAATATTTTTTTTGCTGTATTGCAAGGGCCATAACAATTTTAATTTTTCCGCCCACCTAAGCAAACATAGATAGGCTTTTATTGCATTTCAATTACTATTGATTGTGTATTGTGACACGTAACGTCTAGTGTCGAGTAGTGATACTATGTACTGTTCTAGGTACTATCTATTTCAGCTACATATCATTCTGTGTTTTCATTCTCTTCCATTCAACTTATCACAGCAATAGTAACAACAGTAAAACACTGGCTGTCGCGGGCCGGATTGATGGCAGTGGCGGGCCGGATTTGGCCCGCGGGCCGTAGTTTGAAGATCCCTGATTTAGCACATATACTTAGCTTTTCGTGTAAAGAACTAAGATTTATTCAGCTCTAAAGTATATCTGCCATTATCAATCAGGAATGGCTCAATTTTTGCGATAAATATCAATAATTTGTAGATTCCGCGATAAAAGTGCTCGCAATGAAAGATCTGTAACATTTGATATTTTTTGAGACCTTAGACTACACTAGCGCCTCTAGCGGCGAATTTAAGTGCGGTAGCCCTGATTAACTATGTTAGTGAACAGGCTTCTGCGTAAGCTCGCTCCATTGTCTTTTTCACCTCTGACCTGGACTAGATTCAAGACCACATATCAAATAAAAAATAGATCTATCTTATATGCAAATATAAAAAACAAGCTTTCCGCCAGTGGTTTCGCCCGTGAGGTCTGTATACGTATTCAGATAAAAAATGCCAGAGTTTATACAAACCTTGCCCCCCTTTTTCAATCCCTTAGGTATAGATTTCGAAAAATCATTACAAAAAAAATATTAAAATCACATTGTGAATTCATGAAATTAAACTTAACGGCACATTTGGCGTAGTGGCTGAGCATTTGGCTGCTGCGCTGCATGACGCGGGTTCGATTCCCGCACGGGACAACTAAAATTGTTCCGGGTCTGGGTGTTTGTGCATGTGTAATGTATGTTTGTAAACGCACCCACGATACAGGAATAACTCCTAGTATGGGGCAACGTTTTTTTAAAACAAAAAAAGTTACTTAATGGTGAAATTTCCATTCATGGTCTTCAAATTTCATTAAAAATTTCAATGATATCCACATAGAACAAAAATGCATTTGTAACACAATTGTCTTTGGTTGGGAAATATCCAAATTATCTATGGTTTTCGAGCTACCAGTTTTTTTAATGGGGCTTTCACTTTACAAGTAATAATGTCATAATGCCTATAGCCAAATTTTTAGCAATCATTACGGTTTTGATAATTGGCTTTTGAGAAAATGATGTAATGAATGGTTTGTGATGTAATGCTGGTAAACACGTTCGCATCCCGTCTGATGATGATGAAAAGGGGTCTCATATTAAGATAACCAATCTGTTAAAAATATAGTAGGTTTAAACAAGAAATATAATAATAGCTTCCAGGCAGCTTGACTTTTTTTTCCAACTGTTATCGTTATATTTTAACCAATTTACTCAAAATCTTCACAAAATGATATACACCTAAACTTTCCTCATGAATCAATCTTATCTATTGAATCGAACACACAGACAGACAGACGCGGCAGAGGACCTAATAATAAGGAGTGATGATACACAAAAGAAACTATATCATAATAAAACGATAGGTATGTCTATGTTTAACATTCATTTATAAAAAGTAGCGTAATCAGACAGACCAAGGCGTCTAGCTAACAGCCTAAGAAATCAGTATTCAGCCTATAAACATTGTCTATGGGGAAAAAGCAATACAAAGCTGGCATACAGCCAGTAGCGCTGAATAAAGACCCGTCCCCATTGTTACTGCATGAATATAACTTATGTCTTCATGGTTTTTATGTAAGCAGGTAGTTTATGGCAAAATGTCGTGGTGGCCTAGTGGTTAAGGCACCTGCATCTCGTGTACAAATGTGCTGGTTCGAAACCTGCCAAATACCAATGTGACTTTTCTAGTCATATGTACTTTCGTAGGTTTTCTTTGACAGCGGTGAAAAAAAAAACATCGTGAGGAAACCTGGACTAAAAAGTCTGAAATCGCCAATCCGCCTTGAGCAAGCGTGGTGATCAATGCTCATGCCTTCTCTGTATGAGAACAGGTCTTTATCCAGCAGTGGAATAGTAAAATTAAATTCGTCGTTCTTAAATCTTTACTTAATTCTACGAATACCATAGAAACCGCTAAACCGTTGACAAAAATGAACAATACAAGGACTTTACAAGTAAATATCTTTACTACAAATCAAGTATCCTTCGTTTGCCGTGGGAAACGACCTTATACTATAGACTTAACACTCCATTGTGAGTGTTTAGTCAACTGGTATGCGTATGTAACTACCATCATTACTAGCATATATTCCAAACTGGCTTTCCGCCCGCGGCTTCGCCCGCGTGGTAATTTTTTTACACCTTGGTTTACATAAGTCAAGTTTTAGTAGGGATCCCTAATTATTTCTGGAAAAATAATATAGTCTATGACACTTCGTAAAGATGTAGCTTTCTAACGGTGAAAGAATTTTTAAAATCGGTCCAGTAGTTTTTGGGTTAAAACCCTACAAACAAAACTTTCCTCTTTATAATAAATAAATAAATAAAAAATATATATATATTAGTATAGATATAGACTTGCTGATTCCCGCGGTTTCGCCGGCGTCCCTAGAGATATATTTAAATCACCCGGATAAAAATTACCCTATGTCCTTTCCCCAGGGTTCACACTATCCCTATATCAAATTTTATCTGATTCGCTTCATTAATCATCAAATGACCCCCTCCCACCGTGGGTGGAGCGGAAGGGAGTAGCAGACTCTTACTGACTAAAATCCATCCATGTTCCTTCCTTAGCCCTTTATGTTCCGGGGGTGCGGTAACTCTTTCGAATATCCCGCAGCCCCGGCAAGCTATGGCTGTGCGGAGGGCCCCGTCAAAATGCCAACTGCCTATTACGTTTTCACGATTTTGATGAGGTATATATAAAAACACGTCAAAATAGTAAAGAACGTGTGTTTTATTACTTCTAGAAAAAAACTGTATTCATAAAATCATATTTGAGCTTAGGAAAACAACTTTTATCTCTTTTTGCGTGACTGGTGGGACATGCGACATGCATCTGTTCAGAGATGAATAACACAAAATCTTACATACTTTTTAAGTTTATTTTTAAGTTGAAACAAAGTCTTTTTCATGTTTTCTGTAAAATACACGCGGCGACTTTCTACAACTGCCCAAATGGCCAGAAAGAGTCTTGCAAGTCAGGTCTAAATTTGTCCGCTGAGTGATTCTGTATGAAGTTGAAGTTTAGATGGACAAAAATGGTAGTAATTTTTATTTTTATGTATATTTTTCTACAGAATCATAAAATATAGACATTTATCTGTGGGTTATGATTGAATTGGGCAGAATTATTGCAATTATAAAATTTCCGTCGTTTTCCTATTTTACGTGGAATGCCTCATAAAGATAAATTGAGACCTAGGTAGGGAAGAACATCTAGGACATTTTTATGAATTCACATAGAATGTTAGCGAAATCGCTGGGTAGAGCTAGTTATCCGTAATCAGCATGAAATTTCGTCTATCGGACCAGACACTACGAAATATCCTACTTGGCTAACTAAAGGATCTTACGTCATTGTTGCTAGACGGATTTATGGCTATAGTTTTGACAAAAGTAGGATCTATTTAGGCTGTATGGGAGTAAAAGCTTTTACTAGTTATGACAAAGTTATATAAAGTAAACCCTTTTAGGGTAGATAGGCAGTTTACCTAGACTTTAAGTTTGCCACATGTCGTGTTGGCTAAATTAATACATAAAGTTTTACACTAATTCCTTTACTAGGCGTCGTCTGCCTTTTAAGCATATAAAACGTAGCCCTTTGTACTCTTGGATAATGTAATGTAAGGTTTTTTTAATTGGTTTATGATTGCTGATTCCTTAGGAAAACTCTCCACGAAATGATGTGAATTTCGAGTGTGTGCAGAAAGCTGATTAAAAAATAACTACAGTCGAATTTCGAGCAGTGGACGAACACTAGTTCACACAAACTTTTCAAGTTTATGACCATGCAATTTAAGGATTGCTTTAACAAGGGATGCCAAGATTATATCTATAAGAATGCTTTTGCCAAAATTGCTTTTTGAATCGGCGTATATCTGGCAATATTATCTTTCTCCTAACCTTTTAACGACTATGTCCAATAAAATATTACAGAAAAACCAACCCGGAATAGTCCCTTAGGCTAGGCATACAGATTAGGGCCTGTGGGATGGTCTCCAGCAATGTGGAGTAGTGATCTGCAAAAGTATTCTTGCAGAAGTTTGACGCGACATGAGGACCGGGCAATATGGTACAAGTTTGGAGAAGCCTATGTCCAATAGAGGACCAAAATTGAATCAGCCTGAAGATGATGATGGAGACACTTGAACCCTCCAAGTGGCGATCAAGGCCCTATAGAAAGGAAACCCTTAACGAAACTCGAAGTGTCCAAGATTAAAGTTATACTTTTCTAGCTGTTTCCCGCGGTTTCATCCACATCCCGAAGGAACTACTCCGCGCACCCCGGTAAAAAGTAGCCTATGTCCTTTCTCAGGCTCTAGACTATCTGTTTACTAAATTTCATTTAAATCGGTTCAGAAGTTTTGGCGTGAAAGCGCTACAGACAGACAGAGTAACTTTCGCATTTATAATATTAGTAAGGATTATTTCACCCTTATATATGCATCAGCTCAACGCTCAAGGCGTAAATCTACCTATTTATGAATAAATTTAATTAATAATCTCCTTAAAAGTTTTCCTTTACCAGATCAGAACAAGCGTATTAATATGTATCAAACCAACCACCACAGTGTCATTAGCATTACGTATCTAAAGCCATAATTGTTTGGGAACGTTGACCTCCCCAATTTAGGTGGTTCGCTCATGTGGCAGAAGTGTCAGAAAATCCACTGAATTACAGTTACGGGAGCGTGTCCACCATTGCGATTACATTTGTTGGGAAAATGTCAAAGTTAAAAGGTTTTTATTTCATGTAGACCAATAACAGGTTCTTATAGAACGTCAAGAAAGAGTTCCGGTTCCAAAAAGTGGATGCTATGGAGGAGAACCGGCAAGAAACTCCATGGATACTCTTTTTAAAATAAATTGTTCTGGTTACAAATAGTAGTGTAATGTGAGGATCATGTAGGTAAAAAAATAATAGGTACTAAAACAGCAAAAGTAAGAGATAGTCTAATCTGATTGCCATGGCAGTTTGAAGCTGACCAGTCCCGACTGACGGCATCCGTTCACGAGTATGATGAGCGCATCAGCCTGACTTGTCTTGAAGGGTATCCAAAAATTGCCAGCATTCCGGGATTTTTCGATACACTCACCGTGGCTCTGGAACGCAAGGGGCAATTGGAGGAACGCGGATGGGAGAATCAGTCTAGGAATCCCTCCCGCTCTGCCTACAGCGGGAGGAGTCATTTGTTAATGTCCCATCCTCATAAACAAAGGGTATCCGAGTGTCTGAAAGATTTTTTCCTTTGGTATCTTGTCTGGATTTTTTGTCATTCACCAAATGTGTTGATTTTCAATCTTATTTGAATAAATACTTTCTATAAATATTTTTGCTTTGTGCTGGATCTTCTGAACTGCTTCTCTGTATGGTATCAGCTTACGCGACCATTGTGGGTGGATGCCTATAAATAACTAAAACTAGGTGAAAGAAAGGTAGGGGGACAGTACGAACTGCCAACTTTGGTTCTGGAACGATTTCTGAAAAGTTTTATTAAGAAAATAACTTTAATCTGCAGTTTCGTTTGAATCATGAATAAGCTACTTTATACTCTCATACACTACATTATGTATGTCATTTTATCCACATACAAGTTTGATCAAATTTGATTCTAAAGTTTCAGGGTGATATCTTATCAGAGATAGTAATTTTTGAGTTCATAGTTTGCGATGACTCTTGTGATGATGTCTGTAGGCTGCGCTTACCAGTTACTATAGGTATTCCATCATCACCATCGGCCTATTTAATATCCCATTGAAGAGCAAAGGCCTCTTCTCTCACAGAGAAGATACAAGCATTGCTCAACAAGCATGCTCGAAGCGGACCAACGATTCCAGTTTTTTTTGTTAGTTCTTTAAGTCCAAGATTTTTCGATATACTTTTGGACCCACCACGGCACCATGACAAAACATTGAAAAGCTGACACAGACAGCTACTACAGGAAACTAGAGGTCACTGTCTGACATGAATAAGCCATGGCGTTGTCAAACCCAAGTGTGTGCCAATTTCTCTTTGCCATTGGCAATGGTGTGATACCTCACGTATTTCCTTCCCGTTTATTGATCTGTCTATCTATTATTAACTCGCCAATGTTTTCCTCATGATATAAATACTTAGAATTACCACAGATTTAGAAAGGAATAGATAATTTTTAATTATTTTTATTCAATCAAAGGTGGCTGGTGTATGAGCTGCGGAGCGTATATTTTGTACAAAGATAAATTTCAATAATGAAGAAATTCAAGGGTACCTTGATGACCTAGGTCCTATACCTTTTTAATCATAACACGACGGAGTAACGCAAATTATTCTTCGTAGAAAGAAAACTGTCTCTTGGTCGGTGAGGTGATAGGTACTAATATGACTTTTAAAAGCCATATCTATGGCATCGTTTTTTTTTCGGATGGGAACTCATCCAATGACCCCTCCAGCCGCAGTGACAGACTCTTACTGACTAAAACCCATCCATGTTCCTTCCTCAGCCCCTTGTGTTCCGGGGGCGACGTATCTCTTTCGAACGTCCCGCAGCATCCATTGCACCCTAACTCTAACTCCGAAATACTTGGATCGTATATGTATTAACTCTTTCAATGCAGCGGTCGAAAAATAAAATTAACTAAATCCAAAATGACCGTAAATTAAGGCTTAAAATCAGATCTCACAAAAACACCACTTCAGTTTTTACTCGAGATAAGATCGAATCTTTTTTATCAAGAATAACATTGTTGTGAAATGTTATTACTTACGCAATGTTTACTAGTATTAGTCATACTTACTTCTTCATGTTTGAGCGGAACGGATGTAAGATGACATTATTTACGTAGCTTTGAAAAACACTTCTGGACTTGATTTTTTCGTGGAATAATAAAAAACAATTCCTTAAACGCTGTTTGCTTATGATGGTTTGCAGTTAAGTAGATGGAAGAAATTATGATATCAAAAAATTTGATAAGAATCTTTAATGTGTCATGGGAAAAAATGATTTATTACTGCCAAAAAACTGCTTGTGATTTGCCTGATCTGACACCCTAAGGGCTTTTTTTGGGTCCTTACCCAAAGGGTAAAAACGGGACCCTATAGACTTCGCTGTCTGTCCATCCGTCTGTCTGTCACTAGGCTGTATCTCAAGAACCGCGATAACTAGACAGTTTAAATTTTCACAAATTATGTACTTCTGTTGCTGCTATAACAACACATACTAAAAATAAATAATTAAGGGGGGGCCCCATACAACACACGCATACAACAAACGCCATTTTTTACCGTTTTTAGGGTTCCGTAGTCCGACAAGGAACCCTTATAGTTTCGCTCTGTCCGTCTGTCTGTCTGTCTGTCTGTCTGTTTGTCCGCGGCATAGCTCCGTGGTTTTTGTTATTAGAAAGCTGAAATTTGGTATGAATATGTATATTGATCACGCCGAGAAAGTGGTAAAATAAAATTTTGAAAAATATTTTTTTTTAGGGTAGCTCCCAAACATGTAAAGTAGGGATGAATATTTTTTTTCTCGTGTACCCCTTCGTGTGGGGTATCGTTAGATAGGTCTTTCAAAAATATTATGGGTGTGTGAAGACCATTTTTCGGTTAAGCGAGCCATTTGCGAAATATCTAGATTTTAAGCATTGATATAAAAACTAAAGATACGGCCGTCCGAACATTTGCCTGACGCATTCGCGGTACAATAAACACTAACGCCATCTATTAGAACTAAAATACGACCGCTCCCGAAGTTCGCCGATCGCGGACTTGTTCATTCATGTTGGCGCACCAAGCGCACCAAATGCGTAGCGCCGTTTTAACATGCGGTCCGCCCTGTCCTTACATATAAGTCAATGATTTTAAGTGAATTTTTTTGTTCGATACGAGTTACCCCCCCCTCTAACTTTTGAATGGCTGTACCTAGAAATGTGAAAAAAATCTAAGACGTAACACATGTAATGAACTTACAAGGAAAACTATTACGGCTAAGTAGGCTTAACCGGTTACAGAGTTATAGTCGACTAACTGAGACCTACTACGGAACCCTACTGCGCGTGGCCCGACACGCACTTGGCCGGTTTTTTATAGATATTACTGGTACGGAACTCTTCGTGAGCGAGTCCGACTCGCAATTTGCCGGTTTTTCATGAAACACATAGCGATGCACCATCGAAGTATTGTTTATGAATCAAAAATGGCCTATCTAACATACAGACAATGCATGCAGGTGTAAAAAACTTAAACGAATAGAACCATACACAACCGGAAAGTCCAAAAAAAATATCGCCGCATTTAAGGGAATACCTGTTATGCAAAATGTCGTAAATAATCATGAAAGTTTAAACAAATTGATTATCTAATTAGTGCTATAAAGACATTTACCTCTTTCCCTGCTTGGTAACAGTCAAACTTGTTCATTTAAGTGATAACATATTCTTTAATTTAAACAAAACTACACCTAATGGC
Source organism: Pyrrhia umbra (assembly GCA_963891755.1). NCBI lineage: Eukaryota > Metazoa > Arthropoda > Insecta > Lepidoptera > Noctuidae > Pyrrhia > Pyrrhia umbra. The sequence continues at coordinate 3,029,593 of OY982944.1, forward strand.
TATATGCAAATTTCTAATGGGTTTAACACCTGGATGTGACTATTATGTCTAAATTAGTCTGGGGTTTTTTTTAAATGTAGTGTTTAGGAACAATGCTACTAAAATTATATACTCGAATAAGACATTATATCCATCTATCTTGAGGGGCTCGTAGCTAGGTAACAGCCAAACAGATGGGTGACCGTTTTCTTAACATAGCGAAATCCCTCCGTGACCCGGAGAGCACGTAAAGCTGTCGGTTCTGCGCCTGATCTGTCCCTGGTGCATTGCCGACCCAACGTAGAGATTATTATACCCTTTATACAATTTTAAATATATTACTTATAAGAAATATAAATACATATAAATATGTATAAAATAGGGATCCACCGATGTCGGAAACAGGGTCCAAGCTACCGGCGGTTAGGGCTTCAGAGACAAGAACCTCCTCACAATACGAGCCGTATCAAGGAGAACCAAAGCTATAAAGTAAATCTTGCTGTAATCTGGCAATAATAGAAACAGTTTATAATCACCCATGAGCTTAATAAATTGTTAAAGAAAAAAGTCTAAAAGAACTTCTCCTTGCAGCCGGCCGTGGGCCCTTCGGGGGCTATCAGCAAGGTGCACAAGTCAGACAGAAAAATTGGCCATCGACGAGTCGGCGAGGGTGGCGAGATCACCTATAAGAAGATACAGTCCTCGCAGATTATGGGATCTATACAGCTTGGTAAGTCAAATAAATGTCATCTGGCTGTTTGTGCAAAATGGTCCTTGTTTGTGCAAAATAGTCCTAGTTTGTGCAAAATAGTCTGCAGTTTGGTAAGAGAAATATTTTTGAATTAATTGGTAAATGCTTGTTTCTATCTCGCCCGTTAAAACATGGTCATTAAAAAACTAGCGAAAACGATTGCTGTATTTACTTAGCCCAACCCGTGGGAACAAGACCGGATTATAATAGTTATGTGCAAAATAGATTGTGAATATTTCTTCCCAATTTACCGGCCACGTTAATGGCGTCGATGACGTGTAGTTACTAACTAACTAAAGTCTAATGATAATGACAAATCGACATCTGTCACATAGTGCCTACATGTATATGTGTTATGTAAATTTTATTTGCATACTAATAACGAACATTACGCATAACATAACGCGATGGTACATCGTTTTATTGAGTAGCTATTTATGTGTTGACAGACCCATTAAGTATTGGACTTTGTGGCTTTAAGATAAGATTTATTTTTCTTTATCAATGAGGGCTTGGTGCCTGGAATTTGCTTGGACTACTCCTCCATTTTTTGTCATGGTTCCTTGAATTAAATTTTCTTCCTAAAAGAATGTTGGATTTCTTGGAACAGTGAATCGGTCAAATTTTCTTTTGGGAATATCTTCTTGTTGTTTTTAAATCATTAAACGAGGTTGTATGGTTCGTGGGCGTTTCCAGGTATAATAAATCTCGAGTAAGATTCTGCTTTATCATGTCGTGCGATTTCAGGATTTTGCTTTTTGCACGTCCAGGTTTTGTTACCATAGTAGTTTTCGTCACCAGAAAATGCCCAAATTTGTAGAAAGTACATAATTCTATCATCAATCGTCGAATACTAGCTGTTTTCAGCGGTTTCGCTCGCATTCTGACGGGACTACTTAACGCACCCGGAAAAAAAATATCCTATGTGTTAATCCTAAGTATAAAGTATGTGTGTACCAAATTTCATCAAAATCCATTCAGTAGTTTTTGCGTGAAAGAGTAACAAACGTATTGAGATATTTTGGAAGAAGATTTTGCACAAGTAAACTGCAAATGATTTCCGCTTTTAAAAAAAAAAAATGCAGTCTCATCATCATCATCAGCCTATATATCGTCCCACTGCTGGGCACAGGCCTCTTCTCATACAGAGAAGGCATGAGCATTGATCACCACGCTTGCTCAAGGCGGATTGGCGATTTCAGACTTTTTTAAGTCCAGGTTTCCTCACGATGTTTTTCCTTCACCGTTAGTCAGTGACGCCTAAGATATACTTAGAAAGTACGTATGACTTAGAAAAGTCACATTGGTACTTGCCAGGTTTCGAACCCGCACACTCGTACACGAGAAGCAGGTGTCTTAACCATTAGGCCACCACGACATTCAGGCCGTCTTAACCGCAACTGATTTCCGCTTTAAAAAAAATATGCGGTATTATTATTATTTCCTTTATTTAAATTTTATACATATTTTTTTCATTTTTAAACATTCATTATAAAAAAAATATAAAAAACATTTAAAAATATAAAAAATAGGGATCCACCGATGTCGGGAACAGGGTCCAAGCTACCGGTGGTTAGGGCTCCAGAGACAGGAACCTCCTCACAATACGAGCCGTATCAAGGAGAACCGCCTTCTGAATCAGGCCCTTGACCCAGCCGCCTAACGAGAGCCTCGCGAGATGTTGATCGAGGCTCTTGGCCATCAGGCCATTGGCTGTCACGACTATCGGCACAATGACAGCAGAGTCCACATTCCACATGTCGACAACCTCATGCGCCAAGTCGAGATACTTTATTTGTTTCTCTTTCTCGGCTTTCACGAGATTCTCGTCATGCGGAATGGTGACGTCGACAATCATTGTGCGGCGCGCTAATCGGTCTATCACCACTATGTCAGGCTTATTGGCTACAATAGTCCTGTCAGTGATGATAGACCGATCCCAGTACAACGTAACATGGTCATTTTCCAGAACTGGGTCGGGCACATACCTATAGTACGGTACCTCAAGATCCACGAGTTTGTATTGCAAAGCAAGTTGCTGGTGGATGATCTTGGCCACTTGGTTATGTCTGTGCAAGTATTCGCCGTTAGCCAAACGAGAACAGCCAGAGATAATATGTCTGATAGACTCACCTGGACGATGACATGCCCGACATATGTCAACCGTCCCGTCTTTCATAATATATCTCCGGTAGTTGTTCGTCAAGACAACTTCGTCCATAATTGCGCAGACAAACCCTTCGGTTTCCCCGAAGAGGTCACCGAAGCGTAGCCAAGATACGGACGCTATAAAGTCTACGTCGGGCCCGTGAAGGGCCCGGAAAAATCGTCCGTGAAGCTCCTTGCTTTGCCATACTTCCTTGCGGTCATTGGTAGTGAGTACTACTGGTATGCGCCAGTTCTCTTTAGCCAGCGACAGCGGGGTGAGTCCCTTGTCCACTGCAACCGCATCTCGATGCATACCCACGTCGGATTTCAGGAAGTATTCCCTGAGATTGCACACCTCACGGTTGTGGAGAGTCTTAGCATTTAAAAAGCCTCGACCCCCGCACTTCCGCGGGATGTACAATCTCATCACCGATGATCGTGGGTGATGCATCCGATTTGCGGTCAACAGTGTCCGTACTCTTCTATCCAAGGTGTCAAGTTCAGTCTGGGTCCACTTGAGTATGCCAAAGGAGTACATCAGGACTGGCATGACCCAACCGTTAAAGGCGCGGACCTTATTGCCGCCTGATAAGGAACTTTTAAGAACCTTATTCAGGCGACCAAAGAAACGCTCCCGTAACGATTGTTTCATGTCAGCCACGTTGATGCCTAGCCCCTCCGACATACCCAGGTATTTGTATGTATCGTTTGCGGAGAGTGATCTCAAGCTAATAGAATCCGAGAGTTGAACTCCCTCGGATTCTACAATCCCTCCTCGCTTTACATGCATGACTGCGCATTTATCCACACCAAATTCCATCCTGATGGAGCTACTGAAAGTTTCGGTTACCTTTAGTAACTTCATCAGTTGCAATTTAGTGGGGGCAAACAATTTCAAGTCATCCATATAAAGCAAGTGGGATATAACCTGACCGTCTCTTCGCAAAGGATAGCCCAGTCTTGACCCCTCCAGCAAAGTGCTCAGAGGGTTCAAGGCTAAACAAAACCAAAGTGGACTCAAACTGTCACCCTGGAATATTCCCCGCTCGATTTTAATAGGCTCGTCGTTCCCTTGAATCGATCGACATCCTGGATAGCGAAGGACCGTCCTCCACTGCCCCATACATGACACAAGAAAGGTGCGTAGAGTTGTATTTACTTTATACAGCTCCAGCACCCTCATGAGCCATGTATGAGGGACCGAGTCGTAGGCCTTCTTGTAATCTATCCAACATGTCGATAGATTCTTTCGGGATCGACGAACCTGCTGGCTTATGACCATGTCTATGAGGAGCAGCTCCTTAGTACCACGGGACCCATTCCTACATCCATTTTGAGAGGCAGACATGATGGAATTATTGTCAATATGTTTATTTATTTTAGCTCTCAAAATAGATGTAAGAAGTTTATAGACCGTCGGTAAACACGTGATCGGTCTATAATTCTTAGGTTCCGCGGCACTACCTGATTTATGGAGCAGGTGGGTAACTCCTGTAGTTAGAAACTGTGGTAGCGACCCGGACTCTAAAGCTAACTGGAACTGTGATGCCAAACGAGTGTGTGAACTCTGTAGCCATTTAAGCCAAAAGTTGTGCAGTCCATCCGGTCCCGGTGATTTCCAATTCGGCATTGGACGGACTGCACTGGCTACATCGGAGGAGGTGATGATAACCTCCTCCATTTCTGTTATTGATTCACACTCCCGTTCAACATCACACATCCAGTCACCTTCATCGTGGCATACGGGCGCCGACCAGATGTTGCGCCAGAACGTACTTGTGGCATCATCATCTGGGCGGCGCTCGCCTGACACACTTTGCTCAGGTCGCTCCCAAGCTCTATACACCCACCTTTGGTCGCTCTGGAACATGCGATTTTGGGTATAACGCTCCACCCGTCGCTTGTACCGTCGAATACGGTTTGCCCATGCACACACCTTTTGCTTCAGGAAGTCGATGCGCTCTGTGACACGGGACATATATTCTTGGGGGCTGACTCCAGTCCCCACATACGCCCGTCTCACAAAGCGCATCACCCTTGGTCGGGTATTGCCCTCCCTGAAGCAAGAGAGTTTGCCGATGAGTACCCTAGCCCCCTCGATACGACGCTCAATCCTGCGTTGCCAGGTTGGAACGGCTGGTTTTGGTCGTGTGGCATTGTCACTATCCGGAAATTTAACATTTGCCACACGACATGCCGCAACCGCCGCGCAGTACAGAATTGAGTTCGTATCGAAGAGATCTTCGCTGCTTTCAAAATAGCTTTCAAGCAGCGAATCCAGGGCACACACCAGCGCCCTATTTTTTTTGTGCATAGGCAATCGAGGTAGACGCGGTCTAAATGCGATAGGAGTGGATCGAAATTCCCGGGTCGCATCTTCCAGGGCGCTCCTCAATCGGTCGTTGCACTGACTACTTACTGTAACAGCCCTATCATCATCATCTTCATCAATGCGGTGAGACCGCGGCGTGGCTCTACCCGTTGCTGGCAGTGGTGCCGCAGTCTGTGACGAAGAAGAGATCATAAGGTTGCTCAGCACCTCTGAGCGCAGCCTATCAAGTGTGGCGTCGTCCAACCTGTGATTTCGTTGGATAACGCGCACCTGATCCGACAGTCGTTGGGCCGACACGTTGACTGCTGGCTCAAGTACCTGGAACAGAGACAGCATCCTTTCACGGTACGCAGTGAGGTTAGCTCCCCCCTCTGTAGACCCGTAATATGCGCGCATGACGTTCTCATTGATGATTTGAGTCCATTTCATGCGCTGCACACAACCACCGATAGCGGGGACCCTGCTCAGGGCCGGTTGGCCCCTGGATCCCAAACTCCTCGGTGGCCGGCCTCTCCCCTGCCGACGTACAGGTGTTGGCGACGTCGGCGGGGAAAAATATTCGTCGCTCGAGCTCGACGCAACTGCAGTCGCCGGTGTCACGGGTGATCCGGGGTCCGGCGGTGGCGAGGCGGAGCTGAGCGACGACTCCGGGGGTGGTGGGCGTGCGCTGCGTGCTGCTGCTCTAGTCAACATATTTCACATATTTCGTCGAAAAAAATAATATATTTTCATTTTCGATATATGTCACATAATGAGATTGACACTGTCATTCTCCTGTAATTGCACTATTCTTGTTTCCATTTTAGTTGTGATTTTATTCCTGTGGCTTGTTCTATTTATTTATTTTGGTATTGGAAAAGGTATTTAAGTTTATTTGTATATTAAATTTATTGTTGTATTCTCCAGAATTTTATTAAAATTTACGACGTGTGTTTTTTTTGTGTTGACACTTTGGTGTTGCTAGCAGTTATTATTATTATTATTAAAATAACCTATATTTAAAATTCACCGTTTTAACCGGATGTTGACACTCAGAACCGTTTTTTTTTTAAATATAATTCTAACGGTTTTCAGTTGACCTGAGAATATTTATGTGTTTTCACACGGAATCGTGGGATTTGACTATGTGAATTGGGTATGACTTCTATTTTTTGTAGGAAAGACGTTTGGTCAAGAATTTATCGTTCTAAATAGGTATTTTCTCTTAGTCTGTTCAGAAAAGAAAGGTTTTATAAGGCTTTATGGTTAAGCGATGGGAAATCATCAAAATATGACTCCTTTTGCCCTTTGCGTTCCAGGGTCGCGTAAACTCTTTCGATCAATTCAATGATCGAAAGAGTTTACGCGACCTGCCTATGAAAAGTATGAAGTTCTTTTCGTGTGGGCTGCAATTTTTACCAACCTAACAAGCTCTCAGAGCCAAGCTGTCAGAGTTTTCTCAAATCCGCCTGACGGCCTCTGACATGGAATTGTAACAATAAATTCTATCAAGATAGCAGCCGGGGACGACGGCTTAACGTGCCCTCTTAGGCACCGGGGTGTAACACCACCAACTTCCTGACTCCGGGCTGTTTTGTGAAATTTTCTCAAACCCACAAAACGATTTCGTCTCGACCCGGGAATCAAACCCGAGACCTTGTTTACAGCAGTCGCGTTATGCGACCACTAGACCAACGAGGCAGTCAGTATGAACTGAAAATCGTCAATATAAACATGACAGTTAAAATCATAACCCTTCCTTTTAGCTTAGCCGTAGTTGGCTAAAAATGTCGTCTGAGAAAGTGTATTGTATATTTTATAACGATGACCGAGGAGATTATCTTTAAACTCCCACCCTATCGCAATGTTCTAGCATTTTCCATGCTTGTATTACGAAAACAAACACACAGCGATACGTCGATAAACAAGCGTTTAAAGCCATTAAACTTTATTTACTGGCTTCCTCTATCTAATGTCCATCGTATTGACCAAGGGCACTGCAATTAATAGTTCGTATCATGAAATGTATTGTTCACTAGCTGTTTCAGGCGGTTTCACCCGCGTCAAGTAGCCTAAACCTTCTCCAGGGCGACCCTGGGTCCATTTTGACCTGATCTATTTTCGTACCAAACTTGGTCCAAATTGGTCGACCCGTTCACGTTGACCAAGGGAAATAGGTATGAATTTTTATATAAATACTATTTTCCGCGGTTTCACCCGCGTGCCGGGGGAACTACTTAACGCACTCAGGTAAAAAGTAGCCTAAAACCTTGTCCAGGGTCCCCTCTATTTTCGTACCAAATTTTGTCCAAATTAGTCCACCTGTTCACGCGTGATGCCGTGACCAAGGGAAATAGGAATTAATTTATATAAAGAAGATAAATTATTGATGTGACGTTTTAAAGGAAAAGTAATTGAAATAGGACAAGATGGAGTGACGATCAGCGAAAGGCTGCTTGTTTGTTTGTTACTCTTGCACGTCTGGGTTTAAATGAAATTTGGAAAAGAGATAACATAGTCCCTGGAGAGGGTTACATGCTTTTTATGAGTGAAGGAACTTCTCCTTCAAAGCAGGTGAAACTGCGGGATACAGCTAGTTATAAAAAAAGGTTGACATTTAATTATTTATTTAACACATACACTGCCATCCCAAATAATTTGAAGGCCTAACCTACGCTAGCGTCAGGCACCTGTGCCTGACATGGCAAGCAAAGGGTTAAATGCACTTGTTTACTGTACTTACAGTTTCCCAACACGTAGAGCAAGCTATATTACACGTACAGAGTTATAATTCAATTATTTAGATATATCTGACAGTATCTTTTATATAATCTTCTAAATTATTGTAAAAAATATCAACATCTGGCTGCTGAGCATCATAGAATTAAGCAACATAACCATGTTATGAAGGAGAAGGTGATGAGGTAGCCTTTTAAGAATGGCGGAGAAGAAAACATATTACGCCAACAGCTTATAAATTGCGCTGGAACACGATAATAATAGATACCAGGAATAGTCTACGTAAACCCAACCTTAACACTGGTCTCTAAATAATATACACACATAATTTTCCACTACCGTTACTATATATTTGTAAACAAACCTGTAGGAAGACAGCTTGTGTCACGGTTAAAATTAGCTCGTCTATTTGAGCTAGGAAGGTAGAATAATGGATGTGGCTTTTATTGTTGATTTGAGTTTTATATATATTTAGATCTTTGAGGAGCTCGTGGCTAAGTAACAGTCACAAAGTTTTTTTTTTCGTTTGAGAAATCAAAAAAGGACTCCTCCCGCCATGGGTGGGGCGAGAGGGAGTGTCAAACTCTTACTGAGTAAAAACCCATCCATGTTCCTTCTTCAGTCTTTTGCGGTCCGGGGGCGCGGTAACTCTTTCGAACATCCCGCAGGTTAAGCTGCACTTCACGCGGTCGATCCGTGTATGGGTCATCGTCATCTTTGTCATACCGAGACTCCTCCGTGCCTTGGAAATCATGTTAAGCTGTTGGTCCCGCCTGCCATTTGTAGATCTTTGACAGTCGTTACAGGTAGTCAGAAGCCAGAAAGTCTGGCAATCAGTCTTTCGATGGGGTATAGTGTTACCCGGTTACTGGGTTGTGGATGTCAGACAGGCAGTTGCTCCATGTAAAACACTGTTACTCAGCTGCATCTGGTTAGACTGGAAGCCGATCGTAACATAGATGGGAAAAGGCTAGGCAGACGACACATTGAATCCAAAGATAATAATATTTACAAAATTAATGTGCGTCACCAATGTTTTATTTAAAAAATCGGAATATTGAAGCTGCTAGATTAGATTAAGTACAATCTTGTTATGACGGATATTATCCTTACTATATTAATATCAAATTATTCACCTGTTCTTATCACAATTCGTAGTATGTTTATCATCATCGGCCTTTGCCCATCGTTCGCGTTGAACATAGAGCGAATGCGTATCCTACCGGTACGATACCCATTGGTAAGACTGGTTACCAGACTGACTGGCTTTTGACTACCCGTAACGACTGTCAAAGATCTACAAAGGATAGCCGGGAGCAATGGCTTAATTGTATGAGGATTCTTGAAATGATATAGATGGTCTCCCATCCACGGACCGACCCCGACAAGCCTTGATCGATCAACCCGTGCGACTGCTACTTCCCCACGTAAATTTGGATTGTAAGTGTTATAAATATAACATCTAAAGTATAAAAATGTACAGTATGTATAAATAATAGAAATATTTTCCCATCATTTTCCTTATACATTATCATGGCCATAGTGCATAGGTCAATGTTTTTTTGTAAAAATAACTTGTTTTAAACCAAGTTATGTAGTTATTTATTTGTGCCTTGTTTCGTAGCAAATAAGGTCATCTCTTTAATAAGCTACCAGATTTGTATATTTTTATTTTTTATTAAATTATAAAAAAGCTGATCTTTGATGACGATCACTGAAAATAGAATAAAAATGTGATCAATAAAGAAAGATATTAAACATTTTAATGTCTGGATAGACAGAGGCCCATCCGGGCCCTCCCACTGGGTCATAGCCTGCCGGGGCTGCGGGACGTTCGAAAGAGATACCGCGCCCCCAGAATACAAAGGGCTGAGGAAGGAACATGGATGGGTTTTAGTCAGTAAGAGTCTGACACGTCCAGCCGCCCCACCCACGGCGGGTGGGGTCATTTGATGCTTTCCCATCCGAAAAAAAAAGGTGTGAATAAACTACTACGCAAGTGAAAACATGCCACATCCTACAATTCTAGCTCCATGATCGTACTAACCCGAATCGTAATGTTGTGTGGTTTGTGTCTATTGCACAAGGTCGATTTAATTGACGGATAAGCGTAGTTAACTTGCTCGTGTCATATCTAGTCAAAGTGCAGTTTAAAAAAAAAATGGCCAAGTTTAAGTTGTTGGCTTGCTTAGGCGCAGTCGGGGTTGCGCATCTATTTAAAATAAAAGTTTATCAAAACCGGCCAAGTGCGTGTCAGGCCACGCGCAGTAGGGTTCCGTAGTAGGAGTTAGTTAGTCGACTATAACTCTGTAACCAGTTAAGCCTGCTTAGCTGTGAAAGTTCATTACATGTGCTACGTCTGTGAATTTTTTCACATTTCTAGGTACAGCCGGTACAAGTTAGAGGGGGATGCTCCTATCGAACAAAACTTTGCACTTAAAAGCTAGATATTTCGCAAATGGCTCGCTTAACCGAAAAATGGTCTTAACAAACCCATAATATTTTTGAAAGACCTATCAAACGATACCCCACACGAAGGGGTACACGAGAAAAAAAAATATTCACTTTACGTGTTTGGGAGCTACCCTAAAAAAATATTTTTAAAAATTTTATTTCTTGGCGTGGTCAATATACATATCCATGCCAAATTTCAGGCTGGCTGCTTTACCAACCTAACAATTGGTTAGCTATTACATACAGTTCTAAAGATACACTGCACCAGCCTAATTTAGCCTTGTGTCAGAAGACTACGACTGTTATAGAAACTACAATAGGCAGCTGGGAGTGCTGGCCTCACGTAGATGGCCACCTATTAACGCTCGACCGCGCCAAACGCAGCTTAACCTTTGAACGATCGACCTGTGCAGCTGCAAGCCACGAGCTTCACTACGAAGTGCATAACATTAAACAAACTATGTAAGAGGCAAAAGCGGAAATTCAAACTAATATTATAAACTAGCTGTTTCCCGCGGTTTCAGCCGCATCCCGAGGGAACTACTTAGCGCACCCGGGTAAAAAGTAGCCTATGTTGTTCCTCAGGGTCTATTCTATCTCTGTACCAAATTTCATTTATATCGGTCCAGTAGTTTTGGCGTGAAAGCGTAACAGACAGACAGACAGACAGAGTTACTTTCGCATTTATAATATTAGTAAGGATAAAACGGCTGAACCGATTTGGATGAAATTTGGTACCGAGATAGAGGACCCTAGAGACGATTATAGTCTTATATTTATCCGGGTGTGTCCAGTAGTTTTCTCGGGAAACGGGTGAAACCGCGGGAAATAGCTAGTCAATAATTGTCGGAACCAAATTATAGATTCCCATCAGATATGCTTTGTTATATCTGGCTGATGTATTATGTACACTAGCCAAGGAAGACAGACGTATTTACATATGTGTATTTATAGCTTTAGGTACTTCTTTTGCCTACCTCAAGAATATATTCCTTGCGGTAGACTTCAGTTAAGTTTTAACTTAACAATAGGGAAGGATTTTTTTTTGTATAGCGCCTACCAAATTGTTGAGTTTTCAATGCGATTTTGTGCCTTGTCTTAAACGATATAAGAATGAAATTAGCATTAAACCACAGGTGTCTCAAAAAGATTTTAGCTTAGTTGACGGGGGCCTTCTTATCCCGGATCCTTCAGGCTAGTGCCTGCCGGGGATGGGGGATAGTTCGAAAGTATTACTACGGCCCTGGAACGCTAGGGCAATCCAAACGCAAGTCCTCCCGCTTTGCCCGCAGCGGGAGGAGTGATTTGATGATTTCCCATCCTCATAAAAAAGGGTGGAGGAAACGTCGTTCGTCCACCCCTGTGCTAGGCCTCCTTGAGTATGGTTCCAGGTGTGTGAAGAAGTTTCCTGCGGACGCGAGTGAAACGGCAGGATACCGCTAGTAGAAAATAAAACTCAAGTTTATTATTGAATATTATTCTACTGGATTCTGCCTTTATCGGGTACCTGGCAATAGTCTCACCACCATTATCCAAGCTCGGTTAAGCAGTCGACAACCTTCTAGGTTGACCTGCGAGATGCTAAAAAAAAATCACCACCATTATCAAAAAACTGACTAAACACAGAACGTAGATATTGAATGATTCACACGCCATAATATAAACATTACAATACATTAGTCATTTGTAAATATTTGTGCTGATTATTAACATAACAGCTATGAATATTATCGCGGTAAACAATGTATTTAACACAATTTTTATCAATAGCTCGCTCGCCAATTCGGCTGGATGGATCACTGAATTGGATCCAGAACTTTTCCCAACTATTTTGGGGTCGGCTTCCAGTGTAAACGAATGCAGCTGAGTACCAGTGTTTTACAAGGAGCAACTACCTATCTGATCCACAACCCAGTTACCGTAACACGATACCCCTTGGTAAGACTAGTTTCAGATTTTCTGGCTTCTAAATATCCGTAACGACTGTCAAAGAAGCTGTTATTCGTAGAAGCTGTTGCTTAAAGTTCTCGTATTGGATCCAGCTAACAGGATAAAAAGGATCATCATCATCGGCGTATATAACGTCTCCCTGTTGCAAAGACCTCTTCTCACAAAGAGAAGGCATAACCATTGATCAAAGGGATAGGCGATTTATAAGGCCCCATGTTCTTTTGAACTCCTCCTCTCCTTCAACTATCTCCTTTTACTATGAAAAGATGAAAACATGAACTTATGGTAGGACCCTCCAGCAAGTGAGGATCTACGAAAGGCTCCCGGCAGAAGTCGGATGCGTCAACGTTGGGGGAAGCCTATGTCGAACAATGGAATAATATTGCGGTTGACGATGACGACGTAAATTGTAAGTTTACGCAACTTCAGCTGGATGTAAAACCTTCGGAAGAAACAATGAGGAAAGTGATTAAAATAATGTTTCACAACTTAAAATTCGAAGAAATTTTATTACAAGGCAATTGGTCTTATTATTTAGTAATTGAAGATGTCTCTTGAATTAAGTACATAGGTACCTAGCCTTTGCATTCACGTCCGCAAAGGTACCTAGCCTTTGCATTCACGTCCGCAAAGGTATTGAACCTAAGAAAACCGATATTTCCAAGCAGTCGTATTGTGAAGGTCAAATACCATAATATTATGACATATACAGATCCAGATTCCAGTGTGAAAAAGAGACGGTGGTATTCGTCCTGTGTAGATGTAGGTATCTCTCGTGCCCAAAAATCTGAATGAAACCAATCTACACCACATATTGCAATACTAATGTCAAACTCAAATGGCTATTCTTCACACAGCAAGATATAAGTGTCGCAATTGAGCCTGACTTTTTTTAGAGTGTCACAATAAAGCTAGGTTTACTCTACGACACTGTACTGTACGCTAATGTTATTTGATGATTTCACGTTCCTAAAAAGGAGCGTAGATCCAGTGGCGGATCCAGGATTTTGGGTTGGGGGGGGGGGCTTGATTCTGGTGGGTAGGTTTTATCAAGCGAAAAGCTAAAAAAGCACAGAAAATTTTATTTTGCTTAACGCATAATAAGTCTCCTTGCTTAGCTTTTTGGGGGGGCTTGAGCCCCTTAGCCCTCCCCCTGGATCCGCCACTGCGTAGGTCCTCGGTGTATACACTGAGTGTACGGTGTATAGTGTCGCAGTTCAAAATTAGTTTCACTGTATGTATTTGGAAGAAAGAATTCCAGAAGTCGATGTCGTCCAATTTGGGAAAACTCAGATAACAAGCATACCAAAACCAGTATAGTATGACGTAATAATCTTGTAATTTATTCTCCGTAAACTCATTCACCAGGCAGTTTGGTTGTCTTATTTTCGATGCAACCCGTGACTCAATAAGTCTTTTCAGATAATAGTCTGAGTCAGATTCTCGCCACGTGATCGTTTGCGGGCCAAATTCGCGAGATGCATTCGATACTTCCGTTTCCGATTGTCATTCTAATCGATTGTTGTCATTGTCTTAAATTAAATGCAGATGTTTCTTTTATTAGAAAAGTTTTATTTTAAGCATCACGTTCCTTTTCTCCGAATGGTTGTAAAGGTTTTATGCGGGCATTTCACTAATTATGTTTCAGATCTTTGTCTAGAAGGCTTTATTCTTCTAAATGAAAAATATTCTTAACTAGCTTCTGCCAGCGACTTCGTCCGCGTGGAATAGTGGTGCTCCACTCCTATTGGTCTTAGCGTGATCATATATATAGCCTTCCTCGATAAATGGACTATCTAACACTGAAAGAATTATTTAAATCGGACCAGCAGTTCCTGAGATTAGCGCGTTTAAACAAAATGACAACATTTCCCTTCCTGCTCTGCTCCTATGAAAAGTATACTATAACCATCTCAGGAGTATGACAAATAATTGTACAAAGTTTCGTTAAAATCCGTCGAGTAGTTTTTGTTTCTACAGAGTTTATACAGACAGACAGACAAAAATTTTACTGATTGCATTTTTGGCATCAGTATCGATCCCTAATCACCCCCTGATAGTTATTTTGGAAATATATTTCATGTACAGAATTGACCTCTCTACAGATTTATTATAAGTATAGAAGATAGATATAGAAGATGTGTTACTTATTGTTTTTGTTTATAGGTTTTTTTTACTTGAATGTTTGCCGGGGAATTCCACTTCTACGACAGCTTGAGTTGAGTCACAAAAACTAGTTTAAAAAGTCAAATATTATAAAAAGATAAGTGAGATCTGTCTGAGATTAAGATGACGAATTCTATTACCATCGATACGATACGATATACGAATTTTATTATCAGTGCTTCTGTCGGTCCTATGCCTGGTCTCTCCCCGGTCGTGTCTGATTGCCGACCCAATAGACTATAGGAGTGAGGGAATAGAGAGTGCATCTGTGTCTGCGCAAGCGTGCGTGCACTATAATATCTTCTGCGTACCTGGCTAGTCTTCATTGACATTGGCCGCCGTGAACGAAGTCGGTCTAGAGTGATAATTATTATATTAGTATTAATTCAGGGTAAATTAATTACAAATTAACACAATACGGCGTGAACCCGTAAACCACTCAATTATCAAACATTTTGTCTATAATGTCAAGGTCACAAAGCATTAAGCTCTTGTATTTGTTTATATTAAATATCAATTTATTGTCTATTTTTCATATTTAATTTAAATAAATAAGGGTTATCGCGAACCTCAAGCAAGTCTTGGTTGTAGTAAGACTTGTTCTAGCGACATTTTTATTATGTCACAATAAATGTCGCACATCTGTTTACACGGTGTGTACATTGAGTGTATAATGTCTAGTCTAGTACTGTTAGTCATGTTTTTCCTCTGTCTGGTCATGCATCTGCCTTTTAAAACTCGTAAAATCAACAGTGTTTGTAATGAGTGTGACTTTCTATTGAAAAATATTTGGTAAATCCTTACTAATATTATAAATGCGAAAGTAACTCTGTCTGTCTGTCTGTCTGTCTGTTACGCTTTCACGCCAAAACTACTGGACCGATATAAATGAAATTTGGTACAGAGATAGAATAGACCATGAGGAATAACATAGGCTACTTTTTACCCGGGTGCGCTAAGTAGTTCCCTCGGGATGCGGTTGAAACCGCGGGAAACAGCTAGTGCTTCATAAATATTGACGCACCTCGTAAGGTACATTTCCAAAGAATATACCTAAACAAATAATACATGTTGAGCTATCGTTTGATAGAGCTTTATGAATAGCTACTGTTTTCAAAAAAAAAAAATGTACGAACTTAAACATTTTGAAAAAAAGTAACCATGGAGTTTCTTGCCCGTTCTTCTCCATAGGAATCTACGCTTTGAAACCGGCAAATAGCTTCAACTTTCTTTACATCAAACTGACAGACTTATGATTCTTTGACAGTTCAAAAGTGCCTGTAAATGGTCTAGTTGAAATAAATTATTTGAATTTCGGATTTTCCCGCTCTTTATAGTAGCATCCTGAGTGAAACCCAGGTTTCACAGAATTGATGCCTGGCTTTCAATCTATCTACATAAAAAAAACTATTCAACCATTTTACACCAAAGAGCAACAGGCAAACAGACTTTCGCGTTTATAATAATAGCAAGGATATTTAGAATTTGTATCATAATGACATCCCTGTAAATCATGACTAAGTTTCCAAAGCCAGAGAATATGTAATACGCAGTATAACAGATATTGACTCGTTTCCCGTCCAAAATGATACTGAAATCAGTCGCTAACTAACCGCCAATAAAACAGGACTTGACACAGTGATTCCCAAGTTATTATTATTAATTGTATCAGGAGGAAAATTGATCATATATATGGTTAATTAAGGAAATATTTTTAGTATAACTATGGCTTCGCTCTAAGAGCCACGTTGTAAAGTTTTTGAAGTGAATATGTGTTGAAAAAACTTGGTGTTTTTATGGTGTGTTGTGCTCCAAAGTTTGGAGGGATTGATCTACAATGGCATCCATACGGGTGATGAATGATATTGTGTGGGGTAAGCTGCATAATGCAAATTGTAAATGTTATTGTTTTCTATTAATGAGCTGTGGGGCGTGGTTTTGTAAAGCTGGTATAACTTTAGTAGATGATACTGATTTTTTGGGAGGACCCTTGGTATTTGCCTTTCTGACGTGCCTTGAGGAAAATGGATTTGAAAATATTAAGCCACGCGTTCGTGGATGGCTTTGTGTTTAGATGGGCATTGTGTCACTTATTGTGCGATGATGTCTCGTGGGTCTGATCAGTGAAACAAAGAATACAATATTCTTTGTAATGCCTAGCGATACCCATCGGTATTCGTAAGGTCTAATGCCCCTTTATATTGATAGGTTTTTCTTCTACATCAAACTATACGCTCTTCGTCTTTTCTGTCGGAGCAACATCTTCCAGCCCAGCTCTCTCTTCGGGGAAAGATCTTTCGAAGATGAATCCCATACGTCTTTTTCATTTTCGTTCGGAAGGAGTCAGCTTTAGAAGACAGACATGATTAAGTTAAAAATGATTTTATGTCAATGAAATATTGGATCACTATAAAGTGTTCTAACAGTGCCCATAGCTATTATTTACATTGAGTTTGTAAAATGCCCAATGAGAATTTCGTTCAGATAACAACACATAGCACTTAAGACGACGACTACCGCCAATGACCTTGAGCAAATGGGCGGAGCTTGAGCTTCCCCCCCGCGACCCCGCAATGCACACCGCACGGTTGTCATTTTATATTTTGAAGAACTTTGACGGGTGACCATAATATTATGTAGAGATTCTAAGGACAGTCGCATATTGTATTTTGATATGCATGTCTAAGATATAAAAATAGAAATACAAATAACATCTGTCTGAGTAATACTTCGAAACACTAATTTTAAATTTCCAACCCCCACTGCATACTTCGTTTGCCAGAAAAGCAAAAAATTATCTTATCTTATATTTTCAATTTCTTTAATCTGCAAAACATATTTATCGATCTGAATTGTTACAAGTTTCAAGAAAAAAATCTGAAACTAGCATTCTTGAATTAATCCGCTGTGAAAGATGGACAGACAGACAGATAAAATCGCACCATAGGAGTTAATTTTTAGGCTATATTGGTGTCCATTTTGAGCTCTTCTAACAGAAATGCACGCAAGTTTTTTTCATATTTGCATTTTACGACATCTGCTGCTTCTCAAATAACTTCAGCTCATCTTCACTTGTATAGGAAAATCATATTAGTTTTGTAAGGAGAGCCTGGAAGCCAGTTTATTAGTCCGACGTTTCTGATCCATCTGTAAAGTGTCCGACCAAACCTTTGGCATCAGCTTTGGCCAAACCATTAGCTTAAAATTGGCCTAAGTTTTGACACCAACAGAACCGAAATTGAATAATCTATTACGTTTAAAGACCTAAAAGTGAGTGAGACTGTATTACAAATGATGTTAATATTTTAAATAAGCTGCAGGTAGTTTTATTTATATTATTAAGTTGATACACCGAACATATTAGTAAAAAGTCATTGTGGCTTCTTTGCTAAGGCACCTGCATCTCATTTATGAGTATGCAGATTCGGACTTCGAAACCTAGAAATTACGAATCTGACTATTCCAAAGATTTACATGCACTTTTTTAGTATAACTTAGACACCATTGACTAACGGTGAAGGAAAACATCGTGAGGAAACCTGGACTACACGGTCTGAAATCACCAATCCACCTTGAAAAAGCGTGATAATTAATGCTAATGCATGTCTATGTCATATCCAAAAGTGGGATAGTAAAGATTCCGATTATGACCAGAATTTTAAAAATTTTTACCTATCATGAACAATGGAAATTCACCCGTTCTGGGCCTAATTTTGAAAGTGCCGCAAAGCAAAAAATCAATGCAAAAATAAATGTGCTAAATTCGGATATAGACTTAGTCTGAATGAGAATTAGCTGTTACATTTTCAAGCACCAAATTTGTACGACACTTTTCCACGGTTTCATGCATTATTGAAGAAATAAAGTAATGCAAAAAAATCCTAACATTGTATGGCATTTCGATAATCTTTTAGAAAGATGCAATATCGATTTTTGACTTTGAAATCATTTATAATTACGATTTAAATATTTTTGATCTTTATCTTTTTACCTTATATTACTAATAAAAGGTTTTTTATAATTATTTTATCAGAAAAACTCACCGCAAAAATTGACAGATTTTTTTATAAAAAGATTATTAAATTGACATGCAGTAGCTCAATTTTCATTTAGTTTTCTTATTACAATTCATCGGAATTCAAACATAACCCTGGAATTGGAAAATGGTCGAAATACCATATTAAGAAAAGCATTTAAGAGAAAAATGTACGGAAGTCTAATTATTTCAGAATGTTTGTTTTGCAAACTACGGAGAGTTTTTTAAAATTTAATTCGTATACCAAAAGATGTCGAAGAAAACATAAAAAATATTAGAATATGCATCAAGCCTTTATATCAAGCCCTTTCATAATTATGATGACGTAGAAACTACACTTTGTAATTTTAATTCCCATTTTTCCTCGAAAGTAATAGGTAGTATTTTTCTACTTTATCCATTTGCGACATATTTCAACAATTATTCCAAATCGATAAGGTTAGTTATTCCTGAAGTAAGTAATTATCAGCTCTGACAGACAGACAGAGAAAGTCGCATCCCATAAGGGTTACTTTTTACTATTTTGGTTCGGAACCTTAAATATACTATTTGAATATATATATTTTTTTTATTTTCAGTTCTTCTGTCTTTGACTTCTGGACCAAAAATTAAAGAAGATCAAGTCCTTTTTATTTATCAGGACTTTAGCCAAAGAATTAAGCGATTGCCTATTAATCGGCTTAGGCCTAGCCAAAAATCGACGTTCTGTCGGATACTATTTGGTGTTGAAAATAAAACATAAGAGTGGCATAGTGAAGTAGGACCTTCATTTCTAAAACACTATGCTTCGTCTTATCTTTTAGATTGTGTGTATATAATATTATCCCACATTAGATACCTTGACTAATAGATTAATATGTATATCATATGTGACTGCTTACTTGGCGTTTTTACTAAACTTCTAAAATGGTTGCTATGTAAAGCATCACTACCCAATGTTACCAGTAAAAAACCGGCCAAGTGCGTGTCGGGCCACACGCAGTAGGATTCCGTAGTAGGTCTTAGTTAGTCAACTATAACTATGTAACCGGTGAAGCCTACTTTGCCGTGATAGTTTTCGAAAGTTAGTTTTTTTATTTTTGAAAGACCTATCTAACGATACCCTACATGAAGGGTTACGCAACAAAAAAAATATTCATCCTCATTTCACATGTTCGGGAGCTCCACTAAATTATTTTATTTTTTTTATTCATTTTTACCACTTTTTCGGCGTGATCAATACACATATCTATACTAAATTTCAGCTTTCTAGTACCAAGAGCCTCTGAGCTATGCCGCGAACAGAGAGACAGACGGACATTGCGAAACTATAAGGGTTCCTTGTCGGACTACGGAACCCTAAAAATAAAACTAATGTAACCAATCCAAATTAGAAAAATGGTCTAGCTAAAATAGTCAGACAATACAATACATTTTACATTTTACAATACTCTTTGAATAGCGTAAGCTTATTTTTTTATCATATTCTGCATTTTTTTTCAAATTCGTCTCGTAGCAAAGAAACTCGAACCCAAATTCACGTGTTTAGAAAAATATTTTCATTGGTAATAATTTAGAATAGCGCCACCTTGTTACCCATGGATAAACAGTTTTATTTACAAACCATTAAGTTTTGTTCTAAGATATCATCCCATGCCCTGACTTATAGCTACTATTTCTATAAATTCCAAACTATTAGGAAATATTGTAACATATCATGAAAGAATTTTAATTTTGACGATTATTTCCGACCTACATGTAAAATTTAAATGAGGTATGCAATATTCTCGTTTTGAATACGCAATGTATTAAAAGAAATACATATTTAAATCCTAAAGTACATTTAATTATTTAGTAAGTTAATAACAAAATATATTTGTCCTGCCAAATTTAGATACACACATTTTAGATTATGACAGATTATGGATGATTTGGTTTGAAAACACGTTATTCACATCAAAAAATATTTTATCCGCATGTAGTGCCTTTTCAATGTAATAATTATAATTCACCAGTCATCTTATCACAAATATAATAATTTATTTACATCGT
Source organism: Pyrrhia umbra (assembly GCA_963891755.1). Taxonomy (NCBI): domain Eukaryota; kingdom Metazoa; phylum Arthropoda; class Insecta; order Lepidoptera; family Noctuidae; genus Pyrrhia; species Pyrrhia umbra. The sequence goes on from OY982944.1 coordinate 3,050,158, forward strand.
AATGTGCTCGCTCTGAGTGACAGCGTCTACCCGTGACAGTGGTCACAGACGTACTGCCCCCGTCGCCCGGTGGAGCCCCTCCGTAATTTCAACTCAACGTTTTGACAAAAGCACAAAAATTGACGTAAATGTACGATTAAAAAAATATATACGTATACAAAAAGACAGATCATTAACTTTTCTATAAAATGGTACAGGTTTCATTAAAATCCGCTTGATAAATTCTATGTAAAACTCAGTTTTTCTTCTGCGTTAGACCTAACTTCATGATTTTTTTATACAATGTTATAAATACATAATTAAAAAAAACGTTATACAAAATTATCAAGCATATGCTCTAGTTTAGTATATATACTTTTCAAATCATGAAAGCAAGTCGTTAAAGCGTATTCATTAGCTTTAAAAGGGGCAAAGTCGTATATCGCCGCCTTAAACCGAAAAACATTATTCAGCATTAAAACACAATTAAAACACACGAATTGTTCAAAAAAAAAGGAAAAAATATCAACAACACCGCTTCCTGTGGTTCATAGGAAGTTGATACACATCCAAGGGCGTGATAGCGTTCAGTGGCAAGGTTAGAGCAAGTTATAGAAACACTGTTTTGCATCACCTTGGGTTTGCCACACTATTCCCAACCAACTCCTGAAAGACGTCGAATCGAAACGCGTCTAGGCAATGAAGGTTGATGAGTCCCAGAAAATTGTTTCTGTCTTTGAACTTGTCCTTCAACGAAATCCTAACTTAATAATATGAATGTTGTTTGTTTGTTTGTTTGGTTGGTTGAACGATGAGATTTGGTACGAAAATAAATGACGATAGGCTACTTATTATCCGGATCCCTGAAGTGCATTAGGGAACTCTCAGGACGGTTAATCATAATAGAAATTAACATGACCTTATATGGAGATTTATTTTTGGTGATTCCAGGAAAGGTCTTTTCTTCGGACTGTTGGACTATTTAGCTGGTTATGGGCAATACGAAGTTTACTGAAAGAACACCGTAATATCAAGGTTAAAGATCAATGACTTGCTTACGAGGAAAACTTTAAACAACACTAGGACCTTACTGAGAGTTCATAAACAAGACTGTTCGCTGTAAACATTTTGTAAAGAGAGAATTCTTCTCAAAAAAGTTTAATGTTTATTTTACTAATGTCAATTTAAGCTGGCAGTCCTGCTTCACTATACCTTTCATCCCCTTAGGTAGTATAGTATAGATAGAATTTCAGAAAATCCTTTCTCCTCGGATGATTACGTCATACAAAAACACACTCCAAGTTTCAGGTCTCTACGATCAGCGGTTTAGGCTGTGCGTTGATCCGTCAGTCATTCAGGACAAAGCATTTTATATGTATAAAAGATACTTTTGTCATTGTCCTGTGTTGTGTCCACTATCGAATAAATGGTTTTTTTTTTTTTTTTTAACCGTTGCCCCACACTAGGAATTTCTCCTGCACAAACACCCAGACCCGGAACAATTTTAGTTGTCCCGTGCGGGAATCGAACCCGCGACACGCAGCGCAGCAGCCAATTGCTCAGCCTCTACGCCAAACGTGCCGTTATAATAGTCATAAATTCTGTTATTATGATGCCCAAAGAACTCGTCTATAAAAGTTTCTTTCTGAAGTGCTTGAATTTTTCATTCTTCGATCGGCACTCGAAGGGGACTGAGTTATTTTTATACGGAAGTACTTGATATATACCCTTGTGATGCTCGTCTTAACCTGAATATTTTACAGCACTCTATCAATCTGGGTATTATCGACGTTTTTGACGAAGCTTTATGGTACAAATATAGGTAATAACTTTAGATTTTGGGGTCTCTAAGCTAGGATAAGACGGATTTAGAAAGGTCTTGATATGAAAGACTATCCGGGAGGTTCAGTCAAATATAGGCCTTATGTAATCTCAAATATATGTAAAATTAAAAAAAAAATGCTTTAGAGAGGTGAAACATTAGTTGAATGCAGTGGCAGTGCATTATGCCAAATGGCCTTGTTACAACTAAAAGAGATGATTATATTGAAATTAATTCTTACACTATTGTTCATGTTTTCATTAAAATATCCGTTAGTTTTTGCTAAGCTTTGAATGGATTCATTAGGGAAATCTTACACACGGTCTAAAGAGATTAATTTGTGCTTTATTAAAAGTATGAATGAGACAAAAAATAAATAATGGTATATCGAGCGATTCTTAATAGATTCCGGGATTTTTTGTTACTTAGTAGATTTTTTAAACTGAATTGAAACAATAATAACATGTACCTACAGCTACATATGCTTGCTTTCCCCGAAAAGTTAGGTCTTCTTATAGAGCGGACTGCAAGTTTACCAAACCAAAACAGCCCTAGTGGCAGAGTTTTCCCAAATCCGCCAGACAGTCTGTCATTGTGACAACGTTTAAGATTATTCCACATACTGTGCATTAACATTTCTGCAATTATTGCTATCCATCGGGAAAAAAATCGGACTAAGAGATTTCTGATGAAAAGACGAATAACGTTTAGATCTGTGAATCGGATATTCTTTCCGCCAGACAAACTCTGCTTATAAAAACTGTTTATTCTTATTGACGTTAAGAACAAACAATATGTAATGGCTGACAAGATAATTACTGTTATAACGATGCTAACTCATTAGCGTCACAACGGTCAAAGGACGGGTCTTAGAAAATCAGCCTTGAAAATGTATGAATATTTGAATAAATTGAAGATTTAAATCTTTATTGGTTAAAATGTGACTGCTTCATTGGTTTAGACGCACACGAATGCTGAGTATAAGGTTCTTTTTCGATTGGTTTTTGTTTTTTATTTGTTATTTTTTTTCAATGTTGTGAAATATCTCAGTCGCTGCCCGATTTATACCCGGTTATTGGGTATAAGGTTACTCTTATTAAATGGGACTTAACCGGTCAGATACGACTAGGTCAAAATCTATCTATATCTTCTATATCTATCTATACTTACATAGTATAAAAAGGACACAGTAGGCTATCTGTGGCCCAATCCGCGATGTAATTGCCTACCGTACTTGTCTGTCTCAGGGTTGTCACTTTTAGCTAAATTTTAATTCAGTGCCTAGAAATACAATAAACCGGCGGGGCGGTGTGGGCGCGACATTCCGTGCTTCATCGGATTCGTGTGTCGCCAAAACGCTAATAAATGTTTATAGACTAAGAGCTTGTGTTTAAATAATATTCTTAGCATATACTAGTCAATTGCTTTTATTATTTTAATAGGCATAATTTATTATTCTTACACATTAAGGACAATATATATTTTCTATTAAATAAACATAAAATAATACAAACACATCTATTGAATTAGTAATTTTCTAGCACTGTTTTTGATTATGTCTTCTGGATGGAAATGGGCTTCACAAACAACATGCTTGGGTTGAGATTTGTTTATCAAATCCTCGCGGTCAATTAAGCGCAGCCATTGAAGGCATCTGAAATACAAAGCACATTTAATATACATTAGGTATCTATCATAAAAATTGGAATAAAGTGACTAAAATCTCATATAAAAACATAATTCCAAACTAAAGAAACTAAAGCCCCTCTCTTAGACTATAATCAATTTTTGTTCTGTTGTTACGAACGGTTACGATTCGAATTTTGCTCTATTTATCTGATTCACAATTCGTTAATTATTTAAAAAAACGATTTTATAACTGTAAGTACTTAGTTACTATACCTACCTACAATACTGAGAAATCGGCATGACGAAACGTAAACAAAGCAATAGCGTCATATCAATTTTATTAAATGATCAAAAGTACCTAATACATTCTAGTGGGACAGTAGGCCTGCCTACTTTGTCTGTCTAACAACAACAAAAATAAGTAGGTATCTCATCACCAAGTTAAAATTAAATGCTAGGATAAGTGACTTGCTTACCTTTCTTGTTCAGTAGGTAATCTGAACAGAGATAAATCTGGAATCGATGAATTATTTAGACACCCAAACACACAGCAATAAGTTCTCCTGCGATTATCACACATTTTTCATTTATTTAGCGATGCCGAAAAGCCGTGATGCGCGAACTTTGTGCGATGTTAGCCCCGACTGGCGCACTGAGAAACGGGTCGAGATTTTGTTTAGTGTGCGTGCGGCGACGCATAGATACTATGGCGCACACATACAAGCCGCGCGCGGTTCATTTGTATGAAGATAACATACTTTGTGTCCTTTTTATACTATGATACTTATAATAAATCTGTAGAGAGGTCAATTCTGTACATGAAATATATTTCCAAAATAACTATCAGGGGGTGATTAGGGATCGATACTGATGCCAAAAATGCAATCAGTAAATTTTTTGTCTGTCTGTCTGTCTGTCTGTCTGTCTGTCTGTCTGTCTGTATAAACTCTATAGAAACAAAAACTACTCGACGGATTTTAACGAAACTTGGTACAATTATTTGTCATACTCCTGAGATGGTTATAGTATACTTTTCATCACGCTACAATCAATAGGAGCAGAGCAGTGAAGGGAAATGTTGTCATTTTGTTTAAACGCGCTAATCTCAGGAACCGCTGGTCCGATTTAAATAATTATTTCAGTGTTAGATAGTCCATTTATCGAGGAAGGCCATAGGCTATATATCATCACGCTAAGACCAAAAGGAGCGGAGCACCACTATTCCACGCGGACGAAGTCGCTGGCAGAAGCTAGTTAGTTATAAGAGTGATCCTTTACCTATAACATACCGTGACATCTCCGTGCCTCGGAAAGCACGTTAAGCCGTTGGTTCCGGCTGTAATTTTTTGATCTTTGACAGTCGTTATCGGTAGTTAGAAGCCAGAAATTCTGACAGCAACTCTTACAGGATATCGGATACCGGTAGGTGGGTCGTGGAGTTCAGATAGGAAGTCGCTCTATGTAAGTCACTGGTATTCAGTTGTATTCGGCTAGACTGGTAGATGATGACAAGAGAGAAGAACCTTAAGTCTTTCATTTAGAGTTAAAAATAGGATAATATTGTCTGGAATCAACTGTTTTCAGCAGGGTCTGATATTTAGGCGAAATATTTGTGCTTTAAGTACACCTATGCTATCAAGTTTTGCTTGCAAGTCATTGTATATTCCATTCTAATATTGAAATATCTTTTTCCACAGGAATCCAGCATGCAATCGGCGGGCTTGCTTCCAAACCAGAGCGAGATCTCCTAATGCAAGACTTCATGACAGTCGAGACCACAAATTTCCCTCATGAGGGCTCCAATCACACGCCCGCACATCACTATTCAGAATTCAAGTTCAAGACCTACGCTCCAATAGCATTCAGATATTTTCGGGACCTATTCGGGATACAGCCCGATGATTTCTTAGTAAGACTTCTGTATTACATGTTTTGGTCAGCTTTTTAGATGTTCTTCTGTGTGGTAGTAAAGATAGAGCTTCGTTTTTCGAAACGATATTTGTCCTTCGATAACTATTAATATTATAAATACGAAAGTAAGTTTGTCTGTTACGCTTTCACGGTAAAATGGCTAAATTTGGAGATAGTTAGACATAAGGAAGGTCAGGGCATAGGGGTTTTTTTACGGGTGCTTGAAGAAGCTCCCTATAAATGTGGATGAAATCGCTTGAATCATCCATCAGAATAAAAACTACCCTATGTCCTTCCCCAAACTTCAAGCTATATCCATCCCAAATCCTCGTTTCCTCGTGAAAACGTAAAAGACAGACAGTTACTAAGTAAGTTAGTAAGGAAATGCAGGACATAATGTCGCTTAGCAAAGACGAGGCTTTATTCTATAGGCTGCGGGGTGCGATTACATAAAACGGTTTAGGATAATTAATACCCACCAACCATTTTTGCTAGATTTTTGCCGTCCATAAATTGTTGACCCTGACTACATGAGTTCCGAAGTGTAGTCGCTTAGTTTTGTAAGTTAAGCCCTGGCTGGAGGCCCTAAATTCATTTAAGGCACTTCACAGGCAAGCCCGGTTAAGCAGTCGACAACCTTCTAGACTCCTTGACCTGCGAGATACCATACAAAAAAAAAAAACAAAAAAAAAATGAGTTCCGAATCCGATTATGAAAAGGGGATTGGAAATTGTTATAGGCACTCGTGGAAGTCAGTGGACATTCTGAAGGGTTTAGACTGCGAAATGTGATTATGATACCACCGTTTCCTTTTGCAAGATTGATTTGGAACCATATAATGGGTCGTTTCTAATTTTTACCCAGTTTACTAATCGTAATACGTTAAATAATCACTATGCAAAAAAATTAATACCAAATGTGGTACAACGGACTGCTAACTGATAACCTATCCGGGTCGACCGAGACGGGTACACCGTCTAGAGTCGGGATTTGTTGTTCAAACTTCAATATAATATCGAGGACTAACGGGCTATTTGGTTTAAGCGACATTTTGGGTGATATTGAGTTATATATGTATTTGTCAGTCAAAAATATCTTCAAACCTTGAAGTATATCGTCGGCCTTTCAACTATACCACTGTTGGGTAAAGGCCTCTTCTCATACAGTGAAGGCATGAGCATTGATCACCACGCTTGCTCAAGACGGATTGGCGATCCCAGATTTTTTAGACCAGATTTCCTCATGATGTTTTCCTTTACCGTTGTTCAGTGGTGTCTACGATATACTAAGAAAGTAATCCAGATGTTAAGAGATATTCCGAAGAACCGCTCTGCTTGTCTTTATCCCGCAGCCTAAAAGTAGACGTGATAATCACCCCGTTTTAGACTCTTCCAAATATTTTTGAAGTCCTCAAATTTCACGTAGCAGTTTTAGATTTTTTGTAAATGTTGCATGATGTGTTTGCACCTAGTGTTTCTTTTAGTTCACTGAATGAAATGTAAGCTAAGAAAAGTTATTTTTTGATTTTGAACAAAAAATACATGCATTGATTTTACTCTAAGAACATTCACGTTCCGGACGATTGACAAAAATATTCTTACACTTTTGCGAAGCGCAGAAATAAATGTTTTAAATGGATTAAAACCAATATAATCAATATGAGAGAGTAATTATATATATTAGCAACGTTTTAAATGCAATCACGACTATAATTGACAATGTTAATCAGGTTTTCCTCAAACGTTTATTAATAGTATCTGTTAATTTGTTCATGTTATATTTTTGTATAGAATTTATTCCAAATAAGACTTGGATTTATAGGATAGAAATTAAATAGATTATTTGGATTTTTTAGCGGCGAAAATCTGGTCTGTTACCTTTTAGAATAAATAAATAAATTAAACGTTATTAAACAGGTATTTAAAAGCAAAAAGCACGTATTACCTTAATTGTATCGCCTTAGATAATTCTTGCATTAAAAAGTACAGACGTTTTTTTTAACAATTCGGGACTCGGAGTTTTCCTAGCACATATGCTTCCACTCCAAGTCAAAAACTGATATTTTTATTTAAATTCAAACCCCAGAAAAATCCTCAAATCGAAGGTTTTACACAGATACTGAATAAGACAAAGTCTATATACCCAAAATACGATAGAACTATCACACAATATCAGAAGAACATCAAAAACACACTCTAGGCGATCACATAACACTATGGCGCCACTCCAAACCATATTATGTTAATCAATTTCTCCCAGATGTCGATGTGCAGCGCCCCGCTACGCGAGCTGAGCAACCCTGGCGCGTCTGGCAGCATCTTCTACCTGACCAACGATGACGAGTTTATCATCAAGACGGTACAGCATAAAGAGGGGGAGTTCCTTCAGAAGCTGCTGCCTGGATACTACTTGAATCTCGATCAGGTTGGTTTTGGAAAATTCATTGTTTAGGTCTTAATTAAGGGCAGGGTGAAAACAAATTCCGGGGCGCATGGGGAGCTGCGGGACGTTCGAAAGAGATACCGCGCCCCCGGAATACAAAGGGCTGAGGATGGAACATGGATGGGTTTTAGCCAGAAAGAGTCCTGATACTCCCACCAGCCCCACCCGCGGCGGGGTCATTTGATGATTTATCATCCGAAACAAAAAAAAAAGAACGGCGCATGGCGAGCGGCGAGCGATAGTGACAATAATATATTTTTGTCAAAGGCAAAAGAGATAGTGTAAATATTTATTTTATTATGCATTTTTTGTTATAACGGTAACAAAAATACATTATCTGTGAAAATTTCAACTGTCTAGCTATCACGTTTCATAAAATACAGCCTGGTAACAGACAGATGGACGGACAGAAGTCTTAGTAATCTAGGGTCCCGTTTTTACCCTTTGGCTACGGAACCCTGCAACGGCTCTGACCAAACTTATACATTTATTAGTAGGCTCGGGCCTGTTTGCGGCAAAAATGGCCAACTCGGAGCGAGAGAAGTTGTTTGCTGACTAACACTAAAAAATTAACAGGATAATGTTTTATGTTGGCTCTACACTTGGCGTATTTGTCCAAATATTCGCATTATTTTATAAACACAAAGTGAACCCTATTAGTAGTTGCATAATGTTCACCTTGCAATACGGAAATGGCACAAATATTTGAACAAATACGCCAGCATTAAATATATTTAGCGATAAATGTGTTTAATGGCTATTGGTGCCGACAGAATTTAATTTTATAAACATTGAACCATATATATTTTTAGAGGAGCTCGTGGCTAAGTATGCCGCATGGTTCGACCGATCAAAGGTTAAGCTGCGCTTGTCGCGGTCGGACCGTGGATGGGTGACCATTTTTGTCATAGCGAGACTCCTCCGTGCCTCGGAAAGCACGTTAAGCTGTTGGTCCCGTTTGTCATTTGTACATCTTTGACAGTCGTTACGGGTAGTCAGAAGCCAGAAAGTCTGACAACCAGTCTTACCAAGGGGTACCGTGTTGCCCGGTAACTGGGTTGTGGAGGTCAGAGAGGCAGTCGCTCCATGTAAAAAAAAAACTTTGTACTCAGCTGCATCCGGTTAAGACTTGAAGCCGACTCCAACATAGTTGGGAAAAGGCTAGGCAGATGATGAAACTATATATTTTTATGTATTCCAGAACCCACGTACATTACTGCCAAAATTCTTCGGTTTATACTGCTATCAGTGCAATAGCAAGAACGTACGGCTGGTGGCCATGAACAACCTACTGCCATCGTCCATCAAACTGCACCAGAAATACGATCTCAAAGGATCCACCTATAAGAGGAAGGTATGTATTCTGCATAATACCATAAGTGAGTCAACTCCTTTGTTATTCCGCAAAAAACCTACGCAGCTGTCTTTGTGACATGCCTAAACGGGCGTACCGGTACGCAAGCCCACCTGGCAGGTACTGCCACCATAAGAAAAGTACATATCGTCAGTGTAGTTCAAAGTCATTTTAAGATTTGTTCCCCTTTCCGCATTCTGTTCATAATGTTTTCATTCATTAACAAGTCATACTGTTAGCTCTAACTTCTACTTAAAGGCTTATTGGCTTATTCCAGGCGAACAAGGGTGAACGTCAGAAGACGTCACCGACTTACAAGGATTTGGACTTTATGGAGCACCATACTGAGGGCCTGTTCCTAGAAGCGGACACATACAACGCGCTCATTAAAACTATGCAGCGAGACTGTCGGGTGCTGGAGAGCTTTAAGGTACGAACCACTACACAATATATACTACAAATCAATGACGGGCCAAGGGGGAGGGGTCACAGACATGACCCCCCTCCAAAACACGTATCTTCGTACATGTATAATTGACAACTCTCCAAAAAATTAACAATTTATGAAAAAAATAATTTTAATTATGCATTGGTAGGTCGTGAGAGAACTGACTCTCGCACTCGGATAAAAAGTTGCCTATAAACGTGCTGCGGAATGTTCGAAAGGGTTACCGCGCCCCCGTAATAAAAAGGGCTGAGGAAGGAACATGGATGGGTTTCAATAAGCGTCTGACTCCTTTCCGTCCCAACCACCAGGAGCTATTGGATGATTTCTCATCCGAAAAAAGTCTTAAGCCGTCTTCGGGGTCTTTTATTTATCTCCACACCTAATTTCATCCAAATCGGATCAGCTGTTTTACCATGAAACTTATAATATGTGCGAAAGTGAGTTTGCTTGTTACTATTAACAAGCAAACTCACTTTCGCACATATTATAAGTTTTATGTGCAAACTAGCTTCTGCCAGCGACTTCGTCCGCGTGGAATAGTGGTGCTCCGCTCCTATTGGTTTTAGCGTGGTGATATATAACCTATAGCCTTCCTCGATAAATGGACTATCTAACACTGAAAGAATAATTTAAATCGGACCAGCGGTTCCTGAGATTAGCGCGTTTAAACAAAATGACAACATTTCCCTTCACTGCTCTGCTCCTATTGATTGTAGCGTGATGAAAAGTATACTATAACCATCTCCGGAGTATGACAAATAATTGTACCAAGTTTCGTTAAAATCCGTCGAGTAGTTTTTGTTTCTATAGAGTTTATACAGACAGACAGACAAAAATTTTACTGATTGCATTTTTGGCATCAGTATCGATCCCTAATCACCCCCTGATAGTTATTTTGGAAATATATTTCATGTACAGAATTGACCTCTCTACAGATTTATTATAAGTATAGATAGATAGAAGACGCGGGTAGAGACTAGCTTATTATAAACTAGCTTCCCGCCAGTGGCTTTGCCCGCGATATTTTAGCTAATGGATACAAAAACTTGACAAATTATATACTAAAACCTTCCTCATTAATCACTCTATCTATAAAAAAAAACGCATCAAAATCCGTTGCGTAGTTTTAAAGATTTAAGCATACATAGGGATATAGGAACAGAGAAAGCGACTTTGTTTTATACTATGTAGTGATTTGAAAACCATTTGAGAGAGAACGGACGCAACATATCCCCCCTCCCCGTATATTAATTTCTCAATATCCACCTCCAGATCATGGACTATTCGCTCCTAGTCGGCATCCATAATCTGGATGAAGCTCAAAGGGAGAAGACGGAAGCGAGGAAACGTACCGACTCCGGTCAGAGTGACGGCGATGACGCTGAGGGGGAACCCAGGAAGACGGGACTCAATAGAACGAGGTTGGTACTGAAAAAAAAAATTCACTGTATTTGTCACAGATTAAATAAAACAGTAGATCAAATTAAAGAATTCTTAAATCAATAAAATTGAGTTACTGGTTATGTTAGACTGTGACACAGGTAGACTGTGGTAGTCAAAAATTCAATTTCGCGCAATATTAATTAAACAAAATTAAAGGTAGTTTAAATGTAACAGTAAATTTTAAATAAGATTTCCTTATATATTTTAGTATTTAATTAAATTTAAAACAATAATTTAAATTCTAAATTTGTTGCAATTAAATGATTTAAATATCTCCTATACTTTCGATTCGAAAATCGTTTCAAACACTAATATTACCTTTTTATATTTTGTGACAACCCAAACGGTCTTTACTTATTTATTCAAAATTTTCCGTGTTTTCGACACTTCAGTCTCGGTGGCGGTACTGTATTATTATTTTTATTACAAAACCATTTCAGATCGGAACAAGGCAGGGAGGATTTCACCGCGCAAGTCAAACGGACCCAGTACGATTGAGTTCCATGTGTTTGAATGTTTTTATTTTTTTAATTAATAATTTTCTAAAGTATTTTATTTATTATTGTTATTATCTAACTATATTTTTCTGTGGTGGTTGATTACTATTGCGGGTTATTTGATTAATTGTTTATGATTGGAAAGTAAATCTGGTGATCAATGGTCGTGTCTTCTCTGTATGAGAAGAGGCCTTTGAGATTGAGGCCACCAGAACCAGAGCGGCCCATACCACAATGTGTGATATATTTGTTTGTTGTATTTTATATAGTTGACCACGGAAATGCCCCTTTTCAACCCCCAAGTTAATAGTCAGAGTGGCTCAAAGGTAATCTCAGTAAACAATCATAGATGGTGTTAATTTTTTTGTGGCATTTTGATTCTTAAAGCAATATTAATAGAGCACATATCCACATAATTGTAGTTTGTGTTTGGGTCACTCTGGTTCTGGTGGCCTCAATTGTCAGTGGGACAGTAAATAGTCCGAATATGATGCGCGAATTACTTTAATAATCATATGATTTTTGTTTGAAAGTTTTATAAAAATATTTAAAAGCAAAGTTAACATTTTCATAGAAATATCATATTTTAAACTGGCTGTTTCCTGCGGTTTCACCCGCGTCCTGAGGGAATTATTTCACGCAACGACATTAAAAGTATCCTATATGTTAATCCAGGCTATAAAAAGTGTGTGTACTTAATTCCATCCGAATCCGTTCAGTAGTTTTTGCGTGAAAGAGTAACATACATACAGACATGCAGACATCGTTACAAACTTTCGCATTTATAATACTAGCTGTTTCACCCGCATCCGGATGGAAGTACTTCGCTCACCCGGGTAAAAAGTATCCTATATGTTAATCCAGGTCATAAACTATGTACCAAATCTCATCCAAATCCGTTTAGTAGTTTTTGCGTGAAAGAGTAACAGACATACATCCATACATTCTAATATTAAAATTACATTATGTTGGATTTTCAGAAAATGTGGGCCAAAAATTTTTTTTATCGAATAACTTGTACTGGTAATCGATACACTACACTACGTCATGTGATCTAATAGTTAGGTATTTTTAACTCGAATAACAGATGACAGAACTATCTATTTAACTGTATATTATTATGCATGTTCTAACAAGGATAATATTGAGGTTCCATAGTGGTATTATCTTAAATTATAAATATATAAATTTATATTTATATTATCTCTTCTCTGTGTGAGTAGAGGCCTGTGCCCAGCAGTGGGACAATATATAGGCTGATGATGATGATGATGATAAATTAATTCTTGATAACAATTAATTGCTTGCGTACATTTTTTCTAAAGCACAAGTTGATAGCTGTGGAAGATTATTTTTTTTCTCAAATATTTCTAACTAGCTGTTTCCCGCGGTTTCACCCGCATTCCGAGGGAACTCCTTAGCGCACCCGGGTAAAAAGTAGCCTATGTTGTTCCTCAGGGTCTATTCTATCTCTGTACCAAATTTCATTTATATCGGTCCAGTAGTTTTGGCGTGAAAGCGTAACAGACAGACAGACAGAGTTACTTTCGCATTTATAATATTAGTAAGGATATGTTAATTAGTCGATTCTTCTTCTTATCGTGTGGGCTGCAGGTTTTACTAACCTAACAAGCCCTAGTGTCAGAGTTTTCTCAAATCCGCCTGACGGCCTCTGACATGGAATTGTAACAATGACTGCTATCAAGGTAGCAACCGGGGACGACGGCTTAACGTGCTCTCTCAGGCACGTGGGTGTAGCACCGGTAACTACTTTACTTCGGGCTGTTACGTGACATTTTAAGAAACCCACTAGGTACTTGATTTTGGCCCGACCCGCAAAAACCCAAGTATCTTTTACAGCAGTCGTATTTACGGCCATTAAACAAAGTCGGCCAATGCAAATTATTCTCCACTTCTATAAGAATAAAGTTCATTATGTATTAGTTTAAATAGAAATACGATTGTGTCTATCACTCTGGGACCTCAAAATGTGAATGTGTATGAAATCTAAAAGCATGCATCTACATGTTATTGAATGCATTCGCTCATTCAAGGTTTGTATGGAAAGAAAGGCAGTATTTCGGTTCTGTAATACATATCTCTCTCTAAATATATTTGATGTAACTTGCTTAAGAAAATTAAGCCGAAATATTGTATTTCACAATTGTTAAATTGTATTTAAACTATCAAATTATTGAGAAAAGAATCTTCACATACAAATAAAACTGTTTGTATGCACAAGTTTCTCCCAAAGTTTGAACTCTTAGGTACTATACTATAGTCTCACTATTACGCAAGGGTCGATCGATCTAAGGTTAAGCTCCGTTTACCGCGGTCGTTCCGTGGATGGATGACCATCTATGTCCTATCGAGACTCTGAAAACATTTTAAACCGTTGGTCCTGGCTGTCATTCTTTGACAGTCTTTACGGCTAGGCAGAAGCCAGAAAACCTGAAAACCTTACCTAGAGGTACCGTGTTACCCGGTAACTGGGTTGGAGGTCAGATAGTCAGTGGCTCCATGTAAAACACTGGTACTCAGCTGCGGTTAGACTGTAAGCCAACCTCAACATAGTTGGGAAAAGGCTAGGCAGGCATAATTAGAATATTATTCTTTTGGGCTTCACTGACAAAAAGATGTTCGTCTCGTCTACCAACAATGATGGTTTATTCACTATTATATTAAATACATAGGACCAAGTATAGCTTAGCCGTCCGGATCTCTTAAAGGGATTGAATATAACATTTATTTAGCAAACCCTATATACCTTGTGCATACAAATAGCATTTTTCTGCACTTTTCTTATAGTAATGTCTGTTGCAGATCTATCAATCGCCAGCGGCTGGTAGCTCACTCCACAGCGATGGAGAGCATACAGGCTGAAAGCGAACCCATTGATGAAGAGGAGGATGTGCCGTGAGTATCCTTTCAATTCATACTACAATTTTAAAGGAGAATGGGCAAAAATGCGTATTTAACCCCTCAACATTTCGATAAAAATGAAATTGAACTACACTATTTGGCGATTTCATCTTTTTGTGGGACACTTTTATATGTTACTGGGTGGGTGATACTAAATAGTATGGGAAAATCACTGTATTTACTATTTTAAAAAATCTAAATCTTAACGCATCTCTCATGCCTTCTTTTTTCATTCACTCTTCGCGTTCACACTCTTTCACTCCATACATCGTTCCATTTTCTTCATTCATTTATACAAGATGTGATGTCTCTAGAGACAACTACGGTTAAAATATAAAGTACAGCAATTATCCTAAAATTGCAGGTGGGCAGGACTTATAGCAATGCTACTGTTATTTGGCCAAAAATATTAGTTTCCTCTTATATCATACTAGCTTTCCCCCAGAGGCTTCGCCAGCATGGGCTATACGAATTCAAATTAAAAATGACTGACTTTTATACAAACCTTGCCCCTCTTTTTCACCCCTTAGGGGTAGAATTTAGGAAAATCCTTTCCTATCGGATGCCTACGTCATACAAAGAACACACCCTCCAAGTTTCAGATCGCTACGATCAGCGGTTTAGGGTGTGCGTTGATCCGTCAGTCATTCAGGACAAAGCATTTTATATGTATAGAATATCATAACACACAATCTGCCATTGTTCTCTCCAGTCCTGGCGGCATTCCGGCTAGGAACGCGCGCGGTGAGCGACTCCTCCTGTTCCTGGGTATCATCGACATCCTCCAGTCCTACCGCCTCCGCAAGAAGTTAGAGCACACGTGGAAGAGCATGATCCATGATGGGGTAAGTGGAGTCACGTTGTAAAAGTCGATTCTGTAATTTTTTATTACTTTATTTTTCATATATAAAAGATTTTTTTCTACGATAAACGTATCTTAAGTTACTCCTTATTACATCAGCTACCTGTCAATAAAAGTCAAAATCGATCCAGCCATTTCAGAGATTAGCCGGAACAAACAGACAGACAGACAAAAATTGAAAAAATTAAAATATTTTGGTGTATGTACCATATATTCATATACATGTAGTA
This sequence comes from Pyrrhia umbra, assembly GCA_963891755.1. NCBI lineage: Eukaryota > Metazoa > Arthropoda > Insecta > Lepidoptera > Noctuidae > Pyrrhia > Pyrrhia umbra. The sequence goes on from OY982944.1 coordinate 3,065,697, forward strand.
AAAACCGGTTATTACAAACAGACAATGCAATTTTATTTACATGTATAGATTAGCAGTTTCCTAGGCAGTCAATCATTCAGGACAAAGCATTTTATATGTATAGATCCAACTAATTTAATCGTGTTTTCCATAATTCCAGGACACAGTTTCAGTACATAGACCGAGTTTCTACGCTCAGAGATTTTTAGACTTCATGGGTAAAACCGTCTTTAAGAAAATACCTTCGTGTAAGTATTACTCTATGGTTTTTATAATTAAACTCTATGATCATAACCAAAATTCTGTCTCTACTGTATCCAAATGTTGCCATCTACAATTTAGGGTTACCAGTCCAAATAATTTCAAGTATTTATCTTCTTTTAAATTCCTGTCATTAGTTAAGCTCAATCTCATGCTATTGTCTTTTAGATAATTACCGATTAGTATGTCCTAATGTTTTAGATTATATGTTCTTGAGGTGAATTTGAAGATGGGTGGGTGTAATTATTTAAATTTTTACCTATTAAGAATATATAAATGAAACAATCGGTGGATGGTTAATATAAATATCGTTATAAAAGAGATGAATTCTCTTCTTTTATTATGGCTTTAAATTAATTCTTAACATATATTTTCACAAGCCAACTCATCAATATATATGTATATTTCTGAAAAACAAAAGTCTTTGGCGTTTTTTGGCTTTTGGCCCGCTCATTTTCAATTCAACCTTTATTATTGAGATATGTCCTTTTTTGGAGTTTCATAGCTACTATTCAATTAGAACACGAGTTTTTTTAAAAATACTACTACACCCGGCGCAATTTCTGAGCTATAAGCTGCTGCGTGCCGCGGTTTCGATTACCGAACGAAGCAAAACTGTGTAGTTGTTTCTTGGCTTAATGTTATTACATATAAAATGTATGTTTTTAAACGCAAATTATAATACAGGACAAAATGGCCTTTCTTATCAGTGGTCAATACAGACGTAAATATTTTTTTTTGCTCAAAAGCCCGTGTTCCAATTTCAATAGTAGACTCGAACTATATTTAAATGCTAACATTGTGTCTAACGTCTAAGTGTTGCCTAATCCGTAGGGGGCGGTTTTAGAACTAACATACTTTTGAGACTCCGAACTAATTTGAAGTTTCTGGGAAGTGAAAAACAAAACAAACTCTACGTCGTATAAAACAAAGTCGCTTCCCGCCTGTTCGCTTTGATATTTTGAAGTACGCGTCGGATTTTAAGGCGGTTTTCATCAATAGACAGAGTGAAACAAGAGGAAAATTTATATGTATAATACATGCATATAATAGTAGAGAATCTAAAATATTAGCTTCTTTCCGCGACTTCGTCCGCGTGTAATAGTGGTGCTCCGCTCCTATTAGTTTTAGTGTGATGATATATAGCCTATAGCCTTCCTCAATAAATGGGCTATCTAACACGGGAAGAATTTTTCAAATCGTACCAGTAGTTTCTGAGATTAGCGCGTTCAAACAAACTCTTCAGCTTTATTATATTAGCGTAGATTTACGTTGGACACGTCTGAAACCGGGATAGGCCGCTAATTAAAAAAAAAGTTTTTAGCGTAAAACAGAGAAACACTTTTATATTTATTACGATCAATGGAGTCTTGAAAGTATGTTATTTATAATCCTACTACAATATTATAAAAATGTGTGTTTATATAACAGAGTAAAAAATAAGTAACCACCCCTTTAAAATTCTTCTATATTTGAAGCGCGGTCTTGGAATTGCATATAGGGAGTTGGTCTTCACTTTAAACGTACATACTATACAAGTTGCAATTTACCTACTATACAAATAACAATTTAAACGTCACAGGAAACTATTATAGTCTACCAATTGATTTTCCGAAAAATTTAAACAAACTCGAAACCTATTTTGTTCTAATTCTGCCACAGAAATTAACAAAATGGCGTGAGGATGGCGCAATTTCATGTTCTAAACATCATCGTTCATCGTCTAATGCCATTTTATTTATACATGTGGGAAAATTAGATCAAAATAGGTTATGATTTTGTTTACATTTTTCGTAAAATCAATTGAGACAGATTATATAATCATAATCTTTCTCTCTCTCTCTCTCTCTCTCTCTCAAATACTATCTATTTAGGTATTAAATCCGGACATACACCCATGGATGGTTTCATACGAATAAACTTTCCACCGACTGGAACTACTTAACGCACCTGGATAAAAAGTCTAGCCTATCAGTCTCCAGAATCCTATCTATCTTCTGACCAATTTTCATCCAAATCGGTTCAACTATTAATAAACGAACAAACAAACCAACTCACTTTCGCATTTATAATATTAGTAAGTTATGATATAAGTAAAGTTTTTTTAGCTTTTCTTTAAATATTTTTTTCTAAGATTCTCTTTTGAGTGGCATTCGTGATAATTTTTTTTGTATCTGTTGTACTGGCCAGTCGCCTTGTTTATGTTTAAATAATAGAAAAAAAAAACGATTCTTTGATACGTGTATGTACGTAAAAATGTCAGACCAAATCCCTCGCCGCCGCGCTTTAAAATAACTTACTAAACAAAAAATATATGTGTTGCATCAGTGGACCTACCAGAGATCAAGGGGAACCATCGCAAGTTCAGAACGCTAGTCACCTCCTATATAGGTACCGTAGGGATTACATGATTATTGTATATAATGTGTGTGGATGTGAGAGGGGGGCGGGTGTTGGTGATACCTAAAAAAATGGCTGGTTCAAATAAGGGGGGTAAAATTATATTTTTATCGTGAGATGTCAATCAGGTGACAAATAATAGAAACAAAATATTTTTTAGGGATTAAATTGTAATCTGTGGTATGAAAAAAAATTAAAAAACATCTGCCATGGAAACTATTTTTTATCGTAAAAAAAATATGATAGAAAATAGAGTATTACGCCTTAAATAAAATTGGGGGAGTCTGTAAACTTAAGTTTATTAGTTAGGTTGTAATTAGTTAAAACTGTGTGTTATGTAGATCGAAGCATGGTTTATTGAATTTAATAAATATTTACTACATCTGTGACTAAAATGTGTACCGGACACACACCAGTCATTATTTTATTTTTATAGAAACGTTTTGTGTGGTGTTGTTATTTATCTTTCGACTTTTCAATTATTCAAGTAATGGATTAAAAAAAACCTTAAATTGTATTAATTTACGTATTATTTTATCGTAGAATTTGTGTGGTATTTTATAGTACAAATGTTTTAAGTAAATTAGGTTTTCTGATAACTTAAGATTATGGGGATATTAAGACACCAACACCTAAACCTCCATTTTGTAGGAATTAGCTGAATAACGTGGTTTTTATTTAAACAAAATTTTTATTTCAATTATTTTTTGTTCAAAGCAAATATAATCAGGCATGTATTTAGACACTTTACCCTTTTATTTTTAATATTTATATTTTTTATTTTAAAATAAGATTGGATGCAATAGCATGACGATATAACGGAGATCATGCACGCCCTTGAATAATGTTGCCAGCCGAAAATAATATCTGTGTTTTTTTCCATTTTCTTTCCCGACAATTGTCCGTAATCGGATACTCGCGCGGGTCCGTGGAGGTCTGAGTAAGTCCCAGTTGTTTTGGGGGTCCCGAAGCATGAAGACGTGACCTTGTGACCCTGTGCCCCTGTCCCCCATTTCATGACCTTGAATCTCGATGTTTTTTGGATTGTTTCCAGTATTTTTTGAGCGTGGTGTTGTTGTAAATATGATTTTGACGGAGTATTTTGAATAAGAAAAAGTTTTTTTTTATTTTCGAAATTTTATACAATTTATAACAATTGTAAAAACAGAAATAAAAGGTTTTGAAACTAGTCTCGATCTCAAATGTGATGACGTAATAAAAATAATATTATTCAAGTTAAAAAACCTAATATTTATATCGTTATTTACGACAACTGCCCGCGGATGTGTTGTGGTCCTGTACAGTAGCTCCCGGCATTGCCAGTGGCTCCATCTACCGAGCTCACCCCTCATTCATCCCCCCGAATGTAGTTAGCTACCCCTCTCTGTGGTTTCTTTCGACTTTTCGTCTCTAAGCACGTTCTGTGGTCTGTTTCTTTTTAATTTTTTTTCGTCTGCGGAGATGTTATTTCGCAGTGTTTTTTTTTTTTCGTTTTGTTTCTTCTTTTCATACAAATGCGTATGCGAAATGATATCGGATTGTTTGTTTTTTTTTGAGTTTTTGGTTTTCTATCAAGAAAATAATCAAAGTTATAGTTTTCGTTTTTCTTCTTCTACTTTTTGGGATAGTGACATCTGATATAAATAAAAAAAAAAATATTGGTCTACCTATTTTCAATGAAAATGTGTAATTTTACTAACATTTTAATTTATTATTAAATATCAGATGCTATTATTCCTTCTAACAAACAATATTTCACAAAATTCTTCACTGTATTAGAATGCTTTTTGAGAACATTTTATGAATTATTTTGCGGAACTAAAGCGATCACGCTGACATATTTTATTTGTTTTGTGAAAACAAAAAGCTTTTCAATTAGTGAGCTGATGTTTTTTATTTTAACTGTTTTTTTTCTTTGAAGTTTTTTTACGTAATTTGGAGTATTATTGTGGTATGTACTAAAAAGTTCTATATTCGCGAAAGAAAATATAAATAACTTTCATTTCATAAATCAACACACCTCCTTGGATGGTTTTATGTCCAAGGTCACTTGAATTGATGGATGTATTTTCATGTGAATTTAGAGGCGGGATGTTTGAGTGTATAAATGACTCAACCCTACACTTTCAAAATCGCCGTGAATTATTATTTATCCTGCAGTTTATGAATATTTTTTAATTACTTTTCATTATCTACAATATTTTCAATATTTCGCTCTAAAACCAACCACAATAGTACTCCTAGTACCGTCCGTCTCTGCAACTGGCCTAACCTGGTTTAATTGGCTTCCACAGCCCTGAAACACTCTCCGTCTAAGAGGAAGAGCATCGCCAAGCCGGCTAGACCGCAGGAAGAGATTGACACGCCAGGTATGATTGTTCACAATTTGTTTAGTATTTTTTTTTCTGTTTGAAGCGAGTTGATGTATTTTTTAATAGAACGTAAAATGTTATTTGAAACGTGGTTCGTTTAGCTTCTTTTTATTGTTATTTTAGAGATGTTAAATCAGTAAGTTTTTCTGAATGAAAATAATTAGAAATAAAACTCTTTAAAAAAATGATTTTATTAGTTAATATTATCATCAGAAGTCTAGTTAATCATAGCTCTGCTGTTGTACAACATATTTTTTAACGTCAACTCGCTTCATGTGAATGCTCGATTTATTTTTCCAAACTAATATTAGTTATAGTATTAACCATTGAAATATTTTTTTTATAAGTAGTTTAACCCCAACTTATCCTAACATTGAATGCGAATTATGTTGGTACCTTTATATTATTATACATTTCAGTTTATTTTATCCCCCATCCTATCCCCTCCGGTGTTTGTTACCCCTGGCGTTGTTGTGGACCGTCCTTTTTGCGTTTCCTTGTATTTGTAGTTTTTTTTTTCCAATTTTTATTATACCGCGTTTTGACGTTGTACAAACAAAAGAAACGAATTGTGATGTGTTTTTCTTTGTGCTAACGGTGTTGGTGCTCAACATGTTCAAAGCATGGTTTGCCGACGGGGGAGCGAAATAAACTGAAATGTACCAAAAAAATATTACGACAAAACGTCCAGTCCAACAAGTTATCAAACATTTTTGACAAAGACGTTTTTTATTCAGGACGTATCTACATCGGCAGACCGATTAAAGATTACAACCCTGAACTCTTGAGGCAGTCGAGATTATCGCCTAGATCTTCAATAAGATCGAGTATGAGCGATTTCACTGACACCACCATATCCACTTGGAATCAGAGGCATCCGAGCATACAACCCCCTACCGAGTACCCCTCAGTGCTATCTGACAGGCTAAAGATAGACAGAGACAGACTAGGCACGTTCCCTAGACGCATAGAGTTTGATACATCAAACTTACCCAGAGACCCTTGCACTTCGTACGGTAACAATGTATACCGTGCCTCCATCCAAGATAGAATGGAGAGTCTTTCAGATCAGCTGACAAAAGTTTTGAGCACTGGAGCTGGTAGTTCCCACATAAACGGAAGCTTAGCTGATAGTGGTATACAAACTGATAACACAAGCACAAGCGTCCCCCAAATATATGTTGAAGCCCACACGAACTTCCCGAAGAAGAAGGACGCAGCTGTAGACACGAGGAATGAGAACAACCTCCAAGACATACCCTTCATAGATGACGAGGATGATGAAGCGAAATGGAAGAGAAGATCGAACATTCTAGAAAAACATAAGAGCACTTCGAACATCCCTGAGAGGATTGACGAAGTGAGCTCCAAAGAACATTCGAATGAACGACTATCACACAGTCTGAACAGAGCCAAATCACCGACGTTCGTAGAAAAATTCAAGAAATTCTTCGTTGATATTGGATTAGTGAAAACCGATAGTTCTATGAACGCTGAAACATCAAATACAAATACTTTGCCTAAAAGCTTGAATTCCAGCTACCGAAGAAGCGCAACACCTAGTTTAGAAGCCAGAGAGACGTCTACTCTGCCTAAAGACATGAGATTTCGTAAAGTTCGCTCGACACAGACGGTTTATATAAGACCAGAATCTCCGATCATGAAGGATAGAAATATTCAAATATCCGAACATGTGTCCGTGGTGAAATTGAATGGCGACGAACATATAAAAGATTCGGAATCGGAAATGTTTATCAAAGAGGTCGTATACGTCAGAAGCATAGAGAAAGCAGAGATTTATTCTGGAAAAGACAGTGGGAGTACCATAATTGTTGTACCGCCAGCAGATTGAGAAAGATATTTCGAAAATTCGGTGTCACACAAAAATCAATAGTTTTGCTGACCGTCTCAAATATATCTGACGTCATTAATCTATTGATTCAGTTATCGATATGTCGATAAATTCTTAGTGTATATAATGGAAATTATCGATAGTGAAATGACTGTCTTAAGTTACTAATAGACGTGTTTTGTGAATCGATATTAGGAATGTTAGTCGATAAATGTAGTGAAGTGTATATGTATCGATATTTGCGATTATTGTTATAGTTATGTTGAAAGACATAGGTATTAATAGCTTAGTGCATATTTAGCTTTATTATTATGCTTATATGTGACTAGAATAATCCTATAAACTTTGCTTATGTTTATAAACAATGATTTTCAACGTAATCAAAGTATCGATCAATTATATCGATAGTTCATGCCTTGAAAAACTTTAGTAATAAATATTGACAATAACTATTTAAATAATGTCAATGTTTTAGTAAATATTAAAATAGGTTTACGATTTTAATATCGATACAAATCGATGATATACGTTTGATGTCCCCAAATATACTAAAATGCCACTATTTGTCCAAGTAAAGAAATTAATATAATATCTTACCTAACGGTCTTATTACAATTCATACAAAACGACTAAATAATAAAACTAAAATTGAAATATGGTCGTTTTAACACTATAGTAAACTTATTTATCGAATCACTAAACTACTTTTTCGACTTCATTCTAAATAAAATAATCGACTAAAAGCTGTTATCATACTAAGTAGAAATAGTCGATTTACGAACATTTTCAATAACTTATCTATTGTCTGTGCCATTGATTTTACAAAAAATATAAACAAAATCATAACCTATTTTGTATTAATTTAAACACATCGATAAATAAAATGGCATTAAATAAATAATGATGATGTGTAGCGCATGAAATTGAAATAAATGCGCAATCCATACTCCATATTTTTAATTTCTGTGGCAGAATTAGAACAAAATAGGTTACGACTCTGTTTACATTTTTCATAAAAGCTATTGGGACCGCCTCTATCATTAGATTTGCTTACTAGAGATGGGTTTTTGACATTAGCTATATGGACCTTATGTCAAAATATTATCTGTAGTCAAAAATATTGAAGGTGGCCGTTAGTCTACTTTGTTACCTACACTCATTTCAGTGTAAAAGATTTTAATTTAACAAAGATGTAATATATTATGCAGTATTTTATTTCGAACGAATGTATGTACGGTTGGGTTCTTTTGTAAGATTGAAGCAGATTCAGGTAATGGTTTCTGTTTATAATTAAACTATTACCGTCTTACTTATAAAAACCTTGTAATCTGAAGTTTAACCATTTCTTACCCTCGTAATCCAGGATTAATCTACTAACTTAAGTTCGGATTAACGCAAACAGCAGTTATGAGTGAAATTTTGGCTAATCCGCTGCTAAGCCGTAGATTAAAAATTAATCGGACTCAATAAGTAAGATGGTTAGAAGAATAATAATTTTTGACACTGATCTAGAAAAGTATTATACCATTTTTATATTATGTGAAACGATTAAAAAGATTTTTTTTTATTGGAAAATCTCGCGACCATCTTTTATTTAATGCGATAGTTTGTGCAGGTCGATGTATGTTTCTTACTCTTTCATGCAAAACATATTGGATGGAATTTGGTACATAAATAGTTGGATTTACATACCTGGATTAAAACGTAGGATACTTTTTATCCGGGTATTATGACACTCCGAAGACTAAATAGATGAAGTTGCGGGCAGGAGATAGTGTCATATAGAATTGAAATGTTACATAAGGAAAGAATAAGCTACAGCATGTTAGCTATCAAATTTGTGAGTTATATAGCTGTAGGATTGGTTGCAGATTAACTTGCAAAAGATTTACGTAAATTCGATTCTAATGTGTGTTTTTAGGTGCCAAAACAATTTTCTTTTCATTACAAATCTATACTAATATTATAAAGAGGAAAGATTTGTTTGTTTAGTCAAAAACTACTGGACCGATTTTAAAAATTCTTTCACCGCTAGATAGCTTCATCTTTACGAAGTGTCATAGGCTATATTTATTTCCAGAAATAATTAGGGATCCCTAGTAAAACTTGAATAATGTGTAAAAAAATATCACACGGGCGAAGCCGGGCGGAAAGCTAGTCACATATAAAAATGGTACATACATTTTCTGAATCAGTGCATTTCATAATTTAAAAATGTTCACTCGTAAAGTAATTTATTACTTTAAAAATAATAAAAAAATAAACCTTTGCCAGTCATGTGTTTAGGAGATGAATTTAATTGAAGACTTCACTTTTTGTTGATTTTAATTATTAAAAGCTGGGCTTTGATATTTTGTCTACACTATAACAAAATATTATAACGTTACTGTGACTAGAAAACTACCTACTATATATAAAACATAAAAAAAATATTTGTGGTACAGTCGCAAATAAAAATATGTGGTTATTCAATTTAATTGAAAATAGATTTTCTTCAAAACTTGGAAACAGAATATTTATCTACTTAATTGTTATCAAACTACATATTTTTAGTATTTTTTTCAATTTCTGAAAATAAATGAGAATTACATAAAATAAAACTGAAGTGTAGTCTTTCAACAATGAATTTTAATGTGTTTGAATATGAGAAAACAATGAGTTTGTATGAATTAATTATTATTTATTAGAAAAATATTATTTTTATTGATTTATCCTAATTTAATTGTGGTGTCTGTATTTGTATTACGTTTATAGCTTGGTTTAGGATTCAAATTATAATTGAGTATATTTTTTTCCTAATTTTGAGTATATTCTGAGCATTGAATTCTCGACTCACAAGGCCAACAATGTATCGTTGGTTTTTCTTTTAAAATGTCTATAATTTCCAAAAAAAAAACTTTTTTTTAAGACGTATTCATTTTGTTAATTGATTATTTTCTTCATGTTGTTAAGTCATTGATTGGATTAATTATATTTAAAACATGTCTTCCAAAATATTTTACTGTAGGTGTAATAATTAGGAATACTCCCAGAACTACTGAGTACCTTATTTAGTAAACAGTTTAAAACAATTTATTTTAATTAGTTACATTCCTGTTATAAAAAAAAAGTATTGATCATGTCACAATTTTAATTGCCAATCATTATATTTTCACTGTGTATACTACCATTATTTTTTATTACCATTAATATTTAACAACGCAAGTATATAATATTCTGTAGAATTTATTAAGACACCCTTCACAATATTATTGAGATTAAATGAACGAATGTTAGTTTAAATTATTAATGAGATTCGTATTACAGAACTTGAGCACTACTTAAAATTTAATTCAACCAATCAAATAGCTTTATGCTCAAGAGAATATCTATGCTTGAGTATCGGTCTGTAATACGGATGTGAAATTCCGATAAAACTTTTGTATGTGACTGTACTTTGTGTTAAAATGGGGAAAATAATAAAAAAAATGCTAGGGTACAGTCACGAACAAAAGTTTAGTTGTTAATTAAAGTGAACCAGTGTAAGTTAAAGTATACTTGTGTGGTAGAGTGTTATGTATTTGTATGTTGCTTGAGCGGTTTCACCAAAATTGTATGTATATATTATGGTAATAAATGTGAGTTTTTGTTGGCTGGAATTCACTTGTTTTATTTTCTATCTCTGCATCATTGTTTAAATGAATATATGAATCTACTAAAACAGTTTTAAAAGAAAACTGCGTTAGGAATGGGTTACGTAAATTACCATTGGATTTCTTTACCTTATTGATACATTCGTGATTATAAGCTATTCTAGGGATTAAAAAAAATATTTTTTTCTATTAATAAATTGGTTTTACTTGCATGGAGTAAAAAATCTAGTTTACCAACATCAAATTGAATTGAATTGAATGAAAAATGTTACCCAAATTTTGGTATGTAGTAACATATTCATTTCTTGAAAAAACTCACGTGTATGACGTAAAATTTTCACGCTATCTAACGGATAGGAGCTGGATCGAGCGGTGTTGCCAGCGTCAAAGCAGGTGAGACTGAATGTCGTATTGTGTTTTGTCGTAACATGACAATTGTCGGGTCAGAACGACAAAGCTTAATTTTTTTCCCCAAAAAATATTTGTCTAAGAATTAATCGAGAAACACATGAAAGTATAGAATTGCGTATTTATTTATATAACGCTAAAAGGTATTTTTTAAAAAAAAAACGTAATTCTGTATTTTCATATTATACTCGTATATACAACATACATTTTAAAAATCCCTATCAATACATTCAAATGAGCTGCCTCCAAAAAGACGAAATTTTATTTTATAAAATAATAAACAAAAAGTGTAGCAAGGATTACACTTTAAAAAATATGCTTTTAAAAATATAATATAACATTAAAATTAATTGTTAAACTCTGTTCCCATTAAATGCTTAATTCAATTATTCAGATTCCATTTAATCAATCAATTGGCTATATGTAGTTTCAATTCATTTGCTGCTTAATCGGTGCCAAAATTATTTTTATCATCACAACTACATTCAATGTTGCTTTTGCTTCTAATTGTCGAGTGACTAATTCGGTAAAATTTAAGCGAAAATTCATGAACAATCAATTATATAGCACTTATTCAAATTACACTCACAGGACACATCGGTCGTGGTGTTTTGGTCTAATACCCTTGCTACGCTTTTTGCTTCGTAAATATGTTATTAAAAATATATAAAGAAACTTATGGTCATGTTATCTCTCCTTTTTTCATGCTGCTGTGGCCTTATTGGAACTTTTTCTTATTGGGTATACCATCAATCTTTGCTTTTATTTCCACTCCCTAAATCTGCATGCTGTAATTTATTTTTAATATCTAATATATAAACTTGATGCACCAATAAAAAATACGTTATTTAAACGGTCAAGCTCCATCTAAAAAATATAAATTTAAACACGCCATTTTGGATATATAACATTACGTTAAAAACCGTCTGTAACTGTAACTACGCTTCCATTGAAACACAAATCTTTTAATATTTTTAATGTTATAATATTATTTTTTTCTAATGTGCCAAATTTTCGTTTATACATTTTATTATTATTGTGTATTTTAATTGATATTGATATTAATAAACCTTTACAAAATTTTGAGCGTTTTTGTCGATCGCCAGTTTCTTTATCGGATGTGACAGCGCATATAACGCCGATATCAGTGACGTCACCAGTGTCGACCGCCGCTAAAGTCACTATGTCGTCCGCTAAGACGACTACGGCCGCGTCAGAGCCCGACATCGCGTTCCCCGCCGTCTTGAAAGGCTCCCAAAAGCAGAGGGTCCCTCCTCCGGTCCCTCCGAGAGGGTCTCCTAAAGCTAAACGGGGAGGTGCCACCTCTCAATCGTCTAGCATCGATACGAAAGGTGATTATCCGAATTTAAACATTTCTGTGAGTGATATCCCTCCACAGACACCTATCACTAGCAGCGATGACGATTTCTGCTTTTACGGGCATGATTTTAAATTTAAAGAACCCACTGCATGTCGCATCCCACCGTCAGTATCCAACAGTTCTGTTAAGATCACGAAATTAGTGGCATCAAACTCTTTCTTAGACTTCGTAGAAGAAGCTGATAGTATCACTGAGAGATCTCATCTTGGTAAAGATTTGATTGCTCAAACTTCAATGATGGCTAAATTTAACATTGATAAAGTTTTGAGAGAACACTTAGACTCTGGAGATTACGATGATACCTCTCTTACTGAATCAAGTAGCGAAGAAAGGATTGTTATACATGAAATACGTGAGTCTGTTGAGGATGTCAGAGCTAAACAATCGAAAAGTCCTTCACAGTTTGTTAAAGAAGTTGTTACCCAAATAGGGGATAAACTAACCGGCAAAATTCAAACCGACTTAGATTCTTCAACGGAAAAAGTAAGCGTACATAACGTTAAATCTTCAGATCTTATATTTGCGGCTAGATCTTTGAAGAAGGTAGCACCCGCTGATCAAGTGAAGATAGAGCAAACGAAGAAAGCAGAAACAGAAGTAAAAACTGAAAAGAACGGTTCAAGACAAGGAATAATATCTGGCATAACGAAAAAGTTGAACTTTAATCAGTCTAAGAGAGACAAAAACCGCTCACAAGATAGAAAGCCCAAACCAAAAGTAGAAATAAGAACTTACACTCAAGGAATGACTAAAGACGAAGTGGTATGCCACAAAAAGGCTAAAACTAAAATCGATTTGTTCCAAAAACATATTATTAAAGCCCAAACGGACTCTGACAGTTCCAGGCGAAGTTCCATATCGTCTTCACAAGAAAGCAAACAATCAGAAAAGCATACAGACACGCAAAGATTAGTTAAAGAAACTAAGAAGATGTTTGAACCTATCGAATATACCCACGGAAGTTTGACGTCGATTGACAAACAGCATTTCTCATTAGCTACAACTATTGTAAATCCAGTTGTTTCGAAATCAATAAGCGGCAATGTTCACGAGAAAATAAAACAGTTTTCCGTGACACCGTTGACAAAAACTCCACACAAAATACCACGGCAGAAAAAGAAAGGCAGCTTTAAAAGGAAATCTGATAGGAAGAAAGTTATAATTAAAATGAGAAAAGATATCGAAGAGATACTGTAGATGAACTAATACAATTTTGAGGACGAGCGAAATTTTCAAAAACACGAGAGAATCAAAATTACGAGACAATAATTTAGAATGATGGATTGAAGATATATTTCCTATAGGCTCAAAGCCAGTTTAACAATATACTTAGTATAGCATGTAGATGTTTTAGATTGTGTTGTGATCCGTAATGACTGCCATTTTTTCTATTAATGAGTTACACGTTAAATGCTCGGTCGTTGGATATTCATATTTTATAAAATTCCTCTTCTATCATAATACGTAGTGCATCCATTTTAAATAACACATTGACTTTATCTATTAGTATGTATGTAGTTGCTACATTATCAATCATTTTAGCATTAACTTTAGAATGTATGTAGAAAATTATGTTTTTTTATGTGCATCTAGATAATATAGCATTTTTCAGTTCCACGGTAATCAACAGTTACTAAAAGTTATGTTTGATCAATATTTTTGGGATTATTATTATAACGTTAACAATTAGAATGTCGTCTAAATAAACAACACACTTACACTATTTGCACATTTTATTAACTGAACTTGCTGTAAGTTATAATTATTTGTGAATGTCACAAAAATGTAAAGGTTTTGGGACATACTAAGATTTTAAAAGTAATGGAATGATTTCTGCTGCGTAGATTAGCAATACTAGAAGCTGGACGAAGCTTTGAGTGATATCTAAATTTGAGATATTCTCACTTGGAAGTTTCGTTGCTTGACAGAAATATAGACCTCAACCAATATCACAAGTTTATATTTCATTATATTTTAATTCTGTATACATTTCTAGATATTTGATTGTTGTATAAGATTATTATTAATGATAATATCTTCTACAATAAAACTTCCTTCATCGATTCACTGTCTGCTAGTGTTTTAGGAATTACACTGCATTACAAGTAGAGATCAGTAAAGTAGTAATCGGCTTTTCTAATCATTAAGAAACCAATTATTGAATCCATCGTTTTACCTGCCAAGATAGTTTTTGTAGTCTCATTGGCTCTCTCTTAAAGTATCAGATTTAGTGGACAATGATATATACATACATTAATATAATAATATTAATGTGTCTCACAAAAATGTGTCTCTCAAAAACTCTGTTTTTGATTGAGGAAAGTATAACATAAGAAATTTGTGTCATGAGTGATATAAGCGACATTGTTGGTCATTGTGGACTGAATCTAGAAATACACAGCCGATATCATATACTGCTTTAAATAGAAGAGCCTGCATTTAACCTTTAGGACTACCATCAATTAGTTTTATACTAGCGCCAACGCAACATTTTTGGATTGCGTTTCTGTATACCAGAAAACTTCCCAAAAAGTTATGTTGGTGCGACCATTGTTGTCTACACAATCATTTTTATGATTTTGTCCTTTCATTTGCTAACCACTGGACAGAAGGTCATCAGATGAGTCTTCAATCTCTTCACCTATAAACCGTATTACTTCAGCTGTACGGGTTCTTTTGGCTGATTCCGGACTCTTTGCGTTTGGAACTCTTTTCTATTGACCTGACGTCCATTTGTTAGCATCAACGCCTTCATCATTTTGTTTTGCCAAATATGTTTAGTACCCTACCTGTCTTCCCTCCTTTTTCTTACGGCTAGTCAAGTAGTAACGCTAGTTAACCCTCAGGCGGCGCGCCGCTGTCGTGTTGTTCGACGCCTCCACCCCCCTTCGAAGAAGCTCCACCGCCTAGAACGAGTCGCACTAACTCGTCATCAACGACATCGTCTAGTGCGTCAGGTAGACGACGCGGCGCGTCTAGTGCTGCCAGTGTGATGACCACGTCATCAGCTTCGTCGTTGGCGTTGACACCTGCTGCGTTGAGTAGCGCGCGCAGTAATGAAGCAAGGTAAAAAGTGATATTTTCTGGTGAAATACGTAAATCTCCCACTTACACACACACACATGAATACAGGTACACAGACACATACACAGTTTCACATTTTTGCCTTTGCATGGTCTTACGAGAGATCAAGTACTAGACATACCATACAAATCTACAATCACGCCACACACACACACTCAAGCACCCACAGCGTAGTAGCTAAGCAATTAGCTGCTATGCTGCGTGTCGCGTATTCGTTTCCTGCACGGAACAAAGTGATTGTGACATGTAATGTATTTTTGCAAACGCACCCATGACAAAGAAGAAATTTCTAGTGTGGTGAAAAGTATTGAAATAAAAAAACGCGTGAGCAATATACCCATACACAAACCCTAGCGTCATGGTGTATACGCAAACTAGCAGACACATTCATAAACACATGCACAGCAATTTAACAATAGCTGATGAAAATTATTGTCTGTCAGTGTGTGCTGGACGCCGCCCGCGTCTGTCGAAGGTTCCACCCCCACATGGACGGAGGGCACGCCCAGTTTCACCGAGTCCAGTAGTAGTGAGCAAGGTAAACAGAAATAAAACATTTCAAATAGTTTAAGATGATTTTATGTCGCTTTAGTCCATGGTTTATGACAAATTCTATTATGCCCTACTGCTTTTATCAATGCGAAAAGAACAGTCTGTTACGGTTTCATGGTAAAACTGCTTAACGAAAGAAAATTTGGTATGAAGATAGAGTGAAACCTAGAAGATACTATAGTTTTTATAATTCGTGAAGTTTATATAATTCGTGAAGTTTATATAATTCGTGAAGTTTATATAATTCGTGAAGTTTATATAATTCGTGAAGTTTATATAATTCCTTAATGCGTAAAGAAGTTCCCCCATAATCAATGGGAAACTGCCAGTTAACAATATTCCTAAAAATAATGTATCGCTAGCGCCATCTATCTAAAAATAATGTACCACTAGCGCCATCTAGCGACAAATCGCACATGTAACTCTTTTAATAGATGCCCAAATAAGTAAGAAACCTATTTGTTCTAAGAACTATTAACTATCCTACAAATATTGCAGAGAATATTCAAATTCACATTAACATTTCTGCAGGCTACCCCATAACTCCAGCTCGTGGCGCAACGCCGTGTGACGGTCGCGACGGACGGCGCTCCCCCCGCCCCCCGCCGCCGCCCGCGCGCGCCCTCCCTCCCACCACCATCAACTGTCTTACCAGCGAAGTGGTAAGTTGATTCACTAATTGATTTATATACAGGGTTCACTGATTCATATACAGGGTTGATTGCTTCAATTGGGAAGACGGATTGATTCAATCAATTAATCGTATTTTTTTATTTCAAATTGTTTTATTGCTTAATTTACTGATTGTGTCACAACAGTTTCCACGTTTTCTAAGATGAAATCAATTTCATTTGCCGTTTTAAAACATTGTAGTTTCGTTCATTGTCATTTGGACATCCAAAGTTACCACTTAAAATATTTTCAACCGTCTCCCCAAATTGTGGTAGTTTTGACTAATTAATGTAAAAAGCAAATGGTAAGTGTATGCAAATCACACGTATGGTAAAGCATTTTATTAACTAACCACACTGACAAGCATTTTACACGCTAAAGCTTTTAATACGAATGTTAAAATGAACGGTAAAAAAAAATTAATATTGAACCGAACTTTTACAACACTACCGTGCACCCAAAGGATTATATTAATACCTATAAGTACTTAACCATTTTTTTTTGCCGTTCATTTTAAATGTAACATGCGATAACAGAAATTGTGACTAACTCAAAATGATAAAAAAACTAAAAAAAAAGTCTTACACGATATCTCATTACAAGTCTGAAATTATATTTCTGAGACTTTCAAGATACCGAAAAAGTGTGTGATCTTGAAAAAAATAATATTTAAAACAAACTGAAATTAGTAAATATTTTTATTAATGTATGAAAACAATTTCTGTAAATATACAACTGCATACACGCCTACATAATTATACTGATTAATATTTTGACACAATTATACTATGCATAATTTATTCCTATAGCGCATAAGCCATATTAATGAATGCTCATTTCCCTTGGACGCTGCTTATGGTGGGTTATAGTTGCATCTAAAAGAGCGAGTAGAAAATGATTACAAATGATCAAAATATCAATAAAATATTTATAAACGCTTATAACTCTGTTTTTACAACGCTAGCTTTATAGGAACGTTTTTTGTCATGGCAATCTTTACATTAAAAAAAATGTAACACAAATTGGGTGCTTCCATTTTAAGGAATGCAAAATAAGGCTTTTTTGAAAAGAAAAAAAATGACAGGAATGTCTAATTTTTTTTTTTAATAAAAATTTAGCAATAATAACTGTGCGTGAATATGGGCTGGTATAACCTAATTTAAAACTAAGTGTTGCAATTGTCTTGTTGAAAAAAATATCGTAAAATGAAACGCTAGTTCGATGTATGTTGTACGCCGTTTTTGAAATATATAAAATTGCCAAAAGAACGGACCCATTTTTTTATAACAAAAAATGTTTTTTAGACTATGTAACTTAGCTATTGTGTAGTAAGTGATAATTTTAAATATATTTTTTGTACTTTGGGACTTATTTAATAGTACCTTACAATTTTTTAAACGATTTATGCTCGAACATATTAACGTCACTAACCGGAGCAATACCATGCTCTAAGTCTTTCTTTTAAAATATATTGCAATAGCAAAAATCCTTATAAAAAGAGGCGTTTTGAGTATTCGGGAGCTTTTGTGTTATAACCATCATTGATAACTTGTAAAATTGACATGTTTTTATATCAAGAAATATATTTATTCATTCAGTAATTGCAAGCTAATAAATAAGTCCTAAAATAAAAGGTTTCGACTGACTTCATCTAATCATATTCAGCAATCGACTGATCTCGACACATATTAGTGGAGTTAGAGATTAAAAAACAGGGTGTTATGATGAAGAAAGTGTGTTTGAAAAACTTGAGTATTCGAATATCTATGTAACACAACTTTGCACACCCTGTAAAAACCGGCTTACTATCGCTCAATAACAAAAACAAATATTAATCATTTGTCGTATTTGTCATATATGACATATGACAATCGGTTAATGACATCGACCAAAGTAAGACGCACATGATCAACACGGCGAAGTAATATTTTCTGCGAAACGTTCGCCTAAAAACAATAACTTATATTTCGAAGATACTGCGTTATAAAACCATTAACCGTTCAATTAAAAATAAATCTGGTTTAGCCCAAAATATTTCCAACAACACATATATCAATAGTTAATTTGTATTTTTTAGTATTTGATACTAGAGTATTCGCGTCCAATCGAACGTAAGAATTCATATCAATACGTTGCTATAGTACAAATAAAAAAAAACAATTGAATTCCGAACTTCCTTGTTTAAATAACTGCCACGAGATCCGGTGTTGCCAACACAAGTCGACCAAAAACTACCACTTTCGTATTTATTACTTCCGTTTAATGTATTGCTAATAATAAAATGAAGGTTGTCAGTTAACAAAAGCAATTCGTTGTTCGCTTTTGAAATACATATAATCCGCTTTCATGTGAGTGTAATAATATTTATGAAACTGTATGAGATCTGTAAGTATTTTTACTCATAAATAAAGTTATAAAATATCAATGTTTAATACATTTTCGACCTTATAGCTTATTAGGCAAGGCTCTGGTCAAATGTACGCATTTACTATATTTAAACAAATTCGCATAATAAATGTTTATTAATGGAAATTAAAACAAAATAATAGTTATAAAACAGACCATTTAAATATGTAGAATAGATATGTTCGTTATATTCAGATAATTGTAAAAGTGCTTACAGATCCTTGTCTAAATTTAAACATTTTTGTAAGTGGTGACCATTCATTGATATTTAATTATTATACATTAATATAAAATGTGTTCATCGTAGGTTCACTGGTACAGTACAAATTGTATATTTATTAGTGTAATATCTCAATTTTATTACAGTAGTTAAAATTATTAACTTATACGCTATCGTGAGAATAATTTTTTGTACGATATAAATATGTGATATTCACATATTAATAAGCGAAATTTACCGCATAAAAAAAAAACTCTTGTAAAAAATATTCAAGTTTTTTTTTTGGATTTACAGCTGTCGAATTACAATTATTCCAAATGTAACTCAATTTGAGAAAACTAAGCGTGATTGTGTGTCGTCGCTATATAATTAGATCCAAAGCCTGTCTGAAATACGAAATATGCACATTAATTCTAATCTAATAGTGTCATCAAAATAAGTATTAATTAATAACTTCGATTTGGATATACAAATTCGAGTAATCGGCGCAGGTCATAAGTACCATTTATTTGTAACCATGCCATAAGGAGGAAGATTAAGGAATTGCATTACAGCAACTTATTTCTAGCTAAATCTATTAGATTAGTAAATCAGGCAAAAAAATGGTAGAAACTTAGTTGTCTCCACTGGTCACCCTTACAAAAACGTAGTCTGGTGTGTATAAACTGTTACGTTTCTCGTCGTTGTTACTATTATATCAATAATGTATATTTTGTTGTTGTTAACTATTTAAAACGACCGACATGTAGAATAAACATTTGAGAAAAAAAAATTGGATATTTTAATATTTTTATTCTTTTTATGATCTTAATCCAATAGTCATTGGGCTAATTGATTTCAAGCCTTTTTATCTAAAAAGAAGATCAATCAAAATTCGCTGTCGCTGTGTAAACTTAAGTGGATAAAAGGTATTCTCATTGTGGAAATTAAGCTGAGTTCTGCTCATGATACCGCCTAGACGGGCTTTATTCTCTCTTAAGGAAAAATCTTACAATAACTAGAATAAGTCGAAGTAACATGGCGTTTCTTAGACGAAAAATAACAAATTATATTTAAAATTAAGGCGTATTTATTTATCAGTCAATTTACTACACGAAATTCTGGCATCAACTAAACGTTTGATAATTTTCATTTTCAAATTATAAACGGCAGCGAAAATGAGCCTTAAGTTATATTGGGTAGGTTTCAAAATTCACATTACATTACAGTAAAATAAGCACCACTTATCAGTGCTGTATAATTTTAATTTTACCCGTAGAATATTCAACCATAATAAACTAATCAAATAATAGGCATGCATGAAATATTGACAATATTCATAACATTTCTATTACGTAGTTTGTAAGTGGTTCTGACTTAACATCATTTGGTACTAATTTAGAAGAAAACATATAACACTAGTAAAATTTACTTGTAGCTCTCAGTGTATTCACAGGTTTAATTATCGTCTCAATAATTTATAAATAGATAAACATACTAATGATAGTGTCCATCCATCTTAGACAATTTGCCTGTTATAAAAATTAATTTCATTAATCCTGTCAAAAACCTACTAAAGTGGTAGAAATCATGCTTAAAGCTTACCTATGGCTGGCTTAAAGCGGATAATATTAGTTTTTTATGGATAACTGCTTGCGAAGGTAAGATTTTTATATTGTATGGTATTATATTATAAGTATTGTTTAAATCATAGGAAAATAATAAAAACATATTTGAAACATAGAATTAATTATCGTAACACGCTTGGGAAAAATGCGTAAAGTATTGTTGTAATTATAATTTTCCTACGATTAATATAACATGGATATTACCATTGATTAGAACTCATTAGATTGTATGGGATTAGACCGTCTTAATAATGTATTGTATTTCAAATAATTCCAAAAATAGATATTAAACTTCTTATTCCTTGCTATTTAGGGAACTATTCATTCCTTCAACATAAACACAAGTAACAACTATAATTTACTTAACTCTTTGAACAGAATCTTTACACTTGAAATAATTATTTAAAAAATCAATGGAGTTTATCCATGCAGGCATCAATAAAAAGTTGTCATTCAAAAGTTTATTTTCATATAAATAAAAAATACACAAGACTACATAAACTTATTACATTTTTGTCATAACAGGTGGAAATGACTCACTTAAGATCTGAAACATCAAGAATTACAATATCAAGTTATGAAATACACACCACCGCAGATGAAGAGGAACCATGTTAGTTTTTAAGTAAAACAACGCAAGTTATACAACTATTTTTGTGGATTTATTGCAATATAATCATGGCAAAAATTCAAAGTCCTCCGAATCTTCGCTTTTCATGATGTATAATGTGTCTTATTATGTACTACAAAATGTATTAGATGCGAAGTTTCGTGCTCTAGAAATAATGCATGATAATATGTTTTACATGTTAAAATGCAAATTGAAATGCATGGTCTAAAGGCCCAAACATTACAGTAGATGAGCCTGCTGCTGATATTGTAATTAATTATCTTTTTCTGTTTACAGAAAATGGGTCATGGCAAAAATTATACTATTAAATCAAAACGTTAATCATTAGAAAAAATACACATAACCTAATTAGCAAATTATACATAATTGAAAATTGTATTGCAATAAATGAGTACAAATCATTATATACCTGCTATTTATATATAACTGTTACGAAGCTTAATTGTGAACGTTGAAATCAGTATTCTATATTCGGTGCTTTACTAATTAAAGATGGCCGCTAGACATTAAATCATGGTCGACAGGCTCACCAGCGGATGGTAGGGCAAGTGCAAGTGGAACTTATTTGTATCTTATTGGAATACATTTAGAACTCGTATTTCATTTATATAGTTAGAGAAAAAATAGGGAGCCTTCACGTTATTTTAGTTTTCAAACATTTACATATTTAGTTTTTTGTATTTCCAAGTCCCGTTGGTGACTTCTTTAAATGTACTTAAATGAATCTGTTTGTTATAATTAAATGTTTTTGTTATTTTACCACCTATTCGAAACTTGATGTCTTTGATTAACACATCTGCTCAGGGATCTGAATTTAGCTGCTATTTGTCTGACAGTTTTTTATAACTATTTATAGGAATATTATAATGGGCTTTGTCCTACTGTTACATTCAGAAAACCAGTATCTTATGTCTCTTTGACTTCTCCAGTCTTATTATTTTAAATATCGAAACTTTTGCCTTATCCAAATGTATATTAAACGGTCTTTTAGTATTTCAAAGGCCAGTATTTTCCCAAAACCCCAAAGTAGCCAAATCTCTTTAAGCAGCAATGTTGCCATCTTTATATTAATTGTATCAAAAAAAAATATAACTCGATATATTATTAATAGAATAAGAGTCTACTCACTGCCATTGTTATTAATTTTAATATTATTAGGGATACTTTGAATGGCATCTTTTAAAATTATTGCTGTCTAAAATTATTCTTAAGGATACGACATTTGATGAATACTACAATTAATTAATACTTGAGTTCATTAAGGACATTTTATACGACAATTGATTAATACTGTAATGAATAAATATTACAATCGTAATATCAAAAATAAACTAATTAAATCACATTATAAATTGACCAATTCTTCAAAATAAAAATGTAGGTGCCATTCAAGAACATCAATAAATTACGTTAGTTAAGAAAAAAATATCGTGGAATCTATGATTTTAAAAAGGAAGGTGCAAAAAGAACTTCGTATGTTACTTCTTTATGTAATAATTTAGAACCCCAAATCAGTATTTTTAATCTCATATACAAGGCAACTATAATTTCTTGCCTACCAAATAATACACCAGGCAACTAGACAACATGTTCTTAAATAATTAGAAATCATATTTTATAAAATTTTGATCTGGATTACCTCTCTACCTCGCCATAACTAAAAAACAATAAAGGCAGTAGGTATTATTTTTCGTATCTTCGATGTTGTGAAAAGTAACCAAATTCTTTCCTACATCGCGAATGAATGTCCATTTCGCTGTTTATCCGGAGGTATAGCTGAACTCCATAACTTCACTCCCAAAATCCTAGCTGAAGCAACTTGATATAGACATATGATAAAGAACCATCCAAGAAGATAGTCATACGCTATGATGATCACAGTAAAAAAACATCATTCTCATTTACTTTATTATCATAGGCCTTTTATTAAATTCACGCCAGTTTTCCTTCCGGGGTACGTGAAATGCCAACAACAGAATGCCATCTCATGCAATCAGATCATGTCAACATAATTCAGTTCATATAGATTTGCACTGAACACGTGCAGCCTAGTTGCCAGTGTGTTATTTTAGATATAAATAGTTTTAATTTGGTGTTCGGCCTAAGATGTTATGTTATTACGGATTTTAAGTCGATACTGTTGAAATTAACTATTTGCAATTTAAAGATAAATTAATTTAGAGGAAATAATAATATAAATGTTCCATTTTATCTGTATGTAAATAGTTAATTTAAACAGGTATCTGAAGCTAAATTCTTCCTATTTTAATTTTGTCATCTTTTATGTTAAACATTTTATTTTATTTTTTATTATTTCTTTTGATAGACTGATTAATAACTATATTAGATCTGAGTTTTACAATTAAAGCTTACAAAATTATTTTATACAAATCATTTTGTAGTGTACGATACAAAAATAGTATCATTCTTTTATTTTTTAAGTAGGCCAATCTTATTTCATGTTTAGTAAATTTATAATCATGCTCATCTAATTTCTTTACTATTATTATTTTGCAATATGCAAAGTTTTCTTTTAAATCATCATAATTTTATTCATTTTAAATCATATTAAGCTCACTCAGGATATATTTTTTATTAACACAATTCTATGGTACAAAAATATTAAAAGTTTATATCGTATTTTAAGCGCTTACAGCTACTCATGTGTGTAATTAAAAAATTGAAACAACTATCCATCTTAAGATTTTTGTACAATCAGCGACTTAGTTTAACTTTTTACTTAACAAAATGAACACGAAAAAAAAAAACAATTTTATTTTAGACATCACTACATCAGTGTAGAAATAAAAAATATTATTTTTCGTGAAATTTTTATATACCATCAAAAAGAAACTTACTGATTTGTATCGCTGACTATACTACCTACAGTAGTTTGTACAGGATGTGCGATACCCTCAATGTCGGAGCGAGTTACAAAAGACTAGCTCTTGCCATGGTAGAAAGATTAACCAGCCAACGGTAGCGGGACTTAGGGTAACTTTTTTTAATTAATACACCGATTTTTCTTTTTAAGACATGGTTTGGATACCGTTTAAAGTTCTTAAAGTAATATTAATTTGTATTCTTCACATTTATAATTTGTTTTCTTACACTGCATGATGATGATACGATCCTATGGTCCCTCAGGGCATAGGGCTCTAAGAAGAGATTTCCATTTGTGCGATCTTGTTCGGGAACTTCGAGATCCTTCCAGGCGAGACCAGACCTTACTTACACTGTATAATTATTTTTAACATGACTAAAATTACCAATAAATATGCCTTATGCAGCCATATCTAGCCGGTACCGATCTTTTGATAAAATGAGGACAAAGATTAATTTTATGCCACACATTGCCTGCAATAGAACTAGGTACCGTGCTAAATACTTATTCGAAATTATGAATACCATGTCTGCTAGGCATTATGCACGGTCACACGATGGTAGACTTTCATATGTCTTTGCTTTGATATTTTGATGTCACAAACGTTTGAATATCTTCGCTGTGATCATGAAGATGCATAATAGCGGTTTCCCTCACTTATGTATGTCTATGCAAAATACAGTTACTGAATATAGTCTAAAGATTTTTCGCATCTTAATAGTGTTTATGGGACTTTCTGCTGTGTTCGATAGGAGTAAAATTCTTTTTAAAATGCTTGATTTGTGAATTATTGCAATTCTTTCGTCACTTTTTTTTTTGTAATTATTCTTTCTCGTATACTGCATTAATCGCATCTACTGCGATTCTTATTTACTCTTAAAAAAACAACAGAGATTTAGTTAATGGACACACTAAAATAAAAATACAAATTCAGTCCTTATAAAAAAAACTTATTAGCAAAATAATTGTATATTCATATAAAAGTGTCGTGTGATCGTACTATGCGCGATATATTAAGTGTTGGCAAGCTCAGTATAACTTAGATATATAAGTATTTCTATTCTGTTTAGTCCACTACAATGTATCGTTATCAATTAAATCATTTAATCAGCCTATACACTATTATACGTAATATTGGTTCCTGTTGGATAACTTACTCTTTTGCATTGCATCATCAAAAATTATTATAAAATTCCTGTTTCATATTTATTAAAGAAAAAAAAATACTAACGCTGAAGGGCTCAACTAAACCAGGGACATAAATTATAATAAAATCTTTTGAGATTCCATGTGGTAGTCCTACTAGCTATTGTCCTTTCCTTGCACAAAAATAAGACCCAAAATTAAAAAAACTGACATAATAAATAAAGAAAATTATACAAGGCTGAGCTTTTGTGTATCTTTAAGTTTTGATACACTGTCTTCTTCCTAGTCGTAACCTCGTGTCTTATGGACGTGACTAACATGGGTAGTTCGCGCTACCACCGCGATGAGAATGGTCGTCTGTTGTGTGGTTTCAGATACTTCTTGGACCACATCGGTCCATTTCGGAGGTGCACGGCCTCTGCTTCTTTTGCCCTCCACACGGCCCGTATTTATTTTTATATAGGTTATTTATTTGATACACTGTAGCGGCCTAATAACTATTTGTATGTCAAAAGTTTAAATAATATTTGATTAATATAAACCGTTCTTATTGCATGTTACAGCCAACTATTTATTTCGTAATGGACATAAAATTCAATAAATAATTATTTTTTTTAATCTTACAATATTATGAAAGCATACATTTTAAGTTTTTACTGATATGAAAATAGTTTTGCTATGTTCAAATATTTTTTTATTAAGTCATAAGCATATTATTTAATGGTTTTAAACTTACATACGACAGTTGATTAAATTGTATTAATTAATCAATGGTAGTAACTAAATCAGTATTTAATGTTAATCAATTATTTGGTCCATTTCAACTATTCCACCGATGTAATCAATGTTCAATAGAATTAGATATAGTGTTATCATATTTTAGCTTACATAAGGATTTAATGTTTTTGTCTATTATTTACTTAAAGCCTTAGTATACCAAGAGCAGTATTCCTATTGGAGACTTTTTTGAACAACTATAAGTGTTTGCTTTTTTTTGCAGCCTATAGTCCTTTTTAGCATACATTGGTGCTCAACTGGGCATCTACTACTAAGAAAACTTGTGGCAATAATGTATACTCCTACTATAGAAAAATGTAAACAATGTCGTAACCTATTTGGTTCCAATTCTGCCACAGAAATTAACATAATGGCGTAAGGATGGCGTATTTATGTCAATTTCATGCTCTAAACATCATCAATCATCATTTAATGCGATTTTATTAATCTATCTGAGAAAATTAGAACAAGATAGGTTATGAATTTGTTTGTATTTTTCGTAAAATCAATCGGTACAGATTATAGTTTTTAAGTAGCAGGAGTAGACAACACCATGAATGTTTAAGTTACAAAATACCAATTTTTTTTTATTTGTTAAAAATGTAAGCTAAAATTGATATCAGTAATTGTTGTGTAATAATAATTGTACAAAACTTTTGTAACTTGTTGAACTTTGCTAGCGCTGTATTGTATTGTATTGTATCGATAAATAAATGTATTTGTATAATCCTGTGTACTTATCTGTATATCGCGAGAGATATTTGAATTAAATGCGTATTTCCAACTTGTAACTTTTATTTTATAACCCAAAAAAAAGATGAATAATATTTTATTTTCTTAATAGATATATGACTAAAATAAATCATGATTTAATCACATATGGCAATAAAAGCCCATTTCTAATCAAAATTCAAATTATGCAATACTCATTACAGTTATTGGCTGAAAACACGTGAATTTATTTTCAAAAATCATTTATTAAATTTTTATTAATATTAATATTATTATATATAATTTTTATATTTTTAAATTACTAGCTGTTTCCCGCGGTTTCACTCGCATCCCGAGGGAACTACTTAGCGCACCCGGGTAAAAAGTAGCCTATGTTGTTCCTCAGGGTCTATTCTATCTCTGTACCAAATTCCATTAATCGACAGAAAGCGTAACAGACAGACAGACAGAGTTACTTTCGCATTTATAATATTAGTAAGGAGTAAGGATAACCAACACCAAGTCAACAACTATACATTTCGGCACAAACTACTATACAACTAAATGCTCAAGGCTCAATGTATACTTTTTGGGACAAAAGTATTTCGGAACGCATTTACTCAGCACTTGTGTGTGTTTTTGTGTTAATCACTGGGTGATTGGTTGCATAAGGTAAGTCTGGTGTTTTATGTTGCATGCATATGTTTCGTTCCTATACTATACAACAAACCTCTTATTCATAATAACGACTTTCATGTAATAAGCATCTTTTAGCTATTGACATGTTTTGTCCCTTTCCGTCAAACTTCATTTTAACTTCACAATAAGGACAAAACAGTTACACCCAGTTGCACCAAAAATATCAGGTTACTTATACGTGAAACGGAAGAATTGTCATTCAAGATCTGTCAAAATAGAAGATAAAATTTAATAATTTTGCTATTATTTTATATTTTTCTTCTAAAAATTTATGATATATGTTTACTTTATTATTATATCCTCGTATTGATAACATAAAAAATACCAAAAGTATGTTAATTATGGATATCATGTTTTGTGATATTCGTAAAAGTATAACGTATAAATGATATAAAGTTTGATAGCGATAGATAAGATTTGATTGATTGATTGATTGATAGCTAAAATAGGTTAGTTAATCGAATGGCTTTACTTTGAATAAGATGGTAAAAGTATATAATTATTTACTGCACATTTCAATAAGTTGTCATGTGTTAAGTTTGAATTTGAGAAATAGGAATTGTGAGCTAATACACAGGTAATGTTATTTATAATTTTTGTTGTGTGTTTCATGAGGTGGTTGGTAGTTCTTAATAGAAATAAAAAAAATATGTTATTTATTACTTTAAGTTTAGTACCTGTTATACCTTTGGTATAATTGATGCAAAAAAACATTACATGATGCAATGACCATTGGAGATTTCTGTAGGTCCTTCGATAGTCAAGCAAGGAGAAAGAAAATTACAAGCACTCATTAAAAGTATATATTTTGATACTAAACAAATATTTTTAATTACAATAATTATATGTATTTTAATGTAAAAAAAATATGTTTTCAGACGCGGCTTTAAGAAGACTTGATGGAAAATCTTCATGCCAAAGGAAATTATCTCTAAATTATAAGCATTCACGATCTTTTGTTTAGCATTTATATTTTAGCTCAATTTTACATTTATTTACACGATTATGATATATACCAAAAACTTTAGAGTTATTACGTACCTATAATAAGCCAAAAACTATTTTTTGTAACGGCGTGAATCTTTTAGAATTAAAAGAATATTCTTTATGTACACCAAAAGAGAAACATATGACATTGGAAAAAGAGTTACAAACGGTGACACAATGGGCGGTCTCATCGCTAAAAGGGATGTTTACTGTTGAGTAGATCAACAAAGAGAAAATATACTTTGTAACAAAGGGAGATTAGGTTATTCGTAATATTTTAAAGATTATTATTTTATTTTGTTATACCTCTTGAATCGCGTAAGGCGGTTTTAACTATCATTAAAAAAGAAAGAAAAAAAAAAACAATTTATTCACGTGAGGTGGCCGATTTTGATGATTCTTTTTTTTTTATTTGAAAGCTGGTGCTTCCCGTGTGGTCCCATATAAATTCTATCAATATCGGTTCAACCGTTTTCTAAATATATTAAAAATAACGGTTTTACTCTATTTGCAGCGCATACCCCACGTACTTAATTTGGTGATTTACGCTTAATGCAACCTAAAAAAGGGGTGTGTAGGTCTAGGAACTCGAAATTTATACTGATAAGATAATAAGATCGAGACACAGAAAAGCGAAAAATAAAAATAAACTTTTTACAACAACAAAAAAACCGGCTTCCAAAACACCGAAAAGAGAAAAATAAATTTAGTCAGTGGCAAAATACTAACAGTAACTTACGAGACACCGACTTCTAGCGCGATGTTTTGGTAGACAAGCGTTTAAATAACATTATTTTTTCTCTTTTCAGTGTTTTTGGAAGTCGTTTTTTTTTATAAAAAGTTTTTTTTTTAGTGTTTTGTCCCTTTCTGTCAAAGTTCATTTTGATTTGACAAATAAGGAAAAAACAGTTTGATAACTAAAATAAATTTATTTAATAAGCTTTATTATGCGTAAGATGGTTAAACTACCATCTAGGGATAATTACAGAAAAAAAATAAACACAAGCACGTCACCACTATTAGGAACGCTCAACATAATACACAAATACGCATAGACATGACGACACGAATCCACGGCGCTGGTTTTCAGCATTAATCGGCTAAAGATGAATAAAATAAACTATTTTTACTACTGCTAATAATTTTATATTTTTAGCATGATTTTCGTCATTTTGTTTACACACAAAAAGACGAAAAATCAAAATGATGAATGAAAGGTTGGGTCGAATCCACAAAACGATATTGAAGCGATATCTGTGTTACAAATGTGGATTTATCTATACTCCATCTTTACTAATATAATAAAGCTGAAGAGATTGTTTGTTTGTTTGCGCTAATCTCAGGAACTACTGGTCCGATTAGAAAAAATCTTTCAGTGTTAAATAGACCATTTATCGAGGAAGGCTATATATCATCATGCTAAGACCAATAGGAGCGGAGCAACACTATTCCACACGGACGAAACCTAGCGGGCAGAACCTAGTTTTTTTAAGGTTCAATGACGGAATTTTATAACGACCTTAATTTTTTTTATGACCCAGTCTATAAATATTGTTTTTACTAAGTACTTTCAACTTAAAGCGTACTTGATTTTTACCTTGTAATGTATAGTAGGCGCAAAAATAAAAAAGACATGTTATAAAAAAGAAACCTATCATTTTTACCAATTGATGTGTCGAAAAATATAAACAAAATCACATAAGTAAGCTCAAAACCCTAAATACACTAATATATACATATACCTAACCTACGAATATTTTTGGAATTCGATAAATATTCCTGGTATTTATAGCCAGGCAACCCATTTGCTATTTAAAAATGTAAATTATTTTATTTTTCATATTATTACTGCATTATACATTAATAATGCATAACATCATTAAATAACAGATCAGGGGTGGGTATTTCTATTACCATATTTCCTACAATTAAATATTTTTGTAAGTAGGTATCCTAAGATCTCAATATTAAATTTCAATTTCGCAACCAACAAGTCCTTTTTTTCGGATGGGAAATCATCAAATGACCTCCCCCGCCGTGGGTGGGGCGGGAGGGAGTGCACTTCATAGAAGAAGCAAAAGTTCTATTTGATTTTATAATAATAACATTTTTATTTTAAGTAATAATCATAAGGGAATCTTGATCTTACGTTTTCTAGTGATTATTTGTATTTTGTATAATTTGTATGATGAATTTTAATAAAAATATTTTGCATTGATTTCATAATTATTTTCATGGAAGTGTGTTCGTGAATTCTTCTAAAGTGCTGACAGATTTTGATGTTTATTTTGTACTAGATGACCCGGTGTATCTTAACTTTTTCTTACCGTTTAAACCTTCCCTGGACCACGACAAACATGTCAAAACCAAAATCAGCTAAATCCGCCCAGCCGTTCTCGAGTTTAAGCGAGACTAACGCACCTCAATCCATTTTTATATATGAAGAAGATATTTGGAGTGAACTCGTGGCTCGTGGAGGAGCTCGTGGCTCAGTAACAGCCGCACGTGTCGATCGATCAAAGGATAAACTGCGCTCGCCGCGGTCGGTCCGTAGTTGACCTGAGCATCTATGTCATAGCGAGAGTCCTCCGTGCCTCGAAAAGCACGTAGAACTGTTGGTGTTGTCATTTGTAGATCTTTGACAAGCGTTACGTGTAGTAAGAAGCCAGAAAGTTCGACAACCAGTCTTACCAAGGGGTATCGTGATACCCGGTTATTGGGGCTGTATAGGTCAAATCAAAATGTCAAAGGCAGTCGCTCGAAATAAAACGTTGAACGTACTCAGGAACCCAACATAGTTGAGAAAAGACATGGATAATGGAGTTATTTATATTTCTTAGTGATACTTCCACTAGATGCTGTAGATATTTAATGGTTCTCATATATTGTGAAACCATAGGAAAAATATTGATTTTTAAATTGTCCTTGCGCCAGCAACAATTAAATACCTTTAACCGCTATTTAAAAAATACAAAAGCGTCCTCTCGGCGCCAAGTTGAAGTGACCGTGGCGTGCTGAAAACATTTTATTTTGTCATATATACATGACTATGGCGTTCAAAAGCTAAAAACACTTCTGTAGGTACCTCAAAGGATAGAATCATCAATAAAACAAAATAGTAAAGAAACAAATACCGTATATTTATAAAATAAAAAAAACCTAAACAAATCTACACAGATTCCTATAAAAGACAAATTAATACTCCACTCAAGATTTGCTACTTATCTATTTATAGCCATCATTACAATATTCCTTTTACAAACAGTCTTATACGTGTTCGTCGCTATCGCTTCGTAATTCGTCTGAATTTCATTTTCTCTATCATACACAAATTTAGGTAATTTAGCTACCAACCGTTCACCTTCATCCGAAACCGTTTTCTCAGTGTAAATCTCTAAAACAGCTTTCTTAGTCTCATAAGACTGCAATATGTCTGAAGCGTGAATCACTGTCAATGGATCTTTTATCTTTTTCTTTTTATCTTTTACTCTATTGTGGTCAGAAGTAAATTTCGTAGAATGACCACTGAGTAACACGATTTTCTCTTCATCTGAGATGCTGAGGATCGGGTTTCTATTAAGTTTTCTCATTTCACATTCTCTGACGTGATTCATGTGAGGTGAAAATGTCTTCCTAGGATTGAAATGTCTGTCGTTCACATTTATTACTCCAGAATTAGACTTCACATCTTCTTTTATATTAATACTGCCTTCAACGCTAGTCCTCAAACTTCTATGCGGTGATAAGTTAGTACTGTTAATCTTACTCGTCAAATATCTAGAATTTTGCGTTTCCACGTCCACAAAATCAGTTGTCTTGTAATCAAATTGGAAATAATCTGATTCCCTTTTCAGATCACATGTGGTTTCCTCGTTTTTCTTGATGGGAGATTTTGGTCCACAGCAGCAGCCGCCACCTTCACCGATTCTTGATGCTAGTTTTAATCTAGCAGCTACGGTACTGCACATACATCCTCCTCGTTTAGGAGATTCGTTCTCAGATGATAAGACGTCACTCTGATTACTGTTACTGCATTCGCTGTTGTTCTCTATACTGGGGTACACAACTTGTCTGTTTATTTCTCCTTCTGTGAGTATGGCATTGCTCTCAGCTCTATAGTAGTTGTTCATGCTGTCGCTGTCTCTAAAATAGTTAGGTTTCAACGACGCATAAGTCACATCTTTCGCCAAATCGCTCGACGGTAGTTTTGTATCGTCATGATCGCTGCTATCGGAGGTCAAAATTACTTTGAGCATATCCCGTAGCTTTCTCATTCGGTTTTTATTTTTTGTTTTCGTTTCATGTGCTTTTTCGAACACGTGCTTCAGCATTTCTTTCTTTTCGTCTTTTGTGTGCGGTTTGACGATAACTTCTATACTATTGGATTTCTTTATTTCTGGTAATGTGTCGGGTTCGTCAGTGTCTGTGGACATGAACGTGTCATATTTCTGCTCAGTTCGTTTTTCTGTGTCTGTCTCGGTGTCGTACTTTGGCTCGATTTGTTTGTCAGTGTCAGTTTCTTCTGTATCATACTTTATTGGTTTCTCAGTATCCGTCTCTTCAGTATATTCATATTTGTGATCTGTTAGTTTTTCTGTGTCGGTTTCATCTAGGTTCTCTTGAATGTCCTTAGTCGTACTGTACTTTTGACTAGGAACTGACTTTGCTTCCGTGTCTTCGCTCTTACCTTCAGACATGTCCGTCGTAATGCATCTACATATCGAAGGTTCAGAGGATCCCATTAAAATCCCCCTTCCGAGATCTATCAATGGTTCGCTCATTATTTCTTCACTTCTGTTGCTGTGTGTCTTGGACTTATCCACTGATGACGTAAGATCGACAGTAGCTCTATGCACTGAGAAAACGTTGTCATCGTGCAAAACGTCACTGTAACCAGTTGAAACAGTATGGAACTTAGCAGAGATCTTTTTAGAAAACTCTTTACTGTAGTCCTCGTGTTTTACATTTACGGATTTCTTCCTTGCTGATTTAGGTTTGAAGTTCTTTATTACGATACGTATGTTTATATCATTCTTTTGATCTGAATGGTCTGTGAGTCGTTCACCTCCGTCTTTCACTACAAAAACTTCTTGAGGCATTTTGTTAATGGCCTCGTTGTGTTCTATATTCTCTTCTGGTTCATTTTCCTTGTCACCATCGTTTGCTATATTAATTTCAGTTGTTTTTTCACCTTGTGTGACTTTGAGTTTAAACTGAATTTCTATGAGGTTTGCTATACTAGCATCGCTTTTGGCTTCTGTTATTCCTTTCCGACAGTCTTGATCTGTACCTATGGCTTGCACAGAGTTGTTTGTGTTTACTCTTCGTACTTCCGAAGCCTTATACATTTCACCTAATAAAGACGGCCGCTGTATACTGCAATCTGCATGTTGCAGCCTGTAATCTTTTCTCTCAAATAAAGTCATTCCGTCTTCGTCTTGCACTTTTATGTTTAGGCCTTCTCTGATCTCCTCGGTGCTAGGAGTTTCTTTCTTCAATCGTATTGTGATTTTTTCTTCGGAATTGAGACTTATACAGCCGTCTTCACGATGCGTGCTATCCCAGGCTAGGCAATCTTTGGAACATGTTGACTTCTTTTTACCTAAAGGCTTCATTTTAAGAAATAGCCCAGACATTTTTGATTTACTTCTACATTTTATTGCTTCTGGGGTCGGTGTTTTTGGAGGTTCTGAAGGAGGTGTTGGCAGCTTAGGTGGGGGACACTGCATCTCAGGCATACATGGTGGTCGCGGCGATCCCTGTTTATTTGGACAGCTCTGCTTACATTCCTTTTTCGGTGAGGGTATCGTCTCACAAGACAGTTTAGGCATCATTGGACAATCTTTCTTGCATTCCCCATATGCTAATGTCTCTTGGGCTGTTGTGGCATGATATAGTGATGTTACCGATGATTGATTAGACACTTGGTTTTTGGTTGGCCAGGGGAAGTCATCGTTTGATGTACGACATTGATCGCAAGTTCGCGGATCAGCATATGGTTTCAGTGGGTTTGGGTCCTTGCATTCAAATGGGGGTGGTTTGTATTTAGGATGGCGTGTATTACACGGTGATGAATCGCATGGTTCTGGTTTCTTCTTGGGTTTCTCATATTCCGGGGGGCATGGATGAATAGGAGAATAAAAGAATGGTGCATCAGGTGTTGGATGAAGGGAGCCATACGAGCACGACGTTGTTGAGAACTTTTGACAAGGAGACTGTACACAAGGTCGCGGTATTTCGCATGGTGTTGGCTGACACCCTAGTGGTTTGCAAAAAGATGGCTTACAGGGCGTTGGTTTGCAAGGAGGTGAAGCTGGACACATTTGGGTCTTCCTTCTAAAGAACGGAGAAAGCTTCTTACAAATATTACTTGACGCTTTTTTACAAGGCGGTGGAAGAGCAGGACATCTGTCAGGGTCTGCGGAGCAACACGATGGAGGTGTTGTTGGACAAGACGGAGGAGCCATAGGGCACGGTTTAGAGGAACGATGGCACGGGGGTGGTGGGGGAGTGCAAGGTGGTGAGTGTGGACATGAGGGTGGTCGTTGACATGGTGGTGGTGGTGGGTAGCACGGTGGTGGCGTTGGTGCACAAGGTGGAGTATGAGGACACGGTGGTGGGCTGTGAGGACACGGTGGGGGGGAGTTGGGGCACGGCGGTGAAGCGTAGGGACAAGGTGGGGGTGGTGAGTGTGGGCAGGGTGGTGGTGAAGGACACGTGACAACACGGATGTGTGGACAAGATGGTGGTGATCGGGGTTGTCTTTTACAGGGAGGGGGTGAGGGAGGGCACGTTGGTGGCCTCCTACAAGGCGGAGGGGATGGAGGACAAGGTGGTGGTTTTTTACATGGTGGGGGCGTGGGTGGACATGTGGGTGGTTTTCTACATGGCGGGGGAGATGGAGGACAGCTAGGTGGCTTCCGACATGGCGGAGGAGAAGGAGGACATGGTGGAGGTTTCCTACACGGTGGAGGAGAAGGAGGACAAGGAGGTTTTTTCCGGCAGGGGGGCGGGGATGGTGGACGAGATGATTTTGTTTTGCAGGATGGTGGCGGGGTCGGTGGACATGACGGCGGTTTTTTACATGGAGGAGGCGATGGTGGACAGGGTGGAGGGGGTGATGGTGGACAGGGAGGAGATTTCTTCTTACAAGGTGGAGGAGACGGAGGACAAGACGGTGGCGTTGCGGGGCAAGACGGCGGCTTCTTGCAAGGTGTTGGAGGACATGTGGGAGGTTTCTTACAAGGGGGCGTCGCAGGACATGACGGAGTTTTCTTGCAAGGTGGAGGAGTAGGTGGACATGACTGAGGGCAAGATGGCGTTCCAGGACATGTGGGTGGCTTGTCACAAGATACTTTAGAATCTGCACATGGAGGCTTCTTCATCTTCTCGCATGAATCCCTGCAGGGGGTGCGTGGTATCTCACAAGACGGCTGCGGGTTCACTTTCGCATGCTTTGGGCAACTGCCTTTTCTCTTGCACGTTTCGCAACCGGCTCCGCCTTTGAACGCCAAAATCCCTTCAGGTACGGAATCGGCTAACTGCTTCGCTAGCAATTGATTCATCGTGTCACAGTCAGGTAATGACACGTGTTTCTTACATGTTCTTCTTCTCGGTCTTGGCTCTATTGGCTTGCAGCAAGACTTCATCAGCTTTGGGCATTCGGTCAACGTGTTCTGGGCGCTCTTACTCTCATTACTCGGCACTGAGTACGGTTGATCGAAAT
This sequence comes from Pyrrhia umbra, assembly GCA_963891755.1. Lineage (NCBI taxonomy): Eukaryota > Metazoa > Arthropoda > Insecta > Lepidoptera > Noctuidae > Pyrrhia > Pyrrhia umbra. The sequence continues at coordinate 3,102,084 of OY982944.1, forward strand.
CCGGGCAAGGTACAGTCCATTTGGACTTCATACTCGCTGCATATATCTTCCTCCTTTTAAAAACTTCAACGGAATCTTTGGGGAGTATTCTTCGTACAGCTTCTTTTTTATGTGATGAATCTTTAGACTTTTTCTTAAATTTTCCGAACCATGAACACTTTTCGGGTGCTTTATCATTATCATCGTGAGTATGGCATTGGCTACAAGACGAGGCTCCACAGGAAGACACGATAGTCGACGCTTGAAAGTCATCGAAAATGTTAGGGCAGGATTTGGTCCCATCCCCCTGATTATTGAAGCTAGCTTTTGAGTTTTCAGAGCAACACCTCAAGTGGGAATCACTGACGCACCAAGAGTACAAGTCCATGCCCAGTGGAGTCCAGTGACGATAGTACTCTTGTAGATAGCTCTCGGCAAATTCACATTTCTTTTGTTGCGGCTTAAGAAGGTTGTGTTCTGATTCGTCGTCGGAGTAGTCATCTTGGATTTTCAAGCTGTAGATATAATTTATAATATAAACAAACCGAAAAAGCAAAAAAACGCAAAGATCAAAATCCCTGGTCAACACAACTCTTAGGACTGATGATTGGGTAATAATAAAGAAGAATTATTAAAGAAACCACACATTAATCCTAATTGCATTATTATATAATCAGTAGATGTATGCACTTACATTGGCTTCCGTATCTCCCTCAGGTCTCTCTGAGTGATGATTCCCACACCAATCACATCACACCTCTTCGGTATATATACATTACTGCCCTGTATCACCACATCTCGCTTAACTGGTGGTCTTTTGGCCTCCAAAATTTTCTTAACGCCATCTTTACTTTCTTTCACACTAACTGTAACTTTAATATTATTTTGTTTGTGATCTCCTGTATCGAAATTACGAGCTTTTTGCTTCTTCAAGTCACTTCCAGTTTCATATTCAACAATTTTGTACACCTCCTCATCACTAGACTGATTATTAGGATTTTTGTTGTTATCATCACTACTCGAATCGACGAAAAATCCTTTCGGTATATCAATCCTTAAATAATCGGAACTTTCCGCCTTATTGAGTTTGTTGAAATTTTTGGAATGTAAAACCACCTCTATTTTATGAGAAAAAGCTTTAGATTTATCTATAAACCATTTTTGATCTGAAATTCTAACTTCGATATTATCTTTTCTATCTTCGTCTGATTTACATTTAAGTTTAACTGGAAGTAGCTTTGGTCGGTTAGTAAAAGTTTTTGGGATCATCCAAGCTTCTATATTATGGTGCACGAAGTTCACGTGTTGTTTTGTATAAGATTTATATGATGACTGAGCGGTGACCTGGCTCTTTGATCTAAAAACTACGCCCGTATCTTTGTAGACAGTGTCCATCAATTCAAAGACGGTACTACTGCTCGGGGCATAAGTTTTGTTGTTCCACCGAACCTGGACGCTGTTCCGTGACTCAATTGAATGTGTAAGGAATTTCTTAAGCCACGCTCTCCTGACTATTTCGTCGTAATCATCAGGCACAGTTTCTGGTTCTTCTGGTTCTACCACAGCGTCGTCTGGAGCAAAAGCAGCGCCGCCTATCTTTATCATTAATCCATCTCTAACTTCACAACGCCCAGCAGTAACGCCTTTCTTAGCTTTATAAGTCTTTTCTTTATTTTCCTTATTTTTCTTTTTAAAGAAGAAAAACTTTCTGCCCTCTTTCTTCTCGTCTGCATCTGGTTTTATCTGTACTTTAGGTTCTTCGATTTTCTTTGCGGTGCCTTTCTTAGAGGAGTTATATGATGGTCTTGGAGTGCAGCGTCTCTTGTAATGATCTTCTTCCAAGTTGAATTTTTTGCCCCACAACTTAAACATACCTTTCACACCTTGGCATTCGCTGTCATCGTCATCAGCTCTTGATGACCACTGCGCGCTACCTCTTTCCTTTTCCTTTTTACCAGTAACTGATCTTCTATAATGTGAAGTTCTGGGATGATGATAGACTGTTTTATCTCGACTATATGTTGGAGGGAATGGGCTATAAGTTTTCGTATTAGAGTACGATCTCCCTTCTAAAGATGGTGGATCTGAATTTATTGAGACATCCTTCCGGCTCGGTGCACTAATTTGGCTTGATACTTTGTTTACAATAACAGCATTCTTCTTTGAGTCTTCTTTCTTAGCCAAACCTCGCCTTAAAGCTTCAAACCTTCGCTTCAATGTAGAAGTACTTTTGAAATCAGGTATAGGTCTCTCAGATGTCGTTTTAGAGTCTCTAGACTTAGATTTTGCTGCAAATATTTTTCTGTACTCCCTCTCAAGTTTGTTTTCCATAGGATCTTCGGTCTCTACGGAGAAATGGCTCTGTTTGTCTTCACTTGGATTTTCAAGATTATGGACATGTTGCTCTAATGAATCTGAAGAATATACTTTCTCTGCGGGTTTGTCTTTTCTTTCCATATGTTTGTGTGAATCAATTGTTTTATTTTTCATATCCTTTGGTTCTTCCTGAATTAATATTATTGGTTGTATTATCTCTTCAACTTTTATTTCAGGTTTTATTTCGATATCTTTTTTGTTTGTATTTGTATCTTCGACTTGTGTTGTTGTATTTGTTAGACTTTTCACGACAGTGTTACTTCCAATTTCAATGTTTCTATTTAATCTTGATTCTCTGGGGCTCGTCGATCCCGAAATAGTCTGCACTATAGGGGACAGCTTCTCGTTCATGACGCAACCAGTATTGTATTCTAAAATTCCCCCCACGCACTTTGACGATGTTCTTTTATTTTCATAATAACTACTACCCCGGTGTTGTCTAGTTCTTCCTGAAAGACCGAATAAAATTAATCAGACTTTCGATAATTTTAGGTCAACAGACATATTAGGCTAAATAGACTGAAGATGAAAGAGCTATCAAAGAGTCGACAGTTGTTAATTAATTTATTAATCATATTTATAAATATTTTTTAAGTCATACATCATCTAGTAACCTTATTTCTTGCTATATCATAAATAGTAAACAAATTTCACTTGAAAAACTAAAAAACTCACGTAAAACGAACGAAGACAGGTCCGAACTCCCAACTCCCCTATCGTCTGTCTCTGGCAGATATATCTTTTTCACTTTCTTTCTCTGCAGTGCCTTTACACTACCAACTCCGATATCAGTAAAGCTCTTAGAACCGTGGTAAGCGTAAATTTGATTTGGCAACCCAAAGTATCTGACTTCCTGTCTCTTTCTAAGTGTTGCCAGGTTTTTACAAGTGCATATTAAGTTATCCCGTTTAGAATCGTACTGGCAGCCCACTTCATAGGTTTTCTGGTCATATCTTGATGACTCGGGCGAATACTCCCTGTCTCTGATGATGTTGTTGGCGTAAAATTGATATTCTCTATTTAATTCTAGTCTGATATCACGTTTTGTTACATAAACAGCTTTACTCTCTTTCATTTCTTCTTATTTATCATCATTTGTTTTGTGCTCTTGCATTTTTTCACTTTTGTATTCGTTTTCAATTATTTTGTTGTATGAATTTTATCTGAAATTGTGTGGAATAGTGTTATATTGTGAAAAAATCAAATTGATATTACCATATCGGAGTAATGTCAATAGATTGTTTATTTTAAAACTTTCTTACTGTGGCAAATAAACCTCGTTTAGGGATGGATAAAATTAACACGTGTAGGTACAACAAAAGGGATACCAATTACTCTACCAGCCTAAAGTTTCTGTCTACACTTCAAATAATCCAAAACCAAGATTATGTATATACGCACATTTAAAGCAATTTCCTTTTGCACACAAGTCAAATAATTTATACTTTTGATTTTTAACACTTTTTAAATTATTCTTAAATAAAACTGTGAATTTGATTTTTTTACGAAGATTTTTTTCCGAATCTGTCAGTTTATTATATTTTATTGACACAAGCCTTATTGTTTTCAAGATGACAGTTTTTGAAGCATCCATCAGTTTGAGAAAGAAGAATCTATGTATAGACTTCTGTGAAGTTCGGCTCTTTGACCAGCCTGTTCTTTTTTGATCAGCAACATCAACTTCAGATATGAGGCGAATTTTTGACCCACCTACGCGACCACCTTTAGTAGATCACCTGCTACCATTATATGTGTGTTTAAAAATGAGAATAGCGAATTAAGGAAGTGAATTGCCTAGCATATATACGTTCAATTTGATAAAAACCCGCAGACCACAACACGGTTATAGATAGAATCGAAAATTGCAGCAAGTTTAAAGAGTCATCATTAAACCTCTTCAAATAGATATAGACAATACAGACCGTAGATAAAAATATTCTTCTGTCAAATTCAAATGCATTTTTGACATTAGCCAAAATATAATTTTATTTTACGAGTTTTTTTTATTAGATTTTCTTCCTAATTTTCGATATGGATTTTTATTGAACATCTGGTAGAACGAAATATGAAAAGGAATACGTTCGTTCACATTGATACAGTAAGATTTTTTTTTGTGAATAAATTTTCCTCTGCACTTGTAATCAGAATTCGTAAGGTGATCCACTGATCCAACTCTATATTATTTCACTATGAAATGAGAGTTCCCTATCTTACTTGCGATACATTCTTCTAAAACGTCATTCTTTCTGTAAGAGCCTTCAAAATTATCAGTTTTATTCGCATAAAACTTATTTATTAGACATTACTTCTTAATTACGAACCTATTAATTAACAGCCCGTGTTTATCTCATTTTTTATTTTCTGATATAAAATACTGTTCCTTAACTTTTTTAACGGTATTAATTTTGTTACGTTAGGTTAAACCGATGACCTTGGGCGGAATAGCAGTAGACTGCTTTATTGGTTTGATGGCATTTTCTTAACTCTAAAACAAGCTGATGCAGAACCTTGTCTCCAAGAAACTTAGTATACAGATAAAAGCCAGTATTTAAATTTCAGAGCTTCATATGATATCAGGGGCCAGACGAAAAAACGTTTGCATTCATATAACTACTTACAAGCGAAGAGATATTCACCAAGATAAAATGGAGGACAGAGGCAACAAAAAATGTTTTAAAGGGCACAACAAATACGTATGTGCAATATGCCTTAACAATAAAATCGAAGAAAAAAATAGCGAATGCTGTAAAAAAATACCCAAATGTTGCCCTATTTGTCAGAAGAATCGAGACTGTTCCGCTAACAGAAAAGATAAAGACAAAAGTGCTGTAGCAGATAAAGAAAGACCAGGTATTATGAAAGATCCAAATGTAAAAACTGTTCAGACTTCAGACACAAACGTCGCCCAAGGATTGAGCCTTCTAAATGAAGTTCTAACAGTATTCCAAAACAAAAAAGTCGATACCAACAAAGAGAAAGTCAAACCTGGTCTTTTTAAGGACGCAGCTGTGTCTACAGATGACAAAAACGATGAAAAGAATGTAAAAGATAAAGACAGGGCTAGATTAACCGTCAGTACATTCCAGTATTCTATCGACGATACAAAAAAGTATTCTTACGAGAATGGAAAATTTATAATAGTGAATTGCTGCCAACCAGACTTCGTTAGAAAACAGAATTCCATTGACTTGATCAAGCATAAATCGTCTTCCATACCTCAAATGAAATTAGAAGAGTTGAAATACTCATTGAAAGAGAAATCCAGGTCTAAGGATGCTATTGAAGAAGTAAATAGACTGTTTGCAACAGTTCGGAAGCCTGGTAAAATGACGGAAAATTCTAATCGTCCCATGGTCAGAAATGGCCCAAGAGTATTGCCAGTCGTGAATAGTAATTACCAAGATAACAATAAAAAGCATTTAGGCGTTGAATGCAATAACATGTACAACTGCAAGTGTTGCCAGACTTGCATGTCCAGTGGGGACTCTTTTGTGAAAACTGAGTGTTGCCATGATGAGAAGGATAAGTGTGACAAATGCGTTTACATGCTGTGTTGCCACTATGAAAATAAACGTAAAAGGCAGACTGGGGTGCTTATTTGTGAACACTGTAGAGATTTGCATGAGGAGCGCTATTGTCAACACAGTTACGTGGATGATAGTGGATAAAATTTTAAACAAAAAACTATGGAGTCGACAGTTGCTAGATTTTTTTTATTTATTCTAACTTTTTACAGTTTATTTTGAATAAATATGATTTATTTTTGACAACTTATTTTTATCGCTATTTTTATAGTAGTTGATAACAAGTCTCACAAAGGGGTATCGTGTTACCCGGTAACTGGTTTGTGGAGGTCAGATAGGCAGTTACTCCATGTAAAACACTGGTACACAGCCTGCATCCGGTTAGTCGGGAAGTCAACTATAGTAGGGAAAATGCGATAAATATAGTAAGCTAGTCTAGATTAAATTTAATTTGGTTAATTGTTGCGATTATGTAAGATATTTCAGAAGTAGGTATTAGGTATTATTTTTTTCAGATCACTAGTTGCAAGTAGGTAATATATATATATATATATATATAAAAATGAAACCCGTTTTCCGTTGTCACGACATAGCATGAAAACGGCTTGACCGATTTGGATGAAATTTAGTACGGAGATACAGGGGAACCTGGAGAAGGTTTTAGGCTATTTATCCGGGTGCGTGTAGTAGTTCCGACGGGACGCGGGTGAAACCGCGGGTAACAGCTAGTTATGAATAAAAACACTAAATACAAAATAAGGAATAGTTTATTGTTAAAATATCTTAAAACTGTTCACAAATTATTATAAATTAGAAGTAAAAACTCTCCGACGAAAACTTCTTGTCGCCTCTGAAAAAGAACAAGAATCGCAAATAATAACACACAAATTAGTGTTGCCAATTGCCAAATAGGCATTATCAATAATGTATTTATGTTACTGCTCGATATTGGTTGTATTTAACGGTAAGGGTTGCGGTAATTGTGCCAATAAATATTGATAACTAGCTTTTCGCCAGCGGCTTCGCCCGCGTGGGCTATACAAATTCAAATTAAAAATTACTAGAGTTTCATACAATCTTTGCCCCCCTTTTTCGCCCTTTAGGGGTAGAATTTCGGAAAATCCTTTCTTATTGGATGCCTACGTCTTACAATGAATATACCCTCCAAGTTTCAGGTCTCTACGATCAGCGGTTTAGGCTGTGCGTTGATCCATCAGTCTGTCATTCAGGACCAAGCATTTTATATCTTTAGTTAAAGTCTTATAAGAAGGTACGGGAAATCAGCTTCTATTTCAAAGAGAAATTTGTGATTTGACATTTCAGTAACGTCTTGAGGACAGCCTAATTCTGGCTGTGTACGGCCTGAACAGTATTTACTGACCTATTATTCTCACCATACTTGCTTCTGCTCCTCTCCATCTGCTCGCTGTGTGCTCGTTCCCAAACCCGTGACGTATTTCTAGTGCTTGATAAAAACATAAATTACAAAAATTAAAACCGACTTCCAAAAAAAAAACTGAAAAGTAAAAAATAATTTTTATTTAAACGCTTTACGACCAAAACATCACTTTCGAAGTCGGTGTCTTGTAAGTTACTATTGTTAGTATTTTGCCACCGACTTCGAAAGCGATGTTTTGGTCGTAAAGCGTTTAAATAAAAATTATTTTTTACTTTTCAGTTTTTTTTTTGGAAGTCGGTTTTAATTTTTTTGTAAAAAGCTTTTTTATTTTTTCGCTTTTCAGTGTCTCGGTCTTGCTATCTTAACAAAAAAATAAACACCACTTTTTTAAGTTGTAATAAGCGTAAATAACCAAATCATCTAAGTATTTGGCATATCAGCAAGTAGAGATAAATCGTTATTTTTGATATATTTATAAAACGGCTGAACCGGTAGTGATAAAATTTAAATGGGACCACACGGGAAGCACCAGCTTTCAAATAAAAAAAGAATCATGAAAATCGGTTCACCCAGTCGCAAGTTATGAGGTAACAAACATAAAAAAAAAAAAAAAAAAAAAAAATACAGTCGAATTGATAACCTCCTCCTTTTTTTGAAGTCGGTTAAAAATCAGAAAATATATTAAAAAAAATCCTTAGGCATGTAGTGTCGTATTGGTAAAAAAAATAATACCTAATAGTTCAGAATAGCTATAAAAAACAGTTCAGTTCAGAAAAACAATAGTGGTTAATGTATTTTCCCACAGCTGGGCACGGGCCTCTTCTTGTACAGAGAAGACATGAGCATTGATCAACAGGCTTGCTCAGGGCGTATTGGCGATTTCAGACTTTTTAGTCCAAGTTTCCTCGATGTTTTCCTTCATTATAAGTCAGTGGCGTACAAGATGAAATTAGAAAGCTCTTAAAAAGCTCAAGGTCATATTGTGAATAAAATATTGCTTTAAGAAATATATAGAGATAAGAACTTTCAAAAATTCTGGTGTTAACATAGTGCCAGACATTCTAGAAAAACAAAATGTGTCGCTAAGGCGATCAATCGAAACCTTACGCCAAAAACAATAAAGCACTTATTATAGATACAAAAAGACTTACTCTCCCAAACAAAGATCAAAAAACGGCTGCTCCAAATTCAAATGCTCACGAACCGAATGCTTCGAATCGAACTCCTTAGTCAAAACCTTCTTCAGAGTATTAGAGGAGTCCACGAATTTGCACATACATTCATTGAGGGTCTGCATTTTGACTAAAAACTCGTCTTTATCACATTTCTCCAAAGGATACTTTATCAATTTCTCTAGTTCTTTTGTAATCATACGACAATTGTCTTTCAAATCTGGTATATCCGACCATTGGATATCAGTATTCGTTGATGCGTGTTTCAGTATCTTAATTTTTGGAGTGACAGTCTCTATGACAAATTCACCTTCCTCAATAATTTCATCGGGAGGTTTATAATACTGTTGTCTAATGCCGTAAATTGAAGTGTTAGGTGTCTCTTCTGAAAGACCGTCTTTGGTTTTAGCCATGACCAATTTGAGAAGGTTTTCGAGACCTATTTTGTGGTCGTTTAGAAGATGCCTGTCTAAGACTGTTATTCTGGAAATAATGCAAAGATTTTGAATTGTTTATTACACAGAAATTATTCAGGTCTACTAGGTGACAGTGCCACTAGAGCTGTGATGAGCTACAAAGCTCATTTCGACCCAAAGGAGTGTTTCGCTTGGGTCACGCTAATCTAAACTTTGAAAATCAAGCATTCTACATCATCACCTCCTAGCCTTTTCCCAACTATGTTAGGGTCGGCTTTCAATCTAAACCGGCAGCTAAATACCAGTGTTTTACATAGAGCGACTGCCTATCTGACCTCCAAAACCCAATTACCGGGTAACATGGTATCCCATGGTAAGACTGGTTGTTAGACTTTCTGGTGTCTGACTACCCGTAACGACAGACAAAGATCTACAAATGACAGCCGGGACCAATAGCTTAACGTGCTTTCCGAGGGACGGAGGAGTTTCGCTATGACACAGATGGTCACCCATCCATGGGCCGACCGCGCCAAGCGTAGCTTAGCCTTTGATCGTGCGGCTGTTACTTAGCTACGAGCTTCTTAAGCAATCCACATCTCTAGTGGAATCGCGGCCTATGATAAGATGCACCAGTAATGTTACATTGACAATTCTGTATACTTAGTTGACTGTGGCGTCATAGATTGTAGGAATAGGAAGATCTTAAAGGACACTTAAGACCTTTTGCTATGAACTATAAGGTTATTGAAGGACAACCGCGTATACTAAGCTTACCTGTCAGCATCGAAAGAACATAAGTGACATCCAAAAGTTTCCTTCGTTTCTCTTAGTGTTGTGATACCCGTTGTGTGAGACACTGAGGGTTCTACTTTGAGACCTTTTGAAGTGCAGTCACTGCCTATCGAAGTATCCTGAAACAAAAAAGTTTTGAAACTGAAACACGGAACGACTGTCAGTGGCTTGAAAGTCTGGCAAACAGACTCAACAAGGTTTATCGCGTTACTGCTTTTTGTGTCTTCAAAAAATGCGGTAGGTTTTTCGACGCTGTTCGCTTTCTCACACAATTTTCATCATTACCAGCCGTATAAAATTCAATATTTACCTGCATTAAGACGACGACTACCGCCAATGACCTTGAGCAAATGGGCGGAGCTTGAGCTTCCCCCCCGCGACCCCGCAATGCACACCGCACGCTTGTCATTTTATATTTTGAAGAACTTTGACGGGTGACCATAATATTATGTAGAGATTCTAAGGACAGTCGCATATTGTATTTTGATATGCATGTCTAAGATATAAAAATAGAAATACAAATAACATCTGTCTGAGTAATACTTCGAAACACTAATTTTAAATTTCCAACCCCCACTGCATACTTCGTTTGCCAGAAAAGCAAAAATATTTTCAATTTCTTTAATCTGCAAAACATATTTATCGATCTTAATTGTTACAAGTTTTAAGAAAAAATTCTGACAACTAGCATTCTTGAATTAATCCGCTGTGAAAGATGGACAGACAGACAGACAAAATCGCACCATAGGAGTTAATTTTTAGGCCATATTGGTGTCCATTATGAGCTCTTCTAACAGAAATGCACGCAAGTTTTTTTCATATTTGCATTTTACGACATCTGCTGCTTCTCAAATAACTTCAGCTCATCTTCACTTGTATAGGAAAATCATATTAGTTTTGTAAGGAGAGCCTGGAGGCCAGTTAATTAGTCCGACGTTTCTGATCCATCTGTAAAGTGTCCGACCAAACCTTTGGCATCAGCTTTGGCCAAACCATTAGCTTAAAATTGGCCTAAGTTTTGACACCAACAGAACCGAAATTGAATAATCTATTACGTTTAAAGACCTAAAAGTGAGTGACACTGTATTACAAATGATGTTTATATTTTAAATAAGCTGCAGGTAGTTTTATTTATATTATTAAGTTGATACACCGAACATATTAGTAAAAAGTCATTGTGGCTTCTTTGCTAAGGCACCTGCATCTCATTTATGAGTATGCAGATTCGAACTTCGAAACCTAGAAATTACGAAGTATAACTTAGACACCATTGACTAACGGTGAAGGAAAACATCGTGAGGAAACCTGGACTACACGGTCTGAAATCACCAATCCACCTTGAAAAAGCGTGATAGTTAATGCTAATGCATGTCTATGTCATACCCAAAAGTGGGATAGTTCTTCTGTCTTTGACTTCTGGACCAAAAATTAAAGAAGATCAAGTCCTTTTTATTTATCAGGGCTTTAGCCAAAGAATTAAGCGATTGCCTATTAATCGGCCTAGGCCTAGCCAAAAATCGACGTTCTGTCGGATACTATTTGGTGTTGAAAATAAAACAAGAGTGGCATAGTGAATTAGGACCTTCATTTCTAAAACACTATGCTTCGTCTTATCTTTTAGATTGTGTGTATATAATATTATCCCACATTAGATACCTTGACTAATAGATTAATATGTATATCATATGTGACTGCTTACTTGGCGTTTTTACTAAACTTCGAAAATGGTTGCTATGTAAAGCATCACTACCCAATGTTACCAGTAAAAACCGGCCAAGTGCGTGTCGGGCCACACGCAGTAGGATTCCGTAGTAGGTCTTAGTTAGTCAACTATAACTATGTAACCGGTGAAGCCTACTTTGCCGTGATAGTTTTCGAAAGTTAGTTTTTTTTTATTTTTGAAAGACCTATCTAACGATACATGAAGGGTTACGCAACAAAAAAAATATTCATCCTCATTTCACGTGTTCGGGAGCTTCACTAAATTATTTTATTTTTTTTATTCATTTTTACCACTTTTTCGGCGTGATCAATACACATATCTATACTAAATCTCAGCTTTCTAGTACCAAGAGCCTCTGAGCTATGCCGCGAACAGAGAGACAGACGGACATTGCGAAACTATAAGGGTTCCTTGTCGGACTACGGAACCCTAAAAATAAAACTAATGTAACCAATCCAAAATAGAAAAATGGTCTAGCTAAAATAGTCAGACAATACAATACATTTTACAATTTTACATTTAACAATACTCTTTGAATAGCGTAAGCTTATTTTTTTATCATATTCTGCATTTTTTTTCAAATTCGTCTCGTAGCAAAGAAACTCGAACCCAAATTCACGTGTTTAGAAAAATATTTTCATTGGTAATAATTTAGAATAGCGCCACCTTGTTACCCATGGATAAACCGTTTTATTTACAAACCATTAAGTTTTGTTCTAAGATATCATCCCATGCCCTGACTTATAGCTACTATTTCTATAAATTCCAAACTATTAGGAAATATTGTAACATAACATGAAAGAATTTTAATTTTGACGATTATCTCCGACCTACATGTAAAATTTAAATGAGGTAGGATGCAATATTCTCGTTTTGAATACGCAATGTATTAAAAGAAATACATATTTAAATCCTAAAGTACATTTAATTATTTAGTAAGTCAATAACAAAATATATTTGTCCTGCCAAATTTAGATACACACATTTTAGATTATGACAGATTATGGATGATTTGGTTTGAAAACACGTTATTCACATCAAAAAAATATTTTATCCGCATGTAGTGCCTTTTCAATGTAATAATTATAATTCACCAGTCATCTTATCACAAATATAATAATTTATTTACATCGTAATGTGCTCGCTCTGAGTGACAGCGTCTACCCGTGACAGTGGTCACAGACGTACTGCCCCCGTCGCCCGGTGGAGCCCCTCCGTAATTTCAACTCAACGTTTTGACAAAAGCACAAAAATTGACGTAAATGTACGATTAAAAAAAAATATACGTATACAAAAAGACAGATAATTAACTTTTCTATAAAATGGTACAGGTTTCATTAAAATCCGCTTGATAAATTCTATGTAAAACTCAGTTTTTCTTCTGCGTTAGACCTAACTTCATGATTTTTTTATACAATGTTATAAATACATAATTAAAAAAAACGTTATACAAAATTATCAAGCATATGCTCTAGTTTAGTATATATACTTTTCAAATCATGAAAGCAAGTCGTTAAAGCGTAATCATTAGCTTTAAAAGGGGCAAAGTCGTATATCGCCGCCTTAAGAGGCTATATCTATTTCATTATTTAACATAATAATTTTAAGCTTGTAAATTAAACAATTTAAACGACAGTCGGTGATGAGGGTAATAAAGATTTGGAAAACAAACAGCAAAATATTGAAGATTCACCCAGTACCTATAAGTCTTCATGTTATTTTAAAATTGGACACTAGAAATACTTACAATGCCACTAGGGTCGTTAATGGTAGCATCCAAGTTCTCTTCGGGATGTGAGAACAGTGTCCTACTGCGGCAGATACGCGCGCGCAGCTTGTCTAGCAGTCGCGTCGCTGATGACGTCCGTCCTATCACTGTGGAAGAGCAATAATTGTTAGATAAGAAGTATTTTCACAAGCTTTTATTTAACTTCATTGTATACTAGATGACCCGGTGAACTTCGTATCGCCTGCATCTATATTAACTTTTCTCTCCGTTTAAACCTTATCTGGACTACGACAAACATTTCAAAACCAAAATCAGCTACATCGTCCAAGCCGTTCTCAAGTTTTAGAGACTAATGAACATTTTCTCATTTTTATATATAACCTGCGTCCCTAGGGCATTGCTTAATGCACTTTGATAAAAGAAGCCTATAACCGTCTCCTGGGTTCCATCTATTTCCGTACGAAATTTTCTCCAAATCTGTAGTCATTTTACCGTGTAAGCGTAACAAACAAACAAACTGACTTTCGCATTTGAATATTAGCTACATCCGTTTAAACTGGAAGCCGACCTACTTTAGACTGAAAAAGGCTACGCAGACGCAGATGATTTGTGTTGGTTTTTAAATTTGTAAAAAAAATGTACTTACACTTTGTTCCTTTATTCTTGTTAGAATAAGTGGGGCTTAGCGAAGAGCCTCGAGGCACTGTACTGCTTTTCTCCTAAAAGGTAAAGAGCATAGTTTTCATAATAACACTGCCTCATTGATCTAGTAATAAACGCGACCTCTGTGAAACGGTCTCGGATTGGTATCCCGAGCAGGGCCGGAAAATGGTCTTACACACCTACAATATTTTTAAAAGAACTCTAACGATACGACGGGATACATGAGAAAAATAATCATCCTCACTTTAAGTATATCTTTGTCGGCGTGATTAATATACATACCCATACCAAATTCCAGCTTTCTAGTACTACGAAACTCTGAGGTCTGCCGTGGTCAGTCAGATAGACAGGTGGACTTTGCAAGACTAAAGGCAGTGGCGGCGCAAGACCTAAACTTAATGTGAGCAAGGTACATTTTGCGAGGCCCTCTGATGGTGCAAGAAGAAGGGAATATAAAATATTTTTTGTTTTAAAAAAAAAATACAACCGACTTCCAAAAATACAGAAAAGTGAAAAATTAATTTTATTTAAACGCTAGTGAAAATCGCTCTAGGAGTAGGCCTCTCTAAGTTTTCGGCTGTGAGGCGCAAGGCCGTGGGCGGCGGCCCACACTGCCCACGCCTTACGTCGCCTCTGTAAAAAGGGTTCCTCGTTCACTACGGAACCCGAAAACCAACCTAATACTAGCAAGATAATGTTGAAATTTCTTTTACCACAATCATTCTCGCAGTCTTGGTCACATCTGAACAGTCTTTTGTTTCATGGTGCAATTGCCGGTGCATCATCAGGGCGCTCTCGAATTGAGCCGTAAAAGCGCATTGTGAGCAACTGAAAATTAAATATATTGCGGTTTTGCTTCAAGGGACGGTTAAGCAGAGTTTAAGGAGCTCGTGGCTATAGCCCAAGTTCGCCGACAAGATAACGGTCCGATCAACTAAAAACAGCTGTTTAGCATAAATTGTAACTTCTACCATACGATGGATAACCAATCATTTGGTTTTTTACCTAAAACGATCGATTACCAAGCCGTGGTTGAACAAGAAGTTAACAACACGAAAATTCCCGCTTCGTGGTTAAAAAACGTTTTTGTTTAACAGGCCGATTATATAACCATCTGTTGGTGATCTTGGCCCTAAGTAACAGCCGCACGGATGGGTCCATTAAGCTGCGCTTGCCGGGATTGGTCCGTGATAACATGGAAAGTACGTCATTTGTAGACATTTGTTACAGATAGTCATCCTAAGCCAGAAAGTCTGACAACCAGTCTTACCAAGGGGTATCGTGTTACCCGGTAACTGGGTTGTGGAAGTCAAAGAGGTAATCACGCTTTGTACTCAAAACACTGGTACTCTGCATCCGGTTAGACTAGAAGCCGAACTTAAGTTAGTTGAGAAAAGGCTAGGTGGATGATGGTTAGGCAGATTTGGAGGCACCCGAAGAATCCACATATCGATATTTTACCCGGCCTGATAAATAAACTCAGAACTTTATGATGAGGCAACAGCACAATTTCTGGGCCAACAAGGACAGAAATAAAAGCATAGTGATTACAGTTGAAGACTGGCAATTGTCTACTAAACTATCATACGGTCTTAGCAAAAAGGTTTAAAGGTATGAGCTACAAATAATAGCTCATTTTGTGGTTTTCTTCTTTTTGTGTGGACTGCTGGTTTACTAACAAACCCTAGTGCCAGAGTTTCCTCAAATCCGCCTGACGGCTTTGGGCAGACAACAAAATAAACTATAGCTACTCGTCAAAGCTGTTTTAAAAGCACCCGAGGAACGGGACAGTTCATTTATCTATCAACTCCTGATGAAATTGGCATTGATTCGCACAAATGCTACGATTTCTACGATGGAGAGGCGTCACATAATCGCAGGCGCTTTGTATTAGAAGTAAACTGAACACATGAACGCATGAAACACGAAAACCTTAATATATTGATATGATTAATGTAAATTTTATCCTTTCGTATCATTTGAAAGACTGCTGCGTTGGTCTAGTGGTCGTAGACAAGACTGCTGAAAATAGTCTCGGATTCGATCCTCGGGCCAAGCCGAAATCGCTGTGTGGGTTTAAAAGAATCACAAAGGAATCCGAAGCCCGGAGATAGTTGGCGTTAAAAACACTTACCAATGCGTCATATTTTTTAAAAGCTAAATAGTAAAAATGATATTTGTAAATGTTCAAAATAACGTTTTCACTGTGACAGAAGAATTGATATTGACATTAGGGCCAGAATAACCAATAGCTATGGTTTCTCTATGGTTTTAAAAAGTTCTGATATGATAAGAATTCCCAATTTTGATTAAGGGGGTAATAAATGTTCCCTCGTCCTGAGGAAACTACTAACGTACCCGGATAAAAAGTCCGAGTCCGTCTCCAGTCTCCAATCTATCTCCATACCAAATTTCATCTAATACAGTTTAGCCGTTTTATTGTAAAAGCGTGACAAACTCACATTCACATTTGTAATTGTACGGGAATTTTAGGGAACTCTCAAGGAAACTCCAAATACGTGAACTTAATAAAACTTGTATTGCCTCGAAGACGAACAAAGGAAGAAGACCAAGAATGACAAGCAAATTGTCATACAGTTAAAAAAAACTTAAAACTAATTACACCTAATTAGCATAACGCAATATGTTGCTATTCTAATGAGAGCAGGCGCTGCGCTCGAACATGCCCCCGGACGTTGAAAGATGCTGGTGCACTTTCAACAAGATGCAGACTCAACGGGCAGTGGGCAAATTCTGTTGAAGGCTCTTCGTACCACTCCAGCAGATGTCTTGATGTCCGCAACCCGAACAATTCCATCCGATCCTGGATGGATGGCGACGACTCTTCCTAATCCCCATTTGAGAGGAGGTAGATTGTCCTCCTTTATGACAACCAAGGATCCCAGCTTAAGTGTGTCCTTGCATATTCGCCACTTGGACCTTTGTTGCAGCTCAGACACAAACTCCTTGCTCCAACGAGCCCAAAAATGCTGACGTAGCTGCTCGATACGTTGGAAGCGTTTTAAAGAAGAAGCAGAGTAGTCCTGGAGATCTTGCTGTGGAAGTGAGGTAAGCGGCCGGCCAACAAGAAAATGTCCCGGAGTCAGAGGGGTGCAATCTGCTGGATCGGAGGATAGCGGTGTCAGTGGTCGTGAATTTAATATAGCCTCGATCTGGACTAATGTGGTGTTAAGCTCCTCAAAAGTTAGGTTACAGTTTCCCAACATTCGCCTAAGATGATATTTGGTCGACTTAACACCCGCTTCCCAAAGTCCGCCAAAATGAGGTGTATACGCGGGGATAAAATGGAATTTAATCCCATCATTAGCCATTTGCTCGCCCAAAGAATCACACTTAGATTTGAGAAACCTCGAAAGTTCGTTACATGCACCAACGAAATTGGTGCCGTTGTCGGAGTAGATATCACTAGGTTTGCCCCTTCGCGAGATGAATCGGTATAATGCCAGTAAATACTTATCACTGGTTAAGTCACTCACCAGCTCCAAGTGAATAGCCTTGGTGGTAAAGCACACAAAGATAGCTAGGTACACTTTTACTAGCCTACATCCGCGACCTTGCCTATTAGCAGCCA
Organism: Pyrrhia umbra; assembly: GCA_963891755.1. Classification (NCBI taxonomy): domain Eukaryota; kingdom Metazoa; phylum Arthropoda; class Insecta; order Lepidoptera; family Noctuidae; genus Pyrrhia; species Pyrrhia umbra. Next base: position 3,119,449 of record OY982944.1, read on the forward strand.
TTATGGGACCAGCATAATCCACACCAGTGCATTCAAAAGGATAACCACCTGGAAGGAGACGCTGCTGCGGCAAATTACCCATTAAAGGTGTAAGGGTTTTACCTGACAAACGTGAACAACGCAAGCACTTACGATAACAATTCTTTGCTAAACTTCGTCCGCCTATAGGCCAGTAGGTATCTCTGATAGAAGCTAGCAACGATTGAGGGCCCGCATGCATCAACTTGACATGTTCATATTCAAATAACAACTTCGTAAACTTATGAGTGGACTGTAAAATTATAGGGTGCCTTTTATTATACGAAAACGCAGAATTTCCTAAGCGTCCTCCAACACGCATTATGTTGTCATTATCTAAAAATACGTTGAATTTCATAAGGGAACTTTTAAAAGGCAACTTTTGATTATTAATAAGTAATTGGTACTCGGGAAAAGACTCAATTTGGCTTGTAATTATAATAACATTTAATGCATCCTGCAACTCGGCTTGCGAGAGAAATTTAGTAATTGTTGGAATTTTCCTACACAATTTTACAAACCTTAAAACATTTGCTATACTACGGATAAGTCTTAAATACTTAGAAAACCGATTAAAATCTATAAATTTATTATAATTAATATTATTATTACTAACGCAAGCGTTCAAAGACACATGAGGTCGAGTCTCAGGCAGCTGGTCTAACTCTAATGATTTGTGCTGAGAAGGCCAATGAGATTGCGGATATTTCAAGAAACTGGGACCACTCCACCATAAGTCCATTGATTGCAGAGCACTAATATCCGCGCCACGAGATATTAGGTCTGCAGGGTTCATATCGGTCGGGATGTGTCTCCAAGTACAGTGCCCCGCCTTATCTAAGACTTCAGCAACGCGATTGCGTACGAACGGCTGAAGCTTAGAAGGCAACATCTTCAACCATCCCAACACAACAGTGGAGTCAGTCCAGCAATAAACATGATTAAATTTTACTCGCAATGAACTCACGACTTTCTCGCACAAACGAGCTCCTACAACCGCACCACATAATTCCAGTCTTGGAATAGTGGTCGGCTTAATCGGTGCCACTCGACTTTTAGCGACTAACAAACGAACCATGTATTTACCCTGATCATTGGCGCTGCGGACATATACACATGCACCATACGCACGCTCAGATGCATCTGTAAATACATGCAGTTCTAGCGTAGTACGTGAAGGACAAATAACAAGCCGTGGAACACGGAAATTATTAATTAGTGGCAATGTCCTCACTATAGTATTCCAACTAGTAGACAATGCAGGAGTTAATGGCTCATCCCATGAGAGTTTATCTGACCACATCCTTTGTAAAAACATTTTCATGGTGACTACGCAAGGAGATAAGAGTCCTAAGGGATCAAAAATACGTGCAATAGCAGAAAGAATGTCACGCTTAGTCACAGGGTCTTTCAAAGGTGATAGGGAACTCGAAAATCCTAAGTCATCGGAAGTAGCAAACCAGTCGAGCCCTAACAACTTATTAAATTCATTAGATCCTACATCTAAATCTAATGATGACTGAGGATCCCCGTTAACTAACTCAGGTACGTTGGACCTCCACTTTCTGAGTGGCATACAAGCAGATGCCAGCGCATTGGTGACCTCTGTGCGGATAAACTTGACCTCATTTAAGTCATCACCTCCAGTCAACAGGTCATCAACGTAAAAGTCATGCTTAATGACATCAGCGATCCTATCTCTGCTACTTGGGTATGACTCACCTGCAGAGCACGAAGAGGTTTTGATGGCATCGTTTTGGTAGTCTATTCCTAATTGTTTAAGACAACGCGTAGCAAGAAACGGTGCGCTAGCCGTACCGTATGTAACGGTATTTAACTTATAAACCTTGACAGGATCGGATGTATTGTCACGCCACAAAATCTGCTGTAGGTACCTATCAGATGGGTGGACGAATATACATCTATACATCTTCGCGACGTCGGCCGTCAGAACAAACTGGTGTTGCCGAAACCGAAGAAGTATAGATATAAGATCGTCCTGCACCGTAGGCCCCACCATCTGCACATCATTAAAAGAAACTCCTGAAGAGGTAGCACAACTCGCATTAAAAACTACACGCAGCTTCGTTGTAGTGCTACTTTCACGCAGTACCCCATGGTGTGGTATAAAATATCCATTGGGACTGTCATCATATTTAATTTCGGTCATATGTCCTAACTTCTCATACTCAGACATGAAATCGCAATATAATTTACTGAAATCAGGCTTGGATTTCAGTCTACGTTCTAGAGAGAATAAACACTTAGAAGCTCTTTGATAAGATTCTCCTAAAACAGAGGGATTTTGCTTTAACGGAATACGAACACAAAAATGACCGTCCTCTAAACGTGTCGTATTCTTAATAAAATGCTCCTCACATAACTTTTCCTCGGGTAAATAATGAGAGGATTGTGAGTTTACCTCTTCCAGATTCCAAAATTTAACTAAATCTGCATGAATTTTATTCATATTATTATCAATATTGGCGGAATCGGATTGAGTAAAATTGCATCTAATATTATTTGATAATGATTTACCGATAATATAGGTAATAGGGCCAGAAACGATCCAGCCTAAGACGGTTTGACATAACACTGGTTTACCTTTACCTAGCCTTATTGTCTGTGAACCAATCAAGTCCCAGAAGAGATCAGCACCTAGTAACAAATCTACCTCTGAAGGCTTGTAAAAAGTGGGATCAGCTAAACAGATATTTCCTGGAATATTCAGGTCAGAAATATCGACTTCATGACAAGGCACTACACCCGTTAATGATGGCAAAACAAAACAATGTAACTTAGAAGTATAACTATCGTCTAACGACGTCATTTTAATATGACACATTTTGCCTACGCGTGAACTAATATTATTTATGCCATAAACTGACCCATTTACCTGGCTAGTATTTAAATTAAGCTGTCTACATAAACTTTCTGTCATAAAACTCGATGTACTACCACTATCAAGCATGGCTCGCACTATGTGCTCACGATTATTTTGATCACATAACTTGATAAGAGCGGTAGACAATAATACGCCGCCACCGTGTTGTTTACGCACGCCACAAGAGGAACCGACGACGTCCGCGGCCAAAGTTAAATTATTAGTAGTCGCATTAGTGCGAGCCACGGCGTCAGTGGGCAATGACGTTGATACGGAATGGGACGAGCTACTGTGTGATGTGTTGTTCTCGCGAGATAATGAAGCACCTTTGTTCTCCGAAGAGTGTAACAACGTATTATGTCGGCGCTTACAAATCTTGCATCCCGGCTTCTTGCAGCGGTTAGCAAAGTGACCTGCACGAAAACAGTTATAACACACCTTATAGTTAGGTATTAACTTGAGACGGGCGTCTATACTAAGTGCAAGAAATTGTGAGCAGCTAGTTAAAACGTGATCACCTTTACAGTGCGGACATAACCTATTCAAATCAGTGCTGGAACCATGAGAATCCTGTGATACGACCATTGACTTTATTTTGTTAGAATTAGTGTTAGGCTTAGCTTGGTTAGAATAACTAGTGCTATTACTACCTTTTAACTCTAATGTTTCCAACAATACAGCGCGATCGCGAAGGAATTGCATGAATGCATCAAATGTTATTGTGCCTTCCTTGTCCATACGACCTTTGTGCTGCTCCCACTCGCGATATGTTGGATTATCTAACTTACGTGTCACTAAGTAAATTAACAAAGTGTCCCAATACTTCACAGGCTCACCTAACGATCCTAAAGCACGTAGGTTTTTATTAAGTTGATCAATTAATCCTTTCAACGCAACGGAAGATTCCTTAGAAATGGCGTTTATGTTAAATAAGGATGAGACATGATTCTGTACCAGTAACCGCTTATTATCATATCGCTCACAAATAAGCTTCCACGCTATATCGTAATTGCTTGCGGAAAACTCAATTGCATGGATCACCACAGCAGCAGATCCTTCCAGAGACGCTCGTAAATAATGGAATTTATTAACTTGGTCAATTTCATCATTACAGTGAATGAGACTAGTAAAAGTGTCACGAAACTCTAGCCAATTGCTATAGCACCCATCAAACTTTGGCAGCTGTATAGTGGGCAACTTAACCGGTTTACGTTGACTAATACGAGTGCATTTATCACTACTCACGGACTCAGTATCATTATTGTACTTACACAACAACTCCTGCGATCTAGATAATGCTTTGTAGTATAGTGATTCAAACTCAGAACGCTCAGATAATTGTGCTTTGACATCTTCTACCATGCATTCTAATTGTAATTGTACCCGATCGTACTGGTCATACCAACTTTCGATTTTTCCCATACGTAACTGTAACTCTTTAACCTCACAACTAGTTAACTGCTTTTCATATGATGCATCAAGGTAATTAATAAATGCAGTTAAGCGACCCTTGAAGCTTCCTCGCTTTTTTACTAGTTCTCGTTCTTCGGACATATTGGGAAACGAGTGCAGTCGACCTGGAATTAGTTAAATAAGTACTTAGTTTTAATTTATACAACACAATTTTATTTAAGGGTAGGTATGTCACTCCGCGAGCTACAATGTAACTTTTTTGTGATATTAATGTGAATGATCAACAACTACACTGTAAATATAAATGATGAGTGAAATGTAGACTTTTATTTACAATAAATTCCTCAATACGTAATTACAGAAATGCAATATCGTCAATAATTTAAGGGCAATAACTAGACTTATAATGAATTATTTAGAATACATACGGTTTAACGAACTGAATTAAGAATGAATAACTTTTATAATTATAATCTAACACATACTTAATATTCTACCTACGCACAAATAATGTGAATAGTTAACTAAATTAAAATAAAATGCAGCTATACAAATTATAAATGTAGTTAAATAACTACAGTACCTTTATTAGGATACATATAATCGTATTGGCTAAACAATTATTGTAATCAAAGAAAATAATTAGACACTATTCACAATGCAACTGGTAAGTATACTAAGTTCAACTACTCAAAAATATAATAGGTAGGGAAAATCAGACTAACCTTGCGTAATCCTTAATTACATTGAAATACTACCTTATTGAGTGTTGGGTGATATTAATTAAATTTATTCTTAACACCGTAAAGAGTAAAGTCCTTTGTTCACGTTACCACACGTCACCGGCTAATCACCACTTTGGTGAAATCCACAATAATCCCCAATTTCGCCGATTATTATATATTCTTCATATATTCAATATTAATCCGGCTCGAAGGACCAAAAAATGTACGGGAATTTTAGGGAACTCTCAAGGAAACTCCAAATACGTGAACTTAATAAAACTTGTATTGCCTCGAAGACGAACAAAGGAAGAAGACCAAGAATGACAAGCAAATTGTCATACAGTTAAAAAAAACTTAAAACTAATTACACCTAATTAGCATAACGCAATATGTTGCTATTCTAATGAGAGCAGGCGCTGCGCTCGAACAGTAATGTTTGGATGGATAAGAAGAACATCTTTTTCACGTATAGATTCAGATTTTATCAACGTTTACCTAATATTATAAATGCCAAAGTGTGTTTGTTCATTTGTTACGCTTTTACGGAAAAACGGCTGAACCGATTTGGATGAAATTTGGTACGGGAGATAGATCGGATCCTGGAGACGGTTATAGGCTACTTTTTATCCAGGTGCGTTTAGTAGTTCCCACGGGACGCGGGTGAAACCGCGGGAAACGGTTATAATACGAGCAGATTAACACGAACAAGGACAATACGAACCGACTCTTAAGGTCAGCGATGTTACGATGACAATAAACTTTTAAATCCTTTCTTTTTAGGGTTCCGTAGTCGACAAGGAACCCTTATAGTTTCGCCATGTCCGTCTGTCTGTCTGTCTGTGTCCGCGGCATAGCTCACAGGTTCTTGGTACTAGAAAGCTGAAATTTCGTATGGATTATGATATTGATCACGCCGAAATAGTGGTAAAATAAAACTTTGAAATTGTTTTTTTAGGGTAACTCCTATACACGTAAAGTGGGGATAAATATTTTTTTCTCGTGTATCTCATAGTGTGGGGTATCGTTAGATAGGTCTTTTGAAAATAAAGCAGGTGTGTGAAGATCTTTTTCAAATTCAGGTAGCCGTTTGCGAAATAGCAAGCTTTAAAGATGCACTTATTGTTCGGTTCGAACGTCCCCTCTAACTGCACTGAATATCTGCTCCTAGATTAGTGAAAAAAAATCAAAGATGTAGCATAGATACCAAACTTGTAAAGAAAACTATCACGGCTAAGTAGGCTTAACCGGTTACATTGTTATAGTGGACCAACTAAAACCTACTACGGAACCCTATTGCGTGCGGCCCGACACGCACTTGGCCGGTTTTTTGTTGTTAACCCTGACATTTTACCTTCCTCAACTAACTACGAGCAACCGAATGGCTTTACCATGTAGCTAGGTAATGTACATTCTTTGCTTCATAATATTAGCTAGATGTTTCCCGCGGTTTCACCCGCGATCGGAACTACTACACGCAACCAGATAAAAAGTAGCCTATGATCATCTCTCAATCGGTTCAGCCGTTTTATCGTTAAAGCTTAATAGGTTGTGTAGTGGGTCTCTGGTGTAATTCCCGGGTCGGGCCGACATCTTTGTGGTTTATATAATAATTACACAAAGCAAACCAGAGTTGTGGTAGCCTAGTGGTTAAGTCACCTGCCTCTCGTGTACGAGTGTGCTGGTACGAAACTTGGCAAGTACAAATGTGACTTTTCTAAAGTCATATGTAGGTACTTTTTAAGTGTATCTTAGACGTCACTGACTAACGGTGAAGGAAAAACATCGTGAGGAAACCAGTCTGAAATCGCCAATCCGCCTTGAGCAAGCGTGGTGATCAATGATCATGCCTTCTCTGGAAGAGAAGAGGCCTATGCCCAGCAGTGGGACATTAAATAGGCTGATGATGAATCATCGCTAGGATCCCACCGACTTCCTGACTAAATTTCATCTCAATCGGTTCGACCGATTTTCCGTGCAAGCTTAATAAGTAGTACAGTGGGTCTCGGTTGTGATTCATGCAATCCAAAGTCAGACAGTCGGCGGTGTAACACGGGGGTGCCTGGCCTACGTTAAGCCATCGTCCCTGGCTGCTATCTTGATAGCAGTTGTTATTATAAGGGCGTCAGACGGATTTGAGAAAACTCTGACACTAGGCTTGATAGCTTTGTAAACTTTTTTTTTTTGGGATGGGAAATCATCAAATGGCCCCCCCTCCCGTCGTGGGTGGTGCGAAAGGGAATGTCAGACTCTTACTGACTAAAACCCATCCATGTTCCTTCCTCAGTCCTTTGGATTCCGGGGGCGCGGTATCTCTTTTGAACATCCCCCAACCTCGGAGGTTAGTAAACCTGCAGATACGAAAAATATAATTTTAATAGTTTAGTTTTAAAAGAGTTTATTAGTGAAATAAAGTCGTATGTAATGTTACAACCAGCCAGTATTGTCCAGTAGGCCAAGGCATCTTTCTCACGCTTTCAAACTAGCATTGTTGCTGGTTGCTTTTAGCAGTAAATTACTCTTAAAATCTAACGTCAATCTTTTGTTTAGTTTTAACAGTAGTTTTTGACAACATTGTGGAGTTAAAAAACATGTAAGCCACTGGTAGTATCTACTATCTAGTTAAAATCTATCTATTCTATACATATAAAACGCTGAACGACTGACGGATCAACGCACAGCTTAAACCGCTGATCAAAGAAATAAAACTTGGAGGGTGCGTTCTTTGCGTTCGATAAGAAAGATTTTCTGAACTTCTACCTCTACCCCTAAGGGCGTGAAAAAGGGGGTGGAAGTTCGTATGAAACTCTGTCACTGACTAACGGTCAAGAAAGAACATCGTAAGGAAACCTAGACTTAAAAAGTCTGAAATCACCAATCCGCCTTGAGCAAGTGTGGTGGTCAATGCTCATGCCTTCTCTGTATGAGAAGAGCCCTGTGCCTAGCAGTGGGACAATATATAGGCTGATAATGATGCTCAAATACTTAATATACATTATATATAAATAATATTAAGAGGTGGGGTAAGACTATCACCGGGGCAAGACAATCACTGCCTAATATCTCGATAAATATAGCATATCTACAAAATTCTCTTTGTCTGTATTATAGTACTATGGTAAATATTCTCGGCTAAAACACGAAAGTTACACCTTCAAGTAAAAATGGCAAGAAAAAAACCTTTAAAAATTACGGTGGGGAAAGAAGAATTTCAAAGTTACCGGCTTAACGGAATTATTTCTTTTTGGTAAAAGTAGTGCAAAAAACAAGCGTTCTTAACGTGAATAGAATCCTATGAATATTATCTTTTAGATTATTATTTCAATTCAACGTAAATCAAAGTATTTTCTAAAATATTTGAAGAAACAAAAACATGACTTCAAAATTGCAAGCTGGGGCAAGACTGTCAGTATGTCGGGAGCAGGACAGACATATGTTAGTCTTGCCCCAAGTCAGAGGTAATCAACATTTTTTTGGTGGATTTTCTTTCTTCATTATTATAATTATAATTCGGTATCAAAGCAAAAAATATGAATGTTAGTAGTTACAATTACTACTGAACCTATTTACATTCAAATTTTTTATCCGACTTCAAAAAATGAGGAGGTTTTTAAGTCGGATAAAAAATTTGAATGTAAATAGGTTCAATAGTAATTATAACTATTAACATTCATATTTTTGCTTTGATACCGAATTTCTCAAATTGACCGTATATAATACATTTTCTTTTGTGTGTTCGCGGATAACTTCGTCGTTTATGAACCGATTTTGATGCTTTTTTTTGTTTATAAGTCATACTTCTGAGGTGGTCTGGTCCCATATAAATTTTATCAACATCGGTTCCGACGTTTTATTAATATATTAGAAATAACGGTTAATCTTTATTTGCGCATACGCCACGTACTTAGATAATTTGCGCTTATAAGATAATTATCGAGCTACTGAACAGCGGAAAATAAATCCAAAATCACGGACTCGATTTTCTAGTATAATCGATATGAGTATCGTTTACAAGGTTTATAGGGATACCGATTACGAAAATGCGATATTTTTATAGATCCAAAATGGCTCACTCGAATTTGAAGTAAAATCGATATGGTTATCGTTTTAAAGGTTTGTGTGATCTTTTTACTTATCCAAGATGGCTGACTCGATTTTTGAAGTAAAATCAATATAAGTATTGTTTTCGAGGTTTATAGGGATACCGATTACAAAAATGCGATCTTTTTACACATCCAAGATGGCTGTTTCGACTTTTGAAGTAAAATCGATATGAGTATCGTTTTCGAGGTCTGTAGGGGTACCGATTATGCAAATGTGATCTTTTTACACATCCAAGATGGCTGATTCGACTTTTGAAGTAAAATCGATATGAGTATCGTTTTCGAGGTCTGTAGGGGTACCGATTATGCAAATGTGATCTTTTTATAGATCCAAGATGGCTGACTCGACTTTTGAAGTAAAATCGATATGGGTATCGTTTTCGAGGTTTTTGAGGGTGCGCATTAAGAAACTGAGATCATTCTACTGATCAAAGATTTTTAAAGAAATTAAGAATTTAATAAAATGATATCCCATTTGAGGTTTTTTGGAGTCTGTACCATATCGATTTTACTACAAAAGTTGTGTCAGCCATCTTGAATCTATAAAAAGATTGCATTTTCGTAATCGGCACTCCTACAAACCTCAAAAACGATACCCATATTGATTTTACAACAAAAGTCGATTCAGCCATCTTCGGTGTATAAAAAGATCGCATTTTTGTAATCGGCACCCCTACAAACCTCAAAAGCGATACCCATATCGATTTTACTACCAAAGTTGTGTCAGCCATCTTGAAACTATAAAAAGATCGCATTTTCGTAATCGGCACCCCTACACACCTCACAATCGATACCCATGTCGATTTTACTACAAAAGTGTCAGCCACTTGAATCTATAAAAAGATCGCGTTTTCGTAATCGGCACCCCTACAAACCTCACAATCGATACCCATATCGATTTTACTACGAAAGTTGTGTCAGCCATCTTGAATCTATAAAAAGATCGCATTTTCGTAATCGGCACCCCTACAACCCTCACAATCGATACCCATATCGATTTTACTACAAATGTCAAGTCAGCCATCTTGGATATGTAAAAACCTTAAAAACTATACCCATATCGATTATACTAGAAAATCGAGTCCATTATATTGGATCTGTTAAAAGTTCTCATATTCATAGTCAACACTCCTTAAACTAATTTTGTTGTTTTAAACACTCATTTTAATTCTAGATATAACAAAAAAAAACCTATCTAAGACTTTCACCAACGTTTGTTTGTCCTGACAATTCCTGAAAATTCATTACAAGACTCCTTATGTGACCTGTCACATAAGGGGTCATTGACCTTTAATGAACATTATACCTGAAGTTTGCTACCCCTGATTTTGATAGTATGTTAGTCTTGCCCCGTATTTACATATTTACGAATTTCTCAAAAACTGAAGCAATTTAGTTAAACTTGAGATTAAATATAAAATGACTACTGTTAATATTATATTTTTTCTTGAGAAACAGCACTTGAGCACACGTATTAAACTAAAAAACATTACTGATAGTCTTGCCCCGTGGCTGGGGCAAGACTGACAGTTTTTCCAGTTTTACACTTTACTCATTATTTCCGTTTTGAAGATACTTATACAAAAATATTTATAATCGTATTAAAGTATATTTTATCATATTTCACTATACTGATTACCTCAAAAATAGAGCAAACAAATTCTTCATAAAACCCATTTTTGTCTGACAGAAATAAAAGTATGTCTGTCTTACCCCACCTTACCCTATATAAAAACATATAAATAATAATTATAGTAAATAGAAGGTATATTGTGAATAGAAGGTATATTGTGAAGGATGGTACGGTGGACATATGTCGGGCATGTCGCCGTCCTGGTGAATCTATCCGACATATCATCTCTGGTTGTTCTCATCTTGCTAATGGTGAATACTTGCACAGGCATAACCTTGTAGCCAGGATAATACATCAGCAGCTTGCCTTGAAATATAATCTTGTGGAATTGGAGGTACCGTACTATAAGTATGTGCCCGACCCAGTTCTCGAAAATGGTCGTATCACATTGTACTGGGATCGATCTATCATCACTGATCGGACTGTTATTGCTAACAAGCCTGATATAGTGGTGATAGATCGATTAGAGCGCCGCACAATGATTGTTGACATCACTGTGCCCCATGATGAGAACCTCGTGAAAGCTGAAAAAGAAAAAGAAATTAAATATCTTGATTTGGCTCACGAGGTTGTTGACATGTGGCATGTGGACTCTGCAGTCATTGTGCCGATAGTCGTTTCAGCCAATGGTTTGATAGCCAAGAGCCTCGATCTACATCTAAAGAGGCTCTCGTTAGATGGTTGGATCAAGCGCTTGATACAGAAAGCGGTATTACTGGATACGGCACGCATAGTCAGGAGGCTTCTCTCTCTGGGGTCCTGACCGCCGGTAGCTTGGACCATGTTCCCGTTGCCGGTGGTGTACTATTTTTATATTTTTAAATGTTTTTTTTTTAATTTAATATTTAAAAATGTAATTATATATGTTAAATAAATAAATGAATGGGAGAATTATAGTAACATACGATATACATAATATATCCTTTCGAAGGATACATACAATGTTTGACGGCACGTTTGGCGTAGTGGCTGAGCAATTGGCTGCTGCGCTGCGTGTCGCGGGTTCGATTCCCGCACGGGACAACTAAAATTGTTCCGGGTCTGGGTGTTTGTGCATGTGTAATGTATGTTTGTAAACGCACCCACGACACAGGAGTAATTCCTAGTGTGGGGCAACGTTTTTAAAAAAAAAAAAAAAATGTTCTTAAAGCCTGTTATCAAAATGTAAGCTCCACAGAGTTCAGATATCTTTTATCTTATCTTGCACTCTGAAATTAAATTACATACAGGTTGAGCCAAACTAAGTTCTCTTCCAACAATAAGTGCGTTGACACCGTGGACTCAATCTTATACCCAGTACTTGGTGAATCTTCAAAAATATGCGGTAGGTTTTTCCAGTGCCGGTTTTACCCCCATCAGCGCCCTGGGCCCAATGCGCCCCCTAGCTGCAATTTAATCCCTTACGGAAAAAACCGGCCAAGTGCGAGCCGGACTCGCGCACCGAGGGTTCGGACCTTAGGAAAGAATTATCGTCGGCGTGATCAATACAGAAAAAGTTTTTAACCAGTGCGCAATTTTTTTGGTGGTTCGGTATCAGTAATAGAACACATTTCTACGTTTGCAATTATTTTTTTCACTCGTGTCCTATTATGAAATAAGTAAAACATGGGTATAATCTTTTCGTAATAGCACTATACTGCCCAGTGCCGGATTTATATTTTTTTATGAGTGTAGGCCACTTTATTTCCGCCGCCCATGTACCTTCCTAAAATAATAATTTTAAATTTGTAGTAAGGAAAACACTAAAGTTAAATAAAAAAACCGGCCAAGTGCGAGTCGGGATCTTGTTTTTTTTTTCGACCGCATAATTAAGTTTGTTTAAAATTACATATTTAAAAAGCATGTTAATTATAGGGAATAATATATTTAAACAACTGGTAACTAAAACAAAGTTTGTCAAATAAGGCCCAGGCGCGGATCCAGGATAGTAAAATATATGGAGGGCGACCGAAGCGAGTGAATTTTTGTAACATGATAACATTATTGAATAATATTTTTCAATAAATAGTAACAAAAACAGAGTTTGAAATCAAATACCTGCGAAATCGATAGTGCGAGCGAAGCAAACCCTTTTTTTTTAGCATGGTAATTATAGGGAATAATATTTAGAAATAAACGGTAACTAAAACAGAGTTTGTAAAGAAATACAAATACTCACGTAACCGAAAGCGCGAGCGAAGCGAGCGCGATTTTTTTTTAGCATGATAGGTATTATTTTTCAATAAATTGTATCAAAAACAGAATCTGAAAATAAAAATAATATACGTATTTTTTTTAAAAAAACGAGCCTATACGGCCTATTGACAAATCCAGGACTGACACTGCCTAGGCATGCGAGAGCGAGCTCACAAGTACAATACGACTCAGCTCATATTTACACACAAGCCGACCGGCGAGTTTTAAACAAATCAAGTTCTTAAATGAATATTTTTCGCAAACGATAACTTTTTTTAGTGCTAAGACCTAACAAACTGAAAAATACGTGTTTGTCAAAAATTTGCGCACTGTAATCCTGTATACATATCCATACCAAATTTCAGCTTTCTTGTACTAAGAACGCTTAGCTTTGCCGTGGACAGACAGACAGTCGGGCGGGTCGTAAGCGGGGTGTCCACTATAAATACCAAAAATAGTTCCCTGACTTTTCCCTGACCATTCTACCACATTTCCCTGACCCAATATTGTCGTCTTATGATAAATATTATATTATTTTGTTTTTAACCAGAGTATTATGTATACTTTGGACTATTTATGTTAAAAATTTTGACCTTTCATAGGTAGGGAAGATATATTATCTGTTTTTGGAGGTAAAAACCATAAACAGTAAGTTAAGAAAATATCAGAGTAATACGAGTAAGAGCGCGAGCGATGCGAGCGCGAATTTTTTTTTAGGAATATTAGCATCAATATTCTTAGGAATCATATTTGTATTTCATGAAATCATGACTCTTACTTTTCCCTGAAAATCCGTGACCACCTATTGCTACCCTGATTTTCCAAATAGTGGACACCCTGATTTATCCCACGAAACCCTTAAAACTATAAATAATAAGGTGAGAAAAAATAGAGGAATAAGAGTTAGAGCGCGAGCGAAGCGAGCGCGAAATTTTTTAAAGTAATAGGTATGAGCAACATAATAATCCTTACTAATATTATAAATGCGAAAGTAACTATGTCTGTCTGTTTGTCGCGCTTTCACGCTAAAAAACGCGATTTAAATCAAATAGCTAGTAACAATATTATAATAATCGTATGCTTCGTTTTTGGGGCGCCCCGTGACAATGGCGCCCCGAGTGCCCTTATGGTAAAGACGATACTGCAGGGGTACCAAAACGCCCATCCTCCTTTGCCGGAAAATTGACGACAACTTTTTTCTTGACAACTTGCAAGCTAATGTCAATAACGCAGAAAAAACCCGAAATTGATAGACATTTGATGAAAAATTCAAGGAAACTTTTGTAAAGGAAACTTTTGCTAAGCAAACTATGGATATTATTATTAGATACTCAAAGAGTGAGAGGATATAAAAAGGGCGCCTGCGGCGCCCCTTCAGATCCGGCGCCCTGGGCGGTCGCCCCACCTCGCCCTACCCTAACGCCGCTACTGGGTTTTTCGACGCTGTTCGCTTCCTCACACGAATTTCATCATTACCAGCCATATAAAATTCAATATTTAACTACACTAAGCTATATCTATTTCATTATTTAACATAATAATTTTAAGCTTGTAAATTATACAATTTAAACGACACTCGGTGATGAGGGTAATGACGATTCGGAAACCAAACAGCAAAATATTGAAGATTCACCCAATTGCTTAGCGTCTTGCGTTACTCATCATCTGCCTAGCCTTTTCTCAACTATCTTCCCAGCATCGCGAGAAGTAGTTTCCTTAGGATGTGGTTTAAAATACCAGTAAAAGCTATTAAGATCACAATGCTTTCGCTGTTATGAGATCTCTAGTAGAACAAAGCTTCTAGCTGAAACCCCCTAGCTTAAGTGTATTGAGGGCATGAGAACCTAGCCTAAAAAATATTTTTTATAAAAATTGAGTTTAATTTTTTACAGTTGAAATTGTTTTTTTTCCTATTGTTTGTGGCCTAAAATTGATACATTGAATGTTCACTAAATGGCAACTTCTGTGATGTTAATTTGAGGTACCATACCGGCCTTATTAAGGAAGCCAATAATGCTTGTCCACTGAATTAGGCCCCTATGGTTCTCATGGCCTCAATTGGCCTCGGTATTTCAGAAAAAATAGTATTTTTTTGTATTCAAATCTCTCGTGTGCGGGTTCGAAACCTGGCAAGTATCAATGTGCTTTTTCTGAAAACATAATATGTACTTTCTAAGTATCTCTTAGGCGTCACTGACTAACGGTGAAGAAAAAACATCGTAAGGAAGCCTTACCATAATGTGCCAAAGCAGTAATAGATTAGTCGTGAAAAAGAGACGGTGCTATACGACATTACTAGCTGTGTCTCGCTCTCACATCTGAATAGTGATTGCAAAAATATGTAGTGGTATCTGGACTGAAAAGTTTGAAATTGCTAATCCGCCTTGAGCAAGCGTGGTGATCAATGCTCATGCCTTCTCTGTATGAGAAGAGGCCTGTGCCCAGCAGGGGGACAATGTATAGGCTGATGATGATGATGTTTATTTTTCAAACAACAGTGTAACTTTAAACAAAACAAATATTGTAATTCAAGTGTTTTAGTGGTACACTGGTACAAAATGGAGTTTAAATCGTTGTATTTCGCGCAAAGCGTATCCGTTACAAACCTTTGCTCACTGTTTATGCAATGCTATAGGGAACGAAGCTACCTGCACGGGTCACCATTTACCACCTGTTTGTAGTGTTGCCAAGTTATTTTATTTGCTTATTTTAAGGGTAACTTTAAAAATTATAGGCTGGTGAAGTAAGTAGGGTCTATGAAGTAGCTTGCTCATTTTTTTATTGTTAGTAAAAGATTACTTTTATGGTTATACTGAATTTAATGAAATGAATTGTTGTTTAACTAAAGTCTTGCTTTAGCTTAGTTTTTGTTACTAAGGGTTGATTTTACTGTTTAAGTCCAAGTATAAAATAATTAAAAAAGGAAATACAATTTTGTTCTTGTGAGAGTGTGACAGTTTTAGAAAAGAGCGTCAAAAATCACTCAGTCAGAAACTAACCGAGTAAATCGGGCCTCAACAGAGGTTACCGTTAAACTATCTAATATTTTATGTTAGAGAAGACATTATTGTTGGACTAAGTAACAGGTTATATAAATAAAACACTCGTTGTACCGTAAATAATAATTTATTAATATTTATTGTTGAAGTTTCATTGGTTTAAAATAAAGAAGATTCTATTGTTTTTGCATTCATTTACGAAATTGATATTGAAGAAGATTTAGAAGTGGATCAAAGGATTCATAGCAGGTTTCGTGCAAGATAATAATAAAATAATGAAAGATTAAGTAGCCAATAATAGTTAAACGGCTGACTGACAAGAACGGAAAAGATTACTGCGTTATCCTTAATTTAAACAATCGATAATAATATTATTATATAAATAAGTGAACCTAAGGATTCATTGTAGATAATGAGTTTTTTTTTGTTTTTATTGTAAGTAGGTACCTAATGTTTCCTACGATGATGACAAGTTCGCCCTATGAAAAAAAAACAAACCCTCCATATCAAATAAATATTTAAAAAAAAACAATGGCTAAGGTATTCTCACAGTGATCATGAGCTATTTGTAAAGAAAAATTGGCGAGAGACGATTTATTTAATCATCTTTAGCATTCTGAATTAATGTAACCAATGATACTTTTATTTAACTTTAATTCTCTTTATATGAACACATACACTTGGTATAGTTCCATTAAGTTTGTGAAAAAGTGACTATTCAAATAACATGATTGTACTTATATAAGTATAAAATTAGTTATTGCATTAAAATATCTAAGTATCTATCTACGTCAATTTTAGTGAGAATAAATATTATACTTAATTAAAAACGGAGTATTGTTCAACTAAATGTATGGATACCTATCATTATGGTAAATATCGTACCTATGTAAATGTTTTTCTTTGGCAATCTATGATGCTTAACGTATTTTCCATATAAGTACGTAATAAAAATACTTCTCTTGTTGTTTTAATACAATTAAAACACTTGTATACAGTTGCAAATGTGTAAATACATCTAACAACAAAAACAGAAGTAATTTTATAATGCCTATCTGTCTGGACAGTGATTCGATTCGAGCAGTAATTGAAGACTGTATGTGGTTTGAAACATGCAAAAACTGCCAGCTAACAGCTGATTAACGAGTTTAAATACCGAAGAAACAGTGGCAAAAACATGTTATTATAGAATCAAAGATTAGATAGCCTTTTTGCATCTAAATCATAACAAAATACGCATTAAAACAGCTCTGAGCGCCAATTAACGGTAATAACTATCAATTCTGTGTAAGTTAATCAACAAAATAACGCATAATTAACTTATCAACACATAGGACCATTCACTGAACGTGTGAAATCTTCATATTTTTTTGCTTTCTTTAATGTCATTCAATTATGTATTTTTTATTCGTTTTGAAAACGATAAAATAGTCTTTGTACGAGTCCTATCACGATTATGATTGAAAACCTAGTTTTTTTTACATCTGATAAATGAAAGTGCAGTTTATATTAAACCTTATGTTGAATGTCATAAGGAAGTGATAGTTTTTCTTATTGAATTTCTAAGTTTGCGTGGAAGCAAAACCTTCTTCGTGCGCTGGTAACACCACTCGAGTTTCAAGTCAGTTGTGTGCGGGGGGTCGCTGTGTTCGCGCGTCAAGCACCTTTCTTCAATCCGTTTCCGACACGCAAACAAAAAAAATCATTGTAAAACAAATAAATAATATTGACACACTAATTATAGATATTAAACAAACTAAATTGTGAGTTTCTCTAATTAATTTCTTTAAAATAAACTCGTAAAAACCGGTTGGAACTATAGGAAGTTGGTAACAGTTATATAAAAGTTAGTTTTCTTTTACAAGTATAAGGTAGACGTTGAGTTTTTGTCTGTGATTTTTACAAAACAGTTTTTATTTATTGTTGTTCACAAGTGTTTTTTGAGAGGTTTCGTCTGTGAGATCAACGACAACAGAAACAGGTGAGGTTTTTTTTTAATCTAGAGCAGTGTTCGTTCGCTTTCTCTCGTGTTGCAGGGTTGGATAATTATGTGTTACTTTTAACTACTTAGCGAACTATTCACCGTTGAAGAAACTCCGTTTGAATTAGCAATGTTTACTATCGAGTCGTCTACATAAATATTGAGTAATAACTTGCGTAATTTACCGGTTTTTTAATATCAAATATTATGCGAGTTTTCGCCGAGACATTGGCGTGCAAAATTCTATGTAGGTAGGTGGGTAATTATTTTTAGAAGCCTTCACTTCCGGTAAGGGGCCCGCGCTAATAAAAACGCGTAAAAAACAAGACGAACGATTTATCATGACACAAAAAACAACTGATGGAAATTCTAAAGTCGTTACTCATACGCCAAGTTGTACTTACATTGTTCGGCCGATGGAGAATGCGAACCTATTTGAATACTGGCAGGCGAAATGACATTGCTTACATTCTTCTGAATAAAAAAAAACAAAGCAATGTGAAAAGTTAAATCCGTTAAAATCAAATTAATCATATAACATAATTAGGAGATAGCACTGCTTGTTCAAATTTTAAAATCCTAACTGTTACTTACAGTTATCAACTTAGGTATTATACCGACGAAAATTAAATTAGATCCATAAATCTATCGCCTTAAATCGATCTGTGAATTAAAAAAAATGAGTTTCATTTAAATTTAGAACACCTACCGTCATTAAAAAATATGTACATCGTACCGACCATTGTGGTACAAAAGAATTCTAGAAATCTCCATTATTCTTTTTTCAAATTACGCGCCATTCTAATGTTTTTATTTTCGTCGTCGCCATTTTCTGAGTCATACTGTCATTTTGTGGTGAAAACTTAAACAGGCATTGCAGTCTAATGATAGGTTGCTCACCCATCGGTTACAAGCTCCGCGGTTACTTTTCCCTGTAAATTTATGATTGACTCGGAATTATAAATAGCTCGGTACTTATTTATATTCAACTCGTTTCGATTAATTGACATCAGTAGAAATCGAGAAACTTTTTATTAGCGAATCAATTTAAAATTTACGATTACGATCCTACACAATTGGGTTGTTGACACTAAAACTAATAATTTCAGCATTTAAAGCATAATTTCGCTAAAAAAACACTTAATTATAGCCATGAGATCCTGTTTTATTTAAAAAACAGCTGGTCAGAAATTTTTCGTGCGTTGGTAGCCTGAATATTTTCCACATCAGCATGACAAGTCAAAATCTTACCCAGATTTGTCCTCCCTTTGCAATAATCAACTTACGAAACATAGAAATTATTCCCTTCGTATAAAAACAAAACCAGAAGAGTTTACACTTCGAATAATTGAATTAATCATAAAGTAATTTATACATACATGTATTTGCATATACATAATTATGTAATTAATGACCAACTGTTCTTCGTATCCTGGTTTTTGTCTCGCCACCTTAATACTTGCTTCATTCTGGTTTTCGGCATATAAAACCCTGATGTGATGGATTACGTGATATATTGACATATCTACGCATTTATATACATATAGTATGTATGTTACTATACCTATTTAATGTAATGCAACTACTGTATGCGCGTGACTTTTCTATAGTGATATTAAGTACTTTCTATGTACTTATTATCTTAGATACCATTGACTAACGGTAAAGGAAAACATCGTAAGGGCTTAAAAAGTCTGAAATCTCCAATCCGAAACAAGCGTGGTGATAAATGCCTTCTCTGTATGAGAAAAGGCCTGTGCTAGCAGTGGGACAATAAAGATTTAGATTGGCGATTTCAGGCTTTTTAGTCCAGGTTTCCTCACGATGTTTTCCTTCACCGTTAGTCAGTGGTGTCTAAGATATACTTAGAAAATTATCTTTGAATGATGATCTTTGCGTTTTAGCAATCCATTTAGTAGTGTCAATAATATTTGTTACATTTCCACGGTAAAACCGCTGAACTAATTTCGATGAATTTTCTTAAGGATACAGTTTGAACCCTAGGGAAGGCTACTTACCCCTCAGAACGCGGGTACAACCGAGAGAAGCATCTATTCTTTCGTAAACCCTTGAAGTGATGCTTGAACTACACTCGAGAGCAATGAATCCGGGTCACTTAAAGAATGTTAAAAATCTCGGAAACTAAAAATGATAGGTTAATGCAATAAATTGTATTTAATAGACAATGTAATACTCCTTAAATGAAAGTAAAAAAAATATGAGTCACCATACATTTTATTAACACAAAATTACATAAAGAAAAAAACTGCTGATCTCTCCTTAAAACAAAAATAGGAAACATGAAATTTTTCAACTTTATTACGATTTTCTTGAATTTTAATACTTCGTATTGCCTCCTCGTGCTTCCATTACTGCGTTTACGCGGTTTGGCATGCTGTACACCAAGTTCCGTATACGATTTTGGGGAATATCCTCCCATTCCTCTGTGAGAGCAATTTTGAGCTCACGAAGCGTGATTGGGGGAGGGTTTCGTTGTTTTACGCATCTGCCTAGCTCGTCCCAAGCATGCTCGATCGGGTTAATATCCGGGCTGCGCGCTGGCCACTCCATACGAGTAATGTTCATCTCTTGAAGGTAGTCATTCACAATCCTACCTGTATGAGGTCGGGCATTGTCATGCATAAATATAGCATCCTCACCTAAATTGACCATAAATGGACCAACGTGATCATTGAGGATTTCTTCCACATATCTTTCGCTAGTTAAAGAGCCGTTTTCTATGATCACCAGCTCTGTGCGACTTTCAGAAGAAATTCCGGCCCACACAAGTACAGACCCACCACCGTAGGCTACTTTTTCTTCGATGCATGCTTGCTTGAATCTTTCCCCTGGTCTTCGATACACTCTGTGTCTTCCATCGTGCTTGTAGAGCATAAATTTTGATTCGTCGGAGAACATAACTTTTGACCAATCTTCAATACTCCAATTTACGTGGCTCTGGGCATATCTTAGTCTTGAAATACGATGCCCACGCTCCAGTTTAGGGCCGTTTGCAGGTCTAAGGGGTTTTAAGTTAGATTCAGCAAGCCGACGTCTTACTGTCCATGCACTTGGGTTACTTCCTCCGAGGCGTTGAAACTGGTTTGTGAGTTCAGTTCCTGTGAGAAAGCGATTTCGAAGCATGGTGTTCACCAAGTATCGGTCTTCTCGTGCTGTGGTACACCTGGTTCTGCCCGTTCCTGGTCTGCGTAGGTTAGAACCAGTTTCTTCGTAACGTCGGAGAACTCGAACTCGACAGTCCTGGCTGTATCGCGCTGATTCCGGCCGGTTTCCAGCATTGTAAGTATTCTGGTGCATTCTTCAGGCGTAAGCGACATAATTTCAGCTTGAATAATGAATATAGAGCACTATCAACATGGTTTATGTACCCACATAAATGACAGATTACAAACAAAAGCAAAACCAAATGCTGTAATTTCGTAGTTCCATCTTCGAAAGTGGCCCTTTTTCAAATTTGATTTTTTTATGATATAACTTTACAATAACTAAGAAGTTTTAATACCTTCATTTAAGGAGTATTACATTGTCTATTAAATACAATTTATTGCATTAACCTAGAATTTTTAGTTTCCGAGATTTTTAGGATTCTTTAAGTGACCCGGATTCATTGCTCTCGAGTGTATTATCATTATTATTTTAATGTTTTTTTTCTATTCAAAGAAAAAACATTATGGCTTTTATTGTATTTACCAACCCCGACCCTTTTTCTTCATTGATTAAATTCTTTTACTGCCTTTTTGTATTGTTACGAAAACAATACCTGCTAAGGTTATACCTATAGGGTTTATAAATAAGAATGTCAGAGAAGAAAATTATTTACGAGATGGTAGAAAATGGTCGTAGAAATTAGTAGAATCTGCCTTGCCTTTTAGCAAACTATGTTGGGGTCAGCTTCTAGACTAACCGGATGCAGCTGAGTACCAGTATTTGACATGGAGCGACTGCCTATCTGACCTCCACAACTCAGTGAGCGGGTAACACATTACGCCCTTGGTAAGACTAGTTGTCAGATTTTCTGACCGTCCGTAACGACTGTCAAAAATCTACAAATAATAGCCGGGATCAACAACTCAACGCATTATCCGAGGGACGAAGGAGTTTCGGTGTAACATAGATGGTCACCCATCCATGGACCGATTATGTCAAGTGCAGCGTAACTTTTGATCTTTCGACCCGTGTGGCTGCTACTTAGCCATACGCTCCTAAAATTAGTAGAATCCTTACTAATATTGTTAATGTAAAAGTATCTAACTCTGTCTTTCTGTCTGTCCGCTAAGCTTTCACGGGAAAACGTTTGTCGTGGTGATAGACAAGGCAAGGACATGGGGTAGTTTTTACTCGACTGCGCCAGAAGGAGGGTTATGTTCTTCGTATGTGTGTATGTATGTATAATTGTTTGACACGCTCTGCAGCCAGAACGGCTCGATGGATTTTAGCTTGAGAGGTGTCGTTAGTTTCCTATTCTCTGTGAGAGTGACACTGGGTATATAAAAAAAAATGGCGGATTTTTAGCGTCAAATTCAAATGATTTTATTCTCATGTGTTAAGTAAGATGCGAGTGAGACCGTAGCAAATAGCTAGCTTATAATATAAGAAAGGATAAAGAACAAATATTCAGAGACTACTCAGAAACCAGAAAAAAGACAGCATATCTAAGTTCCACGAATTAAATCTTGTTCCGCATAAAATAAATCTTGGCGTTCAAAAACCAGATTTTGTTAAAAAAATACTGGCAATTATGAAATGACTTTTTCTAGAAAGCTTTTCAGTTGATTAATTAAACGGTTTTGATATCAGGAAATAAGTAATTAAGACATCTCTTCTAATTAATTGAGTGTTTTAATGTTTTTCCGTTCTACTTTATCTGTTTAATATTTTATTAGTCTCCATTGATTGAAATATATTTCATTGGGGCATTTTTTTTTAACATCGTGAACTGTTTTGTACAGATTTTGCTGTATTTAGGTTATTTTTTTCCTTACATTTCAATCACCTACATATTTACCTACCTCCCTGACATCTTAAATTACAATCAGCTGGTACACAACAACAAATAGCTAGAATTCATTTAACGGTAAACTGGTGTTACCGCGAACGTCCGACAGAGATAGCTGATGGCTTTCGACGGGATAGAAAGAGACGGCATAACGTTTGGCGCCATAGAGTGAACTTAAAACTGTCATCTCCGGTTGTGTTTTGCTGATGTCATTATCTAGGAGCTAAAATGGAGAGGACCACTTAATTTTAAAGGCAATTTACAAGATGTTTAGGCATGTGTAGATTGAAGGTTCTAGAACAATACAATGTCGAGATCTCGTCAAGAAATTTATAGGTTAGGTTTAAGTCGCCATCTTTGAATTCAAATCTACCAATAAAAGGGTTTTCTTTGTATAGTCTGTAGTTGTACCAATAGAATTTACAAAAAATGTAAACAAAGTCGTAAGCAGTTTGTTCTAATTCTGCCACAGAAAATTAACAGAATGGCGTAACGATGGCGCATTTATGTAAATTTTATGGTCTAAATAAACATCATCATTCATCATTGAACGCCATTTTATTTATCTGCTAGCTTCTGCCCGCGACTTCGTCCACGCGGAATAGTGGTGCTCCGCTCCTACTGGTTTTAGCGTGATGATATATAGCCTTCCTCAATAAATGGGCTATCTAACACTGAAAGAATTTTTCAAATCGTACCAGTAGTTCCTGAGATTAGCGCGTTCAAACATACAAGCTCTTTAGCTTTATTATATTAGTATAGATGTGGTAAAATTAGAACAAAATAGCTTACGATTTTGTTTATTTTTTTTTGTTAAATCAATTGTCACAGACTATAGTTGCTCATTTTCAACTGTTTTTCTGTCTGATGGAAGCGCTCTTCTTGCTCTTCACTTAATAGTCTTCCAGGTTTTTATTCTGGTTCAGCTGTTGTTTGAGATAAAGGAAAATAAAAGAGATAGCCTTTTCTGTAATTTTCTGTAATTTAGTGGATTAGACTTATTGTCATTTTACGTAGAATTTGTTACTAGAGAATTTTGACATAATATTCATACACCTTTTTTTATTCGATATGGTCTCTTGACTCTAGTCTAAGTCGGAGACGACAGAGACAAAGTCGACGTTGGAGTGAGCTTACCCTGAGGAAGCCTGTTCACTCTTAGTTTCTTTAACCTAATGTCAAAAACCTATCAATAGTAAGTTGGTGGATAGATAGTTTATTGAAAACACCCGTAAGACAATCATGCATCATCCACCGAGTCTTTTCCCCAACTTACTTGGGGTCGGCGTCCAGTCTAAACTGGATGCAGCTGAGTGAAAGTGTTAAATAGAGCAACTGCCTCCGCAACCCAGTAACTGAGTAACACGACACCCCATGGTAAGACTGGTTATCAGACTTTCTGACCACCCGTAACGACTGTCAAAGATCTACAAATGACAGCCGGGACCAACAGCTTAACGTGCTTTCCGAGGCGTGGAAGAGTTTCGTTATGACATCCACGGACCGACCGCGCCAAGCGTAGCTTAACCTTTGATCGATCGACCTGTGCGGCTGTTACTTAGCCACGAACTCCTCTATCTTGACAAGCATGCATAAGTCGCAAATAATCATCCCTCTTTTTAAATCCGGTTCATGAATCATTGTTTTTTAATCTATGACTTGTAAATGACCAATCTTAGCCAATATTAGCACCTATTGCTGTCAATAAAAGCATAATCCTTCGTATTTATGATACCCTATAGACACTATGAAATAGTAGCCAATCAAAAGACATATTTTATGAGGCACTGCGATCCGCTTGACCTGAACTACGAAACTTAGCTGAGAACAGCTGTTTGATATTACGTAGTCTTTACACAATGGGCCATGCTCGTCGATACGTAATAGGAATCTATCAAGAACATTATCTGCCTAGCTTTTTACTCAACTATGTTGGGGTCTTTCTTATGTCCTAGAAAGAAGAAGCAGAAAAAGCTTCTAGACTCTAAGGGCTTCTTCTGCTAGTAAGGAATTCTCAATACCAAACTTTGGCCTGTGTTTATGCCTGCTCTATGGAGTATATATAGGCTCGCACCTTATTCTTCAAAAAGTACCCCATATGTTAATCTAGGTTATAAACTATGTGTGTACAGAATTTCATCCAAATCCATTCAGTAGTTTTTGCGTGTGAAAGAGTAACAAACATGCATCCTAACAAATTGGCATTTATAATATTGATATAAACATTTGTATCGAATTATCTAGCTGATAAGTTTAACCAGAATTCATCTGGAGGCATAGATATTGTTACTAAAGTTACTAGATCTGCAATCACCGAACACAATGCGAGCCATAAAGGTTGAGCCCATAGACATAATTCATGCCATTTTTTATGTGGCCACTCCGTATTTTTCCTGGGAGTACTATTGCCACCCTTATCATACAGATGCCATGAACCATTATGTTTTGGCTAGTGTGAGAGAGGTAGATATAATTTTACCTCAAAATGATTACTAGTTTCAAAGCTACGTCTGCATTCTAAAAAAAATGGTTACGTTTTTGTTACCGCGTCATGTTCGGGATTGCATCTCTATTGATATATCTCGATGTTTGGAGGTAGTCAAACTGAGTATAAGCCTCCCAAGTGTTGCAGTTTAAAAGTCACTAGATTAAAATGACTTGTGCAGTCGCTCGGGGGTGACGTCACCGTAGCCGTGAGACTGCACTATACATACTTAAGCTATGAGTCATCGCGACCTGTCTTTGTACTTTAAGGCGGCGATATATGTGAATTGGGTGTAATTTGTGTTACATTAAAACGTTTTTTCTCCGTCATTTTTATCGAAAATGCTTCGAAAAAAATACATAATAATCTATGCCATATAAGGCAGATCCCCTTCTTTTCAAAAATAAAAAAAAATCAATTTAAATATCAAAAATAATTGAGCAAAGTATCATCTGTTTTCTTAGTTACTACGGTTTTTCTCGTAAACTATCAATCTCAGGATTATTTTATTGTCATCACCATATTAAATAAAAGAATACCGAGGGAACCTTCTTCTTATTTTTCCAGATTAATGCCCTAATTATTTTTAACGATTTTTTTACGTAATCGATACTCGTTATTCGCGTGAGCACCCCTCTGCCGTCCTAAGAATCAGTGCGGGACGAGACGCTGTGCTGAATGGACCTGTGACACTTTTCTCCGAAAACTACACTATTATTTTATTTGTGGAATGCGAAAGTTTGGATGGATGTATGGACACGGTAAAGGTATCTAATAGTATTGTGACTCGGCCCTGTTCGGGATATAACTACCTACAGCCGCGCGGTATTCACACACGCGATAGGGCTGCCTGCCTATAGTGTTTTAATTTCATCAACCTACTCGTACTTGAGTTTCTTTCTTATTTTGTGAATGTAAATAATATATATTTTTATTTTCAAAAATGTTTTTTTTGTGAATGAAATAGGAAGTGTTCAATAAAAATACATGTAAATCTTACTAGGTTGGTACCTATCATTTATTACTCACATATTCATTTCAAAATGATATTTCGCCTAATTCAATAATATGTATGTTTATAAATAGCTAATTACATAAGTAAGTAAATAGCCTAGAGTGGGAAACTACTTTTTTTTAACGTAAGCGCACTTTTTACGCCCTATCTACTTATTTATTAATTAATCTGGGTTTTTTTACTCAGTGGAAAAATCGAAATATCTGCCTATTAAAAGCAAAAACAGATTACGTCATTGGTAGACATATCCAAAAATTATAGTTATACCTTACGGAGTATCCAGGTAATTTAAAAATGTTATTGATGAATTCAAGGAACCAATACATTTTAAATAAGTACTTGAACTTATTTTTAGTGAAAAAATCGCGTGGTTATTGTTAAAAAATACCGGCCAAGTGCGAGTCGGACTCGCGCACCGAAGGTTCCGACATTTGGTTTTTTTTTTTTTTTATTATAATAGGTTCACCAACAATTGTTTACACCATTTCAATTATAAAAAACATGCTTAACGATAATATTACAGTGTAACAATCACTTATAAGTGAACACCACAAGCTTAAATTAATATCAGACCAAAAGTGAAGCTAACTTACTCAGTTATGCACATACTTTGATGATGACAATACAACGAAGTTAAAATCAAAATTACAATCATAATAAAAAATTAAAATCAAAGTTAAAAGTAAATTAAATTTAAAACCAATATTAAATTGAAATTATAATAAATTTCACTTGGAAAGAATATTATACGCAATAGAGCGCAATTGGTTATTTGACTGTATTTTTTTTATTAGAAATACATAACTAATTAACAAAAAGATTAACAACAGTGAAAATACGAATGTATTATCTTATAAAACGGCTTAGTTATAAGCATTTAAAAAGTCATTGCTAGAAAAAGAGAGCACGATGCAATTATGACGTCATTATGTCAAAACGCTGTATAACTCGACATTTCCTAGAACAAATTATGTTTCGCGTGACAAGGATAGAGAATTCCCCTTCCAAAAACTTTAAAAGCATGGATGTTATTTATTTTAACATTGATTTAATTTATTTTTCGACACTTCGTTTTGTTTCTATGGAATCTTTTAATGAAACATCATTTTAGTACATTTTAGTTGGTGGTCAAATACCTAATTATCTTGTTTTTTTCGACCGCATAATTAAGTTTATTTGTAGGGGAAAATTGCTGATTACTTAAAAACTGTTAAACTTAAATTCATAGTTTTATTTTCCCTGTAATATTTAGGTTAATGTCTATCAATCATTATTATTTCAGATTTTTCCCTTGTCAAATTACGGAGATAAAAATAACCGTTCCCCCGGTATTTTTTTGTGCGGATTTCATTATTATTCGAAAATTAAAAGACATACAAGAAAACAAAAAAAAATATTAGAATGTGCAAATAAAGACCTTTCATATGATACCCCACATGACCTAGTAACTATACTTTGAAATTTTAAACACCCACTTTCCCCCACTTTTCCAATAAAAGCAATATGATTTTTATTTTTTTTTCATTTGCAATACGCATGAACAATCGTTCTTTATAACTGTTCCAAATTTCAAGTCATTGTGACAGACTGACAGACAGACGAATTGAAACCATAAGGGTTCCTTTTTACCATTTTTGGTACGGAACCCTAATAATAGATAATATTACTGTGGAATGGATGTCTGTTCCCTCTTCACGCCAAAACGGAACGCTAATGAACGGATTGGGCTGAAATTTTGCATATAGGTAGTCCTAAGCTTGGAATCAAACATAGGCTGTACTTTTTATCCCGGAAGAAAGCGTGCGGAACCGCGGGCAAAAGCTAGTACCTAATAAAGTAACATCATAGGCACGGAAATATTATCTCGTGAAAAAACTTGTAGGTTTTCTAGGCTGGGCTATCTATTTATGTAGGTAGGCACTTAGCGACTTACTATATTATTGAATTGAATTAGTAATAAAATAATGAAATGATTATGAGAAGATGGTATTTGGTATGTGGTAATAATGGTAGGTATTTATGAGGGTAATAAATGGTAGCACACAAAAATATTTTAACTGAACACTTCTTATTAATTTCACTATCCACAAATTGAATAAAAAATATATTAACATTAAAAAAATAGAAAGAAACTCAAGTAGGCAGAAATACTGTTAGCCGGCAGCCCTATCGTGCTGTGCAAATGGTTGGATTATTATTTTGCCGTGTCATGCGCTGCGCGTACGTAATTTTTGTCAGGGGAGGTGTGGAGCCTGCGCGGGGTATTTTCCTTGGTTACGCCCACTCGAGCAAGGTCATCGGCGTATATCCCGCTCTTAAGTACAAAGGTAAGTTTAAGCTTTAAAGCTTTACTTATTTTCGCTTGTGCGTGGCGACGCCTGTGTTGTTTGATCTTAAGATATACTTACTTAAGTTCGGATTAACGCTATACCGCATTTATGAGTGAGATTTTTGCTAAGCTAAGCAGCAGATAATCTGACTTTATAAGTAACTTTATAAGTTGTTAGAGTCGGCAACTCCCTTCCACCCCACCCACAGCGGGAGGGGTCATTTGATGAATTCCCATCCGAAAACAAATACATACATTCTTAAACTTCCGCATATTATATTACTAGCTGTTTCCCGCGGTTTCACCCGCATCCCCAGAGAACTACTTAGCGCACCCGGGTAAAAAGTAGCCTATGTTGTTCCTCAGAGTCTATTCTATCTCTGTACCAAATTTCATTTATATCGGTCCAGTAGTTTTGGCGTGAAAGCGTAACAGACAGACAAGACAGACAGAGTTACTTTTATAATATTAGTAAGGATTAGTATGATGAATCTACGCTACTTGTATTTTAAAATTACGATGCCCCCAAACCGATTTTGATAAAGTTCGGCATGGGGCAAGATTGAAGTCGTGTATAGGGATAGGAAAATGATTATCCGGGTGCGTAAAGACGCTTGTACGCTCAAAATGCTGGTGAAACCGTGGGAAAGAAAGAAAGAAAGAAAAAACATTTATTTCAGGACACGCACGCAGGAATTAAGCAGTGAGTAAAAATCAAAGAGTGACAGAAACTGCTATTATTTATAATATCATAAATAAATTCTAGTCTTACAAATGAAGTCATATATTAGGTACAACACACAATAATAGTGTGAGGTCAATGCTTCAACGCATCATACCACAATCTAGGTTGTCGAGACCTTGCTTAAGAAATAAGTGGTTATCATTAAAGGGGGTCAAAACTTTGAATACACAGATCAATTGCATGCGAGCAATATAATCATGATAATTATCGATGACGTCATCGATTCGCTTATTAATGATCAATCAATCAACGTTAAAGATACAAAAATCGCAGATTATCACAGAACAACTAAAATATTAAAATATTGCGTCAAAAAATTCATCCTCATCGCCGTCAACTGGGAGTGTACCCAAGAGACTGGCGGCATTGCCACGTTGGATGGCAATAATAATAATTAATATTAATTAATATAATAGAATATTAATATTAAGATTTAATATTTTAGTTTTTTTTATTTATATTGTTAAGAATGTATATATTGTAAATAATGTTAATCACAGAACATATCCCACGCCAGAAATTGGTATTTATAGTCCAAATGATTTTACGAAAAATATAAACAAAAGAGTCGTGGTGGCCTAGTGATTAAAGCACCTGCCTCTCGATTACGAGTGTGCGGGTTCGAAACCTGGCAAGTACCAATGTGACTTCTAAAATCACATGTACTTTCTAAGTATATCTAAGATACCATGACTAACGGTGAAGGAAAACATCGTGAGGAAA
Organism: Pyrrhia umbra; assembly: GCA_963891755.1. Lineage (NCBI taxonomy): Eukaryota > Metazoa > Arthropoda > Insecta > Lepidoptera > Noctuidae > Pyrrhia > Pyrrhia umbra. Next base: position 3,149,691 of record OY982944.1, read on the forward strand.
CCTGGACTTAAAAAGTCTGAAATCGCCGATCCACCTTGACCAAGCGTGGTGATTAATGCTCCTGCCTTCTCTGTATAAGAAGAGGCCTGTGCCCAGCAGTGGGACAATATTATAGGCTAATAAACAAAATCATAACCTATCTTGTTCTAATTTTCCCACATAGGTAAATAAAAGGGCATTAAATGACGAATGATGATATTTAGAACATGAAATTGATATAAATGCGCCATCCATACGCCATTTTCATAGGTTACGACTTTGTTTTCATTTTTCGTAAAATCCATTGGTACAGGCTATAACTATATTTTGTGTCGCATTCTTGATAAAACGGCTGACCCTATTTAAATAGAATTAAGTACGGAGATAGCTGAAACCCTGAGCAATGCTGTAGGATATTTATATTCGGCCGCGGACGAAACTGAGGCAACCAGCTATTTTTTTTTTCGGATGGGGAATCATAAAATTACCCCTTCCTCGTGGGTGGGATGGGTGGGAGTGTCAGACTTACTGACTAAAACCCATCCATGTTCCTTCCTCAGCCCTTTGTATTCCGGGGGCGCGGTATCTCTTTTATTGTACGGTTAAGCAGGTCTATGCGATCCCCATTGCACAGCCTGGAGAAACTCATCATTCTCGGACAAATGGAGGGGAAGCGCGCTAGAGAAAGAGGGCCAGCTAGATGGGTGGACCAACTCAAGGAGGTGACTGGAGGCCAGATACATATGGCGCAGAAACGGACCGAGTGGAGAAGATTGACATACAATCACGATCCTCAGCATTGGGGGAACGACCAGAAAGAAGAAGCAGGTCTAATGCACCGCAATAAGCACCATGCAAGAGGTCTTGTAGAAAAAAATGGTATCTCGTTCGAACGTCCCGCAGCGCGGCAAACAGCTTGTACAATAATATATGTAACTGACGAAAACTAAGCTATTCTACTACGCAATAATGTATTAATTTTAACATATAATAGGTATTATTAACAAAGAAGACCAAGGATGATTTGAACACAAGAACCTTTTAATTTTAAACCAACGTAATGAATAAATCATGCAAATAATTTGGAATGCAATCCACGACCTACAGAGAGCAGCATTAAATGCATCTGAGCACCTATTCATGAGAGAATGCATTGCTCAGCTGACGTATAATATGCACGAATGATTTCAACTTTGTTGGAAACTAGGTCGTATCATGACAATTTTGTCTAACAGTAACGGTAGAAAATAAAAAATGAGCAAAGTGAGTGACGGGCCACGCGCCATAGGGTTCCGTAGTAGGTCTTAGTTCGTTGATTATAACTCTGTAACCGGTGAAGCCAACTTAACCGTGATAGTTTTCCTTTGAACTTCTTTATATGTGGTACGTCTATGATTTTTTTTCATAGCTAGGTACAGCCATTCAAAAGTTAGAGGGGGACGCTCGTATTGGCAAAAAATTACACTTTAAAGCTAGATATTTCACAAATGGCTCTCTTAACCGAAAAATGGTCTTTACATACCTGTAATATTTTTGAAAGACCTATCTAACGATATCCCATACGAAGGCGACAATCACACTTTACGTGTATGAATGATTTTACCATTTCGTCGGCGTAATCAAAATGCCATACAAATTTTCAGCTTTCTAGTACTAACAAACTCCAAGCTATGCCGCGGACAGACAGACAGCGCAATTATAAGGGTTCCTTGTCGACTACGGAACCCTAAAAAATATACAACCTAGCGAAACCAGCGAAAGTCATAGACAATTAGAGAAAGCAAACTATTGTCGTCGCCATTACGCTTTTGAGTCTCTGACCAATTACGGGTCATAGTTAGTTTGTTAAGCCAATCACGTGCGTCGAAAGTGACCAGCGCCAATTTTGGTGGCACCCGATTGGTTGACGCGTTTCAAATTTGAATTTCTATTCTCTTTTCGAAGTTTTAATTGTGAGAACTCTTTTAGAGATCTGTTTGGGGGATACAGTGAATCGTTAAATACTAATTTCAACCTAGATTTTATTGTTGGGTAACGCTAGGAGTTCAGCGTCTTTGCTTTTACCCACGACAGAACGGAGGAGGTATATGCTTTTAGGGTGAGAGGTCTTGGTATCGAGATATTTATATCAATAGAGATGCCATCCCGAACATTACGCGGTTACAAAAACGTAACCATTTTTTAGAATGCAGACGTAGCTTTGAAACTAGTAATCATTTTGATGTAAAATTATATCTATCTCTCTCGCACTAAGCAAAACGTAATGTTCATGACATCTGTATGATAAGGATGGCATTTACTACAAATTTGCCCATATTATTGTTAAAATCGTCCTGCTGTCACTCTGATAGATTCAAGCTGGCTACCAAGTGACAGATGTCATGAATCACAACCTTTATGGCACGCATTTTGCTTGGTGATTGCACATCTAGTTACTTTAGTAACATATAATATCTATGAGTCTTGGCAGTGGCGTAACTATACCATCTGGGGCCCGTGGCAAATTCTTTTGCTGGGGCCCTATCTGTAAGGCCCGTCACGTTGTACTTAGTTTAATTTTAATAAACCACTTAAAGTAGTAATCCAACAGTTAATAACAATTTTATTTTCAAGAGCATGGGTTTATACATTTACATTCAGCGGCGGCCTTAGCCATTGCGAGGCTCCGGGCGGCAGGCCTTTGCGAGGCCCTTGTCTTTAGGCTAATTCTAATAATTATCACATTCTTTACTATGCACGGGACTACAGAGTCCCGGACCTTTGGGAGGCGAACGTGGGCCCGAAGCCAATACGCAGAAGCCCTTTCAGATAACTTTTATGAAATGTGATCATGACTTATGACCGGTTATTGTACCTGTATACACTATAGAAAGGCACCCAGGGACAATCCCCGGTTATATGTTTGATAAGAAATGCTTAAGATTTATACTTAAATAAATATTTTTTTACGTTTTTAAATGTTTAATATAATAATAATATAGTATTGGTTGATTTGGTTGATAGAATAGTTAACAAACACAAAGAGCAACTTTTCCTAAGACTAAATCTTTAATGAAAGCAGATTAGTGTCTTCAGTGCCTGATTAAGCAAGCGCGGGGCCCGCAGAAAATTTGATCGAGGGGCCCTTGATCTGCTATGCGTCTTAAGTGTATAGTGGTAAAAAATAACATTCAATACGCGTGTATGGATAACATATACGATACGACGACAGGTAGTAATACCACCAATTTTCTGAATCCGAGCTGCTTTGTGATTTTTTCAATATCCATACACGTCGTTCTACCTATTATTCCATTTTGCCATATTTTCCTAACTCAGTAATGTCGTTTTGGAAGGAAGATATGAGTTATTTAGTTATTTTACCATGGCATATATCAGATAACCTATAGGGTTTACTGTAGATGACAGCGCGAGCTAAGTGAACGCGATTTTTTTAGCATGAATATTATAGGGTTTTTTCAATAAATAGTATCAAAAACAAAATGTCAAATAAATAGGAATACGCAATTGGAAGCGCGAGCGAAGCGAGCGCGAATTTTTTTGTAACATGATAATAAAAAAAAATGTAACAAAAATCGAATCTGAAAAGATATAAGAATATATAATTGAAAGCGCGAGCGCAGCGAGCGCGAATTTTCGTCAGCGAGACAATAAAATAATACATAAAAATAAAATAATAAAATTATAGGGAATAAATAATATTTGTTTTTCGCCAAGAATTTCAGGGTTTCCCTGACTGTTGACTAATCTCGATGCTTTCTCTAATCAACTCTTGATTCCTTGAGTTTCACGTTTTTCGTTTTTTCGTTTTTCGTGTGGGGGCCACAGGTCTTCAATTATATGTATGTATGCAACAGAATACGCTCACGCGAGGTCGGCCGGTTGGGATGCGCGAGGCCCCTTTAGGCGCGGGGCCCGTAGCAATCGCTACTCCTGCTACGCGGTTAATCCGGCACTGAGTGTCATCGAATTCCTAATAATTTTTAGTCTCAAAAACGCATTTCTTCAGAGGTAACATCGTGTAGTAGCAATAATTTTCAGGACAATGTCAATATTGGGAAAAACTTCAGTTATTTTTTTCTGTTAAATTTAAACCTATTTCAGCACCGAGATGACATTAAGTTCTTCGGACAATTCCGCCCTGCCCTTATATATTATGTATAAGTCAAAGCCTACAGCTATAAAGGTAATATATAAGCGTAAAGTGAATGAGTTGACGAACGTAATGAAACATACGTACATGGGGTATGCACCGAGCGGTAGCGGTAGGTATACGATATTTTATAGTGTAGCGTTTGGAGAATCTCTGTGTTTCTACCATAAATATATTATGCGAATAATACATCCATGGTTTCTACAGAAACCGAGCTTGAAGTGTTTCAAGCAAATTAAAAAATATTGAATAAAAAAAAAATATTGCTCGGGTTGTTGCGCGAGGCCCCTGCAAGAGCGAGGCCCCGGGCGAGTGCCCCGTTCGCCACCCCCTAAGGCCGCCTCTGTTTACATTCATTCACATTCACCAGCCTATACATATACGTCCCACTGCTGGGCATATGCCACCTCTCAATTACATTCAATGTTAAAAAAAATTGCTGAGCTGGCGGCCTCTTGGGCCGGGGCCCTCTTGGGTCGGGGGCCCGTGGCATTTTGCCAGCCCTGCCACCCTATAGTTACGCCACTGAGTCTTGGGCTGTGGGATTGATCTAAAGAGTTACCGCGGCCCTGCATTGCAACGGGCAAATGAAGGAACACAGATGGGTTTTAGTCAGTAAGAGTCTTGCACTCCCGCTCCGCCCACAGCGAGAGGAGTCATTTGTTGATTTCTGTTCTTCTACTTCTAATCGTGTGGGCTGTTTACCAACCTAACAAGCCCAAGTGTCAGAGTTTTCTCATGGAATTATAACAGCGACTGCAATTAAGTAACAGTCGATAACAACGGATTAAAGTAACTTGACTCTGGGCTGCTTTATGAAATCTTAAAAACATCTCAAAGCGATTTCGACCCTCAGATCAGTAGATGAATGATGCGGTCAGTAATGGTCTTTGGCAGTCGTTAAACCTTTAAGTACCTCGAAGGCTGGAAGTCGTAACAACCAGTCATATCAAAATATCGTGTCATCTAGTAACTTGGTTGTGGAGGTCAGATAGGCAGTCGTTCCATGTAAACTGCCGATATTCAGATGCAAGTTAGAATAAAATCCGAACCTACCATATTGGGAAAAGGCTAGGCAGATAAAGACTCGCGTAGACTATTTCAATGGTACTGCTACGAACAGTTGAAAGTAAATATAAAATAATGACAACGGATATAGGCTAGTGAAACTTCTACGCGTACGACTTGCTATATTTCTGGTACGTGCATAGACTATCAAGCTTCTATACACTATGATTGACACTTGATATCTCTATGAATGAAAGTGTATAATGTATAATCTATGGTATTATATGACGTCGCTTTTTCACTGAGAGAAATCGTTAAGTAGTTAGTTAAACTGATTAAATAGCTTTATTTTCTGATAGGTCCTGGTATAACTCAACTACCGGATTGGATCGGGATTGAACATCTATATTGGGGTCGGCTTCCAGTCTAACTGGATGCAAGAGTACCAGTGTTTTACATGGAGCGACTGCCTATCTGACCTCCACACCCCAGTACCGGGTAACACGATACCCCTTGTTAAGACTGGTTGTCAGAATTCATCTATCAATCTAGTAGCTATTTCCCGCGGTTTCACCCGCATCCCGAGGGGACTACTTCGCGCAAGTATCCTATATGTTAATCCAGGTTATAAACTATGTGTGTACCAAATTTCTTCCAAATCCATTCAGTAGTGTTTGCGTGAAAGGGACAAGGGACTTTAAACTTTTACGAATATCGTAAAAAATGATATCAACAATTAGCATAATTTTATTATGTTTTATGGTATCAATACATAAATATAACAAGTAAACATATCTATACTAATATAATAAAGCTGAAGAGTTTGTTTGTTTGAACGCGCTAATCTCAGGAACAACTGGACCGATTTAAAAAATCCTTCAGTGTTAGATAGCCCATTTATGGAGGAAGGCTATAAAGCTATATATCATCACGCTAAAATCAATACGAGCGGAGCATGAAGAATGTTTCAAAATCGGGGGTTAAAGTTACTATTCCACGCGGACGAAGTCGCGGGCAGAAGCTACTATATAATAAATATTAAGATGAAAAACAACTAAAATAATAGCAAAGTTTTTCAATTTTATCCTAAATTTTGACAGATCTTGCATGAAAGTGTATAATGCATGACAGTTCTTCCATTTCACGTATACGTAACCGCATATTTTTTGGTGCCACCGGCTGATTGTATTCTCCCGTGATAAAGCACTCATTTAATTAGTCTAATTTCATTTTTTTTTGTTTTTTTTTTGTGTATGGCATCTCGCAGGTCAACCTAGAAGGTTGTCGACTGCTTAACCGGGCTTGCCTGTGAAGTGCCTTAAATAAATTAAGGGCCTCCAGCCAGGGCTTAACTTACAAAACTAAGCGACTACACGCTAAGGGCACCCCCTAGTGGGGTACGGGCCTCGGCTTAGGGCGTCGCTGGGGGAGGACAGCAAGGGACAGGCTGGATCAGAATAAATTATGATTATTATAATCGGGAATTTTAAAGCTATTAGCTCAGCTCGCGGGCTGGCTCGTCGAGCTAGAGTCTAATTTCAATAAACGTCTTTTAGTTTGAGTTGGACTGGTAAACAATAAATAATATTATTGTTTTTCCACCACTTCCCCAGTTTGTCTGATAAGCGGGGAAGTTGCGTATTTTTTGCTAGGAATTGCGTTGTTATTATGTTTTTGTTTGTCATAAAATGTTATTCATACACACATGTATGTTAAATGTTATCTATATTTTGGAAATTCTAATCTTAGCTTAATATTTATATAATGGTCAAAGTTGGGTAGGTAATATTTACGAGTATCATTACGAAAGTAACTCTGTCTGTCTGTCTATTACACTTTCAGATTTTAACGGCTTCACCAATTTTGATGTTTGGCATATAGATATTGAAACCTGGGTGAAATAAGACAGTTTTTATCCGGTGGCCATAAGTAATTTAAATTCATTAAATGACTCGTTCCGCTGTAGTGTCAGACTCTTACTGATTAAAACCCATCCATGTTCCTTCCTCAGCCCTTTGCATTCCGATACAGTGGTGTCTAAGATACACTTAGAAACTACATATCATGGCTTTAAAAACTCACATTAATTAGTATTTTCCAAACTTCCCTCGTACGAGATGACCACGACTCCTGTAAAATCGTGACGTCGTTGATATAATTAAAAATAATACTAGGAAAAGAAACGCCCCTCTAAATGTTTTGCACGGGTTTGCCCGAAATCGCGGATGACACCGCTTGGTACTACTCACGAGATTACTAGTGACGTAGTGGATGGGTTTATGCGGAAAGTAGCTACGAATAAAAATGTATTGTATTTATTTTAAGGTTTTTTTTTTTGGTTGACAGAAAAATATGTTTGTAATTTTCAATTATGTAATAAAAAATAATATTGAGAACTTCATCTTTCTGTAAATAAAATTACACTACTATTATTCTACTAACATTATAAATTCGAAAGCTTGTGAGGACGGATGTATGCATGAATATATGTTTGTTACACTTTCACGCAAAAACTACCGAATGGATTTGGATGATATTTGGTACACACATAGTTTATAGCCTAGAATAACATATAGCATATTTTTAATCCAGATAATTGGACACAATTCTAAGTCCTCGCAGACAAAGTTGCTGACAGAAGCTAGTCCTTACTATAATACTAAATTCTCTATCTGTCTGTTATGATCTCACAGGAAAATAGCTGTACCTACTGATCTAAATTTGGTATGGTGATAGACTGAATTGAAAACTTAGTGGGGTTAGATCACAGATGATAGCTAGACTTTTTTCGGATGGGAAATCATCAAATGACTCCTCCCGCCGTGGGTGGGGCGTATGGTAGTGTCAGACTCTTACTGACTAAAACCCATCCATATTCCTTCCTCAGCCCTTTGTACTCCGGGGGTGCGGTAACTCTTTTGAACGTCCCACAGCCCCGGCAGGCTAATGATAGCTAGACTTACAGTAAATAAAAATAACAATTATAACATTATGAAACTTTAGATTATTTTTAATGAATGATATTTATAATTAGCTAGATTCATAGTAAATAAATAAATTCAAGGTTTGGTCAGTGTGAACAGGAAAACAGGATAAATTGTAGTATCATCGGTATTTCCGACAAATAGGAACTTTGGAACAATTGCTTAATTTGAATCACCACTAGTGTTTAATTTCAGGACCTGATGATTTGTGTTTAAATCGAATACAAAACTCATTTGATTTTCTCTACAAGTAGTTCCCTCGGGAAGCATATGAAACAGTGGAAAACAGCAAATATCTGTACTAGTATAATAATGCTGAAGAGTTTGTTTGTTTGAACGCGCTATTCTCAGGAACTACTGGTACGATTTGAAAAATTCTTTCAGTGTTAGATAGCCCATTTATTGAGGAAGGCTATATATCATCACGCTAAAACCAATAGGAGAGGAGCACCACTATTCCACGCGGACGAAGTCGCGGGCATATAAATATAAAACTTTTAAAATATGAATTTACCTGTATCGCTGTAAGTGGGTAACAAAGTTTGAAAAAGTTATCATTGCAGGATAACTAATACACAATGCCCAATAACATTTTAATTAATTAATAATTATTTAAAACTTTGTTTTCCTAATTGCTTAGTGTTTTCCGTAACGGATAAGCTCGTAAAATGAAACTTAATCAGATATCCCAACAATCATATATTTAAACCTATTTAAATTGTAAAAAAACAGTATAAAAATTAAGCTAATTAATATATAGACACCGTACCGAGACAGTGGCCTACGCATCAGCTGTTGAATTGTTGCAAAAAAGATGCATATTTATAATTTTCGCTTTCATTTTGTTTTTGTATGCGCATATTTTAAAAACAGTATGAGATTACTAGATCATTGAAAGTATGACTCTGTATTTATCTAAATAGGGTTAAATTATTCAGCCTTTAAATATATTTACTCTCTCAAGAATATCTCTAAAGTTCTCCAATCAAAGTAGGTCTTTTAAAGCCACTCATTAATAACACCTAGAAACAATACAAATAAAGCAAAAACCATAAAAATAATTAAAACCAAAATTACACAGCAAGATAGTTTTAATATAGGCCAAATAATTGGTTAAACAATGGTAGGTACGACATGGAAAATAAATAACGAAGTAAGACAGACAATTGATCAAGCGAAACAAGTATATAAGGATGTTACTGCCTACACCACACGAGGAAAATGGCGTGAGATTATGTAGGTACGTTGGTACGTATGATTATGCCTTGCAATGGTCGATTTCCGAGTACTACTAGCCGCTATAGCCGAGGTATCGCCGAGCGATATCACCGTTTTGTTTTGTTTTGTTGGACAAAGTGTCGCGCGCCTTGGTTCTGACGTCGGCCGCTGTACTTATTAACCTTTACTGTTGTTGAGAGCGGAAAAATGCTTTGATAGTTTAAAATAGTATTTTTTTATGGCGGATGAGTTAAAAATTGTTGTCTGTCCGTTTATGGTTGTTTGAAGATGGTCAACTTCCTTTTTATGTGATTTTTTACAAAAAAAAAGTTAAAATTAAACCAAAGCCTACTTTATAATTGGTTTTACTGGGGGTTTTCTAGCACTTTAATACTTAAATAAGCCTAAAACAAAACTTGAACGTTAACTCTAACTGAATATCTATTTAAAGTTTTAGTATCACGTTTTTATAAGGAGATACTTTGGTTAAAAGAAAACGATTTTGACAGATCCACGTAAATAGTTCGATTAGTAATCAAAACTTTTTTCTCAATAAAACAAGCTGGCTGGTTATAAATTGACTTGCTTTGCCTATCCACCATCTGATAGGCCGCAACACGGTTGCCTAGTGCGTTTTCTACCTCACAACCCGTTCTGAATACTAAAAACCAGCTTATAAACTCGCTTTACTCTTGTACTGTCAAATCAACACGGAAATATGCATAATACGTCACTGTGAGTTACGTCATTACGTGTACACCTCACTTAGAATACACCCAACATATTTGGTCAACTTATTGAGTAATATGTAAAGTGGGCCAAAGTAGTGGGAAGAAAACAACAATTGTTTTTTTTTATACAAACTGATTCGCACTTGAAACAACCAGTTTTTAATACTATGGCACCTCCTCATGGCCTTCATTGCAGTATATCCCTATAGATGCAGTCGCTATATAGGTCAGTTGACATTTTTCTTAAGACATCGCTTTGTGTACAAAAGATGACGTAACGTAATAATCAGCTGAATCAATTACAATAAGTGCAAACAAAGAAGCGAATTAATTACAAAGTCTACAATAACAACAGAAATGTGATAAAATATTTCACTCGCCAATGGCGTCGCCATTTTATAATAGCGAAGGAATTTCAAAAATCCATACAAAAACAAACATACAAAATATTCTATTTATAATATTAGTTTAAAAGCCTGCGTCAGCTTTGCATAAAGCGGTCCAATTATCACAGGCACAACATCGTCCAGCGGCCATCACATGTTATCTGTGTATGAGCGTCCATCATTATATTAACATCAATAAAATAATCGTAGAATAGAAACGCTCAGTGCATCGCCGAACGCTGTGGAGAGGTGTCGTGCGCGCAAAAACGTTAACGTTATTTACCTTTACTAAAAGTAATTTCGCGTTTTATTAAAGTGTTTATTTAATAAGAAAAAAAAATGGCGGAAGGCGACGTGCCTTTGGTTACTAGTTTTGGCGGCAGTGAAATCGAATTTGGCGCGAACGGATCCAAAATGACGAGGACAAATTCGAGGTTTGTTTTTTTTTTGTTTATGGAATTTTGTTAACTGTCATTGTTTTTTTTTTTAATGTGTCAGTAGGAAAGTTGTTAATTCGACGGGTTTTTCCGATTATGAAGTCTTAAAACTGCTTTTAAACAACTGTTTAGTAATAAAAATACAACGCAAACAAGAACCTTGAATCTTAATCATATAGGTATGTTGACTTAGCAAAACTTTATGCTTACTCTGAGCTCAATGTTAATTCTTTGTCTCTTTACGACCTTTTTTTCCGACTTTACGAACATAATTGAAACTTCTTAGTTTGAATACGATATCTATTTAGTATTTACATAGATTCCCATGGTAAGTTTAGTAAATATCTGAACATTGGACGTGCACAATCATTTTAAAATAAAAGGACAATGTAGTCATATCAAAACAAAGATCGCATAATGAAAACTACTAGCGACAGTAAATAAACACAATGCATACAGACAACTCATTTTATTTTTATATAAGAATACAAACCAGCACCGGTTTTGTTTTAGGCGATTTTTTTTAACAAAGTTGTCCAACCTCTTTTCAAACTTTAGAACAGACAAAGATAAACAAAATTTGTATTTTCAAATTTGGAACTTCGTATTCGTATTTGAAATAAGGAAAATGGCGTCTCATAATAACGATTATGAATTGATGTCATGTCCTACATTAATTGTATGAAACTTTAATTATTAATTAATAAAATGCTCATATCAGCTGATCGTAAGTGACGGGAAATTGCTATCAACGACAAAACTGTGGCTATAGTATTTGCGTAATACAATTGCAATATTTAAACATAAGTTTTGCATACAATTAGTAGTAGGTATGTACCCACCTAGATACATAATATAAGACACATTCATCATCAGCCTATACACTGTCCCACTGTTCCACAGGCCTCTTCTCATACAGAGAAGGCATGAGCATTGATCACCACGCTTGCTCAAATCGGTGGCGATTTCTGACTTTTAAGTCCAGGATTCCTCACGATGTTTTCCTTCTCCGTTAGTCAGTGACGTCTAAGATATACTTAGAAAGTACATTATGACTTTAGAAAAGTCACATTGGTATGAATTGATCTAGTAGCTTTAACTGGAAGTTTTTTGACGTAAAAGTTGAACTTTTAAAAGCAGAAAAGTTTTTCTATTTAACTTAAAAAGCGCGCGAATCTTGTGATAATAGAAATAAATATAGCAATTACTCTTATCAGGTTAATAACCGCCGACAATGCAAGTCAATAAGCCACATCCAGGCTATTTTTATGAACTTGCAAATAAAATGAATTGTAGATAATTTTATTTCCTTTCAAACTTGTAATGTGAATGAAAAAAATATCAAATGTATAACCCACAATTGTTAAAGTTTCAAAAGAAATTAAGTTTGATTTTAATTGTTTTTTTTTTGCCAATACTAATGCTGAAGGCCATTTTAATGTGAAACTTAAAAAAGAAGGTAGATTTTCAACGGCCTCTTTCGTAAATATAGTTCGCGCCAGAATGCCGCATCAATAAAAAAACTACCATTTGAATAATAAAAGATCTTTTAAACCCAATATCCTAAAGTAAGACCAGCTGTCGAAACTTTCGAGGGCTACTCACGGTCAGACCAGACTTATGGCTGTAGAATACAACATCAAATAAATTGAAAAATTACTCTGAGCTCAATGTAGGTCATCAATAGTTGTGGGCCCATTGACTATGGCCCTTCGTAGTTCAGAATCACTACCAACCTACATGGTAACTGGTTACATATAAATATATATATTGCTATTTAAAACGACCGACAAAATGTGTGTTTTATACATGTTTTTTACCTTTATGGGATACACATAGGTAGATGGGTTATTATGTAATGGCATTAGCAATATTTTTATTTGAGCATTTGGATAAAATGTTTTTCGTTCTTTTTTTTTTCTTTTCTACTTGACCTCTTGCAGGGTGCTTCTAACAGCATTCGACCTGCTTAACTTATGATATTGGTAGCATGTGTGTTATATGACGTTTTCTGATTTACTCAATAATATTATTTTGATAATATTTAATACACAGCTGTGTTCGAAACTAGATTTTGCATAAAACTAATGTTTTTTTTTTACAAATTTACATATACGCTCTAGACCAAAACATAACTTCATTTTAATAATATTCTAAATCCGAAATGAATTTGACATAACACCAACAAATCATCAAATTAAACAAATATTTCACATTTCTTCCATTTTATTTCCAGACGATCTTTCTCACCCGTTTATTATAAAACAAACAACCCGAGCTAATAAAAGCGTGTTAAAAAATATAATCTGACATTAATCAGTTATCAATCCGTCTAAGCATCATAGACTCTTGCAAAACGATTTCACATTAAACCTCATCTTGATAGAAACCTCTAGTGAAACCAAAAAAACTAAAACAGGTTTTAGGGACATAAATCCCTTTATTCATTTAACACATAAAAACTCCTTACAAATGCTAGCTGTCCTTGTCTTTAAGGTGACAATTAAGCAGGACAGCAATACTGAATACAAAAATGTTTAATGTATGAGACATTTTAATGTTTAACGGTAAGTTTCGGTGACAGACTACGCAACACATATTTATATATATATTTGATACTGGTAGAAATATTAGCATATCTGGTAAGGTCGCGGACATTTGACGTAATCGTTCATATGTTGGGAAAGAGTCGATTGTTTTGTTGTTTTTTTTATCTTTTAGTTTTTGTTTAGGATTTTCCGTGTTTATCTTGATGGGGTTTTGTTTAATTGTGGTTAAGCTCTACAATACGCTAGGTAAATGTTTTGTTTAAAGTTTGCTAACTTTCTTGGACTTTCCATTCGGATATATGATGGTAAATGGATTCATTTCAAATATATGTATTACTAAAAAAAGGATTTTATCCCAAATCTTTTTTCGTTTGTTTGTTTGATACGGTTTCACAGTAAAACGGTCAATCCGATTTGAGTGAAATTTTGAATGGAGATAGAGTGGATTATTTTAATTAGTCCGATTATTTAATTATTTTAATTTTATTAGTTCCGTCGGGATACGGTAGAATTAGCGTAAACTAAAGAAAAAAAGATTTTGGCAGATTTTGAAGAATACGTAATATTCTCATTTTTAGTATCTGTTATGATTTCCGTTAATCAACACCTAGAATTAATTTTCGGATTAAAAAAAAAAAAAAAAACATTTTTATTTTTTTAACTACTAAAGCTACAATTGACCTCTCACTAAATAATTCACACATGGCCATATGAATGTATTTTTATTCGTATTAACTAGTGACACGAAAGCCTTTTCATTAGTGTATGTGATCTAGATTATGTGAGTTGTCTGTGGTTCTGTTTCCCGCCTAATGTGATAGTGGAAAAAAAATGTTCAGGCACAGATGTTCGGCTGTCTCTGGTTTGTGTGTCCCAAGTATGAGGTAAGATTAAAAAAAATGTGAACCTACTGCTTTCTTTCTAAGGGTTTTTTATAGTCTGACTCTGTCAGTTTAAAAAAAATTAAAAGACAGACTGATTAAAAGGCTTTTTGCCGTTCCAAATTTGAAATTAAGTGGAAAAATATTAGATCTCACTCATATTTTCTTTACACAATCCTTTCGTATCTTTTAAATATCAAGTTTTATTTTAATATTATGTCATTTTAGTGTGCTTAACTAAAAGTTGATTTAACAACACTGTTTCTGATTTTTAAAAGATTGTATAATTATATTGTTTATATTAAAATTCTAATTTATGATGATAGGTGAAAGAAATATTTTTTTTCGTCAAATCGGTACTTTTAAATTCGTATTCATTTATTTTAATATATAAACTTTAAACATTAATTTAATTCAATAATAATTCCTATAATGCATTAAAAAACTACAACAAAAATCTATCGTTACTTTTTTATAACAGTTTTGTTAGTGCTGAAATTTTTAAGTTAGGTTTACACCACGACACCATACACCGTACACTCAGTGTCAACAGGTGTGGGACATTTATTGTGACACAAGCAGTGTCGCGACAGCGTTACAAAGAAACTATTTTCATGTCAACAGGATAAAAAAAACATGCGCGTTAGTCTTTGGGGACTGCCGATAGAAGTAAAAACTAAACGCGAGTTTCATGATTTTTGTTCATCCAAAAATGACATACACAGTATACATGGAAAATGTTCTTTTTTTGTGTATGGCGTCTCCTATTATGTAGGTCAACCTAGAAGGTTGTCGACTGCTTAACCGGGCTTGCCTGTGAAGTGCCTTAAATGAATTTAGGGCCTCCAGCCAGGGCTTAACTAACAAAACTAAGTGACTACACGCTAAGGGCACCCCCTAGTGGGGTACGGGCCCCGGCTTAGGGCGTCGTTGGGGGAGGACAGCAAGGGACAGGCTGGATCAGAATATATATTATAATTGTTTTAATCGGGAATTTTAAAGCTATTGGCTCAGCTCGCGGGCTGGCTCGTCGAGCAAGGGTAGGGAGGGCATGGAAAGCGTCCGTTGTCGATGACACGAGTTCCATGATGATATTCTGACATTAGTGTCAAACTTTTCGTCGTAGTGTAAATCATACTTTAGAATTGTTTTCGATTACATAAGTATGTAGATAAATTCATATTCCATTTACACAAATATGTTATAAAACATTGGTATTTACGATATCTCGCGTGTAACATACAACAGACGAGACACGAAGGTTATGTGTATATATGTATAAGCAAAGTTGAATCGAATCGCTCGCTCAAGGATTCCGTATGATTTTTTAAGCTGTTGACAAATTATCATTGATTGTATTTTATTTGGTTATGTATATTTTAATACTTATGTTGTTCAGCGGTTTTACCTCCCTCGCTTAAGAATGTAGCTGTTTATTAGATATAAATGCTGCTATGTGTTAATTTAATACATGGGCTATCTCCATGCGAAGTTTCACTCAAATCCGTTTGGTAGTATTTGTGTGAACAAAAATCCATCTTTCCATGCATACTTTTGCGTTAAAAATATTGATTGGTAGGATTGAGGTACCAACTTAATAAATAATACTATTTGTTATATGACAGTAATACTTACTAATGGTTTCTTATGACATTTTCATATTAACTTTATAATCCTTACTTCCATACTTATAATAAATCTGTAGAGAGGTCAATTCTGTACATGAAATATATTTCCTAAATAACTATCAGGGGGTGATTAGGGATCGATACTGATGCCAAAAATGCAATCAGTAAAATTTTTGTCTGTCTGTCTGTCTGTATAAACTCTATAGAAACAAAAACTACTCGACGGATTTTAACGAAACTTGGTACAATTATTTGTCATACTCCTGAGATGGTTATAGTATACTTTTCATCACGCTACAATCAATAGGAGCAGAGCAGTGAAGGGAAATGTTGTCATTTTGTTTAAACGCGCTAATCTCAGGAACCACTGGTCCGATTTAAATAATTCTTTCAGTGTTAGATAGTCCATTTGTCGAGGAAGGCTATAAGCTATATACCATCACGCTAAGACCAATAGGAGCGGAGCACCACTGTTCCACGCGGACGAAGTCGCTGGCAGAAGCTAGTAGACTAATAAAAGTCTCCGCGCCACTCCGACTAGATATCGCGCTTCCTAAAAACAACAGCTCCGTGAATGCGGCAACTTGTTATTGTAGTGTGTTAGAGAACCCAATGTTTTCTTATTTTTCTAGTATTATTTTAACAAAATTTCACTACAAAAACTGGAATTTTACTTCGAATTACAGCTGTTATCTATCCATACATATAAAATGCTTTGTCCTGAGTGACTGACGGATCAACACACACCCTAAACCGCTGATCGTAAAGACCTGAAACTTGGAAGGTGTGTTCTTTGTATGACGTAGGCATCCGTAAGAAAGGATTTTCTGAAATTCTACCCCTAAGGGGGTGAAAAGGAAGGGGAAATGTTTGTATGAAAGTCTTTAAATTTTAACTTGAATTCGAATACAGCCCACGCGGGCGAAGCTGCTGGCGGAAAACTAGTCAAAAATGTATTTTTAAACACAAAGACCCCAACAATAGTGCGTTCAGCAAGATAGCAATTAACATGTTTGCATATATTTCCAATAATTGAACACGAAAACATTGAATTGTATATATTTTGAGGTTATTTTCGTACGGTACAAGGTTCTTTTCAGTGTTAATGCGGGCCAAATGTTTTAGATTTATTATGTGTTATCACGGAGATGTATATATGTTTAATGGTGTGCAACAAGGAAGGTATGTCCGGAATAATTATGTAACATTTCGAAAGTACACGACATTGAAGAGCTCGTGGCTAAGTAGCAGCCGCTCGGTTCGACCGATCAAAGGTTAAGCTGCGCTTGGCGCGATCGGTCCGTGGATGGGTGACCATCTTTGGCATAGCTAGACTCTTTAGTGCCTCGGAAAGCACGTTAAGCTGTTGGTCATTTGTAGATCTTTTTCAGTCGTTACGGGTAGTCAGAAGCCAGAAAGTCTGATAACCATTCTTACCAAGGGGTACCGTGTTACCCGGTAACTGGGTTGTAGCGGTCAGATAGGCAGTCGCTCCATGTAAAGCACTTGGACTCAGCTGCATCCGGTAATTCCGGTATAGACTGGAAGCCGACCCCAACATAGTTGAGAAAAGGCTAGGCAGATGATTTCGAAAGTACACGCTCACAAAGAACCGCTCTTTGTCAGAGAACATGATGACATTTGGCGTCATCATCAACCTAGCAATTTTAACCAACTTCAAAAAAGGAGGTTTCTGTATTCGACCCGTATGTAATAATGATCTTTCCTAACCGACTTCGGTCATGGCGGCCAATCTCAATGAAGACTAGCCAGGTACGCAGGAGATATTATAGTGCACGCACGCTTGCACAGACACAGGTGCACTCTCTATTCCCTCACTCTCATAGTCATGGAATCAAAATGGAAGAAAAAAACAAGTCAAGTGCGAATGATACACAGGAATCAGGGTTCCGTACAGATTATGACTAAAATGTTATTATTCGTGGTCATAGTAATAACTTTTGTCACTTGACAGCTAGGGAGGTCTCTGACAGATAGACAGACAGACAGACAAACATAGTAATATCAGCCCTATTGCTCCTTTTAGTCACCTTTGATAATTTGCCCCCCACTTCTCTTCGCTAATGAGTTATGCTTACTTATAATAATTGTGATATTAGGAATACTTAATTACGAAACAAAGATGACACTATACATCTGTTATACCTCTGTCCCACTCTTACATAACAACATTGCAAGCAAAAAAACTACATAATATGACCTTTGTACATACATATGGTCAAACACTTAAGTGTTAATAAATAAACACGGCAAAATGCAATGATGTAACGTTGAAGCTAGCTTTGTACTTGAATCTATAGTTGGGGTCGTGATATAGACAAAGTTCAAGATCATTAAATAAAAAACACATTTATTTGAGTAAGCTTCTGCCCGCGACTTCGTCCGCGTGGAAGAGTAACTTTGGGCTATCGCTAACTTTAACCCACGATTTTGAAACATTCTTCATTGATGCTCCGCTCCTATTGATTTTAGCGTGATGATATATAGCATTCCTCGATAAATGGGCTATCTAACACTGAAAGATTTTTTTAAATCGGTCCAGTAGTTCCTAAGATTAGCGCGTTCAAACAAACAAACAAAGTCTTCAGCTTTATTATATTAGTATAGATATAAGAAAAACTCTGAAAGTAGCGGTAAAGGAAAAGATGAGTGGGAGCCGTTTGTCATGGTATGAGCATGTTATGCGGAGGAATGAAGAACATGTTGTGAGGAAAGTTATGAGCATGAATGTGGATGGCTATAGAGGTAGAGGAAGACGAAAAAAACGATGGATGGATTGTGTGAAAGATGATATGGCTAGAAGGGATGTTACTAGTGAGATGTCGTCTAGAGAAGTATGGAAGAAGAAGATATGCTGCGCCGACCACAAATAAATTGGGATAAGGGCAGGCGGATGATGACATTTATTTGAGTACTGGCAGTTTCAAGGGGTTTTGCTCGCTTTCTGAAGAAACTCATCATCTCCCTAGCCTCCTCCCTAAACTCCCGGGGCTTCGGGATGTTCGAAAGAGTTCCGCGCCTCCGGAATACAAAAGAGCTGAGGAAGGAACATGGATGGGTTTTAGTCAGTAAGAGTCTGACACTCCCTCGCCCCACCCATGGCGGGAGGAGACGTTTGATTTCCCATCCAAAGAAAAGGGGTTCCCAAACTTATTCGGTTCGCGCCGCACTTGTAAGTTTAGTATTTTATGCCCGCGCCCTCATCATCTGCCTAGCCTTTTCCCAACTTTGTTGGGGTAAGCTTCCAGTCTTACTGGATGCAGCTGAATACTAGTGTTTTACATGAAGCGAGGAAACTGCTTCAGGATAAAATCCAGGATTAAGCTACTAACTTAAGTTCCGGATTCAAAATTCTAATGTTTTTATTTCAAATAGGTCTTTGCAGGCACTTATGAAACGTCAAGCTAGTTGCACGGTTCCAAGGAGTGGGTCTTATGGAGAAGAACCGGCAAGAAACTCCATAGACACTCTTTTCAAAAGGGAATGTTTACAATAGTCTTTTTACAGTACAGGTTATCTCTGAGAAAGTTATACAATTCAAATGATACTATACAAAATTATTGCTGACCGAACTAAAAAGTAGAAAATAATTTTTAAATAATTCAATTCAGAGTAAAAAGCGTGGGGTGCATTTTCCTATAGTTTCATGACTCGCCTCTCATAAATATCAAGCACCCCACGCTTTTAACTCTGAATTTAATTATTTAAAAATTATTTTCTACTTTTTAGTTCGGTCAGCAATAAAAGCGTGTTTTTTTAGTTTTTTTAAACTATTATTTATTTTCCATTTTTTACTTCGGTCAGCAATAAAAGCGTGTTTTTTTAGTTTTTTTACCGGATTATTGCATTGTCATCGGCCCTTAACACGTGTGCAAAGTTCTAAGTTGATCAGACGTCTAGAAACCAGTGAAAATTAGGTTCAAAGATTCCGTTACATACATACATACATACATACATACAACCCGAGCTAATAAAAGCGTGTTAAAAATAATTAATGCTAAACATAATTTATGAGTGCGATTTTGCGAATCCGTAAGCAGCAGATTAAAATTTATCGGACTTTATAAGTCAGACGGCTAGTCTGTTATATTTTTCATTAAGCATGCCTAATTAAAATAATATTAAAGTTACAAAACTAGTCGGAAGGTCAACTGAAAAGCGAAAGTATATCCTATCAGGTGACGTCATCCAATGTCGAGTATTCTAAGCTTCTCAGACTCATTGTTGGCGTAACAAGTTCATTTCAATATGAATCTTGTGGTAAGAAAGTTAGAGCTTGAAGTTCAATGAGATTTTCTACCTTGATACTGTTTATGTAAAATTGTATGTATGTATATTGATAGGTACCTGATTGAAGTTTGAATTGTTTGCAGTTACTAAGGATTTAATTTGTTGTTATTTAACCTACATTCATTAAATATATTTATTTTTAAATTATATTCATATCATTTGTAATATATTTTCTATTTACAATATAAAAAAAACAGTAAGTAAAAAAGCAGAAGTTAGGCATCAAAATATAAGCAATAATTGGTAATTATTTACATAATATTTTTTTTTCAATATTTTGTTAAATACTTATGTATAAAGTACAACTCTTTATTTTTTATTTTTGTTATTTATTTACACCATTTTAATCTCCCTTTCAAATTACATCCACGGACAAGCAGAACTTGTTCAAAGGGTTCTTTTTTTGCCTTTAACTACGGAACCCTGAAATAAAACCTATGACAATGAATGCTGTGATTTTTTTCACCTTTATCAAAAGTATGTGCGGGGGGCGTTTATGCCTAGATAACGATTATGCGTTAACATTCTGTCCGTCCGTTTGCACAAAATGGTGCCAAGTCCAAACATATCAGATACTAAATATACCAGGGCGTTAGTAAACATACTATTTTAACTAATTAAATTGTAATAATAGTATAACATACATTTACAAACAAATACATAAAAACTACCTATACAGACATATGCGTCGATGAGTTTAGGCGTCAAAGTACTTATCTTCATCTAGTCATCCGAAAACGCAGCATTGCCACTTTAAAAGGCAAAGCTAATTCTTTGTCCAAAAAATTTGCCTATTTTAACAAATTATTATATTCCTTACTTATAATGAGCAAGTTTGGCCTTTTTTTCGGATGCGAAATCATCAAATTACTCCACCCGGCCTCCGCTCCGCCATGACGCAGGATCTTCAGCTTTACCTGGTCTCTGAGCAGTGGCGGATCCAGGGGGGGGGGGCTAAGGGGCTCAAGCCCCCCCCCCCCCCCCAAAGCTAAGCAAGGAGACTTATTATGCGTTAAGCAAAATAAAACTTTCAGTGTTTTTTTAGTGTTTCGCTTGATAAAACCTACCCTCACCAGAATCAAGCCCCCCCAAACCAAAATCCTGGATCCGCCACTGTCTCTGAGGCACGGAGGGGTCTCAGAAAACGGTCACCCACTGACCGCGGCTGGTCCTCTTAACCTTGCTAATCTACCACACAATGATGAAGCACGAACTTCAAGTATTCCCGACACGGTACCAAAGGCAGTCACATATTTTGCAGACATTTTGTGGTTTTAGCTGAGGACTGCATTGAGTAACCAACTTTCTACTTTATAATCATAATTAGGTATTCTCTACCTACCGCAACTCAACGCCGTTGTTGTATTTGCATGTCTGGTTATTTAAACATTTCTATAATGAATATTCATACATTAGGATTTGAGAAAACTCTGACACCAGGGGCCTTACCATGACGTGCCAAAACAAGATTATTTTCGTTATGAAAAAGAGACGGAGTTATACGACGTTAGTAGCTGTGTCACGTTCTCAAACTTGAATAGTGATTGCAAAAACACGTAGTGGTACAGCCCCAGGGCTTGTTAGGTTGGTAAAAACCAACAGCCCGCATGATAAGAAAAAGACTATGTTGGGGTCGGCTTTCAGTCTAAACCTGGTGCAGCTGGTACTAGTGTTTGTCATGGAGCGACTGCCTATCTGACCTCCAAAACCCAGTTACCGGGTAACACGATACCCCTTGATAAGACTGGTTGTCAGATTTTCTGGCTTCTGACTATAACGACTGTCAGAGATCTACAAATGACTACCAACGGCTTAACGTGCTTTCCGAGGCACGGAGGAGTCTCGATATGATATAGATGGTCACTCATCCACCGACCGACCGCGCCAAGCGCAACTTTGATTGGTCAACCCGTGCGGCTGTTACTTAGCCACGAGCTCCTCAATATAAATTAGTAAGATAATATTATCGTCTCCATTAATTATCGGAATGCATAAAACATCCCATTCCTTTGTGTCCAATAAGTTCACTACACACAGATAACCTAAAAGGTCGAGTCTTGACTACCATTGTATATTTATAATCTATTTTTAAAGCTACCCATTCACGATTTTTTTTTCGCGCTCAATTTTACAATCGATTTTAATCGGCTTGGTTGTAACTTTTTTAGTTTTTTTTTGCATAAATTAAAAAAATATAATATTATATCAATGAAGTAAATATTTATAATTCTATATTTATTATTGTTATTGAAAGATTTAACTGTAAGTTTTTCAATTTAACTGGAATTCGATTGTTACCGCTGCCCTGGAACACAATGGGCGAAGGAAGGAACATGGATGGGTTTTAGCCAGGAGGAGTCTGACACAGATTTAGCTTAGATTTAGCAATAGCTGGAAGAGCCATTTGATGATTTCCCACGCAAAAATAACTAGGGATTTCAACAGTGTCCTTTCTAAATGACTAATAGGTTCTGCACACGGCGTCATCCCTTTTGTGTGCACTTAAACAATCAGGGATAATTTACCTTTCAATTACTGAAAGAATTGTCAAGTTTCAAGACGCATCTAACTCAGGAGATAGTCACCTACATACGAACAAAAAAAACTTTTGGCGCTTAAAATATTAGTGTAGGTAGATTAACGGTCTTTCACAATTTCAAATTAAACATTACCTTTGTTTTCGTAATAATCAAGGTAAAAAAGTAATTATTAAATTATTTTACAGGTCTTAAGTAGCCTGTCTGAAATCGTTGCAGTCCACTGCCAATACCCTTGAATGTCTATCAAAATTGTATATAGACTCCGTTCACTTTTGGCAGATTTGAAAGTGCTTTTGTTGTAAATCTACACTTGTGTATTGGATATCTGATTTTTAATTTAATTCGTTTTTTCTAACGAGGTTTTTTATACATAAATATTAAGCTATTGTTTCCTTGTTTAAGATATGTGAGTATGTTAAGGCATCGTTCTAAAATCACAGAAAATATAACTGACTTGGGAAACGAAAGATGAAAATAATAGTAAAAGTATCAATTAAATATTTTAATCAATTTAATATTGTATACATACATTCCTTATCTAAGCATACGTTTTAGTGGTATGAAATGTAGTGAGAAAAAGGGACAACGCTATTCGTCCTTCATCCTTCCATCTCGTTTAACTGAATCATTTTAACTTGTCACAATACGGGCCCTACAAAAATACCCCAAGTCACATGGCTGTGGGATTTTCGAAAGAGTTAGCTTCACTTCGCAGCACTGGAATGCAAAGGGCAACATAAACAACATGGACCTTCCCACTCCTCCTACAATGGGAAAAAAGGACTCCAACAAAAAAAACCATAAGGGTTCCTTTTACCACTTTTGGTCGGAACCATAAAAAAAAACGCAAAATCGCGTCAAGGCAGCATTTTCTTTCATTCGCCATCTCAGTTCTGGCCATATATCATCTTTCCCACTATCCAAACATTCTGTGTGATGTTGAAATTCATTCTATATGCACAAGATCTGTGCGTATAATTTAGATGGTCCAATTGTCTTAATTGCTCAGCGTCCGCCAAGCGTCCTCCTCGGTCGGTTTTAATTCTCGGATCGAGACAAATATTTGTGGACCAATATAATGTTTGCTTTGCGTCCAAATGTGGGGTAACTGTCCATATTATGGAACGACTAGCTACGCGCATCGGTTTTACTCATTCATGGCCTCCGACCTAGCGCGTAGCTTCGCACGCCAGTTCTTTTCCTTTTCCTCGGCTTTCATGGGTCAAAACGTGATGTCCTTACTAATATTCGATAGTAACTGTCTGCATGTCTGTTTCGCTTTGACTGTAAAATAGCTGAACCTAATGAGATGAAATAGTCATTTATTCAAACTAAGCTGATGATTACAAATTTTTGAACGCCAAAAACTCCCAAAACGCCACTTCCTCGCCAGTGTTTTTGCTGGATAGAAGAAGTTGTGCAACAAACTCCCCAGCTACACATATCTGTCTGTAAGATTTTAAGAACCTTCTTTTATATATATACCTACATATTATATAGAAATTGGGAGCCATTTGATTGATCGAATCGAATTTTAAATAAATAATTGTTGTCTCAGGATCTATAATACAGAGTTGAGCGCTTTCCGTGCGTGTATTTCATTCGCCCACGTTATAGGATATCCTTGTAACGTATATAATAAAGATAAATCGTTTATTAAACGACCGATCATAATCTGAAGGATCAGTAACAGACAACTAAATGCTCTGATAGCTACGTCACGGTAATGTTATCTCGTGGTATGGTCGTCAGCTTATTCATGCATTTTGGTGGTTAATAATTTGTTTTGGAGCTCATAGTAAAATAACAGCCATGCCTATCGATAGATTAGGATGGTTAAGCTGTGCTAGCCGCAGTCAGTCCATGGATTGGTGACCGTTTTCTGAATATAGCGACAGTAATCAGCGCTTTCTGACTTCACCACTTCCTATGTGTTTGTCGGGAAGAAGAAGTGGCGCAACAAACTCCCAGCAACAAAGGTCTGTCTATTAGGTATGTAAGGAAAGTTATACCCCATATAGCATCACGCCATGACCCTTAGGAGTTGAGCAAGAAGTAAAAAATGAACGGACGGATGCCGAAGGCGGGAACCGTGGTTCACACACAGTTTACATACTTTTGCAAGAGACACAATATTAGCAACACAAAGAATTTTAGCCATCTGTTTTAATTATTATGTTATATGCGACAATTTGCATAACGCTTAGTTCATAAATTGTTTTGTTTTGAAGTTTGTATTTGCTTAAATAGCGTAGTTTTTAGAGCATGACGTCAATGAGCAAATATACAGATTGATTATTATCATTGTGCATTAAACGTACAAAGCTGAGAACCCTCGCTAAAGCCATTAATTTTGACAGAAGTTAGTGATATGAAACTTGCAAAAATTATAAACTACTTGGTTCCCGCGGTTTCTGCTAACTGCTTCACGCACCGGGATAAAAACTATGTCCTTCTGCAGGGTTCAAGCTATTACCATACCATAATATTAAATTTTTATTTCAATCGGTTCAGCCTTTTTATAGTGAAAGAGTACACAGACGTTTCTTTCGGATTTACAATATTCATAAAGAACTATAACCAATTACAATTTTACTGCAAAAACAAATATTAGATGTGATCTCATTTTCATTTTACAAAAAGTTTAATTCTGAGTAAAAAAACAAGTTTAAAAATGTGTTTTATTTTTATTTTGGTCTTTTCTATGTACCGCTAAATACAGGTTGTATTATACACACACCGGCAAATACATACATAGAAATACAGAATTGCTTAGAGAGTATTATCCCATAATATTCTAGACATTATGAATTATGAATGAACATTACTCCTTTATCTAAAATCAACATGCAAGAATACGATTTACAATATAATTGTAATTCCTTTATCGCATAAAGAATCGCATAGATTAACAGCAGACGAAAACAAAGACTGATACACGCAAGACAAATCGCCTTTGTCGCATCCCCATTGTTTGTCTTTACGCGGAAGTCGTCTCGTTCCGGAATCGTGCGTGAATGGGACGCTTTATGTCTTCAATTTGAATTGACGTTCTAGGAATTTGTCGGTGACAATGGCGCTAGTGTCGCGGTGTAGTGTCGATTGATAGTGACCTAGTTTAGAATGGTAAATAAAGAGAACTAGCGGTTTTCCTCGGGTTTACACGTACCCCTCAGGATGTACCCAGATAATAATATAAAGTACTAGCTGTTGCCTGCGTTTTCACTCGCGTCCCGAGGGAACCTCTTTACACACCCGGATAAAAAGTAGCCTAAAACCTTCTCCAGGATCCCGTTTATCCCCGTACCAAATTTTAG
Source organism: Pyrrhia umbra (assembly GCA_963891755.1). Taxonomy (NCBI): domain Eukaryota; kingdom Metazoa; phylum Arthropoda; class Insecta; order Lepidoptera; family Noctuidae; genus Pyrrhia; species Pyrrhia umbra. The sequence goes on from OY982944.1 coordinate 3,175,813, forward strand.
CCAAATTGTTCCAGCCGTTCACGCGTGATGCGATGATCAAGGGAAATAGGGTTACATTTTTATATATATAGGTTTCATAACATTCCTCAGGTTTTAATGTTACTTCATACCAAATGTCATCGTAATTCGTTCAGGCGTTTTAGCGTGAAAGCGTGACAGAGAGACAGTTACTTTCGCGTTTTGAGATGGTAGAACTTTTTAAAAGTTTTGACGTGCAAACGTCAAAAACTTATTCTGACATTTAGTACTTAATTTACAGGCAAAGGCAACACTTATTCAGTCAGACATAACCTTGTCAATGCAATCTTTGAAACCGATATATTGCTTAACGTGACTTAGAATTGTGATTATTTTAACGTACATTTTGATAACGTTTAATTAAAATTTTACTCCATCCATAATTTTTCGCGTTATCGTTACGGCGTGACTTTCGCGAGGTCGACAGATAAAAAACTACTCTTCGTGTTTATTGCCTATACCTTTCACCCCCATCCTGAGGGTTACTTCACGCACCCGGATAAAAAATATCCTATGTCCTTTCCCGAGATTCAATCGACCTTCATGCCAACGAAATTTCATTTGAATCGGTTCAGGTGTTTTGTCGTATAAACGGACATACAGATATTACATATTTTCTGATTTATTGTATTACGAGCTGTTTCCTGCGGATAAGCTACCTGGTTAACCGTCTCGAGGGTCCCCCCTATCTCTGTACCCAATTTCATCCAAATCTGTTCAGCCGTTTTACCGTGAAAGGGTATCAAACTCACTTACGCATTTATAATATTAGTGAGGAAGTATTTAATATTAAATAACTAATTGAAAATGTTTATAATTATTTACATTAATTTTCCTCTCCATCTATCAACACCGTAATAGTACCGCAATCATGGTAGCCGTTGGTGTACAACAATAAATATGTTAATAAATATAATCTTAAGGAAAAATTTCTTAGCTAATTACTCAGTACTACCGTCAAAACATAAAACATGTATCAATCAATGGTGATTGTAAGGAAGTTTGAAACTAAACAAATTCTGTTCACTTTGGTGTTAATAAAAAAAATATATTGTTGTAAAATTGCACGGGAAAATACAAACAAAAAGTTAGCAAAAAAATACAAATTAGATTAAAACCCGCTAACCGACCTATTCATATCTATTGTTACGTAGGTATATCGCATTGGTAGGTACTGTGTAGCAAGCCGCGGATGGGTAACCGTTTTCTGACATACCCAGACCCTTTCGTGCCTCGGATAATACGTAAAGATGTCGGTTCTGCGCCTGATCTCGTCCCGGTCGGATTTTGAGAGTGAGGGAATAGAGAACGCACCTGTATCTACGCATACACTTGTGCACTATAATAATAAAAAACGTGCACTAAAAAAAATAAACTCACTTTCGTTCTTATAATATTAGTTAGAATTTGAATATCTTTATGTTTTTTTTATGTTATAAAGACATTGACAACGATCGCGTTTCATAAACACTATCATATTTTTTCTCAACTGGCCCAGACACTTCTTTCATAATTCAAACACCATCTATACGCATGTCTATTAAGCATGCATTAAAAATGTTCAATAATAAACTATAAATTTTATTTCGCGCGATTTTATACGCGACTCATCGCGGATCATGTGACATAATGTCGCACAATGAATAGGAAGCCTTATAGTGCAGTGTGAATTTTGTCGCGAAATAAAAGAGCTATCTGTGTATTAAATAGTGCATTATTAAATGTTATCTACGACTGCATGACCCCACTCATTTGTTCCCGTTGTTGTTCTAAATTAGACCAATATTGATAACTGACTGACCTACTGCGTGAAACGTAACGTTTTCATCAATGACCTTTGTGGTAATTAGGTTATTTTTTTAAACTATCTAATTAGATTATTTTAATTATTTATTTATGGTTTGCAAATATTGATAATTAAGTATACCACTAAATTAACTATGTATTTACATGCATAAAATGAATGAAAAACTTCGCTTACTTTAAATAAAAACAAAACGTTGAATATTGTGTAAAAAAGCATTATTTTTTTATTTGTCATGAGGGAATTACTAAACGCACCCGTATAAAAAGCCTAGCCTAGCCTATAACCGTCTCTAGGGTTCCACGTATCTTCATATCAATTTTCACCTAAATCGATTAAGCCGTTTTACCGCAAAAGCGTACCAAACAAACTCGAATTCGCATTTATTAATATTAATTAGGATGGTTTAACATTTATGAAAGTTTAGATTAGATTGGATTATGCTTTATTGTACACCAAAACTAAATTAAGACGAAATACAATTAAAATTAAAATATGGGTACAACGGCGGTCTTATCGCTAAAAGCGATATCTTCCAGACAACCTTTGGATGGACAGGAAAGACAAAAAATGAAACTGAGGGTAGTCCGCGGTGTACAGCGACATAATATATAATATAAATATATAGTACATAATACATTATGTTTACCCCGAAATTACCCTTAAGATGTTGTCAGATTAGCAAAAGAGCTAACACTCAAATAAAAATAGCCTCTTAAATCAAAAGTCATTTCAAAACAGTTACTTTGCCTAATTCGGGTACATAATCAAACGTCAACTGGTATTCGATAAACAACATTTTTAAAAAAAGAATAAAACATTCCATGTTTGAAAATAGAACCACCTGTGTGACCTATAATGGCCGCCCGTTAGAACTTAAGCAAGCGCGCAGATTTGCGTTTGAATTAAATACGGCCAGGTATTGTTCTGTCAACGGGGCATTGACCCCTGCAGCGCCAATATGTCGGTAAACATATGTTTGAAAATCGAATGTCAGTGTGACATCTCTATTAATTTCTACACTTTTTTATTGCTGTCTTTTGTATATAGCGCAGGTAAAGGTGATAGACAGACAGACGGAGTTACTGTGGACTGCCAAAGATAACTCACCTTGCAATTCCTCTTAAACCATCCATCTTTGAGCGTGCGTGACTCATGCAATTTGAACCAATAAGGATGCTCCCTTTCAACTAATCTAGATGGTGGTAAAACTGTAATGGAGGCGGATCAGCTGTTTCTGATGTTAATTTGTGTGGACAGACCGACGTGTAGACGGTCTAGGGTTCCGCAAGTCAATGAGACCCTATTACCAGGGCTAAGGCCATTCTGCCTAATACAAGAGTCGCTCTGTATTTTAGACCTGTAACTCCTTAAATAAAATAAAACTGGCCAGTTTTAAAAAAGGTCTGTTTTTATCGTAGGTAATTTAAAAGACTCGCTGTATTCTAAATTCGCTTAATTATTAAGCGTTCTGTATTTGAAAATTTGGCCGTTATAAAAATAATATTTAATATTCTGTTGCTACATTTTCCAATTCTGAAATCGGCCGTTTCGATTCTTTTTATACTGCTTTTTACTTTTTAGCTGCATACGGATACTTTAGTGCGAAAGTCCTACTAGCCTAGGCTGACTATTTTTTCTTGAACTGGAAGCAAAAAAAACGGAAAAAGCTAGTTTAAAATTACTTTTGGCTAGATTTAACTAACAGTCTTTTGTTACAAGAAGCAGATAGTTAGAACAGTCCATGCTATTTATAACCGTTGACTCAGCCACATAGTTTGCGCAAGATATCTCTCATATTATAATCCTAGTTCATATTAGTTTTACTTAGCCCTAGCGGGTCGTGTGCCAAGTTGTTTTAAACGTAATCTAGGCGATAACGGATAGGTATATTTAATACTAGTTTTCCGCCAGTGGCTTCGCCCGCGTGTGCCATACGAATTCAAATAAAAAATGACAGAGTTTCATGCAAAGTTTACCCCCCTTTTTCACCCCATTAGGGGTAGAATTTTGGAAAATCCTTTCTTGTCGGATGCCTACGTCATACAAAGAACACACCCTCCAAGTTTCAGGTCTCTACGATCAGAGGTTTAGGCTGTGTGTTGATCCGTCAGTCTTTCAGGACAAAGCATTTTATATGTATAGACTTGCTATTTCCCGCAGTTTCACACGCATCCTGAGGGAACTGCTACGCGTACTCGGATTAAAAGTATCCTACGTGTTAATCCAGGTTATAAACTATGTGTGTACCAAATTTCACCCAAATCTGTTCAGTCGTTTTTGCGTGAAAGTGTAACAAACATGCATACATCCTCACAAAATTTCGCTTTTATAATTTTAGTAGGATATCGAAATGGTAAGCTTCTTGAATAAATTTTCGGAATATTTTTTTATGAAAAAAAAAATTGTGAAGAAAAAATATTCCATAAAAAAACGACCAAGTGCGACTCGGACTCGCCTAAAGTTCTGCACTATGGAAGGAAAAATACACGCAGTTAATTCAAGTTGTTTTTAGGTTTTCCCGACCACATAATTCAGCGTTCAAAAGTGGTTAAACGGATTTCCAACTTGGCACACAGATATTATCTTTTTTTTCGGTTGGGAAATCATCAAGTGACTTCTCCCGCGCCGTGGAATGGGCGGGAGGGAGTGTCAGACTCTTACTGACTAAAACCGATCCATGTTCCTTCCTTTGGATTCCGGGGGCACGGTAACTCTTTCGAATATCCCTCATCCGATAATTATACCCTATATTAACAATCAGGATGAAATTATCTAATTGTAAAACTAAAAGAATCGTATTGATCGAAGAATCAAATTATTCTAAAAATACCTATTTGATAAAAAAACACACTTACCTTACGTCATGTCACGTGACGTCAAAATAGCAAAATGAATGCCATCAAATAGGTAAATACTTTTTTTATTAATGTTCGCTTATATCAAACAAAGTAACAAGTTAGATTTATAGCGTAAACTATAGTTAATGCGTAATATCTTTACGCACCGACACAAGACTTATGAAACAGGAAGAAAATGTATATTGTGCGTGTGTTCGATGTTAATCGGTAATTTATCGAGTATTATATCGTTTTTATAATTGTGTGAGAATATTACTATGTAATAGCAAGCAATTATTCATATTTCCGAAGTAGTCGCCTAGTGGCCTGCATCTCAAGTAAAAACGTGTCGAAAACTGGCAAGTACTAACATATATGTACTTAAGTGTATCTTAAAACCACTGACTAATGGTGAAGGAAAACATCGTGAGGAAACCTGGACTTGAAAACTCTGAAATCGCCAATCCGCCTTGAGTTAGCGTGGTGAACAATGCTCATGCCTTCACTGTAAGACTGTCTTTGTTTTTTTCGGATGGAAAATCATCAAACGAAAATCGTGGGTGGGGCGAGAGGGAGTGTCAGACTCTTACTGACTTAAACTCATCCATGTTCCTTCTTCAGCCCTTTGTATTCCGGGGGCGCGGTATCTCTTTCGAACATCCCGCACCCCCAGGCCTGATGCTGGGCCTACAGGTTTCAATCTATTAAGCATAACAGACAGACTTAGTAACGATGACGATAATGCAAGATTTATATAAAAATAAATGACCATGAGCTCGATTTTGTTTATTTTTAACTAGGTAACTACTTAATGAGTTTTTTGCTGAATGATTTTAATGTGCCATTTTGTTTATTTTCAGGTAATTTCTTATTCTACGTTAACCAGTTGTACCTAAAGGAGTTTTGAAGGTAACTTTACAACGTTTCGAAGCATAACCTGTTTTAACTGTTGCGGTATAAGTGTTATTTTTTTAACTCTAAAAGCGAACCAGTGATTCATTTTAGACTGCTGATATCGAATCTATTTGCTTGGAAAAAAAGTAATAATTTCTAACGAAGATTTGGCATTTCTTGAGAAAATACAATCAACTCATAGTTGACGCTTATGTCCCACTAAGTAATTTGGAAGACAAATCTAAAAAAGTATCGAATTAAGCCATTTTCGCAAAGAGAAGTTATTAATTTGACATTTCAAAACGTCAAGTCACTTCGTCTAATTTTGACGTCAACTATAAATAAAACAATAGGTACGTAGCAGAACGTCAATATAATTAAAACGAAACTTTTGAAAATCGAACGCGTCAAAATTTAAACGATCACAACACGCAAGCGTGACACATATTCATTCAGCCTACAATCGATTACGGACGGCATCGATATTGTTTCATCGATATGACTAAACGATACATTTCATTGTAATTATGTTTCTGTAACGTCATTGAGTAAAGGTAAATATTTTTATGTTTGTTTATTATACAATGTGTGTGGTAGCCATGTCATAATGTGTAGTAATATTGAAAATTGAGACACTGTATATAACATTACGAATGTTTAAATCGTATGGACTGGCGAAGGTGCTGGCCAAGACAAATATACGTTTTCTCGTAAAGTGTGTATTTAATGAATTTCTACATGACTAAGAACTAAAAATTATCTTATAGAATAGAATAGAAATATTTATTTGTCAATGTAGGTAAAATTTACATTTGGTGTTACATTCTTAAGCTAGTTCGCTACATTGTACCCATAGGCATACAAATTTTATGTTTAATATTTTAATTAAACAATTAGACCTAAAGTAAACAAACAACGAATAAAATCTTAACGGCCTTAAACTAATCAGACTTATACTCTATAAATTCAGTCGTAGAATAAAAACAGTTTTTAATTAGGAACTCCTTAAATTTCTTTTTAAAAATATTTAACTTTAAATCCCTTATATTTTTGGGAATTTTATTATATATTATTGGAGCCATTTCATATATGCTTTTCCTAAAAAGAGCAGTATTACTATGCTCCTTACTGAGAATGTTTGAATCCCTTTTCCTCAATCTATCATCTGCTGGTTCCCTTTTTAACCGACTTCAAAAAAAGGAGGAGGTTCTCAATTCGATCGGTATTTTTTTTTTCTATGTATGTACACCGATTACGCTGAGATTTATGATCCGATTTACGTGATTCTTTTTTAGTTTGATGCGGAATAGATGCCATTTGGTCCCATAAAAATTTCACATGGTTTGGCCCAGTAGTTTTCATTTTGTGAACATTTTTTACATTTTTGTTTACATCGATGACGTAATTGTTTCGGAGTCGATTTATATTTTCCGTTCCCGTTTCTTGATATATATTTTTTAAAGCTGCACCTTTCGTAGGCCTACCCATAGCTACTTAAAAAAAAACTATTTAACATATAATTATGACAATAAAAACAACGAAATGTTATAGCCTTCCTTATGTAATCTATAAAAATCCTGTAAAAAATACTGTAGTTTACAGAGCAACTTATTACAGACACTAAAAAGTAAAAAATAAATTTAAAAAAACTACGTTTAAAAAAACCGACTTCAAAAAAAAAACTAAAAAGTATTAAAAAAGTATAAAATAACTTAATAAAGATTTAACACAAACCTAATACCTTTAATATTAATAAAACACCATTATTTGTATGTGTTACCTATTGACAGGTTTGAAGTCGGTGCCAAGTCCTAAACAAAATGAAATTCCTAAAGATTAACCTACGTAAATAAACTTAAAGAACAATGTGAATTAATGTGAAACAGATGAAAACTTTTTAATATCTGAATGAGTAACACTATTACATTTGGCTTGGCACCGACTTTAAACCTGTCAATAGGTAACACATACAAATAATGGTGTTTTATTAATATTAAAGGTATTAGGTTTGTGTTAAATCTTTATTAAGTTATTTTATACTTTTTTAATACTTTTTAGTTTTTTTTTTGAAGTCGGTTTTTTTAAACGTAGTTTTTTTATTAAATAAATGTGGATTGTTTTTGAACGTTTTATAAGATAGGCATACCATATATACACGACGTTTAAGGATTTGTCCGGGTTTGGTAATTGTAATTAATATATATATTTTATTTTTATTTTTAAAGAATGAATGCTCAAGAAAGCTTCTATATCATGGAGTGAGTAGGTTTTGCCTTTCGGGTAAACAGTGAATTTGATAACACCGTGTATAGACAAATTTAATTAACCCTACTATAATATTATAAATGCGAAAGTTTGTGAGGATGTAGGTATGTATGTTTGTTTGTTCGTTACTCTTTCACGCAAAAACTACTGAACGGATTTGGTTGAAATTTGGCACACATATAGTTTATAATCTAGATTAACACATAGGATACTTAAGTTTCGTCAGGATGCGGACGAAAACATTACAATAAAAATCCACAAAAAAAACCGTACTAAAAACTTATTCTAAAAGTCCCAAAAAAGAGGTTTTATATGTAAACTGCGAACTCGCGAAATGCCGAATTAATTTTTTTAAACCACCTAATTGCTTACGTCACAGCATAGTCAAGAAGTTACGTATTATCTACACACGACCTAGTTGCCTGTCCATCTGTCCTTAAAAAGAAAGTTGAGTATTACGTTAAACACAATTTCTATTCTAGTTTCGTGGTTCCGTTGTTTAGGTTAGCCGTGCTGAGAATATAAATAAGTTTCATTCTAGAATTTGATAAAAATCTTCTTAAAATTTGTTCTGGGAATTTCTAGGCTATTAGAGTGAAACTTTTGTTGCCTTTTGTTTAATCGGTTAGGTTCGGTTTCTAGCTTTCTAATCTTCTTCTTCTGCTGCTGGTTTTAGTAAACTAACAAGCCCTAGTGTCAGAGTTTTCTCAAACCCGCCTGATGGTCTCTGACATGGAATTGTAACAACAACTGCTATCAAGATAGCAGCCGGGGACGACGGCTTAGCGTGCCCTCCCACGCACAGCGGTATAACACCACCAACTTCCTGACTCCGAGCTGCTTTTTGCGAAATTTTCAACTTTCTGGCTTCTGAATACCCGAAACGACTGTCAAAGATCTTGAAACTAATCAGAAATTATATTTAACAGACAATTATTTATAGAATATTTAACAGATTGTCTTTGTATATTCCTATTTTATTTAAAACTAGCTTCCCGCCAGCGGCTTCGCCCGCGATATTTTAGCTAATGGATACAAAAACTTGACAAATTATAATACTAAAACCTTCCTCATTAATCACTCTATCTATTAAAAAAAACCGCATTAAAATCCGTTGCGTAGTTTTGAAGATTTAAGCATACATAGGGATATAGGGACAGAGAAAGCGACTTTGTTTTATACTATGTAGTGAAAATACAGAATTGAATTGAGAACCTCCTTCTTTTTTGAAGTCTGTTTAAAACAGTTTCGACTCATAATTTGCGGATAAATCTTTAGAAGAGTGGTTTTTATGCGCGCTAATCTCAAAAACATCTGAACAGATTGGAATGACATTAGGTACGCACATAGTTTACAACATGGATTAACACATAGAATACTTTTTATCCCGGTATTTGGACCCAATTTATCTACGCAGACAAAAGTTGCGGACAGAAGTTAGTCCATAAATATTTGGTTACCAATCCAAATTAATTACAGGCAGTCGAGTGCACTTTTTGTACGATTAAAAATCCCACAAATAGCTAGGTAGTTACAGATGCATATCTACCTTATGACGTGGCAAACCAGGGGAAAACCTAGACGTGGGCAGCTGAAATAAAACGTTGTTATTGCATACACTGTACTTTAAAATGATGACAACAAAAAATATTACAAAAAACCATGCACTTTGTCTACACTACACCAATGATTCTTTAAATTTCAATTAGGTGTTCCCTCCGGTTTCACCCGCCTCCCGAGGGTACTACTTAAGACACCCGGATAAAAAAGTAGCCTATAATATTCTTCAGTGTCCTATCTGTCTCCATACTAAATTTCATCCAAATCGGTTCAGCCGTTTTACCGTGAAAGCGTAACAAACAAACAAGCTCAGTTTCGCATCCTAACTGTCCTAACTAATTATTGTTTTATATGCGAAAATGAGTGGGTTACACCTTCTGAAGAAGGCCTCTTTGGTATGGAGCTTGGGGCGGTTATACACTTTTTATCTGGGTCCACGAAACGCGAAAATACACAAAACAATACCTAATTGGAGACACCGACTTCTAGAATGATGTGTTTTTTAACCGACTTCAAAAAAGGAGGAGGTTCTCAATTCGACGGTATGTTTTTTTTGTGTATATTTGTTACGCGATTACTTCGCCTATTGTGGACCGATTTTGAAAATTCTTTTTTTGTTCGAAAGGAGATACTTTCGAAGTGGTCCCATATAAATTTTATCACTACCAGTTCAGCCGTTTTATAAATATATCAAAAATAACGATTTATCTCTACTTGATGATATGCCAAATACTTAGATGATTTGGTTATTTACGCTTATTACAACCTAAAAAAGTGGTGTGTTTATTTTGTTATTTTTTGTTGTGTTTTTAAAGTCGTTTCTATTTTTTTTATTATTGTAGTATTATTTTTGCTAACTTGACATTTTGTAAGTAATATAATAATATTTAAATTGTTTATATTATAAATATTCGCGTGCCTAATACAGGCAGAATATAACTTGAATTATGCACCATTGTTAAATCTGGTACCACCTGTAGGTATTCTGTGCAAATAAATGTTTCTTTCTTTCTTTCTTTCTTTCTAAGCTCTCTTTAACAAACCCTTTCAAAATAATATCGACCTCGCAATTTTTTATCATAAATATTTTGCTGTTGTTTACCTAGGTCAGTCCGATGATGGGTAACCGGATTCACTGATTCATAGTGAGAGATAACGCCGTATGTATTATACATATAACCACAGTTTCCTAGAAGGAAATCCGGGATGTCAACATAATATTTTTTTTACCCGCGATGCGTCATATTTTTTTTACCAAAACTTAATTTTTCATTAGATAAGTACCTATGTGAAGAATCTTGTGGCTCATTAAAAATATCCGTGGATGGGTGGATACCATAGTGACACTCTTCCTTGCCTGGGGCCAGATCTCTAACCTAAAAGGGGGAGGGGGGCGGAAATATAAAACAAAATAAATTTTCTTTTCTTCGCCTCCACAGTAGGTAGGCGTACATTTAAGAAGACTAAACTAAAAATGCGTGTACGAGTGAGCTGGTACGACACCTGGCAAGTACCAATGTGAAGTGTGTGTCTTTTCTGAAGTCATATGTACTTTCTAAGTATATCTTACGTCACTGACTAGCGGTGAAGGAAAACCTCGTGACGAAACCTGGACTTAAAAAGTCTGAAATCGCCAATCCGCCTTGAGCAAGCGTGGCGATCAATGCTTATGCCTTCTCTGTATGAGAAGAGGCCTGTGCCCAGCTGTGGGACAATATATAAGCTGATGATGATGATGATGAATTATTGATATCAAGTAACATACGTACAAGTATAATTTAAGTGAAGTTTGATGCAACCAACCACATAGATATTTTTGCAGTAAAGCATTTGTAGCTTCGTTTCAACCTGTTTTATAAATAACCTTTTTTGCTAACCAACAAGAATGTCTCATAGACAATTCCCATGTTAACAATGGCAGGCGTGATATCTTTCACTTTTAACCTCAAACGCTTGCCATTTTGGCGCCATATTGTATCACGTGACCTTTTTGCCGCGTTTCGGGATATTGTTGTTTATTATCTGCAGGTAGTGAAAACATGGACCGGTTTGATTCTCTTGCAAATAAATTTAACAACTGTACTTGTTCACAATCCACAGTACTAGCTGACCCTCAGCTTAATTCGCATTGTAGCGGACAGTCAGAGCTTAGCAGTGATAGTTTAACATCTAACACTATTACTGTACAAAGCAACACACCAACTTCAAGCATTTCACCTTGTACTTATTCAGAAAATCCAAATAAAATAACACAAATATTTTCTGATAGATTCGGCCTAGGTTTTGGTAAATTAGTGTCACAGTACAGTAAAATTCAAATAATTAATAATTGTTCACCCGGTGCCAGCTACAATGACATACAAAAAATTATCAAGTTGACAAACCTTAATACCACATCAACTGCCATTATGTCATATGGAAATAGTCTAGCAGTTAAAAAACAAGATATTATAGACTGTGTTGAACTTATGATAGAAACAAATAATAAAACAAAATGTAAGTTTGTAATCTGTGCCCTTCCATACTCAAACAACTTTTCAATAGAACAAAATCAATACATACTTAACTTGGACTTATTAATTTATAATATTACTAGTCACTATAGTGACACAATTATGTTTTTTGACACAAATATATTTATAAATAATTTTGTACTGACAAATGATACAATGTATCTTCCTTTTTATTATAAACAACAAATTGCTATGTTATTAGCATTTAATATACAAATTGACACAGGTTCCAGTAGTGGAACTACATCTTTTAGTAACCTTAGTAACTGTACTAATAAAAATATTGATACACCTGATAGTTTAAACTACATGGTGAGACAACGGGTAGGCCACATCAACTGAATGTTGTACATCAGAACATTCAGGGCCTTTCCGGCAAAGAATTAGAATTAAGTTTATTTATAGAACATTATAAAGTGCAAGTAATATGTATAACTGAACATTGGCACAGAAATTGTGAAATTGAATTTATTAATAACAGTAATTTTTCAGTACGAAGTGCTTTCGCTAGAAAAGAAGCTATTCATGGTGGCTCCCTAATAATTGTTTCGAATGATATAAAATGCAAAGAACGTTCGGATATTGTTAATTTATCAATCGAGCGCCATGTAGAACTGTCCTGTGTTGAACTCGAACGATTTGTTATAATTTGTGTGTACAGGCCCCCTTCGGGTAATTTTATTACATTTGAGTCAATCATGGAAAACTCACTTGCTAAAATTTATTCCAGTAGTAAGACACTAATAGTATGTGGTGATTTTAATGTAAACATTTTAGAAGCATCTGCTTTAACCACTAGGTTGCTGAACCTTTTTAAATCATTTAACTTAAAACATCTGTTTCTAGAACCAACTAGAATTACGGCAACCTCTTCCACGTGTTTGGATAACATATTTAGCAATTGTGATGCCATAGAAACAGTAAATACTAATAGTCTCACATCGGATGCCTACGTCATGCAAAGAACACACCCTCCATGTTTCAGGTCTCTACGATCAGCGGTTTAGGCCGTGCGTTGATCCGTCAGTCATTCAGGACAAAGCATTTTATATGTGTATAGAATAGGTAGATAACGCAAGTTCCGTCATTTGTATGAAAACCAAGCGTGTCAGTTTATGACTACAATCTGTGACGTCACAGGAGCGTTTTAGTGATTTTCTTTATACTAGCTGACGTTTTTAGTACTTTTTCCAGCTCAATAAGGTACAATTATCCAATTTTCTAGCTTTTGTTTGATGTCTGGTGCCAATATGGTGGAGCGCGGACTTATTCAGACGGTGTCGATTTAAGTACAATGCACTCTTCTGTCACACGTGTAATACACACACGTATCGTATTTGCCCACTGGTCGAAATTCGATCACAGTTTTTTAAATTTTATTTCGGCACTTCTTTATTAAACTTTAACTAAATAAAACACATAAAGAGTATTCTTAAAAATAAATCCAGTTTTCGTTTCATGTATTAATACGACATAGTACATAATAGATAAAGTTTTTTAATTTGTATGCAAAGACCTTTCTTTAACTACCGGTCAGATTCTAGACTTTTTTTTACTAATAATTAAAACCTTAATTATCCCTTGTACTGTAGGCTTCTTTGCGTTTATACAATACAGGCGACGTCGTGGGCAAAGCTAGCTTTTTAATAATCCTAAAACTAAAACTGTGACAGACACAGATATGGATATACCTAGATAACGCAAGTATCACGATCTGTATGAAAACCAAGCGTGCCATTTTTTTAATACCTATTATGACGTCACAAGCACTATTTAGTGATGAGAAAATCAAATCGATTCAAAGACGCCGCCCGCGCACGGCGCCCCCTCGCCCCGCCCCCCGTCTTGCACCCGCGCTTACCCAGCCAGGTTGCGTGCTCGAGCGCCTGCGATCCATCGGCGTTTTTGGATACCTTTGCCATAATTTCAAGTTTACTATTATAAACACTTAATATTTGATCGAAACACCTTATATTTAAATATAAGATGATTTTATCGAATTCTTTTAATTCTAGTGTTTACAAAAAGCAACGAGATTCTACCCTTTTTCGTTTCTTTCTATCTCTCAAAGATTTGCTGGGTGAAAACTCAATTTTGAATATAGTTCGCCTTTGTATATACCATTTGTCAATTACTATACAAATATACGAATACTATTTAATGAGTAATTTTGTACAAAACTAAAAAAATCACGAAATGTTACGATTATTTATTAAAATTGTCTACATAATAAGTACTTATATAATTCAAAGTCATTCGTCTGTTTCCGAAATCGATTCTCGAGAATCGATTTGTGTTGCATATGATGAACAGCACTAATCGCTAAAATTGACAGAAAAATGATAAAAGTCCCTGTACTACAAAACTGAAGCGATATACGATAGTATCGCTTATTTCGATATTCATCACTTGTTAAAACAAAACGTCTCATCAACCGCTCCAAGTAAAATCCCGCAATGTAATATGAATGTTTCGTTTTTCTCAAATTTGGAATTACCAGGTATTACTGAGGGTCTCAGGTTTAAAATAATTGATTTTTAAATTAACTACGCATAATATTAATCACAAAATGATTTACCGGTGGAAGGAAACGTTTACTTTATTATTTCTCCTCGCATTTGTACAGTTTTTACAATTTATAACAGCCCAATTCACCATTTTAGTATTTTTAACTGACATCCGACTAGCGCCATACACCGATGCAGACTGAGCGCGAAAATGGCCACTTACGATTTTTGTACGTAAGCTAGGCACGCGAAGTAGTTGCTCTTGCGTTATCTAGGTATATCCATATCTGTGGTGACAGATATTGCAACACAAATGTCAGACATAAATGTCTATTCCATATGTCAGGAATTACTACACTTTTCTAGTGTCACAATAAATGTCCCACACATGTTTACACGTGAGTGAGTGTGAGTGAGTGTACGGTGTCTGGTGTCGTAGTGTACACCTAGCTTTAGAATAACAGACGAATTACTTGCAATTTTCTGTAGAGACATAGAAAACTTAATATTCCGATCGTATTACCTTTAATGAAAGTAATGGAACACTTTAAAGGTAGGTAAGTATTAGTGTCTGGTATCCAATATCTTCACGACTGAATAAGCAAAAGTATCTAGCAACGAACTTTCAACTTTATCCAGTCAAAGATACGGTCTAATATTCAATAGGAAATTTGGTGAAACGATTTATAAATCTGCAATAGATTTTGGACTGTATTGTTTGGGGTTTAAGGTATAAAGTTGATTAAATAGGAAGTGTTGATTCAGTAAATTTTAATCAATTTTTGCAGATAATCGTTTTAGTATTGAATTTCTTATAAGCTGTTGGTTAAGTTCATTGTAGCTGAAAAAGGGGTAGGTGCATACTTAATTATACATATGTAGGTAATTTAAGTATACAAAGAATTTGTATTTTTGCCCGGAAATCCTGTATATCCTATTCAATAAAAAAATACGTTAGATGAAGCTTATTTGGATGAAATTTGCCAATTTTTGGCAGTAGTTTCATTAATATTCTAATAGCTACCTTCTAGAATATTCCCAAGCCATTTGTTACTATAAAAACGAAATTATAAACCTAAAACAATTATTTAAAGCATAATTAAATAGTTACAAACTATAATTTTAACAACTTTGTGAGAAACCAGAACTTATTTTGTCTGTGTTAAAGTGAAATTAAAATTAAAACAATGGTCGGATTATGATGAGAAAAATTCTAGAAGATACTTCAAACAATATTAAAAGAACTACATTTATTTCTACTATAACAGTCAGCGAATTGAGAAAAAGGTGGGAGATTAGCTAGAAAAGTAAATCTAGACCTAAAATCTCATTCAAAAACGAAAAAGGGAATTTATTCTACAAAGAATTTCAAGTTTGCATTTTTCCAATATGGCGCCTGAAAGCATAGATATACTATACTAAAAGCATATTTTAGAATAGGGCTGTCAAAATTTTGGTATCATCCCTATTTCGTGGCATATATTTCTATACAATGTATGTAGGTACAATAAAGACTAAAACAATTCAAATTCCGCTGCAATCAGTAAGTTTTTTTTTATTGACAAACTAAAAAAACTTTGAATGCCACATTCAATTAAAAAAAAATCAGGAATTATGATTCATGACTAATTAATCAAGAAAATGATTGTAAATTGCATAGGAATTCACTAATTACTAAAGTTTTTTACAGCCTGTAGTTGAAAAACAAAACGATTCTAAATTTAAACTTCGCGCGGTTTTTGCATTGTTGTTTTTTTTTTTTTTTTTTTTATTGTCACAGCGTTCACCTTAACGCACACATGCTAATATCTACTAATTGATTTAGTCGAGTTTCAAGAACTCCACTAAATATTACATACGCATATAATTATTCTTTTATTTACAGTCGGGAAAAACTATCATCATCTTCTTTCTTATATAAAACAAGTCGGGATTGTTCAAACACATAAACAACTAGAGAACGGCTGAACCGATTTTCATGGTTTTTGATTTTTTGTATTTGTCTCCTTCCCGAATGTATATCTCTTCTATAACCTAAGGAACCACTGGTCCGATTTTTAAAATTTCTTCCAGTGTTAGATAGTCCATTTATCGAGTACTATAGGCTATTTATCATCACGCTAAGATCAATAGGAGTGGAGCACCACTATTCCACGTGGACGAAGTCGCGGGCAGAATAACTATTAATACATCGGAAAAATAACGAAAAAAAAAAAGATAGGGCGGCTTGTTTTTTATATAAGTAAGTTCTAAATACGTTCTACAAATTATTCTTTTTACATTTTGATATAAAATAGTTGTATTTTTATAAAAAAAACCATTACATTAGTTCGTACTAAGTAGGCCCACAGACCAATAAACACTAACACCATTAAACACCCATGTGTAAACGGCCTTAATATTTAATATTTTATTTAGCACCTCACGTCTTCTCTTAGCGAATAGCGAATGACCTAGACATACTTTGTGTACTATGCCTTACAGTGCATTATACGCACATGTCAATGCTACCAGGCCGTTTAGGAAAAATAAATAAATTAATTACTCGTTATTACCTGCGTATAACTGGGATAACTTCTTCGCACACCAGAGTTAAGAAATCTATGTTTTTATGGTTTTAGAGACTGTCACCGTACCAAATTACACCTAAATCGGTTCAACAAGTTTTACTATGAGAGCGTTACAGATAGACAGAATTGCTTTCGCAGCTGAAAGCTAGTGGATAACATAAAACATATTAAAAGTATGCTAATTATTTATATCATGTTTTGTGCTATTCGTAAAAGTATAAATGACTATAGCTTCTGTCCGCGCCTTCGTCCGCGTGGAATAGTGGTGCTCCGCTCCTATTGGTTTTAGCGTGATGATATAATAGCTTATAGCCTTCCTCAATAAATGGGCTATCTAACACTGAAAGAATTTTTCAAATCGTACTAGAAGTTCCTGAGATTAGCGCGTTCAAACAAACTCTTCAGCTTTATTATATTAGTATAGATAGATAAAAAATGGTGTTACCAGCTTTAACTCTCTACGGGGGAGTAAAAACCCTTGGTAATAAAACACACAACGCGAGGACTACGGAAATATACTACCTAACCAAATATTACACGGTACTTAAAACCAATACAATGTTTGTTGCAAAAAAACTAAATAACAAAGTATTACCACCATTTGACAATGGGCAAGAATGGGCGTACCAAGGCCGCACGTTAAAATGGCAGCGTGTATCACAACAAAAACAACGTGGATTGTACAGAATTACCAGTATACATTGACAGATTAGCGCGATGCTTGCGAGTAATCGATTTTTTTTAACTAGCTGTTTGCCGAGGTTTCACCCTCATCCCGAGGGAACTACTTCACGCAACCGGGTAAAAAGTATCCTATATGTTAATCCAGGTTATAAACTATGTCTGTACCAAATTTCATCTAAATCCGTTCAGTAGTTTTTGCGTGAAAGAGTAACAAACATACATCCATACATCCGCGTATCCATACAAACTTTCGCGTTTATAATATTTGTAGGATGAACTAAATTAGCTAAGCCTATAGCTACTTGGGAGAAAAAGAGCTCAAAAAAGGTTTTTTTTCACACTACAATTAGATTTTTTTATTCTATTTATACATATAAAATGCTTTGTCCTGAATGACTGACGGATCAACGCACAGCCTAAACCGCTGATCGTAGAGACCTAAAACTTGGAGTGTGTGTTCTTTATATGACGAGGCATCCGATAAGAAAGGATTTTCCGAAATTCTATCCCTAAGGGGAGTGAAATAGGGCATTCAGAAACTTTGTATGAAACTCTGTCATTTTTAGGGTTCCGTAGTCCGACAAGGAACCCTTATAGTTTCGCTCTGTCCGTCTGTCTGTCTGTCTGTCTGTCTGTCCGCGGCATAGCTCCGTGGTTTTTGTTATTAGAAAGTTGAAGTTTAAGTACCCGGAATATAAGTAGCCTATGTCGTTACTCAGGTTTTAATCTATCTCTATACTAAATTTCATCTAAATCGGTTCAGCCGTTTTTTCGTTAAAGCGTAACAGAGAGACGGACAGTCAACTAAACTTCCCCGCGGTTTCACTTGTATCCTGAAGAGAATATACTTCACTTATCTAGATAATAAGTAGCTTATGTTCTTATCCAAGTTTCTATCTGTCTCTGTATCAAATTTCATCCAAATCGATTCAGTCGTTTTACCACGAGAGCAGACAGACTAAGTTACATTCGAATATAAAATATCAAAAATAGTTTAATTTAGAAAACTTAAGGTTCTTTGTGCTTTGTGCAGCAAACATGACAAACAAGTCTATATTTATGATAAAAAAACGCATAGAACTTTTGGAATACTTTTTTCAAAGTGGTTCGTGCTAAGCCCAGTAACCTTATAGTTCACTCACGGATCACAGAGTGACGTACGTTTGCAACTAAAAATAGATTAACCACTACGATAGACCGACACAATGGCTGGTATCACTGCTTGTAGTCCATTCATGGATTCTTTCTAGTAAGAATCAGGTAAAAATATTGCAATAGGTCCCAAAAATGGAGAGAATACATACAAAACTGTGGCTGCACCAAGAAAACTGTCTTTTTACCATAATGGTTGAAACTGATTGATTTAGCCACTTTTTTCTTTCACCTCGTTTTTAACCCCCGACGCAAAAAGAGGGGAGTTATAAGTTTGACGTCGACGGATAGACCGATTTCGTTGCGTTTTGTTTTATTTCAAAGCCAGTTTCCTTGCGATGGTTCTTAGCTGTGTTTGGTTAATATCGGTCCAGCAGTGTAAGAGTATCAGCTCTTTTCCAAAATGATGGAAGGCATTTTTATGTAGAGCGTTTTTTTTAATTTTTATCTATCGTGTTCCATAAAAGTATGTTTTAAGTAAAGTTTGATAGTTAATGAGTAAAAGGAATTAATGTTAATTAATCCCCAAGTAAAGTCTGTGGATGGGTGACCATCTATATCACACGAGACTCCTCCATACCTCGGAAAGCACGTTAAACCGTTGGTCCCGGCTGTCATTTGTAGATCTTTGACAGTCGTTACGGGTAGTCAAATCCAAAAATTTTAACAAGTCTCAAGGGGTATCGTGTTACCCGGTAACTGGGTTGTGGAAGTCAGGTAGGCAGTTCCTCCATGTAGGACACTGGTACTCAGCTGCATGCATGTAGTTGAGAAAAGTCCAGGCAGATGATGGTGACTATTTTTTTGAAAAAGCATTTTAAACCCTACAAAATTAATTTTAGTTGACTAAAAACAAAAATGTGTTGCGTAGGTAAATAATATTTTTTTTGTCACACCAATGAGAACCATTGTCTATGCAACAGTCACAGAGTACCCAACCGTGGGAATACTATTTATAATCTGTGCATTTTAATTGCTAACACTATTGTTAGTGTGGAGAGAATTTTTGCATTTTCGTTAGATTTTTTAGTTTCTTAAATTATTGTTGTAGGTAATCATAATATCTTCAAAAAAATCTCAGGTAAAGATTGAAAACTACTGACACCCGTATTAATAAACAATACTATTCTAAGAGAGGGGTTTCTAGTTCGAAATTGATCAGTGAGTTTAAAAAATACATATATACATATAAAACAGCCCAGAGTCAGATAGTTGGCGGTGTCTCCGGCAGCTACCATAAGGTTTAATTATGAGTATGAGACCTTGTAAGGTTGGTAAATCTGCGTCCCATAATCAGAAGCAGAAGGAAACCTCTCTGCCAATCCTTCAAGGAATAACGAAAGACTGCAACAAATTGTTTGTGTTTGTAATTGTACAAGGTTTTTTCTAAAAGAAAGTTTAAGCAAATCGAACAGGAAAAAATATGGCGGAGTTCGTAGTCTTGGATTGATGTTCGTTAGTCTCGCTAAAACTCGAAAACGGCTGGGCCGATTTAGCTGATTTTGAAATGTTTGTTGTAGTCCAGGGAAGGTTTAAAGGGTGAGAAAAAGTTAAGATACATGTAGGTGATACGAAGTACGCCGGATCAGCTTGGACATGATAAAAATACCATGGTTTGTTCTTTTAAAAGTACATTTCGTTTTCCTTAAAGGCTTTAAGCTAGATTAATACTTGCATAGTGACAATAACAAACATTATTATTAGATCATGTTTCTATAAATGTTAATTAGTTCAGCGATATAAATAGCGTGGGAAGACTGCATTGATAGTTATCTGATATTGAGTTGCATCGTGTTAGCGAAAAAACAGCGAGCTTGTTTTAAATCAGTTGAGATAATTAGGTCAGTATGATCATCTGTTCATCTGCCTAGCCTTTTCCCAACTGTATTGTAGATTCCGGTCTCATGTAGTGTAGCCGATAACCAGATTAATCTATACATATTAAATGCCTTGTCCTGAATGGCTGACGGATCAACGCACAGCCTAAACCGCTGATCGTAGAGACCTGAAACTTGGAGGGTGTGTTCTTTGTATGATGCAGGCATTCGATAAGAAAGGATTTTCCGAAATTCTACCTCTAAAGGGATGAAAAAGTGGGGCAAAGATTGTATGAAACTCTGTCATTTTAAATTTGAATTCGTATAACCTACGCACGCTAATCCTGAACAACAACAAAAGACAGACCTAAACGCCTGCCCTTCACTAGTTCTTATCGTGTTTTTGCTGAAGAATGTTTGGCGACCAGAAAACTACATGAAACATTACTTATATTGCTAAATTTAAATTGTAATTTAATTATTTCATTTTTTTGTTGTATAGCACCATTTGAATTGTATAACTTTCTCAGAGATAACCTGTACTGTAAAAAGACAATTGTAAACATTTCCTATTGAAAAGAGTGTCTATGGAGTTTCTTGCCGGTTCTTCTCCATAAGACCCACTCTTTGGAACCGTGCAACTAACTTGACGTTTCATAAGTGCCTGCAAAGACCTATTTGAAATAAAAACATTTGAATTTTGATTTTTTTTGAATTTTGAAGAAGTGGCGCAATAAACTCTCCAGCAACAGGGAGTGTCAGACTCTTACTGACTAAGTATAACCCATCCGTATTCCTTCAATTGCCATCATCATTGTACCATGATCATCATTCAACCAACGAAATCCAGCGCTGACTCATGCTAAACCCTTCCATTCCGTATCAGTAAACTTTAACTGCCACAGTTACTACGTATACTTACGTAATCCTTAACTTAGTTACGTTTATAAAGTTAAAATTATTTTATTACGTAATCCATCGTTGAAATAGTCTGTTTCCGTTATTTAGAACAAGCCGTTTAAAAAAATATTTCTGAAATTTCTTTCGTATGCATGCTTATCTCACGTAAAAACGACTAAACGGATTTGGGGGACCCTAACAGCTGGCCGGTTGCAATAAATATGATTACTTATACGTGAAACGGAAGAACTGTCATTTAAGAACTGTCAAAATGGATGATAAAATTGATTAATTAGGCTATTATTTTATGAAATTTCATAATAACAAATCTATTGACGTGTAAAAGTGATTTAAATATCTTAGTTACAAAAAAATATTCATTTCATTTCATTTTTATAGACTAAATATTTATGACTATGTCAATTTGATTATACTATACATGTATTGATATCATAAAACATAATAAAAGTACGCTAATTATTGAGATCATGTTTTGTGATATTCGTTAAACTTAAAAGTATAAGTTTGGTGCAAATGGGTGTAATTGTTTAATAAAATGTTCTGAAATGTCTTTCGTAGGGCATGTTTATCTCACGTAAAAACGACTAAACGGATTTGGAGGAAACTAAGCACACAGAGGGATAGGGATAAGAAGCAGTCATATTCTATCCATGTCCTCCCCGACCCTTGCTCGACGAGCCAGCCCGCGCGCTGAGCCAGTAGCATAAAAAGTCCCGTAATTATAATACTTGATATGATCCAGCTAGTCCCTAGTTGTCCTCCCAGTGACGCCCTAAGCCGAGGTTCGTTCCCCACTAGGGGGAGCCCTTAGCGCGCTGTCACTTAGTATTAATTAAATTTAGTCGTAAGCCTTGGCTGGAGGCTTTAATTTAATTCGGCTTCGTTCCCCTCTAGGTAGCCCTTAGCGATGTCACTTAGTTTTAAATTTAGTTGTAAGCCGTGATTTGAGACGTTAATTTAATTAATCAAATTAGGACCTCGTCAAAATTGTCCGGTTAAGCAGGTCGAATGCTGTTAGAAGCACACTGCAAGAGTTTACGTCATGTCCTAATATGAGATGAAGGGAATATAAAATTCAATAGTACTTCGGCGATACGTCGCAAATATATTTTTTCTGCGTAAATGGCTGATAGTCTCCGGGTAAGATAGGCCGCAATCGAATTCAGTCTAGGCAAATGGTTGATGAAAGAGGTCATTTAATCTGTGTCAACAAAAACACGAGTAAAACTGACGGGCGGCGTGATTAAAAGTTTAAAAGATGAGGTTATCAATGTTGATTAAAAAAAATTTCTTGCTATTCAAGACAGATAACCCATTTTATTTTACACGAGGTATATGTATACATTGTTCTAATTAAATTTATCCTTATCCTTACTTCCTTACTAATATTATAAATGCGAAAGTAACTCTGTCTGTCTGTCTGTCTGTTACGCTTTCACGCCAAAACTACTGGACCGATATAAATGAAATTTGGTACAGAGATAGAATAGACCCTGAGGAACAACATAGGCTACTTTTTACCCGGGTACGCTAAGTAGTTCCCTCGGGATGCGGGTGAAACCGCGGGAAACAGCTAGTATCTATATAAATGAATCCCTATTTCTCTTGGTCATCACGCGTGAGCGGCTAAACCGATTTAGATGAAATTTTGTACAGAGATAGAATAGAGATAGATTGTACGGTTTTAGGCTACCGGTACGTGAAGTAGTTCACTCAGAACACAGGTGAAACCACGGGAAACGAGTAGTACAATATAATATTTTATTTTAAAGGCATTCGATTATTTGAGAACTAATTTAAATTTCGGCCTTTTCCGCAATAAACAGTGCTGGGACACTCATCGGCTTATCGATGTCGATAATTCCTTCAGTTGATTTGTGTAAACGTATCACAATTGAGCACCAGAGGGCTGACTTCCCCGAGATCCTCATAGCAAAGGCAGGTGGTATCATTTCTCTTTACAAAAATACCTGCATCCACAGTAGCCGAATTCCAACACATTTTGATACGAACCTCGTTTCATGTTAAGAAACCATACTTATATTTAACAATCTTCAAATTGCGAGTAACCGCGAAAACACGGTTGCGAAACAGAAATCACTGCCCAATTTGGGCACATACATTTAAAAACAGACCTTATATGTACAAACGTAGACTTTGAAATGAAATGTGTTGGTAATGAATGAATTTCATCACTAGCAAAATTGGTGGTGGTCTACATTCATTTGTTTGGGATAACTGGCTTGAAGCAGTTTGACGAAAAAGAATACATAGGATACTAGCTTTTCGCCAGCGGCTTCGCCCGCGTGGGCTATATGAATTCAAATTAAAGATGAACCGCTCGACCGATTTTGTGCAAACTTCACATAAACCATCTACTAAATAGTCCGAACAAAGCCAAAACATTTGGTTTGGATAGGTGAGCCCGTTCTTGAGTTATAAAAAATTACAACGAAAAGTGGCATTGATTATTGTATTTATATTGATGTGAAAAAAAGTTACATCAATAGAAATTATCTTCAAACACATCCTCAAATTGTCAGTATCTTTCTTAACCCCCGACACAAAAAGAGGGGGTGTTATAAAGTTTGACGTCGATTTCTGTCTGTCTTTGTGTGTATCTGTCTGTGGCATCGTAGCTCTCAAACGGATGGATCGATTTCGATACGGTTTTTTTCATTTGAAAGTCAGTTTCCTTGTTATAGTTCTTAGCTATGTTTGGTTAATATCGGGCAAGCAGTTTGACTATCAGCTCTTTTACTAAATGATGTAAGGCATTTTTGCATAGGGGATTTTTTTTTAATTTTTAATTAAGTTTGTCTTTATTCATAATTACACATTCAGAGCGACAGAAAGACTTTTAAGCCCCACTCAAGATTGACTAAGTCAGCCAGCTTGTGTTTAATAATGTGTGAAAATGAATGAAATATGTTTTCTAAATAATGATGAATATTTTCAATACCTCACATAATATACCCTATTTTTATTATATTCTTTTATTAACACTAACCCGGATTACGTTCTGCGCACGACAAGAAGTAAATAATTGCAATATATTCTTAAATAGGTATTTAATCATGTGTAGGGGAAAACCATCGCCATTAGCAGACGTTTATCGACTACGTTCTATTATTACGTTTAGGGCTGCCAACTTTTTAACCGATTTCAAAAAGGAGGTTATTAATTCGACCCGTATTTTTGTAGTATACATAATTGAAAATGAATAATATTCGTAATTTTTTTTTTGTATGGCATCTGGCAGGTCAACCTAGGCGGTTGTCAACTGCTTAACCGGGCTTGTCTGTGAAGTGCCTTAAATGAATTTAGGGCTTCCAGCCAGGGCTTAACTTACAAAACTAAGCGACTACATGCTAAGGGCACCCCCTAGTGGGGTACGGGCCTCGGCTTAGGGCGTTGCTGGGGGAGGACAGCGGACAGCAAGGGACGTCTATACACGGTCTATACACGTATATGTATGTTTGTCCGCGTATTTTCCGCGTCCCAGAAGTTCCTTTCGTTTGTGCAAAATGGTATATAAATACAAGTGTTTATGCAAACATTCTACCAAGACACTAAGACTAAAGACGGAAAAAACCCATTTCTTGAAAGTCAGTTGTATTTTTTGTAAAAAGTATAACTTTACAATGTAACTTGTAAATGTAAAAAAACTAATTTATTTTAGTACTTTTTCTCATTTGAAGCGTTATTTATTTTGCGTTTTTGTTGGTGCACTTTAAATAATAATAATTATTATAATGTACCATGAAAGATTTGAAATCGTGTAAATGTATTTGTAGTTATTTTCTGAAAATTGCTGGTGGCTATCGACAGTTTAATAAAAAAACCAGCTTATTAAAGAATACTCACCGAGTGTCTATCAGGCGGG
Source organism: Pyrrhia umbra (assembly GCA_963891755.1). Taxonomy (NCBI): domain Eukaryota; kingdom Metazoa; phylum Arthropoda; class Insecta; order Lepidoptera; family Noctuidae; genus Pyrrhia; species Pyrrhia umbra. The sequence continues at coordinate 3,201,244 of OY982944.1, forward strand.
TGGGGCGGGTGAGAGTGTCAGACACTTACTAACTAAAACCCATCCATGTTCCTTCCTGAGCCCTTTGTATTCCGGGGTGCGGTATCTCTTTCGAACGTCCCGCAGCCCCGGCAAGTTTGGACAACCCTAATTTTCTCACACGATCACAACGCATGATGGCAGTCTAAAATCATTATAATTATTATTATACAGGTATGTACAACACAGGTTGTAATCGGTGAAGACATTGATACATAAATAATTATATTTATTGATACCACTTAACATTCAACACGTGTTGCAGATAAATATTCATATTACGATATCGATAATGAGTGGTACATCACTATTGCGCAGTATGCTCAGCTGATTGTGTTTGATTGTGATGCGACATCTTGGGAATACTAGCTGTTTCCCGCGCTGTGGTTTCACTCGCGTCCTTAGAGATCTTCTTAACGCTCCCGGATAAAAAGCCTATGACCGTCTTTAGGCTACCATCTATCTCCATACCAAATTTTATCCAAATCGGTGAAGCTGTTTTACCTGAAAGCGTCGTATCAAACAAACGAACTCACTTTCGCATTTATAATATTAGTTAGGATAGTTCTGATAGTCAGGATAGTTAAGACAGTCAGGATAGTAAGGATAGTTAGGATATATATAAGATAGTGAGGATATATGGGATAGCCAGGATAGTTATGATACCAAATTATTCGCAACCTAGTTTCAAGTATAATTGAGTTACTAATATAAAACAATACGATTCAGGTTTGTAGCTCCTTTCACTTAGCATTGTCTTAGACTATATTTCGTCAGCGCCACTCAATTGAATTAAAAATAAATGTTAGACAACTTCGTCTGTACCAATCATCGACCACACAGCTTTTACGAAAAATGTAAACAAAGTCGTAACCCATTTTGTTCTAACTTTCCTACATAGATAAATAAATGTCATTTAATGAATGATTATGTTTCGAGCAGTAAATTGACATTAATGCGCCATCCAATGCTTACGCCATTTTGTTAATTTATGTGGCAGAATTAGAACAAAATAGGTTATGATTTCGTTTTCATTTTTCTTAAAATTAATTGGTGCAGACATACCATAGTAAAATAAATATATTATATTGTAGGCATAGTAGGTTATTAATTAATAATTAAGCTGGAAAGAAAATGTTTCTCAAAACAATGCCCTAGAATAGTGTCACATTTGAAACGTAAAGAGCACTTTTTTGCAAGCATTTCGCCTTACATGTTGCAATTAAAAAAACTGCAACATACTGCAATCTGTTACATAATACTCTTGTTTAATGCACACCACTTCAGAAGAACACGCAAAACACATTACCCTCCTTTCGTGAATGTAGGTAAAGAAGGAAAAAGCGCGCTTGATACGTTTTAGAACGAATCTGTTCTCATACATGTAGCTCGTGGCTAAGTAACAGCCGCACGGATCGACTGATCAAAGGTTAGCCTTCGCTTAACGCGGTCGGTCCGTGGATGGGTGACCATCTATGTCATAGCGAGACTCCTCTGTGCCTCGGAAAGCACGTTAAGCTGGCTGTCATTAGTAGATCTTTGAAGTCGTTACGGGTAATCAGAAGCCAGAAAGTCTGACAACCAGTCTTACCAAGGGGTATCGTTTTACCCGGTAACTGGGTTGTGAAGGTCAGATAGGCAGTCGCTCCATATAAAACACTGATACTCAGCTGCATCTGGTTTAGACTGGAAGCCGACCCCAAAAGAGTTGGGAAAATGCTAGGCAGATGACTGTTCATTGAGATGAGAATAATACGATATTAGTTCTTCGGGTGTTACACTCGCGTGCCTTGAAGGGAATGTCAAGCTGTCGTCCCGGCTACTACCGTGATAGCAGCCGTTGTTACAATTCCATGTCAGAGCCCGTCAGGCGGATTTGAGAAAACTCTGACACTAGGGCTTGTTAGGTTGGTAAACTTGCTGCCCACACGATAAGAAGAAGAAGGGTTCTATCTATCTCTTCAATTATACCAAAACCTTCTTCTTAATTGGTTCAGCCAGTAAAACACCATAAAAGAGTAACAGACAGACAGACAGACATAATAACTTTTACATTTATAACATTACTAAGGATAAAAGTGCTCACTAGAGTATCTGTATACAAAAAGGTTTGGTCTAATACGACTGACCAATAAAAACTTGTCCAACCAGTTCTATTCATAGACAAGATGTTTTTAGACTTTAAACTGCTTAGGATATAGACTTTAATGTTTTTGTTGTTCATCTAACAAGTTTTGTATAAGCTAGGGATGCCCGAGGTTATGATTTGGATAGGTTTTATTTGTAAAATATTATTATGATTGTATTCACGAAGGAGTGAACAGTAATGTCGGACTGGCTGATGATGAAATCTCGGTGCGATAAAATCATACAGATGAATTTAAAATTCCTCCTTTTTTAATTCGGTTGAAAAGGGATGTTAGTGTTATTCGCTTTATATAGCTCCATCTCTCTCTGGAACTAGATCTATTATCTATCTTCTTCTTCTTCTTCTATCTTCTATACTTATAATATAGGTACTTATAATAAATCTGTAGAGAGGTCAATTCTGTACATGAAATATATTTCCAAAATAACTATCAAGGGGTGATTAGGGATCGATACTGATGCCAAAAATGCAATCAGTAAAATTTTTGTCTGTCTGTCTGTCCGTCTGTCTGTCTGTCTGTCTGTCTGTATAAACTCTATAGAAACAAAAACTACTCGACGGATTTTAACGAAACTTGGTACAATTATTTGTCATACTCCTGAGCTGGTTATAGTATACTTTTCATCACGCTACAATCAATAGGAGCAGAGCAGTGAAGGGAAATGTTGTAATTTTATTTAAACGCGCTAATCTCAGGAACCGCTGGTCCGATTTAAATAATTCTTTCAGTGTTAGATAGTCCATTTATCGAGGAAGGCTATAGGCTATATATCATCACGCTAAGACTAATGGGAGTGGAGCACCACTATTCCACGCGGACGAAGTCGCTGGCAGAAGCTAGTTAGTTATATTTTCGCTGGTTACCCTTATGATAGTAATATTATAAATCCGAAGGTTTGTGACCAAGTATGTATGTTTGTTTGTCTGTTACGCTCTCACGCAAAAACTACTGAAATGAGGTTATCTGGATTCGCACATGGGATACTTTTTGTCCTTGTGGGCGAAATAGTTCCTGCAGGAAGCGGGTGTATCCGCGGAAAACAGCTAGCTAAGAATATTTCTATTACGTCTGAACCTATTTTATTGAAATTCTCAGTTCTAACAGAAATTATGCTGCTTACCACCCAAATATAATTTATATAATTTAGTTATAAATATACCTATGTATGTAAAAAATATACGGTATAAAAATTCACGTCAATAAAAAAAAATGAGTTTTTTTTATATGCGGAATGTATGTACCAACCAAGACAAAACGTATACAGCGGCCTTACCATGACGTGCCAAAACAACATTATTTTAGTTAAGAAAAAGAGACGGACCTATACGACGTTAGTAGCTGTGTCACGTTCTCAAACTTGAATAGTGATTGCAAAAATACGTGGTGGTACAGCCCCAGTTCTTTGTTAACAAGTAGGTATGTTAGTAATTAAAAATTAATCTAGCAACATATTTTTTCTGCTTAGTAACTAACATGCTAAGATAATGGTTTCTTTGCGGAATTAATATGAACTGGTTTACTTATTTTTTAATTGCAATGCATCTCAAAATAATGTTCACAATTTAATTAGTAACCATATTTAATACAGCTAGTATTAGTTTCCAGCGAATTAATTAATAATTAGTATTTTTTACCTATATATTGCAATAGTCCAGCACAAACCGGGGATTGTCCTTGGGTGCATATCTATAGTGTATACAGGCACAATGGAGTTTTAGTTACATTTCATTAAAGTTGTCCTAAAGGGCTTCTGCGTGTTGGTTTCGGCCCTACGTTCGCTTCGCTTCCCAAAGGTCCGGGACTCTGTAGTCCCGTGCATGGTAGGTATAGTCTATTCCAATTGATTTTACGAAAAATGTATATAAAATCATAACCTGTTTTTTTTTAATGGTCGCCCATGAATGTATATTATGGCATTTAATGATGAATGATGATGTTTAGAGCATGAAACTGACAAATGCGCCATCCTTGTGCCATTTTGTTAATTTCTGTGGCAAAATTAGTGTAAAATAGGTTACGGCTTTGTTTACATTTTTCGCAAAATCAATTACTACAGGCTATACATATAGACATAGTTATAAAAATAAAAAAGTACCTATTTGGTTTTACTATACATAAAGAGTGAATCAACGTCATGTAACAAAAAAAAATACCTACAACATGGCGCCCAAAACCTGTTCGAATATTGAAAGCTTATTTCCCTCCAATTTTATTTATCATCTAACAGGCAAAGGTATTGAAACCATACAGCCATGTTGCAACCTAAACCTAGCTCTAGCAACAGCATGCATTAGTTTATCTCACGATTCTAAACGTTCCTACATATTTATCGGCTGACTCACGATGTCAACACACCTCTCCTTTAGTCGACCAGCACGCATTGTTACTTAAACAATGCATCTTAAGTACTAAAACCGTAAAAGGATTTGCAAACGTACAAAGCAATGGATACAGAACAAAGATTTTGAGTAAGAAGTAACGGGATGGTTACGCGCGCAAATCGTGTATTCGAATTTTGAATTTGAATAATGTGTGTGTTGACTTGTTCTTTATTTTTGTTTTGTTAGTAAATTTTGTTTTCAATTAATGTTATGTGTATTTATTAATACAAATACGTAAATAAAATCAATTATAAATGTTTTTCCATTGATCAACTATAAAATAATGTCGCCAAAAATATGCATTTCCGCATTACTCATAGAAGTCATAGATCTCCTACATAATTCTGTTCTCCTAGTACCTACCTATTTTGTAATAGACGAAATAAATTGAAGAATATTGAGAAAAATTTAATAAAAACAATAAAATGATAAATAGGTACAAAGAAATAAGTGTTTATTGATAGCAAATTATTTCCAAAAATCAAGTTAGGTACTTGTTCTAAAATAATAATATCATTAGGGAAGGCCTATTGAACGGAAACAATAAGGTTATCACTAATTTGTAAAACATTTAGGTGCCAAATTGCACGGCAAATAAGCTTTTTCCCTATTTATAAATCTCCAATTTTTTTTCCTACAATTTGCGAAATCACTTTAACAACAATATTTTGAAATCCTCAAGTGTGCAAAAACAATCTATACCTAGTTTACGCTAGGAATAGACACAGCTGTTTTTTTAAACCGGTCTGCTTGTGTTGTTTACAAAAAGTTCTATCACACAATAGAGTTTCAATGTCGACCGAACTTAATAGTAAACGTGGTGGCTCCGTATACATATGTATAACTAGTTTTCCACCACATTCGCCCGCGTGGGCTATACGAATTTATATAACTTTGCCCCCTTCTTTTTACCCCCTTAGAGGTAGAATTTCGAAAAATCCTATTTTATCGGATGCCTACGTCATACAAAGAACACACCCTCCAAGTTTCAGGTCTTTTACTATTACATGTTAGTCTTCGCAGTTTGAATCACATTAACGAAGACTTAAATGCTCAGGGGCCTTACCATGACGTGCCAAAACAAGATTATTTTCGTTATGAAAAAGAGACGGAGCTATACAACGTTAGTAGCTGTTTCACGCTCTCAAACTTGAATAGTGATTGCAAAAACACGTGGTGGTACAGCCCCTGCTCGTAGATTCATATAAAGAGAGTATTATTGATCGAAGTAGGTATACAGAACCTGACTCAAGAGTCAAGCAATACTTCAAATTAGATTCAACCAACCCAATGGGTCCAAATCTATTCCAAGATAAGATCTACACACAGCCAGTATAAGCTGTTGAGAGAGTGTATTTATCTTTTAATTTATACACAAACCTTTTTTTCTCACGCACAAAAAATCGCGGATCTCTAAAAAATATATTCTGTACATATTCTCCTCATAGAATTCATCGAAACCAAAGTAGAAAAACAAATTTTTATCAATGGAATCTTTTTGTATACCTACAACAAAAAACAGTTTTGAATATATTTTTCCTTATTTAAAGTTCAGAAGTTTATTTTTATTCGTTGCTTCCCGCTGGTTTACCCGCATCCCGAGGTAACTGGGTACTTTACGCACCCGGATAAAATTGTCCTATGCTTTGTCCTTTTTTTTCGGATGGGACATCATCAAATGATCCCTCCCGCCATTAGTGTCAGACTCTTACTGACTAAAACCCATCCATGTTCCTTCCTCAGCCCTTTCTATTTCGGGGGCGCGGTTACTCTTTCGATCATCCCGCAGCCCTGGTAGGCTACGGCCCTGGGAGAAAGGGATAGCAAGCCAATGCGTAGGCTCCCCACCTGCCTACCCTTTAAATATGTTTTCCCGATACAAAAGGATGGAGCAAAACGCGTCTATACACCCCCGTGGTTTCCTTGATTCAATGTTACCTACATTTTACCTAAATTGGTTTAGCCGTTTTACCGCAACAAACATACAAGCAGAGTTACTTTCATATGTTATAAGCAATACTGTTACTCGCGGTTTTACCTGTATCCCGAGGAAATTACTTGACACATATGGATAAAAAGCTTCTTGTCTCATTTTATGCAAATCGGTTCAGTAATTTTTACGTAAAAGCGTAACAAACTCACTTTCACATTTAAGTATTATAAACTCGACTCCAGCTCAGTGAATAAATGACACAACTTCAGTTTCTAATCCAATACATATATTAATTTCAATTACCATCCATTTCATTTTTCATACCATTCGCCCATCCGATTTCCCGCCTTTTTCCTTTTTTTCACCCATCTTAATACTCTGGTCATCGTTTTTCTTCTTTTTTCAAATCCGTGTTGCCTGTACCAAAATTCGAATTCCAAACCATTCTATGTAGATAAAACTTATTAAAGTTTTCAAGGAAACGATGACCATAGTATAAGTGGCATTTTATTTTATTACGAATTTTAATAAATATAAATAAATATTGTCAATAAATCACATATTAAATCAATTAATAGTAACGAAACCTTACATTCGACCGTCCTGACAACGTGTATGACCCCATACACGAATCAGGTGATAACCTTACATTCGGCCTTAAATACATTTTACTACATTCTGTAACAGCTTTATTTAAACTAACCATACTAAAACTATTTTGTAACTATCTGTACTTGTACTTGTCACATCTAATTTTAAAGCCAACTTGAACCAATCTATTCTCAAGTAAAACTTATCACATTTAAATCAATCAATTCTTATCTTTGCCTAAAACGCTATTTTAAACTGAACCAATCAATTCTCAGTTGTTGCCTTGAATCAATCACTTCTCAAGGACTTACGTTAACCTAAAAACCAAACCAATCAGTTCTTGGTATACTTAACGTTGTGTTGCCTTGAACCAATCAATTCTCAAGGACTTACGTGTATATAAACCGAACCAATCAATTCTCGGTACCTATAGTGTTATATTGCCTTAAACCAATCAATTCTCAAGGACTTACGTGTACTAAAACCGAACCAATCAATTCTCGGTACCTATAGTGTTTTATTGCCTTGAACCAATCAATTCTCAAGGACTTACGTGTACTAAAACCGAACCAATCAATTCTCGGTACCTATAGTGTTTTATTGCCTTGAACCAATCAATTCTCAAGGACTTAACTAAATACTTTTCTGGTCAAGGTGCGAACCAATCATTTCTCGCTCCTGACCTGCAAGACAAAATTCTGCGGTAGTATAAGGTCTACAAAGTGATGTCACAACATGCTAGAAATGTCACCGTTAGGCTTTGAAAAAGTACATATTATCATCTCAATATTACATTAGTTATATAACTATTTATACCATACGAACAAACACATATTTCTCTTTTCACTTTAAGCATACAATTTCTATTTTATAAAAATTCTAAAAGACTTCCCATCTGACAAAAATCTCATTTGCTGTCGGTTGCATCACTATTAGAATTAAACTCATCAATAATGACCTCAAGTGATGCGATATATGTATCCATGGTTGCCAACGATCTGCAGCAACAGTACCCTCAGATCTGGCCGGGAATTGGGGCAATCCTATACCGGTCCTTACTTACTACTTTAATGACCCTGAAAGGTCCTTCATAATAAGGCATTAACTTAGTACTTTGACCCATGTTGTTAAAGATGACCTTAGTAGTTTAACCAGTTCACTTCTTTATAATTGCATGCCGGCTTCCTATCTCTATTATAATATTCTTTTTGTTAAGGACTTTTTTTTTCGTTTAGATGCAAGATCAGAGGATTCCCTAGTTGATGAAATAATTTCATTCAGAGCCGGGTTTAATTCACCACTCATTTTCCACAAACATTATCTCGGCAGGAGTTCGACCTGTTGTTTTCTGTACAGTATTATTAAACCCAACTGAATCACCCCCAGTTTCCTATCCCTGCCTTCCTTTACGTCATCTTTCAAGTTTTGTGCCGTTAATAAGTTTAGGATAGTACGGTTATACCGATCCACTTGGCCATTTGACCGTGGGCTTGCCATCGCATTCAAAATGTGTTTGATTCTTTTATTAAGACTGAACCTTTTGAATGCATGAGACGTGAAAGAGGTGCCACGATCACTACACCTATCAGGATCACGGAAAGTATAGAAAACTTCCTTTAGTACATTGATCATATTCTGGATCTTCGTGTTTCTCACAGATTAGATAAATACAAACTTTATAAAAACACCAAAATGTGTGTATGTCCGCGCTTCGATTTCACGAAGGGCCCAATTTGATCAATGTGCAGAGTGTGAAAAAGGTATATGTGCCTTTCGTTATAGGATGTAATAGTCCCTCCCGTGCATTGAGAATCCTTTTTGCATATGCGCACTCAATGCAAGCACCTACATACTTTTTTACAAACCGGTACATTTTCGGACCAGTAATTACGCTTCATCCTCTCTAGTCTTTTCAAACCCTAAGTGTCCCATTTTATCATGGCTCACTCTGTATAATTGCCAACTAGCACCCCTTTGGAACCACCCAACGAACCTCACTCTTATCCTCATCTATATACCTAAATAGTTTATTATCGCGTATAACAAAACTATTATTGATATATTGTAGTTCTTTGTCATCTAAGTTATTAGAAAGAATATCACGGATTCTACCTAACTCGGTATCGCCTAACTGAGGGGTCAAAAGCCAGTCTTCGTCACTAATGGTCAGTATGCTCGTTATTTGCTCATGGGATGATTCTCCTTCGGTTAGTATTGAGTTACGCGACAAGGCGTCAACATACACAAAGCTTGTTCCTGTGCATCTGACCACTCCTAGGCTACATTTTTTTTCTTCAGGAGTTTGTTCAAGGGATGTGCAATCATACCATTCTAAATAACTGAACCTAACTTACTACTGTTCCCTTAAGAAATGAACCATCCTTTTCGCATAAGTCTGAGTGAGGCAATTCCGAACCTATGTCTAGAAAAATCAGGCTAGTACCTAGAGTCCTTGTATGCTTCTATGTGTGGCTGTTCAGTAAAGGACAGACCGATCAAAAGGGGTTTGTCCAATAGTCGATCCTCCACTATCCTACATGATACCGGGCACAAACACCATCTATTTCTAACGGACAATTTACACTTCCAGGTGTCCGTACTAGACTATTACCGAAACCTTTCATATAATTGTTGGAACATTGTCATGAATTTTTCCTATACCTACTACGAGCTACAGACTCTTACCTAAGGGTCATCTCACTGCCAAAACTAACAAATGACTCGAGGGCTATGCCATCAGCACACATCCCCTTGATGAACTTTGCATTCGGGCTAGAGCTATTGATACATATTCTTGTGGCTATTGTAGAGGCAAGGAGACCTCCTGATTTGTTAAACAATTTTCTATTTTATGTCCTATCCTGTTACATTTGTTGCACTTAATTAGTGGCTTAGGGCACTGTAAGTATGGGTGTCCCCGTTCTTTGCAATTAAAACAATAAACGCTTTGACCTAAATTCTTTTTCGGATTTGCTGCGGTGCCACTGCCACTAGCAGTACTAATATCGTCTACCATACCCCTATTTTTCAAGTGGTAAGGCTGTTGAAAACTCATCGTATCTTTATTACTCATTAAAAATTGTAAGAGTTGCTCTGGATGAGAGCAACGTAAAGCTAAGGCGCTAGATTTCATGGTCCTGTCCGTAATCCCGTGAATGATGCAATCGACAGCACGTTTTCCCGAAATTTCACATACATTTAACAATGCTAGCTTTTCATAGTAGTATGTCTCTATAGGTTCATTAAATTTACTTTTTCGTTTCAGCATATCCTCCAAGCATTGGCCATAATTGTGTTCATGAGGAAACGCGATTGTTAACTTATCTTGCCACTCTTGCCAAGTAAATAAAATTGTATCTAAACTCTCAAACCAAGTTTTAGCCAATCCTTGGAGTTTTCGTAGTGAAAAATGTATGGTGGTTCTTTCATCCCAACCATACACCGCCGCGCATTCATTAACTTTCTTTAACCATACATCTATCCGCTGATTTTTCGTGGAAGGGTCAAATGATGGAAGAATGTTCTTGTGGTCTATATTTTTGGTAATCGGGGTTGCAGTTTGAGGCTGAGACTCAAGACCGTGCTTCATTGACTGTATTATTTTAACAATATCGTTAGTAGAAAAAGAAGGACTACGTGACCTGACATGTGTTGTGCAGCGCTCGTGGTTAATTTTTCCGTGCCGTTGATCGTTTTTCCGGCGCGTCTCCAGCCCTTCCACATCTTCCGTCCGAAGCGAAGCTTCACGTTGCCTCTCAGTCGACATCCGCCGTGAGCTTCTCTCGCGGTGCCGCAGAATCTCACGTTCCCGCTGTAGCTCCCGCTCCAACCTCTGGACACGCTCTCGGTCTTGATAAAGTTCCTGGGCTCGGCTTCCCCGGCGGAGACTACGGCTACGGCTACGGGTGCAGCTGCGGCATGTTTCATCTCGGCTACCCTTACGGCTCCGTGAGGGTGTCGCCAACGTGCGCCGATTACGTTCTCCGTTCATTTTCTGAAACTCGCAGACGAAACGTAACGTTATTTTTTTGTATAAAACAAATATTAGTAACTATCTTGCATTTTTGTGGTAATGTAAGTTGTTAACTAGCGAACTCTTAGAAAGAAAGCAAAACATAATAACCCTTCCATGGCAGTCGGTTAAAAATGTACTAAATGTCAAATTTCTATTAAAGTAGGTACCCAAGATTCTTGGAAATGAGTAACTAATTGATTGCAATACTGGGATTGGTCTCTTTCGCCATAATCTGAGGTATAAATCACAAACGTACATAACACAAATGATTATTAGAACACGTAGGCAAAGAAATAATTTTGAAACCATTTTGTAATAAGTACAAAAGAAAGTGTAACTGCAAGAATTATATTTATTCAAGCCCCCCTGACAATAACGGTGACCACATAAGAAGCGGTAGTAAATAATGTAACTACCTTAAAGATACACTATGTGCTCCTTATATGTTGTCTAGGAGTGCAATGTATTTCCTTGCCTCAAAGTCATAGCCGAAGTTCCTAATCAAAAGTTCTACAGGAAGAAATCTTAGCAATCAACATTGTGATTTACTTACGTGAATGATCCCACTTCTGAGGTATAAACTCGACTCCAGCTCAGTGAATAAATGACACAACTTCAGTTTCTAATCCAATACATATATTAATTTCAATTACCATCCATTTCATTTTTCATACCATTCGCCCATCCGATTTCCCGCCTTTTTCCTTTTTTTCACCCATCTTAATACTCTGGTCATCGTTTTTCTTCTTTTTTCAAATCCGTGTTGCCTGTACCAAAATTCGAATTCCAAACCATTCTATGTTTAAACTTCTACCTTTAAACCTGCACAAAGCTTCCAAGTTCAATTACCACAACCTCTAGTATCTAGGTAGTCATCATTATTATGAATGAATAAAATAATTATTTATTGTTTAAAAGTAATATGTAACTGTTGTAAACACAAGTAACTAACGAAGTTACATAAAATGCAAACACACCAAATGTCTACTATTGTACTTACCTAAGCTTATTTATAATCTAGTCTCTAAATGCCTATCTTTCCTTAATTATCTCTAGTACCTAGAATGATCTCAAAATGAATAAAAATGCTCTATTATATTATAATAAGTTAAGATTTATAATTGTATTTTTTTTATTTTTTTATTACGAAGTTCAATGCAACTTCTATTAGTAATTATTATGTTAACTTTAGTTAGAATTTAGACTTTCTTTCCATTTTTCTAATGTTTTGAAATTACCTACATTTAATGTATGTACTAATTCTATTTATTTTTCTTATAAATAAGGACAGCATTAAGTGAACTGTTTATCAGACGATCATGGTGATCTGTAACACAGGGTCAACCTTCTTCAGACACCATTCTCTTATCAGTGTACAACCATAATGTTTCTTTACTTGTAATGTGATTTTTTGAGAAAAATAAAGACTTATTATTATTATTATATTATTATGTAGATAAAACTTATTAAAGTTTTCAAGGAAACGATGACCATAGTATAAGTGGCATTTTATTTTATTACGAATTTTAATAAATATAAATAAATATTGTCAATAAATCACATATTAAATCAATTAATAGTAACGAAACCTTACAGTATTAATTTTAGTTAGGATTTTTCGCCAATTCTTTGCTGACTAAAAACTTCTCTAAGAAAAAACCACCCAACAAGATCGCACCTAGTTAGCACGAGCTACTTACAATCAACAACAATTTACCATATTGTTCTCGTCAACTAATAAGGAAAACTGTAAAAACAAAGTTATATCGCTTTACTGAACTTAGCACAGGTTATCGGTATATAAACTGGCCAATTACAGCTGAGGAAGACATGACACATCTCTGTGACGTCACGGGCCGTCTGATGACTAGTAGGCAAACAGACATCCTAGAATACTAAGGTCAAATTGGTACCTACAAAATATTTATAGTTCTCATTTAGGCAGTCTAAAAAGTTGCCTCCAAAATAATGACGTACCTAATGTCAAAAAGTAGTGTTCGAATTTCAAACTAGGTACTCAAAATATGACGTTCGTTCACGAATTGTATCTTCCCAAAGATATTTTAAATAGTATGTAATATCGTTGGTATCTTCAAAATGTTGATGGTTTTGATTTAGGCAGTCTAAAAATATGCCTCCAAAATAAATACGTAATGTAAAAAAAAAATGTGTTCCAATTTTAAACAACTGTCAAAATATTACATTCGTTCAACGACTTACTCGATTATTGAATAGATTATATTGGTTATTTCCTTTACCAAATAGGAATGACCCAATTTTTTTTTATGGCTGACCCACATATTTAGATCATACATTTTTATAAATGTGAGCTAGGTTAAAAACATGGCTAGAGTACCTAAAAAAACAATATTTAAAATAACGAAAGATTGAAACAGTGCAGTTGAATGTAAACTAAATGGCGTAGGTACCATGAGTTAATTAACAGGACTGCAAACTTGATTAAACTTTCATGTACCTATTACTAATTGCTTGCTGTATAACCATTTTGTGAAATTAGATACACTTTTCTCAAAAAAGGTTCAATTGTAATTATGAAAATAATTCTATACATCCTCTATACACATTTAACCTCTATAAAATATTAGCATAGACAAACGTCGCCATCTTGACATAAGACACATCCAACTTTATTTTCGCCTGTAGTTTTCTACTTTATTCTGTAACAATTTATTTTAAGTAAAATGTAAACAGAATCATAACCTATTTTGTTCTAATTTTCCCACATAGATAAATAAAATATCATTAAATGTTGAATAATGATGTCTAGTGCATGAAATTGACAGAAATGCGCCATACTTAGGCCATTTTGTTAATTTCTGTGGCAGAATTAGAACAAAATAGGTTACGACTTTGTTTACATTTTTGTGTAAAATCAATTGGTAAAACCTTTAATTTAAATACTTTAAATCTATAATTATAGGTAGGTTGGTAATATTGAAAGGTCACAGTAAAATAAGACAAAGAGTAGGTAGCCATCTTGGTTTAAAAACAAACAGCCTATCATATTTTCGCTCCAACATTTACATGCAAAAACAATAATATCTTAAATTCGCAAAGATCTGCCTATCTCCAGTATTCCTGAGTAAAGGATAGTTCGTAATAACCTAGTCTACCAGGCGTCCGGTGTCTGTGTGTGTTCGCGTGTGTGTTATGCAAGTTATAGTGATGTGAATTATCGATTATCGTGGGTAACTTGAGATGCGTATTTTGATTTGTTGGCGATAAAGCTCGTTTTCGTTGTGTGGAAATTTAAAGGTTCACGGAAATATTACTCAATTTTCTTTATAAATTTCTCCAAAATATTACGTAAAAACCTAAATACCAAAACCAGCTAAAACACATAGGAAGTGGTGAAGCGCGGGCATTTTGGGGGCTGATTTTCAGCCTAATTTAAATAAACGATTTTTTTAAGTTTAATAGTCAATAATTACAGAATAACAAAAATAAAATAAATTGATTACGTTATTAGAATAGAAAGTACCTAGAAACTTAAAAAAAAAACAAAACAAAAAGGTCGTTGAACGTTGGCATAAAAACATATTGTATAATAATAAAACGTTGGCATAAAAACATATTGTATAATAATAAAACGTTGGCATAAAAACATATTGTATAATATTTAAGAAATATCTAGATTCTAGATTCAAAAGGTTATTGTTAGCATAAATCATGATAGTTTTTTTCCAAATTATTGAGTTATACATTCGCTGCTAGTATAAATATTCAAGCTTTAGAAAGTTTCATCAGAGGGCTTTTAGAAGGGGATTATGTAACCGTTGAATATTTTTTTTTTTCGCAATATAAATCAAAATATTTCACTGGCTTAGTTTCTAAATTAGATATATATATATATATATATTAATTAATTTAAGCTTATAAAAAAAAACAAAACTTTTAATTTGTACTACCGAAAAAAATAAAAAATTACCGATAGTACGAATATAATACTACGTACGTAACACTACGAATATAATAAAAAAGTGTAAAACTTTATCGTAAAATCCTTAAAGTTGTCGCCACAATGCTACAATGAGAAATCCTAAACCTAACTAAATGCGAGTGAGTTTAACAAAGGTTATTTTTTAACAATAAAACTACTGAACAGATTTAGCTGATATCTGGTATGGATATAGATGGAACTCTGGAAATGGTTATGGGCTACTTTTTTATCTGGGTAAGTGACATAGTTCCCATAGGACCCGGGTGAAACCGCGGGAACCAGCTAGTTGATAATTAAATCGCAAAAAGTACTCGAAAGCCTTAGAAGGTTCTAATCTGACATCTAAGAAACGCGAAATTACTTCGATTAATGCTTTCATTAACTATTGTCGAAATACTATCGTCCTGACTATCGAGCAATGCCCATCACTACGCTTGACAAGTGTGAATGAACGGCCAAATGTGTCTGTGTGCGTGAGCGCCGTATCAGCCCGTACTTAGTACGGAACTTCGACGCCATCCGCATTGCTGTAACGTAACAACCGCCATGCCATCAACCAATTGAATCTGGACTTTATTCTTCAAGAGACAAAGTCCTACTCAGATTAGACAGCACAAAGAAACAATGACTGCAATTCTTTTGTTGGTTCCAACTTTATTCTTTGTGAAATAAGGTTGATATTTGTCTGTGTTTTGTAAGTTGGAGACTAGAGATAGGTTTTCAAAGGAGTTGGTGATCTATTTTAATGTTGTTAAGGTAGGGTTTTGTTTGTGAATGTCTCGTTAAAACCAGATCCTTCAAGTAAGAACACAGATGAACTGAGTTTAAAAGATATCTTTAATGGTTCTATAGTTATTTTTCGGGGTTATTGCAATATTTTTAATGGGAAAGAAAAAGGTATTCATTTCAAAAATAGTCCAAATTAGATCTTTGAAATTTGTCACGGGTATTCAGAAGACAGAAAGTCTGACAACCAGTCTTACTAAGAGGTATCGTGGTACCCAGCATCTGGGTTGCAAAGGTCAGACGGGCAGTCGCTCCATTTAAAAGACACTGGTATTCGGCCGCATTTTGTTAGACTGGAAGCCTACTCCCAAGATAGATGGGAAAAGGCTAGGCAGATGATGACATATAAAACCATTTAAAAATTAAAGAATAACTATGAAATTTCGACTCACGGGCTACCACTAGTCGACACAAAAAAATGGTATCCACCACATACCACCTAGTAACCTACCCACCTACATACAAAATGTTGTCACCCAAATAAGTACAAAAAAATCTTTCTCAACTTTTAAGCAACAATACTAATTAACTCCAGCACCTAATTACACAAAATAATTCATTAATTGGTCATGTTTTCCGTCATTTTGCTTTTATCGCGGCCATCTTTTTATTCTCAGTGTTGGCGTCATGATAATTAAATGTAATTTTAGCTGGCAACCCCGATTAGCTGGTAGGACACACGGAAATGGTTGCATCAT
Organism: Pyrrhia umbra; assembly: GCA_963891755.1. Lineage (NCBI taxonomy): Eukaryota > Metazoa > Arthropoda > Insecta > Lepidoptera > Noctuidae > Pyrrhia > Pyrrhia umbra. The sequence continues at coordinate 3,217,777 of OY982944.1, forward strand.
TATGTTATGTGAATATGATCATGCTAACTCTGCATGCATATGCTTGCAATAACCCAAAATTTATTAAAAAACAGATTAAATTTGAAGCAAAATTTTTGCTTACCACGCTTGGTCCATAGATGTCCATTTCATAGCGAGACTCCTCCTTCTACAAGCACGTTAAGCCGTTGGTCCCGGCTGTCATTTGTAGATCTTTGACAGTTGACTCCTTACGTCAGAAGCCAGAAAATTTGACACCAATATCATTACAAAGGGGTATTCGTGTTTCCCAGTAACTGGGTTGCTGATGTCAGAGCAGTCGCTCCTTTTGTAATACTGGTATCCACATGCATGTGGTTTGACTGAAAGCCAACTCTGTATTAGGGAAATGGCTAGGCAGATGATGAGGCAGACTTATCCCTTTCCAAGACTTCAACTTCCCATAAAAATAGCCATAAATGAAAATTAGACTGTCACAGAAATGTCAGAATATTTTTTTATACTGTTCACACTTCAACGGTTTATATGTGATGCCATGTCGCGTATTTTTTCTCGTATCACAATAAATGTCCCACTCCTATTGACACACAGACACTAGCTGTCAAGCCCGGTTAAGCAGTCGACAACCTTCTAGGTTGATCTGCGAAATGCCATACAAAAAAAAAACACTAGCTGTATACACTGAATGTACGGTGTCGTAGTCTAAACCTATAGTAAACCAATTGATTCTAAGAAAAGTGCAAACAAATTCGTAACCTATTGTATTCCAATTCTGCCACAGAAATTAACAAAATGGCGAAAGGATGGCGCATTTATGTAAATTTCATAGTCTATAAATCATCCATCATTCATTATTTAATACCATTTTATTTATAGTGGGAAAATTAGAACAAAATAGGTCATGATTTTGTTTAAATTTTTCTTAAAATCAATCGGTACAAACTATGGTTATTTTTTCAATCATTTGTAGGTATTCAAACAGTTCAATTAAGAGTCTGGCGTCTGTCCTAATTAAAACCACACAGTACATTGTGCTGTCTGTACGGTGATGTAAATTTCCTCTCTGTTTCGTCACCATCCGCTTCCAAGAACAGATTTCAAAAAAGATCCATTGAAATAAGTATTTATCCTCACCAATATTATAAACTAGCTTTCCGCCAGCGACTTCGACTGCCTTTGCTATACGAATTCAAATTAAAAATGACAGAGTTTCAACTTTGCCTCCTTTTCACCCCCTTAGGTGAAGAATTTTGGAAAATCCTTTCTTATCGGATGCCTACGTCATACAAAGAACACACCCTCCAAGTTTCAGGTCTTTACAATCAGCGGTTTAGACTGTGCGTTGATCCGTCAGTCAGTCAGTCATTCAGGACAAAGCATTTTATATGTATAGACCTCTGTCTGTCTGTAACGCTTTCACGGTAAAACGGCTGAACCGATAGAGATAAAATTTTGTTTGGAGATAGATTGAAACCTGGGAAAGGACATAGGCTACTTTTTATCCGGGTGATGAGAGTAGTTCTTTCGGGACGCGGGTGAAACCGCGGGAAATATTTAGTTATGCATATATTGATCCACCATACTAGATACCAACGTAACCTTCGCGTGTCTGATGAACCGATGTGTGGTACATAAGTAGCAATTAATAGCTATACAAACAATCGTGTACTACAATCACGAGTTTTATTATATAATAAATAATAAGACGTAAGTATATAAAGTTAATACGAAGAAGCCTCTGCGTGAAGTTAGAGTTGCGACGAATATTCGGCTTTCGGCCTACTCGGCTACTCGGCTGAATACCGAATATCTAAACACTATTCGGTATTTGGAATAGTACCTACGATATACGACACTGCCGTTTATCGGATTTATTTTCGTTATCCTTGAAGTCGATGTCTTTTAAAAAACCATTATCGATTCGTTAGAAATAACACTAATTCAATAAAAATTAACTATTATGATAAACTGGGCTTAAGTATCTATGACATGCACAAATTATACTTGTCCAAAACATGCAGCTCATTAGCAATAGAACGCACGGGGCGTAGCGTGTGAAGGAGATACGCACATTCATACAAACAAGAGACACGTGCATATATTTGCCAAATATTCGGCTATTTGGCCAGCACGCACGCAAAATATTCGGCATTCGGCGTGCGGCCGAATATACCGTTCGTTGCTTGCAACGCTTGTCTGTCTGCGTTGTCAAACAAGCTTTACCTCTTTTTACCCGACTACGGAGAAGCTAAAAGGAAGGGTTATTATTTAAGCAGCCTTTTTTTCGGATAGGAAAAAATTAAATGGCTCCCCCGCCGTGGGTGGGGCGGGAGTGTCAGACTCTTACTGACTAAAACCCATCCATGTTCCTTCCTCAGCCCTTTGTATTCCGGGGGCGCGGTATCTCTTTCGAACATCCTGCAGCATTTAAGCAGTATATATGTAGGTTCGTATGTGTAGATGAGTATTAATAAATTGCTAGATATCACGACAATGCATAACCTTCCGTGTATTATCTAAACATTATGCACATACATACAGATATAAGATTATTTTTATTGATATATGGAATTCCCATTCCATGGTAATCTTCATAGCAATTACCACATATGACATATATTTCCATCAACAAGATCTTATTAAAATAATACGAAGTAAATAATTAAAACTACTTATATAATAGCAGCTGTTTCTCGCGGCTTCTCTCAGCTCCTGAAGTAGTTCCCCTTCATCATCATCAGCCTATACAATGTCCCACTGCTGGGCACAGGCCTCTTCTCATACAGAGAAGGCATGAGCATTGATCACCACGCTTGCTCAAGACGGTTTGGCGATTTCAGACTTTTAAGTCCAGGTTTCCTCACGATGTTTTTCTTCACCGTTAGTCAGTGACGTCTAAGATATCCTTAGAAAGTACATATGACTTTAGAAAAGTCACATTGGTACTTGCCAGGTTTCGAACCTGCACACTCGTACACGAGAGGCAGGTGCCTTAACCACTAGGCCACCACGACTTCAGGGGGAACTACTTGACGAACCCATATAAAAACTATTCTAAATCCTTCCCCAGGGAATCTCCAGTCTATCTGCATATAAAATTTCATCCAAATCGGTTTAGCCGTTTTGCCGTGAGAGCAAAACAGACAGACAGAGTTATTTTAGCATTTGTAAGGAGGATAAGGATCAATTAATAAGAATATTTCCATCATTTTAAACACGATCTTATTACAATAATACTGAATTAATTAATAATACTAAGTAAATAATTATGTGCCTACGTTCTTATAAAAATACATGCGATAAAAAATCATATTAATTTTCCTTGTTAAGAAAATAATATTACTTACTTTTTGATGCACATGCTGATTCCTTTTATTGTTTTTTTTTACTAATATTTCTAAAGAGGTCGTAATCATTTTTGAGATTAAAAATATTTCAAGTATTATCTAAAACATGATCTATCTATTTGAATGCTAAATTGCACTGAAAATTGCAATGAAAATATCAAATATATATATAATCTTTAAAAAATGCGCTTTTAGTAGCAAAATTAAAATTAACGTAAAGTGAATTTTTAAACTAAAAATTGTATTTATATAAAAAGAGCTTAAAAAGTAAATAGAACATTTAAATATCTTTTTTCACAAACCATCAGAAAATCAATTATTCATCATCATGAAATACAATAATTATTCATTAGTATTCATCAAATGTTTATTTGTTACGGGAACCAAACTTGCACCAAGCCACACTAAAACCACTTTGTGCCATATTTAACACACCATGTATAAAATCATCGATAAATTCCATTTATAAACACCATGTATAACTTACATAATTTACGACACATTTAGCTTACGTTATGTTTCAAACGTGTTTCGATTTCAAACAATAGAATTTATTAGTAGCATTGGGTTTGAATGGAAATTATTGTCAATCAATGTCGTCAATTTATATTTAGTAGTTCCTGGGGGGCTAGACAAGTGGCAGTCGTTTCTAATCGTTCTGACGCTAACGCTTAAGCGTTTCTACTTATCAAATGCTCAGTCGATTAGAACGATAGAAAAAAAATACGAGAAGTTGTCTATGGATTGCTCTAAGGGCCTATACATGTGGCAACAGATTTAAGAGAATTACATTCATTTACGACTATTTTTTTTGACCTAGAGTATCGCACTTGAAATTTGTAGCCAAGTGACATTATTTTTAACAGACTTCAAAAAAGCAGGTTCTTTATTTGACCCGCATATATGTTTGTATATCCGCGATTTTCAAAAACTACTGATCCGATTTGGATATTTTTTTTTATTTAAATGCATGCTTTGCAAGGAAGGTTTTAGTATATTTTATATTAGGATTTGATGAAGATCTTTGGAGATAGCCAATGGAACTCATCAATTTATTACTAACAGCAAAGGACCCGCGATCGTTGTGATTGTAAGCCTATGCATTGTTTTCACCATTACATTACATAACATCACTCCTCTAAGCTTTAAATAAAAAGCACAGGCATGGAGTAAACCCTCATTAAATTACAAACATTTTGAACCCGGTTTTACTTTTTGTAAAATAAGTTTTTAATAGATTTCGAAAGGAAACGTCATCTAATACAATTTTTTTTTTAGAATCCGTAGTCAAGTGGCATTGTTTGACAGAAGAAAACGCTTGCGAGCGTCTGAACGTAACGCTTGCTGAGCGAACGCAGACACCTTGTAGATAACTCTACAAAATGACCTTTGTGAATCAGCTGGTGAAGTGTTTTGGTATATTTTGTGATGAAATGTTTGTGAATTTTAATACTTATGTATTAAACTACACTCGCTTAAATTATTATGGGCTGCGCATAATGAGGAAGTGTTGGCTTAGGCGTCAGAAACGAAATTCTTCACGTCGATGTCTGCTGTTTCCCGCGGTTTCACCCGCGTCTTCAGAGTAAAAAGTAGCTTTTTCCAGGGTCTCCGCTATCTCCGTACCAAATTTCATATAAATCGGTCTAGCCATTCACGCGTGATGCCTTGACCAAGGGAAATAGAGATTCATTTTTAGGGTTCCGTAGTCCGACAAGGAACCCTTATAGTTTCGCCATGTCCGTCTGTCTGTCTGTCTGTCTGTCCGCGGCGTAGCTCCGAGGTTCTTGTTACTAGGAAGCTGTTAAATGAAATTTAGTATGGATATGTATATTAATCACGCCAAGAAAGTGGTAAAATAAAATTTTGAAAAAATTTTTTTTTAGGGTAGCTCCCAAACTCGTAAAGTAGGGATGATTTTTTTTTTCTCGCGTACCGCTCTCCGCTCCGCTGTGGTGTATCGTTAGATAGGTCTTCTAAAAATATTATGGGTGTGTCAAGACCATTTTTCGGTTAAGTGAGCCATTTGCGAAATATCTAGATTTTAAGTGAAAATTTTTGTTCGATACGAGTTACCCCCCCCCCCCCTCTAACTTTTGAATGGCTGTACCTAGAAATGTGAAAAAAATCACAGACGTAGCACATGTAAGTTAAGTAAGCTTAACCGTTTACAGAGTTATAGTCGACTAACTAAGACCTATTACGGAACCCTACCGCGCGAGGCCCGACACGCACTTGGCCGGTTTTATATATATAGATGCACAATTTATTGTTCCGGGTGGTGTGATTCTATAAGCAAACATTCAATAAGATTTGTCTGGAATTCCGTGCTCATGCATCATTGCGAGGAACTAAAGAAAGGAGTAAAGGTAAGTTTATTATTGTTTACATTTCTTATCGTCTGTTATCTCCCAAGTCTCAGACAGAGTATGGTCCTATAGTAGAAAAAAGCCTTACTACCTACCGTTCAGAAATAACCATTACCACAATAATTATAAGTAAATCAAAGTTATGTAAAAATACTATAATTATCTTTATAGAATACACAAATTCTTGTTCTTCAATGCCAGCTTGACCAACCATCGAAGTCACACTAATAATGGCCACCACGCTTACTTCTACAGCAGTTAAAGACTGCTGCTGCTGTTTGGACCACCTGCATGACACTGGTGCCCAAATATTTTTTTTTATTCATTTTCCAATCAGCCCAATCCTAAATAAAGACGAGTTTTATAACCTTAAACTTATTGTTGTTAAATAGAAAGAAAGCGGTTCTTTGATGGGAATGCATACAAACACAATACATACAATAATTGTTCATAATGTGATGCCAGTAGTGGCGATATTGAATAAAACACTTTTGGTCGGTGGTTCATCTTTGGCCTTTATATGAATCCTACCAAAACTGAAAATTGCTCTGCACTAGCACGTATTCTCGGCTCTAATTACTAAACAATAACAAAAACGAAGTCCCTAATCATATCATGGTCATTGTATGATCCAAATAAATTAGTTTTAAACCTGCTGCAAATACTTTAAACTTTCGCGGTTTGCACCGAAGTCAATGGGACTATCGTTTTTGCGGTCACCAGCTGGCGCCACTGTTGAGTAAGTCCTGTGAGTCAACTCCGCAATATATACTTTTAATAGATATAGATACGATGTAGTGAACTCGCTGTAGATACTAACTAGTTACTACAACTGACTTTGAATTAACTGTTTTTAAGGCCCACTTATTTGGCACCTATTCTTGGCTTTTATGACAAAACAATAACATGTATTGAGCTATAAAGTATATCTGCCTAAATTCATCAGGAATGGCACAATATTTGCAATAAAAATCAATAATTTAAAGTAAATTACGATAAATATGCTCGCAGTGAAATATCTCTTACATTTGATATTTCTTGAGACCTTGCTCCACACTAGCGCATCCTAGCGGCGAATTCAAGTGCGGTAGCCCTCATTGAAGTGTAAGTATCAAACTACTTACGTAGTATTGTATTATCTTTGCTACTATTGCAGAGCGATCCATAGACAACTTTCTGTATTTTTATCTACCGTACGAATAGAATGAGCGTTCGAGACATCAAAAGCCACTTGTCTACCAAAAATTGAATCGCTAACGCTTAAGCGTTCACACGAATAGAAACCAAAGAGAATATAATACGAAATAATAGAAAATAGAAACGTTGGACTTTTTGGTGGGCTTTCAAAAAAGGCGGTATAAAATAGTTTGTGTAAAATAGTTTGTGTAAAATATTTTTATTTAATTTTTAGTTAAATATTACAGTATAATTATCTGTAGATTTGTGTTTAGTTCGGTTAAGAAGAGACGGGCTGCGGATGGACTAAGTCAACCGTTTAAAATTCAGTTGGTGATGGTATTCAAAACACTCCAATTAAATGGAAACAAATATGTTTATGTTCGTACCTACACATCATCAAAGAACCTCTTTCTTTCTATTTCACAATAATACGTAAGTTAAGTTTATAAAATTCGTCTTTATTTAGGACTAGCGGCCCGTCCCGGCTTGGCACGGGTAGCCTATATTACTCAAGGTAAATGTAACTTTCCAATGGTGAAAGAATTTTTGAAATCGGCACAGTAGTTTTTGAGTTTATTTATTACAAACATACACACAAAAATACAAATCTTTCCTCTTTACAATAGTAGTGTAGATGTAGATTGGGCTGATTGGAATACGAATAAAATAAATTTGGGCACTGGTGGTGGTCCGAACAGCAGCAGCAGTCTTTGACTGCTGTAGAAGGAAGGATGGTGGCCATTATTGGTGTGCAAGAAAGCAAGAATTTATTGTGTGTATTCATGGTGTATTCTATAAATATTATAACTATAATCTTTTTACATAACTTTGATTTACCTATAATAATTATTGTGATAATGATTACACGAGAGTTTTTGGAGTGTTATCCTACTATATAATATTATGAATACGAAAGTGAGTTTGTTTATTTGTTACGCTGTCACGATATAACGGCTGAAGCGATTTGTTTCAAATTTGGTACGGAGATAGATGGAAGCTTGAAGACAAGCTTATTTTTTATCCGGGTCCGTTAGTAGTTCTCTTGGAACGCGCATGAAACCGCGGGAAGCAGCTCGTAATAACTATTATGAATAACTACTATATAATATTTGAAAATAAAAATAAAAGGCTTTCTGAACACAGAATATAAAATATTTATCTTTTAATTAATTAAATGTTATTAAGAAATCAAACTACTGAGCAGTGCTCTACCACGAAGAAGGTCATTTTGGCTTTCCTCGAAAGACGTGCAGCATTCAATATAGGGGTCATCATCCAGGCCCTCTGTGGGTATCCAGAATCACCTAAAAAATAAAACAGACATTAGAATAGGGGTGGAGGATGAAACGCACTAAGCTGGCGCATCACTAAGGTACCACCGCGTCGCCCGCCAACGGTCATTCATCATATTGGCAGAGGTTCAGTAGGTGAACAAGGCAAAATTCGCGCGCCCGAACATTGTGTTTTATAGTAGATTGTACCTTAAAATTTAACTACGACCGTGCGTGAACTCATTTACCCTGAGCTACACATCTAAACACTTGTAATACACAGATTATATATATATATGAATATATATATGTAATAGCAAATTATTTGATTTCTCCTACTATAGGACCATACTCTGTCTGAGATTTGGGAGATAACAGACGATAAGAAATGTAAACAATAATAAACTTACCTTTACTCCTTTCTTTAGTTCCTCGCAATGATGCATGAGCACGGAATTCCAGACAAATCTTATTAAATGTTTGCTTATAGAATCACACCACCCGGAACAATAAATTGAGCATTTCTCATATTTCGTCCAGACATCGATGTGAAGAGTTTATTTTCTGGCCCCTAAGCCATATTTCTTCATTATGGGCCATAATCATTTAAGCGACTGCATTTTAATATTATAATTCACAAACAAGTCACAAAATATACCATCACACTTCAACATCTGATTGACAACCGCCATTTTGTAGCGTTCAGATGCTCGCAGCATAGACTAAGTCGATTCCTTCTGTCAAATAATGCCACTTGTCTACCAATTTGAAGTACGAAACGCTAGATCAAATAGCTATTCGTTACCTAATGTCATTCCCATACATTGAGCGTTAGCGTTAGCGTTAGCGTTTTGCCACTTGTCTAACCCCCCTGTTTATAAATTCGGCCGTTTATTTATAACTGTTTCTAAACTTAGTTTTGTGGTTATTTTCGGCTGAGAATTAATTTGGTCTAGTTAAGACGAAGAGTTTATTTACTTTGATGGGAAGGCTCTGGTGCGGGACGCAACTTGTGTCGACACCCTGGTTCCTTCTCATCTTCCAAGCACGGTAGGCTGTGCAGGTGCGGCTGCTGCGGCTGCAGAGACCATCAAACGGCGCAAGTATAGTAACCTTGTGGGTAACTATACTTTTGAGCCGTTTGAGGTTGAAATGCTAAGTTTTATTTAAGAGCTCCTCGATGGAATCCATAAAATAAGCATGACCGTAGTCAATGATGCAAGGGCGGATCCAGAGAGATTCATGGTAGTCATGACATGAAGATTTTTTTTATGCATTCGTGTTACATTACTAGATAATTAATGACGATGGCAAAAAGGTTCTTTACCACTCTTAGGAGGCTCAAAAGTTCAATGGCAGAAGACCGTGACTATAACATGACTCCCCCTGACTTGAATGCTGGACCCGCCAATGCAATCAGTGGCGGCGCAAGACCTAAACTTAATGTGGGCAACGTACATTTTGCAAGGCCCTCTGATGGTGGAAGAAGGGAATATAAAATATATTCTTTTTACGAAAAAAATGCAACCGACTTCCAAAAACATTGAATGGAGAAAAATAAGTTTTATTTAAACGTTAGTGGACCAATACATCGCTCTAGAAGTCGGTGTCTCTTAAGTTTTCGGCTGTGAGGCGCGAGGCCCTTTGCACCGCGAGGCCCACGCCTTACGCCGCCTCTGCTCGCAATGATGGGCTGAATTGGAGTACTACGAAGATTTTGGTATTCAAAAAGAGACAAGAAGATTGTTCAATATGTCTAATTTGTTTCTTCTATTTGTTCCAGGATGTCAACCCTGTTGTTTTGGCAGGGCAAAGGCAAGGCGAATGGGGCTCCTAATGGCAGGACTTGGATCCATGCGCCTGATGCCCTCGTCAAGGGCCACGTCGCATACCTCGTTAAGGTATGTAGACCCCCTACAAATAGGGAGTGTAATAAGTTTAACGGGTGTATGTGTGTGTTTTTGAAATTCTTCTTCGTGTGGGCTGTAGGTTTTTACTTACCTAACAAGCCCTAGTGTCAGAGTTTCCTCAAGTCCGCCTGACGGCCTCTGAAATGTAAAATGATTGCTGGGGAGAACAAACGCGTTTTCGCCACCCTATGTGCCCTCCCGACCCTAGCTCGACGAGCCAGCCCGCGAGCTGAGCTGAGCTAATAGCTTTAAAATTCCCGATTATAATAATCATATATATTCTGATCCAGCCTGTACCTTGCTCCACCAGCGACGCCCTAAGCCGAGGCCCGTACCCCACTAGGGGGTGCCCTTAGCGTGTTGTCGGTTAGTTTTGTAGGTTAAGCCCTAGCTGGAGGCCTTAAATTCATTTAAGGCACTTCACAGGTAAGCAGTCGACAACCTTCTAGGTCGACCTGCAAGATGCCCTACAACGAAAAACACCCTATGTCTCCGAAATACGTACTAAAAAAAAGGCAAAGGGAAAACGCGTTCGTCCTCCCCCGTTTTTAAGAGGGGGCCCAATGCCAGAAAAAAAACTGATTTCACCCGCGCCCCTCGCAAACCCCTGCATTAGTACGGATAACAACCACGGGCGACGCGATGACGCGCGCAAACAAATCGCGTCGACGTCACATTGAGTGATTGAAATGATGCGTAGTATATGTAATATATTCAGATAAAATCTAAGATTATGATTAAAATTTTAAAGTATTAAATATTTTTATAGTTATTTACATAATTACAATATTTACCATGTAAAAAGCAATTACAGTAAGTTGTAAAAAATAATCTACTTTAGTTTTAAATCACGTAAGATGCAGACGCCGAGCATAAAGTAATGTTTCACACACACTTTCACAACACTGTATGTATAATAGGCGTCTTTTATTTTCCACAAATAAAAATAGGCCAAAATCACGTTAAAAGTTACTTAATAATAATATTGCAATGTATGTAAAATTTTATGCAATCAAACTGGTTAAAACCGATTTCTACCATTTTCAATCACTATAGGCGTCAACATGGCGGGACCTCCAAGGTCAAAAGAGGCTAGCCTCTTTAGTGAAAAATAAAAATACGTTATTGGTCCACCCACTAACTGTGCTTAAGATTGGCGCTATATAGATAGCGCCGAAATATGTAGAAATATAGATCAGTTTCAGTAAGTTACCAAGCCTCAAGAAGTCAGCAAGCCCCCCTCTCTTTCAATGTATAAATAGTAAATGTAGTGCTCAGTATAAGTAGTCAAAGTCTGTGAACTGTGTACTCCCATAAGGTCGTTGACCTTTAGTAGTGGCGTAGTCCTGCACCCGGATAAAAAGTTTAAAACCTTCTCCTTTCCCCTCTATCGCGAGACGACTCCCGGTCACCGTAGGCACGAGGCTGCTGACGGTGAGCTATGGGTGGCTCACCGTTCGGCAAGGACCAGACGCGCGTCGATGGCGCGTTCGTGTTCCACGCGCCTCAGAAATGTCAGCATCGTTGACGGGGCCCTCCCCCAGGGTCATAGCCTGCCGGGGCTGTGGGACGTTTGAAAGAGATAGCGTGCCTCCGGAATGCAAAGGGCTGAGGAAGGAACTTGGATGGGTTTTAGTCAGTAAGAGTCTGATACTCCCTTCCGTACCACCCACGGGGGGAGGGATCATTTGATGATTACCCATCCGAAAAAAAGGGTCTCCTCTATCTCCGTACCAAATTTTATCCAAATTGGTCCAGCCGTCATGCGTGATGTCGTGACCAAGGGAAATAGGGATTCATTTTTATTTATATAGAAGACGAAGATAAGATATGCGTATAGAGAATATGAGATATGCGTATAGTATATGCATGTATAAAAAATACCTCACAGTTAAGTTTTCGTAATATTCTGCCACATCGCTATCATCTGGTAACGTGCCCAGAAGACTAGCAACATTGCCACGTTGAATAGCAATGCTAATTCTTTGCCCAAAAATATATGTGTGTCTCTTTAAATACAATCATATAATAAAATATATATAAAGACAATCTACAATTCCATAGATTTATCTTTGCTGTATAAGTTTCATTCAATGTTTTATTCAATTAATTAATTAATTTATAATTATTGGCATTCAAAAATCGTTTATTCAAATTAGGCTGAAAATCAGCAAAGACAGCCCCCAAAATGCCCGCCCTTCACCACTTCCTATGTGTTTTAGCTGGGAAGAAAAAGTGGCGCAACAAACTCCCCAGCAAGCAATTGCAGCATTACAATTCACTAAATGGTCCGTCTTTTCTTACACTCATTTGAAATGCACTTTAGAGATGTTTGTTCATTCATGCCAATGTATACACTCCACGTTGCACGGTAACCAATAAAAGTGATCAAGAGGTTACGTAATAATAGTACTGTCTTATAATCCTAACTAAAAGTGTTAAATAAAAAATTGCGGCTTGTCTTTCGCGTTCCGCTGCAATCGCCATAGCCTGTTGAGCTGTTTTTTCCCAATGTTGACAAATTTCAACGTGTTTTTTTCGTACATCTGTTCGGACAGTATGGGAAGATTCATTGCAGCGCATAACCCTTGAAACTGTTCTAAACCAATGCCAGTGCTTGTGATACCAGATACTGCAGCTGTATTTATATCTATGTTTTGGGTTGGTAGTGGATCTGTTGTATTTACGACAAACTCAGCATTACACATGTCATAGGAAAGTTTCAGTTTTGAACTAAGACCTATTTTTGTTTCTCCTGTGATTTGCAAGTTGGATAAAGTGCAGCCAAATTGGTAGCATGGTTAGAAATAATTTTTAATTTTTCAAAAAAGTATATTTTATCTATTATCAATCTTTCCGAAGCATCATAAATATTTTTGTCATGGACTTTAAATTTATTACTCTTCTTTTTTTCGTTCGTATCTTCTTTTATTTTATTCTTTGGTCCTTGATACACTCGTAATTCTGAGTTTCTGCAATAAAAAAACCAACTTAGTAAATCTTACGATACTCATAAATTTATGTCATTTTGTGTATAGCCAAATGCATTACCCGCCCTGCATCCCGCAAATCATTAAGAGGGCCGCGCGTACAGCAGTTTACCTATAGTAGATACCTACGTCCTAAAGAACGAATGTTTCACAAAATACGTACTGTTCATTGTGCCACTCAAGTTCTGTTACGTTGTTATTGTTCAAGGCACCATCAATATCTTTTGTTAAATCATTACTGAAATTAAAAAAAAATAACTTTGAAACTGTGGAAATTACTTTGTAAGAGTTTCATCTTCATTGCTCGAGCTATAAATATCTGGTTGATCATGCTGAGTGGCTATAGTGTTACAAGCTAACATTTTCTAAGTTGTTCAACACAGGTCTGAAAGTTGACTATAAAAAGTCAAATCAATTATCTGTTTATTTTGCGTATACTATGCACTAACCTTGAATATTACAAAATAATACTTACCTTTGATTTCGGCAATTAGCAATTTTTGAGTCTTCAATTGTTTTAGTTGTCGCTTTTTCAGTTTTTTCGTTCTATTTTTTGTATTTCTCATATTACTCAACAAAATATGAATATTTATTAATAATAGTAGGCGCGGAGCAAACAGATATAGACCACCCGTCTCAACAGAGCAAGGGAAACTGATCGGTGAAACAAACGATATGTCACAAGCTTGTGTCAAGCGAGACGGAAGACAGCATATTATGCGGATTAAAAATGTAGTAAGCGCCAAAGGCTTTTTATACGGATATCTTTTAAAATAGACAATATTTCAAAAAATCCTCTGGGTCATCCCTAGGTTTATATGATTGTTACTATTTATCAAATTTATGGTACAGTACTATGTACCAAAATAGAATGAAATCGAAATAAGTTTATAGTCAGAGGTAACTTTGTGATGGTTTTCTATCGAGAAAATTTTATCCTATCATGTTTTTGTCTGGGACGACCCTCGCATTTATAATGAAGTTTCTTGACATATTTATTTTTTTCAATTTAAACACGATTTACTACTCTAAAAATCCAATCAAAAATTGACGATTTTGCTTTAGGCCCCCTCTTAAGCCAAAATAAAATTTAAATATCTTAGTAACAAAATAAACCATTTCATTTCATTGAGCTAGCCGTAGAGGCCGTGAGCCTAGCACAATAAACAAAAGCTGCAATCCTAACAAACAGATTGATAACACTATCAATGCACGTGGCGGCGGCAGATGGTCCCTATCTGAGGTATGCAGGGGGCGTAGAACATACGTCACTGGGCTGTGGACTCTGGTTTTATCTAAACATCAGTACATAATGTACTGGCAACACTGAAGCTTTAGAATTCTAATTTTAATATTTTCAATCGAATCGAATGTGAGTTTGTTTGTTACCCTTTGGGGCCGTCCATTAAGCACGTGATGTTTTTTTTGGCCCCCTTCCATTTTGTGATAGGTACATAGTGAGGTTTAGGACTACCCCCCGTATAGGTATCACTTCGCCGTCCGCGGGGAATAAAATGGTAACTGCCACTACCACTGTATTAGTGTTATGTCATTTTTAAGGTCTTTGGATACTAATACATCTGCTGCATTTTATTCCCCGGACGGCGACGTGTATTTTTTATTAAGGTATAATTATCATCAAATTTTCGGCGTTTGCCGAAAAAATAAATACACGTGGCATTTTACCTACTACATCCCCCCCTTGTGATATTTCGTGTTTTTTTATGGACCCCTCCCCTTTCGAGCCTCACGTGATTAATGGACAGCCCCTTCACGGTAAAACGGCTGAACCGATTTAGATGAAATTTGGTACGGACATAGTTTGAAGCCTGGAGAAGGTTATAGTATAGTTTTTATCCGGGTGCGAATAGAAAATCCCGCAAGACACGGTAACAACGGAAAACGGCTAACAGTAATTGACAGTCACATAGTATCTTGATTTGGCACACGAGGTTGTCGATATGCCGCATGTGGATTCAGCAGTCATTGTGCCGATAGTCGTTTCGACCAATGGACTACTAGCCAAGAGCCTCGACCAACACCTAAAGAGGCTCTCGTTAGGCAGGGATCAAGGGCTTGATGCAGAAAGCAGTACTCCTAGACACTGCGCGTATCGTCAGGAGGTTCCTTTCTCTAGAGCCCTGACCGCCGGTAGCTTGGACCCTGTCTCGTTACCTTTTTTTTAATACTTCAGTTAATCTATACTAATGTAATAAAGCTGAAGAGTTTGTTTGTTTTTTTGAACGCGCTAATCTCAGGAACTACTGGTACGATTTGAAAAAATCTTTTAGTGTTAGATAGCCTATTTATTGAGGAAGGCTATAGGCTATATATCATCACGCTAAAACCAATAGGAGCGGAGCACCACTATTCCACGCGGACGAAGTCGCGGGCAGAAGCTAGTAGTTAATTACGAGTAGTCAGCGTGATCAATATGCATATCCAAACCAAATTTCAGCTTTCTAGTACTAAGAACCCCTGAGCTATGCCGCGGACAGACAGACAGACGGACATGGCGAAACTACACTTCTCATCAAAAAAATCGAAACACCTCGCAGTTTATGATTTGATAAGGATTATCAGAAAAATGTGTATATTTAGGAATAAATGTAAAATGTCATTTAATAGTGAGTAGTATGAGGTTTTTAAATCCTAATGTTATTGTTCTAAATTCAAATTAAGTCTTCATAGATTTCGTATTTTGTATAATGAGTAATTTTTACCCTGTATGGAATATGAAGGAAATGGGTAAAACAACACGCGTAAATGAAAAAAAAAATTAAGAAACGTTTATTTAATAACTTGTATTCCCTCCGCGAGCTCTTATTACTGCTTCCATACGGTTCTTCATCGATCGGATGAGAGTCACGATCACATGTTGTGGTATATTATCCCATTCCTCTTGGATTGCATTTTGCAGCTGGCTAAGTGTTTCTGGGGCTGGATCTCTTGCTCGAATTCGTCTCTTTAATTCATCCCATAGATGTTCAATGGGATTCATGTCCGGGCTTCTTGCTGGCCATACCATAATGGAGATACCGACTTCGGTAAGATAATCTCGTACGACGCCCGCGGTGTGAGCTCTAGCATTGTCGTGCATGAATATGAAGTCGTTGCCAATAAAATGTGCATAGGGCATCACATGAGGTTCAAGACACTGTTCGATGTACCGATGAGAGTTTAGTGCAGGCAGCCGTGGCCCAGACACAAAGGCAAGTTCTGTCTTACCGTCGGCGCTGATTCCTCCCCAAACCGTCCACGAACCGCCACCATAGCTGACCTTTTCTTCAATGCAGCATTGTGCAAAGCGTTCTCCATCTCTTCTGTAGACCTTGTTCCTTCCGTCGTTACCATACAGCATAATTTTACACTCATCAGAAAACAGTACTTTGCTCCACTGAAGGTATGACCAAGTTAGGTGCTCGCGTGCAAAGTTAAGGCGCGCTCTTCGATGGTCTGCAGTTAATTTCGGCCCATTCGCTGGCTTATGCGGTGCCAATCCGCGTTCCTTCAACCTTCTTCTTATTGTAGAGTCACTTACAGCTACTCTTCGTACAACGCGAAGCTGCTGCTGCAGTTGAAAAGCGTTAAGGCGTCGATTTCGTAAAGAAGTTGTTACAATAAATCGATCATCTCGCTCAGAAGTGACCCGATTCCTGCCAGATCCTGAACGGCGCGTGAACGAACCAGTCTCCCGATAGCGTTTGTAGACTCTATGAACAGATGATAAGCTTAGATGCAATCTTGCAGCCACAACACGCTGACTAAGTCCAGAATCCAGCAATGCCACCACTTGGGCGGCTTCTGCGGGCGAAGTATCCATATGTTTTAGAAAAAAAAGTTTTTTCAGACGTCCCAAAGTCACAGTAAATGAAATAAGAAACAAAAAGTTTAAAGACAAGCGCTAATTTTTAGTTTTTAAACGAGAAACGTACTCCAACCCTAAATACACATTTGTCTCAAAACAGTGATTAATTTCATTTATAGGATAAACAAATGAAATTCTAATTTCGAATTTTGATTTTTTTCTTCTTACTGTAATGACCAAACTGCCAGCTACACAATAATGTTTTTTGTATTGTAAAAAATTAGGACAAAAACAATAAAAACGAAAGTGTTTCGATTTTTTTGATGAGAAGTGTATAAGGGTTCCTACCCTAAAAATCGTCACAATAAACAAAAACTTTGACACTACAACGTTTAAAAACCATGACAAAATATACTACATGACAAGATATAGGAAAAAATCCCATATTTCGATAAGTCTGGCGGGTTTGTCCCAAACGTAGGATAAGTAATCAAGGAAAGACGATACGATCAATAATTTCAAAAAAGTATTGATTGTCAAAATTCTCACGGCCTCTCCGTGACCCCTAGTGTTTGTTATATCACTATTAAAACGCATGGCCGCCATATTAATTAATTATTTATTGTACAGTTTAACACGTATACAAGCCATTGTTTTTATTGTGATTGACATGAATGAAATTTCAATTAAGATTTATACTTCCTTAAAAGATAAAGATTGATTTGTCGTTAACACGGTCTCTTTATAAAGATCAAAGTAACAAACATCACTCTTATCAAAAGGTTAGGGCCTCGATGGTCTAATAGTCGCAAACGCTACTGAGAACGGGGTGTTGGGTTCAATTCTCGGGTCGAGCCGAAATTGTTTTGTGGGCTTTTACTCACAATGCAGCTTAGAGTCAGGTACTTGGCGGAGTTACACCAGTCAGTAAGAGTCTGACACTCCCCCCAGCTCCACGCAGAACGGGAGGAGTCAGATGGTTTTCCTTGACCACTATTATTAGACATCGCGGTGGCCTAGTGGTTAATTCACCTGCATCTCGTGTACAAGTGTGCGGGTTTGAAACCTGTTAAGTACCAGTGTGACTTTTCTGAAGTCATATGTACATTCTAAGTATATCTTAGACAGTAATGGTGAAGGAAAACATCGTGAGGAAACCTAGATTTTAAAAGTCTGCTATCAACAATCCGCATTGAGCAAGCGTGGTGATCAATGCTCATGCTTTCTCTGTATGAGAAGACGCCTGCGCCCAGCAGTGGGACAATATATAGGCCGATGATGATGATAATGAAGAGCTCGTGGCTAAGAAACAGCCGCACGGGTCGACCGATCAAATGTTAACCTGCGCTTGGCGCGGTCGGTCCGTGGATGGGTGACCATCCTTGTCACAGCGAGACTCCTCCATGCCTCGGAAAGCACGTCAAGTTGTTGGTCACGGTTGTCATTTGTAGTTCTTTGACAGTCGTTACTGGTAGTCAGAAGCCAGAAAGTCTGACAACCAGTCTTACCAAGGGATACCGTGTTACCCGGTAACTGGATTGTGGAGGTCAGATAGGCAGTATAATAGCTCCATGTAAAACACTATCTCAGTTGCATCCGGTTTAGACTGGAAGCCGAGCCTAACATAGTTGGGAAAAGGCTAGGCTATGATGATGATGATGATGATGATTAGTTATTAAATAAAACTATTGTTCTCTTTCAGTTCCTTGGCTGCACGCAAGTCGACCAACCTAAAGGCATTGAAGTAGTAAAAGATGCTATCAAGAAACTCCAATTCACGCAGCAGCTGAAGAAATCTGAAGCTAAAGATGGCGCCAAATGCAAGAAGGTTGAAATTACTATCTCGGTGGATGGTGTTGCGATACAGGTAAATAATATATACTACCAATCAACTTACAATAATATTCAAAAATCTAAGTATATAAAAATGAATCCCTATTTCCCTTGGTCACGGCATCACGCGTGAATAGCTGGACCAATTTGTATGAAATTTGGTACGGAGATACAGGGGACCCTGGAGAAGGTTTTAGGCTTAATTTTATCTGAGTGCGTAAAGTAGTTTCCTCGGGGCGCGGGTGAAACCGCGGGCAACAGCTAGTAGAAAAAATTGGCCCAGGCCTTTGGTCTGTATAGTGCTTCAAAGGAACATACATACATAGACTAATAAACACATTACCACTCCTTTGCGTCTCGCAGTCGAGTAAAAATAAAATAAAATAAAAACCGGCGAAGAGCGTGTGACGAGTTTCTGTAATTGGTATATATATATAAGCCTACTAAGCTGTGATAGTTTTCTTTATAAGTTCCTTATGTTATAATACATCTATGATTTTTTTTCATTAATCTAGGAGTAACCATTCGAAAGTTAGAGGGGGGATGTTCGAACTCAACAATAATATGCGATGTAAAGCTTGATATTTCGATAACGTCTCCCTAAATAGGAAAAAGGATGCTTTATTTTTTTAAAAATATTCAACCCCACTTTACGTAAATTAATTTTTTTTTTCGAAATTTTATTTTACCACTTTGTCGGCGTATACAATATGCATATCCAAACCAAATTTCAGCTTTCTAATACAAAGAACCTCTGAGCTATGCCGCGGACAAACAGACAGATGGACATGGCGAAACTATAAGGGTTCCTTCCCAAATACCCTAAAAATCGTCACAATAAACAAAAACTTTGACACTACAACGTTTAAAAACCATGACAAAATATACTACATGTCAAGTCATAGGAAAAAAATCCCATCCCACGTTAAAAACACCACGACATCAATTATACATAGTACCAGCAGATATCACTTTTACTTGCAAACGTTCTCAGATGTAACTATTGTAGTATTATTCACACGCACCTTCATAAATACTGATAGAGGAGCTCGTGGCTAAGTAACAGCCGCACGGTTCGACCGATCAAAGGTTAAGCCGGCTTGGCGCGGTCGGTCCGTGGATGGGTGACCATCTATGTCATAGCGAGACTCCTCCGTGCATCGGAAAGCACGTTAAGCTGTTGGTCCCGGTTGTCATTTGTACATCTTTGACAGTCGTTACGGGTAGTCAGAAGCCAGAAAGTCTGACAACCAGTCTTACCAAGGGGTACCATGATACCCGGTAACTGGGTTGTGGAGGTCAGATAGGCAGTCGCTCCATGTAAAACACTGGTACTCGGCTGCATCCGGTTTAGACTGGAAGCCGACCCCAACATAGTT
This sequence comes from Pyrrhia umbra, assembly GCA_963891755.1. NCBI lineage: Eukaryota > Metazoa > Arthropoda > Insecta > Lepidoptera > Noctuidae > Pyrrhia > Pyrrhia umbra. The sequence continues at coordinate 3,237,842 of OY982944.1, forward strand.
AGGAAAAGGCTAGGCAGATGATGACCTTCATAAATACTGATAGCAAAAGCGAATTGAGTATCTGGCGCCATTTTAGACTTCTATACTTAATACTAGGTTTCCGCCAGCGGCTTCGCCCGCGTTGGCTATTCGAATTCAAATTAAAAAAAAACCGGCCAAGTGCGTGTCGGGCCACGCGCATTAGGGTTCCGTAGTAGGAGTTAGTTAGTCGACTATAGCTCTGTAACCGGTTAAGCCTACTTAGCCGTGATAGTTTTCCTTATAATTTCATTACATGTACTACGTCTGTGATTTTTTTTACATTTCTAGGTACAGCCATTCAAAAGTTAGAGGGGGGGTAACTCGTATTTAAAAAAAAAAACACTTAAAATCTAGATATTTCGCAAATGGCTCGCTTAACTGAAAAATGGTCTTCACACACCCATAATATTTTTGAAAGACCTATCTAACGATACCCCACACGAAGGGGTACGCGTGAAAAAAAATATTCATCTCTACTTTACATGTTTGGGAGCTACCCTAAAAAAAAATATTTTTCAAAATTTTATTATACCACTTTCTCGGCGTGATCAATATACATATTCATACCAAATTTCAGCTTTCTAATAACAAAAACCACGGAGCTATGCCGCGGACAGACAGACAGACAGACAGACAGACAGACAGATGGACAGAGCGAAACTATAAGGGTTCCTTGTCGGACTACGGAACCCTAATGACAGAGTTTCATACAAACTTTGCCCCCTTTCTCACCCCTTTAGGATTCAAATTTCGGCAAATCCTTTCCTATCAGATGCCTACGTTATACAAAGAACACACCCTCCAAGTTTCAGGTCTCTACGATCAGCGGTTTAGGCTGTGCGTTGACTCGTCGACAAAGCATTTTACATGTATAGATAAGCGCTTAATGAAGAAAATCTACTAACCATTCCTGCTTTATTACGCTAGCTCATGGTAGCATTAATATAAGTATGTCAGATATCGTGCAAACTAAGTAAATAACAAGCATTATGTACTCAACACGTACATAATTCGACGTATAACTGCCATAATGGTTTCCTGCGATCAACTTCGTTTAACCGACTTCGAAGTTTCAATGGAGGGTTTTGTGTTTGGCCTGTATGAATGTTTGGTGGTTTGATACTAGGATGCTAAACTGAGGATCACGAGTTCGATGCTGTAACGGAGCAAATATTCAGTCATAAAGTTTAATTATTTCTCTGTCTATCAACCCATTATCCTTCAGTTTCGCTTAGGAAACTTCGGAGATATGAAAGACGGTTTTTAATGCGTTTTTCATTATTATTCGACAAACAAAAATTATTTGAATGTGCAGATTTAGCCCTTTCATAATGATTCCTTTAATGACTTAGGCCCAACTCCACCGACAAGATTAGCATAAATTTAAACTTCTACCATACGATGGATCGACTACCATTTGGGTTTTATAGCTAAAACGGTCGATTACCAAGCCGGGGTTGAAGAAGAAGTTGACAACACGAAAATTTCCGTTAAAAAACGTTTTCGTTTAACGGGCCGACTATATAATGTTGTCCATCTGTTGGTGAACTTGGCCCTTAGTAACTTTGAAATTTTAAACACACACTTTCCTCCACTTTCCATGAAAGCAATATTATTTTTCATTCGCAATAATTCTATAAAACTGTTCCAAATTTCAAGTCGAGAACATTGGTAGTTCTTGAAATAATCAGCTGTGAAAGACGGACAGAAAGACGAAGTCGCACCCTAAGGGTTCCTTTTTACAATTTCGGGTCGAAACCCTAGAAACCATTCAAGCATACAACTAGTCCCTAGTCATTCATTATTAGGTACTAGTTCCAACTGAAATTCACAATCAATTAGAAAGGATAAATACAGAACAGTCGCACAATAACACAGCTATAATCAATGGTGGTCGCGCCGACTGCGTTCGGGCGGACTCGTGCGTTTCCGCCGCTTTCACGTCACGCTGCGCGGGCGCAAGGTCACGAGCGAAATGAGCGTCACCGCTCTCTATTGTCGCAGCGGTCAGAGGCATGGTGATTGTGTCTGCTGATGGAATTTATTTGAAAACCTGTCAGCTGTTTTTTGTTTAGATTTTGATATCGCTATGGTTTTTTTTAATTACTTCTGTAGCAACGTTATCTATCTATACATATAAAATGCTTTGTCCTGAATGACTGATAGATCAACGCACAGCCTAAACCGCTTTAGAGACCTGAAACTTGGAGGGGTGTTCTTTGTATGACGTAGGCATCCGATAAGGAAGGATTTTCCAACTTTCTACCCTTAAGGGGGTGAAAAAGGAGGGCAAAGTTTGTATGAAACTCTGTCATTTTCAATTTGAATTCGCATAAACCACGCGGGCGAACCCGCTTTCTTTCTTCTGTCAATCATCAACAATGGTAGAATAGGCTTCCAGTCTTATCGGGTGCCACAGAATACCAGGAATTTTATTTGGATCCAGAGCGCTTGCCTATCAGACTTCTATAACCCTGTTGCTTGTTAACTCGAAACCCCTCGATAAGACTGGTTGTCAGACTTTCTGACTCCTGTCTCACGAACCGTAATGACAATACCAGGCAAGAAGAGATCTTAATATGAATAAAAGCTTTTTACAAAAAAAATAAAACCGACTTCCAAAAAAAAACTGAAAAGTAAAAAATAATTTTAATTTAAACGCTTTACGGCCAAAACATCGCTCTAGAAGTCGGTGTCTTGTAAGTTACTATTGATAGTATTTCGCCACCGACTTCGAAAGCGTTTAAATTAAAATTATTTTTTACTTTTCAGTTTTTTTTTTTTGAAGTCGGTTTTAATTTTTTTGTAAAATGCTTTTTTATTTTTTCGCTTTTCAGTGTCTCGGTCTTGCTATCTTAACAAAATAAACACACCACTTTTTTAGGTTGTAATAAGCGTAAATAACCAAATCATCTAAGTATTTGGCATATCAGCAAGTAGAGATAAATCGTTATTTCTGATATATTTATAAAACGGCTGAACCGGTAGTGATAAAATTTAAATGGGACCACACGGGAAGCACCAGCTTTCAAATAAAAACAAGAAACATGAAAATCGGTTCACTCAGTCGCAAGATATGAGGTAACAAACATAAAAAAAAAATACAGTCGAATTGATAACCTCCTCCTTTTTTTGAAGTCGGTTAAAAATATCTCTCAAAACACAAACAGACCACAGAAAGCGAAGCATAGTTGGGAGAGCATTTACTTGACATAGCAAGACCCCTCCGTGCCTCGGAGAGCACGTAAAGCTGTCGGTCTTGCGCCTGATCGCTCCCCGGTCGTGTCGGATTGCCGATCCATCGGACTATAAGAGTGAGGGAATAGAGAATGCACCTGTGTCTGCAAGCGTGCGTGCACTATAATACTCCTGCGTACCTGGCTAGTCTTCATTGAGATTGCCCCGTGTGACCGAAGTCGGTCTGGAGATTTTTTTATCATTTGCTTATGTATCCTTCTTTTTCAATTCCAGGAGCCGAGATCGAACAACATAATGTACCAGTTCCCTCTTCATCGGATATCGTACTGCGCTGACGACAAGGGCGCCAAGAAATACTTTTCTTTCATAGCAAAGGGGGGCAGCACCGTCAACGCAGTCAACGGCCACGACGGACCAATTGAGAAACATGAATGCTTTGTGTTTATATCTACTAAATTGGCGTCGGAAATCACCCTCACCATAGGACAGGCTTTTGATTTGGCCTACAGGTTGGTATTTTGTAGAATTTAGCAGAGGTGTAACTAATTGTATACCGACATTTCATCATGTTCTAACACCCGCATACAAAAACAATATTATAAGCAAGGGATCCATTCCATCAATTAATCCTAAGCAAGGGATGTACCTAATACCAGAGATTATCAGCCGGTTTCACCAAAAAAATATCAGGTTACTTTTACAAGTTCTGTCAAGTTAGTTAAGTTTACAAGTGCTGTCAAAATTGAGGATAAAATTGTAAAAAAATGCTATTATTTTAGTAATGTTTTTCGTCTTAATTTTAATGATATGGATTTAATTAATTGTTATTGTATTTATGTATTGATAACATAAATAATAATAAAAGTATGCTAATTATTGACATCATGTTTTGTGATATTCGTAAAAGTATAAACGATAAAAAGTTTAGTTTGGCCGTAGGTACGTTAGTAATTTACATTTTATAAGTAACTACCATTTTTCCCATATTATAGAGGGCAAGCTTAATGTCGTCAACAGATGCCACACAAATATTATAATTACAAAAGCCAACAACACTACCTTACTCTGTCGACGCTTGATGTAGAAGGTCAAGGAACTGATAATCTAAAAATGTATCATTTTAGTTACAAGAGTTTACCAAGAAAACTTGTTTCACAAAAATTAACACAATCTCCCAAGCTATTATATTCTTATTTACGATCTCAAAAACAACATTTAAAAACTTAAAACACTACTTATCAGTTTAGTCGAATTATCAACAAATGCATTCATTTAAAATCTCAAAAAATACCTTTTTTTCTTCGAAAATGAAACACCTTTAAGTATACAGTGCATTCCTACATTATATTAAATGAGTCATGCACCCATAAAATGCATCACTGCGCCTCGAAAAGAGGTTGAATGTTTTTTTTAAACTCACAAAATGACAATGGTTTAAGAAATCATTGTTGTTGAAACCTTGAGGACAAGGAATACCTTTCTGTATAATCCGTTCGTATTTTGTTTTTTCTTTTTCAAAATGGACGCCATATTATACAAAGTTTTTTTTGGCACGTTTAATGTTTTTAAGAATCCTAACGTAAAGTTAGGAAAAAATATTCTAAATAGGTACACAAATGATAAATTATAATAATAAAATATTCCACGATTTCTTTAATTACTGATTATTTTATTTTCTCATTTCCAGACGGTTCTTGAACGACAACGGCAAATACATCGAGATGCAGAAAATGCAGCTACAAAACAAAAAGTTAGAGCTACAGATGAACGCTTACAAAAATCGCTTACAGGTAATTATGGCGCCCCATTTATGCTTTACCTATCCTGGCGCCCGAATATTTTTACAGCGCCCTTTTCTACAGATTTTTAGAATACCACATAGTGCGGAGTGCCCCACTAAACCTGGCGCCTCACTAAACGTGGCGCTTTAAGCGAGTAAATTAACAAAACCGATTATATTTTTCTTATTTTATTTTTTTTACTCACAGGTCTACCTAGAATGTTGTCAACTGCTGGGCTTGGGACTTTTCTTAACTGGGCAATGATAAGCTCCCAATGATCTCATTAAAAACTATCTATATTTCACTTAAAGCAACGTAACTGACATTGACGTCTAAAACGAAATTACCGATTAAACATCTTCTTTGCGGCCTTTTCAGAGGTCCGTCTTGAAAGCTAAATTACTAGACTAATATTGACAAAACAGTAGGGCTAGACAAGTGGCAAAAACGCTAGTAGAATGGAACACAAAATGTATGGGAATGACAGTAGTTTACGACTAGCTATCTGTCATTCAATGTCTAGCCTTACAGGTGTCATTTATTCTTTTAATGACGTATCAATTCGACACTTTCCAGGAGTTATCGAAGATCACGTACAAGGACGATTTGTCGTCCTACCTGTCGCGCAACAAGTTGTCCGACATCACAGAGTTCAAGCCGCCTCCTGAGCTCGAGAAGCAGATTGCATCGCTCACATTAGCTAACGGGTTTGCCAATAGCAATGGAAATAACAACAATAATACTGAGACTGGTGAGTACCCTGCGAAGAATATTATAAGGGATCAAACCCTGGCAATTACTTAAAGTCTGAAGCCATGAAGACAATTTCTACAACTAGGCGACTACTAATCTATATATATATATATAAAAATGAATCTCTGTTTCCCTTGGTCACGGCATAACGCGTGAACGGCAGGACCGATTTGTGAGAAATTCGGTACGGACATAGAGGGGACCCTGGAGAAGTTTTAGGCTACTTTTTATACGGACGAGGGTGAAACCGCAGGCAACAACTAGAAATTTATAAAAATCAGCAGCTTGTTTTTAAATCCCTACAAAAAAGTTTTGTAAAATACTCAATCAAATTTTCTTATATTCCACAGGCACTGATGCGTTGTCAAACAACTCAACGGACACGTTCAACTCTAGCAACGACAACAATCTGCTGTTGTCGACGCCGCCGCCACAACATAATGGAAAGCACAGCTTTGGCACCGGGTGAGTTACAATAGATCATGTCAGACACTGTAATATCCTTAAAACTAAATTTTGATCACGTTGGCTAATGACGTAGGCTAGCCATAGATGGCAGATGTATATGCGTAAGTCACAGGTGCACTCTCTATTCCCTCACTCTTATAGACCGATGGTACGGCAATCCGGAACGACCGCAGGAGGATAGAGAAGGGCACCCTATCAAATGATAAAAAAACAGTCACCCACAAAATGTATCCCCTGCTCGCCTGATGCCCATGACTCTCTTTTTCATTTATGATTTACAAAGTGAGTTAAATATTAAAAATAATAATTGTTCTTTTCAGCAAACTCCTTGGTGATTTGTCGTCAAACAAGAACCCCTCTGTAGGCACCAAGCTTGAAGGTTTGCTGCTCAACTCGGACTCAGACAGCGGTGAGATACCATGTTTATTACTCATATTTAGCGCCAGAATTCCTATGGGCATGTGATGAGGAGGAATGAGGATTATGTAGTGAGAAAGGTTTTGGACATGAATGTGGATGGATATAGAGGAAGGGGACGACCGAAGAAACGATGGATGGATTGTGTGAAGGTTGATATGATTAGAATGAATGTTACTAGCGAGATGACGGCAGATAGAAGAGTATGGAAGAAGAAAACATGCTGCGCCGACCCCAAATAAAATTGGGATAAGGGCAGGAGGATGATGATGATTTAGCGCCAGAATTCCGTGATATTATTAGATTATTCGCAAAAACAATAAATACCAACAGAATTTTGTAATTTCTCATGTTAAATCACTATTGAATGAAGTATCACCAGCAACCTAATAATTTAACTTTTCCCTATAATTTACTCATAAAATTCTTCATTTATTTAAGTTTAATATAAAGTAATATTTAAAAAACTATTTATTATAATTTATTTCAGACTTCGACCCGCGTGCATTCGAGTCGGAGCCGATGTCTCGATTCACCGCACCGTCACATGACAACGCACTCACTACCACGCCGCCGCTTTGTAAGTATAACATTTTACCACTAGACTACTACATTTGGCCCCCTAGGAAATTTCTCCTAGTGATCACATTGGGCAGGCGCCCAAAGGCCATCTCTTTATAGCATTATTACCTAACCATAGTAATGATTTCATAAAAATATGGATGGATTGTGTCAAGGATAATCTAAATAGAATGTGGAGTGGAGCTTACCCGATTGTACTACTACTACTTTAACTGTAACTGTTTTAGTCATTACATTAATAGATAATTTCAAATTTTAATAAATAGAGGGAGACTAACAACTCAAATCTTATCCCCAGTGGCTCCCCCGCCGAAAGCATCGAAGCGCCAGACTCCACAACAGCAGCCAGCCATTAACGGGAGTGACTTATTCGGTTCCACCCCCTTCTCCGTCCCCAGCCAACAACCCGCCCCCATCCCAACCCAACCCTTCGCGTCCTCCAACAAACCGAACTACGACATCACGGATTTTAATCTTCAAACGTCCGTTTTCAACACAACATCCTTCACGAATGGCCTTAGTGGTTTCGACCCGTTTGACACTCAGAAAAGTGGCAATATCTTCGGCAATGGATTCAATTCTACTTTCAACGGATTCGGCAATCTTAGTGAGAAACCAGCCGTCGAACTGGACAGCAATTTCAATGGGTTCCTAGACAAAACTATTTCGGAAATGAAGGTGTGTATTTAATTTATTTTTTTAGGTTAGATATATGTAAACCTGATTAATTTCGTATAAAATTTTAGAGTAATGCAGATGACCTAAATTATTGCTAACATAATTTACGTGAATGTTGCCTTTATTCCAAAGAAAAGTTTGTTATTTGACATATTTGACACGTCAAGTATCTTTGCCTAATTCTGGCGCCCAGCTTTAGAGACGATCCAAGTGAATTTTAATCAATAATATGTGTGAATATAAAGGCTAATCAATTAAACATGCGCTAAGCGATTGTCTGGGATCGGTTGTAGTGTTACAATCACTAAATATGCACTATAAATTCAAAAGTTCCTTGTACAGTCGGCAACATAAATAAAAGTATTCCAAAACTATTCGAGTTAAACTTGTTAAACAATTATTTTTTTGTGTGCCTAGTATGTGTAGTAGGCTTTTTCATTCCGTATTCTTGGTTCAGACATACCAATATAAATCATATTGTTTTTTTAAAATAATATAGTTTATTAAGTAGGTACCTATTTTTTGGATACAAGAACCGAAATATATTCTAAAATTTATTTTTATTTAATTTTAACAGCTTGATGATCGGTAAGTTTCAAAATTTAAAAATAAAAAAACGAGTGTGATCGTCAATGGTTAAAATGATTGTCAATATAATGTGTTTTTCGTTGTTTTACGTGAATAATCATAGCGACATAGTGCCCAGTATATTTTGGAACTAAAAAAATCACGAAAAACTAAAAAAAAGTGAGTTTGTTTTATTAATGCGAAAAAAAATAAAGTCTAAATATACTGGGCACTCTGCATTAAAAGCTAAGGGGAAAGGCACAATAACTGCTGAGTTTTCGTTAAAAATGCTTTCATTATATTTGTTTAAGCTTAAACCTCATTACAGTCATTTCATACAAGGGTTTACAAAAAACATTTTGTAAAGTGTCTTTTGAAATTCATGGAGTCATTGTTTACTTGTGGACATGTGGTATAAACGCAATAGACAGTTCACGGTGATATTAATGCTGGGGGATGTTCGAAAGAGTTACCGCGCCCTCTGAATAAAAAGGGCTTTTTTTTTCGGATGGGAAATCATCAATTGACCCCTCCCGCCGTGGGTGGGGCGGGTGGGAGTGTCAGACTATTACTGACTAAAACCCATCCATGTTCCTTCCTCAGCCCTTTGTATTCCGGGGGCGCGGTATCTCTTTCGAACATCACGCAGCCCCAGCAGCCTATGGCCCTGCTGACAGCTCTTTGAGGCGCGCGTGGAACACGGACGTGCCGTCGACACGGGCCTGGTCCTTAAAAAGGGCTGAGATAGGAACATGGGTGGGTTTTAGTCAGTAAGAGTCTGACACCCACCCAGCCCCACCCGCGTCTCCAGCCCTCCCATCATTTGATGATTTCCCATCCGAAAAAAGGGTGATATTGATAAAAGTATTCTTATTATGGTGACTTCGGTTTTTAATGGGTTTTCTTTAATGGGTTAGGTACAGTCAGCAACAAAAATATGTCATGTGAAAATATAAAAACTTTTTTAGGACAATTCAAATATTGTTAATTTCACCGTTGCATTCCATTGTGTTTTATTCAAAGTTATTTTTTTTTTGATGTCATTACTTATATTAATTTATTTTATTTACAGGATGGATTCAGCCGAGGTATCTCCTTTGGAAACGATGATTTTTCAATAGATAACCTCGATCCCCTGAAGAAAAATTAAAAAAACAACATTTTTCGTAAAGTAAAAATTGAATAGTTAAAAATTTAGGTAAATGAAAACTTATATTTTAGTTCATACAGCCTAGTAATAGACAAATGCAATAAAATCATTATTTTTTTCGAAAGAAAATGTATTTGTGGATTAATGAAATGTAGTTTTTAAGCGCTGTTTGAGCTTAAATAAGGTTTTTTTGTACACATGTGCTGCCATGTTATTGGTTACAAATATTTTTGATTTGTTCGTGATAATAGACTAGCAATATAAATATTCTGTCATCATTTTCCTAACTACGTCTTGAATGTCAAAAAATAACCAGTAATATGACAAAACATTTATATCGTAAAGAAAAAAAACGCTAAATTTTTTCGGTGATATATTTAAGATACGCGCGAAAACGCTCAATGTCATTCCAAAAGTGCCTTTATTGAAGATTTTTACAATTTTTGAAACACTATTTTTAACTATGAAAAAAAAAAACATTTCTCCGATAGATTTTTCAGGACTAAAAATGTATTTCGGTAGAGATAAACTTATGACTAAAGAATATTTAAGGTAGGACCAAAATTTTTTTACATAACGATTATTTGAAATTTGAAGATCGCCTCATAATATTCTGTGATAATTCTTTTCAAGTTGAGGTACTTCAAATTGTATTTTTAAAATGAAATGTCCAAAATTCGACTGAATCGAAAATGATTAGAATCGTCTAACAGGGTGTGTAAATAAACTAACCTATTTTATAAATTAACGTCATTAGTGTTAAGTTGAAACTGGCAACTTTGACAAATAAAAAATATCAAAAATACTTCGCGGGAAAACAACAAAATACTTAACTGCAGACGACCCAAAAGTTAAATGCTGTATTTCTCTCCAAAATAATCACAATAGCTATAAGTTATTGTACACGATAAAAAGCCGAAATCCCTACTGATTACGAAGATCTACTCTCATTGTTACGCTACGCAACTGTGAAACATTTAAAATAACAGTCGCGTTCCAAAACTAACAATTGAATGTTGCCAGTTACAACTAGAAAAAATCGTAGATATACGAATGACATTGAAGCACATAGGGCCAACATTCCAAGAACATACCTATTATAAAAAATAACTATTTTTACTCCTGATTATTATAAATAAATAAAAATAATGTTTTATTTTTAAACGTGTATGATAGTGGTCATAGAACTGTTGTATTGAATATGTGTCATTAGTGTTATTATTTGTTTTAGTATTGTGTACACTAATGTTACTTTAAGGCCAAAAGATATACATAATTGTGTATTTTCAATAATAAATTTATATTTATAATAGTCCATTTCGTTTTATTTTTACCATAGTAGTAGTTATCTCTACACATAAAACATAGCAACACTCAGTGAAAATGTAGAATTCTGTTAGTGAGAGTTTTTGGAATTGGTTCAATATTTTCAAACATTATCCATTACCTACAAACACCCAAACTTTACTTAACTATAACATTAAGACGGTCTTCTCATACCGGTACAAGTACAGTCAGCGACAAACGAGTATCCACTCGAACCAAGTAAATGACAATGACAAAGCAGTTTAAATACTATCTGTGTCTACCGACCGTACAAACCCTGTAAAATAAGCGAATTTAATGCCTTCATGGATTGAATAAATCTTTTTACTTTATTTTTGTTATTTTTCTTACTCAATTAACTGAATATTAAGTCAAAAATATGCTTTAACAATGAATACAGTGTTCCAAATAATCTAATAAATTCTGAACCCAAAAGACTAGTTCTCCAAGCCATGTATAAATATTAAAAGTTGTTGTGTCGACTCGACTGCGTTTCGTATTTTTCGGGTCAAAGATTTTGATGAATTTAGAAAGAAAAACCTAGTTTGTTTTAGTAAAAATGTTATTTTCCATGATCTGAAGTGGTTAAGTAACCGTGTTCTCGCAGTATTAGGAGGAAGGAGTATCTCAGTTTAACACAATGGTGGATCTTAGCGGCGGGTCGGAGGGCCCGTTAGAACACGCATTTTCCAACAGTGTATTTATCATTCCTGGGATTATTGTCATCAGTTTATCAGGTAAGACAATTAAACACATATTTATCTATAAATATTGCACCCCACCGAAAAGGGAAATTTAAGTATTACTTCGTTGCGATGTCAAATTCTTCAGTATATTTTTTCAACCATTTCTAATAGTTTTCGCGCAATTTATCGCGTATTTTTTTTTAACATATGTATGTTTAAAACACTTTATTATGTAATTTAATATACAATTTGGAAATACAGCTATATATTAATACCTTAGTTTATAAAATTTATGTTTTAATTTAAGTTCTGTATTAATTTTCTTTTTATTAAAATCGTTTTAGGGTTGAATCTCTGAATTGAAAACAAGCAATAAATAATGCCTTGTTTATTAAGCATCTAAGAACTATTATAATATCTGATTATTGTAAGCTATACTCTGGCTTACAGTAAAGAATTCCCATCTTGTTCTATGCCTAAAGGTAGTCAGACAATTAATAATTGTTGTGAAGGGTAGTCAGTAAATAGAAACTGACATATTTAAAACAAATAAATGAAATTTCAATATAATTAAGGACAAGCATTATCGGGAAAAACTTAATCACTGAGGACAATAAGCTGTTGAGGTTTTGAAATATGTCAACACTATGATAATTTAAAAGAGAAAATATTTTTTAGTTAAAGTTAGTTGTGTTATGTCTTGCATCTCACCCACAGTTAAATCGCTAAGGGTCAAGTTCACCAACTGTTGGTTTTGTAATTGGTCCGTTAAACGAAAAAGGTTTTTTAACCTGGAAGCTGGAATTTTCGTGATACCCACTTCTATTTCAACCATGGTTTGGTAATCAACCGTTTCAGGAATAAAAAATTTCAAATAACAAGCTACCCATCAAATGTTGGAAGTTTGAATTGCTGGTAAATAGCTGTTTTGCGTAAATCAGACCATTATCTTGTTGGTGAACTTGGGCCTAAGTGGCTTTTGTGGGATAATTTTGTATGTATATCCACTCTTCTAGCTACACACATCCAGGCGTGGTCAGAAAGATTGCAGGATATTTAACCACATAAGACACACAAACAAGACACCAGACAGGGAATCTTGTGGATTTTTGTTGTATGTGGGTTCAGATTTTTTAAATTAGATATTTTTAGATGGAGTTAGAGGAGCTTGTGGCTAAGTAACAGCTGCATGGGTCAACTGATCAAAGGTTAAGCAGCGCTTGGAGTGGTCGGTCTGTGAATGGGTGACCATTCACGGACCGATCTACTATCGTATATAGCGTATCTATGTTATAGCGAGACTCCTCCATGCTTTAGAAAGCACTTTAAGCTGTTGGTCCCTGCTGTCATTTGTAGACCATTGACAGTGGTTATGGGTAGTCAGAAGTCAGAAAGTCTGACAACCAGTCTTATATATATATATACAGTATCATGTTACTCAGTAACTGGGTTGTGGAGGTCAGATAGGCAGTCGCTCCATGTAAAATACTGGTACTCAGCTGTATCCAGTTTAGACTGGAAGCCCCAACATAGTTGGGAAAACGCTAGACAGATGGTGATGATGCCTGAAACAGTTGATTACCAAACCAGGGTTGACCAAGGCCAAGAAGTGGGTAACCCGAAAATTACCGCATCCTGGTTGAAAAACCGGGCCGATTATGAAACCATGAGTGTGAACTTGGCCCTTAGAGTTTTGTATTTAACATACACATACCTACTGACAATGGTTTCGAAGTAACGGGTTCCCACCATGGGAACCTACCCTAAAAAGTGTACAATTTCAAGATTCACTGATATATCTTTGTAGTACCATTAACATTGGTAAGATGATAATGAAACGCTTTGTGTACTCAACGCTTAGTCAGTCTTCATAAATATCTAAACGGCGTAAACCTTGAGAGATAGCGAGAGCGATGTTTGAAGCATTTTTTGGTTGATCTTGATTTAAAACTTAAGATGCTGTTTCCCGCGTTTTCGCCTACGTCCTAAGGGAACTACTACGCCCACCCGGGTAAAACTACCCTATGTGTTAATCTTGGTTATAAATTACTAGCTTTCCGCCCGCGGTTTTGCCCGCGTGGACAACATAATTTTGGCTGTTTAGTTTTATCCAATTCTGGCGGGATATTGACAATTATTGAAACACATGTTTGCCGCGGTTTCACCCTTATCCCGAGAGAACTACTTGACGCAACCGGATGAAAGGTAGCCTATGTATGACCTTCTCTATGTCCGTACCAATTTTATCTAAATCAGTTCAGTAGATCCAGAGATTAACCCCTTACAAACTCACAAACTTTACCTCGTTATAATTATTAGTATCTATACTACAAACTCACAAACTTTACCTCGTTACCTCGGTAAAGTTTGTGAGTTTGTGTGTATCAAATTTTATCTGAATACATTTAGTATTTTTTGGGTGCTAGTACTCGTATACTGCTGTCATGAGAAAAAAGGGCGTAACTTTTTTTCCCAATATAGACAAATTATGGTCAGTATACGGTACTAGGTGTTTCCCGCGGTTTCACCCGCATCCCGAGGGAACTACTTCGCGCACCTGGGTAAAAAATATCCTATATGTTAATCCAGGTTATAAACTATGTGTGTACTAAATTTCATCCAAATCCGTTCAGTAGTTTTTGCGTGAAAGAGTAACAAAAATACATACATACATTCTTAGAAACTTTCGCGTTTATAATATTAAAAGGATTTACAAACCGCTCTTCCGCTGTTTTGCGCGCGCAGCGACGCTGTATGTAAGTTGAAAACAAAACCTCGTATGTATTTTCAGTCGTTAAAAAATAAACAAGCAACTCGAACACGTTAACAACACAATAATGTAATCGCTACTAAATTATATTATAATTATCAGTTGAGGCCGACCGTATCTGACATTTCTTATCGAATCGCCCATACCTTATGCCTCGAGCCCGCGACCTCGCAACGTGGAGCACACGTTACAGTGGCGATAATACTAAAACACATTACAACGTTTAATTTGTCGGTATAAACGCACAAGAATGGACGGGTTTGATAAAGAGACCCTTGATAAACTTCAACAATTGATGGACCAGACCACCGAGCCTGGGAAAGGGCCGAACAGGAAAGCTATTATTGATATGCTTGATACGGTGGAGCTGGCTGATGATGTGAAGGAGAATCTGAAGGCCATGTTGACTGGTGACGTGCCTAAAGTGTTTGGTGGCTACGCTGGTGGTTCCTTCTTGGCGATTCTGTTTATTTTGCTCGTGTTCGCGCTTTTGAGTGAGTAGTATTTTTTTTATGTTCAAGGATTCTATTCAAGCATTGGTCTTGTGCAAAGATTACTTAAGTCTTACTTAGAAAGACCGAATTTTTAATCTTCTGCTTGGCAACAGATTAGCAAAAATCTCACTCATAAATCATTGCTGTTTAGCGTTAATCCGAATTTAAGTTAGCATCTTAATCCTGGATTATGACGTTAAGAAAGGATTAGGTGAAAAAACTTCAGATTACAGATTTTTTATAAGTAGGAAGGTTAGAGTCCTTTAAATTGTTTATTAATCTAAGTAATGCTGCCAGCCTCTTGGGTACACTTCCAGTTGACGGCGATGAGGAAGAATTTTTTGACGCCATATTTTAGTAATTTTGTATTAGATTATTTATACTTTTTTGTTTAAGTTTTCATAATGTAAATACTTTCTCTAAATAAATAAAATAGCTGGTCTAAGTAATTCTCGAGTTTTCGTGATACGTTAGGTTCTGTAATACGGAATGTTCTAAATGTCATATTACGTATTTTTTTAAATGTCATTTTAGCAGCGTGTCCATATGTTTCTATACTCCTCGTGTCTCCTAAACTATTTGTTGTACATATTAGGTTTTAAAATACCGCATATCATAATATCATATAATGATTTCTGGTTTCGTATTCAGGTTTATTAATTAAATGTTAATTAAGTTGTGTAGTGGTTATTTTTAACGTGTTTTTGGTAATTTAGTAAGCAATGTGTCAGGTTATAAAAATATTAACTTAGCTGTTATCGAATTCGCGGCAATTCGCTAGGCTTAATTATTTATTATAATATATTTTGGCAATTAAAAAAATCTGCGAAATTTTGACGAGTACCAAGCGGCTTACTAATAGCCGCACGAGTCAATCGATCAGGGTTAGGCTACGCTTGGCGCGGTCGGTCCGTGGATGGGTGACCAGCTATGTCATACCGAGCCTCCCCCGTGCCTCGGAAAGCACGTTAAGCCGTAGGCCCCGGCTGTCATTTGCAGATCTTTGACAGTCGTGACCAGAAGTCAGATGGCAGACAGTCTTATAACCAGTCTTACCAAGTATCGTGTTACCCGGTAGCTGGGTTGTGGAAGTCATATAGGCAGTGGCTGCTTGTGAAATACCGGTACTGAGCTCCATCCGATAGGGGTCGGCAACCTTTTGAGTCGAAAGAGTCATAAATTACGATTTACAAAATTTCAAAGCTTTAAAAGAGCCACATAAAATTTTCTTGCCAACTATAAATAGTACTTGCATAAATCAAGATTTTTGATAAAAAAACATTACTTATTTATGAGAAAAATATCTATTTGTTCATATGTAAGTAGTGTTTTTCACAACAAATAAGATAATATAAAAATCATTATTGGTATTGGCGATTATTTGCTAAAAAATGTTTAATTTAATGAAATAAATCAAATTATTACAAGTGGCTGAGCAATAGAAATGGTGCCTAATCTATGTTAATCGATTGAGATCAATTTTTAAATATATTTTTTAAATATATAATATTTGCGTATGGAACTAAAGAGCCGCAGCTTCACATCCAAGGAGCCGCATGTGGCTCGCGAGCCGCAGGTTGCCGACCCCTGGGCTAGGCAGAAGAAGATTATGACGTCACCGACCTAGTTCTGGGCTTGTGTGGTGGTCCCAATCTCAAAGATAGGAGCCATGTTTTCTATCAGTAGGATTAGAATACATTATAGGTTAATTAAAAGTAAAAAAAAACCTTATTATTACCTACTGTAAACTAGCTACTGTTTCCCGAAGTTTCATAAAACCCGGATAAAAGTTGTCTCCAGGGTCCCATCTATCTCCGTGCCATATTTTATCCAAATCGGTTTAGCCGTTTGACAGTGAAATCGTCACAAACAAATAAACTTACTTTCGCTTTTATTATTGGACAAGGTGAACCCGCTGAACTTCGTATCTAGGTGATATATCTTTACTTTTTTTTCACCGTTTAAACCTTCCCTGTTACGGACTACGACAAACATTTGAAAACCAAAATCAGCTAAATCGGCCCAGCCGTTCGCGAGTTTTAGCGAGACTAACGAACATCATTTAATTAAAATAAATAATTCATTTTAATATATAGATTGTCGGTGCATTCTGTAAACGTTCAGTTTTTAATTAAATTAACCATTACTAAAGCAATTTTACATGGAACCAATTTTATTTAATAACTAGCAATTTGCCCGCGACTTCGTCCGCGAGAGATTCGGTTTTTCCCACACATTCCAGAGGTGTCGCAATATAGCATTATTACAACATTATTTATGGATGGTCAGTTTTACCACCTCCAGAAAATACCAGTTTCCATATAATTTCAAACAAAAACAGTCCCAATAATGTAAATCATTATGTCTGTTAGATAATTAATTTACAAAGGTAACGAAACTGAAAAATACCTAAGTTTTTTTTTAATACCTGTGCATAACTCTCTCTGTCCATCTGTCTATAATACCTTCATGGGAAAACGACTGAATCAAATGAGATGAATTTGGTATAATATAAACTAAAGCCTGGGGAAGGAGGACATTGAAGTTTTTAACATTTTAACAATACGAACATACCTGCTTATGTTCGTATTGTTTAAAACAATTTTGTATGCCTTCTGGCGGAATATAATGTTAATAAATGAATTGAATTTATCCGGGTGCGTGTAGTAGACTCACAGACACAATCAACCTACATTTTTCAAGCAAAAAGACAGAAAGAAATTGGAGGGTATTTTGGCTAGCTCGGGACTCCGAATTGGAGTATTGAGAATCGAAAGAACGACTGATCTCATACGACAGCAGAGTAACTTTAAAAGGTCCAGAAGGGCTTCGGCTTGTGTGCAGATGGTCACATGAGAGGTTCTCTCTAAATAATCATATGCGGAGACTCAGAGGCTCGTAGCTAATGAATAGCCATGCAAATCGATAAGTGGCCGTTTTCTAAACAAACCTATACATGCCTAGAGAGCACGTAAAGCTGTCAGTCCTGCGCCTGATCTTAGATTGGGGATAATTACATTTTAAACACGTATTGTCGCCACATCTTTGAATGCGTCACTGGGTATCTTGAGGGAGTTGGAATGTAAACTCTTTCAAGACCAGCACGCAGTTTGAAACAATCTTAAACAACAGATATTGGCTAGAATGCCAGCACCAACCACTATAAGGGAGCTGAAGACAGCTGTGTTAGACGAATGGCAAGATATCCCTTAAGGAGGCAAGGTATTGAAGACATCATTGGTGGATTTACAAACAGAAGAACCACAGGAGATAATAAACTCGTTACGAAAAGTGGAAAAATTTTGTGGACATGTTATTTTTTGAAAATACCAGTGTGTCCTAAACATTAAAACAGGCGGTTGATGACGACAAATGACGAAAAAGAAGTAGGTGGCAAAAATGCACCTTTTTAACAGTAACTGACTGACTCCATTTCTAGAGTGATGTTATAGCAGAAAATAAAATTAATTTTCTCTTTGAAATGCTTTGTAAGCCGGTTGTATTTTTTGTGAAAAGTTTGTGCATTGATCCCTAAAATTCGCATGAATATAATAGGTCCGGTCAATATAATCTGGAAAAAGATTGTTTACTTTTTTAGGTATATGATTTCATAATGATAATTGGAATACCCTAATTACCCTGTCGAACATCTTCGAAAAAAATATGTCAGAAACAATTCACATCAAAGGGTACAACGGCGATGTTATCGCTAACAGCTTTATTTATTTTAGACGCAAACGAAAAGCGCGACATTATTTTCGGCCTATTTATTGTCCCACTTCAGGCTATGGCCTAATTTTACAGTGATTTTTAAGGCGGAAGGAATAGTACATATAAGTATATTTAGGCCAGTGCTTTTAGCCTCTAAAAACGGTAAAAAGTGAATTAAATAATAGTAGGATGAAACCCATTGGAAAAGGAGGAGAATACAATAAAAATGATAGGAAAAATAAATTACGGGCGATCTGAGGTCGGGAAGTGGGGGGAGGGGGGGTTAAAGTTAAAAAAACGGTTTATCTAAATTTCCGACAAAACTACAAGTCCTATGAAAAAAAGTTAAATGGCAAAGTTGTAGGTAATAAAAAGATCTACAACTTTTGGATTGACACTTTTTCACATAACCTCAAAATTTATGTGAAAAATTCAAAAAACCAAGATTTTGGTTTTTTATTTTTATCTTTTACAATAATTAATTTTTTATCACGAAATTTGGTGAAAACTTATCTTTTTATGTCCCAAACACACTGTAATTTATTTGATTTAAAATGATTATTTTTTCACCCTTATTTTGACTTAATATCGAAAAAAAACCCTAATTTTCAATCGAAAATTCTCGTGTCAAAATATCACTTTTTTTTAAAAAGTCGGCTGTCTTTTTGTTCTTTGAAATCTCTACTTTCAGATGGTATAAAAAATATTTACATTGCTATGGTAAATGTTCTCAGAAAATATAAAGAAACGCTACGAAATAACAGTTAGCAAGGCCAAGATCCTTCTAGCAACTCCCCACTTCTCTATGAAATACCTTTTGATCAGCTAAAAGGTATTTCATAGAGAGGTCCGAGGTTCCGTAGGTCACTCAGATACATAAGTTATCTTAAAATAGCAATAAATAGGCATCTACGCAAAAAATTTAAGCCGGTCTAGGCCTTACTACCTGTTATTTTGTAGCGTTTCTTTATATTTTCTGAGAACATTTACCATAGCAATGTAAATATTTTTTTATACCATCTGAAAGTAGAGATTTCAAAGAACAAAAAGACTACCGACTTTTAAAAAAAAAGTGATATTTTGACACGAGAATTTTCGATTGAAAATTAGGGTGTTTTTTCGATATTAAGTCAAAATAAGGGTGAAAAAATAATTATTATAAATCAAATAAATTACAGTGTGTTTGGGACATAAAAAGGTAAGTTTTCACCAAATTTCGTGATAAAAAATTAATTATTGTAAAATATAAAAATAAAAAACCAAAAGCTTGGTTTTTTGAATTTTTCACATAAATTTTGAGGTTATGTGAAAAAAGTGTCAATCCAAAAGTTGTAGATCTTTTTATTACCTACAACTTTGCCATTTAACTTTTTTTCATAGGACTTGTAGTTTTGCCGGAAATTGAGATAAACCGTTTTTTTAACTTTAACCCCCCCTCCCCCCCACTTCCCGACCTCAGATCGCCCGTAATTTATTTTTCCTATCATTTTTATTGTATTCTCCTCCTTTTCCAATGGGTTTCATCCTACTATTATTTTTTTTGTTTTCAAAAGTTAAAAGCACTGGTCTAATTAGCCACATAGGCAAATATATTTTCGAGGTGTCCACTCTAAATGCCAAAAAAAAACCTTGACTTTCCAGGGAAAGTAACATAAGATTAGGGAAAGTCAGGACTTTCTTTGATCACTCTACCACATTTCCCTGACACAATATTGTCGTCTTATAAGGCTAATATTATGTAATTTTCTCGTTTTAAACCAGATTATGAATGTATTAATACTTTGCACTTTTGAAGTCAAAGTCTAGACCATGTGTACGTGCACTAAGTAAGGAGAAGATATTTAATTTATTTTTAGAGTCAAAAACCCTAATTAGTAAGCTTAGGAAATATTAGAGAAATAAGAATCAGATCGCGAGCGAAGCGAGCGCCATTTTTTTTTTAGAAATATGAGGAACAAAAATCTTTGAAATCATATTTTTATTTCATGACTCTCCCTTTTTTCATGAATTTTGACTAATATAATATTTTTTTTCCCGACAATCCCTGACATTCCCTGATCACCTATTGCTTCCTTAATTTTCCAGCTAGTGGATACCCTGGATTTTGAGTGACCCAAAGGCTGCTTTTATCTTGACCAAAGACTAAGCATTGCCATCCAACGTGGCAATTCTGCCAGCCTCTTGGGTTCGCTTCCAGTTGACAGTAATGAGAAGGAATTATTTGACGCCACATTTTAGTTACATTTTGATTTTAAATTATATTAATTTGTGGTTTCTATTTTCATGTTTCGTATTGTAAATAATGTAAATACTTATGATTTGAAAGCGCTTACTTTTAACTTGTAACCGTTTGTAATGGTTATTTATTTATTATTAAAGTGAAAAATGATTGTGAAATCCACCAAAAAAAAAAGGAAAATATAATTTACCAAACGCAAAAAAAAACTATGCGGGATTCGAACTCTAATCAACCGACTCTCATGGTCGTTAATTTAATACAGGCTACACTGTTCGTTGACATTGCAGTTAAAATTGACGTTCTCATACAACGTTCAATTCAAAATTCTACTATTCTACCAATTACTTTCTTGAAGAGAAAAACATTATTATAAAGTATAATAAATATTAAGATATATGTAATTAAGTTGTCTATAAAATTATTTGTACACCAATTCAGTAGAATATTTGATACTATATAATATTATCACTACCTTTTGTACTATATTCTAACAATTCTTTCGTATTTTCAAATTCAATTACTGCTTATCTTTTTTAGGAATCAGCGTGATAATTTTCATTTCAACGATTGTAATAAAAAAAAATTAATAGGCCATCCCATTAGAAAATAATTAACAATGCCTCACTGCTCATTCCCCATAATATTTAGCGTGATGATTTATAGCCTAAAGCCTGACCCGGTTCATAACCAACATTTTTGGTAAATTTCAAGTAATTCTGTTCAGTCGTTTTGGCGTGAAGCTCAAACAGATAAACACACAAACAGACAAACAGACAAAAATTCTAAAAATCATATTTTTGGATTCAGCATCGTTTACTGATCACACAGAGACCACTTTAAAAAAAATATATTCAATGTACAGATTTTCTACCATTACAATTTTATTATATGTATAGATTCTGCCAGCGACTTCGTCCGCGTGGAATAGTGGTGCTCCGCTCCTATTGGTCTTAGCGTGATGATATATAGCTTATAGCCTTCCTCGATAGATGGACTATCCAACATTGATTTTTTTTCAAATCGGACCAGCGGTTCCTGAGATTAGCGCGTTTAAACAAAATGACAACATTTCCCTTCACTGCTCTGCTCCTATTGATTGTAGCGTGATGAAAAGTATACTATAACCATCTCAGGAGTATGACAAATAATTGTACCAAGTTTCGTTAAAATCCGTCGAGTAGTTTTTGTTTCTATAGAGTTTATACAGACAGACAGACAAAAATTTTACTGATTGCATTTTTGGCATCAGTATCGATCCATAATCACCCCCTGATAGTTATTTTGGAAATAAATTTCATATACGGAATTGACCTCTCTACAGATTTATTATAAGTATAGATTAACTTTTACCGCGTTTTGCCTGCTTCCTGAAGGAAATGCTCCATGCACCAAGATAGAAAGTATCCTATGTTCTTGCCTAGGTTTCGATCTATCTCCAAACTAAAATTCACTCAAATCGGTTCAGTGGATTAACCGTGAATGCGTAACATAGTGAATTTGTATCATAATCACTACGTATTCTAAATGAAAGTCGCTTCCCGCTGCCTGTCCCTACGTATGCCTAGATCTTTAAAACTACACAACAGATTTTGATGCAGTTTTTTTTAATAGATAGAGTGATTCAGGAGGAAGGTTTTAGTATATAATTTGACAAGTTTTTGTATCCACTGGCTAAAATATTGCGGGCGAAGCGGGGCTCCGTCGACCAAGCTCACCCTCGACCAGTGAACTTGCCGCTGGTTGAATAAAAGTTTGTTAGGGTGGATTAATGGAAGTTTCACGCAAAAACTACTGAATGGAATTGGATGAAACTTGGCACACACATAGTTTATAATCCGGATTAACATATAGGATACTTTTTATCCGGGTAAGTGAAGTAGTTCTCTCAGGATCCGGGTAAAACCGCGGGAAAAAGCTGGTTTATAATTTAAGTAAGAATTTTACCAAAAATTAGTGACCCCTCGCTTCAAAAAATAACTTTCCTTACCTCGACATTTAGGTCAAATGTTTATCGATATTATTTTCTTAACATATCGTACCTATAGATAGCACATAATACATTAATAATTATCGTTATATGTATCTACCAAGAGCATTACGTAAACAAGATAGCGATGGAAAGTTCGTATTACGTGTCTGATTGCTGTCGATAGCCTCCATTAAATAAACCACGAGTCCCTTTTTTTTTTGGATGGGAAATCATCAAATGACCCCTCCCGCCGTAGTGTCAGACTCTTACTGACTAAAACCCATCCATGTTCCTTCCTCAGCCCTTTGTATACCGGGGGCGCGGTATCTCTTTCGATCGTCCCGCAGCCCCGGCAGGAGCCACGAGTCCCTCGTGGGTCGTTATATAAACGTGATGTTAAGCACCACTAGCCGAGGTCAGTTTTTGGATGGGAGACCACTTCCTACATAGAAACTAATTTTTCCGAATTTCGGTATACTTAAAGAAGAATGAAACTATTCCGGTTGTCATACTCAAAACCGACTCCCCAACTTGGGAATAGGCTAGGCGGATTATGTCAAGAAATTTCGTTCTTGATGCTTTATGAAGCAAGCAATTTTATTTTTATTGGCACTTCAAATTCTCCTTGTTCTCAAGAAAATACTGTGTTATTTTAGACACAGCAACTTCAGTCACGAGTTTAAAATTCTCCCGAACTGTCTGCCTTGTAAATTCTAAACAAACAACAATTATTATTTAATAAGTACCTTCACAGATCTTTTGCCGCACATTGAATTAATAAATCAACAAACAATTAAGCTCAAACTGGTTGTTTGTTCGTAACGACAGAAAACACGCCCAAAATGACTCTTAATTCTTTTGTATGCCTCTCTTAAGTCATCAATTAAACTATTATAAAGCTGAGAAGTTTGTTTGTTTGTAAAATGGCCTAGTAGTTAAGGCACCTGCATCTCGTGTACGAATGTGCTGGTTCGACACCTGGCAAGTACCAATGTGACTTTTCTAAAGTAATAAGTACTTTCTAACCACTCTAACGTCCGGGCCGCGCGACCGTTTATCTCTCTAACGTCCAGCTGCGCGCGGCGCGCGCGACTTCGTTCGCGCGCAAGTTCGTCGTAACAAAAAACCTATATAGCTACTGAACCGTAATGGCTAGAATAAAGAAAAAAATACCAAAAAAAAGATTGAAGAATACTGATCAATCTTAACGATTTTTTTAAATCGTAAGTTATAATCTTTGATACAAAAAACCGGGTTAAACATGTAATTCAGAAAAAAAATACACAGTTATTTCTACCTTTTTAGAATATAAGGCACAACTATTGCATATTTTATCAATAAAATATTTTTACAACAAACTAGACTTATTACCCTTTCTTCTGATGTATATACGATTACATTCGGTTAACTCTAAGTATTTTAATTAAATCAAAACAAAACACTACTCCTCGTAATTTTACCGCGATGTCCCGAGCGCCCTTGACTCGTCCGAGAAGGCGAAATAATAGCAATATGGCCGCCCGTCTAAGGTTTCCCACACACGATGTAATTTTAATAAAATATTTTAAATAATTTTATGAATTAGTTTTATGCAATAATTGTATTTTTGAAGTTGTTTATTTGTTCTAGTTGGTTATTTAAATAAAAAGCAAATAAAAAAATCAATATATAATATAATAATTTATTCCTTCCACACATTTATATATGGTAAGCCATAAAACATAAATGCAGAGATTGACGTCGCATTGTAGACACTTCCATATGGTCTGCATGAATAATTTAAAACATTAGTATTGTTAAAAGAATAAAATAAAATTTGGCGAAGCATTAAAATATATGCGACCATGCAACACGTGCAAGGGCAACAGTAAAAAAGAAAGGTAGTCAAATCCACAAGTGCATTTTTTTACATTTAGCGGAAATTAATCAACACGAACAAACATGTAATTAATGTTTCAAAACAAAAAAAAACCATTAGAACATTATACATATCCAACGGAAACCAAGCGAAAAATAAATGATGAATATTAGTACAAAACCCAAAAGTGCATTTTATATTAAATATTAGTATCATCTCAAGCAAAATATTATACCACCACTAGCAAAACAAAAATAATGCAAACATATTTTGCCGTGTATAGCGAACCTTATTTATCACGTTTCATGTAACGTCCGTGGATACCAAACAGTCCACATCAAAAAACCTGAGGAACACATTGACATTATTATGGAATCTTCAGTGAATTTAGTATATTTCTCTTTGAAAAATGTATTATTTTGCTTATTACGAAATGTATTTCGATATTTTATATACTATTGTAATGCAAAGTATGTAAAATATGTATAAACAAAACTAAAAGTGGCCGACACCATACGACCGGCCATTTTTTTCGAAACAACAATCGTTTGAAGTTAAAAGTAGACTAGATTTATCAGCTAAAACTGTGATATTTATACATCATCGTAAAGCACAAATCTTCTAGTTTATTTTGATGTATAACACTTGCAAGATAAATAAAACAAAACTGTAGTACTTACGACATAATTGTTGGCACTCACAAAAACACTTCACAACACGCGCGTCAAACGAGTCAACTGAACTTAAAAAATTATATTTTGTTTGTCAAAGCTTATTACATTGCCATCTCTATTTTTTTCGTCGAACTATTTATTCAACTGTATAGATAATCTGTCAAAACTCACCAAGCAAGACCGTATTTTAAACTAGAGGGCGTTAAACACAACTCGTCGCTTTGGATACTATAGTATCCATGGGCGTATGACGCTACTTTTTTCTTGGATACCGTACTATCCACGGACGTCAGAGTGGCTAAGTGTATCTTAGACACTAACTAACGGTAAAGGAAAACGTCGCGAGGAAATCTGGACTAGAAATTCTGAAATCGCCAATCCGCCTTGAGCAAGCGTGGTGATTAATGCTCATGCCTTCTCTGTATGAGAAGAGGCCTGTGCCCAGCAGTGGGATAGTAGATAGGTCGATGATGAGGCTGTTGAACAGCATACTATGACCCTTACAGCCGGTTGCATAAAACTTTTTCATCATTTATACTTTTACGAATATCACAAAACATGATATCAATAATTAGCGGGCTTTTAGTAGTTTTTATGATATCAATACATAGATATAAGAATTAAGTAAACAATTATCACAAATATTACGACGAAAAATATAAAATAATAGCAAAATTATTCAATTTTATCCACCATTTTGACAGATCTTGAATGACAGTTCTTCCGTTTCACGTATAAGTAACCGTACACATATTTTTTTGGATGTAACCGACTGTTAGTATCCAAGCAAAAAAATACGAATGGGTGATGAGAAAAACCACGGGACACAGATAGTTCAACTTATAAATCAACAACCACTTAAAGCCAAAGTGGTTGTTTGTTCGTTATGACAATTAACAACACACGCCCACAATATATCTTCTAATAAAATTTTCTCCTAGCTTTCCATAGTCAAAAATGACCACTCTTTTATTAAACACTAGCTTCTGCCAGCGACTTCGTCCGCGTGGAATAGTGGTGCTCCGCTCCTATTGGTCTGAGCGTGATGATATATAGCCTATAGCCTTCCTCGATAAATGGACTATCTAACACTGAAAGAATTTTTCAAATCGGACCAGCGGTTCCTGAGATTAGCGCGTTTAAACAAAATGACAACATTTCCCTTCACTGCTCTGCTCCTATTGATTGTAGCGTGATGAAAAGTATACTATAACCAGCTCAGGAGTATGACAAATAATTGTACCAAGTTTCGTTAAAATCCGTTGAGTAGTTTTTGTTTCTATAGAGTTTATACAGACAGACAAAAATTTTACTGATTGCATTTTTGGCATCAGTATCGATCCCTAATCACCCCCTGATAGTTATTTTGGAAATATATTTCATGTACAGAATTGACCTCTCTACAGATTTATTATAAGTATAGATGAAACTAAATTAAAACAGTCCTATGTCCATACAATATAGATATTGATGAAAAAATAAATAATTATTAGAGCAACAAAAGCCACAACAATATTTTTTTTAATTTTTGTCTGTATGTTTGAACATGGATCACGCAGAAACTAATGAACGGGCTTGGATGAAATTTGGTATACGCATAGTTTATATCCTGGATTAACATGTAGGATTCTTTCAATCCGTGTGCGCGAATTAGTTCGCTTAGGACGCGGGTAAAACTGCAGGAAATAGCTAGTATGTTATATAGTAAAGAGATCTTTTGGAATTTCTGGATAAATTCATTCAATGATAGAAAGATGTTCTCATAGAGGCTTTGTGATCACAAGTTGAGCAATGCCATTCGCAAAAGCTAGTCATCGCACAATAAAACAAAATCAAACATATTTTCTTAAGCCACTTTTGAAATTCAGATAAACCATTATCTGTGAAAGATAAATAATTTCCCAATTATATTTAAACACGTAATATAGGCGGGCGATAAGTCTTTGTCCTACCGATAGGTACAACTAGTTTATCGCTAGGTGTCAGACGAGCTGGTGAGTTGAATGCCTATGGTTTTATTTATAATACTGTGGCTCCCGTTTATAATTTTGTTGATAAGATGAGATGCAAAAAAAATATATTTTTAACGTAGGAAGCATGTATTTGATTTTGACTAAAACCTATTTCATTCATCTTCCAAGGCAAAATTTTAATACACACATCGGTCTATCATATGATGGCAAGCGCGGGTAGTACTTTCATTAGTAAATAGCGTTTCTTACGTTTTTCCCGCTAGTATGAAACACATATTTTCAAGATAAATATTTATATTATTATGGTACTCCAGAGTATGCTATATCCATGTGTTTAGCTTCACCCAAATGTGTTTCAACAGTTTTTGCGTGAAAGATTAACAAAAATCCCTATCCTCACTAATATTCGTATTTATAATTTTAGTATTCGTGACTTCGTCTGCGTTGACGTCGAATTGGTCCAGATACCTGCATAAAAAGTATCTTATGTGATAATCCCGGTTATAAATTATGTGTGTACCAAATTTTATTCAAATCCTTTTAGTAGTTTTTGCGTGTCTGAGTAATAAACATCGACCCTTCCAAACTTTCTCGTATTAATAGCAGGACTAGCAGAATAGGATGATCTGTTTGTCTTCTACCTAATATGTATTGTCAATGTGGGAAATTAGAATTTGGCTAACCAATCATAGTTTGACAATGACTAACAGTAGACCATAGAACATTTTTTTATCTCCGGAATACGTAAAACACAAGTGTTATTTACAAAAGTCCTTAAAAAAAATAGTTTGAAGTGACTATCTGTCTGCATTTTCTGGAGACGATCTGAAAAAAGGCCCTAAAAAGTAAAAAAAAAAGTCATAAAAACGCGACTAACGTTGGGTCGGGATCAAGGGCTGGTGGAATATTGGGCCACGGTTATTGTAACATGTTGTGAATAGGCGATAGATGATAACTACTGAATCTAGGTTGATTGCAAATAGCAAAGAGATCTATTGAATTATACAGGCATTGAATTTAATGCGGGTCTGTCTATGTTCAATGTTTGCATGTATAGTACCAAAGGTTCTGCATAATATTTTTAGAATCTGTCGTAGGTACTTAATACCAAGTTTTGGGGTCGTATTGTATAACAATAAAGCGGAAACATAGTACAGTAGTACTGTTAGCCAAATACTTTTAAAAAACGTATCTTGTCTAATATTACCATCAAACATACAAACTTTTTAGCATTTCAATATTATTAAAATTTTAGATCAAAGAATATTTGTTGATTTCACACCATGACTGGCCATTATTTCAAATTATAAGAAAAACTATAATTCTTGTAGTTCATTTTGCTACGTAAAAACCCTATTATGTCAACACATCGAACCCTAAACCTAGCGCTTGTTATCACTAGACCGTTGTGTCAATTTCTCGAAATAAATTAACCGCAGTATTTTTGGATGACATTATTGGGGCGCCACACGGCGGCGTCACTCTCAATGCATTTTCATACACTAGCGAATCAGGAACAGTCTATAGTTCGAAATTTCTCTCCTGCGAAACAGAAAATGGCTGACCATGGAGCCCAAGACCTCCCAGTCCAGGAAGGGCCTTCACTCAGCACCGTTATCGGGGAGAAACTCACAGAATCCATCCAGAACATGGATCTTTTGAACACACTCCAAAAAATGGTCGCCACGGAAGCCGGTGATGAGGAATCTGAGGTTATCAGGGATAAATTAAGAGGCGTTTTGGCGCAGTTCAGAGATATGACGGATGATGATAAAGTTGAATTTGCAAAGAAAATAAAGGAGGGTCTGGCTAGCAAGTTGAGCATGAGGCTTAAGAATAATGAGATGCTTGCGGGTGTTGAAGATGCAATCAGGGATGCGGTGATGACTAAGCTTTATATGGTTGCAGCAGCTGTTTTCATCGTGTTGTTTTTGTTAGGTATGTGTTTGAATTATGAGACGTTTGTACAGAGATTTGCGAAAGTACTTATTTTCCATATTCCATGGAGATCGCGAGTTTCTGGGGAAATTTAAAGTCTTCATGATTTGAGTTAATGTACGAATTGGTTCTTTAAACGTTATGTGTGTTTTGGCTCAACTTGGTTTCAACTGGTGTTGAATAAACAGTCCTATGTTAAAACGTAAGGAATAGGAAAATACGTGGGAATTTTCAGGCACTAAAATGAAACTATAGCTAAAATTCATATTTTTGGATGGTAGAAAATGAGTATTTGAAATTCAGCAACAATCATTAACCAGAACTTCTCAACCCAAATAGAGGGTGATTACGGTATTCTAATGCGATTATCTACATTTATTATCTAGACTTTCAGGTTTCTAACATACTCGTAACGTATGTCATAGATATTAGAGTATGACAACCGGGCCTGACAGTTTCATGTACTCTCTGAGGTACGGACGGGGTTTCGGATTATCTTTCCTCGTCTCGTAGCTCACCTTGATCTTGCAGATCGATTTATCAGCTAAGAGGCTATGTAGCCATTAACCTAAAAGTTTAATATATAAACTAATAAAAACTCACTCCGAAAAGCACCTGTTTACACAAAATACACCGGTTTATCTTTAAAGATAGACATCTTAATTATTATTTTTATCGTTTTACGACACTGATTCAAGGATGAATTTGGTCGTGTAAACAATATTTGTTTCTAATCTTATTTTAAGACGCTTACTTAATTAAAGAAAATACCATTTTTTTACAAACGTTTTCAAGTTTCAACGCCACTGAACATCGACAGTTTAAACTTAAAACCCCTAAAACGATTTTTCAGCTTTGTCAAACTGGAAAAGATATTTTTAATTTTATTCTGATTTATCATTGTGTTTCATTACCAAATAATTGAATTTGATGTGTCTGTTTGTAACAGATAAATGTATAATAATGGTCTTTGAGCCCGTCTTGAGACCTGGAGGGCTCAAAGACAGTTTTGCAATCATTAAGAATTTTTTCTTACGAATTAGATTTTTCATTTGGATTTATTATTGCGGATAAAACGTACAATCGCAATGATGTCTGTTTTAATCCTCAATATTAGATTTTAAAGTATTTTGTTTATCTCTTAACAATTTCACATTCAAAATCAGTATGTTCATTGAGTTAATATGATATTTCTGTCTGTTTTTTTTGTTATGCATTCACAGCCACACTGTTAAACAGATTTGATGAAATTTGTTATGGAGATAGTTTTTTTTTTGTATTCTGAGCTGAGATTGAGAGCAGAGATTTTTTTTGAATTTGGAAGACCCATCTTCCAAATTAAAAAAAAATATTTTTCAAAATTCAAATGTTTTTATTTCAAATAGGTCTTTGCAGGCACTTATGAAACGTCAAGTTAGTTGCACGGTTCCAAGGAGTGGGTCCTTCAGCTGTCCTCATCCAATTCTATTTTTTTATATTTAAATTCAATAGTTAATAATGATCTTTTCTATTCCAGTATTCTTCGGCTACAAACTTTACAAATCGATAAAGGAAAAAGAAAAGAAACGCGAAGAAAAGAAAAAGGCCAAGCAGATGAAGAAGAAGAAATGATTTGACCACAAGACAAACTGGAGTGAGGCTACACGGAGTTGTGTGTGGGGAATTATGTAAATATTTATTATTTAAAGCATTTTTTTACTACAAAAGTAATTTTCTTTAAACTAGAAAAAAATATTTGGAACCTCAGTTAAAATCGGTCTAGTAATGCAATGTGGAAGTGTAAAGTATTTGTTGTTTCTGAAACACATTAGATAAATATTTTAATTAGGTAGATGACATCAGATATTCTCTAAATAAAACACATTATTTTAGCCAAAAATCAGAGTAATTTTAAATAGTCTGCAAAATTTAATTATACATGTTATTTGCTTTGAAATAAAAAAATTATTGACTTGGAAAATAAGTGACGTCATTTGTATGTATTGCCATAGAAAATTTATCCTAGAATCGCGCTTTGACAACTCATAAAGTGTTTCAATTGATTGTGGTGTTACCTACCTTAGTCGTTACCGTAAAAATAATAATTTACCCTTCTGCGCGTAGAACAACACACTTTTATATAAGTAAAGAATTTATTACCTAGTCGTTACTCAAACCCAAAATTTAACAGGTTTTTAGTCCAAAGCAATGGCGAATTTTAATAAATAAATGTAATATGTAGATAGATGGGAAAATTGCATCAAAATTATGTTTAGCATTAGCAGAGCATTATTTCGTATTAAAATATATTGTCCAAATGTCTGTTTTAGAAAATAAATGTTATTTAAAATTAGTAAAATGTGAATTTAACGTCGCAATCAAAATACGTAATTTTCCAAACACAACTCTAAAACGACTGATTAAAAACTATTTAAGATTAAACTTTTTTTTATTTATTCCTGTTGTATTAGTGTTGACATATGAGAATATTGTGACATCTAGATATTTTTGCTGGCGACCCATATACGCACAAGAGAAATGAAATGTAATTTTTACATTGTTAGCCAAAAGCATTGCTCAAAGGAATATTGCACTATGTCTGAATAACTATGGGTTGAAAGTAAAATACAGTTGCTTAAATTTTCTTATCGCATGTTTAAATTATATCGACTAAACTATGTCCATTTATAGAATTACTGATAAAAACACTATTTCACTAATATTTGCGATATTAAAAATTAAGTAACAGAAATCGAATCATGTACACGCATGTATTTTTTTTTATTACAAATGCATTTAAATATTGTTAACTTTGAAAACATTCCTTGATAGTGAAATTCCGGTAGATGGCGTTGTATTAAGTTTTATAACTTTGTTGTCTTATTTTTTAAAATAATTTTATGTGTGCAGCTGACTTTCTGTTGACAATACAGTTTATTTTTACATGACAAACTTGTTTTATTTTTTAACCTTAAGGCACCTGCATCTCGTGTACGAGTGTGCGGGTTCGAAACTAGGCAAGTATCAATGTGAATTTTTCAAAGTCTACTTTCTATGTATCTTGGACACCGTGAGGAAACCTGAACTAAAGTGCAAGCATGGTGATCGATGCTCATGACTTCTCTGTATGAGAAGAGGCCTTTGCCCAACAGTGGGATAGTAAATAGATCGATGATAAGAGAAAAAGGTAGTTATTGCAGAAGTTTTGCAGCATCGAGTAATGTAAAGTTGACCGCTCTAGAGTTAGCCTTTGGGCTTCGCAAAGGCATATTTTTTATTCAAAACTAGCTGTCCCGGCGACCTTCGTACCGCCTATACAATCAATTTACAACAACTAAAAGTAAAAAAAAAACCTTTTCTAGATTTTGTGATAGTGAGAAACTAATTTCCATAACCTTGACACCAAGTTTTCCCTTTTCCATGCACAAAACAATAATTCACCGGTAACTTGACAATATAAACCAAAGTGTTTTTACCAATATGATATGCATACTGAGATCATCGCCAATAGGAAGGGAACAAAGACAGGCGCAACCTACACACAAAACTTGGTAGAATTGTTCCGCTATCTCAGTGATGACTTCTGCAACATTATGAAACCCTGGTACATTACGTGGTATTATTACAAACTGGTGGGTAGTTTAAACATCACAGCGGTGTCTCCTTTAATTTATGAATACCTACGTTGCGGTGCCTCTTTCATTTTATGATGTCCTAGTACTTTTCGTATACTACAAAAAAGAAAAAGGTGGGTAGATGAAACATCACAGCGGTGTCTCTTCTATTTTATGGTGTCCTAGTACCTACTTTTCAATAGCAACATAAAATTCCGTGATTTTCCGATAAATGTTGAATGAATTATTTGTGCCATCTCTCAATGCAGACAGAACTTCTACAATATTATGAAGCCCTGGTATGTAACATGGCATTTTCAAAGTGACGGGTGGGCAAAGCGAATACATAATATATTATTTATAGGTGGGTAGTTGAAACAATACAGCAGTGTCTCTTTCATTTTATGATGTCCGAGTACTTTTCGTGACGCAACATTACAAATGACAGGCCGGTCCGGTGTGCGAACAAACCCGACTCAATGCAGACGAAACTCCTACAATATTATGAAGCCCTGGTATGTTACATGGCATTTGACGGATGGACAAAGATATTACAATCACACAATTATTGTTTATACGGGTGGGTATTTGAAACATAACAGCTGTCTCTTTTATTTTATGATGTCCTAGTACTTTTTGTGACGCAACATGTCAAATGTTGTTTTCAATGTCCATATTAAGCGTTCATTTACCAGGACGACATGACAGGCCGGTCTGGCGATCTTCGTAAAACCACATTATATCTTTCGATGTTTTATAGTTATTCTGTTATTCGGGACGGAGACTTACAACAAATCAAAAACCATGAAAACCAGTCATCACGTGCGGTACTGGAGACGCAACCTGGGCTGCGGTCCGACATTAGGCATGTTTAGAGCAGTAGATGTTTTTTCACACGGAGATAATTATTTGGTGCGTATAGTCGAATCAGCTCATGGATGTCAGCAGCATCAGTCATACCTTTGCATTTTTTGAGTATAACGCCTATCTGGTTACACGCCTTTCTGGTCTCCAACATATGATATCCCAGACTCCAGACATCCTAAGAGGAACTTGGTAGGATAGAGGAAGGGATAGTAACTGAGAGTTCTTTTGTAAAGAAATCGAAGGAATTCTTTTTGCACTTTTTTGAGAAGAAGTTCTTACTTTGTTCCGTGCGAAATAGAAGGCTTCTTCTAAGACAAATTTCTCACCTCTTCCTGGACGATAATAAAACTTGGAAAATATGTACATTGGGAATATTTTTTATTTGGTACCTATTTGGAACATTTAGATTGACAAATTATCATGTTCTTACTCCTTCTAAAAGTGAGGTTCACTATAGAAGCAGTAAGAAAATTTGTGAGAAAAACATTATTACATTATTATGTAGACTAGAATATGCATTTTAGATACAGGTGGGTATTATTTGTTATTGCTTTTTTTTAAGTGTAATATAAACATTCAATATTGAGAAAACACAGATCATAATCTACATTTGTTATCGAAACATTTGTGGCGTTTCTGAACGCAACCATAACCTGGCAATATTATTTTTAAATGTGAAATTCGTATGTCACTTAGTCTGTATATAACCACAAATATAATAGTCAACCCTAAGCTTATATTATGAAAGGTCAAACTACATGATTATTATTTTTTAATACCATAGACATTAATTAAGCAATTTTTACAAGAAATATGCAAAATATAACAATTAATTGGATGTTCTTTTAATTGGTAGATCGTACGAGCAAATTACTACGACATTAACATCCCACAATTACCATACAAAACCATTTAAAAAGTTTCACTTTTTTGTCAATTTATCACTGTTTTAGTCCCCTTAGCTCTATTTCCACTTAATTGTCGGTAATCACTAGAGTTGCACGCAAATTGTAGTCATATATGTTTTGTAAACAAATACGAAGTGTTAATACAACTACTATACAATTTTAATACACTTTTATATTATAAATTTTAACACATTTTCACCTGTTGTCTAGAACAATACTATGCTAAGTAAAGAATTCCTAATGGTGATTATAGTGGATATATATCGCATTTTTTTTGCACAGTACAAGACCACAAATAACGTCTCTTGTTCCGTGTTAGAAAATTTATTATTTCGTTAATTTTTTTTATAATTTCGTTGACTTTTGTGGCTTTTGTTACACCATGCCACGAAAAACGAACATTGGTGCCGATTCTGACTTACACACGACTAAACTAACTTTATAATATCATGCTCTTTTTCTATTGCGAAATACAAGAAGAGGATAGCAAGTAATTCAGTGCTGTCAAATTAAATGACATATGACATTTTGTTCGTACAGGTTTGTTAATTTAGTCGAGATGTTACGCCGTGATGTTTAAATTTGTATGGAAAACTATTTTTTTCTAATTTGACAGGAGTTAAAAGTTTGCTATCCCTTTCTTATATTTGTTGATGGAAAGAGAGAATTATAGACTAAATTTAATTTAGATGGTTTCAAGAGAATCGCGGCCATTGTTTTGAAAAGACAAGCCAGAAAAATGATGTACGATGTTTATTGCTTTCTGAAAAAAGATGCAAAGACTGATAAAAAACCGTTGGAGTGGACTTCAGAACCCACGAAAACTTCTGTTCGCACAGTGCGACGAATTGTGGACGAAGTAAAGAAGTCTGGCTTGCTAGCCGGACTCCAGGCAAAAAAAGATCGTGGAAGAAAAAGGTGACTGACATTGGCAGTTTTGACCAATCGGTAATAAGGAGATGCGTCCACAATTACCATCTCACAAATAAGGAGCTTCCGATCGTAGAAAAACTACGAGAAAAATTAAAACAAGACATTAATTTTACCGGATCAGAACGCAGCTTGCGAGAGGGTCAGAGAACGGCTTCGTGCCCACTGTTTTTATAAGCCGGCACGAAGTCTGGGGATTACCATGATAACATGAATTATGAAATTATGAAAAATGGCTGCGTTCCCAACTTATACCAAATTTGCCACCGAATTCGGTTGTGGTCGTCGATAACGCCTTGTATATAACACAATGAACAGAGTCCAATCCACAAAAAGCAGATATGCAGAAGTAACTCCGAAAAAAGGGTATTCAATATCGCGAAAATATGTTAAAACCGGAGTTATATAATTTAATAAAATTAAATAAAGACCTGCAAAAAAAATTCAGCGTGGACAACATTCTGGCTGAAAATAACCATTGCGTTCTCCGTTTACCGCCCTGCCATCCTGATCTAAATCCAATCGAGATGACATGGGGAAATAATAAACCCTGCTGGGGCTGCGAGACATTCGAAAGAGATACCGCGCCCCCGGTATACAAAGGGCTGAGGAAGGAACATGGATGGGTTTTAGTCAGTAAGAGTCTGACACTCCCACCCGCCCCACCCACGGCGGGAGGGGTCGTTTGATGACTTCCCATCCGAAAAAAATAAAATAATGGGGAAATTATAAAATGTCGTGTCAGCAGTAAAAATGTGACGTGGAATTTTGAAAAGGTGAAAGAGCTGGTGAATGAGAGTTGCTACAATGGGTCCCAGCGAATAGGCAAAACTCTGTAAAAAGGTGAAAGAAATTGAAGACGAGTATATTAAAAGCGATCATGTGGTAGATATTTTTATGGTGTTTGTTTAAATACATATTTATATTTTATTTGACTAACTCACTGTGTTTCGTTAAACACTGATGTCTGAGTGGTGCTTTATGAAATTATATTTCTTTTTACAGATTCACCACAACATGCAATAATAAAACTTATCCTCTCCAATACGACTTCGTCGGAATGCTCATATTCTTTCCTTGCTATACTGTATTCTTTTCCGCCCTACGACCCCTTCCTATCTCAAGGAACGTTTTGAGTTTGTTTGTGATACGCATACACGATCACTAAGGTCATCGGAAAACTTGAAACTGAAGATGCCAATGCACTCCACGTCATTTTATGATAAATCTTTTGTTGTACAAGCTACGCGTCTATGGAATGCTTTGCCACTGACTGTCAGACGCGCCCAGTCTTTAACTATTTTCAAAAAAATGGTGAAGGATCACTACTTGGCTCTTTAGTACTGTTACTACTATTTTTTTTGCTATATTTGTATAATTATCGTTGTTTTTTTATTTATTTTTTGTTATTATATTATTTACCATATTCTAATGTACGCCGTAAACTACCTGTTCTTTCTATTCTTATACAATTTGACTCCATCCAAAGGTTGTCTGTAAGAAATTGCATTTAGCGATAAGACCGCCTATTGTACTGCTGCATATTTGTTTGTCCTATATTGTTTGTCCTATTGGTGTACAATAAAGAATATTCTATTCTATTCTATTCTAAAACTTAATTAAACAAGAAGTAAGCAGACATATATCTGGTACATCAAAAATAGCTTTAGGATGGTGATTAATATCACTGTTACAACTCCATTAGAATATCCACAATCACAAAGTAAATAAAGTTATTGGTGCTTGAGTATTTACTTGTTATAGGTATATAAAGGTGTGTGCTAGCCAACAGGTGGCAAAATTATTTACTACAATTATTAATTGTGTTAAATATGATAATTACCTATTTAAAAAAAATTGTTTACGAGATATGTGTTGCTGGGGAGTTTGTTGCGCCCCCTTCTTCCCAGCAAAAACACATAGGCGTTTTGAGGGCTGTCTTTTGTAAATTTGACGTTCAAAAAGTGCTGATTTTCAGCCTAATTTGAATAAATTACTTTTGAATTTTGGTACATTTTTTAATTTTTTATACAAAATGAATTAAATATTTAATCTCACTTTGCTTTTGTCGTCTCTAATCTATAATCATTATTTTTTATTTCAGATTATAACACCAACTGCTTCCAAACTTATTAAAAACTTCAACTCAAGAAAACTAGCCATGTCATATATTTTGTATGTTGGGATAAAAGTTCTTAATAACAGAGGAAGAAGAGTTTAATTGGTGGGCAAAGTTTTAACTTTCATTCGACTTGCTGACTGATTGTTAATTTCATCTAATGTTGTTTGAATTTTGAGTAACACCTTATATTATTCCTTTTGCAGGTGCATCACAAACAGAACATACAAAAGTGGAACCTTAATCTCACCACAAGATGGATACGCACATCTGACATGTCAAATTGCATTTAGAATGGTTTTTCATTTTCTATTACTATAAAAATTGTGCATTCATGGGATATCATGAATAGATTGGATAAGTCACCTTAACTCTGTTTGAGTTATAATGTTGAAATATAGCCACAATATTTTAAAAATAGATGATTAAGTTTTTTGTTTAAAAAAAAAACCATATATGGTCTTAAACAAGCAAGCAGACAATGAAACAAAAAACTAAACTCAGATTGCTATGAAAATGTTATGGTACAATGTTAAAGTTAGTTTATTTGGCAACACCTCTATACTTAATACATCTGTGCTGTTTTACGGTCTATGTGTAGACTTTTTAATCTGCGCTCGCTCTCTCTTCTAAAACTGTGAAAAAAAAGGGCAAAGACGCCATTATTGTGTTGTACTATTATTTTTTGCTAATAAACCCTGCTTAAACAGACTATCCAAGTATCTACTTCATTATCTGCCCCATGTCTACAGAAAACATCCAAAGTAGATCCAAGTGTATACTTTCGAAAAATAAATGATGAAGATATTATATTGTTTTTATAACAGTCAATGTCGATGACATTTTATTGCTGTCTGACAATAACAATTCAGCAATAATGTAATTAAGCATAAATTAAGTGAGAAATTCCACATGAAAATCCTTAACGAAGCTTGAAATTGTATTGGATTCAGAATTTTACAAATAGAGAAGAAATTAGTGCAGACCAAACACAATCAAATACTCAATAGATTCAATATGAATGATTGCAAACCTTAGTTTACACACTGTGTGAGCCAAATATTTGAATTTTGAGTAACACCTTATATTATTCCTTTTGCAAGTGCATCACAAACAGAATATACAAGAGTGACACCTTAATCTAACCACAAGATGGAAACACGCATATCTGACATATCAAATTGCATTTAGAATGGTTTTTCATTTTCTATTACTATAAAAATTGTGCATTCATGATCATGAATAGTTTGGATAAGTCACCTTAACTCTGTTTGAGTTATTAATAAAGATACAAAGTTTATTTCAATTGAAAAAACTTTATAATAAGCTTTTACAAAAAAAAAAAAAAAAACTTTTTGGTAATTTCAAAGTTTAGGTGTTATAGTTCTGTTACAAATTACCTAATTCTCACCCAGAAAATGTTTAAAAATCAAGTATACTGCCATCAAAACTAAATAAATGAGTATTGCCAG
The DNA here is from genome assembly GCA_963891755.1 of Pyrrhia umbra. Lineage (NCBI taxonomy): Eukaryota > Metazoa > Arthropoda > Insecta > Lepidoptera > Noctuidae > Pyrrhia > Pyrrhia umbra. Next base: position 3,276,984 of record OY982944.1, read on the forward strand.
AAAATGTCCTACTCTTTAGGATTGCGTAAAACTGGCAACATTATTCTGCTGATGAACTCGAAAAAAAAAGAGAAAATTTCCAATAGAACGACACGATGCTATTGGTTGCTCTCAGTTGCCTGCCTAATACGTAGTATCTACTACTGTAGTCATAAGAAATAAGACATAACTTATACTTTTTTTATACTGTGTTAGAAACTTCCACCCATTTTTTCGTAAGACGTTAGACTAAGTAATCTGAGCATTTCACAGACAATACTCAAGCTACCCTTTAGCATGGGGACCTACAGCATAGAATACGATCTGCGATTGTTATTTTGCGTTCCTTATCTCTGGTATTAGGCTTATCCCTTTCTTAGCATAGTATTGTTCTAAAATGTGAAAAAAAGTTCTGTAGTATTTTCTCCTGTACATTATTTTTGCCACACTTATTCCCATTATATGGTAATATTTCACCACGTTATTCAATGTCCGCTAAAAACATGCAAATTCTTTCCAAGTATCATTGTCAATTTTACATATTTTTGGTTATAATCTTTACAAAAACAACATCGCTTCCCGCAGTCTGTTAGCTCAGATCTTTTAAACTACGCAACGGATTTTAATGAGGTTTTCATCAAGACAGTGATTCAAGAGGAAGGTTTATATGTATAATACATTCGTATTATAGTAGACAATCTGTATAATATCTACATTGCATCTAGCCTAGCTTTTTCCCAACTACGTTGGGGTCGTCTTCCAGTCTAAACCGGAAGCAGCTGAGTACCAGTGTTTTACATGGAGCGACTGCCTATCTGACTCCACAACCCAGTTACCATGTAACACAGTACCCCTTGGTAAGACTGGTTCATTAAATTTCTATTATTCGAAGCTAGTATCCATAATCTTTTTAAATTTCTATTACATTGAATATGCATAATAATCAAAAACAAATAACTACAGTTCTTAGGCTTCTTCATCAATCACTTTAAGTATTCCCAGAAATACCGTTTTTAGTCACAATAATTATTTTAGTTGATAATTACGATAATTATGTAGTCAATCATCATTTAAAGAAGTTTTTATCACATTTTCAGTAAATTTTTAATATGTTTCATACTTTTTTTAATCACTGTCTTTTATTTATAGCATACACCACTTTTCACATAGTATCCTAAGCATTGTTTGTAATCAATTTCTTTAATTAATAGTTTTTTTGTATCACAAATTGTTTTGTTATCAAAGGCCAACTATTTCTCTCACAGCACAAAATCCGTTTCAGTTAATTTTTAGTTATATTTCTCACTATTTATATCACACAGTTTAAACAGTACTCCCAAACACGGCTATCATGTTATCTCAGTTCTAACAGGACTGTTCACTTGATATCATCATTAGCATCATCTGCCTAGCCATTTCCCCCCAATTTTGTGGAAAATTTTACAGGGCCGAACTGCCTTGCTGTCCTTCACAACTTAGTGACTCGGTGACACAACTTGTTCAGACTGATTTGTCAGACTTTCTGGCTAAATAAGTAACTGTCAATATAACTGTCACTAGTAAGTACAGTTTATTACTTAAATAAGTTCACTTTGTCATTTTTAACACTTTTTTGTGTCCATTTCACAATAACCAGAACTCTTAACTCTTCCATGAGATATACCTGTCTCTTTCATTCTTTGAATTAGTTCGCTATCCTTTGCCGAAAATTAGTTAAAAATACATTTTATGATAAGGACAATATGGTCTTTTTTAGATAATTATAATCACTGTTTTTGTTACTGACTAATAAGCTGAAATTTACTTAATAAATGCGGTTTTATTACTAATATTGCAGTTTTATGTATTTAATTTTAAATCAGATTGAAGTCACTTATCTTGCACTGTTTTTTAAATTGAGTTATATCACTTACTACCAAAAATTTATGAATAAATGGATATGCTATTTTTAGTACTAAGCGTTTATCAATGTTTAGCTATTATTGAAAGATTGTCACTTTGCTTACGTATTTTTACACTTCGATTAATCTCGACATGACAAGCGAGCATCATGCCATTAATCGTCACGGCAAAAGTTGGTCTTATATTTTTCACATCAAAACCATTCATTCCTGCACTGAAAGTGTTCCTTCTTTCCTTAAACAAAACCTTTCTTTCACTGAAAGTATTTTTCAACTTTAGTTTCCAGCCGGAACATCGCAAATAGCAAAATCATCATACATCTGGTAAACCAGATCGGCTATTTGTCATTCCTCTGTCATGTCAGACGAGGTGTAGGGCACTGTGACTTCCAACTCCTGGATTTCGACTGTCTCTTCCGGGACCTCTGTCAAGGGCTCCGGTAAAGCCTCTGGTAGGGCTTCGGGTGGGGGTTCCGGCAGCTCCTCGGTGTGGGAGTCGTCTGATGTTGATGGTGGGTCCGAATCTGTGTCGGAGCCATGTTTCTGTAAAATGGAAATTTATTTGTGAGTTTGTGATGATGTCGTGGTGGCCTAGTGGTTAAGGCACCTGCCTCTCGTGTACGAGTGTGCGGGTTCGAAACCTGGCAAGTACCAATGACTTTATACCTAGTGTCACTCTCACAGAAAATACGAATCTAACGAGACCTCTCAAGCTAAAATCCATCGAGCCATTTCAGGCTGCTGAGAGTGCTAAACAATTATACATACATACATACTCACGAAAAGCATAACCCTCCTTCTGGCGCAGACGGGTAAATATTCACCAGTTATTTTTTTTTCCTATATGACCTCTTGCAGGGTGCTTCTAACCGAATTCGACCTGCTTAACCGGACAATGTGGCGAGGTCCTAATTTAATTAATTAAATTAAGGCTTCCAGCCAAGGCTTTCAACTAAAAATACTAAGTGACTGCGCTAAGGGCTCCCCCTAGTGGGGAACGAACCTCGTCTTAGGACGTCACTGGGGAGGACAACTACGGACTAGCTGGATCATATCAATATTGTTATTATATGTATATGCTACTGGCTCAGCGCACGGGCTGGCTCGTCGAGCAAGGGTCGGGGAGGAAAATAGGTAACACCACTTCATCTGAACCTTAGATTAGTCGTAGTAGTAGTGAGTATACCTCAAGAGTGAAGACGGTATAGACAGGCGGATCCGTGTGATAGCGGCATGATGCCGACGGCAGCGGCAGCTTGGCGACCGGCTCCCGACACGACGCCACGCCGCGAATGTCGCCACAAGCATTGAATAACACCTAGAAGTATAAACAGGTAAGTAAAATATAAATAAATATCTTTTTCTTTCTTTGGACAATTTCACACAGCGCCATCTAGCCCCCAAAGTAAGCAACTAATATGCTTGTGTTATGGGTGCTAGATTAACGGATATACTACTTATATACGTTTTTTTTAAATATATGCATAATATACATAGTAACACGCAGACCCGTCACAAAAATTAAAATGCATCATTTCAATTTCTGCCCGGGGGAATTTAAATCTTCACACACATAGGAAGTGGTGAAGGGCGGGCGTCTGGGTGGCTGTCTTTTGTAAACTTGACGTACAAAAAGTGCTGGTTTTCAGCCTAGTTTGAATAATGGTTTTTGAATTTTCTTCTTTTTTTTTCATTTTTTATTCTGATGGAATAGGTGAGAGTAAATTACTAGAAATACGACAATATAAATTAATATAATATATATGAAACGGGACAGCTGTCAGTGAAAACCCGTCCATATTTTATGATAAAACTGAATAATTAATTCATGTTTTTTGTTTTACAAATTATGATGTATAATTAATTAATGAGGAATGGCATTAAATGAGGAATGATGATATTTAGAGCCTAAAATTGACACAAACGCGTCATCCATACGCCATTTAGTTAATTACTGTGGCGGAATTAGAACAAAATACGTTACGACTTTGTTTTCTTTTTTCCTAACATCAATTTTTACAGATTATAGTGTAGTTACCTGGTGTCTGTCGTGCAGTATGTGCTTGAGGCAGTGCTTGGCGGCGGGCAGCACGTGTGCCGGGCAGCGCACGCCGCCCTCGGTGAAGGTGCAGCGGCCCTGGGACGGGATCGGCCGGTTCGGACACGGGTCGTTCAACTGTAAATTTACATTCAAAGGTACATTATTAAAGAATCATGGGCAGTTTTGTATGGAATCTGAGTGTAGTTCCAACAGATCTGAAACTAGTGTCAGTACTAAAAGTACAGCTATATACAAAAATATTTTTTAGTACTATAATGGTGCCGATTCTGACTTACACACGACTAAACTAACTTTAAAATATCATGCTCTTTTTCTATTGCGAAATACAAGAAGAGGATAGCAAGTAATTCAGTGCTGTCAAATTAAATGACATATGACATTTTGTTCGTACAGGTTTGTTAATTTAGTCGAGATGTTACGTCGTGATGTTTAAATTTGTATGGAAAATAATTTTTTTCTAATTTGACAGGTGTTAAAAGTTTGCTATCCCTTTCTTATATTTGTTGATGGAAAGAGAGAATTATAGACTAAATTTAATTTAGATGGTGTCAAGAGAATCACGGCCAATATCAGTCGTTAACAAGACGTTTTCGATTAACGGGTCGATCATATAACCATTTGTCGGTGATCTTGGACCTTAATCAGGCCTCTCAGAACACAAGTAAAACCGCAGGCAACAGCTAGCAATATTCACAGCACATACCTTAGCTGGCCTAGTGGTCAATTGCACCTGCCTCTCGTGTACGAGTGTGCGGGTTCGAAACCTGACAAGTACCAATGTGACTTTTCTGAAGTCATATGTACTTTCTAAGTATATCTTAGACACCACTGACTAACGGTGAAGGAAAACATCGTGAGGAAACCTGAACTTCAAAGTCTGAAATCGCCAATCCGGCTTGAGCAAGCGTGGTGATCAATGCTCATATCTTCTCTGTATGAGAAAAGGCCTGTGCCCAGCAGTGGGACAATATATAGGCTGATGATGATACCTTAGCTCTCTTGTGGTGCATTTTCCTGGCCAGCACAGCATCGTTGCCGTGTTTCCTGTGGTAGCTGGCGAACGCCTTCAGCTTGCGTAGTTGCCGACGCTCGCGAACTGTCAGCGGACCGCTGCGGGACTGAGCGTTGATACTGCCTGGGGTTACAGAAAAGAAATTAAGATAAAAAATCGTATACATCGAATTGACAAACTTCAAAAAAAAATATTATAATAATAATAAATTTCATTTATTAAAGTGACCATGACTCATTTTTGTTAGTAACAATTTATACTTAAACTTAAAAGAATCTTAACCTAAGAAATTGCCTGCATCAATTCACCACTGCAGGTTTATCACCGAAGTAGAAAGTCTGCAGCAGCGATTCATATACAGGCAATAGAGAGATTTATGAAAATTTTAATTTTAATAACGCATTGGGGTAGGTCGTTAATCGTTTTTAGTTACTAATAAAATTTCCCAATCTGCACTTGGAGGTGTTTTCTTTCATTCCTGTCACGATATCTTTATATACATAGATTCTTCTGTACGTGTGTTTGTCACTTAACTCTTAAACGGCTCGATCGATTTGGATGAAGTTTTGTGTGTATATTTGGTTCCCGGGGACCCTGGAAGATGTCGTTTTCAAAAAAACGCCAAAGTTTGAACAGTGCAAAGTATGTCGGGTCCGCTAGTACACATATAGAAAAACATACCCTTTAGACTAGACAAATTGAGACAACGGCAGGTCTGGTAATGACTTACAGTACTGCTCCCTCTCAGCCTTCAGCTCGCGGAGGTACAGCAGGCGAGCAGTTTGCAGCAGCACTCGGAGCCGCGTCATCTGCTTGATGTAAGCTGACTGTAGCATCTTCAGCGCAGACTGGGCCACGCTCACTGCCTCCTCAGCCGTGTAAACGCCTGCTCTCCTATAAATATTTAAAGTAAAGTAAGCTTTATTGTTTACTAGCTTTCCGCCCGCGGCTTCGCCCGCGTGGACATTTTTTTTAACACGCTTTTATATTAGCTCGGGTTGTATGTATGTATGTAACGGAATCTTTGAACCTAATTTTCACTGGTTTCTAGACGTCTGATCAACTTGGAACTTTGCACACGTGTTAAGTGCCGATGACAATGCAATAATCCGATAAAAAAAACTAAAAAAACACGCTTTTATTGCTGACCGAACTAAAAAATGGAAAATAAATAATAGTTTAAAAAAACTAATAAAACACGCTTTTATTGCTGACCGAACTAAAAAGTAGAAAATAATTCAATTCAGAGTAAAAAGCGTGGGGTGCTTGATATTTTAATTATTACACCTATTCTATTGGCAACCATTTATGAGAGGAGAGTCATGAAAATATAGGAAAATGCACCCCACGCTTTTTACTCTGAATTGAATTATTTTCTACTTTTTAGTTCGGTCAGCAATAAAAGCGTGTTTTATTAGTTTTTTTAAACTATTATTTTTTCACCTTGGGTTACATTATTCAAGTTTTAGTAGGGATCCCTAATTATTTCTGGAAATAAATATAGCCTATGACACTTCGTAAAGATGTAGCTTTCTAATGGTGAAAGATTTTTTTAAATCGGTCCAGTAGTTTTTGAGTTAAAACCCTAAAACCAAACAAATCTTTCCTCTTTATAATATTAGTATAGAGATACATAAGATTATATTTTATAGGGTTGTGAAGTTCAGCCCAAATAGCCAGTCGCTCTTACCACAGCGGCATCTCCTCGCACGGAGCGTCTTCAGCATCAGACAGGTCCTCGTGGTCGCCGGCGCGGCAGTCCCCCTCGGGGCCGAGGGTCACGCTCTCCCCGTCACTGTCGCTGCAGCTCGCGTACTCCATCATGGCGGTGGAAAACGCGTTGTTGATTGAAGTCGCGTCTATTTGTTCTGTAATTAAAGTTTAATTAATATTTTATCTACACTAATATTATAAAGAGGACAACTTTGTTTGTTTGTAATGAATAGGCTCAAAAACTACTGGACCGATTTTAAAAATTCTTTCACCATTCGAAAGCTGCATTATCCACGAGTAACATAGGCTAAATTTTATTTTTGAAAAAAAAAAAAAAAGGGTTCCGTAAGATATTTGGGTTTTTTGGACACAAGGTGTAAGAAATCAACTATCTTTTCAATTCATCAATCAACTTTTTTTGCGTACGCTACTAATCTCAGGAACTACTGGTCCGATTTGAAAATTCTTTCAGTGTTAGATAGCTCATTTATTGAAAAAGGCTATAGGCTATATTTCATCACGTCAAAACCAATAGGAGCGGAGTACCACTATTCCACGCGGACGAAGTCGCGGGCAGAAGCTAGTTTAAGATAAAAAAGGAGGAGCTCGTGGCTAGGTAACAGCTGCACGGGTCGACAGATTAAGGGTTAAGCTGCGCTTGGCGCAGTCGGTCCATGGATTGGACTATCTAAGTCATAGCGAGACTCCTCAGTGCCTCGGAAAGCACGTTAAGCTGTTGGTCCCGGCTGTCATTGTTAGATCTTTGACAGTCGTTACGTACGGGTAGTCAGAAGCCAGAAAGTCTGACATCGGACTATGAGAGTGAGGGAATAGAATAGAGTGCACATGTGTCTGCAAGCGTGCGTGCACTATAATATCTCTTGCGAACCTGGCTAGTCTACATTGAGATTCGCCACCGTGACCTTATTCGGCCTAAGAGATAACCCGGATAAAAACTACGACCTTTTTTTCTGAATCTGATTCACGCTAGTGTCCAAGTTAGTCATGCTCTTTGAAAAAGCTATATTGGTACTAACCAGGTTTCAAACCCCTGTACTGATGCTTGAAAAGTGGAGCACACAATCTTTGGGCCACCATGACATAATGATATTAATAAATTTTAAGGATAAAATAACTAGCTACTTACTGAACGGGTCAACAATTTCTGGATCCAGTTGTTCTTGCTCAGCGGGATCGCTGACGACCGACACTGATGACGCACACGATGTGGTGCGTGGGCGTTCAGGCCTGAAAAACAAGGTTTTTATTTCTTCTTCTTTTATTTATACAGAGGAGCTCGTGGCTAAGTAACAGCCGCACGGGTCGACCGATCAAAGGTTTAGCCTGTAGCGACACCTATCTCGCTACAGAGGACACTATGGCTTCTATGGCGGGGTCCCTCCATTGAAAAGGGGCGATCTCCGATCTCAGGAGGGGAGTGATGTAGCGACACCTATCTCGCTACATGCGAACTACGAAGGCAAGATTCCTACATCGCGCAAGAAGTGTTCGCAAGCAAGTTAGCAGATATACAACTTCCCGACATCAACCATCGGGCAGTAGCCCGCCAGGCAATATCACCCGCCTGGCCGGAGGATCCTCCCTTTTCAATGGAGGGACCCCGCACAGTGTTCCTCCATAAGCCGTTTGGCTGCTGGGATGGGTGATCATCTCTGTCATACCGAGACGCCTCCGTGCCTCGGAAACCACGTAAAAGTTGGTGTTGAATCATATGTAGATCTTCGACAGTCGTTACGGGTAGTCAGAGGCCAGGAAGTCTGACAACCAGTGTTTCAAGGGTGTATCATGTTACCCAGCTTCTGATAAACAGTCTTAACAAAGGGTATCGTGTTACCTAACTGGGTTGTGGAGGTCAGATAGGTAGTCGCTCCATGTAAATCACTGGTCATCTACATTCGGTTAAGATTGGAAGCCGACCCCAATATAGGTGGAAAAAGGCTAGGCAGATTATAGTGATTTCTTCTTCTTCGTCTTATCATGGGCTGTAGGTTTTACCAACGTAACAAACCATAGTGTCAGAGTTTTCTCAAATCTGCCTGACGGCTTCTGACATGGAATAAAACAATGACATAGAACAGAACTGCCTGTGCATTCGAAAGCACGTTACGCTGTAGGTCCCAGCTTCTTTCTAAGTATATCTTAGACACCACTGACTAACGGTGAAGGAAAACATCGTGAGGAAACCTGGACTAAAAGTCCGAAATCGCGAGAAGATGTCTGTAGCTAGTATTCGGACAATATACTACGAATCGCCTGTATCACGACAAACGTACATTACACATGCACAAACCCAAACCTGGAACAATTTTAGTTGTCCCGTGGAATCGTACCCGAAAATAGCGAGACCCTTCCGTGCCTCGGAGAGCACGTGTCGCTGTCGGTCCTGCGCCTGATCTTTCCCTGTTCGTATCTATGAGAGTGAGGGAATAGAGAGTGCACCTGTGTCTGCGCAAGCGTGCGTGCACTATAATATCTCCTGCGTACCTGGCTAGTCTACATTGAGATTGGCCGCCATGGCCGAAATGGGGGGTCTGGAGATTATTTTATAGGTCTGGATTATTGTATAGGTCTGGATTATTGTATAGGTCTGGATTGTTTTATAGGTCTGAATTATTTTATAAGCTGATGATAATGCTCACTTGACATAATGCTGTAGCTGGTTGAGCAGAGTCTCGGTGGTGGTGACGGGCGGTGGAGGGGCGGCGCTGTGCTGTCGCCCATACAGCGCCGCGTGGGCGTGCTCGAAGCAGAGCCTGGAAACAACGGGAAATATAACATATATTTATTATTTATTTTATATATTTATTTATTTATTTTATATATTTATTTATTTATTTTATATATTTATTTATTTATTCGAGCCAGTTTACAGAGTTGCAAATTTTTTAACAGTTATAAATTATTATATGTAGTTAAAATTCATCCCATTGCTGGGCAAAGACCTGCCCCATCTTCTATCGTTTTATTTTGTCAGTGTCACGCAACCAGAGCGTACCCGCATGCTCTTCCAGCTCATCGCGCCATCGTATTTCAGGTCACATGCTTAGTAAAGATTAATTAGATTATAGATTCCTGTTTCTGGAACCCTAACCATAGGTAGCTCGGACTGGTGGATTTCTATTCCTTTTGGTTTTTTTAATAATCAATTATTAAAAATGTATGAAATATGTGTAAATGAAGAAAAAAACTTTTATTGTTTATTTTGACCTACAAAATAATTAAATTTAAAACACAATCTTACAATCCCAACTTATTACATATTATAAATGTGAAAGTGAGTTTTTGCCCACGTTTCCACATACATCTTCCCAGCAAAAACACATAGGAAGTAGTGAAGAGTGGTTGTTTTGGACGCCATCTTTTGAAAATGGTTCTAAGTGGTTTTCAAAATGGTTCAAACGGTGCTGATTTTCAGCCTAGTTTGAATAAATGACTTTTGAATTTGAAATTTGAAAAATTTTGAATTCTGAAGGAACTACTGAACACACCCTGGACAAAAAGCCTATAACTGTCTCCAGGGTGTCATTTATCTCAATACCAAATTTCAAATCTGTTCAGCAGTTTTTACCATGTAAGCTTAACAAAGTCACTTTCGCATTTATTATATTAATTAGGATTTTAACCACATAACGTAATGTAATATCTCAAAAATATGTAGCATCAAGTTTTTATAGTGACACCATGTAAAATTCTGGTATTATAACTCACCCTGGATTCCTATGGTCTCCCGTATCGCTGGGTGCAGGCATCATACACCGCTCCCCATTGCCATAAGTATGGGCACACTGACGGTACGGTGCTGAGGGGTCTCTTAGGATGTGACGGTAACAGTACTGCCGGCCTGTCACCACCGGTAGAGGGCACTCGTAGGTCTTGTAGGCACAGACACGGGACCGGGACACTATTTCCTTCTGAAGCTGTGGATTTTTAAAGAAAATCAGTATAATAATTAAAAACTTATTTTATCTAATAGAAGTCAGCTTAAAAAAATCTATAAAATTAAAATGATTTATCAGCTTCTCCCCATGGTATAGACAAGTAGGGGATAAATTTTTGATAATTAATGTGATGGCAACACTGTCATTAAAAAAAAAGATTCGTTAGTGTTGCCAACCTTTTTTATTTATAGAACTTTTAAATAATACCTGAGCTCTAAGCTTGACTTCCTCTTGCTTCTTCACAGATTCAGGGTCTGGGGGTCTGATAGACTTCACATTGGTGATGCGTACGCCCGAAGGCGTTCTAGCCGTGCGACTAAGCATCCTTACTTTTGGCAGGTGTATCACCTTCCGAGGAGGTTGAGACATAGCAGGCGCAGAAGAATCAACTGAAAAAATAATATGGCCGAATAAGTTATTGTTCCTTTGCGTGGGTCGAGAGAATATTGTAAACAGGTTAGATTTTATATTTACCTGCATAATCAATTAGAAAATATTAAATGCTAATTATTTTAATACACATAATTGCATTTTCAGCTGTGTGTGAGTAAATATAAAATGTAATAGCCTTGAAAAGAAGTATTTTTATGTTAAAGTTGTTTTAAAAGTTTTCACGGTGATAACAAACCTTTATCGTACTGTAACTGTAGTGCTTTTAGGTTTTTTACGGTTTAAATTAGTTTCTATTTCAATAATACATACCGTAATTTGTTTAATTGTGATTGGACTTACGTTCGGTAATCCGAATATTATGAGCATGCAGCTGGTTAGAATTTTCACTTCTAAACGAAAACATTGTTTTTTGGTACTTGAAGACTATTACACTAATAAACAATCCACTACATATAATAATATTTAATAATAAATAAGCACTAAAATTTTAACTGTATTATGTAATGAAGGCACACGAACGAAAAGATATTTTTTAATTGATTTCGTCGCAATCGTGCAAATCCACGTAGCCGCGCAAAATTTCACTTCACCGACTCAATAGTAAATTGTCAATACTCATTCTCATTAATTAATTACCTACTTTTTGAAAATCCTGATCACACTAAATTGCCTAGAAAATTAATTAATTAATTATGGCATCATTAGTGATAGCTTAAGTTATTATCTACCGTTTTTTCACCAAAGAAATAGTAAAGTGTATTGTAAACAGTGGTGGGTCGGCCATTTCCACGGTGTGACAGAGTATTTAGGTCCGTAATTTTAAAGTTGTCTAATATCGTTTAAAAGTTAATGAATCACATTAAAAATATGCACAAAAGAAAGAGAAATGTCTATACTATACAAAGAAACATAGTGATAAAGTGAAACATACCTGTGATTGTTGCAGATCAACATTCTGTCACCGGAGACCTCACTGCGTTAACCACCAAGTTTTACAAATGGCGTCCGTTTGAGAATACCTATCAAGAATTTATGTTGAGACGAAAATTTCTCAATCGTTATATAATTCGTTTGTTGTTTTCAAAAAACTCAGATTATTTTTAGTTCTTAATTAGTGATTAATATCAGTGTTGTACATTCAAAATGTTAAACTATTAGTTTTAAATCTCTCAAATGTTAACGTGGTCTACGTCCGGTCGCCGCTGTCATAGCGCTATCCCTTTCCCACTCACGCACTTAGACGGAGCTCTGCTCTCCGTCGTGCTTTCTCGCGCGCAGTCGGAACATCCGTTCAATGGCTGGAGGGCAAGAAAAATGGTATTTTACAAAAGAACAATTACTGAGTTCTCCAAGCAGAAAATGCGGTTTAGATGCAGATAAAGAACTAGCATATCGGCAGCAGGCCGCGAATTTAATACAGGATATGGGACAGAGGCTTCAAGTGTATCCTTTTTCAAAATGTGGTGTTTTCAGCTCAATGTTTTTGTCGAGTCATGTGCTTAAAGTGCGTATAACACGCTATCCAAATGTGTTTTTATTTATGTAACTATCGTTAGCATGCATTAAAATGCATAAAGAAGTGTACAAAGTGTGTTGTGACGGTGAAATATAGTGAAATGATGACGAAACTTCGACTAGCCCGCGGCGTCATTGTGGCCACTTTCGCTCCGTAGTGTGGGATTTCCCGCGTGACAGTGAGTAACGGACCGTTTTCTACAGGTAAGACAGTTATAATATGTATGAAAGGACCTAAAATGTACGAAATGTTTGTATTTAGGTTAGGGTCACGCATGATAGCGTGGTTTTTTCTCGAGGTCACTGATCCTACAGCTGTGAGGCGACGGGACGCTTGCGCGGGTGACGTAGGGCTCGTGTGAGTGATCGACCTGCAAGCCCGAGCTAAATTTACTCGATACAAACGATTTTTACATTGAACACGCGCGTGGCGCCCATTTCTACGTAAATCGTTCGTGATCTTCACCTTATCATGTTTTCCTGGTACATACACGTTATAAACATAGATAACAAGAGTAAATTCATCTGTACTTTTGTTCGAAAATTGACGTATTTGCCTTTATCTTTCTGTCATAACATGCAATTCAAACAAAAATCTCCAATCTCCAAGCCAAGTTTTATCATCAAACAAAATTTTCTGTGAGGAAAACCCAGAATTAAAAACAATGTATAAGTTATTATTTAAATAAAGAACAAAGATGCAGCAAAACCATATAATAACAGGATTTTCCTGTTAAACTTTGACCTGACTTGATTTGTTATTCATCCCTAAAATGTTAATTGTTCTCCTTATATTCTTGAGCAACAGAGAAGACTGAACTAACCTCTTTTGTCTCAAAAAATAAATTACCAAAGTTGCTGGCTGAAAACATGTTCTTGGAAAAACCCTTGATTTAAAAAAGGAATTTGGGTTGTCCACATTCTCCATGACCAATCCAAAATATTGAGCATGATGCAATACCAAACCACAGTTAAAACTCTTTATTTTTATGATAGTTCTTATATAAAATCCTAAAAAGGTTGCAAAGACAATTCTACTGGTATTTAGGTAGTAGTTTGTATGATCATTAAAATGTATAACAAGTTTTGGGTAAAAACAATTGAACCTTTCGAACAGCCAAATGTTTCTAACTATTATTTCACCCGCTCTTGAACATAGGCCTCCTCTAATGTATGCCATATTGCCAAGTCTTCAGCTAGACTCCCAACTTCTACTTGCTGTCTTTCGCAGATTGTTACTCCATCTTGCCAGAAAGAGTTCTACAATGTTTGCTAATCATCGTCTCCAATCAAGAACTTGTTAAACCCCACTGCTACTTCACTTAGGGGAGGCCCGTTTAATCCTAGTAGTACTAATAGTATAGTAGTACAAATGAACCACTGTTATGTCCAACATTGGACAATATTCAAATAGGCTGATGCTGATCATCAAGGTTTCACCCAATTCCTACATCCAGTGGAATTGCAGAAACAACCCTGCCTTAGCCTAATTATACTATTTTAGTATAATTACAAGCTGTTATCTGTGGTTTCACCCGCATCCAACGGAACCTGCTTCGTGCATCTGGTTAAAAAGTATCCTATATGTTAATCCAGGTTATAAACTATGTGTGTGCTGAATTTCATTCAAATCCATGTAGTAGTTTTGTGTGATATGTGTACAAACATACATACATACAGACAGGCAGAAAACTCCTCTAAATATTATTGTTTTGGCTTCTGTTGCTCTTATCACTTCACATAGGTATTGGTTTTTTCTTTAATATCTATAACTAGCTGTCCCGGCGAACTGCGTACTGCCTAAACAGTCAAGACATCTGCCTGTTACAATTTTATTATATGTATAGATTTATCTGTGAAATTAATTCACAGAATGTTGGCATCAGTCTTATGTGTCATCCAATAGGCATACTTTTTGACAAAATGTAATATTTTTTTGTGTGGCAAACGTGTCGGTGCCTACTACTCGGAAATGTTGTTTTTATCCACATTTCTCTCATTATTGTCAGACCTTGTGTTCTGAATGCCAAGGCATAGAACCTTGACACTCATTGATTAAATAACTGACCTTCTAAATTGTTTTACATTGAAACTGTAGTTTTTCATGGTAAGGTAGCATTTTAATTGTGTGAAAATTGGTTTTTAAGGTGATTGTAGCCATTGTTTTATGGTGTCTTACCATGAGTCCATGGAGGTGTATAGAAAAGTTTATCTTTGTAATGATTACACCTCTTTTTTTATACAATTCTTACCTATAGGTACATTAATGTACTTACCTATACTTACCTATTATAAATCTGAGGTACCTTTATCTGTCTGTCTGACACTTTCATGTCATAACACCATAACCTATCTTTATGAAATTTGTCAAGGAGATAGATTGAACTCTGGCGGAATTGAAGGGCATTGGAAAATTCCATATTTTACATTGATAGTCAAAATATTTACTTTTATGTCTATGGCCAAGAAATTATTTCTATCTAGTTGCCTAAATTGTTTCCTGTTCTGCTTATGAGCCATTTAACAATACCTACTAATGTTTATGTTGTTTTTACCATCTTTGCAATGCAAAGAGCAATATTGCTTCTTTGTCTGCAAGTATCAGAATAACCTCAACTTGTTCTTGGTCTGATAATGTATCCAAGATGATCTAATTTTATAAAATGTTTCTTGGTACTGAAACAGTGCTTATCAGACAGACTAAACATTTTTTTTATGATAATTAATAGTAACATCATACCCATTTTCTCTGAGGGCTAAGTAGAGGTCCTGGATATAATTTTTTCTTCTCTCATAAATACATTAAAAGGTTGTCTGTAAAAGATTGCTTTTAGCATTAAGACTGCCCATAGTGTCAGCCTTTCTAACTATTTTTTTAATTTTCTTTTGGTGTATATAGTAAAGAAATATTTTATTCTATTTTCCTGCCAATGAGGATCCGTAACGTTTTTAGTTGACAATGCAGATTTGTAGAGCTAAGTAATCCTTAACATACAGTGCAAAAATTTTTGATCTACGATAAAAATTGACGAAGTTATGACCAAATTACTAGCGAAGTTCACCGAGCGGTCGCCGCGATAGCTGTGACGTCACTCCAACGGTTAGCCGTTGGCAGCAGTATGGCGCGCAGTGTTTTGTTTGATTAATTGTGACTTTCAAACAAATTAAGTGTCCGATTTGTGTCTAATTCACCTTTTCAAACATGTATTAATATTGTATAGTGCCAAAATGTACAAATACTTCTATTATTACCTTAGAAAAATTATTTTTAACGTGCCGAAAAACGCAAAACTTCTTCAAAATGGTATCCTGTTGTAAAGAGATGATTGATGATGATTTTTTCAAGCCATCCTAAGTAGGTACATACTGAATGAATTATTTGTAACAATGAACGAGGTGGCAAAAAATAGCCATTGAAAACCAATATTAAGGTTTCCGTTATAGATCGACAAGTATATAGGGAACTATGAACTAAATAAAGCGCAAGTTGGTTAAATAGCCATCCGCGAAATGATCCGCATAGGAATTAACGAAAACAACATTTGTTTATCAAGATTTCTGTACCAATACATTATATTCATTATTTTTTACACCTACCTACTGCTGCCTCCACACAATCACCGATGATCGCGGTGATTTGCTATACATTGCTGCGTTGGATAAAAACTCTCAAGAGTTTTTGAGAGTTCACAGCAATGTACAGCGATTCACCGCGATAATAGCCGATTGTGTGGAGGCCTAAAGATTTTAAATCAATATCTTAAGATTACTAATAAGTAACGTAGATTAACTTAGAACTAGATTACTGAGATAATCAAATGTCATGAAAGAATCCACCTTTGGAAGATTATCTGACTGAGCTCGCACAAAACCAGCCTCTACTTTATTAGTACTCATATTTTAGGACGTTTTATACTCAAATATCACAAAACACACTCTAACAACACTTTACGTAAAATAAATTGCCAAATATACTGACCAACCGCGTCGCAGCTCCGCCGAATAGTGAAATATGAATGCAGACTGCGCTCGGTTCCGTTGGAGTGACGTCACACGCTCCCGCGGACATTAATTTTTAGCGGCCGGAACGGCAAATGTTTATTACTTAATATCTTCATAAGTAATGGTCCGATTTCGATAATTCAAAAAGATATATCATTCTTATGTCATAAAGAATAACATAGATACTAGTTTTATTGAATTTGCTATTACATTACTGATCCTCATTGAAAAGAACACAGATGGGTTCAGTCTCATACTGACCCATCTATGTTCTTTCCAATCTAAGTTCCCATCTATTTTGTTTCCAATCTAAGTTCTTTCTAGTCCCTTCTTCACAAAAAGTGGGAGAAGTCATGTGATGATTTCATTTATGAAGAAACTACTAGTAATTTAAAAGCTTTTGTTTTTATGTGAAAAGAAAAACGTGCTAAGTAGATCACAATTTCACAGCCGAGGTTAATAAACCCCTTCTATAGGTGTATCATTGTTTAATGCCAATAAGGTCGTCTATCTATCTACACCATCTAATTATTTTTGATGTAGTACATACATACAATAGACAGCTGAGATTAAATGTTTGCAATCATAATGATGACAATATTATCAAAAGAGTCAGTGACCTGTGGCTGTTCTGATGCACTCCACATAATGTCATAGTCAATGACGCGATTTAGATGCACAGACGTCATTATGTTATTAAACATACGTAAGTTTGTATTTTGTATGAAATAGTGCAATATGCTAGTCACTGCTTTTATTTATGAGGTCTGTACCTCTGCATCTTTAGTCTTTTATGCACATAAAATATTTTCTAATATTTTTCCCGCGGTTTCACCTGCATCCTGAGGGATCTACTTTACACACCTGGATGGAAACTATCCTATATGTCCTTCCCCAGGGTTAAAGCTATTTCCATATATAAAAATTCATCCAAATCGCTTCAGCTGTTTTACTGTAAAATTATAACAGACAAACAGATAGCACTTGGGGACAAGTCGCTTTCTATTAATGAAATAATACCAGGGATTATTGCACTAGTTGATACACCGAAATGGTTATGTAAAGGCGAAAAGAAAATAATAAACGATGAATTTACTGTGGGCTAATTAAAAGTAGTAGTATTTTAGTAAAAAGTAAAAAAAAAAAAGTAAAAAAGTAGGTAGTTCAAATATGTATAGTCTGTAAATATTGATTTTACGAAAAATGTAAACAAAATCCTTACCTATTTTGTTCTAATTTTCCCACATAGATAAATAAAATGGCATTAAATGATTAATGATGATATTTAGAGCATGAAATTGACATAAGTGCTCCATCCTTAGGCCAGTTTTTTAATTTCTGTGGCACAATTAGAACAAAATAAGTTACGTACTGACTATAGTATTTTATTAACATCAAAAATTTGAAGCATTCCTCAATATCGTGTAGTTCATAAATTTCGATAATGATATGAAGTAGATCTGTGCTAAGTCTTAAACCGTACATTAAAAGTTGAAAAGAAATTCGCAGATTGTTTGGTATTGTTAAAAAGATGAATGAAATGCGATCAACAGGGCGGCTATAAGTAGAACAGTCGAGAAGGGTCGCTAGAAGGACATGCATTGACCTCATTGGTAATGTCCTTCGAAATGGTCAGGTGCGTAGTACCTACTCGTAAACCGGCGCGCCTGCATCACCAGATGAATGAATGTGGATCAATCAAAAGGAACAAATGAAGATCGTAACAGATGGCGTAAAAATCCCCCAAAGAGCGCCAATTATCCCGGTCTTGGGCCTACGTTCAGCAGTGGACGGCGATAGGCTGATATGATGATGATGAATGTATGAAAGGTATTGATTTTTTTTGGTGTTTATTGCGCTCTAATTCGAGCTTATAATGTAATGTATGTTTCGGGATGTCCGATTATTTCGGAATCTCCTGACCTTTTTATCGCGAAGTAATCACGCGGCTGTGGCGCGTGTAGGTCTTATCTACATAATAATAATATTATGTATATCTTTCTATGTAATATATAAAATATATATATATTTGTCTTAACTGGCTGATTCATTGACGCCGAACCTTAACCCTTGAGGCTACAAATTTAAAATTTTGGCAAAAAGAAAGGGGTTTTCGGTGTGCGAGGTAGTTGCCTGAGGGCGCGGTTAGAAACGCGTAAAATACATCATAGGATGCAGTAATTGCAAAAATTAGCCAATCAGAAATATCTCAGTTTCAGGACTTCTGGCTTGGCTACATCTAGCGAACAAAAGAAAAACAAATTCTTATCGCTAGATATTTTTCAATACAACATTGACGCAAACACCAGCATAACAGATTGATATGATAATCGGAAAAAATAATAATTCCATAACAAAACTCAACTGTGCATACACTGTATGAGTCACTCAGATAAATTCGTTATAGGCATTGTATTTAATTTAGTGCGACAAACAGTTACAGGAAAAATGTATGACTCACCCAGCTGTAGTAAATAACAACTTATATTGCGGATTGCATAAGATTTCCTTGTTTTTAATTATATTGCAATGTTGCTTATGTAGTAGGTTTATTATTTTATGCAGTTTTTTATAGTGAACTTTACCTATTTCCTTGTTTAATGATGTCGCTTTGGCTATTGTTAGTTTCTGACTGTGTAAAATGAGGGGTGTTGAGTGTGACGCATTATGCCTGTCTTGTATCGTAGGATTCCTAGGTGCAGAGGGATGAACTGATTTCAATTTAGTGTTTTATATTTTTGATAATTATTAGGTATTTTTTTTCTGATGGGAAATCATTAAATGACTCGTGGGTGGGGCGGGAGGGACTGACTGACTCTTACTGACTAAAACCCATTCATGTGCCTTCTTCAGCCCTTTATATTCCGGGGTCGCGGTAACTCTTTCGAACATCCCTTAGCCATGACAATAGACACATTTTATGGTTGTCAATATTTTGAATTGATTACCTTTTAATGGATTATAATAAAGTACCGTTTTTACATAAAGGATTTATATATGCTTTTGTCTTAAAAAGATTTAGGGCTATACAGTTTTTGCACCTATGCTCTCGAAACACCATAGACAATTACAGGGTGTAATAAATTGCCTAACTGTACCCCATTTTAGAAAGTCAGTAACATAGTTTAGACTAACTTTCTCTCAGTGAAAGTTATCTCCCATCAGGTAGCAGCACTACAATAGTCTATATTCTAGAAGGTTCCTTAATTGCGTCCAAGGCCTTACGTGTAGATTTATTTTCGACATTACGTCTCAGATAGGACATTAAACTCGATGGTGTATTTGTCAAAAAATAATACGCTGTTAAATTTATCTTTAGACTTTAGTTTTCGGCGGTTTCACACGTATCATAAGGCAACTATTTCTTGTATTGTGAGAAAAACAATCCCATCTATGTCCATACCTAGTGTTCAAGCTATCTCCACACAGAATTTCATCCAAATCGGTTTAGCTGTTTCAACATTACTTTAACGTTGAATCTCAATAGTTCTATCAATGCGAATTCTTACCGAAATTCATCATTCATCAGCTAAAGTAAACGAGAAGCGTGTTTTTCCATTTCCCGCGTTTTTTTCCTCTTTAATATGGTAATGAGGTCATTGTCTTTGAGTATAGAGGTTGCCCTCTCTTTGCCTTGACATTCGTACTGTAAACGTATCTAGTGTCTACAACGATAATATTGTTGTTTAATAAATACTCTTTATGTAATTAATGAGACAAAACTGTTTTGCGGTTTTGTGGGAGAAAGAAAAGTTTGGTGTGACTAGATTTCACTTCAAATTTTTATGCATGCATCTAGGATAGAAAGCCTTAATATTAATATCCAAATCATATAAAACTCAATGCAACAAAAAAAGAATGTGGGATAGACACTTTTTCTTATTTTGGTATGATAGATTAGGAAGGAATATTTTAGTATTTGAAAAGTATATATTACTTCTTTAGGTGCGTTAAGGGATTTTCAGTAAGCAAAAACTTAAAATTTCTTAAGAATTATTTCTTACTTATCAGTCCCCATAAATCTCCATTGTATGCAGTATCACTATGAATGTGTTAAAGAAGGAAAAGGGGTTGTTGGTGAAATATTCTTAAGGCCTTGTGGTTCAAGAGTGAGAGGTGAGAAAAAGAAAGCAAACCTAAAATTGTAAGAAAGAGACAAAGTATTTGGTGGAAATAATGTTACGTGCTCGTAAAGGCTTATAGTATGAAATGCTTAGTTGAAATATAAACGATCAGTGACCTTGTATTTTTACTACAAACATTCCTTACCTAAGAATTTTATAATCGTTAAATTATATTATTCTAGCCGTCACAACACACTTTTTCTAGCAGCGACATCTATGTACAAATGGGCATATTTTTCATTGCCCGACGCGTGCAAATTGCATTATTCGGTGAATGTGGCCACATGAAATAAAATAGTGCCAATGAGAGCGCCATATTCGTGTCGCGTGTTTCGTATGTGTTCCCGGTGTTACCGGTTTTGCCCGTAAAAAATTAACGAGTCCGAATTCCAAGGAGTGATTAACGGTTTTTGCAAAATCTGCTACCTGAGTGGTAGGGTTTCTTGATTATTTTTCCTGTGTCCCTGTAGGTTAACATTATACGTAGTACCTCGATGGGCTTCTTTTAAGAGGTCCTACATGATCTGGCTAATATGCAGGCCACCTTTTTATAGAGGAATTTAATTTTGCCAATTGCTGGACATAAAATACTAGCATGTTTCATTCTAAGATGACCTACGGACCAAGGAGGGAGTTGCAACTTGGTTCAGCAGAAGCCTATAATTTTACGAAGAATGTAAACAAAGTCGTAGCCTATTTTGTTCTAATTCTGCCACAGAAATTAACAAAATGGCGGAAAAATTGCGCATATATGCCAATTTCATGCTCTAGACATCATCCATCATTAATAATTTAACGCAATTTTGTAATATCTATGTGAGAAAATTAGAACAAAATAGGTTATGATTTTGATTAGGTACATTTTTTGTAAAATCAATTGGTACAGATTATAGCACAGGGGGAGGGGGACTAATGCGTTCTTATCGAATATGTATAGAAAATGGAGACAAAAAGTCCCCCGGACAGGAAAAATAGTTTGGAATAATTTGGGACCTGGGGCCGAATTACCACGTATTTTTGCAATCACTATTCAGATGTGAGAGCGAGATAGCACCTAACGTCGTATAGCACCGTCTCTTTTTCACAACGAAAATATTCCTGCTTTCGCACATCATGGCAAGGCCCCTATGGTTACTCAATGTTTATCGCACGTGCGAATAAATTTATTAATGTATGTTTTTATTTTTTTTTCTTTCTGTATTGTCAAATGTTTCCTTAACCAGCCACTTACAGCTCTCAACTATGTATCAACACAGCGATAGTGTACATGCACAGGTTCTACGCCTTCCACTCCTTCACACAGTTCCACAGGAATGCTATAGCTGCTGCAGCGCTCTTCCTCGCTGCAAAGGTACGTAATAATTTTTTTATTATCATTTATTTAAAATTTGAACATATTTTATACATTTTTAAATATTCATTATAAAAAATATGCAAAAAAACATTTTAAAATATAGAAAACAGGGATCCACCGATATCGGGAACAGGGTTCGCTACTGTTGGTTAGGGCTCCAAAGACAGAAATCTCCTCACTTTACGTGCCGTATCTACGAGAACTGCTTGCCGGCCCTTATTTTTAAATACTAGCTTCTGCCTGCGACTTTACGTGGTCTTATAAACCGGGATAAAAAGTATCTTATGTGTTAATCCGGGTTATAAACTATGAGTGTACTAAAATTAATACAGATATATTCAGTAGTTTTTGCATAATGCGTGTACAAATGTACAGACAGACGGACAAAAATTAAAAAAAATGGTGTTTTGGTTTTTGTGGCTCTAATAAAGACCCCCGTATTAGTTTTTCTCCAATATTTATAATGTACAGACATCGGCCCGTTACCATTTTTATTTAGGTAACATCATTAACCTATTATCCAATGGACGACTGAACTAGGACTAAATTCACGAAGAAATTATCTTATTTATAGAGCCACGGTTAAATAGATTTTGATATACGGACAAACAATAACATTTCAATTTCAACCGTATTGTTTGAATTATACGAGTCAATTTCGAAATAATCTTGATTGTATTGACTATCGCGTTTTGTCTTTGAGTTGGATTATTAACCTGGATTTGAAGCATTCGTTGGTAGGTCATCTATACATATAAAATGTTTGAATGGCTGACTGACTGACGGATCAACGTACAGCCTAAACCGCTGATCGTAGAGACCTGTAACTTGGAGGGTGTGGTCTTTGTATCACGTAGGCATCCGATAAGAAAGGATTTTACGTAATTCTACTCTAAGGGGATGAAAAAGGGGGGCAAAGTTTGTTGGTTGGCCAGAGTTTTATACTCTGTAATTTTTAATTTGAATTCGTATAGCCCACGCGGGCGAAGCCGCTGGCGAAAAGCTAGCGTGTAATAAGATTTATACTACCGCCTGCAAAAGGCTCATGATTGCAATCAGTTCAAGTATAAATGTATTTTTTCGACTAATTAAGAAAATTATTAAGCAAGTAATATTGTTTTCAGAAATGTAGCAATTTCTAAAGACTACTTTGTTCTGCTGAAATTAATTAAATTCAATTATGTAACTGTGTTAGTTTATTCTAACAATTAATAGTTAGGTAATGAATTCTTTAAATAAAGTCAGATTTCGACTTTTTCGAGTCATTTCCACTATGAAGCAAGCGTGCCAAAAATCGCCAGACCGGCAAAAAACTTCACGCATGCAAACTATTTTGGATTCTTTGAAGATATGAAAAAAGAAAAGAAAAAGTCTTTAATACTTTTTGTTTTTTGTTTGTTAACCTTAATGCTGGCCTCTCCACTAGTGTATTTATTGGGCATCAAGAATTTAATTCATGTTTGGGAAGCATTAAATGAAAAACAATACACTATCATCATCTGCCCAGCCTTCTCCCAACTCTATTGTGGTCAGCTTCCAGTCTAACAGGATCCAGCTGACTACCAGTGTTTTACATAAAGCGACTGCCTATCTGACCTCAAAAAAGAAACGATACACTGTGTACTACGTGAATCGTAACTGGTAGATAGGCACGCATACCAATATAATCACTGAGATTAAATCTTCAAGGACGTATACTGACCCAAAAAAATCTAAATCAATACTGCCGTCATAAGAAAAAAGACCGTAACTACAATTTTTTTGTCGATATTGAGTTAAGTACATATTTGAATTCCGGAAAAAAATCTGATTACGAATATGTATTTAAATCAATATTGTTTTTTTAGTTACAGCCTTTCTTCTCATAACAACAGTATAGGAATCTCACATTGTTTAGTAAATTAATCAGTCCCAAACGACCTTGAGTCGATAGACATGTCTACTCAGGCGACCCATTTATATATCTAACGTTTATCATTTGACACGAATAGTTTTAACGCTCCCTCCACAAGTCTATTAAAGTATAGAGGAACATGTATTCCGAACCTACCGGGTGTTCAAAACAGTTACCGCGCACCCGGAATATAAAGGGCTGAGGAAGGAACATGGATGGGTTTTAGTCAGTCTGAGTCTGACACTTTCGAATCCAAAAGAAATAATAATTAAAAGGACTGGCCACTACAAAAATGTTCCTACTTCTCATGGTTCTTGAATACAGGACTTCTTGTGAATAATAAAATTCTTAATTAATTTGCATAATTTGTTTTCAGGTGGAGGAGCAGCCACGGAAATTAGAATATGTTATAAAAGTGGCACACGTATGCCTCCACCGAGGTGAAAGTCTCACAGCCCTGTCGCCCGAACAGTACCAAGAACAGGTAACTATCCAAACTTTTTTTGGCTTTCGTACCTTTCTTTTTTTTTGCTTCGAAAGAAACGCAAAGAACGCAAAGTCTAAGAGCCTGACACTTCTTCCCGCTCCGCCCAAAACGAAAGAAGTAATTTGATGGTTTCCCATCCCCAAACAAAGGTGTTGATTCAAACATCTTGCATTTTTTCAAAAAGTAGCTTTAATCATTATTAAAATTTCAAATTTTTTTCTACCTATTCCCACCAAAATACTGATTGTTCATATTTTTGATTCGTTTTTTTTTTTTTGATGATTTGTTCCATATTCAACCATTTTCGATCAAATTACATGACATACCACAAAGTTTGTGTCAGAAACACAGAAAAAAAATGTAGAACATTGCATGTCTACAATTTTTATAGAATCGTTGGTTTTTGCGTTTACGCGTCATATGGGAAGCTGGTGTTATACAATACCGTGTTCGTGCCAGTCTGTATGTCGGTCCTAATGACCCGTGTTGGGTGTTATGTTACGAATGTTTTAACGTGTATCGACACGCACTGGTATGACGTCATCACAGACTATACAGTGTCTGGAGAGGGGAGGGTGGGGTATTCAGATATAGGCTTTTAAAATATTTTAACAAAATTTATTGTAAGGTATAAAATATAAAGTATATGTATAAAGTATATGGGTACAGTTAGCACGTTTTATGGAGATTGGTGCCTAAAACGTAGAATTCTTTTTTTACCATTAAAAAAAACTTCTAAATTTAAATAATTCTTCCAAAAGAAAGTATGTTTATATGGGAATAAAATGCTTAAGGACCATGATCAAAATATTTGTGTGCATATACATAATATTATTAAGTTCCTTTGAACCACTCATCTTTATACCCGTCTATGACAACAGGATATTAAGTTATCATTGATAACAATACATTGATAAACACTAACTTATCTCGAATGCACATTCTTCTATATATATAATACTAGCTGTTTCCCGCGGTTACACCCGCATCCCGAGGGAACTACTTAGCGCACCCGGGTAAAAAGTAGCCTATGTTGTTCCTCAGGGTCTATTCTATCTCTGTACCAAATTTCATTTATATCGGTCCATTAGATTTGGCGTGAAAGCGTAACAGACAGACAGACAGAGTTACTTTCGCATTTATAATATTAGTAAGGATTTAAAGAACACGTGCTCACTTGGATTAGCAATACATAAATGGAAGTTCACGTGCTTAGCCACGAGCAATATCCCCTAATGAATTACGTATAGTCACTCCCACGCTTAATAACCCTTAGGACACGTTAATCTGGTTAAAATTATATTAATCTGTTCGTTAGTAGTCGATAATAATGTCTCAAATTGTATTTTCATTTATACGCGGTGTAATTTAATTCATTGTTTTCCAGAAAGGTATATACTCAGTTAACCCATTTACGCCCGCTGTGCCCATTTGGCGACAACTCTTTTTGTACCCACATATTTCTACATTTCCCAAAAATGATATTTACTGAATTGGGTTCGAAGTAAAAAAGGCCTCTTGGGTACGCTCCCAGTTGACCGCGATGAGGAGGAATTTTTTGATGCCCTGTATTAGTTAGTAGTGTAGTGTAGTGTATATATATATATTTTTTTTAGCTATAGTAAGTTTTTTTTGTTAATAAGTAAAAAATAAATAATTTTGTATCAACTAGATTTAATGTAGTTTAAGGGTGGTTCGGTTGCATGCTAGGGCCAGTGCCTTCCAGGGCTCAGGATTGTTTGAGAGTGACCACAGCCCTGGAAAGCAGGGCAATTGAAGGAATAAGGATGGGTATTAGTCTGACTCTCAAACTTTTGATCTGATGCTTTCTCATCTTATAAGAATATCACAAGGTCCTTAGCTTTTTTTTTGGAATGACATCTCTCAGGTCAACCTAGAAGGTTGTCGACTGCTTAACCGGGCTTGCCTGTGAAGTGCCTTGAATGAATTTAGGGCCTCCAGCAAGGGCTTAACTTACAAAACTAAGCGACTACACGCTAAGGGCACCCCCTAGTGGGGTACGGGGCTCGGCTTAGGGCGTCGCTGGGGGAGGACAGCAAGGGACAGGCGGGATCAGAATATATATATGATTATTATAATCGGGAATTTTAAAGCTATTGGCTCAGCTCGCGGGCTGGTTCGTCTAGCTAGGACGGTCATTGTATCTCCCAAAACGGTGAACCGATTTTGTTTTTGTTTTTTTTAATAATTATGTTTATCCTAATATTTTTTTTTCTCTATTTTTACAGGCGCAGGACCTAGTTTTCAACGAGAATGTCCTACTACAGACCTTAGGGTTCGATGTTGCCATCGACCACCCCCACACGCACGTTGTACGCACGTGTCACCTTGTCAAAGGTGAGACAAGCGTCCTAACATTGTGTCCGGTCAGATGACGTCATACGACCGATGCGTCTCGTGCGACAATGCGACCAACTAGCGGCTCGTGTCGGCTAGTTCGGGTATTTTTTGAGCGGCTGTGGTTCGGTCGGGCCGGTTTCTTGTTTCGTTTTTCAATGCCGCGTTTTATATTATGTATATTTATTTTTTTATGCCACTGTGTTATTGTGTAATTTTTGTGAATAGGAGAAAGAGTTTGAAAATGGAAGATAGCGACATCTATTTTGTGTCGTGGGTAATTAGTGCCCCACACATAGCTGTTGGTTGACTTACTGAAATTTTATCCCATTTTGTTGACCTCAAAAATGTATACGGACAGTATTTTTTTCAGGATTTTGTAGCCCTTTTAATATGGCTATAGAATTCTATTTATTTCATGAATATTGTATAAACTTGTGCAATATTGTGAAATAAAGTCTGAACACTAATACAAATGGTTCTTGTCTGTGTGTTCATTTTTAAGGCGGCTTTATGAGGGAAATTAATGAAGCATATATTTTGTGTCATGAAACACAATAACAAGTGGTATAATATTTTATTTATTTGCGAATGCAGCGTTTGACTTCCATTATTTGATGATTTTGTTTGTAAATAAACCTATAAATTGGCAACATGATATTGTAAAAAAAACAAATGAAATTAAATATATTTTTAGAAAAAAAAACATTATTAATTTTCCCTATCTACTGTTTTGTTTTAGACTTAACACAACCCTTTACTTACTACACTAAAAAGAGGCAATCACAAAAAATAATCTACTTTTTTTATTCAAATTAGTCTCAATTTTCTTAATTTCTATTCTACTTGTACATTTTTACAAACTTATTTGCAGTAACAGTATTCCATTTTTACAATTAAAAAAACCAAATAATAAATTCATACACACTTTTTAAAAATCGAAAATATTAACTCACAAAGTATGGAAGCCACACGTTGTACTAAAACGAGACAAATCCGGAACCGTTACCGTTAGCCGCACCGAACTTGTCCGGTGGCAAAAAAATAAGCCGCGAATCAACAGGCAATGTATACACACTACTACATAAGAAAATATACACCAGGTATGTGGATAAAACAGAAAATTACAGTTTGTGTGCCATCCCTAATCACGTCCATATTTGTCGTATATTATGGTCACCATACCTCATGATATGCGAGCGCACTTTCATGTAATCTGCCACCCATACATTAGTTTCGAGTTGTAAATTGAATTATTAGTTTCAATAACTCTGCGAGAGTAAATTTGGCTTTTTGGTTAAGTATTGTCACTCATTTATTATGGAAAATTTCAATCAAGATATAGAAATAGAAGATATCATGTGTTTCCATCGTAAATATACGATTTTCTTGATTTTTTTTAGACTAGACTATTTTTTTTTTTTATGTGAATGGGTGTTTGTTACGCTTTCACGGTAAAAGGTCTGGACCCTGGAGACGATTATTGGCTAATTGTTATCCAGGTGAGCAAAGTAGTTCCTTAAGGACGCGGGCAAAACCGTGGGAAACACCTAGTTTTGTTAAAAGAACAGCATTAAAAAGACATGACAAAAATACCAAAATAAAACATGAAAAAAAAAACACTGAAGGAAAAATTTTAAACTTCTGTGCCTAAAAGTGTTGACTTTGTGCCAGTTGATAAGGTGTTAATGAAATGTCGCCGCTGACTTGTAAAATGTGTTAAATGAGTGACAATGCTTATCGTATTATGAGAGAATCTAAGAATAGAGTTGACTTTGACTGGAATGTATTTTTTTTTGTAATAAGACTGGGATTTTTTGATCTAAATTTAAAATGCAAAGAACTGATCTTTGGAGAAATCTCCAAATCCTTACTAATATTATAAATGCGAAAGTAACTCTGACTGTCTGTCTGTCGCGCTTTCACGCCCAAGCTACTGGACCGATTTAAATGAAATTTGGTTCACATATAGTCTAGAGTCTGAGAAAGGACATTGGCTCCTTTTTACCCGGTTGCGCGAAGGAGTTCCCTCGGGATGCGGGTGAAACCGTGGGAAATAGCGAGTTAATAATAAGCCACATTACAGTAGAAGGTATTTACTTTAGTTGAAACATGTGTCGCTACAAAATATGAATAAAAAAGACACAGGTAGTGGTCAAGGGCGGGCGTTTTTGGGGCTGGAAAATTTGAGGTTAAAAAATGCTGATTATCAGCCTACATTGAAAAAAAAAAAAATATTTTTTATTTATTTGATCCAGTTCTATACTTATTATATACTATTTGTGGTCAACTGTCAATCCTATTCTTACAACAATCGCGTACTTCCATCTTGTTGAAAAGTATTTATTAAATGCCGCTATCCAGCGAATTTCGTTCTAGAATAGAAATATAAACCTATGGCGATTTCAAGTAATCCTGGCAACTGCTTCAACCCTATACCCCCATCAAAAAGCTTGACAATTGTGTAGTTGACACCAATAATAAATAATTCCGAGACAGAACTTCTCTTAAAATGTGAAAATCCACTTAATTTTGAATATACTGTAAAACTAGATTTTTACTAAATTTGGAATCAATAGTCAGAGAATTGACTTGGAAAATAGTAGCGTCAAAGTATTGCCATAAAAAATCTATGGCGGAAATGTGTTGCCTTGACATTATTATTTTGACAGCTTATAAAAAAGTATGTCATTGATTGGTGGTGTCAATTACACAATCGTACCCTAAATATTAGCGATAGTCAACTTAATAATTCTTGGGTCTTATTTTGGCAGAAAATAAGACAATTTAATTTTCAAAAGTCTATTATTTTATTTTAATCTGTAATCAAAATATTAACATTAACTTTTACTAATATGACTATCTATTACCTCATTGGTTTAATGGGTGTAAATGACTGTTGTGCGTGGGGTCTTGGGTTCAATCCCCAGGTCTGGCCACGCAATTATGGGAACTTCCACTTGTGTCCACTTACTGGTACCTATCATATCGGACTTACTGGAGCAATTAGCAATGAGGTTTTTGAACTATCCAAATCTGCTTACTCCTTTACGTTTGATGATTTTCTATCTTTATTGCATACTGAGCCGCTCTAAAACGGCAAAACAAAACTTAATGCCCAAGAAATAAGGTTGAATATCGCGTCCACATCCTAACACACACGTCTTTATTATCATTAGCTATATCTTCATCCGCAGCGCCGAAGGACCTAGCTCAAACGTCCTATTTCATGGCGTCCAACAGTCTGCATTTGACGACCATGTGCCTGCAGTACAGACCGACAGTTGTCGCCTGTTTCTGTATACATTTAGCTTCGAAGTGGAGTAATTGGGCGGTGAGTAGTTTTATACACTTTTTGTCCAAGAAAAATGTTAGTATAGTCCTTTATTTGAGGTAGTAGGGATAAGTTTTTAGCGTTAGGTTGGTATTTTAAAACGATACTTAACCGTGGCCCCGGACCTTAGGGTGACGGAAGGAACATGGATGGGTTTTATTTAGTCCATAAGAGACTGACACTTCCTCCCGCTCCGTCTACAGCGAGAGGAGTCAATTGATGATTTCCCATCAATCTATAAGGCTACATCCGCACAGACAGGCGGCTTGTTTAGCGATTGATGTTTTTTTGTTCAAAAATGCCTCGCGCCTGGCGATAAAAAACCAACACGTTTGTTTACTTGGATACACGCTTGGCGACAAGCTAGACGTCAAGCGCGCTGTGCGGCCGGTCGCGAACATTTTAGAACGTTTGTTTTACTAAGTTACTCGCTAAGTGACTCACTAAGCTCTAGGCGCTAAGCAAGACGTCTGTCTGTGCGGACGTGGCCTAAAAGAAAAAAAAATAAGCCTGTTGACTTTATTTGACCAATGAATAAAATAGTATTTTTCTAGAATATCTACGTATTATTGTAAAATTATATATAAATTTTTATGCTTAAAGTAGACTTGAAAAGGAAGAAAAAAGTCTCAATTTAATAAAACAAGAAATTTTGAAATATTTCGATGGTCAGTTTTTTATATTACGCTTCTACCACCCACAAAAATAATAAAGCACTGTTTTTTTCTAAATATTTTAAGAGCTACAAAAATGCCATAAAATTTTAACATGGTTGAACAGTATAAAAAAAAACAAATTTCCAATTAAGTTCTTGGTAGACATTTTAATAGTTTTGGTGTTTCTATTAGAAAGTGAGGAATAATTAACATGCTATATGGTCTAAACCTAACCCGGTATGAACTCAGATACCTCAATCCAACGAGGGTCGACACTGGTTCTCCTATGTAGACCGGTCGGTCACCACTGATCTGCTGGAGAAACTGACTGCGGAGTTCCTGCTCATCTTTGAGAAATGCCCCTCGAGGCTAAAGAGGAAGATGATGAATGTCAAAGCTGGTGAGTTGTTTTTTTTTTAATTTGGGTGTTCATTCCATAGTTAATGTGTGAGTGCATTTTAAATAATATTTTAATTTAAATAAGGAATGGTGATCTTCTTATGACATATTAGAATAGTAGATGAAGGTGAATAATCTTGACCTTTTTTTTACACAAAAAGTCTTTTAAAATTAAATAGGTACTTAACTTAGGTTTTGGTTTCTACATAATAGAGGTTTTGAATCGGTTTTGCTTTATGTTTTCATTGGATTTTCAAGTTAGAGATGCGCGATTACTATTTAGGATAAGATAAAAAACAAAAAAGTCTAACTTCATAAGACAAAATCAATCAGCTTTTTTACACTAGAAATAAAAGTATCAGATAAACAGACAACCTTTTCAACACACCAGACCACTATTGTATTTTATTTTTCAAACAGCGGATGGCAGTTCTCCGCACTCGCTGCCCAACGCTTCAGGGTCAGGCGTCGCCAACTCGCCGTTCGATAAGAAACACCCGCCGTCCAGCGTCGATGAGATTGACAAGTCCTTCGACAAAGGTAGGTTTTAGACTACTAATTATAAATAGGTTTCTCCAGTCTATGTTTCAGAAGTTGACCCAAGACTCGAGCTCTGATCTGCACATAATAAAATTTATCCAATTACATTATTGAAGATATACAAGGTCTATGCTTGCTATGGAGTATGATTGAAATTCTGGGAAGGTCATAGGATAGGACTTTTTTGTTTTATTATTATTTAAATTAGGCAAAATGTCCAATATAATAATACAATACAATAAGTATCATAAAAATACTATACATCAACAATATTATAAAAATTACAAACTAAGACACACGAACTGACGGCTTCGCGTTACGCTGCGCGGTGTCACGTAGCCTGCTGCGAAAACGTCGGTAGACTACGTCCTTCGGCCAATTTTTTTTCTTTAGGAACATGAGTTACGGTTACGGTTTAATACGGGTGTGTGTGGGAGTAGTTCCCTTCAGAAGCTGGTCAAACTGCGGGAAACAGCTAGTATTGTATATGCGAAAGTAACTTTTTTTTGAGACTAAAAATCGGGGGACATGGATGGTTTTGTCCGGATGCGTCTATCAGGTTGCCGGTGAAACCACGCGCAATACTAGCCTAGTCTTCAATATAACCTTGTTATTTTCTCACAGAATATGAACGGGAAAGGCGACGTCAACCGGTGCCCGGTGGCTATGTGCCAGCAACAACGGCCGCACCACCACAGCCGCAACCACAAAAAATAGACTATAACCTGTACAGAGAAAACAGAGAAAAGAGGGAGAGGGAAGAACGGGAGAGGCGAGAGGAGAGAGAGAGACGGCAACAAGCCATGCAACAACAACAGCAACAAGCCAGGCCAGGGGCTCCGCAACCAAGGCCGAATGCTCAAGCACCACCCCACCACCAGCGGCCGTCCAGTCAGCACCACCACAAACAGCACCATCCCTGGCCCCCTCACAAACCCCACCACCCCAAACCGCCCCACGATCACAGACACCACCGGCCACCCATCCCCGGGCCATCAACGTCGACAACTACCACGCCAGCGCCCGCACATCCACCCCCTGCTCCTCAACCCGAAGTGGTTCCTCAAAGGACAAGACCACCCTCCTTATTCTCGCCTGAAAATGCGACCACACCCACCGCA
The DNA here is from genome assembly GCA_963891755.1 of Pyrrhia umbra. Lineage (NCBI taxonomy): Eukaryota > Metazoa > Arthropoda > Insecta > Lepidoptera > Noctuidae > Pyrrhia > Pyrrhia umbra. Next base: position 3,309,787 of record OY982944.1, read on the forward strand.
GCGGCTGCAGCGGCTCCTCGACGACCGCAGCCCCCGCAGCCCCAGCCGCACCGGCCTAAACCTGAAGTGCGGCCCACGCCGCCCCCCGCCCCACAAGTACCTCAGCCCCCCGTACAAACTCAAGAGCAGAGGCCGCCCAGCCCGCACAGAAAGCGACCAGACCCGACCGCTGCTATCAGGGAAATGCAGCCACCAGCAATACTATCCCCATTCTCGTCTCCCCCCTCTAAAGAACAACCCAAGCAGCCTAGACAACGACAGCAGTCTTCTAGTTCCGAGCCAGAGTTAGTGCCAGTCGTCAAGAAAATTGACGAGACGCCTGGATATGAGAATGTTATACGCGACTCGCAAAGGGGCACAGCGATCAAAACTAGAGGTCCGGAACGGAAGCCCGAGGCTCCTACTAGACCTGTTAACGGCATCGAAACTGATCCTACACTAGTATCAAACTTACTAAAGGAGAGTTTGGCCAAACCAGCGCCTATTACGGTCGCAACGGAACGCAAGTCTCCCGAAGTGAAACGCGAGCCGCCGGCGGAGCCCCCTCCCGCGCCCGTCCTACCTCCCCCTCCGGCTGTAGAACTCCCTCCTCCCGTAGAAGAAGTACCAGAACACAGGCATAAGAAGGAAAAGAAGAAAAAAGACAAACACAAACACAAGGATCGGGACAAATCTAAAGAAGAGAGGAAGAAACACAAAAAGGATAAAGATAAACGGAAAGAAAGTCCCCCACCGCAGCCGGTTGAACAGCCACAGCAAGATGGGGCTTTGAGGATAACGATTCCTAAGGAAAAGTTATCGACTAGTCCCGGTCTTAAAATTAAAATTCCTAAGGACAGACTGGCAGCGCCGCCGCTGCCGCCGCAGCCGGCGCAGCCGTCGAGCCTGAAGATCAAGATATCGCGCGATGTGCTCGATAACGCGTCTGCGCGGAAGCGGAACGCGGCCCACGAGCCGGGCCCTCCACCCAAAATGGCGCGACACAACGGAGCACCCCACCACCCTAAGGTAGGCAACTGGAATGTACCACCCCCTTATAGACAACCCCTACCTTATTATATGGTGCAACCTCCCCCGCCTTTGTACTTCGGTATCGGTATGGACGGCTACTACTACGGTATGGAGGGGTTCATGTACCCCCGGGCGTGCGTGGCACAGGGCCCGCGGGGTGCCCCGGGCCCCAGGGTCCCGCAGCCCCCGCAGCCCCCTCAGCCCCCGCTCCCCGCGATGCCGCCCCCGCCCGTACCGCCGCCGCCCCCCGAGTAGTGCCACAAACTAGTACATTTTAGTAGTAGTCATTGCTAGTTAATTTTTTTTACTGTTAACGTGTGTTTATCTGTTTGTTTATCGTCAGATATGTTGTGAAACTATTATTATTTATTAAATACAGAATTGAACTAAAACAATTTTAAAATTTAGTATTTTGAGAAGAAAATTCCGAATTTACATAACATCTTATAATTTTTACATCCATCTGACAATTTAAATAAAAATCTATCTGTATACCGAATCTATAGTATGAATACTCTTTTTTAAATGTTTTTGGTAGTTTTCTGATATATCTGACGACATATTTTCAGATGTGAGCGAGCTTTTTGAATTTTCTATTCATAATGTTGTATTTGCATGTCGTATCATGTAAAGCGTTTTTACTATGGGAATTGGTAGATTTAAGACGTTGTCAGTTTGTTAGGAGGAGACTTTGTATATAATATAATAATTCTACTAAATGGTAGCTTTTGGAATAAGTACTGAGAAATGTTCTTGTTGATTTTTTTTTGTGTTCAACTTGGGCTTTTGAGAAGACTTGAGTTTTATCGCACTGTGGTTATAGCTACGAATGGGTTTCTGAGAATCTGCAAAATCTTCCCCAAAGAGGAACAGCAGTTTTGGTGTTATGTCTTGATAAACAGACTGATTAATAACTAGGTATTTGAAAAAATCTAGTTTTTATAGTGTTATGACGCCCTTTGCCTGTTGTTTTTTTTTCATATTCCTATTTGATTAACAGACAGACAGACATTACTTTTAACGCAGTTTGACCCATACTTTATTTAAATATTTTTACTAAAGTAATTAAGCCAATATTACTTGTCACTTACATTACATTTTATTATTGAATCTGTTCCATACTTCTGCCACATTCAACTTTTTTGGATACACTTGCGTGTAATTTTATCAAAACATTCCATACATTTCCTTTTGAAAAAAAAAGTCCTATCAAAACCACGAAAGTTGATTTTTTTTTGTTCGTAGCTATGGTCGCAGTGTCTAGCAATTATAAAGGAACAGATTTGCCAAAATACCTACTAGAACTGTTTATAAAGCAACTATTTACACTGCAATGTCAAAATATGCAATCAGATGAAGAAGAAACTATGTATACAATGTTGTCGAGCTATTTAGCTTATGTACAAATAATATAGGTCTATAACACGTTTACAGGGCGTTTAAATACATATATTTTATATTTACACTGTCAAATGTATTTAGGGGAACACAAAAAAATATACAGTCTCAAACTAGATTAAAAAAATGATATTTTTATACTACCCTTTGTTGCTCTTGCTCTTATGATAATTATCAAAAATATAGAGAAAAAAAATGTTATAATAATTCTTATTACATAAAGCATAATCAATATATTTTTTGAAATATCATACAGTTTTCAGACTTCATTGTATTAAAAAACATATCCAAAATTTAAAAAAATAAAAAATAATCATCTTCGCTTTTCATTCCAGTAATGTCAATATGTTTCATACAAGTGTATAGATCTAGATTTTTACTACAATATTTATAACAAACAGAATAAATAAATAACCAAAAACATTCCACTCTCCCCTAAATATGTTTGATAAACTATATTTATATACACCATGTACTGTAAATATTTATTACTGTTTATATAATATAGCTTTTTGCTATACTATTTAGCTTGTTGGCTAAAATATTTATCAAATTTACCACAATATTTATTATATGTTTTAATAAAAATATATTTACAATTTTGACTATAGTAGTTTATACATCACACTATGTGATATTTTTTATTTAGTCTTAAGACAAAGGCTTAATAGTAAATATATAACTATTTATGTACTTAATAGAAAGTGATTTTCACTAATATAGCATTCCAAAAGGACCTATTTTTTCCATTATTTATTAGTTTTGAGTTGTTCATTATTTTTCTGTATCTTGTTATATTTTTTTCTCAAAAAACTTTATAGTATATTTTTTTTAATTTCACTAAGTGATTTGAAAAGTTGCTGACTCAAAAGTAAATGTTTAGGCAACTATCTGAACACATTACCATTTCAGCTTTAATTAAATATTTAGTAAAAAATAATAGATTTTCATTTAGCTTAAAGTTGATTTGTTAATTAATATTTTCTATTGTTAAGTTGTAAAGATATGTAAATAAAAAACAATGCTTGCTCAAAAATGATCAAAAACTAAAAAAAATATTACAGGGTTTATCCGTAATGTTCCTTAAAACTTAAGCTTTGTATTTCGAGGCAAAATCCTAAGTATTATGGAATAGCTCTTTTTATACAAATGTTTTCGTAGTATAATTAATATTTTCAAAAAAAATATACATAAGACTTATGTCAATTACTTTGAAAAAGCTCCTATGGCAGTCTTCTTTCATATTTTTTTCAGAAGGCAATAAGACAATCCTTTTTTCCACTATCTATGAAAACAATTGTATATTATATAAATATATTATATTGTGTAAATAAATATACGAAACATCTGAATATGGTGCCATTGTTGTTACCATTTTACTTTAGTAGAAATAATAAAAAGTTATGTTTTTTGTATATTTTTTCCAAAATGAAAGTACTTAACGCTAGTTCATATTTAATTATGACAATTAATACCTTATTTTTGTATGTTCATAGTTTATCATAGTTATGTATAAAGATATTAGTTTTGATTTTCGATTAATAAAAATGATTTATCCTTTTTTTTTTGGTATTTTCTAAAAAAGAAAATTTTAAAGAGTCCTCATGTTTTATTTTTAAGTTTTTAGAGGCTAATTCCGTAGTTATTTTTGTTTAATATATTTTCTTTTCTAGAAAATACGATTTAATTGCTCGGATAATTGTCATATTATGTTGCAATGTCAGTAAATATTGACAATATTTTAAGTACATAGTGTTTTTTTATTTAAACTTTTTTTCTACATGTATTTGACAAAATTGACAAATTATATTGACGGTACATATGGATAGTGTGACGCGTTACTTATTTTAGTATTGAATTATTAATTATAAATGTGTAACGTTAAGCCGTAATTCTACACTCGACACAAAATGAAATAAGCACCTTTATTAGCAGCCATTTCGGGTTAATTTGAAAATATTCCTCTAGCATCTTAAAGTATATAAGAAAACTTCAACACAAATTACATACGTTTTTTTACTTACAAAAAATATATATATAAAAAATAAAGACCAATTTACGTATATTAAAAAAAAAAGCAATATTTTTCCGGTACCTAAATGTTTGAAGTTTTTTATTTACTTTAACACTGAAAAATAAATAACATTTTTTTTAATAAAAAAAAAAACTAATTTGATTTTATTATGTGTATAGTGTCGAATTATGCCTAAACACTTAAAAACTGAGATTACCATAACGAATTTCATAAATATTATTGTAAATTAGCATATAACTGTTTGCATAAGTTGAATCTATCGAATTTATTATGTTTTCAAAACGATTTTATTTAATTAAAAGGTATGATTTCGTAATTTGACGAGTTTTGTATTTTATTTGAGTTTGAAAATACCAGTACACGAATTTAAATCATTATGAAACGAACATATTTTGACGGAAGCGTATGCCGTCTGTTCAAAGTTAAAAGGCTTTCGTAAACGTATATTGTAAATTGATAAGTTTTACAAGAGGACTGATAAATAGGGTATTTTGTAAAGCCATGTTTATATTTAAATGGTGTGGTGTCAATATTATTACATAGAATACTACTTTATTACAAGTCAACATTCAAAACACCCTGTGTACAGTACAATTTTTAAACATTCTACTTATTCCGGGTGGGAGGGACATTGTTAAACTTGTTCCATTTAATAATTTAGATTTCCCTATATCACGGAGTTAAAAAAATAAATAAAATAAATTCCTCTTTATCACTATGCCTTTTTTGTGTAAACAGTTTCCTTTTTCACATATAGCAACGATTTAAACAGAAGATTTCGTTTTGATTATTCGAAAAAAATAACAGATGCTTAATTCGGATGTATATATATTTTTTCACACTGCAATTAGTCAGTTAAGTAATTAAGAAAAAACATTTTTTTTTTATTTTTTTTTTAAATGATTTTTTTAAACATTGTCCCTTTTACCCGAAATAACAACAAAATATAATCAAAGTTTACCAAAGCCTTAAAAAATATAATAAATTTACATAATAATAGTTTTAAAGCTAGTTTCACCACTTCTTGATAAGTGCCGGTTCAACTTATCTGACAGATAATTTCAACAAAATTACCGTCCTATTATTTAGAAGTAGTGAAACGGCCCTTAATATTAAATAACAAAAATATTTTTATATGTACTATAATGCATGACGATGTGGCTTTGATCTGGTACATTTCACTATAATCACTGGTCTGTCAATTGGCACTGTTTCACTATTATTTAGCTGTTATATTTTATGTTGGTGCAAATGTTTTATTTATTTAATTTTGCTTTTTTATTAAAGAAAAAACAGCCTCTAATTTCTGTTAAATTTTGTTTTTTTTTGTGACACAATGGTCTGTCATGTTTTATAATGTATCATTTCGTCGTTGCCTGCAAAATCAGTTTTTTTTATCGATTTTCTGTATAATGCTTATCTGATTCTGATCCTTATATCGTTATGTACAAGGTGCAATATCGGGTTAAAAACTAAAAATCGAAAATAAAACAGCGAACTTTGCAGGCGCAACGACGATTTTCACCTTTTTTTCATGAAATTAGAGAGGTGGTCGTTTTGTGTACATTTTTATTATCATGTGTATGAATTATTTTAAATAATTTTCTGTGTAACTTTCTTTTTCATAGATGACAACGAATCTGCGGTTGTTGTCTCCTTCAGCCGAAAGACTGAACAATACTTGACAATGTCTGACGGCCATTTTTTTATAGTTTTGGGCTATTTTTATTTTGTACTATGATGGAATAAGTAACTACTAATAAATTGGTCGACGGATTGTTGCGCAAAAATCTCGCCACTTTCGCGCAACTTTTGCGCAACTTGCGCTTGCCATTTGCAATGAATACTTATTTCATTATAGTACGTAAAACTTAGTCCAAAACCATTAGATGTCTAAATGTAACAGCTAAATGATAGCTTGCGCGCAGCTGTGTATTTCGTGACCTCCTGGGGCTCGCGACTTTTTCAACAAAAAATAGAAAACATTTTCATTGAAAAAGTCCATTCTGGGTTGCAAACGCACATTATTCGCTGGGTACCCTCGCTTTTTAAAACCCTGGTGGCGGGAGGCACATAACACTTCGGATTTCTAAATGAATTCGTTTCAATTAAAATCCGATATGTAAATGTGTATATACAACACACAGCGGTGGGATTTTTCTCTTTTTTTTAAACATTTTTCATACTGTCTGAGCTTCTGTTTTAGTATTTTTTTCCCTTTTTATTCGAGTTTTGTTCAGACAAGATTTTTTTAAAGTAATTCGATTCTGTCTTCAATAATCTCGTCCCATTGCTGTGCGTAACCCTTGCAGCCTCATTAGGAACGACGACACACGGCTGTGCGCTCAACTCGTCGTACGGTTTGCAGGTCGTCGAGCAGGCGCTGGGGAACGGTCACGTGGGAAAGTGACGTCACAGCCCGCCCGAGGTAGCGCTTCGTGTGTCGACGTTCCTCAAGAAACAACTATCGGACCTCAGTAGTGTAGTGTAACTACGGTTAATACGATTTTTTTTCACTGTCTAACTGTTTTTTTTTTTCTTTCTCTTTTTTTTGAATAGCGCGCGGTTTTGGCTCGGCTTGTTCTTTTTTTGAAAATTCAAATGTCACTCTCTGACGTCACAGCTGTGTTGCCAGGTTATTGTCACTGAAAATGTAAATTTAAAATTAATTACAGCACTTTGTAAATAGAGTTGCGCGGTTGTGTCGTCGGGTTTTTAGAACAGACTGATTGATTTTTTGAGCCAAAATTGTGTAGCTTAATTTTCAATGGCGGGTTCTAGGTGCGGGGATGCTAGCTATACTAATAAAACGGCCTTTGACGCCGTCACCCACCCTGCAGGGATGAATGGGCTTGAATTAAAATGTATATCAGTGTCATATTTAACCGGCAATATTTACTATAATATTTTTAAACGGTTTTTGTGACATTTATCATTTTGTACAAAAAAGTTGCACACACAATGGAATAGTTGATTTAATTCTAGCCAATTTTTGCTTTTCTTTTCTGAAGATATTATACTGTTAATGAAAAAAAAAAATATCTTAGAATTGTCGGCGTAATATGACACTGATAGCGTTTTTAGATATAACATCGACAGTCAACCAGAAGTTACGAAAATAAAAAAAATGTAAACTAAAAATAAAACTGACAAAAAAATCGGTAATTTTCCGGTTGGTTGGCGACAGTGACTGTTGTTTGTAAAATGGTGAGATTTTTAAAAAAATAATTTTATATGTAAGTGTATATTTTGTAGGTATTAGGGCCTGTCTAGATTCTTATAGTATTTTTTTTCCTATTTCTGGCTGGCCCAAGACTAATCGTACGATGCGGACGCAGTGGCATCGGTGAATTTCGATAACGGAATTTTAATGAACCTACAATATGATCGGGTGACGTCACGATTAATGTGTGCCGATGTCACTGCTACCCGCATTGTTGAAGTGTCGATAAATTATTATTCTATAGATATCGATGCTCTACGATACAAAAAGCTTACTTTATGTATATGACGATTCTTATGAATAATTCTGATTAGGTGTTAAAAATAAATTAAAATAAAAAAAATACAAAACAAAAATATTATGACGTAGCGTTGAGTGATTGGACGAATGAATTGCAAAAATAAATTAAATTTAAAAGCAAAAACGATGTATAGGTATCGAAAGTTAGCTTAAGGTTTCGTTAGTTAGACAATTGTGAATTTTTAAAATAGTATCATTTAGGGTTGTTGCACACTGGCGATTAGTCGCTGCGACTTTTTCGTGCGACCTAGGTAAATTTTGAAATGAATGGTAATACTGTTAATTCAACGAATAGTTTTTAAGTTTGTGTTGTCTCGCATTTAGTGTGAAATTAAGAGGAAATACATTTTGTACAAGAATATGCAAATTAGTATCATATTATTATTGATCCCCTTTCCTTTTAAGCTGTCGTATAAACTATAAATTTATATACAGTGTTGAATAAAGCTTGATGAATGCTTTAAATATTGTTATAGGACAAATGTGAATTCGTTGTGTATAATTTTTATTTGCCATTGAAAGAAACTAGTTTTTCTACCGCAACTTATCGATTTGTAAGCTAAATTATGAAACATGAGACTAACGAGTGTAATTGTTAGAAAAATAATATTTCTCGAACAAGTAGTAAGGCCATTTTGAATGTCCTATTTTCTATTATAACCCTATATATCGATTGTATGTAAATTAAAATAAAGCATTATTTCTTTTCACAAAGTCTGGGTGTTTCGCGACAAGAAAAATCGCGCGAAAAAGTCGCGTGAAATGTCAACAGCCCGACTTTTTTTTAATTTTATTTAGTTAGACGTTAGCGATTTGTTAAAAAAAAATAACTTGTTAATTTCTTTCCTAAGGCTAGATATTATAAGTGTACATAAATTGTGTAATTTCAATGTAGTTGAAATGCTCTAGCCTTCGCACCTAATTCGTTCTGAAACTCATTAAGTTTCATTACGTACCGCCAATACGAACAAAGAGTGTGTTCAGATTGAGTCCGCTTGGCTCTGATTGGTCGATATGTCGGCTTATACGACGTTTTTCCTCGTGAGCCTTGCACGGGTGTTGTAGAATGTCGCAGCGTTTGGTCTTCTCGTGTGGGCGTACCCTTACATTGAGTTCACACTTAATTATTTGTTGATATTTTTTGAGTAGGTATGTAGATAAGGTTTTATTTTTAATACGAGTACAGTTATTTCAGTTGAAGATATTTAAGAAATCGAACAATTAATTAGACACGTTGATTGATTTTATTTATTTTCGCAAGTTATTTTTATTTAAATCGCAGAACTGTAATAAAAATAGTTGCCCGACTATCGCCGAACAGTTGCGCCACAGTCGTCCCACTATCTGAACACGCTCCAAATTAGTCAATGTATTTATGAAAAAAAAGGTAATTTTGTATAAATAATAATATGAAAACATATTAAGCAAAGAATCGGCCAGGTTTCTTAATAATGCGAAAAATGTGATATAAATAAACGTTTCGATTCAGGTAAATAATGGTTGTAAACTTATATATTGTTGTATTGTCTATACGTAAGTTGATTTTATAACTACATTACATGGTTTTTAGTCCAGTTTTATGTGAAGAATTTAAAATTTCATCGTAATATGCACAGGTGTTTAGCGACAGAAACTTGTAAGACATACATATTCGAAAATTCTGAAATATCGTATTTGTTCGACAAGAAAATCAAAATATTTACCGACCTATCCCTTATCAGCTTTTGCGTATCAATAACATTTGATGTCAGATCCTGTCTAGATTTTCCCAGCGGTTTCGCCCGCGTGGGCTATACGAATTCAAATTAAAAATGACAGAGTTTCATACAAACTTTGGCCCCCTTTTTCGCTCCCTTAGGGATAGAATTTCGAAAAATCCTTTCTTATCGGATGCCTACGTTATACAAAGAACGCACCCTACAAGTTTCAGGTCTCTACGATCAGTGGTTTAGGCTGTGCGTTGATCCGTCAGTCATTCAGGACAAATGTCACTTAATTGTATCTTGTGGTGCATCAGAAAGTACGTGGTGCCGTTGGTCATGAGCTTAGTCGTGTCGGATTACCGTCTTCTATGACAGTGAGGGAATAAAGAGTATATCTGTGACGTACAAACACCCAAATTATAATAATATCTTTTGTATACTTGGCCAGTCTCTGTTGAGATAAGTTGCTGAGACCAAAATTCTGTTAGATTAGGTTTTAAACTATAGGATTTCTTACATAAAATAAAACTGGACTAAAAATGATTTTACCCAATTCTTACCCGAAACATTGTCGTAGAATAAAGCTTTCTACGAATAGTTAGTCTGTAGCTTTTTGTAAATTTAGCCTGACAAAAATTAGATCTGCAAAAATATTTTTTTTACACAAAATCTCGATCATTTTCATAAAATACAACGAGAAAGAGCATAAAAATTTAACTATATAATTTACCTACGACTTTTTTCAAAGTCTATATTGTTCCAGATCGGGAAAGAGACGGTGCTATTCATCCCATATAGCTTCGTCTCTCTTGCCCTGTAATCTAGATTACTTAAATGATCGACAGGGTTGTCAACAACAAAAAATAGAATCGTGACACAATTCTATGTTCAAGTATTTGAAGGTTTTCACTTGTATTGTTTTCATTTCGGTTTGCTCGACTAGTTTCAGATCTTAGATTGAATTAAGCTCACGTTCCCACCACACGATGAGCTTGAAGTCTGAAACTATTCGGGCAAACGGGAATAACCCTGAAATAAACGTATCAGTTGATGTGTGACTACAGCTACACTGAAATGTGTGACGCAAAAGATATTGTAGAAAATGTAGTGGGTTAATAACGGGACAGTGTTGCCCAATATCTAAAAAAAATATAATTAGTCACACATGTTGCAAGTAGAAAAAGTTAGAGCATCAAAAATACAATAGACGCTCTAAAACCTACTATTTTTGTCAGATACTATGATCAAAATTATCTAATAGTAATATTTTCTAATAACTACAAAAAAGGTCATATTTACAAAAGCTACAGAACTAAGCTTACATTATTATAGTGTTTATACAAATATATACTTGGCAATACTCAATGGTTTTGCGTAAAACGAAATGTTTTAAAATGCTGGTCGTATATGTGACAATTTTGATTAGCCAGAGATTTTGGGTGGACTCGTAAGGAATGTATCAAATTATCTATATATATTTAATGTCGATATAATATGTTGTTTGAAACGTTGAAGCATTTTTATCCAAAAAATATGTGACAGGAATTTGCACAAGCTTTTATAAAAAAAAAATTTGAAATCTAGATACAGAAATGTCGCTTGAAATATTATCGATGCTTCATCAAATGTGGTTACAATCGTGCAAACTCTAATACACAAATTGTAACAAAATTATGCGCCCACGCAATGTTCTGTGAAGATGGTTATAAAGGGTGAAAATTATGTAAAGGATGTCGAAAACTGTATTGTAAATGTGATAAAAATTGTTTTCTGATTATGCGCGAATGCTATTTAACTGAAATAAAAAAATTCGCGTTGATTACTTTGTTTCTCTGTTATTTAAAGACCCCCTTTTTTTTTCAAAAAGTTCTACGTGCTAACTAAATATAATATTTGTCAGAATACAAACAAATTCTTTGTATGACAAAAAATGATTTTCAAAAATATGAGTTCACCCAAAGTCAGTATACCTACCTAGCTATTTTATAAAAATATATATCTATAAGCAAACTTAAGACTTTTCCAAATAATAAAACGTAATATCCAAAAAAAGTACTAAAACATATTTATGAAAGAATATATAATGTAATTATTTAATGGGATAAGGTTTGCCTCCTAGATTAAGTCTTAAAAATACTAGATACAATTTTCCTGTACTTTTTCAGTATTTTTATAGTGAAACTGTAAATAGCTGAGAATTATTCTAAATTTCCGTTAAATAAATATATTATATCTAAAAAAAATAGAGGAATACTATCTGCCAGCTGAAATAAAATTATTTAATAAGGCAACATTGCATAAGCGTCTGCCTATTAGAGCGACAAAACAATTTAAGATAACAAAAATTCGTAGATTCTATACATAAATTTAAACCTAAAAGTAGCAGGAAATATCTAGTATTTTTATTTTTCGCTAGATTTTGTTTTCACACAAGCGTACTTCTTATCTTTGATTATTATCATAGACGATTATGACACAAAGACGATATAATAATAATCGGTTAAAAATAACAAATATTCTAACGTTACAATTTTAATAACACAAAAAATCGTAGGAGATTAATATATAACAAATCGGATTTTTTCGTTTTTTTTTGGCGCCAGGTTTAGAATAGAAGGGCGCTGAGTTAGAAAAACAGAAAGGGCGCTGAAAAATATCTTGCGCAGGGCGCCAGGATATTACTTCTATCGCTGGCGGTACTCTCGATAATAGTCTACTAGTCTACAACATACATATAAGAGTGGTACAGCCGGTTGCACCAAACTTTTTATCATTTATACTTTATACTTTTACGAATACCACAAAACATGAGATCATAATAACTTTTAATATTGTGAATGATATTTAGATCTTAGATTATATACATGTCTAGATGGAGCGTCGCGCTACAATCATAACAAAGAAAACAAATCAACAATTTCAGCATGTGTGCGTGCAGGCGTCGTTTTACACTGTGCGTATACGTCTCTGTGTGTGTAAATAATGATAACAGTTACTACAATTCTCCCATAAATCACATAAAAATAATAGACTTATTAATTACGACAAGGTTTACCGACGGTTACGTACTGTACTGATCGGCGGGTAAGCACTTGTGAGCTAATCGTTGGCTGACACTTTTTGACACGTTTGCGCGCACTTGACGCTCCATCTAGACATGTATATAATCTAAGATTTAGATATAATAGTTAAGTAAACATATATGACAAATATTAGGCAAAAAAACATAAAATTATATCAATTTTTTTATCCTTCATTTTGACAGATCTTTAATGAGAGTTCTTCCGTTTTACGTAAAAGTAACCGCATACTTTTTGGTGCAACCGGGCTTCTTCCGGGTGCTTCGGATTCTACAAGAGTAGTCCAGCCAAATTGACCTTGTGTGAAAACCCTTACGAAACATTATCAATTAATATTTCATTAAATATCTAGATTCATTTAATTTTCACTATTATTTCTCTTGGGATGAGACTTTAATAGTTTCTCTTATTCTTTTTCTTCGTACCTAGGCTTAAGACTTGTTTAGTTCAGATATTGCTATAACCGAAATTGATACCTTTTACCTAAGTGGTTACAAAATGAGTCGTCAGCGTCACCCCTTTTCTTTGTATCCATTTGTAACCGTTCTAGCTAGAATATTTAATTAAATCCAATTATTCAATCTAACTTATAAAGGTAAATAATCATAGTTTTATTATACTAGCGTTAGATAGGGAATGCGAGAGAAATAACATGGGCACACATGTATTATAGCGAGATAGATAGGTGAGACCATTCAAGTACACGCTAGCGGCCTGTATCGGCCCAACGCCAGTTGTGAACGAAACAAATCCCGCTTATTTTTATTTGATCTCGCGTTTAAAAGTATAAATTTGGTGTAAATAGATGTAAACAATTATGGTTACGTGTGCAGTACCTCGTTGTAATTCATCTAGGAAAGAAAATGCACGTTACACGCACACCAGTGTACTTTTTTTTTTGTTTCTACCTACTCTATGCCAATCTAATGCTAGTATAATAAACCTATGGTAATAATTCTTTTCCTCGATGAATACACTTTTTCCAAATACGGGGACCATGAAATGAGAGGTAGAACTGGAGTGACCCTACCGTACTTAACTGATGCTGACTTGTCTCACTCTTGTGGTCAGTCTTTCTCTTTCTAGTAGGGAAAGGTAGACAGGCCAAAGAGATAACCTGACCACAAGAGCGTGACAAAACTGCTCAAGGTTGGCATCAGTTATATATGGTAGGTGCTCACTCCACATTTAGGTACCTCTTCATGATTGGAACAGTAAAAAAATAATGGTGACGCCGAAGAAAAGACAGCAAGTAGGCGGTTCGGCTTGTGCTTCTTAATTTGCGGGTTTTTTTTTCGCTTTGTTTTCCTATGGACAAGAGAGGGATTTTAGGCCATCCCTTTATCTCCTGGTGTATTCTACTGGTTCTGGGTCGCGTTCCGAAATGGCTGATAATCGGGACGACCTATCCCGCCAAAAGCAAGATACATGGCAACATAGCGCTATCGGATACCAAAATTGAATAGATGAATATCAACATCAACTAATTAAATATTCGTATTAATGTACTTTTCTATGCACAGAAGTTAGTACAGTTTTGATCTGAATTACTTACAAAATGACTCGGTCATCCGAAAACATCGTAGTGCAAATAATCTGTTACAATGACTTCTAGTTTTTGTGTAAAGCTATTGAAGTTAAGCAGATTTACGTGAAGTAGGTATTTTTAATTGGCAATAAAACGATATGACAGAAGTACTCGCAATAAAAAAAATGGAAAATTATTATAATTATTAAAAACTACCGGAGATTATTTCTATATTTTCTTTTTAATTAAAAAGTAACTTGTGCATTGCATTTTACATCTTAGCATAAAGTTTTGATGTTGGTCTTAGGATTTTTTTAATCGATGGTCTGTTAATACCACAGCCTAACATTTTTTATTTAAACCTATGATTATTATTGAAGTTTAGTTTTTTTCCAAAGATGTATGCTCTGGATTATTTTTTTAGAAAACTTCGGGAGGAGTGCTGCCAATAATGTTGTAAATATAGTTTTTAATGGAAAATAAAAGCATTCTTTCTGTAAAATGTGTTTTATTACCCACTAGATTTTCGCCAGCGGCTTCGCTCGCGTGGTTTAAACGAATTCAAATTAGAAATTAAAAACTTTCATTCTAACAAATAGGTAGGGTGCAAAATAAAAAAATGGGAGTTGAGTATTTAACACAATCAATTTATTTGACAGTAGAAACATGATTTGTTTCTTGAATTCTTACAGAATCGATTTCTTGATCACAATGTTAAAATGTAGCTAAAATGCGCAGAATATAGAAGGCGCACTGCGGGTGAGGTGAGGTGTGACTCTACATGTACCTCGCGGGTGCGGTTCATTGGACCAATTCTGTATGAAATACGGAATGACGAGCGAAGTAATACAGACTTTCATAACACGATCTTAAGGTGCATTTTTGTTCGGTACGAGCGCCCCCGCTCTCTAGCTACCCAAATACACATCTGCGGCATACAACGTAATATGAACTTTAGCCTCATTGTAATTGTAATTAAATTAGAAAGTTTGCTATCAGAGTTATTCTTCTGTACTTGTACTATTGATAAAATATAGGAGTAATTTTTCATTGATTACCTGAAAAATTAATGATAGATAAGTTATTAAAGTCACTTTAAGTCTTAGTGCTATATTGATAACTAGCTTCTGCCCGCGACTTCGTCCGCGTGGAATAGTGGTTCTCCGCTCCTATTGGTTTTAGCGTGATGAAATATAGCCTACAGCCTTCTTCAATAAATGGGCTATCTAACACTGAAAGAATTTTCGAATCGGACCAGTAGTTCCTGAGATTAGTAGCGTACGCAAAAAAAGTAACCTTTCTGGTTGATTTCTTACACTTTGTGTCCGAAAAACCTAAATATCTTACGGAACCCTATTTTTTTCCCAAAATAAAGTTTAGCCTATGTTACTCGTGGATAATGTAGCTTTCGAATGGTGAAAGAATTTTTAAAATCGGTCCAGTATTTGAGCCTATTCATTACAAACAAACAAAGTTTTCCTCTTTATAATATTAGTGTAGATAATTTCTCCAGAAGAGATTGGGCCACGTCGGCCAATCTCAATGAAGACTAGCCAGGTACGCTGGAGATATTATAGTGTGCAAATGCTTGTGCAGACACAGGTGCACTCTCTATTTCCTCACTTTCATAATCCCATTGGTCGGCATACAATCCAACACGACCGGGGAGAGATTAGGCGCGGAACCGAAATGATGCCCAAACAAACAAAAATAACTAGAAATAGGAGGGCAAGAAATTATAGGCATTTTTAGGGTTCCGTAGTCCGACAAGGAACCCTTATAGTTTGGCCATGTCCGTCTGTCTGTCTGTCTGTCCGCGGCATAGCTCTGAGGATCTTGTTACTAGGAAGCTGAAATTTGGTATGAATATGTAGGTATATTGATCACGCCGAAAAAGTGGTAAAATAAAATTTTGAAAAATATTATTTTTTAGTGTACCTAGCTCCCAAACACGTAAAGTGGGGATGATTTTTTTTCTCGCGTATCCCTTCTTGTGGGGTATCGTTAGATAGGTCTTTTAAAAATATTATGGGTGTGTCAAGACCATTTTTCGGTTAAGCGAACCATTTGCGAAATATCTAGCTTTTAAGTGCAAATTTTTGTTCGATACGAGCGTCCCCTCTAACTTTTGAATGGCTATATTTTAATGGATAGCCGGTTTTTATTACTTTGTAATGGGATTGGTTGCATGGAGGGAATGACCTTGGGCAGATCAACATTTTTTTCTACCTTTCTAACTTCATTGGTTAGTTACTTCAGACAGAATCATGCCTTTACATCCCTATAATTTAATGCAGGTACCCACTTACCTATTTACTTTTGATTAAGAAATATTTCTCAAGGATTTTTCAAGGAAGGTTTTTGATTAATAATTACTTCGCTTACTACTAAACAGCACTTACCTATTTCTAGAAACAAACAAATAAACTCACTTTAGCATTTTCAATTTTCTGTCCATGCCAATGTTAGTTGTATACATTCAGTTTTGTTTTTTATACATATATTTCTTAAAGTGTATATTTCATATGGAGGTAACTCTGAAAAAAAAAAGGTTAACGTGGTAAATATTACAAAAAGAAGGCACATGCAGAGCTTAAAGAGTGTTTTACATCATGGCTACTTAAATTAGTTAAGCTACGATGAAAATTTAAGTTTGGACACTAGTCACCCAGTGGCGGTCCGAGGGGGGCGGGTGTCACAGGGAACATGGCCCCCCAATCGTACACGTTTAATTGAGAAACCTAAAACTAAACATTTAATATCTACAATTTTTTTGTTGACGCTTTAATTTAAAAAAAAACGTTAATCGTAATAGATCGGAGGAGCTCGTGGCTAAGTAACAGCCGCACGGTTCGACCGATATCACAGGTTAAGCGGTCCGTGGATGGGTGACCATCTTTGTCATAGCGAGACTCCTCCGTGCCTCCGAAAGCACGTTAAGCTGTTGGTCCCGGTTGTCATTTGTAGATCTTTGACAGTCGTTACGGGTAGTCAAAAGCTAGAAAGTCTGACAACCAGTCTTACCAAGGAGTACCATGTTACCCGGTAACTGGGTTGTGGAGGTCCGATAGGCAGTCGCTCCATGTAAAACACTGGTACTCAGCTGCATCCGGTTTAGACTGGAAGCCGATCCCAACATAGTTGGGAAAGGCTAGGCAGATAATGTTAAACGTAATAGATCGTTCAATTTTAGAGATTGCTTGAAATCTTCGCCTCCGGCCAGTTTTGGTTGTTGATGGCCCCCCAAAATATTTGTCTGCGACCACGCCTGAGTCATCATCGTCGAATTTAAATGGGTACAGATATATTTAACAAACCGTATTCATGAGAAGAGTCCATAGTTTTAGAATCTTCAAGTCTGATCGAGAAATCGAAGACACGCGTCAACTCTCCTGCAAGTAGAATATTGCATTCAAAAACACAAGCACGATTTTTTGGCACTGTTTGCAATTGTTTAATAGAAAAGAAGAAGAAAGAACTACACCCCCCCTCTAACTTTTGAATAGCTGTCCCTATAAATGTGAAAAAATTCACAGACGTAGCTCATGTAATGAACTTATAAAGAAAACTATCACGGCTAAGTAGACTTAACCGAGAGTTATAGTCGACTAACTAACTCCTACTACGGAACCTTACTGCGCGTGGCCCGACACGCACTTGGCCGGTTTATATATATATTGATTTAGAAATAATACAGATACTTAATATATATATACATATATATATATTTCTCTAATATACGGCTAGCACATAAAAAACATCAATGAACATTTTACATACTTACAATCAAACTTACCTACATTAGCTAAAAACAAAAAACGAAAACTACTAACTAATAAAGGGCTATTTAGAAAATTAAATTAATGATTTTTGAAAAGAACAAAATGCTACCTTTGTCCCGGGGTCTGCCCAAAACGAGTGTTGATATAAAAACTAATAAAATAATGCACAATTTTACGTCGGCCATCTTGCGCGTGCGCTCTAAATGAATATATTTGGATGTATAACGTAATGTGGGACTTGTTTTAATTATAAAGCTTAGACGATAATTAACAGTTTTTTTTTAATAATATAGGTATGATAATCATCAAACTGCCCAATTGCGAGTCGGTCTTGCGCACTGAGGGTTCCGTACTCTCCCATCTTTCCCTGTTTAACTATTAATTTATAGGTTTCACCCGCGTCCCAAAGCACCCGGATAAAAAGTCTATAACCGTCTTCAGGGTCCCCTCAGTTGTTAAGATTGGTTGTCAGACTTTCTGGCTTCTGATTACCCGTAACGACTGTCAAAGAACTACAAATGACAGCCGGGACCAACAGCTTAACGTGCTTTCCGAGGCAGGAAGGAGTTTCGTTATGACGCATAGGTTCCACGGACCGACCGCGCTAAGCGTTGCTTAACTTTTGAGCGATCGACCTTGCGGCTGTTACTTAGCCACGAGCTCCTCTGTCCACTACTGACATAGGGTTCCCCTAACGTGTGCCATATCGCCCGGTCTTCAGCTTGACGCATCCAACTTCTGCCTCCAGCCCTTCGCAGATCGTCACTCCATCTTGCCGGAGGGCGTCCTCACTTCGTTTAAAAGACAAAACAAACAAAAGAAGT
This sequence comes from Pyrrhia umbra, assembly GCA_963891755.1. Taxonomy (NCBI): domain Eukaryota; kingdom Metazoa; phylum Arthropoda; class Insecta; order Lepidoptera; family Noctuidae; genus Pyrrhia; species Pyrrhia umbra. The sequence goes on from OY982944.1 coordinate 3,328,671, forward strand.
TGCCAAAACGGTAAGTCGAATTTAATAACCAACCTAACTTCAGTTGAAAATCGGATTCGAAAGTATGGACGGACGTTTTTTTTAATGCAAATATTGTTTGTAGTGGCTATGTGAGCAAAAGTGACGGGGCCCTCCTCCAGGGCCATGGCCTCCGGTCGCTGCGGGATGTACGAAAGAGTTTCCGCGCCCCTGGAACCTAAAGGGCTGACTGAGGAAGGAGGATATGTTAGTATCTAGTAAAAGTCTGACCCACGACGACGAGAGGAGTCTTTGATGATTTCCCATCAGAAATAAAAATACCTAGGTACAAATTCTCAATTATTAGTTTTTTTTCTTGACTTGTACTGATTATTGCTTAATTTCATGATTGATAGTTAAAGGGAAGTATAATAAATACCTTATGGTTTTTATATACTTTTTTTTCGGATTGGAAATCATGAAATGTCTCCACCCGCCATGGGTGGGGTTGGAGGCACTTATGGACTAAAACTCATCCATGTTCCTCCCTTAGCCCTATGCGCGGTAACTGTCGAACATCCCGCAGCCCCAGCAGACAGCAAAGTCAGCCGGGTTCTGTTTATTTTCTTTTGATGAACGGGATCCTAAATAATACTTAAAATTAATTGATAAAAAATCTATCGTTAAAAAAATATATACTAATAGGCTATTATAATTTAGTGTTATCGTCTGTGGAATAATTAGCAGGGTTTTTATCGGTTCAGTCATTCAGTGGGATGTAGGTACTGTAGAGGTTTTATGAAACCCTACAATATTCAACCTTATTGTTATTACTGGCTATACAATCTTTTGAAATTGGAATATGTAAGTCAGGTAGACAGCATACGTATATATATATTTAGGTAAACACGTAGATTTCCACCCACTAACAGCCGCTTGCATAAAAAAAAAATACAGTTACTTATACGTAAAACGGAAGAACTGTTATCCAAGGTCTGTCAAAATGGAGGATGAAATTAAATAGTTTGGCTATTGTATTTACGTAGCTCAGTAAAAGCAGTGCGAATCAAATTATTAGCAAGGTTAAGCTGCGCTAGCCGCGGTCAGTCCGTGGATGGGTGACCGTTTTCTGAACATAGCCACAACATAGCCAGACTCCTCCATGCCACGTAAAGCTGTGGGTCCTGCGCCTGATCTCTCCGCTACTCTAATAGTCTGATTGCCGACCCATCAGACTAATAGAGTGAAAGAATAGAGACTGCACCTGTGTCTGTGCAAGCGTGCATGCACTATAATATCTCCTGCGTAGGTACGCAGGAGATATTATAGTGCACGGCGGCCAGACTAGCCAGGTGGCTAGTCTTGAGATTGGCCGCCGTGACCGAAATCGGTCTGAAGATAGAATAAAGGCTAGAGACTGACTGTTCCCTCGCGCTACGCCTGGAACAGCGCTGGCTTCGGATAGGGAACCCTCAGACCATTTTCTAGTCAGTCAGTCTGTGGATTTTTTTTATGATTAATGATTGTACCTAGAGGAGAGCTTGTGGCCAAGTAACAGCCGCACGGGTCGATCGATCAAAGGTTAAACTTGGCTTGGTGCGGTCGGTCCGTGGATGGATTACCTTCTCTGTTATATCATGCCTCGGAAAGGACATTAAGCTGTTGTTGCCGGCTGACTTTACCATTACGAGTAGCCAGAAGCCAGAAAGTCTGACAACCAGTTTCACCGAGGGGTATCGTGTTACCCGGTTACTAGGTTGTGGAGGTCAGATAGACAGTCGCTCTATGTAAAATACTGGTACTCACCTGTATCCAGTTAAACTGGGAGCCGACCCCAGTACAGTTGGAAAAAGGCTAGACAGATAGAAAAATACACAAGTCTAGATGAAATAAAACAATATACAGTGTTTTGGCTACGATTTTTTTTATTCAGTTACTGTTGATAGTGTTGCTACCAATAAAAACTTAATTACCACGAAAATGTGGGGCTCCCGAATACATATGGTTTCGGTCTCTGGTATCCACGGTATCTTTTTGGTTGGTACCATGTTCTTGGCTGAGGGTGACGGTTTGGTCTTCTCGGTCTACTTGGTCTACTCGGTCTTTTCGGTGGCCTTCGAGGTGGCTGGCCGAATCTTCGCATCATAGTTTGAGCTGATACCATGGGAGGTGGATAGCCAGGAACAATATCTGAAAAAAAAAAGACCAGTATATTATGACGATTTATCAGTGTGGTGAAAGAAGACTGGGTGACTGACTAATTTCTGTTAACAATATATACTATACTAGCTGTTTTTCGCGGTTTTACCCGTATCCCGGGGGAAATTCATCCACGAGGATAAAAACTAGCATATGGTTATCTGGAAGTATCGCTTTGAGCGAGAAAACCCGTTGTAGCCATATTTTATTTATGTCTGTCTTTAGTGGCGGTCTGAGGGGGACAGGGGTTGTCTTAAGGGACATGACACCACCCAAAATCGTACAGATCTAATTGACGAACTTCTAAAAATAAACAATTTATGAAAAATTGTATTGTAATAAAATAATGCATTGGTAGGTCGTTAATCGTTATAGATCGTTTAATTTTGGAGCTTGCTCGAAACCTTTTGCTTCGGCCAACATTTCGGGCAATTTTGGTTGTTGGTGACCCCCCACAAAATATTTGGCTGCGACCGCGCCTGTCTGTCTTAATTTCTTTTGGTGTTCAATATTCTATTCTGTGTCCTTTTCCAGGCTCAATCTTTCTCCATACCATACTAAATTTCATCTTAATCGGTTTAGCAGTTTCACCGTAAAAGCGAAACAGAGAGACAGCCTTCCTTCCAAAGTGCAGAACCTTCAGTGCGCGATTGCGACTAGTATTTTCCGGATTTTTTATTACAAACATGGGTAATTACCTCCTTCTTTAGGCGACGTATTTATAAACTGCTCAAGAGACATTTCTTTAGGATTCCAAATAAAGTATTTGGCTTCCGCAGCCGCCAGCACGAACAGCACAAACAGCACGAACAACACTCTCATGTTGGTGACGTCACCCGCGTGCGCTACTGACAGCGGCTCGCAGTTGTGTTGTCCAAGCCGCGGCTGACATCGTTATATACTGAGTGTACGACGTCACGGGTAACATGGTGCGTACAGTCATCTCGTCAAGAACTATTCAACTATTATTACCGAAATAGAAACAATGTTACAATTGACATTGTAATTCTACTGCTATTATAAATAATATAATCCTTACTGTCTTAATTAATAATATTATCTACCTATAAATATGACTATTTTATCTACCTATAACTCTGTCTGTCTGTTACGCTTTCATGATAAAACCGTCTGGATCTATTTGAATTATAAAATTTTGTAAAGAGACTAACATTCCGCAAGCGGCTTCGCCTAAAAAATGACAGTGTTTCAAACAAACTTTTCCCCCCTTTTTCACCTGCTTAGGGGTACAATTTCGGAAAATCCTTTCGTATCGGATACCTACGTCATACAAAGAACACACCCTCCACGTTTCAGGTCTCTACGATCAGCGGTTTAGGCTGTGCGTTGATCCGTCAGTCACCCCGGACAAAGTATTTTATATGTATAGATAGATAGCTTGAATCTTGTGTCCCTTAGGATGCGGGTGAAACCACGGGAAACAGCTAGTATTATAGACGCTAAAGAATAATAAAAACATAAAAATAATAAATAATACTAATAAAATTAGGCATCAAAATATTCATCCGCATCGCTGTCAACAAGGTGCCCAAAAGGCTGGCTGCATTGCCACGTTGGATGGCAATGCTGATTCTTTGTCCGAAATATAGGCCAGCCCTTTGATCACGCTTGGAAATAATATGCTTATAATATTAAATAATCTCTACTATATTTAAAATGTAATTAAAAAAATATATTTTACCCAAAAAAAAAAAACGCTAAAGTTTGTAATAGATGTTACATACATCGTTTGTTACTCTGGTATAGGCAACTTTTTATCCATGTGCGCGATTCCCTCAGGATGCAGTTGAAACCACGGGAAAGAGCTAGTTGTAAATAAATAAGGATATTAAATAAGTAATTAATATTGTGTTGTAATGTATTTATTTAGGGATACTATAATTAAAATGTTAAATCATATCACAATTCTAATTATTTTAGCGAATTCATGACAAAGATAAGGAAACTACATATTACTAATATTTAATTAATTATGTGTCACCACACCACATTTCAAGAAGTCGTGGTGGCCTAGTGGTTAAGGCTCCTGTCTCTCGTGTACGAGCGTGCTGGTTCGAAACCTGGAAAGTACCAGTGTGATTTTTCTAAAAGTCATAATGCACTTTTTAAGTATATTTTTAGACGTCACTGACTAACGGTGAAGGAAAACATCGTGAGGAAACCTGGACTTAAAAAGTCTGAAATCGCCAATCCGCCTTGAGCAAGCGTGGTGATTAATCCTCATGCCTTCTCTGTATGAGAAGAGGCCTGTGCCCAGCAGTGGGACAATATATAGGCTGATGATGATGATTACATTTCATTAAAGTTGTCTCAAAGGACTTCTGCGTGTTGGCATTGGACTCACGTTCGCCTTCCAAAGGTCTGGGACTTTGTAGTCCTGTGCATGGTAGCAGTGGCAGTCCAAGTGGGGGGGGGGGGGGTCACAGGGGACATAACCTCCCCCTGACCAAATTTTACGTCTAATTGACAATAAATAATCAATTTATGAAACAATTTATTGTATTTACGCATTGGTAGGTCTATGTTGTTAAAGTATGTTACTAAAGTAACTAGATGTGCAATCACCAAGCAAAATGCGTGCCATAAAGGTTCTGACCAGTCATAATTCATGACATCTGTCACTTGGAAGCCAGTTTGAATCTATCAGAGTGACAGCAGGACGATTTTAACAATAATATGGGCAAATTTGTAGTAAATGCCATCCTTATCATACAGATGTCATGAACATTACGTTTCGGTTAGTGTGAGAGAGATAGATATAATTTTATATCAAAATGATTACAAGTTTTAAAGCTACGTCTGCATTCTAAAAAATGGTTAAGTTTTTGTGACCGCGTAATGTTCGGGATTGCATCTCTATGGATATATCTCGATGAATAGATCGTTCAAATTGGGAGCTTGCCTTCGGCTTCGGCCAACACTTCGGCCATTTTTGTAGTTGATAACCCCTCTAAATTATTTGACTGCGACCGCGTCTGCATGGTAAAGACGTACAAGCTAATAAAAATAATAAAACTGGAGAGGGTAAGTAGACTAATGGATGGGTAAGTAGACTTGTAAAATAAAAAACTATTGTTACAACCATACCTTGCACATGTAGGTGGGTACGCCCTTTACTTCCTATTTTTTTTTCACTAAATGGAGGCTTTAATTATTTTTTTACATAAATATTAGAATACATTACTTAATTCAATGCTTGCTAGCCAACATATGATGAAATTATTTATTATATAATTGTATAAAATTTAATTTAATATGTACAATATATATTTTTTTATTGATAATGTAAAACGCTGGTTCTTAAAATCTAATAGACAGACTGTGTCGCTGGGGAGTTTGTTGCGCCACTTCTTCTTCCCAGCAATAACACATAGGAAGTGGTGAAGGGCCTTTACAAAACGCCCTTTTGGGGGCTGTCTTTTGTAAATTTGACGTTGCTGATTTTCAGCCTAATTTGAATAAATAATTTTTGAATTTTGAAACAAACCGGCTAAGTGCGGGTCAGACTCACGCACCAAGGATCCAACCTTTGGAAAGTATAGTTTATATTTTACGCAATTATCTTGTTTTTTTTTCTGACCACTAAGTTTGTTTGTAGAGGAAAATTGGTAATTAATTAAAAACTAGTATACTTAGAATCATAGTATTGTTTTTCCTGCAATATTTATGTAAATGTCTATCAATCTTAATTAATTCAGATTTTTCCTTCTCAAACTTCGGAGATAAGGAACTGTAATTTTTTGTGCAGATTTGCACATTCTAATATATATTTTTTTGCCTTTTAATTTTCGTATTAGTATGTAATTCGCAGACATACATAAATATCGGTCGAATGCAGAACCTCCTTTTTTTGAAGTCGGTTAAAAATAAGTGAACACAAAATCAGTTTTCAATCTTTATTAAACTTTAAACAAATTTGCATAGTGAATACATTCATTTAATCATACATTTATTGAAGTTTGACAAAAAAACTTACTAAAAAGTAAAAAGAGTTGTTGTATTTTGTTGGGCCGTATTTCACCGACAGATTATCTAATCGGCCCATCATCATCTGCCTAGCCTTTTCCCAACTGTGTTGGGGTCGACTTCCAGTCTAAACCGGATGCAGCTGAGTACCAGTGTTTTACATGGAGCGACTGCCTATCTGACCTCCACAACCCAGTTACCGGGTAACACGGTACCCCTTGACAAGACTGGTTGTCAGACTTTCTGGCTTCTGACTACCCGTAACGACTGTCAAAGATATACAAATGACAACCGGGACCAACAGCTTAACGTGCTCTCCGAGGCACGGAGGAGTCTCGCTATGACATAGATGGTCACCCATCCACGGACCGACCGCGCCAAGCGCAGCTTAACCTTTGATCGGCCGAACCCTGAGACTGTTACTTAGCCACGAGCTCCTCTTGATTACCTCTAGATTACCTAATCGGCCCGTTAAATAAAAACGTTTTTTAACCACGAAGCGGGTATTTTCGTGTTATCCACTTCTTGTCCAATCCCGGATTGGTAATCGACCGTTTTATGAATACAAAACCCAAATGATAAGATATCCATCGTAAGACAGTAGTGTGGATTTTTGGTAAACAGCTGTTTTTAGTTGATCGGACTGTTATCTTGTCTGTGAACTTGAGTCTTAGTGGTCTTTATGATGAAAGTGCAGATTGGTAATCTAATTTCGAGGATCTAAGAGTCTTGTGTTTCGGGATGGTTCGAAAGAGTTACCGCAGCTCTTAAACGCAAACTGCGAAGGAAGGAACATGGATGGGTTTAAGTCAGTAAGAGTCTGAAACTTCTCCCCTCTCCGCCCATAATCTTCGCCAATAATAAAGAAAAGAGACTATGACTTAACTAAGAGACTATGCACACCCGCACCCGAATTACGTAAAAAATGGATATCAATTGACATCCCCATCGAAAGGAGTTTTACATACATCGTTGTATGGTTTGGACGTTTATCTCATTGATACTTTCAACGAAGCAATATATATCATAGAACTGACAAAATGAAAGGTATTGCAACTGAACTTGAAAGGTATTGCAACTGAAATTCAAAGATATTGGCTTACGTAATTAGGGCGGCATTTTTTAACGCGCCATCGACACCGTTCTGTATAAAATCTAACAAACTGCTATGTGGAATATGTGCACACGTACATAAGTACTAAAACTTTTTAACACTGCCAGCGAGCGGTATATCGCAACATTTTCGGTGTCCTATGCAAAATAAACACAAAACATCTTCTCAATTCGCGTATTAGTGCCGTCATCCAAAGACACAATGATCTTAAATGAATCCGGGCTGGACACGACTGCATTTTAGTAAAAAAAAAAATAGTTTTCAACCTTCTTGTCTTGATCCAGAAATTATTTTAATGCAGATACACCACAGGAAAACAATACGATCAACAATTTATTTCTCCATCAAAAAAATCTTTATTCGGTACTTCTTGTTTTAATCAACTTCCAAAAAGATATTCCACTGTTTTTTATGTTCTTCAAATATTTCAAGAATTTTGATAGGTTCTTTTGGTAGATAAGCTTTGAGTGTGAAATTTATATCATTTGAAAGCATTAGTCTTTGTTTGAAAGGATACTGCCACTGGTATTATTATTGATTGTATGTATAATATATAGAACTAAAATACATATATGCAAATAGCAATGCATAGTTATCCTCATAACGTAGTTATACAGGCTGGTTATTTAAACTTGATACTTCATTTATATGTACATATGTCATGCTCGCTTAAAGGTCTCGCTGATGGTGGCGCGTGTATTAGATCGTTTGATTCCCTTCAAAATGGTTGAGTTAAGCTGTGCTGATGCATGCGTCAAGCTCAAGAACGGGTGCCGTCAGTTGAGGCTGGTCATCTCCAAATTGCCAAGTTTCAGCATTAAGAATTTTAAAAGTTAACATTTTTAATCAGACTTTTACATTGTTCTCACATATTTTGGAGTGACTAAATACCTAATGTAAACTTGTTTAAAAGAGTAACCATGGAGTTTCTTATTATCAATAGTAATAATCTAATTGTCAATTTGAAACACAACCTATATAATTCTGGTTTATTATAATGATGATTCTATACAAAAACAAATGGTTTAAAAATATACACAAACCAACTAACGTATACCTCAACTCATAGTTTTACTATTTTATGTAAAAACTAGCTTTTACCCGCGGTTTCACCCGCGTCCCGAGGGAAATACTTAACGCGCCCTTAGTATAATATTATATGACTTTCTCTAACGACTATCAACATCATCTGCCTAGCCTTTTCCCAACTATATTGGGGTCGGCTTCCAGTCTAAACCGGATGCAGCTGAGTACCAGTGTTTTACATGGACCGACTGCCTATCTGACCTCCACAACCCAGTTACCTGGTAACACGGTACCCCTTGGTAAGACTGGTGTCAGACTTTCTGGCTTCTGACTACCCGTAACGACTGTCAAAGATGTACAATTGACAACCGGGACCAACAGCTTAACGTGCTTTCCGAGGCACGGAGGAGTCTCGCTATGACATAGATGGTCACCCATCCACGGACCGACCGCGCCAAGCGCAGCTTAACCGTTGATCGGTCGAACCGTGTGGCTGTTACTTAGCCACGAGCTCCTCCTCTCTAACGAATATCAAAGATCTATTTCTGAGGCACGGAGGAGTCTCAGTGTGACAGATGGTCACCCATCCACGGACCGACAGCGCCTTTCATCGATCGAGCCGTGCGGCTGTTACTTAGCCACGAGCTCCTCACGATTAATCTGTACATATAGTATGCTTTGTCCTGAATGACTGACGGATCAACGCACAGCCTTAACCGCTTTAGAGACCTGAAACTTGGAGAGTGTGTTCTTTGTATGATGTAGGCATCCGATACGAAAAGATTTTCCGTAAATATACCCCTAAGGGGGTGAAAAAGGGGGGCAAAGTTTGTATGAAACTCTGTCATTTGTAATTTGAATTCGTATAGGCGGTATAGGCCACGCGGGTGAGCCATTGGAAAGCTAGTAAATAATAAAACGCAAAATAAAAAATTACAAAAGCCTTTATTGATTCCAATATACCACACATATTCTAACAAACGATTGTGTCTTCAGAACTGTTTGCCAATTCAAATGAAGGACAGAACAGTTCGCATTCGGCTAGGGTTCTGAAATTGTTCTCGTTGCCCCCACAGCCACTGTAACTGAACCTTATGCAAGAGTTTAACGAAGACTCGAAGGCATACCTGAAGAATATAATGGTATATTTTTGGTATATAAATCCCTGATTAAATATAATCTTCATTCTAGAGTCAAAAGCTCTGTTCGGAGCTTGAGCACTGGACCATAGCCTGCCGGGGCTGTGGGACGTTCGAAAGAGATACCGCGCCCCCGGTATACAAAGGGCTGAGGAAGGAACATGGATGGGTTTTAGTCAGTAAGAGTCTGACACTCCCTCCCGCCCCACCCACGGCGGGAGGGGTCATTTAATGATGGTAAGTGGTGAGTGTGCCAGTGATGATCTGAGTTTAAAACACGCCGAAGCATCAACACCCTACAGCCGCTCACATCCCCTTTGCCCTCTTGTTTCAATTTGAGCGACTATTTCTGGGGGCCCCGGTTAGTGAGCTGGCCGGTCTCTGCCTGTCACATTTACATGTATGTATATTTTACATTGGCACACACTTAGTTTATAACCTGGATTAATACATAGGATACTTTTAATCCGGGTGGGCGAAATATTTCCCCAAATGTGGGTGTAACAGGAAACAGCTAGTATTATTAATGCTTCAGTAAGTCTGTCTGTTTGTTTCGCTTTCACGGTTGAACCACTGAACAGATTCAGACGCAATTTAGTGTAGAGATAGCTTAAACCTTGGAGAAGGACATAGGATACTTTTTATCCGTGGGCATATGATGTGAGAAATACTCGCCTTACTATCTTTTCTGAGCAGTTTCCTTCTTCAACCGGCTGATCGCATATAATGCTATTGATTTCTGAAATAATATACAATGTTGATCAATATTTAGCAATATGTATAAAGTCATTATCATCATCAGCCTATATACTATCCAACTGCTGGGCGCAGGCCTCTTCTCATACCTGCCGGGGCTGCGGGACGTTCGAAAGAGATACTGCGTCCCCGGAATACAAAGGGCTGAGGAAGGAACATGGATGGGTTTTAGTCAGTAAGAGTCTGACACTCGGCGGGAGAGGTCATTTGATAATTTCCCATCCGAAAAAAAGGCCTCTTCTCATACAGATAAGGCCAGAGCATGGATTACCACATGTTACACAACAACATGTAACACACAAACACAGACCGCGTTAGTATCGCCCTCGCCGCTGAGGTCCGTCGCGACGACCTTGTCCATGCTCTCCCGTCCCTAGCTCGACGAGCCAGCCTGCGCGCTGAGCTAATAGCTTTTAAATTCCCGATTATAATAATCATATATATTCTGTTCCAGCCTGTCTCTTGCTGTCCTCCCCCAGCGACGCCCTAAGTCGAGGGCCGTACCCCACTAGGGGGTGCCCTTAGCGTGTAGTCGTTTAGTTTTTTAGGTTAAGCCCCGGCTGGAGGCCCTAAATTCATTAAAGACACTTCACAGGCAAGCCCGGTTAAGCAGTCGACAACCTTCTAGGTTGACCTGCGAGATGCCATACAAAAAAAAAAACATGTTTTTTAGCGGATTGGCGATCTCAGACTTTTTAATCCAGGTTTACTCACTGTTCCTTAACCGTTTTACCACCTTTGCTTTCATCCGGGTGAGCGAAGTTGTTTCCTCAGTATGCGGGTGAAACCGCGGGAAAATGTTTGTTAATTATAAATTATTTTCAATTTACCTTCGTCCAGCTGTTCTTCAGAAAAAGTTCTAGAAAGTACCATAGCTAGAAACAGTAGTGTTGAAAACATTTTTCAATTAAAATGATTATTTTATTAATTTGCTTATTTGCTATGATTGGTTGATAATATAATTGAAAATTTAACGAAATTCAATTTTGATTTTACGCTCAATTATATTCAATGGCGAAAATAATAATAATTAAAGATTAGCATTTAATACAATTCTTTCTAATAAGTGGTGTTTGTAAGGATGTATGTTTGTCTGTTTATTTTTTTATGAATTTTGGTACGCACTAGTTTATAACCTGGTTTTATCCGCATCCCCAAGAAATCACTTCGCGCACCTAGATAAAAAGTAGCCTATGTAATCCAGGTTAGCCTGTGTGTGTACCAAAATTTATCAAAATGCGTTTAGTAGTTTTTCCCCTCCCTCGTTTAACCCCTCCTCTGACTTTTGAAAGACTGTAGCGAGATTTAAGACTTTACTGGTTACGGAACCGTTATTACGCGTGGCCCGACACGCACTTGGCCGGTTTTTATTCTAAGAAGTAATTTTATTTTCCATTGCCAAACCGGGTCATCAGATTTAATAATATCTTTGACTATATAACGAGATGTTAGTGTCACTGATATCAATTGACCTCGGTGATATTGTTACAGGGACGAACTTAGTGATTGGTAATAACAAAATACTTATTTGTGTTATGAAACTAACTGACAGACTGGTTCATTGGTCTAGTGATGGCTAATACGACTGCTATGTAGGGGATTCCCGGTTCGGGCTAAAATCAACCAGAAGCCATGTAGTTGGTGGTGTTACACCCCCGTGCCTGGTCGCTAAGCCATCGTCCCCGGCTGCTGTCTTGATAGCAGTTGTTGTTACAATTCCATGTCAGAGGCCGTCAGGCGGATTTGAGAAAACTCCGACACTAGGGCTTGTTAGATTTGCCGGGGCTGCGGGACGTTCGAAAGAGATACCGCGCCAGGAATACAAAGGGCTGAGGAAGGAACATGGATGGGTTTTAGTCAGTAAGAGACTGACACTAACGGCGGGAGGGGTCACTTGATGATTTCCCATCCGAAAAAAAAGGGCTTGTTAGGTTGGTAAACTTGCAGCCGTTGTGTGACTAATAAACAAACAGTCAAACAATATGTATAGTGAAATTGAAAACTAAATACATCTCTGTTTTAAAACAACACGATTGCTGATTATAAAAACATGTTTGTTTCTATAAAGTATACGAGTACGTTGTAATCAGTACTCCTGTGAACGACCACACTTGCAAAAATGAAGTTAATTTATTTCCTTTTTATTGTGTTTGTGGCTGTATCCCTTTGTGAAGCCAAAGGTATGTATAATCATTTGAAAATCTTATATCTATACTAATATTATAAAGAGGAAAGATTTGTTTGTTTTTAGAGTTTTAAATCAAAAACTTCTGGACCGATTTTAAAAAATCTTTCACCGTTAGAAAGCTACATCTTTACGAAGTGTCATAGGCTATATTTATTTCCAGAAATAATTAGGGATCCATACTGAAACTTGAATAATGTAACCCAAGGTGTAAAAAAAATGTACGCACGGGCGAAGCCGCGGGCGGAAAGCTAGTACTTTTTATTTTAACGAATATCACAAAACATGATACCTAGCAATAATTAGCATACTTTTAATATTGTTTATGATATCATTACATAGATATAATAATAAAGTAAACATTTTATCATAAATATATCGATAAAAATCATAAAATAATAGCAAAATTAATTAATTGTATCCTCCATTTTGACAGATCTTCAATGATAGTTCTTCCATTTCACGTATAAGTAACCGCATATTTTTTGGTGCGGTTATTTGTGTGCTTAGATAAGTACAAAAAAACTATATAATTGTTTTCAGATCCACGATGCTTGCAACCCACAGACGCAGGAATATGTTATGGACACATGCCTAGGTAAGTATTGTGTTTAAAGAAATATCCAGGCGGCTGATTGACGCTTCTCAAGGCCCAAAGGCAGATTATTTTTTTAAACAGGAGAAGTTTTTAACTTGTGCGCAATTTTCATTTGGTGGTTCAGTATCAGGAATAGAACACATTTCAATTTTTGGTTCACCTTTTTTTTCACCCGTATCTTATTTTGAAATAAGTAAAATATGGGCAAAACCTATTCGTAATAGCACTGCACTGCGTAGCGAGAGCGAGCTCCGACGAGCGACCGGCGAGTTTTAAACAAATTCAAGTTTTTTAATGAACATATTTCGTTTTTAGGGTTCCGTAGTCCGACAAGGAACCCTTATAGTTTCGCTCTGTCCGTCTGTCTGTCTGTCTGTCTGTCTGTCTGTCCGCGGCATAGCTCCGTGGTTTTTGTTATTAGAAAGCTGAAATTTGGTACGAATATGTATATTGATCACGCCGAAAAAGTGGTAAAATAAAATTTTGAAAAATATTTTTTTTTATGGTAGCTCCCAAACATGTAAAGTAGGGATAAATATTTTTTTTCTCGCGTACCCCTTCGTGTGGGGTATCGTTAGATAGGTCTTTCAAAAATATTATGGGTGTGTGAAGACCATTTTTCAGTTAAGCGAGCCATTTGCGAAATATCTAGATTTTAAGTGAAATTTTTTGTTCGATACGAGTTACCCCCCCCTCTAACTTTTGAATGGCTGTACCTAGAAATGTGAAAAAAATTACAGACGTAGTACATGTAATGAAATTACAAGGAAAACTATCACGGCTAAGTAGGCTTAACCGGTTACAGAGCTATAGTCGACTAACTAACTCCTACAACGGAACCCTACCGCGCGTGGCCCGACACGCACTTGGCCGGTTTTTTTTTAGTACTAAGACCTAACAAACTGAAAAATACGTGTAACACTATAATAAAGTATTTAAGTTTATAAAAATTTTGCAAAATTTGCGCACTGGTAAAAAAAATTTCCTGTATAATTTTGGTGTTATATTTTCAGATTCACATTTAATGCTGTAGCTGAAAGGTGTGAACAATTCATCTACGGAGGCTGTATGGGAAATGACAACCGCTTCGAAACCTTAGAAGATTGTCAAGCAGCTTGCTAGAAACTGCGCTGTGTTATAGTCCGACATGGCTATTTATGAACGTGGCTGACAGGTGAACTAACGCTATCCACCATCTTGAAATGTCATTTTTAGTCATAATGATACCAATTCAAAATTCTAATGTTTTTATTTCAAATAGGTCTTTGCAGGCACTTATGAAACGTCAAGCTAGTTGCACGGTTCCAAAGAGTGGGTCTTATGGAGAAGAACCGGCAAGAAACTCCATAATATAATTAATAGAAATTTCATTTTTTTTAATTAAATCATGACATGATAAGTAGCAATTTATTAATTCATCATTTACGTCACAACGATAATTTAAAATTGGAAACAATAAAATGTTATATTTAAACATTTAACACTCACAAGCCGAAACACACCAGATTTATTAAGTAGTCACGGAGGCTGATGGATATCTACAACACTAGAGGCATCGCAGATCATCATTGCGCTTTCTAAACTATTTCAAGGACAAAATCTAGTCTTATTGAATAGCGCTATATTTTTACTTATAGTGGGGTAAGAATTTTCCCTTGGCCGGTATCACCAAAAATGACATTTCAAGATGGTGGCTAGCGTTAGTTCACCTGTCAGCCACATTCATAAATAGCCATGTCGGACAACAGAACGAAGCTTTTTCTAAGTCATGAATAAAGAATCTATGTTTTTTTTATTAAAGTTGAGTTTTATTTTATTTTGACACGGGTTGCTCATCATCATCTGCCTAGCCTTTTCCCATGTTTGGGTCGGCTTCCAGTCTAAGCCGGATCCAGTTGAGTACCAATGTTTTACATGGAGCAACTGCCTTTCTGAACTCTACAGCCCGATGCCCGGTAACGCGATACCGCCTTTTTTTTCGGATGGGATATGATCAAATGTCAATTCAAGGTCTAACGCCGTGGGTGGGGCGGAAGGGAGTGTCAGGCTCTTACTGACTAAAACCCATCCATGTTTCTACCTCAGCCCTATTTTTATCTGGATGTCCGAAGTTGTTTTTTTAGGATGCGGTTACTAAAAGATGAGTCGCATTTTCCGTATAACGGGCCTACGCGCTACGACTTCGTAGTACTACTAAGCTACGCCGTAGCTGAGCTACGAGAGGTGACAGTCACTTGCAATACAAGAAAACCGGTATAGTATGTTTTGATGTAAGTATATTATTACAAATCTATATATATCTATACATACCTAATTGCTTTGTGCAGAATGACTGACGGATCAACGCACAGCCAAAACCGCTGATCGTAGAGACCTGAAACTTGGAAGGTGTGTTCTTTGTATGACGTAGGTATCTCATAAGAAAAGATTGTCCGAAATTCTACCCCTAAGAGGGTGAAAAAGGGGGGCAAATTTTGTATGAAAGTCTGTCATTTTTAATGTGAAACACCCCACGCCCACGCGAGCGTAGTTACTGGCGGAAAGCTACTATATTTTCTATGATAATATAATATATTTTTATAATTATCATCTATAGATAATAAAAGATGAAACAGAGCCATCTATACGCCAGTACGAAAATCATTAGGATGACGTTTGAATTTTGTTTATTTATAGTTTCAAATTCTCGCAAGAGATGGCGCCACTTGCTGTAACTGCTGTAAGTAAGCAAATTCGAATCCTGGCAAGTATTATTGTAAAGTTTTCAAAGACAAGAAGTACTTTATTTATAATTATGTTTATTTTGGCCACTGGCCAAAGGAGAAAAAAACATACAAAAAATTTAAACATAACTATTTCGTTCTAATTTTCCCACATAGATAAATAAAATGGCATTAAATTATGAATGTCGATGTTTAGTGCATAAAATTGACATAAATGCGCCCTTCCCCAATCCTTACGCCATTTTGTTAGTTTCTGTGGCAGAATTAGAACAAAATAGATTACGACTTTGTTTACATTTTTCGTAAAATTAATAGGTACAGATATAGTTGAATAACTCTGTATTGAGATAGACTGAAACCTCAAGAAGGACATAGAATAACTTTCATAGATATACCCCGATATATGAAGTAATTCTCTCAGATTTCGAGCAAAGCGGCAGGAAACGCTAGTTCACTAATAAATATGAGTCACATCATCAACTGCCTAGCCTTTTCCCAACTATGTTAGGGTCGACTACCAGTCTAAACCAGATATACCTGAGTACCAGTGTTTTACATGGAGCAACTGCCTATGTGACCTACACAACCCAGTTACCGGGTAACACGATACCCCTTGATAAGACTGGTTGACAAACTTTTTGGCTTCTGACTACCCGTAACGACTGTCAAAGATCTACAAATGACAACCGGGCCCAACAGCTTAACATGCTTTCCGAGGCACGGAGGAGTCTCGCTATGACAAAGATGGTCACCTATCCACGGACCGTCCGCTCTAAGTACAGCTTAATCTATGATCGGTCCACCCGTTTTTTTTTTCAAATCATCAAATGACCACTCCCGCTGTTAGTGTCAGACTCTTACTGACTAACACCCATCCATGTTCCTTCCTCAGCCCTTTGTATTCGGGGGACGCGGTATCTCATTCGAACGTCCTGCAGCCCTGGATCGGTCGACCCGTGCGGCTGTTACTTAGCCACGAGCTCCTCTATTGAGTCATGTGATGGCGTTTAATCTGTCATCATGATGTAGGCGTGGTACAGACAGCTTGAATTATGTTTGCCGTGCAGTCGTATTCGTTTCCTGAAGTGAGTGCATGCCTTTATATTGGGGAATCTCTTACACCGTGGGGTAATGTTACAGGATTTAATATTATCATTGTATTTCTTATTGTACTCGCAATATCAGAGAGAAAGGTTCTTTTTTTAAACTCAAACTCTTAAACTCAAATGTTTTTATTTCAAATTGGTCTTTGCAGGCACTTATGAAATGTCAAGCTAGTTGCACGGTTCCAAGAAGTGGGTCTTATGGAAAAGAACCGGCAAGAAACTCCATAGACACTCTTTTCAAAAGGAAATGTTTACAATAGTCTTTTTACAGACTTACTTTTTAGACTTCCGCAGTCGACAAGGAACCCTTATAGTTTCGCCATGTCCGTCTATCAGTCTGTCCGCGGCATAGCTCAGAGGTTCTTGGTACTAAAAAGCTTAAATTTAAATATGTAAAATATTATTGATCATGCCGACAAAGTGGTAAAATAAAATTTTGAAAAATATTTTTTAGGGCACTTCCCATACTCGTGTATCCCGTTGTGTGGGATATCGTTGGATAGGTCTTTCAAAAATAAAGCAAGTGGGTGAAGATTATTTTCCAATTTAGAGAACCGTTTGTGAAATATCATGCTTTAAAGTGCATATTTTTGTTAGGTTTGTGCGTCTCCCCTCTAACTTTTGAATGGCTGTACCTAGATGTGTGAATAAATTCATAGCTATAGCTTATATTACCGTACTTCAAAGAAAAAACTATCTCGGCTAAGTAGGCTTTACTGATTACAGAGTTATAGTCAACGAACTTAAACGTAGTACGAAACCCTACTGCTCGTGGCCTGACACAATCTTGGCCGGTTTTTTATATGAGTGAATGAGCACTAGTAATTACTATTAAAGTTTTATGTTGTAAAAGTCTAGGAAAATTGTCTTTGGAAACAAATGTGGTTTTATGACGTTACGTTACCGTTTGGTGTGACAGAAATCCAATGCCAGTCCGCCGGAAACACACTGTATAAGGTATATACAGGTTGTTCTAACATATTTTTCAGTGTTCATCTTTTAACGGAACTTGCATTTCAGTGCACGATTACATTGCCATTTCAATTCTATTTCTTTGGGAAAGAATTTTTCAATATTTTGTATTGAAATGGGTTTTTTTGGAAGACGAACGCAGAATCCCTTTGAGATAACTTTAATGAAACTTTAACTTGAGTCATCATCATCATCATCATCAGCCTATATATTGTCCCACTGTTGGGCACAGGCCTCTTTTCATATAGAGAAGACATGAGCATTGATCACCACGCTTGCTAAAGGCGGATTGGCGATTTCCTATATGATTTCATATTTCATATTTTCTACACTATATTATAAAGAGGAATGATTTGTACTTTTGTATGTAATGAATAAACATAAAAATTACTGGACCGATTTAAAAAAATCTTTTGCCGTTAGTTAGCCTATGTTACACAGTGATAATGTAGCTTCATTATCACTGAGTAACATACCTAGGCTATATTTATTATGAATTCGTATCGCCCACGCGGGCGGAGCCGCTAGCGGAAAGCTAGTTTATATATAAAAGAAGAAACTGACTGGCTGTCTGACTGATCGATCAATTTACAGCTGAAACCGCTGGTTCTAGAAGTATGAAATTTTGCCCAAATATTTTTCTAAATTCATCCCCTAAAGGGGTGAAATAGGGGACGAAATTTTGTATGAAATTTAATTATTTTTAACTTGAATTCGTAAAGACCACGTGGGCGAAGCCGCTGGCGGAACACTAGTCAACATGATTACAAATATTGACAATGGTGTCGATTCTGACTTACACACGACTAAACTAATTTTAAAATATCATGCTCTTTTTCTATTGCGAAATACAAGAAGAGGATAGCAAGTAATTCAGTACTGTCAAATTAAATGACAGATGACATTTTGTTCGTACAGGTTTGTTAATTTAGTCGAGATGTTACGTCGTGATGTTTAATTTGGATATGGAAAACTATTTTTTTCTAATTTGACAGGTGTTAAAAGTTTGCTATCCCTTTCTTATATTTGTTGATGGAAAGAGAGAATTATAGACTAAATTTAATTTAGATGGTGTCAAGAGAATCGCCGCCAATATCAAAACAGAAGAATAATAAATTATGCTATAAAAATTAGGCATCTAAATATTCATCCGCATCGCTGTCAACGAGAATCATGCCCAAAAGGCTGGCTGCATTGCCACGTTGGATGGCAATGCTGATTCTTTGACCGAAATATAGGCCAGCCCTTTGATCACGCGTGGAGTTGACAAAACTCTTACCTCTGTCACGAAATAGAAGACTGGCACTTATACTTCATTTGCAATAAGAATAGAAAAACTTCCAAACTCTTTTTGCAGCTTACTCAACCGATTTTAAGCTCTATTCTCTACTGATAAGGATGGTGTTGAAAGCGAGATATTGTTTACAATAACAAATATATTCTGCATCTGTTTTTGTCATGTCTCCTTAATAATAGAGCTTTAAATCGTTTGAACAAACGGTAAATAGGGTGCGTTTAAATGTCTAATTTTTATTCTAAACGGAGTATAGACCTCTTAACCTAAAACGGCTCAAATATTTTTAATCAGTTTTTGAGAAAATCGCGGACATACAAACATACATACGGGTCGAATACAGAACCTTTTTTTTTGAAGTCGGTTTTAAAAAGCCTTAAATAGGCCAGTTCTATGCATGTCAATGCACTAAGGTACTAGCATACGTCACCCTATACGATGCGAACATGTGTTTGTATGTGTGAGTGTAGATATAGTGTGAGTGTGTGCGAAGGTGCGTGAGTGGTGCGTGTGTGAGTGAGGGGAGCGTATGAGGCTTGTTGAGAATAACCGTGGTAAGTGTCCATTGCATAGCGATAATATTTTGTTTTGCGACTTGGGCTCGATCTGTCGGGTCAAAATCACATTGTGGGTTTTTAGGGTTCCATAGTCGACAAGGAATCCTTATAGTTTCGCCATGTATCACGCCGACAATGGGTCTTTCAAAAATATTATGGGTGCGCAATTTTTTGGTTAAATGAGCCAGAACATTTTTCACTTAAATGAGTCATTTGTGAATTATCTAGCTTTTATTGTAAAGTTTTGTTTGATCTGAGTGGCTAGTTTTAAAAAAAATCACAAGGCATCCCGTAGTGAGGTAGTTGGCGGTGTTACACCCACGTACCTGGTACAGCACGTTAAGCCATTACCCCGGCTATTATATTTATAGCAGTCGTTGTTACAATTCCATGTCTTTAAAGCGAATTTGAGAAAACTCTGACACTAGTTTTGTAGTCCCAAGCGCGGTCAAGTAGAGCGTATGGTCATGGACTCAATTCCCCTAAAACATACATACAACGATATCTACATAAAAGAAAATACATAGCTAAACACTTGGATAAAAAGTATCCTATGTATTAATCCAGGTTTTAAACTATAGCTTTCCGCCCGCGGCTTCGCTCGCGTGGACATTTTTTTTACACCTTGGGTTACATTATTCAAGTTTTAGTAGGGATTCCTAATTATTTCTGGGAATAAATATAGCCTATGACACTTCGTAAAGATGTAGCTTTCTAACGGTGTTTTTTTTTTAAATCGTTCCAGTAGTTTTTGAGTTAAAACCCTAAAAATAAACAAACCAACAAATCTTTCCTCTTTATAATGAGTATAGATGTGTGCACCAAATTTATTCAGTAGTTTTTGTATGACGGAATAACAAATAGAGGCACATATATACAATATATGTTGTTTATATTTTTATAATTCAAATAGGTGGTAGTTGTCATTTCCTAAATTTCCTACCACCACCCTTTTTTCGTATTCCTATCTCACCGCTCACTCAACGTCACCGCGACCTCAGTTCGACGACGCTGGTCATCTGCATTGTCCGCAAATTCAAGTGCGTGCGTGATCACCGTCTAGTGCATCGGTCTGCAACTCTGTTTTGTGGATTCGCGACATGTAATCGTCTTATGTACTCGTGTAGTTGTGTCTATCGTGTGAACATTCTCATCTCATACCCAAGAAAAGAAGATCTCGAGGTGAAATTGAAGAGGAACATAACGTGGGTCGCCAGGTGTCTTAGCTGGAAGGAAAGTTAGCCACATATCGCAGTTTATGAGGTGAGCTCCTATCCGTATAACGTTATCCTTTTCAAATTAATTACCCATCGATTTCAATATTTTCTTTATTCATTTCCAAACACAGTCCAATTACTTTGATAACCAGGTCTAAGGTTTCTGCCGCCATTTATTAAGTCCGCAAAAAAAAAATGTGATGGTATTAGGCGCCAACAATACCTTCTCACATCTGCCTAGCCTTTTCCCAACTATAGCAAGCCGGGTGCAGCTGAGTACCAGTGTTTTACATGGAGCGACTGCCTATCTGACCTCCACAACTCAGTTACCGGGTAACACGATACCCCTTGGTAAGACTGGTTGTTAAACTTTCTGGCTTCTGACTACTCGTAACGACTGTCGAAGATCTACAAATGACAACCGGGACCAACAGCTTAACGTGCTTTCCGAGGCACGGAGGAGTCTCGCTATGACATAGATGGTCACCCATCCACGGACCGATCGCGCTAGGCTTAACCTTTTGATCGGGCATACCGTGCGGCTGTTACTTAGCCACGAGCTCCCCAACAATACCATATTTTTGTAAATAATATTTTTATATTTACAAAAAAAAAAATACATATATACGAAAATAGATGAATAGTAAATATAATTGATTATTATTATTAGCAAAAAGAAAACTAATTTGGAAAAACAGAAATTAGCAACCCACTTTCAAATAAAATACACGTTTAATCAAATGGAAATCAATTACAATAGCACAAAATTAATGAATTATTATCACGACACTAAACGACAACCGTTCCGAACCGCGTATCGAGCCAAAAGTGTCTGCGGCGCTGTCTTGTGAAAATCTTCACGATTTTTTCATTCCACTTGAGCGACCTCAGTGAAGTTGTCCGCAGTTGAGACGGTGGCGCCATCTACAGTTTCACTGCTATTTTCTAACAATATATTAATGGCGAGACGTGTCCTATGCGAAATTTTCACTCATACAATGGAAACAGTATGCCTTGTCTAGAAAAATGCGTGAACATCATAGATACATGTACCTAGCCTTATATACTGTAGCTTTACATACCCCTTATGTGATTGAAGGTACATACCTACATAGATGTGTCTCTTTCATTACATTAGTCGAATATAAATTATTTTATTTCTAAGGCGTAGCTTTTGAATAGTCGGGATATATTGAAATGAACTAGAGGTTTCACCCCTATCCCGAGGGACCTATACTTCGTGCACCCGGATAAAAAGTATCCTACATGTTAATCCGGGCTATAAACTATATGTGTACAAAATTTTATTAAAATATATTTAGTAGTTTTTGCGTGAAAGAGTATCAAACATACATATCTAAATCTAAAAAAAAAACGCATTTATAGTATTAGAATTGCATATTGTCCCACAGCTGGGCACAGGCCTCTTCTCATACAGAGAAGGCATGAGCATTAATCACCACGCTTGCTCAAGGCGGATTGGCGATTTCAGACTTTTTAAGTCCAGGTTTCCTCACGATGTTTTCCCTTCACCGTTAGATAGTGACGTCTAAGATATACTTAGTCTGATATACTGACTATGACTTTGAGAAATATGACTTTAGAATAGTCCCATTGGTACTTGGCAGGTTTCGAAGCCGCACACTTATACACGAGAGGCTGGTCTTAGCCACTAGGCCATTTTTTATCTGTAGGTACATAATTTATGAAACATGAAATTTTGTGAGAAAATATAGACGTAATGTTTGTTACTCTTGAACGAAATAATTGATCATCTGCCTAGCCCTTTCTCAACTATGTTGAGTTGGCCTTCCAGTCTAACAGAATGCCAACGTTTAATACCAATGCTTTACATGGAGCGACTGCCTATCTGGCCTCCACAACCAACCACGTTACCGGGTAACACGATACCCCTTGGTGAGACTGGTTGTCAGACTGCCAAAGAATTACAAATGACAACTGGGACCAACAGCGTAACGTGCTTTCCGAGGCACGAAGGAGTCTCGCTATAACATAGATAGACCAATCCACGGACCGACCGCGCCAAGCGTAGCTTAACCTGATCGGTCGAACCGTGCGGCTGTTACTTAGCCACAAGCTGACGAAACTAAACTTTTGCATATTTTTTTTTCATCAAAGAGGGGTGTATCTCCGACATACATAATTATGTATAATTCGAATAATCTATACATATAAAATGCTTTGTCCTGAATGACGACTGACTGACGGATCAACGCACAGTCTAAACCGCAGATCGTAGAGACCTGAAACTTGGAGGGTGTGTTCTTTGTAAGACGTAGGCATCCGATAAGAAAGGATTTTTCGAAATTCTACCCCTAAGGGGATGAAAAAGGAGAGCAAAGTTTGTATGAAACTCTGTCATTTTTAATTTGAATTCGTTTAACATACGCGGGCGAAGCCGCTGGCGGAAAACTAGTATCATCTAATCATTAGACGAAAGGCACTAACATTTTGTTTTCGATATTGAATAAGAATAAGAATTTTATTTTCTAAAAATACACAAAATATAATGTTTTACACATTAGCCCCAAACTAGGCAAGCCTGTATCTTGGGAGCTAATACAAAGAGGGTTTACCATTGTCTTACTAAACAAGTTTGGTTACTTAAGCATAAAAATACAAAATTAAAATTATGAAAATATAAATAAATAAATATTGAGTTAAGTACATATTTGAAATCAGAAAAAGATTCTGATTATGAATATGTATTTAACTCATTATCGAAAAATAATATGTTAGTTACAGCCATTCTTCTTATGACGTCAGTATACTATATCGATACTAATATTATAAAAAGAAAAAAGATTTGTTTGTTTGTTTGTAGGGATTTAATTCAAAAACTACTGGACCGATTTTAAAAAATCTTTCACTGTTAGAAAGCTACATATTTACGAAGTGTCATAGGCTATATTTATTTCCAGAAATAATTAGG
This sequence comes from Pyrrhia umbra, assembly GCA_963891755.1. Classification (NCBI taxonomy): domain Eukaryota; kingdom Metazoa; phylum Arthropoda; class Insecta; order Lepidoptera; family Noctuidae; genus Pyrrhia; species Pyrrhia umbra. The sequence continues at coordinate 3,352,455 of OY982944.1, forward strand.
GATCGATACTAAAACTTGAATAATGTAACCCCAAGTGTAAAAAAATTGTCCACGCGGGCTAAGCCGCAGGCGGAAAGCTAGTGACTTAATATATTTCTATCACATAAAATATTTTACAATACATAAGGCTCGATGACACGCAAGCTAGTGTTTTAATTACTTACTGACGCATTTTAAAACATATCTCATAATATAAGGCTTGTTGCAAACTTGCGATTGTAGTGATTTTTTTTTGTTTAAATTTTTTTTTTTTGTCATTTGGTAGGTATTTTATTAATTTTACTAATATTATAAATGCGACAGAAACTTTGTCTGTCTATCAGTCTGTCGGTTTTTCTATTACTTTAAACGGCTATTCTGAATATGGGACGGATAGATTGAAGTAAGGAAGTTGACTTAAGTACGGATTAAGGATATTTACATATATCCAGGGGCAATAAATATTTTCCTGATGGGAGTGAATTAACTAGTAACAATGTTGCTGTGAATATTTTAATGTTTCTTTGGTAAAAAAATGCATATAGTTTGATCCCTAAAGAAGGATCTACAAATCTTTTATTTATAAAGAAACAAATAGAATTTTATGAGGAAAAAATATTTTTAAGATAAAAAATATAGGTTTGTAATTTATAAATATAATTATAAAATTTAATATAATTTAAGTAAATTATACAAAAAAAGAATATTGCAAAATCGCGGACTCCGATCCTAATACTCACACATATGTACACAAAATTATAGAACACACACACACACTTACAACCCATTGAGTGGTACGCGTGAAAATTCACGCCAGCACGTTACGCGCTTTTTTTAATTACAGCCCTACGGCGCTATTGTTGCACAACCCTAGTGGGAGGGGATCTAGTTGTAGGGTTGTCGAATATTGTTTAGAAAGAAATAAGTTTTTTAACGCCACATTCATGTATGACAAAGCGATTTTTTTGTTTTTTAAAAACGTTGCCCCACACTAGGCATTTCTCCTGTGTCGTGGGTGCGTTAAACAACCATATATTACACATGCACAAACACCTAGACCCGGAACAATTATTAGTTGTCCCGTGCGGGAGCCGAACCCGCGACACGCAGCGCAGCAGCCAATTGCTCAGCCACTACGCCAAACGTGTCTTTTGAAATGTTTCCAGAACGCCACAGTAACAACTACATGACAGAATTAAAGGATGAAATTGTAGCTTGGCTCCGAGCGCCATTTTTTCTTTTTGGACGTGGCGGTCAAAGATTTTTAAAGTAATCGCGAGAAGATTGATCCATATTTCGCGAGATCAGAGGACTAGATTATTTTTGCAATACTGCCAGTCTCAGTCAGACTTGGTCTGGGCACGTCACGGATGAAAGCGACAGGGATGAGTACTGTGCCTAATTTCTTTGTGGCAAATGATTGTATGAAAGTGTTACCCCGGAACACGAAGTGCGAAGAAAAGAATATGGAAGGTGTCTGACTTTAGTCAGTAAGAGTCTTAGCCATTCCCACTCTGCCCACAGAGAGAAGAGTCATTTGATAATTCCCCCTTCCCCCTATTTTCTACTCTTCAATTTTTCTCCATTAGCTGCCATTCAAATCATCTGTTACATACAATTGAGAAGTAAAACATACAAATAAATATATACCTATTTAATAAAATAAAATAAAAAAAATATTAAATAAAAAAATTGAGAAGTCTCGCAATAAGTAAAGACAAATTTAAAAAAAGCTAAATTGAAAACTAAAAAGTGACAGCCCTGTGTTACATTTTATCGAACTGTGGGTACGTCAAAGAGCGTGCAGCTGTACGACGGTAATATAGAAATACACGCAGTTTCGCCGTATTCATAGTCCGGACTAGTAGCCGGAGACTTCGCTAGCCCATCGAAGTGGAATAGTCGGTTTGGAAAGCGAATTCGACTACTTATACACTATACGTTAATGATACCAGTTATTTTAAAAAAAAATGTCCTTACTTATATAATATGCGAAAGTCTAAGTCAGGCGTTTTACTGTGAAAACGTAATAGACTACAGACTTACTTCGGCATTGATAATATTAGTACGGATTAGTAAAAAAACAAATAGTTTTTGTTAGTCTTAGATGTGTAAACCTATTGCGATTTAAACTTTTTAAGTATTAAAAGTTTTATGTAATGACTACCCACACGATTTTATACTAACCAAAAAAAAATTCGAATTGAAAACCTTCTTCCATTTTTGGAACTCGTTTTTGACTGATAGCTTTTTTCGCATATACCATATAATTTTAACATTATCATGCTGTTTTATTGAAACTTTGCAGAACAATTAAGTCGAAACAATAGCTATTAATCTACCCAGTAACGAACAAAGCAAACTAGCGAGATTTGGCAACTCGCCAGCTAATTCGTTGTGGATAGACAGTAAAAGTGTGTTTATGTCGACACATTAGGTAGACCTAATGTGTCGACATAAACACACTTTAAGGGTCACGATAAGGGTCAACGGCTTTTTATTGTTACTGCACCTAATAGAACGGTTTAGTGCTGTTAGATTACTTCACGACTCAATGCTCCAAAGGGGTAGACAGAGGTGTTTAAGTTATGGAAAGAAAAATATACTTTTGGTACTGTAGATGTCCACGGCGGTGACTAGTATATATATAGAGGTAGTCATCATAGCTTGGTTGACATTCCATCAAATCCCTACTAATATTATAAATGCGAAAGTAACTTTGTGAGGATTTTTCATATTTATTTTTTAATAGCTTTCCGCTAGCGGCTTCGCCTTCGATACAAAAACTTGTAAATTTTTATACTAAAACCTTCCTTTTGAATCACTCTATCGATAAAAAAAAAACCGTATCAAAATCCGTTGCGTCTTTGTTTTATACTTTGTAGAGATAAAAACCTTGCCCTATACTAGGATTTTCTCTCGGGTTGTGGGCGCGTTTACAAACATACATTACACATGCGTAAACACCCAGACCCGGAACAATTTTAGTTGTTCCGTGTGGAAATCGAACCCGCAACGTGCAGCTTACCAACCACTATGCCAATCGTGTCGCTTTCATTGAAAACTAGCTGAATCGATTTATATTTAAAAACGGATGAAAACGCTAGAAACAAATTTAAGGAGTACCCTTTGAAAATAAACCTTCAGTTTTTTTACTACGCAATGAGTTAGGGAGACGCTTAGCACTGTGTAATTTACCCCGTGTTAATGTAAGCAATGAAATTGGATGGATCCCAACATTTTGTTACGGTCCTCGACAGCTAAATGGCTACTCTCAGTAAACTGAAACTAATTAGGGAAAGGCATACGAATGGTTTGTCAACATAATCGCTTCTTATTTTGTTATTTATAAACCAGTACAAATGTATAAAAATAGTATCCCTACTTCACTTGATCAACTTGAAAAAGCCGGTTGCATCAAACTTCTTATCATTTATACGTTATACTTTTACGAATATCACAAAACATGATATCAATAATTAGCGTACTTTTAATATTTTCTTATGATACCAATACCTAGATATAATAATTAAGTAAAAATATATCATACACATTAAGGCGATAAACATAAAATAATAGCAAAATTATTCAATTTTATCCTCCATTTTGACAGGAATGTCAGTTTTTCCGTCTCACGTATAAGTGACCGCATATTTTTTGGTACAACCGGCTGTAAGTCTTTTATTTTATTTATTGAGATAAAATCGATAATCCATAGTTCAAGTGACTTTAAAATCTAATATAAGCCGCCATATTTGATTCAACCCACCAACTGTATGATGTTACAACTCGCCCCGAAGTTTTGGCAGATGAGGAGAGTTTTGATAAAGACAAGACTATGAATACCGTCCCCTACGTCATCAATGTATCCTAGGTATATTGCGACAATCACAAGTGTTGTGAGCTCATTTCATTAACTACGTCATTAGTTTACCATCACGACTCGTCACAAGGAGGTCGGCACACATTCAAGTTGATCAAAAAAATAATAACTCTTTGGTGTGTAATTCGAGAATTAGAGAGAGGTTTTTCAAATGACTTCAAAAAAGTTTTCAATCTAATTTTGCAGTGACTGAGCGATAGTTTAGTGTGTTCAGTTTTTTTTGGATCTACTAACTTTTGTAGGCGGTGTCATTCGCCTTTATTTCGAGGTAAAACTAATAATTACCTACTTTAGGATTATAGTTTATGATAAAAATGTAAAACATAGACTTTCCTCGCACTAAATTTTACCCAAATCCGTTCAGTAGTTGTATAGGTACCTAGAGTACGTAGACTCTCCTCTGAAGTAGACACAAACTCGGGAAGTCGGTTTTATTTTTTTGTAAAAGGTTTTTTTTATTTTTCGCTTTTCAGTGTCTCGGTCTTGCTATCTTAACAAAATAAACACACCAATTTTTTAGGTTGTAATAAGCGTAAATAACCAAATCATCTAAGTATTTGGCATATCAGCAAGTAGAGATAAATCGTTATTTTTGATATATTTATAAAACGGCTGAACCGGTAGTGATAAAATTTATATGGGACCACACGGGAAGCACCAGCTTTCAAATAAAAAAAGAATCATGAAAATTGGTTCACCCAGTCGCAAGTTATGAGGTAACAAACATAAAAAAAAAAAAATACAGTCGAATTGATAACCTCCTCCTTTTTTTGAAGTCGGTTAAAAAAGTGCAAAGATTCCTTCTTTCTATTTGTATTGAACTGAGTTGGTTAGTTAGTCAGTTAATATAGGTCTGATGAAACGATAGAAACTACAAAATGGGAGACAGTTTTCTTTATTTATTTTCCTATCAGAGATAGCGCGAGTTCATTTTAATAAAAAACTGTGATTATGCTATCAAAAGTCCTGAATCACGCTACCGTTCTCATTAAGGCCAAACTTAGCACTTTTCTCTTCAAAAAAGTAGGTAAGTATGTCCTTAAAAAAGTATTTTCTCAATAACCTAAAATATTCCGTCATATTTACCGATGAAAAAATTTCAAATGACCAGTCTAACCTCTTCAGTGCGTAGCGTGAAGTATTAATTTAACTTGGCAACATTTTTCTAAGTGGGCAACACTTCAGCTGTATTGCCTCATTGAGGGAACCAAGATGGCGGACACTGGACGACTTTATATTCGAGAAATATGCAATAATACCTACGTTATTTACGGTCGTTCGAAGTTTTGGGGCTGGGATGTAGAATTTATGGTAATATTTTTAAGTAGATTTTTTTTTTTTATGAAATGCAGTATTGCATAATATAGTCAAAATACACTCTAAAAAATTTAATTGATCACGATAGAATAGTAAAACAATAGATTCGATTATGGACACGACACAAAAGAAGTATTTCATAATGAATATTATTAAATATTATTTTTATTAAATAACGTATTGCATGTTATGAGTTTAAACATTCAAAATAAAAATGGAGTACAAAAAAGTTTTTATAAGTTCATTAAAATCGTAGTAGGTTTTCTTGCATTTTAATGTATTTATGTCATACACTCATTATTTTTTAAGATTCTCGATCTATTCATATACGTGACAACTCTTATTATATTTTTGTATGTATAAAAAACCCGTGTTAAAACATGGTCACTCATCCAAATCAAATGATCTTTTTATGCCATCACAAGCGTCTTAAAACCAACCGCATCCATTTAATAATATACTTTATTTCATCCATGTTCTCCGAAGGAAAATCTCCAACATTTTTTTCCTAAGAACTCTTTATATTTTTTTTAATGTCTATGGAGAGCCTTATGAAAGGTCGAGATAGGATCTTGTGAGACGCATTTCGAGGACATTAGAAAAAAATATCTTGTTTAATGAAAACCTTATTCACTTTTGAAGGCAATTCGTTTATTTTGACGTTAAAAATGGCGGGAAATAAAATGTCAGCCGTAAAAAGGTTAGGAAATGGCAATAAAAAAATTAAATTATTTTTTTGTCGAGTTTAAGGACTGTTTTATTATTTTTTTTAGTTGGTTTTGTGACCTTTATATCTTATTTTTAATGATTTTGTACTAAAACCGTATTTAACTCTGTTTTTCAAGATGGTATCGGTAGTCCGTGAAAGTTAGTTGGTACTAACTTTCACGGACTACCGATACCGACACTACTTGTTTAGAAAAATATTCACAAAATGGTTTTTGTGAATATTTTTCTAAACAAGTAGTGTAGGTTACCTGAGTGCAAGTCAAAACTTAACTACGAATTGATAGTTTTTGTTTTGGATGGGAAAGCATCAAATGACCCCCTCCCGCCGTGGGTGGGGAGAGAGTATCAGGCTCTTACTGACTAAAACCCATCTATGTTTCTTCCTCAGCCCTTTGTATTCCGAGGGCGCGGTATCTCTTTCGAACGTCCCACAGAGTTTTTTATGTGCTACAGAACTTATGCGTAATACGATTCCGTAAAAAATCATCGTTAAGCAAAATTAACGGACAAACCGTTAAATATTTTTTTATAGCAAGCGATGCCACGGACAAAGCCTATTTAGGTACTTACCTAGATTATATACCTACCCGCATAGTACATATTTATCACTTTTTCTAACACTAGAGAAATTTCAGCATTCTTAATTTCAAAACACATTGAACCCTATTATTAAGCCCCCATATCATAGAGGCGTTGGACCATAGACTAAGTCTTTTGTCTATGACGCACTATAAATAATGGTGCTATTGTATGCCTAGTCACATTGTGAGGTGGTATAATACTCTTGGTCTGTTGAAAATCAGTCATCTGAATACTTTTTAAAAAAATATTTTTTTTTAGTTATAAAACTTTGGTGTGAATTAAAATATTGAGGTTCAATGATTTTTTTGATGTTAAATTGTAATGATTGAAGTCGGGATTTTAAAATTTAAGAATTTTAATCTACCATATTATGTACAAAAATTAATTGATGTTTGTTAGGCTCGCTAAAATTCGAGAACGGTTGGGCTGATGTAGCTGGTTTTAAAATGTTTGTCGTAGTCCAGGGAAGTTTTAAACGGTGAGAAAAAGATAGGATAGATGTAGGCGATACCTTCTCTGTATGAGAAGAGGCCTATGCCCAGCAGTGGAACAATATATAGGCTGATGATGAGGCGATACGAAGTTCACCGGGTCATCTAGTGAGAAAATTAAAAAATCTTACATGATCAATGGTAAAGTTATTGTCTGTGTTTGTCTGTCTGTCCACGCTTTTATAGCAAGACGATTGGATCGATTTAGATAAAATTTGGTATTAAGATAGAATATAATCTGAGGAAGGATTACCTACCTATATAGTTTTTATCTAGATGCGCGAATCAGTTCTTTCAGGATACGGCTGAGACCACGGCAAAGTCTTTATATATATTACCTTAAACAAGTAAATTACTTGGTAATTAAATTAAGAAGCTGTGACAGACAGACAGACGAATTCCATAAAAAGTTCCTTTTTACCATTTTTATTCGAAACCCGAACTAAAATAGTCTAAAAACAGCATCAATTAAATCCTTTATGCCCTCAATTTAACTTCAAATCCTTAATTAATGGATTTCAATTTTCAGAGTTGGCACTAGGCAGTATAGACAGGGTACCACGGCGGTAGTATATTGAAAAAAAAAACGATATTTTTTGCGCGCAATTTAGGTCGGCCATATTGCCGGTTAATATATCGACACTTGATTCGCGATTTGGGATTGGTGCAAGATTAGAATTGAAGCGGGCAGCCCGCATAATCTATTTTACTCATCATCTGCCTAGCCTTTTCCCAACTATGTTGGAGTCGGCCTTCAGTCTAACCTGGATACAGTTGTGTACCAGTGTTTTACATGGAGCGACTGCCTATTTGACCTTCACAACCCAGTTTCCGGGTAACACCCCTTAGCACGGAGGAACAGACGAGCCATAGTAGCTCAAAAGTTAGGGCATTTATATCTCGTGAAGGAAAACGAGGGACCGAGTTCGAAACCTGGTAAGTAGAAATGTGTATTTTCTAAAGCGTTCTAAGTGTATCTTAGACACCACTGACTAACGGTGAATTAAAACATCGTGAGGAAAACTGGAATAAAAAGTCTGAAATCTCCAATCCGCCTTGAGCAAGCGTGGTGATCAATGCTCATGCCTTCTCTGTATGAGAAGAGGGCTGAGCCCAGCAGTGGGATAATAAATAGTGCGATGATGATATTGAGCTCAGTTCATGACAAAAAGCTCATCCCCTTTTACATAGGACTTAAAAATACAACTGTCAAAATGAGGATTTGCTGTAGAAACCTTCGTAAAATACATAAGAATTAAAAAAAACGTCACATTGTGGGATATTATTTTACTAATATGGTCCCGACTGACAGCCATGCATTTTTCTACCTTATTTTACTAGGTATAAAGTTGAAAACTGATCGACAGCAAACAATATTAAACCTACACATTTTTCTGCGTACAACTCGCTTGCTTTTCATCACTTGTACCTCACTTTTTAGCTCTTCCACTTTGGTGGGTTCCCACAAATTAATTACTGCTATATACCAGTGACGTGGACAAAATGGCCGACATGACCGCGTAAAAATACAATGTACAACTGAAATATTTTAGCTAGTTCATTTCTCTATTTTTCAGACTAAACTTAGGTGTGTGACTTTCCCGGTAAAACTACATTTTAATCTATACATATAATAAATCTGTATAGAGGACAATTCTGTACATGAATTATATTTCCAAAATAACTATCAGGGGGTGATTAGGGATAGATACTGATGCCAAAAATGCAATCAGTAAAATTTTTGCCTGTCTGTCTGTATAAACTCTATAGAAACAAAAACTACTCGACGGATTTTAACGAAACTTGGTACAATTATTTATCATACTCCTGAGCTGGTTATAGTATACTTTTCATCACGCTACAATCAATAGGAGCAGAGCAGTGAAGGGAAATGTTGGCGAAGTTACTCCATTTTGTTTAAACGCGCTAATCTCAGGAACCGCTAGTCGGATTTGAAAAAATCTTTCTGTGTTAGATAGTCCATTTATCGAGGAAGGCTATAGGCTAAATATCTTCACGCTAAGACCAATAGGAGCGGAGCACCACTATTCCACGCGGACGAAGTCGCGGGCAGAAGCTTGTATCAAATAATTTGAATCATCATCATCATTGAATTGTAGAAATGGTCTTGGTGCGTTTTTTGTTATGGATTGGCCTTGGATTACATTATTCAAGTTTTAGTAGGGAACCCTAATTATTTCTGGAAATAAACATACTAGACCGCGGGCCAGGAACAGATTTTGATGACCAATAACCTCCCGGGAGAAAACTTGTAAGATGCTTAAGATAGTTGTATTATGAAGCCTAGTGAACGTCAGCTGCGGCTTGGTTGGTGGGATAAGCAGTAGTGGTCCCCGAAGTATGTAAAAAAAATTTAAAAATTCAGTCATTTCCTCCCGAATCAAATATATGTCAAATCATAGTTAAAAGAATAACTTGTAGAAAAAAAAAGTCAGCTGACTCTAGGGTGGTGGATTATACGTCAGCTGGTCATGCAAACATGTAAAAAATATTTAAAAAATCAGTGATTTCCTCTCAATTGAAACATGAATGAGATGAAAGCTTATATGCTATTATGAATAAATAAAATCGTCAGCTGGCCGTATCGCGGTGGAAAGATCGTCAGCTGATGGCCTGAAAGTTGTAACTCAGGCGCTTTGCGGAAGCATCTATCGTCTGTTAAAACGCACCAACTGCGAATTTTCTCTATTCATTGTTAAAAGGATCATGTTAAGACTCAGCTTACGAATTTTTACCCGGAGGGAAATTATGTATCTAAAGCTATTCGCCATTTTGCACTATGCACTAAATTTTCTTTTCATTTCTCACTTTGGCTCTTATTACTTTCATATTTTTCTTATCCCTTGTCTCCACTCTAACATAAGGTTGTCTGGAAGAAATCGCTGATCGCGATAAGACCGCCCATTGTAACACTGTTACTGTATGATACTTGTTTTTTGTCCATTATTTTGTGTGCAATAAAGAATATTCTATTCTATTCTAACATAAGTACCATAACATTCAAAACTCATTAACAATAATTAAAAAAAAAATGTTATAGATGGTGTCCAATAATTTGTGGACACCCTTAAAGAAGCTTATAGCACGACATACAGCGTTTCGGAAATAAAAAACAAAACAAAAATATATTCTAGCTAGTACCGAAGAAAAAAAAAACAGCATTTGAATCGAAAAATTACAACACAATTATATCTTTCAGTAAGTGAATGAGGCATAATGTCGAATGACTTTAGATAATTATGTTATTTACTCTCGGGTGAAAATTCATAAGCTTATTGTCAATATGTTTATGCAAGTAACGATAAAAGAAAACTCGTCAGCTGGTGCATTGAAATAGGCGATACACTGATGTTTTCGCCTGTAATTTTTTTCACTGAAGAATAAATCGAGCCTTTTGTTTAAAGAGCCGTATCTAGACACTATTAACACATTATCTTGGATTTCAATGTAAATATGAAAAAAAAAATGCTGTTTTTTTTTTCTTCGGTACTAGTTAGAATATATTTTTGTTGTTTTTTATTTACGAAACACTATATGTCGTGCTATAAGCTTCTAAGGGTGTCCACAAATTATTGGACACCCTGTATAACATTTTTTTTTAAATATTGTTATGAGTTTTGAATGTTATGGTACTTATGTTAGAGTGGAGACAAGGGATAAGAAAAATATGAAAGTAACAAGAGCCAAAGCGAGAAATGAAAAGAAAATTTAGTGCACAGTGCAAAATGGCGAATAGCTTTAGATACATAATTTCCCTCCGGGTAAAAATTCGTAAGCTGAGTCTTAACATGATCCTTTTAACAATGAAAAGAGAAAATTCGCAGTTGGTGCGTTTTAACAGACGATAGATGCTTCCGCAAAGCGCCTGAGTTACAACTTTCAGGCCATCAGCTGACGATCTTTCCACCGCGATACGGCCAGCTGACGATTTTATTTATTCATAATAGCATATAAGCTTTCATCTGATTTATGTTTCAATTGAGAGGAAATCACTGATTTTTTAAATATTTTTTACATGTTTGCATGACCAGCTGACGTATAATCCACCACCCTAGAGTCAGCTGACTTTTTTTTTCTACAAGTTATTCTTTTAACTATGATTTGACATATATTTGATTCGGGAGGAAATTACTGAATTTTTTATTTTTTTTACATACTTGGGGGACCACTGCTGCTTATCCCACCAACCGAGACGCAGCTGACGTTCATTAGGGATCATAATAAAACTATCTTAAGCATCTTACAAGTTTTCGCGCGGGAGGAAATCATTGACGAAATTTGCTCCCAGCTTGCAGTCTATACCTACCTATGACACTTCGTAAAGATGTACCTTTCTAACGATGAAAGAATTTTTAAAATCGGTCCAGTAGTTTTTGAGTTAAAACCCTACAAACAAATCTTTCCTGTTTTTAATATTGGTATAGACTAGCTTTTTCCCGCGGTTTCACCCGAAGGAACTACTTCAAGCCGGATAAAAACTACCCTTAAGTGTGTCCATTATAAAGACCAGTACTCACTAGAAAAAATCTATAAAACCTATTAAAGAACTGCCGGTAGATTAAAAATCATACTTAGAAAATAATGACCATAGAATTTTTATAGAAGCACTTGCCTTTCAAATGAGAGGGGCTATAACTCAGTGTTGCCTGCTTCTGTTGGTAATTTTGGAAATATACTATTTTTGAAATTTCTTTTGTTTTGTTGTTTCTATTCTATTGTAAAAAATCTAAAGAGAAAATAAATATCATCGTTTAGATTTTTGTACTTTACAGTCAATTTTATTTATTTATTTATTTGTTTTTCACGGCCTTTTAAACCAATTACCTACATAAAACAAACGCTGTTGTCAAACCTAATTTTTCCAAAGAAAAATATAAACAAATTAGTCTAGTTGTTTTTGAGAACGCATATAATATACATACATACTAAGACTACGATACGCGTGATCAAAGGGCTGGCCTATATTTCGGTCAAAGAATCAGCATTGCCATCCAACGTGGCAATGCAGCCAGCCTTTTGGGCACGATTCCCGTTGACAGCGATGCGGATGAATATTTTGATGCCTAATTATATTAGTATAATTTATTATTTTTATGTTTTTATTATTGTAAATACAAGTAAATATGTTAATAATTAAATAGAAGATTTGAGGAGTACATTTTTGTAGTTTTAAATTTAAAGACTACGATTGAACATCCATTTAAAAAAATGGCTGAAAAATCTCACGATTTTTTTTACAGTAGAATTTTAATTTTTAGTACCTAGTTTTTATAGTGTTAGTTCAATTATAGTGTTAGTTAGTATATATCACACATACTAAATAACACTATGATTGAATACAAAACAACTATTTTAAAAGATTTGCCTCAAAAAAGCATACAATTTTTTTCACGGTAGGATTTTTATTTTTTTCGTATTCTTTTTTGTAGTCTGGCAACATTAAACATCTGACCCCTGGTCTAGGAAAGCAGCTGGACCACTAAAGCATGCGACCCTCCTCTCGCGGCTTCAATTAATAATAAGTCTATATTACACGACTGTTTGTCCTCCACAATCAAAGATTTCATAAAATGTATAGACGAGACAGTTATGAAGATATTATTATTAGGCCAGTGCTTTTAGCCTCTAAAAACGGTAAAAAGTGAATTAAATAATAGTAGGATGAAACCCATTGGAAAAGGAGGAGAATATAATAAAAATGATAGGAAAAATAAATTACGGGCGATCTGAGGTCGGGAAGTGGGGGGGAGGGGGGGTTAAAGTTAAAAAAACGGTTTATCTCAATTTCCGGCAAAACTACAAGTCCTATGAAAAAAAATTAAATGGAAAAGTTGTAGGTAATAAAAAGATCTACAACTTTTGGATTGACACTTTTTTCACATAACCTCAAAATTTATGTGAAAAATTCAAAAAACCAAGTTTTTGGTTTTTTATTTTTAGCTTTTACAATAATTAAAGTTTTTTCACGAAATTTGGTGAAAACTTACCTTTTTATGTTTCAAACACACTGTAATTTATTTGATTTAAAATAATTATTTTTTCACCCTTATTTTGACTTAATAATGAAAAAACACCCTAATTTTCAATCGAAAATTCTCGTGTCAAAATATCACTTTTTTTTTAAAAGTCGATGGTCTTTTTGTTCGTTGAAATCTCTACTTTCAGATGGTATAAAAAAAAATACATTTCTATGGTAAATGTTCTCAGAAAATATAAAGAAACGCTACGAAATAACAGGTAGTAAGGCCTAGACCGGCTTAATTTTTTTGCGTAGATGCCTATTTATTGCTATTTTAAGATAACTTATGTATCTGAGTGACCTACGGAACCTCGGACCTCTCTATGAAATACCTTTTAGCTCATCAAAAGGTATTTCATTGAGAAGTGGGGAGTTGCTAGAAGGATCTAGGCCTTGCTAACTGTTATTTCGTAGCGTTTCTTTTTTTTTAGCCTTAAACCTTCTCCAGGTTCTCTTCTATCTCCGTACTAAATTTCATCCAAATCGGTTCAGCTGCTCTCGAGATTTGCGCTTAGCAACACATTCAGCGATTCATTTTTATGTTATAGACTAGCTTTAGCTAGTCCAAATACTGAGATAAAAAAATCCTTAATGTTAAACTAGGTTATATACTATGGTGTGTTTGAAATGTCATCTAAATCTATTCAGCCGTTTTTGAGATTAGCGCGCACAAAAGAAACTGCTCTACAGATATATTATATGACTAGCTTTCCGCCAGCAGCTTCGCCCGCGTGGGCTATAGGTACGAATTCAAATTAAAAATGTCAGGTTTCATACAAACTTTGCCCCCCCTTTTCACTCCTTACGGGTAGAATTTCGAAAAATCCTCTCTTATCGGATGCCCACGTCATACAAAGAACACACCCTCCAAGTTTCAGGTCTCTACGATCAGCAGTTTAGGCTGTGCGTTGATCCGTCAGTCATTCAGGACAAAGCACTTTATATGAAAGTATCTTTACTAATATAATAAAGCTGAAGAGTTTGTTTGTTTGTTTGAACGCGCTAATCTCAGGAACTACTGGACCGATTTAAAAAAATATTTCAGTGTTAGATAGTCCATTTATCGAGGAAGGCTATAGGCTATATGAGCATCAATGAATAATGTTTTAAAATCGAGGGTTAAATTTTGTGATAGCCCAAAGTTACTATTTCACGCAGATGAAGTCGCGGGCAGAAGCTAGTAGATAATAAAATAATAATGATATCATAGATTTCTAATACAATTACGCTAGTATAATAAATCTGGCAGAAAACTAGTAGAAAACAAATAAAAAACGCATCCTTTTATGAAATAAACGCCACCATTTTCCCGCTATTAAAAATCAATACCAATTTAGAATTTTATTCTATGCCACGTTATTAAACTGTGACCCAACCAGTGGCCAGTGCGTGCTATAGAAAAAAATAAATTGTCCATTGTCTATGGACTAAATGGGGTTGCATTCGGTCGCGTTCACATTAAAAAAAAACTATTTTTGCAGTTTATAAAATGTTCTACTCGCGATTTCAATTAAAAATGTTTGATTTTTTTTTTGTTTATTTTTGAGTGTTGTGGTTTTTTTTTTATTGTATTTTTTTTTGTTTGTAGCTTGACCAGTGACGGTTATTGTATATAAGTTTAAGGTAAATATGATTCTGTGTTGTTAATGAGTTAAATTTTAATGACTGGGTTGTTGACTGACCCCTTCTTAAATTCTAACTAGTATGTATTATAGAATCGAAAGTAAGTTTGTTGGTTACGCTTTCACGGTAATACTGCTGAACCGATTCAGATGAAATTTGGTATTCTTATAGATGGGACGGTTATAGGCAGCCTTTGTTGCGTTTAAAAACATACATTACACATGCACAAACACCGGGACCCGGAACAATTAGTTGTCCCGTGCGGGAATCAAACCCGCGACACGCCGCGCAGCAGCCAACTACTTACTACGGAAAACGTGCCATCAATTTTAGTTTAGATTTATAGTTGAACTAGATGTGTCCCCCGGTTTCACTCGCGTCCTGAGTGAACTACTTCTCTCAGCCAAATAAAAACTATCATATAACAATCCTCATATTTCAATCTATCTCCACACAAAATTTCATCTAAATCGATTCAGCCGTTTTAACATGAAAGCGTAACAAAAAACAAACTTGCATTCGCATTTAAGATTTATTATTAGTAAAGCAAAAGTATAAAAAGAACTTCACATGTCATGTTTAAAATATACACCGCGGAAAGCTAAACAGCCCATAGCATGACGCAAAAGAGAAATATGTATAAATAAATCTAAAATGAATGAAAAAAAAACCCCTAAGTATTCACACAAATGTTAGCCTTCACATTGAACGCGGTCTTCCAACGCTTTTACGCAATTCAGCATCGTGTAAGAGCATTTTTTTTCCCTCCAGTTTCCCTCCACTGTCTTTTTAAATATACTGGGAGCACTGTACACCGTTCTTTTTTCATATTATTTTTACATGGTTTATGATGAGAGGCAGAACGTAGTTGCCTTTGCCAAGCGGCACAATAAGAAAATGTTGCAGCTTTTTTCTTGTCTATTCTTCGTTTGTGTGAAGTTGGTTCTGGCTGTTTTGTTTTATGAGTTTGTTTATGTTTAATGGATTTATTTAGCTCATTTTTGTTTATAGCAATGCAATATAGAACAGTCCGGCTTTACTTGTACCAAGTAAATTTTAAAAGAGGTTTTTTTATTACCTACCTGGTAACTAAATCTAAAGTTATTGTAATATATATTTTTTTGTCATCATTTTATCACTTTATTTAACACATTACAACGAATAAAAATAACGTGAATATTTTACATAGATAGATAGACTTTATTAAAATACACATAACAGATTTTTTTTTCAATAATGATTATTTACAATGAAACAATAAAAAAATCATCAAATCGCAAAGACAACTGAAGCGTGAACAGAAAATAAAAACTGACATTTATAAATCTAAATATAAATCTAAATATAAATTTCACATCTCATTGACAACCTCCTTAAAATAAACAATTTAGAAAAAATTAATTGTAATTACGTATTATGTGTTAATCGTAATAGATCGCTCAATTTCGGATCTTGCTTGAATCCTTCGGCTTCCCAAGACGGCGGCTAATTTTAATTGTTGATGAAACCCAAGATATTTGGTTGCGACCGCGCCTACTCGAGACATGGGTGAAACCGCGAATAACAGCTAGTATTAGTATGGAGAGAAATCTCTTTCCTCTCTCGTACATAATTGATTAAAAAATAGTGTTAAGTTCCAGTGAATAAAGAGCCATTAAATTCTCGCTAATTGTTAAGTAGTAAGTGCTGTGAAATTTTCCGATAATGAAGGATTCATGTCAATCAGATGAACTCATTTTAACAGACTTCAAAAGGGAAGAGGTTCTCAATTCGACTATCTACCTATATGTAATCTTTTATATACTTATATGTGTTTGTCAATTATGTATTGATCTTGTTGTTTTTTTTTTGTTTGGTAAGTCATACTTCAGGAGGAGCTCGTGGCTAAGTAACAGCCGCACGGTTCGACCGATCAAAAGTTAACTTGCACTTGGTGCGGTCGTGGTACGTGGATGGGCGAGCGTATATCATACCGAGACTCCTCCGTGCCTCGGAAAGCACGTTATGCTGTTGGGCCAGGTTGTCATTTGTAGATCTTTGACAGTCGTTACGGGTAGTCCGAAGCCAGAATGGCTGAAGCTTGTTGCTTGAGTTTCTGCATTTTCAAATTTTTCTTACCAAGGGGTACCGTGCTATCCGGTACTGGGTTGTGGTGGAAATTCTTCAGTTGTGGACAAAAGACTAGTTTTCATAATTATGTCGTTCCGTTGTTAATATAATATAGCACGTTTCTTTACCTTTTATAAAAATATAATAATTAAAAAAGTAACCAGTTGTCATAGAGCCTCATCGAACCATAAACAAGCGTTGAACATTTCAAATGACACTCGAAAAAGAAAAAATAAATTCGCGCGCTTTTTACCCGCTAACAAGATGTGCGTAAATGTCATCGAGCTATAAAATATAGCGAGTTCTCAAATTAATAAAAATTATAAGATTATAATTTTTACTTATATTCTAAATGCGATCGTTTGTTTGTTTGTTCTGCTTTCAACTGCTTGCAACTGTGAATATTTGATTTACTGAAATCAAAGATGAAAAATTTCATCAAAATTTGCTATGGAGATAGGTAGACGTGTATCGTATGTCCTTCCCCAAGGTTCAAGCCAGCTTTATATCAAATGTCATCAAAATCGGTCTAACCGTTTTGAATTTTAATTTTCGCATTTATAATAATCTAAATCAGTCCAGCCGTTTTGAAGTAAAAAGCGTAACCAACAGTAAGACAGACCGAATTACTTCACATCTATACTCTTATAATTAAGCTGAAGACTTTGTTTGTTTGTTTGAACGCGCTAATCTCAGGAACTACTGGTACGATTTGAAAAATTCTTTCAGTGTTAGATAGCCCATTTATTGAGGAAGGCTATATATCATCACGCTAAAACCAATAGGAGCGAAGCACCACTATTCCACGCGCACGAAGTCGCGGGCAGAAGCTAGTTTATAATATTAGTGACTAGCTTCCCGCCAGCGGCTTCGCCCGCGATATTTTATCTAATGGATACAAAAACTTAACAAATTATATACTAAAACCTTCCTCATTAATCACTCTATCTATTGAAAGAAACCGCATCAAAATCCGTAGCGTAGTTGTAAAGATTTAAGCATACATAGGGATATAGGGACAGAGAAAGCGGCTTTGTTTTATACTATGTAGTGAAGATTAAGTGACTGACTCCTTCTCAAAATATTAGTAGCTGAACGTGATGCGTATACGAATACCAACGGAAAATCACATTAATGCGACGCTGTGGTCTAATTTAACTATAAAAGTGTGTGCTTTCCCCAGCGCGAGCGCGATCAAAGGGGTGGCCAGACTTAGCAATATTTAGACGCGGCTGTGGCTGTAAAAATCTTAATTTCTTCACTAATATTATATATTCGAAGGGAGTTTGTTTGTTACGCTATCACGGTAAAACGCCTCGACCAATTTGGTGCGGAAATAGAGTGGAAGAGAATCCTTTTTTTTTCTCAGATGGGAAATCATCAAATGACCCGCCATTAGTGTCAGACTCTTACTGACTAAAACCCATCCATGTTCATTCCTCAGCCCTTTATATTCCGGGAGCGCGGTATCTCTTTCGAACATCCCGCAGCCCCGGCAAGCTATGGCCCTGGGGGAGGGCCCCGTCACTTCTGCTGACATCTCTTTGAGATGCGCGTAGAACACGACCGCGCTGACGACACTCCTGTGTAGTCCATATCTCTGTCATCTGGTACCGTGCCCAGAATTAGCATTGCCACGTTTAATGGCAATGCTATTTCTTTGCCCAAGAAATCTGATTTCGCGAAGTATCGACCAATTTTTTTTGGTTCAATAATTTAGATAGATCTTTAACAGTCGTTACGGGTAGTCAGAAGCTAGAAAGTCTGACAAACAGTCTTACCAAGGGGTATCGTGTTACCCGGTAAAACTGGGTTGTAGATGTCAGATAGGCAGTCGCTCCATATAAAACACTGGAACTTAAAAACTATAAAACTGTCTGGAAGCCGATCCCAACGTAGTTTGGAAAAGGCTAGGCTGATGATGATGAGTGAGAGGCAATTCAGAAAACTGATTCATCATCTACATATATCCAAAATTTTATATACTATATGATCAAAAAAAGAACTGTCAGGCGTGCGAGATTGTTCGAAATAGTTACCACGACCCAGGAGCACAAAAGGCGAAGAAAGAAACATGGATGGGTTTTATCAGTAACCGTCTTACTTATAAAAAAACCTGTTATCTGAAGTTTAACCATTTCTCTCCTAATCCTTACTTAACGTCATAATCCAGGATTAAGCTACTAACTTAAGTTCGAATTAACGCTAAACAGCACTTACGACTGAGATTTTTGCTTATCCATTGCTAAACAGCATATTAAAAATTAACCCAACTTTATAAGTAAGAGTCTGACACATCCTCCCACTCATTTGACAATGTCCCATCCCTAAAAAGGGCCCTGTCTATCCATTCTGAAGTCTACATGCACACACCGAGGTCTATGTCCTATGGAGAGGCTGCGTGCGCCAGTAATCGCTGTTTAGCAGTGCGCTTGCTCGCATAATGTGAACACCGTCGCCGTGTCCTACATACAGGGGACGAGGGCTTAACTGCGCATAAGTTGGTAATTTTTTTACATTAATTTTAGGATAAGAAAGCGCTTTTTTAAGGATAAAAAAGATTCACTTCGGATAGCAAAAAAAAAAAAACGTGTAAGATGTATTTTTTAACTCACGAAGTCACGACGCAAAAAGAGGCGTGTTATAAGTTTGACGTCGATGTCTGTCTGTCTGTCTGTGTGTTTATCTGTCTGTGGCATCGTAGCCCTCAAACGGATGGACCGATTTCGATGCTGTTTTTTTCATTTGAAAGCCTTGCGGTGGTTATTAGCTATGTTTGGTTAATATCGGTGCAGCAGTGTAAGAGTATCAGCTCTTTTCCTTTTTTTATGCCCTTTCTTAGTTAGTAGTTTTTTCATATTGTTTTGGCATTTTTTTAGTGTGTACACATCTATACATATTAAATGCTTTGTCCTGAATGGCTGATGGATCAACGCACAGCCTAAACCGCTGATCGTAGAGACCTGAAACTTGGAGGGTGCGTTCTTTGTAAGACGTAGGCATCCGAAAAGAAAGAATTTTCCGAAATTCTACCTTTAAAAAAAAGTTAGAAAGTTTGTATGCTACTCTGACATTTTTAATTTGAATTCGTATAGCCCACGCGGGCGCAGCCGCTGGCGGAATGTTGGTTTATGTATTATAAAATAAATAGAGTATTCTCAGTTATTTATTATCAAGCATTTTTGTTGAGACATCATAAGCAGAAGAGGAAGCGACTACATGAATTATTTATACACCCTAGTAACAAGATACTGTAATACATTCATATTCAGCCTTCGCTAGTCCTTGTGTAAAGAAAAAATATATACAAGGATACTTCAAAAATCTTCTTGAGAGGTACCGTGACTAAATTATACCGGTGCTGAGAGAAAATTTTGATGGTTAGCAACATCTGCCCCGGTTTGGAAATGGATGGGTGATCGTGACAAAGTTTCCATGTTTTCATTCGCGTTCTGAGATTATTATTAGACAGGCTCTGATAAAGACTATTGTATGTACCAAATTTCATGTTAATCGGTTAAGCCGTTTTAACGTGACAGCCTGAAACCTTTTACAGGCGTCGAGAGGTATCGTTACAAAATGTATGGTCATATATATGTATGGCCATTCACAAATCGACCGCGCTCAGAGCAGTCTACTCATTGCAAACGAAGATTCGATTGAAGTTTCGTACGGCGGTAAGGTGCAAACAATTGTTATATATGGATAGTATAAGCATCGAGATATATACAATAGAGATGCAATCCCGAACATTACGCGTCAAAAAAAAAACGTAACCAATTTTTTGGTATATAGTCGAAGCTTTGAAACTAGTAACCACTTTGACGCAAACTTCTATTTATCTCTTTCACACTAACTAAAACATTATGTACGTGACATCTGTTCGACAAAGACGGCGACAGTCAGTTTTTCCAGACATTCAGTTGAAGTCAAGCTGACAGATGGCATGAATTATGTCTGTGGGCTCAACCTTTATGGCACGCATTGTGTTCGATGATTGCAGATCTAGTTACTTTAGTAACATATATTATGAGTATAAGTATATCCCTCTATGTACAGAGCATCAAAACGCACCTTACGGCACCACAAACAAAGTTATCGTCTTTTTCGGTAGATTACGAAGATAAGTTAAAGTACAATATGCCCTTTTTTTCGGCGTCGCTTGCGTAAGTAATTTTAAAATCTATCGCGGAACCCTATTTGTTTACAAAAATAGTTTTATTTCTAAACGACAGCTGTTTCTCGGTTTCATCCGTGTCTCGAATAGATAGTAGCAAGTAGAAAAGTAGCTCATTGACGTTTCCAAAGTCCCATCTATCCCCGCATCAAAGGACATGGCCGGATTTTGTATGGAGCTGTGCCCTAAAAAAAAATCTCATGTACATTGATAAACAGTACGTCATATTAAAGCTTACAGGTTTGTTTTTACAATATTTTAAGTTTTATGATCAGAGAACTTGACGGAGATACGTAAAATATGATACAAAAAAATAAGTGCCTAAACATTTTGAATAGCAATAATCAACGGTTCTGAGTTTTATAGGCGAAACTAAACGTGAAATATTTTCAATGACTATAAAGGCAGTTTCTTCACTAGCCGACACGATATTTCACATGGATGTTAGTGCATCTGTAAATATCTTATTTTATAAAAAAAGTATACAGAATACTCTCTAATTCGGTGTTCCATACATTTTCATAGAATTGAAGACTCGAGTGAAGAGCCAAAATACCAAGTAAAACTTACTGAGTAGTAGAGTTTTCAAACGTCTTTATAGGCAAGCCATGATAGAGAAAAAAAGCTCGTCACCTACAAATATTTCTGGATATTATGACTTTCTCATAGCGACTTTGCAAAAAACTACCTATACAATTTGATAGACAATAAAACACTGAAAAGTCACTTGAGTTTTTATTTAAGTAAGATTCTAAAGCCTATTCATCTTCAAAGATCAACAAAACGCTATCGAGGAATGAGGCTGGTGCTGTTATATTTGCTTGATGCCTGGCCCAGCCCAAATACCATAACAACGTCATGACATGGCAACAACACCCAACTGTCCGATTTCCAACTAGGCAGCTACAACAATAGCCTAAAATGGAATCCAAGGGGTTGGGGCTAGATGGCTCCCTGTCAAACAAAATATAAGAAAAATATTGTTTCCGGCTTATGTGCCGTGACTTTATTCTCTCTCTCAAAAGATAAGGGCTATTTCCACACACTTGTGCAATCATGTTATGCGCATTTTGCAATTCTGGACACACTTCCACTTCATAAATGCCATTATTTCTAACGTGTTCTCCATAGTAGGAACGGGCTTGCTTACAAACAAGCCTAATATACACAATAGAATAGTAGAAGCGTAAACGAAAGTCCGGTATACGATAGCGTGGGGTTAATTTAAAATATTCAGAACAGTAAATACGTGATATTATGATCAACGCAAGACTGTAGTAGATATTGATAGTTTTTTTCGTTTTTAATTTAACGCGCCGAAACCTAAAACGTCAGAATTGTCAAAATTACTCTAGGACATTTGGATACACACTCTTGAGTATATTGTCGATGCATAATGCGTAATGTGAGCGGTATGATGACGAGAATGATGGTGTCTGCCATAATCATCAAACAGTTGATTTTTATAAGTAGGTATTTACCGTAACAATACAATGCTAAAATTCATGGATTTTATATATTTTAGTCTGACCTTCAGGCGGGCATCAGATACAATGTTTGTCTAATGCATGTATCCAAACGCAGCCATTTTATTCAATGACAAAGTCAAAATAAAAACCACACAAAGACAATTAACAAACAAATTATTTTCGTATATTTTCTCTCAAGTTCTAGAGAAATATAATTAATGCGATTAATTTTTATTTATTACAGAAGTAATTTTCATTATTTAGCAGTTACTGTACATTTATGTAAATTCTGAGGGCAGGATCCGGCCATGTCCTTTCATTTAAATCGGTTTAGCCGTTTAACTGTGAAAACGTAACAAACTAACTCACTCTTCTAAGCATAATATTAGTTTTATTAGGAAAAAATAAATTAGTTTCTTTCCATAAAAGTACTGTGTCAACATTCGTAACAGCAAAGTAAAAAAGCTGTTATTTCGACATACAAGTAGGCACTTCAATTTTATTTATTTACATAGAAAAACTGTCGCGCAGAACGTGGAATATTATTATCAAACACTAGGTACTCTCCCCCTTATAAGACACGCATGCTAAGATTGCTACACGTCTATGTCTCTTGACATATTTCTATTCATTTACATCAAAGACTGCTAGTCCCCTCGCCAAAGCATACACTATGTACTTTTGAATTACTTTTTTACCTAGGCAAAAACCTAGACTAAAGGGAGGGGAAAAACTAGGAGTAAACTAGTGGAAAATATATGAAAAGTAGTCGTGGATATAATTATGTGTTCGTGGAGGGGCGTTTTAATGGCTACCAGTGTAATAGAGATATCCCTCTATGTTTGCATTTTTTTTCTAACTTTCCCTGTAGTGTAAATAATCTTGGCGCTTTTTTTAGCTGACTTCAAAAAAGGAGGTTCTCATTTCGATTGTATTTTTGCTGCAGGATTACTCGAAGACGCCTGGAACGATTTGGATTTTTTTTTTGTTTTGTTATCTTTTTAAGA
Source organism: Pyrrhia umbra (assembly GCA_963891755.1). Lineage (NCBI taxonomy): Eukaryota > Metazoa > Arthropoda > Insecta > Lepidoptera > Noctuidae > Pyrrhia > Pyrrhia umbra. Next base: position 3,375,861 of record OY982944.1, read on the forward strand.
GTAGGTAAATAGGTTTCGTATGAGAGGGCTTTGGCGAGGATTTAAAAAAAAATGTTTGTGCACTTAGAAAAGATTTTTCTAAATTCATCCCCTAAACAGTATGTATGAAACAAAAGGTTTGAATGAAACAAAAGCTTTGTATGAAATCCCGTCAATTTTAATTTGAGTTCGTATAGCCAGCGTGGGCGAAGCCGGGGACAGAAAGCTAGTTTTATTATATCTAGGTAATCGATAAGGAATGTTGTTTCAAAGACCTCTTTGAAACATACCTCGCTTCTCCTTTAGTAATACCATTGAATATAATCATATCGTGTGAGCTGCAGGTTTACCAACCTAACAAGCCCTAGTGTCAGAGTTTTCTCAAATCCGCCTGACGGCCTCTGACATGGAATTGTAACAACAACTGCTATCAAGGTAGCAGTTGAAAATGACGGTAAACGTGTCCTCCCAAACGGGGGTGTTACACTGCCAACTACCTGACTTAGGAAGCCCTAAGTTTATACTTACTGTTGTTACTTTATGATATTTGAAGGCATGCTACGTTAATTAATGTAATTCCAATCCAATTGCAAGACAGAGATGGAGGTACACCTAAGCAATGAATAAATGCGTGTCATTTTCGCCAATGACCACGTCATAACGGCCGTTTTATAAAAGTTTAAGTAAAAGCTTAAAATTATGCTCATCTAAAAACAAAATTTTGCACTTCATGCTGTTATTAGCGAGATGGTTTATAATATTGTTCTAATTTGATAAGCAAATACAGACAAAAAAACCACATACACCTACACACATAAAAACGCAAAGATTCATTAAAGAATCTCCGACACTCCGATCCCCCACGCTTCAAACAAAAAGTGTTCTTACTCTCAAAATAATCAACTGACTGATATAGAATACCTTTGTCCATTTAACGTGGAACCTCCTCACTCTCCCGCTACCCCAATTTTGTTCCCCTTCGAGGGGTTTTTGAAGGGAGACGAGGGGTCTTTGTATGGTGGTGGGTGTTCAACGCGTGACATATCGGGACAATGCCTATTATGCATTGACAAAGAGTAGTGCAACCCTCTTTCACACCTCTTTCTCTTTAAAATGTGATGTGGTATTTGTACACATGGAATTACTAATTTTGGGTAGAGTTTGTGCGGTTATTCCATTTCATTTATTATTTAAAAAATAATCTAAAAAGTAAAAAAAAAACTGATTACTGTATTAAAATCATTATTATCTGCAAAAATGGATTAATACCCCTCGCTAAGACTCAATAAGAACACTAGTACAGACATTTTATCTGTCAAAGTAAGTTGTTCAAAAAATTACGCTGTTAGCCCCGTGGCAAAGATGGCAAAATTAAATTCAATCCAAATCATTAATAAATTAAAATTAGGCCTAATTAGTAGTATTCTGTCAGTCACCCGCGTCTTCAAGGACCAACTTAAAGCACCAGGATAAAAATTAGCCTAGAACTGTCTCTAGGATCTAATCTATTTCCGCACCAAATTCATTCCAATCATTTCAGCCGTCGTACCGTAAAAGCGTAATAAACAAACCCGCTTACGCATTTAAATGTATAAAAATGAATCCCTATTTCCCTTGGTCTCTGCATCACGCGTTAATGGCTAGACCGATTTGTATGAAATTTGGTACAGAAATAGCGCAGATCCAGGGGAAGGTTTTGGGCTACTTTTTACCCTCGAGAAAAGGGTGAAACCTCGGGCAACAGCTAGTCTAAAATATTACTTAAGATTTACAATACACACGCGTCTTCTAAACCAATCTTTCTGAGACAGGGTATCCACTTCGCATTTTCATTTTAATTAATCAAAATAATACCGTCTCCATTATTCATAGCTCTTGTCAAATCATTCACACCTCTGATATAGCGACAAGAGCCACTCGAGAACTGTGGGACTCCATAATTTCTATAATGAACATGGCTTTTGCCATGGAACATTCCCTTTACATATAGTTCAATGGTGGATGCGTTTTGTACATAGAAAATGCGGCTAGAAGTTGGTGGTATATGCATTTTTTTTTAAGTAAATTATATTCTTAAGGGGGGATTCGACCAAGCAGGAATAAATTTTATTCTCAGCGTAAATCGCGAATAAATCAATTTCACGTTTAACCAACTACAATTCGAAGAATAACGAGTCTATTCGGGAATAGTCACTATACCACCATTTTGCATGGAATGAGAAGCTTATTCCAGGAATATTAAAATAATAATAATATATAGTGAAAGCGGCGTCCTATTGTTTTATGCTGTTATTTTAACTCACTGACATTTGACAGCTACTTTTCCAAGCTATAATACGGCAAAGAAGAGTTGACATGAGTTATGCTTCTGCACCCTCCCGTTTGTAGAGCAACTTCTTTTTGCCGCGTATTAAAATCGTTCACATTCACTTCGCTATTCGTGAATAGCTTATCCAAGTATAGCTAGCTATACGCTAGATTGCATGGAAAAACGACTGTTGATTTATTCGAGAATAAAATCGTGGTATAAATTATTTTCCCTATAGTTACTCTTGTATAAATTCGGGTTTGGTCAAATCCACCCTAAGCCGTGGAAAGAATTGCCTATTATTTTATTTAAAAAAAAGCTTAGCACATTTTTAGTCACCATAACATAAGCGAATTTCTGACTGATAAAGAAATTAAACTTGTCGCTAATTAATTGTGTTTATACAGTTTATTGTTTTATTGAGCAATGTATAATTTAATTATTAGTAATTAAAAAAAATGTTTTAGTTACCTCTTTTCTCAATTTTATTATAACTTTAATTGCCAATTTAGACTCTATTTTTTAAATTTGTATAATTTGCACGCTGACTGGCAAAATATGGCAGAACTGATTTATACTATAACACCATTTACATGTACCATATTTGCAAAATAAAATGTATATTTTTCTTTATCATGTTCAGAGAAAATATTTTGCGTCTAGTCTACTTATATGCATAACATCCTACCTGATATTATAAATTCAAATGCTTTTTTGTTCGTTATCCTTAAATGGTAAAACGGCTCAACCGATTTTGATGAAATTTGGCATGGAGATAGATTAATACCTGGAAAAGAACATAGAATAGTTTTTATCCGGGTGCGGACAGTAATTTTCGCAGGACGAGGGTTTCCAGAAGCTAGTTTCTATATTTTTTATTTGGGTTTCTTACAGGGTATTTTTTTTTCGAATTATGAGTCTGAATTTAAATTCGTTACTCATTCACGTACAACACGAAGGTTTCTACAATAAATGAAATTTATTTGCAAATCTATATCTATAATATAAAAATGAATCGCTGAATGTGTTGCTAAGCGCAAATCACGAGAGCAGCTGAACCGATTTGGATGAAATTTAGTACGAAGATAGAAGAGACCCTAGATAAGGTTTTAGGCTACTTTTAATCCGAGTGCTTTAAGTAGCGCGGGCAACAGCTAGTATGTATATAAAAATGAAACCCGTTTTCCGTTGTTACGACATAGCATGAAAACGGCTTGACCGATTTGGATGAAATTTGGTACGGAGATAGAAGAGACCCTGGAGAAGGTTTTAGGTTACTTTTTATCCGGGTGCGTTAAGTATTTTCCCCGGGACGCGGGTGAAACCGCGGGCAACAGCTAGTAGGTTATAAAATAACACACTTTACACGTCATTTTTTTTTTCACAGATGTAAGTATCCCGATTTTTTGAGCCAACCTTACGCAGAAACTTTCTAAAAATCCTACCACCAGCCACGAAGTTCTAAGTGATGCTGATCATCTTATAGACAGCAGCATGATGAAAAACACTCTCTAAAGCTCTTGCCAAGTTCATTTTTGTTATTAAGCCGAGCTACGCCTAGGTGGAGGTACGGTAAATTTGTTAAAAAGCCAATTTTAGGCAATTACTAGCGCCGCCGCTCTCTAATCCTTGGGGAGTGTGCTTAAAGTGTATAAGATCTTGCTCAGACTGAAACAGGAAAGAAAAGAGAAAGAAAGAATGGCCATATTATTGGCTAGATGACACTATCCTAAACATCATTATCTGCCTAGCCTTTTTTCAACTATGTTGGGGTCGGCTTTCAGTCTAAACCGGATGCAGCTGAGTACCAGTGTTTTACATGGAGCGACTGCCTATCTGACCTCCACAACCCAGTTACTGGGTAACACGATACCCCTTGGTAAGACTGGTTGTCAGACTTTCTGGCTTCTGACTACCCGTAATGACTGTCAAAGATGTACAAATGACAACCGGGACCAACGGCTTATCGTGCTTTCCGAGGCACGAAGGAGTCTCGCTGATAGAATATTAACTGTTTTAAATAGTAACTTATTATTTTATTTAGTAGTGATACCATGTAGCTTTGCACGCCTTGTAGGATATGGCTAATGAACTGTAATAATTTTGTGTACCTAAGAACTTTTGTACCCATATTCGCAATCTAATAAATGATTATGATTAAAGAATGGCCATATTTTTGGGTAGATAACACTATCCTGGACATTATCATCTGCCTAGCTTTTTCTCAACTATGTTGCGATCGACTTCCAGTCTAATACTAGCTGAGTATCAGAGTTTTACGTGGGACGAATGCCTATCTCTCTAGGATTAGAAAACCCAAATGATGGGTTATCCATCGTATGGTAAAAGTTTGAATTTATTCTGAACAGCTGTTTTCAGTTGATCGGACCGTTATCTTGTCGGTGAACTTGGGCCTTAATCTCGGTAATTAATTATTTTTGTATGGTTAATAAACCATTCTATTCATCTAAATGTTCACGTTTATAATATTACTAGCTTCTGCCTGCGACTTCGTCCGCGTGGAATAGTAGCTTTGGGCTATCGCTAACTTTAAACCCCCATTTTGAAACATTCTTCATTGATGCTCCGCTCCTATTGATTTTAGCGTGATAATATAGCCTATAGCCTTCCTCGATAAATGGGCTATCTAACACTGAAATATTTTTTTAATCGGTCCAGTAGTTCCTGAGATTAGCGGTTCAAACAAACAAACTCTTCAGCTTTATTATATTAATATGGATTAGGATGAGTTCGGTTTTTCCTCCTAACAAAGAGCGACAACATTTCTACTAAAAGTTTTCGTATGAACAAGACATTATTTCTTAGGACCTAAGTGATTAGTAATTTTAGCTAAAATTCTGTGCCAGCAAGTGAGTTAGTCGTCGTGTTCCTTTAGGCTAGGTTTTGTAGGTATTCTGTGGTACTGGCAACATTTAAAAAAATCTAGTTGTTTTAATAGTTATGCGGACACGAGTGAAAGCGCGGGAAACGGCTAGTGATTTTATATTTCATTCTCCGAGATTAAAGATATCACATTTAGGCTAGGTATTTGATCTGATATTATCTTTTGATTGATTTCCGTGTAGTTTTAAAACGTCTAACAATAATTTTCAGCATTGTTGAAGAGGGCCTCCGTGGCGCAATGGCTAGCGCGTTCGGCTGTTAACCGAAAGGTTGGTGGTTCGAGCCCACCCGGGGGCGAATAGTGTTTTAATATCTGGTCAATATTTTTAATTTATAGTTCTGCCTGCCTTACATAAATTTGTAATGTGTAAAAACAGGTAGAAACTATCAAACGCTGTAATTTAGTTTTTTTTTTTTTTTTTTTTTTTCCTTGGTAGTAATTCTAAAGAATAATAAAATTATTATAGAACCAAAAAAATAAGCAAAATCTTTGTATTAAACCTTTGCCTTTAATTCCTTAATTAGAGTTTTTATATCAAACAAAGATTTTCAGCACACAACATAGAATCTCTCAACTCTATAAAAACGACAAGAAATTTTCACGTGACAGCAAAATTCTGTCACTCAAAGTCATGTAACCAAAAAACATAAAATATAATTATCATGATAGCTATATATCTTTCGTAAATAAGCACTAAAATAAATACAAAAATGGACTCACAACAGTTACAATAAATACTACAAAATGAAATAGAAAAAATACCAAAAAACTTAAGTAGATGGACACCGCTGACATAAGCAGAAATAGACATTTATTTTGCAATTAATTAAACAAGAAATAGAGAAAAAGCCAACATGTTTAAAGACGAGGATGGTGAGATAATTTTTAACTCATATCTATACATATAAAATGCTTTGTCCTGAATGACTGACGGATCAACGCACAGCCAAAACAGCTGATCGTAGAGACCTGAAACTTGGAGGGTGTGTTCTTTGTATGACGTAGGCACCGATAAGAAAAGATGATCCCAAATTCTACTTCTAAGAAGGTGAAAAACGGGGGCAAAGTTTGTTTGAAACTCTTGTCATTTTTGAAGTCCACGTGAGCGAAGCCGCTGGCGGAAAGCTAGTAGATTAACGAAAGTCTCCGCGTCGTTCCGACTAGATACCGCCAGTGTACTTGTAAAATACGGCAACAAACACTATGCCGAAGTCGGCTTACCCGAGCCAGTCCGAATCCCGTTGCAAGGAAGGCGTCCCGAATGATTTAATTAATGTTAGACACAACCCGAAGTAACATGCCAGTTTTTGTACAGAAACTGTGTAAAAATAATACTATGAAAAATAAGAAAAATATTGGGTTCACACACTACAATAATAAGTCGCCGCATTCACGGAGCTATTGTTTTTAGGAAGCGCGGTATCCAGTCGGAGCGGCGCTGAAACTTTTATTAATCTATAAAACTACAGTATAAATTAAGGGTTATAACTAATAGTACATATTGGTTTTAAACCCCGACGCAAATAGATTTAAGTCTGACGTCGATGTCTGTCTGTTGTGTGTGTATCTGTCTGTGGCATCGTAGCCCTCAAACGGATGGACTGATTTCGCGGTTTTCTTCATTTGAAAGCCAGTTTCCTTGCGGTGTATCTTAGCTATGTTTGGTTAATATCGGTCCAGCAGTGTAAAAGTATCAGCTGTTTTCCAAAATGATGTAAGGCATTTTTGCGTAGGGGGTTTTTAAATTTTTAAATTTTAAATTTGTGTATTTCAGGCTATGTACTGAGTGTCAGAAACTTTGTGGGATGCGGACTGAAAAGCGCGAAATTTGCCATAACTTCCCATTTTTTTTTCTACATGACCTCTTGCACGGTGCTTCTAACGGCATTCGACCTGCTTAACCGGATAATCAAAACTTCCCATATGATCTCTTATTTTTTTGTACCACCAAGTCCATCAGCTGTAATCTAATTTCCCTGTGGCAGATGATGACGAGGCAACGATGGGTGCCACTAGGTACCCCGTCATGCCTTCGCTGGTGGCCCTGCAGCAGATGAGGAACAGGCTCCATCTGGCGTACTTGGGCAAAAAGCTAATGAAGTGGACGGCCCTGGCTTCCGGCAAGGAGATGAGAAGGCTCGCGATGCAGATGTCGGAGTTAGTATTGACAATCTACTTTTGGACCGATTGAGATGAAATTTTGTATCTAGACTGAAGACATGTGAGTACCATGTAACCATCTACTAATTTACTAATCATAAAAGTCTACTCGTAAAAGTCTGGCATTTGGAGTATGTCATGCTCGCTTAAAGGCCTCGCTGATGGTGGCGCGTGTATTGGATCGTTTGATTCCCTTCAAAATGGTTGAGTTAAGCGGTGCTGATGCACGCGTCAAGTTCGTGAACGGGCGCTGTCAGTTGAGGCTGGTCATCTCTAAATTGCCAAGAATTAGCATATTAGAATTGTTAAATGTTAACATTTACATCGTTCTCACATGCTGGTTTTAAAACATCATCTGCCTAGCCTTTTCCCAACTATGTTGGGGTCGGCTTCCAGTCTAACCGGATGCAGCTGAGTACCAGAGTTTGACATGGAGCGACTGCCTTTCTGACCTCCACAACTCAGTTACTGGGCAACACGATGCCTCTTGGTAAGACTGGTTGTCAGACTTTCTGGCTTCTGACTACTCGTAACGACTGTCAAGGATGTACAAATGACAACTGGGACCAACGGCTTAACGTGCTTTCCGAGGCACGGAGGAGTCTCGCTATGACATAGATGGTCACCCATCCACGGACCGACCGCGCCAAACGCAGCTTAACCTATGATCGGTCGGCCCGTGCGGGAGAAACTGTAGCTGGTTTTAAACCGTCTGACAATAATTTTCGGCTTTGTAAAGAACAGCCTCCGTGGCGCAATGGCTAGCGCGTTCGGCTATTAACCGAAAGGTTGGTGGTTCGAGCCCACCCGGGGGCGATTAGTGTTTTAATGTCTAGTCAATTTTTTTATCTATAGTTCTGTATGCCTTACATAAATTTGTTAAGTATATAGATAGATAGATGGGACCCTGAAGACGGTTATATGCTTTTTTCTTTATTCGGATACGTGGAGAAGGTCCTCAGGATGCCAAATAAATTAAGGTAACGAATTGTCGAAACTTATAATAAGAACTAGCTGTTTCCGTGGCTTCACCCGCTTCCCGAGGGATATACTTATATATATATATAACACACCCTGATAAGATCTACCCATGTATCTTCCCTAGGGTTCAAACTATCTTCTTACCAAATTTCATTTAAATGGGTTCAGCGGTTTTAGCGTGAAGAGGTTACGGAAGACACGTAGGTAATAAATGTTGCTAAGAATAGACTAAGAATTTGTATTTTTTTAATCTTTTCAGGTCTTTGAAGGATTATGGCAGAAAAGTCGAAGAGGCGTATATGCTGCTAGCTAGGGCAAGATACTTTGTGCCTCATTTGAACAGCGTAGTGCTTGAGAGTCTTCCAAAATCAGTAAGTTTTTTTCATTTTGATAATATCGCTAACTAGTGGTTAAGGCACCTGCCTCTCATGTACGAGTGTACGGGTTTGAAACCTGGCAAGTACCAATGTGACTTTTCTAAATTTTGACGGCACATGACAGGAGTCATTCCTAGTCTGGGGCAACGTTATTTTTTTAAGTAAGTACTTTCTAAGTATGTCTTAGACATCACTGACTAACGGTGAAGGAAAAACATCGTGAGGAATTCTGGACTTAAAAAGTCTGAAATCGCCATCCGCCTTGAGCAAGCGTGATGATCAATGCTCATGCCTTCTCTGTATGAGAAGAATTTTGTTCTCAGCAGTGGGACAATTTATATCTAGCCGTGGAAAACAGTTGGTTTTCTATATGGAAATAAGGTATCTGCCCATATTTAGGTCTAAGTTACAATAAGTACATACACAGCCTCCGTGGCGCAATGGCTAGCGCGTTCGGCTGTTAACCGAAAGGTTGGTGGTTCGAGCCCACCCGGGGGCGATTGTTTTGCGAATAAATATTTTTGTCATGTCCAGATTTATCGTTGTTTTAAATAGACTTCAACAAAGTTCGTCAGAATTTTTTTACTCAAAAATGCGTGTCAAGTGGGGTTCCGTAGTAGGTCTTAGTTAGTCGACTATAACTCTGTAACCGGTTAAGCCTACTTTGCTGTGATGGATACATGTGCTACTTATGTGACTTTTTCACATTTAAAGGGACAACCATTAAAAAGTTAGAGGGGGCGTGGATGTTCTTATCATACAAAAATTGCACTAAAAAGTAGATAAATTATATTTGAACGACGTTGTGTAATTATTTATTGTATCAAATGTTGGTATTTCCTGATAATAAACTAATTAGCATTTACTTACATAATAATTTCAATTTTATCAAATTAATTATAACCTTACCTATACCTAGTATATGTCTTTATCGCTCATTTTAGTCAACTATTAGATAAGTAACGTGTTTTTTCTAAAGCTAATTAGCAATTACAAGTGAAGCTAAAATAATCGCCCCCGGGTGGGCTCGAACCACCAACCTTTCGGTTAACAGCCGAACGCGCTAGCCATTGCGCCACGGAGGCGTTGGATTGTAAAGCCAAATAAATCATTATGATCATCTGCCTAGCCTTTTCTCAACTATGTTGTGGTCAGCTTCCAGTCTAACCGGATACAGTTGAGTACCAGTGTTTTACATGGAGCGACTGCCTATCTGACCTCCACAACCCAGTTATGCTGGGTAACACGATACCCCTTAGTGAGACCGGTTGTCGGAATTTCTGGCTTCTGACTGTCAAAGATCTTCAAATGACAACCGGGACCAACAGCTTAACGTGCTTTCCGAGGCACGAAGGAGTCTCGATATTGACATAGATGGTCACCCATCCACGGATCGATCGCGCGAAGCGATGCTTAACCTTTGATTGATCAAACCGTGCGGCTGTTGTTACTTACTTCCATGCCTCGGAAAGCTGTTGGTCCCGGCTGTCATTTGTAGATCTTAGTCAGATGCCAGAAAGTCTGACAAGCAGTCTTACCAAGGAGTAGCGTGTTACCAGGTAACTGGATTGTGGAGGTCAGATAGGCAGTCGCTCCATGTAAAATACTGGTACCTAGTCGCTGTTTGGGCTGGACCAAATAATTAGTTAATTAGTGAATAATTAATTATGATTTACTAGCGTTCCGAAAGAAATACTTAACGTACGTGCATAAAAAGATAAGCGTCTCCAGGGTCCCATCCATCTCCATGCCATATTTCATCCGATTTGATGCAGCTGTTCTACCGTGAGAGCGTGACAAATAAGCAGATAAAAAAAATCACATTATATTAGTAACAAGGTCCAGGGTCCCCTCTATCTCCGTACCAAATTTCAGCCAAATTGATCCAACCGATGCGATGACCAAGGGAAATAGGGATTCATTTTTATATAATAGATTATTTTTTGGATGATGATATCTATCTACGCTTTTTGTATCCACATGCGTATTATATATTATGTGGTATATATGTATTATAAAAGCTGTTTTCAGAGCCATATTTTACCATCAATATAGTTTCTTAGACGTAGGTATTATGTTTATTTAATTTTGCTACTTATTTGTAAAGGTGTGGGGGTAATAGTAATGTCATGAAAGGCCATTGTATCATTTATTTTTGTATAGCTTCATTTATTTATTTTCAGAAATAACCTGTAACTGTAAAAAAAACTATTATAAACATTTCCTTTTGAAAAGAGTGTCTATGGAGTTTCTTGCCGGTTCTTCTCCGTAAGACCCACTCCTTGGAACTGTGCAACTAGCTTGACGATTCATAAGTGCCTGCAAAGACCTATTTGAAATAAAAACATTTCAGTTTTGAGTTTTTTTGAGGCTGCCATTTTATTTTTTGAAGAAGTTTAATGATTCTGATGAGGTATCTTTATAATAAATATACGATTAATAGCTGTTTCCCGCGGTTGCGCAAATAAAATGTATCCTATGTGTTAATACAGGTATGTGTGTACTAAATTTCATCCAAATCCGTTTAGTAGTTTTTGCGTGAAAGAGTAACAAACATCCATCCATGCACTCAAACTTTCTAATTTATAATATTAGTAGGTAGTTACCTATCTATAAGATAGGTATTCATATATTCTTGAAATTCATATAAAAAATATGAATTAAAAAATCAACATTTGACTGACTGCCTTATACCAGCCGTTTTGGAGGTTTTAAGCTAAAAATAAAATGAAAAACTACGTTTAAAAAAACCGACTTCAAAAAAAAAACTAAAAAGTATTAAAAAAGTATAAAATAACTTAATAAAGATTTAACACAAACCTAATACCTTTAATATTAATAAAACACCATTATTTGTATGTGCTACCTATTGACAGGTTTAAAGTCGGTGCCAAGCCAAATGTAATAGTGTTACTCATTCAGGTATTAAAAAGTTTTCATCTGTTTCACATTAATTCACATTGTTCTTTAAGTTTATTTACGTAGGTTAATCTTTAGGAATTTCATTTTGTTTAGGACTTGGCACCGACTTCAAACCTGTCAATAGGTAACACATACAAATAATGGTGTTTTATTAATATTAAAGGTATTAGGTTTGTGTTAAATCTTTATTAAGTTATTTTATACTTTTTTAATACTTTTTAGTTTTTTTTTTGAAGTCGGTTTTTTTAAACGTAGTTTTTTTAAATTTATTTTTTACTTTTTAGTGTCTGTAATAAGTTGCTCTGTAAACTACAGTATTTTTTACAGGATTTTTATAGATTACATAAGGAAGGCTATAACATTTCGTTGTTTTTATTGTCATAATTATATGTTAAATAGTTTTTTTTTAAGTAGCTATGGGTAGGCCTACGAAAGGTGCAGCTTTAAACAATATAGATCAAGAAACGGGAACGGAAAATATAAATCGACTCCGAAACAATTACGTCATCGATGTAAACAAAAATGTAAAAAATGTTCACAAAATGAAAACTACTGGGCCAAACCATGTGAAATTTTTATGGGACCAAATGGCATCTATTCCGCATCAAACTAAAAAAGAATCACGTAAATCGGATCATAAATCTCAGCGTAATCGGTGTACATACATAGAAAAAAAAAATACCGATCGAATTGAGAACCTCCTCCTTTTTTTGAAGTCGGTTAAAAATTGTGACAATCATTTAGTAAAAACGCTGTTATTTTTACATTACCAAACAGACACTTCAATTTTATTTATTTGTATAGATGTAAAGTAAACAAAAAAAAAACTACCTCTACCTAAATTTCAATCTTTGAGTTTTTTGTTGTAATTCTTCATAAAGATAGTTGAGTGGAAACACCGACCTCGTTTAGTTTAAAATAAACTTTCAAAGAGTTATTTTTGAACTGTTTAAAAAAATAATTATCATTTATCATTTTGACCTGTATATAATCTATTTATAATAACAATGAATAAATCGTTGATAATGTATATATATAAATATATATATGTACCTACATGTAAAGCGAAGTGAAAAATTCAGTGTGCTACACGTAGGCGCCGTGGCTTAGTTGGTTAAAGCGCCTGTCTAGTAAACAGGAGATCGTGAGTTCGAATCTCGCCGGGGCCTTGGTTGTATTTTTTTGTTAATGATAGAACAAGAAAATGTCACACTTTTTGTTTGGTGATTATTTTTAACTGATTTTAAAAATTAGGTCGTGTAGTCGAAATATTTTTGGATTTCCATCTGGTCTTCCATGGTCTTTGTAGGCTTTAACACGTGTTACATTCTAACACAAGTCTATCTATGTATGTCTGTCTGTATGTATGATTGTCAGCGTATCTCTTACAAACAGTTTGGGACAGACACAGGAACTTTCTATTCATATAAGACTAGCTATTTGCCGCGCTTTCACTCCCTTTCTGAGGGAATAATATATCTTACTTATATTACATATAAACGCGAAATTACGTAAGGTATCTATGTATATGTTTGTGACTCTGTTACGCAAAAACTACTGGATAGATCTGGATGAAATTAGGTGCGCACATACTTTATAACCTTGGTTAAACACAGGATACTTTTTATCCAGGTATCTGGATCAACTAGTTCCACACAGACGATCTCACAGAAGCTAGTAGTTATAATTCATCTATAATATAAAAAAGAATCGCTGAATGTGTTGTTAAGCGCAAATCTCGATAGCAGCTGAACCGATTTGGATAAAATTTAGTACGGAGATAGAAGAGACCTTGGAGAAGGTTTATACCCGGGTACGTTAAGTAGTTACCCCGGGACGCGGGTGAAACCGCGGGCTACAGCTAGTAATAAATATTTCATGAATTAGCGAAAACATATTTTCTCAGTAAAATTAATCGGTTTTAAAGATAGATTATTCTTTGGATTTCATGTCTACATCTTCAATGTGGTGTTTTTATGACAAAGCCATTTTTAATCGGTAAATTTTCTAGATTTCGTCCATAAATCTAGACTATTTTTATAGGATTTGACAGGTATTATTATGTCTAACACTAAATCCGGGCTGGATTTGAACCAAAACTTAATTAAAATTTAGCGGAAAACGTAACAGACTGACAGATTGATAGAGTAATTTTCTCATTTATAAAATTAGTTAATAATTATATTAAGTATCGTGTGGTGCACTTTATATTCCCTCACTCTCATAGTCCGATGGGTCGGCAATCCGACACTACCGGGGAGAGGTCCTCCACAGGACTTAAAGTTTAATATACTCTCCCAGACACGGACGGGGTGTCTGTATTTTAATAAAACGATCACCCATCCAATGATTGACAGCGGCTTGTTTGCTAGGTCAATCGAAAAATTTGGAATCTATTAAAATTGTTACCTAAGTACATATGTATTAGATGTAAAATATTGGAAATTCCTAATCCCTCCAAATATTTTCAAAGATAATTATTTTATTAAATTATTAATTATATTATCGGATATAGATAACGGATTACTCACTAATGATCTTTCTAATTACCTAACATACCTACCTGGGTCGGCAATCTGCTTTGAGCAAGCGTGGTGATCAATGCTCATGCCTTCTCTGTATGAGAAGAGGTCTTTGCCCAGTAGTGGGACGATAAATTGGTCGCAGATTAATTAACGGAATGTCATCTGTCAAGATAAACATCAAAATTTTCTGTGAAATTATTTCTTATTCATAATTATTTTCGCCTACTACATATTATAATGTTATAGTCCTAAAGTGTCTGCCCATCAATACGGAGACCCAACAATTGAGAAGTGGCGCCCTCCAATGCTGTTCAAAGTGTTCAAGCGTGTTTTGCTGTTCCGAGACCACGGGGAGAACATTTGTGCCTAAATTGATCCTGGATAATTGATTCAGTTGGTGTAATTGGTCTAGGCCGTTCCAATTTGAACTAAAATAAATAAATAATAATAAATAATTAAAAGTGACAAAAATAATTTTATTACCAAGTTATAAGTTTCTTAGATAGGAGCTCGTGGCTAAGTACCAGCCACACGAGTCGATCGATCAAAGGTTAAGCTGCACTTAGCGCGGTCGGTCCGTGGATGGGTGACCATGTCATATCGAGACTCCTCCATGCCTCAAAAAGCACGTTATGCTGTTGGTCTCAGTAACTGGGTTGTAGAAGTCAAAAACTTTATAAAAATATAAAAAAAAATGTATTTCAACCAAGGCCCCGGCGAGATTCGAACTCACGATCTCCTGTTTACTAGACAGGCGCTTTAACCAACTAAGCCACGGCGCCTGTGATAAGTAGCCTCTTAAAACGCAGTACTAGAACATATATTGAATGAATACATAAAAACAATGACAATCACACACATGTGTAAACAGAAGCACACACCTACACACACCTAGCTCGACGAGCCAGCCCGCAAGCTGAACTAATAGCTTTTAAATTCCCGATTATAATAATCATTTATATATTCTGATCCAGCTTTTTTTTTTTTTTTTTTTGTATGGCATCTCGCAGGTCAGCCTAGAAGGTTGTCGACTGCTTAACCGGCCTTGCCTGTGAAGTGCCTTACATAAATTTAGGGCCTCCAGCCAGGGCTTAACGACTTAAGCGACGCCCTAAGCCGAGGCCCGTACCCCACTAGGGGGTGCCCCTAGCGTGTAGTCGCTTAGTTTTGCAAGTTAAGCCCTGGTTGGAGGCCTTAAATTTATTTAAGGCACTTCACAGGCAAGCCTGGTTAAGCAGTTGACAACCTTCTAGGTCAACCTGCGAGATGCGATATAAAAAAAACACCTACACACACTTTCAAATAAAATAAGTATCATCTTGTAGAGAAAATATTGTACCTAAAGCATTTTTTTTTCGTTTTCTATACAAATTCACTATTAATGTATTACTGCATTTATTGTCTCTTGTCTCGTAAATCAGAATTCAAACGTTTATTCAAAAGGCAAAAAAATGGCACTTTTATAATACTCCATTTCTACTTTAAAAGACGTTAACGTCAATTTAAAAATATTAAAAAAAGTTTTTACAAAAAATTCCGGCTTAAAAAAAAAACTGAAAAACGAAAAATAAACGCCTGTAGAACAATATGTATATCGCTCTAGAAGTCGATGTCTCGTCAGTTACCATTATTAGTATTTTGCCACCTGAAGAATCATTAAAATTCATTCATAATTAAGAAATATTAGTAGTAGAAGAAAATGTATTGGTGTCGTAGGTAATTTATTTTGGCGATTTTTAAAATCCCAATATTTTATTTTAATCAAGTGTTGCGTATTTATGTTATAACTTGTAACAAAATGTTACAGATCATTATCATTAGGAATGTATCATTGCGCATTTTAATGTTCGGTTCACCCTCACTGATGTAATACTTAAATCTGTAAAGCTGGCTTCCCATGGTGCGTGATATTGCGGCCGGACACAGACCATCTCATAGCGACTGACAATGGAAAGAGTATCATTCGCAGTAGCGCAGATGTGCCCATCGCGCTCAGAAAAGTCTTGTATGCCTGCGTGGTTATACGACGTGCGGGATGATCTATAAAATCACGTACCGTGGGTAGCCAGCTTAACGTAATATAGGCCTCGGCTTGTCTAGTGTAGACGCGCCTTAAGTATTTTTTTATTTACTCTGCTGCTTTGTATATGGTTACCTACATGTAACCTATGTACAATGTGGATTCACTTAATACGACAGTAAATTATATTTTGTTTATTTAATGAGGTTCAACGTTGTATTATAAAATTGGTTCTAAATAATCAATGATATATTTGAAATTCGATATTTTTTTATAATATACAATAACCATATTTTTTAAACCCAAAAAGTGATGTGACCTGACGCGGGAATTCTACGGGATGTTCGAAAGAGTTACCGCGCCCCCGGAACATAAAGGGCTGAGGAAGGAACATGGATGGGTTTTAGTCAGTAGGAGTCTGACACTAGAAGGCGGGAGGGGTCATTTGATGATTTCCCATAAAAAAAAGACCCGGGAATTGGACCCGAGACCTCGTTTACAGTAATCAAAAGTTGATTGATTTATTATAAACATGTATTTCTTTTGTTCTAGGCTAGTATTACGATGACATCATCTGGCAGAAGTGTTTCAGGCGTGAAGATCAAGAATCTGATCATAGTGGATGTAAGTTGTGTTTTATTTACTTATTACTTAACTCACGTGGATAAACAGTAGCCTGTAACCGTCTCCAAGGTCCCCTCTATCTTCAGACCAAATTTCATTCAAATCGGTTCAGTCTTTTTACCGTGAAAGCGGAACAAACAATTTCTATTTATTATACTAGCTGTCTCCCGCGGTTACGCCTCCGTTTCGAGGGATAAATTTAACGCACCCAGATAAAAACCACCCTATGTTGTTCCTTAGGGTTCAAGCTATCCTCATACTAAATTTTATCTAAATCGTCTCAGCAGTTTAAGCGTGAAGAGGTAACAGACAGACTTACACAGTTTGGCATTTACTAAGTTTAGTATGGACTAGCTGTTTCCCGCGGGAACTACTTAGCGCACCCGGGTAAAAAGTAGCCTATGTTGTTCCTCAGGGTCTATTCTATCTCTGTATCAAATTTCATTTATATCGGTCCAGTAGTTTTGGCGTGAAAGCGTAACAGACAGACAGACAGACAGAGTTACTTTCGCATTTATAATATTAGTATAGTAAGGATTAGTAAGGAAGTAAGGATTAGGAAGTTAGGATTTGAGTGTGTTTGGCTTCTCCTAACCTGATGTTTAGTGTCGATGCAGCCGTGGATGGATCACCCAAGCTCAAATAGTGTCAATTCAGTCTCGCTTTGAAGAGTCTTAGATTATAAAAATGGGTGAACACAGACGCCGTCAGAGAATTCCACTCGTTCACTCTATTCTTGCTATTCATATTTCCCGCGGTTTCGCATCCTGGGAGTACTAGGTATTTTATGTGATATAGATAGAACTATACATATATAAAGATAATGTATATAGGTATGCTTGGAAATTGGTATGGAATTTGGAGAATTTGCCAATAGCCTCCGTGGCGCAATGGCTAGCGCGTTCGGCTGTTAACCGAAAGGTTGGTGGTTCGAGCCCACCCGGGGGCGATTGTTTTGCCAAAAAAAATTTTTTCATGTCCAGATTCAGCGTTGTATTCGCAGTTTTTAATAGACTTCAACAAAGTTGGTCGAAATGCTTTTTTTGGAGTAGCATAACAAGAAAATCACCAATATGATCAATTTGTTAATAAGCATTTAAAATTCTGACATTAATCTTAATTTATTTAATCACTTTTGTTAACAAGAACTTCTAGGATTACGCAGGTGCAATGACGCTGTATAATACCGAGACTCCTCCGTGCCTCGGAATGCACGTTAAGCTGTTGCTCCCGGCTGTCATTTGTAGATCTTTGACAGTCGTTACGGGTAGTCAGAAGCCATGAAGTCTGACAACCAGTCTCACCAAGAGGTATCGTGTTATCCAGTAACTGGGTTGTGGAGGTCAGATAGGCAGTTGCACCATGTAAAACATTGGTACTAATGGTCTAAGATCCGGACCTACATCGACATTCATCGGGTTGATAATAGAATCAAACATATTTTATAATAAATTTCGTATAATAGAAAATATATTAAAAGTGGGTTGACAACAAAAATCCTGGACAGGATATTTTTAATTATTTTTTAAAAAACTGTTTTTTATAAAATTTTGCAACATGATGATAATAATAAAATTTTATACTGGACTTAAAGTATAAAACATATAGAATATGCAGACGTAGGGTTGACTATTATTTACCTGGACCAACTACTGGGTTGACAGGTATAAAAGGTATGTAAATTCTAGTTACTTTCACTGATTTGATAATAGAAAAAAATATATATCAGCATAAGCGCTGTTTTATTCCGAACACGATGATATAGGGTTGACTGCAAAAAAATCGGTCCTAATAGGGGTATACAAGTTTTAAAGATTTAAATTTCAACGCGTGTGGAAATTAGTGACAGAGAGATCCGAGGTAAGTATACCGTGTGATAATAAAGGACCGAACATTGCAGTCGTGTCTGATGGGATCGTGAATATAAGAAAGTGCACATTCTCGGTATATTAACTATATGGAGAGTAGAGGTACCCCTGCTACCCTCCATATTGTAAACAGTACGCGTTATTTTGGAGTAGCTAATGACTTATGATATTATATTTTATCGAAAATACGTATTATTCTGTATCGTTGTGATAAAAAAATAAGCCTTTATTCTCTTCCTAACATTACAAGTAAATGGCAGATTAACCGTGTTCGATGTAGCTAACTATTAATGTTAAGTCGCTTCATACATGTTGCTTTCCTCGTCTAACACTATGCAGTGTCGCTTCAACCATTTGACTGTCAGCAACATTCATTCATTATTTTTTGGCATAAAAAACTATGTTTTATGATTTTTTTTTCAAAGACGAGACTCTAAACAACTCATTTAGTATAATAAGCGTGTCCTAAGCCACCTAATGTGAGTATTTATCAAAACCTAATTGGTGGTTAAAACAAAATAGCCCTTCCCATTATCATTGAGTTAAGTCATTTAAATCACTTTGCTTTTTACTAAATAACACTGAAAAGTCACTTTAACCATTTTGCCGTCAACTGATAGACACTGTTGGCAGTTTAATCTTTTTTCCTTACTCTAGAAATAAGACAGTATAGATCATTTTGTATTAAACGACCATTCTTTTCTATATTATAGCAGTTTTTTTTATGACAAGTATACCAAAACATCAGTGGATTGTTTGCAATAAAGATTCCCGATCCTCATTAAAGTAGGAGTAGTAGTTTCTTTATAACGTTTTTTTTTCGAAATTTTAGATCTTTAAATGGCTCTCCTGTAAAGTTTATAAAATGTCGCTTTAAACCTTTTACCTTTCACCTCTCGAATTATCACAAAAAAATAACTGCTTTACGAAGTAAATAGCATGAAGACTATATTTTTTTCTTTACAGAGTATTCAGTAAGTACATAATATATGATTCCTCCAATTATTATCTAATATAATTCGATATATATCACAATTTTAACGTTCGTTGAATTCGTTTTTATCAAACAAATAATTTGAAAAATATTTTTTCTGAAGGACCTCGGCCTGTTTTTTTTTTGTTTTTCAATTTCTACCTTTTCACATTTTTATTATTTTTTTAAAATTTTCCCAAGAAAATAAGACAAAAAAAATATTTTCAGTTGCTCCGAAATAACGCATACTGAATTCAAATGTCAGTTGCTCCAAAATAACGCGTACTGTTTACAATATGGAGGGTAGCAGGGGTACCTCTACTCTCCATATATAGTTTATATACCGAGCATGTGCACTTTCTTATATTCACAATCCCATCAGACACGACTGCAATGTTCGGTCCTTTATTATCACACGGTATACTTACCTCGGATCTCTCTGTCACTAATTTCCACACGCGTTGAAATTTAAATCTTTAAAACTTGTATACCCCTATTAGGACCGATTTTTTTGCAGTCAACCCTATATCATCGTGTTCGGAATAAAACAGCGCTTATGCTGATATAATTTTTTTTCTATTATCAAATCAGTGAAAGTAACTAGAATTTACATACCTTTTATACCTGTCAACCCAGTAGTTGGTCCAGGTAAATAATAGTCAACCCTACGTCTGCATATTCTATATGTTTTATACTTTAAGTCCAGTATAAAATTTTATTATTATCATCATGTTGCAAAATTTTATAAAAAACAGTTTTTTAAAAAATAATTAAAAATATCCTGTCCAGGATTTTTGTTGTCAACCCACTTTTAATATATTTTCTATTATACGAAATTTATTATAAAATATGTTTGATTCTATTATCAACCCGATGAATGTCGATGTAGGGTCGGATCTTCTACTATAAGCTGGATTCGGTTAGACTGGAAGGCGACCCCAACGTAGCTGGGAAAAGGCTAGGCAGATGATGATAATCGTATTAAAAACTGAAAATAGATTTATAAAACACATGGATAATTTGACAGAAGCAACGGTCACCCATCCACGGACCGACCGCGGCAAGTTTTAGTATTGCTTGATGAGGGCTTGCACTTGAATTCGCCGCTGGAGGCGCTAGTGTAGAGTAAGGTCTCAAGAAATGTCAAATGTAAGAGATCTTTCACTGCTTGCACTTTTATCGCAAATTACTACAAATCATTAATGTTTATTGCTAATATTGTGCCATCCTAATGAATTTAGGCAGATATACGTTATCTATATCTATACTTATAATAAATCTGTAGAGAGGTCAATTCTGTACATGAAATATATTTCCAAAATAACTATCAGGGGGTGATTAGGGATCGATACTGATGCCAAAAATGCAATCAGTAAAATTTTTGTCTGTCTGTCTGTCTGTCCGTCTGTCTGTCTGTCTGTCTGTCTGTATAAACTCTATAGAAACAAAAACTACTCGACGGATTTTAACAAAACTTGGTACAATTATTTGTCATACTCCTGAGATGGTTATAGTATACTTTTCATCACGCTACAATCAATAGGAGCAGAGCAGTGAAGGGAAATGTTGTCATTTTGTTTAAACGCGCTAATCTCAGGAACCACTGGTCCGATTTAAATAATTCTTTCAGTGTTAGATAGTCCATTTATCGAGGAAGGCTATAGGCTATATATCATCACGCTAAGATCAATAGGAGCGGAGCACCACTTTTCCACGCGGACGAAGTCGCTGGCAGAAGCTAGTTATTTATAAATATCTTTCTTTATAAATATCTTTGGACAATTTCACACAGCGCCATCTACCCCCAAAGTAAGCAATGCAAGCAAGCATGCTTGTGTTATGGGTGCTAGCTTAACGGATATACTACTTATATACTTTTTTAAATACATACATATTTTACATAGTAACACCCAGACCCGTTACAGAAATTAAAATTCATCATTTCAATTTCTGCCCAGCCGGGAATCGAACCCGGGATCCCTTGCGTGGTATTCCGGCATGTTGACCACTAAACCACTCAGGTAGTCACAATTGTGTACATTATGGGATGCAATAAAGTTATTGAGTATTGACCTTACTCAACAGTGGCGCCAACTAGTGGCTGCAAAAATAATAGCCCTCATTTCTTGGTTACAGAGTGGCCAAGATCCTTACCCGTTTTTGGGTTTGAACAAGGGTGGTATGGTCATCGCGAATTGTAAGGAGGCTTGGCTGGATTTGATAAAGCATATGGTGATGGTTCTGCAGCTAAGAACCACCTTCGACATGGTGGAGGTAGCCCACAAGAACGCCACCAAGTAAGTGAGAAGATTCTTTGTTTACACTTGAGGCCAATAAATTTGGGTCAGTTACAAAAATGTGTGACACCCGTATTCTTGAACGATACCTCAGTATTACGATATCTCGCTACAGTAACGCATCGCCTTTGATGACGCGCGATGCCACCGCCGGCATAAGCTCTACTTATGCCGGCGGTGGCATCGCGCGTATACGCTAAGGTTGTTACAACGAAGCGAAACAATTTTCAACAAAACACGACTGTGTCTGGCCCCTCGCGCTCCGTCCCGCAAAGTAAGCGTGTTTGCGGGACGCGGTTGACTCCACCCGCCTCCCCTCGAGTCCCCCGCTGTTGCTCCGCGTAAGTGCATTCGTTGCGCTACTGTAGGGAGATATCGTAATACTGTGACGATACTATGCTAAGTAAGGAATTTACCAAGTATGAGAGATCACCTGAGCATTCAAAATAAACCAATCACAGATCCGTATTCGACGCTGTGCGTTCGCATAGCAAAGGGTAGCTTGAGTATTACTTAAATATAAGAATTAATATTATTGTACGCTTCACTAGCAGGACATAGTGATACTAACTTTTTAAATTTTAAGAACACCTTTGTTAACCTATGACCACAATAAAAGAATTTTGATTTGATTTTGATTTGATTTGATATTGTTTGTGAATTGTAAGGTTGACCAATGCAAATACTATGAAAAATTCCTTACATAGCCTTAGTATTGACTGGAATATGGGTGTCAAATTTAAATTGGAATTCAAGCACGCGAAATTGGACTTATTTGAAAGATAAATTTAACGCTGTAAATTAACTATTTTTTAAGTTTATGTGGTTAAACTACGAGTGAAATACGTTCTTCAATAAAATAAGAACATTCAGGATTATCATTTTTTTGTAATTGACCCGGCATTCTTGTACCTAAGTGTATTATTTTTGACAGCAATTGATCCCGTAGTAAAGCTTTTTATATTAATCATTATCTACGGTGTCTTGGTTGCTGTCAGTAAATACATATATTTCATTAATAATACTTTGATAAATAGCATGATTCAAACTAATAATAATAGAAAAGATTGTATAAAGTTAACAGTAGGAAAGTAACTCATATTTTTGCCTTGAAAGCCTGTTTTTATTTTCAGTTAAACCATCTATATTATATATCAATAATAAATAGTATAAAACAAAGTCGCTTTCTCTGTCCCTATATCCCTTTGTATGCTTAAATCTTTAAAACTACGCAACGGATTTTGATGCAGTTTTTTTAATAGATAGAGTGATTAATGAGGAAGGTTTTAGTATATAATTTGTCAAGTTTTTGTATCCATTAGCTAAAATTTCGCGGGCGAAGTCGCTGGCGGGGAGCTAGTATATATATAAATGAATCCCTATTTCCGTTGGTAATCGCATCACGCGTGAACGGCTGGATCAATATGGCTGAAATTTAGTACGGAGATAGAGGGGACCCTGGAGAAGGTTTTAGGCTAAATTTTATCCAGGTGCGTTAAGTAGTTCCCCCGGGACGCGGGTGAAACCGCGGGAAATAGCTAGCTTTTATTTAAAAATCTAAAATATAATTAATTTTCATTTGACATTTTGATATTATATACAATAGGCTCGTTGGTCTAGTAGTCACAAACGCGACTAGTATGACCATGTCCCGGGTTCGACTCCCGGGTCAAGCCAAAATAGCTTCGTGTGTTCAAAAAAAAGCAGCTCGGAATCGGGTGACGTGCCTGGAACGATAAGCGTCGTCCCCTCTTTTAAGCGGCCATTCGTGGTAGGTGGTATGTTGAGAAAACAGCTTTATATATAATTAGTAACAAAGCAGAATAGTTTATAGGATAGAGATATAAGTAGGTATAGGTATGATATATTAAGTAAGAAATTGTTTTAAGTATTAAGGTATAATATATAAGTTACACTATCGCATTAGATTACTTTGTAAAGATAGTTGTAAGAGTGGAAAAATAAGTAAATAAATAAAATCCATACGCCTATTTGTAATATTATAGCAATAACCTCTTTTTGAATATTGCTACTAGTTAGGTACTTATATTTAAAACGATTGACTGCTTACTACGTTTTGTGTGGCCTTTTTCGAATGGGAAATAATCAAATGACCACAGAGGGGTGAAAAAGGAGGGCAAAGTTTGTATGAAACTCTGTCATTTTTTAATTTGAATTCGTATAGGCCACGCGGGCGAAACCGCTGGCGGAAAGCTAGTCATTAATATTATTAGTTAGCTTTTGCGCCCCAAGACTGATTTATGAAATTATCCGATATTTACTATACTCCATTTACAATAAGATTAGACATTTAAATGCACCCCATTTACCGTTCGTTCAAACGATTTTGAGTTCTATTCCGTATAGATAAGGATGGTGTTGAAAGCAAAATAATGTTTACAATACCAAATGTATTCCGCATCTGTTTTTTGTTTTATCACCTCAGCAATAGAGCATAAAATCGTTTGAACGAACAGTAAATGGGGTGCGTTTAAATGTCTAATCTTATTGTAAATGGAATATAGCAAAATATCAGGTTAGTAAAATATAGTTGTTTTTTTATAATTATAGACAAACTACCTTTTATAATACTTTTGAATCATGCTATTTTATCACAAAAATTTTGCAACATATAAATAAATCTTTTTATAAAAAATAAACAAAATTTCAATAATAGACAATTATTTAGAAACAATTTTGTTGACATTGTATTAATGATTTATTTTTGAATAGGTATGCTAAATATTTAAGCAAGTGTCGAAGACAGATAAGAGATTTTAATATCTTAAGAGTATATTCATAATGTTTGAATTTTATATTTTTAATCTTAGCAAGACAATATTTAAAAATATAAAATAAAATATTGATAAAATATCGTTCTTATCTTGCTTAGACCATAAAAAAACATTGTTTATTTATATTTGAAATTTAAAATAAAAAGATTTTTAATAAACAATGGATTTAATAAGCAAAATAATTAATAATTCTAATATCAATTATTTTGCTTAATTCCAAATGAACATTCTCAGTAAATAGTAATTAATTTTAAGTAGAACCGTTCTCAGATCATAGACAATTTTCATTGGAATATTTTCAATCTTCTTAATCTTGAGGTTTAATTGAAGATCAAAAGTCATTTCAAAGTCTTTGGTCTCGGGAATTCAATATTCTCTTTGTAGCTTCAAAGAAGTTGAGCTATCTTAAGCCAAGCTGCCGATGGACTCACCCTTCCTTCTATCTAAGGACTGGACGGCAACCTTAGCCCTAAAAAATAGACTTTATTTCACGACCTATAAATACTGAACTAAATCTTTTTGACATTTAATGGAAAACAATTTGGATTATAAATGGGTATACAAAGCAATTTTCATATTGATTATTATGAAATTGAACAACCAAATAAGTAATTATTTCTCAATTGTTAAAATTAAACGATCAGTTAATTTCATTTATTTTACCTCCATATTTTATGTTATGGGTAGATACTAAGCCAAGAAATTATCTTTTTCATTATTATTTAATTTATAAAATGAATTGATTATTTTTTTTATCTTTACGTAAGTAACTCTCTATTGATATTTTGTCTTTGGATAAAAAATGTTTATTTGATCAAAGGTAAATAAATATTTTTTCGCGTCATCAAGCCGCGCCGTGAATGAAGGCGTATTTGGCGCCATTTTTGTTTATTTTTTCTATTTTTTTTTTACAACGTGACATTATTTCACTGACATACGGTGAAGGAAAACTTTGTGAGGAAATAGTATTTTATCATCGCTCTAGCCTTTTCCTAACTGTTTTGGGGTTGGCTAGTCGGTCGGCGTCCAGTCTAGAATACCAGTTTTTCACATGGGGCAACTGCCTATCTGACCTCTAGAACCGAGTTACCCCTTTGTAAGACTGGTTGACAGCCTTCAGGCTTCTGACTAGCCTTAACGACTGTCAAAGATCTACAAATGACAGCCGGGACCAACGGCTTAGCGTTCTTTCCGAGACACGGAGAAGTCTCGTTATGACATAGATGGTAACTCATCTACGGGCCTACCGCGCCAAGCGTAGCTTAACTTTTGTTCGAAAACAAAATTTAAATCAAAGATAATAATATTTATTGACGATAATGATCGTCTGTAAAATATTGCGCTTAGCGATAAGACCGCCTATTGTACTGATACCTTTTTGTTTGTATTTTCCTGTGTTGTTGTCTGGTGTACAATAAAGAGTATTGTATCTATCTATCTATCTGTGCAGTCCTTATATAGCAAAGAACATTGTGACACTGACAAGTGAATACCTTCCACCACTTTGAAAATTTTTGGTAGTCTGTGATGATACTAGTGTTTTGTGAGTCAATATAAATATAACAGCATAAAACTATCAAAACTGTTAGTTTATAATCTAAGGCGTAAGATCTCGTAAAATTATCAACCTATCTATCCCACACTGTTTACAAAGTACCTAACGTATTAATTTTTGATATTTTATATCTCCGTATGAAACAGAAAAATTGCTAACGAAAATGTGTTTATATATTGTAAACAGAATGGTACAGTTTTCAATTTTACGAAATTTTATAATCTTACGAGATTTTATGCGTTAGATTATAAAATAACAGTATTCACAGAAACACAATAGCGAATAAAGTCACTACTCGACATTTTTTCTCATATATTCCGGAAAATAGGTATACCCATCTTTTGGTTGTTTTAACTTTATTGGATGTCACATTTTTTTTTCATAACTGTCTGAAGAAATGAGATTTTTCAAAATGGCGGCAGTGCAGATTCCATTTAATAATGTTTGAAGCTCTTTATTTAAAAGTCGGCAGTCAGGCAAAATAATCTCTATCTAACCTTCTCGCTATTTTTTCGGCTTCGAGATTAAATAATATGCTACTAATATTTTAACCTTTCTGTCTATCTGTTATGCTTTCAAGGTAAAACGGCTGAATGGTTTTAGATGAAATTTGGTATGGAGATAGCTTGAACCTTGGGGCAGGACATAGACTCGTACCTACCTATGCAAACACTAGCTGTTTCCCGCGGTTACCCGCGTTTGGTTTCATACAAACTTTCATTCCGTATTCCAACTGTGAGATACGGAACGTAATCTAACGTTGTCTCTGTCATACATACATATTGCAGCTCTCTAATATATACCCCATTTGGCTTGTCACGTTGTGTCCGTAAATAATAAACAGGATTAATTAATTCCGAGTTTTATTCAAGATATAACACCAACCCTTTAGAGGGAATGAATTTAGAAAAATATATTCTTAGTGCACACAATACGTCATTAAAGGAACATATCATACTTCTAGAATTTTAGCTGTGCGTTGATCGATCAGTCAGTCTGTTTTTTCTTTTACATGACTGAGATTTAGAAAAATATCAGCAGGAAATAAGTAAGGAAAAAAAGAGAGAAAGAAGAATTCTGTTATTGAACTAGACTTTACGAAATATCTAGCTTTAAAGTGTAATTTTTTGTTCGAAACGAGCGTCCCTCTATTTTTTTCTTTTTACTCCCACTCGTATACCAAAATGGGGTTGGCGCTATTTGTCTTTTCCTCCATACATTTCTATCACTTATCATCCTTTTTAGCCATGTCATCTTTTAAACAATCTATCCAGTATGTCTCTGAATTCTTAGCAATTGAATGAAATAAATAAATAAATATCTTTGGACAATTTCACACAGCGCCAGCTAGCCCCAAAGTAAGCAACTAATATGCTTGTGTTATGGGTGCTAGCTTAACGGATATACTACTTATATACTTTTTAAATACATACATATTATACATAGTAACACCCAGACCCGTCACAGAAATTAAAATTCATCATTTCAATTTCTGACCGGCCGGGAATCGAACCCGGGACCTCTTGCGTGGTATTCCGGCATGTTGACAACTAAACCACTAAGGTTGTCATCGGTCGAATTACCTATTTTAACTCTCAACTTACGTGATATTAAACTCTTTTCATCAAAAGATGAAACAATAATTTTGCTCACATGCAATCTCTTATCAATTAAATCTCTAAGTTTCTTAACAATGTTTTCCTAAGCCATAAGTCAGAGTTAATCGATGTTTCTAATAAATATGACATTGAATAAGTCACATAAGTAAACTATATATAATATAAAATCGATAGTTTTTAACCTATGAGATATAAATGCTTTGAAGATAGCTTTCTTATTTGCTCACATAAATAAGCAACATAATTTGCTACGCTAAAATTGTTAACCATTTAATATGTGATAAGTCCAAAATTTTGCAATAAGAGATAATACTGTCCAAAATATCGTATGGTCCTTAGAAGAAAGGGTGGTTTACGGCAACAATATAGAGTTAAACAAAACATATAAAAAAAAACATCTGTTTTGTTTAGACGAGAGAACGTGCTCAAGAAAATTGTGGTACCAAGAATTCAAAAGACTACAATATTCATCTTAGTCGAGTTAGAGGAATTGGCGAGAGAGGAACTCTTTAGAATTAAAAAGGTAAAAAAGAATAAAAAAGCTTTAATAGAGACAGTTGATGTAGAGGGACAAACGAGGACAGGACAAACCATCAGTCAGGTATTTACACCGCTGTCAGAGGATTTCTTTCCAGCACCGACAGTACTTGAATCACCTGTGGAACTATCCAAACCAGCAGAACCAGTCAAAACACCAGAACCAACGGTTAAACCACCTAAAGTTAAATCAAAGGTATCGATTTTAGACGAGCCGATAGAACCACCTAAAGTACATAAACCAGTTCCGGTACCGGTACCAGTCAAACCACCACCACCGCCGCCTGTGATACCACCCCCACCACCACCTGTGATACCTCCCCCACCACCACCTGTGATACCTCCCCCACCACCACCTGTAATACCTCCCCCACCACCACCTACTCCACCGCCACCACCTCCACCACCCCCAGTTATACCTCAAGAACCACCAAAGAAAATTTGTTCAGTGTGTGGCAAAGATTTAATTGTAGCGGAAGAACCACGTGATAAAGAACTTGAAGAAAGATTAAAAATACTAAAGAAGCAGCTGGAAGATATAATTGCAATGAGCAAGAAGTTTGAAGACAGCGGCTTAGGAAGTTTCAATGTTAAAGGATTTATTCATGCATCTGAAGATGTGAAGACGAAAATTGACAAATATTTCGAAACTGATACATCAGCGATAGACGAATTAAAGATAAATATGACTCGGCTGAGGATTCAACTACATGAAGTTATTAAAATGAGTCAGACACCGGAAGAAGGATTTTTTACTCCAAGCAAAGACAAATTGTGCCAGACATGTGCAGACTTTGATAGAAGTCTAAGCCAGTGCAAGTGTTTTAAAGTACCATCAGCAACGCCACCTAAAGAAGTACCCACTGATACCGGTATCCCAGTATGTGACAATTTGCAGATGCCTAAACCTAAAAAAGTACCAAAGAGTAAAATACCAGAATACATAATGAAACCCCGACCTTTATCTGACCCAACACTAGCCGTACAACAAACGAGTGAAACTCAGCCAGTGTCAACTACTCGTTTAGATGAATTCGAAAAACATGTCGACGAAGTTGTCGATATGACTAAATACTATCAAAAGGAAGGATTACTGACACCCAGTGCTGAAGAGTTTTTGAAGTCGTGCAAGTCTGTAAAATCTAAGATAGCTGAATACAAAAATCAAAGACAAAACAAACTTAAATTGGAACGCTTGAAGGAGCAAGTTGCTAATTTAGAAAGAATCACAAGTGTTGTACAACAGGAAGAACTTGCGACGGAAAGTATAAGCAGCTTTTTGTCATGTTGTAAAGAATTTAAGGCTAAGCTTGATGGTTCTAAATCAAGTAAGGGACCACCCACTGTTACAAGTTTAGAGAAACTTATAAGCCAAATTGATGATAGCATAGTACTTAGTAGAGAAGCTAAGAAGGAAGGTTTGGTGAGTGCAAGTGTGGATGAATTCATCAAAGGTTGTCAAGACATAAAAGCAAAGATCGAATCCCAAGATACGCAAGCAGTAGAGCCTAAACCACAAGTAATCGATGAACTGCTATTTAATATAAACGATATTATAGATTTTATATCGAAATATAGAGATGAAGGATTAATATCGCAGAGCGTCGAAGATTTCTATAAAACTTGTGAATTAACTAGAGCTAAACTTGACCTTTACAAGAGATACCCAACGACAACAGAAAAAGAAATTAAATCAGAAGAGCCAACGTGCCGTGGAACTTGCGATTGTGATCAGCCTGCTTTGGACGAAACGTGTGAGAAATGTAGACAAACGTATGCAGCTGCTCGTCCTAAAACACCACCTAAAACACCCCCTAAAACACCCACTAGGACACCCCCTAAAACACCCACTAGGACACCCCCTAAAACACCCACTAGGACACCCCCTAAAACTCCACCTAAAACTCCTCCTAAGACACCCCCTAAGACTCCTCCAAAAACACCTTCCTGCTGTAATAAAACACCCCCTTCCACTCCTCCTACTCGTCCACAAACACCTCCTACTCTACCACAAACTCCTCCTAAAAAACCTCAATCTTCCCAAGATCCACCATGTAGTACATGCCAGGATATTGTGAAGCAGGCTTCAGAGTATTCCTGCCAATCCTGTCAACTGCCCAGCCAAGTCAAATCGATTTCTGTAAAATCAGATGAAGATGTTTGCGATTCATGCAAAGCAAATACTACGAATACCAATGAAAATTGGAAGAAGCCAAAACTACAACCAGAAAACTTCGGTTACTATGAGAAGAAAGTTAGTAAGATGACTACATTGAAGAGGTATAGAGAAAAAGATGGTAATATTAAAGAAGATTATGAAGCTATCACTATAAAGCAACGCACTTTTGATCCAAGGCAAATGGTGCCATCAGAGACTTCGACTTACCAGACTACTTCTTATGAATCAGTGAAAAGTACAAAGCGAATTAATATTTGTGATGTGGCACAGACGAAAGGATTTATACAAACTGTTAGAGATTTCGGTCGGGATGTCAAATCGGAGGTACTGATTAGAACTTCAGATTTATCATATTCACCTTTGGTTTGCTCGTGTGTATCTGCAGACACGATTCTGTCCAGAAGAAGAAGTTTTGAAACAGAAACTGGGCATTTCAGTTTTTGTGATCCATTTTTCTGTAATAGTGCAACTAATAGCACCGATTCAAGACCCATCCTACCTATGTAAGCAGGAGCTTTTATATCATTAAAATATTGGTTTATATTTTTGATGCCTACAGTATTAAAATTAATTATGAATGTTAACTTTCAATAAACATTATTCTTCCTGTGTTTTGTATTTTTTACTTTTTTAATACTTCCTAGTAAATAGAAAATGATTCACAACGTTCCATTCTCTAAATATATAGAATGTGAGCTACACTCTCCACAGCTTCAGGTTTATCGCATATACATAAAACAGCCAATAACTGAAAATAAAGGTTCAGCAGTTCTGAAGATTGCCATCTTAACAAAGCTTATAAAAATATCGATCGCTTTTTTAAATGTAATGATTGCCAAATAAAAGCTCTTATTGGCCAAACTTCTCATATGCCAAAAACCATTATTCTAATAACGATATAAAATGTGCAGGATGGATGATTTAAAAAAAGATAAACACACACAAGATAAAAACTATTAAAAATACATATATTTTAACTTGCAATTGAAAGCGTTACAAGTTTTATTTAGTAAGGAAGGGTGAGTTCTGCAGTTTTAAAATTAAAAAATGGTGGATATCAAAAAGAGATTTGTATTCGCAGGAAACAGAATGTACTATCGAGATGTATAATACCAAGGATACAAATAACATCAAGATACATATTGGGTGAATTGGATGAACAAGAGAGAGAGGAGACATTCAGACTTAAACGATTCAAACAACTCAAATATGAACATATAGCAGAGCATAAGAAAGAAGAGCTGGAAAAGTTGAAAGTTTTAGAACCAGAACCAAAGCCAGTTGAAGAAACAAAGCTAGATGAAATAACATTAAAAATAAAATTGATGCCTAAAATGATAGAAGATAAAACAATGATAATGAAAAGTATTGAAGATAAAAGTAGTGTAGAAGATAAACAAAGTTTAGAAGAAAAGATGAGTTTAGAATCTAAAATAAGCAAAGATGATAAAAGAAGTAAAGATGATACAAAGAGCATCGAAGAGAAAGAAGCAATTAAAAGTATATCAAGTGCTGATGGAAAAGAAAAAGTGGCCGAAAGAAAAAGTGAAAAGATTACAGACCCTAAAGTTATAGCTCAGAGAAAGAAAAACCTGATTAGAAAGATAACAGAGAAAATTATGGCTGATAAAAAGAGGATAGGTCACACACCTTCCGATACTATTTGTGGTTGCCGTATGCCATTAAACGAAGTTGATATTGAATCGGGAAAATTGCGTTGTGCTCTGTGCCAGGCTGAAGCTCAAGCTAAAGACGAAAATGAAGATCTAAAACTAAGTATCGTGCCATGCAAAGACACAAACTTGGATCATAATAAAGAAAGGCTTGAACATCTCTTGACGCATATAAATCAAGTAATAGAAATGGCAGAGGAATTACAATTGGAAGGTAAAACGGAAAATATAGATGATTTCATAAAGAAATGCGGAGCTGTCAAATATAAGATTGAAGAATTATGCTGCTCACCAGCTCCTTGTGATGATTGTAATGATTCTATTGAGTTATCAGAAAGTGAGTTAGATTTTTCATCTTATACGGAAGCTGTTGCAAGTCTTCCATCATCTTGTCCACCATCAGTAAGCGATAAATTAGAGACATTATTGATTAGCGAGAAACCATCGCATGCATCGTTTGTAGAAGACAAATCATCGAAAACATATTCAGTAAAGTCTGGATCCGAATCATCGTGTCCTCAATCAGTATGCACCAGATCAATAGGAATATTATCAGTTTGCGAGAACCCATTGCATACATTACCAGGAGAAAGTCCGGGGATATCATCAGAGAAACCTTCGATTAAGTCTGAAGTACCACCCGCAGAACAAACAGAAATACTGTCTGATGTATTCGATTTAACACCAATACCCAAACATACTCTAGGATACTTCGAGCATGAGTTTAAAGAAATTATTAAAATTACGAGAACGATGAATCCAGATGGAACCATAAGCGAGGAGAAACAAGTTATTACTATCAAAACTGAAAGAAGGAATCCTCGATATTCCAATGAAAAAGATGGTGGTTTGAAGGACAAAAAATATGTAGAAACTTGTATCAAAAGCAGTAGCGCGTGTGGATATAGTGGTGTAGGTGGCAATGATGAGACTATTAAATACGATAGCAGTAGTTGCTATAGCAGCCAGGGTGGTGCTGGTACTATAACTAGATATGACACAAGTACTGAGACTTGTAGTACAGCGGGCTGTAGCAAAAATCTATTATCAGGATATGGAGAAGCGTTACCGTGCCAAGTACAATCCACGTCAGAAACCCCGCCCTCATGTCCCACAAAACTGTTGTCCTGCTTAAACCGTAATAGTGCCATCAGCAGTAAATCAGGATCAAAGAAAGATTGCTCATGTTTTAAAAATTCAAAAACATGGACAAAACAAAGCGATTCTGTATTAGTAGGTTCGAATGTAATGCTTCCTTGTGACGCTAAAACAGTTTGCAGTTCAGAATTAGGATCCGTTTCTAAACGTCCCAAATGTGTGTCGATTTCTACGTCTGTGCAATCATGCTGGATTAACCCTCCAGTAAAAAAGACGATTATGGCAGACAAAACTACTAATTGTATACCAGGTTGTTCTGCTAGAAATAGCCGTCTAGATAAACCCGAAAGAAAAGATGCAGCTACGTCTAGCTTACGGTTTGATTGTGTGCCTAGAGAAGGAGTGCCTAGCCCATCTCAACAAGGTACTTGCAAATGCTCAAAGCGTAAAGGTTTTAATAACACCGGCTGCAGTTTTAAAATAATATCAAAACCAGTCTGCAGTCTTGAAAGGAATAACAATGAAAGCGAAATAGTTCTTAAAGGAAGTATATTAAATACTTTAAGAAGATTACTTTTACAGACGAACAGATCAATAGAATGCAACAAATCTCCAGTTATACACAAAACTCAAAGTCGATGTTCATGCGCTTGTTGCCAGTCCAAATCTTCTGCAGAATCAGCCCAAAAATGCAAACCAAAAACTGTATTGAATTCTTCTATATTTGCATATGCAACTCAAGTAGACTTTGATGATGAAAAAGAAGAATCAATTGCAGAGAAATCTATAGCAGAAGAGTCTTGTATTTCTTGTGGTACTCTTGGCAAGTTTTCAATTGCATCTGGCAACCTAGCTTTACCTTCTTTAACTTGTTCATCGGTACAATACAGTCAAAATTCTAAAAAGAGTTCTTATCAAAGCATATATTCTGAATGTAAAGCCGCGTGCGCTGTTTTGGCTAGAACTATCAGAGAGAGATGTTCTTCTCCTAAACAAACTGAAGTTTGTTGTCCTAAAAGTAGAACAGCTTTGACTAAACAAGTTTCTGTGCCAAGACCTGCTTCTACTGCTAGACAGCGTACGACAAAAGACGCTATGACGTCAACGAGGCTTTCTGATAGGTATGATTGCAGACCCCTGAGAGCTTTGAAGAAAGTTCATCCTTGTGAGAAGATCCGAAGAGAGACTTGTTGTTGTCATTCTGATACTCATCTGCTTACCCAATGGGAGCAATGTTGTGAGATCAACCGATCCAAATCATGTTGCGGTGAACATTACTACTGCTTTCCATAAAATACTCAGAAAATATTTTACTTTTTACGTTTTTGCAATATCCTAAACAATTTAGTCAATTTCAGCTGTATGAGAATTTGAGAATTTCAAACGGAGCTCCATTTTTTTACCATGAAACGCATTAAAATACAATCCGGAACAAAGAGTATTTTTAATGGTTTATTTATCACTAGCTTATCCAGATATCTGGATTAAAAGTATGCTATGTATTTATCCAGGTTATAAACTACGGCTGTACGAAATTTCATCCAAATCGATTCGGTAGTTTTTGCGTGAGTGAGTAACAACATCCGTACATGCATACATCCATCCTCGCAAACTTTCGCTTATATAATGTTATTATTTTTCAAATTATATAATAGATTTTACTTTTTTGGTAGCTTTTTTATTATCAACTTGCTTCGTTCCTTATAGATGGGAAATCTTCAAAATGTTCTCCTCTTCTTCTCACAATATGATAACTTGTAATTGTTATTATAAATTGCAGTTTTTTCTACATGGCTATTTCTTTGCTAAAATTTCCACATTATCATCAGCTTACTCACTATCTCACTGCTAGGCCTGCAGGCCTCTTCTCATACAGAGAAGGCATGAGCATTGATCACCACGCTTGCTCAAAGCGGATAGGCGATTTCAGATTTGTAATTCCATTTTCCTCACGATGTTTTCTTTCACCGCTAAGCAGTGTCTAAGATACACTTAGAAAGTACATATGGCTATAGAAAAGTCACATTGGTACTTGCCAGGTTTCGAGTCCACACACTCACATGAGATGCAGGTGCCTTAACCACGGTGGTCTCAAATTGGGTCTCGGAATGCGCCCAGACCTTCTAAATTTAGTCAATCAGTCTCAGTCTAGACATTATGTAAACCTAAATAGACTAAAAGCAACTAAATAAAAACAAATAGCTTACATTGTTCAAGTGTTTGGCATTGGGGACGGATAATTAGTTGAATATAAAACGACAATGTGATCGAGACGTTTTGTTTTACGTCTGTGCGTCTGCGCAGCTTACGCGTTTGTAATGTAGGGTTGTCAACAATTAAATATTTGTGAGTTTTTTATTTGAGCACTTTTCTTGTTATCAATATTATTGGGCTATTTATATATATCCCACTACTGGGTAAAGTCTTCTTCTCATACAGAGAACGCATGAACAGTGATGACCGCGCTTGCTCCAAGCGGATTGGTGATTTGATATTTTAAGTTCAGGTTTCCTCACCGTGAGTCAGTGGTGTCTATGATACACTTAGAAAGTCAACTAGAAAATTCACATTGGTACTTGCAAGGTTCCGAACCAGCGCACGCGATGCAAATGTCTTAACTATTAAGCCACAACGAATTTAAGTAAATTAGTCATTAACACAATATGATCTTAAACTTTTACAAAGAAAAAAAGCTGCTGCGATTGAATTATCATCCTTACTTAATTCTAACTAATAGTATAAATACGAAAGTTTGTCTGTCTATCTGTAACACTCTTACGGCAAAACGGCAGAACTAACTTGAATGACATTTGGCACGGAGACAGATTGCAACCTAGCGAAAGACATGGAATAAAAAAATAGTATTTTTGTATCCGGGTGCGTTGAGTAGTTGCATCGGAATACAAGTAAAACTGCGTGAAATAGCTAGTATATACATACAATGTAAGTGAGAATCAGCCAGAGCCCGATATTATTAACAAAAACTTTTTGATGAAAAACTTTTTTTTTTACTTTACTGTTTTTGTTCAAGTGACAACCCTAACTATCATTTGGCTTGCGTCCATAGTAGTACGCAGACGTGACGTCACAGGGGCATTCCTACGGCAACGTACCGACGAACTGTATAATTATATCTACCTACTATCAAATATCACCTTCTTATTGGTCGTGGGACTGAGTACCTAGCTCAACTTTTAGTACAACACTCGCTAGCTTTTGCCCGTCGTTTTATCTGTTTTCTGTGGGAATTACTTCTTGCACCCGGAAAAAAACTATCCCATGTCCTTCTCCAGTTTTCTATCTATCTCTATACCCATTTCTTTCTTTTCTTCTTCTTCTTCAAATTTCATCTAAATCGGTTCAGCCGTTTTGCCGCAAAAGCTAACAGACATCAGATAGAGTTACTTTCGAATTTACAAGCGCTTTCCTGCGATTTCACCCGCATCTCGAAGGAATTACTGAACGCACTCAAATAAAAAGTAGCCTATAACCATCTCCAGGGTTCCATCTATCTCTGTGCCAAATTTTATCTAAATCGGTTCAGCCGTTTTAGTGTGAAAGTAGACAGATAGACATAATTACTTTCGCTTTAATAATATAAGTAAGGATTAGATGACGCATTTTAGGTTATTATTACTATTTAACTATTTAACTAAAAGGAATCTTAGAACATAGTGAGGTAACTTATATCTAGTTTAAAGCTATGGCGGTCAAATCGTGATGCTAGACTGGCTTAGTTAAGGTGAAGTTAATTTTAACCGGAACTTTAATTATATTTGATTGCTGAGATAAAGGTGTTTATAAGATAAAGCTTTCCGCTCGCGGCTTCGCCCGCGTGGACATTTATTTTACACGTTGGGTTACATTATTCAACTTTTAGTAGGGATCCCCAATTATTTCTGGAAATAAATATAGCCTATGACACTTCGTAAAGATGTAGCTTTCTAACAGTGAAAGAATTTTTTAAATCGGTCCAATCGTTTTTGAATTAAAACCCTACAAACAAATCTATCCTCTTTAAAATATTAGTACCTATAGTTTTTTTTTTTTGGAATAAGATCCATAATGCTTCTTGCGGTAGTGTTGGTAGAAATTGTCACGTAAGAAGAAAACTGTTTTTTTATGTACACAATGACTCCTCCCGTCGTGGGTGGAGCGGGAGGGAGCGTCAGGATCTTATTGACAAAACCCATCCATGTTCCTTCCTCAGCCCTTTGTATTCCGGGGGCGCGGTAACTCTTTCGAACATCGCGCAGCCCCGGCAGGATTATACATACATATATACTCTAAGATAATGTATTCTCCTTAACGATTGACTAACCGAATGTAATAATCAACTCTGCGAGTCGATTGTTGTCTCAAAGATAAGTATTGCTCACAGATACCTATTGCAAGCCCACTTAAACTATGAACTTGCGCAGAAGGGAATTTGCGTGTATTTTTTAAATATTTTTATATGATAGTAAAAATCTATAAAAGCCTCTAAAAAAATACCCAGCGCCAAAAAACTAAAGCTTTTTAAGAACTAAAATGTAACCGATTTGCAAATAAAAATTAATGTTGTCATTAAAAAAAAAATATTATAGTTACCGCGCTAGTTTAGTGACTGTTGAGTTTTGGCTTTGATTCCCTGGTTGGGAAATCTGTTGTTTAACTAAGAGAGTTTTTTATTCTTATAATACATTATGAAGAATTATAAAAACATTACCTAGTTTATTTAATTTTGTATTACGTAGCCTCCGTGGCGCAATGGCTAGCGCGTTCGGCTGTTAACCGAAAGGTTGGTGGTTCGAGCCCACCCGGGGGCGATTGTTTTTTTGCTTATCCACTCTGACGTCTGTGGATAGTACGGTATCCAAGAAAAAAGTAGCGTCATACGCCCATGGATACTATAGTATCCAAAGCGACGAGTTGTGTTTAATGCCCTCTAGTTTAAAATACGGTCTTGCTTGGTGAGTTTTGACAGATTATCTATACAGTTGAATAAATAGTTCGACGAAAAAAATAGAGATGGCAGTGTAATAAGCTTTGACAAACAAAATATATTTTTTTAAGTTCAGTTGACTCGTTTGACGCGCGTGTTGTGAAGTGTTTTTGTGAGTGCCAACAATTATGTCGTAAGTACTACAGTTTTGTTTTATTTATCTTGCAAGTGTTATACATCAAAATAAACTAGAAGATTTGTGCTTTACGATGATGTATAAATATCACAGTTTTAGCTGATAAATCTAGTCTACTTTTAACTTCAAACGATTGTTGTTTCGAAAAAAATGGCCGGTCGTATGGTGTCGGCCACTTTTAGTTTTGTTTATACATATTTTACATACTTTGCATTACAATAGTATATAAAATATCGAAATACATTTCGTAATAAGCAAAATAATACATTTTTCAAAGAGAAATATACTAAATTCACTGAAGATTCCATAATAATGTCAATGTGTTCCTCAGGTTTTTTGATGTGGACTGTTTGGTATCCACGGACGTTACATGAAACGTGATAAATAAGGTTCGCTATACACGGCAAAATATGTTTGCATTATTTTTGTTTTGCTAGTGGTGGTATAATATTTTGCTTGAGATGATACTAATATTTAATATAAAATGCACTTTTGGGTTTTGTACTAATATTCATCATTTATTTTTCGCTTGGTTTCCGTTGGATATGTATAATGTTCTAATGGTTTTTTTTTGTTTTGAAACATTAATTACATGTTTGTTCGTGTTGATTAATTTCCGCTAAATGTAAAAAAATGCACTTGTGGATTTGACTACCTTTCTTTTTTACTGTTGCCCTTGCACGTGTTGCATGGTCGCATATATTTTAATGCTTCGCCAAATTTTATTTTATTCTTTTAACAATACTAATGTTTTAAATTATTCATGCAGACCATATGGAAGTGTCTACAATGCGACGTCAATCTCTGCATTGAAAATTGTTTTATGGCTTACCATATATAAATGTGTGGAAGGAATAAATTATTATATTATATATTGATTTTTTTATTTGCTTTTTATTTAAATAACCAACTAGAACAAATAAACAACTTCAAAAATACAATTATTGCATAAAACTAATTCATAAAATTATTTAAAATATTTTATTAAAATTACATCGTGTGTGGGAAACCTTAGACGGGCGGCCATATTGCTATTATTTCGCCTTCTCGGACGAGTCAAGGGCGCTCGGGACATCGCGGTAAAATTACGAGGAGTAGTGTTTTGTTTTGATTTAATTAAAATACTTAGAGTTAACCGAATGTAATCGTATATACATCAGAAGAAAGGGTAATAAGTCTAGTTTGTTGTAAAAATATTTTATTGATAAAATATGCAATAGTTGTGCCTTATATTCTAAAAAGGTAGAAATAATTGTGTATTTTTTTTCTGAATTACATGTTTAACCCGGTTTTTTGTATCAAAGATTATAACTTACGATTTAAAAAAATCGTTAAGATTGATCAGTATTCTTCAATCTTTTTTTTGGTATTTTTTTCTTTATTCTAGCCATTACGGTTCAGTAGCTATATAGGTTTTTTGTTACGACGAACTTGCGCGCGAACGAAGTCGCGCGCGCCGCGCGCAGCTGGACGTTAGAGAGATAAACGGTCGCGCGGCCCGGACGTTAGAGTGGTTATTTTTGTACCGTCTACAGAATAATATCTTTGTTCTTTTTTTAATACTAAGTACAATTCAGCCTCTATTTTTCTGATTGTTATTTATTTTAGCAAAAATATAAATGTTAGTAAATTAAATATTTTGCTATTAAAAAAAATAGTAAAATGGCTTGTCTTAAACGATATTGTGAAATTCTACTGATAAGTGAGTGCAAACTAAAAAAAAACCTATGTCACACGCAATTTACAATTTACCTATGTCTATAGTGGCAGTGGTTATGAATAATAGAATTGTCACAATACTACGATGTTTGTATGTCCGTCCGTGGCGCAACACTGGCCGCATTTCAACCCATTATGTTCCTAATACCGGTCACGGTTCGGCTGTTTGTCACTTATTATTAGATATTGTGTTGTTTAGCAATCGGTTTCACTTTTCGGTGATTGTATGTTGTTTTATGCTTCGTTTGATAATTTTAAAATTAGCAGGCTTCGTCCGCGTGGGCTATACGAATTCAAATTAAATATGACAGCGTTTCATAGAAAAATTCTCTCCCTTTTTCACCCTCTTAGGGGTAGAATGTCGGGAAATCCTTTCTTATATAATGCCTACGTCATACAAAGAACACACTTTCCAAGTTTCAGGTCTCTACGATCAGCGGTTTAGGCTGTGCGTTGATCCGTCAGTCATTCAGGACAAAGCATTTTATATGTATAGATATGTAATGCGTGGGCTATACGAATTCAAATTAAATATGACAGCGTTTCATAGAAACTTTGCCCCCCTTTTCACCCCCTTAGGGGTAGAATTTCGGAAAATCCTTTCGTATCGGATGCCTACGTCATATAAAGAACACACTTACCAAGTTTCAGGTCTCTACGATCAGCGGTTTAGGCTGTACGTTGACCCGTCAGTCATTCAGGACAAAGCATTTTATATGTATAGATATGTAATGCGTGGGCTATACGAATTCAAATTAAATATGACAGCGTTTCATAGAAACTTTGCCCCCCTTTTTCACCCCCTTAGGGATAGAATTTCGGGAAATCCTTTCTTATATAATGCCTACGTCATATAAAGAACTCACTTTCCAAGTTTCAGGTCTCTACGATGAGCGGTTTAGGCTGTACGTTGACCCGTCAGTCATTCAGGACAAAGCATTTTATATACGTATAGATATGTAATTAAATTGATAATACACTTGTTTAAATGTTCACTCGAAAGAGTTACCGTGCCCTGGAACGCAAACGGCTGAGGAAGGAACATGGATGGGTTTTAGTCAGTAAGAGTTTAACAATCCGTCTCGCTCCGCCCACAGCGGGGGGACTCATTTTTGATGATTTCTTATCTTAAAAAAAAATTATTTAGACAACGTTTACACGTGTAAAAGTATTTAAAACCCTTAGGGCCAATTTCAATGACAGATGGTTACCTAATCGGCCTGTTAAACAAAGTCGTTTTATAACCAGGAAGTTGGAATTTTCGTGGTACCTACTTCTAGTTCGACCCTGGTTTGGTAATCAACCGTTTCAGGAATAAAAATCTCTAATAATACATTACCCATCGAAGGTTGGGACTTTGAATTTATGATATACAGTTGTTTTAAGTTAATCGGACCGTTATCTCGTCGGTGAACTTGGACCTTAGTCAATCCTTACTAATATTATAAATGCGAAAGTAACTCTGTCTGTCTGTCTGTTACGCTTTCACGCCAAGACTACTGGACCGATATAAATGAAATTTGGTACAGAGATAGAATAGACCCTGAGAAACAACATAGGCTACTTTTTACCCGGGTGCGCTAAGTAGTTCCCTCGGGATGCGGGTTAAACCGCGGGAAACAGCTAGTTTGTAAATATGTCTGCTT
This sequence comes from Pyrrhia umbra, assembly GCA_963891755.1. Taxonomy (NCBI): domain Eukaryota; kingdom Metazoa; phylum Arthropoda; class Insecta; order Lepidoptera; family Noctuidae; genus Pyrrhia; species Pyrrhia umbra. The sequence goes on from OY982944.1 coordinate 3,417,741, forward strand.
GCGAGTCTGTAAGATACAGAATACAGAAGAGACATAGAACAGTTTTTATGCTTGTTTTTCACGAAGTAGAGACCCTGGGAACTTCCAATTCAGCTTAGCCGTTTTTCTGTGAAAGCAAAACAGACAGACAGACAGGATTAATAATATTACTTACGGCCAGTTTCTATATCCCATCAATCCGTAGATTTCCTTACTAGAGATAGATTTTTGACATTATTTCTATGAACCTTAATTATGTCAAAATTCTATCTCTAGTAAGGAAATCTACTCATTGATGGGATATAGAAACTGGCCTTTACTGACTATTTACGAGTAAATTGGATATCTTACTTTTGTACCTACTGTTCCTAGTTAAATATTACTGTTTCTACCTACCTCCTACATTGCAAAACACCTTGAAGTTAATAGTTTTATTTTTAAATAAACCTTGATGGTAATAAAGGCTTACTTATAAGCGATGAGTACAAAATCCAATATGTTGATAACATCGCTATTGTGGGGGGCGTGGCCCCCACTTTTTTGCACAGTCTACGTTTTAAAGGCGAAGTTTAAACCTTTAAAATAATCGACAAAATCAACAATCATTACTGACATTGTCTGTTTACGCTTACATGGTAAGTTTAGTTTTTTTAAGTATGCAGTTTCCTCGGGACGCGTGTGAAACCGCGGGAAAATGCTAGTTTAAGATAATGTAAAGAAAAATTAACTTGTTTTCGTATTGAAAAATCATATTTTTACATACACCACGATGTGCTGAAGTACGCCCCCTTTAAGTACTACAAAAGCAATATGATTATTCAACTTTTTTCATTTTCAATACGCATGAACAATTATTCTTTTTAACTGTCAATATTCAAGTCGATAGCATTAGTAGTTCCTGAAATAATCAGCTGTGACAGACGGACAGACAGACGAAGTGAAACCATAAGGGTTCCTTTTTACCAGTTTTGGTATGGAATCCTAAAAAAACACTGAAGTAATTTTTTTACGCTAGCTCTCGTAATATAAGTTTAAAACACAACAATATATATATTTTTATTGATAATGTATAACGCTGGTTCTTAAAACCTAATAGACAGACTGTGTTGCTGGGGAGTTTGATGCGCCACTTCTTCTTCCCAGCAATAACACATAGGAAGTGGTGAAGGGCGGGCGTTTTGGGGGCTGTCTTTTGTAAATTTGACGTTCAAAAAGTGCTGATTTTCAGCCTAATTTGAATAAATAATTTTTGAATTTTGAAAACTTCGCCTTAATCAATGTTACCTCGATGAAATATCAATTAAGTTTAACCATTAAAAAAAAGGTTAAATATTTATTTTGACGCTCGAATGTAATATTGTTGATATGATCTGTATCACGCCTTGTTATTTTATGGTGTAGGCAGATGAGTAGGTACCTATAGTATCATACCACAAATATATATATGTAAATAGATGACGCAAGTATAGTCCGACATGGATCATTTATGAATATGGTGAAAACTGGAACTAACATTGTCATCTTAGAATGACACTGTTAATGATACCAATTAAAGGAAATTTCACTTTTTTAAGTAAATCTTTCGTTGATAAATTGCAATTTACTAATTCATCATTCACGTCACAATTATTAATTACATGGAGCGACTGCCTATCTGGCCTGCACAACCCAGTTACCGGGTAACACGATACCCCTTGGTAAGACTGGTTGTCAGACTTTTTGACTTCTGACTACCAGTAACGACTGTCAAAATGACAACCGGGACCAACAGCTTAACATGCTTTCCGAGGCACGGAAGAGTCTCGCTATGACAAAGACGGTCGCCCATCCACGGACCGGCCGCGCCAAGCGTAGCTTAACTTATGATCGGTCGAACCGTGCGGCTGTTACTTAGCCACGAGCTCCTCCTATGGAACTTATAAATGCCAAAATTCTATCTCTAGTATGGAAAAGTAGGGATAGATCGGTTATAGAGAATGGCCATTACTGATAGCTATTTAGTCACCTCGCTTGTGTGTTGTCCTGTTTTTGTTTTAAGCAAACAGCTCATGTTTCTGTCCCCTACTATTGTATGTAATAAAGATTTATTTATATTCTAACTAATATAAACTTGCTGTTTCCCGCGGTTTTACCCGCATTCCGAGGCAAAAGGCGGTTGAAAAGTGTTCTATGTGTTAATCCAGTTAATAAACTACGTGTGTAAGAAAGAAAGAAAAAGCATTTATTTCTGGACACCAAAGGAAGTAGACAATTCGTAGATAGTTAAAAAATAAAATAATAAAACAAAATAGAAGAATTTAATAAAATTAAAGACATTACATTGTACCAGTACGAGGGCAGAAAAGGCTCCTATCTCAGCAAAATGCTGCAACATTTACCTGAGTAAATTCCGCAACGCTGATCCTCTGATAGATGGGTGAATCTTCAAGATTTTGCTGTTTGGTTTCCGAATCGTCATTACCCTCATCACCGACTGTCGTTTAAATTGTATAATTTACAAGCTTAAAATTATTATGTTAAATAATGAAATAGATATAGCCTCTTAATGTGGGTAAATATTGAATTTTATACGACTGGTAATGACGAAATTCGTGTGAGGAAGCGAACAGCGTCGAAAAACCAACCGCACATTATTGAAGAATCACCCACCTACCCATGGTGTACCAAGTTTCATCCAAATCTATTCAATAGTTTTTGCGTGAAAGACTAACAAACTTACATACATACATTAATAGAATGTGAAAATAATTCTGTCTGTTTCACCCACATCCTGATAAAACTACTTTAAGTACACACATAAAGACTATACTATATCCTTCCGCAGGTTTTAATCTATCTCTGTACCAAATTTCATCCAAATAGAGTCAGCCGTTTCACCGTGAAAGCGTGATAGACAGAGTTACAAACGTATTCATAATATAAGTTGTTCCTGCATCCTGGAGAAACGACTTCACTTACTTGGTTTCAATCTATCTCTGTATTGAATTTCATACGAACCAAAGTCGAGGCAGCCTAGTGGTGCTGTACACCTGCTTCTCGTGTACGAGTGTGCGGGTTCGAAAACTGGCAAGTACCAATGTGACTTTTCTAAAGTCATAATTATGTACTTTCTAAGTATATCTTAGACGTCTCAGACTAACGGTGAAGGAAAAACATCGTGAGAAAACCTGGACTTAAAAAGTCTGAAATCGCCAATCCGCCTTGAGCAAGCGTGGTGATCAATGCTCATGCCTTCTCTGTATGAGAAGAGGCCTGTGCCCAGCAGTGGGACAATATATAGGCTGATGATGATGATATGACAGATGAAAGTTTTTTTTTTCATAATATTAGTAAGAATGAGTAATATTTATCCTCTTAAAATACAGTGAAAATAGTTCGAGATTCAAAAGTACTGAAAAATATTATTATTAAGTCACCATCACAGATGACTTACCAAACTAGCGTGTCAGTCTGTCTCGCCACATCTCAGTAACCTGTCAATTTTCATTATGTCAACGGAACCAAGATGGCGGAGGTACTATTTTGGTAACGCGTGCGTAGTAACACGATCCCTGCTTAGCTCTCAAAGTGGATAGCGTGAAGGTATGACATTGGAATTTGAGATGTTTTTTTTATTATTTTTTTGTTGCCTACATTACTTTGTTGCTAAATATGGAGAAAAAAATCAAAAAATTTGCTAGGTTTACACTTCGACACGGCGTTTCCTGCGGTTTCACCCGCATCCCCAAACCTACAATTATTCAATTCATGTATTTTCTCGTAGCTATGCATACGGGTCCAATACTCCAGGAAAACGCCGTCCAGCCTATCCCCAATCACCTTCAGGTTGCCATTGTCACTCCCACGAATCCTGCGTAACAATGATGCCGTTCTTTTCCTCATGATTGCTGAAAAACTATCAGTAGTAGATTCCGCAAACATGGCTGACGCGCTACAGGATCGTGGTAGCCCCAACAGCACCTGGAAAGCGTTGTTGTACTGGACGCGAAGAGCGTTGTAGGCCCTCATCTACACTAATATTATAAAGAGGAAAACTTTGTTTGTTTGTAATGAATAGGCTCAAAAACTACTGGGCCGATTTTAAAAATTCTTTCACCATTCAAAAGCTACATTATCCACGAGTAACATAGGCTAAATTTTAATTTGGAAAAAATAAGGTTCCGTAAGATATATGGGTTTTTCGGACACAAGGTGTAAGAAATCAACCAGAAAAGTTACTTTTTTTGCGTACGCTACTAATCTCAGGAACTACTGGTCCTATTTGAAAATACTTTCAGTGTTAGATAGCCCATTTATTGAAGAAGGCTATAGGCTATATTTCATCACGCTAAAACCAATGGGAGCGGAGCACCACTATTCCACGCGAACGAAGTCGCGGGCAGAAGCTAGTTAGGTATATACTAAAACCTACCTCATTAATTACTCTATTTATTAAAAAAAACCGCATCAAAATCCGTTGCGTAGTTTTAAAGATTTAATCATACATAGGGATATAGGGACAGAGAAAGCGACTTTGTTTTATACTATGTAGTGACTAGCTTTCCGCTCGCAGCTTCGGCCGCGTGGACATTTTTTTTACACCTTGGGTTACATTATTCAAGTTTTAGTAGGGATCCCTAATTATTTCTGGAAATAAATATAGCAAATGACACTTCGTAGAGATATAGCTTTCTATTGGTGAAAGAATTTTTAAAATCGGTCCAGTAGTTTTTGAGTTAAAACCCTACTAACAAACAAACAAATCTTTCCTCTTATAATATTAGTATATATTAGTACTGAGTATAGATTTAAGATAATGAAGTTTGATGCAACCGCCTAGGTAGGGGGAAGTCCCCTAGTGGCGGACACCTAAGGTTATTTATAAATAAAACAAAAAATATTTTAGGAATGTTTAATAAATTGTGACTTATATTAGATAACAAAGTTAGAAATCAAATTAAATTAACAAAAATGCAACCTCTGCTAAAAATTAATTAATACCATCAATCAAAATTTGGTAACAAAAAATATAATTTTAAAAAGTGGCACCTAGTACCGGACGAATGTTTGTGCCATACCCCTGGCACCGGACATTTCAAAAAAACCTGCATCGATCACATATGTAGCCATCTTCACACTCTGGAATGTCTGCACATGCTTCATGTGCCCACCCACGACAGGATGAGCAATGGATCCAGTCTTCGTCAGTGTCTTCTAAGCAAACCTTATCAATAGCAATTTGTAAGCTCTGTGGCTCCCAGGATCCTTTCTTTTTCTTCTCTTCCATTTTAATTATCTTCTGTCTTCTATACTCTAAAACAAAATTAAATAATTAGAATAAATTACGTAATTTCTTACAAGAAATATCAATATGTTTACTGTCCGGTACTAAGGGACGACTTAGTGTCCGGTGCTAAGGGACAGACATTTTCGTTCATTAGGTGGTACCTACTAAAATTGTTTAAAAAATCTAATAATATTATACCATTTTACGGATAACAATCAAGTACTACTTTCATCTTTGAATGCCACTCAAATGTAAATGCATAAATATACTAGAATTACTTACATTGATATTTAGGTGACGCCGTGATTTCGCGCCTAAAACAGCAAATGGTTGCTCCCGCCGTGGCCGTGTGCGTCACTGGCGAGGCGCGGCGCGTGATCCTGTACCTGTGTGCCCCCCGCGCCCCTTTCACTTGTATTTTGAATCGAACAGATTTATACTCGCTTAAATAGTACGAGTGTCCGGTGCTAAGTGCCGTCCGGCGTTACGGGACTTCCCCCTATTAGTAATTTTTCTGCATAATATTTACCATCTCGTATATCGTAATTTTCGCGCTGTTTCATATTACGAGTAATATTATACGAACGATCTGGTGCATAGGTGTATTATACACGCAAGGTGCATACTACACGCGAGATGCATTGAGCCGTCAAATGGACCGGCTGATGCGAACTGACACTCTGTGTGTTGTGTCACGTAATAGAAGTAGCAAGTTTTTACTTGTTGAGTTGTAGGATATTGTAAGGTGACCGGTTTGAATTCTAACTAATCCGAACGAATATTATCCTAATGAATAAAAAAACATGTTTTTTTTTATTATAAATGCGGAAGTGAGTTTTTTTTTGTTATGCTGCCTCGGGAAAACGGCTGAACAGATTTGGATGAAATTTAGTACGGAGATAGTTAGGACCCTGGAGACGGTTATAGGCTACTTTTTATCCAGGTGCATGTGCTGGTTCCCTCAGGATGCAGATACAGAAAACAACTAGTTTTTTATTATAAATGCGAAAGTCACTCTGCGGGTCTCTGTTTGTGACGCTTTCAAGGTAAAACGGATGTAGTGATTTAGATGGAATTTGGTAGGGAGATAGATTGATACCTTAGTAAGGATATAGGATAGTTTTATTATCCTAGTGCTCGAATTAATTAATTCAGGACGCTAGTAAAACCGCGGTAAACGGGTATTTCGTTAATATTTTTGTATAATTCCGCTAATTTATCTTTGCTACATAATAAACCAGCCGAATAATAAATAAATAAATATCTTTGGACAATTTCACACAGCGTTATCTATCCCCAAACTAAGCAACTAATATGCTTGTGTTATGGGTGCTAGCTTAACGGATATACTACTTAAATACTTTTTTAATTACATACATGTTATACATAGTAACACCCAGACCCGTCACAGAAATTAAAATTCATCATTTCAATTTCTGCCCGGCCGGGAATCGAACCCGGGACCTCTTGCGTGGTATTCGGCATGTTGACCACTAAACCACTCAGGTCGTCTCCTCATAATGATTATTAGGAAGTAATTTTACCTGTCACCTAAATAAGCCAGTGGCTAAGCTAATAAGATCGAATATCCTTAATTAGGAAATTCCCACGAGACACAGATGGAACGATAGTCTATAGAAAAATTGGGTCAATAAATAGAAATATGAAAGCAAGAGAAAGTAATAAATGTTACACAGTAATAATTAGTACAAAAAACGTAAACACAAAATAAAAAAAATGGAAAATCTCTTTAATCTATCCATATAAAATGCTTTGTCCTAAATGACTGACGGATCAACGCACAGCCTAAACCGCTGATCGTAGAGACCTAAAACTTGGAGGGTGTGTTCTTTGTATGACGGAGGCATCCGATAAAAAAGGATTTTCCGAAATTCTACTCCTAAGGGAGTGAAAAAGGGGGGCAAAATTTGTATGAAACTAAACTAAAGAAAATCTGTTAACTACACCAACTGGTTACAATATTACGATTAATTTTCGGTAGTTTACAATCAGCTCGTGTCAAACCGTACGAAAGATTATAAAACTCAGTTCATAGTAGTCGCGTTTGCAACCACCAAACCACAGAGGCAATTGGTACAACAAAACGGCAGGTACAACAAAAAACTTTGTCTCTTTCTAATTACATCTGAAAGAAAAAGGACAGCAGTAGTTTAATCAGTGCAAAACAAAATCGGGGTTAAGTATTTGTATGTCTGGTGAAAAGAATGTTTTGGCACTAGACTGAAATTCAGGATGAATCGCAGGAGATTAACACAATTCTGTGTATATTTTAAACGTAAATTTACACGTTGAAATATAGGTTAAGTGGGTAGTATCTGTAGGTACAGAAATAATTATTGTAGAAATAAATCTTGAAAAAATAAAACGTAAAAGTATCAAGTATACGTAAACGTTAATTGTGATGCATCTGATCTTAAATCTTATAAGGCTTTAACCCCCTGTGCTTAGACTTAATTTCTAGATTTTTCCAGTTTGTTACATCGCCCCACCACCTATAATTCTAGATATACGATTGAATAGGACGCCGTAATGATATGAAACCTAATAAATCAGTTTTAGGAGAAAATCGCCGCTCCCTGGCATGTCACGCGAACATGTTTGTCTGTGGTACAAGATTTCAAAGGGTAGCAATTTTATTTTGTTTATTAATTTTATTACTCTTTTTTCTCGGTACTCTTTTTCTAAAATAATAGTAATCAAAGTTACTCTTTGTAACATCAGCAGTATGTCAGTGAAAGTACTTTTAAATTAGGTAGATCCATTATGAGATTACTAGGGACAAAGCGCCAAAAATAGTTGGGGGGTAGTAGGGGTTTTAAAATTCATCGTGAAACTGTTATTTCGTAGGTCATGACATCATAATGGAAGGGCTTAATGTGTGAATTCCAATATATATATATATGTAGGACTAGCTTCTGCCAGCGACTTCGTCCGCGTGGCATAGTGGTGATCCGCTCCTATTGGTCTTAGCGTGATAATATATATAGCCTATAGCCTTCCTCGATAAATGGACTATCTAACACTGAAAGAATTTTCCAAATCGGACCAGCGGTTCCTGACATTAGCGCGTTTAAACAAAATGACAACATTTCCCTTCACTGCTCTGCTCCTATTGATTGTAGCTTGATGAAAAGTATACTATAACCATCTCAGGAGTATGACAAATAATTGTACCAAGTTTCGTTAAAATCCGTCGAGTAGTTTTTGTATCTATAGAGTTTATACAGACAGACAGACAGACAGACAGACAGACAGACAGACAGACAGACAGACGGATTGCATTTTTGGTATCAGTATCGATCCCTAATCACCCCCTGATAGTTATTTTGGAAATATATTTCATGTACAGAATTGACCTCTCTACAGATTTATTATAAGTATAGATTAAAAACCGTGTATCCAAGTTTATATTATTTTATTTTTGAACGAATGAAGGGTGAGAGGGGAAGTATGTGAGAGGGAGAGGGGAGAAATGGCGAGCTAGAAGACGAAAAAGACGTGTATAAGATTTTAAGTTGTATTAAGAAGTGAAATAAATAAACCAGTTATTGTAATCAAACAGTGTTACTTTTATTTCGGTCTCAATCCTACATATATACCTATTGACTTTTATTTGTTGTTATCTTTTTTCTGTTAATTCTCAATATTAAGTATTAGTGATAAGTTTTAATTATTATATTTTTCCTTAACAAGAATCGCCTTGAACTTCTCTCCTACTATTAAAAATAACTTTTGCTGTGCCCGACAGGGTCCATAATTGATTCTTTATTCCAACAAACCGACTGTTACATATATGTTTATATATATATATATGTTATATTATATATGTAGGAAAGGTCTACATCAGAGTCGTCCATATTTATTTGTAAAATCTAAATGAAGTCACTTTAAGACGACGACTACCGCCAATGACCTTGAGCAAATGGGCGGAGCTTGAGCTTCCCCCCCGCGACCCCGCAATGCACACCGAACGGTTGTCATTTTATATTTTGAAGAACTTTGACGGGTGACCATAATATTATGTAGAGATTCTAAGGACAGTCGCATATTGTATTTTGATATGCATGTCTAAGATATAAAAATAGAAATACAAATAACATCTGTCTGAGTAATACTTCGAAACACTAATTTTTAATTTCCAACCCCCACTGCATACTTCGTTTGCCAGAAAAGCAAAAATATTTTCAATTTCTTTAATCTGCAAAACATGTTTATCGATCTGAATTGTTACAAGTTTCAAGAAAAAATTCTGACAACTAGCATTCTTGAATTAATCCGCTGTGACAGACAGACAGACAAGATCGCACCATAGGAGTTAATTTTTAGGCCATATTGGTGTCCACTTTGAGCTCTTCTAACAGAAATGCACGCAAGTTTTTTTCATATTTGCATTTTACGACATCTGATGCTTCTCAAATAACTTCAGCTCATCTTCACTTGTATAGGAAAATCATATTAGTTTTGTAAGGAGAGCCTGGAAGCCTGTTAATTAGTCCGACGTTTCTGATCCATCTGTAAAGTGTCCGACCAAACCTTTGGCATCAGCTTTGGCCAAACCTTTAGCTTAAAATTGGCCTAAGTTTTGACACCAACAGAACCGAAATTGAATAATCTATTACGTTTAAAGACCTAAAAGTGAGTGAGACTGTATTACAAATGATGTTAATATTATAAATAAGCTGCAGGTAGTTTTATTCATATTATTAAGTTGATACACCGAACATATTAGTAAAAAGTCATTGTGGCTTCTTTGCTAAGGCACCTGCATCTCATTTATGAGTATGCAGATTCGAACTTCGAAACCTGGAAATTACGAATCTGACTATTCCAAAGTTTTACATGCACTTTTTTTAGTATAACTTAGACACCATTGACTAACGGTGAAGGAAAACATCGTGAGGAAACCTGGACTACACGGTCTGAAATCACCAATCCACCTTGAAAAAGCGTGATAGTTAATGGTAATGCATGTCTATGTCATACCCAAAAGTGGGATAGTAAAGATTTCGATTATGATCAGGATTTTTAAATTTTTACCTATCATGAACAATGGAATATCACCCGTTTTGGGCCCAATTTTGAAAGTGCCGCAAAGCAAAAAATCAATGCAAAAATAAATGTGCTAAATTCGGATAAAGACTTTGTCTGAATGAGAATTAGCTGTTACATTTTCAAGCACCAAATTTGTACGACCCTTTTCCACGGTTTCATGCATAATTGAAGAAATAAAGTAATGGGAAAAAAATCCTACCATTGTATGGCATTTCGATAATCTTTTAGAAAGATGCAATATCGATTTTTGACTTTGAAATCATTTATAATTACCGATTTAAATATTTTTGATCTTTATCTTTTACCTTATATTACTAATATAAGGTTTTTTATAATATATTTTATCAGAAAAACTCACTGCAAAAATTGACAGATTTTTTTATAAAAAGATTATTAAATTGACATGCAGTAGCTCAATTTTTATTTAGTTTTCTTATGACAATTCATCGAAATTCAAACATAACCTTGGAATTGGAAAATGGTCGAAATACCATATTAAGAAAAGCATTTAAGAGAAAAATGTACGGAAGTCTAATTATTTCAGAATGTTTGTTTTACAAACTACGGAGAGTTTTTTTTAAATTTAATTCGTATACCAAAAGATGTCGAAGAAAACAATTTTAATTCCCATTTTTCCTCGAAAGTAATAGGTAGTATTTTTCTACTTTATCCATTTGCGATATATTTCAACAATTATTCCAAATCGATAAGGTTAGTTATTCCTGAAGTAATTATCAGCTCTGACAGACAGACAGAGAAAGTCGCATCCCATAAGGGTTACTTTTTACTATTTTGGTTCGGAACCTTAAATATACTATTTGAATATATCTTCTTTTTTCATTTTCAGTTCTTCTGTCTTTGACTTCTGGACTAAAAATTAAAGAAGATCAAGTCCTTTTTATTTATCAGGGCTTTAGCCAAAGAATTAAGCGATTGCCTATTAATCGGCTTAGGCCTAGCCAAAAATCGACGTTCTGTCGGATACTATTTGGTGTTGAAAATAAAACATAAGAGTGGCATAGTGAAGTAGGACCTTCATTTCTAAAACACTATGCTTCGTCTTATCTTTTAGGTTGTGTGTATATAATATTATCCCACATTAGATACCTTGACTAATAGATTAATATGTATATCATATGTGACTGCTTACTTGGCGTTTTTACTAAACTTCGAAAATGGTTGCTATGTACAGCATCACTACCCAATGTTACCAGTAAAAAACCGGCCAAGTTCGTGTCGGGCCACGTGCAGTAGGGTTCCGTAGTAGGTCTTAGTTAGTCAACTATAACTCTGTAACCGGTGAAGTCTACTTAGCCGTGATAGTTTTCGAAAGTTAGTTTTTTTTTTATTTTTGAAAGACCTATCTAACGATACCCTACATGAAGGGTTACGCAACAAAAAAAAAATCATTCTCATTTCACGTGTTCGGGAGCTCCACTATTTTTTTTTTTAATTCATTTTTACCACTTTTTCGGCGTGATCAATACACATATCTATACTAAATTTCAGCTTTCTAGTACCAAGAGCCTCTGAGCTATGCCGCGAACAGACAGACAGACGGACATTGCGAAACTATAAGGGTTCCTTGTCGGACTACGGAACCCTAAAAATAAAACTAATGTAACCAATCCAAAATAGGAAAATGGTCTAGCTAAAATAGTCAGACAATACAATACATTTTACAATTTTACATTTATACAATACTCTTTTAATAGCGTAAGCTTATTTTTTTATCATATTCAGCATTTTTTTTCAAATTCGTCTCGTAGCAAAGAAACTCGAACCCAAATTCACGTGTTTAGAAAAATATTTTCATTGGTAATAATTTAGAATAGCGCCACCTTGTTACCCATAGATAAACCGTTTTATTTACAAACCAAGTTTTGTTCTAAGATATCATCCCATGCCCTGACTTATAGCTACTATTTCTATAAATTCCAAACTATTAGGAAATATTGTAACATAACATGAAAGAATTTTAATTTTGACGATTATCTCCGACCTACATGTAAAATTTAAATTAATTAATTAATTAATTTGAATACCTTTCAATATTCTCGTTTTGAATACGCAATGTATTAAAACAAATACATATTTAAATCCTAAAGTACATTTAATTATTTAGTAAGTCAATAACAAAATATATTTGTCCTGCCAAATTTAGATACACACATTTTAGATTATGACAGATTATGGATGATTTGGTTTGAAAACACGTTATTCACATCAAAAAAATATTTTATCCGCATGTAGTGCCTTTTCAATGTAATAATTATAATTCACCAGTCATCTTATCACAAATATAATAATTTATTTACATCGTAATGTGCTCGCTCTGAGTGACAGCGTCTACCCGTGACAGTGGTCACGGACGTACTGCCCCCGTCGCCCGGTGGAGCCCCTCCGTAATTTCAACTCAACGTTTTGACAAAAGCACAAAAATTGACGTAAATGTACGATTTAAAAAAAATATACGTATACAAAAAGACAGATAATTAACTTTTCTATAAAATGGTACAGGTTTCATTAAAATCCGCTTGATAAATTCTATGTATAACTCAGTTTTTCTTGTGCGTTAGACCTAACTTCATGATTTTTTTATACAATGTTATAAATACATAATTAAAAAAAACGTTATACAAAATTATCAAGCATATGCTCTAGTTTAGTATATATACTTTTCAAATCATGAAAGCAAGTCGTTAAAGCGTATTCATTAGCTTTAAAAGGGCCAAAGTCGTATATCGCCGCCTTAATCAATTATGTCGGATAAAAGACGATCCGTCGTAATGATGCGGTGCGCCAGCGGCTCTGTCCTCTTGAATCCCTTTTTCCCGCCACTCCACCGTTCATGACGTTCCGTCAGAATGACAGCTTGTCACTCTTTATCGAACGTAAACAGCCTATCTATATAGTAATGAGTATCGTGATGTGCGCTTATCTATGTTTACGCCGCACATATATATATATATATACAGTATACACATTATGGAATACATATATATAATATAAAGTCCTCCTTACCGATTTCGGTAACGGCGACCCTTTCTAGCTATATCCTGGCGTGTGCCCTTATATGGCTGGCCAAACCGAATTTGCTAGAATGGAAATGGAATACATTAAAGAGTATTTAAACTCGCCAATCTCGCTGTCAGCTCCTATTTGTACCACACCCCAAAAAGGTGAGCGTCATGTGCTAATCAGTCTGTCGGTAACCGAATAACCCTGGAGCAACCAGCCGACCGAGAACGGTGACGGTAACCGGGAACCGGCAACCACACGGCCCGATTACGGTCGCAAAACGTAGGTAGGGTACGGTACAAATATTCTGACAAGTCAGAATCTAGAATTCTAGATCTACGAAATGTAACCTCACAAACAAACACACCAATTAGGCAATTATGTTTTCCTACCTATCTTTATAATAGTACCAATACGAAAAATGTAAACAAAGTCGTAACCTATTTTGTTCTAATTCTGCCACAGAAATTAACAAAATGGCGTAAGAATGGCGCTTTTAAGTCAGTTTCATGCTTTAAACATCATCATTCATCATTATGCTATTTAATGTATCTATGTGGGAAAAATATAACAATATAGGTCATGATTTTGTTTGTATTTTTCGTAAAATGATTTGGTGCAGACTATAATGTTCAAAGTTTGTATGTCTATTGCGCTTTTACAACAAAACGGCTGAACGGATTTGGTTGAAATTTTATATGAAAATAGAGTAAAATTTGGGAAAAGACATGGGATAGTTTTTATCTGAGAGTGTCTAATAGTTTTCGCGCATAAAAAATATATTATAAATACAAAAATAACTATGTCTGCTTATCTTAGGCTTTCATGTTAAAATGGCTAAACGGATTTGGATGAAATTTGGTATAGAAATAGCTTGAACCCTGAGGAAGTCAAAATTCAGCTATTTTTTTGTTTAATTTAAATAATTAGCGACGCGCCCCAGCTTCGCACGGGTGTAATGTAGATATTATTACATAGATTGTCTACTATAATATGAATGTATTATGCATATAAAGACCTTCCTTCTGAAAATCTATCTATCGCTGAAACTCCATTAAAATCCGTTGCATAGTTTAAAATATTACATACAGCGGGAGCGACTTTCTTATAAACTATGTAAAGATAGGGCAATACGTAATTCCAGTCTTCTATTAATAAAAAAGCGTTTGAAATGAATTAATTAATCCTTAATAAATGCAAACAAAATTAATGTTTTCTGCTAATTTCGTTCCCAAAAAAGGTTATAAACATTTTATTTTCTCCTTACACGTGTCTCTTAATTACACCTCTTCAGTAGAAAATTAAAATAAATTAATTTAATGAGACAAGGTGATATTTAAGGCCATTTGTTTAGAAATAAATTACTGTTAATTAATACCACTGTATTATGTTACACATAATTTAGATATTTTTTTAAGTAGTTATTTATTTTTTTCAGATGAGGAATTATCTAATGACTCCTCCCGCCATGGGTGGGGTGGGTGGAAGTGTCAGACTCTAACTGACTAAAACTCGTCCATGTTTCTTCCTTAGCCCTTTACGTTCCGGGGGAGCGGTAAATTTTCCAAACTCTTTACATCTGTCTCCTGCTTGATATGGAGGGAAGTGGAAACTATGATTATTCCTACTCCTCCACTATTGTTTTCTGATTAAATTCGTTGCGGGTTCCAAGACAGTAAAAAAAAATCTCTGGGACTCGTCGAGCTTCATTGCCTCGGCGTTTTCTTGTGGTCGCCACTGTTGATTCTGGCTTTCAGGAGTTGCAGTGGTTGGGAAAAGTGTGGCGGGCTTGTCCCGAAAAAAAAAACTTTTCCGAACATCCCACAGCCTCAGCAGGCTATGATCCTGGGGGTGGACCCTGACAACTATGCTGACATCTCTTTGAGGCGAGCGTGATACACAAACGCGCCGTCGACATCATGATTAGGATAGGAGAACTGACGCCTTCTATTAGGAAAGAACTGTCTGGAATCGGATCAGTAGTTTCAGAGATCACTCATCATCATCATCATCTGCCTAGCCTTTTCCCAACTATGTTGGGTTCGGCTTCCAGTCTAACCGGATGCAGCTGAGTACCAGTATTTTACATGGAGCGACTGCCTATCTGACCTCCACAACGCAGTTACCGGGTAACACGGTACCCCTTCGTAAGACTGGTTGTCATACTTTATGGCGTGTGACTACCCGTAACGATTGTCAAAGATCTCCAAATGACAACCGGGACCAACAGCTTAACGTGCTTTCCGAGGCACGGAGGAGTCTCGCTATGACAAAGATGGTCACACATTCACGGACCGACCGCGCCAAACGCAGCTTAACCTTTGATCGGTCGAACCGTGCGGCTGTTACTTAGCCACGAGCTCCTCAATCTTGACAAAAAAAAGATCGCTTCTGACATACAAATTAACAATTTATATATCTATAAGCAAGATTAGAATAGGAGGAAATAATTATTACTATTTGTATTCCCGTAAACATTGCATCATTTAAAAAGGTCAGTTAAAAATTCTTTGAGACTAATTCTTATTAAATAAATAAAATATATTTTCTAGAATCTTCTACAAGAAACTAACCGTTAAAATTACATTTCAGGACGAATCTGCTTTGACCGAAACGCCTTTTCAGTAAAATTCTTTCAGGATTTTTTTAACAAAAGATGTTTGTCCGTTATCACCGAGTTTAGCTAAGCGGGGCATGATAATTTAATAAGGCTAGTTCTTTTAAAATATGTTTTTTTAATGTCCTTTACACTAATTCAATTAGGACATTTAATAATTGAAAAAACTTTTTGTACTTTTTTACATTTTTTTTGGGTAACCTGGACTTATAAACAACTAGCTTTTTGCCGTGGTTTCACTCGTATCCTGAGAGAAGTACTTCACTTACCTAAATAAAAACTATCCCATGACTTTTCATAGGTTTTAATCTACCTCCATACCAAATTTCACCTACATCGGTTCAGTCGTTTTACCGTGAAAGCGTAAAAGACAGACAGTGTCATTTTCGCATTTATGACAATAGTATTGTGCGAGTGAGCGACACCATGGGCAGAAGCTAGTTATCAATATAATATTAATTAAAGAAGTTATAATTATCCAATCTTACCACAACAAATGAAGTTAAAACCCTTACTAATATTATAAATGCATAACTCTGTCTGTTACGATTTTACGAAAAAACGGCTGAACCGATAGAGATAAAACTTGGCGGGCAGATAGCTCTAACTATGCAGAAAGACAAAGGGTAGATATCAACCGGGTGCGTGAAGTATTTTTCTTAGGATCTGGATGAAACTGTGAGCTAGGTAAAGACAAGTAGGACAGAGCATATCCATAGGAAAATGTGATATTAAATTTCAGCTTCAGGAACAACGCCTCCGTGGCGCAATGGCTAGCGCGTTCGGCTGTTAACCGAAAGGTTGGTGGTTCGAGCCCACCCGGGGGCGATTCTTTTAGCGTTCTTTTCAATAGATTCTGGTGTAGGAAGGAAAAACTTGCAAAAAAATCAGCCAAGTTTTACTGATAACATGCTCGAAATATTTTTTTTTTCTTATAATTTTTTTATGATTAGTAGAGCTCTATAAACAAGAATTTTATTCATCCAGGTTTTTCCTATCTATCTATTTGAGCTACTAATTGTTTTCTGTGTTAATTTGAAACACATGGTAATTATTATCATTCTGTTTTAGCTCAGTCTATGGAATGGTAGCAAATTGGTAATACCTCTAGTTCTAGTCTTGATCGTGAGCTTTAATCATGAAATAAGGACTATCTAATATATAAAATTCTCGTGTCACAGTTTTCGTTGCCATACTCCTCGAAACGGCTTGACCGATTTTGATGAAATTTTTTGTGCTTATCCGGTATCTATGAGAATCGGCCAACATCTATTTTTCATCCCCCTAAATGTTAGGGGTAGTCCACCCCAAATTTTATTTTTTTATTTTTTAGACAATTTTTTTAATTTCTATTTTTTTATGATACAACATACAAAAATACATACAATTCTCAATTTTCACCCTTCTACGATCAACCCTTATTTTTTAATTACTAGGAAATTATTTATATGGCAAAACAACGTTTGCCGGGTCAGCTAGTATACTATATATTATGAATCTTTCGTTTGTGGCAAAAACAGAAGTATGGTGAATTGAAGAAGTTTAGTTTTTTTTTTTGTAAAATTAAATGAAATCACCATTATCTATCAGCATTTAATTTTTCATAAAACATTGTCAATTTATTTAAGGAAAATATGTATCAGCATTATATATTTGATAAGAAACTATTATCTAGGCTGCCTATTTGATAAAGAATAAATAATATAATTTAGGAAAAACCACGTCTCCACGATGTTTTTTTTAATAAATAAGGAACCATTTATTTAAATTATTAAATACCTATATGAATTTTGTAAAACATGCTCAAAAAGAGTAACCATAGAGTTTCTTGCCCGTTCTTCTCCATAGGAATCTACGCTTTGGAACGGGCGAATAGCTTCAACTTTCTTTTCCAAACACAACACAACAAAAGTACCTAGAGAGACAGCAAAACAGACAAAAATACAATTAAAATATTTGATTATTTTTAGCATTTTTTTAATCTGTTTGCTCTTTTAGCATATAACTAACTATTTCCCGCAGTTTCGCCCGCTCCCCGAGAGAACTACTCAACGCACCCAGATAAAAGTAGCCTAAAACCTTCTTCAGGGTCCACTCTATCTCCATTACAAATTTCATCCAAATCGGTTTACTAGTTTTACCGTAAAAGCGTAACAAATAAATATCACTTTTGTAAACTCGTATTTATAAATTTAGTTAGGACTATTTCACTTTAATATTCATATTAGTATTTAAAAATCATAGCTTTAGTTACATAAGACCTTTTTGTTTTTGACCCGGTTTGGCCTTTTGTAATTTTTGAGCTGAACATTGAAAAAAATCACAGATAACACGACTCACACTTGTCCCCCGTCGTAGTAATGCCTGCGTAAGTCACCCCTGTTCTGTATAGGGCGGAATCAAAGAACCATTGGGTTCGTTGACCTCCTGGGGTTGCCCCACCCTGGCTAGACGGTTTATTTATAACTACATCGATCTGCTAGAAGAGGGTTGGTCCGGGTTCGGTTCCCGGTTAAGAAGGTAGATGGCGTTTGTTTCAAAGGAAATTTTATTGAAAGTTGAAAAAAATATTTCGCTCAGAATACGCGCTAAACCGCGTAAAACCACTAGTTCTTATTGCTATAAATGCGAAAGTGAGTTTGTATGTTTGTTAGTCTTTCACGGTAAAATGGCTGAACATATTTGGATTCTATTTTGTAAGGATATAGATGGAGACAAATATTAGTTAGGTATTTATTTTATTTTCATCTTGGTTCCTGAATTTGAGGAGAGGAGCTCGTGGCTAAGTAACAGCCGCACGGGTCGACCAATCATAGGTTAAGATGCGCTTGGCGCGGTCGGTCCGTGGATGGGTGACAATCTATGTCATAGCGAGACTCCTCCGTGCCTCGGAAAGCACGTTAAGCTGTTGGTCCCGTGTGCCATTTGTACATATTTGACAGTTATTACAGGTAGTCAGAAGTCAGAAAGTCTGACAACCAAGGGGTACCATGTTACCCGGTACAACTGGGTTGTGGAGGTCAGATAGGCAGTCGCTCCATGTAAAACACTGGTACTCAGCTGCATCCGGTTAAGACTGGAAGCCGACCCCAACATAGTTGGGAAAAGGCTAGGCAGATGATGATTAATGGGTCCCTGAAGTAATAAAATAATAATAAATATCTTTCAAAAAAACCGCATCGAAATCGGTCCATCCGTTTGAGAGCTACGATGCCACAGACAGCAGACAGACATCGACGTCAAACTCATAACACCCCTCTTTTTGCGTCGGGGGTTAAAAATACTAAATATAACTCTTTCAGAAGCTGAACCTACGACCTTCCACGCAACACCACTGATCAATAGCTACACATAAAATAATCTCAGACAGACAAATCTATATCATTAAATTCAATGTCTAATAAATTCGAGATTTCCTTTACTTTTATTTATCTAATATTAATTTGATTATAAGGTATAATGTTTAATTCATATTAATTTATCTCAATTAATATTTTGCGCGCCGTGTGCCACGGTAAAACATGCTGTACACATATTTTATTGAACATCTTGTTACCTACCATGTTTTATGCAAATAAATGATTTGATTTGATTTGATTAAATATATATTAATATTGATAGGACTACTTAAAAGGGCGTTTGATCCTACGATAAGTCTTCGGATATTTTCGTTTTTATCTTATGTTTTTTTTTTTACTTTTTCATGTGGACCTCTTCTTATTGACTTTATCTACTAAGTTAATAAATAAATAATCGAGTAAATAGAGCCAAATATATTATCGGACGAATTTATGGTAAAATAATCACAAATTATGTCCATCTTTGAAGAATGTAAACATCCTCTAACTAATAATATGTGAAAGTATTTTTTTTTGGTTTTCGCTTTTGCGGGAAATGGCTAAACCAATTTAAATAATCGACCGATCTTTTTGTCGACGTGTTTATCGAATAAAATCGACAAATTTGACATAAGAAAGTGAAATTTAACGATTTTCATCAATAAATGCGTCGACAAATAGGACAGTGCTCGCAGTGCTGGTCGGCACCATAATTACTTAAAAAATGCATAGCCAATTGACATATCCACCCAAAGGAGTTTTACATACTTACTTTTACTGCATATTTTTGGACGTTTATCTCATTGATGCTTTCAAGGAAGTAATATATATCATTGAAATTTCAAAATGAAAGGCATTGCAACTGAAATCGAAAGGTATTGCAACTAAAACTGAAAGATATAGGTTTACGTAACTAGGGGGCTGGTCTGCTTGAGTATTTTATTCTATCGCAATCGTGTCCAGTTTAAAAATGATTTGAAAGAGTTTTAAAATCAGACACATTTTGTAGAAAAGAGCTATTTTCGTACCAACAGACTGACAGGTTATCATTCTACTTAGAATTTGAGAATGAATGACATGTTTTTAAACACACTTTAACCTAATTTTTTGTTGTGGTAAATTCATTTTCTATTTTTATTTTTGACTGCTAATCTGTGTAATTTATATGACAGCTTTTTATGTTATATCGATTATCTTAATTCTACTTTTGTTTTTGAGGGCAAAATGTTATTTGAATATCTGAGCGCTAACCATATTGTGTTGATTTTAAACAGAACTTCTAAATTGATTTGTTTTACTTGCGTCACAATATTTAATCTAGATTTAAACTTGTTTTAAATGAGTTTAGTGTGCGTCATTCACGACGCACCACACTTATCGAATCTTCTAGATGGTCCAAGTCTAAGTCTATATGCTTGAAGAGATGTAAGTCGATCTTAGGGCTAGTTTAAAATCTTTTAAAATCAAGATCTTTAGTATAATTTTGTTGCAAGGCGATGTCTGGTCATTGGTCAGGATTTTTTTCCAAAAAAATCTTTTTTACCCGGTTTTGACTATCACTCAAAACAACATAAAATAATTAATTTAATGTTATATTTATTTTCTTTAACTAATATAATAAATGCGAAATTGAGTTTGTTTTTCTTCGCTTTCCAATAAAACGGCTGAACCGATTTGAATGAAACTTGGTATAGAAGTGGATTGGACTCGGAAAACAGGTGTAAGTAGTTCCCTAGGCACATAGGTGAAACCGTAGGAAAAAGTTAGTAGATAATAATACTGCTTACTTACACTATTATTTTAATTTTCTTTTTAAAGTATTTGTTATGTTTACTTGAAATAAAAGAAATACCGTTGTGTATAGTTCGACACTGTTGTAGAACAAAGTCAGATGTGATAATACAACGAAATTGTGATTTTTTCAAAATCAGCTTCAACTCAACATAATCTATCGATACAATCACGAAAATTATATATCTGCTACCTTACGAGATATTAAAACGAACAAAGTTGTATTTCCAATACGTTCCAAAGAAAATCAAAACTTTAAAATGCTCTCCTGTAAAGTAGCTATTTTGTAGATCCGACTTTGTTCTACGACAGTGTCGTGTTGGTTTATTCACAGTTCCACAATCAGACTCACGTAGACAATATTATATTAGGCAAGTATCACAGACAGGACATTACACAGTAGTAATCGTCTCAACCGTATGACAACCAGAATAGGAAGTAAGATGCAATGTTTAGTGATGTGCATACTAATTAGATACTAATTAGTGATGTCACAACAGTAGTATAGAAAAATCATAAGAAATACTTGAAAAAAAAATCAATATTTTATCTTAAAACTTATCTGCAGACACATCGAGCAGTGTACGCCGTTGCTAGTTGTAACTTCGCCTGATCTCGATCACCTATTTAATGTTATTAATTACGAAAATTTTGAACGTCTTGAGTGGGATAAGTAATGAGATGTGATCTTAGATTTAGTAGGCAAGCACTCCAACCACTTAGTGAAAATGAGGACTACCTACCTACCATTTTGCGATTTGTAGAATCATAAATTTGTTTTTTTTTCGGATGGGAAATCATCAAATGACTTTTCCCACCGTGGATGATTCGCAGAAGAAGGTGGCTTCCCATTCCCTCTCGCTCCGGATTTCATGGCTTGAACCAGGGGCTGTATCACCACGTGTTTTTGCAATCACTATTCCGGTGTGAGAATGAGACACAGTTACTAACGTCGTATAGCACTGTCTCTTTTTCACAACGAAAATATCCCTGCTTTGGCATGTTATGGTAAGTCCCCAGGACCGAAGAATTTCTTTTGTTTAGACTTAAATTAAGAATGTCTTTTAATAGACTCCAAAAAGAATATGAGTGCCTATACTAGCTTTTTAATGCGGCTTCACGCGCGTCCCGAAGGAACTACTTAACGTACCTAGATAAAACTATCCTATAATCCTTACCTAGATTTCCATCTATCTCCATAACAAATTTCATCTCAATCGCTTCAGCCGTTTTGCCGTTTTGACAAACAGACAGAGTTGTAATAAGGATTCATCATCATCTGCCTAGCTTTTTCCCAACTATGTTGGGATCGGCTTCCAGTCTAAACCGTGACCGACTGCCTATCTGACCTCCACAATCCAATTACCGGGTAACACGGTACCCCTTGGTAAGACTGGTTGTCAGACTTTCTGGCTTCTGACTACCGGTAACGACTGTCAAAGATGTACAAATGTCAACCGGGACCAGCAGCTTAACGTGCTTTCCGAGGTATGGAGGAGTCTCGCTATGACATACCTAGATGGTCACCCATCCACGGACGGACCGCGCCAAACGCAGCTTAACCTTTGATCGGTCGAACCGTGCGGCTGTTACTTAGCCACGAGCTCCTCGTGTAGTTATATTAAAGATTGTCATCATAAAATGGATTTAAAATACAAGGAGAAGAAAATTCAGATTCCTTTGTCAAAAATGATTATCAAGGTCGAAAAACATCTGCATTTGACCTAGTTTCGAATTGATTAAATTTTCCTGAAACAACTCAAGAACAGGCCATAACATTACCATAGCAAAAAGATGGTCTCATTGAGGGTTTTATCACAAACAATGTACCGTACATCAAAATACATAGTCATGACGCAAGTCTTGTATATATTTTTTTATTTTTAGGGTTACGTAGGAAATTTTGAGGTTCCATGCCAATTGTAAGGTGCTGTTTTTTGTTATTTGTAAATAAAATTGGTTTAAATTCGAAGTATGACTTCCTTAAATGTAATAAAAGATGATTACAAATCACTACATAGTATAAAACAAAGTCGCTTTCTCTGTCTCTATATCCCTATGTATGCTTAAATCTTTAAAACTACGCAACGGATTTTGATGCGGTTTTTTTAATAGATAGAGTGATTAATGAGAGAGGCTTTAGTATATAATTTGTCAAGTTTTTGTATCCATTAGCCAAAATATCGCGCGCGAAGCCGCTGGCGGGAAGCTTATTTTATAATAAAAATTATTAAATGTTTGGTAGCACTATAATTCCCAATAAAAGTACTGGATACGATATCTAACAAGATAGAAGAAGAATATATTTTTGACACGTATTTCATTTTTTTTAAAATACCTGTGATTTTTATCTAAAAAAATACTCAGTTTCTTAGATAAAAATAAAGAAAAATATGAGCCATTAACATACTTATAAAACGTATTTTTTTATGTATTTAATAATTGAGATAGAGTTTTGAATCGTGTTATCCAGTAACTGGGTTGTGGACCTCAGATAGGCAGTCGCTCCATTATAAAACACTGGTACTCAGCTGCATCCAGTTTAGACTGGAAGCCGACCCCAACATAGTTGGGCAAAGGCTAGGCAGATGATGAACTGAGATAGAATTTTCGGGATGTAGTTTTGCCTCGATTTGTGAATCCAACGTAAACAGTGTCTTTGTCATGAAATTTACTTAATGATCACCAGCTTGTAATCCATTCGATTAATTGATGCATGCATTTGAAAGTCTCAGTCGTTCTCATACGGAATCCTCACAAAAACCCAACGCGGACTTGACCGATTCTTTTCTGTCATCCTAAGGGTCGGGTCGCACTTGAATAATATCCATTTGTATTCTCAATAGGACATGAAATCATTTTTTCCAGTAACTATGGCAGTTCGTATTCAAATACACCTATTTCACGATGTTTGGAAACAAATACGAGTTAAGTGCTGGCGCACACTTGCGATTTTTTTGTAAGACAACATAATACTGAATTTATTATATTACAGAAGAATGCTCCTATGCAAC
Organism: Pyrrhia umbra; assembly: GCA_963891755.1. Lineage (NCBI taxonomy): Eukaryota > Metazoa > Arthropoda > Insecta > Lepidoptera > Noctuidae > Pyrrhia > Pyrrhia umbra. The sequence continues at coordinate 3,441,840 of OY982944.1, forward strand.
GCTAGTAGATTTCAATGCTAGGTTAAGCTTTTTTTACGGCTGTCTTCTCGTTGATGGGTTATCTAATTTAAAAAACTTTGAAGGGAAAATAACCTACGCTAGCTCCACTTGAAAATTTTAAGCCCCCATTTTTCCAAACCCATATGATTTTTTATTTTATTTTTATAGCTTTCCGCCAATTTCATTGCACGCGTGTTCAATTTTTTTACACCTTGGGTTACTTTATTCAAGTTTTAGTATCGATCCCTAATTATTTCTGGAAATAAATATAGCCTATGACACTTCATAAAGATGTAACTTTCTAATGGCAAAATAATTATTAAAATCGGTCCAGTAGTTTTTGAGTTAAATCCCTACAAACAAATTTAATCTTTCCTCTTTATAATATTAGTATAGATTTGCCCTACGTATGGACAATCGTTTTTTATAACTGTTCCCAATTTAATGCCTATAGCATTAGCATCTTCTGAAACAATCAGTTGTGTCAAACAGACGAAGTAAAACCTTATGGATTTCTTTGAACAATTTTATTTCAGAACCCTAAAAAAACATTTATTTTCATATCACGCAGCCATTAAAAACCACAATAAAAATAAAAAAACTGCGATTAAAAATCGCAACAAAAAGTCGTAAACTCACGCCCAACTTAGAATGAGTTTCATACGCTACCTTCATTCAGGAAATTGAGTTTGACTGAAGTTTCGTTAAATTTCAGTTGAGAGTTGTTCCAGTTGCTTTATTTACTGCAGTTAAAGTTACTACTCTGCTGAGACCGGTACAGATAGTGGGTTTATCAGCGGGTTTTACTATCCCACTGCTGGGCACAGGCCTCTTCTCATACAGAGAAGGCATGAGCATTGATCAACACGCTTGCTCAAGGCGGATTGGCGTTTTCAGATCTTTTAGTCCATGTTTCCCTTTATCGTTAGTCAGTGGTGTCTTAGATACACTTACACCTATTTTACTGAAAAAAATATCAGGTTACTTATGCGTGAAACGGAAGAACTGTCATCCAAGATCTGTCAAAAAGGAAGATAAAATTGAATAATTTTCCTATTATTTTATGTTTTTTGTTTAAATTATTATTATTTATATTAACTTAACTGTTATATCTTATCGATACCATAAACATATTAAAAGTATGCTAATTATTTATTGATAAATCATGTTTTGTGATATTCGTAAAAGTATAAATGATAAAATGCTTGGTGCAACCGGCTGTTAGAAAGTACATAATAATATTATATGACTTTAGAAAAGTCATATTGGTACTTGCCAGGTTTTAAACCCGTCTACTTGCACACAAGGTACCTTTACCACCAACTAGGCCACAGTAATAGATAGCAGGTTGAGTCCGACTAATATCTACTCTACTATTATAAAGAGGAAAGCTTTGTATTTTTGTATGTATGTTTGTAATGAATAAACTCAAAAACTACTGTGCCGATTCCAAAAATTCTTTCACCATTGGAAAGCTACATTCATCAACCGTGCGAAGCCGGGACGGGCCGCTAGCATGTTATAAATGCGAAAGTTTTTGATGATGTATCTATATGTTTGATACTCTTTCACGCAAAAACTACTGAATAGATTCGGATGAAATATGGTACACACATAGTTTATAACTTAGATTAACATATAGGATACTTTTTATTTCTGTGCGCGAAGTAGTTCCGGGTGAAACCACGGGAAACAGCTAGCATAATAATATTAAATACTAATGTCAGTTTGTTACGCTTTCACGGTAAAACGGCTAAACAGATTTGGATGAAATTTAGTATAGAGACAGATGAAACTCTAGAGATAATTATAGGTTATACTTTTTACCTGGATACGCGAAGTTTGTCAAGAATGCGGGTGAAACCGAGTGAAATACTTAGTAAATAATAATTTCTTTCTACATAAACGATGCTTAAAGGACTTAAAGAGAATTGAAAACTAAACTATGAGCTTAGAGCCATAATTTGATCCCTATGAATAATTAAAAAGAAAATAGCTGGTCGGCTCCAAGTTGCGTCGGACTACAAAGAAAATTGCCTGGCAAGGTTTATCGGCTTCGATTTAGACGTAGATAATAGAAATATCGTGGATAAGTCAGATTTTAATTATCAAATGAATTGCTTCATTGAGCGACCATACTTATAAGTAAAACCCTCTCATTAAAACAGGCCTTTTCTCATACAGAGAAGGCATGAACATTGATTACCACGCTTGCTCAAGGCGGATTGGTGATTTCAAACTTTTTAATCCAAATTTCCTCACGAATTTTGACAGTTTTACAAATGATAAGCACATGCTTGTTTACAATTTTACGGATTAACACTGGAAGATTGTAAACTACCGAAAATAAATACGTAATATTGTCAACAGTTGATACAGTTCACAGTTTATCGAGGGGTATCGTGATACTCGGTAACTGGGTTGTGGAGGTCAGATAGGTCATCGCTCCATGTAAAACAGAACACTCAGCTGCATCTCGTTGGACTGGAAGCCGACCCCAAAATATTTGGGAAAAGACTAGGCATACATACCCTTCAAACTGGAACACAGCAACGCATTGTGACAGAAAAAGGTGTGGTGGCATTGCAAACCCGGCCAAGCTCCTTCACAGAGAGCTTCATCATCATCTACCTAGCTTTTTCCCAACTATGTTGGGGTCGGCTTCCAGTCTAAACTGGATGCAGCTGAGTTCCAGTGTTTTACATGGAGCGTTTGTCTATCTGACCTCTACAACCCAGTTACCGGGTAACACGATACCCCTTAGTAATAATGGTTATCAGACTTTCTGGCTTCTGACTACCCGTAACGACTGTCAAAGATCTACAAAAGACAACCGGGACCAACAGCTTAACGTGCTTTCTGAAGCACGGAGGAGTCTCGCTATGATGATGAAAGATGGTCACCTATCCACGGACCGATCGCGCCAAGCGCAGCTTAACCTAGGATCGGTTGAACCGTGCGGCTGTTACTTAGCCACGAGCTCCTCTACACAGAGAGCTTAACAATCTTTCTTTCATAGCTCGTTGACAACAAGTCGAACGATGACAGTCCTGCACTGAAAGTTTTACTAACTTGAACGTTCTTGGTACTTAGTTCTATTTTAAGTTGGTTGTGTCATTGAACAGAATTTTATTGTGAACATTTGAGTTGTATTAGTCGTGGTATAAGTGGATTTCTTACACTTAATTCTGCGGTAGCGTTTTTGTCTGCTTGGTCTTCGATTTTGGTCTGGATACCAAAATAAAAAGAATCTTATGTTTTTCTTAGGGTTCACTAGTCCAGCAAGGAATCGGTTCGGTTAAGTGAGCCATTTGCGAAATATCTAGCTTTAAGTGAAAATTTTTGCTCAATACGAGCGTCCTTCCATTCTAACTTTTGAATGCGGCTGTCCCTAGAAATGTGAAAATAATCACAAACGTAGCACATGTAATGAACTAAAAAGGAAAACTATCACGGCTAAGTAGGCTTAACTTTTTACAAAAGTCATCATCTGCCTAGCCTTTTCCCAACTATGATGATGAATGATGATGATGAAGATGTACAAATGACAACCGGGACCAACAGCTTAACGTGCTTTCCGAGGCACGGAGGAGTCTCGCTATGACATAGATGGTCACCCATCCATGGACCGACCGCGCCAAGCGCAGCTTAACCTTTGATCGGTCGAACCGTGCGGCTGTTACTTAGCCACGAGCTCCTCTCTCTCTCTTTTTACAAAAGTAGAGTCGGCTAACTAAGTCCTACTACGGAACCCTACTGCGCGTAGCCTGACACGCACTTGGTCGGTTTTTTATAAATAGATTCACTCGTGACTTCCATCTTACCCCAAGAGTAGTTCTTCTTATCGTGTGGGCTGCAAGTTTTAACCTATCCCAACAAGCCAAAGTGACAGAGTTTTCTCAAATCCTCCTAACGGCCTCTGACTTGGAATTGTAACAACAACTGCTATCAAGATAGCAGCCGGGGACGACGGCGTAACGTGCCCTCACAGGCACGGGGGTATAACACCACCAACTTCCTGACTTCGGGCTGCTTTGTGACATTTTCCAAAATCCACAAAGATATTTCAGAAGTGAAAGATGAGGTCTACGGTGGAATGTGGTAATATTCAGCCTGCTTATTCTCCCACTGCTGGGCACAGGTCTCTTCTCATATAGAGAAGGGATGAGCATTGATCTTTTAAGAAAATCACCAATTTTTTTAATACCTAAACTTTATTTTTGAAGTACAATAAACTCTTACAAAACTAACCCTTTAAAAGTTAAAAATACATAAACTAATTACTGTAATATAATTTAAAAATTTAGATAATTAATGAATGTAATTGCTTTTCAATGATACTACTTAAATTAATTTAACTTAAGGACTCATATTATTTCTGGGTCGCAATTAAAAAGTACATGTCACTTTTATTGTAGCGTGCTGGCAAAGATATTAAATTATTCAGCCTTTTGTAGGGCTGGCGTCAAAAAAAAAAGTTTTTTTCAAGATTACATTTTATTTTAACTAAGACACAAATGTCAGACATAAATGTCTATGCTGTCCACACTTCAATAGTTTCTTTGTGATGCTGCTGTCGCGACACTTATCTCCTGTCACAATAAATGTCTCACACGTGTTTACACACAGACAGTACGGTGTATGGTGTCGTTTTGTAAACCTAAATATAGTCAATGGTGTCTATGATATACTTAGTAAGAAAAAGTCACATTGGTACTTTTTTGAACCCACTTACTTGTACTTGAAGGAGCTTCAACCTCTAAGCCACTATGTACAAACTTTACAAGGTACGCCTGCATTACATTTTTAAAATGCCAAAGCCTATTTTTACATGAGCTTTTTTTTGGGCTTATGTTGTTGACAACCCTGTAAGCTAACGTGCAAGAAATAGTCATTTCTTGTAAGAATTTTAACATCGACGATTGTCATTCCAAAAAAAACCGACTTCAAAAAAAAAACTAAAAAGTATTAAAAAAGTATAAAATAACTTAATAAAGATTTAACACAAACCTAATACCTTTAATATTAATAAAACACCATTATTTGTATGTGCTACCTATTGACAGGTTTAAAGTCGGTGCCAAGCCAAATGTAATAGTGTTACTCATTCAGGTATTAAAAAGTTTTCATCTGTTTCACATTAATTCACATTGTTCTTTAAGTTTATTTACGTAGGTTAATCTTTAGGAATTTCATTTTGTTTAGGACTTGGCACCGACTTCAAACCTGTCAATAGGTAACACATACAAATAATGGTGTTTTATTAATATTAAAGGTATTAGGTTTGTGTTAAATCTTTATTAAGTTATTTTATACTTTTTTAATACTTTTTAGTTTTTTTTTTGAAGTCGGTTTTTTTAAACGTAGTTTTTTTAAATTTATTTTTTACTTTTTAGTGTCTGTAATAAGTTGCTCTGTAAACTACAGTATTTTTTACAGGATTTTTATAGATTACATAAGGAAGGCTATAACATTTCGTTGTTTTTATTGTCATAATTATATGTTAAATAGTTTTTTTTTAAGTAGCTATGGGTAGGCCTACGAAAGGTGCAGCTTTAAACAATATAGATCAAGAAACGGGAACGGAAAATATAAATCGACTCCGAAACAATTACGTCATCGATGTAAACAAAAATGTAAAAAATGTTCACAAAATGAAAACTACTGGGCCAAACCATGTGAAATTTTTATGGGACCAAATGGCATCTATTCCGCATCAAACTAAAAAAGAATCACGTAAATCGGATCATAAATCTCAGCGTAATCGGTGTACATACATAGAAAAAAAAAAAAAAAAAAAAAGAAAAAAAAAATACCGATCGAATTGAGAACCTCCTCCTTTTTTTGAAGTCGGTTAAAAAATAAAGAATACACTAACATATGAGATTCGCCTTTTCAGAAGTCGTTTTAATAGTATCCTATATTGAAGGAATTTCTAAATGCATCTGGTTAAAAACTATCCTATGTCTGACCCCAGACTTCAACCTATTTCCATACTCAATTTTTATCTCAATTGTTTCAGCTGTTTCGCTGCAAAAGCGTAACAAACAGACAAACAGACAGAGTTACTTTGGGATCCTACTATTATTAATATTATTAATGCGAAAGTTTGTGATGATGTATGTATGTTTGTTACTTTTTCACACAATAACTACTGAATGGATTTGAATGAAATTTGGTAAACACATAGTTTATAACCTGGATCAACACATAGGATACTTTTATCTAGGTGCGCGAAGAAGTTCCCTCGGGATGCGGGTAAATCCGCGGGAAAAAGTTTTTTTTATTATATTAGTAGTTGTTCCCCGCGGTTTCACCTACTTCCCCACCTCCCCCGCACCCGAACCCGAATAAAAATTATCTTATGTATTAATTCAAGTTGTAAGCTATACGTGTGCCAAATTTCATACAAATACGTTCTGTACTTTTTGCGTGAAAGAGTAACAAACACCCATCCATCCACACAAACTGTAGCATTAGAATATTGGTAGGATTAGTAAAAATAAATTTAAAAAATCGCAACGATATCGTGTCGTACACTATAAACGAGACCATTTCCAACTAGCCTACGACTGGACAATCTGGGCGACTCGATTATGAATATTATTATATATATCGATACCGATATCGATTTGATACCGATTACGGGGAAAAGACGGTATTATTAGTCTGGTCGGCAATTAAAGTGGTTATAATTTCGAATTTATTTCCTTTGTTGGTTCGTTTTTAACTAAGTAGATAGGTATTGTGTTTCCTCGTATTAATTATAACTAGCTTTTGCCCGTGACTTCGTCTACGTGGTCTTTGAAGGGTCCAGATACCGGGATAAAGGATATCCTATTTGTAATCCAGGTTAAAAAAAATAGTTATATATTATTAGAAAGAATGATTATAATAATGAGAATGAAATAATATAGGTAGAATTATAGAAAATAGAAAGAAAGAATATTGAAAATCCCATTTTTCGGAAAAATTAATACCAATATTTTAAGGGCCCCATATCTCCGAAGATCTTCATCAGATATACATATACATATACTATATACTAAAACTTTCCTTGTAAAATATGCATTTAAATAGCGAAAACTCCACCCAAATCGGATTATTATTTTTTGAGAAAAATGCGGACATATATGTATACATACGGGTCGAATACAGAACCTCCTTTTTTGAAGTCGGTTAAAAAAGTCTCCAAATGATAATGTTAGTCGAGTTTTCTCGTTACCCTAATCGTTAAAGCAATTTCTTTAGTAATGTAGATCTTAAGCATTCAATTCATCTGAAGGAATTGAATTAAAAAGTGCGGGTACATTAAAATAACCTTGGCCAACCGTAAATAACAAAAATGGGCGTGGTTAACGGCGTAGGGGCGTGGTTTAGAAGCTGTGCTTCTTGATATAATACTGATTACCCCATATTTTTATCTCGGGGTTGTAATATTTAAATGCTTAAAAAAAACAGGGTAGAGGCTTTTAAAAGATTTTTTAACTATACTAAACTATGTCCTAGACTAGAAATGTTTCGTGTATCGTGGGTGCGTTTACAAACATACATTTACACATGCACAAACACCCAGACCTGGAACAATTTTAATTGTCTCGTACGGGAATAGAACCCGCGACACGCAGGGCAGCAGCCAATTGCTCAGCCACTAGATCAAACGTGCCGTCATAATATTCTTTATTATGCACACTAAACAGAATATCTATATATAAAAAAACGCTTTGTCCTGAATGACTGACGGATCAATGCACAGCCTAAACCGTTGATCGTAGAGAACTGAAACTTGGAGAGTGTGTTCTTTGTATGACGAAGGCATCCGATAAGAAAGGATTTTCCGAAATTCTATCCCTAAAGGGGTCAAAAAGGGGGGCAAAATTTGTAAGAAACTCTGTCATTTTAAAGTTGCGTATAGTCCACGCGGGCGATGCCGCTGGCGGAAAACTAGTCAATTTATAAAATACTAGCTTTCCGCCCGCGGCTTCGTCTGCGTGGACATTTTTTTTACACCTTGTATTACATTATTCAAGTTTTAGTAGAGATCCCTAATTATTTTTGGAAATAAATATAGTCTATGACACTTCGTAAATATGTAGCTTTCTAACGGTAAAAGAATTTTTTAAATCGGTCCAGTAGTTTTCGAGTTAAAACCCTACAAACAAACAAATCTTTTCTCTTTATAATATTAGTATAGAAAACACAACACCTCTAACTACAATCAAAGACAGAATTATCATTTACCACATAATAAAGGAACGTGAAAAACCAACTACGGATCCCTAATAGAGGTCGGAAACATTTAAAAAATCATTGTAACGTTTTAAAATAGCTCCTATTAGCGTCATTTAGCGACAAATAGACATCCGGACAGACAGATCTGTTAGTGCGGCTGCATTTAACGCTAGCCTTTTTCAGACTAACTTTGTCCCGCAGTTTCGTGTGGGTTTTCGATTTACAATTGAGGTAAAGAGAAAAGAGCTGTCTACATGTTAATTTAGGGGTTATTTTGGTATTGGATTAAGATAGACTAATTACTCTTCGCGTATAGACGTGGTGGATTAGTGGTTAAGGCACCTACATCTCGTGTACGAGTGTGCGGGTTCAAAACCTGGCAAGTACCAATGCGACTTTTCTAAAAGTCACATGTATTTTCGAAGTGTATCTTATTCACCACTGGCTAATAGTGAAGGAAAATATCGTAAGGAAACCTGGACTAAGATACCTGAAATCGCCAATCCGCCTTGAGCAATCGTGGTGATCAATTCTCGTGCCCAGCAGTGGGATAGTAAAATAGGCTGATAATGAATTGCTACTCGTGGGATGAAACGCATTGTAGGTAGGGTAGGGATTTTTTGTGTGGAATCCTGTATATTATTTTAATACCTAAATACTTTGTCCTGAATGACTGACGGATCAACGCACAGCCGAAACCGCTGATCGTAGAGACCTGAAACTTGAAGGGTTTGTTCTATGTATGACGTAGGCATCCGATAAGAAAGGATTTTCTGAAATTCTATACCTACGGAGGTGAACAAGTGGGGCAAAGATTGTATGAAACTCTGTCATTTTTTATTTTAATTCGTATAGATAGCCCATGCGGGCAAAGCCGACAGCTAGTTCTAAGTTCATCCAAATCCATCCAGGAGTTTTTGTGTGTGAAAAAGTAACAAAATAAATAAATAAATATCTTTTGGACAATTTCCCACAGCGCCATCTAGCCCCAAAGGAAGCAATGCAAGCATGCTTGTGTTATGGGTGCTAGCTTAACTGATATACTACTTATATATTTTTATAAATATATACATAGTAACACCCAGACCCGTTACAGAAATTAAAATTCATCATTTCAATTTCTGCCCGGCCGGGAATCGAACCCGGGACCTCTTGCGTGGCATTCCACGTGTTGACCACTAAACGACTCAGGTCGTCAAATTAAATATTCATACATAAATCCTAACAAACTTTCACTTTTTTTTATTAGTAGCATGATATTTGCCTTTTAATAGTGCAAACAGGTACTCAACTTAAAATTGCATACAATTCATAACGTGCGGAAGAGACGGTGCTATTTCCTACATAATTCCATCTCTTTTTCGCATTGTAATCTCTACCACTAGTACTTGTCATAATACCAGGTAGCTTACTAAACCTTTAAACAAAAAATTGTCACCCAACCTATATTCATTTGTTATTTACAAAAGATTAACAATTGCAATGGTGTTAGCAAAGTTTTGCTTATAGTACCTTTGTTAATATGAGTTCTAAGAAAAGTTTCGCTTTTAGGTTTTTTTTTGCAAATACTTTAAATAATGAATGGTTTTCGACTAAATTAGAAGCAAAAGTAACATTCAATTGTTTTAGATGATTTTAAAAGTGCAAGTTGTAGGAATTTAATGAATAAATAAAGGGATGATGGGGAAACACGAGCGAACTTATTATAAGTGTATCTTCTTGACTAATATTTTAATGTGAAAGTAACTCTGTCTGTCTGTAAAACGACTCGATCGATTAAGATGAAATTTAGATTAAAAACTGGGGAAGGACATGTTAGTTTTTAACACATACATACTTTATACATATTGTATCCATATGTCATTCGAGCACATGAAAAAAAAAAAGCGGGAGAAACCGCGGGATAGTCCGATCACATTGAGTCTAGCCGTTTCGGGAATTACTCGGAACAAATAAACTTACTTAGAATATTTAAAAAGAAATATGTTTTTGGGATAGGTGCCATGTAAACATTTATATGCGTATAGAGCTCCAGGGTTCAAGCTAACTCCATTTCCGTTTTCCCTTGAAAGCGTAACAGACAGAGGGACTTGCTTTCACATTTATACTATAAGCAAGGATTTAACTATCACATTTTACTGTGACACTTTTAATATAATATAATAATCATGTGAAGGGTGAGTTCATTTCAATAGGCAACAATTATTAAAACAGATCGGTCACAGCTTAAAATATTTTCAGGAAATCCAACAAACTATCAAAAGAAATCATCCCAAGGATTGTTTGTACCGTGGACTACATACTAGAGCTAGAGAAGAGAAAAAAAGAAGGACTGCGTCGGTTAAAATCGATGAGAATTCAGAAGGCCATCAGAAATCTAATCGATGAACTATTCAGAGATATTTTAATACAAATATCAATGAGCTATATTGAGCCGCCACAAGAGGAAATCGAAGCAAACCCAGATAATGCTCTTGAAATATCGTCGACAAAGTGTGACTTTAATTCACCAGATGCGATAGAATTAGAACCACAAAATGATGATCAAGACGCGCAGAGCAGTGCAAAACATCCAAACTTCAAACAAGATTATGACATACAGTGTATGATAAAACAGATTGAACAAAATACTAAACATTATTCTCTACCGACAAAAGAAAAAAACATTGAGAATACAATGAGAGATTATGATGTAGCTTTGCAAAAAAATAAGAGTTCATCAACAGAAAATCTTGAATACACATTAGAAAGAGACAGCCAGACTAAGAAACCCGGATCACCATTCCCTAAACAGTTTCAAAAAGTATTCATAATAGGACAACAACCTATCCCCTTAGACAAGTCACAGACGCTTCTAAACAAAACTCTATCACTAGAAACTAAATCAATTACAGGTAGTCAACAATCTAAAGAAGTTGAAATACAAACACCTAAAGAAAACTCAATGACTACACAGAGTCAGACAATTGATAGACAAAGTCGACAATCATCGGAAAAAGATCAACAGTCTGAAATACAAAGCCGCATCACGATATCTGAGACACCAACATACATTCCAAGTGCTAAATCCTCATCAGCGTCTCCTGAAAATAAAGAATCACAACTATATGAGATTGAAAACATCCAAGTTCCTGAAAATTCTAATCTAAAAGCACCAAGATTAGAATCACTGAGCCCAAAGACATCAAAAGCAGAACCCGAAAAAGTTCCATCCAAAGTAGCTTCTATAGTAAAAAAACTGATCAAATTGCTGCCGAAAATATCAAGAAAACATGAATTGGTAGTTATAAAACATCCCGAAGAATTGTTCGACTACAATCATGATGAATTTATTCCTCCGGTAGCTCGAATGAATTTTGCTATACAAGCTAATATAGTAAATATTGAAGAACTACGTGATGAAGAAGAAACACTAGTAGATGAAAAAGAAAGTGTTCAACATAATGAACTGGTAGAGGATGGAGAAGCTTTTGAAACTGGCGAATGGTTCGAAACTGCAGATACAGAGAAAATTGAGATCAGTACCAAAATTGATGTCTCTTCAGGATCCGCAACAGTACTTTCCGAAAAAGCCACAGGTACAAGCTCAGAGTTATATTCAAAATGTGAATTACCAGTCAAACAATGCAGTGAAAGTCATCTGCAAGTTTCTGACGATCCCCTTGAACAGACAGAATCGATTTCGGATAATTTCGTAAAAGCTTTAGAACAATTTAAATCTTCACACGGTGAAACTTTATCAAAAGATTACATTTTAGACAAGAAAATTGTTCAATACCTCGACAATAAGTTTAAATCAACAAGTGAATTGGATCATACGTTGACTGAAAAATGTCTTGATATCTTGAAAACTAATGAAAATGATAATAAATTGAAAATATTACCAACAACTATACCTAGGTCTGATAGAGGTTATGAATATATAGTTGATTCTGAATCGGACGAAGAATCAGACTTTAACGATTTAGCTCAATTGCAAAAGATTATCAGACGTAGGCGAAAGTTTTTAAAAAAGCCTCTTAAAATTGTGAATTCGGAAGAAATATACGAAAATAAATCCGAATCTGATTTAGAGGAATAAATTGACATTTGCTTTTAAAATTCTACTCAAAAACATGTTTCTATTAATGCTTTTAATACCTGAATACAAAAGCAACCGACAATTTTAAGCTGTGCTTAAATTTGAAGCTATCTTTGTCACTTTGACGTGATTATAGAAAACTTTAACGTTCGACTCAAAATAAACAGGTATTTGTGTATTCAGGTGGAAGATATAATTATGTTTTAAATAGAGACAGACATCAAAAATCATCTTGAATTATAAATAGTAAGTTGTTTTCATAATATTAATGATGTTATCAGGCGTATTCGTGAAGAAGTCGAAATTAGTTCACCAATGGAATTGTTAAAATACGCAAGTGATACAAATAGATTGAAGAATTGATAAAATAAAAAAAAACAGAAAATTACTTTTTTTTTACTAATTTTCTCCACTTTCCTTGCATGGGTATAATTATAGAGATTATGTTGTAAAAATCTATATTAATCATAATAAAAAATGTACCTAGGGAAAATCTGTACATGGAATCTGTAAATGCGACAGTAAATCTATCTGTTTGTCTGTCGCCTTTCCACGCCAAAACTACTGAACTGTTTTAAATGAAATTTGGTACACAGATAGTCTAGAGCCTGAGAAAGGACATAGGCTACTTTTTACGGGTGCGCGAAGTGGTTCCTTCGGGAAGCGGGAAACCGCGGGAAATAGCTAGTAAATAAAAGTGGTACTACGGAACTCTACGGCACGGCACGACACGCAATTCCACTAAAATAATTGTAACAAAATTGCAATCTAACCTCAGCTAAACCTCTACCGTACAGCGTTTTCTTATTCCACTAATGAACTAACGGTCCAGCAGCGACAACGATTCAGTTTGCGCCAACGATTGGTCGAAACATGTCAATTTCTATTGCGCATATATTTAACACACGCTTCTATCTTTCAGCTGTCAAAATTAGCGGTTGAACTTAAGTTGATAAAAGCAACTTCGATCTACGATTGTTGATGTTCGATAGAAGTTTACTTGTGATTCAGTTGCGATTTTGCCATACAAATAGTAGAATAGCTTTTAAGGTTACAATCAAAACAAAATCGGAATCGAACTACTCTCGAATCGGAATTGAACTTGTATCGGTGTAAAAATAGTAGAATCGGCCCCTTGGTCGGTTTTTAAAAAGTAATAATCGAAGAAGCAATAATCTTACATCTGAAAATCATTGTGGCGATGTATTAGTGAATCCGGGGCGAGTTTCCACCGTTGTCCGGGTGTTCCCCGATAGCTGGGGGATAACAAAAGATGATTATGATTGATCTATGTCAGTTGACAGGGATATGGCGACGCTAATGGCTTCAGAATAAGGATGGGGTAAATGTATCGATAGTTTTTTAAGTTCTTTTTTAGATTTTTTGTGTTTTAAAAAAAATGGTGTAGATTTATCGATATGTCAGTTGACAGTTGACAGGAATATAGCGATGCTAAAGGCTTCAGAACAGGGGTAAATGTATCGATAGTTTTTTTTTACAGGTTTCATTAAAAAAAATGGTGTAGAATTGCAGATGATTGATTTGATGAGGTTTTGTAAATACATATTCACACATTTTTGAATTTTAATTAAATTCAATTTTATTCCGTGCATGAATTCGTTGAAGTATCTAATTATAAAAAATAGTAATATAAATATTGTTCCATAGACAAGTTGGTTGGTATTATTTTTGTGTGGGAAGTTTTATAATTAAAGCCTTGTTTTTTATTTACTTTTAGAAGCGGTAGTGCTAAAACTTATCTTGACTTGAAGCTTTAAGTTACTGACAAAAGATCATTCACTTCCAAGTTTCTCTATTACTACGTTTATAAAAAAAAAACATATTCGATTAAGTATTTGTATTAACTTACGCAAATAAGTAATGCAAAATTCGGGCACAGACTAGGTTATTTTTTGCGACTGAAATTTGAACTTGGAACTTCTTATAGTTTTATTAATCGATAAAAGCCAAGCACATCACTACACCACTTTTAAAGCGAACAAAGAAGAAATTGGGCAATCTCTTTAACTACGCAATGACATTTCAATATTTTTATTATTGTTACCAGATAACGTGTATCTTTTGAGAAACTTTCTTTTCTAATCTTTTTTGGCGAAAAAGAATCTTTTTTAAGAAATAAAAAAAAAAGTTTTCAATAAAAGAAAGGGTGCTTTTTATGGTTTTATGACTGAAAGTTGTTGAAAACCGTTTTTATGGTTTAACGGGTTGTATAGGGTTGTGTTATTACTAAAAAACGGTTTTTTTATTGCAGTGTTTATGTAAGTGTTCTTTAAACAAAATAAACAGTTATTTTTTTGCGGGATTCCTATTATTCTAGCTAATATTCTAAATGGGAAAGTGAGTTTGTTTGTGTTACGCTTTCACGGTAAAACGGCAGAACCGATTTGGATGAAATTTGGTACGGAGATAGATGGGACTCAGGTGATGGTTATAGGCTTATTATCCGGGTGTGTTAAGTAGTTTCCTCGAGACCTACGGGTAAAACCGCGGGAAACTGCTTTTTTACCAGAGTAAAGTAAAAAGTAAAAGTCGGTAATCTTATTTATAAAGTCCGATATTTTTAATCTGCTGCTTAGCAATGGATTAGTAATAAGGACCGGGCTCGCGTCGACGGCGCGTTTGTGTTCCACACGCACCTCAAAGAGCTGTCAGCATAGAAGATGGGCCCTTCCCCAGGGCCATAGCCTGCCGGGGCTGCGGGACGTTCGAAAGAGTTACCGCACCCCCGGAATACAGAGGGCTGAGGAAGGAACATGGATGGGTTTTAGTCAGTAAGAGTCTGACACTTCCTCTCGCCCCCCACCCATGGCGGGGGGAATCATTTGATGATTTCCCATCCGAGAAGAGAAGCTACGTGGTGTAGTGGCCCAAAGGTAGTGGAGCCTGCTTCTCTTGCACGAATATACGGGTTCGAAACCTGGCATGTGTTTTTACCCAGCCACACGCTATAAGAAGCTATATCCAAAAATATCCTTAGCCAACCTATTTAAAAATATCCTCCACGTTTATCAATCAATTTATCGTGACATTATCAATCATAAACTAACAATCATGCATCAGGATTACAAGATTTATCAGGCAATCCATACAAAATTCTCTTAAGAAACTTCCATAACTAATTTTAAACCTTATTACGTTAGATTTAAAGCACAAATTCATGGTGAAGAGATCTTATTTATACAAAATTTCATCTTTAATTTTGATGTAAGCAATTATGGACTTTAAACATTTGTGTTAAGGTTGTATTTTGTGCTTTAATATAATGTTGGACGATAAAATAAGCGTTGTCAAGTAAATATGTCAAAATGTCATGTTTTACAAGATATTAAGATTTTAACCCTTGTGTTTATTTTGAGGGTGATATCAGAAGTTAAACTTTTAACTAGTAGTGCCTATTTAAAAGTAACATGCTTGAGACAATTAATTCTACTAATCCATACTAATATATAAAGCTGAAGAGTTTGTTTGTTTGAACGCGCTAATATCAGGAACTACTGGTCCGATTTGAAAAATTATTTCAGTGTTATATAGCCCATTTATCGAGGAAGGCTATAGGCTATATATCATCACGCTAAGGCCAATAGGAGCGGAACATCAATGAAGAATGTTTCAAAATCGGGGGTTAAAGTTAGCGATATCCCAAAGTAACCTACTATTCCACGCGGACGAAGTCGCGGGCAGAAGCTAGTTATATTATAAATGCGAAAGTTACTCTTTCACGTAAAAACGACTGAATGGATTTGGGTGAAATTTGGTACGGAGATAGATAGGTCCCTGTAAACTGTAAGTCTGAGAACTAGTCTTATTATGAGGTATCGTGTTACCCAGTAACTGGATTGTGGAGGTCAGATAGGCAGTCGCTCCATGTAAAACGACGAAAGACGACCTGAGTGGTTTAGTGGTCAACATGCACCGGAATGCCACGCAAGAGGTCCCGGGTTCGATTCCCGGCCGGCCAGAAATTAAAATGATGATTTTTAATTTCTGTCACGGGTCTGGGTGTTACTATGTATAATTTGTATGTATTTATAAAAATATATAAGTAGTATATCCGTTAAACTAGCACCCATAACACAATCATGCTTGCTTACTTTGGGGCTAGATGGCGCTGTGTGAAATTGTCCAAAAAGAAAAAAATAAAAAACCTGTTGAGACTGGAAGCCGACCCCAACATAGTTGGGAAAAGGCTAGGCAGATGATGTATGTCATGTATGATTCAACTTCTGCTTACGTAAACCAAGTCACGGTTAGCAACTAGTATAGAGTTTTGAAGTGAATTCGTTACGGACACAAAACACGGCTCGCAAAATGTTAGAAGGTGGTTTACTGGGAAACTGTAGTGTGACCATCATTTTGAAGATTTTGGGATAAGTCTTTGAATTGTTAGTTTCCGAATTTCTCTAAAATAAGGGAGATAATATATAGACTGTTATTGTTCCATATTTATTTTATCACAGGTAAATATTGTGATCTAAGTCTTTAGTCGGGAGTGTTTTTTTGCGACACGTTTGTATATTCAGAGTTATATTTGGCAGCCATTTTTTGAACGTCAAATTTACAAAAGACAGCCCCCAAAACGCCAGCCCTTCACCACTTCCTATGTGTTATTGCTGGGAAGAAGAAGTGGTGCAACAAACCAGCAACACATGTCTGTAAGGTTTTTAGAACCAACGTTATACATCTCATCTATTCGATATTTATATCTTCGTCCTAGATTATGTACGTTCTTTTGACTTTGGACTATCATTGCCTCTCACACTTGCAAAATTTAGAAGAAATTGACAAAATTAAGGAAAAGTTCCACAAAAGGCATGCCTTTTCTGATAGAATTGTATTACCTACTCATCGAAGTAGAAATAATAAAAGTGGTCAATTAGAAATACATTGTGCAGTAAGTTTTTAGGACAAACGAGATCAGGATTTTCCTCCAATCTCCGTACAACATAGTCACCCTATTCAAGTTATTTTCTCAAAACGTCAAACGCGTAATATTTTGCGCGCTGAACGCGGGCGCAACACTAAACTTATTGTTCATGCGCATGCGTCATTTGAACAACAGCAGACACATTTGAAATTAAACCTTATGCTGTAAATTTAAGGGCGAAAATTGTTTGTAATTTGAAGAATACTGTTAATTGGCTGTCGTATTGAAATTTCAACTGTAGGCGAGTGTTTTCAAAGTTTAAATTAGCGGGTATTTAAAAGCAATTTAGTTCGAAAAGAGCTATTGTTAAGAAAATTGAACTCAAATGACTTCTTTGTCTTTGGTGGTAATATTTAAAGCAATAATCGATAATTGTAAATTTTAATGTTATCTTCATAAATATTCTATTTATCTTTCAGAAAAAGAGTGACGTTTTTGAGATATCTAGTTGTAAGGATTGAGGAGCTCGTGGCTAAGTAACAGCCGCACGATTCCACTGATCAAAGGTAAGGTTGCGGTTGGCGCGGTCGGTCCATGGATGGGTGACCATCCATGTCATAGCGAGACTCCTCCGTGCCTCGGAAAGCACGTTAAGCTGTTGGTCCCGGCTGTCATTTGTAGATCTTTGACAGTCGTTACGGGTAGTTTGAAGCCAGAAAGTCTGACAACCAGTCTTACCAAAGGGTACCGTGTTACCCGGTAATTGGGTTGTGAAGGCCAGATAGGCAATCGCTCTATATAAAACACTGGTACTCAGCTGCATCTGCTTTATACTGGAAGCCAACTCCAACATAGTTGGGAAAAGGCTAGGCAGATGAATGATGGTTCTGTGTAAAATATGACGAATACTATTTCGGAAAACCTGTATCACAGATCAAATATTAACGGTATTACCTGTTAAAACTATCTTTGTTTCACAATATTTATTGCTAAGCAAAATAGGATTGCATTTATTGCAGTTTATGGCTCATAGAGAAAAGAAATGTTTATTAGTATAAGGTAATTATCCTTTCTCAACTTTCTTGAGTATTGTTTGAGAAAGAATAGAATAATAAAACAATATCGTTTACCGGTAACGGGTGTTCGCACCCTTTCTAAAAGGGTTTCCTTGTCATAAAATTATCGGTGAAGAACAGACAGCTATGTCCTTCTAAAATTACTGTTATGACCGTTTCTCGAATTAGTAAATAATTTACGGAATATTCCTTCAAAACACGCCTAGCACGAATCGCTTTGGAAAAAGTATTCGTATCGAAAGCGATTTTTGAATGGAATAAACTCGCTTCTTACGTACTGTTTATTTATATTGATGACTTTAATCACATCTTTGGATGCTGCAAATTGTTATTTTTGCATTTTAAACATATATTTGCATTGCAAAGCATCGCAACTAATCATAAATCATAAACAAAGTATAAAACAAAGTCGCTTTCTCTATCCCTATATCCATATGTATGCTTAAATCTTTAAAACTACGCAACGGATTCTGATGCGGTTTTTTTTTAATAGATAGAGTGATTAATGAGGAAGGTTTTAGTATATAATTTGTCAAGTTTTTCTATCCATTAGCTAAAATATAGCAGGCGAAGCCGCTGGCGGGAAGCTAGTAACATTATAAATGTGAAAATGACTTTGTTTGTCAGGCTTTCACGGTAAAACGGCTGAATAGATTTTGATGAAATCTGGCATGGAGATAGAAGAGACCCTGGAGATTGTTTTAGGCTGTATTTTATCTAGGTGCGTCTGTCCGTCGTTTTATCCAAGTAGATCCATCGGGACGCGGGTGAAAACGCAGTAAACACTAGTTAGTCACAAACATATGTACCTAGACAAAAACCTAAGTGCACTAGAGTTCAGAAATAAGTGGCAGTAACGTACATACTGACATGGGAAACTTTGCTTAGTACGTACAGTTGAGAAGAAAAGCCTTTATTAGAATCGAACAAATAATTTTATTGTTACCCGCGGTAACAGTCTTATTCTAAGAGAAATATTTCATTACCTTTGATAGAAATTATGCTTACTTCTTCTTTTAGCTTTAACATATCTCTATGCAAAATTTCATCTAAATCGGTTTAGCCATTTTACTTCAAATAAATTACTGCAAACAGACAGAGTTATTTTTGTATTTAAAATGCCTAGCTGTTTCCCGCGGTTTCATCCTTGTCCTGAGGATATAACTTGAAACTAAAATCCTAAAAAAGCCTATGTTCATCCCTAGGCTTCAGTTTATCTCTATACCAATATTTCATCTCAGTCGGCTTAGCCCTTTTCCTGTGAAAGCGCAAGAGACAGAGAGACAGAGTTACTGTCGCATTTATAATGTAATGTATTCTAATGTCAAGATAATCTTAAAAAAAACCTTTATAAATACAAGATTACATACAAATCGTTAGAGCCTGTTCCGCGGTACGTGAAATAGAATCTAAATAATTGCTAAATTAATTACATAAGTGTACTAGCTTTCCACCAACGACTTCGCCCGCGTGGGCTATATGAACTCAAATTAAAAATGACAGAGTTTCATGCAAACTTTGCTCCCCTTTTTCACCCATTTAGGGGTAGAATTTCGGAAAATTCTTTCTTATCGAATGCCTACGCCATACAAAAAACACACCCTACAAGTTTCGGGTCTCTACGATCAGCGGTTTAGGCTGTGCGTTGATCCGTCAGTTTTTCAGGACAAAGAATTTTATATGTATACTAGCTTCTGCCGCGACTTCGTCCGCGTGGAATAGTGGTGCTCCGCTCCTATTAGTTTTAGCGTGATGATATATAGCTTATAGCCTTCCTCAATAAATGGGCTATCTAACACTGAAAGAATTTTTCAAATCGTACCAGTAGTGCCTGAGATTAGCGCGTTCAAACAAACAAACTCTTCAGCTTTATTATATTAGCATAGATGTATAGATACATAATTATGATTAGTAAGGATTTCAAACATTTTAAAATCAAACTGTAGACGCTTTCCACTCGGCCTGTACACAGAAACAGCTCGACTATACGTCTAGATAGGAAATGTGATAATTTTAGAATTCACAGACGGACTGGAATATCTAACTTAGGTAGGCTACCTGGCGGCGAAGTTGGTACCGACTAATCGAAATATAGTGTTGCAGTGGTAGGAAATGGTAGGAAATGAATATTATTATAATTTGGTTTTTTAGTATATAATATATTCTTGCCCGCGGCTTCGCTTGCGTTAAGAAGTATTATTATTAATCTACACTAATATTATAAAGAGGAAAACTTTGTTTGTTTGTAATGAATAGGCTCAAAAACTACTGGACCGATTTTAAAAATTCTTTCACCGTTAGAAAGCTACATCTTTATGAAGTGTCATAGGTTAGGGATCTCTACTAAAACTTGAATAATGTAACCCAAGGGGTAAAAAAATATCCACGTGGGCGAAGCCGCGGGCGAAAAGCTAGTTAGGTATATTTTTTTGCGGTTTTACTTTTGTTTAGCGTCATAGTAGCTATATGCATGCAAAGTCTCAGCCCGATCGGTTTAAAATTGACAAAGTTTTATACAAAGTTTTATCCCTATTTTATCCCCTTGGGGGTAGAATTTATCAAAATCCTTTCTTAACGGATGCCTACGTCATAACATCTACCTGCATGCCAAATTTTAGCCCGATCCCTCTAGTGGTTTGGGCTGTGCGTTGATAGATCACTATGTCAGTCAGTCAGTCACCTTTGAGTTTTATATATATTCTCCATTCTCCATAAGACCCACTCCTTGGAACCGTGCAACTAGCTTGACGTTTCATAAGTGCCTGCAAAGACCTATTTGAAATAGAAACAGTTGAGTTTTGCGTTTTTTAGGGTTGACGACCTGAGTGGTTTAGTGGTCAACATGTCATGCAAGAGGTTCCGGGTTCGATTCCCGGCCGGGCAGAAATTGAAATGATGAATTTCAATTTTCTGTGACGTGGTCTGGGTGTTACTGTGTATAATATGTATGTATTTTAAAAAAATATAAGTAGTATATCCGTTAGGCTAGCACCCATAACACAAGCATATTAGTTGCTTACTTTGGGGCTAGATGGCGCTGTGTGAAATTGTCCAAAATATATTTATGGGTCCGTACGTCTAAAGGAAAAAATCGGAACCCTTATAGGATCACTTTGTTGTCTATCTGTCTGTCAAGACCCTTTATCTCGGGAACGGAGGTATCAAGTTGAAAAATTATTAGATACTAGCTTCTGCCCGCGACTTCGTCCGCGTGGAATAGTGCTCTGCTCCTATTGGTTTTAGTGAAAGAATTTTTCAAATCGTACCAGTAGTTCCTGAGATTAGCGCATTCAAACAAACAAACTCTTCAGCTTTATAATATTAGTATAGATAGATATTCGATTGAAGTTGCGCACATTTCCTTATGAGCTTTAGGACATATTATATGGATATTATATATTATTGCTTAGATGATGAAATTATTGAATGTTTGTTAAAGTTAAAGCTAAGTTTAGAATTACATATCTAAGCGATTGTTATATTTCCTTCGCCTTGTTCGTCTTGCTTAATGGTTGTTTGTGTGGCCGATAAGATAACTTCAAACCTTTATTTGTTTTGTAAAAGAGAGTCTAGGAAATTCTACAGATCTTGAAAGCCCTGGAATGTTGTTTTGTTTATTAGTAATTAAATTTTAATGCAGTTGATTAATTATTGAAAATAATTACCTACCCATTAAAGTACACGCTATATTATCTCCTAATAGATAAATACTTGAAACTAGCTGTTAGCAGCGATTTCGCCAGCGCAGCGTCCTGATAAAAATGGTACCTATACCTTTCGCCGAATTCCAGCTATATTCATATATCCATACCTACCTAATTTCATCTCAATCGATTCAGCCATTCTACCGTAAAAGCGTAACAAACAAACAGACTCACTTTCGCACTCAAAATATTAGTTGATTTAACCTGTCAAACAGTTAGTACCAACACCATATATTCTATTATATCTCCGTACTAAATTTCATCTAAACAGGTACAGCAGTTTCACCATAAAATTGTACCCTTTGATAAGACTGGTTGTTAGACTTTCTGGCTTCTGACTACCCGTAGCGACTGTCAAAGATGTACAATTGACAACCGGGACCAACGGCTTATCGTGCTCTCCGAGGCACGGAGGAGTCTCGCTATGACATACTAGATGGTCCCTCATCCACAGACCGACCGCGCCAAGCGCAGCTTAACCTATGATCGGTCGACCCGTGCGGCTGTTACTTAGCCACGAGCTCCTCGCAAATACTACTGAATACATTTAAATGAAATTTAGCACGTATATAGTTTTTAACCTGGATTAACATATAGGATACTTTTTATCCCGGTTCACAAAGTAGTTCTCTCACGAATCCTCGGCCGAATCCTCGACCGCGCCGCCGAGGTCCGTCGCGACGACCTTGTCCAATGTCCATGCCCTCCCGACCCTAGCTCGACGAGCCAGCCCGCGAGCTGAGCTAATAGCTTTAAAATTCCCGATTATAATAATCATATATTTATATTCTGATCCAGCCCGTCCCTTGCTGTCCTCCCCCAGCGACGCCCTATGCCGAGGACAGTACCCCACTGGGGGGTGCCCTTAGCGTGTAGTCGCTTAGTTTTCTAAGTTAAGCCCTGGCTGGAGGCCCTAAATTCATTTAAGGCACTTCACAGGCAAACCCGGTTAAGCAGTCGACAACCTTCTAGGTTGACCTGCAAGATGCCAAATAAAAAAAAGCAGACGAAACCGCGGGAAATAGTCTAATTTCAACACGTCATTTCTCATTGACATTACGTAAAAAGGCGGTATTTTCCTTAAAATTTCTTCGTAAAGTATAAAAAGCCCTTTGTCCTTAGGGATACTGAAGGCATGTCTTAGCGAGGTACTCAGCACGTAGGGCAAACACGTAATAATACAGCGCTAAGTACTATAAGCTAAGTGTTAGGGTACTCGTCCATTATGGTGTAACATTTCATGGCATTTTCCTGCATTTAAATTAGGTACTATATAAATGTTTCCCGGAGTTTCACCTGTTTTCTAAGGGAACTACTGAGTGCACCAGGATAACAAGCATCTTATATACTAATCAAGGTTATTTACAATGTGTGTATCAAATTTCGTTTCAATCTATTTTGCCGTTTTTGGCTACGCTTGGCGCGGTCGTTCCGTGGATGGGTCATAGCGAGACTCCTCCGTGCCTCGGAAAGCACGTTAACCTGTTGGTCTTGGTTGTTATTTGTACATCTTTGACAGTCGCTACGGGTAGTCAGAAGCCAGAAAGTCTGACAACCAATCTTATCAAGGGGTATCGTGTTACCCGGTAACTGGGTTGTGGAGGTCAGATAGGCAGTCGCTTTATGTAAAACGATGGTACTCAGCTGCATCCGGTTTAGACTGGAAGCCGACCCCAACTTAGTTGGGAAAAGGCTAGGCAGATGACGATTACTTAAAGATAATTTATAATAACAACCATCTAAAAAAAAGTCACACACCTTTTAAATCATTCGAGTTGGTACAAGACGCAATTTCCAGTCAAAATATTACAGTACAGTGTGCAAAAACCCTTACGCGACGACTATCAATAAAGCAAACAAACAAACAGACTAGTATTGTGTTACTAATGTATAGTGAAACTTTAAACTTGCCTCCACTTTAAGAGAAGCTAGTGAAGTTTGAGTTGACGCTAGATGGCGTTAGTTGTAGGCACCTATCTAGACTTGAGAATGAAATTAATGTTATCAAAAAATATGTATATTTATTATATACATGTTCATAGCTCGGCTCGTAGCTAAGTAACAGCCATGCTTATCGAAAGGTTAAGCTTCGCTAGCCGCGGTCAATCCATGGATGGGTTTCTGAGCATAGCTCCACTCCTTATATATATCTGTGGGTCCTGCGCCTGATCTCTCCCCGGTCGTGTCGGATTGCCGACCCATCGGACTATGAGAGTGAGGAAATAGAGAGAGCACCTGTGTCTGCAAGCGTGCGTGCACTATAATATCTCCTGCGTGCCTGGCTAGTCTACATTGAGATTAGCTGCTGTGACCGAAATCTGGAGAGGTTATTATTACCTGATTATGATGTTCCAAAATTCTACCCCTAAAGGGGTGAAAAAGGGGGGCAAAGTTTGTATGAAACTCTGTAATTTTTTTTTAATTCGTATAGACCACGCGGGCGACGCCGTTGGCGGAAATCTAGTCTCTATATATAAAAATGAATCCCTATTTACCTTGGTCACGCCATGACTGGAAAAAGACTTAATCGATTTGGATAAAATTTAGTACAGAGATAGAGGGGACCAGAATGTTGCTTCCTTCGGGATGCGGGTGAAAACGCGGGTAAAAGCTAGTTTCAAATATTATTGACCAAACATTTTAGTCAATGTTTACATTAAGCTTGTTACTAGTCAAGTTACAAGCTTAAGTGTCAGATAAGCTACCAACACTCGTTACGTAAATATTGTAACATATCCCTGATAGGCGCTATCTTGAGACATGTTTGTTTTGTGTCCCAGTATCGGTACGGGACTATTGATTTCGGAAAATCTATAAATACTAGTAGAATGTCAAGTTTAAAAATCTATACTTATAATAAATCTATCTTCTATACTTATAATAAATCTATAGAGAGGTCAATTCTGTACATGAAATATTTTTCCAAAATAACTATCAGGGGGTGATTAGGGATCGATACTGATGCCAAAAATGCAATCAGTAAACTTTTTGTCTGTCTGTCTATCTGTCTGTCTGTCTGTCTGTATAAACTCTATAGAAACAAAAACTACTCGACGGATTTTAACGAAACTTGGTACAATTATTTGTCATACTCCTGAGATGGTTATAGTATACTTTTCATCACGCTACAATTAATAGGAGCAGAGCAGTGAAGGGAAATGTTGTCATTTTGTTTAAACGCGCTAATCTCAGGAAACGCTGGTCCGATTTAAATAATTCTTTCAGTGTTATATAGTCCATTTATCGAGGAAGGCTATAGGCTATATATCATCACGCTAAGACCAATAGGAGCGGAGGACCGCTATTCCACGCGGACGAAGTCGCTGGCAGAAGCTAGTCGATACTAATATTTATAAAAGCGAGAGTAATTCCTGTCTGTCTGTCTGTTATATTCTCACGTTAAAACGGCTGAAACAATTTGGCTCAATATACTAAGTATAGCTTTTTTATCCGAATGTAAAGTAGTTCCTTCAGGATGCAGATAAAATCATCATATAACCTTCCTCCAGGTTCCAATCTATCTCTTTGCCAAATTTGATCTAAATCGGTTTAGCTGTTTTAACATGATAGTCTAATTTTTAATTCCATGTTTCCTCACAATGGTTTCCTTCACCGTTAGTCAGTGATGTCTATGATACACTTAGAAAGTACATATGACTTTAGAAAAGTTACATTGGTACTTGCCAGGTTTCGAACTCGCACACTCGTACACGAGATGCAGGTGCCTTAACCACTAGGCCTTCATGACATTTCGACATCCACGAAACAAATTTTATATGAACTGTAAATGTGTTTATTAAAATCTCCCCTAATTAAATATTCGCCAACAATTAACCATTTTTTTGGTATTAAGGATTCACAAATCCCTCTTTAGCGGATCCAATTACGTTCGGTTGACTAAATGGCTAGTATATTCGTTTAATAGGATTTGTCAAACGTACCTATAATACGCATTAGACGACACTGTGAAGAACTGGGGCGGAATGCTATGGTGACCATGGGTTGATGGAAAGGGAGGATAGTCCTCAAACTGTTTTTTTTATTCAAAATAGGTCTTTGCAGGCACTCATGACATGTCAAGCTAGTTGCACGGTTCCAAGGAGTGGGTCTTATGGAGGAGAACCGGCAAAAAATTTATACACACTCTTTTCAAAAATAAATGTTTACGATAGTCTTTTTACATTTATCTTCGGGTTATCTCAGAAAAAATATTAATAAATAGCTTCTGCCAGCGACTTCGTCCGCGTGGAATAGTGATGCTCCGCTCCTATTGGTCTAAGCGTGATGATATATAGCCTATAGCCTTCCTCGATAAATGCGCTATCTAACACTGAAATAATTTTTCAAATCGGACCAGCGTTTCCTGAGATTAGCGCGTTTAAACAAAATGACAAAATTTCTCTTCACTGCTCTGCTCCTATTGATTGTAGCGTGATGAAAAGTATGCTATAACCATCTCAGGATTATGACAAATAATTGTACCAAGTTTCGTTAAAATCCGTCGAGTACTTTTTGTTTCTATAGAGTATATACAGACAGACAAACAGACAAAAATTTTACTGATTGCATTTTTGGCATCAGTATCGATCCCTAATCACCCCCTGATAGTTAATTTGGAAATATATTTCATGTACAGAATTGACCTCTCTACAAATTTATTATAAGTATGATAGATATAGATAGATAGATAGAAGATAGAAGATATAGAAGATGATGTAATATGAAGAGTGCCTTTAAAAATTTCGATGTGAATGTAACAAAATCACTTTGTATTGCATATAGATAAACTTAAAAAAACTGCGTAATTATTTATTTTTTTTAACTAGATTTACTAGATTACGAAAAAATGTCGTGGTGGCCTAGTGGTTAAGGCACCCGCCTCTCGTGTACAAGTGTGCGGGTTCGAAACCTGGCAAGTACCAATTTGACTAAAGTCATATGTACTTTCTAAGTATATCTTAGACATCACCGACTAACGATGAAGGAAAACATCGTGAGGAAACCTGGACTTAAAAAGTCTGAAATCGCCAATCCGCCTTGAGCAAGCGTGGTGATCAATGCTCATGCCTTCTCTGTATGAGAAGAGGCCTGTGCCCAGTAGTGGGACGGTATATAGGCTGATGATGATGAGACTAGATTTATATTATATGCTTCTTTTTATCCGGATGCCTTATTTAGTTCTGTCGGAACACGGTTGAAACCAACGGAAAAAGCTAGTATTAGCAAGTCTTATGTCTCATAGAAGAACCTACTACCTAGTGCTAAGACCAAGAAAGATTTTAATAAACAGAGAAACATTATAGAATTATTTCGTTTAATTATAGTAACAATATAAATTTCTTATACAGAATCTAACATTGCGTATAAGAAATTTATTGAGGAAATCGTGGCTAAGTAACAGCCACACGGTTTGACCGATCAAAGTTAAAGCTGCGCTTTGCGCGGTGGGTCTGTGGATGGGTGACCATCTGTGTCATAGCGAGACTCCTCGGTGCCTCGGAAAGCAAGGTAAGCTGTTGGTCCCGGTTGTGATTTATAGTTCTCTGACAGTCGTTACGGGTAGTCAGAAGCCAGAAAATCTGACAACCAGTCTTACCAATGGGTATCGTGTTACCCAGTAACTGGGTTGTGGAGGTCAGATAGGCAGTCGCTCCATGTAAAACACTGGTACTCAGCTGCATCCGGTTTAGACTGGAAGCCGAACCCAACATAGTTGTGAAAAGGCTAGACAGATGAGATTCGGAATCTAAAATTGCGAATAAATTTGACAAAACAGAGACTATCCCTGTTACACCAAAACTCATAGTCACCCTACATTCACCAGAAACCGTACCATCTCTAATTAAGTAGGATTTGTTGCATAATGCTAATGAGTGTGTCTGTCGGGAACTGAACCTTGGACTCTTTGACACACACTTAGCATTGTCGCATTGATCATTAGGGAAATTAGTCTACACTACACGTATATTACACGACTTTTACGGTTGTCTATAAAAAAGGAGTGTTATGTTTTTAGCCTTTTAGCATTTTATACTTTTAAACATGATAACAGTTATTAGACTTATACTTTTAATATTTATACATAGTCTATACATAAAAAATGCTTTGTCCTGAATGACTGACGGATCAACGCACAGCCTAAACCGCTGTTCGTAGAGACCTGAAACTTGGAGGGTGTGTTCTTTGTATGACGTAGGCATCCGATAAGATAGGATTTTCCGAAATTCTATCCTTAAAAAGTCGGCAAAGTTTTTGTGAGACTCTGTCATTTTTAATTTGATTTCGTATAGCACACGCGGCCGAAGCCGCTGGCGAGATGCTAGTTCTAAAACAATGTGATAAAAAGGAATTATTTACCAATCTGCCATTTCGACAATTATAAAGATCCCATAAAAATGATTGAGTCACACGAAGACTGATGCAAGCGCATAAAAACTATTTTTTTAAATATCATATTGTCTGGAATTTAAATTTTCGGCATTTCTTCTCTAAGGATCATCATCTGCTCTGCCTTTTCCCAACTTGTTGGGTTCCAGTTTAAACCGGATGCAGCTGAGTACCAGTGATTTACATGAAGCGACTGCCTATCTGACCTCCACAACCCAGCTACTGGGTATCACGATACCCCTTGGTAAGACTGGTTGTCAGACTTTCTGGCTTCTGACTACCCGTAAAGACTGTCAAATGACAATCGGGACCAACAGCTTAACGTGCTTTCCGAGGCACGGAGGAGTCTCGTTATGACATAAATGGTCACCTATACACGGACCGACCGCGCCAAGCGCAGCTTAACCTATGATCCGTCGACCCATGCAGCTGTTACTTAGCCACGAGCTCATAGGGATGTATTAATTAATGTTATTTAATTAATTAAAAATAATATACCTAGGACACAAACCTATATACTTAAATTATGATTTATAACAACCCACACAAATTTTGGAGATTCAACTTTTATATTAATATAATTATGTTACATATTTATAGATATAACTCATAATTAGAAATCAATATACTAATACATAATATATCAAATGTCAATCACTATTTTATCCGTTCCATTAAAATAATGTAGCGATGAAAATAATGCAGCGTGTAACAACCATTTTTTATTTTTGTAAATCGATTCTTAATTGACAATGGAATCTCCAAATCGAATACTAATAACTTCATTAATGACATTGACAACACAAAAAAGTTAAAATTTTATGCGAAATAAAATCATCTGGCATAATTAGCATAAAATTATAAATAATTATTGTGTGCAATATCGTCGGCTGTAATGTTTCGGCGTCATACTCTTTTACGACTGTATAAACCAGTTGTGGACTTTTTTCAATGGCCGCTTATGGCTGCGTTCAGCACCAACTAAAAAGCTCCAAAATAAAATTTCGAATAATAATATTTTTTATTCCAAAATGAATAATAAAAATCAATAAGTGTTATTAAAAATTAACAGTTTGGTAAATAAAATTGTGAGTTTAAAAACGTTTTAAATTTTCGTACAGGGCAATAACAAAGATGGCGACGAAACGAAAGCTCGGCAAAGCTCGGAACGCGTCGGTAACGCGGGGCGGGCAGAGGGGCGAGGGGGGCGAGCATGCGTACCGAGCCCGCAGGTCGCATTCCAGTAGTTCGCCTGACCACCGCGCGGCGCTTACGTGCCCGTCCCATTCCGCGTCGCCCGTTCCCAATACAAAGAACACCTCTGTATTGTAAAAAATCTGTGATGTATTGATTAATTTCAACTTTATCCTCACGCTAATAACCGTCTAAAACAACAGTGTAGTTCAAACCAGTGTTAAAATCAAGACAAGCGTCGTTTTCAACGCGTTCTGAACGGGCCACGTCCTATGGAATTCCACATTTATCGTTGAATAGAATCTAGCGGACGGAGTAACATGGAGGACCCGTCGCGTCGCCTCTGAATGGATTGATCGTGTTTTATAAGTGAAATCGTGGACGTTTAGTGATGTATAGTGATTGTGGCATATAAATATGGATTGGTGTATGTTCGAGTGTGTGTAGCTAGCCCCGACTTTGTAGCGTCTTCGTCGGATAATGCGAGCCTAATAAACCAGTCAGGATGGTGTCGCTTACCTACTTTGGCCTTCGTCATACCCCGTGGACCGTCCTTGTGCTTATTTTCTTCATCGAAAGCGTGATGGGGAACTATGCAAAGTCCTTCTACATACATTGGAACACAACAAACAGCATATTCCGAATAGATAACACGGACCACGTATTTGACTTGAATAAAGGAAACGCACAGTTTGAGTACGACCAAGTGAATATAATATGTCCAGTGTACACTCCAGGGACGTTTGAGGAGGACACGGAAAAGTATATAATATACAATGTGAGTAAAGAAGAATATGATACGTGTAGGATAACTAATCCGAACCCCAGGATAATCGCGATATGCGATAAACCGCACAAATTGATGTTTTTCACTATTACGTTCCGGCCGTTTACGCCGCAGCCGGGCGGGTTGGAATTCCTGCCCGGCAAAGACTACTATTTCATATCGACGTCCAGCAAAGATGACCTGCACAGACGCATCGGAGGTCGATGTCTGAGCCACAATATGAAGCTAGTGTTCCGGGTGTGCTGCAAGCCGGAGGAGCAGTCTCCGGCGCCGCAGCCCCAGCCCACCCTGCCGCCTCCCCCTCCGCCTCCAACCACGCCAGCGACCACCACGACCACGACAACGATCAAGCCGGTGACTAAAAAGACGCACAAGTACGACAAGACGCCGAATGAAGTTATCAAGAGCGAGGAGCTGTCGCACTCGCGCGGGGCTGCGCTGGCTTCCTCGCTTGCCCTGGCTCTGGCCGCGAGCGCGGTTTTAGCGCCCCTGGCTCGGTGAATGTGCGCAAGGGCGGCGCGACCTCAGCGCCCGGACCTAGTCGACAAGCCAGGCCCGACCACCACACAAACTTTGCATACACTACATTTACGCCCGGACACTCTTATTTACACGTGAATTTGTGCGTAAAACAGTGTCAAAAAACTAGTGGTGTACTCTAACAGTGATGTGCCCCAAGGATTATGGATCTTATCGACTTGTAAGTAATCGAGGTGATTAAGGGATGTGCAAAACTCAAGTTCCAATCGACAAAAATTTAGTCTTTAAGGAACACGAAAGCCTAATTTTTATCTAAGTATAATATGGGCCTACTGAGTAATTTGTGAAGTTAATTTCATTAGAGGACATTAAACTGTAGTCTACGATCAGTTAAATATATTTATATATAAAGAAATGTTAACATGTATGATAAAATTAGGTTTCTTAAACCATTTAGGAATTAACGATTTTTTATATTTTTCATTATGCAAAGGATATTTGACTAAGAATTAGGGTTCTTAACGGATCAAATGCAGATATAGGAAAACGTATATAAAAAATTAGGTAGCTTTTTAATTTTTAGTTCAAAAACAGTTTTTTTTAAATACTTTTCACGACGGATAATTAGAATTTTATTTATATTATAATTATAAATGAAAAACTTTGGACAAGTTAAGAATCTTGTCTAGGAAACTGTGATTTTGGTTTTAGTATTTTTTTCTCTCTTTGTAATATGCTTTTATTATGTGATATATTTACCTTTTATGTATTAAAAGTGAAGCCTTTTCACCTCATTTTTCTTGACTGATTTTTGCATTTCAGCTTTTTCATATTTTTTAACGAAAAAAATATAAATGCTAGAAACACGCACGTCACTATCTTTGAGAATGGCAGCTAGAAGTCGATGGAACGTCGGCATTCCGCCATCTTATTTATAAAATAGCAAAATAAAATAACAAGGATAGCAACATGCATTTTTAGCGAAATAAATAACAATTCTGAGACCTACACCAATTAAAAAACATGAAATTTTCAAAAAATGTGTGTCACAATGAAAATTTCATTTTTTTTTTCAAAATAAGAATGCACAAATGTGCCATTACTGAAACGTGAGTTAACCACGTTTAAATTAATAACGAAATAGTCAAATAGTTAAATAGTAGTCGAAATAGACCGGTTTTCTGTTAGACATAACTCCATAGTGACAGTTGATATATTTTAGGTAGTTTTTAAGAAGAAAACAAATGAGTTTCAAATTGTATTGAGAGATGTTACTAAAAGACGATAGCAAAGCTGACGAATTACAGACTAAACATGAAAATAATAAACAAAATCATCCAGATAAGTTTCAAAATGATGAAAATAAAATAATTAATGCTAATAACAGTTCTAAAAATGCACCAAGATTCTAAATAGCTAAGCAGAAAACTCATTAAAATGCGTCATCTCATAATACTGATATTCGACCTATCCATAATGAGTCAATAATTCATTTGAAATGTGACAGTCGAAGCTCCATTTTCAGAGATTTATTCAGAGTAAATAATACTATGAAATAATAAGGAAAATCATCTTATTAGAAAAGATGTTTGAGAGCGCCTAGGACAACTTACTCTTGTAACCGAACCTTAATTTTGAATGATATGAATTGCAAATTCTATTGGCTGAATCAAAAAGGTGGTTTAAAATGCAAAAAAAAAAAAAAAAAAACTTCAATTTCAACAAATTTTATATACAACCAAAGTATATCAAATTCAAAAATCACTTCATTTAATAAAGCTTTTGCATAAGTAAATTAGTGCAAGATAAATAGGTAAATAGAAACATCTTGAATCACATCTGGACGATACAACAGCACCAGAATGTTTTTATCGTTCCAAAAGTAAAAAGAAACTAATTAAAGATAAAAAGAACGTGACACATAAAAAGGTTTCATTCTCTTTTAAAAACAAAACGGCATTTTACTGTGTCTTTGGTCATGCATTGTTTTCTAAACAAATGTGAGTTTAAATATAGACTGGGCGTGTATTATCGTTTATAATCTTAAGTTGTACACACACCGTTGAAACTGACTTAATTTTATAATCAAAAACATTCTGGTTACCATTTACACTATGCCTTGTAACAATATTTTTGAATTCTGTAGCAGGTGCTTCAGAAATTTCAAAAGAAAACTCAATTATATCGGTTTCAAATTTAGGTCAAGCATTTTTGAGACGCCAAAAAATTCAATTGCGGAAAATCGGTTTTAAATTTTGCATATTTGAGCGTAGCAAAATAGTAGGCAACGGTGTCAATATCGTGACTACAAATTCAGTCCTCGAAAGTTGTGTGATAGAAAAGCGATGTTTGACTTTTCCTTAAAAAAAATCTATGAAGAATTTCAGGTTTAGACAAAAAGGGCAATGTTAGCCATATGTGTCATATTACTTGGACACTTATTTTTAACCGTCTCTTCTTGTTATAATTTATGAAGTAATTGCTTGAGCACACAACACAACAAGAAACTTCATTCACGATAACCTCATTTTTAACATCAAGAACTTCTCTGTTTCTACAAAAATATTGACACAAATCGTATAATTACAGCCGTTGTTTTTCAAAAATCATGTAGGTATCAATTTAAACATACTGTGTTCCATTCTTTGCTAATTATGATTCATATATACTTCTTACATAGTCAAACGTACACTAATTAAATAAATTGACATCCCAAATTGTAAGTCTTAAAACAAATAATAAAGACACAATCAATAATATCTCTATCATCCATAACTTCGCTAGTCGTTTTCTCTCAAATCATATTTCTAAAGGAACAGGCTGTTATTGAAAAAAAAACTGGTCATATTGACAACGGATATCGGTATCAGTAGAGAATTTCTCGTGTATGCTCTTCACACGTTACCAGCGGAAGGTACACCCCAAACAGTCCAAGAGTTTAAACAACAAGTTTTGACGCACCTTGTCCAAGAAAAATGCGTACACTTATGACGTAGAATATGCGTCAGAACACTGAAAAGTTAGGTGTGGATGCAAATGGTGGCGTTTCATAGAATTCTGAGGTAGCAAAAATTTCATCATAAGATGTATTACAAGTAATGTCTAACGGCTGTTTTAAAAAAATCTATGTATCCTTGGATTTGCTTACGAATGATAGATACTTAACATTAGTTGTCTTGACTTAATGGCAAAATTCTATCTCTAGTAAGAACATTTTTGGAAAGATAGGGTATTGAAAATGGCCATAATCCTTAGGAACCAAATCTATACCGAAAGATCGATTATTAATGTCGAGCTTAAATAAGACTTGAAGGAAATTATAATTTTAGATCGATATGTGACTAGGCTGTTTTGCTAACTGATTCTAGTTTTTTTCTGTCGGGTTCATCAGTTTTCAAAATTACATTTCTTGGTACAGTATTGTCTTGCAATTAGCGACCTTTTAGAGAAAGGATAGAGTAGCAAATTGTAGCATACGTTTAATGTCAAACCATTGTTATTAAAAACTAAAAGGCACGATTCACCATTTATTAATCACAATCCATTCAGCTTTTCATAACATCATTTCCATCTTTCTTTATTGATAAAACGTTTGTAACTTTTTGTGTGATTGAAAACTATTAGATATATATGTATATGAAAGCACCAATAAGTTTTTGTCTATCAAAAATGTACAATTCTTTCCATAAGATTTTCATTATCTGATACATTGCTTCATAGGAGTCCCTCAGGGTTATACTTAGGACCAGCGTCATATCTTAATCAATATAAGCTTTTAAGAGAATTATGGGCAAGAAAATCACAAGAGCACAGGTAGGGATGTAACCGCGTCTTAACTGACTGGCTGAGTGGTTCTATTTTTATTTTAAACCAAACAGTTAAGCGTCTACTTAGCATTTCTGGGTACCGATCGTTTGTTTTAACTTGTCTTAGTTATTTTCAGTTCTTGAAGGGATTGAGCACGGGGCAATCTTCTCAGCTCGCTTGTAATAATTTAGACGTGTTATTTTTTTTCTGTATATACACATGCACACCTTTTTGATGTTTCTGAGCTTGTTAAAACGTCGGCGTTTTCGTCTTTTTTTGTAACTGTATTAATGATTTTGTCTTTTTTTCGTTGGTAATTGAGATGTTAGGTTTTGGGAAAAGGGTTCATTCATTATATTGGTTTACTATGCCGTCTGAACAAGTTTAGTTTTGTAAACAATAGCAGTTCATTCATTCGTTGTTCATTCATTTGGCTCGTTAATTTATGATTCTAATAAACAAAGACATTGTATTTGAGGAAAATGATTATTACGAACGTTTAACTGATAAGCATACACTTCATTTTAATTTCAATAATGTTGCTTGTCTTGTATGTATTAACAAAATCATTTTATGATCTGAACTTGGTAAGCAAAGTAGCATTATGTTTGTTTTAATTACTAAAAGCGTTCAATAGTTCATTATGCGCAAAAAATATTTTTATTATTTTAATTGTAGATATTTGTATACAATTTCTTTCTCTATAATGACCACCACTTAAAAATATACGAATACTTAATACGCCTTGCAAAATCGCTTGTTAGTTGTACTTAATGAAATAATTACATTCGGTTTCTATGAAAAAGCCGCTTTTAAATAAGGTATTATTAAATATATCAATCTTAGAGTCATTGAGTACGGATCTCAGTGATTGTCACGACTTTGTTTGAAGTTTATCCCATTTGCAACTCGAAATATAGATGGCAATAGCTTTTGATATAGAAAAAAGTTAAGTTATTGGTTATTAAATATAAATTCAGCTTTTAAATCATTAGATATATTCGTAATGTCCAAATTGCATGTTTGAGTCTGTGATTTATTAATCTCACGAGAGAGCTCCAGTCAAAAGATTCCCGCTAACTATTTACTTTTTAATAAAAGCTCCAAAATGATATAACACCTCTTCATTCCCATCTTGTATGATAATAACAATAAATATATCAACTCATTAAATTTTATGTTCCGTTTAGTTAATTAAATTATTTAAAATATATGAGTTTAAAAATGAACTTGTGATAGATGTTATATTAACTTGCACATGATTATAATGTTTTAAAGATGTCATAAGATCTTCTGTGAGATTTAGATATCTAATTAGGAAATTTTGGACGACAAATCACTCTTGCCGTAAATATAGGACTTTGTTAATCTCAGAAGCAAAAATATCAGTAAATTGTAGACTAGTATTTAGACTTTCTCTCTCCATTGGTGTTTTGTAGATTATTTTGTCTGAAGCCAATTCATTTTTGTTTCGTATTACAATTTTATTTTGTTTCATTTTTGTCACTGTTTTTGTTACCGTCAGTATCATTTAAGATTTCTCTCGTATCTTCTTCATTTTTCTTAAGATTATCTTCATTCTTTTCACAAATATCCAACGCCTTAAACTTGCAAAATAAAACATCTTTAAACGGGATAATATGAGATAAAATGGCCCTGTAAAAGTTGATTGTACCTCTCGAAGGCACGGCTGGCATAACCGGTTACAGTAAATAACATACTGATTTAAAAATAGAACCGAATGACAGTTACTAAAGTAAGCTCTTTGCGAGAAAACTGTTTTCAATATTAAATTTTATTTGAATACCAATAGAATTATCAAAATTGCTAGCTTTGACGTGGGGTTTGGTTATTCTCACTTAAAGCTGTAGTATAGATTTCTGGTTTATAAGATTTGATATCTGACCGTTAGTCTAGTGGTAGCGTAAGGTTTAACTTCAGGATCTATCAAAAAGTTTTTGGCTTTTCTACCATCTCTCTCAGCTCAGAAGCGGTCTGGAATCTGAACTCGTACTCGTCTAATAATTCCATATAACAGACATGATGTGATGTTATTGGAAGATTTAGCAGCTTCCTCAACTCTGAACATGTATCTGTTAAATCATTTTGGCAGATCACAAACGAGTTCTGTTTCTTTTTTAATTTTATTCGATGTGGTAGCATTTTGAAACAGGCATTATTCAGTGATAGGCTTATCAGTATGACTCATAGTTAATGTCAAAGTTAAACTGTTACAGTATTTAAAAGTTATGAGATCAACTATAAAATAAGTTAATTTGAACTTCAAATGTTTCTACTTGTGTCACATGTTCTATTGTTGGTTTCTCTGCAGTCAATCTTAAATTAATAAAGCTCTTATCATGTTCAACCAATGACTGTGACCTTCATTTTTGTCATGACTCAGTTTAGTCATGTCAGATAAAAAAGTTACTGATATCAATATCCTCAAATTGATAATCTGACTTTGGAGGTGAAACTTCTTCATCATAAAGTTCACAGCAATTTTCAATCCGAGATTTACTTGTAAATACTAATTCCTTTTCGTCAATTACATTATGTCTAGCTTCAAGTCTGTCAATATTACTAAAAAGCCCAACTGTAAGTTATTGTTACAATTACTAAGGCGTGTCTCAAGGCGCACCTATTTCAAATTGTTTGCAAAGATATTTAACTAAGATACTACATTGTTACAGCCCGCGGCGTTGCTTACAAACTCTAAAATCATGTTACAGCAATTGTCGGTATCGTCATTGAATGTTTAATGGCTTAATAATAGTAGTTGGTGATATTTCATCATTTGAAAGTGTTTTATTATTAATACGAGTACAATTTGGTCATATGACCTCTTTTTTGCAGGAATTGCGACATTAATTTTGTCATTCTACTCTTTATGTTTGCTACAATTGTTGTCATGTATTATGATTATAGTTTTAAATGTACCGCTTTCCATTATTTAGCTGGAACAGTGTCTTTTAAACCAACGAATTCTACCAGTGAAGATTCTCCAGTTAAATTGCTTTCCCATATGTTTCTAAATGGCTATACTTTTTTTACATCATATTTGATTAATATGTAGTTTTACCTAGTTTCAAACCTATCAGACATTATATCTCAAAGAAATGTTTCGTCTGATCTGTTCTTATTCATCATAATGACTTGTATATCATAAATATCCAGTCTATTGAGGCCTTTCAAAGAATTACAAAGGAGTACTTCCTATTAATTTACTGCTGAAGGAATTCTATCAATATTTGGACTGGTTCTCATTTTACGACACTCTGCTACTATTGGTAGATCAGCTATAAATCTTTCGAGCGTTTTATCTAAAAATGTTTATGCGACCAGTCGTGTTGCAATAAAATTTAATTATTTCCCATTAATTTTTATTTCATACACTCCATCTGTTAGTTTTTGTATGTCTGTACGAAGCTCCTTTCTCTATATTGGGATTTATTTATGTTTTAATTGTGTATGAAATTTTAAAACATGTAAACGAAGAACATGATTCATTGATTTCTCTACAGTAATTATAATTATAGTACTCGACTTCACAATTATGTGAAATTGAAGTTTTTGCTGAATCAAGCTTTTTGAATGATCAAGTTGTTTGCTTTGCAATTATCAAATTTTGGCGATCGTTATAATACGATTCCGTAGAGATAGTTTGGTCTATTATCAATATTAAAATTTTTGAAGGATCGTTAGTTTTACAACCTATATTTAAAAGAGTGATTACTTAGCTTTTACAATATTCGATTTCGATAAAAAAGACGATTGACGATTGGATAAGCTCACATAGATAATAAAAGGACAAGGAAAAGGAAATAGATTTTAAAAGGGGCGAAAGACGGAGAAATGTTCACTGAAGTGATTCTCAAGTTAATACAAGACACGAAGTTTTCCTAAAATGGAAGGCAATATCCATAGCTACTTCGCCAGTCAAGCGGGTTGCTGACCGCTAGCTGTAGGAATATAAAGAATCTATCTGATATATTCGCTCAAACTTGATCGTCGGCCATTTTTCTTTTAGTTCCGAACAACATGAATGCAAATGAATCTTGTACCGACAGCCGAGGCTCGGAATAATGATTTATCGAATTCTGTTCGTGTAAAAATATTTGCTTTTTTATTGAGATTTAGTGTGTCTGTTTGATCGTTAATCTTAGCTATTAGGGCATCTTTTTCTGTAATATCATCATTAAAACAATCAGTATTGTTAATGTTTTCATTAATGCGTTTAATAATATCTTCGATAATATAATTTTTGTCTTTTGTCCCATTAATGATTTTATATCCGTGATCATGTCTTACAAAGACATTATTACTTTATACAGGTGTTCTCATTTATGAAGCAGTACTGTGTTCATTCCGAATTTTGATGCTGTCAGCGAATGCATTATGAATTGATCTGCACGTGAGTGCAATTATTGGTCCAGTTATATTGATTTTTATTACATAACCTTACATATGTGCTGTTACGAAGGTGATTTGAACGTTAACGCGTATTTTGGCATTTTGTTCTAATATTTTTATTGAAGGTTATTGAAATTAATCAAGTATCAGTAACAAACTCTTTCTTAGTAATTCATATGAAAAATATTGGAGTATCAATTACAATTGAATGGCTTTTGATACTCAATACATTTAATCAATGCTAAATTAATTACTGTTATAGAATAAGTGACTTTTTGTGTACAACAAAAAAATATTATCTATACATTGAATGTAATTAATGAGATGGTGAATATCAATGAAAAAAACGATGAAATGGACACAAAGCTTGCAAAATTTTATTCAGATAACTTCATAAAAACACACAAAGAAACAGTCAAACTAAAACACAGCATTTATAAACGTGTAGACAGCTCATTGTTTGAATACAAAACGTAAAAAAACGGCCTGTTATTATAAAATGAGGATGAACAAGAAATGGCAGTAAATTACACGCGAAACTAGATGATAAATCATAGGAACGCATTAATCTTGTGAATCAAAAGTCTCCATCCGTTGGTTTGTTATTTTTGGAACAGCGATGCTCAAAATTTGTTGACGCCCCTTTACCGAGAAAACGGCGACTGATAAATTTTAAAATAATATAGATACCGTTAGAAATGCTAATGGGTTTGTGATTTTCGAAGAATTTGATTAAGATTTTGATATAATTTTCTAATTACAGTTTCATGTAGACATGATTGAAGTTAGAGTTACAGGCTTCAAACTAAATCAAAGTTTTTAGTAAATCCACGATAAAATAGATTAAGAATTAAATCGAATTCTGTTCTTCAAAAATGTCTACTAAAGAAATGGGAATTAACAATGTCATTGCACTCCTATAGAAAGAAACGAGGTAACATACAAAAAATAGAATAAAACAACAAATCGTTTTAGATCCACTGGATAATTTGTTCCGAAAATTAACTAATAATTAAGTCTTAAAACCGAATGTAAGTATACAATTAAGATACCGATAACATCAATGGCTTGCTAAAAGATAAAAATGATAATTATAATAAAACGCTTCTAATAAAAATGGCAATTAAAAACATCGTTTCAAACAAGCGCCTTTTGGGACGTTTGATCTCTCTTTTTATAGGGTTCATTTCTTTTATATTTGAAACCGATTCTATCATTCGCATAGTTTGTTAAATTGTTTTGTTTTTTGGGTAATAATTCAATTTAGTTTTTGTCATTTACCGTGTTTTTATTTTTCTCCTATTATTCAATGACTTTAACTAAAAGAATATTTTCATATTTGAAATAGTTTTGAATATTGTGATGGAAGTCTACTTTTCTTTTTCAAGGGCTCGTTTTGACGCTATTTCTGGAATTAGGAAGCATAATTTTGAACTAAACGTTGAAGGGGCAAATTTTTCAATTTTTAATGGACATATATTTAATGAAATGAGGCGATTCACCTAATTGTGACATCAAAGCGAGCGATTGATGCGCCTGTCATTTTGTCAAGAAAATATGGCGGTCCTGCTATTTTTATTTCATAATGGTACTGAATTTTAAGTCTTTGAATCTCAAGTCGTTTATTTATTGGATTCGTTTCAAAACAAAAGGTTTATTTTAGACCTGCGGTTGGTCTTGGAATTAAGCATTTGAGTCAGAGTAAAGAGTAGGTATTATTATTATTAAAATTTCAACTCGAGTCAAATCGTAAATGTCTGCAGCTCTAAGATATTACTTTAATCACCTCATTTGGCAACCAAACTTGCTATTGTAATTAAACATATCTCGCTTGCTAAAGAATTATATATTCAAATTATTTTCACTGCAGGTTAATTATCAAGACCATTATTGTTATCTGCTAGACTCGGAGTAGCTTTACCAGAGCTATCCTTAATATTTGGGTAGTCTCTTTCTACATTGAATATATCCCAATCAACTCCATCAAGATATTTATCTTTATTCTATATTAAGTAGCATCAGTCTCAGATGATTCATACTAAAACTTTATCAAGTGCCAAATCGAATTTCGTGAACAATTGAACATCTCAAAGTCCGTTATCCAGAAAATCAATTAGCACTTTATGTCTTACAAAAGCTTTATGAATTCAGCAAGCTTACTTCAAAATTCAAAAAACCTAGCTTCTAAAATCTCACACGATTAAATTCACATCTTAATCTGTTTCCGGGTAATCCATTACACGACAGCGTTTTAAAAATGCTTTTTTATAGTATTTTCTG
Organism: Pyrrhia umbra; assembly: GCA_963891755.1. NCBI lineage: Eukaryota > Metazoa > Arthropoda > Insecta > Lepidoptera > Noctuidae > Pyrrhia > Pyrrhia umbra. The sequence continues at coordinate 3,483,166 of OY982944.1, forward strand.
TTGAATAAAAAATGGTGTGACCTTGATTGAGTTCATTCTCAGTATTAGCGTAAAATCGTTGCATTAGTCCGCCGGTATGTCTGAAGTATTTTATTAATTCGTTCGCTAAATGATTCTTTACGGATTTTGTATTGATTTTATGAGATTTTTTAACGAGAGCTTTATGATATTCTATTGTTTTTGTAAGTGATAGACTGCGTTTCTGTTTACCCTTTGGTTTTAGTGTGTTCATTTTAATTTGATGATCAAATTTATACTGATGGCCGTTTCTCCCGATATACCACTTTCATATGGTATGGTACTTTTTCTTTTTATTTAAATCCATCTACTTTATAAATTGTCAGAAGCAAATTTTAAAGTCCTTGCCTTCCTCGAAGTGTAATTCATTTTCTAGTTCAGTAGTTACAAATCAATAAACATTTTGTCTAGCTTCAGATTTGTCACGTTCTAATCTATTTTTGGCGTTTTTTGACATCTAAAAGACTTTCAATCTATTTTTGACATCTATATGACGTACATTTGGAATCCTTGTCTGTTATAAAACATAAATCAGTAATATTGTAGCAGACTAATTAACGAATGAATGGCATGAAAAGAGGGGACGGGTAATACCTCGTAATGAGCGGATAAACTCCTATGAATTGGGTTTCAGAGGGTTGAAATCCCAGTACACATCAAAATCTATAGTATCAGTCTGTTCAATCTTCATTGACGGTGGTTTAAATGCATTAGTTGTCTCTATTTCTGCTTTATGATCAGTGATTTTGAAATCCCTTTCAAAGTTATCCTTTTTAATATTATTAGTAGACTTGTAGTCTGTATTTACTTCTAAAACATACGCATTTATGATTGCATCATACAAAAATTCGATGCTAAGTATTGAAAATATATAATTGTGTATATTTTTCGGAAAAAAAGGACTAAAGACATTTCAGAGTCGCATAGTTCTTTGTTCGAATTAATTAAACTGCTATTTCTTTGTCTTTTTCATGGAAACTTCTGGCAATTCTCGGCTAGGTATCGTGCAAAAATGCACTTCTGGTAAATAAAAGCTGTTTTATATAATCATGTTTACAGTTCCTTACGACAAATTTCACTTCACAATCATTAGTACAACAAAATATCGCTAATATAACGGAGATATTATTTGTGTGTGATTGCAATCCAATACAATCGGAGAGAGATCTTGGGGGGTTAAACAAGTGGCAAAAACGCTAGTAGAATAGAAAAATGGGAATGACATTCGTTTACGACTAGCTATCTGTCATTCCCATACATTTTGTTTTCTATTCTACTAGCGTTTTTGCCACTTGTCTAACCCCCAAGGCAGAACCGACGGCTTTGCGGGTTTGCTAGGGCATAAGGAACCTTAATATGTTAAGAAAGCGGTTACCCATCCAAATACTGACCGTGGGTAGTGTAGCTTGACCAACTGGATTTGTGAATACCCTGTTTGTTATCTACAAACCCGCTCAGTGTAATCACTAGAAGTATAAAAAATACAAAGCTTATTCAAGCCAGTCGCGTCGGTACTTTGAGGTTCTTTAATTATCATTATATTAATTAAACATTAACAGTGACTTTGTTATCTTACCGACAGAACTTATGCTTATTGTGGAAAGAAGTTATGTATGTGATATAGTACATTGCGTCTTTATAGTTATCAGTAAGGCTAATACTTTTAACAATAAACGCAATGTTTATGAAACTTTGGGAAAGCGACGTAAATTTGGTCACCTCATTCGTATTCTGATATTATTCTTAATTATTTCATTTCTTTTTGTATTCATTAATGTACGTTTAATAATTATATACAAGTTGAAATTGCAATGATTCGGAAGTAAAGAATATCGCTACCCAAGTACGATTGTACCAGTTCAAAACCTGGTAACTACCAATTTAAGTTTTATTAAAAATAAGAACAAAAATCAGCCAATAACGCTTGAAGAAGCGTGATGATCAATCAATTCTCTGTACAAACATTTAACCAACTGCGTAACATACAATGGTATTGATTTTCGCCATTATTTCGCCATGATATCAATGCATTCTATATCTCAATACAATTTGAAACTCAAGTGTGACAATCAGACATTTTTTCTTAGTAATCTCTCTCATTAGTTTTGAATTAGTTGTGCTGTGTACTTAGACTAATAATTATCGCCTGATTATTGTTATTTAAAAAATAAATGATGACCTCATTTGCAGAATCTCGAAAGAAATCAGTCCGCTAGTTTTAATGAAAAAAATAATACATAATTTTTATATTTAAACTTTGAAATGTTTCCCAGACAGAAATTGTTATAAAAAAGCATTTAAAAGATAATAGTTTTATGGACTTAACATTTTGTTATTGAATAATTTATGATTTAGAAAAAAATAACTATTATTTTTCATTAAAAATAATAGTAAAACACAAATATTTTGAGTAAATTTATTAAACAGTTTTCATTATTATATTTTTTGTTTTAAGCTGGTTAATTTTAATCTGAGCTAATCAGTTTTAAAGTAAAACAAATTCTGGTTGTTATTATTTATCAAACGTATCTCTTTTTAAGTTTGATAAATTAAGATTATTAATTAGATTGTACTAAATCCGTCAAACTGGATTATTTTAATCTAAACCTGTTCGATTTAAAATAAAACAAATTATTACTATTAATCAAACGGACACCAAATTTGATAAATGGAATTTTACACATAGATAAATTATTATTATTATTTGTAGCTCAACTTACCTGACATTTGACAACGATACAATCATGCATTAGATTGCGAAACGAAAAATAACAATGTTAAAATACTGTAACGGCCTAAATATGATTTTTGTTTATGTAACAAAGCCACAAGATTAATGAACCATTTCAGATCACATGACGCAAGCTGTCAACGTAGATTTTTGTCTGGGAAATATTTTAAAAATAATTGATATTGTGTAAGCCTAAAATTATATTGTCTGTGACAAATTTCCTTTAACGCTAAATGTTAGTTTGTACTAAAAATATGATCAGTCCAGTGACTCAAAATGAGAGCAACAATCCTATAACTTGTGCCTGGTTTTATCGAATTTTCGTTGAAGCTTTAAAAGATTTTTGCAAAAAAAAAGATGATTATCTTTTTCATTTTGTTTGTTTGTCTTTTTTTCTAAAAAAGGTAAAGCTTCAACGAAGTATTTTGGTAAAACGTTTGTTTGCTCAGTAAAGGTTGTAAAATCTAAATGTTTCATGACCCAATTTTGTATTTATAATGTTTTACTCGAAAAGCAAGAGCAATGAACTATCTAGTAGCCGTTTTCTATAAATAAGTTTTAATAGATGATTTTTATTGAAGACTGGATATTAAAATGGATCAACAAAATATAACTTCTATAATTCTTTATACAAAAGACCTGTTTTTAATGAAACAAACATTTTTATGAAATAATTTTTTTTCGGTAGCATTGCTTTTGCTATTTTTTTCCTATTTTAATGAATAAAGTTCCATTTTTATTAAGAAATATTCGCATTGGTGCTACTAGCGATCGCTAATATAGGTTTTACACTTTTTTTTATTTATTAATAATTTTGTACTTATTTCAATTTTTTATAGACTTTTGTTGATGTACTTAATTTTTTTAACGTTTTATTAGCGAGAAAATTTTAGAAATATGAAAAAGCTTCAGCTACCTCTTTAAACTGTTCTAAAGGTATTTTTGTAAAAAATAACTAATTTTAGAATTAGTGAATAAAGCTTAAAATTCTGGGTCACTGGATTGGTCATTGCGATTTCCTAAAACGAATAAAAAAATGATTCAAAATCTAAATTTTTCCTAAAAATGGATAAATAAACGAGTGCGTGAATTGTCACGTTACAGAGGGTTCTGTAGATATTTTTGGAATTTTCAATTTTATTAGCAGATTTTATTTAAAAATGAAATTATTACTAATTTTTTTGCTCAAAAATATAAACCTGAAATGTATTATATTGGACTGTTTTTTTATTGTTCTTTTAATATCTGCGGAACCCTTGAAATTTGAAGATACTTAATAGGTTGTAGGGCGACGGTAAATACCGTTAGTGTACTGTACAATATATTTTGCAGCCGTATTGTTAGTTAATGCTGTAATTAATAAAATAAAATCGCGGCCATATTGTCTCTGATTTGATTTGGAAAAATAAAATGTGAATTTCTTGGTAGGGGCAGACGTTTGATTCAACTCATGTATTGCATTTTTTATTAATTAATTACTTGATCTGTAAAATATTTATTTATCATAATAATTTATAAACTATTCATTATTTAAATAATTTTATTAAAAAAATATGTATGTATTATTTCATTTTTTATCGAAACATTTTGTAAAAATGTTAATCTTTAATTAAAACGATAAACTCTGCCTGTCTGCCTGAATTGTGGGACGAATAGTAATAAAAAAACTATTGTTAACGAAATTGGTTTCAATTTTCGCTGGACCAAAACATTTTGTCAATTGAATGTCCTGTCAAAATCACGACGCCATTTTGAATAAAAAATACAACGCATTTAATTTGCGCTTTCCACTGTATAAGCTGAGCGCTTTAAATATTGCAATATTTTAGTATTATTGTAAAAATAAACTATTTTGGGGACTTTCAATTGACGTGTGTGTGGTCTCGTGGGATAGTCAGGCCACCGTCTCAAGAACAATGTTTTAGAAAATGGCCTCGGTCGAACTACACGCCGAATATTCATACGTCAGAAAGAGATAGCATGTAAAGGTGATGTCTCTTTCGTATGAATATTTGGCCTGCAGTAATGGTAGGTCCAGTCCATTTTGTAGATATTACGACTCGATATTATTAATTGTAGGTATTATTCACTGGAAGTGTAGTCGTAAGGCTAAAAAGCACTTTTCGACTTAATAGTATGTAAATGTGTCGGTTAAATTTTCGAGATCGTGGCCTTTTCTAGTATTGTTTTTGAGACCGTGGCCTTTCGGGGATTTGTAAAAAATAAAAATAGTACTGGAGGTTCGAAAAATAAAATGTACCTACCTACTAAGTATTTGGTAATAAATAACTTGTAAATATGTTGTTAAAATAAGTGTAGTCCCCGTAGGTATTTATTTGTACGATTTCGGGCCTTTGTTGAAATCCAAAGTTTTTAATTTATTTTTCGACCAATAAATGTTGGAGAGAACTATTTTTCTTGTTTTATTTCTATGTTTTTTGGTGTTGCCTGTTAGTGATGAATGAGAAGCAGAGATTTTATTAAAAAAAAACACAGAATCCACTATGAAAGTTGATATTGGTATATTCTCTTTTGAATAGCTGTCCTATGAAATGTGAAAAAAAAAAAATCACAGACGTAGCACATGTAATGAACTTACAAGGAAAACTATCACGGCTAAATATGCTTAACTGGTTACAGAGTTATAGTCGACTAACTAAGACTTAATACGGAACCCTACTGCGCGTGGCCCGACACGCACTTGGCCGGTTTTTTAGGATTAGAAAACTGTAGTAGTCTCCTTGTACCTAATAGGTTCACACGCAAAAACTCCAAATTAAAATTTTAAAGTCAAAAGTAGGTACAAAATAAACGAGGCCTGTTTAATTAACATTAATTAATGGTGACGATGGGCACCGTGAAATGTTAATGAATTATTCACGGCTGTCAGAAAATAAGAGTTTTTTTATTTCGATCAATTGAACTGATTTTGAAAATCATACATAGCAAGTTTATAATAATACTTACTATAGCCTGTTCCAGTAGATATTACGAAAAATTTTTAACAAAGTCTTAACCTATTTTGTTCTAATTCTGCCACATAAATTAACAAAATGGCGTAAGGATGGCGCAATTATGTCAATTTCATGCTCTAAAAATCATCATTTAATGCCATTTTATTTATCTACTAGCTTTCCGCCTGCGGCTTCGCCCGCGTGGACAATTTTTTTAACACCTTGGGTTACACTATTCAAGTTTTAGTATCGATCCCGAATTATTTCTGGAAATAAATATAGCCTATGACACTTCATAAAGATGTAACTTTATAATGGCGAAAGAATTTTTAAAATTGGGCCAGTAGTTTTTGAGTTAAATCCCTACAAACAAACAAATCTTTCCTCTTTATAATATTAGTATAAATGTGGGAAAATTAGAACAAAATAGGTTATGATTTTATTTATATTTATTGTAAAATCGATTGGTACATTCTTTACACTAATATTGTAAAGAGGTAATGTTTGTTTGTATAAATGATATTTTCTTAAAATCTTGAAAGTCATGGTGGCCTAGTGGTTAAGGCACATGCATCTCGTGTACGAGTATGCGGATTCAAAACCAGGCAAGTAACAATGTGACTTTTCTTAAGACTCTGTACTTTCTAACACATATATGGCCATGGCGTAGTCTCTTTTATGGATCATCATCTGCCTAGCCGTTTCCCAACTACGTTAGAGTCGGCTTCTGGATTAACCAGCTACAGTTGACTGCACAGTGATCTATAAAAAACCTGGTAAGTATAATTTATCACACTACATACGCGCGTATGACAATTTTTTGTTATCGGATGGAATATCATCATTTGACCCCTCCCGTCGTTAGTGTCAGACTCTTACTGACTAAAACCCATCCATGTTCCTTCCTCAGCCTTTTGTATTCCGGGGGCGCGGTATCTCTTTCGAACAACCCGCAGCCCCGGACACGTATGCCATGTAAGATACCCAGTAAGTATAAATACAATCAGATGTATATGAATGTGGAAAGCTTTTGGGACTTGAGGAAAACCAAAGAAAAACTATTTTTAACCGACTTTCAGAAATGGAGGTTCTGTATTCGACCCGTATGTATGTTTGTATGTCCGCGATTTTCTCAATAACTACTCATCCGATTTGGATGGAATTTTCGCTATTTAAAAGCATATTTTTCAAGGAAGGTTTTACTATATCTTTATATGAGGATATATGACAAAGATCTTCAGAGATAGGCGATGGAACTCTTCAATTACTAACAGCAAAGAACCCGCATTGCTGCAATCGTATGCCTATGTATTGCTTTCACCATCCAGAACATAAGATTACGCTTCTAAGCTCTAAAGGAGAAAGCAGAGGTATAGAGTAAACCTTGATTAAAAGTACTAGACAAATTGTAAATTAGATAATACAAACCGATCCACTGAAAAGCGAGATATTAAGGGCTGAGGATTGAACATGAAAAGGTTTTATTCAGTAACCGTCTTACTTAAAAAGTCCGATTAATTTTTAATCTGCTGCTTAGCAAGGGATACGCAAAAATCTATATCTATCTTCTTCTTCTTCTTCTTCTTCTTCTATCTATATCTTCTTCTATACTTATAATAAATCTGTAGAGAGGTCAATTCTGTACATGAAATATATTTCCAAAATAACTATCAGGGGGTGATTAGGGATCGATACTGATGCCAAAAATGCAATCAGTAAAATTTTTGTCTGTCTGTCTGTATAAACTCTATAGAAACAAAAACTACTCGACGGATTTTAACGAAACTTGGTACAATTATTTGTCATACTCCTGAGATGGTTATAATATACTTTTCATCACGCTACAATCAATAGGAGCAGAGCAGTGAAGGGAAATGTTGTCATTTTGTTTAAACGCGCTAATCTCAGGAACCGCTGGTCCGATTTAAATAATTCTTTCAGTGTTAGATAGTCCATTTATCGAGGAAGGCTATATATATATATCATCACGCTAAGACCAATAGGAGCGGAGCACCACTATTCCACGCGGACGAAGTCGCTGGCAGAAGCTAGTTCACTCATAAATGCTTATTATCCTTAATCCGAACTTTATTTAGTAGCTTAATTCTGGTAAGTTCAGTTTTTGGTTTGTATAACTGAGTATAGCACAGCATACCTTGTATTATATAATTTTCTTAACTTATATTACCTATGTAACCGAGTTATTGTGAACACCAATTACTTTTTTGAAAAGAGTATCCATGGAGTTTCTTGCCGGTTCTTCTCCATAGGACCTACTCATTGGAACCGTGCAACTAGTGTGACTTTTCAAGAGCCTGCAAAGGCCTATCTATCTATACTTATAATAAATCTGTAGAGAGGTCAATTCTGTACATGAAATATATTTCCAAAATAACTATCAGGGGGTGATTTGGGATCGATACTGATGCCAAAAATGCAATCAGTAAAATTTTTGTCTGTCTGTCTGTCTGTCCGTCTGTCTGTCTGTCTGTCTGTCTGTATAAACTCTATAGAAACAAAAACTACTCGACGGATTTTAACGAAACTTGGTTATAGTATACTTTTCATCACGCTACAATCAACAGGAGCAGAGCAGTGAAGGGAAATGTTGTCATTTTGTTTAAACGCGCTAATCTCAGGAACCGCTGGTCCGATTTAAATAATTCTTTCAGTGTTAGATAGTCCATTTATCGAGGAAGGCTATAGGCTATATATCATCATGCTAAGACCAACAGGAGCGGAGCACCACTATTCCACGCGGACGAAGTCGCTGGCAGAAGCTAGTTCACTCATAAATGCTTATTATCCTTAATCCGAACTTTATTTAGTAGCTTAATTCTGGTAAGTTCAGTTTTTGGTTTGTATAACTGAGTATAGCACAGCATACCTTGTATTATATAATTTTCTTAACTTATATTACCTATGTAACCGAGTTATTGTGAACACCAATTACTTTTTTGAAAAGAGTATCCATGGAGTTTCTTGCCGGTTCTTCTCCATAGGACCTACTCATTGGAACCGTGCAACTAGTGTGACTTTTCATAAGACCCTGCAACGGCCTATTTGAAATAAAAAAAATGACTTGACTTTTGACTTTTTGGATTACGACGTTAATTAAGGTTTAGGTGAGAAATGGAGCTTCAGATTACAAGTTTTTTTTTAAGTAAGACCGTAAGAGTCTGACACAATGGCGGGAGAAATCATTTTATGATTTTCCATCCAAAAAAAAGCTGTGAGTCTTAACCAACAAGACTATCACAATGTCGTTAAGTATTTCTTAAAACACAGTCAATCAATTAATCGCACAGTTAAACAGTATCTGTTAATAGCATGCAAAACTATTTACTTTTTTATTTAAATCCTTAACGGTCGGTAAATACTTCGTGGACTAAAGAAATGTGGAAATCCAATCGCTTTGTCGCGGTTCAATTGTTTTACATTGTGACATCTTGCTGTTTGTATTGTGAAATGTCTGAGAGCGTGTTTCGAAGTAGAAAGGCACTGTCTAGCGTAAGGCTATTGTTGCAATTTTACGTGTTTAAGTTCTAAGTTAATTTCAATATAAGTTTGCAATTGACTTAATTTGTTTTGTTTAAAAGAGTATGTTTACTTTAGTACCAATGTGACTTTTCTAGTCATCATTATGTACTTTCTATATATGTATGTATATCTTAGACAACATCTCCTACCGGTGAAGGAAAACATCGTGAGGAAACCTGGACTTAAAAAGTCTGAAATCTCCAATCCGCCTTGAGCAAGCGTGGTGATCAATGCTCATACCTTCTGTATGAGGCCTGTGCCCAGCGGTGGGACAATATATAGCCAAAGATAATACCATCCCTTACTGCTATAAAACACCAACCCCTATCCATGCCTCATTGATCTAAGTAGCAGAACATCTCAAGGAAACTTGTTCGCGCTCATCTTTTTAACCGACTCACCAAAAAGGATATATTGTTGATTTCTAGACTGTTCTATGAGTTTTTACCTGTTTTCGTACGTTAATGAACATGTTAATTACTTTAGAGTATGCAGCATGTTCGACTTAAAAGTATTTTGAGGAATAAAGTACAAATTCACGTTTTTAATTCTAGTTTTAAGAATTTGCGAAGACAAGTCTGATGCTGCGTAGGTTTCGTGGTGGCCTAGTGGTTAGGCACCTGCATCTCGTGTACGAGTGTGCGGGTTCGAAACCGGGTAAGTTCCAATGTGAATTTTCTAAAGTCATATGTACTTTATAGGTGTATATAATAACTATGGTTGTCTGTCTTGCTTTACGTCTGTCTGTTACATGTGAAGCGTTTCATGGGAAAACGGATGAACAGATTTTGATAAAAAATTGTACGGACATAGCTCGAACCTTGGGAAAAGAATTTGTGAAGAATTTCCTTAGGAAAGTAATTCTATCAGAGCGAGTAAATCTATCTATCTATACTTATAATAAATCTGTAGAGAGGTCAATTCTGTACATGAAATATATTTCCAAAATAACTATCAGGGGGTGATTAGGGATCGATACTGATGCCAAAAATGCAATCAGTAAAATTTTTGTCTGTCTGTCTGTATAAACTCTATAGAAACAAAAACTACTCGACGGATTTTAACGAAACTTGGTACAATTATTTGTCATACTCCTGAGATGGTTATAGTATACTTTTCATCACGCTACAATCAATAGGAGCAGAGCAGTGAAGGGAAATGTTGTCATTTTGTTTAAACGCGCTAATCTCAGGAACCGCTGGTCCGATTTAAATAATTCTTTAAGTGTTAGATATTCCATTTATCGAGGAAGGCTATAGGCTATATATCATTACGCTAAGACCAATAGGAGCGGAGCACCACTATTCCACGCGGACGAAGTCGCTGGCAGAAGCTAGTATAAAATATAGCTTAAAATATTCATAGAGTTTTATTTTTAAACCATATCATAATATTTCTTGCTACCGAAAAACTTCTAAAATTACTAAATGAATGTACCTATATACATCATTAGCATTTAAATATAATATATGTACTAATCCAACACATAAATAACGAGATTTAGATCAGCTTATTCAGTCTAAACTACGAAACAGGTTTTAAATAAAATATTTACGATCTGGGAATTTTGTTTTGATATTGTCAATGAATTTGCACCCGCATCTAGAGGGGACTATACTTTGCGCAATGGGGTAAAACTTATCCCATATCCTTCTCCAGGGTTCAAGCTATCTTCAAACTAAATTTCATCTCAATCGGTGAGAGCACTTAAAGTTTTGAGTTCATAATTTTCGGCATAATATAGTATTTGAAATACAACTTTGTTCGTATTAATATCTCGGAAAGTACCAGATATATAATTTTTTTCTTGCTTATATCGATAGATAATGCTTAATTGAAGCTGATTTTGAAAAAATCACAATTTCATTGTATTATCACATCTGACTTTGTTCTACGACAGTGTCGAGGATCAAGCAACTTTCACATTTATTATTACTAGCTGTTTCCCGCGGTTTCACCCGCATCCCGAGGGAACTACTTAGCGCACCCGGGTAAAAAGTAGCATATGTTGTTCCTCAGGGTCTATTCTATCTCTGTACCAAATTTAATTTATATCGGTCCAGTAGTTTTGGCGTGAAAGCGTAACAGACAGACAGACAGAGTTACTTTCGCATTTATACATAATATTAGTAAGGATAATAAGTAAGGATTATTACTAGCTGTTTCCCGAGTTTCACCCGTAACTACAGCCCGCACCAGGATAAAACTTATCCTTTATCTGTCCCCGGTGTTCAAGCTATTTCCATACCACATTTCGTCTAAACCGGCTTAGCCGTTTTAGCGCTAAAGCATATTTTTGCCATCGATTCGTAAAGGAGCAAAAATACAATTTATTATTAGCATGAGAAATTATGTAAGCCACAATCGTTAAAGACATAATTATGTAGGTATTAAGCATTTTGATTAATGCACATAATTATTTTATTAGTGTGAGAAAATCCCACTGCATGTGAGACAATAATTATTATTATACCAGATGTTCACAACAATTCGTATAAAAAAAACAACTCTAAATAAATAAATTAGCCATTTTTTATCCATATTATCAATTTCAATATTTTTTGCATTCACGCAACACGTCATAATGTACCCAATTTAAAAATAATATATTAGTGATAAATTAAATGATAAAATTATCATTTTTTAAGATCGTTGAGTCCGACCGGTTGTTTTCGAATAAAAAACAATTTTAATATAAAAAGAGTTGCTAAATACATCTATTTAAGACGGAATATTATATTATTTATAGAGATGTTATTAGAATATTAATTACTGAGTTTTTTTACACTACATAGTAGGTAAGAATACATACATATTAGAATATATTTATACTTAATTTTTTTTTTTCGTAATGTAAATAATGTAAATACTTTCTTTTAAATAAACTACTGTAATTCATTTAAGTAGGTAAGTACATATTTTTTTTATCTTAATGTTACAAATACGAAAGTTACTGTTCGCATGTCTGTATGTTTCTCGGTTAAACAGCTGAACCAATTTTGATGAAACTGGAGCACCTACTGCTTATCGTACTTTACCAGTTACTGTTAAACTAAGTTTTAGAAAATTGAGTATTAGTTAGGTTTCGAACCAGCATACTTAAGCTTGAGAAGTTGGTTTCTCAACCACTGAGCCATTATGACATTAATTAATTAGGTCGCGTGTTTGAATACCCACTGCCTCTCATAGAGGCTTGAATCAAAGTAGTGAGCATATAACAAAAAGTAACCATCAGCCTATAATATTGTCTCACTGCTGGGCACAGGCCTCTTCTCATACAGAGAAGGCATGAGCATTGATCACCACGCTTGCTCAAGGCGGACTAGCGATTTCAGAGTTTTTAAGTCCAGGTTTCCTGCTGTTAACGGGGAAGGGTTTTCCTTCCCCGTTAGTCAGTGACGTCTAAGATATACTTAGAAAGTACATCTGACTTCAGAAAAGTCACATTGGTACCTGCCAGGTTTCGTACCAGCACACTCGTACACGAGAGGCAGGCGCCTTAACCACTAGGCCACCACGACTTAACAAAGCACAATAAACAAAAACTAATAACGATTAATTAATTATGTTATTTGTACGAATTTAATAAATGTATGTTTCCCACGCGACTGCTTTTGATAATGTGTAGGCGGCGTCTGACATTATTTTTATTAAATTATGAATAACTTTTTTCTCAGACAATCATAACTACCATATCGATACATAATATAAAATGCTTTGTACTGAATGACTGACGGATCAACGCACAGCCTAAACTGCTGATCGTAGAGACCTGAAACTTGGAGGGTGTGTTCTTTGTATGACGTATCCGATAAGAAAGGATTTTCCAAATTTTACCCCACAGAGAGTGCAAAAGGGGGGGCAAGTTTGTATGAAACAATTTTAATTATATTCGTATAGCTCTAACGGGCAAAGCCGCTGGCGGAAAACTAGTAATATTATAAATGCGAAAGTGAGTTTGTTTGTTGCGTTTTCACGGTGAAACGGCTGAACGGATTTGGATGAAATTTGTTATGGGGATAGAGGGGACCCTGGAGACGGTTATAGGTTACTTTCTATCCGGGTGCCGTAAGTAGTTACCTCGTAATGCGGGTAAAAACCTGGGAACATATAGTACCTTCCAAATTACATCCAAATTAATTAAAAACTAGTTTTTGTGTGAAAGAGTAACTAACATACATACATCCTCACAAACTTTCGTATTCATAATATGCTCGTGGCATTCACCTTTCATGTCTCGTCTCGCCCACCCATCCAATTCCAAACCTCAGACACAGCTTAACGTCTAACGGCTATTTATTCTAACAAAGTGAGCACGTTAACTTTCCCAGGCGGTCTCGTTTGATGTGGCGTGCGCTTGTAACATTATTTAAAACAAATAATCAATATTTGAAAGGATATATTGGACTGGACACGCGTCGGTATGGGGCCGGTTCTTACGTTAATGTTGGCGCATTCGATGCTTTTAAAAATATTGAAGACTAGCTGTTTCCCGCGGTTTCACCCGCATCCCGAGGGAACTACTTAGCGCACCCGGGTAAAAAGTAGCCTATGTTGTTTCTCAGGGTCTATTCTATCTCTGTACCAAATTTCATTTATATCGGTCCAGTAGATTTGGCGTGAAAGCGTAACAGACAGACAGACAGAGTTACTTTCGCATTTATAATATTAGTAAGGATAGTAAGGATTTGAGGATTTGATGGATAGGGTTTAGTCTGGGGTTAACACTCCCTCCCGCCTCACCCACGGTGGAAGAAATCATTTGATGATCTCCCATCAGAAAAAAACCTCTGCAAATGGTATTAATCGATGACGGTACTTGTCAAATGAAGGTATTTGGGGTATTAACCACAGACATACGAGTATGTACCTAAAAAGATGACTGGTGTGGCATTTTTTTCTTATTTTTTTTCTATCAATTTGAATTTGTAACAAGTTGAATTTCTATCAATTTGAAAAATTGAATTTGGATTTGAAGTTTCAATTAAATTGAAAGCACAGTGTACCTATTTACACTACTTATTCTGTATTGCATTTTTATCTTATAACTAGCTGCTGCCCGCGGTTTCACCCGCGTGCAGTCAACTAAAACCTTCTCCAGGGTCTCCCTTATACATACCAAATTTCAGCCAAATTGATCCAGCCGTTAACGCGTGATGCGATGACCAAGGGAAATAGGGATTCATTTTTATATTATAGATTAAGATTTTAAGATTATAATAATAATTTATTTAATGCTTTTTGTAAGCATTGACTACGCTGTCATTACCGAGCATGTCTCTCATACGCGCCGCATGACACATCCATACATCGGTACCTGTTCACAGAATCATCGTCATCGAGATATGCATTGTTTTATACAAGCACACAGCTCACAGGAATAAGATTTTAAATTGTAATAATTTGCCCGCCTTGTAAATTAAATGAGGATTAAACTAGAAACCTAACTATCTCTACATCTAAATATACAAAATGCTTTGTCCTGAATGACTGACGGATCAACGCACAACCTAAACCGCTGATCGTAGAGTCTTGAAACTTGGAGGATGGGTTCTTTGTATGACGTAGGCACTCGATAAGAAAGGATTTTCCGAAAGTCCCCTAATGGGGTGAAAAAGGGGAGCAAAGTTTGTATGAAACTTGGTCATTTTTATTTAATTCGTACCTATAACCCATGCGAGCGTACCGCTAGCGGAAAGCTAGTAATATTATAAAACAAAGTCGCTTCCGCGGTCTGTACTGCTTAGATCTTTTAAACTACGCAACGGATTTTAATGCGGTTTTCGTCAATAGACAGAGTGATTCAAGAGGAAGGTTCATATGTATAATACCTACCTTTTTAAAGAAACAGCCAAGCGGGTTGTTGGCACTTCCTGTGACCCAAAGGCTGGCTTTTATTTTGGTCAAAAGCTAAGCATTGTCATCCTACGTGGCAATGCCGCCAGTGTCTTGGGTACACTCCCAGTTGACGGCGATGAGGATGAATTTTTTGACGCAATATTTTAATATTATAGTTTTTTTTTATTTATATTGTTAAGAATGTATATAATTGTAAATAATTTAAGACATACCTACATGGATATTTAATCCCATTTTAGGGTTCCTTATTCAACAAGGAACTCTTATAGTTTCGCCATGGCTGTCCATCTATTAGAAAGATGTAAATTGTCGTGTAGGTAGGTACATAATGAATGAATCATAGCACGTGGCCGTTTTTTTGCTATTTATCTGTCAATTAAATTCGCGGAATTCTGATATTAAAGTCTGTTAGTATAGGTATATACATTTTAGATTACAAACAAACATAATATTACTACTAACTTACATATAGATAGGGACAAAACAATGTTGCCTGACATTTAAGCTGTCTAAAATCTAACCAGATCATGTTTCTTAAGCTGGCTTCAGACAGTGCGTGATTCTGTGAATGACCACGCGCCGCTAACAAGGCTCTTCCAACCGCGACGCGCGTGTCTACGCTAAAACGGGTGACACTCATTCCATGGCGCATTTTTGCGGGCTAGTCTGCGTCCGTCCACAATATCATTTATACATTAGGTATACATTTTAGAATACAAACAAACATAATATGTATTACTACTAACTTAGAGACAAAACAATGTCGAACGAATGTTGACATTTTAACGGTCTAAAATCTAACTAGATCATGTTTCATATGCTGGCTTCAGACTGTGCGTGATTCTGCGGATTATGACGCACGGCTTATGACCACGCGCCGCTGACAAGGCTCTTCCAACCGCGATGGGCGTGTATACGCTAATACGAACGATACTTTTTCCATGACGCATCGGTGCGAGCTGGTCCGCAATATCACGCACCGTGGAAAACCAGCTTTAGATGTACCTAATTGTTATTGTCGAATCTAGACAATAGGAAATACTTAAACCATGTCTCATTCGTGACTAAAACTTGTTAACATTATCCTACTTGCTTTGAATATAAATAAGGTATTGTACTTATGTATGTCGGGTAATTTCGACCGCAGTGTAAGTGGGTGATTCTTCAAAAATGTGCGGTTGGTTTTTCGACACTGTTCGCTTCGTCGCACGAATTTCATCATTACCAGCCGAATAAAATTCAGTATTTACCTACAGTAAGTGGCTTTATCTATTTCATTATTTAACATAATAATTTTAAGCTTGTAAACTTTAAAATTTAAACGACAGACGATGGTGAGGGTAATGACGATTCGGAAACAAAACAGCAAAATATTGAAGATTCACCCAAGTAGTGATGGGTATATAAATGTTTGTGGAGAATATTTTATGAGTAATGTTTATTAGTCACTAGTTGTACGGTAAAATTTCGGGGAGTTTTTGGACCAGAATCCTTCACAATAACTTACAAAAGTTTCATCACAATCTTCTTCTTCTTATCGTGTGGAGGTTTTACCAACCTAACAAGCCCTAGTGTCAGAGTTTTCTCAAATCCGCCTGACGGTCTCTGACATGGAATTGTAACAACAACTGCTATCAAGATAGCAGCCGGGGACGACAGCTTAACGTCCCAGGGTGTAACACCACCAACTTCCTGACTCCGGGCTGCTTGATGTTTTTTTTTATCCAGAAAACAATTTCGGCCGACCGGGGGTTTGATCCTGAGACCCCATTAACAGCAGCTGTGTTATGCTATTACTAGACCAAAGAGGCAGTCAACACAATTGGACGTGTGGCTTATAAGTTGACTTACCAAATCGGGATGCTCAGATTGAATTGACTTAAAATCGAACATTGCTGAAAAATACTTTTTAAAGTTCAAAGTTCAAATCATTTAGGCCTTATAAAGCACTTATGCAAGTAAAAAAAAATAAACAAAAAACATTGAATTTAAGTTGCCCATTTAAAAAAGAAGTTTTCTATGGAGAAGAACGGACAAGAAACTCCATGGTTACTTTTTTTTTAATTGGTTTTAAAAAAATATGTAGGTCTGTACATACAATTATTGCATGCGAAAATCATGTACAATCAAATTTGAAAAATAATTACTGGATTTATTAGATCAATAAATATCATAGTAAGTTGAGTTAACGGCCTAAACAACTACTTAAAATTGTGCTCACCTCCCAAAACTATAAAGCGTCATAATACTACAAATAAAACCAGTGAACCGCCCATAGAAGCATTACGACGGAAAATAAAGCCATAATAAGTAAAAACTGGCAGTTTACGACTCAACACAGTGTGGCATAAAAATAAAATAAAATGCTGTAGGTATATAATGTACTGTGGTAACAATAAAATCTTTGTAAATACAACATACTCGTACCTATCTATATCTATCTTCTATCTATCTATACTTATAATAAATCTGTAGAGAGGTCAATTCTGTACATGAACTATATTTCCAAAATAACTATCAAGGGGTGATTAGGGATCGATACTGATGCCAAAAATGCAATCAGTAAAATTTTTGACTGTCTGTCTGTATAATCGTTATAGAAACAAAAACTACTCGACGGATTTTAACGAAACTTGGTACAATTATTTTTCATACTCCTGAGCTGGTTATAGTATACTTTTCATCACGCTACAATCAATAGGAACAGAGCAGTGAAGGGAAATGTTGGGAAAACGGGAGAAGTTACTCCATTTTGTTTAAACGCGCTAATCTATTCCACGCGGACGAAGTCGCTGGCAGAAGCTATCTATTATAAACGCGAAAGTTTCTAAGAATGTATCGTTTATTACCCCTTCACGCAAAAACTACTGAATGGATTTGGATAAAATTTGGTACACACATAGATTATAAGCTGGATTAACGTATAGGATGAAATTTGGTACAGAGATAGAATAGACCCTGAGGAACAACATAGGCTACTTTTTACCCGGATGCGTGAAGTAGTTCTCTCGGGATCCGGGTGAAACCGCGAATAAAGCTAGTACAACATAAATGTATAGCAAACTAGCTGTTTGCCGTGGTTTTATCCGTATTTTGAATAGTTTAATAACAAGAAAGGCAAGAAATCCCATCATTATGTAGAAGAAACAACAATATTTTATTATTCTAGGTCAAGAAAATTCCACTAAGGTTCAACTTTCTTTCGTAAAGGTGTTATGAATAAAAATGTTTCCAATCAATTTTCATGGCAACACCACATCGAATGGCTATCAACAACTAGTGAGAGAACAGCTAAAAAACCAGGCCATCATCACTCGTGATTCAAACCAGTACGCCACAGTTAAACTGAGACAAACGCTTGTGAAAAAACTCGTGCATTCCTAAAAATTCAATTTAAGAAATTAGTAAACTCGTGATCAACTCCAATGGCCGAATACATTCTGTCCAATCAGCGGCCCGTGACGTTTGTTTTAGGGTTCCGTATGTAAAGGGACTAAAGCTGCTGTCAGACTACGCTATAATATAATAGCATATAGTATATAGCTCACAGCACAACAATATCGCGCGCCATACATTGTTATGGACACGTTCACACTGTACTGTACTATATATTATTGGCTATGTATGGTGCGCGATATTATTGTGCTATGAGCTATATACTATATGCTATATATTATAGCGTAGTCTGAAAGCAGCGTAATGGGATCCTATTAAGAAAGCTCCGCTATAATTATGTCTGTTTTGTCATAGAGCTGTTTATTTTTAATCGTAATTGGTAGAAAAATCAGAAAAAAACATAAATTTCATTGGAACATACATTTAAAATGTATGTCGTGGTTGCCTAGTGGTTAACGTACCTGCATCCCGTGTACGAGAGTGAGGGTTCCAAGCCTGGCAAGTACCAATGTGACTTTTCTAAAATCATATATACTTTTTAAGTATATCTTTGACACCACTGAGTAACAGCGAAGAAATATTGTCGTGGTATAGGCATAAATAATGATGACATATAAAAATGGACTTTACAACTATAACTTCAAGATTGAAAATTACTCTTCCTTTTAAAGAGTATATGGTAGTGTTTTTTTTCATCCGTCGAAGCATCAATGTCGTTGATACCTTACCTATAAAAAGGTTGTAAAAAAAATTACGGAACCGTCGCATCGCGAGTCAAACTCGCATCAGACCTTTCTTTTTTTGAAATTCGAAAATCGAACGCGACCCGAACGTCACGATGTCAGATTCACACGGGTCAAACGTCATAGGTTCATTGTCACGTTCGAGCAAGTTTGGGTCGATCGCTTTTGTCTAAACCGTTTTTTTTTTTTGGAAGAAATGGACATTTCTTGAAGCGTTCAAATCGTTATCTCCGAAGGGACACTTGGTCTTTCGTTGTTTTATTTAACTTGACATTTTTGGGAATGTTTCTAAAGGTCATTGAATGAGTTGAATGAATGATTTTTGCAGTGAAGTATTGGAATTTAGATATCAAGGAAATTTCGTAACTGTTTTCTGTACTTACAGCCCTAAACTTTTTATCATTTAAACTTTTACGAATATCACAAAACATGATATCAATAATTAGTATAGTACCTACTATTAATATTTTTTTTGTTATCAATAGATAGATGCAATAATTAAGTAAATATATATCATAAATATTCAGACGAAAAACATAAAATAATAGCAATATTATTCAATTTTATCCTTTGACTTTAACACTGACAGCTCTAGAATGAAAGTTTTTTACTTCTTCCGTTTTACGTTTAAGGAACTGTGGGCCTAGCACGAATCACTTTTGGGAAAGAATTCGTATCAAAAGAGATTTTCGAATCATAAATCATACCAGAACAAAATATATATAAAGCTTTTCGCCCGCGGCTTCGCCCGTGGGAACATTTATTTTTACACCTTGGGTTATATTATTCAAGTTTTAGTAGGGATCCCTAATTATTTCTGGAAATAAATATAGCCTATGTCACTTCGTAAAGATGTAGCTTTCTAACAGTGAAAGAATTTTTAAAATCGGTTCAGTAGTTTTTGAGTTAAAAGCCTACAAACAAACAAACAAACAAATCTTTCCTCTTTATAATATTAGTATTGAAAAACCATGTACAATTTGCAGCATCCAAAGATATGATTAAAGTTATACATTTAAATAAATAGTTTGTAAAAAGCGAGTATATTCCATTAAAAACCGCTGTCAATACTAATTATTTTTCGAAAGTGATTGCATGCGGCTGTTATTTTACTTTCTCTTATTAGTTTACTGTTTATTTTTTTAATAATCCCTCAACATCATCAACTTATTCCCATTGCTGGGCACAGGCCTCTTCTCATATAGAGAAGAGGCCTGTTGCCAGTTGCTGCCAGTTGATCACCACGCTTGCTCAAGGCGGATTGGTGATTTCAGACTTTTTAAGTCCAGGTTTTCTCACGATGTGCTCCTTCACCGTTAGTCAGCGACATCTAAGATATACTAAGAAAGTACATAATGACTTCAGAAAAGTCACATTGATACTTGCCAGGTTTCGAACCTGCACACTCGTATACGAGAAGCAGGTGCCTTAATCAGTAGGCTGCCACAACTTTTTAATTTTTACTAATATAATAAATACGAAAATAACTGTCTATATGTCTGTATGTCACCTACGCTTTCACAGCTAAACTGTTATAGAAGCCCTCCCGACCCTAGCTCGACGAGCCAGCCCGCGAGCTGAGCTAATAGCTTTAAAATTCCCGATTATAATAATCAAAATATATTCTGATCCAGCCTGTCCCTTGCTGGCCTCCCCCAGCGACGCCCTAAGCCGAGGCCCGTACCCCACTAGGGGGTGCCCTTAGCGTGTAGTCGCTTAGTTTTGCCTGACCTGCGAGATGCCATACACAAAAAAAAAACTGTTATAGAAGTTCAATATGAAGATGTATTGAAACCCTAAGAAAGACTGGATAAGGTAGTTTGCAGATCATTTTGGATGTGAGTGAAACAGCTATTGTCGATACCAATAGAATCTAAGAAAAATGTACACAAAGTCGTAACCTATTTTGTCCTAATTCTGCCACAGAAATTAACAAAATGGCGTAGGGATGGCGTATTTATGTCAATTTCATGCTCTAAACATCATTATTCATCATTTAATGCCATTTTATTTATCTACTAGCTTCTGCCAGCGACTTCGTCCGCGTGGAATAGTGGTGCTCCTATTAGTCTTAGCGTGATGATATATAGCTTATAGCCTTCCTCGATAAATGGACTATCTAACACTGAAAGAATTATTTAAATCGGACCAGCGGTTCCTGAGATTAGCGCGTTTAAACAAAATGACAACATTTCCCTTCACTGCTCTGCTCCTATTGATTGTAGCGTGATGAAAAGTATACTATAACCATCTCAGGAGTATGACAAATAATTGTACCAAGCTTCGTTAAAATCCGTCGAGTAGTTTTTGTTTCTATCGAGTTTATACAGACAGACAGACAGACAAAAATTTTACTGATTGCATTTTTGGCATCAGTATCGATCCCTAATCACCCCCTGATAGTTATTTTGGAAATATATTTCATGTACAGAATTGACCTCTCTACAGATTTATAATAAGTATAGAAGATATAGATGTGGGCAAATTCGAACAACATAGGTTTATTACGACTTTGTTTATGTTTTTCGTAAAATCAATTATCACAGACTATACTATACCTATTTGTGGTAACGGCTTTTAGTCCGTAAGGGTAATAAAGTGACTAACTGCAGGACCGGAGACGTTATATAGATATGTACAAACAAACATACATCTTAATTTACTTGTAAAGGTAAATAAATCTTACTAGATATATGCTAGCAAATATTTGGCTCTATGAAGCTTTGCTTGTAGAATCCGACATCTTATAGCTTCTCTATAGATGATGGTTATAGTATTTCTACAAGTCCTCATCTGCCTAGCCTTTTCCCAACTGTAAATCTGTTCAGCCATTTTTGCGTGATTGACTACCAAACAAACAAACACATTTTTTTTCATTTTTAAATTGTACTAACAGGACTTTATTAATCATCACATAATCGTTCCAATCTTATCTTTACATTACAACATCAATCAATATTTAATTAAAAATATTGCAACACCAATCTCAGAATAATTTAAAAGATATTTCATACAGATTATCTTAAGATCTTTAATCTGTTGTGTGTCAGACTTTAGAGTCTTGTGAGGAAAAGTCATTCGTTTTTCTTAACTGAGTTATTTTAACTGTGTTTAAAAGTTTTTTTCTTAAGAATAATTAGACTGTATCTTAAATTAGCCGATTAATTAATTAACATTATTAATTTTGTAATTTATATAAAAAATTACAAACCGATCCCCTGAAAAGCGAAGAAACATTTTTTTGCAAATATAGATCCGATTTCAAAAACACTACAAATAGCAGTATGACTTAAACATCGTTCTGGAAGTCGGTGGCGAAAATACACAAAACAATACCTAATTGGAGACACCGACTTCTAGAACGATGTTTTAGTTATTTTTGAAGTTGGTTCTATTTTTTTAAATTTATCCTAATAATAATCCTTAATAGTCCTTACTAATAATATAAAATCTGAAAGTCTGTTACGATTTCACGGTAAAAATGATGATCCGATTACAATGAAATTTGGTATATATGTGGCTTGAACTCTGGGAAAGTTTAATAAGCTGAAAAGAACAGATAGGTACTACACTTTAATCTAAGCCAAAAGGCCGAGAAGGGATTGTCCGGTTAAGCAGGTCGAATGGTGTTAGAAGCACCCTGCGACCATGCAGGGTGCATGTAGAAAAAAAAGGGAAAGTTTATTTTATTTTATTAGAAAACTGTAACATTTTGTTACAAGTTACAAGCTACTTAGACTTAAGTAGACTGCTAAACTCAAGATGCTAAACGCAACATTAAAGGTTATATAATAATTATTAAATACTTAAGATTAACTCCTTTTTTCAATTTAGGATCCTGCGGGATGCGGGTGAAGTCGCTGGAACTAGCTAGTGAGCAATATTTCGCTGTAAATATCACGCTTCAATGAAAAGAATCGAATCTATGATCTTAATGCAGTTGAAACCACAAGGCATTGTTATCAAAACTTTGCCTTTTTATTTTATTACTAGCGGTCACTCAGTGGTCAAAATTCATTGTAAAAATTGAATTCAGTAGGTACAATATTATTCTAACCAATATCATAAAGTATAGCTTTCCGCCAGCGGCTTCCGCATCAAAATTCGTTGCGTAGTTTTGAAGATCTAAGCATACAAAGGGACAGACAGACAGCGGGAAGCGACCCTGTTTTATACTATGTAGTGATGCGAAATGCGATGTGTATGTCGGTTAACCCTTCACGCTAAAACCGCTGAATCGATTTTGATGAAATTTAGTATGAGGATAGCTTGAACTGTAGGGAAGGAAATAGGTTGGTTTTTATCCAGGTGCGTGAAGTATATTCCTATAGACGCGGGCGAAACCGCGGGAAACAGCTAGTTATATTATAAATCTGAGAGTCTATATAGAACTATGTCTTTCTTTCCGTCCTTGTCCGTCTGCGTGCCCTTCAAATTGGGCCTAAAAACCAAGATAAAAATATCCTATGTGTAATCCAAGATATAAACTATGGGCGTGCCAAATTTCATCCAAATGTGTTCAGCCGTTTTTGAGATTTGCGCGCACAAACATGACTCCGCTACAGATTTAGTAGTTAAGAGTGGCCTAGTGGTTAAGGCGTGTACGAGATGTGTTCGAAACCTGGCAAGTAGATACCACTGTGACTTTTCTAAAGTCTTTTTATATGTTCATTACATATATGTACTTTCTTTAAGTATCTAAGATATACTTAAAGAACGTCACTGACTAACGGTGAAGGAAAAACATCGTGAGGAAACCTGGACTAAAAATCTGAAATCGCCAATCCGCCTTGAGCAAGCGTGGTGATCAATGCTCATGCCTTCTCTGTATGAGAAGAGGCCTGTGCCCAGCAGTGGGATAATATATAGGCTGATGATGAGACTATAATATTCAAGAATTTATAATTGGTAATCTATTACGTTTTGTCCAATTTCCGTCTTCAGAGAATATATTATGAATTAATGACATCTCTTCTCCCCTTTTAGGCGTAGTTTTGTGATGAATAGTGACATTTATTGCAATATTATGCATTAACCCCATAAGACGGACATGGGGCTACCCTTATAACCAGCGACCGTTATCAGGGGAATAGTAATAACTGATTAGTTTATTAGAATTTATATTAATAAATCCAATTCAATTATTTCAATTAGGTAGGCTTTTGAAAGTCGAAAAAAGAGTTTTTTTCTGTCCATTCCAAAAAGTAGTTTCCTATGGAGAAGAATGGACAAGAAACTCCATGTTTACTCTTTTTTAATAAGTTTTAATTATTTTCATGTAGGTATAGATAGACATGCGAAGATCATGCAGAATCAAAATTGGAATAATATGCAGAGTAGGAAGTCTATTTGGTAGCTACCTGGTGACCATCTATGTCATAGCGAGACTCCTCCGTGCCTCGGAAAGCACGTAAAGCTGTTGGACCTGGCTGTCATTTATCCATCTCTGATAGTCGTTGCGGGGAGGCAGAAGCCAGTAAGGCGCTATCCACACATTTCCGGGTACCCGTCCCTGCCGTGTTCCGTCAACCGGGAAAAATCGGTTACATACAACTTGTACGTTGTACGAACTCGTTCACATATCTCCGTGTCAGGCGCATCCGGATCCGATTTTTATCTAGGTACATTGACAGCCGTTTAATAAACATACGTTTTGCCGGCTGATAGTCTTCTTAGTGATCTGCTTCTTCTTCTAGCGCTATTGCAATCATTGCTAATTCTTTATTGTTAAATAAAGGAATCGGCTCGTCCCTGATGGGAACACTGAAACGGACAACTCGGAACACGGATAGCACTGACCCGGAAATGTGTGGATAGCACCTAAGTCTGACAACCAGTCTTACCGAGTGGTACCGTGTTACCCGGTAACTGGGTTGTGGAGCTCAGACAAGCAGTCGTTCCATATAAAAGACTGATACTCAGCTGCGTGCAGTTTAGCCAGCCCGCGCGCTGAGCCAGTAGCATAAAAAGTCCCCTAATAATAATATTGTTATGATCCAGCTAGTCCCTAGTTATCCTCCCCAGTGACGCCCTAAGCCGAGGTTCGTTCCCCACTAGGGGGAGCCCTTAGCGCGCTGTCACTTAGTTTTAAGCCTTGGCTGGAGGCCTTAATTTAATTAATTAAATTAGGACCTCGCCACATTGTCCGGTTAAGCAGGTCGAATGCTGTTAGAAGCACCCTGCAAGAGGTCATGTAGAAAAAAAAAAAAAAAAAATGCGTGCAGTTAGACTAATACTCCCTCCCCTCCCCTCTGTGGGCAAATCGGGAGAGACATCAGTTCAGTAGTTGCAGACATTATCACTTACATATTAACAAACAAATTTTATCTCATAACAATCATTGTACAGATACATACATACATACACCTGTCAGTCATCAGATTCGTATAAAGGGTTGTTATCAGTCGCTCCACCCTTGTGCCACCCCTGACAGTTGTAGCGAATAAATTTATCTTTTAATACGGTGTGTATAAAATTTTATTTGAAGGGTCATTCGATTAGGGTTGGCGCGTACACGTTTTGGGTTGAGTAATTTATCAAAGGTTTTCATTAAAATTTGATAAAAAAAAATATTGTATAATGAGTGTGAATTGAGAATGTAATAATTATAAAAAAAATATTTTAGATTTGTTATTTGTGTCATAATGAACTATGAAAACAAACTGAAAATAAAACTATATACATAATTATATGAACCTTCCCTACCTGTCGGTTCCTATTCTTAGGTGTCAATCTATTACTATACCGAATTTCATCTGACTCGGTTCAGCTGTTTCACGATGAAAGCATACAAACAGACAACACTTTATTTTCACATTTATTCATAGAACAATTATTCGATTAAATATAATTTAGTAATTGTGACTGAATAAAAGGTAATTATTTAATACCTAACAAAACAAGCATGTAGGCATATGCTTTTAATAGTACATAAGCAGTTTAGTCACAATATGACAAACAAAAAACCACAATTTGCGTCGTCATAGTGTCTCTAACAATCACTTATACTGAGAAGGTTATATTACTCATCAGAGTTCAATGCGTGAACATAAGAATGAATGAACGAATGAGTCATTATGCCTAACACCTACAGTATATGCTCATTTGTAAGAAAGGTGTTGGTAGGTCTTAAAACCTGGGCTTACAAAACATGGTCAGAAATCGCCAATCCGTCTTGAGCATGCGTAGTTATCAATTCTCGTCGCAAGAAGACGCCGTTGCCCCATAGTGGGGACAGACCAACCAACAGTCAACCATCCACAGGCCGACCGCGCCAACTCCAGCTTAACCTTTGCTGGATCGACCAGTGCAGCTGTAACTTAGCCACGAACTCTTTACTTAAATCGCAACAAACTCTAATTAGTATTTATAATTTTAGGTGGCACTATCTGATAGATAAGTTTATCCAGCACTTATCTGGCCAAGGAAAAGTACAGGTTAGCATTTGGTAAATCGATTCGTTCAAATTCAAAGCGGGTATATCCTCTATAGGTTTGGCACGTGACGTGCGGGCTGGGTATTGTTTTGGGTATATTGCACTCAATTCTTAGTACTTTGCAATTAGTAATCAACTCAGGTTGTTGCCGATTGCAGTAAAATTGCCTTTAGAAATTGGCTATTTTTAAATCCGACTCGACAAGCGGAAAAAATGTAACCTTTGTTGAAACCTCTAGGTTGCTATATGCTAGAAGGATCTAGCATTTTTTACATTCATCTGAAGAGCAGCAGGAGTGAAAGAGAAGGTGGAACGCGTGAGGGAGAGGCAAACCTCACCCCCCAACCACAAGAGGTGGTATGGTCAGGAGTCGCGAAGCTTCCCGGTCACAGAAGTCGGGCTGCATGGCGAGCATTGGGTAGCTCGCCGTTTGGGGCACGAGGGTGTGTTGTGTTCCATGCACACCTCGAAGAGATGTCAGCATACTGCATAAGTGAAGGAACCCGCTAGGGTCAGTATCTGCCGGGGTTGTAGGATTGTTTGAAAGAGTTGCCACGAACCTGGAACGCAAAGGGTAATTAAATGAAAACAGTTTTTTAGTCAGTAAGAGTCTGACACTCCCTTCCACACAACCCACAGTGGGTGCGGTGAAGTTGGGTCATTTGATGATTTTCT
Source organism: Pyrrhia umbra (assembly GCA_963891755.1). Lineage (NCBI taxonomy): Eukaryota > Metazoa > Arthropoda > Insecta > Lepidoptera > Noctuidae > Pyrrhia > Pyrrhia umbra. The sequence goes on from OY982944.1 coordinate 3,510,517, forward strand.
ATCTCCAAAAAAGGATGTATTTCATTGTTTATTTTATTTTGGCGTTATTCCGCGGTGTCACCCACCTCCTGTATCGAATTTTCTTAAGCATTCTCGACATTAATAAGGCTGAAGTGTTTCTCCAAAACATAGTCTATCCAACTGCCAAAAACTACTGAAGAGGTAATCATCGCCACTTTTAATAGTTTTTGCGTACAAGAGTAAGAAACAGAGCTTTACATCATAATCACAATTGTAATTGAAGTAAGAATAATTACCCAAAAATACCCTAACTAACAAAAATAACATAACCCTTCTTTTTGCTTCGCTGTAATCGGATAATAATGTTTCAAATTTATCCGACGACAAAAAACAAATAAGTTAATTTTTTTTTAACAAAAATGCATCACTCTTTGCAGCCGTTCAACCCTAAATGAATGAACGAAATTGAATGAACGTATCGACTGTTCTGGAGTGGTGTAATGTTACGAGAGCATTTGAGATTGATCAACTGTTTTGTACAGATGTATTCTGTTTATCGTATTATTAACTGATATACAAAAGAGGTAAATGATTTTTAGGGTTCCATAGTCAACAATGAACCCCTACAGATTCGCAATGTCAGTCTGTCTGTCCGCGGCTTAAATCAGGGGTTATTAGTACTAGAAAACTGGAGACTTGGTATGGAAATGATATGTTGTCCACGCCGACAAAGTGGTAACATAACATTTTGAAAAAAATATTTTTAGGGCACCTATATACGTTAAGCGGGGATGTTTTTTTTCATATAGAAACAAAGAAAGAAAGAAACATTTATTCGCATAGAACACAGGTGGTACCAGATTTAACAATGGTCAATAGTTCAAGCTATATTCTGCCCATAATTTGCATGCAAATATTTAAATAACAATAAAATACTAGCATTTTAATGTACAAATCTCAAGATATTATAATATTATTAATTTTTTATAAAATTTTACAAATAATCATATTTATTACATTTATATTGCATAAATTCTTGTATTGAATAAAAACTCTTATAAATGAGCCATTTTTTTAATTTTCTTTTGAAATATTTAACTGGGAGTTCCCTTAGACTCTTAGGCAATTAAAATAGATATAACAGATCATATGGGGTATCGTTAGATAGATCTATCGAAAAACGATTCAGGGATCCGTTTGCGAAATTTTAAGTGCTTTTTTTCGTCCCCGTCTCTTACTGCTGTTTCTAAATACATAATGTGAAACATTCGTAGCGATTAAAAGGGAAACTACCACGGCTAAGTAAGCTTAAACGGGTACAAAGTTATAGTCGACTAAATAAAACGTTATACGGAACCCTATTGCGCGTGGTCCGACACACATTTGGCCAGTTTAAAAAAATGTTGTTGCTGATATTTAAAATAGATTAATATGTAGGTATACCGATGTTTAAAGGAAATTTTACTAATGCAAAAATAACTTTGTTTCTTTCTCTGTGACCGGTAAAACACTTAACCGATTCACATAGATTTCGTTATATACATATGTAGACAGACTAGCTTTCCGCCAGCGGCATCGCCCGTATGGTCTACACGAATTCAAATTAATAATGACAGTTTCATACAAACTTTGACCCCCCTTTTCATCCCCTTAGGGGTAGAATTTCGGAAAATCCTTTCTATCCGATCCTATCTTATCGGATGCCTACGTATACAAAGAATACACCCTCCAAGTTTCAGGTCTCTACGATCAGCGGTTGAGGCTGTGCGCTGATCCGTCTGTCATTCAGGATAAAGCATTTTGTTATGTATCTAGATTGAGTCTATAATATAGATTATCCGGGTGAAATAGCTCCGTCAGCATGCGAGTGAAGCAGCATGCAACAACAAGTGTTCAATCAATTCTAAACTCATCATCATCTGCCAAGGCTTTTCCCAACTATGTTGGGGTCGGCTTCCAGTCTAAACCGGATGCAGCTGAGTACCACTGTTTTACATGGAGCGACTGCCTATCTGACCTCCACAACCAGTTACCGGGTAACACTGGTTATTGGTAAGAACGGTGGTTGGTAAGACTGGTTATCAGACTTTCTGGCTTCTGACCACCCGTAAAGAATGTCAAAGATCTACAAATGATAACCGGGACCAACAGCTTAACGAGCTTTCGAAGCACGGAGGAGTTTCGCTATGACATTGATGTTCACCTATCCACGGATCGACCGCGCCAAGCGCAGCTTAACCTATGATCGGTCGAACCGTGCGGCTGTTACTTAGCCACGAGCTCCTCAATAAATACTAAACTATCTCCGATATATCACCTATGCTCTTTAGGGTTGTCCAATGACACGGAACTAGGTCGAGAATAGTTCATTACTCATTCGGTCATTGCTCATTATTGACTGGTCAATTGCTTGATGGCGTTTGAAAACATACGGGAGGTTGTTGCGTCGAGCGTTAGGAATTAATTTTATTTTTTGTCATTTAAAAACAACTGAAACGATATTGTTTTTTTTATTGACTTATTTTGATCTTATTTGTAATGCAGGTGCGACTCTGCCCCAAAGAGCTGTACATAAAAACACACATACGCGTGGAATACACAACCTCCTTTTTTTGAAGTCAGTTAAAACGAAAACAAAAACTTAATCTGGACTCTAAGTTGAGTCCAATATAGTTGAGAAAAGGCTAGGCAGATTGTAAAAAAAGATAGTGTCATTTGTACATCTTTGGCAGTCGTTACGGGTAATCAGAAGCCAGAAAGCCTGACAACCAGTCTTACCAAGGGGTATCCTGTTACCCAGTAACTGGGTTGTGGAGGTCAGATAGGCAGTCGCGCCATGTAAAACACTGGTACTCAGCTGCACCCGGTTTAGACTGGAAGCCGACCCTAACATAGTTGGGAAAAGGCTAGGCCAGATGAAGTGGTGAAATTCAAAATGCTCGCGCGACTTTCCGCCCGTATGTGTCCTTAACCTTATAATTAAACTTACAGATTAATGAACATCAGAAACCATACCTACTAATAATAATTACAATGACCTTCCTTTCTCATTGCAACATTTAATAGTGTTCTACAATATTACATTCTATTGTTTCAATCGTGAGCTAGTTCAAGCCTCCAGGCGACGCTTGCTTAAATGAATATAGTAGATGTTGGATTGCTCAATTTTAAAAACTATACATGTACTAAAATTATATTATACTAGCTGTTTCCCGCGGTTTCACCCGCATCCCAAAGGAACTACTTAGCGCACCCGGGTAAAAAGTAGCCTATGTTGTTCCTCAGGGTCTATTCTATCTCTGTACCAAATTTCATTTATATCGGTCCAGTAGTTTTGGCGTGAAAGCGTAACAGACAGACAGACAGACAGAGTTACTTTCGCATTTATAATATTAGTAAGGACTAGCGGCCCGTCCCGGCTTCGCACGGTTAGCTTATATTACTCAGGGTGAATGTAGCTTTCCAATGGTGAAAGAATTTTTGAAATCGGCACAGTAGTTTTTGAGTTTATTCTTTACAAACATACACATAAAAATACAAATCTTTCCTCTTTATAATAGTAGTGTAGATTTAAGAAAAGAGCAACAGAAGTCTTTTTTTTTAGAATTTTTGTCTGACTGTATATTTGAACACGCATCACATAGAAACGACTGAATTGATTTGGATAAAATTTGTCATAAGTACATATCCTATCCAACTAATGCTATAAACGCGAAAGTTTGTAAGAATGTATGGATGTATGTTTGATACGCTTTCACGCCAAAACTACTGAACGGATTTGGATGAAATTTGGTACACGCATAGTTTATAACCTGGATTAACATATAGGATACTTTTACCCGGGTGCGCGAAGTAGATCCCCCGGGACGCGGGTGAAACCGCGGGGAACAATTAGTAGTTTAAAAATTCTTACAAAATGTAAAAAAACTTGACACAAGGACATTCCAGGATGTTAATAGTTAAGTTAAGTATTTAACTTTTAGTTCAATCATATTCAGCCGCATCTGGTTAAACTGGATGCCGACCTATCTAGTTAATGACACGTTTTACCACCAGTTAAAGTTACGTGGCAGACAATTTTATATGAATGATGTTAATTATTTTACTAGCTTTCCGCCTGCAGCTTTGCCTGCATGGGTTATAGGAATTCAAATTAACTAGCTTTCATTTGATACCCATATTGCCACGGTAAGAAAAAAATCTACTTGCCTCCCCCCCATTCCGCCATTTGCAGGCGCCATTTTGAAAATCTATATAGCCTATGTCACTACTACAATTTAGACAAATCCAACGACACCTCATATGTCAAAAACCGTCCAGCCGTTTGGGCTGTAGGGCGTGCCAAAGAAATGGACATACATACATACATACACTCGAAAAACATAACCCTCCTTCTGTCGCAGTCGGGTAAAAATGACAGAGTTTCATCCCCTATTCCAACCCTTTGGGGGATGAATTTAGAAAAATCCTTTAGACTCCTGTTTCTTAGTGTTTCGACCGATCAAAGGTTAAGCTGCGCTTGGCGCGGTCGGTCCGTGAATCTATGTCACAGCGAGACTCCTCCGTGCCTCGGAAAGCATGTTAAGCTGTTGGTCCCGGTTGTCATTTGTAGATTTTTGACAGTCGTTACGGGTAGTCAGAAGCCAGAAAGTCTGACAACCAGTGTTACCAAGGGGTACCGTGTTACCCGGTAACTAGGTTGTGGAGGTCAGATAGGCAGTTGCTCCATGTAAAACACTGGTACTCAGCTGCATCCGGTTTAGACTGGAAGCCCACCCGAACATAGTTGGAAAAAGGCTAGGCAGATGATGAGCAAAATATAATACCTATTCTAATTTCAAATGAATTAAAATTCGAATTTAAAAAAGAACATCACAAAGTTAAAAATATTTATTAAATCATCACATATTATTTTTTTTACAACTGACATGACTAACTTTGAAATCCGAACGCATTATTCTACCTGGCCAGTCGGCGGCCGAAATAAAAAATCTCTGTAACAGCGGGGTATCGAACCGAGGGATACCACACAGAGATCTAAACATAATAAGCAGTAATGGACGTTGATAGGACATAATAAAAAATGTGGCCCAATATATGTTTCGATTCAAGAATTTATTAAGTAGTTGCGTTTAGTTCGGAAATGTGGGAGCAAGGTTGTATTGTAAAAAAAGAACTTGGATGAATGTGTCTGTTGCCTTCGCTTGTTGGTCTTGAATCTGTCAAAGCAAGTTTGAACTATAAAAAAATACCTAAAACTTTATAGCTTTCAACCTTAATCATAATAAAAAAATGTAAATATGAAACTAAGATGACCCATAAATGACCTAAAATACTGAGCGGATTTGTGTAAAACTTGGCACACAGATAATATACGGATAATCACATAGAATACTTTTTGGAGTAGGTACACGTCAACAAAGTCGCAGGCAGACGCTGGTAGTAGGAAACTTAAAAAAAGTATTTCTAACTGGAATTTAACCATAAGTTGGAGTCATCAATCATAAAGTCAGTAAAAAAATATTGTACACAGCCATTCATTGGGTTTTGCCATAAAACTGCGACGACGATAAAAAAATAAGAAAAACTTTTCATATCTCGCTTTTGAAAAACTCAAATCAGAATTAACTAATTCGTATCACAGACAAAATTACGCATAAAAATTATTGATCCTAAAAGCTAAAACAAAACATCAAAAACACAAACAATAATTTTTCGAATTTCGAATTCGCATTCCGTTTATTGTAACGTGCGTTTAGCCAGCGGGCGTCGAATTTATTTGAACGTTCCAAATGATTTCGAATTAGGAACGTATAAATTTTTTAATATGCTAACTTTTTAATGATCATCGGTCAAGCCGAATTTATTGGGCTTTGGTCACATTGAATGTTTTTTGTGTTAGTAGATTTATTACTTGGTTGTAAAATTAAATATTATTGATAGATATAAATATTAATAGAATTCTGTGTTTATTTTTATTGCAGTTAACCGAGTAGAGATTTGCGAGACAAATATTTTACGAAAACATATTTAATGGTTATTTAATTTTGTTTCGAAAAACATCACAAAATTTTGCAGCCAGCCAAATATTATCCAACGAATCTTGAAGAGAGAGTTTGGACTCATTTTCGATCTACACCAGTGTAAACCAACCTTTAAAGTATTTATGCAGATTACATAAAGTTCGATATTTCGTTCCGTTTCTTAAATTCTAATATTTCATTGTTAAAAGAAAAAAAGTTGTTGACATTATTATAGACTACTGTTTTATAAGATTTGAATTTTTATTGTTCCAATTTCGAAATTGTAAAACGATTTAAATGATCTGAGTTTTATTTGCGGCCAGTTCGCAGTATTTTTTGGGTTTAAGCGTTTAAATGTGTGTTAGTTTCATATATACCTACGTTTAGTGGAAATTATCTGATTGTATGGTTGGGATTGATGAAATTATAAAGCTAACAGACTTATTGTAGCAAATTACTAAGTTGTAATGGTGCATAAATGGAATGAAAACACATTTGAATGACGTATAATGGTCTTTTTGGGATGCGGGATTGTTCGAAAGAATTGCGAAGGAAGGATCATGGATGGGTTTTAGTCAGTAAGAGTCTGACACTCCCTCCAGTCGAACTCATTTGAAGACTTCCCATACCTTAAAAAGGAGTGTTGATTTTGTTTAATTTTCCGGTAATTTGTACACTAAAGAAATCAGTTCACAGACATTTATATTAAGTAAGTATGCAACCAATGAAAACATTAATTAAGGAACACCCATGATCCATCAATAAAATATTTTTCAAATGTCATCATGGTGGCCTTTTTAAAAATTCAAACATCGAATTCAAATCCCGTGCCTAGAGACATGGCATTGGTTCGATATGATTTTAGTGATATCGATAGGAAGTATCGATATCTTTAAATTATTTATCAAAAGGTTGGACTTTGTACCCCATGAAAAGTCTAGTTATGTAATGAAATAAGAAAAGTATAAAGATGCAATGATTTTTCTTCTAATTGACCAAAACACGTGTTGTAATTTTTATTCAATTCTATCCCCATACAAATGTTCATGTCCACCAGTTCAGCCGTTTTATTTTGAAATCGTGACCGACAGAATTACTATCGCAATTAAGAATTACTTAAGTATTCAAAACTAGGTATTTTAGTGATTAATAAATCGATTATTACAATCACCCATCGATACATATTTTTATCGCTTAAAAATATCGACCATAAATAATATCGATGGTCTTTCGCACCTCTAATCACAGCGTTGTGTTCGTGAATTTGCGTATTTTAGGCGCGTTCGCTTTAGCGTTCATTTGAGTTAAATGTCTCGGCACTAATGGCGTATCAATGGCGAACAGATAAGAAATTCGCTGTAATTAACGTGAATATCGACCTTTAGCCATTCAAAAGCATTCAGTGCCATATTTTTGTTGTTCTATAACTTATTGGCTGATAGGTAATGATTTGGAATGGTGTTTTTGATTTTATTTTGCGTTAGAATTTATAGGACAGCAATACAATGTATAAAGGAGCTCGTGGCTAAGTAACAACCGCACGGTTTGACCGATCAAAGGTTAAGCTGCGCTTGGCGCGGTCGGTCCGTGGATGTGACCATCTATGTCATAGCGAGACTCCTCCGTGCCTCGGAAAGCACGTTAAGCTGTTGGTCCCGGTTGTCATTTGTACATCTTTGACAGTCGTTACGGGTAGTCAGAAGCCAGAAAGTCTGACAACCAGTCTTACCAAGGGGTACCGTGTTACCCGGTATCTGGGTTGTGGAGGTCAGATAGGCAGTCGCTCCATGTAAAACACCTGGTACTCAGCTGCATCCGGTTTAGACTTGAAGCCGACCCCAACATAGCTGGGAAAAGGCTAGGCAGATGAATACAATGTATAAATAAAATGTGTAGAAGAATACTTTCGAAAAAAAAAAATGAAAACATGATTTTCTGGATGCTTTGACATACTTACTAAATATTTACTCTCTTGTGATATCTAAAAAAATTATGGATGTCATGATCCTACAAAAATCAACTATGTTTTTACGCTGTGGCAATTTTACATAACTACAAAAACATATAAATAAATAGGTCTCTATACAAGAGATGAGACAATTGCAACGAATCATTATCTGCCTAGCCTTTTCCCAATGTTTGGTTCGGCTTCCAGCCTGACCAGATGCAGCTGAGTACCAGTGTTTTACATAGAGCGACGGCCTATCGGACCTCCACAACCCAGTTACCGGGTAACACGATACCCCTTGGTAAGACTGGTTGCCAGAAGCCCATCAAAGGCGTACGCAAAAATGTTATTGTGAACCACAGGCGCCGTGGCTTAGTTGGTTAAAGCGCCTGTCTAGTAAACAGGAGATCGTGAGTTCGAATCTCGCCGGGGCCTTGGTGTTTCATTTTGATCTTTCCTTGGCAAAAATCGTTTCTTATCTTCTCTTTTAATATATAAAATAAAGTCGGGCTTTTTCAACTCGAGAACGGCTAGACCGATTTTCATGGTTTTTATTTGTTATTTTGTCACCGTCCCGAATAGCAGAATAATTATTAAAATATCTGATATAAATCATCATAATGATCTGGTATAGATTAAATGATAACCAAATAAATATAAAGTAGAAAAGAAAATTTGAGTATTTATAGTAGTAGCACTTCCCGCGGTTTCGTCCGCACCCAGATAAAATTATATCATAACGTTTCCCAGGGTTCAAGCTATCTTCATACTAAGTTTCATCGCAATTAGTTTAGCCGTTTTTTACTGTGGAAGCGTAACAAAGAAACTTACATTCTAATACTAATTTCCCGCGGATAAAAAGTAGCTTATGTCTTTCCCCAAGGTTAAAAAATTCTCCGTACATACATAATTTCATTTAAATCGGTTCAAAAAAAGCCATACATGTCAGATAATATTATAAAAAAATGAATAAACTTATATAACTCATACGTGCATGCTGACCCACAGACGATCCACTGACCAGCCGTGGCAAGCTTAGCCTTGATCAATCGGCCCGTGCGGCTGTTACTTAGCCACGAGCTCCTCCAAGTCTGATATTTTGTCAATCCCTTTCAAAAAGATAGTATTTCTTTTTAGAAATAGTTTTTTCTCAAAGCTACTGGATCTTTTGAAATCACACAATGCGATATAGCGTGGAAGATTAATTTGTTGACAAAAAATAAGGGTAAGTGTTTGTCGCTACCTGAGATTAACGAACGAAGTGCGTACCTGATTGTACTTAACTTTGCAATAGTAAGGCCCAAGCTCACCGACAAATTAATTGTCCGATCAACTAAAACAGCTACGTGAAAAAAAACGTTTTTGTTTAACGAGCCGATTACGTAACTATCAGTGAACTTGGCCCTTATTTGAGCATATTATTCCTTTTTTTTTTCGGATGGGAAGTCATCCCGCCGAGGGTGGGGCGGGTGGGAGTGTCAGACTCCTACTTACTAAAACCCATCCATGTTCCTTCCTCAGCCCTTTGCATTCCGGGGGCGCGGTATCTCTTTCTGACGTCCCGCAGCCCCGGCAGAGCATTTTATTCCTAAAACAGTCAATTACCAACTCGAGTTTTAATAAGAAGTGGGTATCAAGAAAATTCTCGCATCGTGGTTAAAAAACGTTTTTGTTTGACGGGCCGATTACGAAACCAGCTGTGGATAAACTTGGCCCTAAGAATTATATTTATTTACTAACTTCAAATTGAAAGAAAGAAACTTATATTGACACAACAACCCAGTATAATACATAGGGATATCAATACTAAAAAGATAACAAGAAATGAGTAAAACACTAACACTAAAAAATTCGCAACGGATTAGCAAAAGTCTCACTCAAATGTTGTTTAGCGTTAATCCGAACTTAAGTTAGTAGCCTTATCCTGGACTAGCTTCTGCCCGCAACTTCGTCCGCGTGGAATAGTAGTGCTCCGCTCCTATTGGTCTTAACGTGATGATATATAGCCTATAGCCTTCCTCGATAAATGGGCTATCTAACACTGAAAGAAATTTTCAAATCGGACCAGTAATTCCTGATATTAGCGCGTTGAAACAAACAAACTCTTCAGCTTTATATATTAAGTATAGATAACTTCAAATTGCAGGTTTTTATAGATAGGTAAGGCGGTAATAGTTTTAACACTTTATGAATTTTGTTTTGTTTTGGACATAATACAGTTTTTTTTTTAACAAAAAATATAGAATATTAAAGTGGACGGGGGCATCTCCTCTACCTGTATTGAACAATTGATTTACAACAATAGGGCGTCGTCACATTGTATCGTTACACAAATGTTTTTGGGGACCATAAGGGTGTTTGTGCACTGAATCTGGTCAAAAATCTGAGACACATCGCCATAAGAAAGCGCAGAGTCTACAACTCTTTTAAAAATTACTGTATTTTTTTCTGATATTATTTAGAGGATCGTAGCTAAATAACAGCCATGTGGACCGATAGATTAGCAAGGTTAAGCTGCGCTAGTCCGCAGTCCGCGGATGGGTGACCGTTTTCTTAACATAGCGAGACCCCTCCGTGCGTCGGAGAGCACGTGTCGCAGTCGGTCCTGCGCCTGATCTCTCCCCGGTCGTGTGGGACTGCCGACCCATCGGACTATGAGAGTGAGGGAATAGAGAGTGCACCTGTGTCTGCAAGCGTACGTGCACTATAATATCTGTAAATGATACGACTGCGTGTTCTAAGATACTCGTTGGTACTCTCTATTTAGATAAATACTTCAGCTTATATACAATAAAAATACAATGGTCAGCAGACACACACATACACAATATACAATAATAAATTAAGACTACAATATTTATCTGGGGCGGCACTGCGTCAATGCATGTAAAAGTGCTAACAGTACTCCCCCCTTTGATATAAGATTTTTCACTGAACATTAAACAAAATAATAAATAAAGAAATGTATAAAGAAAACTATAACAATTAATTAATTACATATGCCTAACTATCTAGTTGGCAAATCGCACGATGGGTCGAATTACACGACCGGATCAGGTGACATGTCGCGCGCCGCTTCAGAAGGTAGCTAATTCTCGCGTGTCACAGCTAAAATGTAGCCGGTGATGTTACTGTTCTCGTGTGCACGTTGTCCATGTCCTTCTCATCTCCTCATCCAAGACTGGTGATTATCAGTCGGTCAGTTTCTTGTCTCGTAGTCAGCTGTTTGCCTCGTGGAGCGTACCAGAACCCATGAGGAGTACCTCTGAGCCGAACCTCTTGTTTTCTGCGCGTAGTTCGCAGCTGCGATGCTCACGGTGCCCGGCGCTGTGAATGCTACGGGGCGTCGCTGTGGCTAGGCTAGCGCCTGTTATGACCAGGAGAGTAAGCTCTTCTTGTTACCGGTCGACAGAATGCTGTTGTGCCGAAATCGCTGAGGCTTAGGGCTATGACCAGGATTGAACGCTATCTACTGGCTACCCGTCTAGGCTAAGGGTTGGCAGATAACTCTTGGCATGCTGCTTATCTGACTGAAATGAGGAGGGATGTTGATATTGAATCAACAAAGTTAATAAAAATGATTGGTCTACTTCCTAATTATAGACACACTTGTTGTATTATGCATCGGAATTCGCTGACGTCTGAAAATTACGCGGTTTTGAACACTCGTCGTATTTAGCAGAATTGCATAGCAGCGTATTACGGATCATGCGACCTACAATCTGCATATCATGTCACTTTGCAATACATATTCCTTCCCGTGACTCTGTTCGTAAATTTCCGAGCTCTATAGTGTCTAGACCATATTAACTAAGTGTGGCTCATTGCCTTGGACCTTTTGTGCATAATAGGTACGCCATGTGCGATCAGGTTGATGTGCGATGTTTTGCTTGCGTGTCGCGTTGTCGTCAATGTCGTATCGATGTAGGTGGAGTACTGCGCGATGTTAGATTGCTTGAACAATATCCGTGTATGTTTGCCTCTTGAAATTCCAGTTAGTGAGACCCGCTTGTGGGAGGCCAACTGGAATGTGCAATCACGGTATACTGTCGACTGACGACAGCAGGCAGGTAGTAGCTGGGCAGCGATCACGCGGAGAGTACTAGGTTTGTGCCATCACACCAGCCGGCAGGCCTAGGGCCGGGTCCGTAGCTGGGTGAGGATCACGTCGGGACTATGTTTGTGCCATCACACCAGCCGGCAGGCCTAGGGCCGGGTCCGTAGCTGGGTGAGGATCACGTCGGGGTCACCAGTGTAAATGATACGACTGCGTGTTCTAAGATACTCGTTGGTACTCTCTATTTAGATAAATACTTCAGCTTATATACAATAAAAATACAATGGTCAGCAGACACACACATACACAATATACAATAATAAATTAAGACTACAATATTTATCTGGGGCGGCACTGCGTCAATGCATGTAAAAGTGCTAACAATATCTCTTGCGTAGCTGGACAATAACCTACAAGATGGTCTGATCCAATCAAGAAGGCGGTGGGTGGCAGCATGCACAGAGCCTTACATGCGGCGTACGACCGCTCCCGCTGGAAACAAATATATGGTCGCGATCCTCAACAGTGAGGGACCAAGTTAGAAGAAGAAGCTGGACAATGAACACTAGTCATTGGGATTGGCATCCGTAACCGAAGTTGGTTTGGAGAGATTATGAATTCCACTGAATTCTGTTCCACCCGGAAAGCAAAGGATTGACGAAGGAACATGGATGGGTTTTAGACAGTAAGAGTCTGACGCTAACTGCAGTAGGGACTGGAAATGAAGGAATTCTACTAATTTGTATTATAAATGCTTAAGTTTGTATGTATGGATGTTTGTTACTCTTTCACGCAAAAACTACTGAATGGATGTGGATGAAATTTGGTACACACATAGTTTATAACTTGGATTAAAACATAGGATACTTTTTATCCAGATGCGTTCCCTCGGGACGCGGGTAAAACCGCGGGAAACAGCTAGTCATTTTGAAAATTTCCCATCCGAGAAAAAAAATACTCTCTCTCATCAAAATCTGGAACAAACGTGTTAATATCAGTAACAGCAAATCACACAGTTATAATCTGGGTTTAAGTTAATGGGATACCAGCCCGCATAAGTATAATATATTCAATATTTATCAATGAAAAACTAATTCAGAGTAAACGTATGCAAGGGAGATTATTAATAATCCAATAAATATAATAATAGGGGCACTGTGGGAATGTACATATATTTTTTTGTAGTAAACTAGCTTTCCGCGTGGACTATACGAATTCAAATTAAAAATGACAGAGTTTCATACAAACTTTCATCCCCTATTCCAACCCTTTAGGGGATGAATTTAGAAAAATCCTTTCTTAGTGCACACTTACGTCATTTAAGGAACATTTGTGCAAAAGTTCATACCTCTAGAACCAGTGGTTTCAGCTGTGCGTTGATCAATCAGTCAGTAAGTCAATCAGTTTCTTCTTTCTTCAGTCTTGCCGGTTCTTCTCCATAGGACCTACTCTTTGGAACCGTGCAACTGGTGTGAATTTTCATAAGAGCCTGCAAAGGTCTATTTGAAATAAAAATAAATGACTTTGACTTTTGACACAGTGTATGAATCGACGGTCCCTACGTACAAAAGGACAAGTCGAAAAGTCTATTTTTTATTACACGATTGGCTTTAGATTGTCCATATGCATATACCTGTTTAAATATTATTTTTAATATTACGTATTTAACGTCATTTACAAATCGTATATGAGAACAAGTTTTATATTTACAATCAATAAGTGGACTATCTAAAGCCAATTGCAATAAAAAAAGAACTGCCATTTTCGACATGTCCTTTTGTACGTAGGGACCGTCGAAATATTGGAACATGTAAATGACGTCACTGCTAGCCCAATAACCGGACAGGCTTAACAAGAGTATCTCCGTGTAACAATGAGTCGTAAAAATAATGAGCTATTGTTCGCCGAGCTAGAGGGAACGACGTATTGGACGGAGTTAGGGCGCTGGATGTGGCGGGCTTGATAGATATTTTGTTGATATAGAAACGAGGTTTAAAAATGTATATTATAGTAACTGGTTTTTGTAAAAAACTAGCTTTTTTCTTCTTTTTTTTCTGAAGAGTTCGTGGCTAAGTAACAGCCGCACGCTTCAACCGATCACAGGTTAAGCTGCGCTTAGCGACAGTAACCATCTATGTCATATCAAGACTCCTCCGTGCCTCGGAAAGCACTTTAAGCTCCCGGTTGTCATTTGTAGATCTTTGACAGTCGTTACGGGTAGTCAGAAGCCAGAAAGTCTGACAACCGTTACGGTTTTTAGTGTACAATTAAAAAGGGACAGCATATTGAGCTGCGGTTGCGCGATGTTCGAAAGAGTTACCGCGCCCCCGGTACAGAAAGGGCTGAGGAAGGAACATGGATGGGTTTTAGTCAGTCTTACTGACACTCCCTTCCGCCCTAACGGAGGGATCATTTGATGATTTCCCATCCGAAAAAAAAAGCATATTGAGCCACTTCCATTGGTCATTACATCTGCGTACAACTTGCGATAAAACGCATATATTATAATAAAAACAATGCACTTGCATGGAAGCGCGACTTTCGCTGATCCTACGATTGTAATACAAGGCTGCCTGGCGGTGTTGCCTGCTTCAAGCTTGTGAGCTTCCGGGGTGGGCAGGCATGCAAGTATTTAGGGATCCGTTTACAAAATCTTATGCTTTAAATTTTTGATAAAGATTTTTTAGTTTTCTTAACCAGGCAAGACTCCTCCGGGCCTCGGAGACCACGTGTCGCTGTCGGTTCTGCGCCTGATCTCTCCCAGGACGTGTCGGATAGCCAACCCATCGGACTATGAGAGTGAGGGAATAGAGAGTGCACCTGTGTCTGCGCAAGCGAGCGTGCACTATAATATCTCCTGCGTACCTAGCTAACCTAGGTCTGGAGAGTATTATTATCACACCATAGTATAGCCTTTAAGAGACGAGGAAAAAAATAAGGTACGGGGCAAGCGATAAGACATAGGTACAACGGGGGATGCAACTGCAGGGGATAGCTACATATTCCTATAAGACCGAGTATTTTGTTCCACAATACTAAAACAATCGCCCCCGGGTGGGCTCGAACCACCAACCTTTCGGTTAACAGCCTAACGCGCTAGCCATTGCGCCACGGAGGCTGTGATATGAATCGTCAAATACGACATATATATATATTATATATTATTCACATATGATGATGAGGAGTTCGTGGCTAAGTAACATCCGCATAGTTCAACCGATTAAAGGTTAAGCTGCGCTTGGCGCGGTCAGTCCGTGGTTCGGTGACCATCTATGTCATAGCGAGACTCCTCCGTGCCTCGGAAAGCACGTTAAGCTGTTGGTCCCGGCTGTCAGACAGTCTTCAGCACGTCATTTGAGAATCATTGATAGTCGTTACAGGCTTAGAAGCCAAGAAGTCTGTGAAGTCCTACCATGGGGTATCGTGTTACCCGGTAGCTGGGTTGTGGAGGTCAGATAGGGCGGCAGTCGCTCCATGTAAAACACTGGTATCGGATTAGATTGGAAGCCGACCCCATCATAGTTGGGTAAAGGCTAGGCAGATGATGATGATCCAGTATTTTTGGCTTTCCTCTAGCCCAAAACCCATCCACATTCACATTTAGAACCTATAGAAATAATGTTACTAAAGAATTTTTATCCTTTACGTTTCTAGGGTGTCATAAAACTTTGCGCTCAGCAGAGAGCCTTAATACTTTTTGGCATCCGAATCTCTCTATTAAATTAAGTGAACTGTGTCACTAGTTTAATCTATGGTTCCAACACTGATAGTAATAAAAAAGTTGTTAAATAAACTACAGTAAAACGCTTCTAACGTTTATATGTGGAGTTTGTACTAGTTTTACTAACTCGTATTTGAAATACTTAAACTGGACGTGAAATACGTGGTTGCTTTTAAACAATGATAATTATTATAATATAGATACGTCATTTCCCAATATCACAAAATTAAAAAAAAACTGAAAAAACAAGTGCAGATTTTTTGCAGTCGGGGTTTTTTTATTATATTTTTTTATTTGAGAATTTCCAATTATTTTGTTTTTTTTTAGTTTTTTAAATTACTGTTTTTTTTCTTTTGACATACCCAGTGTCACTCTCACAGTAAATACAAATCTAGCGACACCTCTCAAGCTAAAATCCATCGAACCGTACAAGCTGCAGAGCGTGCCAAACAATTGTACATACATACATACTCTCGTAAAACATAACCTTCCTTCTGGCGCAGTCGGGTAAAAACAGCGTAATTACTTAGATAGCCTATACTAAAAACTTATACGCGCGAAGAAAGGGAAAGAAAATAAATGACATCGTACGAGTGGTACGGTGTAGCCGTTGTTAGAAAAAGATTATTCGTTAGTGACCTTGCGATTGATTGCTGCATGCTTATTGGTCAAGCTGGTCAATCGAATTAGGTCAATTGCCTTCATTTCATGTTGGCATTTCTGAGCGCGGACAACGCATCTATAGTTTATATATAGTTAATTTCTTTGAGGAGCTCGTGGCTAAATAACAGCCGCATGGTTCGACCGATCAAAGGTTAAGCTGCGCTTGGCGCGGTCGGTCCGTGGATGGGTGACCATCTTTATCATAACGAAACTCCTCCGTGCCTCGGAAAGCACGTTAAGCTGTTGGTCCCGCTGTCATTTGCAGATCTTTGACAGTCGTTACGGGAAGTCAGAAGCCTGAAAGTCTGACAACCAGTCTTACCAAGGGGTACCTACCGTATTACCCGGTAACTGGGCTGTGGAGGTCAGATTGGCAGTAGCTTCATGTAAAACACTGGTACTCAGCTGCATCCGGTTTAGACTGGAAGCCGACCCCAACATAGTTGGGAAAAGGCTAGGCAGATGATCTATGCAAAATTTCATCTAAATCGGTAAAGCTGTTTTACCGTGAAAGCATAACATACAAACAGATACATGTTACTTTCACAGGAGTAAAGATAGTGGGATATGTAGGAATATTATTAGCAAAGAACTTACAAAGGGCAACTTTGCGTAAACTTGCACATTGATATAAATAACAACAATTTGTCTGTCCGTCTGTGTGCGGTCGAGCGTGATACGCAACTCAATGGGGTTAAGGGCAAGCGTGAGCCTGTACCACCACGTATTTTGTGCAATCACTATTCAAGCGTGAGAGCGAGACACAGCTAGGAACGTCGTATAGCGCTGTCTCTTTTTCACAACGAAACTATTCTTGCTTTGACACGTCATCTAAATAGATGCGGAAATGCGAAAATAACACCGTCTATCTGTTTGTTACGTTCACGGTTTTAGGAACAGTGGGCCACGCATGAACGCACTAATTAATCGTAATGTTAATGTAAGCGATTCGAATCGTAAATACAATCATACCAAAGCAAAATGTGTGAATAACAATCTGCATTTAAAAATATGATTAAAGTCATCAATTTAGATTAATAAGAAGAAGCTAGTATATTCCATTCAAAAATCGCCTTCGATACAAATAATATTTCGGAAAATCCTTTCTTATCAGATGCCTACGTCATATAAAGAACACACCCTCAAAGTTTCAGGTCTCTACGATCAGCGGTTTAGGCTGTGCGTTGATCCGTCAGTCATTCAGGACAAAGCATTTTATATGTATGTATAGATGATCTACGCCTTAACTACTACGCATTATACGTTAGTCTATTATTCTGTCACCACTCCACGCTTACTCTAACGGTCACGGTGTTTAGATGCTCACTCGACTAAAAAAACGTCTCCCTAGATATTTTAAATCGTGACTGTAGTAGAGAAACTTGTGAATGGGCAGCCTTGCGGAACGTTTTGGGTATGGTCACGTGACTGGCGAGCTTTATGGATGTTGTCGGAGAAATGTGGATGATGTTTTCGCAAATATACCGAATCTTCTTCCAAGCCAGATATTCCTAAACAAACTTGAAAAAAGGTTAAGAATTCCGTTATATAGTGGCTGACCCGATTTAAATAAAGTTTGGTATGAAGATAGCTCGAACCCTGGGGTATTTATGGATTTTATCCGGGTATATAAGAAGTTTCCTCAATACGCGAAACAGGTTGTGAATTATAAACGTAAATCTTTTGTGACCTTAAGATCTTTAAAATTATTATTCTAAACAAACTGAGAATTAGAAGAAAGAAAGTTTCCTCGGCGACTTTTACGTGAAATTCGAAATGCCTTTTCTTATGGGAAATCATCATATGACTCCTCCTGCCATGGGTGGAGCGCGAGGGAGTCTCAGACTCCTACTGACTAAAGCCCATCCATGTTCCTTCCTCAGCCCTTTATATTCCGGGGGCGCGGTAACTCTTTTGAACATCCCGCAGCCCCGGCAGGCTATGGCCCTAGGGGATGGCCCCGTCACTGATAAATTTGAAATACCTCCCCTCTAGCAACTGAAACACTTCAATAATGAAAGCCATTTGTGGGTTCTTCAATAAATATTTACTGTTGTCAAAAACTTGTATAGCATAACCTATATTTTTGATTGTGAAATATGGAAAGGACACTTTACTTTCTTCATCTATTTTTTCGGTGGCGCCGGCGCTGCCGCTGCAGCTGGAGGGGGCGGAGGGGGAGGCGGGGGCGCTGCTATCACTCTCCTATCCGTACACTTATTCTGCTGATGAGCAGGCCTGGCTGGAGGCGGAGGTGGCATGTCATCCCGACAAGGCAGCCTTTCCCTCAAACTGAAATTCTTTCCACACGTCCTATTATACAAAGATATAGCGAACTTCCCAATCCTGTATGACACGTCTCTGAAAATCTCGTCAGTTTCCTTGGGAAAGCATACAGCTCCTGACGCCAGTGCTCCTAGACTGGTGTAGAAGATTCTTCGCGGTATACCTCTGCCTGATCCAGCGTAATAGCCCGCAGCTGCCCCCGCGACTACCACTGCTTGTCTTAGCGCATAATTTTCTGGTGCTCTCATATACTTCTTTATCTCTTTTTTCTTTTTACAATAAACTGCACAAGCGTCCGTCTTCATTTCTCCCACATCTTTTTTCAATTCAGCATAAGAGTCTACCCAGCTTTTCCTGTAACTTTTAACCTTTGGGTAGAGGTACGTGTGTAGAATCTTCACATCAGCTTTAGGACATTTCTTTTTGCCTTCCATATAATCTTTGTACTCGTAATGTGGGCTTTGGTATATTGGAAGGTCCTCGTATTTCATTGGTGGTGGTTTCTCTGGTATGTTTTCACCAGGTTTTGCAGCTTTTACTACTGGAATTAGGGCTAGGTTTGCACCTACCAAGACGCTTCTTAGCGCTTGGATCCATAGTCTGCCAATGACGTACAAGTCTCCGTGACATATCATTGATAGCGAACTGCCCAGTTCATCGTCGGAGTCTAACGCGTCGTCATAGTCTTCGTCATCGTTCGAACCCGCTTCTATGCATGGATTTTGCATTTTATAATTTTATTTAAGTTTTCTTTATTGCGCTTGTTGTGGTATGTTTACAAAAATTTTGACAACGACGTTTAAGTTTTTTTTTCTTTTTGTCATAAGTATCTGTGTGGCGTTTATTGGGTTAAAAGAGGTTTTATATATTTCAATACATTGTATGTTTATGAAAACGCTTGGACTTCAACGAAACGGAAACGTTTGGAGATATCTAGGTCCAGTTGAAAACCAGCGTCAGGCACTAGCTGTCTGGAATAATGCTGAACTGGTCCAGTTTGTTTGGCACAACATTCTTTTATCTTTTATTTTTGATTTTTTTTATTCCCTATTGTGATTGTCTTATGTTGTGTCTATAAATATTTTTTATTTTTTTCTTTTTTCTATCTAAGAATAATAATAAGGCTAGTCTTTCCTGTTGGTCTCTCGGTCAGCATACACTCATTTTGGGAGCTAGCAGAGGGGGCGTTGCCTAACTGTTAAAAACAAAGGAGACCGCGGGAAAGACTCAATAATACGTATGAGTCAAACACTTAAAGCCTACGAAACGCATACTTTAGTACAAAACGGTCTGTTTCAAGGAACTGAGTCACATTTCGTTGATATTCAAACATAAAATGCATTTTACAACTTACCCACGACCTCTAGTTATTAAGACCTCTGTTAAAGACTTGTGGCACTGAGAAGTTGGAGTGGAGAAGGTTCACTTTGAATTTAATAGAAAAAAAAAACAAATATTTTGTTGCAGTTTTTAGGCTGGTAGAGGTATTAGATTACTATCGTTAGATAGGGCTTTTAAAAATAAAGGAGGTGTGTCAACATCATTTTCCAATTTAGGGAGGCTTTTGCGAAATATTAAGCTTTAAAGTGCATATATGCGTCCCCCTATAATTTCTGAATGGCTGCTATTAGATTTGTGTCAAAAAATCACAGACGTAGCATATATAACGAACTTGTGACGAAAACTAACATGGCTAAGTGGCTAAGTACAGAGATATAGTCGTCCAAAACCTACTAGGGAGACCTATCTAGGAAGACCGGCACTTGGCCGGTAATTTCTTAAGCAAAGTGTCCTCTGGCAAGTAACTTCCACAATTTCTTGCAATGTTGCAAATTGACAACTGTTTCCACTGACTGCAATTTCTCTATATTCACGTGCGACTTGCAGCAAGTTCGGCAAGTCACTTAAACTTGCGGAAGTCAACTTACGCGAGCGTTTACACGTTGGAAGTCACTTGCGCAAGTCAACTTCCGCAAATTGTATTGCCAGTGGACAATTCGCTTTATGACAGCAGAATGCTACAAGAATCGAAATCACTCGGTAAAAGCTGGCACATATCTGTATGATAGCCACTGATAGCACCCAGTGGGGGTTATTAGTAGAGGCCCTATACTCTTCTAGGAGTTAAAGGAACCGAAACAAAAAGATTCTAGAAAGATTCTCAAGCATAGATCTTGTTTCGAGCATAGATTTGAGATATCTGATTGGTTGAATCTAATTTTAAGTAGTATAGTTTCTTTATTAATTCGATTTTTTGGACGGAATCTTCAATACCCGTTCAAGTAATACAACTTGATTTGGGATGCCAAGGTTTTCAGCAATCAGCCAAACATGTCATTAATTTCAAATGTCATCCCACAGCCTCCGTGGCGCAATAGCTAGCGCGTTCGGCTGTTAACCGAAAGGTTGGTGGTTCGAGCCGGGGGCGATTAGTGTTTTAATTGACTTAAAAAAAGAGGTTTTATGCTCGTGCTTGCAAGTTTTTTTTATATCCAATATTGTTCAGCGACTTTTGTGTGGTAGGCCGACGCACGACCGTCTAATAATGATGATATAAAACACATACAAGAAAACAGAAAAATATACTAGAATCTGTAAATAATATAATAAACCTTTCATATAATATCCCACATGACCTAGTAACTATACTTTAAAAATTTAAATCCCCACTTCACCCACTTTTTCCATAAAAGCAATAGGTATGTTTTTTCAACTTTTTTTCATTTGCAATACGCTTGAACAATCGTTATGTATCCAAATTTTAAGTCGGTAGCATGAGTAGTTCCTGAAATAATCAGTTGTAACAGACGGACAGACAGACAGACGAAATGAAACCATAAGGGTTCCTTTTACCATTTGTGGTCGAAACCCTAAAAACCAGTACTTCTGAATAAATATTTGTACTATGCCTTTATGTTTTTGGAATTATGGTAACTCTCACGCCTTAACCCTTAACGGGTTCAGCAGTTATCATAGTGATAATATGTTTTTTTATAGTTTTTATTCATGTGTCACATATGGTCGCCATTTTTTTCGTTTTTTTTTTTATTTGCTGCCGTGCTATTGTGCATGTAATTTCATATCTGTTTATTGACATTTAAACCCACGGTTTGTAATGTAAAAATCCTTTAGTTGACCAAATAATGAATATTATACCTATTTAAATTACCTAGGAATCGTCAGATCGAAATTTCTCAAAGTCTATAATAAGACTAGTTGTTATTCGCTGTTTCACCCGCGTCCTGAAGAAAATACTTAACGCACCCGGTTTAAAAATATCTTATACTCGTCTCAAGGGTTCCATTTATATCCGTACAAAATTCATCCAAATCGCTTCAGTCGTTTAACCGTGAGAGCGCCAAATAAACTCTCGTTCGCATTTTTTTATAATATTATTATTTAGGATACTAGATGTTTCACACGGTTTTGCCCGTATTCTAAGGTAACTTGTGCAGGTACAGGTACTTCGTGCACCTGAAAAAAAAACCCAGGATTTAACCTATCTCCATATAAAGTTGTTTCAGCTTGAAATCATCATCATCAGCCTATATATTAACCCACTGCTGAGCACAGGCCTCTTCTCATACAGAGAAGCCATGAGCATTGATCACCACGCTTGCTCAAGGCGGATTGGCGATTTCAGACTTTTTAAGTCCAGGTTTCCTCACGATGTTTTCCTTCACCGTTAGTCAGTGACGTCTAAGATACACTTAGAAAGTACGTATGATTTTAGAAAAGTCACATTGGTACTTGCCAGGTTTCGAACCCGCACACTCGTACACGAGAGGCAGGTGCCTTAACCACTAGGCCACCACGACATTACAAATATAGTCTGTACCAATGTAAACAAAGTCGTAACCTATTTTGTTCTAATTCTGCCACAGAAATTCACATAATGTCGTAAGGATGGCGCATTTATATCAATTTCATGCTCTAAACATCATCATTCATCATTTAATGCCCTTTTATTTATCTATGTGGGAAAATTAGTACAAAATAGGTTATGATTTTGTTTAAATTTTTGGTATAATCAATTGACAACTGTCTTTGGTTGTCCGACAGACAAACTAAATTGTCGGGGTATAAAAAGCAATCGCCCCCGGGTGGGCTCGAACCACCAACCTTTCGGTTAACAGCCGAACGCGCTAGCCATTGCGCCACGGAGGCTGTGGGGATGTTCTTCGAAATATATCAAGTATCGGGGCCACAGGTACGTATCTAAATAGTAAGTCCCGTCATTTGTATGAAAACCAAGCGTGTCACAGAAAAAAACTCAAATGTTTTTATTTCAAACTAGCTGTTGCCCGCGGTTTCACCCGCACCCCGAGGGAACTACTTCACGCACCCGGTTAAAAAGTAGCCTAAAACCTTCTCCAGGGTCCCCTCTATCTCTGTATCCAATTTCATCCAAATCGGTCCAGCGGTTCACGCGTGATGTCGTGACAACCGAAAACGGGTTTCATTTTTATATATATAGATAGGTCTTTGCAGGCACTTATGAAACGTCAAGCTAGTTGCACGGTTCCAAGGAGTGGGTCTTATGGAGAAGAACCGGCAAGAAACTCCATACACACTCTTTTCAAAAGGAAATGTTTACAATAGTCTTTTTACAGTACAGGTTATCTCCGAGAAAGTTAGAAAATTCAAATGATGCTATACAAAAAAAATAATGAAACAATTATGACTAGACTACACTTTATGACTACTTTCTCTGACGCTAACATCTTTAGGGTTCCGTACCCCAAGGGTAAAACGGGACCCTATTACTAAGACTCCGCTGTCCGTCCGTCTGTCTGTCCGTCTGTAGCCAGCACAGCCGATGCTCGATCGATCAAAGTTTAAGCTGCGCTTGGCGCGGTCGATCCATGAATGACCATCTATGTCATAGCGAAACTCTTCCGTGCCTCGGAAAACACGTTAAGCTGTTGGTCCCGGTTGTCATTTGTAGATCTTTGACGGTCGTAACGGGTAGTCATAAACCAGAAAGTTTGACAACCAGTCTTACCATGGGGTAACGTGTTATCTGGTTATTGGGTTGTGGAGGTCAGATAGGCAGTCGCTCCATGTAAAACACTGGTACTCAGCTGTATTCATTTGAGATTGTAAGCCAACCTCAACATAGTTGGGAAAAGGCTAGGCAGATGATCACTTTCACTATCATCTTCATCATCAGCCCGTGTCAATCCACTAGACAGAGATCTCTCCCATAGCACGCCACTGAGCTCAATTTTCAGCTCAGCTCCTCGAATCCTACTGCTTCCATGCCACAGAGAAGTCTCGGTATAACATAGATGGTCACCCATCCACGGCCCGACCTCGCCAAGCTAACCTTTGACCGAGCTACTCAAGGAAAATAAATCTTAAAAGTTTTAAAAACCTTTTTGGTTCCAATCTGGAGTCGTGCGACAAAAACATATTGTGTATTGATAATGGTAAGAAATAATGTTTTTTTTTTTATATTGTGACGACTTTGATGTATGAATGCATTACGATGTGAAATAATTATCTTATTCTGAAAACAAATGACGGAGCATGGTGTGTTTGTGTTTCACGCGCCACAAAACAGTTTAATGAAAATAGTAGTAGTAGTGGTGACGTCCACTCACAAATCCTTACTTCCTTACTAATATTATAAATGCGAAAGTAACTCTGTCTGTCTGTCTGTTACGCTTTCACGCCAAAACTACTTGACCGATATAAATGAAATTTGGTACAGAGATAGAATAGACCTTGAGGAACAACATAGGCTACTTTTTACCCGGGTGCGCTAAGAAGTTCCCTCGGGATGCGGGTGAAACCGCGGGAAACAGCTAGTATAATATAAAAATGTGATGGACGTATATTCGTTACTCTTTAACGCAAAAATCACTAAATCGATTTGGATGAAATTTTGTACACACATAGCTTACAAACTGGATTACCACATACGATACTTTTCATCCGATTGCGCGAAGTATTCGTCGCAGAATACGGGTGAATCCGCGGGAAACAGTGTTATAATATTTTAACAAAACAAAAACATCTTGTACTCGAAAAAGTCCACAGATAACATACGCATAAAACCACACACATTAATAGTAACAGTCTTTTTACTTGTACTAATAAATGTTATCTCAAGATTAGAACGATAGGCTGACGTCACTGTACTGGTTCCGACTGGTTAAGTTAGGGTTAGGGCATGGGGATAGGCGGAGCGGGTACTTTACTATAGTTTAATAGATAATGGGCTTGTTTCACCTCTTCTAGATAGGAATTATCTATCAGATTAATTCGTAATTGAAACGTCATTCGTATGGTATTCTGATAGTTACGTCTCACATGCAATGCATTCAAAATCGCCTCCTTGCGCTACTTCTAGTCATTAAGTCATAGAGTTGTGCTATTGCATGAAATTATATTCCATTTTCTCGACTATTCATATATTTGTTCATTTTAAATATAAAAATATAAGCAATTAAAAATAAAAACAAATAGGGATCCACTGATATCTGAAACAGGGTCCAAGCATCGTGGTTAGGGCTCCAAAGAAAGGAACCTCCTCAAAATAAGTGGCTATAATGTTTTTTTGGCCATCAAGCCATTGGGACAACAATTAGCAAAATGATAGCCGAATAATTTTCTTATTATTATAAAAAAAAATGAATAATATTTTTTTTTCTTTTAAAGTTGTGAAAACCAAACGTCACATGTTTCAACATCGCGTTGTTCTAAATCGCTGACGCTTATCACTGTGCTCCTCACCGCTCTTTGTTTCGTAATACAACTCTATTACACGCACTCTACTATGCTATTTAGGGTCCCCTAACAATTTATGAATATGTATCACTTTTGTTTTAGATCTTGTGGAGATATCGGTTAGGGTTCCCATATACCTAGTGATAATGATAATATTTGTCTGTAAAATGGCCTAGCTTAAGGCATAATTAAAATGCTGAGGCTGCGGGATATTCGAAAGAGTTACTGAACCCCCGGAATACAAACGGCTGAGGAAGGAACAGGGATGGGTTTTAGTCAGTAAGAGTCTGACTCTCCCTTCCGCCCCACCCGATGGCGTAAAGGATTCTCACTGGGGTGCATTTAAATAATCATCAGCCTGTATATTGTCCCACTGCTGGGCACATGCCTCTTCTCATACAGACAAGGCATGAGCATTGATCACCACGCTCGCTCAAGGCGGATTGGCAATTTCAGACTTTTTAAGTCCTTATTTACTCACGATGTTTACCTTCAACGTTAGTCAGTGACGTCTTAGATATACTTAGAAAGTACATTTGACTTCAGAAAAGTCACATTGGTACTTGACAGAATAATTCAGAAATAGTCACGTTTAATTCGGACTCGATTAAGGATCAATTTCAGTTACATCTAGGTGCTGCAATGTAGGTACAATGCGTCTAACGTGATATCTCCGATCCTGAAGTGTCCAAAACTGCCAATCCTTCCTCAAATCGTTTGAAAATTCCATCGATACTTGATTCCGACTATTCGATTAACCGATGCACCCGTTCTCGATTGCACAAAAAAAACATCGAGTCGAAATCGTTCCGTATGCGCTACGTAGACCATTCCTCGATCACCCAACTTTTTATTGCACCTCCAAAAAACTTTCGACGCTCTTATCTCCGAAAAATTAGGTTCAAATTCCTTTGGCTTGTGGGTTTTTAGGGGGTAAATGAAGCGTGGTTTCCAACGCAAAGATTGGGATGGTTGGACTGTCTCTTTGATTTGGTATTGACGTAGTTTTGAATGAAATTTTGAGGAGATACTGTGGAGATTTAAGGTAACAGGAATGTCGTGGTGGCTTAGTGGTAAAGGCACCTGCATCTCGTGTACGATAGTGCGGATTCGAAACCTGGCAAATACCTACCAATAGGACTTTTTTACAGTCATGTGTGGTTTTAAGTGCACTTTGACAATTAGAAGGAAAATATCGTGTTGAAACTTGTACTGATAAGTCTAAAATCGCCAATCCGCCTTGAGCAAGCGTGGAAATCGATGCTTATGCCTTCTCTGTATGAGAAGAGGCCTTTAACCAGCAGTGGGATAACAAATAAGCATTGATGATGAACATAAAAAAAATGAAAGGGTTTAGTGCGACCCGAATTTCAGCACCAAAGATGACAGCTGGATGTCTGAAGTGAGATTCTTACGCTTTTATGGGAAAACCGCTTAATCTATTTAAATGAAATTTGGTAAGGAGCTCAATGTGACCCTGAAAACGTCATATTTATATAATTAGGTACTTTTTACGTATAGTCTTATCCCTCAACTACAGTCGCATCTACATCTAACGGCCTTTTTTAATGACCTATCTATCCAAAGATTTCCATACCAGAAATAAAATTTTGACATAAGGTCCATATAACTATTGTTGTAAACCTATCTCTTGTAAGCAAATCTATACTATATAAAATGCTTTGTCCTGAATGACTGACTGACTGACGGATCAACGCACAACCTAAACCACTGGTCGTAGTGACTTGAAACTTAGAAGGTGTGTTCTTTGTATGGCGTAAGCATCCGATAAGAAAAGATTTTCCGAAATTCTACCCCTAAGGGGGTTAAAAAAGGGTTACGTTTGTATGAAACTCTGTCATTTTTATTTGAATTCGTATAGCTCAAGCGGGCGAAGCCGCTGGCGGAAAGCTAGTCTAAGGAAAATTGATTTATTGAAAATAGCCCCAAATAGAATCTCTAGTACCTACTATATTTCTTCATTTTCCATTCAAAGATTTTATTTTAACAACGCAATTAACCAATACTAAAGTAATTACATCAATGCCAAAGGCCAACAAAAGTTGAAAATTAATCACAAAACACAATAACACACCGAGAGATAATCCTAAAAAAAACTATAAAATAAAAACTTTTTGCCGCGCATTATTACCCGCCATTTTAAACATCTCCAAATGTCATTAGCAATATAAATGAGTTTCGCGCCGTAACGAACGCTGTGTTGCCACAATGGAAAATCATAAATCATCTGTCATTTTGATATTCGTTGAAAGGAGGTCCGTCAATGCATCGGTGCAAACTTTTTAAACTCTTAGAGAGGTTTTTTTTGTTCGGCCACGTTTGATTAATTGTAAAAAAAGAGGCGTACGTATGGTTTTTTTGGACGACTTTCAATGGAGATCTTTTGAAGTAAAGATTCTTGACGGGAGATGTGGTTAATATGTTATTTTCTTGAGTGCCAAGATGGTTCGCTGTTAAATTAAGTTTATACGTTTATTTATTGTTGAGTAATGTACTCGAAAGTACTTTTTGCGCTGTTCTTCGCTTTGTGCTTTTGTTTTCGGCGTGTAAAGCCTTTTTGTAGGATCGTATGTTATTTTATTTGAGCTGCAATGTTTAAGGGGAAATACCAAGTACCCATAAGATGTAGATGAAAGATTCTTGCCTTTTAGGGAAGGCGGTTTTTTTGTTGTTGTTGTCACAATGATATTTATACGCCTCTTTATGTTGAATCAGCTCTTGATTTCAATGCGGTTTTTATGGTATTTCACAAATATTTTTAAATTTTGAGAGTTACATTTTCTGAAGTATTTCATTTACGAAAGTCACTCTAATTATTACTTATATTGTACATTCGAAGTAACTCTGTTTGTCTTACTTTTACGAAAAAAATGCTGAACTCATTGAAATGTTTGGTATGGAGATAGTCTGCCTAAAACCTTTTCCAGGGTCCCCGCTATTTCCGTACAAATACAAAATCCTTTAAGTCCTAAGGAAAAAAAAAACCAAATTTCATCAACATTCAACCATTACTTTTTGCGTAAAACGGAAGGAAACATCCATACATTTAGGCATCTAAATAAAAAAATGCGTTTGCGTAAGATGTTAATAAAAATAAATAAAATTATAGCCCAAGCAGTATCTTTCCAAGTTTTGTAATAGTCCTGCACAAACCGGGGATTGTCCTTGGGTGCATTTTTATAGTGTATACAGGGACAATAACCGGTTGTGTCATCATCACATTTCATTAAAGTGGTCTCAAACGGCTTCTGCATATTGGCTTCGGCCCCACATTCGCCTTCCAAAGGCTTCCGGGACTCCGTAGTCCCGTGCATGGCAGAGACACATAAATAAAATCACACTATAGCGTCTAGAAATCAATCAATGAATAAACTTTAGTTACCATTCTATCCTGAGCGTCCAATATAAGATCCAGGTCACCTGTCTAATATTAGAAGCCAAGACTGAGTCGTCAGCTGACTTAGTCGTAAAGTTGGGGTTGCCATGTTTTTTTGAGGACAGATATTATTAGTTGTTGATAGTTTTAGGTATTTTTTGTGCCGGAATCTGAAATAAAATCTGGTTCTGTTTTCATAACATTGTATGAAAAATATATATAATTTCAAGGAATTTCAAGTCCCTCAGAATATAAACCAGATACCTATCAAGCTTATAATGTCCTATATATTAAACATAAAAGAAGACGTGGCTGCCTACACAGTGGTTAAGGCACCTGCCTCTCGTGTATGAGTTTGCGGGTTCGAAACCTGGCAAGTACCAATGTGACTTATCTGAAGTCATATGTACTTTTTAAATATATCGTAGATGTCACTGACTAACGGTGAAGGAAAACATCGAGAAGAAACCTGGAATTAAAAAGTCTGAAATCGCTAATCCACCTTGAGCAAGCGTGGTGATCAATGCTCATACTTTCTTTGTATGAGAAGAGGCCTGTGCCCAGCAGTGGGACAATAGGCTGATGATATTAAACATTAGAAACTATCAGTTTTCCAAAATGAGCATACATAGCGATTCTTCACTTTCCTATTCAATCTGTTTGTATATTTATTTCTGTGTGTACTATCGCGGACACTCCCGCCTGACCACTACTAAGTTCATTTTTGCTTGCACTCAAAAATAGAAGCGCTCTCTAGCCCCGCCCCTTTGACCTTGAATAGACGAATGAAAGACAAGATCGGCCGGCGGCCGGTCGAGGAAACTGCAAAGATATTGAAACAAATAGTGCGTGTGACAGAGAGAGAATGTAAGGGGACGTGGCTTGGCGCCGCCGCAGGATTTAGGCGAAATTTTTTTTAAGTGATCAGGCGGCAATGTCCGCGATAGTACATAAATGTTAAACTCTTCATAATCTAAAAGATCCTCAAAAATATTAATTTGTGGTGCTCCTACACATAGTTTCCTTGAGATTTGAATGTAGATCAGGTGTTACCAATCCAATTAATGGCAGCCACACACCACGACATGCGATTAAGATTGTACCCTTGCTCCATCCCATCTTCCCAGTGGCCGCAGAAAACCTTGCACGGCGCAAATATTTAAACCTTAGTGGTTATATATTTGAGCCGTTTGGGGTTGAAACATTAGGGCCATGAGGTCCAAGTGCCCGTCTTCTATTTCGCGAAATAGGTAAGCGTTTAGTCAACTCCACGCGTGATCAAAAGGCTGGCCTATATTTCGGTCGAAGAATCAGCATTGCCATCCAACGTGGCAATGCAGCCAGCCTTTAACGGGCACGATTCCCGCTGACAGCAATGCGGATGAATAATTTGATGCCTAATTTATTTAGTTAATTTATTATTTTTATTTTTTAATTTGTAAATTATGTAAAATAAAATGCAAATAAATATATAAAAAAATTAATAATAATAAAAAATAATATAAGTATGAGTTCTCCTAACTATAAACACCGTTGTTTGATTTATCCTTTCTTTATATCTTTCTTCGTAGTCTGGCTATAAGCGTGACCTTAACTTAGCCACGAGCCCCTCACAGACACGTCATCCAACAAACTCGAACCATCATAACAAAATACATTCTTCCACGAAACAAGCGCAACATCGATTTTCTAAATAAACCCTTTCAAATTCGAAATACAAATTCTCAAAGCGCCATCCAATAATTCACAGACTATAAACAACAATATACAAAAGGTTGTAAAAATATTTTTTACGCTGGCAACACTCGCGATTCTGAACGATAAAAGGAACAAGCAGTTTGAACTGCGCGTGAGTTTTGAAAGAGTTTGTACATACTTTTCTATTACCTACGCTTGTGGTTATCGATTTAAATATGTTTTGCATACTCTTATTCCCCGTTTTGTTTACTATATAGCTTCTGCCCGTGACACTGCCTAAATTTTTTTTCGGATGGGAAATTTTCAAATGACCCCACCCGCCGTGAGTAGGGTGGAAGGGAGTGCCAGACTCTTACTGACTTAAACCCATCCATGTTCCCTCCTCAACCCTTTGTATTCCGGGGGTGTGGTAACTCTTTCGAACGTCCCGCAGCCTGCCTGCATTGATTTCAAATTTGGTCAAGATAAGCTTAAGAAATATCCTATGAAATACTTAGGATACGTTTTCCAGATTATAAACCAACTGTGTGCTAAATTTCATCCAAATCTGTTCAGAAATTTATGTGTGAGTAACATTATTACATTAATGACTTATTACCACATTTTCTCCGCAGTTTTATTTGTGTTTCGAGTCGGGACTAGTGGTTACACTGTGGTCAAAAGTTGCCTGTAATCCCATATTATTTTACTTACAAATAAAACACACAATTTACAGATATCTACATTTTTTTCATCTAGCAACACCGAAAAATATCCTCAAAAATATCGTTTAAACAGAACGAAAATCGTGACCGTTTTTAAATGGAACACTTTTATAATTATAATATTTGAAACACAATGGTTTAAAGGGCGTGCTTTAAAACCATCAATCTTATCCTAAAAATCGTTTGTCTTTAATTAGTTTTAACTTAATTATAACGGCGAGGTATGTGTGAAGGACTTTATAATTTCGGTTTAAATATGATTCAGTTATCTATACATATAAAATGCTTTGTCCTGAATGACTGACCGATCAACGCACAGCCTAAACCGCTGATCGTAGAGACCTGAAACTTGGAGGGCGTGTTCTTTGTATGACGTAGGCATTCGATAAGAAAGGATTTTCCGAAATTCTACCCTTAAGAGGGTGAAAAAGGGGGACCAAAATTTTTATGCTAACGCGGGCGAAGCTGCTGGCGCAAAGCTAGTAACTATTATGTTTTTTTTCTTCCAAGCTTAAAGGCAGACTTTGTACTGCCGGGGCTGTGGGATGTTCGAACGAATTACCGCGGACCTAGAACACAATGGCCTATTGAAGGAACTCGGATGGGTTTTAGTCAGTAAGAGTCTGACGCTCTACCGCACCGCCCACAGAGTGGGGAGGTCATTTGATGATTTCCCATCACAAAAAAATAAGTACCGCGGCCTTGGAATACAACGGGCAACTGTGGTATCAAACACAGATGAGTTCTAGTCAGTAAGAGTCTGACACTCCCTCCAGATCCACTCGTAAAGGAGGGAGAGGTCATTCAATGATTTCTCATCCATTTAACATTCAATGATTTCCATTTTGGAAAAGAGCTGATACTCTTACACTGCTGGATCAATATTAACCAAACATAGCTAAGAACCACCGTAAGAAAACTGGCTTTCAAATGAATAAAACCGCATCAAAATCGGTCTATCCGTTTGAGAGCTACGCTGCCACAGACAGATACACATACAGACATCGACGTCAAACTATAACACCCCTTTTTTTGCGTCGGGGGTTACAAACAAAGCAACAAATATCTTGTAAGAAAAACACTGTTGACATTTTAACCCTAAAAAACCGCTTCGGAAAATATGTTTTCAGGCGGCGTCTTATAATTTGTGCTATCTCATCTCGATAAGGGCACAGGA
The DNA here is from genome assembly GCA_963891755.1 of Pyrrhia umbra. Taxonomy (NCBI): domain Eukaryota; kingdom Metazoa; phylum Arthropoda; class Insecta; order Lepidoptera; family Noctuidae; genus Pyrrhia; species Pyrrhia umbra. Next base: position 3,542,887 of record OY982944.1, read on the forward strand.
TAGCACACACACCTCAAGGCTGTGCCGTGAATCGCCTTTCAAACCCCATAGCTTATTCATGCGTTACTCTATGGTAACGTAATGGCTTGCTAAAGGTTGCTGTTCACGGAACGATTTTTTGAGCGACTTTTTTTTGTTACTTTTTTGTTATTCGCCTAGTTTTTTGCGAACTATGTTAGGGTTGGCTTCCAGTTTAACTGGCCACAGCTGAGTACCAGTGTTTTACATGGAGCGACTGCCTATCTGACCTCCACAACCAGTTACTGGGTAACACGATATCCCTTGGTAAGACTTGTTGTTAGACTTTCTGTCTTCTGACTGCCCGTAACGACTGTTTTTTGTTATCATCATGATTATTTAATTACTTAGATATTTAAAGGTTATTTTATAAAACTTATCTACAAATTCGTATTTTTGGGTCAAAGGATTCGATGTTTTTTTAATTAACTCGTCTATTCCCATATAATTAAAATTTTAATCTTCTTTAACAATTACAAATAATCTATAACGAACCCAACGAGTATTTTTATAAAATAAATAAAATAGACCATTTTTTATACCATTTTTTTTAAACAACCATATCCTAACAGCTATTACGCATTGTTACCCTCATAATTATATTTATTTATATATTTATATAAAAGTACCAATTAAATTATCAAATCAATATTATAAAAAAAACTATCAAAACAGACTATTTCATCATTAGAGCAGCGCTAGCGATTTCTTCACGCATTACGTTTTTTTCATCAGAACATTATCGCAATATGAATGGGTAGCTTTATCTGCCGGGCTACCTGCCCAGCCTCATACTAGGCGATCTTAATATTATTTATGTTAACTACACACATACGGACAGGTCTCTCATAAATCTTCAAAATACAGTCCAATCTTCAGGTAGCTTTCTTGATTGAAGAGGTGAATCCCAACTGTTCTTATTATTTTACTATTTAAGATTTGTGTTCATCATCAGCCCATATATTGTCCCACTGCTGGGCACAGGCCTCTTCTCACACAGAGAAGGCTTGAGCATTGATCACCACGCTTGCTCATGGCGGATTGGCGATTTCAGAATTTTTAGGTCCAAGTTTCCTCACGATGTTTTTTCTTCACCGTTAGTCAGTGACATCAAAGATATACTTAGAAAGTACATATGACTTTAGAAAAGTCACATTATTACTAGACAGGTTTCGAACCCGCACACTCGTACACGAGTGCCTTAACCAGTAGGCCACCACGACTTCACAGATTTGTGTTGTAACGCTTTCACTGAAAAACGGCCGAACCGATTTCGATGAAATTTCGTATAGACATACATAGATTGAATTCAAAGGGAGGATATAGGATAATTTTTTTATCAGGATACTTGAAGTAACTCTCTCAGAACGCGGAAAACAGCTAGTGATTTAAATGCAACAGTTCATCGCAAAGTACATTAAAACCTAGGAATATACTTTTCATAGAAACCCATCATCCAACCAGATCCTCCTCTGTCTGCCTTGAGCTCTCTTCCCCTCTACAATAAGTCTTAAGAAGAAACTGCGTACGCCTCTCTGTCCGAAATTTTGGTTACAAACATACATCACACATGCACAAATACCCAGACCCGAAACAATTTTAGTTGTCCCGTGCAGGTATCGAACCCGCGACACGCAGTGCAGCAGCCAATTGCTCAACCACTACGCCATCCATGCCGTCACAGAAAAATAGAATCTTTATCTATTCAACAGCTTTTAAAAGATACCTTTGACAACCCACCATTTGCAATACTTTTTCGTTGTCAAAGAAAGCTTGATGCTTTTACTAAAATTGAACAATAAAAAAATAATGTAACACTAATAAAAACACAAATAATATTTTAAGCAACAGATGTGGACAGCAATAAGACTGGAAATTATAAAACATAAAAAATAACAACTTAATAAAAATAAAAAACACGCCCACCATAAAGTATTTTTTTTGACGATTCGCGAACATTATTAGTGTCATTTCTATTTATAGCTTGACCACTCCGAGTTGGACTCGACGCGTGACGTAGTGTTTTTTTTCTATTGTTTTTTTTGTTCGAAGAATAATTTTTACTTTTGAAACTTTTTTTCTGCACTTTTTAATATCACTTTTTCCTACGGCGTCTTCTGCGTTTTATGCTTACTTCGATGTTTTTTTTAACGCACAATTAAATCCTTTTTCTAAAATAAAAGTAGTAGGTATACATAATAAATATAGTATAGTTACTTCTTCTAATATCATCTATCAGCCAGCGAAAATTGCTCCAGTCAAGTCTGAGATTAGCTGAAACAAATAAGACCGTTAACAATAATAATTATGCTAACAGTTAAAGCTGTTTGACATTACAAACAGACACTTAAATTTTATTTATATAGGTATTAAGATAACGAAATGAAAATAAAATAATTTATTTACAAAAACTTATTCGTTTTACAGTCGTAACATACTATTTATGAACAAAAGCCTATAAAGAACTGGAATGCCTGAAGTTTGCTTAACCTGAAATGTCTCTTTTAATTACAAACGTATTGTGTGTATTGTTATTACTTCGTCAAATAAGTTCTTTCGCGACAAAACCAATTTAAACAAGGATTTTTATGAATTCTTCTTCTTCTGATTGTGTGAGCTGCAGGTTTATTAACCTAACAAGTCCTAGTGTCAGAATTTTCTCAAATCCACCTGACGGCTTATGATAGACTTGTAATAATGACTGTTATCAAGACGATAGCTGTTTTTTTTTCGGATGGGAAATTATCAAATGACCCCTCCCGCCGTGGGTGTGGCGGAAGGGAGTGTCAGACTCTTACTGACTAAAACCCATCCATGTTCCTTCCTCAACCTTTTGTATTCCCGGGGCGCGGTATCTCTTTCGAACGTCCCGCAGCCCCGGGAGACGATGGCTTAATGTGCCTTTCCGGGTATGTTACACCGCGAACCACACCAGAACCAGACCAGACTCCGGACTGCTTTAGTGATTTTTTTTAAACAGCATAGCGATTTGGTTCCGTCTGGGAATCGAAACCAAGACTCCTTCCACAGAAGTCGCGTTGACTATTAGACCGACGAGGCAGGGACTTTTATTACTAGAAAATATCCTTACTAATATAATTAAAGCTAAAGTAAATCTGTCTATCTTTGAACATAGACTGTCTCAATGCCAAATTATATTTGAGACCTAAAAATATATTTTATATCCAGTTGAGTGAAGTGATTCTGTCAGAGGGGGAGTGAAACCGAGGGAAACAGCGATTAGTATAATATGTCGGTCTTTATACATTTAAACATAATCTTTCATTAAAAAAAATCCAGCTCAGTATGCCCCGACGATAACGTATGGATACTCAGATAATATCATTTTAATATGTGTATAAATTCAATTAAGTCTCCACAAAAATGCTAGACCTTTTAACGTTAGAATAGTTTTCAACAAAAGAATGAAAAGGTCACGAGAATTACTATAATTCGTGGTAAATCTATTTAATATTTTAGCGATAGTCATCGATATTCTTTAGTTTATTAGGGTTCCACAGCTATATAAATGATTTTTAAAGGTAGATTGAAAATGCTCATAATTATATTTAGCTTTTATTGAGTTTTGCGTATGACGTCACTAAAAGATAAATATATCTTAGTTTTTTTATATAGGTATTGATGAAGTTTGTTAATAATATTTACACGCTATAAAAGACATAACATTATAATAAAATTAGAAGAAAGATGTAGATATTGTATTAATTCTCTAATAAAATATGCATTTATATAAACTTTTCCCTTAACTCTGCCTATTCATGAAAACCGCATTAAAAAGCGACTTTGTTTTATACCATGAAGATATTGAGTATAAGTATATAGTTTGTACATTCAGTACATACTTGATAGCCAGCCCTATTTGGGTACATCTGATATACGAATTAGATAGGTTTACAACAAAAATAATACGACTTAAAAAAAACTTAATCTACAGAACCATTCTATAAAACGAATTAAACTTGACCAATATTTTTTTACCCATTTAATATTCGGCTTATTGATTCTATAGGTCACGCAAATGTATGACCTTACCCACCTCTGATCCTATTATTAATATCACTGTCATCAAAACCAATGATATATGATTGTATTGACAACTTTTATAGTTTTTTAAACGCTTTCAAAAAACTAAAAAAAAACTACGTATGGAAATATTTTTTAAAATAAAACTCTTTTAAATTACGTTAAAGATTCAATATTTAATTACAAAATTAGTTTTCATACTGTGACTTCGCTTCTTCAAAGTTCGTTTTTTTTTTTAAATTGCTTAACGGTTTTTAGTTTCAACCTTAAAACTCACATAATCCGGTCAGCTGTTCCAATCTTATTAACACCAATTCTACCTCTTTAAAACATACAAATTAAATTAATAGATAGAATATTGTACACCAATAAAAGCACAAAAATATTACAGAAATCATTCAGTATGATGTATAAGCGGTCTTATGCGATCAGCTATACCTTCTAGAGAACCTTAATATTATAAAAGTAAACCAAACAATCAATTACGTTTTCACATTAAAGTTAAACAGATTTTTTCATAATCACGACAAAGAAAACTTTTCATCCGTGAAAACCAGCAGTTTGTTCCCTAATGAATTTTATAATAAATGTAATAATCCGCTTAAATAAACTGACCTACATTTCAGTCAAAGTTCATTAGCAAAGGTGATAATATTAAATCTACAAAACTTATTATTGTAAGACATCGTTTACAAAATAATACTCTAATTGTAAGTGATTGAGTTCAGGTGAACAAACGAAATATGATAATTGACCTAAACCAATAGATATTATTAATACAAATATACCTCTGTATATCTGTTACATTTCCGTGCCTTGAAAAGCACGTTCAGCTTCAGCTGTTCTGCCGTCATAAGAAAAAAGGTCGTAACTAAAATTTATAACTCAATACCTATCGAAAAAAAATAGTTCCATAAGACGGCAGTGTTCGTCCCGGCTGTCATTTGCAAAATCTTTGACAATCGTTATGGACAGGCAAAGGCTAGAAAGTCTGACAACCAGTCTTACCAAGGTGTATCGTGTACGTAGTAAGTGGGTTGTGGAGGTCGCTCCATGTAAAACACTGGTACTCAGCTGAATCCGGTAAGACTGGAAACTGACTCCACCATAGTTGGGAAAAAGCTAGGCAGATGATGTGTCGGTTATATTTTCGTTAAACCTTAAACAAAAGAGAAAGAAGAAGGGTCACAAAAAAGCTAAATACAATTTACACAGTTTTATCATAGTATTAATGAGGTACCTAGTACCTACAATTACACAACAAGAAATAGTTGCTTATATTAATACAATATTTTAAGAAAAAATCAAATAAATTTGTTCGTCATTTTATTTTCGTGGTAGTTTTATATATTTTATTTTAATAAAAAATTAAATTGTATGAAATCTAAAAAAAAAAATTGAAATATTAATTTGATTCATCATTTTCTTGGTAGTTTTTTTTATTGTTTTTTTTTTAATGTTAAAGAACATTTTTTTTTTAATAATAATAACATCAGTCGAAGGGCTCAATTTAAATCAACAGCGTTACACAAAGCAAAACCCTTAATTATTGACCAGCAAAGTTATAGAGCTATTAAACTGAATTGCTTTTCTGCAAAATGTTTAATTTATAGTTGTCTATTAGGCCGCACGGTGAGGGCTGAGGGTGGTGTTGTCGCGTTATATCTACGTTGCTTTATTGTGATTAAATGTTGACCATTATTTTTTTTATTTAAAATTAAATTGAATGATTGAAGCATCTGGTTTTTCAGTTGTTTTTAACCGACTTAAAAAAAGGAGGTTCTTTATTCAACCCCTATGTATATGTATATATATGTGATTTTCTTAAAAACCACTGATCGGATTTCGATGGGATTTTCGTTGTAATAGACCTATGTTAGAGTCGCAGTGGCCTCTATAAGCAAGGGTTCAAAACCTGAAGAGTACTGATGACGTTTTGAAAATTACGTTGTTTTAGACCCGTGAAAGACGAATGTTAACGTCAATATATATAGTTTAAGTTATATTTTCTAATTTCAAAGAAGACTATTGACTCACCAAAACATATAAAGTGAAAAGATTTTGAACAAAGAACACACATCTGCTTACCCCTTTAAGGAAAACATCGTATTTTTATATTACTAGAGTATTGTTGGTGATACACTTTAATTACAAATTAACCGACCAATCAATTTTGACAATAAACAAACCAGCAAACCTTTAACCCTGCCGACCCCAACGGTGTTGTTACCCCAAGTCGCGATGGCTCAGTAATTAAATTACTTGTTTGCAGCCCGGCATCGAACCTGGAACACAGTTAGAGGCGCTAATTTGAACACCGTAAAGCATTTTATGATGTTCGTGTAGAGTTGAGAATGTGTTAGATGTGGCGTTTAAATATTAAGATTGGGAAGGTATTTTATTTGCGGTATTGTTCGAAAGAGTTACCGAGACCCTAGAACAGCCATACTCAACCTTTTTTATTATAAAAGTTTCAGTCATGGTGTTATTTTAATAAAAAAAACCCTAATAAGTTTTCCTCAGAAATGTTGCTACGGTAATCTTTAACTCTTTACTAGTTGCCTATTTTGTTACTTACATGGAGTAGTTACCTATTTCACTTATGCGGTGGGCCCACAGTTTATCTGATAGACGCGAAATTTAAACAATTTTGTAACTCATTATGGGCCAATCACAAAGGCCCGGCGGGCCACATGCGGCCCGCGGGCCACAGGTTGAGTATAGCTGCCCTAGAACGTAAAGGGCTGAGGAAGGAATATGGATGGGTTTTAGTCAGTAAGAGGTGTCTTTACCTTAAGAGACACTTCTATTTCACCCGACCGATCCGGAACGATCCGATCTTGAAAATTCGTTCATCAAAACAAATGCTTGAAACTTATTTTAGGCTATGTTTTACAATACACAGCATACCGTTGTTTGTAGAACTACGCTCTTCTTTACAGTGCGAGAAAAAAAGAAATTACCTTTTGTAAGATTAGGAGTAAAATGCTCAAAAAATTATATAGTTAATTATTATCCTTTGATAGTTATATAATCGGCCCGTTAAACGAAAACGTTTTTTAATCACAAAAGAATTTTCGTGTTGTCAACTACTTGTTCAACCCTGGCTTGGTAATCGACTGTTTTAGGAATAAAAAACCGGGATGATAGGTTATCCATCGTATGGAAGAAGTTTGAATTTATGGTAAACAGCTGTTTTCAGTTGATCGGGCCGTTATCTTGTCGGTGAACTTGGGCCTTAATGTATAATATTATAAAAATCTTTAAAAATTTGATTTGAATATCATGTTTTTTTTTTCAGACTGTTATAGTGTCGGTGAACTTGGGCCTTAGTCCAACATCATCTGCCTAGCCTTTTCCCAACTATGTTGGGGTCGGCTTCCAGTCTTAACCGGATGCAGCTGAGTACCAAGTGTTTCACATGGAGGGACTGCCTATCTGACCTCCACAACCCAGTTACCGGGTAACACGGTACCCCTTGGTAAGACTGGTTGTCAGACTTTCTGGCTTCTGACTACCCGTAACGACTGTCAAAGATGTACAAATGACAACCGGGACCAACGGCCTTAGTCCAACAGTGGGAACGTAAAAAGGTAGATTTTACCTGCTCCTAGCACGTCTATCCCTTCTATAGTCTGTGGCCGGTAACATTTGGCGCGGAGCATCGCTTTCGGTAAATATTTACGTGTGAGTCACAGACTTCGCCGCTAAAACGTCGCTGCCACTAATGTAGGGTTTTTGTGATAGTTCGGGTTTTTGTTAAGATAATGTTGGGTGACAGTATTTATAATTATTTACATATTAGTAATAGTATTTACTGTGTAGTTTATGTTCCTGTTTATTTTTTAAGACTCTTGTTTCTTTGGCTTTGTCTAATTATTAACGAGGAGCTCGTGGCTAAGTAACAGTCGCGCAATTCGACGCATCGTTCAAAGGTTAAGCTGCGCTTGGCGCGGTCGGTCCGTGGATGGGTGACCATCTATGTCATAGCGAGACTCCTCCGTGCCTCGGAAAGCACATTAAGCTGTTGGTCCCGGCTGTCATTTGTAGATCTTTGACCCTCGTTACGGATAGTCAGAAGCCAGAAAGTCTGACAACCAGTCTTACCAAGGGGTATCGGGTTACCCGGTAACTGGGTTGTGGAGGTCAGATAGGCAGTCGCTCTATGTAAAACACTGGTACTCAGCTGCATCCGGTTTAGACTGGAAGCCGACTCCAACATAGTTGGAAAAGGGCTAGGCAGATGATGATGAGTTTTATGTAGTTTTATTGTTATGTAAAATCTAAAATAAATAAGAATTATTCGCGAGCTGTTAGTCACGTAGGTCTGCTAGCTGTACATAATATACTTAGAACAGAAATATTGCAAATTTGCACAGTGCATATTATGTGTATCTCAATACGTAAAAAAATATACGTTTAACCGACAGACAGCGCCATTATAGGTGCCCCTGGAATAAAGGCGAGTAATGTACCTCTTTTATAACTGAAAGGCTATCGGCCGATCAGTCACTGGTCTGTTGTCAGAACAATATATAAAAACGTGCGGTTCTGATATATATAGTATTGATTTTTAATAACTATTCAACAAATAAAAGGACTGCTTTCTTGTATGGCATCTCGCAGGTCAACCTAGAAGGTTGTCGACTGCTTAACCGGGCTTGTCTGTGAAATGCCTTGAATGAATTTAGGGCCTCCAGCAAGAGCTTAACTTACAAAACTAAGCAACTACACGCTAAAGGCACCCCCTAGTAGGGTACGGGCCTCGGCTTAGGGCGTCGCTGGGGGAGGACAGCAAGGATCAGGCTGGATCAGAATATATATGATTATTATGATCGGGAATTTTAAAGCTATTGGCTCAGCTCGCGGGCTGGCTCGTCGAGCTAGCTAGGGTAAAAGGACTGCCTCGTTGGGTGAGTAGTCGCATAACGCCACTGCTGTAAACAAGGTCTCGGGTTCGATTTCCAGGTCGGGCCGAAATGGCTTCGTAGATTTTCAAGATGTCACAAAGCAGCCCGGAGTCAGGAAGTTGGTGGTGTTATACCCCCGTGCCTGGGACGTTAAGCCGTCGTCCGCGGTTCCACCCGCGTCCCGACGGTAGTTTCTCCAGGGAAGAACCTTTTCCAGGGTCCCTTCTATCTCCTTACCAAATTTCAGCCAAATTGATCCAGCCGTTTACGCGTGATGCGATGACCAAGGGAAATAGGGATTCATTTTTATATATATAGATAGAATAGCTGTTGCCCGCGGTTTCACCCGCGTCCCGACGGAAGTTTCTCCAGGGAAGAACCTTCTCCAGAGTTCCCCCTATCTCCGTACCAAATTTCATATAAATCGGTTCAGCCATTCACGCGTGATGCCGTGACCAAGGGAAATAGGAATATAGAAAATTCATTTTTATATGTATATATAGAAAAGATGAAGTATAGTATGATATAAGGCCGATTACGCATGCAAAGAACCAAAGCGGCCATTCTTAAGCTCGCCACAGACGTTAACTCATACAAACGCGACTTGTCGATGAAGATTGATGAAAATCCGCTTACAAACAAAATCACCATTTATATAAAAAAAATAAAAATTGTATAAGTTTTAAATCTATTGAATAATTCGCCGATAGCTACGGTATGTTTGTCAGTTTGTCATACTTTGAATAATTTAATGAATTTATTATTATTGCTCATACTTATGTTAATTGTGTTGTGATGTAGAGCTTGTCGATATTTATCGATATTTAGGGGTCCGTGTATTTTTTTGTCTTCACAAAAAAAATGTGCTAGGTTAAGTTTTTTTATGGATCTGTGTCACCCGAAGTAAAGTATTTGTAGGTTTGAATGGAATGGGTAAAGGTCGGAATTACTGGACTGATTTTAGTAATTCTATCGCTAAAAGAAAACTACACTATCCTTGAAATGTTTGTGGATATAAAAAACCTAATTGATTTTGTTTTAAAGAGACATGCATTAATCGATTATTGACCTAATTCTAAGTGAATTAGTTAAATTTACTTTTAGGTATACGTTTTCGCTAACTTGATATACAATTCTATAAATTTAATATTACAATCGTGGTATTGCCAATTTTGCATTTGTTATGTAATTTGAAGTTACTATTTACGTCATCGTAATAAAGAAAACGTATGTGTCTAGAAAAAATAAACCTTAAAATTTATGCGTCACGTATAAAAAAAAAGAAAGTTATATTCTTTTTACGAAAAATTATTTCGATTTACTAATCTGCAAAATTTTAGTTATGCAAATCTCACATTGTTTTAATACAAAAATAATATTATTAGTATACAGAACCAGGGCCATATTGGTCTAAACCAATTAATTTAAACATTTTGATCGATAAAATGGAACTATATGATACAATCCCATGGCCCACAGACCGCCCGTCGCGCGACGCCTAATATCGCTAATTATGTTGATTTCTTGTATATTAACATATATTTTGATGATAATAGTTTGTCTGTTTGTTAATGAAGTGATACTGGTATTAACAAGTTAAAAAAATCTGTTAAAAGATACCATTAAATGTAATAATAATAATCTCTCCAGACCGACAGCGGTCACGGCGGCCAATCTCAATGTAGACTAGCCAGGTACGCAGGAGATATTATAGTGCACGCACGCTTGCAGACACAGGTGCACTCTCTACTCCCTCACTCTCATAGTCCGATGGGTCGGCAGTCCTACACGACCGGGGAGAGATCAGGCGCAGGACCGACAGCTTTACGTGCTCTCCGAGGCACGGAGGGGTCTCGCTATGTTGATGAACGGTCGCCCATCCAAGAGCTGGCCGCGGCTAGCGCAGCCTATATCTTTTCCGGGTTTAATCTATCTCCATACCAAATTTCATCACAATCGGCTCAATCTTAAACACGTAACAAACCGACAGACAGAGTGTTCGCATTCATAACAGGATTAGTAAGCATATCTTCTTGAAGGCTAAATAATTAGTTTCTTTTATAAAACCTTCACGCATCAAAGTTATTTTTGAGCTGTAAAAGGCGTAAGCGTAGGTTTTTTTACTTGGCATACGAGGACAAGTTTCTGGTTGAAATTATTTGACACGGCCGGCCAGTAAATAAGGATTAATAATAACGTGTGGTTGGGCTATGAAATCAGCGATTTATTTTATTTTTCCAAGAAAAAATCAATATTCAAAAAGTCTTACCATTTTTTTTATTTATTTTTTCTTTAGCACTGATAAAATATTATAATATGTACAATGGCGCGTGGAGAAATAGAGGATATATTTTTAATTTTTAAATAAATAATTTTGATGGTATTTTTATGGAGATAGCCTAAAACCTAAGGTACCTAATTTTTATTCCAGTACATCAAGTAGTTATCTCGGGATTCAGACGAAACCACGGGAAATACCTAGTAGTTTTAAATAACATAATGTTGCAATTTATTTGAAAAGGTTTTAGCGGGTTAACCACGCTGATCTATCGTTCTGCCAGGTTAAGTTGCAGCTGTTGCGGTCAGGCCACGGATGGGTGCACGGAATATAAATCGAGACCGCCATGCCTCGTAGAGCACGTTTTATACAGAAAACATGTTAGAGAACGCCTAAGGCGTTCAATCCGCCATGTATACTTATAAAATGCTTTGTCCTGAATGACTGACGGATCAACGCACAGCCTAAACCGCTGATCGTAGAGACCTGGAACTTGGAGGGTATGTTCTTTGTATGACGTAGGCATCTGATAAGAAAGGATTTTCCGAAATTCTACACCTAAGAGGGTGTAAAAGGGCAGCAAATTTTGTATGAGACTCTGTCATTTTTAATTTGAATTCGTATAGCCCACGCGGGCGAAGCCGCTGGCGGAAAGTGATATTTTAGCCAATGAATAGAAAAACTTGACAAATTATATACTAAAACCTTACTCTTGAATCACTCTTTTTATTTAAAAAACCGCATCAAAATCCGTTGCGTAGTTTTAAAGATCTTGAGGAGCTCGTGGCTAAGTAACAGCCACACGGTTCGACCGATCAAAGGTTAAGCTGCGCTTGGCGCGGTCGGTCCGTGGATGGGTGACCATCTTTGTCATAGCGAGACTCCTCCGTGCCTCGGAAAGCACGTTAAGCTGTTGGTCCCGGCTGTCATTTGTACATCTTTGACAGTCGTTACGGGTAGTCAGAAACCAGAAAAATCTGACAACCAGTCTTACCAAGGGGTATCGTGTTACCCGGTAAACTGGGTTGTGGAGGTCAGATAGGCAGTCGCTCCATGTAAAACACTGGTACTCAGCTGCATCCGGTTAGACTGGAAGCCGACCCCAACGTAGTTGGGAAAAGGCTAGGCAGATGAAGAGTTTTAAAGATCTAAGCATACATATGGACAGACAGACAGCGGGAAGCGACTTTTTTTCATACTATGTAGTGATTCTATTGTCAATATTATGTCAGAAATGAATAAAGAACCATCATAATTATTAAATTTATTTTTATTTTATTGGCATAATTTAGTGTTAATAAATGTTAACTTCTTATTTTGCAATATTAAGAAATATTGCTCCGAAGATTTTTTTTCTTCACACGAATTTAAAGTAGCAATATGGTTAATCGAATGTTTGTGTTGGGGCCACGAAACTTTCGACATTAACACGCTTAAAGCAATTTTTCATTTCCAAAGCATCAGCCTCTTTACTATCCCACTGCTGGGCGCCTCTTGTCATACACACAAGGCATGAGCAGTTATCACCACGCTTGCTCAAGGCGGATTGGCGATTTCAGACTTTTTAAGTCTAGGTTTCCTCACGATGTTTTCCTTCACCGTTAGTCAGTGGTGTCTAAGATACACTTAGAAAGTACATGGGACTTTTTAAAAGTCACATTAGTACTTGCCAGGTTTAGAACTCTAGTACGCACACTCGTAAGGTAAGTACACGAGATGCAGATGCATTAACCACCAACCCACCACGAGCTTTCGACCACAATGCAGTCAATGCTACTTAATAATAAGATTAAAATCTTGATTACTTGCCGTTTTATTTTTCCTTCTAATATTATTAATGCCATTTTATTTATCTATGTGGGAAAATTAGATCAAATAAGTTATGATTTTGCTTACAGTTTTCGTTAAATCAATTGGTACAGTCTATACCTCAGTAATATTATTCCAGGATAACACTTTCTATATAAGTACCTAGGTACTATATCTACATTATTATATATGTATGGAATATCGATTATTCCATCCAAACTGAGCTATTGCGTCATGATCCATCATAGAAAGTTTTGTAAGAAAAGTGTTTGTGCAAAGGAACAGAAGTTTGGGGCTCTCACTACCAATATATTTATTTGCTAACCTATTTTTTTTTCGATATTGAGTAAAATACATACCTACTCGTAATTTTTATGTCTTCTTGTCATTAGGTACATCCATCTATACATATGTAAATGCTTTGTCCTGAATGACTGACGGATCAACGCACAGCCTAAACCGCTGATCGTAGAGACCTGAAACTTGGAGAGTGTGTTCTTTTTATGACGTAGGCATCCGATAAGAAATAATTTTACGAAATTCTACCTCTAAGGGGATAAAACATTATATGAAATCTGTCATGTTAAATTCGTATAGCCCACGCGGGCGAAGCGAAGCGAAGGCGAAGTAGAAAGCTAATCGATAATACTTTAAGACTAAAAACATTATTAAATTAATAAAACTTAACACAAGAAAGCTTCGCGTAACTCCTTTTATTCAAATCACTGCCTCACATTGCCTGCTTGCGTTCAAATTACCAGTATTTCCAGAACCCTCGCTCTTTGAAGAATACTTTTAAACATAGCTCAAGTTAGACTGGTATATTTTCGCGTGATACCTAGCTATGCAATCTATGTAGGTCAATTATAGCTAGTTAGTAAAGCTATGTTAATATGTTCTCACCACGCATTTTTGGGGGTTGAATGTACTGGAAATTGTTTTTGTTTTTCCCTATTTTTGTAATTTTATGGTAGTTTCTGGTTATAAGGGTATTGTGGTTCAAAGCAATGGGTTTTGTTTGAGTTTCATGTGTGATTTTATTAGTATACTCCTAAAAAGTTTTTTTTTGGTGTTGGTTTCATGGTAATTATGTGTTTTTGAGAGGAGTGTCGGTTTTGAAAGTGGGAGTGAAATTTAAGTTTACTAAATATAATGTTTACTGCCTTTCCTTTCAGGCATAAAAGGCGTGATGGTGATAGTGATCCGCCTACAGCGAAGGGAGTCATTGTATGATTTCCCATAACCTAAAAAAATATGAAAAGGGGATTCTAGAACTAAGAAGGTACTTGGATTTATAGATATCAATTAGAAATTTTAATTAGATTTAAACTTACCTACTTTGCAGCCACTTATACAAATAAATTCAATTATTTTAACACATACATACGTTATGGAACTCATCATCTGCCTAGCCTTTTCCCAAATATGTTGGGGTCGGCTTCCAGTCTAAATCGGATGCAGCTGAGTACCCGTGTTTTACATGGAGCGACTGCCTATCTGACCTCCACAACCCAGTTACCGGGTAACACGGTACCCCTTGGTAAGACTGGTTGTCAGACTTTCTGGCTTCTGACTACCCGTAACGACTGTCAAAGATGTACAAATGACAACCGGGACCAACAGCTTAACGTGCTTTCCGAGGCACGGAGGAGTCTCGCTATGACAAAGATGGTCACCCATCCACGGACCGACCGCGTCAAGAGCAGTTTAACCTTTGATCGGTCGAACCGTGCGGCTGTTACTTAGCCACGAGCTCCTCTAACATACGTTATGGAACTCCTACCAAATAATATGCTCCTACTAAATGCAAGAGTTTGTGAGGGTATACGTGTGTTTGTGACATTTTCACGCAAAAACTACGCAATGAATTTGGATGAAATTTAGTACACACATAGTTTATATACTGGATTAAAAAATACGACACTTTTTATCCAGGTACGCAGAATTGTTCCCCAGTGATGCGGGTGAAACTGCTGAAAACAGTAGGTATATAAATGGAGTATACATAGGTATCTATGTATACTCCATTTATATTAATATTACAATTTTAAACGCACCCTATTTACAGTTTGTTCAAACGATTTAAAGCTCTATTACTAAGGTGATATGGCAAAAACAGACGCAGAATATATTTGTTATCATAAACATTATTTTGCTTTCAACACCATCCTTATCAGTACGGAATAGAACTCAAAATCAGTTGAATAAGCTGCAAAAAGAGGTTGGAATATTTTTTAAATCTTATTGTAAATAAGGTATAGATATGTCTGCTAGTTTACAAAAAATATCCATCAAAAATGACATAAAATTTCAACCCTTAAAAATATTGTAGGTACCCTTGTTCGAATACTACCCCATTCCACAGGGGTAGACAGCGGACAGTGATGGATGAGGCGGTCAACCAATACGTCTACCCAACTTTGAGGGTGGTGATAGTCCAATAAAATTATTATTTAATTATTTATTTATTTGAGTTCGGATTGTAAGAGGGGTGGAGTCGATTTTAGACTAGTTTTTTTTATTCGAATTATTTAAAATGTATTTAAGATTAAATATAGAAGAGAATAGATAAGTTTTTCTATAATACTAATAAAATGTTTACGTGTGTTTAATTAAATAAAATGGCATTAAATGCTGATGAAACTGACAATAGAGCCATTCTTACGCCATCTTGTTAATTTTTGTGGCAGAATTAGAACAAAATAGGTTACGACTTTGTTCAAAATTTTCATAATCTCTGTTATTACCGACTACAGTAAGGATTTAAAGCAAGATTAATTTAAATTATGGTACTTTTACATTCAATATCATAAATATTTGCCTCCATTATCAAACCTATTAATTTCCTATAAATGTCTATACCTGTGTCAATAAGACCTTCAAATAAACCGACCAGCCATTTTGTTTGATCTGATATCATGATGACCATGTAACCTTAATACGGGGTATAAGAGAATCCCTTCAGAGTTCAGACGTGACTTATCAATTTATCCACGATAATAATATTTACAAAGACAGTCGTACTGTTTTCATGGTCCATCCCACTAATATTTTAACAAGCTAGCTGTTTACCGCGGTTTCACCCGCATCCTACTTAACGCATCCAGATAAAAACTATCACATAACCTTCCCAAACGTTCAAGCTATCTGTATACAAAATTTCATCTTAATCGGTACAGCCGTTTTCCTGTGAAAGCGTAACAAACAACAGTCACATTCGAATTGGTAATATTAAGTTGTTTCCCGCAGTTTCACCCGTATTTTGAAGGAACTACTTCACGCACTCGGATAAAATATACCCTATGTCCTTCCTCAGGCTTCATTCTATCTCCATGCTAAATTTCATCTCAATTGGTTCAGCCGTTTTCCCGTGAAGCCGTAACAGACAGACTGAGTTACTTTTGGAGTTATACTAGCTTCTGCCCGCGACTTCGTCCGCGTGGAATAGTGATGCTCCGCTCCTATTGGTTTTAGCGTGATGATATATAGCCTATAGCCTTCCTCAATAAATGGGCTATCTAACACTGAAAGATTTTTTTAAATCGGTCCAGGAGTTCCTGAGATTAGCGCGTTCAAACAAACAAACTCTTCAGCTTTATTATATTAGTACAGATAGGTGGTCGTGGTGGCCTACAGGTTAAAACGCCTACACCCTAGTACGAAAGTGCAGGTTCGAAACGATTTTTGTTGTCAAAAATAATACGTCATATTATTTTTTTGTGCGAAGAATAAATTATTTTGGAATAACCCTGATGACATGGAAAAAACTATCACCATTTATAGATTTACCATTTCTCACTCAGATGCGAAAACAAATAGAAGGAAATACCACACTAACATCACTATACGAAAATCTAACGTCACTGAAATTTTGAACCTTATCCCTCTGTAATAAGAGACATGGGTATGAAATGAGTAGTAAAATTAATATTGTAGATTTTCTCGTATATATCCAGAGTATTTTGCGCCATATTTTGAAATCATTATATTGGACTGGAGAGAAACAGTTGTGGTGTAAAAGATGGCTTTTATTACAAGATTTTTATTAGTTTTAATTGTGATTTTGTGTTTAGCACAGGTATGTAATGTTATCTCAATCAATTTATTAGAATTGCCATATCTATACTTATAATAAATCTGTAGAAAGGTCAATTCTGTACATGAAATATATTTCCAAAATAACTATCAGGGGGTGATTATTATTATGTATATATTATGTACTAGCTTCTGCCAGCGACTTCGTCCGCGTGGAATAGTGGTGCTCCGCTCCTATTGGTCTTAGCGTGATGATATATAGCCTATAGCCTTCCTCGATAAATGGACTATCTAACACTGAAATAATTATTTAAATCGGACCAGCGGTTCCTGAGATCAGCTCGTTTAAACAAAATGACAACATTTCCCTTCACTGCTCTGCTCCTATTGATTGTAGCGTGATGAAAAGTATACTATAACCATCTCAGGAGTATGACAAATAATTGTACCAAGTTTCGTTAAAATCCGTCGAGTAGTTTTTGTTTCTATAGAGTTTATACAGACAGACAGACAGACAGACAGACAGACAGACAGACAAAAATTTTACTGATTGCATTTTTGGCATCAGTATCGATCCCTAATCACCCTCTGATAGTTATTTTGGAAATATATTTCATGTACAGAATTGACCTCTCTACAGATTTATTATAAGTATAGATATAGATATAGAAGATAGATATAATTTTACTTTTTTTGCCACTACTGTAACAATTCTTTTTTATTAATATTGTATAAACGAAGGTTCTTCAAACCTTACAGACAGATATGTGTTGCTGGGGAGTTTGTTGCGCCACTTCTTCTTCCCAGCAAAAACACATAGGAAGTGGTGAAGGGCGGGCGTTTTGAGGGCTGTCTTTTGTAAATTTGACGTTCAAAAAGTGCTGATTTTCAGCCTAATTTGAATAAATGACTTTTGTTTTTTTTTGAATTTTGAGATGACGCAAGTGTGTGTATTTCGCGTGTGACAGACTGATGATTGTAGTGCACCTAAGTCCAGACGTCAACCGAAAGCTAGAAAAATAATTGTACTGTATTGAGCTGCTGAGTCAGGTGGTGGTGTTACACCCCCATGTCTGGGAACGTTAACTGGTCGATGTTTTATTGAGAGTAGTCGTTGTTACTCTGACACTTAAAGGGGTTTGTTAGGTTAGTAAAACTGCAGCCCACACAATTAGAAGAAGATTTGATAGGTATAGAATGCCTCATCATCTGCCTAGCCTTTTCCCAACTATGTTGGGGTCGGCTACCAGTCTAAACCGGATGCAGCTGAGTACCAGTGTTTTACATGGAGCGACTGCCTATCTGACCTCCACAACCCAGTTACCGGGTAACACGGTACCCCTTGGTAAGACTGGTTGTCAGACTTTCTGGCTTCTGAGTACCCGTAACGACTGTCAAAGATCTATAGATGACAGCCGGGACCAACAGCTGAACGTGCTTTCCGAGGCACGGAGGAGTCTCGCTGTGACATAGATGGTCACCCATCCACGGACCGACCGCGCGTAGCTTAACCTTCGATCGGTCGAACCGTGCGGCTGTTACTTAGCCACGAGCTCCTCTAGTTTTAAAATGCCTCTACATATAAAAATTAATTACATTCTACATTCTTATATCTACCATAAATTCATTTTTTTTTTTTCAGAACATTGAAAGCCATTGGTTCGGACATGGAGGACCTTGGTTCTATCCTGGATACGGACCGGGCTTTGGACCCGGTTTTGGACCAGGTTTCGGTCCCGGTTTCGGACCCGGATTCGGTCCCGGTTTCGGCCCCGGATTCGGCCCCGGATTCGGACCACCGCCGCCACCTCCTCCACCATTCTTTGGATGATTAATGGACTACGCAATATGGATGAAATGTATGAAATAAATTGACCTATGAATTAAATGTTTTTTTACTAGGTACCTGTTTCATTTACATGATTAGATTATTGCAGAATAAAATCCTACAGCCTTCTCCAAATTTCAATCTATCTCCACACTAAATTTCATCAAAATCTGTTGAGTCGTTTTACCGTAAAATATACTTTCCAGGTAACCTTTACCTTTTTTTGGGCACTAAATGGCTATAATCCTATGTACATAGATTTAACAAAATCTCACCTATGTAATGTGGTTACATAAAAGCAATTCGCATAGCGTAAAATATACACGCTTATCAACACAATCTCTAATTTACGATTCTGAAAACTGAAATTTGATAAATTTCAATTTTAACATTATGGCAATAAAGATTACAATAATTTTATGGACTGCAAATGTTTTGTTTGTTAAGTGTAGGTATACAGGCTGAGAAAAAAACTTCACACTTAGTAGGTACTTACCTATTAAAAAAAGGAAAGAGTAAATTCGGTAAACAACGATTTTGAGTCAAAAACAACTGCAAAGTAGATAGCTATTGAATTAAAATGATATACTGAACAATCTGTGACATTATTTTAAATTTCATTTAGAGTCATAAGATTTAAAAAAAATAATAGACTCCAAAATATATATGTAGAGGAAGGTGACGACCGAAGAAACGATGGATGGATTGTGTGAAGGTTGATATGATTAGAATGAATGTTACTAGCGAGATGACGGCAGATAGAAGAGTATGGAAGAAGAAAACATGCTGCGCCGGCCCCAAATAAAATTGGGATAAGGGCAGGAGGATGATGACATATAAATAATAAAAAAAACATGTTAAAATTCAAATACAAAAAACATTTATTCAAACTAGACTGAAAATTAGGACTTTTTGAATGTCAAATTTACAAAAGACAGCCCCCAAAATGCCTGCCCTTCACCACTATCTCCTATGTTTTTGCTGGGAAGAAGAAGTGGCGCACCAAAACCCCCCAGCATCATACCTATTGGTATTATGAGCAGTCATCATCATCATCTGCCTAGCCTTTTCCCAACTATGTTGGGGTCGGCTTCCAGTCTAAACCAGCCAGCTGAGTACCAGTGTTTTACATGGAGCGACTGCCTATCTGACCTCCACAATCCAGTTACCGGGTAACACGATACCCCTTGGTAAGACTGGTTGTCAGACTTTCTGGCTTATGACTACCCGTAACGACTGTCAAAGATCTGCAAATGATAACCGGGATGAACAGCTTAACGTGCTTTCCGAGGCACGGAGGATTCTCGCTATGACATAGATGGACATCCACGGACCGACCGCGCCAAGCGTAGCTTAACCTTTGATCGGTCGACCCGTGCGGCTGTTATTTAGCCACGACCTCCTCTATTAGGTATTATGTGCGATATTGATTTTTTTTTTTTTTTTTTTGTATTTTCTTCTTCTTTTTCTAGTAATCCTGTATATTCATATCGCAATACATTTAGTTCACACAAGTTATGGAACATGTCGTGCTAGCGGTGTTACAATATGTCGTTCGCTTTAAGATTGTTTATATTAATAATAGTTATATGTATTATACAGGTTAGTCGTTAAATTGCATTCATAATCTTCTGTCTATCTTAATACCTGTAAATCTTGAATTTTTTGTGTGGGTGAGTGGATAGTTCCAAAATGGCGTATACGATATTACAATGTATGCAGATTCGGTAACCGAACCCATATTTTTACAGATAAATGTGAAAAGCAGAGAAAACAGCAAGCTAAATATGAGAAATGATTTACAAATACAACCAAAACCGAGACGCGACAACGGTGTTAAAACGAAAAAGAAGCTTAAAGATAATAGCCGAAGATACACCACCATGCAAAACCCTACCAGACCGATACCCACACGAACTGTTGGACCAACACATAAACCAACACACCAACAAACAACAGTATTAACAACCACACAGAAAACAATACCAACATCAGAATCAAAACCTAAATGTATTTGTGACTGGAATAAGCTAAAATTTGAACATAAAAGATATACTACAACACTAAATCCAATCAAAATAATATCTATACAGAGAGCCGAACCAACAAACACACAAACGGTATCTAAAATATATTCTCACTGTGATTGTAGCAAAGGATATACAACACTTAATTCAATTACAGCAACTACAGAAAAAATTGTATTAAGACAAGAAGAAAAATCTAGACTAATACATAAACAAACTATTGGACCCATTCACAAAACAACACTTCTACCAATTCCCAAACAGGCGCTTGGACCAATCCACAAACTAAAGCTTGGACCAACACACAAGCAAAAACTTGGACGGAAATACAAAACAACATTTGGATCAACACACAAAGAAGCACTTCCTAGTATAACATACGAAACAACATTTATACCAACTCACCAACAAACAAATAAACCAACAATAACGCCAATTTCAAAATCAACACTTGGATCAAAATCAACGACAATGTTTGGGCCAACATTTGAAACGACTGCTGGATCTAAATTTGTAAGACGAACTGCTAAACCAACATTTGAACAAAGTGAAGATCTTTTATCTGGTTGTACTCCTGGAGTATCGTTGATAACAACATTTACTTCTGCATCTACACAAAGCCTTGGACCTTCAGCTGCAGCGGCTACTACGCAGGTTAGCTCTAAATTGACTGCCTCGCTAGCAAAATCTAGCAAACCGTCACTGCTGTGAACAGGGTCTTAGATTCGATTCCCAGGTTGGGACGAAATCAATTTGTAGATTTATCAGTCTGGAATGTGGTAGTTGACGGTGTTACAGTCGGCTGCTATATATTTATAGCAGTCGTTGTTACAATTCTATGTCAGAGGCCGTCAGGCGGATTTGAGAAAACTCTGACATTAAGACTGGCTAGGTTTTTAAAAACCTGCAGTGCACACGCTGAGAAGAGGAAACTTTCAATCTTTACCAATACTTACGGTACGGCGGTAGAGTAAAAACTAAATAAGGTTATAGAATAATTGGTTCGTAGGATATTCGTCACGGTTCACCAGAAGCCAGAAAGTCTGCAACCAGTCTTACCAAGGGGTATCATGATTCTAGGCTGTGACTGAGTTGTGGAGATCAGATAGGCAGTCGCTTCATGTTAAGTTCAGCTGCATCCAGTTGGGCTGCGGGATGTTCGAAAGAGTTTCCGCCCCACCAGAACGCAAAGGGCTGAGGAAGGAACATGGATGGGTTTTAGTCAGTAAGTCTGACACTCCCCCACGTCCCACCCATAGTGGAAGGAGTCATTTGATGATTCCCCATCCGAATTGAAAAAATGCATCCAGTTAGATTGAAGGCAGACCCAAATCCGGATACATGGGAAAAGGCTAGGCGGTTGATGATATTTTTTTGTATAAATTTCAGGAAAACGTCAACAACTTGATGTGGGTTGGGCCGTGGCGACCCTGGTTCTTCCAAGATGCCATCCAAGCTCCAGGATTCTCTCATGGATATGCGCAACGTCATGGCCCGCAGAATCTTCGAGTTTGGCGAAAAGCATGAAGAGATTTAGTGAAAATCTTGAAGACTGTTTTTTTTAATATTTTTCTTATCGTGTAGGCTACAGGTTTACCAACCTAACAAGCCCTGGTGTCAGAATCTGACATGGAATTATAACAACGACTGCTATCAAGGTAGCAGCCGGGGACGACGGCTTAACGTCCCAGACGGGGGTGTAACACCGCCAACTTTGAAGGCACGTGTCGCGGGTTCAATTCCCACACAGGATAACTAAAATTGTCCCGGGTCTGGGTATTTGTGCATGTGTAATGAATGTTTGTCAACACACCAAGTTATAATACAGGAGTAATTCCTAGTATGGGACAAAGATTTGTTTTTTTTTTTAATAAAAATGAACTAGGTACCTGACTCCTCGCTGATTTGTGAAATTAAAAAACCCACTAAGCCGATTTCCCGACCCGAGAATCGAACCCGTGACCACCACAGCAGTCGCGTTTGCTACTGACCAACGCGGCAGTCAAAAAATAAGCTTAGTATTATGTAATTATTTTTCTACTAAAATAATTATATTATTTTTTAATACATTTTTGTCTCTATGTCTTTCCTTCTTCCTACTTAAATTTCCACTCAATTAAATATTTGGCCGCTCTGCGGTAATTTTTCAGTCGAATAGCAACCAACACAATGCATTGAACTGATTGTTTGTGGGAAAAAATTGGGTCTCCAATAAGCCCAAGTTTTATCGGGAAAAAGGAGAAAATATAATATCTATACATATAAAATGCTTTGGCTTGAATGACTGACGATCAACGCACAGCCTAAACCGCTGATCGTAGAAACCTGAAACTTGGGCGTGTTCTTTGTATGACGTAGGCATCCGAAAAGAAAGGATTTTCCGAAATTCTACCCCTAAGGGGGTGAATAAGGGGGGCAAAATTAGTTTTAAAACTCTGTCATTTTTATGTTTCTGTGTGTATGTTATGCATGTTTGTTACTCTTTCACGCAAAAACTACTCAATGGATTTAGATGAAATTTTGTATGGAGATAGCTTATACCCTGGGAAAGGACATAGAATAGTTTTTATCCTGCTGCGTGAAGTAGTTCCTTCAGAATTTGGATGAAACACGCGGTCAACAGCTAGTTATCAAATAAGGAATAACTTCTATTTTAAAATATAAGACAATGCTATCATCATCATCATCAGCCTATATATCGTCCCACTGCTGGGCCTCTTCTTATACAGAGAAGGCATGAGCATTGATCACCACGCTTGCTCAAGTCGGATTAGCGATTTCAGTCTTTAAGTCCAGGTTTCCTGACGATCTTTTCCTTCACCGTTAGGCAGTGACGCCTAAGATATAATTAGAAAGTACATATGACTTTAGAACAGTCACATTGGTACTTGCTAAGATTCGAACCCGCAAACTCGAACACAAGAGGCACGCCACGACATAATATATGACAATAAGACAATGTTATATATATTTAAAAGATTGCTATGTTGACGTGCTTAATTTTTTATTATATTGCACATTGAATAGACCCCTCAACACGATGTCGCCCCAAAAAGGCCACGAAAACCACAAAATATATTATAAACATTTTCAAACAAAAACCCTAAGAGATTTTTTGTCCAATACCCCGCCCTTTTATACGAGTTACCGTGTGGGTAATCGTCACCTTTAGTCTAGCAACACTGCGGCTGTGTAATAATTAAATATTTTCATAACACGACAACACTGGCTTGTGCCTATAAATCACGGGCGATGCGCGTTTTCGTTGTTTGAAAGTATGCGTCACGAGAATTCGTTATTATTAAATTATCTATACATATAAAATGCTTTGTCCTGAATGACTGACGGATCAACGCACAGTCTAAACCGCTGATCTTAGAGACCTGTAACTTGCAGGGTGTGTTCTTTGTATGACGTAGATATCCGATACGAAAGTATTTTCCGAAATTCTACCCCTAAGGGGGTGAAAAAGAGGAGCAAAGTTTGTATAAAACTCTGTCATTTTTAATTTGAATTCATATAGCTTCCGCGGCCGAAGCCGCTGGTGAAAGCTAGCTCGAATAATTCAATAGAATAACCATGGTCTATTGTCACCATAATGTTATTTGAAAAAAAGAAAGGTTTACTGGCAGAAGAAAATAAAATAATAAATCAAATCTATTAGTTTAGGAGTCGGTACACGGTATCTAAAAGAAATTGTTCCGGGTCTGGGTGTTTGTGCATGTGTAATGTATGTTTGTAAACGCACCCACGATACAGGAGTAATTTCTAGTATAGGTCAACGTTTTTATACACAAACAAGATAAATTAAAAATTATAAAAACCCCCTTCGTAAAAATGCCTTACATCATTTTGGAAAGAGCTGATACTCTTACACTGCTTGACAGCTAAGAACCACCGCAAGGAAACTGGCTTTCTAACTGGCTAAAACCGCATCGAAATCGGTCCATCCGTATGAAAGCTACGATGCCACAGACAGATACACACATAGACAGACAGACATCGACGTCAAACTTATAACAACCCCTCTTTTTTCGTCGGGGGGTTAAAAAAATAAAGGAGGAGCTCGTGGCTAAGTAACAGCCGCACGGTTCGACCGATCAAAGGTTAAGCTGCGCTTGGCGCGGTCGGTCGGTGACCATCTATGTCATAGCGAGACTCCTCCGTGCCTCGGAAGCTGTTGTTCCCGGTTGTCATTTGTACATCTTTGACAGTCGTTACGGGTAGTCAAAAGCCAGAAAGTCTGACAACCAGTCTTACCAAGGGGTACCGTGTTACCCGGTAACTGGGTTGTGGAGGTCAGATAGGCAGTCGCTCCATGTAAAATACTGGTACTCAGCTGCATCCGGTTTAGACTGGAAGCCGACCCCAACATAGTTGGGAAAAGGCTAGGCAGATGATGGTTAAAAAAATAAAGAATAAACAATGATGTCATCTTACCGTGTGACAGTGGAACCACACATTAATAAGGGGTAAATTCATAACATAGCGCTTTATAATGCTTCTGTGTAGCCTCTATTATTAAGAACAATACCCCATATATAGCTTACCCCTAAATATTTAGAATATTTCCAAGCAATTTGTCAATGTCTCTTAAAAAATCATTTTACACCATGATGCTGGGGTTTTCGTTCAACATTCGGTTTTGTTTAGAGAATACTAGCTTATCCCCGTGGCTTTGCTCGTGTTTGCAGCGAAGTAGGTACTTCGTGCAACCAGGTTAAAACTATCCCATGTGGTTTCCCACGTTTCGATCTATTCATCATCATCTGCTAAGCCTTTTACCGACTCTGTTGGGGTTGGCTTCCAGTCTAAATCGGATGCAGCTGAGTACCAGTGTTTTACATGGAGCGACTGCCTACCTGACCTCCACAACTCAGTTACTTGGTAACACAATACAATTGGTAAGACTGGTTGTCAGATGTTCTGGCTTCTGACTACTAGTAACGACTGTCAAAGAACTACAAATGACAACCGGGACCAACAGCTTAACGTGCTTTCTGAGGCACGGAGGAGTTTCGCTATGACAAAGATGGTCACCTACCTGGTGGTACCTTTGATCGGTCGAACCATGCGGCTGTAACTCAGCCACGAGCTCCTCACACAAAAACTACCGAATGGATTTGGATAAAATTTGGTATACACATAGCTTATAACGTGCATTTATACATAGTATACTTTTTATCCAGTTCCGCAAAGCAGTTTCACCAGGATGCAGGTGACACCACGTGAAACAGTTAGTATTAAATATATTCTTATACTAGCTTTCCGCCAGCGGCTTCGCCCGCGTGGATTTTTTTTTTTACACTTTAGGTTACATTATTCAAGTTTTAGTAGTGACGCGTAAACATAGCCTATGACACTTCGTAAAGATGTAGCTTTCTAACGGGCAAAGATTTTTTTAAATCGGTCCAGGAGTTTTGAGTTAAAACCCTACAAACAAACAAATCTTTTCTCTTTATAATATTAGTATAGATAGTATAGATGTATATGAATGTAAATGTAAGCGTTTATTTATACTCGCAGTGTCGATACCTGTCGCTCTGCCGACCCCCAGACGCACACACAAACTAATAACTTCTTCGCATTGTGTTGAAAACTGCGCCAGAGTCGACATGCTGTGCGATACTGCGCGATCGTCAGGGCTGGCGCTGATGAATATTTATACATTTATTATAAAATGTTTTATTTATTCCACCATTTTTTTTCCTTCGGCGTAACTCGTATCCCACTTTTGGTATGATATAAAGTAATTTTTATTTAACTATTTTGTGTACCCACAGAAAAAAAGATGAGAAGAAACAATAGGACAGCATATAATATTTATATACAAAGGCACTGTGTTTTTGTAAAGAACAATCTTATGTTCCTCATTATATTCTATGTTCTGCTACAAAGTTTTTTTATGCATTTTTTTTTTCAAAATCGGTGTTACGGTTTAACATAATCGTAATAGTTTAAAACAAACAATATCTTTTACTTGAAAAAAAAATGGTAGCTTTTGCCTACTCGTTTTTTTGCAACTTATGGGGAAATATCTGAATAAAAAAACTTTGCACCCAATTCGGTTAGCCCGTTTAAGAGCTACGCTGCCACAGACAGTCACATATAGCGGTCAAACTTATAACACCCCTCTTTTTGCTTTGGGGGTTAAAAAGAAACTCAGCCTTTGTCAACATTGATTCCTTGTCTTTAATTTCAATCAAAATCCGCTTAATAATTTCGTAATAGCGGTCACAAACACACAGAGTAATTTTTAGTGTTCCGTACTCAAAGCTACCCTATAACTAAGACTCCGCTGTCCGTCCACCTATCTGTCTGTCTATCCGTCTGTCACCAGGCTGTATCTCATGAACCGTTATAGTTAGATAATTGAAATTTTCACAGATGATGTATTTCTGTTGCCGCTATAACAACAAATACTAAAAAACAGAATAAAAATAATATTTATGGGGCTCCCATACAACAAACGTGATTTTTTGCCGTTTTTATAGATAATGGTACGGAACCCTTCGTGCGCGAGTTCGACTTGCCCTTGGCGGGTTTTTTAATAAGAGTATTTCTCACGCACGCTTTTATTCGATCATGTTAGTGCATACGACTGCCATATTACGTTCATAAATATGCATTAATAAAGGCGAATATTTTTACTATATAATAAATATGTATGTATGTGAATATTTTCAATACATATATGTATAAATATATATTTTTTAATCTTTATTTTAAGGGACTTTTGAACAAAATTCACGACAGTCCCATCGTAAACTAATCTTCAGTTAACTATCAAATAAAAAAAACCTAATCTAAACAATTGCAGTGCTTTAAATATAAAATAATATGTATATAATTAAAGCTTCACAGAACATAGGAGTATAGGACAAGCTAAAAAAATATGAAATATTACGTCTATCCTATTAACATTTAAATGTCTAATAATGTTCTCAGTTTTGTTCCTGACACAATTCCGTTTTCCGCAAATCGCAATCAGGCTAACTTACTTTTTACATAAGATACGCAAAAGCTATCAGTAGAACGGAACCGATTAGTAAATATATATAAATAATATCAATTATGTCAATGATATTTTATTTTTTAAAGAAAAAATATTTTTAAAATCCACATTTTCTTAAATTTGGGACAGCCCTACGTAGTTTGCGGTGGCTACCCGTGTAAGGCGTGTAGCGTGTTACATTTTTTTATATTTTTTTAAAAAGAATATATAAATATTTTTTTGAAACCCTTTTTGCCATACTTATCTGTTTCAGAAAGTTTTTTATGATGCATTATATAAAGTGGTTATTTTTTTGGTTGCACGATACTGGTCGGTACCGTGGTTTTGCTTAGAATTTTTTGTTAGTAACCTTATAATGGTATCAATTACTCATGTAATATCGTGTTTAGCTTATAATTATTAACTCTTTGATTGTCAAAAATGCATAAGCGTGCTCTCGGAGCCAAGCTACAATTTCATCCTTTAATTCTCCCATGTTGTCATGATTGTGGCATGAGGAGCTCGTGGCTAAGTAACAGCCGCACGATTCAACTGATCACAGGTTGCTGCGCATGGCGTGGTCGGTCCGTAGATGAGTGACCATCTATGACATAGCGAGACTCCTCCGTGCCTTGGAAAGCACGTTAAGCTGTCGAACCCGGTTGTCATTTGTAGATCTTTGACAGTCGTTACGCGTAGTCAAAAGCCTGAAAGTCTGACGACCAGATCGATGGACCCGTGCGGCTGTTACTTAGCCACGAGCTCCTCATTTTAAGAAACCATATTATCAAATAAAAATAATCTTACAAACAAACACACATAAAAACACCTTTCTCAATAAATAAGAAGGTAAAATCATTGTTATTTCCTCCATTTCATTACGCCATCTTTAAAAATGGCGTCTCGGTCGGCGGGAATGCCTTGTAAATTATATTATTACAACTTTTTATCACTTTATAGACTATTATATGCAAATCGAGGAGGATTTTTAAACATTTGCGAGTTTTTGGAGATCTTAAGGGTCTTTTTGGGTGGTTGAATGATAAGTTGTGTGCAAAAATATACTGTTTAGTCGTATTATGATAAAAATAAGTGCAAAGAGGCGGTGGACGTGGGTGTTTTGGTAATAAATACTTATTTAATTCTGTGGCAGTTATTGGGGGATAGGCAGAGGAGTCTCGGTGTAACAAAATAGTGACCCATCTGCGGACAGACCGCGGCAAGCGTAGCTTAACTTTGATAGATTAACCTTTACGGTTGTTACAAAACCACTGCTTTTACCAATTCCAAGTCTAAAAATGGACCCGAGTACCGAGTAGACTATAAAGTCACCGACTTCTAAAATGATGTATTGGTTCTTAAGCGTTTTGACAAAAAATGATAAAAAATATTTTTCTATTTGTAGTGTTTTTGAAGTCTTTTTTGTAGGTTCTCTTAGCCGCCATCTTGAATTGATAGGTAAATAGGTCAAACCTTGTTTCAATACAAATCATTTTAAAATCACACGTAAGAGTATATTCAAAATTGAACTCTTATCATCAGCCTGTATATTGTCCAACTGCTGGGCACAGGCCTCTTCTCATACAGAGAAGGCATGAGCATTCATCACCACGCTTGCTCAAGGCCGATTGGCGATTTCAGACTTTTTAAGTCCAGGTTTCCTGACGATGTTTTTCCTACACCGTTAGTCAGTGGCGTCTAAGATATATTATACTTAGAAAATACATACGACTTTAAAAAAACCACATCGGTAACTATTTTTTTTATATGGCATCTCGCAGGGCAACCTAGAAGGTTGTCAACTGCTTAACCGGGCTTGCCTCAGTACCTACTTGCCAGGTTTCGAACCCGCAAACTCGCACACGAGAGGCAGGCCTTAACCACTAGGCCACCACTACATTCATTTGAACTCTATTTCCACGAAATACCTCTTTATCATTCCCGGGGATCTTGGTACAGAACCGAATTGCTGATGTCGTTATACGCAGAAATATAGCTCACCTATTTAGGTAAGACGAGCTATGAGCAATTTAAATGCGTTCCCAGACTCTCTGATATTTGCATGCATGCATTTTAATTAAACATATTTGCTGATAAAAACAAATATACTACATACTTTATAAGTAGTGAATGTAAATTATGTTCACAGTGAGATAAAATGGCGTAGCTGTATTTTGAGGAAAAGATCTTAAAGTAGAATTGTAAAGAACTGGATGTATGAATGTATAGTGTATTATGTATTAATGGATAAAATAAATTAAAATGTATAAAGAACTAAATTTTATTGCAATCAGAAATGTATTACATATTTGAATTATCTGTCAAAAGTGAAAAGAATATAAAAACGGCCAGTAACAAAATATAGTTCACAAATATGTATAAAAGAGGTTTGTTGTTTTATACAAGAATCTTAAAGGTCATTGGCTGTGGGATGTTCGAAAGAGTTCCGCGCCCCCGGAACACAAGGGCTGAGGAAGGAACATGGATGGGTTTTAGTCAGTAAGAGTCTGACACTCCCTCCCGCTCCACTTACAGCAGGAAGAGTCATTTGATGATTTCCTATTCCTAAAAAAAGATCATAGCCTATAATCGTCTCCAGAGACCCATTTATATCCGTACCAAATTTCATCCAAATCGATTCTGCTGTTTAATGGTGAAAGAGAAACAAACAAACAAACTCACTTTCGCATTTATCATTTTATAGTTAGGATGAAAAATTCAACTTGTAATAAAAATGCACGCACATTTTTATACATAAGAACCGTTGCAGTAGATAATATGCAACCCAAGAGGGCTAGGGTAGGTAACCATAGGATTGTATACAAAATGGCGGGTTAAACCTAGGGCTGCCATCACCCAAGTCGTCGACCCCGGACTAAAACTATAAAAACCCCGGACATTTTGAATGAGTTTGACTTTTTCCCCGGACACTTTATTGTTTGCTTTAATTTATTGCTTACCTTTTAATCAATCGAGATCGGATATCAGGTAAAAATTGTCCGGGGTTTCTCCAGACGCTCTTTGAAAACCCGCCCGGAATCACCCCGGACGCCAACTAAACTAGGAAAAATCCAGGGAAATCCGGACGAATGGCAGCCCTAGTTATACCCGTTATATTCATGTTTATGTCAGTTATTTATATACAATATTCTTTATGTATCTGTAGGAAACGGTTGGTCTACATCAGAGTCGTCCATATTTATTTGTAAAATCTAAATGAAGTGACTTTAATAATTATGTCGGATAAAAGACGATCCGTCGTAATCATGCAGTGCGCCAGCGGCTCCGTCCTCTCGAATCCCTTTTTCCCGCCACTCCACCGCTCATGACGTTCCGTCAGAATGACAGCTTGTCACTCTTTATCCAACGTATACAGCCTATCTATATAGTAATGAGTATCGTGAGGTGCGCTTATCTATGGTTACGCCGACATATCTATTCACAAAACAATATATCTGTGTGCACGAAGAATTAATGCTTGTACAAAATACCCCGTAGAGCGAATGCTCAGGGAGGTAGCTTGACTTGGCATCTTAAAAAGGTTAGATGACTGTAGTTAAGTGTCGTGGTGGCCTAGTGGTTAAGGCATCTGCCTCTCGTGTACGTGTGTGCGGGTTCGAAACCTGGCAAGTACCAATGTGACTTTTCTAAAGTCATATGTACTTTCTTAGTATATCTCAGACGTCTCTGACTAACGGTTAAGGTAAACATCGTGAGGAAACCTGGACTTAAAAAGTCTGAAATCGCCAATCCACCGCGTGGTGATCAATGCTCATGCCTTCTCTGTATGAGAAGAGGCCTGTGCCCAGCAGTGGGACGATATATAGGCTGATGATGATGATTAGTTAAATACGAAATACCTTGAACATAGACTCCGCGCAGCTCCGACTGATACCGCTAGTGTACTTGTAAACTGCGGCAACAAATACTATGCCGAAGTCGACTTACCCGAGCCTGTCGGAAACCAATCCCGTTGCAAGAAAAGCCTTCCGTATTATTTAAATAATTATAGACATAATCCGAATTAAAATTCCAGTTTTTGTTGTGAAACTGTCTGAAAATAATACTAAATTAAAAAAAACTACTGGGTTCACTTGTAGTCTGTACCGATTGATTTTACGAAATATATAAACAAAATCATAACCTTCACATAGTTATATAAAATGGCATTAATGACGAATGTTGATATGAGACAAGCCCGCTACACTATTCCCAACCACTGCAACTCCTGAAAGCCAAAATCAACAGTGGCGACCACCAGAAAACGCGGAGGCAATGAAGCTCGACGAGGCCCAGAGAAATGTTTTTTGTACTGTCTTGGAACCCGCAACGAATTCAATCAGAAAACAATAGTAGAGGAGTAGGAATAGTCATAGTTTCCACTTAATTCAAATATCATCGTCATCAGCCTATTTACTATTAGACCACTGTTGGACAAAGGCCTCTTTTTAGGGAGGGCCGAGGGCCGTATTGCGTGTTTGTGACGCATACTGCCCCCTTATGTATCAGTAGTTTTTGTTATTTTTTTGTGTAAGTATATGTATATGTCTCAAATCACGTAATTAAACGCATTTTCTCTCTTTTACGTGTGTCATTTCGCCCGGTCTTCAGCTGACGTATTCAACTTCAAGCTGCTGGGGAGT
Source organism: Pyrrhia umbra (assembly GCA_963891755.1). Lineage (NCBI taxonomy): Eukaryota > Metazoa > Arthropoda > Insecta > Lepidoptera > Noctuidae > Pyrrhia > Pyrrhia umbra. The sequence continues at coordinate 3,575,473 of OY982944.1, forward strand.
TTGTTGCGCCACTTCTTCTTCCCAGCAATGACACATAGGAAGTGGTGAAGGGCGGGCATTTTGGGGGCTGTCTTTTGTAAATTTGACGATTTTCAGCCTAATTTCAATAAATATTTTTTGGATTTTGACTTCTGCCGGTAGCTTTTCGCAGATGATCTCTCAAGACTACATTCTGTATATGTATAATATTTTGGGTGACATCCCACAGCCTCCGTGGCGCAATGGCTAGCGCGTTCGGCTGTTAACCGAAAGGTTGGTGGTTCGAGCCCACCCGGGGGCGATTGTTTTTTACAGCCGACTTCAAAATTACTTAAATTGAAAAATAATTGCTAAAAACGCTTAAGGACATCGTTCTGGAAGTCGGTGCATCAAATTAGGTATTGTTTTGTGTATTCTTGCTATACTCCACCATATGCATTGAATATTATGGTACAAAAACCATCATCATCTGCCTAGCCTTTCCCCAATTATGTTAGGGTCGCCTCTCAGTCTACCAACACTGTATGCTGGAGGATCTGATTTACGAAGATAAGCTCGCCATGTCGGGCCGTGGATGGGTGACCATCTATGTGATACTGAGACTCCTCCATGCCTCGGAAAACACGTTAAGCTGTTGGTCTCGACTGTCATTTATAGATCTTTGACAGTCGTTACGGGTAGTCAGAAGCAAGAAAGTCTGACAACCAGCCTTACCAAGGGGTATCGTGTTACCCGTTAACTGGGTTGTGGAGGTCAAATAGGCAGTGACTTCATGTAAAACACTGGTACTCAGCTGCATCTGATTAGACTAGAAGCCGACCTCAACATAGTTGGGAAAGGCTAGTCAGATAATGATAATCAAATTAGATTAGATGTAGAAATGTCCAAAATTTCTCATTGTTTAATTCCTGTGCGTGTCCTGAAATAAATGTTTTTCTTTCTTTCTTTCTTTCTGTCTAAATCTACCACATTCTAGGTGGTTGTTGTATATAAATGTTTTAATATAATAATTTCTATTTTCTAGATAGTAAAGTAATATTACTTTAATACTGGCATTAGTACTCGAAGTGCGGACTCATTTGCATAGGTCAACTGTCGGGGAGATCTGTAAACTGTGATGTGACAAAGACTAATAATTTTATTGCGCAGATACGATACCTGGGCTAATAAAAGATAGGTACATTACAAATTCAATTTTCTTCGTCACGCGGACTGTAAGTTTTACTAACCTAATAAGCCCTAGTATTAGAGTTTTCGCAATTCCGCCGAAGTTTAGTGGGTTTGGCTGGAGGCCTTAATTTAATTAGGACCTCGCCACATTGTCCGGCTAAGCAGGTCGAATGCATCACACTGAATAGGAGAAATCCCCCCCCCCATCGTAAACGTCTAATTTTCAAGCCTCCAAAAAATAATCAGTGTTTGAAAATTTTAATTGTTATTACGCATTGGTAGGTTAATCGTAATATATCGTTCAATTTTGGAGCTTGTTTGAAACCTTCGGCTTCAGTCAACACTTCGGCTAGTTTTGGATGTAGATGACCCCAAATATTTGGCTGCGACTGCACCTGGAAAACTACTAAACCGATTGAGATGAAATTTGTTATGAAAATAATTTTTAGCCTGGGAAAGAACATAGGGTAATTTTTATATAAGTGTGCAAATTTCGTTCAGGATGCTTGCGAAATTGCAGGGGTCAGCTAGTAGGTATTAAAACGCGGCACAAATTTGACCTCTCTGAATAATGTAGGTAATCTATGACAAAATTCTCATAATGAATATCGCAGTAGGAAATGACTAATTTATTCCAAATCCCGGCCGCTATTGTTATGTTTCCAGAGCCAATCTCCGGCCAATGCCATTATTAATTATGATTTACACCACGACAGAAATTACGACATAAATCATCATCTGCCTAGCCTTTTCCCAACTATGTGGGGTCGGCTTCAAGTCTAAACTGGATGCAGCTGAGTACCAGTGTTTTATATGGAGCGACTGCCTATCTGACTTTCACACCCAGTTACCGGGTAATACGATACCCCTTGGTAAGACTGGTTGTCAGACTTTCTGGCTTCTGACTACCCGTAACGACTGTTAAAGATTTACAAATGACAACCGGGACCAACAGCTTAACGTGCTTTCCGAGACACGGAGGAGTCTCGCTATAACGTAGATTGGTCTCCCATCCACGGACCGACCGCGCCAAGCACAGCTTAACCTTTGATCGGTCGACCTGTGCGGCTGTTACTTATCCACGAGCTCTTCAAATTGCGACACAAATGTCAGAATATTTTTTTATTCTGTTCACACGTCAATAATTTATTTGTGATGCCGCTCTCATGACACTTTTCTCATGTCACGATAAATGTCCCACACCTGTTTAAACACAGACACTCGCTGTATACACTGAGTCCTAGGTCCTTCTCCAGGCTTCAAGCTATCTCCATACCAAGTTTCATTGTGTAAGTTGTATGTATAACTTTCTCAGAGATAACCTGTACTGTAAAAAGACTATTGTAAACATTACCTCGGTTCTTCTCCATAAGACCCACTCCTTGGAACCGTGCAACTAGCTTGACGTTTCATAAGTGCCTGCAAAGACCTTTTTGAAATAAAAACTTTTGAATTTTGAATTTTTGAATTGAATTCATTTACTGTGAAAGCCTAGACAGACTGACAGAGGTATTTTCGCATATAATAATACTAGCTGTTTCCCGCAGTTTTACCCGTATCTTGTTGGAAATACTTCGCGAACTCGAATAAAAAGTAAACTGTGTTAATCCAGGTTATAAACTATGTATATCATCATTATCATCAGCCTATATACTGTCCCACTGTTGGGCACAGGCCTCTTCTCATACAGAGAAGGCATGAGCATTGATCACCGCGCTTGCTCAAGGCGGATTGGTGATTTCAGACTTTTTAAGTCCAGGTTTCCTCTCGATGTTTTCCTTCACCGTTAGTCAGTGGTGTCTTAGATTAGTTAGAAAGTACATATGACTTTAGAAAAATCACATTGGTACTTGCCAGGTTTTGAACCCGTACACTCGTACACGAGAGGCAGGTGCCTTAGCCACTAGGCCACCACGACTTCTATATATATAAACTATGTGTATACCAATTTTCATTCAAATTCATTCAGTATTTTTTGCGTGAAAGACTAACAAACATACTTTCTCGCAAACTTCCGCATATTTTTTTTATTTGTATTTTTCGATATCTACTTTTGTCTGTATTTCTCATTATAATTAAATATATCACTATCAGAAGTACTTTTGCTAACATTATTAATAAACAAAGCTGTTTTTATGTCTGCTGCTCTAAATTATGAAATACTATCTATATTAGCCCGTGCTCTGTTACCAATAAACTTTTTCTTTGAGCAATATAATTAGTGGATTAATAAAGATGGATGTAAAATTAAAGAAAAGATGTCTTACTTCAAAACTATTCAAGATAAGTAAGTTATAAAATACAAAGTGTAGTTAGGGAAACAATACCTTTACCTTTTATTCCCCGGTTGGGGTCAAAAAGAGCGGAATTTGCCCCCTTGATTCGCTTACTCGATCGTAAGGTTTGTAAGTATGTGTGTGTGTATATATTATTATTATTTAGTCGTCGCCTGTACCGTCGGGAACTCGTTTCGAGACGACTTTAGGCCGTGACCTCTGGGGATGGGATTGGGCATAGTTTGGGTGTCGATATCGATGTCGATAGTTTGCATTTTTTAGGCAAGTTATCGTGACGGAAGAGCTGAAACAAACATGTATGTTAATTTGTTTGCTAGTTTATTTTTGGTGTGCTCTAAGAATATTTAGTGGAGTTCATAAGTAGAGTAAAAGCCAATAAGATCTACATATACCATGATACAGCTATCATTCCGAAATAATTACTATATGAAAGAAAAAAAATCATTATTTTATCTGAAAGTAATTAATCATTTGTAGATGATTTAGTTAACTCTATTTTTTTTCCTTTTCATGGTGGATATACAACAAGAATTAATTATTTACTCAAAGACAGAAAACAATGTAAATAACTACCAAACATTTTCAAGAACATGGTTCATCATGGTTTTAAATTAAGTGAATTATGTATAAACCCACCTGAAAATCATGCGTCTAATATAATTTCACCAAAAATTTACTAAATATCCGTATCTTAAATATCAGTAATATATAAAATGAAAAAAAAAATCATCGACAAAATCAATTCGCGAAAAAACATTCCCACCACTAAAACACGCGTCACTTTCGTGTTTCATCTTTTACACCTTCCATGATGCACTCTTCTATCTCTGTCACACTCGAGCCTCTCGCTCGCACACTCCTTGTTCCTTCGAAGACTATCGGCACAAGTTTATCGCAGCTTCACATACTTTTTTTGAATTGTTGGCATTTTTTATGTCACTCTTGCATAGTTATAGTAGTAGGCTGTGAGGTTGACGGTGGCGGTTCGATTCAAGTTCAAAAAACATTGGTAGATAACTGAACTTATTGGCGTTCTTAAATTATTATGTATACCCTACATTATAAATGCGAAACTGTGAGTATGGATGTTTGTTACTCTTTCACGCAAAAACTGCTGAATGGATTTGGATGAAATTTAGCAGACATATAGTTTATAACCTGGATTAACACATAGGATACTTTTTACCCGGGTGAGCGAGGTAGTTTTCTCAGAATGCGGGTGGAACTGCATGAAACAACCAACAATTCACAGGGCACTCCTATCCTTACTTAATACTATAAATACAAAAATAACTATCTGTTACGTTTTCACGGTAAAACAACTGAACCGATTTAGATACAATCATGTATGGAGGTAGATAGAAACCGGAGGAAAGGATAGGTTTGTTTTTATATGGGTTCATTTAGTATATCCGTAGGGACACAGACGAAACTGCGAGAGACAGCTAGTACGTTTTAAATTAAGCGTAAAAACGCAACTCAGAGGTAACATTTAACTAAAACTTGAACAATTTAAATAATTTCATATGACAGGTGTTAAAATTTAATTTTAAAAGGTACCCGGCCCCGCTTTTACGGGTTAACTGTAAATAAAATTCATTTATAAATACAGTAACTTATGATTTTAACTTAATATTACCCTGCCGGGCCTGCGGGATGTTCGAAAGAGTCCCCCGGAATAAAAAGGGCTGAGGAAGGAACATGGATGGGTTTAGTCAGTAAAAGTCTGACGCTCCCTCCCGCCCCATCCGCGGCGGGAGGAGTCATTTAATGATTTTCCATCCGAAAAAAAACCTCACATCACGCCGGTTCTTCAAAAGGATAAGCAGAGGTAAATTGGCTGCTGCGCTGCGTGTCGCGAGTTCGATTCCCGCACGGGACAACTAAAATTGTTCCGGGTCTGGGAGTTTGTGCATGTGTATAATGTATGTTTGTAAACGCACCACGATATAATCATGAGAAATTCATAGTGTGGGGCAAAGTTTATATATAAAAAAAAACACACAATGTCATGCATTTAACCATTTTCAAATCCCATACAATTAGGAGCTCATGGCTAAGTAACACCCGCATTGATCTATCGATCAAAGTTAAGCTTTGCTTGCTGCGGTTAGTCCGAGGATGGGTGATCATCTGTATCATACCGAGACTCCTCCGTACCTCAGAAAGTATTTTAAGCCGTTGGTCTTTCAGGATACGAGTAAAACCATCAGGAACAACTAGTCCTTATGAGTATTTAAATATATACATAAGTCTGTCTGTTTGTGTCGCTTTCACTCTAAAACTGCTAAACCGATTTGGACCAAATTTGGTATGGAGATAGCTTGAACCCTAGACACATAGGATACTTATCCGGGTATATAACAGTTTACTCAGCATACACAAGCAAAACCACGGATAAACGCTATAGTAAATAATATTAACGTGCAATATTAAATCATTTTGTTCACAAATTAAGAATTTATTATATTTCATTGTACCTATATAAAATTCCTCATAACTCGTCTGTCAGTTTACTCAAGTTAAGACGACAAGACATATGAAGTGTCAAATGTATTTTTTTATATATTTATGAAGATGAAGATTACACTAGCTGTTTCCCGCGGTTTCACCCGCATTCCGAGAGAACTACTCCGCGCACCCGGGTAAAAAGTATACTATATGTTAATCCAGGTTATACACTATGTGTGTACCAAATTTCATCCAAATCTGTTCAGTAGTTTTAGCGTAAAAAACTAACAAACACACATACTACATCCTCAGAAACTTTTCGCATTTATAATATAAATAGTATTATGTTTCTTGTAGGTATAAATTGGGAATAGGTCAATAACCTGATCTGTTATTAGGGTTCCGTAGTCGACAAAGGAACCCCTTATAGTTTCGCCATGTCCGTCTGTCTGTTTGTCCGCGGGATAGCTGAGGTTCTTGGTACTAGAAAGCTGAAATTTAGTATAGATATGCATATTGTTCACGCCGACAAAGTGGTAAAATAAAATTACGAGAAATATTTTATTAGGGAAGCTCCCAAACACGTAAAGTAAGGGGATGAATTATTTTTTCTCACGTATTCCTTCGTGTGGGTAGGTCCCATCCGCCCCGGTGGTCCCGGCCCGGTAACGGGACGGTTGGGAAAAATTGTTGCAGCGACCCCGGTAGTGCCGGCCCCGTCGTTTAACGGGGTGGATGGCACAGATGAAGTATCATCTACCCCGGTGTGTTTTTCTAACGGGACGGATAGCACAGATTGAGTAGCAAACACCCCGGTAGTGTTAAAAGCGGGGAGAAAGTATTATTTTATACACAAAACATATGAACTCAAAAATAAAAAAGGATTTGTATGTAACAATCATTTCTATTATTGGTATAAAAATATACAATAATAAAAATATGAATATGAATTTATATATATTATATATAATATATAAAAACACATGGCAACACTATAATACGTCAACATATTTTTTCCTCTTCCAAATAAAATTAATTCTCAAATAAATTTAAAATAACAGTTCTAACAGTAAATGAAACCAATAATTGCAGAATATAAATAATATCAGTACCTACTAAAAATATTTACGTAAATCAAAAAGAAGACATGAAAAAGAAAAGACGAAAAACTGGTCAACTGACATATGTCATCCGGATGAATTAAGAAATTAAGATGGAATAAAATCATGCTGACGAGAAAAAAAGCCGCAAGTTGTCGCGCACACCCACCACCCCCGGAGTCGTCGCTCAGCTCCGCCTCGCCGCCGCCGGATCCCGGATCACCCGTGACACTGGTGGCTGCAGTCGCGTCGAGCTCGAGCGACGAGTATTTCTCCCCGCCGACGTCTCCACCACCTGCGCGTCGACGAGGAGGACACCGGCCACCGGATTGCTTGGGACCCCGAGGCCCACCGGCTTCTGACAGGGTCCCCGCTCCCGGCGGTCGTGCGCAGCGCATACGATGGACATAATCTTTAAATGAAAGTGTAATGCGCGCGTACTTTGGGGCTACTGAGGGAGGAATTAACCTGACCGCGTACCGTAGTCGGATGCTCTCTCTGTTTCAGGAGCTTGAACCGGCTGTCAACGTCTCGGCGCAACGATTGTCGGATCAGGTGCGTGTTATTCAGCGTGATCACAGGTTGAATAACGCCGCGCTTGATCGGCTCCGCTCTGAAATGCAAAATAGCAGTGTCATCCCCCTCTCATCCGAGTCCCCGGCACCAGTAGCAGTAGCATTGGCTCGGACCAACTACGAAGAAGAGGACGGAGATGGCAGAGCTATATCTGCAGGTAACCAGCACAATGAAATATTGAGAAGTGCTTTGGAAACCGCGATTTGTGAGTACCGGTCCATGCCATCCGCGCAAAGACCACGGCTACCACGTTTGCCCATGCACAAGAAAAATCAATCGCTAATGTGTGCACTGGATTCGCTACTCTCAACATATTTTGAGAGTAGCGAAGATCTTGTTGATACACACGCGATCCTGTATTGTGGAGCTGTTGCAGCATGTCGCATAGCTAATGTTAAATTTCCAAATAATGACAGAGCTATGCGACCTAAAACTGCACCAGCTTGGCAATGCAGGATCCAGCGTCGTATCGACGAGGCCAGAGTACTCATTGGCAAGCTTATCTGCTTTAGTAGGGGCAACACTCGCCCTAGAGTAATGCGCTTTGTGAGGCGTGCATTCGCTGGGACTGAAATAAGTCCTAGTGAATATTTGACGCGCGTCACAGAGCGCATTGACTTTCTAAAGCAGAAGGTTTGTGCGTGGGCGAGTCGTATCCGGAGGTACAGGCGCCGCGTGGATAGGTACAATCAGAATCGCGCTTTCCAAAGAGACCAAAGATGGGTTTATAGAGCCTGGGAACGAACTGATTGCAGTGTGGATGGTACGTGCCTACCGGATAACGAAGCTATGAATGCTTTCTGGCGTAATATCTGGTCGGCACCTGTTATTCACACTGAAGGTGATTGGATGCAGGAGGTTCAGCGTGCATGTGAACCAATCCAAGAAATGGAATTTATTAATATCAGTCCCGAGGATGTAACTTGTGCAGTTCAGCCATTGCCGAATTGGAAATCTCCTGGACCGGATGGACTGCACAATTACTGGATAAAATGGTTTCGTAGTTCGCATGCATGTTTGGCTTCACAATTCCAATCGGCTTTACAATCTGGATCGTTGCCAGCGTTCTTAACTACAGAAGTAACCCATCTGATCTATAAAGCTGGTAGTGCCGCGGAGCCCAAAAATTATAGACCGATAACATGTTTGCCAACGGTCTATAAAATTCTTACTTCCATCCTGAGAGCGAAAATTTATCATCATGTTGAGACTAATTGCATTATGTCGCCCTCTCAGAATGGATGTAGGAATGGGTCTCGTGGCACTAAAGAGCTACTTCTCATAGATATGACCATTAACCAGCAGGTTCGCCGATCCCGTAAGAATCTGTCGACATGCTGGATAGACTACATGAAGGCCTATGACTCTGTGCCACATACATGGCTTTTGAGGGTGCTGGAGTTGTATAAAATAGATGCAACTCTTCGCGCCTTCCTGCGGTCATGTATGGGGCAATGGATGACAGTTCTTTACTATCCAGGATGTGGACAGATTCGAGGGAACAGTGAACCGATAAGGATAGAGCGTGGCATATTCCAAGGCGATAGTCTGAGCCCGCTATGGTTTTGCTTAGCTCTAAACCCTCTGAGTACTCTGCTGGAGGGATTGGGGCTAGGCTTTAGGTTGAGAAGGGGAGGTCAGGTAATATCTCACCTCCTTTACATGGATGACCTAAAGCTCTTTGCTCACAACAAATTGCAACTGATGGAGTTATTGAAGGTAACTGAAACCTTCAGTAAAGCCATCAGGATGGAATTTGGTGTGGACAAATGTGCAGTCATGCATGTGAAGCGTGGGGAGATTATGGAGTCATTGAGAACCCAACTCACGGACTCCATAAACTTTAAGTCCCTCTCCTCAACTGAAACCTACAAGTACTTGGGTATGTCAGAAGCGTTGGGAATCAATGTAGCTGACATGAAGCAAGCGTTGAGGGAGCGCTTCTTTCGCCGCCTGAAAAAGGTTTGTAATAGTCTTTTATCGGGCGGTAATAAGGTGCGTGCCTTTAACGGTTGGGTCATGCCAGTTTTGATGTACTCTTTTGGCGTACTCAAGTGGACTCAGACGGAATTAGACGCCTTGGATAGAAAAGTTCGTACGCTGCTGACCTCGTATCGGATGCACCACCCACGTTCATCAATGATGAGGTTGTACATCCCACGAAAATGTGAGGGGCGTGGCTTTTTAAATGCCAAAACCCTCCACAATCGTGAGGTGTGCAACCTCAGGGATTATTTTCTCAATGCTGACGTGGGGATGCACCGAGACGTGGTTGCAGTAGACAAAGGACTGACCCCGCTCTCCTTAAATAAAGAGAACTGGCGCAAACCAGTAGTGGTCGATACCAATGATCGCAAGGCAATATGGCAAAGCAAGGAGCTTCACGGGCGCTTTTATCGGGCTCTTCATGGGCCCGATGTAGATTTTAAAGCGTCTGTGGCCTGGCTACGCAACGGTGACCTCTTTGGGGAAACCGAAGGTTTTGTATGTGCAATTATGGACGAAGTAATGATGACCAACAACTATAGAAGGTATATTGTGAAGGATGGTACGGTGGACATATGTCGGGCATGTCGCCGTCCTGGTGAATCTATCCGACATATCATCTCTGGTTGTTCTCATCTTGCTAATGGTGAATTCTTGCACAGGCATAACCTTGTAGCCAGGATAATACATCAGCAGCTTGCCTTGAAATATAATCTTGTGGAATTGGAGGTACCGTACTATAAGTATGTGCCCGACCCAGTTCTCGAAAATGGTCATATCACATTGTACTGGGATCGATCTATCATCACTGATCGGACTGTTATTGCTAACAAGCCTGATATAGTGGTGATAGATCGATTAGAGCGCCGCACAATGATTGTTGACATCACTGTGCCCCATGATGAGAACCTCGTGAAAGCTGAAAAAGAAAAAGAAATTAAATATCTTGATTTGGCTCACGAGGTTGTTGACATGTGGCATGTGGACTCTGCAGTCATTGTGCCGATAGTCGTTTCAGCCAATGGTTTGATAGCCAAGAGCCTCGATCTACATCTAAAGAGGCTCTCGTTAGATGGTTGGATCAAGCGCTTGATACAGAAAGCGGTATTACTGGATACGGCACGCATAGTCAGGAGGTTTCTCTCTCTGGGGTCCTGACCGCCGGTAGCTTGGACCATGTTCCCGTTGCCGGTGGTGTACTATTTTTATATTTTTAAATGTTTTTTTATATATATTTAGAATTTAATATTTAGAAATGTAAATATATGTAAAATGAATAAATGAATGTCGAAATATAAATATAAAAATATCAATCATATTTTTTTCATTTATGGATGGAAAAATCGAAAGTTCATCACGGATGAAGTCGTCCCGATGTAAAAACTTCAGCAAACGATTACACTGTGTTGATTCCAATAGATTTGAACTGCACCAACCAACAAATTATTAAATATATGATTGTTAATAGTATTTTTGTACCAATTAACCTGATTGTTACATACAAACTCTTTTTTTTATTTTTCAGTTCATGTGTTTTGCGTATATAATAATACTATATTCTCCCCGCTTTTAACACTACCGGGATGTATGCTACTCAATCTGTGCTATCCGTCCCGTTAGAAAAACACACCGGGGTAGATGATACTTCATCTGTGCCATCCACCCCGTTAAACGACGGGGCCGGCACTACCGGGGTCGCTGCAACAATTTTTCCCAACCGTCCCGTTACCGGGCCGGGACCACCGGGGCGGATGGGACCTACCCCTTCGTGTGAGGTATTTTAAGATAGGTCTTTCTAAAATATTATGGGTGTGTGTTACTCACGACTCCTGACTAGTTACGTGCTGGCGAGTGTAACGATAGTGAAAGAAGACGGTAACCCATCCATAGTCAGACCGCGGCAAGCACAGCTCAATCTCGCAGGACAACACATTCGGCATTTCGCGTTTCTTAGTCATGAACATCGTATCATTATTAAAAATGATGTTATTCGAACTCACGACCTTTCCAACGGCAATTTCGGACTATACAATTTTGCGCTTAATCATCGTTTTGCGCAAAAACTGCGCTTAATAAAACGTTTTGCGCAAAACTGCAGGACGAGTTATGTCGACCTCTGTGCCAGTTATAAATTAACACCCATACAATACGCTGACATTAAGGATTTTGCACAGTTATTAAGGAAGGTGGATGTACCTGTTGTCGGTAGACTACCAATTTTTTTACGCAAATAAACCTATATAAATAAAATATAAATATTATATAAATATATTATTTGGGGGTTAGACTTTAAAACGGCTGAATAGGTTTCTTAATTTATTTCATTGTTAAAGCTTTCCATTCAGGAGTGCTCTATGCTAAGTTTTTTTATTTTATATATGAAAGAAATAAGGTGTGAGTATATGGGGATCTTAATTAATAAAATACCAATTATATTGATTAAAATAAAGGCATCTATTGGAATTTGTTTATCATTCTTTCTTCACATATTATTATTATTTACCGAAAAAAAGAACTAAATCATATCTTTTTATTTTTATAATAAAAATACGATAAATATAAACGATACATTTTACAGTTAAATTTAAAGGTTTTATAGTTATCAAAATCTTTTTTTTGTCATTTAAAAAACTGCTTTAAAAAAAGGTATGGACTGCCGACAACAGGTGCGGCCACCACACAAGTCAGTATGCTACACTACAAGTATGAAAAAAATATTAACGCGAGTCGGACAAGACGCAAATATGAAAAGTTCACTTTAATATCGTATGCGTACAGTATATCATTTCAAATTTATATATACTTGGCGGGTAGTTTAACTTATAAGAGAATTATATTTATACATTAATAATATTAGGTAGGTCTTTCACGTATTTTTCACACCTTTGAGAGGAGCTCGTGGCTAAGTAACAGCCGCATGGGTCGACCGATCAAAGGTTAAGCTGCGCTTGGCGCGGTCGGTCCGTGGACGGGTGACCATCTATGTCATAGCGAGACTCTCTCGTGCCTCGGAAAGCACGGTAAGCTGTTGGTCCCGGTTGTCATTTATAGATGTTTGACAGTCGTTACGGGTAGTCAGAATCCAGAAAGACTGACAACCAGTAACTGGGTTGTGGAGGTCAAAATTCAAATGTTTTTATTTCAAATAGGTCTTTGCAGGCACTTATGAAACGCCGAGCTAGTTGCACGGTTCCAAGGAGCGGGTCTTATGGAGAAGAACCAGCAAGAAACTCCATAGACACTCTTTTCAAAAGGAAATGTTTGTCTTTTTACAGTACAGTTATCTCAGAAAGTAATAAAAAATAATTAAACAATTAAGGTCAGATAGGCAGTCGCTCTATGTAAAACACTGGTACCCAGCTGCATCCGGTTTAGACTGGAAGCCCACCCGAATATAGTTGGGAAAAGACTGGGCAGATTATGGGTATTTTTTATACATAACTGTCTCTGAAATCTGCCTACAGATCACGTCAAAAGTATAAAAAATATTAGAGAAATTCGTAAAAATCTTCATAATACGCAGACGTGGTTGGGTTCGAATCCTGACAAGTACCAATGTGACTTTTCTTGTGAAGGAAAAACATCTTTAAAAAAACTGAAATGGCTAATCCGCCTTGAGCAAGCGTGGTGATCAATGCTCATGCCTTCTCTGTATGAGAAGAGGGCTGTGAACAGCAGTGGAATAATATATAAGGATATTTATTAGGGTGGTGACACAGGCTCCATAAACTATAGAAAAATGTTTTTTTTTTTATATTCCAAACGAATCCACAGGCAAAAGTAGTTAAAAATATTCCTAGCCTTTTCTTATACTAATTTCCATCTCACATTTTTTTTAAAAGCCATCGATCCTAACCAAACCTGGCGGCGTTTGTCGTTTGTGTAATTTTTTCGAAGTGTTGAAGTTGCTTGAAGTGTGGCGCCCGAATTCTGTTTGACAAATAAATAGAAGGCCGTTGACGTAACAAAAAACCTCATTTGCATGTCGATAGAACTAGCCATTGTTTTACAAGCACTTTTGAAGTTTTTCTAAATGAAGATGTAGTTTTTTAAAGCTTTTTAACTGATATTTCAAACAAAAAAGAGGATCCGTACTTTATTTTATTTTTGGTGCATAGCATCTCGCAGGTCAACCTAGAAGGTTGTCGACTGCTTAACCGGGCTTGCCTGTGAAGTGCCTTAAATGAATTTAGGTCCTTCAGCCAGGTCTTAACTTACAAAACTAAGCGACTACACGCTAAGGCCACCCCCTTGTGGGGTACGGGCCTCGGCTTGGGGCGTCGCTAGGGGAGGACAGCAAGGGACAGGCTGGATCAGAATATATATGATTTTTATAATCGGGAACTTTTAAAACTATGGGCTCAGCTCGCGGGCTAGTCGAGCTAGGGGGATTCCGTATTCGACCCGTATATATGTCCGCGATTTTCTACTGATCCGATTTGGATGGTTTTTTTCGTTATTAAAATGCAAATTATTCAAGGAAGCTTTAGTATAATTTTAGTTTATTAGAATCTGGACTGAATTGTGGACTGTAATAAAACACGTCTACATCGAGAGAGCAAATGTTACCACACTCAAAATTAAAGAACTATAGTTGGTACAAATCACAGATATGGATATACCTAGATAACGCAAGTATCACGATCTGTATGAAAACCAAGCGTGCCATTTTTTTATACCTATTATGACGTCACAAGCACTATTTAGTGATGAGAAAATCAAATCGATTCAAAGACGCCGCCCGCCCGCGCACGGCGCCCCCTCGCCCCGCCCCCCGTCTTGCACTCGCGCTTACCCAGCCAGCAGCACGTTGAAAGTCTTTGTAGTAGAGGTTGCGTGCTCGAGCGCCTGCGTTCCATCGGCGTTTTTGGATACCTTTGCCATAATTTCAAGTTTACTATTATAAACACTTAATATTTGATCGAAACACCTTATATTTAAATATAAGATGTTTTTATCGAATTCTTTTAATTCTAGTGTTTACAAAAAGCAACGAGATTCTACCCTTTTTCGTTTCTTTCTATCTCTCAAAGATTTGCTGGGTGAAAACTCAATTTTGAATATAGTTCGCCTTTGTATATACCATTTCTCAATTACTATACAATTATAAGAATACTATTTAATGAGTAATTTTGTACAAAACTAAAAAAATCACGAAATGTTACGATTACTTATTAAAATTGTCTACATAATAAGTACTTATATAATTCAAAATCATTCCTCAGTTTCCGAAATCGATTCTCGAGAATCGATTTGTGTTGCATATGATGAACAGCACTAATCGCTAAAATTGACAGAAAAATGATAAAAGTCCCTGTACTACAAAACTGAAGCGATATACGATAGTATCGCTTATTTCGATATACATCACTTGTTAAAACAAAACGTCTCATCAACCGCTCCAAGTAAAATCCCGCAATGTAATACGAATGTTTCGTTTTTCTCAAATTTGGAATTACCAGGTATTACTGAGGGTCTCAGGTTTAAAATAATTGATTTTTAAATTAACTACGCATAATATTAATCACAAAATGATTTACCGGTGGAAGGAAACGTTTACTTTATTATTTCTCCTCGCATTTGTACAGTTTTTACAATTTATAACAGCCCAATTCACCATTTTAGTATTTTTAACTGACATCCGACTAGCGCCATACACCGATGCAGACTGAGCGCGAAAATGGCCGCTTACGATTTTTGTACGTAAGCTAGGCACGCGAAGTAGTTGCTCTTGCGTTATCTAGGTATATCCATATCTGTGGTACAAATAGAATTTATAAAAATTATAAACAAAGTCATAACCTAGTTAGTTCTATTAACGCAACAAAAATTGACAAAATGACGTAAGGATGGCGCATTTATATCAATTTTATGTTCTAAACATCATTATTCATCATTAAATGACATTTTATTTATCTACTAGCTTCTGCCAGCGACTTCGTCCGCGTGGAATAGTGGTGCTCCGCTCCTATTGGTCTTAGCGTGATGATATATAGCCTTAAGAAGAAGATAGATAGAAGATATGGGAAAATTAGAACAAAGAAGGTTATGATTTTGTTTTCATTTTTCGTAAAATCGATGGGAACTATTGTACTATGTTATTTCGACTATACTATTTTTATTCGCATATAATGCTTTGATGGTGTTGCCAACATGTAGGTACAAGCTTTGACTTTATTTATTTTCCAACTTAATATTTATCAATTCCAAAGCAACTAAAAAACAAATTTTACAGGTAAGTAACTGAAAATTCGTTGTTTTTTCATGGCTAAAATTATGTGTTTTTAGCAAAGTGGTTGCTAAAAATGTATCGTTATAGTATACCCAATTGACGTCACTAATTCCATCCACTAGTAACGGTTGTTTAAAACAAATTAATGATTAATATTCTACTCTTGCAGATCAGTTGTTGTAGATAATTTAGCCCACCCAAAACTTCCAGCCATTTCGGATTATCGATAATGTTTGAACGCTCTTTGAATGACAATTAGTTTATTTAACTACGATCTTTCCTGTAGTTAAAATTAGTTTGGCAAGGAAGAATTTTTAATTAATTTCAAACAGCTTTTTTTCGGATGGCAAATTATCAAATGACGGAGAACGGGTGGGGTGGGAGGGAGTGTCAGACTCTTACTGACTAAAACCCATCCATGTTCCTTCCTCAGCTCTTTGTATTCCGGGGGCGCGGTATCTCTTCGATCGTCCCGCAGAATTTCAAACATTTTAGTTCTCACTGTAGTTGTGAATTGTTACTAAGTTCAATTCCAGAGTCGGGCAACGTTTTTTTGGGTATGTTCATATTTCTTTTTTAATTCATCTTTCCGCAAAAAAGGGGTATCCGATTAACATACCTTTCCAAAAGAATATAAAATACATTACTGCATACGTTTGAACGTTTTTCTCATTGATACTTTCAATGAAGTAATGTATTTCATTGATCTATCAAAATGAAAGTTATTGCAACTGAAATTAAATTAAAAGACTTTGGCTTACGTAATGAAGGGGTTGGTGAGCACATGACCGTACCTACTAAGATCTAGATTACTATGATAACATCATCATCATTAGCATCATCAGCCTTTTTACTATCCCACTGCTGGGCACAGGCCTCTTCTCATACAGAGAAGGCATGAGCATTGATCACCACACTTGCTCAAGGCGGATTGGTGATTTAAGAATATTTAGTCCAAGTTTTCTAACGAGGAAAACATTCCTTCACCGATAGTCAGTGGTGTGTAAGATACACTTAGTCAATCTATTTTTACAAAAGTCACATTGGTATTTGCCAGGTTTCCAACCCGCACACTCGTACACGATATGCAAGCCTTAACCACTATCCCATCACAACAAATTTTAGACCTAGCTGATATCTATTAACGAACCTAAACTTGTCGAAAAAGACTTGTCCAAGACCAATCGACCTCTGCTTATCCCCTATTATATATTTCACAGAATACCTTAAACATAGGTCATTGCACAACAAAAGATTTTTTGTTTCGTTTTTATTATATTTACGTCCGTCGCAAGTCAGGAAACAAACCCGGGACTTCGAATTAGTATGCAATGTTTATGTTATTGCGTCACGCTATATTTGAATGTACAGGATGTTGTTTTGAGGTATCTATTTTTAAATTGTTCATTAAGTTTTATAAACAGTCTTTATCTTTTGTATCAAATTCCTGTTACAATTACATTGTGATTAATTAGGTAGGTACTTATTATTTGTCAATAAAAATAAAAAAAATGTTTTATTTTTTAATTTCAGACAGGGTATTTTTATTTAATGAAAACACACAATAAAGATTTTTTCTTGATAAAGTTAAATTTATAACATTATATCAGCTTACGCTAGTGATCACAAACTTTTTTTGATGTGTGTATCTTGGGATAAATGATTAATATAAAAAATATCATTTTTTTATTAGGCACATTTACATGCATCATCATCATTTACATTTGGATTGGATAGCACCTACAGCAAGGCGCAGAAAACATATCTATACATATAAAATGCTTTGTCCTGAATGACTGATGGCACAACGCACAGCCTAAACCGCTGATCGTAGAGACCTGGAACTTGGAAGGTGTGTTCTTTGTATGACGTAGGCATCTGATAAGAAAGGATTTTCTGAAATTCTACCCCTAAGGGGGTGAAAAAGGGGGGCAAAGTTTGAATGAAACTCTGTCATTTTTAATTTGAATTCGTATAGTCCACGTGGGCGAAGCCACTGGCGGAAAGCTATAGTATGTATCTAATATACATACAATAGTGGTATTGATCTACGTAAACGCTTAAAAATATAACCAGCCTCAAACACGGCGGTAACAAAATATTTTTCGCACAAAATTCCCTTTCCAAATATTATTATCCTTGTTCATTCTCTTAACAATGTCATGAGTTATTACGACTACGGAACCGCAAGCGTTTGCGGTTGGCTTCACTGCCGCCGCAATGATTAAGGAACCCTAATATTATGTTGTCACGGTTTTGTGAGATGCCGTCTTGACAGCGCGGTCAGACTTCTGACGTGGAAATAAAGATTTTGTATCTTATAATTTAAAAAAATACAGTACCCTCTTTAGGGCTGTTAAAATCTGCTCAAAAATATTGTGGAAATACAGTAATTTTGCGATCGAAAAATTTCTTTAAGTCGAAAAGATGTTTAGCGCTCTGTGTAAGCGGCTTCCATGATGTTTAACTCTGGTTCGATTCCTGCAAGTTACATGTTATATAAAGGCATATATTACGTTTAATAGGTAGGACTAATTAATACATTTCAATGTGTGTGATTGTCATAAATATGACAACAAAAAATATGAAGATTCTCATTTTCGGTGTTGAAAATAACACAAGATGGTACTGACCACTTAGCCTATTTTTTACCACTCTATTGCATAAAGAAAACCGGCCAAGTGCGTGTCGGGCCACGTGCAGTAGGGTTCCGTAGCAGGTCTTAGTTAGTTGTCTATAACTCTGTGACTGGATAAGCCTACTTAGCCGTGATAGTTTTCCTAGCAAGTTCATTACATGTGCTACGTCTGTGAAATTTTTCACAGTTTAGGGACAGCCATTCAAAAGTAATTTCAGCTAACTAGTATCAAGAATCTCTGAGCTATGCCGCGGACAGACCGACAGACGGACATGGCGAAACTATAAGGGTTCCTTGTCGGACTACGGAACCCTAAAAAACGTATCAAAATTTATTTACATGACTGTGTTAAAAAAGCAACAGCCTGTGTGGAACCCATGTTCCTACGGTGATTAGCACATAATAAAAAAGGTTAGGATCTGTGGCGCCGACACTATGCAAATATATTCGTCTTCGAATCTATGGAAAACTATAAAATTTGACCTTGAATATACTATACAATGAGAAAGAATGTTCAGATATTTTGTAGCCATCGAAATGTCTTTTATTATTATCAAAGTCTTTGAAAGTAATATTTGCATAGTTTGTACTTGGCTCGTAGCTAAGTAATACGGATAGCTAGCTAGTCCATGGTTGGGTGACCATTTTCTTAACGAGACCCCTACATGCTTCGGAGAGCACGTAAAGCTGTCGGTCCTGCGCCTGATCTCTCCTCGGCCGTGTCTGATTGCCGACCTATCGGACTATTTTTTTTTCCGGACCATCATATGACCCCTGCCGCTGTTAGTGTCAGAATCTTACTGACTAAAACCCATCCATGTTCCTTCCTCAGCTCTTTGTATTCTGGGGACGCGGTATCTCTTTCGAACTTCCCGAAGCCTCAGACCCATCGAACTGTGAGAGTGAGGAAATAGAGAGTACACCTGTGTTTGTGCAAGCGTTGTGCACTATAATATATCCTGCATACTTGATTGGCCGTCGTGACCGTCAAAAAGTCTGAAATCGCCAATCCGCCTTGAGCAAGCGTGGTGATCAATGCTCATGCCTGCTCTGTATGAGAGGGGCTTGTGCCCAGCAGTGGGACAATATATAGGCTGATGATGAATACATCGTAGGATAGGTATATTTTAGCTGAAAAAAGGTTACTATGACCCAAATACTTAATAGTTTATTCAGAGTCATAATGCTTTATTAAACAGTAGTTGTTTCCTACAGTTTCACTCGCATCCCGAAGGAAATACTTAACGTACCTGGATAAAAAGCAACCTATAACCGTCTCCAGGGTCTTACCTATCTCCGCACAGAATTTCATCAAAATCGGTTCAGCGGTTTTACCGTGAAAGCCTAACAAACAAACTCAATCACGCATTAATTACATTAGTCAGGAAGTTGGATGAGTAAGGTGTCCCATCACCAATTAAAACGCCATTAACAACACAAGCGGACCCGAAAGCAAAGTTTATAACAGCTAACATAAAAAGCCAGACATTTCACGAAAATACCTAAATTATTCACATGGACAGCGACACGCAAATTGAAACCCAATTCCATAGGTTACAGTTTCATTGTAAGTTTAATATTTTCCTGAAATGTCTGTTTTCCAATCATATTTTTTTTGTTATTTGTGCTTCCAAATGGTATTTGCTGTCATAACATGCAGTTGATTGGATAGCGACAGACAAACTTACATGTTTATTTGTCATTATATATATAGGTATGTATATCATGAACATGTCCCCGTTTTACGTTAAATAAAATATTATTGAGAACTGTTGGAATTGTTTTATTTATTGTTTGATGTGGACTCCATTTTGTGTTTGTTCTGCCTTTTGTTGTATTTTGTTTTTGAAGAGTTTCGGTTATGTTGGAGTATCTGAGTGATGGAATAATATATAATGGGCTTTAAGTGGATTTAGTTTTAATTCAATTTTTTTAATTTGTTAATTTATGCCATAGATTTCATCATTTATATTCATCACTAGCTTCTGCTCAAAATTCTGCATAATTCAACACTATGTAACCTTTATTTTCTTTTAATAATAATTACTCTTGTAAAAATAATTATTTCAATAAACGGAGTAAATTATAACAAATACTAGCTTCTGCCCACGACTTCGTCCGCGTGGAATAGTGGTGCTCCACTCCTATTGGTTTTAGCGTGATGATATATAGCCTATAGCCTTCCTCAATAAATGGGCTATCTAACACTGAAAGAATTTTTTAAATCGTACCTGAGATTAGCGCGTTCAAACAAACAAACTCTTCAACTTTATTATATAAAGTATAGATTAATAAAAAATACCCTATATCGGCCCCCAAGTTTTAAATTTCATGCAAATTGGTTGAGCCGTTTTACCGTAACCGACAGACAGGCGGACAGAATTTTGCACTTAAAATATTAATGAGGATATAAGTAATGATTTCACAATGTAGGTGATCATTGATGATCATGCCTTCTCTGTATGAGAAGAGGCCTGTGCCCAGCAGTGGGACAACATATAGGCTGATGATGATGATCTAACTCAAACATTCCAGAACCCTCCAAAAATAAAATTCATTCAAAGTCCTTACAAACCTGTTGAAAGTCCATTATTTAAATATTTACACTCGTTACTCCGAAACTGATTAAAGAAATTCATTTTGACGTTTCAAAGATAAAAGATCGCAAAAGGAATCGTTCGTTTGTTTAAATATTTCGTGCTTAATCTGTGATTAGCGATTTTGGACCTTATGGTGAAGAGATAAAGGGGTTGATTGGTGATGAATTCAATCTAAATTTTGGGCGGGTCTGCTGCTGAAATATAAGCGGTGATCACGAATTTAGTTTAGGAGCCAGTGGGGTAAATGATTTAATCATTATTAATTTAATTTTTATTTGTAAACTCATCAAAAAGGATTATTTTATTATCCATTTTCATTAATGGACATTATTTATAATATAAATAGTTACAATGATATTTTTGTGTCGTATTTAATACGACACAAAAATATAAGTTATCATTAACAATTCATCTGCCTAGCCTTTTCCCAAGTATGTTGGGGTCAGCTTCCAGTCTAAACTCGATACAGCTGAGTACCAATGTTTTACATGGAGCGACTGCCTTTTTTTTTTTTTGTTTTCAGGGGGAAATCCTCATGGACGAACCCGGCCTGGGGAGGCCGGGAACAGTGCCGGACTCTTACCGGCTAAAACCACCCCGGTGTCGCTTCTCGCACGTGGGCGCGGGGCCGCGGGAATCCAGATTCGTCCGCAGCCCCGCACTGGTGCCGGCCCGTCCTGCCGGGCCTCGTCTCCTGCACGGGGTAGTGAGGTGTCCTACCCCGTGCATCGCCTCGGGGGCGCGCGTGGACACAGACGCGCGCCGCCGGCTCGGGTCCTATCATGGGGGTTGGGGACTTCCCCAAGTCCATCGCCCCTGGACCCGTTTATGGGGGGCGGAAGATGGCGTTGTTCGCCCTCCTCCGGCGCCCGGTGCGCCTGCTGCTGGTGGGGTCGAGAGTGGAAATCTCCCTTTCCCGCTCCGCAGCTTCCTTCTGCGACATCACGTCCTCGCAGAAGGACACCACCGCGTCCCACGACTCTGCGCTGCCGACCATACTCCGCACAACGGCCGGCAGCGACAGATCGCCTCCTACTTCAGAGGTGAGGGCACGGCGCTGCTCCTCCCAGGACACACACTCCTGGAGCGGTGTTGCGCCGTGTCCTCCCCGCAATGGACGCAGTGGTGGCACCGAGCGTCCGACTCCCTGCCTATGCGACACAGGTACTTGCGGAAGCACCCATGCCCCGACAGCACCTGCGTCACCCGAAACGACAGGGAGCCGTGCCTTCTTCTGAGCCATGCGTCGAGCACTGGCCGATGGAGCGACTGCCTTTTTTTTTTTTTTTTGTTTCGCTGGGAAAAATGCTTTACGCATCCCCCCCATCCAGGGGAATGGGGGGGTATGTGGGACTCCCCGGGCAAGCCCGGTATACCCACTAAAAAACCCAGCGGCTTTCCCGCATCGTCTGAAAGGAGGGGGACTGGGAAACCGGCGTAGCCTTTACGTCCAGTCCCCCTCGACGATTGCCCGCCTCAACGGCGGCGGGCCCCTCACGTCCTCCCCATTGGGGGAGGATCGGGAATGTCCAGCGGAGGTGGTGTGGAGTGCAATGCGGGCGGGAGGCGCCCCCGCGCCTGTCGCCCGCCCGTCACCACCGCGAGGAAGGAGATGATGGCGTCCTCTCCGACCTCTTCTTCGCCTGCGGAGCGGCGCAGCGAGAGGGTCGTCCTCCCGCGCGCGCTCCGCCGCCTCCTTTTGCGAAATGACATCCTCGCAAAAGGAGGCGACCGCGGCCCAAGCCCCCTCGCTCCCCAACATGGAGCGAACTACGCCGGGAAGCGAGAGGTCCTGGCCGATCTCTGCGGTCAGACAGCGGCGCGGCTCTGCCCAGGCCGGGCAGACCTCGAGGGTGTGCCACGCCGTGTCTTCTGTCTCGCCGCAGTGGTGGCACGCTGGGGTTTCCTCCCTCCCGATCCGGTACAGGTGCGAGCCAAAGCAGCCGTGCTCTGACAGCACCTGCACCAGACGAAAAGAGAGGAAACCGTGCTTCCGCTCGAGCCATTCCCGCAGAACTGGCCCGAGCGCGTCCAGCGTCCGACGGCCAAAGGTGGCGGTGGCGAGGTCGTCCGTCCAGTGGACGACGATGGCGTCCTTGGCCTCCCGCCTCACGGCCTCCCGCTCCTGCGCGGTGGGGCGCTCTCCGAGTGCCCTTCGGCGCGCCGTCCACTCGTACACCCTGGCGAGCACCCATGCCTCGAGCTCCCAAGGAGGGGTACCCGCCAGAGCGCACGCCGCCGAAAAGCCCACCGAGCGGTAGGCCCTCGCCACCCGCAGTGCAATGGCCCTTTGTGGCCTGCGTAGGGCGGTGGCATTCTCCCTCCTGCGGAGGGAGTCCGACCAGATGGGGGCCCCGTAGAGGGCCATGCTCCGCAAGATGCCGGCATACAGACGCCGGCACCGTGCGCTGGGTCCCCCCAGGTTGGGGAGGAGCCATGAGAGGGCGTCAGCGGCCCTCAGCAGGCGCGTCGACAGCCCGCTGAAATGTGGGCCGAAGCGCCACCTGCTGTCCAGCACCAGGCCCAGATATTTCATCTGGGGCCTGACCTCTATCCTGACGCCCTCCACAGCAATGTGGGCGTCGGGAGGGCAGCGCTGCCGAGGCCCGCGGAAGAACACGGCCTCGGTCTTGTTCAGCGCCACCCTCAACCCCAGGCGGCGGATCCTCCCCGCCACCAAGGACCCGCCAGCCGATGCCAGACAGGCCGCCTCCCCAAAGTTCCTCCCCCGGGCAGTGAGGAGTGTGTGTGTGGAGCGACTGCCTGATCTGACCTCCACAACCCAGTTACCGGGTAACAAGATACCCTTTGGTAAGACTGGTTTCTGACTACCCGTAACGACTGTCATAGATCTACAAATGACAACCGGGACCAACAGCTTAACGTGCTTTCCGAGGCACGGAGGAGTCTCGCTATGACATAGATGGTCACATCTACGGACTGACCGCGCCAAGCGTAGCTTAACCTTTGATCGATCAACCCGTGCGGCTTTTACTTAGCGAGTTCCTCTCTCTTTCTCTATTTTTTTGTCAGTGGTTTAACTATGAAATTCTCTACAAACAGATAACAAGATAATGTTAGTGATCCCCAATCTGTCTCCCGGCCTAACCTGGCAGTTAATAGCAACGGGTTGATTCGTATTGATGGTTCCGTACGGTGGCGACTGCCAACTTAATTGGTTTTCGCTTCGTGTTTATGCGTGTAGAATTTTTGTTTAGGGATCCGCAAATTGCATGAGTGACCATTGGAGTTGGGTTTGTTTTAACCATACAATTTTATAGTTCAAAATGTCGCGATTTGTACTTGTATTCTAAGCATGAGTTTTTAATTAGTATGACTGTTAGATTATTATTTCGGTATTTGTACATTCTCTATCTGACTTGTCAAATATTCTTTGCTAGATGTGACCTGCGGTTTTGCCCGCGTCCCGGGGTCCTATTGAATGCACCCTTATTAAAAGTAACGTAACACCGTCTCTAGGCTCCCAACTACCTCTGTACCAAATTTCATCTAAATCGGTTGAGTCTTTTTTTCCCTAAAAGCGTAAGAAATAAACAAACATTTTTGCGTCTCATATCTTATATTATACGAGTATCTACTAGATTTCCGCCAGCGTCTTCGCCCGCGTGGGCTATAGATACAAATTCAAATAAAAAGTCACAGTTTCATAGAAACCTTCCTTTTTCACCCCCTTAGGGATCGAATGCCTATGTCATACACCCTCGAAGTTTGAGGTCTCTACGATCAACAGTTTAGGCTGTGCGTTGATCCGTCAGTCAATCAGGATAAAGCATTTTATATGTATAGTTACAGAACCCTCAAAATTTGGCAAGATCGTATTTATTTTATTTTCTCACAAGATATTTTTCGTTGTATAATCGAATGTTTTTTTGTTCAGCCCTCAGGAAGCCGCGCCTAATTATGTTGCGTAAACAAACAATTTTTTACAGTCAAATCCATTTCATAATAAATATTATTAAACCAATCTACGAGTATAATTGTCGGATATTTATTTTTGCCAATTAGAAAGAAAGAAAGAAAGATGAATTAATTTTAAGAAGAATTAAATGCATGGCTTGAGAATTTTATGATGATTGTAGTGTTGGAAATGAAAATGTATAAAACACTACTAGCCTTTTCCCATTTTTTAGGGTTCCGCAGTCGTCAAGGAACCCTTATAGTTTCGCCATGTCCGTCTGTCTGTCTGTCCACGGAATAGCTCAGAGGTTCTTGGTACTAGAAAGCTGAAATTTAGTATAGACTAGCTTCTGCCAGCGACTTCGTCCGCGTGGAATAGTGGTGCTCCGCTCCTATTGGTCTTAGCGTGATGATATACAGCCTGTAGCCTTCCTCGATAAATGGACTATCTAACACTGAAAGAATTTTTCAAATCGGACCAGAGCGGTTCCTGAGATTAGCGCGTTTAAACAAAATGACAACATTTCCCTTCACTGCTCTGCTCCTATTGATTGTAGCGTGATGAAAAGTATACTATAACCATCTCAGGAGTATGACAAATAATTGTACCAAGTTTCGTGAAAATCCGTCGAGTAGTTTTTGTTTCTATAGAGTTTATACAGACAGACAGACAGACAGACGGACAGACAGACAAAATTTTTACTGATTGCATTTTTGGCATCAGTATCGATCCCTAATCACCCCCTGATAGTTATTTTGGAAATATAATTCATGTACAGAATTGACCTCTCTACAGATTTATTATAAGTATAGATAGTGGATCACGCCGACAAAGTGGTAAAATAAAATTATAAAAAAAATTTTTTTAGGTTAGTTCCCAAACACATAAATTGGTGATGATTTTTTTTTCTCGCGTACCCTTCGTGTTAGGTATCGGTACAAAGGTCTTACAAACATTTTATAGGTAAGTGAAGATCATTTTTGGGATAAATCAGCTATTTGCGTAATATCTAGCTTTTAAGTGCAACTTTTTATTCCCCCTCTAACTTTTGCATGGCTGTCCATAGAAATGTGAAAAAATTCACAGGCGTAGCACATGTTATAAACTTACAAGAAAAACTATTACGGTTAAGCAGGTTTAAGCGGTTGCAGAGTTATAGTCGACTCACTGAAACCCACTACGGAACCCTACTGCGCGTGACCCGACACGCACTTGGCCGGTTTTTTATTTTTAAACTTAGCCTATTTTAAATACCTAGTAGGCATTGCCTATCCAACTGCATGTATATATACTTTTTTTGGTAGCATAGATAATTAGGTATTTGACCACCAACTAAAATGTACTAAAATGCTATTTTATTAAGAAGATTCCATAGAAACAAAACGAAGTGTCGAAAAATAAATTAAATCAATGTTAAAATAAATAACATCCATGCTTTAAAACTTTTTGGAAGGGGAATTCTCTATCCTTGTCACGCGAAACAAAATTTGTTCTAGGAAATGTCGAGTTATACGGCATTTTGACATAATGACGTCATATTTGCATCGTGCTCTCTTTTTCTAGCAATGACTTTTTAAATGCTTATACCTAGGCCATTTTTTAAGATAATACATTCGTATTTTCACTGTTGTTAATCTTTTTGTAAATTAGTTATGTATTTCGAATAAAAAAAATATGTACAGTCAAATAACCAATTATTGTCAAATCGCGGGTCGGAGCGGCGCGGAGACTATGTTTTGGTAGATTGATAATGAAACTACCCACATATTATTTACTTTAGAAATATAAAAGTTAATGTTTTTAAAAAGACAATCAGTCTTGTTCGCGTTCTCTCTGAGAAAGGTTGAGTTATTCCTTGTTGTATTGTTTGAAATGTTAATTTAATGTGATATTAGGTACTTAAAACTATTATATCCGTGTAATTTGTGGATTTATTTATATATAAGTGATAAGTGATACGTGATGTGATCCGTGATCCTAACACAAGTATAGTCAAGTAAGTATCTTATATTTTTCTTCTAATGGGAAATCTTCAAATGTGAATTCTCCCGCCGTGGGTCGGGCGAGAGGGAGTGGCAGACTCTTAGGCCCAAGTTCACCAACAAGATAACAGTCCGATCAACACAAAACAGCTGTTTACCACAAGTTCAAACTTCTGTCTTACGATGGATACCTTATCTTTTAGGTTTTTTATTCCTAAAACGGTTGATTACCTATCTGGGCATGGACAAGAAGTGGATAGTACGAAAATTCCAGCTTCCTGGTTAAAAAACGTTTTTGCTTAACGGGCCGATTACATAATCACCTGTTGGTGAACTTGGCCCTTAGGCCACACCGACGAGATACCGGTCCGATTAACTTAAAACAGCTGTTTACCATAAATTAAAACTTCCAACTTTCGATGGATAACGTATTGTTAGAGATTTTTATTCCTGAAACGGTCGATTACCAAACCAGGGTTGAACTAGAAGTGGGTAACACGAAAATTCCAATTGTTTAACGGGCCATTACGTAACCGTCTGTCGGTGAACCTTACTGACTAAAATCCATATATGTTTCTTCTTTAGCCCTTGCGATCCGGGGGCGCGGTAAATCTTTCGAACATCCCCCAGTCCCGGCCAAGTAAGCACCCATGTTAAAGAATCTCCGTTACTACCTACCTTTTAAAATTCCAGCTGATTAGTGATCGATACAATTGGTGCGCCTGAGTGGGTCGGGGCGCATCGGAAGCTACTATTGTCATGCGTACACGCATACTTGAGTTGGGAAAGTGTGGATAAGACAGACTTAATGTCATTTATTTTCTACACTGCTATTATAAAGAGGAAAGATTTGTATTTTTGTCTGTGTGTTTGTAATGAATAAACTCAAAAACTACTGTGCCGATTTCAAAAATTCTTTCACTATTGGAAAGCTACATTCACCCTGAGTAACATAGGCTACCCGTGCGAAGCCGGAACGGGCCGCTAGTCTTGAATATTAGTGTCTTTGAAATAATGGCTTTACGTATTAACTTGAAGAGTGGTTTTGCAATATTTACGTTTACTTTTTACTCGTTTAATTCTGTTTCTAATGAAGGACTGACCGGTTCGCATTTGGGTAGTGGTCTGAAGTTGTTGTCACTACCACCACAGCCACTACTACCTTATGCAAGAGTTCAACGAAAAATCTAAAGCATGCCTGGAGAATAAAATGTTAGGTATATTATTGCTAGGTAGGTACAAACAAAGTCCTGGTGGCCTAGTGGTTAAGACAACTGCCTCTCGTGTACGAGTGTGCTGGTTCGAAACCTGGCAAGTACCAATGTGACTTTTCTAAAAGTCACATCACTGCTAACGGTGAAGGAAAACATCGTGAGGAAACTTGGACCCCAAAAGTCTGAAATCGCCAATCCGCCTTGAGCAAGCGTGGTGATCAATGCTCATGCCTTATCTGTATGAGAATAGACATGTGCCCAGCAGTGGGACAATATGCGAGGCTCGTATAGGTACAACAATCCTATAATATAGGTACCTTAAAAGTATGCAAATGATAGCTTTTTAGCATAACCTACTAATATTATAAGTTTGTAAGGATCGAAAATGAGCGAAAGTTAAAGGACGTATGTATGTTTGTTACTCTTTCACGCAAAAACTACTGATTAGATTTGGATGAAATTTGGTACACACAGAGTTTATATCCTGGATTATACATAGGATACTTTACATCCCGGTATATAAGACCACACAGGTGAAGTCACAGGCAGAAAAATATGCGGTAACTTATACGTGAAACGGAAGAACTGTCATTCAAGATCTGTCAAAATGGAGGATAAAATTGAATTATTTGACTATTATTATATATTTTTCGTCAATATATTATTGATATATTTACTAAATTAGTATATCTATGTATTAATATCATAAAAGATATCAAAAGTACGGATGCTAATTATTGATTTCATGTTTTGTGATATTCGTAAAAGTATAAAGTATAAATGATAAAAAGTTGAATACTCCCGTGAAGTTTGATTTATGGTATTATATTTTTTAATGGTTTTTCCTAGCCCATTCCTCACTAACATAGCCGCTGTTTACAAAATCATAAACTGCACAATGGTAGCGCATTGTAATGAGTTACTCCCACGTGTGGGCAATGCTATGGGTTTTGGGGTGTGGGCTAAATTAAAAGAAAGAGCGTCTAGAAGTGAAACGGTGACTTGGCTCGCAAAATATAGGTAGGATTTTTAGAGTCCTGTAGGTAACAGAAAAATATTTAGAAATTTATTTTAATAATGAATACCTTTTTTACTATGTTATATGATGCAAATAAAATGATTCTATTCTATTCTACTGTCGTACATATACGTACAAAAAAAAGTAGAAATTTATTGTAATCTATCGACTTTTTTCGCCTGAATCTGACTAGTCTGTTTTTAGTTCGTTATTTTCAATGGGTTTAGCACGAACGAACTAACGTAATCGTAACGTTAATGTAACCGATTTCCGAATTGTACGTAATACAACTATAACAAAACCCCATTTGCCATCCAACGTGGCAATGCATCTAGGTTGTAGAGGTCAGATAGGCAGTCGCTCCATGTAAAACACTGGTACACAGCTGCAAATCGGTTTAGACTTGGGGTCGGCCCAACACAGTTGGGAAAAGGCTAGGCAGATAATGATACCTAAAATCTTATAACTTGTACCATACTAAGTGTATCCCAATAACAGTAAGTTACCACTTCTTAAAGTCATAAAGAGACGACATTTTGGTGATTTTACTAAAGGAAGCCTGCATTTCATGACGAGCTGTTTCGGGTATCTTGACCCCTGATGCTGTGTATAATGTCCAATGGTCGTGGTGGTTAAAGCACCTGCATCTCGTGTACGAGGGTCCGGGTTCGAAACCTGGCAAGAACCAATGTGACTTTTCTTATGTCTTATGTACTTTTTAACCGTCTTACTTATAAAATCTGATTAATCTAAACTTAAGTAGTTTAATCCAGGATTACGACTATAAGTAAGGAATAAGTGAGAAACGGTTACAGTTACAAACTTTTTATAATTAAAACGGAAAGAGTCTGATCGCTAATCCGTCTTGAGCAAGCGTGGTGATCAATGCTCATGCCTTCTCTGTATGAGAAGAGGCCTGAGCCCAGCAGTGGGATAGTGATGTAAAGTGAAGATGTAAAGTTGTGTGTTTAAAACGCTGGTAGGTACTTAACCAGGGTAAGCTGTCCCTGCCGAGGTCGGCTCACGAATGGGTGACCGTCGATGGACCTACGGAAGAACTGTCATTCAAGATCTGTCAAAATAGAGGGCAAAATTGAATAATTTTGCTATTATTTTATGATTTTCGTCTTAATATTTATGATGTATGTTTACTTAATTATTATATCTCTGTATTGATAACATAAAACATATTAAAAGTGTTCTTATAACTGATATCATGTTTTGTGATATTCGTAAAAGTATCACTACATAGTATAAAACAAAGTCGCTTTCTCTGTCCCTATATCCCTATGTATGCTTAAGTCTTTAAAACTACGCAACGGATTTTGATGCGGTTTTTTTTAATAGATAGAGTGATTAATGAGGAGGGTTTTAAGTATATTAATTTGTCAAGTTTTTGTATCCATTAGCTAAAATATCGCGAGCGAAGTCGCTGGCGGGAAGCTAGTAAAGTACATATAAATGATAAATGAGTTTTATGCAACCGGCTGTTAGAATATTTTTTTTTCCAACTCAAAACATACATTGTTTGCAAAGGTAGGTAGTCAAAATTAATCCAAGGCGAGTCAGAGATCATAAATATTGCTGGATACGCCCCCTGTTTTGAAGAATGAAACGTTATTTATGAATGGTATTTTTTTGTGAAATGTAGATGTATTATGTTTGCACCTTTTAGTTTTTGGATGTTTCAGGTAGCCGAGTCTGTGTAGTGATGACCTGTTTCTATATCTAACTAACGTTCAATGTTAATTATGAATAGACATTAAGTAGTTTGGTCCCGCGGTTTCTTGTGAAAGCGTAACAAACAAACAAACTCACATTATTATAAATATAAAATTTTCGCCCGCGATATTTTAGCCAATGGATACAAAAACTTGATAAATTTTATACTAAACCCATCCTATTGAATCACTCTATCTATTGTAAAAAACCGCATCAAAATCCGTTGCGTAGTATTCAGCCGTTTTACTATGAAGGTGTAGCAAACAGACAGACCTTTTTTTCGCATTTACGAGTACACAAAAGCTTTTATTACTTCTCATAACATCTCCATCTCACGATATACCTACAGTTCTCAAACAATTCTTATTTTAAAAACTAGTAGGTATTTAATTTATTAGCTATGCACATAATTATGAAAGCAATTTTAATGAGATATTAAGTTCTCACTCAATAATCAAGTGTTAGCGAAGACACCTTAGTGAAGAATTATCATAATTGACCGCATAATTTACGCCTAAGATCATATATTATGTGGACTTATTATTTTGCACATTCACATTTGAATGAAACGTCATTCAGAAATGCACTAAAGGCTTCTTGGAAAGAATTGGACTTACCTAACTATAGTTCGGGAATTCGTTCTCATCTCGAATTTTAAGTCTCCAGTGAGATTTTTGTGAGTTAGTCGAATAAGAATGTATTTTTTTAAATCGTCTGGACACGGGTGATCATCTATGTCATACCAAGACGCCTCCGTGTCTTGGAAAGCATAGTAAAATGTTAGTCCCGGGTGCAATTTGAAGATCTTTGACAGTCGTTTCGGGTAGTCAAAAGCCAGAAAGCCTGACAACCAGTCTTACCAAGGGGTATCGTGTTACCCGGTAACTGGGTTGTGGAGGTCAAATAGGCAGTCGCTCAATGTAAAACACTGGTACTCAGCTGCATCTGGTTAGACTGGAAGCCGACCCCGATTTTGTGAAAGGCTAGGCAAATGATGATTTAGTCTGAACATAGTTAAATTATAATATATATATGTACTTTATGCTGTACCTAAGTAAAACAACAAAAGCATTTTTTTTAAAACCTCGAGAGACTGGCGGGAGGAAGTGAGTTTGTTTGTTTATAAAGTTTTCACGGTGAAATAGCTGAACCGATTTGGTTGAAATTTGGGACGGAGATTAAAAAATATAACACCTTGGAGACGGTACTTTTTATCCGGGTGCGTTTAGTAGTTCCCTGTGGATGCGGGTTAAGCCATTGGAAACAGTTAGTATACTATAAATACAAGAATCAGAGCTCTCGTGAATTCAAAACCCTTAGTAAGACTTGCCACCATCATAATTTATGACATAAGAAATAAAATATCTTGAAAATATAATTGTAGGTGTCGACTTCGACGCACAAAATGGCGGCGTTCTTTTTTTAAAAATTTGACTTATGATTATTGTAGCATTCGGCCTGCGTTTTATTTTTTCGTTTTCTTTATTTTTTAAATCCGTTTCCATTTTCAAAATTTTATTTATAGATTCTACTACTAATATAGGCGTTGTATTTTTTAATTGGTTTGCATTGATACCTGAGCTTTTGAGACATAAAAATTAACATTGTAAATGCGGAAGTAACTCTGTTTACGCTGTTAAAATGATTAAATGATTTTGATGAAATTTTGTCCAGACGGTAGCTCTGCGTAATGAAATAGGTACCTAAGTACATTTAACATTACTCCTAACATATTTTTCTAAAAACCTTTATGCAAAAGAACCTTCTTAGTGGGTGGCCAACTCAAAACCTAGGTACACAAGATACCTAGACAGCTAGATATACCTATTTGTATGAAGTCATTAACCGGGAGTCGAGCCCGCACCTCAAACGGTGGCTGACACATGAATATGCGTTTGTCGCCTCTTAATGCGGCCAGTATGTAAATAAGTACTTAAAGGTGATGTTACTGTGATGAGCGGTAGCGATTTCATAAGCGGAGCGAGAAATGTAAAAAAAATATAGTTACTGTGAAGTTTAGTGAATACCTTAGAATCTAAAGTTAAGACTAAGCCTTACTAATATTGAAAATGCGAATGTGAAATATTTATGGGATTATAATTAACTTACATAGACAGACGGGCTTCCGAGGCACGAAGCAGTCTCGCTATGACATAGATGGTCAACCATCCACGGACCGACCGCGCTAAGCGTAGCTTAACCTTTGGTCTATCGACCCGTGCGGCTGTTACTTAGCCACGATCTCTTGTCAAAATTGATACCAATACTTATCAATAGTCGTGGTGGTCTAGTGGTTAAGGCCTCTCGTGTACGAGTGTGCGGGTTCGAAACCTGGCAAGTACTAATGTAACTTTTTTAAAAGTCATATGTACTTTCTAAGTATATCTTAGACACCACTGCTAACTGTGAAGAGAAACATCGTGAGGAAACCTGGACTTTAAAAGTCTGAAATCGCCAATCCACCTTGAGTGAGCGTGGTGATTAATGCTCATGCCTTCTTTGTATGAGAAGAGGCCTGTGCGCAGCAGTGGGACAATATTTAGGCTGATGATGATGACCTTTCAAAATAAAAATCGGAACATTAAAGAAAAATATCTCGTAAATAAAAATATTTTTCACAACGTAACCTTTATGAAAGATTAAGTTGATAAATATAGACATTTTCTTAATACCCTTTGAAATGAGTATTGCCAAAAATAAAAATAGATTGTTATCAAAGGTATTAACGCTAACAAGAACGGCTTGGTTCTTTCGTCTATTTTTAATAACTAGCTTTCCGCCAGCGACTTCGCCCACGCCCCCTTTTTCACCCTCTTAGAAGTAGAATTACGGAAAATCCTTTCGTATCGGATACCTACGTCATACAAAGAACACACCCTCCAAGTTTCAGGTCTCTACGAACAGCGGTTTAGGCTGTGCGTTGATCCGTCAGTCATTCAGGACAAAGCATTTTATATGTATAGATATAGGTTACCTACTTTGGAATTTCAACCATTTTAAATCTGTATTATTCTATAAAATTATTTTTGATACTCAAAGAAGTATTATACCTACTATTAACAAAAATAAATTGTTCTTATGATTTAAGCCTCAATTTAGTTGCGTCTGTCATCTCCCCGCTCCGCTTATAAAACTACGCTACCAAAAACTACACATTGTTATTATGACAAAACAATTGCTAATTAAGCCGAATAATTATCCGGCAGATTGTATAATAATTACCTGGGTTGTCCCATGAGCTTTATGGTGGGTTAACGAGTTATTAAGTGGTGTTTTGGAACCCTAATTACAGAGTGTACCATAAGAAATTTGGCAAGATTTACGTTATGGCATAATGGTGTATTTGCATGGATCATTGAAACTTGGGTGGTACATTTTTAAAAGGTTTCGGATTGTGTGCGCAAGAGTTACACGACCTTATACCTCCTGCTCCGTTCCACTTGCGGTCAACTAGGCGCTGGCTGGGTTTCCATTCTTTTGTTGTTGACATTCCGCCTATCCGTACGAAGCGTTTTGCTTCTTCATTTATTATGCGGACAGCGAAGGAGTGGAACTCATTGCCTGCGTCAGTTTGACCTGAATCATATAACCTTGGAGTCTTCAAGTCAAGAGTGAATAGGTATTATTTCTGGTTGCGTGTACCATCCTCGACGGCATCGTCACTTCCCATCAGGTGAGATGCAGTCAAACGCACTCATATCTTTTAAAAAAAAGTGTATGTATTTTACGTGTGACAGATGAGTGTAGTGCACCTAAATCGACACTGTCTGAATTAGTCAACGCTCCACCGTATTGCGACCAGTGGGCCTAGCACGAATCACTTTCGAAAAAGTGTTCGTATCGAAAGCGATTTTCGAATCATAAATACAACCATACTAGAGCAAAGTTTAAGTTTCAAATGTGTAAATAATAAATTTCAGCATCCAAAGATATGATTAAAGTCATAAATTTAAATTAATAGTTCGTAAAATGCGAGCATATTTCATTTAAAAATCGTTGGCGATACGAATACTAGTTCGAAAGCGATTTGTGCTAGGCCCACTAAGGTCAACAAAAAGCTAGAAAATGTAAAGGTGATTGTGCCGTGTTAAGCTGCAAACTGTACTAAAATGTTAAATGTTAGCTCGTATAAAGAAAATCAGTAAAACTTGTGACGTCACAGAAAGTAGACTTATTCACACGGTTTTCATACATAAGTCGAAACCTGCGTTCTCTATTTAGATGTTTTTTGGAAGATTCGTAGCTAAGTAACAGCTGTACCGATCGAGAGATTAGCAAGGTTAAGCTGCGCTAGCCGCGATCAGTCAATAGATGGGTGACCGTATTCATAAACATAGCGAGACTTCTCCAATCTCCATGCCTCGGAGAGCACGTGTCGATGTCGGTCCTGCGCCTGATCTCTCCCCGGTCGTGTCGGAGTGCCGACCCATCGGACTATGAGAGTGAGGGAATAGATAGTGGACCTGTGTCTGCGCAAGCATGCGTGCACTATAATATCTCCTGCGTACCTGGCTAGTCTGGAGAGATTAGTATTATTATTTTCATTATCAGGTCAGACCTTT
Source organism: Pyrrhia umbra (assembly GCA_963891755.1). NCBI lineage: Eukaryota > Metazoa > Arthropoda > Insecta > Lepidoptera > Noctuidae > Pyrrhia > Pyrrhia umbra. The sequence goes on from OY982944.1 coordinate 3,610,919, forward strand.
CTGAAGTGAAAATTGATTTAAAAAAACAAACTTATCCCTACATACCTACCTAGTCTATACTAATCTTATAAAGAGGAAAGATTTGTTTGTTTGTTTGTACGGTTTTAACTCAAAAACTACTGAACCGATTTTATTTCATTATATAAAATTCTTTCACCGTTAGAGAGCTACATCTTTACGAAATAATTAGGAATCTCTACTAAAACTTGAATAATGTAACCCAAGTTGTAAAAAAATGTCAACACGGGCGAAGCCGCGGGCGGACGCTGGTAGGTGATAAAAGACACACTCGTAATTCGTAAACTAATAAACGTAAAAGCTCACCCATCGCATTCCAAGCCTCGCCCGGTTACTCTCCGCCACATAGCGTTGTTTACGACAGCACAATGATCTGTCCAGACTGAATGAACTCGCACTCACAACAATTTATTGTTCATAAAACGAGTTAATAAAAATATAAAGCAAGAAATGTGGGTTTGGCGTTTTAGTTTTATGGTTCTGCACATATTCCTCAAAGGTAAACTAATATATAAAATTCTCGTGTCCATTCTCGTGTTTGTAACAAAAGTCCTCCGAAATGGCTTAAGGCGGCGATATATGTCAAATAGGTGTAATTTGTGTTACATTAAAACGTTTTTTCTCCGTCATTTTTATCGAAAATGCTTCGAAAAAAATACATAATAATCTATGCCATACAAGGCAGATCCCCTTCTTTTCAAAAATAAAAAAAAATCTATTTAAATATCAAAAATAATTGAGCAAAGTATCATCTGTTTTCTTAGTTACTACGGTTTTTCTCGTAAACTATCAATCTCAGGATTATTTTATTGTCATCACCATATTAAATAAAAGAATACCGAGGGAACCTTCTTCCTATTTTTCCAGATTAATGCCCTAATTATTTTTAACGATTTTTTTACGTAATCGATACTCTTTATTCGCGTGAGCACCCCTCTGCCGTCCTAAGAATCAGTGCGGGACGAGACGCTGTGCTGAACGGACCTGTGACACTTTTCTCCAAAAACTGCACTATTATTTTATTTGTGGAATGCGAAAGTTTGGATGGATGTATGGACACGGTAAAGGTATCTAACAGTATTGTGACTCGGCCTTGTTCGGGATATAACTACCTACAGCCGCGCGGTACTCACACACGCGATAGGGCTGCCTGCCTATAGTGTTTTAATTTCATCAACCTACTCGTACTTGAGTTTCTTTCTTGTTTTGTGAATGTAAATAATATATATTATTATTTTCAAAAATGTTTTTTTTTGTGAATGAAATAGGAAGTGTTCAATAAAAATACATGTAAATCTTACTAGGTTGGTACCTATCATTTATTACTCACATATTCATTTCATAACGATATTTCGCCTAATTCAATAATATGTATGTTTATAAATAGCTAATTACATAAGTAAGTAAATAGCCTAGAGTGGGAAACTACTTTTTTTAACGTAAGCGCACTTTTTACGCCCTATCTACTTATTTATTAATTAATCTGGGTTTTTTTACTCAGTGGAAAAATCGAAATATCTGCCTATTAAAAGCAAAAACAGATTATTACGTCATTGGTAGACATATCCAAAAATTATAGTTATACCTTGCGGAGTATCCAGGTAATTTAAAAATGTTATTGATGAATTCAAGGAACCAATACATATTAAATAAGCACTTGAACTTATTTTTAGTGAAAAAATCGCGCGGTTATTGTTAAAAAATACCGGCCAAGTGCGAGTCGGACTCGCGCACCGAAGGTTTCGACATTTGGATTTTTTTTTATTTTTTTTTATTTTATTATAATAGATTCACCAACAATTGTTTACACCATTTCAATTATAAATCACATGCTTAACGATAATATTACAGTGTAACAATCACTTATAAGTGAACACCACATGCTTAAATTAATATCAGACCAAAAGTGAAGCTTACTTAGTTAAAATCAAAATACATCGAAGTTAAAATCAAAATTAAAATCATAATAAAAAAATAAAATCAAAGTTACAATCAAAATTAAAAATTAAATTAAATTTAAAACCAATATTAAATTGAAATTATAATAAATTTCACTTGGAAAGAATATTATACGCAATAAAGTCGCAATTGGTTATTTGACTGTATTTTTTTATTAGAAATACATAACTAATTAACGAAAAGATTAACAACAGTGAAAATACGAATGTATTATCCTAAAAAACGGCCTAGTTATAAGCATTTAATAATAATATATAATAATCATTTTATTTCAGATTATAAATCCATAAATTGTTAGTAAGTATACATTAAAACTTACTTAACTATGTTAGTAGACATGTAAATTGGACATAAAACACATAATGGGGCAATCGAATCTGCCCGCAATGACATTTAGGAGACTGTTTGAGCTGCCCCAGACCCTCTGCCGCAAGGACGCAGCACGCTTGCGTCTGATTGCTGCGAAACCATCAATGTGCGCATCCGCAAACATCCCCGACGCACTGCAGAAGCGTGGCAGCCCCAACATCATCCTAAATGCATTGTTATATTGAACTCGAATAGCATTTACGGCTTTCTGCGTACAGCTTGTCCAGAGACCGCACGAGTAAAATGTCTGACAATATGCTTTAAAAAGGGTAATTTTCACCTCACACGTGCATCGAGCAAATCTACGTACAAGCATGTTGCATCTAACCGCCAGTGCTCTTCGTTCCCTTTCTACATCCAATTTAAAAAGTCATTGCTAGAAAAAGAGAGCACGATGCAATTATGACGTCATTATGTCCAAACGCTGTATAACTCGACATTTCCTAGAACAAATTATGTTTCGCGTGACAAGGATAGAGAATTCCCCCTCCAAAAACTTTAAAAGCATGGATGTTATTTATTTTAACATTGATTTAATTTATTTTTCGACACTTCGTTTTGTTTCTATGGAATCTTTTTAATGAAACAGCATTTTAGTACATTTTAGTTGGTGGTCAAATACCTAATTATCTTGTTTTTTTTCGACCGCATAATTAAATTTATTTGTAGGGGAAAATTGCTGATTACATAAAAACTGTTAAACTTAAATTCATAGTTTTATTTTCCCTGTAATATTTAGGTTAATGTCTATCAATCATTATTATTTCAGATTTTTCCTTTCTCAAATTACGGAGATAAAAATGACCGTTCCCCCCGGTAATTTTTTGTGCGGATTTGATTATTATTCGAAAATTAAAAGATATACAAGAAAACAAAAAAATATATTAGAATGTGCAAATAAAGACCTTTCATATGATACCCCACATGACCTAGTAACTATACTTAGAAATTTTAAACACCCACTTTCCCCCACATTTCCAATAAAAGCAATATGATTTTTATTTTTTTTTCATTTGCAATACGCATGAACAATCGTTCTTTATGGTAGGGGAGCCCACGATGCTAAATGGGGATTTACTCGAGCGTCATAGAGACCTATTGGGATGCAAAGCTTAGATTATAAGAAGAAAAAAATGTTATATAATGTATCGTTTTCATCGGTGGGGGGAGCAGCTATAGATTTTCAAAAATGTAAAAAAAATCTGTTGCATGGACATAATCGAGCGCGTCAGATATTGATAGCATCAATGTCCTACGTATTTTTAAGAATGTATGTATGTTAATCTGATCGTTTGCATGATGGGGGTGGTCGTACGTAAGGGTTGAAAATGAAAAAAAAAAATAATTTAATCGAGCGCGTCAGATTTTCTAAGGGGGTGTTAAGTGAACCTAAAAAAACGCTCTCAATCAATAATCTGACGATTTCGATGTGACGCAAACTCGTGGCCATTATTATAATGTGCAAAAAAAATCGCCATTTTGAAATACTCGAGCGCGTCAGATTAAGATATATATGGTTCATCTTTATGTCCTAGACGTGCTGTCTCATAATCTGACGATTATCTAGAGGGATTCGCCTAATCTGACAAAAAAACATTTTTATTCAAACCATTGGACTTAATTAATTGAAAAGCTCAGGAAATAGCATGCAAATAAAAACGTGTACGTTTGTTAAGTAGAATACTACAAGTATTCTCGAAAATATTTTTTTTTTAATGCTCAAAAAAATATTTTTTTTATAATTAATAGATTAATTAATCATCATCTTCATCAGTAGAATCATCTTCATCTTTTTCGTGCTCGAACAAAAAAAAACGTAAACGAAAAGCCAAAACGTTGGAAATACTGTTAATAATATTATGCCACGAACGAGTCTGTTCTGTGTCATCAGCTGTGAAGGCGTCATAGCAACCGAAACCAGAGTAGGGACGGAGTGAGATAGTAATAGATAGAGAAAGAGTGAGAGGGGAATAGAAACGCGGAGAGGATAATCATCATCACGCAGCTGCACGCATTAAACTTTATCGACGAATTTTTGTTACTTCGGCTTGTGGAAATGGTCAGATTATATATTTTTCGTTATCCTTGAATAATTTACTACAAAATAAAAAAAAATTCAGCCACGCTCGAGAATGTCGAGATGACGTTTTTTTTTACAACTTTTCCGCCCTCCCCTTTCTTTGCGTCTCTCTCAAATTGTCAGATTAGTGGAATATACACTTTTTAGCATGTAATTAACTCACCCTACCTTAATCTGACGCGCTCGAGATTGTCTGATGATCGATTTTTTTTTACTAATCTGATCCTTTATCCTTGACGCGCGTCCTTATATATGGGGCTCATATTTGGTGGAGGTACTCAAACGGGTACAAGGTATCCCCCTGTATATTAATCTGCCGCGCTTTAGTAAATCCCGAAATCCCTTCTAGGGCTCCCCTACCATTATAACTTTTCCAAATTTCAAGTCAGTGTGACAGACGGACAGACAGACAGACAGACGAATTGAAACCATAAGTGTTCCTTTATACCATTTTCGGTACGGAACCCTAAAAACAACACACCGTCCGTTCATCACTGCGGCACAGTCGCGACTATCTGCATGCCGAGATCGAGGCGCGTAGGCATAGCTCGCGATTCATCCGTTTGTATGAAGTTGGAATACTGTATAGATAATATTACCGTGGTATGGATGTCTGTTCCCTCTTCACGCCAAAACGGAACGCTAATGAACGGATTGGGCTGAAATTTTGCATATAGGTAGTCCTAGGCTTGGAATCAAACATAGGCTGTACTTTTTATCCCGGAAGAAAGCGTGCAGAACCGCGGGCAAAATAAAATAATGAAATGATGATGAGAAGATGGTATTTGGTATGTGGTAATAATGGTAGGTATTTATGAGGGTAATAAATGGTAGCACACAAAAATATTTTTACTGAACACTTCTTATTCACTATTCACTTCTTATCACTATCTACAAATTGAATAAAAAATATATTAACATTAAAAAAATAGAAAGAAACTCAAGTAGGCAGAAATACTGTAAGCCGGCAGCCCTATCGTGCTGTGCAAATGGTTGGATTATTATTTTGCCGTGCCATGCGCTGCGCGTACGTAATTTTTGTCAGGGGAGGTGTGGAGCCTGCGCGGGGTATTTTCCTTGGTTACGCCCACTCGAGCAAGGTCATCGGCGTATATCCCGCTCTTAACCGATTCTTATGAAATTTTGTGTGTATATTCAGTAGGTTTGAGAATAGAAATGCTCTATATGTATTATAGTAATTACTACTATAATACACTAGCTTCTGCCCGCGACTTTATCCGCGTGGAATAGTGGTGCTCCGCTCCTATTATATATAGCCTAAAGCCGTGATGATATATAGCCTAAAGCCTTCCTCGATAAATGGGCTATCTAACACTGAAAGAATTTTTCAAATCGGACTAGTAGTTCCTGAGATTAGCGCGTTCAAACAAACAAACTCTTCAGCTTTATTATTAGTATAGATATAGAGCAACAGATCTCTTCGGTTTCACTCGCTTTAGATAAAAACTATTATATTTTCCCCAAGGTTTAAATGATCTCCATGTCATGTCAAATTTCGTCTAGATGGTACAGCCATTACCGTGTATGTGTGACAGACAGACAGACAGTGTTATTTTCGCATTTATAATGTAAGTAAGGATAGCTAAGCGACACAGTCAAGCATAGAAACTCCTTCAAGTAACTCACAAGTATTTAAAAATAAGTAATTTTCACGTTTGTCTTCCACTGACTATCGTTGAAGAATCGTGTGAAAACCTAGACTTAAAAAATATGAATAGGTATTCATTCTACCTTGAGCAAGCGTGGTGATCAATGCTCATGCCTTCTCTGTATGAGAAGAGGCCTGTGCCCAGCAGTGGGACAATATTTGGCCGAAAAATAATTAAAGAAGAGTAGTGATCGAAAGTTTATAATGGTTTTAAAATGAGACCACGGACCCCCAAAAAGCCTTATCACCAGTAACTTAGCATAACTTTTTAAGTGTTAACTTTAGAAAAAAATATGCAATAAAACGACCGTGAAAGTCTAAAACGAAATTTATTTTTTTATTATATCTTCTACTTTAATTTGAGACTTTATGCGTGTAATGTTAGAATTTAAAGTCTATTTCATAATAAAATGGGTGTAAAAAACTCTATGAAGCAATTATTTGAACAAAACGTAACTCAATATTGTTTTTAAAACTCTTTTCTTGATTAAATTAAAGATAGTTTTAATCAAATTTTGTGTGAAATGTAACGGAATTTTGATTATTTTTTATCTAATAAATGTGTTTTTCTTGATATCTTAATTATTTCAATATTTATTTGATGTTATAAAGTATCGCCCACTTCGGTATAGAATTTTATATCATCGGCCTAGATACAGCATTTTATTATTTAACTAGCTTTCGCCGGCGTGGGCTATACGAATTCAAATTAAAAATGACAGAGTCACATACAAACTTTGTCCCCCTTAGAGATAGAATTTCGAAAAATCCTATCTTATCGGATGCCTACGTCATACAAAGAACACACCCTCCAAGTTTCAGGTCTCTACGATCAGCGGTTTGGGCTGTGCGTTAATCCGTCAGTCATTCAGGACAAAGCATTTTATATGTATCGATGATAACATATTGGGTTCCGTACTACTTTAAAAAAACTAATTTCAGCCCACGGCGTGGCCCACGTTGTATGCACATAAAACAACTAATAGTACTCATACTTTTGACCGCACGGTTGGCGTAATAGACTGCTCAACTGCGTGTCGTAGGTTCGATTCCCGCACGGGACAATCAAAATTATACCAGGTCTTGTTTGAGGAGCTCGTGGCTAAGTAACAGCCGCATAGTCGGACGATCGAAGGCTAAGCTACGCTTGCCGCGGTCGGTCCGTGGATGGATGACAATCTATGTCATAGCGAGACTCCTTCATGTCTCGGAAAGCACGTTAAGCTGTTGGTACCGGTTCTCATTTGTATATCTTTGATAGTAGTTATAGGTTGTCAGAAGCTAGAAAAGCTGACAACCAGTCTTTCCAAAGGGGTATCGTGTTACCCGATAGCTGGGTTGTGGAGGTCAGATAGGCAGTCGTGTTGGATTCGGCCCCACGTTCGCCTCCCATAGGTCCGGGACTTTGTAGTACCATATGTATATGGCAGAGACATACAGAATAATAATTCTTTATTGGTATATATATATATAATTGTAATTTTAACCACTTCCTTCTTGTGTCATTAAAAATACATTGAATCAAAAACGAAATAAAATAATGTTGTATGCAACCATTTTCAATAAAAGAACTTTAATAAACGTTTAACGTATATAATTTCGAAAATCGAACGTCAGCCATATTGGACATCAAAAAAGCAATTTCATTGGACAATAACTACGTCATTCACTGTGTGGAACCTTCAAAAACCGTAAAACCGTATACTGACGCGGCAATCGGTTAAATTCATTGTCGGTTTTTATGCTGCCACTCTATTTTACAGCCCCGCGTTCCATGTTTGAAAATTCGAACGTTTTAAAAATTTGATTGTGATCGTTTATTTGATGTTAAGTTTGGAACGATTTGCATTTCACTCTGTACGTTATAAATGGATAATTTTGTTTGTCCGTTTGCAATGTTTTTACGCGTAAACTGCTGGATCGTTTTTGATGAAGGCAAAGATCATGACCGATAAGAGAATAAGAATGTGTAATAGGTATCTTTACTCCATGAAATTGATGTATTTTTGTTGTTTTAAAGTTCATACTAGCTGTCTTCTTGGTTTCACCTGCAATCTGAGACAAAAATTTCATAAGTATTATCCTATGACCCTCCTAAAGTTACAATCTATCTTTATACCAAATTTCATACAAATCTATTCAGCCGTTTAACCGTGATGACAAAAATAACTTTTGCATTTATTATGTTAGCATAGTTTTTTTTTTTAATAAGTGCTCTAATCAGCTTTTTAATTAGTAATATCGATAATATTGTAGTGATGTGCCACGTAGGGCCGCGCGTAACTTAGTGGTTGCAGTCGCAGTAGCTAGTGGCAGTCGCGCAGTTAATATGCTAAGTGTATTGCCGGTCCTAGTTGCATAGTGAGGGCGGCAAAGATTGGTCATTTTTTTATTTATTATTTTAGTAGCTGTTTCCCGTGGTTTCACCCGCGTGTATTCAATTAATTAAATGATTATCCTTAATTATTATTATTGACGTGTAAAAGTGATACCATATCCAATTTGCAAAATAAGCAATTTCATTTCTAGAAAGAACTAATGAAAGTAGCCTTTAATTGTCTCCAGGATCTCCTCCATCTCTGTACCAAATTTCATCCAAATCAGTTTAGCCGTTTACCGTGAAAGCGTAAAAAAGCAAATTAACTCACTTTCTCATTTAAGTATTATATTAGTTAAAATTTTGTCGTATGTTGTATGAAAATTAATTTTGAATGGACGCTTACCGTCTGTAAGGGCACAATATAATGTATAGTAGCCGGCACGTATCTTGGTAAGAATCGTTAGGAGTTTTTTTTCCTTTTTAGGGTTCCGTAGTCCGACAAGGAACCCTTATAGTTTCGCTCTGTCCGTCTGTCTGTCTGTCTGTCTGTCTGTCTGTCCGCGGCATAGCTCCATGGTTTTTGTTATTAGAAAGCTGAAATTTGGTATGAATATGTATATTGATCACGCCGAGAAAGTGGTAAAATAAAATTTTGAAAAATATTTTTTTTTAGGGTAGCTCCCAAACATGTAAAGTAGGGATGAATATTTTTTTTCTCGCGTACCCCTTCGTGTGGGGTATCGTTAGATAGGTCTTTTAAAAATATTATGGGTGTGTTAAGGCCATTATTCAGTTAAGCGAGCCATTTGCGAAATATCTAGATTTTAAGTGAAAATTTTTGTTCGATACGAGTTACCCCCCCTCTAACTTTTGAATGGCTGTACCTAGAAATGTGAAAAAAATCACAGACGTAGTACATGTAATGAAATTATAAGGAAAACTATCACGGCTAAGTAGGCTTAACCAGTTACAGAGCTATAGTCGACTAACTAACTCCTACTACGGAACCCTACTGCGCGTGGCCCGACACGCACTTGGCCGGTTTTTTTTGACTACGATCCTAAATTTTTTTTAAAGTAAGATATGGCAATACCCTTAATTTAATGACAAGCAATGGAAGTGTTAATTTTTTTGTTGCACTGAGTGTATGCGTTAACTTGCTCACACTATGACAAAACCTTGGCGAGTTACAATAATACTGTATTGTATTGTAGAGAAGAACTGCTGACGCTTGGGTTTTATGGTATATATAGGTTTTGGCATAAAGGAGCTCGTTACTTCCCGCACTTAGATAATACTATGCCATTTCCTAGGTTTAAATCAACAGCAAATGATTTAAATAACAAATTTGATCCAGTATCCAGAGTGGTTTTACCGAAAAATCGCACCAAACTGAAAGACTGAGTTACTTTTGCATATAGAATATTACTAGACGTTTCCCGCGGTTTTACCCACTTTCTGAGTAAAACTACTTCACGCACCCGGATAAAAAGTATCCTATAACCGTCACCAGGGTCATATCTATCACCGTACTCCGTATCAAATTAAAATATCATCCATTTTACTGTGAAAACGTAACAAACAAACTCACTTCCCACATAACATTAGCTAGGATGCAAGGATTAAATAAAACTTTGCAGTGACCATTTCTCTACATTCCTATCATAACATTAAGTATGCAAAGGAGAGGCGTTCTAAAATTCGGCCAGCGCAATGTTAATGCTTTATAGTTTCCTCTATGCATGACGTCATATCCCCCCCCACCCCCTCCAATAATACACCGATTCACAATTCACGTATCGTGTTACGTAATAAAATACAAAATGGCGGATAAAAATGTATGTAGGTTAATAGTGTGGGATTGAAAATTTGTTGCAATTTATTGAGAGGAAAAATTTGGATGCAGTTTTTTAGTGGCAATATTGATGTGGTTGTGGTTGCCGAAACTATATAGGTTAAGTGCGCAGAAAGGTAATAAAAATAATCTGTGAATTATATTTTTTTTAACCGAGGCCGAGTGGTTAAATCACCCGCCTCGTGTACGAGTGTGCTGGTTCGAAACCTGGCAAGTACCAATGTGACTTTTCTAAAGTCATATTTGCTTTCTAGGAAACTGGATTAAAAAGTCTGAAATCGCCAGTCCGCCTTGAGCACGCGTGGTGATCAATGCTTATACGTTATCTATAGGAGAAGAGGTCTATGCCCAGCAGTTGGACAATATATAGGTAGGCTGTTACAATTTTCCAAAATTCTAACCTTATGGGAGTGAAAAAGGGAGGGCAAGGTTTGTATGAAACTCTGTCATTTTTAATTTGACTTCATATACGCGGGCGAAGACGCTGGCGGAAAGCTAGTCTATGTAAAAAAAGAAAAAAAAACATTTAGCCCGTTTTAAATGTAAGCTACGTATTACATTAATTTTATCTAACCAGCTAAAATCGTCGAACCGAATTCGAAAATAACCAATGTCATCATCTGCTTAGCCTTTTCCCAACTATGTTGGGGTCGGCTTCCAGTCTAAACCGGATGCAGCTGAGTACCAGTGTTTTACATGGAGCGACTGCCTACCTGACCTCCACAACCCAGTTACTGGGTAACACGGTACCCCTTGGTAAGACTGGTTGTCAGACTTTCTGGCTTCTGACTATCCGTAACGACTGTCAAAGATGTACAAATGACAACTGGGACCAACAGCTTAACGTGCTTTCCGAGGCACGGAGGAGTCTCGCTATGACAAAGATGGTCACCCATCCACGGACCGACCGCGCCAAGCGCAGCTTAACCTTTGATCGGTCGAACCGTGCGGCTATTACTTAGCCACGAGCTCCTCGAAAAAAACCAATGTAGTTGTGCAAATAGAAATTGAATAGAATGAATTCAAATATACTTTGGAATAAAAACACAAATTATGTTTTAATTACTAAATTAACATCTCTACGATAGATAGATAATACACAAAATTAATAATGTATGTATGGTATTGTTAATACAATAATTACTCCTTTAAAGAATGAGGACGGACCTCGGTTTCGATAAGTCGTAAGCGCTGATGCTGATTTGCATGTACAGTTGAGTACAAAACTGTTAAGTTGTTTAAAGTGAGTCAGATTTTATAGCTACAAAACTTTATTTTGTAATAAATGTTTGTATTTAAAGTGTAGTGGATACGTCCAGTTTTTGATTGATTTATATTCAAGTGAAATATAATCATTTTTTTTAGTATATTTAAAGTAATGCAAAATTTCAAAATTCCTGTTTAGTTTTAGTAAAAAGGTATGTACCAATGCAGTCAGATTTTTAATTGCTTTAAATTCTGATTCGTTTAAATGTAACTAAATAGATACCTAGTGGAAGTTTCAAGACATTTCGTTAAAAAAATATATATAAATAGCTACATAAAAATACTATAATGAAATCATTTTCTTTAACCACTACCAAAATTTTATTGAAAACACAAAACATAGAACTATTTCACTCATCGATAACCAATGTCACTAATTGACAATTACATCATATAAGTCATGTCAGCTCGTTTAAAAAAATTCAAACCAACGAATGCAATTAAAAAATACGTTAACCCACACTAGATTTTTTTCTTGTATGTAAAATACTACACACGCATAAAGACCTGGACACGGAAAAACTTTAGCTCTCCCGTCAATAGCCCAGCCTCTACACCCAACGTGCTGTCAAAAAATATATTTAGGATATTTTCTAAAGACTTTTGCGCTCACCTGTCCTCGCGTCAGACTCAGTACGACAGCGTCCCACACGCCGACGCTGCTATCAATCATATATTATCACGTGGTACGGTTACCATATACATTATAATTATAATAGAACACAGATTACCATGTGTTTATTATGGGAAAATAGTAATAAGAAACCATTTTTACTTTTTTTGGGGGTTAGAAATCATTAAATTACTCCCCTCGCTATGGTTGAAACGGGAGCGAGTGTCAGACTCTTACTGACTAAAACCCATCCATGTTCCTTCCTCTTCGCCCTTAGGGGCCATCCATTAATCACGTGATGATTTTTTTGGCATTTTTTGACCCCCCCTCCCCCTTGGTGATACGTGGTGAGGTTTAAGACTACCCCTCCCCCCTCCCCCCTATATCACGTGTATTTTTTCGTGCCTGCAAAGAATCTATTTTTTTATTTATAAAAAAATACTGGTATAAGTATCATCTAATTTTATTATAGAAAATTAAAGACTACATTTTCGATTTTGTACGCGTTTGACTAATAATAAATACATGTAACGCCGCTTTTCGGTTGAGTATCGCGCGCTTGCCGAAAAAATAAATACACGTGATATAATACTTTACCCCCCCCCCCCCTCCCCCTTGTGATATTTCGTGATTTTTTGTGGACCCCTCCCCCCCTTTCGAGCCTCACATGATTAATGGACAGCCCCTTAGCGTACAGGGGGCGCGGTAACTCATTCGAAAAAGAAATGGAATGGAATTAGGCAGGTACATGGAAATTATATTGTAAGTAATACTACTAATAGACCAGTGCCAATAACTTTTGAAAACAAAAAAAATAATAGTAGGATGAAACCCATTGAAAAAGGAGGAGAATATAATAAAAATGATAGGAAAAATAAATTACGGGCGATCTGAAGTCGGGAAGTGGGGGGAGGGGGGTTAAAGTTAAAAAAACGGTTTATCTCAATTTCCGGCAAAACTACAAGTCCTATGAAAAAAAGTCAAATGGCAAAGTTGTAGGTAATAAAAAGATCTACAATTTTGGATTGACACTTTTTTCACATAACCTCAAAATTTATGTGAAAAATTCAAAAAACCATGTTTTTGGTTTTTTATTTTTATCTTTTACAATAATTAATTTTTTTTTACGAAATTTGGTGAAAACTTACCTTTTTATGTCCCAAACACACTGTAATTTATTTGATTTAAAATATATTTTTTTTCACCCTTATTTTGACTTAATATCGAAAAAACACCCTAATTTTCAATCGAAAATTCTCGTGTCAAAATATCACTTTTTTTTAAAAAGTCGGTAGTTTTTTTGTTCTTTGAAATCTCTACTTTCAGATGGTATAAAAAAATATTTACATTGCTATGGTAAATGTTCTCAGAAAATATAAAGAAACGCTACGAAATAACAGTTAGCAAGGCCTAGATTCTTCTAGCAACTCCCCACTTCTCTATGAAATACCTTTTGATGAGCTAAAAGGTATTTCATAGAGAGGTCCGAGGTTCCGTAGGTCACTCAGATACATAAGTTATCTTAAAATAGCAATAAATAGGCATCTACGCAAAAAATTTAAGCCGGTCTAGGCCTTACTACCTGTTATTTTGTAGCGTTTCTTTATAATTTCTGAGAACATTTACCATAGCAATGTAAATATTTTTTTATACCATCTGAAAGTAGAGATTTCAAGGAACAAAAAGACCATCGACTTTTAAAAAAAAAGTGATATGTTGACACGAGAATTTTCGATTGAAAATTAGGGTGTTTTTTCGATATTAAGTCAAAATAAGGGTGAAAAAATAATTATTTTAAATCAAATAAATTACAGTGTGTTTGGGACATAAAAAGGTAAGTTTTCACCAAATTTCGTGAAAAAAAAATAATTATTGTAAAATATAAAAATAAAGAACCAAAAACATGGTTTTTTGAATTTTTCACATAAATTTTGAGGTTATGTGAAAAAAGTGTCAATCCAAAAGTTGTAGATCTTTTTATTACCTATAACTTTGCCCTTTGACTTTTTTTCATAGGACTTGTAGTTTTGCTGGAAATTGAGATAAACCGTTTTTTTTACTTTAACCCCCCCTCCCCCCCACTTCCCGACCTCAGATCGCCCGTAATTTATTTTTCCTATCATTTTTATTGTATTCTCCTCCTTTTCCAATGGGTTTTATCCTACTATTATTTAATTCACTTTTTACCGTTTTTAGAGGCTAAAAGCACTGGCCTATAAGTACTTATTTAGTCCGGAGCTTCGGGACGTTCGAAAGCGTTACCGCGCCCCCGGAATACAAAGGGCTGAGGAAGGAATATGGATGGGTTTTAGTCAGTAAAAGTCTGACACTCCCTTCCACCTCACCCACGGCGGGTTCGTTTGATGATTTCCCACCCAAAAAAGTACAAACTTAAATAGTAAACTATTTTGTTAAATTAAAATCCGATTTTTTTTTCGTCAAATTGTAGAATTAATATAATATTTTTTTTTGTCAAATTGTAGAATTAAGATAATAATTTAGATAAAACGCGTATCATAATCGTTTTTATGAGAATAAAAGAGTTTTTTTTTTGATTCATTAAACTTTGTCTTTCCCGCGGTTTCACCCGCACCTTGCTTGAAATACTTACTCAACCTAGATAAAAACTATCCTATGTCCTTTCCTGTATTTCAATTTACCTCCATACCAAATTCCATTACAATCGGTTCAGCAGTTTTACCGTAAAAGCATAAAAGATAGAAGGACATACAGAACAGTAACAATTGAAAATACATCATCTGTCTAGCCTTTTCCCAACTATGTTGGGGTCGGCTACCAGTCTAAACTAGATGCAGCTGAGTACCAGTGTTTTACATGAAGCGACTGCCTATCTGACCTCCACAACAATTTTATAACAATAGAAAATACATTCTTATAAAATTCTATTGCTATAAATCGGTATTAATATGACTCGAACCGATGACTTTACGCTCAGCAGTAGCGGTTACAACCACTAAGCCTACACGGTGTATTAAAAGTCAACCCACATATCCTTTCCATCCGCTTCCATCAATCTCTTTTCTTATCTAACCGGTCTACACTTTATCGGCACCACAAAGACTTATAGCTATTCTCTTATCAGCACTGATAACGATATCCTGTGCCTTCCTGTGTGTAGACTCTGACGTCACAGGTATGATGGATGACGTAACTAGGTGTGTTTGGTTTTGATACCTTTTTAGATGAGATGTTGGATGTTTGTGTTTGAGGAGAATAAGGGTTGGGATTTTTTTTCTATACTAATATTATACAATCAATGCTGGGCAAAGGCTTGTTATCATACAGAGAAGGCATGAGCATTGATCACCACGCTTGCTCAAGGCGGATTGGCAAATTCAGACTTTTTAAGTCCAGGTTTCCTCGCGATGTTTTCCTTCATTCGTCAGTGGTGTCCAAGATAAACTTAGAGACTACATATAACTTCGAAAAAGCCACATTGGTATTTGACAGGTTTCAAACCCGCACCCAAGTAGTTAAGTTACTAATATTATAATGTAAGAGTATTGTATGTGTAAAGAAATGAAACAATGACATGATTTGAGCAGTGACACTTGAAAAAGTTAATTAATTATGTTTGAGACTTGTACTGAACAAAACTATCTCCTGAGATACAGGCTTTACCTAGTTCAGGGGATAGGGTGTAACGTTTGTGGCATATTAACCACCATAATATACTGTAAAATTATATGTTACTATACTATATTACTTGTATCCTTATGGTGAGAAAAAAAATCCTTTTTTTTTTTTAATCTCAGGAACTACTGGACCAATTCTAAATTTTATTTTCACTGATAGAAAGCTAAATTATCTCTGATTGCTATAGGCTATGTTTTGAATACAATACAGGTGAGCCTGTAGGCAGACGCTAGGTTTTTTTTTTAATAATTACAGAGGCTTTTTCACAGACTTTTTTTGTTACTAGCAAAAGGGGTATCTTGTTGTACCCGTGTTGTGGAGGTCAGATAGGCAGTCGCTCTATGTAAAACACTACATTCTGTTAGACTGGAAGCCGACTAAAACAGCTGGGAAAAGGCTAGGCAGATGATACACTCCATTATATAAAAGACTACCTTTCCGCTCGCGGCTTTGCCCGCGTGGACTTTTTTTTACACCTTGGGTTACACTTGGGTTATTCAAGTTTTAGTAGGGATCTCTAATTATTTTTGGAAATAAACGACTCTTCATAAAGATGTAGATTTCTAACGGTAAAAGAATTTTTAAAATCGGTCCAGTAGTTTTTGAGTTAAAACCTTACTAACAAACAAATCTTTCCTCTTTATAATATTAGTATCTATAGACTAGATGTCGGGTGAACTTCGTATCACCTACATCTGTCTTTAACTTGTTTTAACCGTATAAACCTTCCCTGAACTACGACTAACATTTCAAAACCAAAATCAGCTAAATCGGTCTAGCCGTAGCGAGACTTACGAACATCAATACTTTTTATACAACAGACTAGCTGTTGCCCGTGGTTTCACCCGCATCCCGGGAAACTATAAAGTAAAACCTTCTCCAGGGTCTCTTCTATCTCCGTACTAAATTTCATCCAAATCGGTTCAGCTGCTCTCGAGATTTTTTATATTATAGAAGATTAACGTTAGCACTAATGTGTTTGTCCTAAACGCGTACCTTTGTTTTTTTTAAATTAAATAATTAATAAAAAGTAATTTGGTAAGTATTTTTCTCATCATAGGTACTACTTTACTTCAAAAGAAGTAATACCCCAAATACCCGCCTACCCAACAACCTGCGTACAATATTAAAAACCTTTAATCTACCCGTTGAGTTGAGGGTAGACATAAATTTGTGCGCGTAAGCGACATCTGTCGGCGCTAAGTGGGAACTCGCATAACATCGCGCCGTCATAGTCTCGGTAAAAGCAGTAATTTACTTACGAAGCTCACTGTTCTACTAGATGTGACAATGTTTACAAAATTTTTAAAAAAGTTTTCACCGAAATGAAATTAAATCTGCTGCAACGGGTTAAAAAAACAATGACAAGTAAAATTGCCTGACATTTTCAATTATGAATGTAAAAGTGTACTTAGCTTATATAATAATAATTATATAAAATAACCGGAACCATGAAGTACCTACTTCAAAATAATTCTATTATATAAACTCTAGTTTAGCAAAATGTGTTGTCACACTCTTCAAACTCATAAATAGTTGGCTGCATTTCATACAAAAAATTACAAACCAAAAACGCTGCCAATTACCTTTAAAAATATTTGACTTATACGGGTATCGAATGAGGAGCTCGTGGCAAAATATCAGCCGCACGGTTCGACCGATTAAAGGTTAAGCTACGCTTGGGGCGGTCGCTCCGTGGATGGGTCATCATGTCATAGTGAGACTCTTCCATGCCTCGGAAAGCACGATAAGTTGTTCGTCCCAGTTGTCAACTGTAGATCTTTGACAGTCGTTACGGGTAGTCAGAAGCCAGAAAGTCTGACAACCAGTCTTACCAAGGGGTATCGTATTACCCGGTAAACTGGATTGTGGAGGTCAGATAGGCAGTCGCTCCTATCCATCAACCAATCGCCCTGACACATGTAAAAATCAGTTCCAACATTAATACGTCAACTAGAACAGTTAACACATCCAGTATCTCTCTACATCTATGTTACATAAAGCAAATGAGACCGAACTCGTTACGAGCAATGAGCATACACTTTCTAGGCACATCTAGACACGATTATGCGCCGTGTGTTGTGGTAGTGCATCGCTGCACGTACTCTTTGTGTGATAGCGTGATGATATTAGGAAAAAAATAAAACCGGCTTCCAAAAACACTGAAAAGCGAAAAATTATCTAATTCTATTTACACGCTTGTCGACCAAAACATCGTTCTAGAAGTCGGTGTCTCGTAAGTTACTGTTAGTATTTTGTCATCGGCTTCTAGAGCGACGTTTTGGTCGACAAGCGTTTTCAATTAAATTTATATTTCTCTTCCCAGTGATTTTGGAAGTCGTTTTTTTTTATAAAATGTCTTATTTTTATTTATCGCTTATCAGTCTCTTGATCATATTTTGTTCTTATCAGTATACATTTTGGGTTTCTAACCCTACACAACACTTTTAGGTTGCAATAAGCGTAAATCATCTAACTACGTGGCGTATGCGCAAATTGAAATTACTAAACCGATGTTGATGAGAAATTATATGGGACCACACGGGAAGCACCAGCTTTCAAATAAAAAAAGAATCTTAAAATCTGTTCGCTTCACGCATATACATCAGTTAGGTTCTAAAATTCTACTAGACTCTAGAATTCCTCGTCTCTACCACGTAGAGTAAGGCAAACCTTTTAGAAGCTATTATTGTATGGTGTCAAATTATTTGTCAGCAGTGGTCGGCACACATGACGGCGATAGAGCACTACTGTAGAGTCAACAGACGCGTTGAGTACCTACTCTACTTGTAGAGTTAAGAGGGCGTAGAGGCGGCTAGGGGTGACGGCATTTTAGACAGGGAGGGAATGTTGTTTTGTTTGGTAGTAGAAGTGGCAGTATCTTATGGCTATGAAAAGTGAAATTTCTTAGCGCCAAATCCACCCACGGTTACTTAGGCCCAAATTCACCAACAAGATAACAGCCCGATCAACTCAAAACTTCTTTCTTACGATGGATACCTTGTCATTTAGGTTTTTTATTCCTAAAACGGTAGATTACCAATTCAGGGTTGGACAAGAAGTGGATAACAAGAAAATTCCCGCTTCGTGGTTATAAAATGTTTTTATTTAACGGGCCAATTAGGTATTTGTCTGTCGGTGAACTTGGTCCTTAATCAATCCGTTAAACAAAAACGGTATTTAACCACGAAGCGAGAACTACTGGTACGATTTGAAAAATTCTTTCAGTGTTCGATAACCCATTTACTGAGGAAGGCTATAAGGCTATATTATCATCACGCTAAAACCAATAGGAGCGGAGCACCACTATTCCACGCGGACGAAGTCGCGGGCAGAAGCTAGTTAAATATATATATCCAAGTGCATACAAAATTACGCCTGTATCGTGAGTGCATTTACAAACATCCATTACACATGCACAAAAACCCAGACCCGGAACAATTTTAGGAACCAAACCCGCGTCACGCAGCACATCAGCCAATTGCTCAGCCACTACGCTAAACGTGCATCAATCTATTTGTATTTTTTTTGTATGGCATCTCGCAGGTCAACCTAGAAGGTTGTCGACTGTTTAACCGGGCTTGAATGTAAAGTGCCTTAAAATGAATTTAGGGCCCCCAGCCAGGACTTAACTTACAAAACTAAGCGACTATACGCTAAGGCCACCCCCTAGTAGGGTACGAGCCTAGGCTTAGGGCGTCGCTGGGGAAGGACAGCAAGGGACAGGCTGGATCAGAATATATATGATTATTATAATCGAGAATTTTAAAGCTGATCGGGAATTTTAAAGCTCTATTTGTTTCTAAGTCTGTACCCATGCACGGCTACTCAATATAAATAGCGAGGTAAACGTATTGGTATAACGACATCGCAGCGCCTCGGAGGTGGTCCATCGAGAGGTCCAGTGTTGACCCATCCACTTTTATATTGTAGGGTTATCACTAAACGTAGGTACGTGAGAAGATTGGTGGAAAATTCTCGTGTTTCTATCGCCTTTAATTGATATGCTTTATGGTAATAGCTTTTCGAAATGATGAAGGTTGTTTTTTAACCGACGAAAAACAAGCGGAGGAGGTTTGCAAGTCGATGCGTTTTTGTTTTATGTTTGACAGAGCGCAACTTTTGTTTTATTCGTTTGTACTAGTTTAAAGGTACTTCGCTTTTCTGAAAGAATTCCACTTATTTTAAACAAATAAAATCCTACTTACATATTTGAGATAATTTAACTCAAAAAATTCGTGGATGGGTCTTTGTCATAGCGAGACTCCTCCGTGCCAGGGAAAGCACGTTTAGCTGTTGGTCCCGGTTGTCATTTGTAGATCTTTGACAGTCATTACGGGTATTCAGAAGCCAGAAAGTCTGACAACCAGTCTTACCAAGGGGTACCGAGTTACCCGATAACTGGGTTATGGAGATCAGATAGCCTGTCGCTCCATGTAAAACACTGGTTCCAGCTGCATTCGGTTTAGACTAGAAGCTGACCTCAACATAGTTGGGAAAAGGCTAGGCAGATGATGTGTAGGATGTAGGTACCTATTTCTCTTTGAAAGGTATGTGTGTCGATGTAGTTACCCACAATGAGATATTTCAGCTCACCGGGGCTGCGGGACGTTCGAAAGAGATACCGCGCCCCCGGAATACAAATGGCTGAGGAAGGAACATGGATGGGTTTTAGTCAGTAAGAGACTGACACTGCCATCCACCCCATCCACGGCGGGAGCGGTCATTTGATGATTTCCCATGGGAAAAAAAGGCCCAGGCCTACTGGGCGTTGGGGCAAATCCACTTCTGTGCATAAGGTTTATTATTTCATGTCAGAGGCTGTCAGGCGGATTTTCGAAAACACTAGATGAAGACGTAGGTATCCTATTTAGATAATACGTGATTATTTCCGTCTTCCAGTTTAATGGGAATGTGAGCCGGTGTAGTCTCACGCACAAGAGACATCACAGCTTTGTCTCTCGGTCACTGGCACTTACCATCAGATAAGCTGTTTTGTTGACAGCCCTGGAACAAGCCTGTACTAATTTCCCGTCAACGCATGAAATGATGTGAAAACGTGTGTCAATTTAGTCTTGTTATCGCCTTGTTTAAAGGTTTCCCAATATGTCCCTTGTATAACCACTTTGAACACATAAAAAACTTTTTTCCCACTATGGGACTTAAGCTAGAGGGAGTCTCGTTGGTCTAGTGGTCAAAAACGTGACTACTGTGCTATGTCTCGTATTCAATTCCCAGGCCAATATCGCTTAGTAGAATTTAAATTTTCACAAGCACCATCTACACATATAAAATGCTTTGTCCTGAATGACTGACTGATCAACGCACAGCCTAAACCGCTGATCGTAGAGACCTGAAACTTGTAGTGTGTTTTGTTTGTATGACGTAGGCATCCGATAAGAAAGGATTTTCCGAAATTCTACCCCTAAGAGGGTGAAAAAGGGGGGCAAAGTTTGTATGAAACTGACATATTTTTGTAAAATTTAATTCGTATAGACCACGCGGGCGAAGCCGTTGGCGGAAAGCTTATCCTTACTTCCTTACTAATATTATAAATGCGAAAGTAACTCTGTCTGTCTGTCTGTCTGTTACGCTTTCACGCCAAAACTACTGGACCGATATAAATGAAATTTGGTACAGAGATAGAATAGACCCTGAGGAACAACATAGGCTACTTTTTACCCGGGTGCGCTAAGTAGTTCCCTCGGGATGCAGGTGAAACCGCGGGAAACAGCTAGTAGTTTATAAAATTTAAAACAACTTTTAGCCCAAAGGATAAGCATTGCTATCCAACGTGACTCCCAGTTGATTTTGATGAGGAGGAATGCTAAGCTGCATACAGTTTGACTAGAAGCCGATCTTAACATAGCAGGGAAAAGGCTAGGCAGATGATGGGTAGTATCGTCAACCACGGCCTAGCTCTACTGAAAAAGATAAGACTTGGGATATTGAAAGTCATATTTTGGAAGATGGTTTCTTTAATCCATCAGGCAAAAAGTTAAGTACACTAAGATACCAGCTATTAGGTACTTGTTTCAACTCTTTGGCTACATACCCGCGAAGCCATAAGTACATACACGCGATGTTTTAGCGCGCCTAGAGGGGAAGGGGCTTTTGCCCGAGTATTAAAATGTCACTCAATTAAATATAGGTACACCGAAAATATAGAAAAAAAAAAGAAAGAAAGAAAGTAAAACAGTTATTCGCGTACGGTAACGTGCATACAAAAAAACCGGCCAAGTGCGTGTCGGGCCACGCGCTGTAGGGTTCCGTAGTAGGTCTTAGTTAGTCAACCATAACTCTGAAACCGGTTAAGCCTAATTAGCCGTGATAGTTTGCCTTGTTAGTTTATTACATGTGCTACGTCTGTGATTTTTTTCACATTTCACGACACGACCGGGAAGAGATCAGGCGCAGGACCGACAGCTTTACTTACTCTCCGAAGCAGGGTGGGGTCTCGCTATTTCGAGAACGGTCATCTATGGTCTGACCTCAGCTAGCGCAGCTTAACCTTGGTAATCTAGCGACCAATATGGCTGTTACTTAGCTACGAGCCCTCCCAAGAAACATCTAAATAATGCAGGTTTCGACTTATGTATGAAAATCAAGCGTGTGACTTTTTGTCTACTTTCTGTGACGTCACAAGTTTTAGTGATTTTCTTTAGAGATGCTTACATTTGAAATTTTAGTACAGTTTGCAGCTTAATACGGCACCTTAACATTTTCTAGCTTTTGGTTGATGTCAATCAACCAAATTTCATTTTTTTGAAACAACCAATTGATGACATCAAGTCGTGGTGGCCTAGAGGTTAAGGCACCTGCTTCTCGTGTACGAGTGTGCGGGTTCGGAACCTGGCAAGTACCAATGTGACTTTTCTAAAGTCATATGTACTTTCTAAGTATATCTTAGACGTCACTGACTAACGGTGAAGGAAAACATCGTGAGGAAACCTAGACTTAAAAAGTCTGAAATTGCCAATCCGCCTTGAGCAAGCGTGGTGATCAATGCTCATGCCTTCTCTGTATGAGAAGAGGCCTGTGCCCAGCAATGGGACAATATATAGGCTGATGATGGTTGATGTCTGGAGGCAATACGGTGGAGCGCAGACTCATTTAGATAGTGTAGATTTAGGTGCACGACACTCATCTGTGACACGCGAAATACAAACACTTGTGTCATCTATTTAGATACGTGTAGGTACCCTTTAACTGGGCTGTGAAGATCAGATAGACGGTCGCTCCATATTAAACACTGGTACCTACTATTCTGCAACCAGTTAGACTGGAAGTGGACACCAACATAGTTAAGAAAAGGCTAGTCAGATAATTTACAACCTAACCTTACACATGTACGTGAGTATGCCCTTTATTTCCTATTTTTCTCTTAATGGAGGCTTTATATTTTTACATACGACGAGTATATTATTTGATTTGATATATTTTATTGCTTGAGTTTTCGTATATAGGTACCTTCTACCTACTAAGGGAGTGTGCTAGTCAATATGTATAAAAATACTATCTAATTATACGTATTTTTTACAATTATTTAACATTAATATTCTATAAAGATGGTTCTTCAAACCACAGACAGACATGTGTTGCTGGGGAGTTTTTTGCGCCACTTCTTCTTCCCAGCTAAAACACATAGGAAGTGGTGAAGGGCAGGCATTTTGGGGGCTGTCTTTTGTAAATTTTACGTTCAAAAAGATGCTG
This sequence comes from Pyrrhia umbra, assembly GCA_963891755.1. Classification (NCBI taxonomy): domain Eukaryota; kingdom Metazoa; phylum Arthropoda; class Insecta; order Lepidoptera; family Noctuidae; genus Pyrrhia; species Pyrrhia umbra. The sequence goes on from OY982944.1 coordinate 3,634,438, forward strand.
ATTTTCAGCCTAATTTTGAATTTTATATTAAATAGCTAATTCTAAAGTGTTCTCCACACTATCCGAGCCGTGGCGTCTTGTTCAGCCCACAGGATACGTGGTGTAACCGGCACATTCTTTTTATACAGGCTGTTTTATGAAGTGATGTATTTATAAAAATACTAGCCGTTTCCCTCGGTTTCACCCGTGTCTTGTGGAAACTAATTAACGCACCAGGATAATAAGTAGCGTACCTTCTCCCTGGGTCCAATGGGTTTGATATGCCATAATTAGAAGATGATTTTTTATAAATAATAGCTTCTAGCTTTCCGCAAACGGCTTCGCCCGCATGGGCTATATGAATGTCAACTAACTTTGTCCCCTTTTTCACCCCCTTTGGGTTAATTTTTGACATCCTTTCGGATGCCTACATCATACAAAGAACACACCCTCCAAGTTTCAGGTCTAGCTATGATCAGCTGTTTAGGCGAATTTCAACTAAAAATGAGTAAAAGTTTCATACATACTTTGCCCCCTTTTCACCCCATTAGGGGTAGAATTTTGGAAAATCCTTTCTCATCGGATGCCTATGTCATACATTCGCATTCTATAGGATTTTAAATGTTTTAGTTTAAAAATCTTTACATTCACAATATTTGATTCAATCCCGTAAGTACCAAAATGAAATCCCCGAAAAAAGGCTCATCCATGTTATGATTTCTGTGACTATTCATGATGCAAGTACGTGAAATCAATCTACCTACTCCGATCACTGGTAATAATGTAACTACACTATTGTATTAGAAAGGAGAGGAGCTCGTGGCTAAGTAACAGCCGCACGGTTCGACCGATCAAAGGTTAACCTGCGCTTGGCGCGGTCGGTCCGTGGATGGGTGACCATCCTTGTCATAGCGAGACTCCTCCGTGCCTCGGAAAGCACGTTAAGCTGTTGGTCCCGGTTGTCATTTGTACATCTTTGACAGTCGTTACGGGTAGTCAGAAGCCAGAAAGTCTGACAACCAGTCTTACCAAGGGGTACCGTGTTACCCGGTAACTGCTGGGTTGTGCAGGTCAGACAGGCAGTCGCTCCATGTAAAACACTGGTACTCAGCTGCATCCGGTTTAGATTGGAAGCCGACCCCAACATAGTTGGGAAAAGGCTAGGCAGATGTTGATGACTATTGTATTAGAAAACTGGGATGATAGTGTAGGTATATCTGGTGGAAAAAAAAAAATGAGGTATAAAAATCAGTTTCGAGTGTACTACAGCCTGTATACGACGCATCATATTACTCGCATGCGTGTTTTGACAGGCGTTTACCGATCGCTCCGTGAAACCTTATCGTTACTATTCCTTGCTAATCACGACACGTATTAGTGGCGTGCGCTTCCCTTCCCTTCCCTAAGTTCGGTCGACCACTGCCATCCTTCTGGTGGGTGTAGAACAGCCATACTCAACATATTCATATTCTTTATTGTGTTCCATAATGTGCAGATAAGGTGTTGGTATATAAAAAGAGTATTATGGACCCTGATGGGCACAGCAAATAGTAGGAGAGAGGAAGACGTGTTAGATATAACATATTTAGGTAGTATGCTTTCTTGTGAGGAATATCATAGTTTATTTATTTTATATATTATTATTTATATCTTTTAGTTTAATTTATTAATATTTATTATAATATTAATTAATAGTATTACCTTTTTATTATGGGGTCACAAAAACGTTTCAGTCATGGTGTCGCGGGCTGCAAGACATTTTTTTATAGGTTTTAATAAAAAACTTAATAAGTTTTCCTTAGGAATGTTGATACGGTCCTCTTTACTTGTTGCCTATTTTATTACTTACGTGAAGTAGTCACTTGTTTTACTTACGCGGTGGGCCCACAGTTTATTTGATGGACGCGAAATTTAAAATGGGTTACAATTTTTTAACTCAATGTGGGCCAATGACAAAGGCCCGGCGGGCCGCAGATTGAGTGTAGCTGGTCTGGAACAATCTAGAATGGTCTAGAACTGTGTTTTTCGAACTTTTTGAATACACGCGACCCCGTGAAACGCTACAGTTTATTAAAAACTAGATGACCCGGTGAACTTTCATCTACTTACATCTATCTTACCGTTTAAACCTTCCCTGGACTACGACAAACATTTCAAAACGAAAGTCAGCTAAATCGGCCGAGCCGTTCTCGAGTATTAGCGAAACAAATGATCATCAATTAATCTATACTATCTTTACTAATATTATAAAGAGGAAATATTTGTTTGTTCGTTTATTTGTAGGGATTTAACTCAAAAACTACTGGACCGATTTTAAAAATTCTTTCACCGATAGAAAGTTACATCTTTACGAAGTGTCATAGGCTATATTTATTTCCAGAAATAATTAGGGATCCCTAGTAAAACTTGAATAATGAAACCCAAGGTGTAAAAAAAATGTCCACGCGGGCGAAACCGCGGGCGGAAAGCTAGTCTTATATAAATAAATGTCCCACATCTCGACACACAGACACTAGCTGTATACACTGAGTGTATGGTGTCTTACTGTAAACCTAGCTTTAAACTTACTTCTCAGTTAATTATTGAGGTAAACGTGTTGTTTAAACCTGTCAGTCATTTTAAATTTAACACTTCAACGACATAAATAATGTTTTGACTCATAAAACAAATTATATAAAAGCAAAAATAAAAATCACACATCGTGCTAAGAACCAATTTACTGATAAAAAAATACTTTAAAACAAACACGTAAACTGTTAATTTAAATATCGCCTCTATAATTGAGGCATTAAAGTCGAAATTCGAATAATTTAAATCGTGCATTATTATTTTTTAGTTTTACTACATCAACAAACACGTATGGAACAATTTCGCACAATTAAACTTCAGAATAAAAACTTGTAACACAACCAACTTTATTTTGCCGTCGAAAAACTGAAAGCTAAACAAAAACACGCAAAAATCACCTTTAAACTATTGAAATAAGGATTAATATAAAAGCAGGTCTTAAAATGCAAGGTTTATTTCAGTGTGGCAAGTGTGTGGTGCAGAAAAGCGTAAGAAATTTGTCCTCCGAACGTTTTTGCTTTATCTGTGTATAACTTTTTTATTTTCCACTGGCAACTGTTAACGCAAAAAGATTTTGACATTGTTTCGGAACGCTCGCACGATTTGGGCGCCAATTAATTTTTCGATAAACACAGAGCAGTTTTGACACAGAGATATTTTTTTAATAAAATAAAGCTACGTTATTTTTGTACCAAATTAAGACAGTATTAGGTTGGTAAGAAAAAGTACCGATTAGTGAGGAGTGGTGGTATGATGCCTGATGTATTTAGACATGGCATTTAAAAAGCTTTGTCAATTTAGAATGTTGGTTTATGTAGCTTTTATTACATTCACTGTGGTAAAACATTTAGATATACATACAAAACACGCTTTACCCTAAAAATATATATTTCAAAAGTAAATTTAGAATTGATTAATAATCAGCAAGTAAGAATATCCTAACTAACAACCTAACTATAATCAGAATTACTATTTAAACAATTATTAACAACAAAATATTTGAATATGTAAATAAAAAGTGTGATTGATTTGATTTCAAGTTAACCGACGTGACATTTAGTTAACTTTAACTTCGCTGACGCAAAAAATCTCTGTCCTCCACACTACTCTGTAAAAAATTCTGTGCGGCCATTTTAAAAATGTGCCGCCATCTTATGGTCGCCTCGTTTAGAAACACCGATCCCAATCGCGGGGTGATAAATTATTAAAAATATCTTATTAATCACCACCAATCACTAGATATCAATCGTTTAAGTTTAATTGGTAATTATTTAGTTATCTTGCTTCACAAAAGATTTTTATCGTCAACAAAATTTATTTGTGAATTAAGTTTTAGTGAATTTATAAATAAGTGTAAACTGATTCTGATTCATCTTGAATACTTTGCATTCAACTAATTATTACAGGGGCAGTTTTTTGTGTAGTTTTCTCGGAATTCTGTTGAATTAATTGCATGTCCAGTAGTTGCGGTTCCGAATTACAAGGCTCGGTTCATGGGATCACAGACACACACAGAGAAAAAACAAGTTAGCAATCACCATTGCTCTAAAAAAAAACTCTTAAATTTTTTTTGTTAACTTTATTGTCCCACGTTCTTATTGTTAACGCTTTCACGGGTAAACGGCTGAACCGATTGCGATGAAATTTTGAATGGATATAGCTTAAAGCCTGGAGATGAACATCGGCTACTTTTTATCCCGGTACTTTAAGTAGTTTCCCCGGAACGGAGGTGAGAACGCGGAAACCAGCTAGTTTTGAATTTACCCGTAGATCATCATCATCTGCCTAGCCTTTTCCCAACTATGTTGGGGTCGGCTTCTAGTCTTTAACCAGATGCAGCTGAGTACCAATATTTTACATGGAGCGACTGCCTATCTGACCTCCACAACCCAGTTACCGGGTAACACGGTACCCCTTGGTAAGGCTGGTTGTCAGACTTTCTGGCTTCTGACTACCCGTAACGACTGTCAAAAATCTACAAATGACAACCGGGACCAACAGCTTAACGTGCTTTCGAGGCACGGAGGAGTCTCGCTATGACAAAGATGGTCACGAATCCACGGACCGACCGCGCCAAGCGCAGCTTAACCTTTGATCGGTCGAACAGTACGGCTGTTACTTAGCCACGAGCTCCTCTCTCTTGAATTTACCCGTAGATGCGGTCGTCAATCTGTAAGCCAAATTCTATCTAGTTAGTAAAAGTATAAACAAACATTGAACGTAAGTTAAACTCAGTCCATTAATGACATAATAAATCCATTAGCTCTAAACAGTTACGCGTGGTTTTACTAACTATCTTAATGATAACAAAACAAGTCAAAATAGAAAAAGAAGTGGTTTCTTTGTAAATAGTTGTCTGTTTTTAGGGTTCCGACTATTAACGGTAAAAGAAACCCTTATGTTTTCACTTCGTCTGTCTGTCTGTCCGTCTGCCACAGCTGATTATTTCAGGAACTACTCATGCTATAGACTTGAAATTTGGAACAGTAATAAAGAACGATTACTCATGCGTATTGCAGCATTTAGTCAGTAAGAGTCTGTCACTCCCGGCCGCGCCACCCGTGACGAGAAGAGACATTTGATGATTTAAATTTCTTCGTCAATAAATATAAATTAATGCTAATAAAAAACGATCTACTTACAAATAAATAAAAAACAAAGTTACAAATAAAATGGCAATATTTAATCGCAGTCGTTTGACCGTTCTGTGGAATACTTTCTTGTCTAAGACATCACCAGTACCATCTATCTCCGTACCAAACAACCAAATGTGTTCAGACGATTATACCACGAAAGGGTAACAAACAAACAAACTCACTTTCGCTTTTATAATATTAGTTAGGAATTTATATTGTGTGAGGTGTAACTTACAAACGCAAACGAATATAGAGGATAAAACTAGTATATTAAACAGCTATGATTTAACACGTTGGTCTCGTGGTCATATATCGCGACTGCAATAAACGGGGTTTCGGGTTTAATTCTCGGGTTCAATTCCCAAGGGCCAAAATCGCTTATGTGGATTTTGAAAAATGCATAAAGCAGCTCGGAGTCAGAAAGTTGGTGGTTTTATACCCGTGCTTGGGCGGGCACGCTAAGCCGTCGTCCCCGGCTGCTATCTAGATAGCAGTCGTTGTTACAATTCCATGTCAGAGGCCGTCAGGTGGATTTGAGAAAACTCTGACACTAGGGCTTGTTAGGTTGGTAATCCCTGCAGCCCACACGCTAAGTAGAAGAACAGTTAAGTCCATGACTCCGTTACCCGGTTACCAGTTAATTCTGACAGTAATTGCATGTTCACTAATCGTTGATCAAATCGTATGATGGTGCATGATTTTTGGAGTTCCGTGGGCGTAATAATAAAGTGTACCTGCTTTACTCGAGGTTAAAGTAATACAGGGGTTAGAATTTTGTACGTGGGCATCTAATTTCGTCCTCCACAGATTTTAAGTATTAACTTGATCTCCATCAGTCAATATATTGTCCCACTGCTGGGCACAGGCCTCTTCTCACACAGAGAAAGCATGAGCATTGATCACCACGCTTGCTCAAGGCGGATTGGTGATTTCAGACTTTTAAAGTCCAGGTTTCCTCACAATGTTTTCTTCACCGTTAGTCAGTGACGTCTAAGATATACTTAGAAAGTACATGACTTCAGAAAAGTCACATTGGTACTTGCCAGGTTTCGTGCCAGCACACTCGTACATGAGAGGCAGGTGCCTTAACCACTAGGCCACCGCGACTTCTTGAAGTATATCTTGATAAGTTTTAAGAATAAAAATGTGATCAGGCTAGCCGCTTTCCTCTAGTAGCCTTTTCTGCGGAAATCATGCATTATGTTCGGAATATCAATATCTGCCTAACCTTTTCCCAGCTATTTTGGGGTCGGCTTCCAGTCTTAACCGTATGCAGCTGAGTACCAGTGTTTTACATGGAGCGACTGCCTATCTAACCTCCACAATCCAATCGATGTATCAAATCGCAGAAGCTGCCGCAACAAAGAAACCACATTACAAATGAGTCTAATAATTGCCTAAAAAATTAAAACAACAAATTCAATAAAAAAAAATACCTCCACAATCCAGTTACCGGGTAACACGGTATCCCTTGGTAAGACTGGTTGTCAAACTTTCTGGCTTCTGACAACCCGTAACGACTGTCAAAGATCTACAAATAACAGCCGGAACCAACAGCTTAACGAACTTTAAAGGCACGGATAATCCTTGATATTCAATGAACGGTCACCCATCCACGGACAAACCGCGTCAAGCGTAGCTTTACATCGATCGATCGACCTGGGGCTATACCACCACGTGTATTTGCAATTACTATTCAAGTTTGAGAGCGTGACACAGCTACTAACGTCGTATAGCTCCGTCTCTTTTTCACGAAAATAGTCTTTTTTGGCACGTCATGGTAAGGCCCCTGTACGGCTCTTACTGACGCACAAACTCTTATTGGAATCGTAATAATATTATGTACCTAATCCCGAAATCGTTAAAAGGAAGACAGAGTCGCTTTCCTGTCGACATCGAAAAAATAAAAAAAAGTCGAACATCGATAAAAAAGAACATCGACTCGTCTCCGGACCTTATTTGGTCTACATTCAAAACGGTGTTAGTGAATTTTTCAAGCCTTTTTTTGATCGAAAAATGTAATTCGCGTCGCAGTAAAAGAAGTGTCGGTCAAAAATAAAAGGGTTTCGTCTTCTTTTATATTCGGAGGTAGCTGAATATTTTTAGAATCTGACTAGCTGATCCACGCGGCGTCGCCCGCGATTTCATAATTTTAGGAGTGGAACCCATATTACTTTTTTACCATAGCTAGCATAAGTTACTCCTTAACTCTTACTCTCTGTCTAACTTATAGCATCAACTATCTGTCAGTGACAGTCCAATCAAATTTGGTCAAGCCTTTCTGGAGATTAGCCAGTACAAACAGACAGAAAAAATACATTTTGGTATACTTACATAGGAAAACGTAAACATTCATGCATTTATTAAAAATCTATTATTTTGACAACACACAGACACTCCAATTTAATTTATATGTATATATATAAATGTTGTTATTTCTTTTCGAGTTTGATACGAAAGACAGTCGAAACCTAAAAAAGACGAAGAATTAGTATTGTATTCAAAACTTGAATAGAATAGAACAAAAACTAAATTTATAAGCACATAATATATCACGCCGTTTACCCAATGGGTTAAGCAGAGATATGCTTTCTTAACTAAAACTATAAATGGAAATGTGAGTTTGTTTGTTACGCTATCACGATAAAACTGTTGAACTGATTTAAATAAAATGTTATAAGAAGATAAATGGGACCATGGATAAGGTTTATAGAGTACTTTTTAATATTTTTAGTGATTATAACAGTTTCCCGTTGTCATAGATACATAATAACATATCCTTACTAATATTATGTGTAAGTATCAGTCTGTCCGCTTTTACGGGGAAACGGCTCAACCGAGTGAAATTAAACTTTTGTACAGAAATAGGGGGAAACCTGGACAAGGACACAGGATAGTTTTTATCCGGGTGTACGAAGTAGTTTACTCGAGATGCGGGTGAAACCACGGGTAACAGTTAGTCGATATATATAAAAATCAATGCCACTTTTCGTTGTGATTTTATAACTCAAGAACGGGCTCACTTATCCAAACCAAATGTTAAGGCTTTGTTCGGACTATTTAGTAGATGGTTTATGTGAAGTTTGCACAAAATCGGTCGAGCGGTTCATCTTTAATTTGAATTCATATAGCCCACGCGGGCAAAGCCGCTGGCGAAAAGCTAGTATAGTTTAAATAAACATAATCACAGATGTGCGACACCGTCTGCGTTTCCTGTTTCGTTAATTATAGTTCGTCATCTATATATAGGTTATCATTTATTTTCAAACATAACGTTATCTGATTGACGTGTCAATTTAATGACTACTAGCCTTCCGCCAGCGGCTTCGCCCGTATGAACTAAACTATACGAATTCAAATTGAAAATGACAGAGTTTTATACAAACTTTACGCCCCCTTTTCACCCCCTTAGGAGTAAAATTTCGGAAAATCCTTTCTTTTCATATGCGTACGTCATACAAAGAACACACCGTCCAAGTTTCAGGTCTCTCCGATCAGCGGTTTAGGCTATGCGTTGATCCGTCAGTCATTCAGGACAAAGCATACTATATGTATAGATAGATTGTATCTAAAGTCGTGATGGACTTGTAGTTAAGGCTTTAGATGTCACTGACTAACGGTGAAGGAAAAACATCGTGAGGAAACCTGAACTTAAAAGGACTGAAATCGCCAATCCGCCTTGAGCTAGCGTAGTGATCAATGCTCATGCCTTCTCTGTATGAGTAGAGGCCTGTGCCCAGCAGTGGGACATTATATAGGGTGCTGATGAATTCTGTATTTCAACTACCTACTCTCTTAAAAATAGATGCAACTAATAATATATACCTAAGTGCGAAATCAAAACTTTTTAGTGTAGCAAACCCTAACCAATATTGTAAACGCGAAAATGACTTCGATTGTTTGTTTGTTACGCTTGCACGGTAAAACAGCTGGACCGATTTGGATGAAATTTGGTACAAAGATAAAGGGGAAGCTGGAGACAGCTATAGAGTTTTATTTCTTTATACTTTTTACACAGAATATGTGCAATGGCCGACTTACAAGTCTATCTTTGGGTGGTAGAGAAAATATAGCTCTTATTCCATCAGGACACAAGTGAAACTACGGGAAAAAGCTAGTTTTGAATAATTACCTATATGAAAGATTGACATCCATCATAGACTATTCGTGTCTCAAACCTCCCATTAATCACACGAGACATCTATTAGTGTATTTAACTGTACTAAATTTAGACCAGACACCGACGCGACGTCCGGCGTTAGATATTTTTAGTTTTAGCTTCTATTATAGGTACTAGCTATATCACGGGGTATCGCCCACACAACCTTTATAAATTTACCCCTTTTCACCCCCTGAGGGTAACACCCCCCCGCTGCCTCATGTTAGTTATAAGGTTTTAATAGAACTGAAATTGTGAAAAGACTTTTCTAACGTACCCGAACAGTCCTCATAGGATCCCCAAAGATATTTAGTACCTATATACTAGCTGTTGCCCGCGTCTTTCTCCCGCGTCCCGAGGGAACTACTTAACGCATCCCTCTATCTACGTACCAAATTTCATACAAATAAGTCCAGCCGTTCACGCATGATGCCGTGTTCAAGGGAAATAGGGATTCATTTTTAGATATGTATGTAGAAGAGAAGATAATCATTAAACCGATTTTGCCCAAAAAAAACCTATTTCCAGATTATTAACGACGTGAGTAGGTACCACATTTCATCCAAATCTGTTCAGTAGTTTTAGCGTGAAAGAAAAATTGAAAAATCTTTAAAGTTTCGCATTTATACTCCATTTATAATAAGATTAGACATTTAAACGCACCCTATTTACCATTTGTTCAAACGATTTTAAGCTCTATTACTAAAGTGACATGACAAAAACAGATGCAGAAAATATTTGTTATTATAAAAATTAGTTTGCTTTCAACACCATCCTTATCACTAAAGAATGGAACTCAAAATCGGTTGAATAAGCTACAAAAAGAGTTTGGAAGTTTTTCTAATCTTATTGTAAACTAGCTTCTGCCAGCGACTTCGTCCGCGTGGAATAGTGGTGCTCCGCTCCTATTAGTCTTAGCGTGATGATATATAGCCTATAGCCTTCCTCGATAAATGGACTATCTAACACTGAAAGAATTTTTCAAATCGGATTAGATGTTCCTGAGATTAGCGCGTTTAAACAAAATGACAACATTTCCCTTCACTGCTCTGCTCCTATTGATTGTAGCGTGATGAAAAGTATACTATAACCAGCTCAGGAGTATGAAAAATAATTGTACCAAGTTTCGTTAAAATCCGTCGAGTAGTTTTTGTTTCTATAGAGTTTATACAGACAGACAGGCAAAAATTTTACAGATTGCATTTTTGGCATCAGTATCGATCCCTAATCACCCCCTGATAGTTATTTTGGAAATATATTTCATGTACAGAATTGACCTCTCTACAGATTTATTATAAGTATAGATGAAGTATAGGTATATAATAACAAGCAGGAATTTTCTATTTGTGAAGAAGCAATAGTGTTATATTTTTATCTATTCTTATTTTAAAACGGATTCGCGTCTGAATAGTATTATTTTTTTGTCCGTCTGAGTGTTTGACACCGGCTTTTTGTTTTAAATTTCAAATGTGTAGTTTTTTATTTATTAAAACACTAGCTTCTGACCTTGAGTTTGTCTGCGATGATTTGAGAATTGGGTTCAGTGGGAACATGAACGACTTAATGCTATCGTAACGTTAATGTTAGTGGTTTTATGAATTAAACATAAACAGTAAAGCAAAAGAGATGTTCAAATGTAAAGAAAAATCGTAGCATCCAAAGATGTGAATAAATTGTTTAACTTCAATAAATAGTATTTGTTTTCCTTTCAAATTTCATCAAAATCGGTTCAGCTGTTCTACAGTGTACCTAAACGTAAAGACATACAAACAGACTTACTGAACTTGCATAAAGATACCTACTCGTAGTTCAATGCTCGTCAAAAACGTCAAAAAAATACTTTCCCGTTTTTTACTAGTCTAGCCACCTTATCGAAATATATCTAACATACACATCTATACAGGTACTTAACAATGTTGTCAAGTCAGACCGTCAGACTGTCAGACCATCAGATAACCACACATTCTTGTGGCAACAATGTCATGCAAGTGATCGGTAAGAAATTAAAACAACAGCTATTTGAGAGGACTCATTAATATTACTTTTATAAACAGTGACATATGACACTGTAGAAATTTATCAGTAGGTCAATTCTTGAAGTTTTTCCGAAGATTGCTTACAGCGCCATCTATCGTTAAAACGTAAAAGTATGAAGAAAAAATCTTTGTAAACATTTTTAAATAACTATCTACACTATTCTTTTAAATTTTAAACATTGGTACTCAGCTGCATCCGGTTAGTCTGGAAGCCGACCCCAACATAGTTGGGAGAAGGCTAGGCAGATGACTATTTTTTAAATTGTGACTAACATCATCATCTGCCTAGCTTTTAACTAAATATGTATTGGTCGGCTTCTAGTCTAAACGGATGCAGTTCCTGTGTTTTACTTGGAGGGACTACCTATCTATCATCACTGACTAAAGGTGAAGGACTAAAAAATCTGAAATCGCTTAAAGCAAGCGTGGTGATCAATAATGCTTATGCCTTCTCAGTAAGAATTGGCTTTTGCCCAACAGTGAAATACGAGTAAATTCAAAATTCAACGTATCATTTATTTAAATTAGTCCATTAATAGGCACTTTTAAACTGACAAAGGATGATGAGTTCTGTCAGTTAGTCATAGGGAATAGTTAAAGCTCACTACCCGTCATTCCAATGGAGAAGAACGGGCAAGAAACTCCATGGGTACTCGATACAAAAAAGCATGATGATGATGTGGGAAAAACACTAGTCGATGATCCGTCATCTTAGTTTTGAACAAAGTTAACCTACTGTTTTATCTACACTACTATATCATTTAGATCAGAATGACAGCTAATATATAACGAGCTACAAAAAAAGCGACCAATAAGTGTCCGAGCCTCCGAATTACTTTACTGGGCATGTTTTGACTATATCTCGTGGTTGAACGGTGCAGACGAGCGTTTTTATTTGTGTTAGATATTTTATTAAATTAGTTCTGCTGTATGTAAAAAAAATATAGAACTATACTATGATAGCGTGCAAATTGGGTAGTGGATACTAATTACAAAATAATTCCAAGATACTACTCTAAAAATACACTTAATTTTATCCCTGTAAACCTATTTATTTTGAACTAGTTTCTGCCAGCGACTTCATCCGCATGGAATAGTGGTGCTCCGCTCTTATTGGTCTTGGCGTGATGATATATTTTTTTTTTTTTTTTTTTTATTTATTGGCACCATAAAAAGTACAAAAAATGAACAAAAACAATGCAGTTATAGAACAGATTACAGAGTAGTAGATTAATGTCCCCCATGCTAGGAAATTCCTGTGTTATGGGGGCATCCATCCGTCACTATTATACCAGTATAATGTTATAACGTGGTTTTGTACATGTAAATATAAAACAGGCACTATTGCAGATAATAATAATAACAAAAAAAAAAGAAAAGTATATAAAAATAAGAATAAAGTAAACGGAAGTAGCAAGATAGTAAACGCTTCTTGCTGCCACTTAGTAACACCTATTGAGTGTATTCGTATGTGTGTGTATGTGTGTGTGAGTGTGTGTGTATGTGTGTATTTTATTTGTCGGGTGGTTTTATAATCTCTTCTGTATCATCGTAATCTAAGCTCAAAAGAAATTCCTTAGTTTTTTGTTTGCATAGATGTGAGTTTAATGTAAGTATTTTTAATTTGGTTTGTAGTTTATTGTATAGCATTGAGCATAAGAATAGATAATGACGTTGAGCGAAAGTGGTATTTACGCGTATTTTTGGACATGGAGGTATTGGTCGTCTTTTTTGAGCGGTTTCTATTAATGCAGGTTGTGGGACAGTAATATGTTTACGTATTATTACGCGAAGAATATATAGCTGTCTAACTGTGAGGACTTTATAGTCTTTATATAATTGTTGAGTTGGGTAGCGGGGGGGTTTACCTAGGATGACTTTGATCACGGCGCGTTGGGCTCTTTCAAGTTGAATCATGGTAGTCTTAGCGGCACCTCCCCAAACAGTGATGCAGTAAGTAAGTATGGATTCACAAAGTGTGGTATAGACCATGCTTAAGATGTTTATGTTAGCTGAGATTCTTAGCTTTTTAAACAAGAATATTAGCTTTCTTATGCGAGATGACAGAGAGTGGAGATGGTTTTTCCAGGATAAGCAGGCGTCGAGCTGCAGTCCAAGGTATTTTATCACCGGTGCTCTTGTGACCGATGGACATTGGCAGTTTAGGTCTAATACGTCGCAACGGTGAACTTTAATTTCGATTGAGTGCTCAGGGGGTAATGCTGATGAACGAGGACCAAACAACACCATGTTGGTTTTTTCGACGTTAAGTGTAAGACTGCTTTTTGTCAGCCAACAGGCAACCTGCCTTAATACTGATTCCGCTATATTTTTTGCCGTCTGCCAGTCCTGTCCATAGGTGATGATCGCGGTGTCGTCCGCGTACGCTATTACTTGCACGGAGGGGTGAGATAGAGTACAGAGCTCATTGACATAAATGGAGAAGAGAAGAGGACTTATCAGACTACCTTGGGGCACACCAAACACTATCCTTTCATCTCTACTGATGAATTCCCCAATCTTGACACATTGGCTCCGGCCGGTAAGAAAGCTTTCGAATAAAGAGCGAGCGACGCCACGTACTCCAATAGATTCCAGCTTTGACAGTAAGATGGGGATAGAGACAGTGTCAAACGCCTTCGAGAGGTCTAGGAAAATACCTAGACACACATATATAGCCTATACCCTTGATTTCTGTGTAGTTTTAACCATTAAGGTTGCACACGCGACGGGAGCTTAAAAAATGGAGTAACTTCTCCTGTTTTTCCAACATTTCCCTTCACTGGTCTGCTCCTATTGATTATAGCGCGATGAAAAGTATACTATAACCAGCTCAGGAGTATGAAAAATAATTGTACCAAGTTTCGTTAAAATCCGTTGAGTAGTTTTTGTTTCTATAAGGTTTATACAGACAGACAGACAACAATTTACTGATTGCATTTTTGGCATCAGTATCGATCCCTAATCACCCCCTGATAGTTATTTTGGAAATATATTTCATGTACAGAATTGACCTCTCTACAGATTTATTATAAGTATAGATTTACTGTACAGTTAGATTTTTGGTGACTTTAGAATCAATAAATAGTGAGTGAGTTTTCTTTCTTCTTTCTTTGTTCTGACGTCGCAGTTCATTATTGCCATACAAAATCTATAGGAGAAACGCGTTGTGACAGCTCTTAAAAAGAATGTCAATTAATTGGTGGTGTCAGGTATACCGAATTATTTATAAACCATATTTATTACTTTTTATAAATGCTTCCTTTCTATAAGCTATTAAAAATATATTTTATTCATTTTAAAATATATAATTAAAATACATAATTACAATCTTAAAAAAAAATGCGAACAGCGATTTTTGAATGGAATATACTCGCTTCTTACAAACTTTTTATTTAAATTTATGATTTTAATCATATCTTTGGATGCTGTAAATTATTATTTACATATTTTAAACTTAAATTTTGCTCTGGTATGGTTGTATTTATGATTCTAAAATCGCTTTCGATACGAATACTTTTTCGAAAGTGATTCGTGCTAGGCCCACAGAAGGTAGAAAACTAATGACTTTCCTGTAACGTCCTGTATTACTCTCTGTATACTCTCAGGATTCAGACCAAAACAAAGTCCACATATACCTAGCTTGCTCGAAAACAAACTTAGATTCGACTAACATACATAGCCACTGAGATACCTACGATATCTCTACGATAAAAATGCTATAAAAAAACCCTTTTCAAAAAACGCTCAACAAACGCACAGAAAACCGCTCGTCTGCTCCTCCTATCTGATAGTGCACTAACCCACGTCACTATGATGCCTGACAACCCACTTACTATATGAAGTTACTGTTTACACACTTGGTCATATTCAGCGGAATATTTTATACTTTTTCTAGCGTCTTAATAATGGTGCGGATGTTTGAAAGAATTACGGCGGCTTTTTTCATCATCATCATCCTCCTGCCCTTATCCCAATTTTATTTGGGGTCGGCGCAGCATGTTTTCTTCTTCCATACTTTTCTATCTGCCGTCATCTCGCTAGTAACATTCATTCTAATCATATCAACCTTCACACAATCCATCCATCGTTTCTTCGGTCGTCCCCTTCCTCTATATCCATCCACATTCATGTCCAAAACCTTTCTCACTACATTATCCTCATTCCTCCTCATCACATGCCCATACCATGATAACCGATTTCCACCTAGTTTTTCGGTATTACGGTATTCCTAGTTTTACGGCGGCTTTTTTCCGGATGGAAAATCATCACGTGACTCCTCCCGCCGTGGGTGGACAGAGAGTGTTAGACTCTTACTGACTAAAACTCATCAATGTTCCTTCCTCAGCCTTTTTATTCTGAGGACGCGGTAACTCTTTTGAACACCCCAAATCATCAGAAGGTGCCTTCATCATCATTATCAGCCTATAGTATGTCCAGGCACAGGCCGCTTCTCATACAGAGAAGGCATGAGCGTTGATCTCCACGCTTGCTTAAGGCGGATTGGCGATTTCAGACTTTTCCAGTCCAGTCCAGGTTTCCTCACGATGTTTTCCTTCACCGTTACTCAGTGACGTCTAAGATACACTTTTAGAAAGTACATATGACTTTAGAAAAGTCACATTGGTATTTGCCAGGTTTCGAACCTGACACTCGTACACGAGAGGCAGGTGCCTTAACCACTAGGCCACCACGACTGAAGGTGCCTTACACTACACTAACTAGACGTGGTCTCCACTCAAGAACTCGTTAATAAATTCCCATGAAACAATTTTTGCATCCATTCCATATCATTGTAAAGTCGTGTCTTCCCAAAAGTACCCATGTCGAAACGTGCCTAAAATATCTTCAAGCTTCGCAGTAGCAAAAACAGGAACAAGGGGGAGCAATGTTGCCTTTTGCAGATCATAATGAGACGCCGATCTGTTGCAATGTCTAGATTTTATCGTTTGTCGTGACATTTTTCTGAAGCAAAGGAGTTATACGGGAAGGAATTGCGCGCGGAGACGCTTAATCTTTCTTACGAAGTAAATATGATAAAAATTAAGCATTATTCGTCGTAGTGAATTTTGGAACTATTGGGTGCGAAAAATGACTCAGTAAGTTGAATCATTCATTAAACTTTATCACTGTTCTAGTGCGAAAGTGAGACAGATCTGTGAGATAATGAGATAGCAAATGGGCATTTTCTTAATAATGCTATATTGTATTTGACACTTCATGGAACAGCCCTTGATTGTTGATTAAATTATCACAAAATTTTTTTTTCCATTCATTTATTTATTTTACATATATTTACATTTTTAAATATTAAATTATCAAAAATCAAAAAAATATTATTGCTATGGTTGCTTCTGTATTAAATAAAGCCTATGTCATTCGAGATAGTGTACATTTTGATTAGTGAAAGAATTCTTAAAAACGCTAGGCCAGCTATATCCTGCAAAGTTTATTCTTTCATTTGTGTTAGTGTTTCATGAAGAAAATTACTATACTGGCTGTTTCTATACTTTTTGTTTAACGCACCCGGATAATAAATATTCTTGGCGTTAATCCAGGTTATGAACTATATGTCGACCCAATATCACCCAAATCTATTAGGGAGTTTTTGATTGAACGTGTGACAAACATACACGTGCATCCTCAAAAGCTCTTTATAATAATATGGGTAGGATTTTACCTATCACTGATCAACAATATGAGTAGGTACTTTTTTTTTGTGTATGGCATCTCGCAGGTCAACCTAGAAGGTTGTCGACTGCTTAACCGGGCTTGCCTGTGAAGTGCCTTAAATGAATTTAGGGCCTCCAGCCAGGGCCGTGTAGGTACACCGACGGTAATCGGTTCCTTAGCTATTTTCCCATCGACAGTTTCCAACAAGATATTCTCCCGTATATTTCCCGACATAGGTCGTGTCGGCATGTCATTTTTGTCACTATACAAATGGTTGTGACCAATTAGGCGCTTTTAAAATTCTGTTTTAGCGGCTAACAATTTTTCGTTTTTGTTACCGAAGCGTTCGGTTTGTTAGAAATGGCGCGGAATAATATTTTTAATGTATCACCTACAAATTTTTGAGATGGAAAAATCTGTTTTTGTTTAAACTTACGTACATCTGGCTAGTGAAGCTACGTTTTGGGAAGGGTCTATAGGACATTTTCATTATTGTACTTCGAAATTTCGAGCCTTGACAGAGGAACTCGTAGCTAACAGCCGCACGTGTCGACGGATCAAACTTTAAGCTGCGCTTACAGCGGCCGTTCCGTGGATGGGTGACCACCTTTGTCACACTGAGACTCCTTGGCGTCTCAAAAAGCACGTAAAGCTGTTGGTTCCGGCTGTCATTTGTAGATTTTCGACAGTCGCTACAGTTTGTCAAGAGCTAGAAAGCCAACCAGTCTTACCAAGGGGTATCGTGTTACCCGATGACTGGTTTGTGGATTACAGATAGGCAGTCGCTCCATGTAAAATACTGGTACTCAGCTGCATCCAGTTAGACTGGAAGCTGACTCCAACATAGTTGGGAAAAGGCTAGGCAGATGATGATGATGATTTTTTTTGGATTTGACAGGTGTTTCAACAAATAGATAAAACTTAATTCACACAGATGCAATTAAGTGCAAGTTTGAGAAATATTCCAATAATTATTTAACCCCAAACTGAGTATGCCCACCGCTGGCAAAGGCATCGAAAACGTGGGAATGGACATACCAAATAACTTTTGTCTAAAAAATGAGTGGAGTCGATGTTGAGACGTCAAAAATTTAAATTTCAAAACTACTTATTAACCGACTTCTTAAAAAAGGAGGTTATCAATTCGACCCATACGCTAGAAATATTGTTGGAATTTAATCGTATTCGTAGGTATACATACAAAATGCTTTATTCTGAATGGCCGACGAATCAACGCACAGCCTAAACCGCTGATCGTAGAGACCTGAAACTTGGAGGGTGTGTTCTTTGTATGACGTAGGCATCCGATAAGAGAGGATTTCCCGAAATTCTAAAAAAAAACAAAACAAAGAATAGGACAGCATAGCACAAAGGCACTAAACTATTATTTTACCAGTTCTGTGGCACGCACGCTCTAATGTTATCGTAACGTTAATGTAAGCGATTTTCGAATCATACATGCCGTCATAAGAGGAAAAAGCCAGCAAAATTATTTATGTTCAAAGCTTAAATAACAATTTTCATTTAAAATAATAGTAGGTATAGTTGCCGGCAAATAACTTGGCCAGATTTTAATGTAGTTGAAACAAGTTTGCGCGTGTGCACCCAGTGCAATCCAAAAGTAACACTTTCAATGCTTGTCATTACACTATCGTTTATTGTATTAATTTACTTTTAAACATTTATATGTAGAAATTAGTTAGAGAAAAGAGAAAAACTACTTACAATTTTGGCCAAGTTACGTGCCGCCTCCTATACCTACGTTAAAAGCGAATATATTCTATTTTAAAATTTATTTACGTTGCGAATAATTTTTCGAACGTGATTCGTGCTAGGCCCATTGACCAATTTTAGGTCTAACCCGCTCCACGCCACCTCTGTTCCACCCGGGCTGCACTAAATACCCAGTGGGCGTTGTAGGGCGTTACAATTAAATATATATTACAGTCGCCCACGAGAAACAATGTGGTATCTGATGGTGGCAGCCGACGGGTTAGCTGATGCATTCAGTTTTTATTTCATACAAAAATATGATTCAGTTTTTGATGAACTATAAAATGTAAATGTGTGTCGTAGTGGCCTTGTGGTTAAGGCACCTGCATCTCGTGTTTGAAACCTGGCAAGTATTAATGTGATTTTCCTAAAGAATAATTATATATTTTACTTTCTAATAATCTTAGACGTCACTGACGACCGACGAAAAATACAACTATTTTTAATACATATTTAACGAATTTAAAAGCTATCCCTAGAAGTCTAGATCCCATCATATTATATATTCTGATCCAGCCTGTCCCTTGCTGTCCTCCCCCAGCGACGCCCTAAGCTGAGGCCCGTACCCCACTAGGGGGTGCCCTTAGCATGTAGTCGCTTAGTTTTGTAAGTTAAGCCCTGGCTGGAGGCGCTAAATTCATTTAAGGCACTTCACAGGCAAGCCTGGTTAAGCAGTCGACAACCTTCTAGGTTGACCTGCGAGATGCCATTCAAATAAAAATAGAAGTCTAGATCCTAGGTACTATGGCTAGTAAGAGAGCCCGTGATCAAAAAAAATATAATTATAAGAAATCTTATAAATTTGATAGTTTTTTTTTGTATGGAGTTGTCTACATAAGCATCAACCAGGAGTTTTAAATGCTTGTGTAATTTAAGTAATATTTGAAAGAGAATGAATTTAAATGTCAATTTACATACTGTGTCAATGAAGAGAAGAGAAGGGATAGTTTGAATACATATTTACATAATATACTCCACAAATAATAAGACTAGCTTCTGCCCGCGACTTCGTCCGCGTGAAATAGTAACTTTGGGCTATCGCTAACTTTAACCCCCGATTTTGAAACATTATTCATTAATGCTCCGCTCCTATTGATTTTAGCGTGATGATGTATAGTCTTCCTCGATAAATAGGCTATCTAACACTGAAAGTATTTTTTAAATCGGTACAGTAGTTCCTGAGATTAGCGCGTTCAAGCAAACAAAAAGCTCTTCAGCTTTATTATATTAGTATAGATATAGTATAGATTATATTTAAACGCAATTGTATTTACTGTTTGTTCAAACGATTTTATCCGGGTGTGTTGAATAGTTTCATCGGGCCGCGCGTAAAACCGCGGGAAACATCTAGTGCGAAATAAAACCTAAAATTCTCACGCCTTCAGCCCTCATTACTTAAAATCAAAAACAATTAAGGTTAAATAATTAAAGCGTACCACACATTCAGAAATTTAATCCACAAAATAAATTACTTTAAAAAATATGTTAACCACCAACGCCATTTTGGAAATGTCAACTGGAAGAATGTTCAAAAAGTGGCGGCAAACGTAATGGAGCGTTCGTCGAATATTCCAAATTCAAATTGAAGTTTATTTTTTCTAAAAATATTTCGCAAGACATTATTTTCGCGATACGTTAAAAAAAATGTTTTTTTTTTATGTTAATATTATTTGCTGGAAGCTTTATTTCATTTACACTTGTCTTAATACTTTTTATCTATTACCAATAATTATCCTTACATAAGTGCTAATATTCTAAATGCGAAAATTACTGTGTCTGTTTGTCTGTTACGCTTCTAATCCCACTGATGGGCACAGGCCTCTTCTCATACAGAAAAGGTATGAGCATTGATCACCACACTTGCTCAAAGCGGTATGGCGATTTCAGACTTTTTAGTCCAGGTTTCCTCACGATGTTTTCCTTCACCGTTAGTCAGTGACGTCTAAGAAACACGTAAAAAGTACATGACTTCAGAAAAGGCACATTGGTACTTGCCAGGTTTCGAACTCGTACGCTCGTACACGAAATGAAGGTGCCTTAACCCCTAAGCGACAATGACACATACCTAGATCTGTCGTTTGCATTAAGGATTACTGAAAAAAACCGTTATTTTAAAAGAAATGGTGTTCCTATAATTATATTAAAATATACACACTTATGAAAAAAAAGGCAAATTTCAGTCTTAAAGTCTGAAATCGCCAATCCGCCTTGAGCAAGCGTGGTGATCAATGCTCATGCCTTCTCTGTATGAGAAGAGGCCTGTGCCCAGCTGTGGGACAATATATCGGCTGATGATGATGATGATACACACTTATAAATATTCCAAAAATAAACTTGATAATTTAAAACTATAATACAATGTGTTATTCATTCAAATTTATATATCGATGAACGATACAAACGTACAATTAAACATATTATCATAAATATTTAAAGAACATATGTTTAACCCTTCACAATGAAATAACTTTAAAGAAAGGGAAACCAAGCGTTTTGTGGGTTGAAAAAGTTTTTTCCTACTCATTCGTATAGTCTAGGAGATAGTATACAAAAATGATTCTATTTTTGTTAGGAAAAATAATTAAAATCAATCAATATCCTAACTATTACATTATAAATGCGAACACTATTTATTTATTCACTAGCTGTTTCCCGCGGGTTCACCCGCGTACTAAATTTCACCAAATCAGTTTAGCCGTTTTACCGTGACAGCGTAACAAACAAACAAACTCACTTTCACATTTATAATATCAGTTCTTCATCATTGATCATCATTAGCCTATATATTGTCCCACTGGTGGACAGGCCTCTTCTCATACAGAGAAGGCATGAGCTTGATCATCACGCTTGCTCAAGGTGGATTGGTTTCCTCACAATGTTTTCCTTCAGCATTAGTCAGTGACGTCTAAGATATGCTTAGAAAGTACATATGACTTTAGAATAATCACATTGGTACTTGCCAGGTTCCAAACCCGCACCTTTGTACACGAGAAACAGGTGCCTTAGCCACTAGGCCACCTCGACTGTCAATAAAATATCAGTTAGGATTAGGCTTTATTTAATTGCATTTATTTAATAATTGAAAAATATAAATGAAGCTTTCCGCGTGTTAATTTTTTTTACACCTTGGGTTACATTATTCAAGTTTTAGTAGGGATCCCTAATTATTTCTGGAAATAAATATAGCATAGGACACTTCATAAAGATGTAGCTTTCTAACGGTGAAAGAATTTTTAAAATCGGTACAGTAGTTTTTGAGTTATAACCCTAAAAACAAACAAACAAATCTTTCCTCTTTATAACATTAGTATAGATGATACCAAAACGAAGCTAACAGACTCTTAAACTAAACCCATTGAGTACGGTACCAACCAACCTATAATTTGGCCGTCAAACACTTTTTAGGAGACGTCATTCTACGCATGCGCGGTAACATTTCATTATCTATGATCCCAAACCGTTCATTTCTTTTTTTGAATTTAGTTTTTTTTTTCGTAACGTTTCTTTGTCTGTTAGTCTATGGTTTTGTCTGTGGTTAATGGGGTATTACGTGAGGTAGAAGGGTTATGAAATGAATGTGATGTGTATTCGATTGTTGTAAAAAATATAATAGACATTGACATGTTTTATGTACGAATAAGTTTATATACGAATACGGAGAACTACGGAGATTATATACGAATAAGTTATATGGAATATCTCTTCATCATCTGCCTAGCCTTTTTCCAAATATGTTGGGGTCGGCTTCCAGTCTAAACCGGATGCAGCTGAGTACCACTGTTTTACATGGAGCGACTGCCTATCTGACATCCGCCACTCAGTTACCGGGTAACACGGTACCCCTTGGTAAGACTGGTTGTCACACTTTCTGGCTTCTGACTACCCGTAACGACTGTCAAAGATCTACAAATGACAACCGGGACCAACAGCTTTACGTGCTTTCCGAGGCATGGAGGAGTCTCGCTATGAATGATGGTCACACATCCGCGGACCGACCGCGCCAAGCGCAGCTTCACCTTTGATCGGTCGAATCGTGCGGCTGTTACTTAGCCACGAGCTCAATGTAGTAAAGAATAGACGCTCAGATAACACATATAGGTACCTCATATATTTGTAGGTAGGTACTCAATCTACCCGCATTAAAGATGTTTTACCACTAACTCTCCGACTATATTCTTGTGCAAAGCTTTTGAGAACTTTATCTAAAACGAGGTGCAATTTTACGCTAAAAAGATTTGAAATAGAACATGTCCTATAGATTCAAGTTTAATTAAGATACCAACAGATTTTGAGTTAGAAAGTCATATCAATAAGAGCAGCCACTTCGGAGATAGACGGACAGACAGATAAACATTTTAAATAGTGTTCTATATGTAAGTGTTTAAGACCTCTCGTGTACGAGAGTGCGGGTTCGAAACCTGACAAGTACCAATGTGTCTTTTCTGAAGTCATATGTACTTTCTAAGTATATTTTAGACGTCAAGTCTCTCGGGACGCGGGTGAAACCGGATACAGCTAGTGTTATGATAAGTAAAGGAATTGCAACAAGACATGTATAGACACATGTCTGCCAAAAGCTAGACTTTAAACATAAGACAATTTCGATGTGTGATCCTAGATAACACCTAGGGACTAGGGACATTTAACCCTACACTTGAGGGACAGACGAACTAACAGTGAGTGGCGCACAGTAGTCGCGCAACGACATGTGCACGCGGTGCGCGAAGGTTAAGTAGGGAGCGCAAAAAAATCGTAAACAAAATTTATATTTTTTTGTATCTTTTTTTTAATTTTCTTGTCTTTTTTATTTGTCTTTTTATTGACCTAAGTTACAAATTCTTAGGGATAGTCGTTCCACCTGTAGTATTTCTCCGGTCACTATGAAACATTTTTTTTTTTCAAAAAAGGACATTAATTTTTATTTTATAATATGTATTTTATTTACAAGTGGAAGAAAAAAGGCAGGTATTATTGCAACTTTTTCTAGGACCACATATTAGGTTTAAAAATACTTAGAAAGGATGACACATAAACGTTTAAACAAATACTTAAATTAATGTTTGATTAACTTAATTTGGACCTATACCATTCATCAGTGTATTATTGAACTTATTGTAAATATAAAAAAAACTGAAGATCACCTCTAAATAAATTAATCTGCCAGATAATATCAAACAAATGCTCTTCTAATTAAAAAATATATCTCTTATAGAGAAAACAGATCTTAAATCTGTTTGTCTGTCACTACCTACTCAAGTTATCGTTTAACCTACAACTGTGGGTTCAACATGACACAAAATGCTCTAAGCACTTGAGTTTTTGTAACTGGAACCAAAAAACTACCCCATGAATTATTTTTAAATGGTACAGAGGCGGTAGAAAACCATTCGCAGATATAGCGCCCCTTGAAAGATTAGAAAAGAGTGTAGACATGACTAACAAGGGATTTTATGAGACGGCTTAAATGTAGTGGAGGATTTGAGAAAACCCTGACACTAGGGCTTGTTAGGCTGGTAAAACCTGCAGCTTACACGATAGGAAGAATTTTGCAAAACTGGCGTAAAAAAAATAAGAAAAAAAAATACACACAGCCAAACATAGAACCTTCTCCTTTTTTGAGAGTCGGTCAAAAAAGCTGTGCTTTTTTCTGTTTATTCATTTAAAAATGTAGTACAAGACAGTAATCTTCCAAACGATTGCACGATATTTCCAAATAAAACTTACTATTTTTTATGATAACTTATGAAAAAGAACGCATCCGAACTATTCCTTACTATTATAATAAATGCGATAGTAACTCTGTCAGTCTGTCTGTCGCGCTTTCACGTCAACACTACTAAATCGATTTAAATGAAATTTGGTACAAAGGTAGTTTAGAGTCTGAGAAAGGACATAGGCTACTTTTTACCCGGGTGCGTGAAGTGGTTCTCTCGGGATTTTTTATTTTTTTTATTTTATTTGTTAGGGACAAAAAACAGTTACATGCCAGAGCTTAACTAAAGAATTATAAATTAACACTTAAATATACATTGATACATCATCTATTTCTATTTATGTTGTCATACATGTAACCCACACCATTGTCCACGAATTGGCATAAAAAGTTAAAAGAAAGCAGACATACAAATGTGCATCATGAAGGCACTATTAGAAAAAAAAAATATCATACTTGAGCAGTTAGCAACTCTATTGCTCTTGCTTTAAAACGATGCTTAGAAAGACAAAATGGATGCGGGTGAAACCTTAGGAAATACCTAGTTATTTATAAATGCGAAAGTGTGTTTGTATGTTACGCTTTCACGCTAAAACGGCTAAACGGATTTGGATGAAATTTGGTACGGATAGTCATAAGACCCTGGAAACGGTAATAGTCTACTTTTTATCCGGGTGTGTTAAGTAATACGCCCGTAAAACCGAGTTAAATAACTAGTACAATTTAATAATCAGATACCGAATTTAACATAACATAAAAAAATTGTTTATTCCTACTCCTCCGCTATTCTTTAGTGATTAATTTTATTGTGGGTTCTAAGACGGTTAAAATCATTTCTCTGGGACTCGTCGAGCTTCATTGCCTCGGCGTTTTCTGGTGGTCGCCACTGTTGATTCTAGCTTTCGGGAGTTGCAGCGGTTGGGAATAATGTGGCGAGCTTGTTTAAATAAAAAAAAACCGTAAAATGACAACCCTAATAGCCATTGCACCAAATTCTTTATCATTTAATTTTATACTTTATATACTTTTACGAAAATGACAAAACATGATATCAATAATTAGCATACTTTTAAAATTCTTTATGCTATCAATACATAGATATAATAATTAAGTAAACACATTTCATACACATTTAAACGAAAAACATAAAATAATAGCAAAATTATTTAATTTTATCCTCCATTTTGACAGATCTTGAATGACAGTTCTTCCGTTTCACGTATAAGTAATACTTTTTTGTGCAAGTTTTTTTTTTTATATTTGTTTCCATGACAACTGTTTCCCGTTATCTTATTTGCTATCGCTACTAACCCTATCACCGCTACGCTTGGGTCGTACGGTTAACACGACACAAACTGCTTCAAACACTTGAGTTTTTGTCAATTTTTTTTTTGGTTAGTCATGGGAGAAATGCGACCCTTTCAATATAGTGAAATAAAATATGTCACTTTGTCTTGGTGGTAATTAATTATTTATGTATATTAAACACCCTTTGTAAGTAGTAGTAGTATAATTAAGGTGTAGGTTAGAGTCTTAATTTATGCACGATTGATAGCAATAAGCTGGTTTTCTGGGACACTTCCAAGTGGTAAAATTTGAGAGGAATAACACTTCTGCCTAAACCTTTACGGTACACAGGCGTGATAAATTAAAAAAAAAACTAAAATTCAAACCATTCATTTCAATTAGACCATTTACAGGCACTTTTGAATTGTCAAAGCATGGTGAGTCTGTCTTTTACTCAAAATAGTTGAAGCTATTTGCCCGTTCCAAGGCGTAGATTCCTATGGAGAAGAGCGCGCAAGAAACTCTATGGTTAACCTTTTTAACAAGATTTACAAAGTGTATTTATTTTACATTATTTATAAACTGATATTATTTGCCACGGGACATTCGAAAGAGATACCGCGCCCCCGGAATGCAAAAGGCTGAGGAAGGAACATGGATGGGTTTTAGTCAGTAAGAGTCTCCACCCACGGCGAGAGGGGTCATTTGATGATTTCCCATCCGCAAAAAACCCCCTGTTTATGACAAAAAATTCTACGAAACCCCGAGAGAAAAGTATAGCTTGTTAAATACTACAAAAAACGACACAAAATATGTCAAAGTTTTGTTTTGTTTTTCTTTCTTTACTGTTTTGTTGTTTACTTTGGTATCGATTATTGCCGCCAGGTGGCGCTGCTGTGTGTATGTTTATTTTGACTGAGCAAACGATGTTCACACGTCATATCAAGGTTGAAAAAATTACATGTATGTCAAAATATGAATCATCACTACATAGTATAAAACAAAGTCGCTTTTTCTGTCCCTATATCCCTATGTATGCTTAAATCTTTAAAACTACGCCACGAATTTTGATGCGGTTTTTTTTAATAGATAGAGTGTTTAATGAGGAAGGTCTTAGTATATAATTTGTCAAGTTTTTGTATCCATTAGCTAAAATTTCGCGGGCGAAGCCGCTGGCGGGAAGCTAGTATTAAATAAATACGCGTTCTTTTAATAGTGTACCATTATCCTAGGCCCGTCCTAGGGAACAGTCCTGCCCCTCCTCAGATTTCACTTTTTTTATATGACTACTTTCTAAGGAAAATACTTCACTCACGCGGATAATTTTTAATTCACAATTTTTAAACATTTTTTTTTAAACATACCTACTTTCTTTTTTTTATCCGTATCTGAGAATATCACGGTAACAGTAAGCCAAGATGCTGGCCACATGTCATGTTATAGGCACGAAATATTCCCGCTATCGTGTTACAACCAACGTAGTGTGAACGAAACAGTTGAGGCGGGAATGTTTTTGTTCAAATACAAAATGGCGGTTGTTACCTGTCATCCGATATTAGACGGAGATAGTATAGATAGGTTGTGTTAGAATTTGTGGTGAAGCTTCGGTGTTTATGGGTGAAGGTAGGTTGGTTACATTTTTAGGGTTCCGTAGTCGACAAGGAACCCGTATAATTTCTTCATGTCGGAATGTCTGTCCGCGGCATAGCTCAGAGGTTCTTGGTATTAAATAGCTGAAATTGGTATGGATATGTTTATTGATCACAACGACAAAGTGGTATTAAAATAAAATAATGAAAAATATATTTTTAGGTTAATTCCCAAACACGTAACTTGGTGATGTATATTTTTTTCTCGCGTACCCTTTCGTGTGGGGTATCGTTAGATAGGTCTTATAAATAATTATAATTATAAATAATAATGGTATGTCAGGACCATTTTTCGCTTAAGTGAGCCATTTGCGAAATATCTAGGCGACCATCCCAGGCCCTCTAACTTTTGAATGTCTGTGCCTAGAAATGTGAAAAATTCACAGACGTAGCATATAATTATATATAAACTTACAAGGAAAACTATCACGGCTAAGTAGGCTTAACTAGTTACAGAGTTATAGTAGACTAACTAAGACCTGTTACCGAACCCTACAGCGCGTGGCCCGACACGCACTTGGCCGGTTTTGGGATTCAACTCGGTGTTAGCGTAAAATCTTTTTGGGTTCTTTTCGGTTTAAGTTTACCTACTATTAAATATTACAGTCACTTTTAGAATTAACATGCCAAAACATATTTTTGATTTTTAATATATTAACAAAGCGGCCTGGCGAAATTTGTACCGCCCCATAATTATTTTTTTCATTATTTTTCCGATGTTTCAATAGTTCTTCTGCTGAGACAACAAATCAAAAACCATGTAAATCAGTCCAGCCGTTCTCGAGTTATAAGTGTTCGAACAAACCCGACTTTGTCTTATATACAACGTGTAAAAAAAATAAGCAATAAAATATAAGCGGGCTACACATACGGTGATAACAAATCTTTTGCGCCGTATTAGGAACTGGAAATCTTATGGGATCTTATAGTTTTAGAACAAAAAGAATTAACAGTTTTTGTTAAAAAAAATAGGTTACAGCCCTAAAAATGGGTTAATAAACTCAAATTGGAAGATCAATAATGCCGAGTTTGCAAATAAGTTACCCCTTATTTTATACCTATTCGTCAACTAGCCTAATAAGCCTATTAAAATTTAGTGAAAAAAAAAATATGAAAAAAAAAGTTTACAGATTTAATAATAAGATTTTGTCAGTAGCATCTACTTATCATACTTGTTATATGTACATACCCTTGAATATTATTGCTTATTTTTTTTACACGTTGTATACTATATAGACTAGCCTTTCGCTAGCGGCTTCGCCCGTATTTGGTACACGAATTCAAATTAAAAATCACAGAGTTTCATACAAATTTTCGTGCATTAATTCAACCATTTACGGAATAAATTTTAAAAGAAATAATCAGAAGAAGTGGTCAGAAGCCAGAAATTCTAACCACCAGTCTCACCAAGGGGTTTTCATGTTACCCTGTTACTGGGTTGTGAAGGACAGAAAGGCAGCAACATAGTTGGGAAAAGGCTAGGCAGATGATGTCTACAAAACCATAGGGGTTAGACAAGTGGCAAAAACGCTAGTAGAATTAAAAACAAAATGTATGGGAATGACATTCGTTTACGACTAGTTCCCTCTGTTATTCCCATACATTTTGTTTCCAATTCCCATATCCGTACTAAAAAAAAATCTTACACATATAACCTAAAATAATTCTAGATTCTTACTTTAGATAGGCCTGTACAACAAACATGTAATAAATTGTAATTTTTCAAAAAAAGGTTTATTTCTTAATTTTAATTATAATCGGTTTCTGATTACTGAACATTGAATATATATTGGTATGATATCAGTAATCTCGCGTTTTACCACAAAACTGTATTATACGTCAATATGTTGAGCGTGTGAGTATGAATCAGACAAGCTGCGACATCTATGTTTTGTAAATGTTGTTACGCTCTGTGAAGCTAAAATGGATGATGAAATGTGTGTGTAAAAAATATTCGTGACTTTTTAGATTTTGTAGTGGACTAAACGTAGAATAAAAAAATCAAAATGGTGCAAATTTTTATATTAATTACTTTTCTTCGAAAAAAAATACACACAGCCGAATTTAGAACCTCCTCGTTTTTTGTAGTCGGTTAATCAGTCTAATCGGTTGATCTGTTCTCAACTGATAAATAAACAGCTAATTATAATTACAAATGCGAAATGAGTTTTCATATTCATATATTCATTTGCATTCCACAATGTTACAAAAGGATGTTAAAGAGGCTTAAAGCTAAGTGCGATCATGGACCCTGTTAGGGCACAGCAAAATTACGTATTACATAGTTATCTATTATCTGTTTGCTTGTTTGTAACGTTTTCACGATAAAACTGCTGAACCGATCTGGATGAAATTTTGCACAGAGATAGAAGGGATCCTGGAGACGGTTATAGGTTAGCATGCATGGCTAGCATGTAAAAATATAAATTAAATGCGGCTTCTCGTTGTATGAAACAAGTCTCATCCATTCAGAACTTATGTACATTTCAATTACCTACAATAGCGCTCTATAGCATGCGTGCATACTCAAAGGTATAGTTGTATACTACATCTTATAATAATCCGACTTATAAATACGTCGGCGCTATAAGGAATAATTCAGTTTTTGCGGTGACCAGCATTTTGGTAGTTACGTGGATTAGTCCGAAAAAAAATGAAAGTTAAATAATATTTTGTAGGAACATAAATAGCATGAATTTTGTTGTATCTGAATTGATATTTTTTTATTATATTATGAATATGACATTTGAGAACAGCGTAGTGTTTTATCCGTAAAAGACATTTGCAAAATTAATACCGACGCAAGTTAAAACGTCTACGAATTTTGCAGATTTAGAATATCAGATTCAAAAGAAGTGATTAAACAAAATCTAAAAATAGTGAATAGTCTATAATATTTATGAAGATTTTTTAAAATGTATTTTTCAAGTTTTGTTAAGTAGAACATAAATATTTATATTTTTTTATGTCATGATTTTTCGTAACTGAAAGCTTAACTAATGCCCTGTTTCTGAGGTACTTTTGTCCGTGGCTAATCTCTTCAATAACGGCGCTATCCATACATTTTTCAGCAATAATGAATAGATAAACCAAAACCAATGACAAAGTACCATAGAAACCGGATATGCATTCTACAAGAATAAATAATATAGGTATCCGATATTATCCAAGATTTCTCGAAAGTTAGTAAGTGTAAAAAAAATCTTATACAGGACTATCCACATGTTAAAAAAAATCATGCCCACCCCACACAAAAGATCACAAAGATAGTGTAGTTCGTAACAAAAAACTCTTTATTTTTTCGTACTTACTTACATACTTGCAGAAATAATTTTAAAAAATATATTCCGCCGTAACCTCACATTACATGAAGATGTTATCTAAACAATGTTTATTTACCTCTATCGGATTATTACTGGGCTCGTAATATTTTGGGTATGATTTATTGGTTAAGTGATCTCGGTTTGAGTTATGAGTTTTTTACGAGAGCAGGTTTTTTTGTTTTCCCGTTTAAATTACCGAAGTCTGCATTATTTTATGTTGATTAAACATACTTTGTTCAGTTTTTTTTTACTCACTTACACAGCCAGTTGCATCTTCAAATTCTGAAGATCTGTCAAAATGGAGGATAAAATTTAATATTTTTTCTTACTTTTCTTATCAATAGATATCATAAAAAATATTGAAAGTATGCTAAGTATCTATACTAATGTAATAAAGCTGAAGAGTTTGTTTATTTGAACGCGCTAATCTCAGGAACTACTGGTATGGTTTGAAAAATTCTTTCAGTGTTAGATAGCCCATTTATTGAGGAAGGCTATAGGCTATATATCATCACGCTAAAACCAATAGGAGCGGAACACCATTAATCCACGCGGACGAAGTCGCGGACAGATGCTAGTAAAGTTTAAATGGTAACCAGCTGCTGGAGCGGGGTGTCACTTAACGATGTAATAATATAAATGCTGTTATATATTGTTGACTAGCTTTCAAATTAAAAATGACGAAGTTTCAAACACACTTTGCCCCCTTTTTCACCCCCTTAGGGGTAGAATTTTGGAAAATCCTTTCTTATCCAATGCCATACATGTAACACTCCCTCCAAGTTGCAAGTCTCTACGATCAGCGGTTTAGGCAGTGCGTTGATCCGTCAGTCAGTCAGTCATTCAGGACAAAGCATTTTATATGTATAGAACTTTAACTTAATGAATCAGCAATATTATAACCGTTGAAAATGACGATGGAACAGATAATAATATCCAATTTCAAACGTTACCTCTGATAAAATCGCCATCATAATAAAATATCTCATCATTTTATTGATTTTGCCAAACGTACGGCCATCGTCATACCATACCGATTGCATTTTTAAAATATTAAGTTTCAATGCGCAGGCGAAGTTGATAATATTTTGTTGCTCTTCGTCTTAAAAAAAAGAACATGTGTTGTATGGTTTATACAAGAGGCGACACCTTGCTTTTGCCGGTAAAAAAAAGAAATAGTTTGGGTTCCGTATAGATTATTTTATTGAATTATTAGAATTTTGTGGTCCTTACTTTCTTACTAATATTTTCGTTTACAAATTTTTTAACATACTATTTACATATTTAAATATTTTTACAACATTTAAACAATATTTAAATATTTTTACAAACAATATAAAAAAAAAAAAACAAAAAAAAAATAGTATCCCACCGGTACGAGGCAGGGTACAAATTGAGATTGGTAGCCTGGACTGCAATTGTTCTTGGTAAATACCAGTAGCCTAAGCTTCAACGAAAAAAAAAATGTTCCATAACAATCCTGTTATGTCACAACTAGTTTTAATCTCTGAAATGCTTTTTCATATAAATTTTTCGTTTTGATTAGTTTTTATATTATGTATCTAGATTATTATATAGGTATTTACGCTACGTTCGAGGGGGGCCTGGTAATCTACGTGACAGGGCATCCTAGTGCGGATACCAGTCTCCCACAAAGGACTAGTGTGAAAAGTTGTTACGAACTTTATCTTAAGAACCTTTGTGGAAGAAAAATAAGGAGTTTTTATTATTATTAATCGAAATAAATATCAAATAATTTATAAAATAATAATCGAACCTCTCACTCACAGAACCCTAAAAAGTCAACCACAGTTGGGACACTTCATTTAATGTCAATTATTATACTACTAAGACCCTCGACTTTGCCTCGACAATGAACTGTTTGCATCTGCCATTTTTTGCTCCCGATCTTCACAAAAGACACATTGGATTGATTCCTTGAGGCGTTAAATTTTCATCCAGAGTCCTCTTCAAGATTTCAATAAGTTTTTGACATTTTAAAGGTCTCTATTCATTGATAGAATATATGAGAGTACCGTTGGGTTCCACTTTGTTAAAAGGTAGGATATTTTATGTGATGTCATTTGTAATACTCGTATACTAATATTGTTTTGAATCAAAGAATTTGAAGTTGATTTGACCGTGTAAGGAGTGATTTTAGTTTCTTTTTGTCGATGTTGTCACCCTATTTTCGCTTTGGAACAAAAATTAGTGGACAATGGATATTATTTGATATTAAATTTTGATACTTTAGAGGAGAAATATAAGGATGAATAACATGGTTCATGTGGTTAACTGAATGAAGCGTGTTTCTTTTATCTTCCTTGTAATTATTTTCATCACAATTTTCTTTTTAAATTTTGATTTTGAATGATAAAATGTATTTATGTGGCTAACATTAAAGATAATGTAAATTATGGAAATCACAAACAATTTAAGTTTTATTGTAAACTAGTCGTTGCCCGTGGTATCACCCGCGTCCCGAGGGAACTACTCCTCGCACCCGGATAAAAAGTAGCCTAAATCTTCTCCAGGGTCCCCTCTATCTTCGTACCAAATTTCATACCAATCAGTCAAGCTGTTCACGCGTGATGCCGTGACCAAGGGAAATAGGGATTAATTTTTATACATATTGTATGATTGGCGAGTTTCGGTTATCTCGAAATTGCCAAAATGTTCATCTTAAATTATACTTTTCATTTTAAATTATACATTATACAAAATTTTCATCTTCAATTATACTTAATTAGCATTAGATACGGTTCAGATAACCTATATATACCCATTGTCCTCACATTTTTCTATCACAATTGTTAAACAAATATCGTGAACTACAACACGTTGAAAAAGAGTAACCATGGAGTCTCTTGCTCGTTCTTCTCCATAGGAATCTACGCTTAGGAACGGGCGAATAGCTTAAATTTTTCTTTTTTTTTGACTAACGGACTGACTCGTAATTATTTGACAATATAAAAGTGCCTGTAAATGGTCCAATTAAAATAAATGTTTTGAATTTTGAGAATACTCTGTCACTAATGCTTGTTAGGTTAGTAAACCTGCGACCTACACGAAAAGAAGAAACAAATATTTCCTTAGTGCTACGTTTAATTTGAATTATTCGTATTTATTTCAACCACTACACATCTACCTACCAGTATTTACTAAACAACCATTCATAAAACCAGGTACAAAAATGATACCGAAACCATTTGACATGCACAATTTTAAACTGATCAGAACCCAGCCAGGCTAGCTACGTAAAAACACCATTGTGTTGTTGAATGAAAACCAAAAAAAAATGGCGCCCAAAAAAATGTAAAAGGATACATCAATTATTCAGTTTGTCCGAGGATTTTGTGAATTCGCCAATTTAATACGGGTTTAATTTCAAATATAAAGTATTGTGTTACTATTTCGGTTTGAGCTTAGGATATTTCGTGAAATCGCTAATGAGTGTAACTTGATATTTGTTATATTTTTTGTTTGAAATTGATGCAATAATTTACCTACGTATTGTATTTTTTTTCAAGGTGAATGTGCTAAATATTTGAAATTTTTTTTTTTTTTTTTAGGATGTTTTAATTGGTTCTATGATAAACTCCGGTTTTCAAATTACTAGTCAGAATATAATATATACTTCTGAGTATTATTAAACCTTAAGACTTAAAATAGATCAATTTTGCCCATCAAAAAGGTCTGTTTAAGGAAAACATTTGCGTACTATAGACTGTAGCAATTAATTTTACGAAAAAACTAAACAAAATCATAACCTATTTTGTTCGCTACATAAAAATTAAAACCTCTTTTAACCAACTTCAAAAAAGGAGGTTCTGTATTCGACCCGTAAGTTTGTGTCTACAATTTTCTCGATAACTACTGATCCGATTTGGATGGGGTTTTTGTCTCTGTATCTGGACCCGATATTGAAGTCCACAAGCCAGGTACAAAGATGACGGTAAATATCTACTAACCTAAATGAGTCCGTCGGTTTTATTGTTACTTAAACACATTACAAAAAAAACAAGTTAGAAAGTACATTCAACAATAAAATTCATATCATAATTTCTCTCGCCTCTTCAAAAAGTATTTCCATAAAATCGGTCAAGTGCGTGTCGAGCTATGTTCTATAGGGTTCCGTAATACGTTTCACGGACCGACAGATGATTACGTAATCTGTCCGTAAAACAAAAAAGTTTTTTAACCAGGAAGCAGGAATTTTCGTGGTATCCACTTCTTGTTCAACCCTGGTTTGGTAATCGACCGTGACACACCTGATATATTTTCGAAAGACCTATCCAACGATATACCACACGATGGGATATAATGAGAAAAAATAAATCATCTCATGTATGGGAGGTCTGCCTAGCCTGCCTAGCCTTTTCCCAACTATATTGGGGTCGGCTTCCAGTCTAAACCGGGTGCAGCAGAGTATCAGTGTTTTACATGGAGCGACTGCCTATCTGACCTCCACAACCCAGTTACCGGGTAACACGATACCCTTTGGTAAGACTGGTTGTCAGACTTGTATGGGAGGTGTGTATCAAAAAAATATAATTCTAAATTTAATTGTACCCCTTTATTGGCGTGATCAATATGCATATCCGTAGCAAATTTAAACTTTCTCGTACCTACTAGGAACCTCTGAGCAGACAGACAGCAGACTACGGAACCCTAAAAATAATTAAGACAACACCCCAATATTTATTAGTATTACACATCTACATAAAAGATATAAATTTTGACCACACACACAAAAACCGGATAAATTACTCTAAAGTAAAGATAAGGCCGCGTCTACATAGGCGCCTTATCACTATATTTAAGTGAGAACTCGGCTTTATGTCGTGATTATTGTATGTTGTGTAAACGATATCTTAGTTTAGGACAAGTTTATTGTTGTTTTTTTATTTATTCGGTTATAAAACAATAGATGTGTCGTAGTTGTGCTTTTTGATATTAAAAAAAAAAGCTTTTTACAAAAAAACTAAAACCGACTTCCAAAAAAAAAACTGAAAAGTAAAAAATAATTTTTATTTAAACGCTTTACGACCAAAACATCGCTTTCGAAGTCGGTGTCTTGTAAGTTACTATTGTTAGTATTTCGCCACCGACTTCGAAAGCGATGTTTTGGTCGTAAAGCGTTTAAATAAAAATTATTTTTTACTTTTCAGTTTTTTTTTTTGGAAGTCGGTTTTAGTTTTTTTGTAAAAAGCTTTTTTTATTTTTCCGCTTTTCAGTGTCTCGGTCTTGCTATCTTAACAAAATAAACACACCACTTTTTTAGGTTGTAATAAGCATAAATAACCAAATTATCTAAGTATTTGGCATATCAGCAAGTAGAGATAAATCGTTATTTTTGATATATTTATAAAACGGCTGAACCGGTAGTGATAAAATTTAAATGGGACCACACGGGAAGCACCAGCTTTCAAATAAAAAAAGAATCATGAAAATCGGTTCACCCAGTCGCAAGTTATGAGGTAACAAACACAAAAAAAAAAAAATACAGTCGAATTGATAACCTCCTCCTTTTTATGAAGTCGGTTAAAAAAAAAATGGTGGTATAGTGATTATTCCCGAATAGACTCGTTATTCCTCGAATAGTAATTGGTTGAACGTGAAATTGATTTATTCTCGAGTAATAAGCGATTTACGCAAGGAATACAATTTATTCCTGTTTGGTCGAATCCGCCCTAATAAATGTTCCGCAGTAACTAAGCCTAAAATTTGATATAATCGTCACTGGCGAAGTTTTGCTAAAGGGTTCTGCCTATCCCCTATAAAGGAGACAGTTTTGATGTTTTATTATTTTATCAAAATATTACATAAATTATATTTTATTAAATTCAATTTAAGCAAAACAGGACATTGCGTAGTCTTAAATTATATCATAATTGTATACGCACTGTATATAATACCGCTCGGTAAATACGAGTAATATTACCGCGGTAAATTACCCGGTAATAAAGAGTAAAGTACGGACAACGTAGCGGGGCGCAACACTATAATTAAAATATATGAATTTTATAATATTTTCAGTCTAAAACTTTGTTTATAAAGCGATGTTGTGATTTGGTTCAAAATGGTTTTTTTTAGGGCAACCATTTAGGCATTAATATAAAAAAAACTGATAATAACAAACTCTGTCTGTCGGTTTGTTTCACTGTAAAACTACTGAACCGATTGAAATGAAATTTGGCGTGAGGATGGCTTGAAACCTGTACGTCATCTAGCCTTAATGTGAGTGTGAAAACTCAGGAAATAGCTAATTTTCTACTGAGTAACACTGTTACTCATGGAATTTTGAATTGGAAATTATAAATTTCATTGGAATTTTTAGAATTACTGATGGAAAATATCGTGAAAAAAAACTTGACGCAAATAAAATCTAAATCGATTAAACCGATACTCGATTGTATCGATTTAAAAAGTTTTAATTCAAAAAGTTTGTAAGCATACGCATCTATTACAAATTATAATGATTTCATGCGTATCCCTCGGGTCGTGTAACTTTGAATAGATAATGTTTTACGTGAAAAACTTTTAAGGAGTTTCGTTTACAAACCATTCCTGATTTTGAAATTAAGGAATTCAGATTTAAGTGCAATATCAGTATACATAGAAATTAGATTATTATTGTTTGGAGATCCGTCTGTAAGTTTTACGGGTGGGAAATCATCAAATGACTCCTCTCTCAGACTCTTACTAACTAAAACCTAAAAACCGGCCAAGTGCAGGCGGACTCGCGCACCGAGGGTTCCGACCATTGGAAAGAAAAAATACGCAATAAAGTCGCAATTATTTTGTTTTTTTCCGACCGCATAATTAAGTTTGTTTGTAGAGGAAAATTGCTGATTACTTAAAAACTACTTACTAGATCTCGTTCAAACTTATTTTCAATGGAATTTTACATAGTAATCTACATCATATATTTTTTTTAGTTTTATCATTCTCTTATTTTACAAGTTACAGGTTAAGTTACACATTTTACCACTTTGGAAGTGCCTCTCGCGCAAACTATTCAGTTTAGAAAAAAAAATAGTAGAAACCTCAATATCATTTTTGAACACCTATCCATAGATATCCCACACGTATGGGTTTGAAAAAATTATAATTTTTGAATTTCAGTTCTAAGTATGGGGATCCCCAAAATTTATTGCTTTTTTTCTATTTTTGTGTCAAAATCTTAAAGCGGTTCACAGAATACATCTACTTACCAAATTTCAACAGTATAGTTCTTATAGTTTCGGAAAAAAATGGCTGTGACATACGGACGGACAGACAGACAGACAGAAATGACGAATTTATAAGGGTTCCGTTTTTTGCCATTTGGCAACGGAACCCTAAAAAGATCGCTTTGAGCGATAAGACCGCCCATTGTGTAACCCTATGTAACAAATTTTCCAATATCATATGTTTTTCTTTCGGTGTACATAATAAAGAATATTCTTTTATATTCTATTCTATTCTAAAACCGATCCATGTTTTGTTCTTCGCCCTTTGTGTTCCGGGGCTTTTTTTACGTATGGTAATCGTCATGGATGAAACCGGCCCAATGGGGCCGGGAATAATGCCGGACTCTTACCGGCTAAAACCGCCACGGTGTTCCTTACCAGTACCTGTCGCCGGGGGTACGGGAATCGCTCGCGCATTCTGTTCTGTTCTGAGGCTGCGGTAACTCTTCGAACATCTCGCAGCCACGACAGTCTATGGCCCTGGGGGTGGGGCCCGTTAAGTATGCTGACATCTCTTCGAATCCTCTTGTTCTTATCCCTTACTTCTCTTCCATACTTGTGACGTCATCTAACTAGTAACCTCCTTTCTAGCCATATCACCTTTCTATCAAACTTCAGACTTAACTGTACATAATTGACGAAGAAAACCTTAAACGGCGCAAATATATAACCTTATTGGTAATTTTATATTTGAGCCGTTTGGGGTTGAAATATTAGGGCCATGGGGTCCAAAAGTCCGTCTTCTGTTTCGCGAAATAAAGCATTTAGTCGACTCCACGCGTGATCAAAGGACTGGCCTATATTTCAGTCAAAGAGTCAGCATTGCCATCCAACGTGGCAATGCAGCTTTTTGGGCACGATTCCCGTTGACAACGATGCGGATGAATATTTTGATGGCTAATTTCTTTAGTTTATATAAAAAATAAGAAGAATATTTATATTGTAAATATGGCAAAATAAAATGTGTATAAAAGTAAAAAAACACATAAATATTAAGACGAAGAATTTTATAAGTAATACTCT
This sequence comes from Pyrrhia umbra, assembly GCA_963891755.1. Classification (NCBI taxonomy): domain Eukaryota; kingdom Metazoa; phylum Arthropoda; class Insecta; order Lepidoptera; family Noctuidae; genus Pyrrhia; species Pyrrhia umbra. The sequence continues at coordinate 3,673,492 of OY982944.1, forward strand.
GCCTAGCCACTAAGCCAAAACAATCGTGATGTTGTTACGTTTATAATATAGCTACACTATTATATTATATGGTTAGCATCGCGCTGGAGGTGTTTTCTTTAAATTTAGGTTAAGCCGGGATTGGAATATCGTTTGATACCAACCTGCGCAGATGTGGAGGAATCTAGCCAAGTGGAACACTGACTGAAGACTGGAAAATGTATGCTAACGTCTTTTTTGTTTATACCTACACTAGCTAAGAAGCGGCTTCGAATTAAAACGAATTCAAATTAAAACAGACATAGTTTCATACAAACTTTGCCCCCCTTTTCCCCCACTTAGGTGTAGAATTTCGGAAAATCCTTTCTTATCGGATGCTTACGTCATACAAAGAACACACCCTCCAAGTTTCAGGTCTCTACGATCAGCGGTTTAGGCTGTGCGTTGATCCGTCTGTCATTCAGGACAAAGCATTTTATATGTATAGATAGTCTCCCGTGTTTTATGCATCACCATCAACCTCTTGGCCTCCAAATTATTTGTTTAACGATATCCCACAAGACGAGATACACGAGAAAAAAAAATAATCATTCCCACTTTTCTTTGGGAGATACTTACGCAAAAAAAATATTTTTCGAAATATTGTACCACTTTGTCAGAGTAATATCCATACTCCCAGTCTCCAGTACCGCGCACTCTGGCCGCGCTCAACGCACTCTTGGACGCCAAGCATGACTGTGATGTGTTTGCGGACGATTGGAAGACGATCTTGTCAGTGTGTTTGGAGTACTGTGAGATGAGTGTGTGAGTATTTTTATTGTGTTAGCAAATGTAACTGACCAATGGTCGTTTTTGTTAATTAAATAAATAAATCAATACTGCTACTAATAACCTCTAAGCTATGCCGCGGACAAACAGATAGATGGACATGGCGAAACTATAAAAGTTCCTTATTGCCTATGGAATCCTAAAAATGACTAATATTCATCACCATTCATTCTTATATTTCCAATTTATCCTAATTACAATATAATAAGGATATTCTTTTTTTAATTCACCAAAACAAAAGAATGGAAGTCGTCCCCCATAAAATGTGTCCACGAGCCATGCTTAGGTGCTAATTAGACCATTAAAGCGTCTGGCGATGTGAGGAATTTTGCAGTCAGCGTATTACTCATATTACACGTACAACGTACTATTAATTGCATTTTTATTATGCAGATCGAAAGACCATTTATAATTAACTAAAATTTTAAGTTTGAAATATCTTACTTATATTAAAATCTAGCTGTTTCCTGCGATTTCGACTGAGTTTTAAGGGATCTTCTTCAGCCTATGATCGTCTTTAGGATCCGATCTAGCTTCATACGAAATGTCATCCAAATCGGTTTAGTCGTTCTCAAGTTATGGCGTGACCAAGGGAAATAGGAATTCATTTATAAATGTAGATGTAAATTATTATTTTAATTAATCTTACATGCTTAATACCTATTTTAAAACTATAAATATGAAATACAAAAAAACACCTACACATCACTATCATCTGGTAACGTGCCCAGAAGATTCGCAGCATTGCCACGTTGAATAGTAATGCTAATTTATTGTCCAAGAATTAAGTCAGCCCCTCTGGGGCCTTACCATGACGTGCCAAAACAAGATTATTTTCGTTATGAAAAAGAGACGGAGCTATACGACGTTAGTAGCTGTGTCACGCTCTCACACTTGAATAGTGATTGCAAAAACATGTGGTGCAGCCCCTGGTCCTAATACCCTACCCTGGTCAAGTGTTGACCAGTATTCTTGATGTTTCCTTAAAGAGAAGACGTGAACTCTAACTCCATGGCCCAAGCTTTTCAACCCCGAAGGACTCTAAAGCTATAGTTACCCATAAGATTACTATATTTGCGCCATCTGTTGGTCACTTTAGAAGCAGCGTAAACGTAGACAGACGTAGATAACAAGCGCTAATTAATTAATCTAAAAAACACACGAAGATTACCCATCACAAATACTAATTTCCGTACAAAATCTACCTGTCAACTCAAAACAAAAGCTGTCAGTTTTTAGCGGCCCAATGTCCACCCCATCTCAAATACCTAAGGATTAAATACCGCCGTACATAAGGTGAGGGGTTGAAGTTTTGTAAACCTGCCCTAATTGCTGGCATGTCAACTTGAAGTGGGTATAATACGAAATTAGGCATAAGGAAGACGGTACTACTGGTTTTAGTAAATACCGTTTAGAAGCGAGGTTCTATCGAGAATACAACTTACTCTCTCTCTCCCCTTTTCTCTCGCTCTATCCCCTTTTCTCCCCCTCTCTTCCCTTCTACCTCTATGTGGAAGTAGTGAGAACTGAAGCATATATTCCCCATCTTTTATTGTTTCCTTTGTAATGTATCTTATCTTAAAGTGTCAAGAGTCTTGGTGGCCTTTTAAGCCTTGGTGGTGGTTAGTGGTTAAGGCACCAGCATCTCGTGTACGAGTGTGCGGATTTCAAACTTGGTGAGTACCAGTGTGACTTTCTAAAGCCATATAGCCAAGACCTAAACAAACTATGGTTACAAAAACCGATTAAAATTCTTGTTCCTTTAGTAAGTCCCCAGGTAAATTCACAGCTCCCGCCGTATTGTGCGATCATTCAGGAAGAAAGCCGAGATACGGTTACCATGGCAACGAGCAATCCGCGCCCGAGAGAATACAAAATATTGGGAGGTTGCCATATCTCTTTATAAACAAGTACAATAATTATTTTAAGGACTATGGTAAAAGATTTTATAAAAAATGAAAACAAAGTCGTAAGTAACCTATTTTGTTCTAATTCTGCAACAGAAATTAACAAAATGGCGTAAGGATAGCGCGTTTATGACAATTTCATGCTTTAAAAATTAATCATTAAATGCCATTTTATTTATCTACTAGCTGTTTCCCGCGGTTTCACCCGCATCCCGAGGGAACTACTTAGCGCACCCGGGTAAAAAGTAGCCTATGTTGTTCCTCAGGGTCTATTCTATCTCTGTACCAAATTTCATTTATATCGGTCCAGTAGTTTTGGCGTGAAAGCGTAACAGACAGACAGACAGAGTTACTTTCGCATTTATAATATTAGTAAGGATGTGGGAAAATTGGAACAAAATAGGTTATCATTTTGTTTTTACTTTTCGTAAAATCAATAGTAGAGACTACAGTTATTTTTTCATCATTCAATAATCCTGCTAGTATTATAAATGCGTTTTTTTATTGTGTTTGTTTTGATACCAATAGGATACTTTTTAGGGTTCCGTAGTCGACAAAGAACCCTTATAGTTTCGCCATGTCCGGTTCATTGAGTACGGAACCCTAAAAATGTGGAAGTAACTCAGTCTGTTACGCTTTCACGGAACAAAAACCAGAACCGATTTAATGAAATTTCGGATGGAGATAGCTTTATTCCTAGGGTAAGATGTCTGATACATTTTATCGGGTTTCATGAAGAAGTTTCGTCACGATGCGGGTGTGAACAGAAAGTTCAGACTTAAAGATGTTATTTTAACTAGCTTCCCGCCAGCGGCTTCGCCCGCGATATTTTAGCTAATGGATACTAAACTTGACAAATTATATACTAAAACCCTCCTCATTAATCACTCTATCTATTAAAAAAAACCGCATCGAAATCCGTTGCGTAGTTTTAAAGATTTAAGCATACATAGGGATATAGGGACAGAGAAAGCGACTTTGTTTTATACTATGTAGTGATTCCTGCTTGGTCTAGAATTTGCATAGCGCAACTGCTGTAAACGGGGTTTCTGGTTCAACTCCCGGGTAGAGCCGAAAACGCTTTTTGGAGTTTGGAAAATGTCACAAAGCAGCCCGGAGTCAAGAAGTTGGTGGTGTTATACCCCCGTGCCTGGGAGGGTACGCTAAGCCATCGTCCCCGGCTGCTATCTTGATAGCAGTTGTAGTTTTTCTTTAATGACTCTTAACGGTTTGTGGTAGCCAATGGCAAAGCACTTGTTGTTACAATTCCATGTCAGAGGCCGTCAGGTGGATTTGAGAAAACTCTGACACTAGGGCTTGTTAGGTTTACGATAAGAAGAAGAATTAAGTAACCACACTCAAAAGTTACTTCTAACTTTAACAAAAGCGCCTCATTAAATAAGCTAGGGAGTCAAACAATGTTCCGATATGCAAAATCTACGTAGATTTGTTTGTTCAAACGTTCTTCAATTATGCTAATGCCTATCGGTCAGCCTGGATTTGTGCTTACGACAGGTCTACGACTTAAAATAATTGAGTGGTTTAGACTGAAAATTTAGATTGAAAAGTAGACTCTAAGGTGGGTTATAAAAAGTTTTATATACAAAGAAAATTCTGTATTTTACTATCAACTGACATTAGAGTAGCTCGTGGCTAATTAACAACCCCACGGGTCGATGGATATAAAGATTAAGCTACGCTTGGCGGGGTCAGTCCGTGGATGGGTGACAATTTATATCATTCTTAGACTCGTTGGTCCCGGCTGTCATTTATACATAGATCTTTGATAGTCGTTACGTAAGGGTAGTCAAGCTATAGAGTCACATCTGAGTATCGTGTTGTTCGGTAACTTGGTTGTGGAGGTCAGATAGGCAGTCGCTCCATGCTCATTAAACTAAGAACTCAAAATCGTTTAACGAACGGTAAATGGGGTGCGTTTAAATGTCTAATCTTATTGTAAATGGAGTATAGTATATAACCTGCTTTAACACATAGGATTATATAGGACTAGCTTCTGCCCGCGACTTCGTACGCGTGGAATAGTAACTTTGGGCTATCGCTAACTTTAACCCCCGATTTTGAAACATTTTTCATTGATGCTCCGCTTCTATTGATTTTAGCGTAATAGCCTATAGCCTTCCTCGATAAATGGGCTATCTAACACTGAAAGAAATTTTTAAATCGGTGCAGTAGTTCCTGAGATTAGCACGTTCAAACAAACTCTTCAGCTTTATTATATTAGTATAGATTTTTATCCGGTTGCACAAAGTACTTGCCCCAGAATACAAGTGAAACCGCGGTAAGCATCTAGCAGTTAATAATTCCGTGCTTATACAAACAAATGTCTTACTAAATTCTACCTCCACCCGGCTTCGAATCCCCGTACCAAACAGTCTCAGTCGCGACTCATAAATAAATCTCTAACGACCAAAATCAATACGCAGGAGACGGGGAGGGGAGGCTGGGGATGAATTGTTTTGTGCCACACTGCGCTTTGAGATAGTACAATTAAATAGGAGGTGATATATTTTATTCAATACTTAATCCCGTTTTTTTTGTGTATGGCATCTTGCAGGTTAACCTAGAAGGTTGTCGACTGCTTAACCGGGCTTGCCTGTGAAGTGCCTTAAATAAATTTAGGGCCTCCAGCCAGGGCTTACTTAATCCCGTGTCGCGCGAGTTATATTCCTAGTATTAGAAATTACCTTCAACGTAATAACTTAGTTTACTTCTACCATTATCTCTATTCACGCATGAATAATGTGGATGGACAAAATAGGTACGTACTTTAAAAAAAGTATTCTCAATAATTTTCTATGGACATTTTAATTATGATCACCATATTCAGCATGACCATTTTTTGATTGTTAAATCAAGCGGTGAACACTCGGGACGTAAGCCAAAATAATTAAAAAAGCTAAATACGTATACTCACGTAAAAGAAGTCCTAAAAATGGCTGAAATTAAAACGAAACAGCCACTGAGTTATTTTTACTATTAAAAAAATGTAATATTTACACCTAATGCTTTTTTGTCTGATAGAACCTAATCAGAAAAAAAAACAATCTAAACATCCTATCAGTCTCACACAATGCATAAATCTCATTTCGAATAAAAAAAACATAATTAAATCTACACTTCTACACTACTATTATAAAGAGGCAAGATTAGTATTTTTGTGGTATGTTTATAATGAATAAACTCATAAACTACTGTGCCGATTTTAAAAATTCTTTCACCATTGGAAAGCTACATTCACCCTGAGTAACATAGGCTACCCGTGCGAAGCCGGGACGGGCCGCTAGTCTACACTAATATTATAAAGAGAAAAACTTTGTTTGTTTGTTTGTAATGAATAGGCTCAAAAACTACTGGACCGATTTAAAAAATCCTTTCACCATTCGAAAGCTACATTATCCACGAGTGACATAGGCTACATTTATTTCTAGAAATAATTAGGGATTCCTACTAAAACTTGAATAAAGTAACCCAAAGTGTAAAAAAAATGTACACGCGTGCGAAGCCGCGGACGGCGAGCTAGTCTTAAATAAAAAAGGAGCGATCCGCCCGGCCCAAGGAGGAACCCATCCCGAATCCGAGAGACGACCGTGTCATTTACCTGTTCTCATTATACCTACTTACCTCTATACATATATATATATATATTATTGTACATTAATACACCTAATAACGTGCCCTAAAATATTATGTGAAATTAATTAATCTTCCAACAAAATGATTCGCGGAATTAAAAGGCGGTCTAATTTTGGTATTCGACATTTCTTAATCTTATTAGAGAGCTATGTATTTATGTATTGGGGTATTAAATAAATCTGTTACAGTCTTATTTTATACGAGAGTCATCTGCCTAGCCTTTTCCCAGCTATGTTGGGGTCGGCTTCCAGTCTAACTGGATGCAGCTGAGTACAAGTGTTTTACATGGATCGACTGCCTATTTGATCTCCACAACCCAGTTACCGAGTAACACGATACCCCATGGTAAGACTGGTTGTTGTCTAGCTTCTGACTACCCGTAACGACTGTCAAAGATCTACAAATGACAGCCGGGACCAACGGCTTAACGTGCTTTCCGAGGCACTGCGGAGTATTGGCGATTTCAGACTTTTAAAGTCCAGGTTTCCTCACGATGTTTTCCTTCACCGTTAATCAGTGATGCCAAGATACACTTTGAAATTACATAATGACTTTGAATAAATCACATTGGTACTTTCTAAGTATGATGAAGTCGTGGGCAGAAACCAAATAAAAAAAAACCCGGATTGATAAATAATAATTTAAGCATGATTAAACCGTGTCATTCATACTAATATAATAAAGCTGAAGAGTTTGTTTGTTTAAACGCGCTTAAACCAGGAACTACTGGTACAATTTTAAAAAAATGTCAGAGTTTGATAGCCTATTTATTGAGGAAGGCTATAAGCTATATATCATCACGCTAAAACCAATAGGAGCGGAGCACCACGCGGACGAAGTCGCTGGCAGAATTTTGATATAAGACCCTTCATTTTCTAACATTATCCAATAAGATTTAATTTAAAGACCCTCAAACCATTACAATAGACAATCAAACACTCAACATACCCAATTTCTATCTATTACAAGTGGTAATATCCTTATATAAATTCAACCAGATATTTCCCGCTATTTCGCCCGCATCCTAAGGCAACTTCTTCACGCATCCTGATAAAAACTATCTTAATATGTGCTTCTCCAGGCTTTTGAGCTCGTGGCTAAGTAACAGCCGCACGGGTCGACCGATCAAAGGTTAAGCTGCGCTTGGCGCGGTCGGTCCGTGGATGACCATCTATGTCATAACGAGACTCCTCCGTGCCTCGGAAAGCACGTTAAGCTGTTGGTCCCGGATGTCATTTGTAGATCTTTAACAGTCGTTACGGGTAGCCTGAAAGCCTGACAACCATTCTTACCAAGGGGTATCGTGTTACCCGGTAACTGGGTTGTGGAGGTCAGATAGGCAGTCGCTCCATGTAAAATACTGGTACTCAGCTGCATTTGTTTAAGGTTGAAGCCGACCCCAACATAGTTGGGAAAGGGCTAGGCGGATGATGATGATGTAATTCTCCAGGTTTACGTCTATTTCAATATCAAATTTCATCTAAATCCCTTCAGCCGCTTTACCGTGGATAGACTTTTAGACAGTTTCATTTGCGTTAATAAAATTAGTGAAGAATAGTAAATGTTAAGCAGATTTTGAAGTCTTGGCCTAACCTTATCACAATGACATAAGGTTCAAAATACAAAATTAAAATGATAAGTTGATAATAAAGAAAATGATGGCACTTCTGAACGTTTAAAAGGAATTAAGAGATTATTACTTTTTTTTTATAATGCGAGACCATAAGTTATGGGTTGACGGTATTTAGGTCGGCTAATGGCCGTTTAGTGAAGGAATATAGCTGAATTTAAAATAATAATTTGCATTTAAACGGTAAAAATATTGTTAAGAACCGCCTTGATGGTGTAGCGGTTGCAGGCGTGACTGATCACCTTGAGGTCTTGCGTTTGATTCCTGAGTCGCACAACGTAATAAGCTAGCTCGATGAGCCAGCCCGCGAGCTGAGCCAATGACTTTAAAATTCCCGATTATAATAATCATATATATTCTGATCCAGCCTGTCCCTTGCTGTCCTCCCCCAGCGACGCCCTAAGCCAAGGCTCGTACCCCACTAGGAGGTGCCCTTAGCGTGTAGTCGCTTAGCTTTGTAAGTTAAGCCCTGGCTGGAGGCCCTAAATTTATTTAAGGCACTTCACAGGCAAGCCCGGTTAAGCAGTCGACAACCTTCTAGGTTGACCTGCGAGATGCCATACAAAAAAAAGCAAAGTAATATTTTTTTCAAACGATTTTTTATAGATCTTTGTAGCAACACCAAAGAATTTATGAAGATAATTTGTGGACAAACAGCCCTGACACACATTTAAATTTCACTTATCAAAACAGACGCCCCACTTAAGAATAGAAAAGGGGTTACCACCCTAAAACAACTTAATATACCTCCCCTAAATCTCAAGTGTGCTATTATTTATTACCTTCGACTTAAAAGCTTTTAAAAACATACTTATTCCTGCTTTCGAAGTCACCCAGATTAAGTATTGAAAATAGATTTTCTGACATCGCCTTGAGTCACAAAAAATGACATAACTTTGCCATCTTTGGTCACATTTTCACGATTCAAAGTTTAAATCACACTGCAATAATGCAGCTTTCCATTAGTTTATGAATTTTAAGAATCGGTTCAGTGGTTTCTTAGATAAACTCAACATACAAGCAGACAATTTTTTTCTGTATTTATTAGGATGAGAAGTTTCGCTATTGTTGGCGTCTCAGATGATTTAAAAGTTTGAATGTGTCTTTAAAGTTTGTGGCTGAAAAATATTATAATCTAAAACTTTTTAATGCTTTAGGGGAGGCTTTCTGTTCAGTAACGGTTATTTACACTAATAAAATATAAAAGTAATCGACTTCAGACTTGGCGCACGAGTTTGTGACATGTGGAATGTCGATTCGGCTATCATCGTGCCGATTATCGTGGCGGCCAATGGTGATGGCAAAGATTTGCCTCTACCAACATCTCAGGAGTTTTTCGTTAAGGGCCTAATTCAGAAAGCAGTTTTTCTTCATACGTGTTGTGAGGAAGTTTCTGTCTCTGAAGCCCTGACCATCGGTTACTTTACTATACTAGATACGGTCCTAAGTATCTTCTTAGGACTAGAAGCCAAAAAAAAACGCTGGATGATACGCTGATAGAGATGGGAGAAAAAGCATGCTGCGCCGACCCCAAATTTGGAATAAGGGCAGAAAGCTAGCGATGCTCTAATTAGCCTATAAGTCGACCATGATCTAGAAGAGTAAAGAATAATCAAAAAAAAAAAAACAGTGAAAGAAAATTGTGTGTAAAAAAATATCGTTTAACCTCCATATTGTGTTATGTTTCTTCACAAGGATAAAATAATAATACGATTATTTAAATGCTGCCTATTAAAGCACATTTGGGCTCTAATATGATAATAATATCTCGCGAAATAAGTCTCACGGCCATTTTGTAATAAAATAATAATTACGCGAAGTAACTCGTCTCGTGTGTAATTTTGATTCGCGATCAAAATGCAATTTCGTTGGTCGGTAAGGGTGGTGTTACACCGAAAGCGTTGTGATGAATGGCTATAAAAAAGTGAACGCGAAAAAAAAATTGAGGAGGATTATGTGAAAAATTATAATTATGACTAATAAATATCTGCCTAGCCTTTTCTCAACTAGGGTCGGGTTCTAGTTTTAATGGTCAAAATCGTTAGAATAAATTGTAAAAGGTTGCGTTTAAATATGAAATGCAGTAGGTATATTTCAAACAAAATAATGATGTCGAAAAGCTGTAAAGTAAAGTTTATTTGCTCAGATTGTAGGTACATGAAATAAGATGTAATAATAATAGGCGATTCTTGTACAATCTACCATAGTTTAGGCATGCAAACATTGTTAGAAAATAATGAAGTTATATAATTAACAAAATTAACCTAAATTTACTGAAATTATTAAATGAGAAAAGAGTTTAACTCATTTTTTGTAGCCGGTTAAAAATAGCAGTCATCAAATTACACCCTTAATTTAATTAATAAAATTAGAATAATAACAGATACACGAGATAATGAGTTATTTTAGGATATCCATAATTATAAACATTAAATATCTATATTAAATTATTTTAAACATGGGTCAGTATCATTTAAAAAGTCATTTATAGATTAATAACATTTTGAAATCAGCCATGCTGTCAGTTTCTTTTTAAAGTTTTGTGTCGTGTCATTTTTAATGAGAATTATATTCTGAGAATTATATTTCGTCATAGCTTTAAGTGTAGCACTACCTTAAATTATATTAAGTAATGAAATGAAGCGTATAATTTTAAGTCATTATACTCATTACTGGCTACTTTGTAGCATCGGGTTTATATCTCAACTCGCAAGTAAATGTCGTTATGAGATGACGAGCGAGCGAGACACTGCTGTGTAAGATTTTACGGTATTTCGGGAAGATTTTTTCGGATATTTTTTTTCATCTGCCTATCCTTTTCCCAACTATGTTCCAGTCTAAACCGGATGCAGCTGAGAACCAGTGTTTTACATGGAGCGACTGCCTATCTGACCTACCAACACCCTTTGGTAAGACTGGTTATCAGACTTTCTGGCTTCTGACTACCCGTAACGTCTGTCAAAGATCTAAAAATGACAACTGGGACCAACAGCGTAACGTGCTTTCCGAGGCACGGAGGAGTCTCGGTATGAGATAGATGGTCACCCATCCACGGACCGACCGCGCCAAGCGCAGCTTAACCTTTGATCGGTCGAACCTTGCGGCTGTTACTTAGCCACGAGCTCCTCATATACATGTATATTATTAATAAATATTATTTAAATAGTACTTAAGCTTTTCAAACCGCAAGATAATTTATAGTTTTTTCTCATTCAGTTCCTAGCTTTTTCCCGAGGTTTCACCCGCATCCTCAGTGAGCTGATCCGGATAAGAACTATCCTATTTCCTTTTTAAATGTTCCAGCTATTTTCATAGAAATTTTCATTTAAATCGGTCCAGCCATTTATTCGTGAAAGCGTAACAAAAAAACTAACTTACTTTCGAATTTATACTAATATCAGTTTTTTAGGATAGTTAGGATATAATAGTTATAATGACGACGACGAGTGGTTTTGTGGTCAACATGCAGAATAGGTCCCGAGTTTGATTCCCGGCCGGGCAGAAATTGAAATGATTAATTTTAATTTCTGTGACGGGTCTGGGTGTTACTATGTATAATTATGTAGGTATGTATTTAAAAAAAAAAGCATAGCAAGCATATTAGTTGCTTACTTTGAGTCTAGATGGCGCTGTGTGAAATTGACCAAAAAAATACCCGAGACCGAAATAATTAGTTAGGACATAAATGGTCACTGCCTTCAATTTCCACTATCATTCACCATAAAATTCATCTATTACAGCATCCCACCTCTTAAAATCACCAAAGTATTTATCACACATCTCTAAATATACACCTTCGTTAGGATGCGCAGGAGTCGATTGAGACGCTCACAAATGACACGCTAAAGAGGCGCAGACAGACGGTTTGTTTAAAATATTAGGAACGAGTTTCGGAGATAGATGTTACAGACGGGTGGAATATTTGTGGTTTATTGAAGTATATTTTTACTAGGTTTTGTAGGCAACTTCAGTTTCATTTCAGAACAGAGTATTTTTCGTTTGAATAGCATAATTATAAACGAGATTTCCGCCAGCGGCTTCGCCCGCGTGGGCGGACAGTTTCATACAAACTTTGCCTCCTTTTTTCATCCCCTTAGGGGTAGAATTGCAGAAAATCCTTTCTTATCGGATGCCTACGTCATACGAAGAACACACCCTCCAAGTTTCAGATTTCTACGATCAGCGGTTTAGGTTGTGCGATGATCCGTCAGTCATTCAGGACAAAGCATTTTATATGTAATATTTTTTTATACTAGCATTAGATTGGTAATACGAGAGAGAAATAACATAGGTACTCTTGTGTTCTAGCGAGAAAGATAGGCGATACCATTCGCGTACAAGCTAGCGGCCTGTATCGGCCCAACGGCAGTTATTTAATTTATTTAAACAAAACAAATTTCACGTATTTTATTTAATCTCGCGTTATAACTGTAAATTTGGTGTTAATAGACGCATACAATTATGGTTACGTTGTAATTCATGTAGGAAAAAAAAACATAGTTACACGCACACAAGTGTATTTTCGTCTTTTTCGTCTCACCCTACTGACTCTATTGCCAATATAACGCTAGTTAAGTATAATAATAAATCAATGGTTTAATACACAAGTCTTTCGCATTTTAAAATGCTACATCTCAGATACGTAATTTTTTTCGAAAGTCTCTTCAACAAATCATGTAGTGTGCATCGCGCCATAGCTAAGGGCGTTTACACACACAATTAGTACATATAATGGTTCCGTATAGTAAGTGACATGGAGGTAGTTTGCGTAACTTTGAACATTCTTCCGAAAATGCCCTTTTAGATGCCGTCAGTAGTTTTTTTGTATTTATAACTAGCTGTTTCCCGCGGTTTCACCCGCATCCCGAGGGATCTACTTAGCGCACCCGGGTAAAAAGTAGCCTATGTTGTTCCTCAGGGTCTATTCTATCTCTGTACCAAATTTCATTTATATCGGTCCAGTAGTTTTGGCGTGAAAGCGTAACAGACAGACAGACAGAGTTACTTTCGCATTTATAATATTAGTAAGTGGTGGCGAATTATCGAAAGTAGTAGGTAGGTAAATTCGCGTGGTTCAATAGATGAATAAATCCTTTTGGAAAATCAGAAATATTCACGTGCGTGGACTGTATTTTTAAGAATATTTTATTTAGGTAATAAAATATGGAAATACCGTAATGATTACCTAAAAATAGGGAGATAATGGCTAGCTGAGTGGATTTGAAAAATATAGTATTTCGTTCAGTGAATAATAGGGGAGGAAAGGGAGTGTATGAGAGTTGCAAACACTTACAATTGTCCAGGGTATCACACCTTTTATAGTTTTCTGGTTGATGGAATCTTCTTCCGCGTGCACGCGGTCGCGAGATCACAAGAATATTGTCCTTGAGGGCTGCTTGAGTGTCCACCACAGTATTTGCACTTCACAAGTATTAAAACAATTACGAAAACACTAGTTGAGAGGTTGAATTGGCCAATAACTTATTTAAATCGAATTTTATTTATGTTTGCGCGCGCGCCATTGCGATCTGTACTTTTCGGTGTCGAACTGACCACAGAGTAATGTCTTCTTGTTTACAATATGGAGGGATTAAGGATGGGACACATCACTTTACTAACGAAATACGAAGTATTTAGTAATTGTATCAAACAATATCAAACATCCCCCCCGCCTTGAAGGTACCCCTTCAAAAGAAATAGGAGCAAAAGTGTATTAAACTACGAATCAAAGATGCTAAAGTTAATGAGGCAAATTAAAACTAAGATTATTATTATTACAAACTAGGTAAACATTGTGTATGCTGGCTGACCGATTATTGAGTTGGTAACGGACACAGTTTTACGATCGGTCTTTTAAGTACACCGCTCTTGGTCCTAACTTCTACGACGCGAGTTACTCCGTCCCTTCCAGGGAGCAATTTAGTGACGACACCAAGAGGCCACTGAAGAGGAGGTGCATTCTCCATATTTAGTAGCACTACTGTGCCTACTAAAACTGGATTAGCTGAGGTATTCCATTTTTCACGACATTGTAAATTATGGAGATACTCAGACTTGAAACGAGTCCAGAATGACTGGACAAGAGAGTCTAGCAAAGAAAATCGAGTAAGCAAATTAGCTCGTTCATTGCCGAGGTCAGCCGCAGGCAATAACGAAAGTGGTGCGAGCGAAAGAAAGTGCGCAGGCGTAAGAGCACTAGGTTCAGAAGGATCTGAACTCAGTTGATAGAGAGGACGACTATTCAGAATCGCCTCAATTTGAATGAGGACTGTGTTCAGTTCCTCATACGTCAAAATCTGAGTCCCGATGACCTTAAATAAATGAGACTTAACGCATTTAATATTCGACTCCCATATGCCTCCAAAGTGAGGCGCACTGGGTGGATTAAGTTTCCAAGCTATACGATTATCTGTTAACTCGTGAGTAAAAGTTTTATAGTATTCCTCGGAATGAAGAAATGTATGTAGCTCGCTAAGATAAGCCTTAGATGCAACAAAGTTAGTACCGTTGTCGCTGTAAATACATTGACAAGGTCCGCGACGAGATAAAAATCTTTTGAAAGCATCCAAAAATGATGCCGAACTAAGCGAAGAAGCAAGTTCTAGATGAACTGCCTTGGTTACTAGACAAATGAAAAGGCACAGGTACGCCTTTTGGCTGCGTACACCGCGTTTACGAGAAAAAGTTATATTGAATGGCCCAGCAAAGTCCACACCAGTATGTGAGAAGGCTTTGCTTTGCTCGACGCGACATTCTGGAAGATCAGACATAATAGGAAATGTAGGTTTTGGGTTGAGTCGAAAGCAAATATTACAACGATGAATACGCATACGTACGATGCGACGAGCCGATAAAATCCAAAACTTTTGTCTAAGTATCGATAACAATAAACTAGGACCTGTGTGAAAGTGTTTAACATGGTAAGCGTCAATAAGTAATTCAACGATATGTCCATTTCGAGGCAATAGAATTGGATGTTTTTGAGAAAAATCTAACGACGAATTAGCGAGGCGACCACCTACACGTAATATCCCTTGGTCTAAGAAGGGCGAAAGCTTGCGTAACGCATGTGAACATAATTTAGAATGTTTTATTTTTTCTATGTCTTCATTAAAATATGTGTGTTGTACAGCCTTTATGATTGTTAATTCTGCGAAATCTAAGTCCGACGCGGTTATGCTATCATGGTGTGGGAGCTTTTTTATAAACCGAAGAATATAAACCACACATCTAAGAAATTTATTCCAGTTAGAAAACCTAAAACTTAGCGTTACAAGAATATGTTCAGGTAGATTTTTCGAAGCGAATACGGTTGACTTCTCCTCCGGCATTGGAGTAGAAGTAGGAGAAAAATCCGAAATGGGCCAATCATGGATTGGAAGCGATGTCCACGGTGGACCACTTAACCAGAGTTCATGTTGAACCAATTGAGAAGGCAATAGCCCACGCGACAGACAATCCGCGGGATTTTGAGTACCCGGGATAAAACGAAAATGTTCCGACGAAAAGTATGTTTGGCACTGGGCTATTCTATTAGCGACGAATGTATTAAACCGATGTGGAGAAGAATGTACCCAGCACAAAGCGACTTGTGAATCAGAAAAGGCATACACATCCTCGATGGGATGTCGTTTTGAAATAGTGTCATAAGCTACCTTTAATAATCTAGCCATCAAAAGAATACCACAAAGTTCAAGCCGAGCAAGTGTTACAGTTTTAACAGGAGCGACTTTAGATTTCGAACATAACAGCCGAACAATTGGGTTTTGATTCTTATTTAAAACGTAGGTATAGATAACGCAACCATATGCCCTTTCAGATGCATCCGAGAAAGCCAAAAGGTAAAGCTGAGAATGCGAGTCAACGCCCAAATGACGCGAAAACGAAAGATTAGAAATAAGTGGTAGTTCCGAAATAAACTGACTCCATAAATGGAGAATGGTTTCTGGCGGTTGGTCATCCCAGTCGAGTTTTAGAAGCCAAAGTTCTTTAATAAGCAATTTTGAATATAGAATAATTGGACCAACAAGACCAAGCACGTCATACAAGCGAGCTGTGACAGACAAAATCGCACGTTTAGTACCTTCGACTCTAGGCGGCGTGACAGTAAATTTAAACGAATCGGAAGAAGGTAACCATTGAAGGCCAAGAATCTTAAACGAAGTGTCCGCGTCGAAAGAGACAGAATCAGATTGGCGGTGAGTATCAGGAATGGTACACAGCAAATCAAGCGAATTACTAGTCCATTTCACTAGCTCGAAACCACCACGTTTCAAAAGCTGGATTAGATCGGATGCCATCCCAACCGCTTCCTCAAGGCTAGGAGCGGAGGAGGCCAAATCGTCCATGTACATGTCGCTTTCTAACACGCTAGAAGCGAGAGGAAAACTATCACGCTCGTCATCAGCAAGTTGCCGCATAGTGCGCAATGCTAAAAACGGCGAAGAACGAAGACCGAAAGTAACGCGATTAAATTGATAACTCTCAATTGGAGCGTCATCCGAGAAGCGATACAAGATCCTTTGATAAGGACGATGCGATGGATGAACTTCGATACAAAGATACATTTGACGAACGTCAGCGAAAAAAGCGAATTCAAATAAACGAACTTTTAAAAGAATATGAAAAATATCATTTTGCAAGTTGCAGCCCGTATGCAAAACGTCGTTAAGCGACAGACCCGAATCTGTCTTAGCACTAGCGTCGAGTACGATACGAAGTTTAGTCGTTGATTTATCCTGACGAATAACGGGATGATGAGGCAAATAAAATCCTGGATCGAGACAATTATCATGCGGGACGAGCGTCAAATATTTTTTATTAAGATATTCCGCGATAACGGCATTGTACTCCTCACGTAATCCTGGAGACCTCGCGAATTTGCGTTCGAGTAACAAATACCTACGCTTTGCAGTTATAAAAGAATTGCCAAGCTGATCGACATTCTCCTTAAAAGGCAGAGAAACTGTATAACTACCATCGGCATTTCGAGTGGTAGTAGATCTATAAATGTCCTCGCAAACCTGCTCGTCAGGGCTTATAAAATTATTAGAAGGCACTTCTTCTAATTGCCAAAATTTCTGGAGCGAATCATTAACTTGCTCATGTGTAAACGCGCAAAATGAACGAGTAGATTGAGGTGATAATATTGTGGGTGCATTTCCCATTAAAATATATCCCAAACTAGTTTCTATTGCTGTAGGCAAATTATTACCAGGACTAATTTTATTAAATAACAAAATTTCGCAATATGAATTGACACCCAAAAGCATGTCAATTGGTCCGGGTGAATGGTATTCATCATCGGCAAGCGGTATATTTTTTAAAAACTGTAGTGCGTTCACATCAATATTAGCGTCTGGTAACTGTGACGTAATCTTGTCAACTACAAATGACTGCGAGTTGTACTGTGTCCCAGCGTCAAAACGAGATGTAAACAAAACCTTAGTCACGCCTAATATACGTTGAGATGCACCACCGATGCCCTGAACTTCAATAAACCGGTTTTTATTCGAAACAAATAACGATAAACGTTTACAACACGAAGCTGTGATATAATCACTCTGCGATCCAGAATCAATTAAACATCGTACGAAATGCACATTATTATATTTATCTAAAACCTTTATTTTTGCGGTACTTAACAAAGTAGTTACCCGCCTGTTATCAACAAGATCACGAGCAACTCCACAAATTGAATTGCTATTATTACTATTATCATTTGACGGCGAACTAGATTCCACCCCGCTTAAGGTGCGGTCACCCTGCTGAGAGGCAGCGGGAGCGGGAGCGAGAGCAGGCGAACTTGATGTACTATTTCGCGAATCCGACGAACCAAAATGCAAGATTGAGTGATGTTTTGATTTACAATGACGACAAACATTTATTGAAGGACACGAAAAAACCTTGTGCCCTTTGTTTAAACAATTATTGCACAACGAATTGGATTTGACAAAATTAAATCTTTCATGAGGGGTCATTTTAGTAAAATCAAGACATTGAAATAATTTATGTTTATCTGACTTACATAAAATACAACTATCGGTTTTCTGCACGACAAAAGATTTTGTGGATTTCGGTTTTAAATTAAACGAGTTTTTAATTGAGGCATTTTGTTGAGGTTTGGAAACTAAAGGATTAGAGCGTACTATTTTATCTTGTTCTTTAACGAATTCGACTAAATTATTATAAGAAGGTATGACTTTCTTGCGATAATTCATTTCGAATAACTTGACGGTCTCTGAGTCTAACCGTTGCAAAGCGAGATGTAACAAAATAAAGTCCGTAAGATCTCCCAAATCTACTTGCTTAAGCGCCCTAACGGCGGTATCAAATGTGTTTACAAACGACTCTAAACCGGTACCAGATTTAGCAGTTATAGGTTTAAATTCTAATAGTTGATTTAAATATGACGCGGCAAGAAAACGCGGATCATCATACTTATCTATGAGCGACTCCCATAATATGTTATAATTCTCAGGTGTGGGAGGTATCCCCGCACACAAGGAAGCAGCGCTGCCAGTCAGCTTACTAACAAGAAAATGTATGCGTTCAGAGTCAGACAGTTGCGTGTTATCATGAACTACGCGCTTAAACTGATTATAAAATAGCGACCAATTACGAATATCGCCATCAAACGAAACTAAATCGATACGGGGTAATTTTGGGAAATTATTTTTTGATGTTTCCTTTTGTTGAGATTTTTCTATTTTAAGTGAATTAATAACACGTTGAACCCGACAGTACAATTCCTCAAACGAAATCCAAGATTGGTAACTAATAGTAGCTTTAGGATCCACTTTAATAGAACACGTATTGTAAGCGTCTAATACGCTTTGAAATTCATTACGTAAACTTTGAAGATTTGCGACATTATTTAAAAATGACTCCCTACATGTTTCATTATTCATATCCTGCTTTGATAACTCGAATATATTTTGCATACGTTCGAAATGTGCATTACGTTTTGCTTCCAATAGGGCTAATTTGTTTTTATTGTCGTCGTCCGACATGATTATAAACAATAATCAAAATGCAAATGTGTAATAAATTAAAACGGTGACGTATATATACGAAGATATGTTATAATTGTGTCTTGCTATTTTTGCTACTGAAATGAGTAAACAATTTACCTATTTCCAAAAGCGAGCGAAACGAAAGTAAAACAACGACAAGTATGCGACAACAGCGAAAACAGCTTTTCACATAGCACCTTAACGATAGGTATGTATGTAAAAACAACACCAATAAGTTGGTAGGCTAGTAGGCTACTCAATACGAACAACGAGATGCCCCCGAGTAGGGCTCCTGAATACAACCTTAACGACTTATAGGCGTGTACTAGGACGAATATTATGTATGAGTGAGCTCCTATGCACCTAATAGTTTAATGAAAGAATGAAAAGTTAAAATAAACAAGACACAACTAGGAACCTAAAGTCAAATAGATTTATCGAATAATACGAAACGAGTAAGTAAGTAGGTAGCAGGTACCCACCACTTGTTTATACCTACGTAAGTATATCGGCGTAGGTATGGGGCGCGCGCTCGACCACGAGCAATGAACGAACCAAGTATTGGAGGTAGATAGTTAAATGTAGTAAGTTATTGTAATTATCCAATACTATGTGTACTTAGAACACCGAATATTTTTATTTTATAGAACGCGAATATTACTTAAATAATAATAAGTTATATATTCAGCTCAGCCAGCACAACACTGAATACCTGCTGCAATAATAGAATTCGATAGAAAGAAGATACTTGATTGAGCAGGTATCTGTTCGAAATATGAATTTTAGATGCGAACTAGAAATATCCGCTCGATGTGACCAAAAAATATGGTGGCGAATTATCGAAAGTAGTAGGTAGGTAAATTCGCGTGGTTCAATAGATGAATAAATCCTTTTGGAAAATCAGAAATATTCACGTGCGTGGACTGTATTTTTAAGAATATTTTATTTAGGTAATAAAATATGGAAATACCGTAATGATTACCTAAAAATAGGGAGATAATGGCTAGCTGAGTGGATTTGAAAAATATAGTATTTCGTTCAGTGAATAATAGGGGAGGAAAGGGAGTGTATGAGAGTTGCAAACACTTACAATTGTCCAGGGTATCACACCTTTTATAGTTTTCTGGTTGATGGAATCTTCTTCCGCGTGCACGCGGTCGCGAGATCACAAGAATATTGTCCTTGAGGGCTGCTTGAGTGTCCACCACAGTATTTGCACTTCACAAGTATTAAAACAATTACGAAAACACTAGTTGAGAGGTTGAATTGGCCAATAACTTATTTAAATCGAATTTTATTTATGTTTGCGCGCGCGCCATTGCGATCTGTACTTTTCGGTGTCGAACTGACCACAGAGTAATGTCTTCTTGTTTACAATATGGAGGGATTAAGGATGGGACACATCACTTTACTAACGAAATACGAAGTATTTAGTAATTGTATCAAACAATATCAAACAGTAAGGATGTTGCTAAATGATTCTGTTACGTTTGGTAGAAAGTGGAGTGTTGAGGTTCTGTAAGCAATGCGTAGTCAAAGGGGGAGGCTTAGTTAGTATAAGCCAAAGAAGAGCTTTAAAACTTTGGTTTTATTTCATGATAGGGAAATAAATAAATAAAACTTTTATTTACAGAAAGTATTAACATTAGGAAAAATAAAAAAAATGGCGTCAAAAAACTCTACCTCATCGCCGTCAACTGGAAGTGTACCCAAGAGGCTGGCAGCAATGATAAGCATTTAGCCAAAGTAAAAGCCAGCCTTTTGGGTCACGGGAAGTGTCAACAAGCCGCTACGCACGACCCGAGAATTTCAACCCCAAACGGCTCAAAAATATAGTTACCAATAAGGTTACTATACTTACGCCGCTTGAGGTTCTTGCAGCCACAGCAGCGGAGCCAGCGCAGCACGCAGAGCTAGCAAGGTGGGATGGCGCAATTTACTAACTACCTTTACTTCATATTCCAATTTCAAACGATTGTGTGGCCAGTTCAAAAAATAAGGTTTAATTTCGTAGGTTTTCATAAAACCTCTACAGTACTTATATAGCAACTTTGCAATGTTATATTGATCATGAAATTAAACTTCGCTACGAGTGTCAGCTTGAATTTAAACTGTAACTGGAATCGAAAATGAAACGAGTGACAAACACCTGACTATGAGTGTCACTTTACTATGAGTGTGTGACACTTCACTATGAGTGTCAGACACTTCACTATGAGTGTGTGACACTTCACTATGAGTGTCAGACACTTCACTATGAGTGTGTGACACTTCACTATGGGTGTGTGAAACTTCACTATGAGTGTGTGACACTTCACTATGGGTGTGTGAAACTTCACTATGAGTGTCAGACACTTCACTATGAGTGTCATATACTTCACTATGAGTGTGTGACACTTCACTATGGGTGTGTGAAACTTTACTATGAGTATCAGACACTTCATTATGAGTGTCAGACACTTCATTATGAGTGAGTGAAACTTAACTATGAGTGTCAGACACTTCACTATGAGTGTGTGACACTTCACTATGGGTGTGTGAAACTTCAATATGAGTGTCAGACACTTCACTATGAGTGTGTGAAACTTCACTATGAGTGTCAGACACTTCACTACGAGTGTGTGACACTTCACTATGAGTGTGTGACACTTCACTATGGGTGTGTGAAACTTCACTATGAGTGTCAGACACTTCACTATGAGTGTCAGAAACTTCATTATGAGTGAGTGAAACTTAACTATGAGTGTCAGACACTTCACTATGAGTGTGTGACACTTCACTATGGGTGTGTGAAACTTCACTATGAGTGTCAGACACTTCACTATGAGTGTGTGAAACTTCGCTATGAGTGTCAGACACTTCACTACGAGTGTGTGACACTTCACTATGAGTGTGTGACACTTCACTATGGGTGTGTGAAACTTCACTATGAGTGTCAGACACTTCACTATGAGTGTCAGACACTTCATTATGAGTGAGTGAAACTTAACTATGAGTGTCAGACACTTCACTATGAGTGTGTGACACTTCACTATGGGTGTGTGAAACTTTACTATGAGTATCAGACACTTCACTATGAGTGTGTGAAACTTCACTATGAGTGTCAGACACTTCACTATGGGTGTGTGAAACTTCACTATGAGTGTCAGACACTTCACTATGAGTGTCAGACACTTCACTATGAGTGTGTGACACTTCACTATAAGTGTCCGACACTTCACTATGAGTGTCAGACACTTCACTATAAGTGTCAGACACTTCACTATGAGTGTGTGACACTTCACTATGAGTGTCAGACACTTCAAGTGTCAGACACTTCACTATGAGTGTGTGACACTTCACTATGGGTGTGTGAAACTTCACTATGAGTGTCAGACACTTCACTATGAGTGTGTGAAACTTCACTGAGTGTCAGACACTTCACTACGAGTGTGTGACACTTCACTATGAGTGTCATATACTTCACTATGAGTGTCAGACACTTCACTATGGGTGTGTGAAACTTCACTATGAGTGTCAGACACTTCACTATGAGTGTCAGACACTTCACTATGAGTGTGTGAAACTTCACTATGAGTGTCAGACACTTCACTATGAGTGTGTGACACTTCACTATAAGTGTCCGACACTTCACTATGAGTGTCAGACACTTCACTATAAGTGTCAGACACTTCACTATGAGTGTGTGACACTTCACTATGAGTGTGTGACACTTCACTATGAGTGTCAGACACTTCAAGTGTCAGACACTTCACTATGAGTGTGTGACACTTCACTATGGGTGTGTGAAACTTCACTATGAGTGAGTGAAACTTAACTATGAGTGTCAGACACTTCACTATGAGTGTGTGACACTTCACTATGGGTGTGTGAAACTTCACTATGAGTGTCAGACACTTCACTATGAGTGTGTGAAACTTCACTATGAGTGTCAGACACTTCACTACGAGTGTCAGACACTTCACTATGAGTGTCATATACTTCACTATGAGTGTCAGACACTTCACTATGGGTGTGTGAAACTTCACTATGAGTGTCAGACACTTCACTATGAGTGTGTGACACTTCACTATGGGTGTGTGAAACTTCACTATGAGTGTCAGACACTTCACTATGAGTGTGTGAAACTTCACTATGAGTGTCAGACACTTCACTACGAGTGTGTGACACTTCACTATGAGTGTCATATACTTCACTATGAGTGTCAGACACTTCACTATGGGTGTGTGAAACTTCACTATGAGTGTCAGACACTTCACTATGAGTGTCAGACACTTCACTATGAGTGTGTGAAACTTCACTATGAGTGTGTGAAACTTCACTATGAGTGTCAGACACTTCACTATGAGTGTGTGACACTTCACTATAAGTGTCCGACACTTCACTATGAGTGTCAGACACTTCACTATAAGTGTCAGACACTTCACTATGAGTGTGTGACACTTCACTATGAGTGTCAGACACTTCAAGTGTCAGACACTTCAAGTGTCAGACACTTCACTATGAGTGTGTGACACTTCACTATGGGTGTGTGAAACTTCACTATGAGTGTCAGACACTTCACTATGAGTGTGTGAAACTTCACTATGAGTGTCAGACACTTCACTATGAGTGTGTGACACTTCACTATGAGTGTCCGACACTTCACTATGAGTGTCAGACACTTCACTATAAGTGTCAGACACTTCACTATGAGTGTGTGACACTTCACTATGAGTGTCAGACACTTCAAGTGTCAGTCACTTCACTATGAGTGTGTGACACTTCACTATGGGTGTGTGAAACTTCACTATGAGTGTCAGACACTTCACTATGAGTGTGTGAAACTTCACTATGAGTGTCAGACTTCACTATGAGTAAGAACCAGAACAAGAACCAGAACCAGAACCAGAACCAGAACCAGAACCAGAACCAGAACCAGAACCAGAACCAGAACCAGAACCAGAACCAGAACCAGAACCAGAACCAGAACCAGAACCAGAACCAGAACCAGAACCAGAACCAGAACCAGAACCAGAACCAGAACCAGAACCAGAACCAGAACCAGAACCAGAACCAGAACCAGAACCAGAACCAGAACCAGAACCAGAACCAGAACCAGAACCAGAACCAGAACCAGAACCAGAACCAGAACCAGAACCAGAACCAGAACCAGAACCAGAACCAGAACCAGAACCAGAACCAGAACCAGAACCAGAACCAGAACCAGAACCAGAACCAGAACCAGAACCAGAACCAGAACCAGAACCAGAACCAGAACCAGAACCAGAACCAGAACCAGAACCAGAACCAGAACCAGAACCAGAACCAGAACCAGAACCAGAACCAGAACCAGAACCAGAACCAGAACCAGAACCAGAACCAGAACCAGAACCAGAACCAGAACCAGAACCAGAACCAGAACCAGAACCAGAACCAGAACCAGAACCAGAACCAGAACCAGAACCAGAACCAGAACCAGAACCAGAACCAGAACCAGAACCAGAACTCGAACTCGAACTCGAACTCGAACTCGAACTCGAACTCGAACTCGGACTCGGACTCGGACTCGGACTCGGACTCGGACTCGAACTTGACAGCAACATTTGCGATGAGTGTCGGCCACTTCGCTGAGTGTCAGTCACTTCACTATAAGTGTCAGACAACTGGTACTATGAGGGTCAGACATTTCACTTTTAGTGCCAGACACTCACTATGAGGGTCAGACACTTTACTATGAGTGTATGACACTTCACTATGAGGGTCAGACACTTCACTATTAGATGCAGACACTTCACTATTAGGGGCAGACACTTTACTATGAGTGCCAGACACTTCAGTATGAGTGCCAGACACTTCACTATGAGGGTCAGATACTTCACTATGAGTGTCAGCAACTTTGCTATCATTGTCAGACACTTCAGTACTAGTGTCAGCCATTTCGCTGAGTGTCAGCAACTTGAACTTGAACTGGAACCGAAAATTCTCGTACATACATACATTGCAGCCATTTTGATTTTTTATAAAAATGTTACCTAATTGTTATAAAAATATTGTTGACGTTTAACACTTTTTGTTGGTTAGGAAAACTTATTGCAGTTAATTAACTGTAAGTAACCATAGTTTTAATTCAGAATATTTTATAATAAAAGATCATTAAAATCGATTTCTATAATTAAAATTAATTCATGTAAGTTCATAAAATCGACCTCGCCGCCGAGCCCCATCGCGACGACCTAGCTCGACGAGCCAGCCCGCGAGCTGAGCCAGTAGTTTTAAAATTCCCGATTATAATAATTACATATATTCTGATCCATCAAGCATGTCCCTTGCTGTCCTCCCCCAGCGCCCTAAGCCGAGACCCATAACCCACTAGGGGTGCCCATAGCATGTAGTCGCTTAGTTTTGTACGTTAAGCCCTGGCTGGAGGCGCTAAATTCATTAAAGGCACTTCACAGGCAAGCCCGGTTAAGCGGTCGACTACCTTATAGGTTGACCTGCGAGATGCCATAATAATAAAAAAACATAATGCCAAAAAATCGGTACTATTAATACTTACCTAATTTGTATTCGAAAGAAAAAAGAAAATAAAAATGACCTAAACGGGCCCTTTGCTGTGTAATTGAAGAGTTCCGTCATCTATCTCCGAAGATCTTTATTAGATCTTAACATACTAAAACCTTCCTTGAAAAATATGCATTCAAATAACGAAAACTCCATACTAATCGGATCAGTATTTTTGAGAAAATCACGAACATACAAATATACATACAGCCTTGGCCAAAAGTATTAGGCACCCCTCTAAAACATAGATATCTCAAAAACTATTTAAAAAACATTTTTTTTTTCTTATCAAAAGCCAAGCCAGTGCCGTCAAACTTTAATTAAAACAATAGTTAGCCTATTTCTATGGCTCATAAAAGATTTGGCGAGCTAATTCCAAATTTAGAACTTTTATAGAAAATATTCATGAACATTATCAGACTTCATTTACTACTCATAGCATAATAAAGCTTACGTGTGTGATTTAATGGTGAAATTTACATTCCCTTTATTCGAAAATGCCGAAAAAAAGTGAACTGTCTTACGATAAACGTATGATAACCTAGTTGTTACAAGAATAAGGAAAGTCCCAAGTAGAGACTGCCAAACTGCTATTAAATGGTTTGCGCGGACTAGGCCCCACGCAAATAAAATAGAAACTGGCAAGAAACGCGTGACTACTGACCGCCAGGACAGAAAACTCAACCAAGAGTCTTTGAAAAACCGCAAAAAAACTTCTTCTGAGCTCGCTGCCACCCTAATCATAGAAGTTAGACACACTAATAGTGTTCGAAAAGCAAGAAGAAGGCTTGCAGATGCTGGTTTTAAGAGGTGTAAAGTAAGAAAAAATCCGTGGCTTTCAGAAAAGTAACAAACAGAACCGCTTAGAATGAGCTCTACGATACCAACACTTCTCGGAGGAGGATTGATCAATGTGTGGTTCGGTGAATCAAACTTTGAGGTAAGCTTTTACACTATTTCTAAAGCAATAACACTCATCATTCGTATTCTAGCCTGCTTGTATAAAAAAAATGAGCACATATTTAAACTCTTCTTTTTTTCCATTATTACAGCTATTTTGAACTGCGGCTGTGACGTACGTGAGGCGGCGCATTGACGAGGAATATGATCCAAATTGAGTGGTGTCCACTGTTAAACACGGAGGAGGTGGCATTATGGCTTGGGGCTGCATGAAAGCCGATGGTGTCGGCGAAACGTTCGTTTGCAAAGGTCGTATGAACAGTGAAAAGTACATAAATGTACTCGAAACTGCGCTTTCGCCTTGGATTATACGAATTTTTGGCGTCACAAACATGGTAGGCATCAAATTCTAACAAGACAATACTCCTTCTCATAAATCAGCGACCATCATGCACTGGTTTAGAAACAACAGTATTGTCCTGTTATAATGGCCGGTACAATCGCCAAATCTGAAAACGATTGAGCATCTTTGGGGTATTCAGAAGCGCAAGATCAGAGAGCACCGGACTACATCCAAAACAGCGTTAAAAATGCTTAAATTGAAGAGTGGGACGCCATAAGTGCAGCCGAATGTAAAAGGCTTGGAAGCAGCATGCCCCAAGAAATGCTGCTGTGATCAATGCAAAGGGTGGAGCAACTAAATATTAGTATTTTTAGTATTTTTTTGTTAATATAAGTAACTGGAAAACAAAAATAGTTTTATTTTTTACTTTAAACATGAATAAGTCAGTAAATTTTAGGGTGCCTAATACTTTTGGCCAAGGTTGTACATACTGGTCGAATACAGAACCTCTTTTTTAAACTCGGTTAAGACGACGAGTGAATCCGGATCTAAATACTTCATACAGATGATACATCTAAAGTTATTTACAACTATTCGTTATGTTGTCTTCTTAGGGTTGTGTATGAGCTGATGGTTAGCAAGATAATGAGATAGTGATGGGCTTTCGAAGTTTCAACTTTGAAGTCGAAATGAATTTCAGGTACAGCCATACTGTGTTCCTCTGTTAACATTTACACTTTATTAGTCAAACTTAGGTTCCTGATAACTATCGGGGCGGTCGGATGTTCGAAAATGTTACCGCGCCCCCGGAATATAAAGGGCTGAAGGCAGGAACATGGATGGGTTAGTCAGTAAGAGTCTGACACTCCCTCTAGCCCCAAACATGGCGGGAGGAGTCATATGATGATTTCCCATTCGAAAAAATGGAGGCTTAGGTCGCAACATATTTTCGAAGTTATTTTCCAAAGTCGATAGCACTAACGTCTCTCAACATCAGGTGAGGTGTTGCACTCAAACCTTTACATATAAAAAAATGGTTTGTCCTGAATGACTGACGGATCAATGTACAGCCTAAACCGCTGATCGTAGATACCTGAATCTTGGAGGGTGTGTTCTTTGTATGATGTAGGCATCCGATTAGAAATGATCTTTCAAAAAATTCTCTTGCTGAGGGGGTGAAAAAGGGGGCAAAGTTTGTACGAAACTCTGGCTTTTTTTTTTTTGAATTCATATAGCCCACGTGGCCGTAGCACTTGGCAGAAAGCTAGTACTTAATTATATATTTTTTTAAGTTTTTCATCAATATTTTTTTTATCGGAGATTATAATATTCACTAAAATACCTATAATCGTAATTTCGACTACCCTACTAGGTTCACCACTAACCAGAGCCAATATGCCTACAAAATGTGAACTAATACGACATGATTCTCAGATAGTTACCTTTGAGATATGCTGGTATGGACGCTCGGTAGAGTAGAGTAACCAGGCTTTGGGTAAAATATACGAACATTGTGGAGGACTTGGTATTAGTAAAGTAGTAATCTAATTTTGTAGTTGAAGATATATTTAGCCAACAGAAATATAGAAAAAGTAATAGTAGGTGAAGTAGCTGCTATTAAAAATAAGCTAGAATTCAATCAACAGGAATTAAAATAATCAGTTTGAGGCTATTTAAATTACATACATCATAATTTTGATGAAAATATTATTTAAATTTAAAATTTCCTTGTAAATCCAAAACCCATGGACACCCTAAGTATTCACCATTCAATGCGCTTGCGCGGCAGCGTGCGTTCGAAATTCAAAAATTCAAATCAGTCTCTGTCCGTCTTTCGTCGAGTGCGCACGCCTGTCAGCATTTACATACACGTTTTGTATGTAAAGACCCATACATTTATCTGTCTTTTATTTTTTTAAACTCTTATTTTACTGTATAAAACTTACATTTTCTGCCTAACGATGTCGTTTTACCATTTTAGTAGGTTACAGGCCATATAAGATGGGGTTCATGACCTGAGAATGTAGACTTCAATCAGCAAGACAGGATTTTGCATTGAATTTTAATGATGGCAACACTTGCGTGGAATTCGAATGGTTTCTTTTAAATATTTTTGGTTTTCCGAGCTGGAATTTATTTTACTTTTAGCTTAATAAAAGCCAAGAATTTTACCTGAAAATAATCCTTTTCAAACTATTTAATATATTATGTATCTACATAGAGTATCAGCGCTACTAATATTTAAATAGAACAGCCAAGTGCGTATCGAGCCACGCGCAATAAGGTTTCGTCATAGGTTTTAGTTGTCAACTGTAACTCAGTAACCGGTAAAGCCGCGATAGTTTTCCGTTTAACCTGTGGCTGTGATTTTTTCACATATCTAGGGACAGCCATTCAGAATTAGGACGCACGAATGACGAATCTAACAAAAATTTGCACTTACATCTTGATATTTCTGTGTCGGAAATTGGTCTTCATACACCTGCAGTATCCCCACTTCACGTGTATGTTTTTATAATTAAAACACAGCATCACAAACCAACATTGCATAACTTAATAAACTTACAAACGGACATGTGTTGCTGGGGAGTTTGTTGCGCCGCTTCTTCTTCCCAGCAATAACACATAGGAAGTGGTGAAGGGTGGGCGTTTTAGGGGCTGTCTTTTGTAAATTTTACATTCTAAAACTGCTGATGTACAGCCTAGTTTGAATAAATGATTTCCGAGTTTACTACTAACATGCTACTAATCTTTAAAGATAGTCTACATTCCCATTTCTAGCTTACACAGTCCCCTACAAGAGTTTACCTTAAAAGGGCTTGAATCGTGAGCTATATATCAAGTCCTAGGTATAAGCATCTATACAAATAAATAAAATTGATATGTCTGTT
This sequence comes from Pyrrhia umbra, assembly GCA_963891755.1. Taxonomy (NCBI): domain Eukaryota; kingdom Metazoa; phylum Arthropoda; class Insecta; order Lepidoptera; family Noctuidae; genus Pyrrhia; species Pyrrhia umbra. Next base: position 3,703,182 of record OY982944.1, read on the forward strand.
TGTAATGTCAAAATAACAGCTTTTTATTTAATACATTATGAATCCTTACACCGTTCCTGTCTACATTTAACTAAAACACAATCTTTTAATTTTTTTGTCTGTCTGTCTGTACCAGGTAATCTCCGAAGCAGCTGGACCGATTTTGAGGGGACTTTTACTGGCAGATAGGAGATTATCATTAGGTAAGTAAATTATGCTGCTTTTATGTTATAAAATTAATTAGTATCCCGCGAAATAAATTTAATGAGTTTGTAAGGTTTACTTGTACAGAACGTCTTGTATTTAAACCCAGTATCACTAATAGAAGAGCTCGTGGCTAAGTAACAGCCGCACGGGTCGATCGATCAAAGGCTAAGCTGCGCTTGGTAAGTTCGGTCCGTGGATGAGTGTCCATCTATGTCATACCGAGAGTCCTAACGTACACGAAAGCACGTTAAGCCGTTGATCCCAGCTGTCATTTGCAGATCTTTGACAGACGTTACGGGCAGTCAGAAGCGATAAAGTCTGACAGCCAGTCTTAGCAAGGGGTATCGGTCAGATAGGCAGTCGCTTCATGTAAAACACTCAGCTGTATCCAGTTACAATGGAAGCCGACCCCAATATAGTTGGGTAAAGGCTAGGCAGATGAGGACATCTATCACTAATGTTTATGAAGTTTAAATAAATAATTATGAAAACTATGTTTTTGAGCTATTTGTGGTTGAAACTCTCGGGACAGTGGGGTCCGAGGGCGCCAACCTTCTTTTCAAAAAAATTGCCAAGCAGCTTGTTAAGACTTCCTGTTACCCAAAAGCTGGCTTTTATTTCGGTCAAAGGCTAAGCCATGCAAGGTGGCAACGCCACCCGTCTTGTGGGTACACTCCCGGTTGACGGTGATTATTTAATACTAGCTTTCCGCCAACGGCTTCGTCCGCGTGTGCTATACGAATTCTAATTAAAATGCCAGAGTTTCCTACAAAATACCCCCTTTTTATTTTAGGGGTAGAATTTCAGAAAATTTTATCGAATGCCTACGATATACAAAGAAAACATCCTCCAAGTTTCACGTCTCTACGATCAGCGGTTTAGGCTGTGCGTTGATCCGTCAGTCATTCAAGAAAAAGCATTTAGAGTAATTTTTTTACTTACTATCTGACCTCCACAGCCCAGTTATCGGGTAAGACGATACCCCTTGGTAAGACTGTCTGTCAGACTTTCTGGCTTCTGACTACCTACCTTTTTAAATAATAAAAATATAAAGTCACTATTCAAGTTTGAGAGCGTGACACAGCTACTAACGTCGTATAGCTCCGTCTCTTTTTAATCACGAAAATAATCTTATTTTGGCACGTCATGGTAAGGCCCCAGGTAGCCATTTGCGAAATAGTACTAGTTTTTGTAAGATTCGAGGGCCTTACTTCTGAACGACTGTTTCTAGATTATGTGAAAAAAATCACTGACGTGGCATATGTAACGAAATTAAACGGAAAACTATCACGGCTAAGTAGGCTTTACCTACCATTTTAAATAATAAAAATGTAGGTGACTTCGCAGGGAATAGCTAGTTACATACTAACGCAAGTAGGAATAAAATGACACAATGATTTACCTGACATGTGGTAGCCGGGCGAATGTATAAATGATTAGTCATTCACCATGTTCAAAGGGCTGCTGAATAAGTCAGCGATGGCTTCGTGGGAGTGTCACGTCTTTATTTTGTATTGAATTCAGTGTGGAAACTTAAATATTATAAACTACTAGCTTAACGCCAGCGGCTTCGCCCGCGTGGGATATACGAACTCAAATTAAAAATGATAGAGTTTCATACAAACTTTGCCCTCCTTTTTCATTCCCTTAAGGGTTGAATTTTGATAAATATTTTATTATCGGATGCCTAAGTCATACAAAGAACACACCCTCCAAGTTTCAGGTCTCTACGATCAGCGGTTTAGGCTGTGCGTTGATCCGTCGGTCATTCAGGACAAAGCGTTTTATATGTTTTTTTTTTATATATGTGTTAGCCCGGGTTATAAACTATGTGTGCACCAAATTTCATCCAAATCCGTTTTGTAATTTTTGCGTGAAAGAGTAACAACATACATCTTCAGCTTTCGGACTTATAATATAAGTAGGACTAGCTGTTTCTCGTTGTTTCTCAGAGAGCTACTTAACACATCTAGATAAAAAGTAGCCTATAACTGACTCAATAGTCCTATCTATCACCATACCAAATTTCATCGAAATCTGTTTAGCCGTTTTGACGTAAAAGCGTTACAAACAAATAAATAAACGCACTTTCGAATTTATAATAATATTAGTTAGGATGTGAAAATGTCTGTCTGTCTGTATGTCATGGTTAAACCGCTGAACCAATATAGATGAAATTTGGTATGGAGATAGATGAGATCGAGGAGATGGTTGTAGTGTCTACAAATTGAAATCTTGGACCGAAGCAAGAATAATAATATTTATTTTTCCCAGTACGATTTACTCACTAATATCATAAAATCTGTCAGTTTGTAACACGCTTAGGCTAAACCTGTTAAACCGATTTTGATATTTGTTATGGATAGATTTGAGACATAGGGAAGGATACTTCATTGTATTAATAAGGATTTATCCAATATTAATACAAAAGACTGAAAGATCTCGTTCTCCTTTTCAATTTCGCCACAATCGGGTAGAAATTTCCCTAGTAAAATGGCAACAATATAAATGGACTCTGTAATATATTTTTAAGCAAATAATTTTCACAAACAAACGGTAATAAACACTGAAGTTATCAAAATAAAGCTATCATCCCCATTTTATAAATATCCCCAATATTATTGCTACTAAGTGAGTATAATGTATGCGTTATCTCCCCCTTTTCACCCCCTTTACCCCCGTTTTACCCCCCTGTTTACTTTCATTGCACTTTGCAATGAAAACGATCGGCAGCTTTTAACTGGGTTGCTAGATGCGTTGACAAACTTGAACTTATGGTGTAGCAAAAACTTTGGTTTTAGCGTATGTTTTTATAATGCACTAGCTTCGCCCGCGATATTTTAGCTAATGGAAACAAAAACTTGACAAATTATATACTAAAACCTTCCTCATTAATCACTCTATCTATTTAAAAAAACCGCATCAAAATCCGTTGCGTAGTTTTAAAGATTTAAGCATACATATAGGGATATAGGGACAGAGAAAGCGACTTTGTTTTATACTATGTAGTGAAGAAAATGTACTTGAAGTACAACCCTTTAATGCTAGATGAAATAAAAAAATCTTACTACCTATTTGACAATATTATTAATCCGAGATGTAGTGGCCTAGAGGCTAAGACACCTGCCTCTCGTGTACGAGTGTGCGGGTTCGAAACCTGGCAAGTATCAATGTGACTTTTCTGAAGTCATATGCATTATCTAAGTATATCTTAGACGTCACTGACTAACGGTGAAGGAAAACATCGTGAGGAAACCTGGACTTAAAAAGTCTGAAATCGCTAGTCCGCCTTGAGCAAGCGTGGTGATCAATGCTCATACCTTCTCTGTATGAGAAGAGGCCTGTGCCCAGCAGTGGGACAATATATAAGCTGATGATGATCATGATGATAAATGCGAAAGTAATATTGTCTTTGTGTTACGCTTTCATGGTGAAGATTATATACAGATTGAAACATGGGCATGATCATGGTTTGAATTTTATTTGGACACAAGAAAAAGTTCCCTCAGTTTGGAAGTGAATTCGGGGGAAATAGCCAGTATAGATTAAGGATTAAACATGAATTTTCTAGGAACACAAAAAAGCAAAATAGCTTAAAAAAACATTATGTTCAGTAAATCTTCTAAACCACACAGCAAGTGTACCAACATAATTAAAATCTTCACAATATTATACTTTAGAATACAAACAGAAAACTTCAAATTTCGCTGAAAAGTTAATAATGAATAATAATATTACCCCTTCATGTAGACGTCCCAATTTCACCCCGAAATCGGGGTAAATATTTTTAGTTGGCAACACAGGGACTTGGTTCCCCAACTGTGTTATTAAAGCAAATAAGTTGAAGAATTATTAAACAACTGTACTTTACGTTTTCAGTGAATTTCGAGGGGTTTGGCAGAGTAGTAGGTTGTTATTTAATATTACCTGTTGAAGAGACATTATTTTCGTTGAATATTTGTTAAAACAAATCATTCAATTGAGACCGTTTAAATTGAAGTTGAACTTCCAAAGTTCCCATTGATTACTACGCTGGTAAGTGTTCAATATTGGGTTCCCTTTTTTCGGATGGGAAATCATGAAATGACCCTTCCAGCAATGGGTGGGGCGGGAGAGAGTGTCAGACTCTTAATGACTAAGACTCATCCATGTTCCTTTCTCAGCCCTTTATATTAAAGCGCGGTAACTCTTTCGAACATCTCGCAGCCTTGGAATATTGGGCCTTTGGTTCGATACCCGGGTCGGGCTTTCTTTAAATTTTTCAGTAGCTATCTGGATTTTGTCTGTGATTCCAGGCAATAAGCTGATGACATAGGAAAAAAAAAGCGAAGAGAGCGAGAAGCGCGAAGTAGTTCCCTATACTTCGCGCACCCGGATAAAAATTACCCCTATATTATATAAAAATTACCTATGTATTAATTCAGGTTGTAAACTCCTAGCTTTCCGCAAGTGGCTTGGCCCTTGTACTATACAATTTCAAATTGAACAGACTTTCATACAATCTTTCATCCCCTGATATATGAATATTTAACCCCTTTAGGGGGTGAATTTAGAAAAATCCTTTCTTAGTGCAGTCAAAGTAATTTATAGAACATTTGTGAAAAAAATCATACTTCTAGAACAGTTTCAGCTGTACAATGATCATCAGTCTGTCAGCCAATTAGTTTATGCGTAAAAGAGTAACAAACCTACAAACATTCTCATTTATAATAATTAGAAGAATAGTTTAGCGACTAATTGCTTACCCCCATGCATTCATACAAAGAATATTCTAATATTTCTTATAAAATTTATTCTGGAACTTTCCAGGCTCTGCCAATTAAGCGCACGAGCATTATAAATAAAATCTTGGAGCTCTCGCAATTCGACAAACTCCAACAGTTTGTACGTTTAATTATCAAAATATAGCATTTAGCTGTGTAGGGATGGGCGAGGTGGCACAGGTATTAGTGTCGATTGAATTTTTCGATACTTTGTCGATAGTTATGAGTGAGAGCTACGATAGTTTTAACAAAATACGCACTCAATTTGAGCAGTGAATACTTACTCATTATTCACTCCTAATCTGGTCATATCCTATCACACAAAATGCATTATCCCTTTTTAGGCTTCCGTAGCCAAATGGCAAAAACGGAATCCTTATAGATTCGTCATGTCTGTCTGTCTGTCTGTCCGTCCGTATGTCACAGCCATTTTTTTCCGAAACTATAAGAACTATACTATTGAAATTTGGTAATTAGACGTATTCTGTGAACCGCTTTAAGATTTTGACACAAAAATAGAGAAAAAGTAATAAATTTTGGGGGTCCCCATACTTAGAACTGAAACTCAAAATATTTTTTTTCATCAAACCCATACGTGTGGGGTATCTATGGATAGGTCTTCAAAAATGATATTGAGGTTTCTAATATCATTTTTTTCTAAACTGAATAGTTTGCGCGACAGGCACTTCCAAAGTGGTAAAATGTGTGTCCCTGCCCTGTAACTTCTAAAATAAGAGAATGATAAAACTAAAAAAAATATATGGTATAGACTATCATGCAAACTTCAATTGAAAATTGGTTTGAACGAGATCTAGTTAGTAGTTTTTAAGTAATCAGCAATTTTCCTGTACAAACAAACTTAATTATGCGGTCGGAAAAAAAACAAGATAATTGCGACTTTATTGCGTATTTTTTCTTTCCAATGGTCGGAACCCTCGGTGCGCGAGTCCGACTCACACTTGGCCGATTTTTTATTAATCTAACAATTACCTGGCGGATCACAAGTCCATGCCAAATCTCATTATGAATTTATCAAGCAATAATATTCTCTTTCATTCTACCTTGAATTATGACTAGTAGTTTCAGAGATCAATCCCTACGTGAAAAACTCATAAAGTATGCATAGGTTAATACCATCTTTACTAATATTATAAATTCTAAGTAATTCTGTTTGTCTATCTGTCTGTTACGCTTTCACAGGAAAGCGGATGGACAGTTTGTGATCAAATTTGTTATGGAGATGGACTAGTAAGGTAGTTATGGACTAGGAGGGTAGTTTTTATTCGGGTGCGTGATGTTACCTTATGAAGCGGGTGAAACAGAAATAGCTAGTTGTAGATATTCTTCTTACTTATAAAGTCCGATAATTTTTAATCTGCTGCTTAGCAAGAAGCTCACTCATAAATGCTGTTTAGCGTTAATCCGAGCTTAAGTTAGTATAGCTTCATTCTGGATAAGGTCATCGTTAAGTTTAAGGATTAGGTGAGAAATGGTAAATGAAAAATGAATGAAAGAAATGGTTTTTTACAAGTAACGGCCATTTTCAATATCCTATCTATCCATAGATTTGCTTACTAGAGATAGATTTTTGACATTAATCGTATGGACTTAATGTCAAAATTCTATCTCTAGTAAGGAAATCTTCGGATAGATAGGATATTGAAAATGGCCATAAGATGGATAGAGATTACTTCGATATCGATAAACTAGGATCATCAGTTCACATCCCTACACGTCGGATCGATATCGTCGGTTACTAGGGCTACAGACGACGCGACGGCCCGCCTATACCGGGAAAAGCATACAACAGCCACACCTGATGGCATTACTCGCAAATTTCAACCCCCGGGGTTGGAATTGTGTATCAAAATTGAGAAAGGGATGAATCGCGAGAACCAGCCTTTATGTAAACTGAATGCTTTATTGATATTTGTGTTATGAGGTACGGGGTAGTGATTAGATTAGCACATTAATTGATACCATGTATACAACGCTTAAATCAATAAACCCGGTGTAAATAACCCTTACTTACCCCGAGGGAACTACTTAACTCACAGGGGTAAAATACCTATAACCATCTTCAGAGTCCGCTCTATGTTCGTACCAAATTTTATCAAAATCGATTCAGCCGTTTTACCGTAAAAGCTTAACAAACAAACAAATTCACTTTCGCTTTTATAAGATTAGTAAGAATATGAAGTAATTCTGTCTGTCTGTCTGTTTTAGCGAAATAACGGCTGAACTGATTTGGATGAATTTTGGTATAGAGATAGATGATCTATCCTAGTTTATCTATTTTACATCTATACTTATAATAAATCTATAGAGAGGTCAATTCTGTACATGAAATATATTACCTAAATAACTATCAGGGGGTGATTAGGGATCGATGCCAAAAATGCAATCAGTAAAATTTTTGTCTGTCTGTCTGTATAAACGTTATAGAAACAAAAACTACTTGACGAATTTTAACGAAACTTGGAACAATTATTTTTCATACTCCTGAGCTGGTTATAATATACTTTTCATAACGCTACAATCAATAGGAGCAGAGCAGTGAAGGGAAATGTTGTCATTTTGTTTAAACGCGCTAATCTCAAGAACCGCTGGTCCGATTTAAATAATTCTTTCAGTGTTAGATAGTCCATTTATCGAGGAAGGCTATAGGCTATATATCATCACGCTAAGACCAATAGGAGCGGAGCAGCACTATTCCATGCGGACGAAGTCGCTGGCAGAAGCTATCAAGCTAGTAATAAAATAAATTCTACCCTGAAGAAGAACATATTATTTTTACTTGAATGGATGAAGAAGTTCTCCCATGATGCGAGAGAAATTGCGACAAATTATGAATAGATTTTTTACCCCCTTAAATTAATAAATTTTACCCCCATCAAAATTAATCCCGTGAAATCACCCCAACGCTAAAAATAACTGACACACGCGGCTAACTTCAATAGAACGCATAGATTAATAATTCACGCGAATGACCGGCATAGTCTAGACAGATTTTGCATTCAGCTGGGGTAAGAAACTAGGAAAATCTAGATATGGCATGTCTGCAAAACTTAATTAGCCTTTTTAACTGACTTCTGAAAACAATGTTAAATATTTTTAGGGAAGGAAAAGTGCGATGATTTGTGAGGATGTATATATTATGTTTTGTTACTCTTTCACGCAAAAAGTACTAAACGGATTTGGATGAAATTTGGTACACACATAGTTTATAACCTGGATTAAGACATAGGATGCTTTTTATCCGAGTGCGTTAAGGAGTTCCTTCAGAATGCGGGTGAAACCGTGTGAAGAACTAGTATACAACAAAGTGTTCCTTGTAATATTATTATATTTGAAAGTCTGTCTGTTCGTTATATTTTAAGAAGGGCATACGATAGTTTTAGAAGGGTGTGTGAAGTAGTTTTTCATAATAAGGTCGCGAGCGAAACCGAACGAATGAGGAACTCGTGGCTAAGTAACAGCCGCACGGGTCTACCGATCAAAAGTTAAGCCACGCTTGGCGCGGTCGGTCCGTGGATGACCATGTATGTCATAGCGAGACTCCTCCGTGCCTCGGAAATAACGTAAAGCTGTTAGTCCCGGTTGTCATTTGTAGATCTTTGACAATCGTTACGGGTAGTCAGAAGCCAGAAAGTCAGACAACCAGTCTTACCAAGGGTTATCGTGTTACCCGGTCACTGTGTTGTGGAAGTCAAATAGGCAGTCGCTGCATGTAAAACACTGGTACTCAGCTGCATCCAGTTTAGACTTGCAGCCGACCCAACATAGTTGGGACAAGGCTAGGCAGATGATGTCGCAAGCGAAACCACAAGAAAGAACTAGTATGAAATAAAAAGAACCTAATTAAATAAATGGACTTCCTTTTCAGTCTTTGAAAGAAAGTCGTTAACATTTATGACGCAACTTGCAATCTAGTAAAAGTTTCACATAAAAAAAGCTTTAAATTTGAGACGTCATTTTATTTGTTGTTTTAGTGCTTTTTATCAACTTTTGGCAGAAGCTGGGACGAAGAATTGACAGCCTTATGTTGTACATCAACACAGAGTCAGATGATGGTGAATATTTAGATATAGTTTTCATAATTTAGTGCTCAATGAATATAAAAAAAATGAATCCTTATTTCCTTTGGTCACGGCATCACGCCTGAACGGCTGGACCGATTTGTATGGAATCTGGTACGGAGATAGAAGGGACCCTGGGTAAGGTTTTAGGCTAATTTTTATCCGGGTGTGTTAAGTAGTTTCTTCTGGACACGGGTTAAACCGCGGCCAACAGCTAGTTAATTTAAAAAGTTAAAGAAGTCGTAATGGCCTAGTGGTTAAGGCACTACCGTGGACGAGTGTGCAGTTGCAAAATCTGGCAACTACCAATGTGACTTTTCTAGTCATATGTACTTTCTAAGTATATAATATCTTAGACGTCACTGATTAACGGTGAAGGAAACACATCGTGAGGAAACCCGGACTTAAAAGTCTGAAATCGCCAATCTGCCTTGAGCAAGCATGGTGATCAATGCTCATGCCTTCTCTGAATGAGAAGAGGCCTGTGCCCAGTAGTGGGATAAAGGCTGATGATGAAAGTGATCACTGATAAATGTCTGATCTATCGATACGTGTAGCTGTAACTTAGCCATAAGCCCCTCCTTAGCCATGAGCCCCTTTTAGTAGAACATTGAAAATGCCATATCTGAATAGTTTGTAAATCTTTTTCCATCAATTCCTATAATCAGTACAGACTGAATTTCAAACGGGGCTATTTCAGCGATATATATATATATATATATCTATAACTGATTGAGTTTGTTCTGATCTGCAATGAACATGTCATCTGCCTAGCCCTTTCCCAACCCTAGGGGCAGCGCTCGCCCTGTTCATTTTAATCAGCTCATAATATTTAAACTGGTACACGGATTTTCGTCAAGTCTGACAACAAGTCTTACCAAGGGTTATCGTATTACCCGGTAACTGGGTTTTGGTTAGACAGGCAGTCGCTACGTGTAAAAAATACTGAAAGACGAACCCAACATATAGGGAAAGGCTAGGCAGATGAAAGATCGCAATTACACTAGCTTTAAATTTAAAAAACCTCATTGAAATTGGAGTAACCATTTAGGAACTACGATGGTACAGACAGACAGACCTACAGACAGTCCAATTTAAATAAAATAATACCAGTTTTCATCGAGGATATAATATTTAATGGCTTACAATAAAATTGAATACATATTTTTTTACATTGTTAAAGGTTTATGATTCGATAACCCGCCTTTTTGCTGATACGGTCTTTTAAACTGTAGTGACCTACATAAGCATACGTGCAGCCGGGACGGAGCCCCGCCGCGCACTGAGGAGCGCAGCGTAGGCGCGTGGTATTTACGTACACCCGGCAGTGCGGGCGCCGGCTCCTGACGACATCATTTGACGACATGCCTGCTTGGAGTCTGTTCGGGCACTGAGGAGGAAACATCGGTCCGACATATTTATAGGCGCACGCGCGCACGTTGAATCCACGCCAGGGAATACCGATGAGCTCGTTTCCCATTGGTAGATGGTAATAGGTTAAGGGCTTGTGTGATCCACTAATTCCTATATGTATTATAGTATGTAAGCGTTAAGGTATTGATAAAATTATATTATACCAAACAGTAATCGAGTTTCCTTTAACCCGAACACACTTCCGACATTGGTGACCCCGAACAAACATGGAGCACGAAGGCACTGGGAAATTGGTGCTTAGCCGAGAAGACGTCGAGGTGATCTCAATTAAGTCGCGCATACCGCAATTCTGGCGTGACAAACCCAGGCTATGGTTTGCGCAGTTCGACACAATAGTCGCCAATCAGAAGCTCAGTGATGAAAACAAATTTTGTCTCGCTGTCGCGCAATTGGAAAAGGTCGACGTGGAACAAATCAGCGATATTATTATGTCGTCACCCAATACTGGACGATACGAGGAACTGAAGAAAAGATTATTATCAGTGTACGAGGAATCCGACAACAAGCAACTTCAGAAACTTCTCAACGAAGTGGAGCTCGGCGACCAACGCCCTTCACAACTTTTACGGCGAATGCGAGATTTGGCTCGGAACAAGTTACCCGATGAAACATTACGAATGTTATGGATGAGTCACCTGCCATCGTCGACGCGAGCTGTACTCTCAATCAGTGACGAATCGAAGTTGGACTCATTAGCAGCAATGGCAGATAGAATGGACGAACAAACAAAAGAACTTAACTCTATATGTTCCTGTGGCCATGATAGCGGGAAATCAACACAATCCTGCGCATCAACAACAGACGGAAAAATTATCAGCATGATAGAATCACTCACTCGGGAAGTAGCGGCTTTGAAAACGGACCGCTCACGAGGCTACTATCGTCGGCCCTACCATAACAGACAACGATCAAGATCGCGCTCCAGACCTCAGAAAAGCACAGAAAATATATGTTATTTCCACAAGAAGTTCGGAAAGGAAGCCTACAGATGTCGAAGTCCCTGCAACTTTGAAAGCAAAAATAAGCAAAAGCAGGAAAACTAGAACAGACTTTTGCTGTGACGGGAGCTGAAGTCAATGAAATAACGACGCACCGTCTATTCATCAAAGAAATTTCATCGGGACTACATTTTCTTATCGATACTGGCGCCAATGTGTCAGTATTACCAGTACGGAGACAAGAAAAACGAGGGCAAAAACCCATAGATTACCTGTTTGCCGCTAACGGGTCGTCGATTCCCTCATATGGCGAACGATCGATGACACTCAACATTGGGCTACGCCGACCCTATACGTGGAAGTTCGTGATCGCGGAAGTCAGCCGACCAATACTAGGCGCTGATTTCCTTCACAAACATCAGCTAACAGTCGACATTCATGGGAAGAAACTGGTCGACAAAACCACAAGCCTGTCTGTCGCTGGCTACGTCACACCAACCTCAGATCACAGTATCAACACGGTGAACGATCAGCAGCCATACCACGACCTGCTCGCAAGGTACCCCGACATAACACGACCGAATTTGAAGCTCTGCCATAGCCAGGTGCAACACCACATCGAGACTTCGGGCCCTCCACTATATGCTAAAGCAAGACCACTGCCACCACATAAATATACGGCAGCAAAAGAAGAGTTCCAGTTAATGATCGAGCAAGGCATCTGCAGACCATCAAATAGCCCATGGGCGAGCCCGCTTCATCTTGTACTGAAGAAGGATGGAAAGTACAGGGCATGTGGAGACTATCGCCGACTAAACGCCGTTACATTGCCTGACAGATACCCAATACCGAGACTACATGATTTTACATACAATTTGTTGGGGAAGAAATATTACTCGATAATTGATTTAAAAATGGCGTACTATCAAGTAAGGAATCGCGAGGAAGACATTATGAAGACAGCAGTTATAACGCCGTTTGGCCTATTTGAATTCACAAGGATGTGCTTCGGTCTAAGGAACTCCGGGCAAACGTTCCAGCGTCACATCGACAATGTGTTACGAGGACTTCCAGTCTTTCCCTTCGTCGACGATATCCTGGTAGCATCAGAGGATGAGGAACAGCATAGAATAGACCTAGAAGAAGTATTCAAAAGACTTAATGAGCATGGGCTACAGCTTAACATCTCGAAATGCGTTTTCGGGCAGCCAACATTGGATTTTCTTGGTTACACTATATCAGCCGACGGAATTAAGCCAACGAACGAGAAGATCCACGCTATTACATCATATCCCCTACCATCAAGCATTCAAGATCTAAGGCGTTTCCTAGGCATGATGAATTTTTACCGGGCGAATATTCCTCACGCCGCCGAACAGCAAAAAGAGTTGAACGCCTATCTCCATGAATCAAAGAAAAATGATAAGACATTAATTCAATGGAGCGAGACAGCAATAGAAGCATTCAATAAGTGCAAGGAGGATATTGCCAATGCTGTACTTTTGTCTTATCCTTCATCAACCTTACCTTTTTTTTTGATGACCGACGCTTCCGAGAATTGTGCGGGAGCTGTACTTCAACAGAAGATTAAAAACAAATGGCGACCACTAGGTTTTTTCTCAAAAAAACTCAACGACGCACAGAAGAAATATTCCACATACGACCGCGAGCTCCTATCGATATATATGGCCGTTCGTCACTTTCGCCGGATGGTCGAAGGCCGTGACGTTACTGTACTGACGGACCACAAACCATGATAAACGCATTGAAGATTGACAGTAAGAACGAAACACCGCGCCGCGCAAGATACCTAGAATATATTGGCCAATTCGTCACCAACATCAAGCACGTAGCGGGAAAAGACAACGTAGTCGCCGATGCCTTATCCCGGGTTGAGACAATAACCTGTCCTACGCCGATCGACTACGAAGAGTTAGCTCTAGTTCAAGCGCAAGACAGAGAACTTAAACAGATATCGGAAAGTAAGCGGTACAACTTGAAAAGAGTCAGGCTACCTGGAACCACAAAAAGGATCTATTGCGAGTTGTCGTCGGGCGTCGCTCGTCCTTTCTTATCAGCCACTTACAGAAATCAAGCTTTTCAAGCGATTCACAATCTTAATCACCCCGGCGTACGAGCAACGAGGCGATTAGTGTCTACGCGATATTTCTGGCCAACAATGAAGAAGGATATCACTGATTGGGCAAGATCGTGTGAACAATGTCAGCGAGTCAAAGTTCATCGACACACAAAAACGCCGACAGGGACGTTTACACACGTCGATCGATTGGCTCACCTACACATAGATATCGTTGGTCCACTGCCCATATCAAACAACTGTAGATATTTACTGACGATGATCGACAGGGCAACGAAGTGGCCGGAAGCGCAGCCAATCGAAGAAATAACAGCAGAGAAAGTCGCTAGCGTAGTGTACGAAGCCTGGATTGCGAGATTCGGATGCCCGGTAACCATAACAACGGACCAAGGCCGCCAATTTGAATCAGAACTTTTCAATAAACTGATGCAACGCATGGGTATACAACGCACACGGACCACAGCGTATCATCCACAGTCAAACGGGTTAATTGAACGCTGGCATCGCACATTGAAGACCTCATTAACTGCAAGATTTAATTCAACGGGTTGGACTCACGAGTTACCAACAGTACTATTGGGCCTACGCGCCGCATACAAGCAAGACATCAGTGCCAGTACAGCAGAGCTTTTGTACGGGCAAACAATACGCCTGCCGGGAGAATTCTACGGAGAATCTACGACGCAATATCACAACTCATCGCACTTCATGAGTCATCTTAGCGAAGCATTACATAAAGCACAAGCGCAGCGAGAATCAAATAAGTCGGACGCAATATTCATACACGGCGATCTACACAAGTGCACGCATGTATACGTACGTAACGACGCAGTACGCAAGCCACTAACGCCTACCTATAACGGGCCGTACCCAGTCATCGATCGTAAAGATAAATATTTCACCGTGCAATTAGCAAAATCCGAAGCAAACATTTCGATCGATAGGTTGAAGCCTGCCTACCACCTAAATGCAGAAGCAAGGAAACAAAGTACACCGCCAACTTACTCATACGTAACAAGAACGGGCAGGACATCGAAACCACCTGTACGTTTCGCTGGAGGGGAGTAATGTAGTGACCTACATAAGCATACGTGCAGCCGGGACGGAGCCCCGCCGCGCACTGAGGAGCGCAGCGTAGGCGCGTGGTATTTACGTACACCCGGCAGTGCGGGCGCCGGCTCCTGACGACATCATTTGACGACATGCCTGCTTGGAGTCTGTTCGGGCACTGAGGAGGAAACATCGGTCCGACATATTTATAGGCGCACGCGCGCACGTTGAATCCACGCCAGGGAATACCGATGAGCTCGTTTCCCATTGGTAGATGGTAATAGGTTAAGGGCTTGTGTGATCCACTAATTCCTATATGTATTATAGTATGTAAGCGTTAAGGTATTGATAAAATTATATTATACCAAACAGTAATCGAGTTTCCTTTAACCCGAACACACTTCCGACAAAACCAATATCTAGACTTCAAAAGGCGCTTTTTTTTAGTACACCTATATATAGCAGAGGCCGAGGGTGTTGATAATGAATCGATTGTCCGTCTGTCTGTCAACGTTGCCGCACAGATAGTAACAGCGGTCATTACTTCTAACTCTTTGTTAGTTTGTGTGGGGCAAAGATTCACATCCAAGATTCATTGGCATTGGATAAGAGTTTAAGATGTTTCATCTAGTCAACCTTTCGTATAATTTTATCCAGTGTTGCATGATCTATATATTTTTACATACGAGTGTTGAGTTCGGCTTTCAGTCTAACCGGATACAGCTGAGAACCGGTGTTTTACATGGAGCGACTGCCTATCTGATGTATGTTAAATGCACGTAGCAAATTGTCACTCAAGTGCAAATTGCGCATCTACACCACGTGCATCCGCCCCATTATGACATATGCTTCCGTTGTGTTCGCACACTCGAAGCCATACCGTGTCCGCATAGAATGCAGACCCTCCAAAACCGTTTCTTACGAAAAATCACAGGGGCCCCTTTCTACGTACGAAACGAGAACCTCCATCTCGATCTCAAACTGCCCATCATCCAACAGTTCATGAAACGTGCCGCCAAGTATTACTTTCATGCTGCCGAAAAGCATCCAAACCCGCCCGAGGCATACTCTCACCATACCCGATGACGCTATAACCCTCTTCCAAGAGAGCAGTAGGTCCACTTGCACTCTACACAAACACAGACCACGTTCGTATCGACCTCGCCGCCGAGGTCCGTCGCGACGACCTTGTCCATGCCCTCCCGACCCTAGCGACGAGCCAGCCCGCGACCTGAGCTAATAGCCTTAAAATTCCCGATTATAATAATCATAATTTATTCTGATCCAGCCTGTCCCTTGCTGTCCTCCCCCAGCGACGCCCTAAGCCGAGGCCCGTACCCCACTAGGGGGTGCCCTTAGCGTGTAGTCGCTTAGTTTTGTAAGTTAAGCCCTGGCTGGAGGCCCTAAATTTATTTAAGGCACTTCACAGGCAAGCCCGGTTAAGCAGTCGACAACCTTCTAGGTTGACCTGCGAGATGCCATACACAAAAAAAAATATAAAGACTTAGAAGAACCTTCTTCTAAGTCTTTATATTTTTTTTTGCTCCTACTCTAACAACTCTCTAACTCCCACCATCTTGAACGTTATAAAGCCATTCATAATATCAGCCATTCGTGCTTAATATACATATTTTAAGTGTCAAACTGTTTTGTCTTTATCTGTCAAATTAAATGAAGTTTGCCAGAAAGGGACAACAACATTTCCATAGCAAAAAAATAGCAAAAAGAGGCTTATTAGACGAATGGCGTCATTATGAATAATAGGGGTAGCACTCACTATAGATTCTTTATTTCACATTGCTGTGTAGTTAGTCAGCATCTCACTATTTTATTAATTTCCTAGTAAAACAATGTGTCATTTAAAACTCATTTCCTTATATAGAAAACCAACAAAAAAAAACATAAAATAAATTTAAATAATCTACCATACAATCAATTTAAAGTGCGGACAACTCAAAATAAACCTTTTCCATCATTAAACAGCCGTTACCGCGAAACCACAACACTTAATTAAACAATGACAAACAAAAATACAAACAACGAAATCGTAATTATACTTATCCAGTGATCTCTTATCCATGGCGGTCAGATCGCAAAAGGCTCACCCATTTTGCTTCGTCATCTGACTTGGGTATGGCGTTTATAGAGTATAGAATTGTATAGAATATACCTTTTAGAATCGCTACTTAAATTAAGTATAAGAATACTGAAAGCTGGCCTATATCTAGGCCAAAGAATCAGCATTGCCGTCCAACGTGGCAATGCAGCCAGCCTTTTGGGTACGATTCCCGGTGACAGCGATGCGGACGACTATTTTGATACTTTACTTCAATTATAAGAATAAATTTATTTAAGACTAGCTTCTGCCAGCGACTTCGTCCGCGTGGAATAGTGGTGCTCCACTCCTATTGGTCTTAGCGTGATGATATAAATTCAAATCGGACCAGCGGTTCCTGAGATTAGCGCGTTTAAACAAAATGACAACATTTCCCTTTACTGCTCTGCTCCTATTGATTGTAGCGTGATGAAAAGTATACTATAACCAGCTCAGGAGTATGACAAATAATTGTACCCAGTTTCGTTAAAATCCGTCGAGTAGTTTTTGTTTCTATAGAGTTTATACAGACAGACAGACAGACAGACAGACGGACAGACAGACAGACAGACAAAAAAATTACTTATTGCATTTTTGGCATCAGTATCGATCCCTAATCACCCCCTGATAGTTATTTTGGAAATATATTTAATGTAGGTACAGAATTGACTTCTCTACAGATTTATTATAAGTATAGAAGAAGATAGATAATAAAGGTTACTTGGTTTTGAATTATGCTAAAGAATGATATTTCTTTAAAGAGTTACAGACAAGATAATTTCAAAGACTTCCTGCACTAGGCTGGGCCTGTCCCACAGGAAGCTTATAAGACTTTCCTTGTTAGCACAATAGTATGCTTAATCGTAGAGTAACACTGAGTGAAATACAAGCTGTAAACTGTTTTCCCGCGCCCTGAAGAACCTACTTCACGCACCTAGTTATTAAATAGCCTATACCTATCTCCAGAATCTCAACTATCAACACACCAAATTTCATCTAAATCGGTTCAGCCGTTTTATCGTAAAAGCGTGCCAAACCACGAACAAATAAATAACCAAACTCATCATCATCATCAGCCAATATATTGTCCCACTGCTAGGCACAGGCCTCTTTTAATACAGAGAAGGGATGAGCATTGATCACCACGCTTGCTCAAGGCGGATTGGCGATTTCAGATTAGGTCCAGGTTTCCTCACGATGTTTTCCTTCACCGTTAGTCAGTGACGTCTAAGATACACTTAGAAAGTACATATGACTTCAGAAAAGTCACATTGGTACTTGCCAGGTTTCGAACCCGCACACTCGTACACGAGAGGCAGGTGCCTTAACGACTAGGCCACCACGAATAACCAAACTCATATTTGACGATATACGATGCGAGAGTGAGTTTTTTAGTTTGTTACGATTTTACAGGTAAACTGCTAAACCAAATTGGGTTTCTTGCACTTCTTTAACTTGAAATCCGGGAAGGATACAATATATTGTTTATTCTATTACATAATACATCTAATGGGAACTCTATTAAATGTTAGCAAAACCGGGAGAAACGACTAGTCCTAACTAATATTTTAAATGCGAAAGAGAGTTTGTTTGTTATGCTTTCACGCTAAAACGGCTGAACCGATTTGGATGATATTTGGTACCGAGATAAAGGGGACCCCGAAGACGGTTATAGGCTACTTTTTATCCGGGTGCCGCAAGTAGTCACCTCGTAAGACGGATGAAAACCCGGGAAACATATAGTACTTTTTACCTTTTTACCCGCCGTGGGTGGTCGGAAGGGAGTCTTACTGACTAAAACACATCCATGTTTTTTCCTCAACCCTTTTGTTCCGGGGGCGCGGTAACACTTTCGAACGTCCCGCAGCCTCGGCAAAACATCTGGAACTTAATAATGTGATTAAGAAATTTTCGAAATTGCCTTCTCTACATATTCTAAAGCATACACAATTAAAAAAACATCTCAGCTGGCCGCTCATATTTAACAATAGCAATTATTGTAGTCCATAGTCGATTATCGATACCATATCGATATTATATCGAGAAGTATCGATTGTTCTGATAGCATCGACACGATGACAGGTATCGCGCCATTGTTCCGTTTTGACTATTAGTTAATTCTTCATTTAGATAATACTATTATTGTTAAGTATTGGACATTTTAATAAGTAGGTACTAGACTTTTTCCGTAGCTTCGCCCGCATTACCAGGGAACTACTTAAAAAACATCGTTTGAAATTTTTCAAGTTTCAATCTATGCACGCCACTTTTATATTGTATTTATTTCATAAACAGGAAACATTAATTTTACATGCTTAAAACTACTTAGGGCTAAAGATTTAAAACTACAACTACTACATCATTTAAGCTATAACTATAAATATAAAATACAAAAAAAGGAAGAAAATAATAAATAACCAGATTCTTCTTCTTCTTCTTCCTGCCCTGTTCCCAATCTATTTGGGGTCGGCGCAATATGTTTTTCTCTTCCATTCTTCTCTGTTAGCCATCATACTATCATTCACTCCCTTTTCATTTATATCCTCTTTTACGCAATCAATCCATCTCTTCCTTGGTCTTCCCCTCCCCTTTCATCCATCTAAATTCATATTCATCCTTTTCATATTGCAAAATGATTTGGCTGATGATTTTAAGGTTACGCGTCAAAAACTTCCTCCACGTCGCTGTCATCTGGTAACGTGCCCAGAAGACTGGCAGCATTGCCACTTTGAATGGCAATGCTAATTCTTTGTCCAAGAAATAAGTCAGCCCTCTGGTCTCGCGAAGTGTCGACCAGTCTTTTCGATATTTCCTTGAAGATGAGACGCGAACTCGGACACTTTTTCTTCCCAGCAAAAACACATAGGACGTGGTGAAGGGCGGGCGTTTTAACCTGAAGCCTGAAACTTGGAGAGTGTGTTCTTTGTATGAGGTAGGCATTCGATAAGATAGGATTGTTCAAAATTCTGCCCCTAAGGGGGTGCAAAAAGGAGGTAAAGTTTGTTAAAAAAATGTCATTTTCAATTTGAATTCGTACATAGCCCACGCGGGCGATGCCGCTGGCGGAAAGCTAGTCTGAATTAAAAATGCGTTCATCGAATAGTTTTGTAATGATTTCTTAAAATATCTTATGATGTCTTTGTCTGTATATCAAATAGTTATTACGGCAAATAATAGTTTTTAGATTAATAATGAATGTAGCGATCCCGCTGTGCAAATACTGTGGGTGATGTAGGGTGGAAACACCAACTGTCGTCCGTAAGAATTAAAGTGAAAGAAGTTTTTATTTTTATTCGATTAAGTTGAAGCGACATTTGAACTAGGACCATTATGTCAAGAATTCAAAACCTGTATTTTAAATTACAAAAAAAATATATCTCTTTATGGCTATTGATAAATTAATATGTTGTTTCTTAAATTACGGCCCGGTCTACACATTTACGGAGTTACTTTAAATTTTAATTCAAATAAAATATTGAAAAGAAACTTTATTTTCATTCAACAATACCGAATTGATATTTTAACCTTTTCACAATCAAAAAAACCAGAAACAAACTAAACCAAATTTAAAACTAAACTAATCTGGTATTAAAAGCGAAACATTTAGTCAGCTGTTTAATATACAAAATAAACTACGCGTGTTAGTTTAGGCTGTGAATTAGCGTCGGCAGGCGTTTGATTCTAAACCGCGGCCCGACAAACACACGCCTAAACCAATGAACTGTCACTGTATTGAATTCTCTAATGTTTTGAACGTTCTACCTTAAATTCTAACTAATATTATTAATGCGAATAAGAGTTTTTTTATTACACTCTCACGGTAAAACGGCAAAACCGATTTATATGAAATTTGGTACGGAAATAGGCGGCACCCTGGAGACGGTTATGGGCTACTTTTTATCCGGGTGCGTGAAGTGGTTCTCTCGGAACGCGAGTGAAATCGCGGGACAAGCTAGTCAATTATAAACTAGAATAGACGACAAAAAATGTTTTGTGCAAAATATCAACCAAAAGTGTTGACGCTATATTTTAATATTATAGAGTTTTTTATTTATATTGTTAAGAATGTATATAGTGTAAATATAAATATCGTATAGAGATAAAACTCGATTATAAAAAATAAACAAAAATTTACTTAAAATATATTTATTTTTACTACTAAGCATCTCAGAACTTAAAGAATTGAACAAATAAAAACACCAATGCATTTAATTAAAGAGAAAATTAATTACTTAGGATTGAAAAATATTAAAATACACATCAAAGAAGTTTTTTGCAAACAGACTTATACTCTAACAAATTATATAATCCCACAAAATTAAAAGCGACCGACAACAGGGACTGTTACCCGACATCCTTTTTTTTTTGTAAAATGATTAGTGATTCATACTGAGTCATAGAGTTTATGAAACACTGTTATTGATATGGTACAGTAAGAGTATTAATAAGACTATGCCTAAAAACTTTAAGTAGAAAATGCCGAGAGATTTTTAGACATTAATCATATTAAATACGAGTATACTATTATAAAGAGGATAGATTTGTATTTTTGTGTGTATGTTTGTAATGAATAAACTCAAAAACTACTTTGCCGATTTCAAAAATTCTTTCACCATTGAAAAGCTACATTCACACTGAGTAACATAGGCTATCCGTGCGAAGCCGGGACGGGCCGCTAGTATTATATAAAATCACGCGATTAAAGCTGCTTTCAGACTACGATATTGTTGTGCTATGAGCTAAATACTATATGCTATTATATTATAGCGTAGTCTGAAAGCAGCTTTAGTCACAAATTATTTCTATTATGATTTTTTTTTCGGCATAATATAGGTATTTTCTATAGGCATGGAAAAAATATAAGCATGATGTATTTTGTAATAATATTAAATTAAAACTTTCCTCATGTTTCCACTTACACATCTTTGATTGATGTTTCCAATACGTCTGGGAATAGTATTCTCTATATTCCTTGTAGAAACTTAGAACACTACACAAAATAAATCAAGTGCTTTCCTAAACCCATAAAAAAGTCTACCTATCTTTTGGCCGTTATTATTTCTTAAGACACATGTAATAGGCATGCCTGATGCCATTAACTGAAAATAAATCACAACACTGAAATTACACTTTTTTTTTCTAATGGAATATCTCAAACCACTGGGGATTCAAACGACAGCCGAAATTTTGTAGAAGTTGACAAAAACAAAGCGCTAATTTTTCATTTGTTTTCTTATACAATAATGTACGTTCATCTGAATAACTTGAGCTATACGAATAGTCGCGTTGGATAATATTATTCGTGCAAAATTATATTTATTTTAATTTTATATAAAACTATTTATTTTAGCGAAGCGGCTTGTTGACACTTCCCGTGACTCTAAGGCTGGCTTTTACTTTGGCCTAAGTCTCTGGGGTACACTTCCAGTTGACGGTGACGACGAAGAATGTTTTGACGCCATATTTTAGTTAGATTTTTATTAGAATATTTACACTTTCTTTTTTAATTTTTCCTAATGTAAATACTTTTTGTAAATAAATATCAAATATAATTTATTTTGATATTTATTTCTTAATCTAAAAACCTACTAAAAGAGGTAATATTAATTCGTCGAAATAATGTCTCCCGCGCGGCTAGTATTTTAACGTTGTCTAATTAATACTCCGAGGTTATCAATATTAATGATACATAATCAGTTATGCTAATGTTTGAACATCGGTATTTCCTAGTATTTATACCGTAATTTGTCTAGGTGACCTAAGAATGTCATGTTTATTAGGAATTAGAATTAAATTATCGTGTTGGTAGGTAGTGGGAATATTAGATAATATTCCATCCGAAAAAATTGGAAGTAAGGATTTTGGTACCTATTTTTAAGTGTTAGTAAGTAAAATCTTTAAAAAAATATAGCTGGGTATATAATTTACCTAACTACAGCAATAAAAAAAAATGAATTTCAGTTAAGTCGATTAGTTATTGAATAATTTTGATTAGATACATTTTTGGTAATTAATCATAGAATATATTATGTACTTATGCAATATTAATAATATAATATAATAAAATTGCAAATAGTATACAAAAAAGTCTTAAAAAATACACTCGTTTATTAAAATCAGCAGTACTTTTGAAGTTTAAAATAACAGAAATACTTTTCAAAAATGCACTTCACTACTTCTTGTGTTTTTGTTAAAGAAAAAATATTACGCAAAAATCAACCATCAACCAATCAACACATCAGATTTTTAAGAAATAAACTATATTCATCTATTGTGATGTAATAGGTAATTTATTTTATAGAAATATACGTAGATATTCTCAAAAAAAAAATACATGTTTTGACAGATAAATTAATCAAACCAACGGTTTCACGACTATTAAGTATATAATTTATATTAAGCATAATATATTGCCATCGTCTTTCAAATTCAACAACTTCAAGATGACTACCAAAAATGTACCTATAGATATAAAAAATATGTTGACATTTCCGTTAATGTAGTCGCATTAGGACCGAAAAGATTAATACTTCTAATATGTTAAGTTGTAGCTTTATTAATGTTATTATGACATTTTTGTTGATACCAACCAGTGTCAAAGTTTAAGAAAAAATATTACCTAGTTTTCTTTAAAGATTTTTTTAAGAAAACTGGTTGGAGCCTATCAGTATTTTTAAGGTAATTTTATTTATAGATTTGATGTGTGTGATATATATAATTTTTTTAAACATATATTCAGTAATATCCGATTAGATGTTTCCCGCGGTTTCAGGGACTACTTAATGCACCCGGATAAATAGCCTATACCGCCTCCAGGGACCTATCTCCGTACCAAATGTCATCTAAATCGGTTGAGCCGTTTCACCGTGAAAGAGTAACAAACAAACACTTTCGTATTTATAATATCAGTGACGATTATTCAGGAAAAAAATATAACATAAAATTAACATTGCATTATTCATACTTCGGAACAATTGTTTGAGAAACAATAGTCAAATCATTTATTGAAATTGTAATCTCTCTGCCATGCACGGGACTACGAAGTCCCGGACCTTTGGTAGGCAACTTGTGGGTACTAATTATTATCTTGCCGTAATTTCTCTATGGCGGTGCTTTCTCTATGGGAAGAGGACTTTGCCCAGAACTAGAATAATAAAATGGCTGAACAACCACAGTCATATATCTACAAATGACAACCGACACCATCGGTTTAAAGCGATCTTAAGCACTGAAGCTCAAACTCAACTCAAACTCAAATGTTTTTATTTCAAATAGGTCTTTGCAGGCACTTATGAAACGTCAAGCTAGTTGCACGGTTCCAAGGAGTGGGTCTTATGGAGAAGAACCGGCAAGAAACTCCATAGACACTCTTTTCAAAAGGAAATGTTTACAATAGTCTTGATATCTAGAAGAGTCTGGATATAACGTAGGCGGTCACCCATCCACGGACAGATGCAGCTGAGTACCAGTGTTTTACATGGAGCGACTGCCTATCTGACCTCCACAACCCAGTTACTGGTTAACACGGTGCCCCTTGGTAAGATTGTTTATCAGACTTTCTGGCTTCTGACTACCCGTAACGACTGTTAAATATCTACAAATGACAGCCGACACCTACGCTTTAATGCGATCTTAGGCACCGAAGAGTCTGGGTATAACACAGGCGGTCACCCATCCACGGACCGACTATGTAAAACGCAGCTTAACGTTGATCGGTCGAGCCGTGCGGCTGTTAGCTTAGCCACTAGCCACGAGCTAAGTTTGATGAGGCAATAGGGCATAATTATCGATCGTTACATAGACAGGTCGACAAAGCGATCCGATATAACAAGTATAGTATAGTATTTTATTCTCTAGCTAGTGGTGACAACTAGATATATCAGGTGGACGCGTGTGAGAGAAGAGGTCGTGTACATTGTACCACGACAAAGTGTGTTTCAAAAATCAGCTTGAGCGTGTCCGATTCGCCCAGGAAGGGTTTTCGTACCTTCCTACTAATATTATAAACGCGAAAGTTTGTAAGTATGTATGTTTGTTACTCTTTCACGCAAAAACTACTGAACGGATTTGGATGAAATTTGGTACACAGATAGTTTATAGCCTGGATTAACATATAGGATACATTTTACCCGGTTGCACGTTCCTTCGGGACGTGGGTGAAGTCGCGGCAAACAGCTAGTTATCTATATAACATTAGACACTATATTATAAGTTTCTTTTAAATGTTTTATAAGTAGATAAAGGTACGGAACCCGTCGTCCGCGAGTCCAACTCGCACTTTGCCGATTTTAGTATTTGTTGTCATAGTGGTAACAGAAATACATCATCTGTGATTTATAAGGAAAAGGTTTATTTCCTTTCCCGGGTTTATTTTAAAAATGATGTAAAAGTTATATTTTTATTATGTAAATAAAAACATATTTTTTATATTATTAAAGTTATCCTTTTATTTAGATGCATGACGTAACTTTCCCATGATGCGAGAGAAAAACAACTAGTACTATCTAATAATAGAAATATCGTATCGTCCGTACCAATGTCAACGTTCACCAACCAGTTGTTGCCAGTTAATCGGCCCAGGGATCTATTAGCTTGAAATATTCACAACATTAGCATAACTTATGCCCCTGTCCCCGCCTGTTAGACATCTCTATCTTACTTAACGTAGAAAAAAAATATCATCGAATAAACAGGCATTTAAAAAACTATGGCATGCAAAATACCTTTTGTATTTATTCTGGCATTGTGGAGGCCCAAATCACAGACAGATGGTTATATAAACGGCCCGTTAAACGAAAACGTTCTTTAACGAAGAAGTGGGAATTTTCGTGTTGTCAACTTCTTGTTCAACCTTGGCTTGGTAATCGACCGTTTTAGGAATAAAAAACCCAAATGATAGGTCATCCATCGTATGGTAGAAGTT
This sequence comes from Pyrrhia umbra, assembly GCA_963891755.1. Taxonomy (NCBI): domain Eukaryota; kingdom Metazoa; phylum Arthropoda; class Insecta; order Lepidoptera; family Noctuidae; genus Pyrrhia; species Pyrrhia umbra. Next base: position 3,728,748 of record OY982944.1, read on the forward strand.
TGAATGTTTGCAAAACAGCTGTTTTCAGTTCATCGGACCGTAGTCTTATCGGTGAACTAGGGCCTTAGTGTCTGAACGGTTATTTTTATGCCTACGGATCTTCAATTTTCGCGACGAGCTCGTGGCTAAGTAACAGCCGCACGGGTCGATCGATCAAAGCTTAAGCTTCGCTTGGTAAGGTGACCGTGGGTGACCAGCTATGTTATAGTCCTCCGTGCCTCGGAAAAAACTACTTAAGTAACAGTCGTTACGGGTAGTCAGAAGCCAAAAAGTCTGATAAACAATCTTACCAAGGGGCACCGTGTTACCCGGTAACTGTGTTGTGGAGGTCAGATAGGCAGTCACTCCATGTAAAACACTGGTACTCAGCTGCATCCGGTTTAGACTGGAAGTCGACCCCAACATAGTTGGGAAAAGGCTAGGGAGATAATGAATACAAGCCATAACAGCACTACTCATCATCATCACCATCAGCCTATATATCGTCCCACTGCTGGGCACAGGCCTCATCTCATATAGAGAAAGCAAGAGCATTGATCACCACGCTTGCTCAAGGTGGATTGGTGATTTCAAACTTTTTAATCCAGGTTTTCCCGCGATGTTTTTCTTCACCGTTAATCTAAGACATACTAAGAAAATACATACTGACTTTAGAAAAGCCACATTAGTATTTGCCAGGTTTCGAACCAACACACAGGTTAAGCTGAAAACCAGCGCCGTGGAGTGGTGCCTTTGTGCCCGGGCCACTGCACTATGCTGAGCCGTTTCGCGTAGTGGTGACGCATCTATTAGATAGTTTTCATTATACCTATGCCTACGTATGTTTTAGATTACACACCCATTTGTTTTTCGTCTCATTTTATGTTTTGTATGTGTGTTACTGCAAGCGAATAAACTGTTTTTCTTTCTTCTTCTTTCACACTCGTGCATGCTTTAACAACTAGACCACCGCGAATGTCAAGCACTACGCTCTAATCCTCATTTTAATTCCATACGCTAAAACATCACAAAATGTAATCAATTAGCGATGTAGTCGTACATCAAACGGTATGCGCAAGCGTCGTGTTACACTCCGCTGAAAAACGAACCGACTGACACATCTCGCAATTTTGTCTGACCACGCCCGCTTCCGATGGACAACACTAGTGTCATTGTAGACCAACGAACGGCTTAGACAGGACAATATCGAAAATTCATAGTATTAGTCACCGCTAAGTAATGGTATTATAGCTATTGTAAATTTTTATCTATACTAATATTATAAAGAGGAAAGATTTGTTTGTAGGGTTTTAACTCAAAAACTACTGGACCGATTTTAAAAATACTTTCGCCATTAGAAAGCTACATCTTTATGAAGTGTCATAGGCTATATTAAATTTCAGAAAAAATTAGCGATCCCTCCAAAAACTTGAATAATGTAACGCGAGGTATAAAAAAAATGTCCACGCGGGCGAAGCCGCGGTCGGAAAGCTTATTTATAATATTAGTAAGAATGTGATTGTTGCAAAATATTTTGTATTACTTATATTTTTCTATACTGTACCCTTGTCTAATAATTCTTAGCGCTATAACTAAACGCTGATGCCTCGAAATGGGTGCTTCCGGAGGCGAGGAAAGATGGCCGCTGCTCGCTTCCGGCGCACGTCAAACTTCGCCAAAAGCCCGTTTGATGTTCCATAGTTGTTTTTCTTCTATTATTTAATATTATTTTATCGAAAGTGCAGCCATAAGAAATAAGGGCGCCACTTACTACTTTTAATATTGAGTTAATTTGTAATCAGACTTTTTTCTCAATATCGAAAACAAATGTTAGTTGCATCCTCGTTTCTTAAGATGGCAGTATAAAGATATACTGTTTTTCTTTTTATATAACTTTTTTAATTATTTTTGGTGAGCTTGGTAAAAATGCCATATTTTATGTAATATTAATACGCGATTTTAAGCGCGATTTTCGAATCATTATAACTACCATACCAAAGCAAAATTAATGTTTAAAATGCATAAATAACAATTTTCAGCATCCAAAGATATGATTAAAGTCACCAATTTAAATAAATAGTACGTAAGAAGCGATTACATTCCATCAAAAATCGTTATCGTTATTATTATTTTATACTAGCTTCTGCCCGCGACTTCGTCCGCGTGGAATAGTGGTGCTCCGCTCCTATTGGTCTTAGCGTGATGATATATAGCCTATAGCCTTCCTCGATAAATGGACTATCTAACACTGAAAGAATTTTTCAAATCGGACCAGCGGTTCCTGAGATTAGCGCGTTTAAACAAAATAACAACATTTCCCTTCACTGCTCTGCTCCTATTGATTGTAGCGTGATGAAAAGTATACTATAACCATCTCAGGAGTATGACAAATAATTGTACCAAGTTTCGTTAAAATCCGTCGAGTAGTTTTTGTTTCTATAGAGTTTATACAGACAAACAGACAGGCAGACAAAAATTTTACTGATTGCATTTTTGGCATCAGTATCGATTCCTAATCACCCCCTGATAGTTATTTTGGAAATATATTTCATGTACAGAATTGACCTCTCTACAGATTTATTATAAGTATAGAAGAAGATAGAAGATTAAAAAGTACTCAGTAGCTTCAAAGTAAAGCAGTTATATTTATTTAAACTCCACATTTTTTGCTGCAACCGGCTGATTGGTAGACTTAATGCCACAAGCCATTCTCTACATACAACCAACAATATTCCCCATCAACTAACTAACTTTGATCAATACAATTGTTATTAAAGAAACTCCATATTACTCATCTATTGCCAATGCCCTTAAACAGCAAAATCCGTTTACAATAAAGCAATTGATGACATCATCAAACCATACCATACATACATACAAGTCTAACTCATAACCCTTTATTCTCGAGTCGGGTAAATTAAAGTGCACTCAAGTGTAATGTCCGTAGCGTTTCCAATTTGTCAAAGAATGGAACCATTACTAATTATAGGTATTCAATTCATTTTTTTTAAACAAGTATGGTTAGCAAAAGCATGTCTATTGAAGCTATAAAACGATTCATTAGTGACTATAGATGTCTTGAGAATATTGTAGAAAGGGCTTTGAATAGATAGTCTATGGTATATAGAGTGCAAAGAGGCGGCGAAATAAATAGGTTAAAGTGTTTTGAATTTTAATATTATATCGTGTAAGTCTGACAACCAGTCTTACCAAGGGGTATCGTGCTACCCGGTAACTGGGTTGTGGAGGTCAGATAGGCAGTCGCTCCATGTAAAACACTGGTAAGCCGACCCCAATCATCATCATTTAAATATTATCCCACTGCTGGGCACAGGCCTCTTCTCATACAGAGAAGACATGAGCATTGATCACCACGCTAGCTCAAGGCGGCTTGGTGATTTCAGACTCTTTAGTCCAGGTTACCTCACGATGTTTTCCTTCACTGTTAGTCAGTGACGTCTAAGATATACTTAGAAAATACATATGACTTCAAAAAAGTCACATTGATACTTGCACTCGTATACGAGATGCTTAAACTAGGCCATTGCGACTGCAAAAATAATAACGTTTATAATTTTTATTTTTATTTCTGTGACGGGTCTGGGTGTTACTATATATAATATGTATGTATTTAAAAACGTATATAAGTAGTATATCCGTTAATCTAGCACCCATAACACAAGCATATTAGTTGCTTACTTTGGGGCTAGATGGCGTTGTGTGAATGTGTCCAAAGATATATTTATTTATTTTATACGTATATAATTTTATAATAAAATCCCTTAGAAGTAGTAATAAAATTTCCACGGACCTTCTATTTCTTCTAAAGATATCTACAGTTCAGACGTACAGAGCCGTTTCATATATCATCGAGTACAGTCAGACAATAAGTGTTCAATGGAATCAAAGAAATTCCGACGCCCGTTACTAAAACTGAGGGTACGCACAAAAGGTTAACTGCAGCGGAAATTACGTCATCCACACCTTGTTTTGTCGGCTGTACTATTTGTGTGGACGGTGTTATGTGAGGTGGGTGCAGTGTTTTATTTAACTAGCTTCCCGTCAGTGGCTTCGCCCGCGTGAGTTAAAAAATGACCGAGTTTCACACAAAATTTGCCCCCCTTTTCACCTCCTTGGGGGTAGAATTTATCAAAATCCTTTCTTAGCGGATGCCTACGTCATAACATCTACCTGCATGCCAAATTTCAGCCCGATCCCTCCAGTGGTTTGGGCTGTGCGTTGATAGATCACTTATGTCAGTCAGTCAGTCACCTTTGAGTTTTATAATATTTAGATTTTGTTTTTTTTATTTATATTTGCTTAAAATATGGCACATAAATTGTGAAATAATACATACAGAACATGACATATTTTACCCTGGTACAGGCATGCAAACATTACTCAATTCAATTTTGCTAGCACTAGCGACTACATACTAAATTTTACAATGAATATTAATAAAAGAATAATTAAATTGGAATGATACAAAGCTTTAATAAGCTGCTTATCTGCAAGAGCTCTTATTAAGGAAATATTTGGTAGATTTTTGTATGTTCTAAAGCGTAAGTAAAAATAAAGGTCTAGTAGATAGATAAATATATTATGTTATGTGTGTGTGTTATGCATATATGTATGTCGTAGTAGTAATCTTTAGTCTTAAGTAGTTTTAAGTAGTTTAAATTAATTAATATATTATTATGACCATTTTTTTAAAAATTATGTTAGATATTAAATAAAATCCATTTAAGTTCTCGTGTACAAATAAAAACATATTTGACTAGTTCTTTCCTGTGGTTCCACCCGCATCCTGAGGGAAATTTTATACTTTCATCCGGTATCTTAAATCCAGGTATTAACTACGTGAGTCCCGCAAAAACTACTAAATTAATTTGGATGAAATTTAGTACACACATCTTTACTAATATTATAAATCCGAAAATAACTCTGTCTGTCTGTTACACTGACACAGGAAAACCGTTATGTCGTGCATGCCTGTAAGTAACTTATTTGCACAGGATAAATTATGTATAAGTTCAGCCTGTATCTAATTTGTGAATAAGTTGTTGGTGTGCCTTATAATAAATAAATAAATAAAAAAACGACTAAACTGATTTAGATGGAACTTGGTAAGAAGATAGATTAACACCCGGGGCCATCCCCATAAACTATCCTATGTCCATAATTATAATAGTTTTTATCTGTATGCGTAAGGTTAAGTTTAAGTTTCCTAGACTTGCGAGTGAAACCCTAGAAAGCAGCTAGTTTTTCGCTCGATGATTTTTTCGCTGATTCGCTCTACATTCTACATCCATGATGCTATTACATTACGTCTGGACCTTAAAACAGACTTTGACCCTTGAGTTTGTTTTAGCGTTTCTTCACAAGGTAGTCAGATAGGAAACACTGGCCTCATCTAGCTTTAAAAAAAATGATGTATAAAAGTGTTATTTTATAACCAACTAGCTTCTGCCCGCGACTTCTTCCGCGTGGAATAGTGCTGCTCCGCTCCTATTGGTTTTAGCGTGATGTTATATAGCCTATAGCCTTTCTCAATAAATGGGCTATCTAACACTGAAAGAATTTTTCAAATCGTACCAATAGTTCCTGAGATTAGCGCGTTCAAACAAACAAACAAACTCTCCAGCTTTATTATATTAGTATAGATTTGTAAAGATTTGCAAAATAAATATCATTTATCATTTAGTAATTTATAACCTTCACTTAAAATACTTTTTTTACACACAAAAACTAGCAAAAAAAAAACAGTCACATATCACATAACCCCATCCCTTCGAGGTGTAAGTGATCAAAACACGCAATCAGTCGTCTTATTCAACCGCATAATACCGTCCATCTTTTAACACTTCTACGCCTTTTGTGCACACCGTCCCTTTGTGTAGTACCTATTATCGCATAAGTAAAAGCATTCATTTAGAGATTAATTTCTGATTTATTTAAGAAGAGGCCCTTTATAAGATTCAACTGTGGTGGGGAGTGAAAGAGTTTGTGATGTTCGAAATTGAGGTAATGTGTGACTTTTCCAATATTATAGTTTAGCTTGAAATGTCGTAGTGGCCTAGTGGTTAAGACCTGCCTCTCGTGTATGAGTGTGCGGGTTCGAAACCTGGCAAGTACTAATGTGACTTTTATTTATTTATTTAAGGATTGCCAACGAAGATTCAGAATGACACACAACTGACTTAAATATATAAAAATAATTTACAGAAATGCGCCTTCTATTATAGGCAACCACAGCTTTTCTAAAGTCATACGTACTTTCTAAGTCTATCTTAGACGTCACTGACTAACGGTAAAGGAAAACATCGTGAGGAAACCTGGACTTTAAAAGTCTGAAATCGCCAATCCGCCTTGAGCAAGCGTGGTGATCAATGCTCATGCCTTCTCTGTATGAGAAGAGGCCTGTGCACAGCAGTGAGACGATATATAAGCTGATATCTGTAACGACTGTCAAAGATCTACAAATGACAACCGGGACCAAGTGCTTTCCGAGGCACGGAGGAGTCTCGCTACGACAAAGATGGTCACTCATCCACGGACCGACCGCGCCAAGCGTAGCTTAACCTTTGATCGGTCGAACCGTGCGGCTGTTACTTAGCCACGAGCTCCTCCCATACTTAGAATAAATATACAGATCATAAAATATTCCAGGGCGCTTTCTATAGACTGTTTTATTAAGTACCATAAAACTCGGGTGAAGTCGCGGGCAGAAGCTTGTATCTCCCGTGGTTACCCTCGCGTCCTGGGGGTTCTATTCTCGCACCCGGATAAAAAGTAACCAATAACCGTCTCAAAGGACCATCATCATCAGCCTTTATAATATCCCATTGCTGGGCACAGGCCTCTTCTCATACAGAGAAGGCATGAATATTAATCACCACGCTTGCTCAAGGCGGATTGGCGATTTCAGACTTTATAAGTCCAGGTTTCCTCACGATGTTTTTCCTTCACCGTTAGTCAGTGGATATAAAGGACCATATAAAATTTTATCTAAATCGGTTTAGCCGTGAATACGTAACAAACAAACAAACTCACATTCAGATTTATTATATTAGGATGTTTATAATATATTTCAAAGTCCACGTAGTCGCCTCACTAACTCAAGAACGCCATCAAAACAAAACGGGCCATAGATTTATGAGATGGTACGTTAATACGTACAGACAGACATAACTACGAGTTGTCTGTACGTGTATACACACATTACTCGGGAACTAGTCGCCGATATTTCATTATACATCATTTGGGGACCGGGTATACGCTACAGGATGTGGCTGGATTGCTGATTTTATTTACTCACGATAAAAAAGACGAAAAAGTTTTTTTTTTATAATTTACACAAAAATATAGAATGTTTAAGTATTTTTTTTAAAACAGCAATAAGATATGAACAGTAAAACATAATGTAAATTTAGAATAAGGGAGAAATTAAATGAGTTTTAACCGCCATTTAAAATTGAGTATTCGGGCATAAATAAACTAATCATTGACGACAAAATGCTGGTCTTTTTAAATTAAATTGCAGGTACTAAGGAGCCAGATGATAGAGCATAGAGCACCTAGAGTAGAATTTTAAATAAATAACTAAAACTAATTTTCTGTGTGTACATAAATTGTTGAATAAATAAATAATATCCTAAAATTAATTGTGACAGCAAATTGTAAAAGGCGCGGGAGCAGTGTTGCAGACAGATCAGTTTAAAACCGTAGAACTTAACACTTTTTTTTAAACCAAAGAAGCCTCTATAAGTGCTTGCACTGTCTACAGATAAAGGATTTTCAAAAAAAAACCCACAAAAAAAAAAGAAACAAAATATGGCTAAAACGAAAAATAATTTTCAATGTTCTATTTCAACAAATTCGGAGCGTCCTGTACGTCAGGTTGCCAAAGAAAACCATTAATAACCATTGGGCGCGATCCATCAAGTGTATCTCGGTTCATGCGGCTGACCCGGCGACAACCATACGCTTCGGGTGACGTCATTGTATACCTAGCATTTTTTTACAATAATCATATTTAATACTAAGTTATAGCCCTGCTTTCATTTGCTTTCTTGAGTAAAAACTTCATTAATCAATACTTATATAATAACGCGCTAATCTCAGGACCTAATGGTATGATTTGAAAAAATCTTTCAGTGTTAGACAGCCCATTTATTGAGGAAGGCTATAGGCTAATATATCATTAGGCTAAAACCAATAGGAGCGGAGCACCACTATTCCACGCGGACGAAGTCGCGGGCAGAAGCTAGTACACATATAAAATGCTTTGTCCTGAATGACTGACGGATCAACGCACAGCCAAAACCGCTGATCGTAGAGAACTGATACTTGGAGGGTGTGTTCTTTATATGACGTAGAAATCCGATAATTTCTTATTTTTTCTCGGGTTTTCGTAATTCTACCCCTAACGGAGTGAAAAAGAGGGGCAAAGTTCGTATCTCTGTTATTTTTACAGCCCACGCGGGCGAAGCCGCTGGCGGAAAGCTAGTGGTACATAAAAGTTAACAAAAACATCTCTTATATAGAATTTCTTTAAATTTTAATATTATCATCATCATCATCACCTGCCTAGCTTTTTGACAACTACATTGGGTTCGGCAGAAAAATTCTATGCATTTATGAATCACGCAACAAAACTTTTTACTAAAATTCCACACAACCAAATCTTTCCGAAAAAAAGGCGTGAACAATGAATAATGCCTTGGTCCGGATATCGAACTTGGTACAATTATGAATCAATGACTCCGGCTAGTTCATCAAGCGCAGTTTATTAAAAAATAATAGTTTTACGGTTTTAATTGTTAATATTCTCGTTAAATAGCCGTTTACGGGATTGTGTGGTTTCGGTATCGGTTTTTTGGCCGTGAGATTTTATTTTGTGTGATTAAAGCGCTTTTTACCCGACTGCGCCAGAAGGAGGGTTATGTTTTTAGAGAGTACTAGCTTTCCGCCCGCGACATTTTTTTACATCTTGTGTTACATTATTCAAGTTTTAGTAGGGATCCCTAATTATTTCTGGAAATAAATATAGCCTATGACACTTCGTAAAGATGTAGCTTTCTAACGGTGAAAGAATTTTTGAAAGCAGTTCAGTAGTTTTTGAGTTAAAACCCTACAAAAAAAAACAAATCTTTCCTCTTTATAATATTAGTATAGATGTATGTATGTACAATTGTTTGGCACGCTCTGCAGCCTGAACGGCTCAATGGATTTTAGCTTGAGAGTTGTCGTTAGATTATCGTCGACGAGTGACACTGGGTTATGTTAAAATAAAAAAAAAACAAAATGGCGGATTTTTGGCGCCAAATTTTATTTTTATTTTTTTGACCGCCTTTTTGTTCTAGTCGTCGCATAACGCTACTGCAGTAAACGGGTTGTCGGGTTCAATTCGCTTTTTGGATTTTGGGAAATGTCACAAAGCAGCCCGGAGTCAGGAAGTTGGTGGTGTTATACCCCCGTGCCTGGGTACGTTAAGCCGTCGTCCCCGGCTGCTATCTTGATAGCAGTTGTTGTTACAATTCCATGTCAGAGGCCGTCAGGCGGATTTGAGAAAACTCTGACACTAGGGCTTGTTAGGTTAGTAAAACCTGCAACTCACAAGATACGAAGAAGCGTAATTCACATGTAACCAAAAAAATCGCTTTATCGATACATAATTATAATTGTTCTTAAGGTCCATTCTTATTTTTTCTTTATTTATTAGGTAGGTACCTAGCTAAGTGTACGAAATGTAAGCAGTTAAGTTAACGAGTGATTAACGATTTAGTGCACTTAATCAAAGTTAGTATCATTGTATTTGCGTGACCGTATCACGGTTTACCCTTTGTACTGTCGCTTCGAAAAGAGTTAAGCTTATTAAATTTATATATTAGATTAGATTTAAAGGTTGACAAAACTTACTTAAAAACGTGAAAAAGTTAAAGTTAAGTTAAAATTCAAAGTCAAAAGGCTTTTTAATTCATCTTGCATAATTATATATAGATATAAATCTATACTTATAATAAATCTGTAGAGAGGTCAATTCTGTGCATGAAATATATTTCCAAAATAACTATCAGGGTGTGATTAGGGATCGATACTGATGCCAAAAATGCAATCAGTAAAATTTTTGTCTGTCTGTTTGTCTGTCTGTATAAACTCTATAGAAACAAAAACTACTCGACGGATTTTAACGAAACTTGGTACAATTATTTGTCATACTCCTGAGCTGGTTATAGTATACTTTTCATCACGCTAAAATCAATAGGAGCAGAGCAGTGAAGGGAAATGTTGTCATTTTGTTTAAACGCGCTAATATTAGGAACCGCTGGTCCGATTTGAAAAATTCTTTCAGTGTTAGATAGTCCATTTATCGAGGAAGGCTATAGGCTATATATCATCACGCTAAGACCAATAGGATCGGAGCATCACTATTCCACGCGGACGAAGTCGCTGGCAGAAGCTAGTTATATATATATTTATATAGTATCCTTTTGGATGAGGTTCTCAATTCGATTGTTTTTTTAGTTTTTTTTTTTTATTTATGTACACCGATTACGCTGAGATCTATGATTCGATTTACGTGATTCTTCTTTAATTTGATGCGGAATATTTTCCATTTGGTCCAATGAAAATTTAACATAGTTTAAGGCCTAGTAGTTTTCATTTTATGAACATTTTTACAAACACTTTTGTTCGTACCTATCTTCCCAATCAAGCATTGTCCTTATAAAAACGTAATATGTCCGTTTATCTGTGAAATAGGCCGATTTATCAACAATTAGCGGGCCATTGTGACGACTATTGTTTTCTTAATCGATTCGAAACGCCACTCGAATGTACTCGTTAACTTAATGAACGAATGAGAAAAAGTGTGAGGATTGTTCCAACCATGGATGTTATAAAAATGGACAGAATAATGCTTTTATGAAATAGAACACTCTATAGAAAGAGAAAAGTATACATGAGCGTTTGTTCCTACCTATACTTCATCTTTGTTTGTTTGTAGGGATTTAACTCAAAAACTACTGAACCGATTTCAAAAATTCTTTCGCCATTAGAAAGCTACATCTTTATGAAGTGTTATAAGCTTTAAACTTGAATAATGTAATCTAAGGTGTAAAAAAAAAATTCCACGCGGGCGAAGCCACGGCCGGAAAGCTAGTTATGAATAAAAAATAAAATATTTATTTATTGCTGTCGTAGAATTCTGATGTCAACTAAAAACATGACAGAGTATAATAACTAGGTAACTGACAACAAAAATACTTAGTAGTACCTACACAGCTAAGCATAAAAACCTGGTATCACTTAAACTTTTTTGTTTCAGAATTAAGCTTTAATAACATTATAAGACAACACAAATGGTTACCCGTTACAAGTTGCATAGCGTTTAATGACGTAACGTTTTTTTTAGAAATATTCGGCGGTACCACGGTATAGAGGTATGGTATGTTCACGGACAATACGAGCGCGGTATTACAATAGAGTTCGGTTTCGATTTGATGAGGCGACTTTTACACCGAAGCGCGTGTTTATTTCATTTACTAGCTCTTTCTCGCGGTTCCACCTGGTTTCTGAGGAAAGTACTTGCCTCACCTAGATAGAACTATCATATGTCCTTCATCAGGGTCCTAGCTATCTCCATACCAAATTTCATCTAAATCGGTTCAGCCGTTTTACCATAAAAGCGTAACAAACAAATAAACAAAAGAAACTCACTTTTGCATTTATAATATTACTAGCTGTTTCCCGCAGCTCAGCCCAGCAGCCCAGGGAACTACTTAACCAACCCGGATGGATTCAAAGTTGCCTCAGGGTCTTTTTGATGACAATTCAAAAACGCAGTATAATTTTACACGAATATTTTTTAATGAATTAAACATATTATAATAGTTAAATTTAATTTTATAAACAAGAAGTAAGTTTACTTCTTTAATAAAATTAATTTTATTAAATATTTTTTTAATAAATTTTATTTTATAAAATTAAATTTCGATTTTACGCTTCGGTGTAACAAGCCCCCAACTACGACTATCATTGCGACACAGCTTACGAGAGCGGACAGACAGACAACCTCAATTACATGTGTAGGAATATAATTAATAACACATTGTTCAAGCATTAATTGTTCGGATTCCATCACCATTGTGTGGTATGTGGATGCAGTTGAAGAAACATCGCGCCTTTTTAACCGACTTCAAAGAAGGAGATGTTCAATCGATTTGATTTGGTTTAGGCTACTTTTTTTTGTCCAAGCTATTTTCAAAGGAAAATACTTCCTTCATCATTGACTATCTTGCCCGGCGTTGTTACTCATTTCAAGCAAATACACTTATTCTTTGCTATTTTATTTTATTCTGTTTATTTATTAGATACCTGTCCAATTCGATGCAGTCGTTCGAAAGTTATGCGCGTATGCACTTTGGCGATTTTTTTTTTTTTATAAAGATAGACATAATAATGGTGAACTTTACTTATGGAGATAAACGCAAGGACCGAACCCTCTTATTCATAACTAGCTTCTGCCAGCGACTTCGTCCGCGTGGAATAGTGGTGCTCCGCTCCTATTGGTCTTAGCGTGATGATATATAACCTATAGCCTTCCTCGATAAATGGACTATCTAACACTGAAAGAATTTTTCAAATCGGACTAGCGGTTCCTGAGATTAGCGCGTTTAAACAAAATGAGAACATTTCCCTTCACTGCTCTGCTCCTATTGATTGTAGCGTGATGAAAAGTATACTATAACCAGCTCAGGAGTATGACAAATAATTGTACCAAGTTTCGTTAAAATCCGTCGAGTAGTTTTTGTTTCTATAGAGTTTATACAGACAGACAGACAGACAGTCGAAGTTACTCGGTGAAGATAATATAGCTTACTAATGGAGAAAGATTTTTTTAAATCGGTTGAAGAGTTTTTGAGTTAAATCGTAACAAACAAACAAATCTTGTTCTCTATAATATTAGTTTAGACTGAGGTTGCATCCATTATAATCGTAAATGCAAATAGGTAGGTATTTATATTTTATTTAATCTTAATTTAGCAAGAGGCGGGTTTGAGACCCTTCCGTGGACTGACGTGAATGTTTGACATATTGAGACATTTATACCTCACGATTTTTTGTCATAAACTGTTTCCCGCCCTAGTTTTCAAGCTACGGTTGTAGCTACCACACTTCATTTAAATTGATTCAGCGATTTTACTGGTGTAGAATCAAAGGTTTTTAAGTTTAAAATGTAGTGTATTTTTTATTTTTATTTTATTCTCCAAAAGCTGTATAGCTACCTATTTTAAAGTGGTTTAATTTCTCAAAAACTAAAGTCTATCAGAATAATTTTAGCAAGGAATCGATTCTAATTAACCTACCAACATAAAAGTCGTGTCGTACCCGTGACGCATGATCTAAAACTGTCAAACGCATCGCTCGCACTCAATTTTGGCGTTAAAATGATTTAGTCGGAGACTGTCCTGCTATATTTATTAATATACTGCCCAAAATACACTGCTCAAAATACCATCTAACTTGATCTACAATCTACTCAATGATGTATAGAATTAGTGGTCAACTTAAACTGGTTCTTTCATTTTTCTTATTTAAATCGTTTACGGGGTCATAAAAGTCACAGATTATATTTCGGGGTGTATTAGTCGATTTTAGTAGCAATTAGAGGGTTGAAATGAGTGGGTAACGAACAATAATAGTCTATTATGAACAGTAGTGGTAATATCTGGTTTGGTTAATGATATTTATTGGGTTTACCGCCATTTTGTTGGGTTGGTTATGGCTGGGTAGCACGGAAATGACGTAACATTTTAGAATAAGAACCTTCTGAGTCACAGGCTGGATTTGAAGGGCTGTGGCATATTCGAAAGAGTTACCGCGCCCCCGGAATACAAAAGGCGTAGGAAGGAACATGGATGGGTTTTAGTCAAGAGTCTAACACCACCCTCGCGCCCTGCCCACAAAAGGAGTAATTTGATGATACCATCCATCAATATGTGTCTAAAAAAAATTAGTTTGGATTTGGACCTAGGCGGGGAATCATAGCATAGTTTTTATCCGGGTAGGTAGGCAGGTTCGTTCGTTCGTAGTAATTACCTAGGGATTCGAGTAAACCAGGGAAATAGTTAGTCTCAAAATAATGTAAACTAAGTAGGTAGGTATAATCGGGACCAATAGACTTTAGGAAAAATGTTAACAAAGTCGTAACCTATTATGTTCTAATTCTGCCACAGAAATTAACAAATTCATCATTTAATGTCATTTCATTTATCTTTCTGGGAGAATGAAAACAAAATAGGTTATGATTTTGTTTAAATTTTTCGTTAAATGACTTTGTACAGACTATAGTCCTAGATTATATAAGTCTTGTAGGTACCCGAGAAGATGCGACGCTGTAAAGTTGTAGTTCAGACACCAAAGTTTCTCGTTACCAAAACCCCATTTAACAGAGGTAGGTAAAATCAGCTAAAAATAAAATAAAATAAATGTTACAACTTCTAACGATCTAAAGGAAGTTCAACTTTTGTAATTTGATTCGGTGACATCAAAGCTCTATCTTGTCTATTCTCGGCGGCCATCTTCCTGCCATATGTGTCAAAATGTGGCGCGAAAATATCGTAATTGGAACTCTATTTTCGGATTGTCTGTGTTAAAAAGTTTAATCAAAGTAGTCTATTAAACCACTCCCCCCTCCCCTCCGACTCAATAAGCGTAATTAAAAAATGTTCTAGATGCAATACCTGCACTAGTTTTTAATTTGATGAAAACATCCTAACTAGGCACCAGATTTCAAATTAAGAATCGCATTGTAATCGGTTAATCTGTTTGATAGCTTGTATGCCACAAACAGACACACGTGAGGTAAACATAATCCCCTCTGTTTTCGTGCGGGTTTAAAAATATTTGCCTATTTTGACTGTTGTGCCTCAATTTAAATAGTAGATAAGGTATAATATAATTATGCAAAGAAAGATAATAGGGAATATTGAAAACTAGTTTGTACCTACGCAAAAAATTATAAAGCTATTTAAATAATAATTTATTGAGATCATTTCTAATTCGTTGATAGAGATACCATTCTGAATATCCCGAGCAGACGCGGGGGGAGTAGAGAGAGGATTAGTTAAAAGATGCACAGATGACTAATTTTAAAATTCAATTGGTACGTGGTTAGTGGCACCCGTCGGTACGAAATAATTAAAGAGTGTGTATTTTTTCGGCTAATTGATAAATAAGTAGGTACTTCTATCAACAAACATTATTAATAGCAGTAGTAGCCCAAAACAGCAGATTGTTGTAGAGTAACGCCATCTATTGACATATTTTAGAACATCACAATCAACTAGTAAATATAAAAAAACATAGATGGCGCGGTTGGAAAAAATACTACATACCTATTTTTATCAAATGTTGAATTAACAATATTTCTTATTTAGATTTAAAAAAAAAAACAATATTTCTTATTTAGATTTAATTATAATATTTAAGCAAAACGGAGTGTTATCTTTATTCTTGTAATGGAACGTAGGAAGTGTCATAGTGTTGGACTAATTATCATCGACTAATTATTTAAATTGCTATACCTTGTAGTCGATTTTTGTGTTGACTAATCTAATTTATATTTTGGGATCATTTATTATAAAAATCTGAGTTTTTGATTGGTATATTATTTTTCAATGAAAAGGAATTGATTATACAATAACGAATGGTCAATAACTCGATCGACTGTTTAATTAAAGTGCCAGTATATTTTAAAAGCTAATGATTTCATGCGATTTCTTTTTGTAGGTATATAATTTGAAAAACCAAATTATTATTTGGATGTGCCATTTTTATTTCTTTAAGTAACTTTTACAGTTACTAATACTAACTTGTCGTTCTTTCACATTTTTCTTTGTATAATATGATAATATTTCTATTTTCATTTTACACTGATGTGTACGCACAATAAGAACGAAAATATTATTTAAATGTGCCGTTTTTATTTATTTCAGTAACATTTAAACCTACTCGACTAAAATCAGTTATTCGTTATTTCACAACACTATATACAACGTCATACGTCAAAATTAAATGTCATTTAAAAACACGTCAACGTATGCTAGAATTTGTGTTTTTGATAGAAATAAACTGAAAAGAAGTTCGTATAATCCCTAAAATGGTGCACACAACAATGGAAGGATCTCTATTTGTAAGTTATAAAGAAAATTTCACTATAAAACTCAAATTAACTTTGAAATTGATAAGTTTCAAAAAGTAGGTACCGCCGCTGCCGTTCGCAAATATCGTGAAAAACGCTCAATTTTGTTGGTGATTTAGGTTCCAACTTGACCTTCTGACCGCATATTCATATTACAAAATCGTGGGCATTAAATCATCTTAGATTAGTTATCTTTGAAATTATGGCAATCCTGGCGTTTTGTAATTCCGACATGATCCTTAATGCTATAAATGATCCCCGCAGTTGCACTCGTGTCCCGAAGGGACTACATAACTCACTTAGATGATGATGATGCTATTCTGTAGTCTCTCATCAGGGACATATGGCTCTAAGAAGAGATTTCCATTTTTTACGATCTTGTGCGGCAACTTCGAGGTCCCTCCAGCCAAGACCAGTCTATGCAGCCTCTATTTCAACTGATCGTGTCCAGGGCGACTACTCACCTAGAAAAACGCCTATAATTGACTCCAGGGTCCCATCTATCACTGCACCAAACTGCATGAAAATAGTTCCCGACGTTTACCATGAAAAAAAATACCCTACAATAGTACAGAAGATATATCTATGAAAGCTTAACAAACAAACTCACTTTCACATTAAAACATTAGTTACTTACTTTATCTAGTGATTTACGAGTCAATCTCTCATCAATTCACTTCACAATTCCAGGAACCAACCCTGTACATCGTGAAAGGCATGTGCATCCTAGACAATGATGGTAACAGAATCCTTGCCAAGTATTACGACAAAGATGTCCTGCCCACCGCCAAGGAACAGAAGGCATTTGAGAAGAATTTGTTTAACAAGACACACAGGTGGGACTTAATATTATAATTGATGATAAATGATATTAATTTTTGCAAATAGGTTATAAAATAACACTTTTACTCATCAATCTTCTTTTATTACCTTGAGAAGAAACACCGAAACAAACTCAAGGGTCTCTATAAAGGTCCAGATAATGTAATTGCATCATGTAGGCTCGAGTCTGAAATGACCTATTGAAGAAAGAATGAAACAGAACCGAGTGGGCCTGTCCATCCAGTTGGCACGCAAGTGGCGGTCTTTGTTAGCTCAACAGTAACTATTTATACATCCTCAATTATACTATCAAAAGGTGACAACAGTTGCTGCGGGATGATTGAAAGACTTACCGTGCCCTTGAACACAAAATGCTAAAGAAGAAACATGGATGGTGTTTAGTCAGTAATAGTCTGACACTCCCTCCTACAATTCCTATGGCGGTTGGAGTCATATGATGATTTACCATCCGAATAAAAATATGTCAACAGTTTCTAAAATAAAAAAAATAATAATAACTACCTATTTCCATCATTTTCGCCCACACCCCGAGACAATTACTTGGCACACTGGGTTAATAAGTATCCTATGTGGTAATCCATGTTATAAACTATGTGTATACCAAATTTCATCCAAATACATTTAGAAGTTTTTGTGTGAAAGAGTCACATACATACTACTTTATTTTTTGCAATTATTTAATACTAGCTGTTTCCCGCGGTTTCACCCGCATCCCGCGGGAACTACTTAGCGCACCCGGGTAAAAAGTAGCCTATGTTGTTCCTCAGGGTCTATTCTATCTCTGTACCAAATTTCATTTATATCGGTCCAGTAGTTTTGGCGTGAAAGCGTAACAGACAGACAGACAGAGTTACTTTCGCATTTATAATATTAGTAAGGATTGTATTAAGATGGTTCTTCAAACCTTACAGACAGACATGTTTTTTTTATCTTTTTTTTTAGAGGCTTTAGTACACTCAGGGTGACTATGCCAGCCTCATAGCCTCATGGGTTCTTTCATATCTTTGCCACACACATTACATCCACACAATCACATGCATCTGTACATCTGACAGACATGTGTTGCTGGGGAGTTTTTTGCGCCACTTCTTCGTCCCAGCTAAAACACATAGGAAGTGGTGAAGGGCAGGCATTTTGGGGGCTGTCTTTTGTACATTTGATGTTCAAAACGTGCTGATTTTCAGCCTAATTTAAATTGAATTTGCAATACATACATACCTCACAGACTTTCGCAATTTTTAATGTTAGTAAGACTAGGTATTTCTTATTTTTGTTAACAGATATCAGATGCTATTGATAAATTTCTCGTAATAAAATAACATTGTTATAATACTGATTTCAGAGCGAATGCCGAGATCATCATGCTGGAAGGTCTGACATGCGTTTACAAGAGCAATGTAGACCTCTTCTTCTATGTCATGGGCAGTTCACATGAAAATGAGGTATTTAACTATAATTTAATGATAAAATGCAGAAAGAATGCACGCAATGTCGGCTTGGTATATCTCTACTTATTTATATAAAGATTCAATTTGTAAGTTTGTATGAAAGAGGTTATCTACAGAACTATGAGGCCATTGTCTCCTTAAGCGCTATCCACACATGTCCGGGTCAGGGCTATCCGTGTTCCAAGTTGTCCATTTCAGTTTTCCTGTCAGAGATGTGCCATCCGTCACCCCTGTTCACACATATCAGGGAAATCGGTATCAGTGTAATCTGTTTCTTTAGCTAACAGAGAACACGGATAGCCCTGACTTGCCCTCTAATTACGTAAAAAAAGGGTATCCGACTGACATACCTTTCCAAGAGGAGTTTAATATACATTGCTGCACATATTTGGACGTTCATGTTAACGATTCTTACTATGAGGCAATGTATATCATTGAACTGTCAAAAAAAAGGTGTTGCAACTGAAATTGTAAGATTGGCTTACGTGATTACCCTCCGGCAAATGTGTGGATAGCGCTTTAATGCTATAGACTGATTTACAATCTAAGTAACGTCGCGGGTATAAGCTAGTCTATGATAAGGTCTATCATTCGGGCCTAATTGCTCCATCCTCAGCTTGACACATTCAACTTCTAACTGCAGTCTTATGCTGAAGGGTGGTTACACTATGCTTGCCTAGTCAGTCTCTCCCCAAGAACCTTTAATTCAGTACTTATGTTTGATCTACAGCTAATGTTCAATATTCAAAAATTATTTATTCAAATTAGGCTGAGAATCAGCACTTTTTGAACGTCAAATTTACAAAAGACAGCCCCCAAAACGCTCACCCTTCACCAGATCCTATGTGCTAATATACACATACAGCCCCCTTAATTTCAATACAATACAATAAACATGTTTAAAAGAGTAACCATGGAGTTTCTTGCCCGTTCTTCTCCATAGGAATCTACGTTTTGGAACGGGCAAATAGCTTCAACTATTCCATTATGACTAACTGACAGACTCATTATTATTTGACAATTCAAAAGTGCCTATAAATGGTCTAATTGAAATAAATGATTTGAATTTTACAATTTACTATATTCTAGTTGATCCTTCAATCAGTATTGAACGCACTGTACGAGTCTGTCAGCATATTGCTACGGAGGAACGTTGAAAGAAGAGTGCTGTTGGACAACTTGGATGCCGTGATGCTGGCGTTTGACGAAATCTGTGATGGAGGGTAAGAATTTTTAAACCTTCTCTTAACTATGTTGTAATTTTGAAATGTGAAAGAAAAAAATAAAACCGACTTCCAAAAACACTGAAAAGAGAAAAATGATTTTTGAATAAACGCTTGTGGACTAAAACATCGGTCTAGAAGTCGGTGGCAAAATACTTACAGTAACTTACGAGACACCGACTTCTAGAGGAATGTTTTGGTCAACAAGCGTTTTTGGAAGTCAGTTCAATTTTTTTTGTAAAAAGTTTTTTATGTTTTTCGCTTTTTAGTGTCTCGATCTTATTATCTTATCAGTATAAATTTCTGGTTCCTAGACTACACTCCACTTTTTTAGGTTGCAATATCGTAAATCACCAAATCATGTAAGTTCGTGGCGTACAAAGAAATAAATCGTAATTTTTAATATATTAAGAAAACGACTGAACTGATGTTGATAAAATTTATATTGGACCACACAAGAGCACCAAATTTCAAATAAAAAAAAATCATTAAAAGCTGTTTACCCAGTCGAAAGTACTGAGGTGACAAATATAAAAAAAAACATTCGAATTGAGAACCTCCTCCTTTTTTTTTAAGTCGGTTAAAAAATCGTCACGCCCCCTTAGCCAAGCGATGAAAGATAATTGATTGCTTGTGGTGATCAATTTTCTATGTTATGTAACGAGAAGAGGCCGTTACCCAGCAGTGGGACTGTAAAATAGACCAATAATGTTTTCTAAATACATTTATCTATTTTCCAGAGTGATCTTGGACTCCGACCCTACCTCCATAGTGGGGCGCGCCGCCCTCCGCACCGAGGACGTACCGCTAGGGGAGCAGACAGTGGCCCAGGTAATGGAACAAGTCAATAAGATGTTCTGGTAGTCTGTGTATGTTGTGTATCGCACTGGGTATGGTTTGTAGTTGATAGATACAGATTGTAGTTATAGAAAAATTGGCCAAGTGCGTGTCGGGCCAGGCTCTACAGGATTCCGTAATGTTTTTGTTCGATGACTATAAGTTGGTAACCGGTAAAGCCTACTTAGCCGTGATAGTTTTCCTTTAAAGTTCGTTACTATATCTATGAATTTCACATATCTAGGTGCAGCCATGCAAAAGTTAGAGGGGGGACGCTCGTATCGAACAAAATATGCAATTTAAAGCTTGATATATCGCAAATGGCTCCCTTAATCGAAAAATGTTATGTGTAACCAATTTCTTTTGTACCCTGTCTGAAATATTCAGATTAACCTTAAGTCTAATTTATCAACGTATAATTAGAAAAAATAAAAATCATTACAATACCTACTATCTGTATCTATCAACTTTATAAATAGTGTTGTACCACCGTCATGATTTGTATGTATCGACATTTTTCACATATCGATATTTAATCGCGATCTCAAATCGATGCTTGACACGCTATTCGAGTAAATGGTATGTTGATTCGATTCGATTGCTATGAAAATGGCTTTGAGATTATTTATGCTTGTATTCGAGCAATGGGCGAGTCACCTAATCTGCATTATTTTATCAGCACTTTTGAGGGTATGGCATTCGTTGTTTTGAGTTATAGTCCTATGTCCTAGGATCTAGAAACCTAGGGGCTAGGATTTAGATAACCTAGGTCCTAAGTTATATACCCCCAGACAAAGAAACTGCATCAAAGTTTTTGTTAAAAAAAAATTGAATGGCCCTTTCCAGTATACAAACATACACTTAGGGATAATGATACTACGCTACGCTGTTGCTGTTATGAAGTTAACGAACCAAACTATAGGTTTCAATTTAAATTTGTATAAAAAGTTGGAATACTTGGTTAAAATGTTTTTTTCAAAGGTAGGTGCGTGTTGAACTTTGATGTAGTTTATTAGGCCGTCAGTGTACATTAAAATGAAGGTCACGTTTTTTATTCATCTATACTTATAATAAATCTGTAGAGAGGTCAATTCTGTACATGAAATATATTTCTAAAATAACTATCAGGGGGTGATTAGGGATCGATACTGATGCCAAAAATGCAATCAGTAAAATTTTTGTCTGTCTGTCTGTCTGTCTGTATAAACTCTATAGAAACAAAAACTACTCGACGGATTTTAACGAAACTTGGTACAATTATTTGTCATACTCCTGAGATGGTTATAGTACTTTTCATCACGTTACAATCAATAGGAGCAGAGCAGTGAAGGGAAATGTTGTAATTTTGTTTAAACGCGCTAATCTCAGGAACCGCTGGTCCGATTTAAATAATTCTTTCAGTGTTAGATAGTCCATTTATCGAGAAGGCTATAAGCTATATATCATCACGCTAAGACCAATAGGAGCGGAGCACCACTATTCCACGCGGACGAAGTCGCTGGCAGAAGCTAGTTTTAAATATTGATAAGCTGTTATGGAATTCGGACGGTCTTATTCACCTATTCATTAATTAATTAAAAAGTAATTATATTAAAGTATTTATTAAATTGTTATGTTTTTTTACAATATTCATATCATCCTGTTTTGCTTAAAAGGCAAGACAGGGTGTGTTAAATCTATGATTACTTGCCATGTAATAAGGGTTTACACAATACTACTTTTTTTGTTGGCAATACTGTCGTTTGAGATCGCGAATATTTATCTTAAGTAGTTAGATTTTTCTTACAAAAGACAGTTTTTTAAAAGTAGATTTTAAAACAGTAGAATTTGCAAAAGTTAGTTTTATTAAAAAAATAATATGTATTTAAGTATTCGTTTTTTTATTATTAAATGAAACAAAGGCTCAGACTTTGAAATAAAATTATTATTATAAAATATTATTATTGAAATAATATCAGTATTCAAGTGATAGCCAATAATTATACCATGTTGAGTGGTTGGTGACAGATTTTATATTTTTTTAATGTTTATATGTTGCAGTAGAAATGTAATTTCGTAAAGTATTATAAATAATAATAAAATTGTTTCATTATATATTTTTTTTGTTAATAAACATTTTGAAATATTATTTTTATTATTTCTTTGTTTTGCACTTGGTGTTTTTTTTTTCATTTTTTTATTAACATTTTGAAATAATTAATTTAAAATTATTATACTAATAACTTGGGAGCACACGTATTATTATATATTCATTAGTTTCATTAAATAATTTGTTAAATTACTGGGACTTATGTATTATTCAAGTATAACATTAATACTTAGTCTTTATTTAGTTTTACTGTCACACGTAAAAATACATGTTTGACTAAATAATAATACAAAAAAACTAATAATTATTGAAACTATTTATTTATTAAAAATTTCAGATACTACAGAACATAATGAATATGTAAGCGAACCCGGGGGAAATAGTTTGACATATTCCTACGTTAATTTGTAATTGTAGTTATTTAGTGCTTATTAAAAAAATATTACTAACATTATTTTTATTTTTTCATTTTTTTTCTCATTGGCAACCCTTTTTCATTGGCTGTATCGCTTGTTTCCTTACGCTTGTTTTATTTTTTGTACAGTCTTGTTTAAAAAAATGTATTAGTTAAGCTTTTTTCTTTCTTTTTTCATTATAATGCATACATAATGGTATCATTGGATATATTATCTGGTGTAGGTATAAAATGCTATGGTTTTGCCAGGGGCAAGTGTAGATAAAATTACGTTAGTAGTTTTTTTTTTTCGATAAATATCTTAGATAGTAAACATTTTTTTGGTTGTTTTTTTTTCAACAAAATGGACCAGGGTTTGTATTAAGTTTTTTATAAAACTTTCGATGGATGAAAAGGCGAAATATTAATTAATATTATAAAAAATATTTTTTTTAATATTAATTATTAAACTAAATAGAGATTCTGTTATCTGTCTACTTTTAATACTTAGCTATTTAGAGATTTGTGGAAAAGAACCAGAAAAAAATAATATTTTAAGGTGTTTTGGCGAGTAAAATAATGGCTGTCCATTTTTTAGGAAAACTTAAGTGTTTATTATATTTCGTTATTTATCTATAAGGGAACAAAATGATATAGGCAGGTATATTATTACACTAGAAAATTCGCTAAAGGAATTATACATGTTTCTGGGGCCTTACCATGACGTGCCAAAACAAGATAACTTTCGTTATGAAAAAGAGACGGAGCTATACGACGTTCATAGCTGTGTCACGCTCTCAAACTTGAATAGTGATTGCAAAAACACGTGGTGGTACAGCCCCAAGACAGAGCTAAACACGATTTTAATATTTATTTATATAATCATAATAACTGTTTAACTCACTCAGATATTCAGAAAACTACAATGTAAATATTTATATCAGTTTTATTGACATTAGAATTTGAAATGATACTGAAAATTTAAGAAAACTGACGAAAATTAAAAAAATTCTAGTAGTCTAACATTAAATTGGGCTTAACTCAATGGTTATCAAAACAGAGCTTAAAATAAATACGGTTCAAATAATTAAGGAAGCACAAGTTTTTTTTTATAATTTGTTGATATTATCTAGTTTTTATAGTGTATTTCTAGTTGGAAATCCTAGTGAATAAAATTAAAATGTAATATATTTTATACATATGTTAGTTTTTCTTATTTTCAGGTGTTACAATCGGCGAAGGAGCAACTGAAATGGTCGCTGTTAAAATAGAAACAAAAAAAATTGCATTTATAATACAATTTAATATTCAGTTGTGTTATGTACTAGGTTTTTACGTTTCACGAGCGCTTTGAACAGATAAAAAAATGGTAATAAATAAAGTAAGTATATAATGTTAGGTTTTGTTTCTCATAAAATAAAAAAGGGGTAATTTGTCACATAGGTCAATGGAAATTGTTGTTTAAAACAGAGGTTTTTGCTTTGCAAGAACGTTCTGTAATTAAATTATTGATCTGATATTATTAATAGGTACTTTTATGTGCTATTAGGTATTAAAAAAATAATATTTCGTGCGCTCGTGTGATGTCAAACTGCATTTAATCTACGTTATTCCAAAAATATTTACATTTTATTTTTCTTTAAACATCAGTCTTAAATCCTAAGTGATGAAATTATATTTTGCTGTACAACTCTACTTATTGTAATAGCGAGATTTTATTTTAAATAAACTATTATTTT
Source organism: Pyrrhia umbra (assembly GCA_963891755.1). Taxonomy (NCBI): domain Eukaryota; kingdom Metazoa; phylum Arthropoda; class Insecta; order Lepidoptera; family Noctuidae; genus Pyrrhia; species Pyrrhia umbra. The sequence continues at coordinate 3,753,507 of OY982944.1, forward strand.
TAGTACGTATATTTCGCTTCTGAGTCTTTATTAATTTTTAATATACTACAGCTTTGAAAAATGGTCATGATTTTTTCGTAAAACAAAATTAAATGTTGTGTTTTGACTTCTTAGTAGGTTCATTTAAACTGATTATGACTGTGTCATCGACTCCAAAATATTAGCTAGCTGTTTACCGCGGTTTCACCCGCATCCTATGTAAACTCTTCACGCACCCAGGTAAAAGTATCCTATGTGTTATTTCAGGTTATAGATTTTCGCATTAATAATATTAGTAAGATTATGGTGTTTTGATCCACACAGGTAAAAAACGGGACCAAGAAAAAGACAAAAAAATAATAATACAGATCTACAAATTTATTATTATCACATAATTTTACAGTTAAAACAACTTTTTTTTAAAATATTTTCCATAAAATCAGTTTTGAATCCCTCCCCTTTTTGTTAGACCTATATAAATAGAAGTTACTTGTAAGTTACTGTAGCTTGTTTTCGTCTCTGTCTTACTATTGTAATTTGACATTTGTGCGACAGTAACAGGGATACAACTTAGCCCAAAGACATAGGGAATGGATTGTGTAGTACCTTCGTTATATAGACCACTCTTTAAAAAGGATGAGCAATTGATTCCGCGGCAAATACCTAGGACCTAGTCTTTTCTGTAAATTTCTAGAAATCTGACAAGTGACAGGTCAAGCAACACCTGTCTCTCATACCTACATTTCTACCAGTCTTTTTCCCCCTTGTTCAATATAATATCCATTGAAAAATAAGGTTTGTCCACCCCTGTGCTAGACTTGTTGGATAAGGAATACTTTGCCCAAAATTTCAGACTGTTTTTCCAAAATTCAAGTACCTATTGAATATTGAAAAAAAAAAACCATTATTTTTTCCTTGTATGTTTCCTAAAGATAGGTATACCAGATACCTACAAAATCAACAACAAAACAGTCTACATCGTAAATTTTACAACTTATCCAACAGTGTTTGGCATCCACTTTTTCGGCAAACGAACACGTTTTACGAATCTGCATCTAGGCTATGCCTATAGCTAAGCCAAGGCACCTACATATAAGTAACTGCTATTTATCTGGCCTTAAAGGAGTCTACTCACTACACCGTACCATACCATGACTGAACGCATCGGGCACAAAGATTATTTGTGTTGAGGAGAGATTATGCCCTAACAATTTTTCGGCGAGAATATTATGGTATGAGACACTATTGTACTGGGCATTGTAGTCTATTTCACAGTTCTTTCCGTACGGGATATGCCATAGCGTGAATTGTCAACGACACAGGACCTCACCATTGGTGTCATTATTTATTTATTTTTTTAGTAACCACATAGCCGACTAGTGATGTGTAACGTGTAATTAAATTGTAATAATTGATATCGATAAATACATGTTTTGTATTATGGTGGATTGGTTACTACACAGTGGTGTGGTCCATGGTGTTGTTAACAATCCACTGTTCATGGTATGGTACGGTGAAGGGCAGACCTTTAGACAACTTTAGCCTACATCTGATCAATTTTTCTGTGTCAGCCCAAACTCATCAGCACTAGGAGTCATATTAAGTTTCGACACATTTTTGAAAGCCGGATGATTCTTGTCGCGCAATAACTTGAATAGCACATTTTCCGACGTGCCCACAAAACAGCCGATGGATTGGAGACGCTGAAATAAGAAAAAAACGAGTTTTGTGTGAAAAACGTTTATTTTTGAAAACGGTACACTGAATTGTTCTAATAAATACAATTGTTTTGCGAAAAATATCATACTAGGCCAGGGGCCGTATCACCACGTGCTGTTGCAATCACTATGCAGGTGCGAGAGCGAGACAGCTACTAACGCTGTATAGCACCGTCTCCTTTTTACAGCTAAAGTATTCCTGCTTTGGCACGTCATGGTTAGGCCCCAGCTTGCACTACTGCTTACTAAATAGTATAAAGTAAAATAGAAATATTTAAAAATCATTTTATCTCAACTCCGAATGTTAAATAAAGACAGAATAATGCTTGAAATATACTTTAGATGTATTTAGTGAGCAATGATACAAGTTGGCCTAAAACTCTTCATAACTCGACAGAGTTTTATTAGAAATCGAATAATGTTGGCAGCAACTTTTAACGATCTTAATTTCTTCAAGCAGAGTTTTGAGTCAACTTGATCATTTTTTGAAGATTTATACGTAAAACTTCAAACATAATAGTGTCGATCCCCACACGAAGTAAATAATTTGTCAATTTTCACGCCAAAACGTTCGTTGTACGTTCTTTTTGTTACAGTAAATATAAAAAATATCGATATTATCGAAAGAGTGATCATCTCTATTACAAAATTGTCTTATATAAATGTCTTATTCTCTGTCGAGTTATGCGAGTATATAATTATATAAAATATAAATACGTTCATATTTTCACGATTTATTGATTACGAAAGTGATGTCCGGAGTCCGAATGTAAGAATTAGAATAAATAGGAATACAACTATCTGTGTGTCTGTCTGTCGCATCGTAGCTCGCAGACGGATAAACCGATTTGAATGCTAGTATAAGGTCGTAGCATTTTTAGTAGGACTACAATAAATACGAGCACTTTCCAGCTTAACTTTATTTTTCAGTACAAAAAATGGAATGTCAATTTTCAATTATAATAGGCGCTATTTATCACCACCGAGGTGCTTAAGAATAACATAGATTTACATTTTTAATATAAAATACATTTTTGAATATAAAATATACATAAATAAAAAAAAAAAACAACTATCACCGAAAACACCTACAAGCTGAATAATTATGATATTTATTTTGAAAACATCTACAAGAACTAACGTTTTGATTTTACAATAATATCTTGAAGCATCCTGTATACTTAATGACATTAATCTATAGTGCTTTTTTCAGACTAATAGCATAATTTATTTACAAAATCAAATAATCTACAGTCCCTGTTATAAAAACTGGTGTCTAAAACATTGATGTCATTGTAATAAACAAAAAAAATTCACATTACATGAATACTAAAACGTCATTCAATTTCGATAATGTTTACCCGGGTTCTAATTAGCAAGCTAGTTACATTAAAAAATATAATTGTGGTTAACGCTAACGATACGACTCGCAACAAGTCAACATAAACAGATACATATTCTGTTATAGCAACAGTTGCACGTTACAGTTTGTGTTCGTGAGCCTGTTGCGAGCAGAACATGTGCAAGTCGCAGTGAGCCGACGTTACACGCATAGACACTAGAACCGTTACTGTATCGACTAGTTACAGTAACATTTCACTAATGCGTAATGTACAGTGATCGGAGTAGGTAGATTGATTCTACGTATTTGCATCATGAACAGTCATAGAAATCATAACATGGATAAGCCTAATTATTACAAAATTCCAGAATCCCGGAGACATATCCATATTAATATATACGTGCCAGTTCATTGACCCCAAATCAATCTACCTACTCCGATCACTGGTTATGTAGCAACCTAATATGTAGAGGCATTTTAGTATTCAGGTAATTTGTGCCTCTAAAATCATTTCAGTCTATAATTTAGACTTTTCTGTAAACCCCAAAGTGTCTACGGTGGGTTCTTTATTCAGTTTAGATATATTTTTAAACTCTGGGTGCGTCTTATCTTTCATTAGTTTGAAGAGGACATTCTCCGATGTGGATATGAAACAGGAAAGGGCACCCATGCGCTGGAATTACAATTAACAATCAGCCTATAACATTCCCACTGTTGGGATTAGAGTTCACTTAAATGTATAATCGTAAGAGTAACCGTGGGCCAAGAACGCAAACCGCGAAGTAAGGAACATGGATAGGTTTTAGCCAGTAAGAGTCTGACATTTACAGTTGGTTGCACCAAAAAAATATCAGGTTACTTATACGTGATACGGAAGAACTGTCAAAAAGGAGGATAAAATTGAATAATTTTGTTAAAGTTTTATGTTTTTCATCTTCATATTTATATTATGTTTTGTGATATTTGTAAAAGTGTAAATGATAAGAAGTTTGGTGCAAACGGCTGTTAGTCGTGATTTGATGATTTTCCATCCATAAAAATAACTATCACACTTGTATCTCCCTGAAAGTAAGCAGAGGTGTATGTTGACCACCGTAATACGACAATAAACAGGGTTTTATCATTGTAAAACCCGGTAATAGGGATCAAACCTCGCTACTGTCTTTTAAAAAATATATAAAAGATTGTACTAACCTGTAATGCCAGTCCCCTATCCATAAGGGATCTAGAAGACACTCCATCAGCGAGGACATGTACTATTATATCCTTGCTTAGCAAGTCTATTACCGTCTGCTCTATACATACATGGGCCTGGAATTAGAAAGACAACATTTAAGAGAAAGAAAGAAAGAAAGAAAGAAAAAACATTTATTCACACAAAAAAGACATTGAAAAGTTATGCAGTGGTGTTATAACAATAAAGTGATTAATTAGATTATTTAGATGTGTAAATGTAACATCAGAGAACATTCTAGAGCTTGAGCTTAGGTTAGTGGTGGGCTATGTGAATTCAACAGAGTTTCTAACAATTTTAGCTCCCTTTTCGCTCCTTAGAGGTAGAATTTGGGAAAATCCTTTCTTATCGGATGCCTACGTCATACAAAGAACACACCCTCCAAGTTTCAGGTCTGTACGATCAGCGGTTTAGGCTGTGTTGATCCGTCAGTCATTCAGGACAAAGCATTTTATATGTATTTGATGACACACTTCTGTTCACACACAGACACTTAATACACTGAGTATACAATGTTTAAAGTGAAGTGAAGATACTATAGATGATTCTAATAGTAAAAAAAAATTAGAAGCTAAAAAAATACCTCAATCCCAAACAGCACAACAGAACAGAGTTCTGGCACATCCTTCTTCAGCCTTTCTTCTAGTTCTGGAGTATACATGGAGAACTTAGTCTTCTCGTAAACCAGTGCAGCGTCACACACATTTATGTCCTTGGTAGTATGACCGAGACCCTTGGGGTACTGCTCCGAGATGTATACGGGAATTTTAAAGTGTTTTGCTGCTTCCATCTGGAATTTTAAAATGGTATTGTAAAAAAGATCTTAATCTTTTTTAATACCTTGGCTGGTAAGTCATTTGGTGGTGTTATTACACTAGCCGTCTTACTCATATTTAAGTTCGGATTTAATGCTAATTTATGAGTGAGATGTTCGCTAATCCGTTACTAAGTAGCAGATTAAAATTTAACCGGACTTTATAAGTGATAAAATGTATTTTTAATGTAGGAACTCTTAAAAACTGAAGTTTGATTGTTATTTCTTAAAATAAGTAGATACTACAAACACTAAAATGATCTTGTAAGTTTTGGAAAGTTCTTCTCAAAAAAAAAACTGATATTCTTTTATAGATTGATTTTTTACTTATTTATTTTTAATTTTCACAGGATATTTTTTCATCGATGGAGATTGTATAATTTAATTATTTACAAATATAGTAACTTAAACTTCATATTTATTCCTTCAGTTTTCCTGTCCTATGTTAATATATAAAGATTTTGATTTGATATAATTTGATCATCTTTGACCATTAATTAAGATTATTACAGGCTCTATAGTATTAAACTACAAGTACTCCTTAGAGCATTGTTATTTAAATCAGAACATGGGTTGGTGGGTCATCTTAGTCGCCTCAAAACAGCTTTGACCTTTGTCTATACTAATATTATAAAGAGGAAAACTTTGTTTGTTTGTAATGAATAGGCTCAAAAACTACTGGACCGATTTTAAAAATTCTTTCACCATTCGAAAGCTACATTATCCACGAGTAACATAGGCTAAATTTTATTTTGGAAAAAAATAGGGTTCCGTAAGATATTGGGGATTTTCGGATACAAGGTGTAAAAAATCAACCAGAAAAGTTCTTTCACCATTAGAAAGCTACATCTTTACGAAGTGTCATTGGCTATTATTATTTCCAGAAATAATTAGGGATCCCTACTAAAACTTGAATAATGTAACCCAAGGTGTAAAAAAAAAATACCACGTGGGCGAAGCCGCGGGCGGAAAGCTAGTCATGAATAAAGTATTAAAAACATAAGCTAAGTGCTATATTTAACCGGTATATCAATATTTTCATATATTTGTATCAACATATTTGCTTAAAGGAAGAAATCTCTTGCCAATATCTTATCAAATACTTGTAGAGTATATACGAATAGATTGTAAACAGATAGCAACAAGTAATTACGTAACAATCATATAAATTTCTTACCATTTTATTAGCGACTTTGACTACCTCGCCGAAGTATTTAATGTGGGGCCGAAAAGTTTCTTGGATGTCGCATAGCAGGAAGGCCGTCTTCTGAGCCTCTAGGGCTCCCAGTCTCAAGGCACTGCGAGCAGCCATTATATTTTTAGAATTTATAAATTACCGGCAGAAACAAAATCGACTTTTGAATGTTTTGGTTGAAAACTGCAATAATGAAGTTTGATAAAAGAAAACGTCAAATCCGACAACGTCAAAAGAAGATAACATTTGACTTGCATTGGCGACTTTATTTAAATTGTGGATCCTTTTATTGAATTCAAAAGAGCAATTGCCAAAACTTCCCACTCTCAAATAGGTAGCTAATCCATTTACTATTTATTAAAATTACTTTTAGGGAAATGGATAAAAAAATACTTATATTTATTACTTTATTAAGATGAATAATGCCATCTAGCAGCAAGCAATGGAACTAGATTGTCTACTATAGAACTACGTTGTCTTGCTATAGTTCCGATTAAAAACCTTGCACCTACCTATGTAAAGTTTTATTTACATAATAATATTGTCTCTTTTTGTTTCATGAAAATTACAATAACTAATAAAACATGTCAAAACAACAACAGCAATGAATTAAAACAGTAGCTATGGTGGATAACTCACTGTTATAACATCTCTAATATGCATGTCTACCTGCTTACATCTTTTAGGTAAATAATACCCACACTTGTTAGTGAATCGCCATAATAAATAATACCTGCTAAAGTGAACAATTAATAAATTAGTTTTGTTTCTTGAATCAATCCTTGTATCATAATATAATTCGTTGCCTTAATAATGCGCCTGAGTACCGTCGCTTTGTGACTTGCTGCTATTTGAACACGACAGGCGTCAACACGGATGTATTGGCGTTGAGGAAAAAGTACGGTAATAATAATTTCTTTCTACCTTAATAAGCTAAGACATTTTTGTTAATCACATTATTAGTATCTGATCGTTTTCATGGTGAAAAGTGAATCCTAAATGACAATTATTATTTTAGCTTTAGTGTTAGATGTTACCAAAAACCATGGAGTTTCTTGCCCGTTCTTCTCCATAGGAAAATACTTTTTGGAATGAGCAACTAAATTCTTTTTTTGTTGACTTTCAAAAGTGCTTGTTATTAGGCCTAATTGAAATAAATGATTTGAGTTGAATTGAATTGAAAAAAGAAAATCCCTTTACTCAGTGACGATATAGTGGAAGCGATGTATCTAACAAGCAATGTAAGTACCTTCATTAATTAATTAATATATTATGTGTCTTTTCTTTTTTTCGGATGGGAAATCATCAAATGACCCCTCCCGAGTCCCGCCGTATGTGTCATACTCTTACTGACTTAAACCCATCCATGTTCCTTCCTCAGCCCATTGTCTTCCGGGGGCGCGCTATCTCTTTCGAACGTCCCGCAGCCCCGGCAAATATATTATGTGTCTGAGTTTGTTCTTTCGTTCAGCTTTCTAACGGAGGTGTCCTTAGATTGGTCTTGATCCAGAGAGTGTGTTATAGTACGTCATGTCACGTCAATAATTTTTTTTATAAGTACCTACGTAGGAAAGCGAAGTTAACAAAATAATCAACACAATTTTTAAATTCAACAAAGAGCTGAAGGGGTACCTAATTATACATATATTATAATTAATATACCTAATTCTTCGTTTCTATAAAGCTGAAAATGACATAAATTGTATAATTTTTGTTTCAGCTTCATAAAAACAAAAGCTGGCAAAAGGATATAAGTAGGTAAGTTCGTACCTTCCTATAATTATTTATTTCTTTATTATAAATCTTAACCACAAAGAATAGTTAAAACAGCCAAACATAATTGAATCTAAACCCACGTAGTAAAGCGAACCGGATTACAAAAAAAAACAAAACTGCGTATTGGGAATGGAGCTAACTCAAAATCACGCAGACGTATCATTACTAAAAGTCGGGCACGCAATTTCTTAAAAAACTATTCCTTCTCCAAATCTCTAATTTACCGAAAAAACTGTATCATTCAAAAAACCTTTTTTTTTTCGTTTTTGAACGCGTGACTTTTGAGTGACTGTTTTTCGCCTCAGGCTGTATCCGAACGCAACTGCGGTTTGAAAAAAAAATAAAGGAACATGGCGCCCGGACCATCGCGTGCGTGGTTTCGGCGGGAAGGGCTTTTAGAAAAAAAATATCATTCAGACTCTTACCTGTGACGTCGGTAACACAAAGTGCTATCAAATAGACGTAGGTCAAGAGAAATTAGAGAAAGTTTAGAAAAAAAAAAAAACTTTATCTAGTAGGAACACAGAGCTTGAGGTCTTTTGTGCTCGTAAATATAATCTGTACCAATTGATATTACGAAAAATGTAAATGAAACATTGATTTAAAAGAAAACAAAATCATAACCTATTTTGTTCTCATTTTCTCACATAAATAAAAAAAAAATTCATGCTCTAATCGTCATTATTTAACATTGAATGCTAAATGATAAATATTGTCTTTTTTGTGATGTCGCTGATTTTGATGTCTTGATTGTCTTTGTCTCTGGGATGGTAGATGTCCATAGTTGACGGTTACCACTTATCAGTTCAGCCGTCTACCTACTTAATCTCATCTAGTACCATCCCACCTACATAATAAAGAAAAACGAATGAAAATTCCGAAAAGATTGATAGTGTTTTTTTATACAAGGATTTACGTAGAATTCCGGTTTCCGGTTAAAGACATTTATTTCCCATAAAAAATATTATATTCGTTTGAATTAGAAATAAAAGGAATTTTAATAATATTGAAAGTACATGCGATCAAGGTGTCAAAGCGAATTAATCATAACATTAGGATTTACAATCGTACTGATACTGACCTAACTAAATTACCTACGGCTTATAAACCGGTGCACAAAAAGAGTCTTCTATAAAATAGAGTTGTGAAACGGAATATAGTTTTTTGTTTTCTTCTCATTACTATAATGAATGTAGCTACTGGTTTCTTATACTAGTATGATAACTGAGTTATACATCTTCTATACCTACATAAAAAATGCTTTGTCCTGAATGACTGACGGATCAACGCACAGCCTAAACCACTGATCGTAGAGACCTGAAACTTGGTGGGTGTGTTCCTTGTATGACGTAGGCATCCGATAAGAAAGGATTTTTCGAAATTCAAACCCTAAGGGGGTGAAAAAGGGAGGCAACGTTTGTATAAAACTCTGTAATTTTTTTGGGCGAAGCCGCTGGCGGAAAATTACCTATTATAAATGTTAAAGTAGGTAACTCCTGTCGTTTTGTTTGTTACGCTTTCATGGGAAAAGACTGCTAAACAGATTGAAAAGAAATATGGTATTGATATATATCTAGCCTGGGGAAGAAGATCGGATAGTTTTCATCCGGGTGCGTGTAGTTTCCTCGGGAGGCGGGTGAAATCGCGGGAAACAGCGAGTAATAAATAATTATGAAAGCAAAGGAAAGGGGCACTCAGTCTCCATACCGTTTAAAGAAACCAGTAGCTACATTCATAATCGTAATGAGGTTTTATTTCACACCCGCAAATTACAGTATGACCAATAAACAAAATTAACAATATTTTTTAATGGGCTACAGTGGCGCCAATGCATATTACGATGGACCCGGCGGCAGTCGGCGCGTGTTCTAAAGGTTCCTTTACTTTTTTTAATATAAAAAACAGCTTATAATTACAGGCATTAGACTGTTTAACGTAGACCAGAGGTTAATTGCAGGCCGGTTTAGCGTTTTTGAAGTCTGGATGACTGAAATATAAAAAAAGTGAGTTGCTTTTGGTAGGTGTTCGTTTTTTTTAAATTCAAATGTGGTTGTTCCATTTTTGAATGTGTGCAATAGAAGCTATTGCTTGCGTTGAAATTAAAAATACAATTCATTCCTGTTAGCTAGATAATATAAGAATCGGATTGATAGTTCTAGATTACCTACTACCAACCTAAACGCGAAAATAATTCATCTGTTTATTTGTTAGATAGGTACCCATGCTCTCACGATAAAACATCTGAACCGATAAAGATGCAATTTAGTATGAAAATCCCTGTATTAAGAAAATCTTGGGTATACGACATAACATTGGTAGTAGGTACCTAGGTACCTAAGTTTTTTTATCTGAATGCTTCTTAGTTTAGTTTCTTAAGGATGCTAAGGAGAACGCGACTAACACCTTTTTAAAATAAAGACCACATTGCCCCAGACTGGAAATAAGGCTTCTTTAGGCACTTGCGATATCTGCTAGATAACTATAAATATTCCATTATTCTATAATTCGACGCCTCCTACGCATAAGGTCGTAAGGGAAAAAATATATTTTTTTCAGGAGAACAAAATATGAGCGTGACTTTATGCATGATGTCACATATTATATGTTTGATCTATTAGAAGTTGCTATAAAAGATCTAACTAAACTATAGACTCTACACACGAGCGGCGCCGGGGGCGTGTCAGAGCGAAGCCAAAGTGTCAGTGGCGCCAAACCTTTTCGTTTTTGACTTTTTCTTTTTTTTTCGAGACGCCCCGCGGCAATGGCGTTGGCGCGGTAAAAGTATAGTTCCAATAATTTAATTAAGTGGCTGAACTAATTTTTGGATAGCTTGGAACTAAGGAGTTTTTGTGTTATCATTTGCGAAATATTAATGAAAGTTTTAGCAGGAACAATCTTTGGCGTATCTTCCGTCCGGAAATATCAGCTAGGTTAAGCTGCATTTCTCATGGATGGGTGATCTTTCTTAACATATCGAGCTCCAAGCCTCGGATAACTTCTAAAGTCAGCGTTGTGCCTGATCTTTCCCCGGTCGAGTAGGGTTGTCGTTCCATCGGACTATGAGAGTGAGGGAATAGAGAGTGCACCTATCTTACACACGTCGAAACTATTATTTCTTGAATATATTTCCGTTGTAATTGACCGACATTTGGTCTTAAATATCTTAGCATAGATACCAACATTATGTTGGTAGGTAAAACGCTGTTTATAAAAAATCTACCTATGCAAATACAAGACAATTAAATCTATACAACTTTTAAAGTTAAATCCGACAAATCATTAATTACCTCAATTTAACAAAAAACACTTTTACCGTCATCGAAATGAAGAGCAAACTCGAACGTTTCCTGTGTATAATTGCGCCATTATAAATGGAAAGAAAAATGGCGTTCGCGCCAAACGACGAACAATAGAGACACAGATATAAAAAAACATAGGTAATTACTTTTATGTATCGATTGTTAATTTTATATTAATAATACTGGTGTTATTTGTATTTAAAGCAGTGTAATAAGATTTATTTTTATTTTCTTATTCACTTATGTTGTATTATACCTATACAAAAATGGCAGAATAGGGGCTAAACCGTGGAAAAAATACTAGTTTTTTTTTATATGAGCGAATCTGTATTTTATTATAATACAAGTATCGTTGGAATGTTCGTACAGACTAATATTATTATATTCTAGTAAATATCTAAAGAATTCACATACCTATGTAGTACCCACTTTTAATTGTTGATGGTTAAAGAATGCCATCTACAATACCAACCCGCTGACCTAGATATTACACGTGGCAACGATGACGTAGAGCATACGATCTAGATACTAATTGATGACTAGAAATAATCTAGGTAAATTAACACACCATTATATCCTACCTGTTTCTCCTCTATTAGCTAGGCAGACGTGTTCCTCCATAGCTAGTAAATAAAAAACACATTATTGTAAGTGCCATGGGTTACTAGCTACCTCCCGCGGTTGCACCCGTGTCCCGAAGAAAGTACTGCTCGCACCCTGATAAAAACTATCATAAATCCTTCCCCAGGTTTTCATCTATCTCTATACCAATTTTCATCTAAATCGGTCCAGCCATTTTCCCGTGAAAGCGTAATAGACGGACAGAGAGTTACTTTCGGATTTATAATTAGGATGTTGTGGTGGTCACGCTTGGCGCGGTCGGTCCGTGGATGGGTGACCATCTTTGTCATGACGAGACTCCTCCGTGCCTCGGAAAGCACGTTAAGCTGTTGGTCCCGGTTGTTATTTGTACATCTTTGACAGTCGTTACGGGTAGTCAGAAGCCAGAAAGTCTGACAACCAGTCATACCAAGGGGTACCGTGTTACCCGGTAACTGGTTTGTGGAGGTCAGATAGGCAGTCGCTCCATGTAAAACACTGGTACTCAGCTGCATCCAGTTAGACTGGAAGCCAACCCCAACATAGTTGGGAAAAGGCTAGGCAGATGATGATGATGTAGGCAATATGAGGCAAGCATTTTGCCATCGACTGGCTTGTTAGTCAGGTGGTCACATAATGCGACTGCTGTAAACCGAGATCTTGGAATCGATACTGGGGTCTAAATTCACAAAGCAGCCCGGAGTCAGGAAGTTGGTTGTGTTATACCCCCGTGCCTGACTGGGTACGTTAAGCCGTCGTCCCCGGCTGCTATCTTGATAGCAGTTGTTGTTACAATTCAGTCAGAGGCCGTCAGGTGGACTTGAGAAAACTCTGACACTAGGGCTTGTTAGGTTGGTAAAACTTGCAGCCCACACGATAAGAAGAAGAAGATTTTGACATCAAGGTAACACAAGTTACTTAAATTTCTTCGACTTGCTACTGAGTGTAAATAAAAAGTACCGAACCGTAGCGGAGAGGTCGAACCCTCTTCCGTTCAGAGTGACGATCTTATCTCCATTATATTAAACTACAACTGTTCCCTGTGTTTCACTCGCATCTGAGACAAAACACTTGGTTTACTCCTATGAAAAGTAGTATTTTCTAGTCTCCCAGGGTTCCAACTAAGTTCTTACCAAATTTTCTCGAAGTCGGTCCAGTGGTTTAATCGTAAAAGCTTAAAAAGCAGACAGAATTTTTTTTGTGTAGTAGGTTTATTGTGTTTAAAAAATGATACCGGTTACTGGGTACACGATACCCTTGGTTAGACTGGTTGTCAGACTTTCTGGGTACCCGTAACGACTGTCAAATCTACAAATGACAGCCGGGACCAACGGCTTAACGTACTTTTCGAGGCAGGACGGAGTCTCAGTATGACAGAGATCATCCACAGGTCTAAGGCTTTTAGTTAGCCACGAGCACCTTTTAAGTTCCCTACCTACGTACCTATTTAAAAGAATACTAAACAAATATTTAATCTATCGGCTCTCGACCTTGGGTCATTAAAGTTCAAAAACAGTAACCGCCTCACAGCACATCGCGTTCCCGCGCGAAGAGTGACGCATCCAAAATGGCGAATTAAAAAGTAATTAATCTTAACGTCTTCCGTTCGGAGCTCATTTCTTTATGTTTTATTTCGTGTGAAAGCGAGTTTAGATTTAATAAATCATCTTTACGGTACTTGGTTACTTAATGTAGGCATGTTGGTCTAAGTAACTTTATCTAAGACGAAATGAAAACTTTGACATTCATAACGGTGATGGGATAAGGTATTGACAAGAGTTTTTCACCAAATGTTATTGTGTGTATCCTGAGAATTTAAATTCTAAATTGAGTTTGTTTGTCTATAACACTTTCACCACCAAACTGAACATATGCAATTTGGTACAGAGATAGAGGGGACCTTTTTTTTCTGATAGGAAATCATCAAAATGACTCCTCCCGCCGTGGATAGAGAGGGAGTGTCAGACTCTTACTGACTAAAACCCATCCATGTTGCTTCCTCAGCCTTTTCTATTCCGGGAGCGTGGTAACTCTTTCGAACATCCCGCAGCCCCGGCAGGACAGATCCGCAGCCCTGAAGACGATTACAGGTTCATTTTTATCCAGGTATGTGAAGCATTTACCTTGGGACACGGGTTACAGCTACTATAATACCTAGGTTTGTTCAAATTAGAATATTCCTCACTCGCCGTCAATTGCGACCGAAGACACAGACAGCATTGCCACGTTGCATGGCAATGCCTTTGGCCTTAACCAGCCTTTTTGATTGATTGCACTGCCGACAGGCAATGCCCTTGACCAACAGGTCAAATCTTTACATTTTATTTTTACTTAATATAGCTGTAGAGTTTGTTTGTTTGAACGCAGTAATCTCAGGAACTACCAGTCGGATTTGGAAAATCTTTTTAGCATTTTATAGCCCAATTCTTGATGAAGATTATGGCCTATTTAACATCATGCTACGACTTTTAAGAGCCGAGCAAAAACGAAAAAAGTAGAAGCGGTCGACGCGACCCTCGATTCAGGAACCACGGGCTGGACGGGCGAAACCACGGACGAAACCGTGGAGCAAAGGTTGTAAAGATAACCAAAAGAAACCCAGATATTTCTTATCACCCAGCCTTGGGCTTTGTGGGTACACAATAAATCATGCTTATTACTCGAAGTAGGTAGCCGCCATTTTGTATGATTGATTACACATTGTTCCAGGCTGTGTGAAGAAAATATTTTGTATGTACCTATGTGTGTATGAAGAGGTTCTTGTTTTGTGTATGGATTTGATGTTATTTATGGGTGGTATTTTGTTCTGAGTTGTTGGTTGTCTTTGAGATTTTTGACAGTCGTTACGGGTTGTCAGAAGCCAGAAAGTCTGACAACCAGTTTTACCAAGTGTTATCGTGTTACTCCGTGCTCGATAACTTCTTCTTAAAAACGTAATAAGCCCCTAGTGTTAGAGTTTTTGTTTTTAATATTAAAAATGCGAAAGTGTGTCAATTACCTTCCCGAATAAAAACTGTCATAAATGGACCTAGGTATAGGTTTGTGTATAATATATATCACCATACTCATCATCATCATCACATAAGGGGCTCGTGGCAAAGTAACAGCCGTGGGGATCAATAGACAAGGAAGGTTAAGCTGCGCTAGCCGTGATCACTTTATGGATGGTTGACCGTTTTCTTAACATAGCGAGACCCCTCCGTGCCTCGGAGAGCACGAGTCGCTGTCGGTCCTGCGCCTGATCTCTCCCCGGTCGTGTCGGATTGCCGACCCATCGGACTATGAGAGTGAGGGAATAGAGAGTGCACCTGTGTCTGCAAGCGTGCGTGCACTATAATATCTCCTGCGTACCTGGCTAGTCTACATTCAAATTGGTCGCCGTGACCGAAGTCTGTCTGGAGAGATCATATCTAAACTGGTTTAGCTATTTTACCGTTAAAAGAAAGATTTGCTTTCTCATCACTATATAGTATAAAACAAAGTCACTTTCCGCTGTCCGTCTGTTCCTATGTACGCAACGGATTTTAATGCGGTTTTTTAAATAGATAGAGTGATTCAAGAGGAAGGTTTTAGTACCTATTTAATTTGTCAAGTTTTTGTATCCATCGGGCAAAACCGCTGGCGGAAAGCTAGTTTATAATATTAGTAAGTTTATCTTATGCTTAGTTTAAATAAAAGTCCTTTACACTGTCGGCCAAAGAAATAGACTCATTTTAAAACATCATACAACCCGCAACGCTGTCATCAGCTCTTCACATATTCACTAATATCCATTATGGAAATCTTTTAAAAAATAAACACCTATCAGGTAGCTGGTATGAAGATATGAACTCAATCACTAACTTAATGAGAACTCTTGGGATATTTTTGTATTTCCCATAAAGAAATTTGAACTTTAAGACCTGAGGAAAAAAGTCGGTATTTCGTTGGCAGGAAACAGTTGAATGAATATCAGTTTGAAGTGGTGTAGTTGCTTCGTCACCGTTACAGTTGCGATCAGAATTATTGACCAAGCTTCACGAAGAAGAATGACAAAAGATTTTTTTGAGTATTTTCCTATTATTAGGGATCTTTTACCAAGAATTTGGTATACCGTTACGATATTGTTAGTTAATATATTGAGAAGAATTATAGAAGACTAGCTGACTAGCGAACTTCATATCGCCATATTTTTTTTCAGTTTGATTAAAAAAATAAATATTCATAACTTGTAAAATCCCTACTTATATATAAAATAATTATCCAATTTGGTGCAGTCGTTGGGAAGTTATCCGATTACAATCATGTCGGCGATTCGTTTGTATTCGTATAAGTACCTATAAAGATTAAGTAATTCATGTTTTGAAATAATTTATGCTTCATGCAGGCAATGCAGAACGCATAACTAATATTTTTGTGTTCCATCAAAAATCCATCATAAATCGTAGTCCAAAAAATATTGTGACCACTTAATTTTGTCCGCCAGTGTCCGGCGCCTGCGCATAAAGCGCCAGTCATCGCAGTCGGCGCGGGCGCACCATCAAATGGACACTAACACTAATGTAATTTGTTAGCGCCGCTTACTGCATTAGTTTTGACTGAGATTTTTTGACTATTTCTATTTCATTTTAAATATGTAGCCATGAGCACCCTTAATATTCATAAAGGACATACAAAAATTAGCTTTCTTTGTTGACCGTGTCAGCTGATCAATTTTAAGCTGCTTTGGTCGTGGTCTGCCCATGGATGGGTATACAAATTAGCACAAAAAAATGACTCAACTTTTTTGTCGTTGGCATTTTTAAGGTGCTCTCTAGCTCTAGCTAGGTGAACTGTGAACATGTGTAAAATGAATAAAAAAAACAACAAAATATCATATGTAGGTACTTGTTTCTCTCTGAAAGATTAGTGAGGTATTATAAAGTCCCGTTTATAAGGAGCGAAATGATGGCATCAGTAAACGCAAATTCAAAATTCCGGATCATCATCTGCCAAGCCTTTTCCCAACTATCTTGGGGTCGGCTTCCAGTCTTTAACCGGATGCAGCTGAGTACCAGTGTTTTACATGGAGCGACTGCCTATCTGACCTCCACAAACCAGTTACCGGGTAACACGGTACCCCTTGGTAAGACTGGTTGTCAGACTTTCTGGCTTCTGACTACCCGTAACGACTGTCAAAGATGTACAAATAACAACCGGGACCAACAGCTTAACGTGCTTTCCGAGGCACGGAGGAGTCTCGCCATGACAAAGATGGTCACCCATCCACGGACCGACCGCGCCAAGCGCAGCTTAACTTTTGATCGGTCGAACCGTGCGGCTGTTACTTAGCCACGAGCTCCTCAAAATTCTTGATAAAATAAATAAATTGAGAAATAAATGAATCGTACTAAGCAATTTCTGATGGATACATCCATAAACCGGGAATCAAATCCAGGGCACCAGTCCCAGTAGTAACTTTCACCAACGAGCCAAGCAATATTATGACGACCTGAGTGCTTTAGTGGTCAACATGCAAGAGGTCCCGGGTTCGATTCCCGGCCGGGCAGAAATTGAAATGATGAATTTTAATTTCTGTAACGGGTCTGGGTGTTACTATGTATAATATGTATGTATTTATAAAAATATATAAGTAGTATATCCGTTAAGCTAGCACCCATAACACAAGCATGCTTGCATTGTTTCCTTTGGGTCTAGATGGCGCTGTGTGACATTGTCCAAAGATATTTATTATTATTATTTCGTTTATTTATTTATATACATATTAATTACATTTTTAAATATTAAACTATATACAAAAACATTTAAAAATATAAAAAATAGTTTCCCACCGGTAACGAGACAGGGTCCAAGCTACCGGCGGTCAGGGCTCTAGAGAAAGGAACCTCCTGACGATAAAAGTCAAAAGTCAAAAGTCAAAAGTCAAAATTTTTATTTCAAATAGGCCTTTGCAGGCTCTTATGAAAAGTCACACTAGTTGCACGGTTCCAAAGAGTAGGTCCTATGGAGAAGAACCGGCAAGAAACTCCATGGATACTCTTTTCAAAAAAGTAATGATGTTCACAATAACTCGGTTACATAATATAAGCTAAGAAAATTATATAATACAAGGTATGCTACTCAGTTATACAAACCAAAAACTGAAGAAAACAAAAAAAAAAAAGACAAAGAAGTGCAAGATGAAAATGTACTCAAATGTCATATTATACGGCTGTTCAATAGTCGCCAGGGAAGCCACACATGCAGAAACAGGTTAGCGCCATACATCCCTATCGTCAACGTAGTCTTGGATTTTATAGTAAGCTTTTTTAATTAAAGTACTTTTGACAACGTTTTTAAATTTTTTATTCGTAAGATCAGTTACACATTTAGGTAGCTTGTTATAGAATCGGACACAATTCCCTAAAAACGATTTATTTGATTTAGTTAATCTAAATTTTGGGACTACTATTTTATGCTTATTCCTGGTATTTATGCTATGAATGTCACTTTTAACTCTAAACTGTTCCAAATTTTTACGAACAAACATTATATTTTCTAGTATGTAAAGAGACGGCAACGTGAGTATATTAATTTCTTTAAATAATTCTCTGAGTGAATCGCGTGGACCCATATCGTAAATGGCACGAATTGCTCTTTTCTGAAGGATAAATATGGAATTTACGTCAGCCGCTGCCCCCCACAGTAGAATGCCATAGGACATTAAACTATGAAAATAAGCAAAGTAAACGAGCCTAGCTGTAGCAACGTCCGTAAGCTGTCTTATTTTTCTAACTGCGAAAGCCGCAGAACCTAGTCTGCTTGACAGAGCTGAGATATGAGCACCCCATTGCAATTTACAGTCAATGGTAATGCCCAGGAAAACAGTGTTGTTAACTACTTCTAATTTGTTATTGTCAAGCATTATGTTGAGTCCTACTGGAGTAACATTAGGCAACGAGAATTTAATGCATTTTGTTTTCGAGGAATTCAGTGACAAATTATTTGCAGCAAACCAGTTCGATAAAGTAACTAAACTATCTTTAACATGTTCGGGACTAGAATCTTTTCTTTTGATTTTGAAAACGAGGGAAGTGTCATCGGCAAACAAGATAATATTCGAGATCTCAGACATCATATACGGGAGATCGTTAATGTAAACTAGGAACAAAAAGGGACCCAGTATTGACCCTTGCGGCACGCCCATTTTGACTACGGTCCCAGATGACGTGGAACCGCTAATTTCCACTTTTTGTTGTCTATCTGAAAGATAAGATACGCGCAGTGTCTAGGAGTACTGCTTTCTGTATCAAGCCCTTGATCCAGCTGCCTAACGAGAGCCTCTTTAGGTGTTGGTCGAGGCTCTTAGCTAGTAGACCATTGGCCGAAACGACTATCGGCACAATGACTGCTGAATCCACATGCCACATATCGACAACCTCGTGTGCCAAATCAAGATACTTGAGTTGTTTATCTTTTTCAGCCTTCACGAGGTTCTCGTCATGTGGCACAGTGATATCAATAATCATTGTGCGGCGCTCTAATCGATCTATCACCACTATGTCAGGCTTATTAGCTATAATAGTCCTGTCAGTGATGATAGATCGATCCCAGTATAGTGTGACATGGTCATTCTCGAGAACTGGGTCGGGCACATACCTGTAATATGGTACCTCATAGTCTACAAGGCAGTATCGCAAAGCAAGTTGCTGGTGGATAATCCTGGCCACTTGGTTATGTCTGTGCAAGTACTCGCCATTGGCTAGACTGGAACAACCGGAGATTATGTGTCGGATCGACTCTCCCGGACGGTGGCATGCCCGACAGATGTCAACCGTGCCATCCTTCACAATATACCTTCGGTAGTTCCTTGTCATCATGACTTCATCCATAATTGCACAAACAAACCCTTCGGTTTCTCCGAAGAGATCCCCGAAGCGTAACCAGGATATGGACGCTAAAAAGTCAACATCAGGCCCATGAAGGGCCCGGAAGTAGCGTCCGTGTAGCTCCTTACTCTGCCATACGTCCATGCGGTCCTTAGTATCCAGAATTACAGGCTTGCGCCAATTCTCGTTAGCCAAGGCGAGCGGGGTGAGTCCCTTGTCCACCATGACTACATCCTTATGCATCCCCATTTCAGCCTTCAGGAAATATTCCCTGAGACTGCATACCTCGCGGTTGTGGAGGGTCTTCGCGTTCAAAAATCCACGCCCTCCTAACTTCCGCGGGATATACAGCCTCATCACCGAAGACCGCGGGTGATGCATCCGGTATGCTGTCAAAAGTGAACGTACTCGTCTATCCAGGGCGTCTAATTCCGTTTGAGTCCATTTGAGTATGCCAAAAGAGTACATCAAGACCGGCATGACCCAACCATTAAAGGCGCGCACCTTATTCCCGCCCGACAAAACGCTATTAAAAACTTTTTTCAGGCGGCCAAAGAAGCGCTCCTTCAATGATTGCTTCATGTCAGTCACATTAATGCCTAACGCTTCTGACATACCCAAATACTTGTAAGTTTCAGTTGAGGAGAGGGATCTAAGGTTTATGGAGTTCGAGAGCTGTGTTCCCACGGACTCCACAATCTCACCTCGCTTCACATGCATGACTGCACATTTGTCCACACCAAATTCCATTCTGATGGCATTACTAAAAGTTTCCGTTACATTCAGTAACTCCATCAGATGCAAATTGTTGTGGGCAAAGAGTTTCAGATCATCCATGTAAAGGAGGTGAGATATAACCCGACCTCCTCTTCTCAACCTAAAGCCCAGCCCTGAACCCTCCAGCAGAGTGCTTAGAGGGTTCAAAGCAAGGCAAAACCACAACGGACTCAAACTGTCGCCCTGGAATATACCTCGCTCGATCCTAACAGTTTCGCTGTTCTCTTGGATATGTCTACATCCTGGATAGCGAAGGACCGTCCTCCATTGCCTCATACATGACATCAGGAGGTTGCGTAGATTTGCATCAATTTTATACAATTCCAGCACCCTCATGAGCCATGTATGTGGCACCGAGTCGTAGGCCTTCTTATAGTCTATCCAGCATGTAGACAGATGCTTTCGAGACCGACGAACCTGCTGGCTTATGGCCATGTCAATAAGGAGCAGCTCCTTGGTACCGCGGGACCCATTCCTACATCCATTCTGAGAGGGAGACAGGATGGTATTATCATTAATGTGACTATATATTTTTGCTCTCAAAATGGATGTAAGAAGTTTATAGACCGTCGGTAAACAAGTAATCGGTCTATAATTCTTAGGTTCCGCGGTATCACCAGATTTGTGGAGCAGGTGGGTGATTCCTGTTGTTAGAAATTGGGGTAGGTTTCCAGTCTCTAAGGCCAACTGGAATTGAGATGCCAAGTATCCGTGTGAACTACGAAACCACTTTAACCAGAAATTATGCAGCCCGTCCGGTCCTGGAGATTTCCAATTTGCTAATGGACGAGCTGCATTAGTGACATCTTGGGGGCTGATAATGATTGCCCCCATTTCCGGTATTGGTTCACACGCACGCTCAACATCCCGCATCCAGTCGCCCTCGGTGTGAGTGACGGGCACCGACCAAATACTACGCCAAAAGGAACTCATAGCATCGTCATCTGGTAGGCGCGCGTCAGCTCCACCGTATGCTGGGCTATCCCAATTTCTATAAACCCGCCTTTGATCGTTCCGGAATGTACGATTCAAAGTATATCTCTCCACACGTCGTTTGTACCTCCGTATACGATTTGCCCACGCATAAACCTTCTGCTTCAGGAAGTCAATGCGCTCCGTGACACAGGCCAAATAATCTTGAGGATTGGTATCAGTCCCCAAAAAGGCCCGTCTCACAAAGCGCATTACTCTTGGACGAGTGTTACCCTCCCTGAAGCAGATTAATTTGCCAATGAGCACTCTGGTATCGCCGATGCGTCGCTCAATCCTGCACTGCCAAGCCGGAGCGGCTGGCTTTGGTCGTGTAGCTCTGTCATTGTTAGCAATTTTTACATGAGCTACACGACATGCCGCCACAGCAGCGCAGTACAAGATGGAATGGGCATCGGCGATATCTTCACAACCATCAAAATAATTGGATAGCTGTGAATCCAGAGCACACATTAGCGCCTTATTTTGTCTATGCATGGGCAAACGAGGCAATGATGGTCTTAATTTTACTGGAGTGAATCGATATTCCCGAATCGCACAATCCAGAGCGCTCCTTAATTGTTCACTACACTGAGTACTTACATTGGTAGCTCTGTCATCACTCTCTGCCTGAGTGGAAATGGACTGTGTTTGTACTGCTTGTATCATAGTCTGTGGCAGAGGGATGGTGACAGAGGTACTTTGTATTTCGCTTCGCAGCCTATCAAGTACAGCATCATCCAACATATTGTTACGCTGGATGACCCGCACCTGATCCGATAATCGTTGCGCCGAGACGTTGACAGCTGGCTCAAGTACCTGAAACAGAGAGAGCATCCTACTGCGGTAAGCAGTCAGGTTAATTCCCCCCTCTGTAGCCCCAAAGTACGCGCGCATGACGTTTTCGTTAATAGACTGTGTCCATCGCATGCGCTGCGCACGTCCGCCGGGTGCGGGGACCCTGTCAGAAGCCGGTGGGCCTCGAGGTCCTAGGCAGTCCGGTGGCCGGTGTCCTCCTCGCCGACGCGCAGGTGGTGGAGACGTCGGCGGGGAGAAATACTCGTCGCTCGAGCTCGACGCGACTGCAGCCGCCGGTGTCGCTGGTGATCCAGGGTCCGGCGGAGGCGAGGCGGAGCTGAGCGACGACTGCGGAGGTGTTAGGCGTGCTCTTCTGGTGGCCGCTCGAGTCAGCATCACATTTATGCTTCTTTTTCTTTATGGGTTTTATTATTATTTTCCGAAATCTTCAAATTTTCTTTGTAACTGTTGCTTTTGACAGACGTCATATTGAAAATAATTTTCAAGATTGTAAATAAATTTTGTCTAAATAGGTATATTTGAACTTTTTTATTTAATTTGGAGGTTTTTGAACTTGGTGGATGAATATTCGATGTAAATACGGAGAAATATTAGTTTTTATAATTTAAAATATAGAGATATACATTTTGTGGATGCTGACACATAGTGTTGCCAGTTGTTATTATTATCCTTACTAATATTATAAATGCGAAAGTAACTCTGTCTGTCTGTCTGTCTGTTACGCTTTCACGCCAAAACTACTGGACCGATATAAATGAAATTTGGTACACAGATAGAATAGACCCTGAGGAACAACATAGGCCCGGGTGCGCTAAGTAGTTCCCTCGGGATGCGGGTGAAACCGCGGGAAACAGCTAGTTTATTATAAAAGTCGGTAGAATCTCAAATAAGATTCAAATAAAACAGAAAAAGAAGAAGAAAAAAACAAAATAATTATAATATTAACTACACAAACACCGCTCCAGTTCCAAGTACCGCTTTATGACTCACAGTAGAGGTTCGATTCCCGGAAGATGCAGTTAATCGGTGTAAAGGCGGATAGCGGTAAAAAAACTATAAGGTTATTTTATTTAGATCAGTTTGTGGTTTTGTTAGGTGGATAGAATACTAGACTAGACTGATTAGGTCGATCCTACAGACGGATTGATCAACCGACCTATCGAGCAATTGACTGATGCCTGTACGCTGATATAATTTTTAAATTAATCTTTAATCTTCGTCGTCAGCCTATATATTGTCCCACTGCTGGGCACGGCCTCTTCTCATTGAGAGAAGGCATGAGCATTGATCACCACGCTTGCTCAAGGCGGATTGGCGATTTCAGACTTTTTAAAGTCCAGGTTTCCTCACGATGTTTTCCTTCACCGTTAGTCAGTGACACCTAAGATAAACTTAGAAAGTAAAAGATATATATATATAAAAATGAATCCCTATTTCCCTTGGTCACGGGCATCACGCGTGAACGACTGGACCGATTTGGATAAAATTTGGTACGGAGATAGAGGGGACCCTGGAGAAGGTTTTATGCAGTATTAGTAATGTAGTAATTCCTGTGCGTGTACTGAAATATTTTTTTTTTCATTCAAAATTGCATCGTCATCGGTTCAGCCGTTTTCTCTTGAAATTGTAACAGACAGACAGACAGAGTTACTATCGCATTTATAATATTAGTAAGGCCTCTAGCAGCCTAATTATTAACCACTTTTCTAGGCATGTCGTCTTTAATACAGTTGAGGAGCTCGTGGCTAAGTAACAGCCGCACGGTTCGACCGATCAAAGGTTAAGCTGTGCTTGGCCCGGTCGGTCCGTAGATGGGTGACTATTTATGTCATAACGAAACTCCTCCGTGCCTCAGAAAGCACGTTAAGCTGTTGGTTCCGGTTGTCATTTGTAGATCTTTGACAGTCGTTACGGGTAGCCAGAAGCCAGAAAGTCTGACAGCCAGTCTTACCAAGGGATACCGTGTTACCCGGTAACTGGGTTGTGGAGGTCAGATAGGCAGTGGCTTCATGTAAAACACTGGTACTCAGCTGCATCCGGTGTGGACTGGAAGCCGACCCAACATAGTTGGGAAAAGGCTAGGCAGATGATGTCGTCTTTAACACAGTCACAGGTGTGATCTATTTCTAAACTATCCTTACTTCCTTACTAATATTATAAATGCGAAAGTAACTCTGTCTGTCTGTCTGTCTGTCTGTCTGTTACGCTTTCACTTTTTACCCGGGTGCGCTAAGTAGTTCCCTCGGGATGCGGGTGAAACCGCGGGAAACAGCTAGTAATATAATAAAGATAAAAAAAACTGTTTTCTTAAGCTTGGAACCAGATTTTCGTACTTCGGATGTTTCCCAACCACCAAGCAATTAGGACATTGTATTAATTATGTCTATTAAAATATACATTACTTGCTGTTTCCCGCGGTTTCACCCACATCCCGAGGGAACTATTTCGTTCACCAGGGTAAAAAGTATCCTATATATCAATCCAGGTTATCTATACTTACTAATATAATAAAGCTAAAGAGTTTGTTTGTTTGAACGCGCTAATCTCAGGAACTACTGGTACGATTTGAAAATTTCTTTTAGTGTTAGATAGCCCATTTATTGAGGAATGCTATAGGCTTTGTATCATCACGCTAAGACCAATAGGAGCGGAGCACCACTATTCCACGCGGACGAAGTCGCGGGCAGAAACTAGTTAACTATATATGTACCAAATTTCATCAAAATCTGTTCAGTAGTTTTTGCGTAAAAGAGTAACAAACACATTCATACATACTTTCGCATTTATAATATCTATTAGTAGGATCTAACTACCTATTTGAACCCAAAAAAGAAATCTAAATTTTTCTCTACCAGTTCTAAAAAGCGAGAGTCGGTGTCATTGCGTTAGAAAGAGAGGGTGGATTTATGAGTGAGATAGACTCGCCCCTCCGTTGAAAGCAACGGCGCCATGGGCCCTATGTACGGTCAGCAAACTAATGATCAGTGTCTGAATCTTTTGGATGCTGTATTTTTTTAATTATTTTTGTATTGTGTGATCTATCTATGTATTTCTAAAGACGATGTTTTCTGTTTGGTCCCTTTTTTGTATTAAACCAAATGATTGCTTAGTGCTCAAATTAACACTCCTTAGATAAAATTAACATTGAGATAGATTGACGTAGAATAACTGTTAATAATCAACTAAATATAAATATTAGGAAGAATTCATTGACGCCATATTTTAGTAATTTTATATAAGAATTTTTATATACTTTCTTTTTTAATGTAATCTGTGAATAAATTATGCTTTTTTTCAATATTTATCTGGGTTCATGAAAAAGTTCAGAATCCAAGTTAAAGCTTGGGAAACAGCTAGAATTTATAATTAGAGATTGACATTTTTTATTTTCATACGGTAACATGAATTTATAGAAAAATATATGAACACTGTTCTTCAAGGATCTGAAAGAAACTAATAATATTTTATAATTATACTGAATATATTTAATGATTGTTTTGCTGACGGTACACAAATAGACAGCTTCAATCACGTCTGCGGGAGGAAACGCGATTGTTTTTACGTCTTTGACGAGCGTCGGTACTCACGGGGTGAGAATCTGAAATATTAATGTAAAGATTCAAGTAATTTATTTACAGAAGGTATTTACATTAGGAGAAAATAAAAAAATAAAGTATAAATATTCTAACTAAAATATGGCGTCAAAAATTCTTCCTCATCGCCGTCAGCT
The DNA here is from genome assembly GCA_963891755.1 of Pyrrhia umbra. NCBI lineage: Eukaryota > Metazoa > Arthropoda > Insecta > Lepidoptera > Noctuidae > Pyrrhia > Pyrrhia umbra. The sequence continues at coordinate 3,779,606 of OY982944.1, forward strand.
GGAAGTGTGCCCAAGAGGCTGGCAGCATTGCCACGTTGGATGGCAATGCTTAACCTTTCACCACAGTAAAAGCCTGCCTTTGGGTCACGGGAAGTGTCAACAAATTGTGTGAAGTGTATTTATTTTTCAGTACTTTTTCTTGTTCTTGTCATTTGTAGATCTTGACGGTCGTTACGGGTAGTCAGAAGCCAGAAAGTCTGACAACCAGTCTTACCATGGGGTATCGGGTTACCCGGTAACTGGGTTGTGAAGGCCAGATAGGCAGTCGCTCCATGTAAAACACTGGTACTCAGTTGCATCCGATTTAGACTGGAAGCCGACCCCAATATAGTTGGGAAAAGCTAGGCAGATGATGATATTTTTTTCTAGTTCTTAGTCGATTTAATATGAGGTTTTTTGATTTCAAGCGAAAAAAAAAGAAAAGATTTTCCTTTATCACTCGCATATAAGTTAATTTGTAAACCTATTTCGTAAAAATAAACTAGGTATTATTTTTTATTACTATTCAAAACTGAAGCAAAAACATATAAACTTTACCACATTTTCAATTAAAAACAACTGACAATACATATCAGTTTTCAAAATGGCGCCGTGTGCCCCGCGCATGCGTGCTACGCCGGCCTGTCATTAAAGCCGACCAGACGCAGATCACATTATCCCCGATACATTGAGATTATATACAATTATGTACCTATCCGCCGGGCCAACGACACGCGAACCAAAACTCTTATGTATTGAAATTGTTGCTAGTTTATGTATTGGGTATTTATTTATTTTATACTTGCAACATACATAGAAAGAGTCGTGGTGGCCTAGTGGTTAAGGCACCTGCATGTCATGAACGATTGTGCGTATTTGAAACCTGGTCAATGAGACTTATCGAAAGTTAAATGTACTTTCTAAGTGTATCTTAGACAACACTGGCTAACGGTAAAGGAAAAAATCGTCAGAAAATCCAGGCCTAAAAAGTCTGAAATCACCAATCCGCTGTAAGCAAGCGCGGTGATCAATGGTCATGCCTTCTCTGTATGAGAAGAGGCCTTTACCCAATAGTGGGATAGTGAAAAGGCCAATGATGATAAATAAAAAGGTTGTGAGTATGACTGTGTGAAAATGATGCTTTAGGACAAGAACAACACGCTGCGGGATGCTCGAAAGAGATACCGCGCCCCTGTAATACAAAGGGCTGAGGAAGGAACTTGGATGGGTTTTAGTCAGTAAGAGTCTGACATTCCCTCCCGTCCCACCCACGGCGTGAGGGGTCATTTGATGATTTTATACCAGAAAAAAAAGGACTAGAAGAAGATCAAATAATTTTGATGGTTCTTGAACCTAAAAGATGATATTGTTTTTGATAAAATATTTTTGCGTTTCAAGAATTTCCACCAGCAAGGTACACATTGAAATGCGAAAGTAGCTCTGTTTATCATTTACGCTTTGATGGTAAAACGACTGAACCTATCTTAATGAAATGTGGCATGGAAATAGATTGAATCCTGCGGAAGAACATAGTATAGTCTTTACTTAGATGCGTTGAGTAGTTTCCTCAGGATGCGAGTAAAACTGCGGTCAACAGCTAGTCAATGTATAAAAATCCGAAGCAATCGATATTAAGAATCAGTGTCTTATAAAAAAACGTAGCTTTAAACTTATAAAGGTATTACACACAGTAGCCATAGCCAACAATGTTAGCTTTGTTATTTGTTTAAATAAGCCCCTGTATACATGACCATTCAACCCTATACTAATAGAAGATCCGTCGAAGCATAAAATCGGATTTGTGTCTCACAAAATAGAAGTTTACACTTGACTTGAGAGGGTTTTATTGAAAAAATATACCGTTTCAGATCAAAGGGAACAGTGTATTAAAATATTGATGTTTCGAACAATATTAGGTGGAAAATATTTCTCCTAAATGTTAATAATATCAGTTGGGCTAAATGTGACTTAAAATGAAATATCATAATCAAAATATACCACTATTATTACAATGCGAAAATTTGTGAGGATATCATCATCATCATCAGCCTCTATATATTGTCCCACTGATGGGAACAGGCCTTTTCCTCATACAGAGAAGGCATGAGCATTGATCACGACGTTTGCTCAAGGCGGATTGGCGATTTCAGACTTTTACAGTCCAGATTTCCTCACGATGTTTTCCTTCACCGTTAGTCAGTGAAAGTACATTTAAGGCCATTGCCATTTCAGGCCGATGGCCTGATGGCCAAGAGCTTCGACCAACATCTCAGGAGGCTCTCGTTAGGCGGCTGGGTCAAGGGCCTGGCCATTCAAAAGGCGGTTCTCCTTGATACGGCTCGTATTGTGAGGAGGTTCCTGTCTCTGGAGCACTAACCACCGGCAGCTTGGACCCTGTTCCCGATATCGGTGGATGCCTATTTTCATATTTTTTGGAATCAATTTAAAAATATATATTTAATATGTATGTGTAATAATAATGGGAATGGTTGCACCAATTAAAAATGAGTCTCTACTTGTGCGTCCAATCTCAAAAAGGCGTGACAAAACTCCACCTATTCTTTGCCTTTGTCTTGCGAATCTAATTTCGCCAGAGAAATAAAAGGAGAAATGTCCACTAAATCATAATATAATAAGTCTTACGGTACAATTTAAATACATTCTGCACGTCTGTTAAAGCTTTGTCGGTTATCAGGTAATGTGCCATTTCTTTTCGAATCTTCTACAATGGAGTGAAAAAAAATTGCAAAGACAACTTGCACGGTGCGTTAGTGATTTTGAATAAACTGTGCTCTTATTTCTGCTATTAATTGTAGTTCTATTGCTCTGTTTTTGTGGGTTTTAGTAATGGTAGTAACGGTTGCGTCAAGTTTTAAGTTAATTTTTATGGTAAGTATGTATAAAGTTTGTCATTTGTACATCTTTGACAGTCGTTACGGGTAGTCAGAAGCTAGAAAGTCTGACAACCAGTCTTACCAAGGGGTACCGTGTTACCCGGTAACTGGGTTGTGGAGGTCAGATAGGCAGTCGCTCCATGTAAAACACTGGTACTCAGCTGCATCCGGTTAGACTGGAAGCCGACCCCAACGTAGTTGGGAAAAGGCTAGGCAGATGATGATAAAGTATGTCGTAAAAATATTATAGGTAGGTAGTTACGTAATTTTAAATACGTTTGTACTTTTGCTACTACCTATCTACTTTATTAAACCTATTAGTTTTGTATCGGATAAAGCTTAGCGATTACTTTTTACGGTATCGTAATTTTTGTTTAATTGGTATTTCGATGTTTCTTTTTCGGTTTTAGAAAGACAAAATTTAAAAACAAAACGGGTTTTGAAATAATCAACTAAAATACAAAAAAAAAACTCGCACGCCTTCGCCTTTCAAAATGTAGTCAATAAGTTTCAATTTAATTCATTTTTCTGACGTCACCAACCCCGTAGTACAGATTTCAACGTCTCAACTAGAAAATTCATCAATCTTCCCCAAGTTAAGCCTTTAAAATAAACAGTAGGTAATAAATCAAAAAATATCGTCGCTTCTACTAATATTTTGACACGAAACTCACAAAGACGTGTCTTTTGGGCGCCATTTTGATGTGATGACGTGACAAAATTTGGATTTTTTATCAAAATACATTAGCGAGTGAGTGTGCATTTTTACGATGACACGTTTCAAAAGTCAGCTACTTGACTTTGGCAAGTTTTTTTTTTTTCAATTAAAGGTGCATTCGTATTTTAGTTCTACCAGAAAATATAATGACACTAACTTTTGGGCCCTTTATTTCGTAAAGGACTAGCTGTTTCCTGAGTGCCGAGAGAACCACTGAATGCACCTGGATAGGCTATAATCATCTTTAGCCCATGTATCTCCGTATAAAATTTCGTCCTAATAGATATAGCCGTTTATCCGTAAAAGCGTAAAAAACAAACTTCCTTTCGCATTAATTATAATATATTAGGATTAAACATTTTATCTAAAAACTATTTCCCAATAAAGTTTTTCCTTTAGTAATATTCTGTAACTACGGTTAATGGGGGATCAAAAATAAAAATCAAGATTATTGACTACATAACGTTTTTCAATGATAGTTATAACTCACATTTAAGATTTACAAAATTGATGTTTTTTTCTTGTGAATATATCGAGTAGCCTATACATACATACACTACATAAGAAATAAAATTCAAAATTCAAAATTCAAATGTTTTTATTTCAAATAGGTCTTTGCAGGCACTTATGAAACGTCAAGTTAGTTGCACGGTTCCAAGTACCTAGTGGGTCTTATGGAGAAGAACCGGCAAGAAACTCCATAGACACTCTTTTCAATAGGAAATGTTTACAATTGTCTTTTTACAGTACAGGTTATCTCTGAGAAAGTTATACAATTCAAATGATGCTATACAACAAAAAAATTAAATTATTAAATTACAATAATAGACCCATAATCTGTGATTTTATTCCAATTATTATAAAAGTCCCTTAGTTAAAATAATTCCACAGTTGCATTTCATGACACCAGTAAAATAAAATAATTTAATTCTCTCATAAAATAAACCTACGCATTTACGACTATTTTTTTAATAACAATACATTTATTTCTTTATTAATTAATACAAAAGTCGTTCTATTTTATGACCCTTTCATAATAGAAACAGCAATTTTACATCACTAAAAGACTTACGAACTTTACTTTTAAAAGGTTGGTAGCAGAAAGTATATCTCTATACGTCCAAAGGGACGATCAAATAAACAATAAAATTTGAAACGCAATTTACTCCGGCACATTTCGAAATAAAATGCCAATACTGTTTTCTAATTAAAAATATACAACTAAAAACATTTTGAACTCTATTCCTTGGCAATAAATATGAAAAAACAGTCAAACGTTTTTAATTAGCTGTAAATATAAAATGGTACAGTTATAAAAACATCGAAGTCCCACTAACAAGGTGAGTTTTAATTATTGAAAATTTTGTGTTAATTTAGTTTTTTTTTGGCTGAACGCGCGGTTCCTTTGCGCGGCACTGCCCTTTGTATTTTTTTTTTCGTTTGTATAATCTGTAAAATGGCATGTTAGCGCCATTTTAGGTTGGTTGATCTTTTTTAAATTATTATCCTAAGTATATTAAATTATGCATTTCCGCTGAATAGGGCCACCCACTTCTCTTTATTGACTATTGTCAAATGTTTATTTGATTATTGTTTACTTAATTACCCATGTAGACATAATGTAGGTCATAAAATATACCTATATTATTATATTTTTACGAGTCGACAGAATGATATTGACGTCATGGGATAATAATTATTAATCATATTCAAATATTCAGTAGCTATTTTGGCATTTCTTAGTTTTTTTTATATGTATCGTTTATTAGTCTTTAATTGGGTATTCGACACCACCAATCAATTGACGTAGGTACTTTTAGGGACTAATAATAGTATTATTTAGAAGCTGTCAAATCTCATCTCTGTTAGTAAGGTGACCCAGAGGTTAAGGAGTCTGCTTTCTATACATGAGTATTGTGGTTCGAAACCTGGCAAGTGCCATTGTGAATTTTCCAAAGTCTTAACTACTTTCTAAGGTCATGTTATACGCCACTGACTAACGTTGATGTGAAAAATCATGAAGGATTTTTTTTAATTATTCATTTTTGTACTTTAATCTGCTATCAGTCCCAGTAGACTATGATTAGGTATGTTGAAAGAGACGTAGAGGTTTCGAGGAATCAGGACCAATGGTCAAACCTGTCCTAGTCAGGCAACACAATAATGGCTATCGCGTAGAAATTGTTGTAGAAGGAGATTTGGATGTCTTGCCTCTTGATCTTTATATTAAGCTAAGTAGCGCTTTGCTTCGTCTCCAATTTGAACTATGACAACAAAATACAATAAATTGGTTAAATAATAGTTTAATCCAAAATGCTCTTTGAAAAAACATAGTGATTTCCACTCGCGTCTTCTCTGTATGAGAAGTGAAATTGCCCAGCTGTGGGACAATCAATAACTCAATTATTTTACCACAAAAAATAACCTGATATTTACATAACTTGACAACATTGAACCCCATTCATTTCTCATTTATTTCCACGCTATAAAACCACGGTCATGTACCAATTGCGCGCGCGCATGTCTACCTAAACGGTCCCATCTGATTGTGATGATGATGCAAATTGCTTGCGTGCATAGTTTGTGGAGTTAAGTAAATTGTTTAACTGTATCTATTAGACTGTGGGAGGTTTTATGGTATTGTCATGGGTTACTTTTTCATTTACTGATTACCTAATACTTTAAGATGAAACACTTTTATGGTACATTTTCAGTTCAAGTAGTGGACCAAGCACGAATCACTTTCGTAAAAGAATCATATCGAAAGCGAATTATTAATGGAATATACTTGCTTCATACGTACTATTTATTCATCATTAATCTTTGGATGCTGTAAAATATTATTTACGCATTTGAAAAATAAATTTTGATTTGCTATAGTCGCATTTATGATTCGAAAATCGTTTACATTACGATTACATTTAGTGCGTTCCTGCTAAGCCCACAGGTATCCAAATAAGAAAACGTTTAATTACTAGTTCCGGACTGCGATTAAAGATAACGTGTTTTTTTTTTTTAGTTTTTCATATGGCAGTCTGGTTTTTGATTTTTTAATGATTTTCTAGTCTATGTTATGTGGAATGATGTAAGATATGTAACGGTACCTCATACATCTAAATTGTATTAGTACAGGCATTTAGAAGTTATAGTGAATTAAAAAAACTTGCATACTTACATACATCTATGAATACTGACATTATAACACTCCTTTATGTAGGCAATAGTGTAAATAAAAAACGTTGCTCTACACTAGGAAGTTCTCTTATATCTTAGATGTGTTTACAAACATATTTATTGCATTATATACAAAAAAATGGACACGGGACGGGAATCAAGCCCACAATACGCAGCACAGTAGCTGCCAATTCCGACTTTTTGTCCTAGATTGGAATCTTAGAAAAGGCAGTGTTATTCGGTCTTAGCTTCAGGATTTTCTTCAGTAGCATCATGCCTGGTTATTGTGATCGATGATAGCAAATAGAGTACCCTATTTACTACAAGTGACTTAAAAAATAATAATAGGCGGTACCAATAGATTTTATAAAAAATGTAAACAAAGTCGTAACCTATTTTGTTCTAATTATGCCACAGAATTTAACGAAATGGCGTAAGGATGGCATTTATCAATTCATACTCTAAACATCATCATTTATCATTTAATGCTATTTCATTCATCTATATATTATTATGTGGAAAAATTAGAACAAAATTAGTTATGATTTTATTTATATTTTTCGTAAAATCAATTGGTAGGTACAGACTTTAGCAAAACATTAATGTAGGTACTATAGCTACATCTGCCTTTGGATAAAACATGACAGATGTTGTGTAAGATATTCTAACTAATATAAAAAACCGCTAGTATCTCTGTCTGTTTGTTACGTTTTCACGGTAACACACTGGACCTATTTGAATGAAATTTTGGTATGGATACCTTGAAGTATGGGAAAGGACAGTTTTTACCTGGGTGTGTGAAGGTGTGTGCAGTTTCCTCAGGATGCTAGTACTTACGTTAGTATGTCAAAAAATTGAAAACTGCTGAAATATCATGCTGTCTGTTACTTTGATTGTATTGTAGCGAATCTAATCAAAATAGTCACTCTATGATTTGACTATTTTTCAAAAGATCTGTGTGCCAGTGTTAATGGGTTACATAAAAGAATTGAAACACAAAAAAAACATTGATAATATAAATATTTAATTCAAAAAATATACAATTAAACAAACTTAAATTCTAATCATCGTTAAACAACAAAATATCTACTTAAAACCATAATAGAACAAAAATCACAATATTAACACAGTGAACAAAGAAAAATATCAATAACATTAAATAAAAATTGGCAACCCCTTTTGTGCATTTCACCTGTGTTGCAAACCCAAAAAAATTGCAAGGGGTCTATTAGACCTCCCCATAACAATACGTGAAAAGGACCACATTATTGAGCAAAAAAAAAATTTGCAAAGGGCCGACTCATTCTGATTGTCATTTTGCTAATAAAAAATGATGGACTAGCTTAAATAGATTTACAAAGGCACCGACGGGGTTCGGCTATCCTCGGGAGCGTTCGGCTGTTTCCGTTGGCGCATGGCGCTAACAGCTCTTTGTATGATGCTTATAGTCCCTTTGTAATATCCCATGGTTCTTTAGAGTAATAAAAGAAATTTGCATGGTATAAAAGTACCGTTGGAATAAATTTGTTACAGTACAGCGTACTAGAAGTGTGTTGGAAGCTTATGATGCTTGATGCGTAAATACATATAATGTTCTAAATAGTATTTAAATAGTAATAAAGGTAAACACAGTAACATAAAGAGATAAGGTTTATATGGTATATCATTAAATTGTTTCATTATAAAGCTATATGCTGCATACTAAACACGAGCAACGGCTTGAGCAGATTTTCTTTTTAGTTCGGTAGCTGTTTTCAGGAAGTTTTCATTAATTACATGAGTAAAGTTTAAAATAAAATACATACTAAAATCACAAAGAGTATCTACTTTAATCAATAATTACGGATAAATCACAATTGTATAAACTAGGTATGCTATAACATTACATGCTTTACAAAAATGCCTCGCATATTAATTGTTTAGTAAGTGGGTAATAATCAATCAATAAAAAAACAAACACAATAGGTATTTTATAGTCTTTAATTTCGCACCTCTACCATGCTGTAAATAAAGAAATAAAAACAAAAACCTCCTAAAACAAATCGATACATTTTATTTTAACCTATTTTTACAATCCTCTCTTAATTAGTTAAAAGTTTAAGGAAAACGTTTCTAATAAAGTCTAACCCACAAATGCCGAGTCGTAAAGATTCAACAAGTCCTTCACGCCTCATAAAATTAAGATCCAACAAAAACTTTGGTAACAAACAATAAAATGTCATACAATATAAATAATAGAAGAAGAATAAGGGTCATAAAATACAACAAAAGTATATTAACTACTGTTACCAATAGATAGATTTTGAATTATGGATTTTTATTTTATTTTTTTGAACAAAATGTTGTTTTTATTGTTAAAAATGTGATATTATTTGGTTAATACAAATAAAATAGTTTTTCCAAAAAAAAATACTGATTAGTTTAGTCTTTTTTTAATTATCGAAATATTGTAACTTTTAACAATCATCATGAGTTTATTTTATTTGTTAGTATTTGTGTTAGTCTCTGTCTAATAAGAATTTATTTATTATTTTTGTAGAATCTAGCATTTTATTGCTGGTTTTCATAATAAATAAATGTTAAATCTTAGATCAGTAAAATTAGCTAATTAGTAGGCACAGTTCCGCCGTTGCAATTAGATGAAATAAAATCTAAAATATTTGATTTGTTCATTAATATATTTTATTTATTCAAAATCAGCATTCAATTAGGTATATAATGACTGCAAAAACATTATACGTAGGTAATCAAATCCCAATAAAGCATTTTTTTCAACAAAATCACCCTTTCCACGGAAAAATAAATAAACAATAAAAAAAAATATATAATGCGCCTGTTCCACGTTCCTATTACAGTTTCTAGGAAACGAAATTTGAATTTCGAACCGCTTTATTGTGCAATAAAGCGGCTTGAAGCGCTATTACAGATTATTATGTTATGGCTTCAAAGTTTTGTATCTCATTATGAAGTTTAATGATTTCGGGTAGCGCTTTATTATTTACAAAAGCCTTTTTGGTACAATGTAAATGTTGACATAATTAAAAAGTTTAGCGTTATATTCATCCGCCTTTTTTACCGTATCTACTAATACAATCTATACAAACATATAAAATGCTTTGTCCTGAATGACTGACTGATAGATCAACGCACAGCCTAAACCGCTGATCGTAGAGACCTGAAACTAGGAGAGTGTGTCCTTTGTATGACGTAGGCATCCGAAAGGATGTCAAAAATTAACCCAAAGGGGGTGAAAAAGGGGACAAAGTTAGTTGAATTCGTATAGCCCACGCCGGGAAAGCTGCTGGCGAAAAGCTAGGATCTCTTATAATAACACCTCTTTAATTAAATTACCTTAACTTTATCGAATTACCTAACGAAATAGAAAAAAATACACAACAATTCAATATTTATCTAACTCAATTAAATAAAACAGTTAGGTTACGTAACAAAATAAACCTGTAATATACCTACCTACGTTTTAAATATACCTACGTTTAAAATTTTCGTCTTGTCATAACGGACGCCATTTTAGAATTTTAAACGCGACATAATTGTTCAAATTGCCTACTAATACGACATTTAGTGCCGACAGGCGTTAATAAAGACAAATACGGCAGCCATGACAGTTCTTTAGAACAAGTTTCTTAATTTGAAATTGAGTTGTTTTTCTTTTCATTGCCCACTTCTATTAAAATCGATCCGCCATTTTGAAATGTTTGTCAAGTTTTCAGAAGCAGTTCTTCTTTATTTTTTTCTCATACAGCAACTGTCATGAATTTAAGATTTGTCAAAGTGGATGATAAAACTTTATAACTTTGCTATTCTTTTTATAATATTCGTCTCAAGATATGTTAACATAATTATTTACTATCTGTCACATAACATGAAAAATCTTAAAGATTTTAATGAAAATAGACTGAAACTTGCGAAAGGACATAGGGTAGTTTTTATCCGGGTGCGTGAAGTACTATTAAAAAAATAATTGAAAATGGCGTAGCAATGCAAGTTTCCATTACATTTAAACATTTTAGAGTCCACCAATAAGTAATTCTTAAAAGACACAAACTATTTTAAATAGAGACGGGACCTACGGGCAAGAGCAAGCAGCTAATAAATTATTCATAAATTCTTAACTGTAGGCCCTATTTCCTTACCCTAAAAGGCTCATGTCATAGATATGTAATTAGCGTCTTAAGTAATCATGTTTATAAGACAATGGTACAGGAAACATCTGTCAGATGTAGAAATATAAACAATAGTGGGGTCGAAAGGACCGGTTCTTTGGTGCTTGTACTTATAAAATAATTGATAGTGACTTTTTAAATATTGTTAAATAGTTGTTTCAAGTGGATTCACTCGCAGAAGGAAACTTCGTCACGTATCAGAATGAAAACTATTATAAATTATGTCCTTACCAGGGGGGTTAGACAAGTGGCAAAAACGCTAGTAGAATAGAAAACAAAATGTATGGGAATGACATATAGCTAGTCGTAAACGAATGTCATTCCCATACATTTTGTTTTCTATTCTACTAGCGTTTTTGCCACTTGTCTAACCCCCCAGGTTTGAATCTATTTCCATGCCAAATGTCATCTCAATAAATTCAGCCGTTTTACCGTGAAAACGTAATAGACAGATACAGTTATTTTATTAGTAAGGATTTTGTCAATAAGCTTGATGTGACTGTTAATCGCTTTGTGCTTTACTGTAACTTTAGAACAATGAAAACTGCTTTCCTGGTATAAAATTTATCAATCTATTTAGATTTAGGTAGCAATGCGCGTATTTATATCAAACTAGCTTTTACCATCGGCATCGTGTAGGCATCGTGTGGATATTTTACAACAAGGATATGACAAAAAATCATGTGCCTGTAAGAAGAATACGATTAATTTATGATTCATGATATTTTTTCATGATTCGATTCATGATATCACTGGAAATTTATTAAGTTTATTGAGACAATACTTATGTTACTTATTGGTTGTTTTATTTATTTACTAAATTGTTAGTTGTACATGTGTGATATTAGTGTTTAAATATCGTATGTGCCTATGTAGATACACGGTAGAGGATAACATGAGATTCCTAGTGTGCAAATGTTGCGGCCGGTTCAACATCAAAAGTCAAAATTTTTATTTCAAATAGGCCTTTGCAGGCTCTTATGAAAAGTCACACTAGTTGCACGGTTCCTAGGAGTCAATCAAAGTATTAGTTCCTTGTACTTTAAAAAAATATCTATGTATTCGAATATGAACTTTGATATTGATTAATTAAATATCACAATAAACTAAAATATCTAATCGTGAGACGACACAAAAAACAAAACGGGAAAATATTAACGAAACCAGTCATTTTTAAATGGATTCATAAAGTCTACCAACAGAGGACTACGTACTAATATAGGTTGATGACGAAATATAAGTAGGTACCTAACAATATTCCAACAACATCCTTACTAATATTATAAATGCGAAAGTAACTCTGTCTGTCTGTCTGTTACGCTTTCACGCCAAAACTACTGGACCGATATAAATGAAATTTAGTACAGAGATAGAACAGATCCTGAGGAACAACATAGGCTACTTTTTACCCGGGTGCGCTAAGTAGTTCCCTCGGGATGCGGGTGAAACCGCGGGAAACAGCTAGTTGAAAATAAAAAAAAATGTGATACATACAATCTACTTGTAATACAGACCTATATTTTCCAAAAGTTTCCTCAAAATACCAAACAAAATTGTTACGTAAACAAATAAAATTTAAATTTAAACCAACACTGTTGTCCTGTCGTCGGTAGCGTATCAAAATGACAGCGTGACACTACATTGTGACAGCTTGACATCATCGTAAACGCCAATTAATACTTCGATAGGACAGTAATTAACTGTTGTGTGGGTTATTGTAGTTGCGTCATTTATTTATTGGCGGGGTATTGATTAATTAAAATAATGGAAACTGTTTTGCAGAGTTTGATAAGGTTAGTCTTAACTCTATTTTATTGTATTTATAGTTTAAGTAGCGTTGATATAGTTTTTATGACATTGTTGATTTGCGGAACTAAGGACCAAAAGGAGCAAAATAGAACCATACTCTTACTTAAAAAAAAAAAACATGTTATGTATTTTTACGTATTTGACGACTTTGTCCGCGTGGAATAATGGTGCTCCACTCCTATTGGTAATGATATATAGCCTTCCTTAATAAATGGGCTATCTAACACTGAAAGAATTTTTCAAATCGTACCAGTAGTTCCTGAGTTTAGCGCGTTTAAACAAACAAATAAACTCTTCAGCTTTACTATACTAGTAAAGATAAGAAGATACTTAAAATAATAAAATATACCTACACTAGACTTTCCTATACTTATCCAGTTGGACATTAGTAACTTACTTTCGTTCCTATGATACGTTTTAATTATTTATCGACGATGGGCTTGTATTATTAGTTTTAGCTACATACAGTAGGTAGCTACGCCATAATAAGGCGAGAAACTTAACTTTGTGTTCCTGCCTACCCAAGACTTGGATTACTTTTTTTAAAATAGTTTTGTTCCTTTTGTACAGCTAGATCTATAGATAGCATAAAAGCAAAATATGCGTAAGGTCCGTATCACTGATTCAAAACTCAAGCACTAAAGTTTCTTAAAATTGGATGGAACCAATCAAATGGCTCCAGATTTATACATATATTATGCTCAAGACAAGATCTGTACTGGAGTATCATTCTGTAATCTCTCTCTTTCCTTAATAAATAAATATTATCTAAATGCGTAAGTGTCTCTGTCTGTCTGTCGATTACCTCTTAAACCGCTGAACCGATTTCAATGAATTTTGGTATGCGGATAGCTTGACCCTTGGGAAAGAACATAGGATAGATTTTTATCCGGGTGTGGTTAGTATATCCCTCGGAACGCGTGCGAAACCGCGGGAAATACCTAGTTTCTAATACAGCAATCAAAGACATTATTAATTACACGATTTCGAGTCCGTTTCATTAATTAAATAATTTTACAACCATTTGATTATAATATCGTTTTATAGTGTATCGTTTATTACAATAATCTTTAAATGATTGACTCATTAAAATATGGGTGAGGTATCAATAAAGTTTTTAGAAGAAAAAAAAATTGCTTTGTACAGCCAGTAATCTTTACTAAGTATCTAATATCATGATATACGCTGAAGTCTGCTTGTCTGTCTGTCTCAAATCGCTTGGGCCGATTGAGATAAAATCTGGTATCTAGATAGCTTAACCTTTTGTATGCCCGAAGCATAGATCTAAGTGAGACACAATTGATTTCTATTGTCTTTAAATACCCGACATACAATAGGTTTAACCCTGGGGAAGGTATATTACTTTCCTCGGGTTGCAATTAAACCCGTGGGACACAGCTAGTATTTAGGCAGATGAAGAATCTAGAAGATATCAAGCAATCATTTTAGCTTCTACATACAAATTTACCTACTTTTGTCCTTCACAAGCAACATTAGTATTAAACAAAGTACAGTCAATAACAAAATAGTTTTCCACTATTGAAAGTAACACCAAGAACATTAAGATTCTATTTAATTTATTATTTTCAATAGAAATATGATTATTTGTATAGGTAATCTATTTTATATCATAAAAACCGGACCTGTTTAACTTAGAATCAGTAATAACGTTACCTAATCCAAAATACATAAAAAAATAACACATAAGTAATATACATAGCACTATCTCTACAAAATAATGAGACAAAACATCCAAAAACACTAGAAAACAGCATCGCCTTCTAAGAAAGAAAAACAAAACTGACGCATAACATACGAGATACAAAACACAATGACATACAAACAGTCACACTGCACAGAGTCAAAACACTCACGAAAAATTATTACAAAAAAAAATAACCGCACTTAAAAAAACCCTACGGCTTGAACCTCGATTGATAGCCGGTGTGTCTCTGTCTGTCCGTGTCCGCGATGCCGGCTGGGCGTGGCTTCCATAACAGGTTACCAAAGCACTGAACACCGCCAAAAAATACCCATAAAAAACATATAATAGTAACCCTGGCGCCGACGATCGATCTTACTTTGCCAACCCGCGTTCTCTGCACGTACGGACGAAAAAAATCGCGCCACAGCCGCCAACCAATCAGAAAACAGCTCCTCCTTTGTCAAATACCGCCTTGGAATAAGCCACGCCCACGACGCAGAAGTGGCGCCACAATCCCTATACATGTGGTGAGTCTGAGAACTAATTGGAAAGAGACGGAGCTACTCTGGGCCGTTCGTTTCTCGCACAATTTCCCCCAACCGATCATTAAGTGCTTAAATCCAACAGGAGTTGGTTGTGTCGGGTTTCTTCGGAGGGGTACGCTATTAAAATATCCACAAACATTATCTTTAATTGGACAGAATTTTGTGCTTGTGTGCGTCGGCGAGCGTGTTTTTTTTTCGAAGCCAGTGACGATTCGGTTTTTTCGAAACTTGATGACTGTTATCATTTGTGTTTAGTGTGAGGTGATCGCCTGTGATTTTCTATAGTTTAACTCTACGAATATTATGACTCGTTTAGACTCGATACAGGAACCAGTGTTGTGATTAAAAATGACATCGGTGACGTAATATTAGCGCGGCGAAAAACGAAATCGACTATCGACAAAGTAAAATTGGAAAATGATGCCACGTGCTCCATAATTGCTGAATCGTAATGCATGGATCGTTAATTGATAGGCAATTATCATTCTGTCCTGTTCTTTCTAATTGCTGGCAATAATAAATTTGATTGCTACGCCTTACTTCTCTAGTGCTGTACCCAATCCGTTACAAATTATTTAAAATAACAAAACCTTTCGATTTAAAATTCGAATTCGACCAATCAACGGTTTTCTAAAGTTTACGAGAGAATAAGTGAAGGACCAGTGTTCGAAAAGACAAGTGTAAAAAGATAAAAACTAAACAAATTTTGTGTGACAATATTGTGGTGTAAGAAAATTATTGTGAAAAAGTGATGCTGTGTAATACCGCGTGATTTCAACAAAAACCGTAAGTTTATTTAATTTTTATAATCCCATAAGTTTTAAGAATAGAATAAGCCGCTAAAGACACTTTAAAGCTAATAAAGTTAAATGAAAAAGAAAAAAATCAAAGGACTGCTGAAATAATTTTGAGATTCAAAAAGGTATCCGCAAAATCAGGTCATAATAAGCAAAAGATTCGGAAAAGATCAAAATTTTTATTTTTTTTGGGAAACCGATCATTTTATTGCAATTTAATTTAGGCCTAATAAGACGCTAATTGGAGTTAACTCATATTTCATTACAAAAATCAATTCTGAAAATCCAGTGTTTTGTAGTTTTTTCTTACTTTTACTCTGGATAAATGATGGAAGGTACGAAATAGTGCGAGGTCTGTCCCTATGCCTGCTAGGGGTCCCCAATGTATTGAGCTATTTTGAAAACTTCAATTTCAAGACAAATCGATTCTGTAACTTATTGTGTTAATTTCAAACACAATGATAACCATTTTGGATATATACTTATTTTAATTTAAGCACGAAAAATAAAAAAATATTCCAAAAATCACTTATTTACTAGATATAAGTAACGATTAACAACAAAACTTGGCAGTAACTGCTTAAATTATATTTCATTTTTTATTAAGGACCCTTAAAAAATATAATTCGTCAATATTGTTAAGCAGATACCCCTTCCCGCCTTTTCCTAATTTATAAAAAAAAATACATTTCCCTAGTTATAGACAAAGTATTAACACAAGAAAATACTAAAAGTATCGTACATATCTTCTGTAAATCCAATTATCTCCATTCTATTAGGTTTAGGAGAAGGGCGGGGCAAAAACTTATGTTCCTTTCTACTCCTCCTACATTTTTGTTTTAAAGTCGGATAAATCAGGTCTTTAAGTTATCTCAGCGTTGTCCAGTTACAAGAATAACAAAATTCTGTGAAAAGCATCTAATGGATTGTTCAATAATTGATAATGTATTTTTTTTACTTTATACTATGATAAAATACAAGAAAATTTACAACGTAACTACCAAATATCGTCTCAAAGGACCAAAATTTACCCCAATAGAGGCGGTAGTCGGAGGTCAAAAACTTTGTGTCATAAAGCGTATGGGTGAATCACAAACTACATTGTTCTCGTCTGAATGTGGTTTCCTCTTTTTTTACTTTGGGATTTTCGAGAAATGCCGTGTCGGCGAATCCCTTTCATCGTAAAAGGAACTCCCATTTAACGTCATCCGGATTGATACACTATTGGGTTCAGTTTACGATGTTCTACAAGACTTAAACGGCGTCAAACACATTGATTTTATGAAAGATATGGATTAGTTAGTTTTGTACATACTTTTATACATTTAGATCTTATTTGGGGTTACTATCAGCTAGAGATAGAAGCTTGGTTATGAATAAATTATACACCCGCTTGAGATACGTGGCTAACAATATATTTTTATACATAAATCCAACAAATTATTTTAATATTCCACTAGTTATTAGAATATAAATGACTCTGCGTCAGGGTTCTTAAGATTTTAGGATACATCGATGACTTATTTTTACCAAAATTACTAATAACCTCTAAATTCATGGTGTACTTATTACTTAGTAAATCTGTCAGTCTATAAGCTTTCATTTCACCTTTCAAAACATCATGTCTGCGCTTCTTTGACCTCCCGTTGAGAATAGCAGCAGGTATCACTGACGGAACGAATACATTTCCAACACCTTTTTTATCATATTTCTGTTAATAGAAGGACCGAAAAAAAACATCTACAAAAAAGGCGGGACTTTCTTTAGGCATTTCTTTTGACAAGCTGTCACTGTCAGTTTGCGAATTGACAAAAGAGTATCTACTCGCCATTTTTTTTATTTGAATTAAATATATTGTACTTATTATACCAGTCATTTCTAAGGGTTTAGAAGAGTAAGCT
This sequence comes from Pyrrhia umbra, assembly GCA_963891755.1. Lineage (NCBI taxonomy): Eukaryota > Metazoa > Arthropoda > Insecta > Lepidoptera > Noctuidae > Pyrrhia > Pyrrhia umbra. The sequence goes on from OY982944.1 coordinate 3,797,312, forward strand.
GTTGTTTCAGTAGAAGATGTTTAACTTCTTATTTTCAAAATCTTGCAATCAAATCAAATCACATAGTTTAGTTAGACCAACTTTTGACACATTATCAATGTCAAAAAACATTTTAAACGTCACTTTGCTTAGAATTTCAACTCAAAGTTTATCCACATGAATTATATTAATAACCTTAACAGGTTAATTCATATCAACCTGCAAATGTCAATTGGAAATAATTAATTTTGCATTATCTATCTTGAAACTAATAAAATAATTCTCAGAGTATATGAAACGGTAACAGGCAAGGTTATTTATCAATCATCGCGGTATGATCATTGTAATTACTTTAAGATTAACTACGCTGGTTTATGATTTATTTTGCATTATTTTCCTTGTGGATGGCATTTGTATAAAAAAACTAGATACAGCGCACGCGCAGTGTTTTAGCAAAAACCTTAAAAAAATATTGAAGTCTGAAAACTGGATTAAATTCTGGACTACTCTCTATAGTAAATGTAATTTCGTCGTCGTTACTAGTAGTTAGAAGCTGGAAAGACCAACGTATGCAGTCGTACCAAAGGGTATCATTTTACCCAGTTACTGGGTTATGGAGGGCAGATAGGCAGTTGCTCAATATAACATACTGATATTCAGCTGCTTCCGGTCCGACCCCGGTATGATTTGAAAAAGCTAGGCAGATGATGTTTTGCATAAATATAAGTACCATCAAAGGACGATACCACGATTTGAATGACTCAGGTCTCACCCTCAAATAAAATGTGTAATACAACGTTGGAAATGCATTTGATTATAGAAGCGGTTACAGTGATACCTAAATTCATTGAGGATATTTTGTAAAGAGTCATTTTAGCTAAGCTATTTGGATTAAATTCTAAAACAGGTATATTAATACCTATAACTGGTAATCCAAGATTATCTCCAGCTGCTATCTGAATGAAAATAATGAATCTAAACTTTTCCGTTATTGTGATTCTCATACCATACACTTTCATTAAGGAGGCAAATCAGTTTCTGTGTTTATTTCAAACTAGCTAACTACATTATGAGAATTAAAAAAAAATTCTGTTCTCCTTTTGAAAAAAAACCTTTCAAAATAAACATTGTCCTAACATTAACGAAGACACAAAAAATTATCCAATTTGGTTTAGTAGTTTGGAAGTTATTCGAGTGCATACTATATTTCCGCGGTTCATTTTTATTTACATAGAAGATGTTCATCAGATGTACCTTATTCGTAACTTCGGTTTATGACAGTGATTAAACGTGTGGGTGATCTTTAACTTTTAAGGATTTCAAACGTACTAATAATATTTTACCATCGCCATAGATGGCATTGCAAAGTAGTCTCTATAAATGTGTGGGTATGGCTTACAATTTTAAAGTTCAATGATGATCTTTTTAGAATAGATTTGTTGAGGTTTTTATAAGATTCTTTGATAGGAGTTAACATTGCTTTAAAAAAACCTAAAGAAACCTTGCTTTCAAAACAGATGTTATCCTTAAGAAGATAGTGGACAAGGATAAGTCGCTCAATATTACAAATGCTAACAATCTATTTTCTATATTTTAAGATTCACTTTAAGTACCAAGAAATAGTAAAGAAACAATCTAAACGTTTGTTCCAAAGTATTTCAAACTTTTGTCTACGGTTCCATTTAATTAAGCTAGGTCTCAGATGAAAGCTAATGTCTTTGGAATTTTGATTTGCAAATCCTAGCACTAAAAGAGTTTAGTTTCTAGTACCTTTAGTTTCATTACGTTTTCACAAACTCGTTTAAGCTTTCAGTCATAGAATGCTTTTGTTAAATCTTTTGCAATAAATCTATGTGTCCTACCTATTTGATCTACACCAAAATAATCATCTTTAGCATATTTTTCTTCATCATCGTTTATTTCCTCAAAAACTTTATTAATCAAAATGAATCCTTCAATCAATAAATATTAAAATACAGCCGATTTCACGAGTAATAACATGTAGTTTTTTATGGCGGCAATTATTGTTTAAAACACCGGTTTATTTATAAGACCGAGGTTCGTTTTAATTAAGCATTCTCGTATTCATGTTTTGACCTATAGTTCAACTCTGGGATAGGTAGATACTCTTTCTATGCACACCTATATGGTTTCAAACGATGCTTAGAAGGCAACAATTCATCATTATGCGATCTTTCGAACATCCTTACTTCCTTACTAATATTATAAATGCGAAAGTAACTCTGTCTGTCTGTCTGTTACGCTTTCACGCCAAAACTACTGGACCGATATAAACGAAATTTAGTACAGAGATAGAATAGACCCTGAGGAACAACATAGGCTACTTTTTACCCGGGTGCGCTGAGTAGTTCCCTCGGGATACGAGTGAAACCGCGGGAAACAGCTAGTTTTCGTATATTTTTGCCTGATCTTAAGGTATAGACTAATACTGTGTCAGCATTATGATAGTCTGTAGTTTAACTTCCAAAGATCTCCAAAGAACATGATTTTGAAATGCTTAAAAAATATTTTACTATCGTTTTTTAAAATAGATTCTCCACGATTGGCAACATTTAGACATGTCTTCGGCATACCCAAAGCAGTTATATTCGCTACCACCTTTCTGTCTGGTTAATAAATTTTACTACGGCATACTACTTACTGATTAATTGATAGATAGTTTGCCTTACTTCTGATTGTGTAGATTGGCATGACAGATGGAAGCCGACGGCTCAATTTCCTAACCTTAGAGCCTTAGCGCTTGTAAGGTTCATTAACAAAAATATGACGCAATAATACAATTAATTTTGTAACTTAGGAACAACACAATTAAATGTTTCTGAGACATCAAAAATAAGACGGCAGATACTTCTCTTTAAAAGGCGTCTTTGGCATAGTTTATTGTCAATGTAAGTATCTTTAAAATAACTCCGTGAAATTCCTTGTTGTACTTTCACCTCGTAAAAGATTATCATACAAAATTGTTCCTAATATCTCTTAAAACACTTTTAAATATATCATCAAACTCTTCTATTACAAACGCAACGTAAAACAAATATCCTAACCAGTTTATTTCAAATTCTATTTTAATCTACTCGCATTCACCACCCAATCAATAATTTACTCCAAACCCTTTACTGGGACGTACTATAATAGTTGTTTTACCGTTCACACATTGATTATTATCGTTAATATACGTTTTCAGTTCATTCGTATCGTTATTATTACATTTTGTGTAGCTTTCGACACCTGGAAAGTGGTTTTTAGTACTAAAAATAGACGGTTGTGTTAGAAATTCATTGTGTATTATGTCATTTTTGATTAATTCATTTTCTTGTGTGAGAAGTTGAAATGGACACAGGTTTTGTGTGGTCAGTCGTATATTTTAACCTAGTCCGCGTACCTTAGGTATTGTGGGCAAAAAGACCGATGTAATGTGACCAGGCGAAGGCCAAACCCTAAGCTACTGCCTAAAAAAACTCAAAAGAACAATAGAATAGACCTGGATACATTGCTTGACTAGGGGATCGAACTTAAAAAACTCTATTCATCAGATGTTAGACCATTTTGAAGCAGACAAGAAGTGTATGGTAGATATTATCTGAAAAGCCAAAAGAACATACGAAAGGCAAAAAACTTCACACCCACTCAAAATTCGGTGAACACCAACAAAAAATCAAGACATCTAAAAGCTTTATACTAAAAAACAGAATGACATCCACACAAGCCTTGCTACTCGATTCCCATTGATAAACGTTAGTAGCTACTAAATCAATAGATTTAGTCGATTATTTGACGTCTTATCGCGACTAATAGACGTCACTTGATGTCTCTTTTGACAATCGACATGACATTATTGACCTTATGAATATATTAGGTGACATTTACTATCGACTATCGTTTTGTGATGTATTGTGTGTATGCTCGTGGAGGAAAAATCTTTCTTTATTATGATATTTTTGTTCTTAGTATGTGTATATGTTGTTTACTAGCTTTTCGCCATGTGTTATACGAATTCAAATTAAAAACGACAGAGTTTCATACAAACTTTGCCCCCTTTTTTCACCCTCTTAGGGGAAGAATTTTGGAAAATCCTTTCTTATCGGATGCCTACATCATACAAAGAACACACCCTCCAAGTTTCAGGTTTCTACGATCAGCGGTTTAGGCTGTGCGTTGATCCGTCAGTCATTCAGGACAAAGCATTTTATATGTATAGAAGATTTATATCTACGTAATGTATTTAAGTAAAATCTGAACCAGCAATCTAAATAATGAAAATCTGATAGGTCGGACGAACGAAGACAGCTTATGATCCTACTATATATATATATATATATTTTATGTATGTGTGTATGTTTCTGTTTCACGCAAAAACTACTTAATGAATTTGGATGACATTTGGTACACAATATATACTTTTTATCCGGGTGCGGAATAGTTACCTTAGGACGCGAGTGAAACCGTGGAGAACAGCTTATCAATCCTTACTAATATTATAAATGCGAAAGTAACTCTGTCTGTCTGTCTGTCTGTTACGCTTTCACGCCAAAACTACTGGACTGATATAAATGAAATTTGGTACAGAGATAGAATAGACCCTGAGGAACAACATAGGCTACTTTTTACCCGGGTACGCTAAGTAGTTCCCTCGGGATGCGGGTGAAACCGCGGGAAACAGCTAGTATAATATAAAAATCAATGCCACTTTTCGTTTTAATTCTATAACTCAAGAACTGGCTCACCTATCCAAACCAAATGTTTAGGCCTTGTTCGGACTATTTAGTAGATGGTTTATGTGAAGTTTGCACAAAATCGGTCGAGCGGTTCATCTTAAATTTGAATTCATATAGCCCACGGGCGGAAAGCTAATCCTTACTTCCTTACTAATATTATAAATGCGAAAGTAACTCTGTCTGTCTGTCTGTCTGTCTGTTACGCTTTCACGCCAAAACTACTGGACCGATATAAATGAAATTTGGTACAGAGATAGAATAGACCCTGAGGAACAACATAGGCTACTTTTTACCCGGGTGAGCTAAGTAGTTCCCTCGGGATGCGGGTGAAACCGCGGGAAACAGCTAGTCTTCTATAAAAGCAAATTTAAAACTACAAAAAATCACTTCTTGAACAACTCTTCATAAATATCCATATATGGATTTCAAAAAGTTCTAACTCGCATATCCCGCGGTTCATAAATCCATGTTTTCTCACTCATTAAATCGATGGCGTAACATTGTGAGCACGCAAACTTCAAAATCCGTCTTGAAAGTCGGCCATTGTAACAAATGAATGTCTATCTAACATAGCCCTGTCAATTCGGCTAGACGTACAACAAAAAATTGCCATTATTGTAAAATTAATGACCTGCCTAACGAATCGTATTAAATTAAAGAATTTAATTGACACACCACAGTAGCTCTTTATTATTAGATTGTGATAGAGATGTTTCAATCGATTTTGTAGTGTTGCGCTCCCGATTGTCTATTCGAGTGTTAGTCGAGTGTATGAATCGATGATATTCATTCAACTTAATTATAAATTAAAAAGAAACTGTGTTTCTGTTCAATCGACTGTTTTTTTTTCTCTTAAAATTACAATAAATTGGATTAGGTAATAAATTGCTGAATGAAACAAAGCAAGTTACAAATTCGCCATTTATCAAAAACAAATAAAATAACCGCCCCTATGACGAAAACTAAAACACTCGATTAAAATTACCCCCCACATAAAATCGACTAAACCAACTCGACTACTATCCCATCCCTAGCTGCGCAGGAGCGCATCAACCCCCCGTAATTACCGCGCTTTCCTTTTAAGGTTAATAAGACAAAATGGCGCATTTGACAAATGATTTATTAATGTCGTCGGAGCAAATGTTAACTGCTCTCTTACGGCGGTGGTTTTTTCTAAAGGGACTGGTTGATATAAGGTGATGGTTTTATTTATGAGTTCGCGCCATTTTTCGTGTATAGTACATACTTGTTTCTGATTCTGGTTTCACCAGCTTGTGGCTTTTTAGACCCCCTTAATTTGGCTTTTTCGCAAAATCTACAGATCTTGTCTAGATCATACATTTGGAGCCATTTGATCGGTTAGATCAGATTTTAAGTAGTGCTTGAGTCAGATTATATAGTTCCTAATCTCTTTGATTAAAAAAAAAAAAAACATTGTACATAATTTGTCGTTTGGAACAAATAAATAGAATTTCGGAAAATCAATTAGACTCATAAAATTCATAAATTCAATTACCTAAATTCGTTAATCCAATTCAAAAATAAGAAGCTAATGAAAAAAAATATATAAAATGAAAAATATAGTTTGACATTATTGTATTAGCCTCTAAATGATACGATGCATTAGGAATAGGAAATAATTTGACTGTGTCTAATTTAAATGGCAGACAAGAATTCACTTTAGATCGTGATGCAGTTGATGAATGCATTGAAACTTGTGTTCTTCATCAGGATAATTATTAATTTGTTCACTAGTTTTTTTTAGATTTAGATGACGTTTTGACCTTGCATTTTTTTGAAATTTCATGGAACTTATTTACTTGTCTACACTAATATTATAAAGAGGAAAACTTTGTTTGTTTGTAATGAATAGGCTCAAAAACTACTGGACCGATTTAAAAAATTCTTTCACCATTCGAAAGCTACATTATCCACGAGTAACATAGGCTATATTTATTTCTAGAAATAACTAAGGATCCCTACTAATACTTGAATAAAGTAACCCAAAGTGTAAAAAAAATGCACACGCGGGCGAAGCCGCGGACGGAAAGCTAGTGTTCAATAATTTGAATATCTTTCAAATCTAACTTATTTTTAAATTCGCGATTATTTAACTATTGATTCTGCATCGCTGGTTATGATTGCAATAAGGTATGATATTGTTCTAATTTTCTTTCATAGAATGAACTTTCACGTATATAATATAACTAGAATTTGCTAAAAAAAATATCGTAGGTACTAATATTTTAAACACTAAAGTTGGTGAGAATTTTCGGGTATTAATTTGTAACTCTTACTTAGAGGAGCTCGTGGCTTAGTAGCAGCCGCACGGTTCGACCGATCAAAGGTTAAGCTGCGCTTGGCGCGGTTGGTCCGTAGATGGGTGACCATCTATGTCATAGCGAGACTCCTCCGTGCCTCGGAAAGCACGTTAAGCTGTTGGTCCCGGGTGTCATCTGTACATCTTTGACAGTCGTTACGGGTAGTCAAAAGCCAGATAGTCTGACAACCAGTCTTACCAAGGGGTACGGTGTTACTCGGTAACTGGGTTGTGGAGGTCAGATAGGCAGTCGCTCCATGTAAAACACTGGTACTCAGCTGCATCCGGTTTAGACTGGAAGCCGACCCCAAACATAGTTGGGAAAAGGCTAGGCAGATGATGAATTTGTAAGTCTTACACATAAAAAATACTGTACGGATTGGGATAAAAAATTAACCTTAGACAAACCACGCTTTAGATGAACAAATTGGATAGATACATGGTTACCTTTCAAATGTACTTGCGATACAGAAGGCAGGCGAAACTGCGATCAAACGCTAGTATTCGCATAACTTAAAAATAAATCAACTAGTAATACTAGCATTCATTTCACTTCAAGTGACTTCCCTGCTTACGACAAAAGCAATCAGAATAAAGAAAAAGAAATGACTGTGTGTCTTAGATAGTATTCTATTATCTCACGCGAATCTAAGCGCGCTCACGCCATCTAGCGGTGGTTACTCGGAATATGTTGATGTCTATCAGCCGTTTCTTTTGTCAAGAGCTGATTGAAACGATAGCCTGGTTAGGTGGTCTTTTGAAAAATTAAGGGCTGAGTTGTGATTTAAATCGTACTAAATAATCTGGGAGGATTTAAACATGAATGTTGCCATTTTTTTAGGGTTGAGAAATCTTTAAATGATTCTTCTCGCTTCGGACGGATGAAGTGTCAGACTTTTAAGGGACAAACCTATCCCATGTTCTTTAAACTCTTTCCAACAATCCTGCAGATGGATAAAGATCGAGGCTTTAAATCTATGCAATCCCTTAGCGTGTAAACTGCAGGTTTACCAACCTAACAAGCCCTAGTGTCAGAGTTTTCTCAAATCCGCCTGACGGCCTCCGACATCTTATTATTAAAGCTATAGCTTTAGTAGGTCTCATCCTAAATATCAGTCCTTTCTATTATGTAAAGTAATAGATATGAATTAGGGAGATATGAGAAAAACGCAAAAATGCAAAGTATACAAAGATAACTAGCTTTTTCCCGCAGTTTCAACCGCGTCGGAACTTCTTCACGCACCCGGATAAAAAGAAGCCTATAACCGTATTTAGGGTCCCAGCTATCTCTATACCAAATTTCAACCAAATCGATTTAGCCGTTTTATCGTGAAAGCGCAACTAACAACATAGTCAGGAGTCCCTGTTTGATACATTTTTATACAACCATCTGTCTTTGCAAGCCGTTACGAGTTCAAAACTTGATAGAAACTTCTAGAACACCAGTTTAACATTTGGATCATATTTTTTTATATTTCGAAGTAAATTCAATACATAGTAAATAAGGATTACTGTAGTAACTATCACTAATACAATGTATATGCCACCTGCATTACAAATGTCACTCAGACCGAACATTTTACTTATGCTAAGTGTAACATCGTATTTAATCGGATTGTACAAATTAGTATTTCAGTTGTTTTGCTCAATTAGGGCTGTAAGGAAAAATATAGAGTTTTCTTCTAAAATTTTAAACCAATTCAATGATCGATGATAAAACTTTCGACTTTGTAAAGACAAAAAGTAGTCGTAAAGTCTAAACCACATGCAGCTGAGTACCATTGTTTTACATGGAGCGACTGCCTATCTGACCTCCACAACCTAGTTGCTGGATAACACGATACCTCGCATCAAGACTGGTTGTCAGACTTTCTGGCTTCTGACTACCCGTAACGACTGTCAAAGATCTACAAATGACAACCGAGACCAACAGCTTAAGGTTATTATTGTCTGTACATCCCTAGTAATATCTGAAGTTATTTAAACCAGCTGGCAGAGAAATAGGGTCCGCTTCTAACATCAAAAGACACTATTTAGTACTGTCACAACTCTTTAAAAGGTTCCTTTCATTTGCAATGACGTGTAATGTCGCGGGTGGCATGTAATAGTATTACTATAATGTGAATTCTTTTGTGTTACGACTTTTATGCAGGTTATGGGTAATTTTTAAATGCTCGTTTATGAAGATCGGTAATTTTTATTGATGTAGGCCATACCTAGTCGATAATACGATAGATTTTTACCAAATTCTAGATGATTTACTCGCACCCGACGAAATTACTCCGAGCAACCAGATTAAAAGAGTAATTTATGTGTTAAAATACAGATATACACTACGGAATTCATAACCTGCTTATTAAGATATAGGTATTATTCCTATACTTTTATATATACTTTAAGTAGATATAATTGTCTAAAGATTAGATTTATATCTAAGAATATTCTTCTTGATATTAATTAAATTCTAAAGTAACTAGCAAAAACATTCAAAATCATGATAACGAAAAAAGTCATTTAATACTAGTTCGTTTTTCTTCACAAATCCCAGTAAACTATTCTCCTTCAAATATTTCTATAACAAAAAGTGTCATGAAATTCTAATAATGCCATTTTTTATTTCTAAAGATTAATTATTAAACAACAATGACTTCTTCGCGCCCTTTCTATTGTGGCGGCCATTACGCTGAGCTGTCAATGAGGTTAAGACCAAAATGGCGGTCGAGGCACGCGACACTGTTTACTGATTTACCGCGCAAATTAACATTACCTATATTATTTATCGTTGGGGTTGAATATAAATGTTATATTTTATAGGTGTGTGTGTATTATGGGGTAGGTATTTGGGGTGAGATTTTTTTCATTTATGAATAAAGAGAAAGATACATTTCTACTAAAATGTGAGAAAAGAGTTTCCAGTAACAATGCATGGTATCTTTATTATTATGGTTATAATAGTCAAGTCAAAATTAAATTTTAACTGACTGCAAAAAAAATTACCTAGCTAGGGTATAAATCCTAAGCGCTTTCTTTTTATGAATGTATGCACATACATTTTTAGTTTATCTAATTTTAGTATCCTTAAAGAATTTACCAGCAATTCCTTGAAAACATCTTTATCTGCTCTTTAATCTATTGTAATAAAATCAGTATGCAGATCTATGCATAGTCAGACATAGTCAAATGATCCAACAAGGCTAGCTATGTTTAAATTATGTCTAGATTTATGATAGTTGACATCTCATCCGGGATGTCTCTGAGACCAAGTTGATAGGCGTTAAAACTAGTTATACTAGTATCCTTTCTAATATTCAATCTTGGTATTTTCATACGAATATAGGAACGGGTAAATAGCTTCAGCTGTTTCACTGACTGACAGACTTTTTTGACAGTTCAAAATTGCTTGTAAATGGTATAGGTAATTGAAATAATAGTAGGTATAGAAATAGCTCAAGTTATTGTAAAAATATTAGTCAGGGAACAAGGCGGTAGCGGTGCGGACGTGTGTTTAAATATTGTCATTCATATAGGGTATTTTGATACACTCATATCGATAGAAGTTGATAAAAGATTAGAATAGGTGCTTCTGGACACATTTTTTTTCATTTTAATGGCAAAAGAGAGATTTGGAGATCCCAAAATAAATCGAAATGCTAAGAAGGAAAATGAAGGGTTATTAATATAGATTCATCAACATTCAGTATAGATGAAGAAGAAATAGTGAGGGAAGAGCAATGTAGTTCAAGCTGTACGTTTTATTGTTCATCATTTATTGCTTCTTTAATATAATCTCTGGTTAATTTGAAATGACATTGTTATTAAATCTAGTTATTTTTTATCAGAAAATGATCTCTAAGTTAGTGTAAATTTTATCTTGTCACTAAGTGAACCATCTACTGTAACCAGTATATATCGTGCATCAGAGTCTGTATTTATCGTTTTTACTTCTCAAGCAATTACAATCATTTTACCTCAATTGTCTTCTAAATCTTTGTTTTTTTCACCTGTAATATCGTCATCAGGTTGATTTCTGACACTTTTTTGAACAACGTCCGTTCGTGTTAGGTTAAACTGGACTTTTATAGGAAAAATCTCAACAACAAAAACTTTAGTCTCGTGTTTAATTCGTCTTGAGTGACTTGCCTTGAACTAATTGCTGTGGCAACTAATGGCCGATCGTTTTACGTCATACTAGTAAAATATTGTATATCATTTACATGGAATTGTGATACAGTCACAAAGATTAGATTTATGAAATATTTTGTTAAAGTTTGATCTAGTTTTTGTATGGCTGGAATTAATGGGAAAGCTGTGCCTTTATCTAAAACACCCACGGAGCTTATAAAAAAAGAATTATCTTATGTTACAGACATGTTTATACAAATCAACAATTATCTATCATATCTTCTTCTTTCACTAGCTTGAATCCGTTAAAGGAAACATCTGCCTAGCCTTTTCCTAATTATATCATAGTCTACTTCCAGTCTAACACGATCTAGCCGAATACTAGTCTTTAGGACAGATCACTGCCTATTTGAACAACCTAGATACTGGGTAACACGACAGTCAATCATAAGATTGGTTTCCGACTTTGGGTCCTTTTAACACCCTCAAATATCTACAACCAGGACAAACAGCTTCTCTGTAGTTTTCGAGGCAGGGCTGGAACTGGTCATGGAATGGTTAACCTCCTATCTGCGAATTAAGTTCGGTTGATAATCATTGCTTTATCTTATAGATAGAGCCGTGCTACTGTTACTAAGTCAAGATCTCATTTGATGACTCTTTTAATTGAAAAAACAGTAGTACTGAACATTCTACTACTAAGACTGACTCTTGCTAGATAATTCTAGCATCAAGAGATTCTATAGGTGGTAGCGTTTTGTTACCACTTACCACATAACTGCAACAAACAAACAAATCGATTGCAGCTTCGCATGTACCCGATAGATAATCCTAACTAACATTATAAAGAGTTTGTCTGTTTATTACGCTTTTATGGAAAAACGGCTGCTGGATGCTGGATGAAATTTAGTCCAGAGTTGCAGGGAACCCTGGAGACGGTTATAGGCTACTTTTTATCCAGGTACGTTGAGTAGTTCCATCAGAATGCGGGGAAACCACGGGAATCAGCTGGTTACAAATAAAATCTTATGGATAACATCGCGTGCTAGCAACGTAGTTTTACGTTCTACGATCGAAAATACGAGATTCGTCATGGTTTTTGAAATGCCGTTATATGATCCGAGGTTTTTTTAACTTGTTTTTTCTTTAACGTGGGTTCGGCGCTGGTTGTTTTTTTAATGTGAAGGTAAGGTTTGTGTCCTAGTTTTAGCATCATACTTACTTATAAATGCGTAAGTGACTGAGTTGGTTTTTCTGTATGGTCCAACCATACAAACAAAACGGTCTGTATGGTTGGATTAATCGTCTAAGAATAGGCTTGATTTGCTTTCACGGGTGATTCTTCAAACATGTGCGGTTGGTTTTTCGACGCTGTTCGCTTCCTCACAGGAATTTCATAATTACCAGCCGTATAAAATTCAATATTTACCTTCATTAAGAGATATCTATTTCATTATTTAATATAATAATTTTAAGCTTATAAATTATACAATTTAAACGACAGTCGGTGATGAGGGTAATGACGATTCGGAAACCAAACAGCAAAATATTGAAGATTCACCCTCACACATTTGTTTAATGAATAGGTGACCATCTATCTCCCAGGCATCTAGATGCCTAGTCTTACTAGCAAGTTGGAAGAGTGGGAAGAGGATAGGTAGATAATTATGGAAAAATAGACATGAAAACAATGGTCATAAAAACTAACGTTGATAAAGCAATCAAGCGAATTAATTTGACTAAAGGTATTAAAAATTCGTATGCTATTGAAAAAAGACGCCACGACTAAAATACTCGTATCCGCAATCGTTCCCTTACCTATCATTAATCGCATTTAACAAAAGAAGAAAATACCTAATGAAAAACTTGAAGCATTTCTGCGAACTACAAAGCGTATTAATCAATAGCTATAAAGAATACTAAGTCATTAGAAACAAAGGGATATCGGAAGAGGTAGGTACATTTGTATACATGGCACACTTTGCATTGAAGTAAAGGGGGAGTTTGTTTTACGCGAATCAAAGGACCATCGAGCGAAGTTGTTCGCGGAACGAAGCAATCGAAAATTATTTATAAATACATGTAAAATATTAACTTGACTGACAACGCACAAGATTGGTTGACTTAATGATTTGAAATATGCTTAATTTAAAATTAGGAACGAATTATAGGTGATAAAATTTTAGCAGATGTGATTGCTAACGAATAAGTTGTAACGGAAAATCTTTTCAATATCCAAAAAGTGCATGTCTTTATAAATCCTCAGTATTAAAATGGCACTTAAAATAGATACAAGAACATTAAATACTACGGTGTTCAAGAATTGCCATCACTAACTGTATAACATTACAGTGAAGAACCCTATAATCTGCATCAAATACCAAAACATAAATCGACATTAAAACGGCAATTCAACAATTAAAAGCCACAAACGAGTATTCAGCAGCGTAAAAGAACCACAATCCTAACGTAGAAAAGCCAAGAAAAAGCTTATAATTAATAAAAAGCATTAGACCCCCTACTTCTACCTACCCTCATATAATTATCTAGTCTAGGTCAGACATGGCGCCAATTTTTTGCCTAGAACTATTTCATAAAACTGACGACATTGTTACAAAGGGAATAAATACATTTGTTATTCGATCATTCCGTTTCAGTTGATTGATAATTTTATAGTACGTTGTACATTTTCCATTGGTTTTTGTTCTGTTCAATTGTGTTTTATTTGTAATAAAGCTCGTTGGAGCAATTTCAAAAAGAGTAGCTCATGCAAAGGATTATACGATGTGGGAATCGTCATTCGTATCTTGTTTATACTCAAAACGTTAAACAACTTTTGGTCCTTCGAGCATTTTTATTAATGTTGGTCCTTTTAAACCTACAACGAATGCTGCACTCTTCAATAACATTATTAGTGGACCAAAATAGTGGCTAGGTTAATTACAAATGGTTCCCTGCTTCCCAGAACTATAATAACCAGTTTCCCTCATTTTACTTTTATAAGATACGCTAGAAGTTAAGCAGCTGGTACATACTGTGTCGTTTTTTGATTCCCATCCTAGATCTGTGGTATTTAGAACATGAATATTCATATGCTTGTAAATTTTTATCATGCTTGCAAGCTGTAAATAATGTAAAGTAGAAAATAAAGTCGTCTTCAAAGGCAGTTTTAACAGTTTTTGTTCTAGAATTCTAGATGGGAATCGTTGGTTAAGTAAAAAGATTGACACTGATGAAATTTGTGTATTTTCATTTGAAATAAGTTGACCAAATTTACCTGCCAGATAAGTTACATTTCAATTAGGAGATATTGCATTAAGTATTTTAACTATATTACAGAATAATAGAGAAGACAAAAAGACGGGAAAATTAACAAAAAAGGCAGAATATTGTAGAATAATAAAAATGAAAGATTAAGTGGTTGAGTAAAGGTAGTTGATAATGACGATGAACTCGGTGATAGGTCTCATAATTTTGAGGTTATCGCAAAATCATGTGTCGCTGACAATGTATTAATGAATTATAATTTATTCTATGAATAAATAACAATAGGGTAATTAGAGAGATACTATCTATGATGAAGAAAAATGCTTGTAAATAATTGTATTTCTTTTTTGCTTCCATCGATTTTACGAACAAATTGAGCATGAGTTGAGATGGATTAGTTATTAATTGATTGTTCTGATTGGAGATCTTTGATTGATTACTTACCTATTTTGCATTTATCTTCTTTTTTATTTAATTTGATTTCAGAATTGTCTACATTAAGTTCGTACTACTAGTGTTTTACAACTAGAAACGTATCAACGTCATTATTGCAATTATTATCGTCATTATACTGATGAACTTAATAAAAGAAACCATCGAAGTCATCAAACACAAAATGACACTACTACAAAAATTTTACTAAAAATTCGTACATCAAATTCAAAAGCCATTGGACCGTGAGCCATCATCTAATGAATACTTAATACCATTTTATGGGGCACCCATTATTTATGGGGTTTTTCTATGAGTTCCCATGAACCTTGTGTCTCGGATCAGTGGTTTTACGTGCCCTGAGTTGTTAGTAAGAAAATAATGGTCTAGATATATCTAAAAGCTGAATCGGACAAGGATAGATTGATAGGAGGAGTTGTATTTTTCAAATGTAACGTATCTTATGTTAGAAACGTTTTTAGATCTATTAATTTTAGTTCTTTTGTGGATATTTTGTGTTGTTGTTTTTCATGTTTGACAACTATTTCTGAATACGCTGATTCCATATTAAAATGTTTTGAGCATTTCGATGTTTCAAGTATATGCTCTCTTTCATTTTAAATTCTTATCTATATGAACTTGTATATATCCAAAATTAATGATTTTATCACTTTCTCAAATTGCATTATTCTATTATTACTTTGTCCTTCGTTATCGTCATCGTCAACCTATTTGCTATTGGTCCACTGATCGACAAAGGCCTCCCTTAACTTTTGTTCTAACGCTACTATGTCCTCAGTTCGACATGTCCGACTGCTTTATCATTATTATCTTTAATTCTAGTGATACTATCATAATGTTCAATATAAATCCATTCAAAATTACCTCAAACTGGTTCAGTATCCATCGTCTCCATCACCATTGATGGCCCAATTCTCATTCCACATTTATCACTGATGTCCTTAACAAATTGAATTCTCCAATACGGTGTGATAAATATTTTTTCAATAAAACTCTACACCAATTAGTTATGGCTAAACATTGTTATTACTAACATGAGCAATCAACACGACTAACAAACAGACAAAAAAACAAAACGATTTGACCCGACCTTTGGCGGCGCCGGCGGAACACTCGGAAATGGGAAGAGATGGAGATATGAGGAATGCTGAGGGTGTGAAAGGGATAGGGAATATGTGTGTAGGGTTGGTGCTAAAGGTGAAATTTAATTTAGAATATTAGTATGATAAAATACTGCAGTTAGAACGTATACAAACCACATAAGGTTTCTCAATGGGGTGTCTAGTAAAGAAACCTATTAAGGGTCTGAATTGTAGTTGTCCTTTGCACAAAGCAAAATATAGCTTATTAATTTTCTTACAAATACGGCATCTACTAATAATGTCGATGTTTTGTTCAGCTTTTCTACGGCTAATGGGACTCTTTCTCTAGAAACAGAATCTTTCCTGTGTTATTTAAGAAGTGTCAATTCAATTTTTTCTTTCATTATAGTTTCAATCTTCCATATCTGACTAAAATTTTCATTAAAATCTTAGCATTTTTATTTCATCTCCTATATCTTTTTTTGATATTTTTTTCTAACAACAGGTCTTTTGATCCGCAAAAATGACGTGTAAAATACATTCATTGAATGCACTGCCGTCGTTGGCGTTAGCTGCAACTGGTACACCGCTGCACTTAGTGTCAATCACACTGAATGCAACGCTGTTATTTATTAATGTACCACTTCAAGCCTTTGTGAGTTTTGCGGTTAATAGTTGTGTTTTTGGGAAAAATGTTAGCATTAATATTTTTATTTGATTTGCTATCTTTTCGATCTGCAGTTTTTTTTTTAAATTCTTTATAAAAGATAATATTTTGACATAATAGGCCTAGCGGTTTCCACCTTGACGCATCCAACTTGAAACAATATTTTATGTCAAAAACCAATCTATATAAATAAAAATGTTAAAACTTCCGAACGATAGCGGCAAATTGGATATTTTTTATTTATTTTGGGACAAGGTTAATAACAAAAGTTTTTTTTTTTAAATCTATTTTTTTATTTTAAATCTCAAGATGCGTTACGAAGTATCGCTTTCAGCTTGCATTTTATAAAAGAATGATTCAAACTCACTCTCTCATTAACAAACGTGTTAAATATATTAACACGGCATCTTCGTAGCAACCCTACCAGTAATTAACACAAAGACCTTGCCGAAAAGGGTTTTTTTTTTCTCATCTCAATTCATCGTACCATTTTTTTTAACCGAGGCGCTGTATCCAGTTAGTTTTGTGAGAAATCCCATGATAGTATCGTTGGGTTATTTTTTTAGGACATCAATAATAAAACTTGTCTGTTCTCATTAGGACCACACATTGGATATAGATGGCGTTAGTTGACAAACAAAATTAGATAGACGGTTTTGAGATTTCAAGGAACTTTTTCATTTTATTACCTAAAATATATACTGTTTCCCGTGGTTTTACTCGTTTTCCGAGGGAACTACTCAATGCACCCGGATAAAAAATAGTCCATAACTGTCTTCAGGGTCCCATCTATCTCTATATCAAGTTTCATCCAAAATGGGTTAGCCGTTTTACCGTGAAAGCGTAACAAACAAACTTTCGCATTTATTAAACTTCTAGCTGTTTCCCGCGCCTTCACCCGCGTACCGAAGGAACTATTCAACGTTCTTGGATAAAAAGTAGTCTTTAGCCTTCTCCCATCAATCTTCATACCAAATTTCCGTTTTATCGTGAAAGTGTAATAAACAAACACATATTTAGTCACTTACGCATTTATAATATTTGTTAGGATTTTTTTTGGGACACGCTTATATTGCTGGTGCCATACTATTCTGGTGAGTTTATCGATATCGATGTAGGTAGTTTCGTTAATCCAAACTCTGAGATGTTAGTGCGATTTTTTTGATGAAAAATCCCACTTTAATCGTCTTACTTATAAAGTCAGATTAATTTTTAATCTGCTGCTTAGCAACAGATTAAATAAAATCTCACTCATATATACTGTTTCACGTTAACTTAATTTAGTACCTTAATCCTGGATTACCACGTTAAGTAAGCATTAGGTAGAAATTTCAGATTACAGATTTTTTATAAGGTAAAAGAAGATGCATTCAATTCTCAAATATCTATAGAAATAAAATAAAACTAAGTATTAAATTAAAATGAATGGCGTTTGTCTCCCCTACAGGGCGGACAATGTGTCCACTTACGGATTCAATTGACCGTGTCGACTAAATTGTTTTAAAGAAAACCCACAACTTGTGACCTTTATTGACCCCGTGGGAGTGGGCGGGAATTTTTATAATTTTATTTTTTTCTCAAGTATCTAAACTAGCTTGGGATTTTAGGTGAAAGGTCCCGTATTGAGGAATGGGCATTTTTTTTTCAATTAAGTTTTTAGTGATGGTAGGCTCTGATTTTCTGTATTCAAAATTTTGCTATTCGATTGCATAATAATATATAAGAAACAGAAAACTATGGAAGCATTTTTTTAGCGTTTTAAATACTAAAATCAAATTATTATTTTTTTCTTATTTAATTTATCAGGTTTGTTTATTGGCGGTGGCTATGGCTACATTTTCTGTACATTTTTTTTTAATTACAAAAATAATAAAATAGTTTTTTGTGAATCTTCATTTAATGATTTATTTACCAAAGGAACCCTAAAATTCAAATCACCGTTACGGCTGATTGGCTCGCTTCAAAATATGCGTAAGAGTTGAAAATTGTGAGTTGATTGTTTACATCACGGTTGGTTTTTATGACTTTATCTATTTATTTGTAGTTTCCTTCTACGTTGTTAAAAGTTATAGCAAAGAATAAATAATGGAAAAAAAATGGTCCTTTGCTTATATCAGAGTTAAAAAGTAGTCATAAATTAATGAATCATAAAAATATGGTATCAATTTATCATGTTCTAACCATTTGTTTCTTTGTTCCAGGCTAACCCAGCGGCTACCTAAACAAAAAGACCATAAAATCCCTCAAAATTACTCGAATTCAATCCCCCAACAGCAAACCATCCACCCTGAGTTTCACAGATCCGTTTGGGCCTCCCCAGTCTTCGGACGGGGGGGGCCCATCCACCCCACAGCCGGCCCTCACCACCCAAGACTCGATAGACCACCAACACCATCATCTTGGGGGCTCCCAAACCCCCCATGACATCTCAAACTCTGCAAACTCAACACCAACAAATGTATCTTCAAAATCTGCTTTTATAGAGTTACAGCAACATGGGTATGGTCCTTTTAAGGGGGGGTATCAGCACCCCCACCATTTTGGGAGTCCAGGGGGTCAGCAGAATCCTCATGAGGCGTCAGGGTTTCCCAGTCCTAGGTCATTAGGGTATCCTTTTCCTCCGATGCACCAAAATACTTATGGTTATCATTTAGGATCCTATGCGCCGCAATGTGCCAGTCCACCTAAAGATGGTAAGTAGATTTTTGGTCCTTTTACACCTGGTATTATAGGTTTACAAATATCACGTTTTATGGTACCTATTATTTCTAATTAACACGTATATTTCTAAACAACACATACGCGAGTTCTCAAACGGTATTTTAATTAGGTATCGGTCTGAAAAAATTGGTCCTTAATATCAAATTAACTTTTTATAAAATGTCAGTGTTAATTAGTTTTGTGTACGGCACCAAGTGTATTTAATATTCTTACAATAAATTCCATAGAATAGACAAATTATTAAAGAAAAAAATGATAACTATATTAAGTATATGGTTGTCATATTCCCCCGAAATATAATACCTACTATTACGACATCAGAAATTCTATTCGATTGTACTTTGACACCTTCGTCTCAAAAGAATGTATCTTCGACACCAAATTACCCTAATTTGGTGACATTACAAATTGTATTACGAAATACCCCATTTTACGAGTTTACCCCGAAATTATCGTCACCAAAGTATTCCTGATCGCCACATTAGTAGACTGAACTGTCATTTTGAGGCGTGAACTATGAAGTTTTAGAAAAAACTCCTTCGTTTGTAGGTAAAAAAAGGAATAAAGAAAATGTCTCTTTCCTTGAATATTTTATGGAGACTTCGATGAACGTCTGAATTCTTTATAAGCTACGATACGATGACGATTTGGAATATTAAAACGGTAAAAAATTTCTTTGCATACCTACCTATTGAAAATTAAAAAGAAAAAAATACTTAAGCATACATTTTTATATAAAAAAATCTATTCGCAAAAAGTGAAATGAAATTGTTATTCTTTTTTTAAACTTACTTTGTTAAATAAAAGGAATTTTAAATTAATTTAATCTGATTCCATTTAAAATGCCAATCAAATCGAATAAATTCTGGAATTCTTTATAAAAATCGTGACATCTAAAGTGCTGTATACTGTACGTCAAAACACTAGTAATTGTAGTACGGAACCGTCTAGTTAATATTTAATAGAGTCCCCTATAGCTCAGTTCAAGTATGACTAAGGATGTCGCATTAACCATGAGTTTTATCGATTATTTCTGTTTAAACTGTCAGAAATTTTATCGATATGAATATTTATTTGAGAATTTTCGAAAGATATATTCGTTTTGATCTTATAGAGTAGGAATATATGAGAGATTTAATTTATTATGTACATAAATAATTATTTTAATTTAGTATTTACATTCGATTTTTCTTTACATTTTTCACTGTATTTTTCCTTCCCAGATCAACACGGAAATGTCTCTTTTTCACATCTAAACCACTACCTTGGTAAGAGAAATCAACATCACAATCATCTTAACATTCATTAGCCCAGCAGTGGACATTCGCTTCTGTAATATTCACTAGATATTGTATCGATAATACATTATTGAGGTAGCCTTTTAATAAAAAAAATATAATTTGCGACAGCTGTCGTTACAAATCTGTCAAAATTAATGATAAAAATGAACAATTTTGCTCATCTTCATCATCACTTTATCCACTCACTTTTTGCTATTATTCTAAACAAGTTTTTTTTCACATAAGTATCTAAAAATTATACAAACTTACGTAATATACGTAACAATAAGTATTTATCATGGACATCCCTAGTTTCGTATAAAAAAAAACCGACTTCCCCTAACGGTAACGTGCATAAAACTTTAATGTATCGCATAAAGCAGATTTTGAATTTAGAATAAGGCGCGAATCGATTTTTAAACTTTACTTTTTAATTATAATAAATTATTAAGCTCTAATGTCTACAAATTTTAATGACCAAGGCCAAGGCAAAGCATTTCCCAGTAAAATATAATTAGATTTTCCATGTAGGTAGGTAATATGCAAATTATTTAGCAGATATTTCCTAGTTTAACTGGTATTAATTTTTAGTTACGTAGATCGATTTTGTTTTATCTATAATTTACACAATATTAATCGATACATCAAATTTCAGCATTACTTTTTTACAGAATTAGGTTTCATATTATTTGCCTAGCCTTTTCCCATCTATGTTGGGGTCGGCTTCCAGTCTAAACCGGATGCAGCTGAGTACCAGTGTTTTACATGGAGCGACTGCCTATCTGACCCCCACAACCCAGTTACCGGGTAACACGGTACCCCTTGGCAAGACTGGTTGTCAGACTTTCTGGCTTCTGACTACCCGTAACGACTGTCAAAGATGTACAAATGACAACCGGGACCAACAGCTTAACGTGCTTTCCGAGGCACGGAGGAGTCTCGCTATGACATAGAAAGTCACCCATCCACGGACCGACCGCGCCAAGCGCAGCTTAACCTTTGATCGGTCGAACCTTGCGGCTGTTACTTAGCCACGAGCTCCTCGAGAATTAGGTTTATAAGGTAAAAATATATAAAAAAAAAATTTCGTTTGACCATAAAATGAGAACACGATATAATGTATGGCTTTTTGTAACTAAAAAACTGTTATTTTCTATTAGACAAATTACAAGACTGAAAATAAAAGCTGGTCTTTACTCGTAGTTAGTTGTCTGCTACGCTTCACAGTAAAACGGTTGAACAAATTTAGATGAAATATGAAGATGAATTAGTACCTGGAGAACGACATAGAAAGAAAAGTTTTTAACCAGGTCCGTGAAGTATTTACCGCAGAATACAGACGAAACCGCGGGAAGCATTTACCGTCTTATTATACAAAACCTGTAATTTGAAGTTTAACCAATTTCTCACCTAATCCTTTCTTAACGTCGTAATCCAAGATTAAGCTATTAACTTAAGTTCGGATTAACGCTAAACAGCATTTATGAGTGAGATTTTTACTAATCCATTGCTAAGTAGCAGATTAAAAGATAATCCTACTTTATAAGTAAGAAGTAGTGAAGTCGTTGTGGCCTAGTGGTTGAGGCACCTGCCTCTCGTGTACGAGTGTGCGGGATCAAAACCTGGCAAGTACCAATGTGACTTTTCTGAAGTCGTATGTACTTTGTAACATCTTAGACACCACTGACTAACGGTGAAGGAAAACATCGTGAGGAAACCTGGACTTAAAAAGTCTGAAACCGCCAATCCGCCTTGAGCAAGCGTGGTGATGAATGCTCATGCCTTCTCTGTATGAGAAGAGGCCTGTGCCCAGTAGTGGGACAATATATAGGCTGATGATGATGATGATAAGTAAGACGGCTACTGTTAACTTTAATTTTAACTAATAGTCAAACTAACCGTTACTAATAACTTTGGAAAACTAAGCTGTATTGCTTACACCGTATATTTTATTTCAATTTTGTTTGCGTGCGTAAAATAATCATACTTAGCTAAATATTATATACATATTTAGTTATGCGTTTAAAATTCACGCTTTCATCATTCATAACCATAACCAAAACAAATATTCAATTTTTTTGGCAAACCAAAAACGTTCCTTTTTTAACCGGTTTACAAAAAAAGGGGGTTCTGTATACGACCTCTCTGTATGTATGTGTGTCCGCGATTTTTTTGTTCTAATGTCATAGGACATGAAAATTGTCTAGACACAAAATACCTATCAATCGTGATATTGGCTGAATATAATTGGATGTAATTTGGCAGACCGAAAGTTAGAACCAGGATTAATGTATGTGTAAGGTATAGTATACTTTTTATTTCTGTGTCTGGACCCAATACGGAGACATAAGCTATTATTACACCTAATATTCGATTAAACAAGTTATACCTTTAAATCATGTTCAATATCAGAATATTATTATTACACATAATATTATTTAGAAGCACATAAATGTATCGTACAATAATCCTTACTCTAAAAATGAAAATGTCTGTCCGTCTGTAACGTGGAAAAACGGCTGAACCGATTGAGATTAAATTTGGTATACAGATAGTGTGAAACATAGGTTAATTCACATAGTCGAGTAGTTTCGCGGTTTAGTATAATTTAAACAGTTTTAGTATAATACCTATTTATAACTGCAGTTAATATGATTGCATTTTAGTATTTAAACTAAAGTGTAACTATTCCCGTTAAACTTAATTTTATGTTTTTCTCAATTTGCAGTTACAACTTTTATTGGTTGAAATATTTAACTAAAGAAATGGTGAAAATGTTAAATAAGGAAGTACCTACCTATTATTATAATCTTTACTAATACATATGTATATATGCAAAGTAGATAACTGTCTGACTGTCACTATTTTACTATACTGCTTAGTAAGAATTAGGTAAGAAATGATTAAACTTCAGATAACAGGTTTTTTTATAAGCAAGAAAGTCAGCGTTTTGCAGGATCCCGCGGGACAAGAATTCTTAATCCCGCAAATACTGGGATTGAAATTTTTGCGGGATTGCATTCCTTAGATAAAGTGTGTGATAATAATGACCTTTATAGAATGAGTTTAAATGGCAGCTGTCTAGTCTATGGTATTTCACGATAATGCCGCCTTTATAAGGAAATAACTCACATAGTTAGTTAATCAAGCTTAATTTGAAAAAATATCTTTCTTATTTACTTTACTGTGAAAGTAACACTGTATGTATGTGTAAGACTTACAGACATACAGACGGAGTTTTGCGTGTTTTATAAAAACTAAGCGTACATACGGCGGGAAGCGACTTTGTTTTATTAGTAGAGATTAATTTATCAAAGGTTAAACGAATCCTAAAAACAAAAAACGCGGAAATCTCAAATTATCCATAGTAAAATACGTATACCAATTTAATATTCGTAGTAATAAAATGCAGCATTAAATTAAATAATAATCTTCTTGTTATCGTGTGGGCTGCAAGTTTTACCAACCTATATAACAAGCCCTAGTGTCAGAGTTTTCTCAAATCCGCCTGACGGTCTCTGATATGGAATTGTAACAACAACTGCTATCAAGATAACAGCCGGGGACGACGGCTTAGCGTGCCCTCCCAGGCACGGCGGTATAACACCACCAACTTCCTGACTACGGGCTGCTTCGTGACATATTTTTCAAAAATCTACAAAGGGGTTTCCAATAGATATATATGTTACTAAAGTAACTAGATGTGCAATCACCAAGCAAAATGCGTGCCATAAAGGTTCTAACCAGTCATAATTCATGACATCTGTCACTTGGTAGCCAGCTTGAATCTATCAGAGTACAGCAGGACGATTTTATAAATAATATGGGCAAATTTGTAGTAAATGCCATCCTTATCATACAGATGTCATGAACGTGTCAATTACGTTTCGGTTAGTGTGAAAGAGATAGATATAATTTTACATCAAAATATTACTAGTTTCAAAGCTACGTCTGCATTCTAAAAAATGGTTACGTTTTTGTGACCGCGTAATGTTCGGGATTGCATCTCTATGTATATATCTCGATGGGGGTTTCTGGTCCCCGTTTATAACACTCGCGGTATGCACCCACTAGACTAACCAGGCAGTCAGATAATAATAATAAGTAGGTATCAGTTTCGCTTTCAAGAATGCCATCCGTGAAAAAAACAACACGCGAACCACAGACAATGTAGAAAAACGCTTGATAACTTTTTTAGGCGTCAAAAATTTCGTGCAAAGGAACTATGATTAAATTGATGCGTTCCGACACACGTCTTCCTTGCGACTCTAATACCGAATAAGGATGCCACTTTTAGTTATAGATATAGTTTTTAATTGTTTTTACCATGTTACTTGTTAATTGAGCTGTAATTAGTTGTGTTGATGTCAGATATTTTGCATGATACAGCGGTTTTTAAAACTCATACAATACTGTTAATTTTCCTATGAATATAATGGAAAAGATGACGCCAAAACAAGGCGAGGAAACTTCACGTTTTTGGGGCGTCAGATATCGAACATTAATTTTAAAGATAATTAATGCTAGGCTAATTTTGAGCATTTTAGCTTTAACTTTATAATCTGACAATCCCTATGTCCTTCCCTAGCCTAGGTTTCAATCTATCTGCATGCCGAATTATATCTAAATAAGTTCAGCCTCACCGTGAAACCGTAACAGACAGACAGTTACTTTCGCATTTGTATTAATAAGAATTTTAAATACCACGAGTTAATTCGTTCTATACAATACCTGAAAAACCTTAAAATAAAAAAAGTTTTTCCAAAAAAAAATACAACCAAGTAGGTTGAAAAACACTGAAAAGAGGAAAATACCAAAGTTTTATTTAAACGGCTACAGGACCGCTATCGTTCTAGAAGTCGGTGTCCTCTTTAGTAACTGTTGTTAGTATTTTGCCACCGACTTCTAGTGCATGTATTAGTTCACTAGCGTTTAAGTAAAAATAAAAATATTTTTCTCTTTTCTCTAGTGTTGTGTAAATTTTCTCTGATTGGAAACTGCCAACCCTACGCAAGGTTGATTTTTACACACATACAACCGTTTCCCAAATGCACTAGGAGATTTCTAAACCCTTCCTCGGTCCAAGGTCCTAGCTAGGTTTTTAATATGCCCTCGAAACTCCGGAAACGCCTCAAGCTACCTCCTCTTTTAAAAAATATAGATTTCTGTTTGTGCTAATCGATTTTTATACCTAGGTTTGTAATGTATTGCAGTAATTAGCTAGCTGTTTCCCGCGATTTTGCGTGGATACTGAACAAACTACCCAGATAAAAACTATATCTTCTATATACTATATCTATACATATAAAATGCTTTGTCCTGAATGATTGACGGATCAACGCACAGCCTAAACCGCTGATCGTAGAGACCTGAAACTTGGAGGGTGTGTTTTTTATATGACGTAGACATCCGATAAGAAAGGGTTCTCCAAAATTCTACCTCTAAGGGGCTGAAAAAGGGGGGCAAAGTTTGTACGAAACTGTCATTTTTAATTTGGATTCGTATAGCTCACGCGGGCGAAGCCGCTGGCGGAAAGCTTGTATACTATATATATCCTATGCCCTTCCTCAGATTTTAATCTATCTCCATACGTAATTTCATCCAAATCGGTTCATCCATTTTACCGTGAAAGGTTAACAAACTGAATTGCTTTGGCATTTATCATTTAACAAGCTGATTCCCGCGGTTTCACCCGCATTTTGACGGAGCTACTTCGCTCACCCGGATAAAAAGTATCCTATGTGATAATCCAGGTTATAAACTATGTGTGTACCAAATTTTATCGAAATCCATTCAGTAGTTTTCGCGTGAAAGAGTAACAAACATACATAATATTAGTAGGATTATGATTAATTTCTATTGTAACTCAAATCTATTTGAATAATGTTATTACCCTTGCAACAGCAATTAATCTCTATGTAAAACTAACCTGCAATTAAAAATTATGTCCGACAACAAACATTGTTCGGGTATAATTAACGAATTGTCACAATTAAAGCTGGGGTAATAAATTTTCATCTCGACCCCTTGTGTTTACTAGTCTGATTACACACGTCAACATAGAACCTGATACAATCTGCCTAGCCTTTTCCCAACTATATTGGGGTCGGCTTCCAGTCTACCAGATGCAGCTGAGTACCAGTGTTTTACATGGAGCGACTGCCTATCTGACCTCCACAACCCAGTTACAGGGTAACACGATACCCCTTGGTAAGACTGGTTGTCAGACTTTCTGGTTCCTTACTACCCGTAACGACTGTATATTCAAAATGAATCCCTTTTCCCTTGGTCACGGTATCACGCGTGAACGGCTCGACCGATTTGTATGAAATTTGGTATGGAGATAGAGGGGACCCTGGGGAAGGTTTTAGGCTACTTTTTATCCCGATGAGTTTAGTAGTTCCCCCGGGACGCGGATGAAACAGCGAGAAACAGCTAGTATCCATATATTTTTCACTCAATGTCATAAAATTATCATAGTACTAAATCTTCGAACATAATTAAATAATTAAGTTACACTGTTTAACTAATTGTAACATTTTGGTAACAATTCAGTTTGGCGTTACAATTGTTTAAAATTAATTGCTATCGTAAAATAAATTGTGCATGTCATTGTTCTAGAGATTAAAATCTAATTAAATTGTTGGTTTATTTTTATTGATAGTTATGTACATTTAAAATACTTAACATTGTTTATTTAGGTTTAGTTAGAAAATATAGGAATCAAATTTTGAAATTTATGGAATATAATTTTGGCGGGAATGGCCTGCTTGATCTATCTACAGATAAAAAATCGGAATATTTCAAGATTCATAATAATTTTTGTTAATTGAACTACAAAAGTACTATCCCTAAGCAGTCGCTCCATGTAAAACGCTGGTACTGAGCTGCATCAGGTTAGACTGGAAGCCGACCCCAACATAGTTGGGAAAAGGCTAGGTAGGTGATGATAGGTGTGATACTCAAAAAAACCGAATATAGAGTTTTCTTTCGAAATAAATTGTTAGTGAGATAATGTAATTTGTTATGTAGCATATGATTAAGCAATATGAATAACGAGAAAGTTTGTATCTACACTAAAAGGCAAAACTCCTGAAATGATTTGGATGAAATTTAACACACATTAAGGACATTTTTATGACAAAGTCTCAAGTCCACACAGACGAAGTCGCAGGCAGAGGCTAGTTAATTATTTAAGACTTTTTCCGTTAATCTAATCTCCAAAAACACACTCACTTCGAATTTCGAATCTTATAAAATATTCGAAATTCAAAATCCAAAAAAAGAATAAAGGTACAGTCATGTTAAAAAGCGCTTAACGTAACGTTCGGCCGGTCACACCCACTGGTACGCTGCGAAACGTGCTCTATTTTGTTCATTAATTATATTTTATTAACTGTTACTATGCTCGTGCGGCGCTAGTTTTTACAACAAAATTAATTTATGAGATAATTGTGCTAATCCGTCACATGAGTAACGTTTAATGTCGATTTAGTGGCAATTTGAGATTTATTGCATTATTTGAAGAACAAACAAATTATCGCGTTCATTAAATGCGTTTAAGTATTCTTCTACGATTCAAATCAAGATAATTTACATCTAATTAATGAAACAATTCTAAGAAATGTATACATATCAATAGGTTCTTGAGAATTAAACGCTATATTAGCCTTAAAATAAAAGAAAAAAAGCAAAAAAAGTAAGATACCTTACATGTTCCTTCTGCATTTTACAAATACCTCTCATGAATATTTTTTATGTAAGTAATGCTTTATATTTTAGAACGACAGCTGGCTAATATTATTTTTTTCAACATTTTTGGTAATTTCATACAGTTCTTTCATTAAGAGTTTATCGTTATTTTTCGTATAGACATAAACAAAATCAAACGTATACATTAATAACCATTAGATAGTGTGGGACCGTCAAAACCAAAAAGGTGTGTCCCCAATCATGCCTCAGCCTATCCCTTGGGGTCTTTGTCGTGAAGTTACCCTAGACCACGGACCCCGGAACCTTTCTATCAACCAACTGCTGATCGCCGCGAGACATATAAACATAATTACATACTGACTAGCTTTTAATTATTGCTTTAAACATCATTTTTATCAAGTTTTTTAAGAATTCCTTCGCCTTGAGCGCAGCACGTGTGGTATGATCGCGTGGTGAAGTGGTTTAAGATTAGGTATTATTTATTTTAGTAAATTTTTGAACAAATGTTTTTTTTGTTATTGTTTTTTTCTAAATATCGTACTTTTATCTTTGCATTATTTATTACCTATCTAGGTAATGCACAAAAATAACTTACAAAAAACTACCAAAACTCGTCAGTTAAGAATTAATTTGCGGATTGTAAAAATAAAGTAAATAAACATCTCTCAATATAATAACCTGTAAATATCTCAATTACCATCATATTTTTAAAAATAAGCCCAATAAATAACCAATTATGATCATAAAAAATAATAAATATGTAAGTACAAATTAAAGTATTAAGTATGTGTTAATTAACCATTTAAATAATAAAACCTTGTCATGTTCACACTTCAATGAAATATGCATTTTTCGTTAATACTAGTTGTTCAAGATTTTCTTTATTTCTGAAACAGATTAAAATAAGTAGTAAATAGGTATTTAAAGTAGATATATACTGGTAGTAGGTATTTACACAGTGCCTACTACTGTGTTTATTAAGTTAGGTATGGCAGAAATAAGGTCCTTATCCTAGATCCTAATTTTATTATTTTTCATTACAATAACTTTGAACTTTAATATATTTTTTTCTAACACAAAGTAAGTATATAAATACTTTTGAAGATACAGTATATACCATTATTTTTAATCAACTCTTCCTTATATTTTTATAGTAGGTAATGAAAAAATCTCACAAAAATGATGAACAGCAAACACTTTGGTTCGTAACAGTTCCCGAAACTGTAGATCTATATGAGATTACTTAGGAAAGAGATCCTTAGGCTAAAACGTTAGACACACCCCTCGCTCTAACTTAGAAACATGAAAATAATAATAACTTTTTTAGTCGTAGGTTAAGATCGTGTATCATCCAAAAATCATTTTGGAAATTCATATTAATGTGTAAAACATGAATTAATATTTTTTTTGTTATTATTCGTGTTCACTTTTTGTTTAAATTGTCATTTATGTTTATTTAAACATAATTGAGACTTAATCACCGCGCAGCTACGGAAAATAAAATAAAAGATAATTTACGAAACAACTGAAAAAACAAGATTATCGAAAACTTGTTCGATAATTTCATTTAATAAGTTATTAGTGTACGGTAAAAGTAATTAAAAGTTAATAATTTGATTCCCACAACACTATTCTTTAGTAAAAAGCGCGGCAACGTACGAAAGGGAAAGATTCAAGTTTTTTTTTTTCTCTTTTTACTCAAAAGCGGACGGTGCGATTTTGTTTTCTTATCATGGGCTAGGTAGACGGGTGACGTGATTTTTCTATGATTGGAAAACTCGTTCAATCGTTTTTGACTCGCTCATTTTTATTTCTTAATGACATCTTTTTTGATACAATTGTGAGTTAGATATTACTTAACTGTACTTGAAGAATCTAGCTGTTCACGTAGGTTCATTTATATCCTGATGAAGATACATCCTACTTCACATACCTACCCGAAGAAAAAGTATGCTTTGTCCATCTCCAGGTTACAAGGCATACCAAATATATCATCTGAATCGGTTCAGTAACTTTACCGTGGAAGAGTAGCTGACAGACAGAAGTTATTCTTGCAATTATATGTAAGGAATGCTTAAGAATAAATTCACAATATACAGAAACCCACAACATTAACTCAACTAAAGTACAGTTCAACACAAAATTTACGAAACGTTTGAACTGCTATCACCCGCTCGTCTGTCCATACATTTTTTTTTTCTATTTTTTTGCTTTTTTTCTTCGTATCTGGCAAAGGGTTTTATTGTTTTTTAGCTGGTACATTTTACGTTCAGTTTTTCGGTAGGCGGGTAATGGGCGGGGTACAGATGGTATGGAGCGTGTGTGGCTCTGTTTTATTTAATTTTAATATATGAGTTAGATATTATTGCGTGGGTGACATTACATTGTGAGTGAAATTTTATTTTCGTTGGAGAAGGAAATGACGATAGTTGGTGTA
This sequence comes from Pyrrhia umbra, assembly GCA_963891755.1. Lineage (NCBI taxonomy): Eukaryota > Metazoa > Arthropoda > Insecta > Lepidoptera > Noctuidae > Pyrrhia > Pyrrhia umbra. The sequence continues at coordinate 3,828,089 of OY982944.1, forward strand.
GAATAAGGTACATGTTTTCTTCTGTTTTTATTATTGTTTCTAATATGTATTCTGTTTTTTTCCTAAAAAAGAAAAAAAAATAGTTTGAAGAACTTATTAATAAAAATTGACAAGCAAGTAGTTTAGGGATTATTCTTTTAAAGCTTTTGAAGGGATAGGTAGAAAATATGTTATGTAATATTTAGAGAGAGAGAGAGTGAGCTGCAGAGATAAAACAATTTGAACAATAATTTAAATAAAGATAACTACCATTATATAAGTTGTATACAGCACGGAGGCACTTGTACTTTCAGCTCAAACCAAGACATATAATTACAAAACAAAAAAACACCAAACAATTCATGTAACCACATCACTACTTATCGACACGACATCAGCACATCACTAGTGGCTGGAGGGTGTGTCGCAGCCCGGGGCATCGCATTGTTTCGTCTGTATGTATGACGGACGCCGACATACACATACATACATACAACTTGTATGGGACCATGGGAAGCGCTCGTTGTAGTTTTTTGATGTATGTGAAATGTTCATAAATCATTTAATTTATAAGTTAGCTAGCTGTTGCCTGTGGTTTTGCTCGTATTTTGGTGGAAATACATCAAGTACTCGTGTAAAATGTATCCGTTAACATGAAAAACACTGGTTAGACTGGAAGCCGACTCCAAGATGGTAGGGAAAAGGCTAGGCAGTTTATTATTTATAGCCATATCTCCTATAATGTTCGTATTTATTTTCTTGAAAGGTGCCAAATTTCTCAACTCTCTGAGTTAAAAGTCTACAACTTTGTGCTCTTTAAAGACATTTTCATTTTCCCTCCCCAAATTTCTTTTATCTAATTCGAATCAAATTTTAGCAACACAGAATATTATGTATGACTAAAAAAATATATATTTTGACACTTATTAAATAACATTATTTTGCATAATCATAGATTGAACTTATGATTTATTTTTTTGTTTAATGTACAAAATTATTATAGATGCGAAAGTAACTCTACTTTGTATGGTATGTATGTTTGTATAAGGTACGTTTAGAGGTTTGAACTACGGAACCGATTTAGATCTCGATATGCGACCAACGTAATTCTTCTTCTTATCGTGTAAGCTGCAGGTTTTACCAACCTAACAAGCCCTAGTGTCGGAGTTTTCTCAAATCCGCCTGACGGCCTCTGACATGGAATTGTAACAACAACTGCTATCAAGATAACAGCCGGGGACGACGGCTTAACGTTCCAGGCAACCCGCGTGTCTATAACACCACCAACTTCCTGACTCCGGACTGCTTTGTGATTTTTTTTTAAATCCACAAAGCGATTTTCGGCCCGACCGCCTGTTTACAGCAATCGTGTTATGCCACCACTAGCCCAACGAGCCAGTAACCAAGTAACCAACCTAATTGTAATCCGTGAACTTGAAGCCTTAAACCGAACTAACTTGAATAAAAAAAAAGCTTTTTCCTAACGACCGTGTACGCATTTCCTTGTTATCTCTCTTACTATTGGTAAATATGAAGATACCTACGTTATTGAAATATGTGTTCCTTTTTCAAACTAGTACATCCAAGTGGAAGTATTAATATCACGCTGTTGATTTACGGGGCTCGGCTGCGCAAACAGTTTTGCATATCTGACGCCGATCGCGACTGTACCGCGAGCGTTTTAATTTCTAACTGAATTCGGAATTTGAATAGTTTTTATGGAACCTTCTTTTTTCAATTTGAAAATGGAATAGTACTTAGTAAGAAATTGTTTTTTTTTATATTTAAAAAATAGCATTTCGCTCTGTATGCCTCAAAATCCGTCAAAGATTAAAATTAAAATATTCATTCATTTTGAAGGATGTATAACAAAATTCCATTACGCTAATAATCACAGGCGCATCTAAACAAGAAAAAAAAACACGGTCTCGCGTTCGATTTTTAAAAAGCGCACCAAAAGAGCCGCGGACAATTCCAAATTCAAAAATTTTCCACGGCGCGCGTTCGGATACCGAATAAAAAAGTTAAAGTGCGTTCGATATTAATATGCAGTGCTGAGAATCGTGAGTTCTCGTTAGTGTTGCGATAGTGTAGGCTTCACTCGATTTTTTTATGAAAGTTGATATATTTTTACTAAAATAATGAAGGTTTTCGTGGAAAATGCCTAAAATGCAGTATGAACAGAACAACATAATGTTAGTTTTACCACAGAATAGTATTAGGCGGATATTATACCTACTGAAATTCGAAATTCTCTTGAACAATGAAGCTATTTGTCGAACAAAAAAAAATACATGAGTTTCTTTTAGTATTACTCATAGCAAGGGCATCCATTTAGTAACATTAGCAAATTCGTACAAACCTTTTGAAATACCTACATAAAACTACACCAACATAATTCTTCAATAATCGATACCTAAAAAAAGCATCGTTCTCACAAATCGTGTAACAAACTCGATTATCATTTCGCACCACTAGTCCAAAGCACGCTTACCAAAAAGCCAGGGTGTTGGTCTTGCGGCGATCCGATGTAGCGATATGAACCCAGTAATTACAACTTACCACTGACTATTATCAAGTAGCGGAGTGCCTTTCATATATTTTACAAAATGGATGGCCATGTTTCACGGCCTGTCTTGTGCGTTGAATATTTATATTGTAGATTTATTGCGAAGAAATATGTGGTGATTTATAGAGGGAGCGCGTATGAACGGTGTGCGGTTTGAATTTGGAACTTGGCGTTCGATGTTTAGATTTTTGAATTTTTGTTTTTTTTTTGTAGTAGGTTATGGCTTTTTTACTTGTTTTTAGGAGAAAACTTCCTATTTTAGAGGGATTAAAGAGTTTTCATGGCGTTTGTAAGGCCTTTGCCAACTTTTGATCAAAACTAGTACATTAAAGCCTTTATTTCTTTCATTATTTCTTTTTCAGTATATTTTACGCCTTAAGTTCTCGTTTGGAGATTTTTTTATCAAACCCATATATAAAGAGTAATATTATTAAATTAATTAATATCAATTCTTTATCAAATTACCCTCACAGCTAACAACCGTACATAACTAAATACGATTCAAAAACTTGTATCAAACGTACAAAATTAATTACATCCATTTCGGCGGCATTGATTTTAAAGTCTTGATTGATTTTTATTACATCAATACTTTCGATTGATAGAGGAAATAAATATATGAACTGTTTACTGTATTCACTAGCTTTAACTGCTAGCTTTTCCCCGCGGCTTCTCTCGCGTACCGAGAGAACTACTTAATGTCGTCATCAGCCTAGCCTTTTCGCAACTATGTTGGGGTCGGCTTCCAGTCTAAACCGGATGTAGCTGAGTAACAGTGTTTCACATGGAGCGACTGCCTATCTGACCTCCACAACCCAGTTACCGGGTAACACAGTACCCCTTGGTAAGACTGGTTATCAGACTTTCTGGCTTCTGACTACCCGTAACGACTGTCCAAGATCTACAAATGACAACTGGGACCAACAGCTTAACATGCTTTCCGAAGAGTCTCGCTATGTCATAGATGGTCACCCATCCACGGACCGACCGGCGCAGCTTAACCTTTAATCTGTCGAACCGTTTGGATGTTACTTAGCCACGAGCATATGTGTGCATATTCTTGTACAAATAAAAATATATTTATCTTTGAAAGTAATAAAACCTTCTTCCCACAGAAAAATGCGGCCTCTCCGACGACCCAGGCCTCCGTGTAAACGGCAAAGGCAAGAAGATGAGGAAACCTCGCACGATATACTCCAGTCTCCAGCTGCAGCAGCTGAATAGGAGGTTTCAGAGGACGCAGTACCTCGCCCTCCCTGAGAGGGCGGAGCTGGCTGCAAGTTTGGGCCTAACTCAGACTCAGGTAGGTGGTTATAGAGTAAATTTTGTACAGGCTGGTTGCAACAGAGTTCTATTTTTAAATTTGAAAGTTTTTTTTTAAGTTTAGAACTGTTTAAAATTTGACGCATTTGATATTTGAATTTAATGCCAGTGATTATACATTAGTGAAAAAAAGTAAACGTATTTTTGTTTAATATTTTAGTAAGTTTTACAAATGTGTTACATTATTTTGATGCAACCGGCTGTGAGTATTTTTCAGGGTGCAGTACGAAAATTAAAAAATATTTTTGAAAAAAAAAATCTTTAATATTCACGATATAATGCAAAAATCAAACTGAAATAATAAGAATTAAATGTTTTGGCTATTTTTATTTAATTATAAAAATAAATTTGACTTTCGTCACCTCTGCCGAGGTCTTGTAGCAACCACTTACTTCTTATAAAATACTTTCTATCTCCTAACATAGATCTAAACTCGATTTTTAACAGTCCGCTGCATCTATTAACTATTACTTAAACAAAAACATTTTTATTTAAAAAAAAAAAATATTAAAAGTAAAAAAAATCCCCACAATATCGCCTCCATAGTAATTATGTCACACACCTAGTAATTATCCACGAGTGTGTACATTCACTACATTTTTTATCTCTAAATCCGTGTTCATCTAAAAATAGACCTTAATACATTAGAACAGAATTCATTACGGCCCAGCAACATGTCCACTTTACGTTGGTAACGTATAATTAAAAGACAAGGAGGTTTTTTTTTAATATCTGTCACAGATAACGCACTGCTGCTTCTAAGTAATAATTTCATTGTGAATAGTCTACATTTGTTTTTTTTTTCACGAAACAAAAGTGCTTATTTTTTAACTTTCGAACGTTTTTTTTTTCGCGGTAAATTTTTAAATGGTTGTTAGTGGCGGGAAAATCTATCGTTATATTTTTTATTACTTTCTGCTTCTGGATTTTTTAACAACTGGCCTTGCTACATAATAAGTGGTTTAACATCATATTTTTTCACCTATAAGGAATTATTAAGTAAACATATACTTTTAAAGGTTTTCATACACGTTTTCTTCCTACCTACTAGTTATTGTTTTCATTGAAAAAAATTAAAGGAATAATTTCTAGTGTATGCTAATTTAAAATCACCCCTCGGTAAATGCTATTTATGTGAATAATCAGTTTTTTCTGTAGGGTAATTGCAATAAAATTATATCGTATAATCGCCAGATACGTAGGTACGGACGATAATATTATGCACGGCTAGCTAGCCATTAAAAATCCGTTCCTAAAATCCTGTACTCCTGTTCATACCTGGAACAGCTAACTAAGAACTAGAGAGAGCAGCTGAAAGAGTATTAATTATTTTCGTATGCATATTTCAACACTGATATTATGTCCTCTCTACGGGTTATGTCAATATCTACCGGATATTATCACAAGACAAAATTACGTCGTCCATGTAAACAAAAATGATCATAAAATAAAAACTACAGGGCCAAACGATGTTAAATTTTTATGGGACCAAATGGCAACTATTCCGCATCAAACTAAAGAAGAATCACGTAAATCGGATCATAAATCTCAGCGTAATCGGTGTACATAAAAACACCAATCGAATTGAGAATCTCCTCCTTTTTGTGGAAGTCGGTTAAAAATCATTCAGCAGTTTACCTGAATAGACAGAGATGCAATAATTTCATAACAAAGTAAAAAAAAACAGCATTTTTCTCATTGCAACATCTCAATAAAAAATATTACATCCAAACTCCAACTGCAATCAAACCGCGCCTATCATTATTTATAAAAAAAAGCTCCACCATAGACAAATGCATGCGTTCGGAAACCATATTTCGATTGGTTTCGTTCAGAAATTGATTCGTCATGTGTCACCGTACGGAATGAGTAATCGTGGTCTGAACCGAGCGGGTTGTAGACTGCGCAACGTGTAGACACGGCCTGGCTGTCATGGCGTGACGGGATAACCCGAATGACGTACATAGTTTAGGAATATAGGTTTATGTGTTACTTGTTCAAAGGCTAATAAATAATACGTTGAATTTCTCAAAGCATTTAAAGATCATGGATTATTATAATATGACTGATTGGTTCTTAAGAAAACAAAATGAAAGGCATGTCTGTAGTAAAAAATAATAGCAAATCAAAGAAACATACAGACAGACTTACGAAGAAGTGATTCAGATTTCCAAAAGTAATAAGATCTTAATGTTTAAAATTTTTGAATGTATTTGCCTGGCTTTTTAAATCAACTTTGCTTTCGGGCTTGTTTCACTGTCATTAATTCAAAATTGTGAACTAGTAGGTAATGGAATAAATTCAAAAATAGAACAGAATATATACAAACATGTACGCTCTGTTCATTCTTAAGTTAACTTGAACGTTATAAAAAGTAAGAGCCAAGTTAATTTTATTATAATTTAATATTTCTCAGTTATTGTCTGTGAGCCGCACTTTGATGAACCCCGCATCGATATAGGGTTGCGCGTTAATCGAGAATTGGGACTATCGATAACTCGGTGTCATCGTACGGAGTGATTTTGTTCGGTACCTTTTCATTATGATAGAAAACTTAAATTGCTTACTCTTTAGAGAATTTAGATTCTAATATGTACCTATATCAATATCTAAGTAATAGTTTATTGTATGCAAAATATGTCATGTGACATAATTACTATTTTTGCACATGTATTTGCACTATTGGTTTTTCAATACTGATATAATTCGATTTTTCAATAATGATATAAATTCTACATGATGTTGCGCATTGATTGGAATAAAACAAAACGTTGGTATACTTCAAATGTATCAAATATTTGTACGTCAGCCAATAATATTAGAAAACTTAAAAAAAACATAATCTTTCAAAATCACCTCATAAAAAAACGTAACCCTTTTTAACATCGATAAATTCGATACAATTCCCAATCCCAACCCTACAACCTATTCGATTCGATTCCACATTAAAACAAAAAAGACGGAATTAAACTCCGTACTATTCCGGTCTTTACAACAAAAACGAAACAATCTAATCTCAGATTGCATTACTTAGAACATAATTAAGTTTACACTATCTTTTTGCGAGGGATTTTCAACTCTATTGCTTACTAGTTAAGGTTTAGTTAGCCGCAAGTGTAAGCTTGTGAGTTAAGTTTTTGTCAATGATAATAAATCATTGCATTTGTCTTTAGGTGCTGTTGATTCGCTATTGTTTCATAAGCTGAACATTTTTCTTATTAGCAGACAAGATGTTCCTATACAAACTTTAATGATAATTAGTATTGATTTAATTTTTATTATAAGGCGACAAGATTAGTTAACTAGTGATGTTTAATGTCACACTTTAATGTATCGATAATCTTGTCATACGATAAGTGTGAAAGGTAATATTTGTCATAAAACCACGCGAAAACGACTGAAACAATTTGGTTTAAGTTTAAACCTAAGTAGGCCTGCACCTATATAATTATAGGCTAAGTAAGCCTAATGATTTTAATCTGATAGACACATAAGTTAACTTTTTTGTGTGAATATAGTTCTCTCATGGTGCGTGAAACTGTTTAAAATAGTTTAATTGTTAGATATTTTTTTTTAAAAGTAATACTATTGATGGAAGTATCATAGGTTGTGTAAATCAAACAGGCAGTCGCTTCATGTATAGTACTGAAATTCAGCTGCACCCGAGTAGAATAGAAGGCAACCCCAACATAGCTGGGAAAAGGCTAGGCAGATAGTCATAATAACACTGTTTCTGGTATTTTTTTTACAAAGATTAGTATTTTAACAGAATGTTAGTAGATCTATTGAAATGTTTTTTTTTTCTTAGTAATCAGTAGTAAAATATTTCACAAAAATATGACATAACTATTTAAAAGAACCAGTATCTAGGTACACTACAATAAAAACACGAAGTTTTTAATTGCTCTTATGCAATGGGATTAAGCTTATAAGGTCAGACTTTTTATCGATTACATTGTGTTGCCATGTAATGAATGAAAAAAACGAGAAAAAAAATATTTAATGATTGATTGGAGTCGAGTTGAAGACGTATTTTTTATGTTTAAATAACGAACAGCTTTAAAGGGTAGATTCAACGGCTTACGGCTTGGGGTATGGCAACATTTTTTTATGTTGTAGTAATAGTTGTAAAACAAAACTTACTTTGACTAGTGGGATCACCTGCGTTTCGTTGATATAACCATTATTTTTGCTAGTTAAGTATGACTTGTAGATACCTAGGTAGATAGGCTAGGTACTACTTTTTACACGAGTGTATGATGCCTGCACGGAGTCCTAAGTTCGTTTCCCAGGCGTATTTAGGTACTCAGTTGCAGTCTGAGGTTGTATTTTGTGGTTTATGGCAATCAGATAATCTTTTCTCCTTAAACGAGTTTTTTTTGTCTAACCTTTCAATGGTTACTTCTAACGAAGAGTTAAGTTTTAACCGCCGAAATAAAATAAAATATAAAAAAAATCTGCAAATAAAAATTAAGAAAAAAATACGCGTGTTTGCCACAAACTAGGTATTACCAAACCAACCAATGTGGGACAGCTTGATTAAAAATTACTCAATACTATGTTTTACCCAATAAACTTAGATGCGTACAATATTCTTTAATGAGCGTAACATCGATTCTCATGTCTGAACAGAATCGGCTACGGTACTTTCGTTTAATTGTGATTAAACGTACTAATCGACAATTTCGATTTCAACTCGTATGGCGCTGCACTAGTGATTTGGTCTGTGCGTTTAAAAAAAACTATGAAGGATTTGAAAAAAGTATTGACATGTGTTTTGCGTTTAATTTTATATTTTGTCTAATGGCGTTCTTAATTTAAATTTAAATACTGCTCAACAAAATGCTACACTGATTATGATAATTAGTATTATAAATCCCAGCACAAATTTATTCGATACTTAATTGTGTTTATTCTTTTTTTAATGTTTTTGAGTTTATTGCCATCTTACATTTATTCAGATCGGAACTGATGTTGTTATTTTCACTGTTAAAACGCATAACAAATTTTGATACAATAACCACAGGTTTAAAATGACCCAGATTAGGACAAAACGCACGTTAAGTACGTTTTATCTGCGTACATAAATCCAAAGTTCCCTAGGAAGTAAAATAACAATATATCTAGAAATTTATCTCCTCCAAGTGTGAGACTGAGAACATTATTAGATTTCTCACATAACAGAAAAACCATAAGCAACACGGAAATTAAAGAAAATAAGGCGTTGCACACACCGCGCATTCGAACTGACAGGCCGGCTTGAAGTAAAAAAATCCCATTTGATCACAACGCGTCAAACCAAATGATGATGGATGTGAGTTAATTCGATACTACGGCGGTGTGACGAATTCACAAACTCTGTTATGTTTCATTGCAGTATTTCTTGTGTTGTATTAAGCTTTTTTTTTTCAATGTAATTATTTATTGTTTCTATTACTTAAAGGTTTTTGTTGTGAGCTATCGATGTGGTTGGTATTTCCCGAATTTGATTTTTTTATGGTTTGATTTTGACCTGTGGACCTGACCAATGGCTTGTCTTCAAAAGTAGATACTTATTAGTGTTATTTTTGTGTATGTATGTGTGAATTCATAGAAAAAAATGCATTATATCTATTACCTAGCAAACACAATACAATTACTAATTTCATTAATATTTTCACACTCATGAGTACATAAAATCAGTGTATTAATAGATGTGTGAGGTAAAGCTGCACTAGCAGCGGACAGGTTTTAGATGGGTGATCATTTTACCGTAGTAAATGACCGCCAGCAAGGCAACATAACGAAACAGGAATATTTTCTTGAAATGTCAAGAGTGACTGAGAATAATAAAAAGTTAATATTTCTAATACATAATAGGTAGGTTTTTCAACAGAAATAGGTGTTTATTTTATAGTGGGAGGTGTTAAATAATTGGTATGACATTTTGAGCTAACGGAACTGCCAATCACGATACTTCGTTTGAGTAATAATGTCTAAAGGTGTCATCACTATTTTAATATTGTAAGAGAAAAAATATCATTTTACTACGTTTACTTTTAATGAATCCTTAGGTGTAATCGTTTATTGTACATACATAGATAAAACAAAGTCGCTTTCCGTCGTTTGTACGCAAATTATTATTTCAAACTAAGCAACGGACTTTAATGCAGTTTTCAATAGATAGAGTGATTCAAGAAAAAGGTTAATAAATATGTATAATATTATTCTACATTGAACGCGTGCGAAGCCGGGGTAGTTCACTAGTAAATCTATAAAATCAAAATGAAAAAAATTAGTTTTTAAAGCCTCTTGTACGTTTTGTAGGGAAATCCCTTGCGTGTGAATTGCAGATTCGAAATCGGAATGATATATTTTTTCCGCAACCTCACCACATAACCCAATTCTTTTCGGCCAAGTATTGAAAAGAATTCTATTTACAAAAATACATAACGTATCTTAGAACCCGCTGAGTCACTATCTCAAACGTTAAGAACGATGACTTACGTATTTCGTGTACCTCCTCTGATTGGCTGTCAAAGTCGAACCGACGACCAATAGCGGCTCGTCAAATGTCATGACTGTGCGGTTTAAGAACAATTGTTCGAAAAAAGAACGTGCTTCCGTTAAAGTGGCAAGGCTTCTGTTTTATTTTTTATTGAAACTTGTCTATGGAACCTTTTGTCTGTGGCCGAAAGATAGCGTTTCTTTTGTTGTCTGTGCTGTAATAAATATGTAGGAGAAGTGTTTGATTGGTATTGTTTTAAAGTGCAAACGGTATCGGTAGTTTTTGTGCCTTAAAAGTAAGTCTTCTATCGATATTGTATCATGGCAACAAAAAACGGGCAATACCGTATCTAAAAAGCGTTAAGTCCTATGTCTTAAAAGTCAAGCTGCTCGCCATTTCTTTATGATTTTTTCTCCTGGTCTTAATTGAGCTCTGTTCCAAATTTGACAAATACAGATCATCGGTTTTCACTGTTATTGCTAAAAAGGGCGTAAGTCGTGTTACTTCCAGATAAACATACGCCCTTTTTACCACCACTTGAGAATACTGCCGCCTTTCATGCGTAAGAAGAGCGTTAGTCATCTTATTTAAAGATGAACATACATCCTTTTATATGAATCTTACACCATGACCATGGTGTACGTTTTCAAAATGGCAGTTCCCAATGAACAACCCATCGTATCTTTATTTAAAACAATTAAAACAACATTGGTTCCATTGCGATCAATTGACGACAATTGGTAAACGATTTTCCAATTAATTTAATTGTTGTGTTCTTTTTAAGTTTTACTGCCCTATATTTCTGGTAGCAAATGAACACTGAGTATTTTCAGTCTCATTAATGGATCACGCTGTTTTATAGTTTTTAATGGTTACTAATACGTTTTATAAATGCATTTGCTATTTCTTCTATCTCCTACTAATGTATTAAACTGTTAACTCCATAGTTTTATATTCCATTTTGCTAAATATAAAATAATATTATATATATAATACTAGCCTTCCGCCAGCAGCTTCGCCCGCGTGCACATTTTTTTTACACTTTGGGTTACATTATTCAAGTTTTAATAGGGATCCCTAATTATTTCTGGAAATAAATATATCCTATGACATTTCATACAGATGTAGCTTTCTAACGGTGAAATAATTTTTAAAATCGGTCCAGAAGTTTTTGAGTTAAAACCCTACAAACAAACCTTTCCTCTTTATAATATTAGTATAGATACTTTCACAAGAATGTTCTTATTCACATGAACAATGAAATCAGTTACCAACTTGTGATCGTGATGCAAAATTTTTTTTTTAATCGTGATTCGTGATATTTCCATGACTAGAACAATTCCAAATAAGTCTATGTGATGTCACACAGATCATTCCTTCAGTTGGCCTGTAAGAATAGGTTACCGCCTAAAAGTATACCTATTTACAAATAGTTTAATATGAATTCCATAATCACAAACCAGTCTCAAAGTCAGGTTGGAAGTAATTTAAATTACCTCCCACTATGGAGTCTTTAAAGAAGTATTTCACGTCAAAAACCTTTCCCTAATGCAATCTCATGTACCTATAACTGCTGCCACCGTGTGCATAACCGTGAAACTCCAAGAAATCTCACTATCAGTTATTTTTATCAGCCGGTTTGCATGTCCGTTATCAGTAGAACGTGTATCTTTAAACTGCTTACTACTTTCGTTTTTACTTGAAGTTTTATTTCCTGTAAGTTGGTAGTGTTGGCATGATTATGTGTGATCTAATTTGTTGGTATTATCGTTTGTAGACAGCCTATTTAAGTTTTTGTTCGGAGCTGTCAATTTTTGTAATGCCTAGAAATGCTCGCTTTAAATTTCTTTTTTTGTGTAGAGAATTATTATATTCTAGTGTCAATTATTATTCATGCGAATAATTAGTTTCGATGTGAAAAGAAGGTGTGACTGTTTCTTGTAAAATATTAATTTTATTTTCATTAGGTACCTACCTAATAGTTTTCAAATATGCTAGTAGCTATGAATTGTTTCTTATCGTATATTGTATATTATGCTATTTATTTCTACCATCTCAAAAGACGCTCGCAACTTCAAGTTTTCAAAACAAGATGGCGTCTATTTTTCCCGGCTTTTCGTTTGTTTTTAAATCAAAGCATAATACCGTATTAAGATTACGTATTACGATTACGTATGACGTGTAGGTGTACGTATTGAAACAAAACCTTATCGCCTCAAGCACTTCTTGTGCAAACACGTTGTACTGGTGAGTACAGTCGAGTTTTAGAGCTTGCATAAAAACCTAATGTTAATGATTTTATGAATTAAACTCCAAATGTTACTATAGATATAATTCTGAATCAGAATAAGCCCACATTGAAATTTTATATCGCTGATCCGCCTTGAGAAAGCGTGGTGATCAATGCTCGTGCCTTCTCTGTATGAGAAGAGGCCTGTGCTCAGCAGTGGGACAATATATAGGCTGATGATGATATTTTAAAACGGTTTCACCCCTCTTGTCGGGTCGTCAGAATTACCTTTTAGAACTGCTTAATGCACCCATGTAAAAATATCTCATACTAGCTTTTTCCCGCGGTTTCACCATCATCCTGAGAGTACTACTTCTTGCACCAGGATAAAAAGTATCCTACATGTTAATTCAGGTTATAAACTATCTGTGTACCAAGTTTCATCCAAATCCATTGAGTAGTTTTTGCGTGAAAGAGTAACAAACATACATCTATACATTTTTACAAACTTTCGCGTATCTCCATACCTACCGAATTTTATCTAAATTTATTCAGACGTTTAAAAGTCAGTCAGAGTTTTATTTCGTACATTTAGTAGCTTTTTAGACGTACCCCACACTCTCCTAGATTTGAACCACCAATGAATAAGCTAGGTACAGTAAAAACATTAGTTATCGCCAGTACTAGATCCAGTTAGTTCGGTAGTTAAACGCTAACGACGGACCGGCAGGTGGCGCCGGGTTTATATTAATATATATCATAGTAGGTGCAACACTAGTTACAGCTCCTAGTCTTACTCGCTATTAAATATTTACCAGTCAGGCACAAACTTTACCGTTAATTTTCAATTTTTGAGAACTAAGAAAAAACATTAATTGACACAACATAAGACAATCACAATAGGGAATAAAAAAATACAAAGATAAAAGAAAGAGATGGTGCTATATTTCATTTAAAGTTTTGTCTCACTCTGGTATTGAAATAACTATAGCAGAACTATCTCGTATTCAATATGCACCAGTATCCTGAAAAAATAGTCATAGGTAGGCAGTTGCTCCATGTAAAAGACTGGTACTCAGCTGCATGCGCGTAGACTGGAAGCCAGCATAGTTGGGAATAAGCTAGGCAGATAGATGATGAGTTTGTAATTTTGTATGTAAAGTATAATATCGTTAATTCCTACTTAAACGTTGCTGAAATCAGCAGATTCACAGAATGAGCCTATTTTTATCCCACTGTTGGGCACAAGCCTCTTCTCATACAGAGAAGGCATGAGCATTGATCACCACGCTTACTCAAGGCGGGTTGGCGAATTCAGACTTTTCAGTCCAGGTTTCCTCACGATATTTACCTTCACAGTAAGTCAGTGGTGTCTTACATACACTTAAAAAAGTACTACATAATGGCTTAAGAAAAGTCACATACGTACTTGCCAGGTTTCGAACCCGCGGTACACGACATACGACTATGCCACAACGACTCTCGGGATATACAAATAAATATATATGTAGATAAGTATACTTATAAATATAGTCTATTAGATAAATTATCGAAGCTACATGGTATCCTAAGATTTCTTCAAAATCCTGAAATACCAGTGTCTATAAATAAATTCTGAACTTGCTTTCATAATTTCTCGTGATATTAAAACTACCTTTTCCATCGTGTTTATGTTCATAAATTAGTTAATCTATGTTTTATTCATTAACAACATTAATGCTTAGTTTAGCATGATTTCTGAAATTATACTATAATACTATAAATGTGAAGGTATGTTGGGATGTGTGTTTGTTTGTTAGTGTTTCACGCAAAGGATTTGCATTAATTATTTTGGTCTTAAAAACTGAATTAGCGTGATCTCCATGTTTAATTAATGGTCATCATCATCAGCCTATAATAATAATAATAATATCAGCCTATATAGTCCCACTGCTGGGCACAGGCCTCTTCTCATACAGAGAAGGCATGAGCATTGATCACCACGCTTGCTCAAGGCAGATTGACGACTTCAGACTTTTTAACTCCAGACTTCCTTACGATGTTTTTCCTTTACCGTTAGTCAGTTACGTTTAAGATATGCTTAGAAAGAAAAGTCACATTGGTACTTTGCCAGGTTTCGAACTCGCACACTCGTATACGAGAGGCAGGCCTTAACCACTAGGCCATCACGACTAAAATTCGTTTAGCCATTTTACCGTGAAAGTGTGATAGACAGAGAGTTTTACATTAAAATTTATAATATTAGTAAGGATTTAGAAATATGTAATAAAAAATACAATTATTTAAAAATAGGTCCTGACAAATATATTTAATTTCACCAGTCTTAACAAACATACAAACAGTTTATTATAGATTTTATATCGATGTTGCGTCAGCAGGCGGCAGCTTGTGATCTCGTAATTACTATCGACTATCATTACGTCACATCCTATAGTCGGTTGAGTGTCTTTTAAAATTTTAAAATATTTTTTTAGTAGTAGTACTAATACTTCGTGCATACTCAAAAGAGATTTTTGTTTTATTTGTTAGTAATGATAATCTCTCCAGACCGACTTCGGTCACGGCGACCAATCTCAATGTAGACTAGCCAGGTACGCAGGAGATATTATAGTGCACGCACGCTTGCAGACACAGGTGCACTCTCTATTCCCTCACTCTCATAGTCCGGGGAGAGATCAGGCGCAGGACAAACAGCTTCGTGCTCTCCGAGGCACGGAGGGGTCTCGCTATGTTCAGAAAGGGGTCACCCATGGTCTGACCGGCTAGCGCGGCTTAACCTTGCTAATCTATCGATCAATATGGTTGTTACTTAGCTACGAGCCCCTCAATAGGTCGTGGTGGCTTAGTTAAGGCACCGGCCTCTCGTGTAAGAGTGTGCGGGTTCGAAACCTGACAAGTACCAATGTGACTTTTCCAAAGTCTTTCTAAGTATATCTTAGTTGTCACTGACTAACGGTGAAGGAAAATATCGTGAGGAAACCTGGACTAAAAAGTCCTTGCCTTGCCTTGAGCAAGCGTGGGGATCAATGCTCATGCCTTCTCTGTATGAGAAGAGGCCTGTGCCCAGCAGTGGGACAATATATAGGCTGATGATGATGAAGAATCTTCAAGGTATATAGTGAGGTGACAGACAACGTATAGGTACAGTCTAGGTAATAGGTTTATAGCCCAAAACTGTCCAGTACGAGTTATAGCGGTTATTATCTCCGGGATATTACTTGTCTATCGTTGCTTGATCTGTGGCGCGTTCTTATTGCGGCCGAGTGATTTGAGCCTTTTGTATCTTTTTTTATTTATTTGTAAAAATATTTTGTTATTTTTTTTATAAAAAGTATGAAACTTTTGATAAAAAATATAATTTGATGAGGTTAAATAATATTTTTAACATGCTAAATAGGTGTGTGGTCACTATGTTACTTTCCTAGATATGATTTTAAATTGACACAATTTTCGTATTTTAAAGTGAAGAAATTTCCTACTAATACGTATATTTAAATTAATACACAACATATCCACATTAACATTAGTCAGTAGCTTAAACAGGCGTGTAATTTTTTAATCATAATAAATTTTAATGAAGTACTTTATTCGTTTAATTAAACTAGATACCTAGTAGCTCGCTGGCATTGCGAAGCAATTACATTTTTTTTTTAATAAACTCAAGTACCTATATGTATCTAAAGATTTCATAGCCCAAAGGGATAGGCAAAACCAGTTAACAAACGAATCATAAATAAAACAACATCTAGCAAAAATATGAGGCATGCAAAATTGATTGCTAAAATAATTAATAAAAAACCCAAATACCTAAGCTATAACCAAAGAAAACGATTTTAAACAATATTCTAAGGATTCTAAAAAAAACGCTCACTGATTGGTCGAGCTTTCAAATTTAGAAAAAAATATAACGGAAAAATACCGTCACTGATCACGAGTGACCTCAAATAAAGAAAAAATATTAAAAAAAAAAACAAGTTCTGGGCGTAATTAAAACTTTTTCACGCTAGCGGTACGGAATAATTGATTTTATGACCAATCCTTCGTGTTCCATAGAAAATCTTTTACTATCATAGCTTGGGCTGTGGGTAAGAAAACCAAACTTTTTTAACTTAATTTTTAATCAGTTGAACACAAAATGTTTTTAAGATTTTGTGCTGTATATGCAAATATCTGGTGTAGATCTTAATTACCAGCAAAAGACGGCGGGCGTTTTTGGGGCTTTATTTTGTACATTTGACGTTACCTAGTGTTTTTAAATGCTTATTCATTTATATATTTCAGACTAGTTTGATTAATCTTGTATTCAATGAATCATAAAGTATTAAAATATTTTTTTCTGTAGTATAATTAGTATGAACATCTATTAATTTCTTTTAAATACCTCAATATATTAAATCTTGTTTAAATCTGCTAAAAACCATTATTAAGATTATTTTGATATAAAAAAGAACAATAAAACACCCATGGATGGATTTTCGTCCAAAAGCTAATTTTGTCATGCGAAAAAACATACCGGATGCTAGACTAGTTCAAGCGTCTTTCGAAACTAATTCACCGTTATACAGCCTTCGAAGTTAGTATCGTGGGTTACAAGAGGAACCTACCTTCCATACATCCCGTCAGACCAGTTCTCATGACTCATTTTCAACATTTATTTTGCATTAAGTACATACATACTGTTATGTTCACGCTATTTCTATCAAGTTATTGGCAGAGTTGTAGGGAGCTCGAGGCTAAGTAACAGCCGCACGGTTATGCGGTCGGTCCGTGGATGGGTGACCATCTATGTCACAGCGAGACTCCTTCGTGCATAAAAAATCCGGGAAGCACGTTAAGCTGTTGGTCTCGGTTGTTATTGGTATGTCTTTGACAGTTATTACGGGTAGTCAGAAGCCAGAAAGACTGACAACCAGTCTTACCCCCTCCCCAGCATGCGGGTGAAACCTCGGGAAAAAGCTAGTTAAAATAAAAAAAATATTTTTTTTATAAAACTGTAATCATAGGTACTTGCAATTACCGATGTTTAATTTATATTTTTATTATTTTATTATATACTAGTCGTTCCCCGCGGTTTCACCAGCGTCCCGACAGAAGTTTCTCCAAGGAAGAACCTTCTCCAGGTCCCCTCTATCTCCGTACCAAATTTCAGCCAAATTGATACTCACGACGATTGATATTGATGTTCACGCGTGATGCGGTGACCAAGGGAAATAGGAATTAATTTTTATATAATAGATTATATATTTTTTTTATATAACTAAAAGTACAAGAAAACTTATTCATGATTAGTTTCTATAATTTTAAACCAACAATAATACATTGACATAATTTTCGTTCCAAAAATAACTTCTACCTAGCAAGTTTGTGAAACTAAGAAACTTTGTGTTTTAATTACTTCGCCTTAATTAGAACTTTAGAAGTTTCGACAAGTTCTTAATTACACACGACAGACAGAAACTATTATATTCCTGTGAATTAAAAGAATCTGTTTAATTTATTTCTTACTTCTGTACAGTTTTCGTATAATTTTCTATAGGACAATAATAATATATTCTCCCTTGATTAATTTACTATAATGGACAGCATCCTAAGAGAAAAATTACGCGTACTAATATCGTAAAATAATCCACATAATAAACCATTTTTTTAAATTTCAAAACAGAATCAACAGTGACGACCACCAGAGAACGCCGAGGCAATGAAGCTCGACGAGTCCCAGAGATAATTTTTTTGTACTGTCTTGGAACCCGCAACGAATTTAATCAGAAAACAATAGTTTAGGAGTAAATAATAAACCATGTGTGTATACCAAATTTCATCTAATTCCATTTAATAGTTTTTGTGTGAAAGACTAACAAACATACATACATACGTCTACCCTCGTGTAGTCGCTTAGTTTCGAAAGTTAAGCCCTGGCTGGAGGCCCTAAATTCATTTAAGGCACTTCACAGGCAAGCCCGGTTAAGCAGTCGACAACCATCTAGGTTGACCTGCGAGATACCATACAAAAAACATCTTACCTCACAAATTTTCCCAATTGTATTAGTAGGATGCGCCATACATACATACAAGGCATAAAAGATCGTCATGGCATAGGTTCATACCACCATAGGTGTTTTCCACTGTAGCGGGACGTTCGAAAGAGATACCGCGCCTCCGGAATACAGAGGACTGAGGAAGGAACATGGATGGGTTTTAGTCAGTAAGAGTCTGACACTCCTGTCCCCACCCACGGCGGGAGGGGTCATTTGATAAAAAAAAGGTGTTTTCCACTAAATTAGTGATTTTACCAAACTGCAACTGTTTTACTATTCGTGAGAAAATTTCCAATGCAAAAAAAAATACAATAGTCTCATGTGATTTATCTAAACGAACAATGTACTAAGCACCTTAAAATCTGATCTTAATTACAATTAAACATTAACCTTTGACCTTTCAAAAGCGTGTTTCCTAATTCATAAATTATTTAGTTACCTAGTTCTTTTCGTGATCAAACCAATGACCTTAGCGAATAGCTTTATAAAAACGCTGTTCTATTCATAATTACAAATAGGAAGGTAGTATGATAAACAGATAACGTCCAAGGACGTGTGAGGTGTCTCCCATTGTATGGTAATCTACGGACAGAGGGTGTAGGGTGGCCATTTTTGGGTAGCGAGAGAGATATGTCCTGTTTAACAGTTTCAACGCCAGTGCGGACACCGGACACAATGCAATCAAGACAAACTCATTATAAAATTATTGTTTTTTTTACGTTTATTTCCAGTTGCTGTTTAATTAGGACGAAAGGGTGATGAATAGTATAATCTTACTCTCTTATACGAGTTTTAGCTTTTTAATTTATTAAATCAATTATAAATAATAGGTACTTTACACGATATAAAAATTATATCAAATTAAAAGACAAAGATCAAAATATTTATACGAATCGCTGTTAACGCCTATATTATATATTTTAAAGTAAAATTGTATGCGTTTATAGTAATGCATTAAAATTTATTTATTTATTAGGGGATTTTCTAGCAAACTATGTAGTTATTGAGTTTATAAGACATATTCCATTTAAACTAATAATTTTCTTAATACAGCTATACATAACTGTCCCAAGATGCACAAACTGATGGTCACTGCATTCGTTTCGCACGTTGGTTTAGTAGGCAGCGGTAGGAAAGACAGATAAAAACTCGCCGCGTCCGTGCCAAGGGAAAACACTGAATACTTGATGCTTTCACGACTATAATCTGGCTTGGGGTAAGCAGTACTACAGCCTTTGTTGCTTTAAATCTTGTAAAATTACTAAAAACTTCAAAAATACTTCCTTTGAAAAATATATTTTATAAAATGCCGAAATGTTGCATCGTATTGGTCTTTGGATCCGGAAAGAAAAAACTATTTTTTACATCGTTTCAACTGTTTTCAAGTAAAAAAATAAGTTTTCAAGGGACTGAAAAACTCCGTCTTTTTTCGAATGCGGTAAAAGTAATGTTTTTACCGCATTCGAATTTTCTTTTTCGGATGTAGACTGATCTAATTCTAAAAACAGCTGTTGTGAAATCACAAAAAACATCACTGTTCTATAGTAGCATCCTTGTCTAAATATAGGCGAGTGAAAGAGACGGATATAATCACAATATTGTACAAAACATATTTTTTGAAAAAATAACTGTCTCAAGAATATTTTGATTGACCGATAAGTGAAGGAAAACATTGTGAGAAAATCGTCATATTTTGTGAATCAAAATTTTCGAAAATCTTACCTATATCTATGCCCACTTATGATCAAATTCTAAAGTTCCAACACTGGGAAAAAGATACAAAACGTCACAGTAACCTACATACTCTTTATATGGCACCTGCAATTTTTTTTCTGTTCAAACCGACAGCAAATTAATTTTACATTTAAAACTAACAAGAACAATCACACCTTGCAATTAAGAATGTAGCCAATAAATAAATTTCCTTTAGTACACACCACAAGCAAGTTTCGCAAACAAAAAATAGTACTTTATTAACATTTTTATTGGAAAACTTGTTACGCTCACCGTACACGCAAAAAGATGAGGAATATCTTCGGATCTTGGTGATCGATTCGGCAATTAAAATTGTACTATAATCGTATGTAAATAGAGTCCGAATTGAGATGTAGTTGTTGTTTAATTGTATTACCTTTATTTTATTATGCCCATAACGGGATGTATAGGCATTTTACCTGTTTTCACTTGTTTTGTACATTTTAAATGCTACTGTATTTTTTGAGAAAGCATTGTGAGGTCTCGGGTTCGATTCCCATAAACTGCATAGGCGAAAAATAATGCGAATCCGAACAAATATTAAAAATGCGAAAGTGAGTTTTTTTCCTTAAACGAATTATTACTGTACTAGCTATATCAGACTATAACCGTCTCTAGGGTCCCATCTATCGGTATACTAAATTTCATCCAAATCTGTTCAGCCATTTTACCGTAAAAGCGTAACAAACAAACTCACTTTCTCATTTGATAGTAGTTATTAATCACGGAAGACACTTGAATAGATCACACACATATTTATGCACTTTATATTATTTCTCGTTTACGGTACCTAAATAACAGAAACTGTGGAAAAAAGTTGCTTCCCTTATCTATAATAGGCTGATGACATTTGTATAGATAATTAAATAATTTATTATTTATACAGCCAAGTACCCACATCGAGGTAATTTATCAAAGTGGCATGTTTTTGTCATGTTTCTACTATCGCGAGCCTAAGGAATCCATTACAGATGTTAATTGAAAGAACTCACATAAATTACAATGTTTAATTATCATGTAATCGTTACTAAATCGTTTAGACTTATTTAGTGTTTAGTAGAGTTATAAATTTGGCAACATATCTTTGAAATCTGTCAATTTTAAAAAGGTGATAGTTTGTAAGGACGTATGTATGTTTGTTACTCTTTCACGCAAAAACTACTGAATAGATTTGGATGAAATTTGTTACACACATAGTTTATAACCTGGATTAATATTTGTAATACTTTTTATTCGGATGCGCGAATTAAATCCCTCAGGATGCAAGTAAAAACCGCGCGAAACATCTAGTATTATATTCGCGATAATAACTCTATTTAACTGTCTGTCTGTTGCGATTTGCCTGCTAAACCGCTGGACCAATTTAGATGAGAATTGGTTTGGAGATAGATTGAACCTCGGGAAATTATAAAGGGTAGTTTTTGTCAGGCTGCGTGAAGTAGTACCTTGTTACAAGTAGAGGTACATAAGACGCATTTTGTCTACGCCATTGTTAGGTTTGTTGGTCTTTTTAAAGCCGATATCACTCTCCTGGTATCCATTATCATCATCATCCTACCCTGCCCTCATCCCAAATTATAATGGATCGGCGCAGCATGTCTTTTTCTCCCATCACTATCAGCAATCATCTCATTATTCACCCTGACTCTAGCTATGTCGTCTTTCACACAGTCCATCCAGAGTTTTTTTGGCCTTCATCTAGTCCAAAAGCCATCCATATTCATGTTTAGAATTTGTCATGTCTTTCCAGTGGCGGTCTGAGGGGGGGAGTTCACGGGGTACATGACCCCCCCCTAAATCGTACACGTCTAATTGACAAACCTCCAAAAAATAAACAATTTATAATAATTTTAATTGTAATTACGCATTTGGTGGGTCGTTAATCGTAATAAATCGTTCAATTTTGGCTTCAGTCAACACTTCGGCCAGTTACGGTTGTTGATGACCCCCCCCAATATTTGGCTGCTTTATTTTTAAAATAAAAACATCTACCTAAGTATTTCAAGCCATAAACGTCAAAACACCGTTGGCATTTTATGCCCTAATTACATTTAAACATTGTGAAAAAATGAGAGATATAAAAATTACCATTTTTACGATTACATCACTCACTTCGTCTTGGAAGTCACGCTCCACTGGGAGCTGAGCGAGGCTGAGCGGAGCGGAGCTAAGCGAGGCTGTCCTTCTACACGTTCATGATCATTTTGTGCAACTGTTATGTAGATACTAGCGTAGGGCCCGTTACTTAGATCCAAGGTTGATTTAGAAATCTATTTTATGATTTGATCTTGAGAATACCTTTAAGTTTTATGAGTACAAATTATGGGTTGAGAAAATGTATGTAAATGCGTACTGTTTTTTATTGTTGGAAAATTAGTGTTTTAATATTAAAAATGGTAACTATGAATGCATTTTCACTAAACACAAAATCCTTTTTTACAAGCAGTTGCTATCTGCTATGGTATTACATTTTACTTAGTACTTTTATTTCACTCAAGTAAAAATATGAATGATATGCATAAAGATTAAAAATGACTTAGTTTACAATCGGACCATTTCCTCAAATTGTTTCTTATCCGACATCTGACAAAATTATGGAGACAACTGTCATAACACTTAAAACAATGAATTAAGGTCTTAATTCGCTAAAAACAAATGCAATTATAATTTGGTCATAATTCTTTTTAAGGCATACAAGACGTTAAGTATTTTGAGATATTTTTAATTGATGTAAATTAATTATTTAATTTAAAATACATGTTTTATACTTTAACAGCAAAATTAATTGCGTAATAGAGTCAATTAATTTGTTACTGGAAAAAATAAGGTCTCTATTATAACCAAGTTTACATAAATTAACGAGGTTCATTCAAAATAAAACCCATATCTATACATCTAAAATGCTTTGTCCTGAATGACTGACAGATCAACGCACAGTCTAAACCGCTGATCGTAGAGCCTGAAACTTGGAGGGTGTGTTCTTTGTATGACGTCGGCATCCGATAAGCAAGGATATTCCGAAATTCTACCCCTAAGATGGTGAAAAAGGGGGCAAAGTTTGTATGAAACGCTGTCCTATTTTAATTGTAATTCGTATAGTTTACGCGAGCGAAGCCGCTTGTGGCAAGCTAGTCCCTTACAAGTGTGGATGAACCTTCTAAATACTGAATACCCGTTTCTGAAAGCAGAAAATATGAATAAAAAACCATAAGCGCGAAACCTAAATTATCTCCATAAAAAAAAAATATCTCGCGACCTATCTCCGAACTTTTAATGTCTTGTGCACTCATTGCAAGCAAGTCATATCATTGGGACAAGCGGATGTTGGGTGGCACAAAAACCGTTCCGGCCTGACGGCTGCCAGTCAAAACATTGTGCCAAATGTATACCAGGGCTGATATTGTGATAAGAGGTTGAAGTTTCTCCTTTGTTGAAAAACCTGGTTATAATGTACTAGGGTCACATATTTTAGAAGAGGTTGGTCTTAGAAAATCGTCTCGTAGAACAGAAGTTTCGTAAATAAGACCTAACTTACGAGTATAGGAGACGGTACGATGTCTATCAATGTACCAGGCTCGCAGATGCAATAAGGAGTTTATTTTACAAATCGTATTCAAAGTAGTGATTCACATAAATCACAGTTTGAGAAACAAAAATGACTTTTGGATAATTTATAATTATCCAAAAGTCATTTTTATAATTAACTAAGTGGTGTAGTTTAGTCAAGGAGATAAAAGATGGACAGATGCATTTTCTCCATCCATGTCTCCTTTTTCCTTACACAGCTCATAAACAAAGAAAGGTATTTGTTGTGGAGATAGAATGAAACTGGGCCTAGCACGAATCACTTTCGTAAAAGTAGGTATTCTAAAATTGTTGTTGTTTCGACTATATTAATTAGTGCGTGGTAGGCCCACTGGAGAAGGACATAGAATAGAATTTTATCTAACGCGTGATGTAGTTTTCCTGACGAAAACAGCTGATAAATATGCATCAGTAGTACTAGGGCGACAGTTTCTAAAAGAGCTCTATTGGTTAATACCACAGACATGTATCTAAAATCCAAATAGATGATGCAAGTATTTTGCGTGTGATAGATGAGTGTAGTTCACCTAAATAGACACCGTTTGAATTAGTCCGCGCTCCACCGTATTGACTCCAGATGTCAACCGAAAGCTAGAAAAATTTATAATTGTGGCGTATTGAGCTACAAAAAGAACTAAAACTGTTAGCTGGTATTAAGAAAATCAATAAATCGCTCGTGTGATGGCACAGAAAGTAGTCATAAAGAGACACGCTTGGTTTTCATACAAATGACGGAACTTGCGTTATCTATTTAGTTAGATGCATATCTGTGGGCACCTGGCAAAGCTGGTACAAAGCGTATTCCAATTTGAAGGGTATGTGTGCTGGTTGAGGAACTCGTGGCTAAGTAACAGCCGCATGGTTCGACCGATCAAAGGTTAAGCTCCGCTTGGCGTGGTCGGTCCGTGGATAGGTGAACACCTATGTCATAGCGAGACTCCTCCGTGCCTCGGAAAGCACGTTAAGCTGTTGGTGCCGGTTGTCATTTGTAGATCTTTGACAGTTGTTACGGGTAGTCAGAAGCCAGAAAATCTGACAATCAGTCTTACCAAGGGGTATCGTGTTACCAGTAACTGGATTGCGGAGTAGACATGTGCGCCGATCGGCGTGGCGCACGCCGCCGGTCATTTTGGCCACGCCGACGCCGCCGGGTTTTTCATCGGCGTCATCGGCGTCAAAATTCAAATAGTATTTTAGATTAAACGTGTCAATAATATAATAAATAATATAATAACTGCTGCCAGCCTGCCGACACAAAACCTGGACATCGATGTGTCTCCTCCTACAGAGAGGGAGGTAGTGAATGCTATCTGCAATTTAAAAAATGAGAAAGCCCCGGGATTCGACCTCATCACAGCGGAAATGCTAAAAGCCGACGTACCCACCGCTGCAAACGCGCTGACGCCCCTTTTGCAGAACATCTGGTCAGCCGAAGAGTTACCCGACGACTGGAACAAAGGCCTTCTTATCACCGATAAGAGAGATCACCCCAAGAAGGGAGATCTGAGTGAATGTGGCAATTGGAGAGGTATCACTTTGCTTTCGACTCCTTCCAAGGTGCTCTGCCAGATCATCCTGGACAGGTTGTCGGGGGCCGTCGAACCTCTTCTTCGCAAAGAGCAGGCTGGCTTTCAACCCAACCAATCGTGCACCGACCAGATCAACACATTGCGCATAATCCTCGAACAGGCATCAGAATGGCAGAGGGAAATGTACTTTGACCTTTGTGGACTTCGAAAAAGCCTTCGACACGCTGCGATGGAATTGTATCTGGGACTGGCTTCGTGAAATTGGAGTCCCCGATAAGATCACGACCATAATTAAGGCCATCTACGGGAAATATTCTTGTAGGGTGACTCACGACGGCCTCGTCTCGGAGGACATACAGATCCATGCGGGTGTGCGCCAAGGGTGTCTCCTCTCGCCTCTCTTCTTACTTGTCGTCCTCGATGGCATCATGAATAATACCACCAAACCAAGCGCCGCGGCATAGAGTGGGGGCTGTCCAACGTCTTGGAAGATTTAGATTATGCTGACGACCTATGTCTATTGAGCCACACGCGCGCCGACATGCAAGCCAAATTGGACGACCTACGGCGAGAGGCTATGGAGACGGAACTAAAAATTAACATCCGGAAGACCCAGGAAATGAGATGCGGAGTGTCGTGCTCATTACCGTTGCTTATCGGTACAGAAAGGGTGGAAAGGGTCCACAAATTTACATACCTCGGCAGTGTTGCGTCAGAAGCAGGAGGGACCGAAGATGACATCACTTCGAGGATTACCAAGGGGAGAGCAACCTTTGCACAACTCCGCCCTGTGTAGCAATCGCGAAAACTGACCAGGAGAGTTAAACTCAAGATATTCCGGTCCAACGTCAAAACCGTATTGCTGTACGGATGTGAGACGTGGAAAGCTACAAAAGACATCTCGCGTAAACTCCAGGTCTTAGTCAATCGCTGCCTTCTTCGTATTCTCGGTATTTACTGGCCCGAAAAAAATCTCCAACATCGAACTGTGGGAACGCTGCGGTGAGACACCGATCGACCAGCAGATCAAACGTCGCAAGGGGAACTGGATCGGCCACACGATCCGAAGGGACCCCGATCACATACCGAGGCAAGCCCTAGACTGGAATCCCCAAGGAAAGCGGAAACGTGGTCGCCCTAAACAATCCTGACGGCGGACGATCATCGCAGAGGCGGCGACTATAGGCAGAACGTGGAGTGAGATCGAGCGCGAAGCTCAAGACCGGACGCGATGGCGGAGCACTGTGGTCCTCTGCCCCAACTAGGGGACATAGGACTATAAGTCAAGTAAATCATAAGTGAATAAATAAAAAGTTTAATATGGATTGACACGTCTTTTACTTATTTTGACCATCCACGCCGATTACGCCGATGACGCCGCCGCCGCCGACAAATTAGACTCTGGACGCCGCCGCCGCCGGTTACATGAGCATCGGCGCACATGTCTATTGCGGAGGGCAGTCGCTCCATGTAAAACACTGGTACTAAGCTGCACCTCAACATAAAATTTGGGAAAAGGCTAGGGGCAGGTGATGTGTGCTAATGACATTGGTGACTTCTTACCACTATCTGTCAGATAGTTTGCCATCATATAACGTAAGCCAAGGACTAAAAAATACAGTTGTCTTATATAATTATGTGTGGTAACTGCGTGTAATATTTTATAGATTTATCACGGCTGTGAGTCAATCTGCATGTTAGTCGATGGTGGATCTAGATGCATTCATTATACCAGGAAAATATCTGGTAGAGTCAGCAGAGAACTTAGAGGTCACGCTTCGAGTCTGTTTTTACCCGATTACAGCAAAAAAGAGGCTTATGATCTTATAAATGCCAACATAATATTGTAACTGATGATAAAAATATGAAAGTGGGTTTGTTTTTGAATTCCATATTTTGGGGGATATTTAAAAATAATATTTAAGATTATAACTATCTCTTTGTCAGGTTAAGCTCAGGCAAACTTCCTTTTTTTAATGAAAATGAATCATCATTGTTTTATTCAATTTCTTCATCAATTCATTCATTCATTCTTCATCATTTATCTATAGGTACACATTAAATGCTTTGTCCTGAATGACTGACAAATCAACGCACAGCCTAAACTGCCAATCGTAAAGACCTGAAGAGAGTGCGTTCTTTGTATGACGTATTCGATAAGAAAAGATTTTCCGATTCTACTCCTTAGGGGGTGAAAAGGGGGGGATAAATTTGTATAAAACTCTGCCATTTTTAATTTCAATTCGTACAGCCCACGCGGGCGAAGCCGCCGTCTGAAAGCTAGTTTAGTATAAAAAATAATAATTTATAAAAATGTTATTCGGTAATATTTATTTTTGCCGACCCTACGAACTGCCACAGTGACTTATCACGTTTGCCAATGTGAGTGTATATTTGCGATAAATTGACACTGTGTGCGTGTTTCCTGTAATTATGCGTCTTATAATATACAAGTTTACTTGCTGCATAAATATTGTAAATATTTATACATAATATTAAACACCTAGCTAGAAAGACATAGCCGTTCTATCTGTGAGGTTGAGCCTAGCCGCGGTCAGTATATGGATGGGTCCATACTTCATCTTCAATGCCCTCGGCATCATCTCGTCGTTATCAGATTACTTCTCCCACTGTGGCCGGAGCATTAAAAGCCAGACTCTTACTGACATAGATATATATGTTACCAAAGTAACTAGATCTGCAATCACCGAACACAATGCGTGCCATAAAGGTTGAGCCCACAGACATAATTCATGCCATTTTTTATGTGGTACACCACACCGTATTTTCCTGGGAGTACTATTGCCATACTTACCATACAGATGTTATGAACATTATGTTTCGGCTAGTGTTAGAGAAACAGATATAATTTTACATCAAAATGATTACTAATTTCAAAGCTACGTCTGCATTCTAAAAAATGGTTACGTTTTTGTGACCGCGTAATGTTCGGGATTGCATCTCTATTGATATATCACGATGCTTACCTACTGATTAAACCCATCCATGTTCCTTCCTTACTTCCTTGCCTTTTGCGTTCTGTCGCGGTAACTTCTTCGAACCCCCAACCCCGTAAGGCAAGGGTCATCCAGCCAACTCTATACACATCACGGATGGGTTTTAGTCAGTAAGAGCCTGACACTCCCTCCCGTCCCACCCTCGGCGGGAGGGGTCATTTGATGATATCCCATCAGAAAAAAAACTTTTTTTTCTTTGCTAATGTAACAAAGTCGGCGACATGCCCAGCTTCGTGGAAATTCATGACCATATAGTAACTATGTGCATAGAACCTTCCGAGCCTCGGAGACTACGTCACACTGTCATTCATAACCTGTAAGGTTAAGCTATGTCACCGTGGTTATTTTATAGATGGGTGATCATTATCACTCATTAAACCCTCCGTGTCTCAGAAAGTCGATCCTGTTTATCATACATATATGGACTTATTTGCGTGGTCTTAAGGTCTATTATTAGTTGCAGAAAATCTGCAGTCATAGCAGATGCAGTCTCATGTTTAGTGGTAGTCTCTCGCTTCATATTGGAACCTAGAAATATTACTTTGCGGTAGAAATAAATATATACAAAGTAGGCGCAGAAAGTCTGACAAACAGTCTTGTCAAGGGGTATCGTGTTACCCGGTAACTGGGTTGTGGAGGTCAGATAGGCAGTCGCTCCATGTAAAACACTGGTAATCAGCTGCATCCTGTTAGACTGGAAGCCGACCCTAACATAGTTGGGAAAAGGCTAGGCAGATGATAATGATTTCATATTAGATGATATAGTACTAAGGTAGTCAGGTACTAGAAACTTAGATAGGCATTTATATACATAGTATTTATGTAGGTCTGTATGTATGTAACTATTACGTCACTTCCTGCGGTTTTTCCCGCATTTACACCTGTTTATTATCTATATATAGTCTAGTACCTACCTACTGTGTGTTTGTAGTAATCAAACTATTAAAATATTATTTATATACTAGTTTCTGCTATGGCGTCGCCTGCGCCATATATAATGTAGACTAGGTAATTCCCGCGGTTTCACCCGCGTCCCAATGGAACTACTTAATGCACCCGGATAAAAAATAGCCTACAACGGTTTCCAGGGTCCCATCTATTTGCAAACAAAATTTCATCCAAATCGGTTCAGTCGTTTTACCGTGAAAGGCTAACAAACAAACTTTCGTATTTATTATTAGTTAGGACTAACTAGATTTTTTTTTATGAATGATAAAAAAACTGAGGTAGGTCCAGTTCCAGGTGATATAGTACAATATCGTGCTCTACTTTTGTCACCGGCCAGACATCGAACTCAATACCTTTGGGCACGTATTTTAAACAATGAACCTATATGGGATAGATCACAAGTTGTAATAATTATTTGGAAAATTTTATATAGAATAAATTAATGAAAATAATTTGGAAAATTATCCAGGAAAATGCCACTCTCTGTTCATCTGCCTACCCCTCAAATTTTACAAAGATTGATAGCTACAATTATTATTTGATAACAAATGTACAATTAGAAAACCAACCATCAACACACGTTCCAGCATTCTTTAAAAACGCCTTTTGCGTAACATGGCGAAAGAGATAACAATACAGACTAACACGCGATAGAGCGAGATAGAAAACGCCGGCGCTACTTCAAGGCAATCAACGTTTACTTATAATCCGCTTTCCAACTACGACACAGAGACGATTTCGGTGTTCGAATCATAAAAGAAGGGGTACACAGTGTTTTGACACAGTAAGCCTGTGTCGAGACACGGTCGCCCGCCGTTTTCTTGATTTCCAAGTATTTGTTAGTAACTTCTTTTCTTTTATGAACGCCTGGTACTCAATGTGTAGAAATATCCTTTTGTTGAGAAAATTCATTGTCCTTTTTCGCCCAAGCGAGTCACAGTTTAAAGGGGGGGAAAAACACGTTTAATATCCCACATAATTTTCTGTGTTTGTTAATATTTTCATTCTATTATACAAAACTGCTCTACATTTCAAATTAAAGCCTTTATTTAGCTTTGTGTAATCTGGACCTCGTAATGTCACCAACTTGTCAACTTCGAAAATCCAATATGGCTGACGCGATTAGAATATTCAATTTTCTAGTGTCAACCGGTATTTTAATAAAGTTATTGGTAAATGGAAAAATATTAATATAGAATACAATTATAGCACAAGCCAATTAATAATCCTATGAAACAAATAATATTGGTTTTCAACTTATGCTTCTTGATGGCTTTTTCTGAAGAAATATGTTACAGATTGAACCCTACATTTTTATAAAGATTTTTTGCACTAAAAACCATCTATGATTCATCAGAATTGGATAGAACCCAACCAAATTGACATACTTTTTAAGAACTGTCAAAACAATCCATAGATTTTTTTTTATAGCGTAGCAAACTCAATTCATTATCTATATTTAGTGACAAACTCAATTCGTTATCTATTTAGTGAATTGGAAAAATAATTTGATTGAAAATTAATCATGTTTTCATGACTAGATTGTGTCAACTTTTAAATCTCCACACAGAAACAATTTATCATAGAACATAGACAATATAGATACCTAGACACAATATACCACCTAAATTTCGTAACTCTATTCCTAGTAATTTAGGCCATATAGCAAGCCTTAAATTCTTGAATACATTAATGTTTAGATAAATTATTAACAGCTATTAATTCATACGGAAAATCCAGTTAGATTTTACTAAATAATGTTGTTGATTAATAAGTATATATGCAAGGGCGACTGGGTTGTTTGTTTATTATTTTAGGAAAATTACAAACATTACAACAATATTATATAGCTACTCTAGCTGTGTTCTTCTTCTTCTTATCATGTGGGCTGCAAGTTTTACCAACCTAACAAGCCCTAGTGTCAGAGTTTTCTCAAATCCGCCTGACGGCCTCTGACATGGAATTGTAACAACAATTAGCTGCTATATCCGCGTCCTAAACGAACACGCGCCAGAATAAAAACTTTTACCAGTTTTGAATATCTATCTATCTCTATACTATGTCATCGAAATCTGTTCAGCTGACTTCAAGATCCAAGAATTACTAAAATAAGACTTACCTTAAAAATAATGCAAAATCAATACATACAAAATACTTTGTCCTGAATGACTGACGGATCAACGCACAGCCTAAACCGCTGATCGTAGAGACCTGAAACTTTGAGCATGTGTTCTTTGTAAGACGTAGGCATCCGATAAGAAAAGATTTTCCGAAATTCTACCCCTAAGAAGGTGAAAAAGGGGGGCAAAGTTTGTATGAAACTCTGACATTTTTAATTTGAATTCGTATAGCTCAGGCGGGCGAAGCCGCGGGCAGAAAGCTATATAAGCAAATCTATATTTATACATCAATGTCAACACAAACTGATAAGCAATCTATCATCTTAGGCAATAGTTCAGCTCAGCATTTTAGGAGATACAATTTTAATAAATTATCTATTCACGATAGTACATAAGATTAACCAGAACATTGTGCATTGTAATTTAATTTTAATTTTATTTTATTTTAGTTATAAGGAAGTTCGTTAATTATTAAATTGTAAATTTAATATAATACCTATTATATTTTTTAATTTTATAGAATTTTATTAATATTTGTATGCCACTTGAAGTGGCAGGACACAGTGATACGTTTACCAATACTGATGTACCTAACATCCTTATACCTGTGGACACAAATAAAGATTTTGATTTGATTTGATTTGATTTGATCAATTTCCTATAATAGACATAAAAAAAACTACAGCTGCTATATTCTCGTAAAAGCTATGCTATTAAAAATATTTGTGCATAAGTTGCGCGCGCGCATATCGGGGGCGGTCGTCTTATTATTTATTAATTTTCGCATCCCATCGTGATACTTACAAACGCATTCACACCCATAAAGGGATTCTGTGACACCGTAGCGTGCTCGCGAATGGAATACTGAACGCTGGTTATAACTGTCATTTGTTTTTTTATCAATTTTATATGGACATGTCATGCTTTTGTCCTTTTGTCGTGTTCGTTCAATTAATTAATTATTTAATCTTTATTTCTGCTGCTAAGATTGTCTTAATGATGTTTGGTTAATGAAATATCAAATGGTGTTCTTGGTGCTACTCAAAACTTTGTTTTTTTGCTGTCTAAGTTTTGCGTTTCAAACCTTCGTTTTTTACTGGCTCGCTGGTATAGCTTAGCACGATTGATGTGATCGGGGTCTTGGATTTGATTACCGAGTCGGGCCGAAATCGCTTTGTGGGTTTTAGAAAATTTCACAAAGCAGCCCCGAGTCAGGAAGTCGGTGGTTTAATACCCTTGTGCCTGGGAGGATACGTACGTTAAGCCATCGTCCCCGGCTGTTATCTTGATAGCAGTTGTTGTTACAATTCCATGTCAGAGGCAGTCAGGCGGATTTGAGAAAACTCTGACACTAGGGCTTGTTGATTGGTTGGTTGATAAAACCTGCAGCCCGCACGATAAGAAGAAGAAGAATTTTCGTTTATTTTATAACACTACGGTGTAACAGACAGCCGTACCATACAACCGAAGGGTGTGGTCACAATATTTATTAAAATCTCTTCATTGTAGAGAAAAAAATACTTTATCGCGACTGGAATGATTGTTTTATTAACTATTTCGTTTAAATAAAGCTTATGGAATGCAATTAATAATACGTATATAAAATACTTGACTGATATTAAGACAATTTTCCGGTAAAGCAAAATATCTTTAGGACATTTTTTTGGACAATTAAATGAAATAAATTTTGTTTGACTGTTTAACCACCATAAGCCCATATCGTATATGGTACTACATAAAGTACTGAATCTCTTTAAATAAGTATGGTATATAGTATCTTTATCTCTTCCCACACATCCCGAGGGCACTACTTAACGCACCCGGACAAAAAGTAGCCTATAACCATGTCCAGAGTCACAACTATCTACATACGAAATTTCATTCAAATCGGTTCATCTATTTTACCGTGAAAGCGTAACAAACAAACAAACACTTTTGCATTTCCAATAATAGGAAGATTTGTCGCTTTTTTTGGCGATGTGAATCAATGCGTCTTTGGTTTAATAAGAAATGCCCATATAAGGTAAATGCCATGTGCTGTGTCTACCCTCCGATGTTATAAGCGTGAAAGTAGCATTGTATTGCACCAAACAGTCGACCTTTGCAACACCGGTGCACCGGTTGATATTTCTGTGCATTCTATATTAAGTGCATTGAGTTGAACCGCGTGTTTGCTTGCTAAGATATTTTTGTCGATTTTTTTAAACTAATGTCTAATAGCCTGTTCCACTAAACTTGTACGAATATCACAAAATAATAAGCATACTTTTAATATATATTTTTTTGTGTTCTCAATACATAGTTATAATAATTAAGGAAACATAAATATTTAGACGAAAAAAGAAATAAAATAACAACATTATCGATTTTTATCCTCCATTTTGACAGATCTTGGATGACAGTTCTTTCGTTTCACGTATAAGTTAACCGTATTTTTTTAGGTGCAACAATCTGTAAACCTTGTTCAATATAAGTAGTTGGTGTAGTAGACGCATAACGCCACAGCTGTGAATAGGTCTAGGTTTGAACTCCCGGGTCGAAGGTTTTGAAAAATCACATAGCAGCTCAGAGTAAGGATGTTGGCTTTACACCCCCGTGGATAAGCCGTCGTCCCCGGCTGCTATCTGGATAGCAGTCGTTGTTACAATTCCATGTCAGAGGCCGTCAGGCGGATTTGAGAAAACTCTGACACTTGGGCTTGTTAGGTTGGTAAACCTGCAGCCCACACAATGAGAAGAAGAAGAATTGAGGTAGTCAACTGTAATGTCAAAGTTGTTTTTATTGTATAACACTAAAGTACTATTTTTCTGCTACAAGGCGTTGATGTGTTTCAGTTTACGACATTTCACCGTTGTCTCTGGAATGGCTAGGCATTCAAAAAGCCTTTATTATTACAGACTTGCTTCTACCCGCGACTTCGTCCGCGTGGAATAGTGGTGCTCCGCTCCTATTGGTTTTAGCGTGATGAAATATAGCCTATAGCCTTCTTCAATAAATGGGCTATCTAACACTGAAAGAATTTTCAAATGTGACCAGTAGTTCCTGAGATTAGTAGCGTACGCAAAAAAAGTAACTTTTCTGGTTGATTTCTTACACCTTGTGTCCGAAAAACCCCAATATCTTACGGAACCCTATTTTTTCCAAAAAAAAATTTAGGCTATGTTACTTGTGGATAATGTAGCTTTCGAATGGTGAAAGAATTTGTAAAATCGGTCCAGTAGTTTTTGAGCCTATTCATTACAAACAAACAAAGTTTTCCTCTTTATAATATTAGTGTAGATGATCTAGGTGACGCTGACCACCTATCACAGGTGGTTGTTGCCATTTAAATCTGATGTATTTAAGACAAGACATACAGTTTGAACGTAAAATATACACGTTGAATAACAGTGTTCGTTCGTAGATTTTTTCCTTTTACTATATCAGTTTGATCGCGCACTTTTTGCGCGTACGCAACCACATGTGCGCCGAGCGTGCAACCAAAGATTTTTTATTAAAGTTACTCGGCGAAATTTTATTAATTACTTTATTTTCGATTAATTTTTGCGCGTTAATTAGTTTCGAGTTTACTCGTGTAATGGATGTTTTGGTAGGAGTTGAGATTGGATAACGGATTTTTTTATTTCGAATTTTGATTTTTTTAAAAAGGTTGAGAATATAGTTTTGTTGCAAAATTGTAAACAGATTTGGAAATGGAATGTTAAAAAGAAAAGTATTTTAAAAATAGAA
Organism: Pyrrhia umbra; assembly: GCA_963891755.1. Classification (NCBI taxonomy): domain Eukaryota; kingdom Metazoa; phylum Arthropoda; class Insecta; order Lepidoptera; family Noctuidae; genus Pyrrhia; species Pyrrhia umbra. The sequence goes on from OY982944.1 coordinate 3,863,395, forward strand.
CAAAAATCCTTTTGCGAGTAGATAGTTAATAAAATGAGATCTTATGTATTGCAAAAATATCTAGCTAAAGCCATTTTTATTTTCTTTTCGTTCGGAATAATTAAATTATCATAAACATCATTTTAATTAATCGTCTCCTTAACTTACGTTTTAAATGCAAATGTGAGTTTATTACGGCATCGCGGTAAAACGGCTGCCCCGATTTAGATGAAAATTTTTTTAGAGAATGAATGGAAACTTTGAAGATGGTGATGAGGATTTTCATCAGGGTTCATGAATTAGTTTCTTCAGGGTTTTGCTAAAACAACTAGTTTATTCGTATTCAAGCCATCACCCATAAATCTCCTTTTACTAGACCTTTTTCCTGTTTTGAGATCAAAAATACTGGTTCATATCAAGAGGTGACTGACAATTACTATGAAAAGAATGATTTTAAAATATTGTTTTAAGGCAAACACTTGGAAGTACCTTACCTACTAATCTTATAATTATTGCGAGAGTTTTATCTGTCCATCTGTCACGCTTTGACGGTAAAACGGCTTAACCAATTACGATTTAATTTAGAGTAGAGATCTGAAGAAATCTGGGCAAGGACATTAAATCGCGGTGCATGGAACATTTCTCTCAGTATCCAAGAGAAACGCGAACACCAGATATTAAAAAAAAAATCCTCATACCGACGAAGAACAAAAAAAAAAACAAAAAAAAACAAAAAACAATTTTGCATACAGTTTTATTATAGCGGCGAAAAGAGAAAGTGGTTCATTTTTGTACGTAAAGTAGGGTGAAACGACCTGTTGTCGGCACTGACTCGTATAATTTGACATTGATAAAAAGTTCGTAAATACGGAAAGGTTCGGCCGGTTAAAGGTAAAAGGTAGAACCCGTTGAGGCCTGGTCGGTTGGAATTTTTGTTGAAGTACTGGTAATGAGAACATTGATTGAGTTTTTTTTTTGGTAATATTTTTTGTAACATTTTTTTTTGACAATCTTTTTTTTTCTTGTTTTGTTCACTGGATTATAGTTTTTTCTTTAAGTAAAAAAAAGATCAAGTGCGTTGTGAGATTTTTCATAGGGAATTTATTTACATACTAGCTGTTTCCCGCGGTTTCACCCGCATCCCGAAAGAACTACTTAGCGCACCCGGGTAAAAAGTAGCCTATGTTGTTCCTCAGGGTCTATTCTATCTCTGTACCAAATTTCATTTATATCGGTCCAGTAGTTTTGGCGTGAAAGCGTAACAGACAGACAGACAGACAGACAGAGTTACTTTCGCATTTATTATATTAGTAAGGAAGTAAGGATTAGTTCGCGGCACCAACCTCCTAATGTCGATAGATGTGAAAACAATTTTTAATGTTAATAATTTTAAATATACAATTAATTTTTGATGCATACACAATATACTGGATTCTTATAAAATATTTGATACTAAAGTAAAATTAAATTGAAAGAAAAAAATATTATTTTGTTTTTTATATTTTTATTAAATCCTCATGATTGTTTTTTTTTTTACGCTTACGTCAGCTCTTCCACAAGATGTTTACTTTAACTCATAATAAAGGTATTTATTGAGGAAAATCAATCAGGAAAAGACTATATTTTATCAGTCTTATTGCATTTTATATTAGACATGTGTAGGAAAATATGGTTTGTGGTTAGTTAACACATTTTTTATTTATTTGAAGTCCTATTTTATTGATAATTATCTTTTTTTATGATCATGAAAATCATAAATAATAATCTAATACGTAAAGCTATATGGAAACAGGTTTGAATTCATACCGAGATTCCTAATTACATGCACAAAACTTAACGCATAGTAATTATTCATAGAAAATCAGTCGTACTCGTAAAGGGTCTTCGTTATATTGTATTCCTTCTGTTAATGATGAATGTTTTTGAACTTGTGTCAGTTGTAACTTTTACCATTTTCAAATATCCATTTATGTATACATACGTGTTAGTAACTTACTTTCAAAAATATGTATATTTCGTTGAGTTTTTTTTTTATGTGGCGGTTTCTTCGAGATTTTTTCTTAATATTTTTTTATACTTTTTTTAATTGTTTTTTTGTTTATTTTTTTTTGTTTTCACTCTATACTTATTATATAAGTCATTGTTTCTTCATCTCTGTTCAGTAATATTAAATCAAAATAAACTTTAAATCGAAAGCACGCTCTCCACGAGTGTACCCGTCGTATTGAGGGCACACAGCCCGCCTCCTTCATTCATACTTGACGTAGATATGAACCTTTGCATATTGTATGCATGTACGAGGCACAATCTATTTCAAGTTTTGTACCTCTAGCATAAACTTCTAGATATATAGTAAACATAGTAACAGTTATCGTGTCATCATCGATAAGTTAAAATTAACTACGTTCGTGGGTGTATAATACTTACAACAAATGCAAAAGTACCTCCGTCTATCTGTTACCTCTTCACGCTTAAACCGCTGAACCGATTTAGATGAAATTTGGTGTGGTTATAGCTTGAACCTTGAGGAAGGATATAGGGTAGCTTTTATCCGGGTGCATGAAGTATATCCAGGGGAAACAGCTGGTACTTACTAATATTATTATTTGGAAAGTAAACATTTAACGCTTTTACGGAAAAATGGCTGATCAGATTTAGATGGAATTTGGTGTGGAGAGAGATTGTAATCTGAATTAGGACATAGGATAGTTTTTAACCGGGTGCGTGCAGCAATTTCCTCACAATACGAGTAAAACTGCAAGTTAGCTATATATTTTCTTTAATGCTAGCACACCTGATTATATTTGTTATGCAAACACATTCAGTATTGCAAGTTTTTGATTGAGCTATTACCTATAACTTGTGTATCCAAGTTGACACGTTTAATTGATTTAATTATAAGTATTTATTCATAAATATAATAATTGCCTGCTACGAGATATATTTCTTATTTATTTTTTCATGTTTAAGTTGATCTAAAAATACTGTCCCTTACAAATATTTGACTTATTGTAGAAAAACACAAAAAAAATGTTACAACAATAAAAAAAATACTGGATATTTTTAAAAATACTTCAATTTAAATGCCACTGCGCATTGCAGTACGTATCGACGCGAAAAAAAAAACATAACCTTGACTATGCATTTGTCAATAAACAAGGTTGTAATTGCAAAAAGTGAAAACATTACTACACACGAATACAGTTTAAAATCGATTAAGATTTATGTGGCAATAAAAAAGTTCGGTAGATTAATCATCGCTTGTAGCGGGAAGTCGTTCGAAAACAAAAGGACTTAAAACAACAACCAACGTGATGTTTTTTATATTTGAGAATCAACACGACTGTATCAATCTTTATCTAATACTAGCTTTCCGCTCGCAGCTTCGCCCGCGTCGACATTTTTTTTTACTCCTTGAGTTACATTTTTAAAGATTTAGTAGGGATCCCTAATTATTTCTGGAAATAAATATAGCCTATGACACTTCGTAAAGATGTAGCTTTCTAACGGTGAAAGAATTTTTAAAATCGGTCCTATAGTTTTTGAGTTAAAACCCTACAAACAAACAAATCTTTCCTCTTTATAATATTAGTATAGACTAGCTGTTTCCTGCGGCTTCACCCGAATACTGAGGGAACTACTTCGCGCAGCCGGATAAAAAGTATTCTATATATTAATCCGGGTCACAAGCTATATGTGTGCCAAGTTTCATCCAAATCCATTCAGTAGTTTTCGCATAAAAGAGTAGCAAACATACATACATACAAACTTTTGCATTATTTATATTAGTAGGATTATAAAAACGTAAAATCGATATTATGTTTGTTAGGAAAGACGTAATCTCTGGAGTTACCGGGCCGATTTTGAAAACCCTTTCACTAATCGAAAGCTGCGTTATTATTGAGTGGCTTATAGGATACGTTTTATGCAACAAGAGCATATAAAACATATGTTGCTGAGGAGTTTGTTGCGCCACTTCTTCTTCCCAGCTAAAACACATAGGAAGTGGTAAAGGGTGGGTATTTTGGGGGCTGTAGTTTGTAAATTTGACTTTCAAAAGTGCTGATTTTCTGCACTTTTTTTTAATTTGAATAAACAATTTTTGAATTTTGAGCGAAGCTGTGAATTGAATCTATTAGGTACTGAAATAAAGAAATAGGTAAGCGTTCATTCGTACATGGTTAGGCACCTCTACCTACTCATAAAGATATCGATAAAAAATCTTGACCTTATAATATTCACAGTTTACCTTATTCGAATCAATACAAAATCACCAGCTACAAGAATAAACACGCAATTGACGAGAAAACGAATCCGACTACGCCATTCGCGCCCACAAGAAAAACTACGCATTCAAACAACTCTATTCATTCATATTTTCCTCATTTCCTGTCTGTTTGTCATAATTTACGACGGTTCACTAACAAGACATCTAACTAAGACTAGCAGCAAAAACTCGTTACACAAAACCTTTGCATTCATATTAGAAAACAATAGAACCTATATAGTTTTTCTGTACAAGTAAATAAAAATGTGCAGAACTAGTTTTTAATAGGAAAAAAATATATCGAGTACTAGGAAACCCGCATTGAAACACGTGTCGCGCTGTGTGCCGACAACAGTCCGTTTCACCCTACGACACGGTATTAGATAAGGAGGTAATTATTTTGATCTTTAACCTATCGTGTTATTGGATACTTTGAGCGTTACCTATAGGATTGGATTTAACTAGCTAAGCTTTATGTGCTCCTGGTACATGGTATTGGATATTCCGTCACTGTGTTTTTTTTGTTTTACAAGTTCTGGATAGGGTGCTTATCTACCAGATTAATAAATGATTGGAACATTATTTGTATGCAATTATCTGGCAGATAAGTTTAAACGGTAGTTTCTGCAGGCTATAAAGATTAAACCTAAAAAAACGGAGAACTTAAAATATCGATTTAGAAAAAAATTGGAGTCGTAATAAATTAAATTGCGTAGTTTTTCTATATCTACCGAATTACATTATACATATAATAAACTCGGACTCTACTATTTGGATAAATATAAAACAAAAAAATTAAAAAGCAAAAAACATTCGTTTTCAATTCATATTCGTAATAAAAAAAACATGTCAAGAGAGTACCAAAGTCAAACCTCGTCACAAAAACAAAGAGAAATTCCGTCAACAGTGTCAAGTGTCAACTCGAGGCGCGAAACCAAAACATACTTAAATTGTCACATCGTCGAAAAACGTCATTTTTTGCGAAAAAAAAATACATAAAGTCATAAATCGTCCATCAATGGAGACGTGCTCAACGTATACAATAATAATATAAGCAAAAGACGCATGGCAAACATCCAATATATGTAGACCTCTCATTATTGCCGACATTTCCTTTAAAAAAGCTTATTCTGTTCGCGACGGGCGGCCCACAAGAGATCTTTTTACACTGGACCTGTAATATGTTGGCAGTTTTTCTATGATAGCTAATATGGCAGTTATTTTATTACATAATAAAGTGTACTATGTCTTAGCAATTGATGGCAAAGGTCTAGTTTATGTAACGTAAGTTTAATATCATAATTAACTGTGACGCGTTGTGTCCTTCAGCCTATTCTTTGTAAATGTTCGTTATTTTTCAACCTGGTGAAAAAATGGCGGGGTCTTCGTGTGGGTGTTACAAGGTGTAAAAAAAATATTCAAAGTGTCATATTTTTATTCCAATATAAAATCTATGTTGTGTGTTTTAGGGGGTTATCTCTGGAATTACTAACCTGATTATGAAAATTATTTCACTGGTTGAAAGCTAAACTATTCCCAAGCGATATGAGCTATATTTTATGTTGTTTCGACTAATAACAATACAGTTGTGGGCATTTTTGTAAGTCATGTCAAGTTTCTAGTGATGCTCTTCTTAAATCGTCAATTTTATTACTACATACTATGTTCTGCCTTCAGCATCGCTCGCATTATGTAGGTAGTGTTATACTTTTAGGTCCAGGTTGCCTTGTGATGTTTTCCTTCACTATTAGTCAGTGGTGTCTAAGATACTCTTACAAACTCACATAAGTATTTGCTAGACATTTAACCTGCACGCTTGTATTTGAGATGCAGGCGCCTTCCCCGTGGTTCTCATTGCTCATGCCTTCTCTGTATGAGAAGCGGCTTTTGCCCAGCAGTGGGATGGTGCTAATGATGGTGAAGATACCATCAGCGGAAGAATTTTCGGATTCGGTTTAGTAGTTTTAAAGATCATTACATACAAACTTTACCTTCTTTGTAACATTAATGTGGATAAGAAGTTTTACTGGCAATATTATGAGCTACGGTAAAACTTATCGCTTGAACTAGACTTCAGATTCACTTTCCTATAAATAGAAGTAGCTACATATATAACTACTTACATACTTACTGGTAGTAATGGGTTTTTTATGCGGCTAGTAATGACATTATTGCCTTTTAATCAAGTCTGCGTGAGGCCTGCCCCTGTATGAGGCTTTCTTTTTGTTTAGCCTGAGAAATAAAACCTTTTTTGACAAGTACAAAAGAGTTGCCAGTTGACAAATAGGTTTTAATTTGTTTATGGATTGATTTTTGTAAGTGGAGGTTTTGGATGTTTCAATTTTTCAAGGCTTTATCTTATGACAAAGTATTAAAATATGGTAATAAATTCGGTTGAGTTTGACAGTAATTAAAAAATGACAGAAGCTCGAACGTCATTCCGCTAAACGTCAAGTTTAACATTGGTCGCCCCAGCCAATAGCGTTGGCTTCCACGTTCGAAATCCGAACGCACGTTCCAAAAATCAAAAGTTCAAATTCGAAACTGGAACAAATCACAGTGACTGTCCGTTGACCGTAAGTAGGAAGTCCCCATTATCGTATAATTCGCTCAAGTGACGTTTGCCTGTTAAAATCAGCCAGTTCGGCGTGACCTCCCCCCCTTCTTTATGTAGGATTAAAATAAGGTGTTAGCGGGGGAAGGTTGGAAGAGGCCAGAGGTCAGGAGAAGATGGTTGGTATATTGGCTCTATTGGTTTACCGGATGCTTGCTCAAGACGGCAGCTTATCTACGAGTTGATGCTTTGTACTATATTTTTGTTGGTAGGTACCTAGTTGCGTGTGTATGTCAGGAAGACAGGGAATCGTCACGAGATTAGTTCAGTTACTGTTTTGAAATTCTTGATACTTTGAAATCGGGTCTCGTTTCGCATTGGGTCAGTCTACCATGCAGGTTCAATTCAAGTTTGTAGATGTCAGATATTTTGAATTGTTGGTTCTAGAACAAGCTCACCAAGGAGTTACTATACGATGAAACAATCTAGACCTTTTTGGTTCCCCTTCCATACGTGTAGAGATTACTATGGACCTACCTAACCATTTAAATCTATGGCGTTTATTTAGGCGTGTGAGAATTGGCATTGTAAAAGTTTATTATTATTAGGAAATTATAAATTATTGTGAAAACAATTTCGAACACTAGTATAATAAATAAATAATCAACATGACTCATTCAAACTTCTCTTTTTCAAAAAAGGAACATAATTCTTCTCGAATCCAAATTGGTTCGAATTTCGAATGTAACACCACCATCAACTTCGATAACAGAAACCCTAAACTTTAAACTTTTTAATTTGTTTTTTTTTTTCAATACCTTTACCTCGCGAGTCGCGAACAATTATAAGGTCAACCGAACTGGCATTTAAGACACTGACATTTATTTTATAGGTTCCAATAAAAATAATGAAAGTCCTGTTTTAAACCATTTCATATTTGTTATGATTTTTATACTTTATGAACTGGTAACACGCATGCGCGCAAAATGGGTAGGAATTATATTTCATTGTATATGGCTGGAAATAAGACAAGGCGATAGATTCACGATTATTGAAGGTACATTTTATTCTAGCTGAGAGAGGAGCTCGTGGCTAAGTAACAGCCACACGGGTCGATCGATCAAAGGCTAAGCTACGCTTGGCGCGGTCGGTCCGTGGATGGATGACCATTTATAACATAACGAAACTCCTCCGTGCCTCGGAAAGCACGTTAAGCTGTTGGTCGCGGCTGTCATTTGTAGATCTTTGACAGTCGTTACCCGGTAAAATTGAAACCAGAAGAGTAGTTTGTGATTTGGCATTTCAGAAATGTCACTTTACTTACCTTAAGGCTAGTGTGTCCTCAAGAATAGTAACAGTAACTTGTCTGCCAGATAATAAATCATACAAATATTTCAATTATGAATTAACTATCTCCTACCCGCGACTTCGTCTGTGTGGAGTAAAAATTAGGCCCAGATATCGGAATAAAAAGTATCCTAAGTATAAATCTAGTTTATGAACTATGTTTACCAAATTTCATTCAAGTCTGTTCAATGAAATGCGTGAAAGCTTTAAATAAGTTTAATAAAAATAAAAAATGGAACACAAGTGCAACATAGAAAAATTCTTAAAAGAGAGTAAAGGAAACGGAAATGTGCCCAGTGTTGCCAGTATATAATTTTGGTGTTACAATCACAATAAATACACTGGCAACACACTACATGTTCATTTAGTATTGAACAAAGTCCATTCAATAGTTTTTGTGTGAATGAGTAATAAAGATACATAAGTAAACATCCATCTTCACAAACTTACGCATTTATAATACTACTAGTTTTTCGCCAGCGGCTTCGCCCGCGAGGGCTATACGAATTTACATTAAAAATGTCAGAGTTTCATACAAACTTTGCCTCCCTTTATCACCCCCTTAGGGGTAGAATTTCGGAAAATCCTTTCTTATCAGATGCCTACGTCAAACAAAAAGCACTCTCTTCAAGTTTCAGGTCTCTACGATCAGCGGTTTAGGCTGTGCGTTGATCCGTCAGTCATTCAGGACAAAGCATTTTATAAATTATATCGATTTCTGAGTTTTTTCCAGAGATGGGAATTATCACGTTTTGTTAAATATTGAATGACAACAACAAATATTTAGTTTAATTTTTAGGCCTTGTGCCAATGAGTCATAGGTTATTTCAAGTAACTCCTTCAACGGTGGTCTACATTGATATCTGTAAGGTTTTTAATAATGTTTTAATAATACCATGATTTATTCATTTCCATAATAAGTTTCAATTAAGATCTTAACGTTTCCCACATAATATTTAAACTAGCAGCTGGTACTTATAATATCTTCTTAAAACAAGCCGATTTTAACATTAAAAGTTAATTAACGGCGAGCCGTCAAAGGGGTACCATTTTTATAAATGTCTTAATCAATTTTCGTAGTAATAAAAGTTACAATTAGTTGGGTAGTGTTGTGCAATACTCGATTATAAGTATCGATCCAATTAGTGAGGTCGATTTGTTTTGGTGTTGCCATAAATCATAATTCTTACTAGCCACCTGCTAGAATGTGTACATGGATGTTTGATGATGTTAATGGATGCGGCACGTGATTTTCTGGTTTTTTTTTTATCAGATTAAATAATACATTTGTAAAACAAAAAAATTGCGCGTATAATTGTTTTAACCCGTGTTTTTTTTTAAGAAATTTTCTTATAGCTTTGCCATTCAAATTAAAATGATACAAAAGCCTTTAGATTTCTACATAAAAAATAACTATGCGACTAAGAACTGTACCAGAGAAAACAAACAGTCTTATTCACATTTTTATATTGATGACCTAATACTAAGATCGCCTGATACATGATGATATCACTATCTTTACAATTCAACACGGTGTTTTGTTAAGAAATTGAAATCTGCGGTCAGCCTTGTCAAAGATTCTGTATTTTTTAAGAATATTACATTATAATAACCAATTACTGTATGTTTTGTAAGAAGTAGAAATCTACGTCAATATTTATGTCTGGAAATATTTCTTTAACGTTGAGTTTTATATTGTAACTTGTTTTCTAAACTCCGACCATACGTCATCGTCATATATTATCCCACTGCTAGGCACAGGCCTCTTCTCATACAGAGAAGGCATGAGCATTGATCACCACGCTTACTCAAGGCGGATTGGCGATTTCAGACATTTTTAGGCCCTGGTTTTCTCTCGATGTTTTACTTCACCGTTAGTCAGTGACGTCTAAGATACACTTAGAGAGTAGTCTTTAGAAAAATCACATTAGTAACTTCGAATCAGCACACTCGTACACAAGATGCAGGTGTCTTAGCTACCACGACAATTCAAGTATTTAATCATTAATACTTGCAGTATTCTGCACCATATCTTTTGAAGAATGTCATCATATAACAGCGAAAATTTGTTCGTTCAATTCTAGCAATTATCCCTTGCATACAAACCTTCATCATCATCAGCCCATTCTACATTGGTCCACTGTTGGATATAAACTTCCCATAACGTGTGCCATATCTCCCATTCCTCAGCTTTACAAACGACAATAACAACAGATTATCAATTGCAACCATTTTAATATGCGCAGGATTAAATCTTGATCTTTATTTCGAAAGGAAAGGTACATGTTTACTTAATCTTGTGGTATTTCGTGGAAAGGAGTACGGAAACCGACGGGGAAGTGAAACTGCAGTAAAAAAGGTTTTAAAGGTGACGGCCGCTGCCTTGGGAGGGCCGGTACATTGGTTTAATTAGTTAGATTTGAAATCATTCACTATTTTTATTGGTTTTTAAAGTGTATTGTACCTCAGCGTAGTATTGTTTTAAAGGGTTATAATAAGCATTGATTTTGCACGGACTAGTCTATAGGGCTAGGATTATATTAATAATTCCTAAGAACCGTAGAAACCTTATTGATTTTCTTTGTTGTTTGTATAAAAGTGTCGTTTCAGAATGCCTTGTTTTTAGTTCGGGAATTAAATACTAACTACTTTGTTGTTTCGTTTCTCAGTATTTATGTTGAAAATGTGAGATTCAGTTGGTCGAATTTAAAAGCCTGCCTTGGGCAATCATGATACTTAGCTGGCTGGCTTAATTTCAATGATTAAAGGAAAAAAAAATACAATTTTTATCTTTTTTTATTTTTTTCGTTTTCGCTTAATTCAAAGTAAAAGTAAACTGATGAATAAAAAATCTGCGTTCACAGAAATGAATATAGTTAATTAACAAACAGCTTAACGCGGCAGTTAAGTAGTATAACTGGATTGAGAGAAAAGGTCAATGCTGATGCAATGTGTAAACTTTTTCTCGAACCTTATCGAATCAACTTGAACCTTAAGTGAGGACCTTAATAACTTTATCAATAAAAACTTTTATACGTAGGTACCTACCGTTTATTTTGCGAAGTGGATTTAAATCTGTTCCGCGATTGATAATATTATTTACGTCCATTTGGTAAAGGTAAAAGCTCTAACGATTGGCTAATTTACGAGGACAATAGAAATCGGGTCTATTCGTAAAATTCTGATAATTTTCCTTTACGACTAACTAATTATATGTGAAAAAAACAGTATGGTCAAAAAAAAAAATTATTATGTAAATGTAAAAATTACATATTTTTTTAAGTTTTTTTTTCTAAAATTGTACTAACTAGCTGGTCGTCACATCACAATAAATTCTGAATAAATAATAAAAAAATAGACCATTTGCAAAAACCCTTGTCTATTTCGAAGTAAAAAAATGCGTTGAACAAATATAGAGCTATGAACTAAATACCACATCCATTTTTTATACGTCCACGTTCAAACATGAACAAGTTCACAACTAATTAAGCACCTAATGACGTAACTAACAAAAAATACATCATCATCTATCAATCATTGGGAGTATTAGAAAAAAATTGAGGAACGAATGAAATGAATGATAGACAGTTAGGTTGTTATAGCGGGTTCTGGACACTGGGGAATTTGAATTAGGAATTGTTCTTTTCGATTAAAATATTGTGTAAACTTTTTAATATTTCTACTGAAATTTATCAAAAATATAGGTATTTATTTATTTAACAAGCAAAGCTGATATTAATAATTAATATTATCTAGTATTTTGATAACTATGCTCATTAATGATGGTTTTAGGTGAAGTATAAAAGTTTTTGTACATCTTCTATCTATACATATAAAATGCTTTGTCTTGAATGACTGATGCATCAACGCACAGCCTAAACCGCTGATCGTAGAGACCTGAAACATGAAGGCTGTGTTCTTTGTATGACGGAGGCATCTGATTAGAAAGGATTTTACTAAATTCTACCCCCAAGGGGGTGAAAAAGGGGGGCAAAGTTTGTATTAAACTCTGTCATTTTTTTACTTGAATTCGTATAGCCCACGCGGGCGAAGCCGCTGGCGAAAAGCTAGTATATATTAAGTGAAGTGTAATAGTCTCTCTACAAAGTTAATAAAAATACATGAAAATAAAACAGACAAAAGACATATTTTAAAAACCAGCAATTTGCTATCCAGCTTGTAAAACGAAAATTATAAATTTCTTAAAATAAAACAAAGAAAAAATATTTTTGTTCAAAATCTCTTCTAACGAGGTTTTCATCACTCAAGAACCCTAATAACCGAACGAACTCAAGCGAAACCATTCATAATTCCAAATTTGAATATCGTGGGGTCAGTCTTTTGTTTTTTTTTCTTATAGACGAAAGTACTGTTTCGCGTTCTGCCTAGTGTTGCCGAGTAATTAGTGTTACTAATCGTTTTTTTTGTTTAATCATCTTGTCTTTGGTTTAATTAAGAGGTGCGTATTTGATTTATACTGTATGCTTAAGTGTTTATGGTTTCCATCGTAAATTTTTAGATTATTGTGAAAAAATTAATATAGTTTCTTGAATCTAGAGAGTACGTTTTCAATTTGCAATAAGTTAAGAGTTAGGGCAGATATTAGCTGAAATGACTCCGACTGATCGATTATTCTGGCGTAAAAGCTCCTTTTACGCCAGAATAATCGATTTTCTTAATTAATTATCTTTAAATGTGTTTTGTATTTCTTGCGGACGGACCTACAATCAATATTTTGTCTGTCATATAAAACAAAATAGATATTAGTAACATATCTTACTAAAATATGGAAATGTAAGTTCACTTTATTACTACAATACGTATGTCTTAAAAGTTAACGCAACCTCAAGCCAAATGTTACACGAACAGACAAAAGAAATGATTTTATTTCATACTTTTTTCATTTTTTGTTGGTAAAATAACAGAACCCAAATCAAAAGACGCTTTTATGACGAAATTTTATAACTGGCAGCACTGTTGAATCGAAACGCATTTAGTCGATTTTCAACTCTATGGTCATTGAAATAAGGATGTGCAGTTAGTTATGGTAGTGCCAAATTAACTTGGTATTACGTCAGGAGGAGTTTTTTAAGTAACCGGAAACGTCAAAACGTTAGTTTTGAATGTTCGCGTGTTTCACTGTTCTTAGTTAACTGTAGTATGTATTTTTTATCTTTTTTGTAGTCAAAAAATATTAATCATATGTCAGTGTACAAAAAATACAGCAAAAAGTTTCTTCATAAGTAGGTTGTACTTATTTCTTTTAATTTTAGTTCGATTTAAACATTTATAAAGATAATGATGTCGGTTAAAAATAATCTATTTGACTATTTTATCTTTAGATGTCGTATTTTATTTGAAAAGAAAAATGACATTGAGAACTTAATCAACATCTAGAATTCCCAAAGAATTTTAACTACACAAAGCCATAATTAAAAACCGTATCTCTTCCATCGGTTATCACATTTTTAAATTTAAACTGTCAATAAAAAAATACGTTTTATGTGCAAAAGCGAACTAACTGTACCACCGATAATCTCACGATGGTGAAGTTATAACGCTGTGCAGCTAGCGTGGTTACCGAACAATGACGCCATGGTTGCGTGCGTAACCACGGGAAACGACCAAAATAACAAGACCCCTAACTTCCCCTTTAACTAAAACAGAAATAGTCGACTATTAACTAACTTACGGACCTCACTATTCCGGATCGGCGTGTTCTCTTTTCAAATTTGAATGTATTTTAAATTGCTTTTTTATTGGACTAGAATTTATGGCGGCAGCGTCTGTTTCGGCGCCAAAATTTATACTTTTATCTATGATGTGTGTGTAATATATTATTTTTTTCTGTTACAGGTAAATGATGGCGATTGTGAATTATTGAGTTAAAAGAAAGAAACACCAAAGGTATTTATGTTGCATGCAGATATTTGCGAGTTCGTAGAATAAGTTCGTAAAATTTTATGCTGGCAATTATTAGCATTTTCATTGTTACGTGATAAAACATTCTTGCCATACCACAAAAATAAGGAGGATAATATATTAATACCCCCATATTAAGTAGTTAGAGTTATTTATTTTTTTCGTAACGAATTTAAGATTAAGCACTGCAAAGTCCGATAAATTAAGCTTGACATAAGGTCCATAGAACTAACGTCAAAAACCTATCTCTAGTGAGCAAAAATTAAGATATGTATAAGTTATTAAAAATGGCCATAACTAAATCTGAAAACATGGCTGTGTAGGGTTTAATAGTTTAAGAAAAACAATTAGTACCCGTATCAAATTAAGTAGTAAGTAATATTGATAGTAACAAAATTATGTAAAGGGATTTTAACATATTGACAAAATAAATGATTTGTATTAAGGTTGAAGGAAATAAGAATAAGACACGATATTCGCCTCTATTTATCGAAAAAACCTAACAAAACATCTTCAAATTTAAATGAAAAATAAATTAATGTAAAATCAACACACGTCTCCTAAAGCGAGCTATTAAAAAATAATAAAACAATTTCAAACCACGGATGTACGTAAGGTCGATCTTGAGATAGTGTCATTATTGTACTTGTCGCCCGTGACGGCGGCCATCTTGGAAACGTCACGCTGGGAAAATGCTAACGAACAATTAAAGTCATGTTGCAATGAAAACGCTGGTCTTTCTCTTGTTTATTTAATACTGTTTTTTTCTTCGGTTTCGCCTGCATTCTAAGGGAATTACTCCACATACCTAAATAAAAAAAACCCAGGTTTTAATATAATATCGACATAGAAAATTTCATCGAAATCTGATCAACCATTTCACCGCGACAGACAGATAAAGTGAAAAGAAAAAGTTTATAAGTTTGTTTTTAACGCTTAATCTCAGAACCAACGGCACCGATACCAGAAATTCAGAAAGTTATATTATCTCTGAGTACTTTAATATAAATTTTATAAGTATAAAACACGGGTAACGCCTTGGGCTGAAGCTTGTAAATCATACAACTTTACAAAGTATTGCGATAACGATACTATTTAAAATTGTATGAAGCTTACATTATTACCTGTACTAGTCAATCTAGATTTTGGTCCTTGCGTCATTGATTGACCTTTTATACGCCATACGCCATTCTTGCTTAAGATCTAAAGATGAATGGACATGTCGTACGCAAGGACATGACATTTTATGGTACTTGTTTTACGCGGACCGAAGGACCGAGTGATTTTATCAATATACACCTGTGTCTGTTTGTACCGTACTTTTTTCTTGATTTTTTTTTTAATCTTTTGCTTCTTAGTATAGGATTATTCTCAGTTATACAAAGTATGTCTTACTAGACCGTGACAATAACAAAAAATACACGCATAAGTATGTAGATTTTACAAAAGTATTGCACCAAGAAATTTTTATGGTAGCAACCTGGAACGAAAATGGAATGAGTCGATATAGAAACTTTTTGTGTCTTCAAATTAAGGTTTTGTTTTCTTTTTTTACAAATACGGACACCGGCAAGTGTTGTATTCTGCCATGCGCGTTTGTAAGTCGGTTCACACCTTGCGAACTAATAACATATACAATTAACATGTTATGTAGAGTTCGGAATGTGTTAGACGAGTGTTTTTGGTGGATAAGATTTTTTTGACAAAAATAATTATTGTTTTTCTTAAGTTCCGTATTAAAAATGATTACAAAGAAATATTAATGTATATTAAAATATAATATTATCTATTTAAATAAAGAAAAAAAATCATATTTGATTTTTAATAAATGTTTGATAAGGTTCTGGATGGTTAAGGATTCTGTCTAGAAAAAATGAAATTGCAACCCATGTCAGTACTTTTAATAAAGCTTAAATTAAAACATTGACTATAAATTACTTATTTAAAAATAAAACAGAAAAACAACTTATATACACTAAGCACAATAAACATCTATTTATATTCATCGAAATCGTCACAGTAATACATTTTTACATACCACAAATGTCAATATAGATTTTTTAAACAAAAATATGTACCAACTGCTGACGCACGAAAGCCAAGGCATAATGTATCCAGTTTAATTTTTTATTGTACCATGAACAATTCATAGAGCAATAATTATGTAGATTCAGCAATGATACAATGGGCTATTTATTCACACTTGTCATTTACTAAACTAGAACAAACACGTATAGGAGGCTGGCACCTTTTTCATCGACATATGTAAATCAATACGACCGTCTTTATGATTGTGGTGTACAAAAAATATCTAGTTTTCATTCACACTATTTTGTTGTATTCGTTTAGGGTTGGTATTCCTTACAGTATTGTTATCTAGGTATATTAAAACTAGCTATTTCCCGTGGTTTCACTCGCATCCTGAGAGAATTTATTCTTGCATCCAGATAAAAAGTATTTTATGTATTAGTCCAGGTTATAATCTATATGTATACCAGTTTTTTACTAGAATCCATTCAATAGTTTTTGTGTGAGAGAGTAACAAATATACATATATCCTCTCTAACTTTCGCATTTATACTATTAATCGGAAAGGATTTTAATTGACTTAAAAAAAGAAAACAGATTATGAATTCGTCTGTTTTTTTTTCTCCTAATAATGTAATGTATAAAGCATGATTCAAATGTCTATTATTTTTTCGAAAAAAATTATAAGCGCACCCAGTTTCCACAGTGTCTTTAAATTTAAAGTTAAATTAAATAAAGAATACATCTCTATGTATTAATAGATAATTAGACAGTGAAAAAAACATTTTATTTCGCTATTATCTTTATTACATTCATTTTAACAAGCCTAATGCTTCTTTAACTAATAATATGCATAAATATAGTCTCATTACAAACAAAAACGATTTTAAAACATATAATTTTAGCATTTTTATTATATATACATGTCTGAAATTATAGTTTTAGTTATACCGTTTACAAATAATAATTATGAGTGTGATTAGCAAATATAACGTTTTAATAACGAATCATTTTAATATACTAACGAGTTAGCCGACAAGAAACTGATGATGATGATAATAATTATATTATTACGTGTTCACGGTAAAATAAATAGTTATTTTGTTTGATTCAATGAATGGATTTCATGAATCTCGATTTAAAAACATGTTTTACTGAAGAAAAATTACTGCTAGTTTTATTTTTGTGTCAATGGGCAGTTATAAAAAAAAACTGTTTTTTTTATAGATGTTTTATTCCCGTGGTATGTTCCATTTTATTTTTGATAAAAATATCACAAATAAAAAACATATTTCATAAAAAAAAATTACGAAGAAAAAGTTAATTCTTAATAATAAAATGTCGCGTCTAAAACATTCGTAGCTCTTTGTCGCGTATTTATTTTTACAAGAGCAGACTGTCGATGCCGCAACATATGTCGATCGGGAGTCGAACCGGCGACTCTTCGCTTTATTTATGGGATTTTAATGACCACCCCATCAACGGTAGCGCGTAGCCCCAGTTTTGTTGTCACGGAAGTACCGCTTGACCAATTGTTCCCTAAGTTATGTTTTTTATAATAAAACCAACAAGGATTTTATGATAGTTATAGGTTCTATAACATACACATAATATTGCTATAATTACTTTACAAGAATAATATCTAAGGTGGGATTAAGACTGGTTCTAAAAGTTGAAAAAAAAACTTGTAAAAATGGGGGGTTACAGAATTGCATTTTACCGTCTTTCGTCTTCAGCTGTTTTATCGTGAAGAGTAACAGTCAGACAAAGTTACTTTACATGTATAATATTAGTAAGGATTTCATTTTAATAGGAATTATATGAAATTCATTATCGATGTTAAGCCCGTCTTTGTAAAATCTAAATGCAAGCTACGGTATTATTTACTAAGTCCGACATGTAACTAACCAGTTTTTTTTTTCAAAATTATTCCCTTCATACAAGTTTAGAATAACAACTAGGGACATGGTAGCTTCTGAAAATAGTAACTTTTTACGATAAATTTATGGCAACACCGTGTGTTAAAAGGCAAAAGATTGCATAATCTATGACGGTATTTTTCGAAATTACACCTCCTTGTTTCTTTAAAAGAATAGTCGACATTTTAATTCTTTATGTCATGTTCGTTTAATTTTATGCAATGTGTCCGTGAAATAACAATAAAATAGATTTGAACTGACTCAAAGAATAATGGTATCGTGTCTGCCAGAAGTTTTGAAAAGCAATGTTTTTTTCTGACTGTACTCGATCAAACTGGTTACAGAACCTTATAAATTGGAATTAAACCATAAAGGTTAAATAGTTGTAAAAATACAGTGTATATTTTATTCGACTTCAATGTTTTTTTTGTTCTGGCAACAATTTGTTACTGTCAAACTTCAAGAATTTCACATCTGCGTTTTAATCGTTGAAATTAAAATTGGGCTAAAAAGATTGGCATGCTTGTTTTGAAATTTAAGATTGTTAATCTCTTGTCTCATGATTTGACATAATTTCAATAACATTTCTTGTTTTTATTGTGACATAATTAACTGAAATAACGTTTGTGTAAGAAAGTTTAAAAAAATAGCGTATTTAGATAAGAATATTTGCGAGTTGAAATTTTTTTCTTAACATAACAACGAAAGACAATGTTTTTATTTACATTGACTTCCTAAAAAAAATGTGATAAGCTCAGGGCTTCTTGGACCTATGCAAATAGTATTTGAACTTCCACAAGAGCCTGCCAAGGCCTTCTTGCAAAAAAAATGTTACCTTTGGGAGCATCATTTTAGTAACAAAATCATTGATTATGTGACCTTATTATATAATACCTTATCTGACAATTTATGAATACAAAGAGTCATCACTCAGAACTTCTGTAGTCCCTCTATTTGTGTATTTAAATCTGGCAATATGGAATGACGATTTACGAAAAGCTGCGGGCAGAGAGATACGTCTAGCTGACGACCGGGCGATGGGGCACACGTCAGGGGATCTCTAACTCCAACAAACTCCAATATTAAACAGGCTGACGATGATGATAATTTTATCCTTATTGAATCAAAATGATTTATATTCTATTCAATGAAGAAGCGAGAAATTGACAATCGTAAGTCTGAAAATCTAGGTCAAGTTGAAAGGTCTTTTCTCGTCTCAAGAGCTAGCATTTTCAGACGACCACAGCAAACATAGCCAAGGTCTCAAACTAACATGAACCTCACATACCCAGCAATTCTATTATAACCAAAGCCATTGGATTCCGGACAATTACTATACCCACAAAACCTTGGCAAAGAAGCGGAAAAAAATCCTATCCCTATATTTAATAATTCTAGGTAAAATTTTAATGACACAGCGGACCACAAAAGAAAAAAAAACACCATGTCCATTGACAATTGCTACGGACAATGTGCACATCAATTATTATTTTAAAATAACAGTTTTGTACGAACAAAATTTATTTACGCGCCGCTGCGCACGAGTCGCTGTGCGCATGTGTGGGTGCGTACTGTTGACGGTGTGCATGTGTGCGTGTAGATATAGGATGTTCGTGAAGCCGTTGATGATTGATTAATTACATTTGGCTGTGTGCTTTCTAAATTTGTTTTTATTTATAGGACGTTTTGTTTGTTTGATATTTGGGGGTTTTATTTGACTGTGAAAAATAAATTAAAATTATTTATGATAACCTTATCACGTACCTACTAAAAACCTGGTTACATGGTCGTGTTTTCGCACTTATTCAAACATTACTTTGAGAGACAGTCCCGCTGTCGAATTCGTTCACCTGTGGGGTAGTCATAATCCAAAAAAATCATAAACAACATGTAAATTTCGTAGCTTTAAAACATTACCCATCAAACCTAATTTTATCTAACTTAACAGCTTAACATTTCCTACCCTTCCAAAAGTAACTAGTCAACGAAAAAACCTTTTATGATTAACCAAAAAAACATGAATAAATACTGATTAAGTCATAAACGCTTTGAACACCAGCCTGTATAAGCGTCGTGTTTATGCACATCAATTACGAACGCAGCGCGCGGAACGCTCGGGGAGAACATTCGGAGGTCAATACGATGCGCCAGTGACGTACTAAAAACATATTAAATAACTATTATTTTGCAATAATTTTTAAGCTTACTCATCATCTGCCTAGCCTTTTCCCAACTAAGTTGGAGTCGGCTTCCAGTCTTAACCGGATGCAGCTAAGTGTTTTACATGGAGCGACTGCCTATCTGACCTCCACAACCCAGTTACCAGGTAACACGGTACCCCTTGGTAAGACTGGTTGTCAGACTTTCTGGCTTCTGACTACGCGTAACGACTGTCAAAGATGTACAAATGACAACCGGGACCAACAGCTTAACGTGCTTTCCGAGGCACGGAGGAGTCTCGCTATGCCATAGATGGTCACCCATCCACGGACCGACGCCGCGCCAAGCGCAGCTTAACCTTTGATCGGTCGAACCGTGCGGTTGTTACTTAGCCACGATTAAGCTTACTATCCGTATTATAAGCTGTTAAACGAAACCTGTCTATCCGATGATTTTTAACCGACTTCAAAAAAAGGAGGAGGTTCTCAATTCGATCGGTATTTTTTTTTTTTTTTTTTTTTTTTCTATGTATGTACACCGATTACGCTGAGATTTATGATCCGATTTACGTGATTCTTTTTTAGTTTGATGCGGAATAGATGCCATTTGGTCCCATAAAAATTTCACATGGTTTGGCCCAGTAGTTTTCATTTTGTGAACATTTTTTACATTTTTGTTTACATCGATGACGTAATTGTTTCGGAGTCGATTTATATTTTCCGTTCCCGTTTCTTGATCTATATTGTTTAAAGCTGCACCTTTCGTAGGCCTACCCATAGCTACTTAAAAAAAAACTATTTAACATATAATTATGACAATAAAAACAACGAAATGTTATAGCCTTCCTTATGTAATCTATAAAAATCCTGTAAAAAATACTGTAGTTTACAGAGCAACTTATTACAGACACTAAAAAGTAAAAAATAAATTTAAAAAAACTACGTTTAAAAAAACCGACTTCAAAAAAAAAACTAAAAAGTATTAAAAAAGTATAAAATAACTTAATAAAGATTTAACACAAACCTAATACCTTTAATATTAATAAAACACCATTATTTGTATGTGTTACCTATTGACAGGTTTGAAGTCGGTGCCAAGTCCTAAACAAAATGAAATTCCTAAAGATTAACCTACGTAAATAAACTTAAAGAACAATGTGAATTAATGTGAAACAGATGAAAACTTTTTAATACCTGAATGAGTAACACTATTACATTTGGCTTGGCACCGACTTTAAACCTGTCAATAGGTAGCAAATACAAATAATGGTGTTTTATTAATATTAAAGGTATTAGGTTTGTGTTAAATCTTTATTAAGTTATTTTATACTTTTTTAATACTTTTTAGTTTTTTTTTTGAAGTCGGTTTTTTTAAACGTAGTTTTTTTAAATTTATTTTTCTAACTAATGATTTTGACGCTACTCGACACCCAAAGGCAGGCAGACTTTAGCCAACGGATAAGCATAGCTATTCAACGCAATGCAGCTAGCCTCTTGGGTACGCTCCCAGTTGACTGCGATGAGGAGGAATTTTTTAACGCCGGTTATTAGTAAGTAGATTTCCATATTATTTTAGTTTTTCGTTCCGAGGCCCTCAAGAGTATCGGTATGACAAAGATAGTCACCCGACCACGGCATAGCCACGAGCTCCTATCATTTTAAACAAATAGCAAACAATAAAAAACTGTATTATTTTGAGTATAAAGCTAATTATTATTAAAATTAGCAAACGACTATCGATTTTTTATATATTTACCAGTGCATGTACGCAGTTTTGCACGGGTACAATTGAGATTTTCATAGAAAAATATCATACAAACTTTAGCCAGAAAATTACGATCACAACAAAAATATAAGCGAAATGGTCTTTCAAGCATGCGGCATTTAATTCTTATTTTTAAAGATTGAGATAATTAATTATATGAACTAAAACTTCTAATGCAAGCCACATTCATTCTTCAAGAACAATTTAAAAAGCAAATAAAATGAGAATTATTTAAAATGCAATTATAATTTATAATTAATGGATACATAAAAAATAATATATTCATATTTTTAGTGTCGCATTAAACTTAAGGACTAGGATTAAAATAATACGCTTACAGGAGTAATTAAGTTAAGCTTGATTAAAATTTTAAGAGCTAATATTAAAATTTAAGGTCTATAGTACCTAATTATTTAATTTACCTATCATATAAGTAGTAACAGAATATTAATCCGCGCATTTTTTTTAGTATGAAGAAAACTACATTTTAATAAACTTTTAATGCTATAAATTTTGTAGGATATTATTAGGTATTATTATTATGATTATTAGGTAGTTTCCAAAAGTCAATAGTAACTCTATCAAGCTATAGGTACATATAAAATGCTTCGTCCTGAATGACTGACGGATCAACGCACAGCCTAAACCGCTGATCGTAGAAACCTGAAACTTGGAGGGTGTGTTCTTTGTATGACGTAGGCATCCGATAAGAAAGGATTTTCTGAAACTACTTACTAAACCTGAAGAAAATTAATAAATAAATTAAATTCTTCACGATGTTTTTCTATACCTAATTCTTAAAATTTTGGTGAATTTTATATACTTAAATAAAAATATGACTAATAAATAAAATATAATAAATCTAATATTTTGTAAAAATGTTAAGTAAATTGTAACACACATAAATAAATCTTGATATTTTTCAAACCGTATGTATGTATATAAACAATAACAATTAAAATAATCATTTAAACGACCAACCAGTTAAGTTTAAACCCAAAAACAATAGTAGAGATAGATAAAATAATTAATTATTACAAACTACGCGAGTATTTAACCATTTTAATTGCTATTATTGCGGCGTATAAGATTAATATCAGCATTTTAACTGGTAAATGCCTAATTGTGTTGGTGTCAAGTTTTAAACTGTATTTAGTGCAAATTTTTGCATAATCACCCAAGCATTTAAATAATTAACCATTATTTTTTTAATGGGGAGCTCGTGGCTAAGCAACAGCCGCACGGGTCGACCGATCAAAAGTTAAGCTGCGCTTGGCGTGGTCGGTCCGTGGATGGGTGACCATCTTTGTCATAGCGAGACTCCTCCGTGCCTCGGAAAGCACGTTAAGCTGTTGGTCCCGGCTATCATATGTAGATCTTTGACAGTCGTTACGGGGTAGTCAGAAGCCAGAAAGTCTGACAACCAGTCTTACCAAGGGGTACCGTGTTACCCGGTAACTGGGTTGTGAAGGTCAGATAGGCAGTCGCTCCATGTAAAACACTGGTACTCAGCTGCATCCGGTTAAGACTGGAAGCCGACCCCAACATAGTTGGGAAAAGGCTAGGCAGATGAACCATTATTTTTTTAACTTTAAGTACAATACGTTCAACATAACTGGTATTGCCTAAATTTTGGGCTTACGCAACTTTCGTACAGTAAGTCACTGAAAAAAGTTACCGTCTTATCTATACTAATATTATAAAGAGGAAAAATTTGTTTGTTCGTTTGTAGGGTTTTAACTCAAAAACTACTGGACCGATTTTAAAAATTCTTTCACTGTTAGAAAGCTACATCTTCACGAAGTGTCATAGGCTATATTTATTTCCAGAAATAATTAGGGATCCATACTGAAACTTGAATAATGTAACCCAAGGTGTAAAAAAAATTGTTCACGCGGACGAAGCCGCGGGCGGAAAGCTAGTTCCTAATAAAGTTGTTTGTTTAAAAAACATAATTTAGTTTCAACTTTTTTTCCCCTTATCTGTCAAGTCAAAATGAAGGACCAAGTTCGATAACTTAAATAGGCTTATAAAACGTTATATGGATACCTCTTATTCAAGCTTTTAAAAAAACATGATGATGATGATATTTCAATCAACCTTAGAGGTTTCGTAATGATACCAAAACTTTTTGGTGTTGCAATCTTTAAAAAAAACAGTCCGCATACAATTTTGTAAAGGCCACTAAAGTTTTATTTTAAATGTTGTGTCATTTTTTTATATTGCAATGACTAAAAATATGCAACACGCGATGTTACACGCTGTAATTTAAACTAATTTGGTATTGTTTAACGTAAAAAGGAAGAGATTAAATAATTATAACAACTTGTGTTAAAGTTAACGTTAGTACTAATTCTTTTTTTATTTTATTTTTTGATTCGCGATATGACAAATGATGTATCATGACATTTACTCCATATTTGGTAAAATTAAAAAAAAACATCGGATTTTCTTAACTTGGAATGCAAGCAATTTATTTACCTAATCAATTCAATGTGAAGGGCATTTTTCAGAATTTTTATTAATTAACAAGATGCAATTTAATTGCAAAAAATCTTTTTTCTGGCTGCGTTGCTGGTTTAAGATTCGATTCTCAATTCAGGCAAAGTTTAATAGAATTTTTTCATGTTCAATTTCTCAGTAGAAGCTCAAAGTCCAAACTTATCCCTGTTGATGTCAATAAGATAGCTTCCTATAATATCGACTTAAACAAATCGATATAACGACAATTTACTGTAGGCACATCCCTTATAACCCCTTTAGGGGAAACAGGAGCGATGTTAAGTCATAATACTTTAAAACAACACTCAAAAACCCACATTAGCAAAATTTACGACCCAGATACAGAAATCAAAACAATAAATTAATTAATTTAATCAGGCGGTTGTGTGGTCGCTCCGACTCACAATCACTCATACTCTGAGAAAACTAGTTTACTCACACATCCACGAACCCTGCACGTACACACCCACACAGGGACAGGACACGCACACTAATACACCCATGATATGCATCGACCTACCAAGTAATTATATGTTTGTAAACAAGTAGTGTAGCTATAAGTATGTATGGCATAGTGTTGGGCACGCTGTCTACGTCACGGTATTTAAATTTGTGGGGTGAAGTAAAAATGGAGGACACTTGAAAGAGTAACGGCTGTCATGTCATTTGTGACAGATGTCACGGATGACAGAAGTTGGAATTTTACTGGTATTTCTATCTTGTGTACAAGTGCTGGCAGTACAGATATTTTTGTAATTGATAATTGGGATATTGGCATGTTGGTCTGTAAACAGCAATTGTCAGTAGATTCTTCAAAATGTTTGCTAAAATTAAGCAGCATCTGGTAGGATTTACTGTAAATTCGATACAGAATAGGGAAATGATTATAATTATTTACTCGAAGTATTGACTTTATACAGTACGATTGCCGTATATTATCCGAGAATCAATCTAAAAACATAAATAATAAAATTTCAAAACAAAAATGATACCGATCTTTTTGTTATTTTCCTGTCCTACTTTTATAATTCCAATTTATCGATAACCGCTATCGAGCGGGTCGCATCACTAGTCGGACGGACAGCTCCCCGCACGTAGACAGACAGTGTTATCACAATAATGACAGATCTCAAGTCGAGACCGCGGTACGTGAGGCAAAAATACCGCAACCTGTACCCGGTACTTTTCAGTGACAATTATGGCAACACAAACTAATTCAAACCTTAACCTGAATGGAATAAGGTGTGTTTTGAAAAGGCATTCTTGTTTTTAGGTTATGGCGTGACGAAATGACAGATGGAAATCGATTTTTGAATTTGGAATGTTCGGGATGTTATGTTTTTTATTGGAATAAAAACTCTAGGAAGTGACAAAGACACAGTATTAGAAGACCTTATATTTATTAAACAGCAATTTTCCTCTATTGGCCTAGATCTTAACTTATCTAAGTGCGAAATTTATATACCTGATGGTCCGACCGACAGACAGACAATCTTATCAGAATTTAATAAAATAGCCCCACAAATCAAAATTCTCGACAAAAGCTCACTGCACCTCCTAGGTTCCCCAATTTTAGAAGATAGTTTCACATCATTCATAGACACAAAAATAACCAATTTTAACGATATTTCGAATAAAAACTTATGCGATATTTTTTAAGCTTTGTTCTTATATACAATTATTTTGTCACATATGTGTTTAAGTTTAAATATTTGTTGTGTTCATAACTAAAAATTGGAAAAGGCTTTTAAAACATTGTTTTATAAAAAATCTAAAATTTTGGTAGTATTTTTTCTTTACAACTGCGCGTAGCCGGAGCGGGTCGCCGCGAGAAACAATATTGATTTTATCTCACCTCCATATTGTCGACAATGTCTAATAAAATTAAGTAAATTAATTACAGAAACATGTTCAATTAAGTAACAGTTATTTTTCCAACATGTAAATGCAAGAAAACAGATATTTATCTACATCCTGCACTTTGAAAGAAACAAGTTCTTGTACAAGACACAATTCTAACTATTAATACTAAGGCCACTTTGTAACTTTCTGTTTGTTACGCTTTTACGGCCAAACCGCTGGACAGATTTTGATGAAAATTGGTATACAGATAGAAGAAACCTTCGAGACAATTATACTATTTATTTATGTTCATGAAGAAGTTCAGTTAGGGCGCGGCTGAATTCGCGGTAAACATTTCTAATTATCTACTTCTACTTTGTATCTGTCAGTTAGTTATGCTTTCACGACAAAACTACTGAACTGATTTAGATGGACATTGGTGTGGATATAGATTGACACCTGGAAAAGGACTGCGACAAGTGCAGCTTTACCTTTATCGATAAATGGAGTTATTATCTGAGCCACGAGCGCGCCCCTCTAAAATTTTAATCACCATTAAGGTTCAAAAGTGGAATTATTTTTAGATGAATACTATCTTACAATCACGCAAATTCCTAGCATCTAAACATAGACTAAATTGTAGGAATTTTCCTACAATCTATCCTCTAGGAAACCTAGTTTGTCGCATGATGTTATCAATTCTTAAAAGGATACAGCGAATTCACTCGTTCAATCTTAGATGCGTTTGACGACGGAAAAATACGATGTCACATAATGCGTTTCATTGCTGAATAAATACGAACATCGTGACGAAATCATTTTCATCATCATCAGCCTATTTTATATTAGTCCACTGCTGGTCATAGGCTTTCTGTTACATACTGGGGCTGCGGGATGTTCGAAAGAGTTACCGCGCCCCCGGAATACAAAGGGCTGAGGAAGGAACATGGATGGGTTTTAGTCAGTAAGAATTTGACGCTCCCTCCCACGGCTGGAGGGGGGTCATTTGATGATTTCCAATCCGAAAAAAAGCCTTGTCTAACGTATATCATATTGCTTGGCCCCTCAGCTTGACGCATCTTCCTATCATACACGAGATTATATTTTTTTTGTCGAAGGATAGACATCATCGGTAGACGATAGGACTTTTTAATTGTCATTCTGATCCACCAGGGTTGGAAAAGAAATTGATTTTCATAGGAAATTAAGGTGTACGCTCCGGTAAGTGTACGGATGGGTGAACCTTGATAAGCAAAATAAATCTTTGATTCTTTGATCAGACTTAACAGACTCTCCCAAAATAACATAATAATTAGAAACGCAGCTGTCATACTTGTTATAAAATGTTAATATTTTTGAAAATATGACTACTCTCTGATTCTATAAGTAAGTAGGTAAATATACTATTTTAAATGGGACCAATTTAATCATTTCAAAACAAAACTGGCCCTCTTCTGTAAAAAAATCACTAAGCTAACGAAAAAGTTAGTAAAAATTTGAGAATCTCTTTTTGGAAGTCGGTTAAAATAGGTACCTAGGTAGGTAAAATAAACACAAAACAACAAACAAACACATTTTCTTAGCATTACGCACGGTTTTCCGTCGGACAATCTACGGACATCAATCAAAAGTACTAGGCGGCCATAATGAGCCAGGAGGTACAATCACAATCATTTTCCACGGCCTTGTGTGCGTGCGTATGAAATTGTAGTCTGTGATTTTGTTTTTTAAAATAATAGTGTGTGATTTTCTTTTTGTATTTTTTATTTTAAATATATTTTTTTAGTTATTTAGATACGTACGAATAATATTTATAAAAATAACAAAAAAATGGATTTTGACGGATAGATACCTTATTTCTGTTAGTTTTAGCAGGACCTGGCCAGTTAGTGTAGGTGGCCAGTTATACCTATATTTGCCGGTTGTCACACAGTTTTCGAAATTTAAATAAAACATCGTTTTTTTTTGCATTCCTTCTCCATTTGAACTTTAAATATAAAAATCGAACTGTTTCCCGCGTTTTCACTCACGTACTGATAGAACTACATGACTCACCCGGATAAAAAGATTCTGTAACTATCTCCAGGGTCCCTTCTATCTCCATACCAAAAGCGAAACAAACAAACTAACTTACATTAGCATTTATAATATTAGTAAGGATTAAGATAAATGTATATAATTTGAAGATGGTAATCGTAATTAACTATCAAGTATCCCATAACCTTATTTGCACTTTAGCCCTTTCTGCTAAGCATTAATTAATTGAAATCATAATTAAGTTATAATTGAATAAATTTTACTTATTACTAAGCAATGCCATCTAGCGGACAACGTTAGTGACTAATTAATTATTTTAATTTATTTATGATTCTCTGTTATTGATGAACTTTGCTCTTATATAAAATATTCAACTGTCTAGGAATTATTTAATAATTATTTTGAGAAAGTTTCAATGGCGCTAAGGTCAAACTGTAGATGGGAGGCTATATATTGTCCCACTGCTGGGCACAGACCTCTTCTCATACAGAGAAGGCATGAGCATTGATCACCACGCTTGCTCAAGTTGGATTGGCGATTTCAGACTTTTTAGTCCAGGTTTCCTCATGATGTTTTCCTTCACCATTAGTCAGTGACGCCTAAGATATACTTAGAAAAAACATACGACTTTAGAAAAGTCACACTGGTAGCCAGGTTTCGAACTCGCACACTCGTACACGAGAGCCAAGTGCCTTAACCAGTAGGCCAACAACTTCGCAACGAAATCCATAACATTTGTCAAATACATAGCATTAAAAACAACAGTTTCCCAGCGTAACATGGAAAGTTGTCCACTTTCATCGGCCACCCATCCATTTGCCTCACTCAGCGCCGCCCCTTACCCGGCGACGATGGCAAGTGAAGCATAACCACTGATTTAAATCTAGATTCTAGACCGTTATACAGCCAAACCTGTCAATTGCAATTATTTATAGGAAAATTTAATACAGGCTTCGTTGTGTAGGGTTGTTAGACTACGATATCGATATTTTTATCGATACCGTCCTTTATAAAAATACCATTCATCTTACAAGCCCCTTAGCTATCGAACTATTTTGTACGTTTTTGACAAAATATTTTTTTCGGGATTGTATTATTAAGTTAAGTGTAAGAGAAGCTCGTGGCTAAGTAACAGCCGCATGGTTCGACCGATCAAAGGTTAAGCTGTGCTTAGCGTGGTCGGTCCGTGGATGGATGACCATCTTTGTCATAGCGAGACTCCTCCGTGCCTCGGAAAGCACGTTAAGCTGTTGATCCCGGTTGTCATTTGTAGATCTTTGATGTCATATCCTTCAAAAAACAGATTTTATATTACGTTATTAAAATTTCTGTCTGATTGTCCTGATTGGTAAATTATCGATTGATTCAGTATGAATTCTCGCCAGCCCTGGTTACAACGGTTACTCAACCATCTAGTACCACTAGACTTGTCAAGGATTAGAGCATAGATCTTATCATAGCTTTGTATTACTATTCACAATTTTATTTATGGTTCTAATGCATAATCAGTTGTTATTTTCTCACTGTAGAGTAAATAGCTCTTTTGTGTGAATAAAAAGGTATGGAAAAAACATAAAAAACCCGCTTTGTCTCGCGAAAGGTTAGGTTTAAAGATGGTGTCCCCAAATTTCATTAGTTAATTTAATATTCTAAGTAATAAGTGTATTGAAGCAGCCCTCATCAATTTAAGTACCCAAATTGTATGCTAGAGAATGAACTAAAATTTGTTTGGTTCATTCTTCAGACATTTTCCTTGGTAGGTATTCTTGGATGCGGAAGAATAATGAAATATACAAAAATATTTAAAGTTCTAGCAATTTTACATTGTCACGGTTGAATGCTTTTGTACACTCATCAGAATAAGCAGAAAACATTGAGTCATATATTTGAAGGATTGATAGTCATAGTTTGAAAAAATACATTCAAACCAATAATATGCGTATTTTCTGTATTGTGCAGAGCTTATTTTTTCTACAAATTAATCGCTAGAGATACAAAATGTTTCTGTTTCATCATTTTGTTAATAATGCTAGTCTTTTTCCAATTTCAGTAGCCATGTTTCTAGTGCTGCCTTAAATTTTCCTTATAAAGCCTATCAAGTTAAGTTGTTTAACATTTTCTGTTTAAATTATGAGACCAAATTGGCTATAATAGGCTCGCTGTCTTTTCTATGTACTGAACACTCACTGGCGAAGTTTAGGTGCACTATAAGTTCTGCCGGGGCTGCGGGACGTTCGAAAGAGATACCGCGCCCCCGGAATGCAAAGGGCTGAGGAAGGAACATGGATAGGTTGTAATTAATAACAGTCTGGCACTAACGGCGGGAGGGGTCACTTGATGATTTTCCTTTCGAAAAAATAAAAAAAGGTGCACTATAAGGACTTATATCATTTTCTAAACGTCATGTATGTGTAAATAAAAAAGTAGGTTCCAAACGACAATTCAACAGATTTCCTCCCTTCTTTTGAGCTATTCTACTACAATACCCATCCCAATTGTTTCAATCTTCACACGCCAAATTTTGGTGTACAGACACTTAAAATCAAATCACATAAATTTTGACTTTTTGACGTAACAAAAAAAATGTCACCGTCTTTCTCACGGCCTAGCCAGACATCCGAAATCTCTACAATTGCGACTAATTTGAAAATAATTATATGGCAACTTCCGTCTCGAAGAAAAACCAAGCAATTGTTGGCTTGCGTGTTCTCTTGAGACAATACGAAGAAAAAAATAGAAAAAAAATCTCGGGTAAAACAAAGTTACTTTTTCTTGCTGAATGTAGTTTTTTTTTGTAATAATGCATCTTATTTCGTTGGCATAGAAACTGTTTTTGCTTACGGATTAGTTTTTTGAATTGTGTCAGTAAGTTTGTTTGTATAGTGTACGGTTTGTAGGTACCTAATAAGTGGGAGTTAGTCGTGGTACTGAGAAAATTCAAACTACGTTTTCAAATGATTGATGTGAATTTTGAGGACTGTTGCTTAAGAGTTTTTGATGTGCATTGTATTCTGTTGTAACTCTTTATTATTTATTGCTTATATTCTTCCAGTTTTATGATCTAGCTTCCTTACTTGAAGTTTAAAACTAGTTATTCTTCCTAGTTTTGTAGTAGGTAGAACTAAATAATTACTCTTTAAGATCTTTAAAAATCATTTATTGTTTGGTTAATTTCATATTCCTCCATATTTATTGTCTAAGGTCTAATCTAGTTTCTCTAGCTAAGAATTGTCATCGTCATCATTCACCAACTGAACGAAATATCTATCTAAATCGCTATCAATGGCAACTGCTTCCAGAATCAGACGGTCTTGTTGAACCAAATTAAACGAAACTGTTGTTTGATTGAGGTTCAAATAACAAGAGCTCTCGGGTTCATAGTTCATTATTCTGTAACGGGAGCCACGGAGAGGGTTAAAGCGAGCTTATTGGTAGGCCATTAATATAGGATATGGGATATTAATGGCAACTGAAGAAGTATGGAGGGTTGAATAATAAATTAACTAAAGATGTAAATATGGGTCGTGTTTGCTAACAATTTGTCGGGAAGAATTTGTTTTTATCCTACCCTATGTATGTATGTATGTTTGTTAGTCTTTCACGCACAAACAGCTGAATGAATTTAGATAAAAAATGATGCACCTACCTACATATTAATTATAGTGTGTAACTTGGATTAACACATAGGATGCCGCGGGAAACAGCTAGAAATTTATATTATAAAGGTTAATTCAATTTATAAACTATGTGTACTCAATTTTATCTAAATTCGTGCAGTAGTTTTTGCGTGAAATAGATAAAAACATCTATACGTGCATACATCCATGCTCACTAACTTTTGTAAGCCCGGTTTAGCAGTCGACAACCTTCTAGATTGACCTGCGAGATGCCATACAAAAAAAAAACTAACTTTTGTATTTATAATATGTAAAGTGGAGCTAAACTGACTGACAAATCAACGCACAGCCTAAACCGCTGATCGTAGAGACCTGAAAATTGGAGGGTGTGTTCTTTGTATGACGCAGGCATTCCATAAGAAAGGATTTTCCGAAATAATACCCCTTAGGGAGTTAAAAAGGAGGGCAAAGTTTGTATGAAACTGTCATTTTAATTCGAATTCTTATAACCCACGCGGGCGAAGCCGCCAGCAGAAAGCTAGTTGATCATAAAATAGATAAACTCCGAAAATACT
This sequence comes from Pyrrhia umbra, assembly GCA_963891755.1. Taxonomy (NCBI): domain Eukaryota; kingdom Metazoa; phylum Arthropoda; class Insecta; order Lepidoptera; family Noctuidae; genus Pyrrhia; species Pyrrhia umbra. The sequence goes on from OY982944.1 coordinate 3,895,908, forward strand.
AAATTTGATTCATCACAAACAAATACAATGAGAATCTGATTAACTCAGCCAATTTGTTAATAACAAGGGCTGGCACAAATATAATACCAGAGCTAATTGTAATTGGCGTGTTGGCTGCGATTTCGACAGCCCTGCTGCGTGGGGCGTTGCCTAGCAACGGGGGATCAAATAATTCAGAACATATGTCTGTAATTTGGAAATGAATTGAGTAATACATTTCAATTTGTAGACATTTTATATATGTAGATTTTAAAGTTTTTTTTTCACTCTTACAACTATCCTTACAGACAAATCTATATACTTAAGCATCCCTTAATACTAAAAACAATTTCTAACTTAATACCTAGGTACTAGCTGTTTCTCGCGGTTTCACTCGCATTCTGAAGAAACTGCTTTGTGTATCTAGAAAAAAAGTATCCTATGTGTTAATTCAAGATATAAACTTTGTGTATACCAAATTTCATCCAAACCCGTTCAGTCGTTTTATATTAAAATAGTAATAAACATACGTAGGTACATCCTCACTTTTTCATTTATAATAATAATAGATACCTACTCTTCAAAAATGATTTTAAGTTCCTAGTTCCTAGTTCGTAATTTGATAGTTTGAGATCCAGAAATGTTAGGCCACTTTTCCTTACTCTAAGGTCTTAAAGCTTAAAGCAAACCTTATCGAAATATTATTAGATTGAGGAATAAAGTGACATTTTTAATTGAGCATAGCTATTTGATATTATTTTTAAAACTACATATTATATAATTCCAAATATTTATCCAAAAACATTAGTGACAACCGCACACCTTCGAAAAATATATCGATAAAAACATCGATACATTACGCGCACCGGTTATTCCGTGTATTGTCTGTAGTTATAAAATCCAGTCGGCGCCGATAAAGACATTTCGCGGCTACCCAACATACGGCCTTTCACTAGCTCGCAAAAAACTTATTGCGACTTTTTTCCGAAACTCGTTCGCGTTCAGTTTTTAAGCAAGTTATTTTTTTAAATACCAACCAATGTTATTCCGACAGAATGAAAGAAATGCCGTGATTTTGTGTATGCAACTTAAAATATGGGTTACTGTTTTTAAAAATATTCTCGAAAACAGAGGAATATTAATGACTGCATAAAGATTTAATTACAATATTTGGGTCATATGTAAAATATTTGCAAATAAAAACTGTTTGACATTGCGATTTTTTGTTTTAATATTAATGAGTATGTTTAGTACAATGCAATTAGCAATAAATCTTTTTAACTATTACTGAGGCCACACTCCTGCTCACCCGATAAGAGAAAATGCTCGTAAAAATAAGTGCATAAATCTTTAAACGGCAAAAAGAGTTACAACAATATTAAAAGAGTTAATTCTCTCACGCAAGCGGACACACACACTAAGTAAAGTCACTATAAAAATCTCATAAATTCACTATTACGTAATTCTAGTGACGTGCTTGTGTCGATAAAAAAACATATCGACATGGATACTCTATAAAAGCGATTAGCAATGAATAGGTGTATCACTGAGCTGTAAGATGAAGTACTTATTTATGGTAATTTAAGTCAATGGTCAACGCACATTGTAATGGTTGCCATATAAGGCATCCGTCCGTGATTTTTACTCTTAAGTATGTTGCAAATCCTATTCACATTATAAATGCGAAAGTTTGTGTGTATGTATGTGTGTATGTTTGTTACTCTTTCGCGCAAATATAGGAAATAGTTTAAAAATTAGATACTTTTCGTCCATGTAATTTAATTCATTTCCATACTATAGGATTGCTTTATGTTTTCTACTTACAAATTAGTATCATTCTTAAACAAATTATTCTTAAATTTCTCCACATGGGCAAAAACATATTCATCAGCCTCTAATCACCCAGCTGTGGGACTCTGGTATTCGCAGAAGTACCACAAAATTTGATTAGCGCTAATAGAAAAATGGCATTTGATTTCAAATCACTGGTCCATATTAGAATATTCATCTTTCCCATGACCATTCTGGACTTATTTGACCATCAGCTGACGTGATACAAGGCAATACAAAAAAATAATTTTTGAAGATATATAGCAATTGCATTATTTCTCATTTTTTTCAAAAATACTCCCAATTCTACATCACTATTTGATGCGGTTTTTTTAATAGATAGAGTGATTAATGTGGAAGATTTTAGAATGTATATAATTTGTCAAGTTTTTGTATCCATTAGCTAAAATATTGCGGGCGAAGCCGCTGGCGGGAATTAAACAATAAAATATCACTCACCCTCATACAATGTAAGTTAAAAATCAAAACGCGAACCCGTTCACGATTGAGTGACAAAGGAACTCCACCAAAATATATTACGAGCGCGGTATTTTTTCGTTTCTAAGGGGAATGCTGGTGTTTTTCTTGGCGTAAAACACGGAGTCCATGTGACCGAGACGTGGTGCGCAATTTTGTGAGCCTTCTGGATCAGTGGAGAGGATTGTGGTTATGATTTCTGGCGGGCTGCTTTAAAAAATATATATTTTACGTATGAGGAGCTCGTGGCTAAGTAACAGCCATGCAGATCGACAGATTAGCAAGGTCAGTCTATGGACGGATGACCATTTTCTGCACATAGCGAGACCCTTCCAACAACGTCTAACAAAGAGTTGTTGCAGCCGGGAATTCTAGTTAGGGCTGCTCTATATCTCTCGTTACATCGGAGTTTAACAAAATTGGTAAAAAAATTGTGTAAACCTACTAATAAACCTTCGGGAAAAAACAGGCGAGATTTTATATTTGCTCTATATGACAGAGGTTTTATATTAGGCCAATTATGATAATTTTGTCAACACTTGGCTCAAAGTTTCATCCTCATCAGAATAAAGACATAGCAACACAAAGACAAATTTTTAATACTTAATTTATCGGCCGGTTTCTATTTCACACAATTAAAATGACGATACTATAATTTATCAATGTGTGTAATGTAGCAACTTAATTATACAATCGTTAATTAAATTAAATTAACTATATAATAGTATAAAGCCTTTTTCATATAACTATATCGACTTTATCTCAAATGCCAAACTCAAAACAGATAATTTAAAAGGGAATAAGTAATTTATGTGCAAATTTCGATGCAGCATTATGTAAAAATGCATTATTGCTAAACGCATTACGATTTTTACTAGCACTTACACCATTCTACTGATACCTCCTAGAAAAATATTCGCGTTTAAACGCAAAAACATCGAGACACAAATTATATATGTCTGTTGCTTTATAAAATACCCATTTAGAGTAATAAAATTAATGCAAAACAATTACATGATGCAAAAAAGTAGTATTGCAATCGTTAAATATTCAATGCCCACATTTTTTTTATTGCCAATGGACCGCCTAATGTGCTTGTCACAACACTAATGTATCGATATGTAAAACGCGTTTGTGCATCACTAATTTATTGGATTATGATAAGGGTGTCGACAGTTAGCACCTGTTTGAATTTATCAAACTAATTTGACTTTTATTGAGTATGCGATAAAGTGGTTTTTGCAATAGTATCGTGGTTGGATGTTATTGCTTTCTTAAGAACTTTGTTTTAACTAGTTTTATTTTTTTGTGCGGATTAAAATGTTATTATAATTTGCCTTTGAAATCAAAGCTGTAGAGTATTTTTTTTCCGAGTTTAATAAAAAAAAGATTTTATTACAAAAAAAAATACATCGACAATTTAATGTAATTCGTTTGAATAGGAATTTATTTTATTCTCAAACAGTACAAAACGTAGTCTACGCAAAACAAAAACATTAACAGACGCAAAACTGCAATTGCAAATATAAAAAATAAAAAAATAAGGGCATCTCCACATCATTCACTGTCCAGAGCAAACACGAAGCGGCTACCGTCTTTTTTTCAATCGCTGGACCGCTTTATGCATCACTGAGTGTACATTAACATTTATATATTGTCGATTAATTATTTATATTTCTCATTTACTGATTGGTAAAGTGATTGAGTCGTCCAATGTGATTGATACTTTGTTTGATTGCTCGTGTCGTTTTGTGAATTATGTCGTTTTTCGCTGTTATTTTTGTGTTTTCATTTGTCAAATGGTTTTTTGGTCTGACATATTTGATAGATGCTGTCGTGGACTAAAGCGGTGTTTTGATTTATTGTAGGTATCTACTTTAAATGTTATATTAATTTCGTTTAATGTCCTTTACAAGTAAGAAACAAAAACTAAATGTTTGTCATAAAAAAACGAATATCTTACATAATGTAAATTTATATTGGTCAAAGAAAATAATAACTCCTGTATATTTTCAACCAACTCAATCACTAACAACAAAAAAAAAATACAAAAATAATTATGACATACAAAAATCATAATCTATTTAACTTCAAAAACAAAAGCATAACACAACTAAGGCTTACAATGATTAAACACGAGAACTTCTATCCTATTTAATCGTAAGCACATCCGATTGCCACGTTAATTAAAACCGATACGATTTAAATACTTCAATAATAGTTTCCTCTGGAGTTGCCTGATCAAAGGGCAGGCTAGCGCACCCATTTCCTCAATAGATACCTTTCTATAGACAGCATCCCGAGAAGAAAGATTTAATTTTTTATTCATTAGCAGTATAGATGAGACGAAAATCTTGATTTTCATTTTGAATATACTGGTTTTTTGCAATTGAAGGGTAGAGAGGATTTGAGTAAGTATATTAAGTTCGTACTATAGAGTGATATTCCATTGATTTTATCTTGAGCATATATTTGGAGCCAATTGATTGGTTGAAACAGATTTTAAGTAGTGTTTGCCTTGAGTCAACTTCTTGAATATGATGTTTAGCGAGATACATGTAAAGTGTGTAAAATCTATCTACTCTGAATAAGAAAAAAATAATCGTCAAAATGTTGCAGATCAATTTTGATAGCCATTGCTTAAAAACTTCTCACTATTTAGTTCAAATTCTACTTACTTACTTCTAGCATCAAACAAGAACTTTTTAACTATAGGTACAGACATATTATTTGCGAAAAAAAACTTTTTTGCATTGCCATATCGCATTCAATCAAATTTCCTTTGACAGATTTTTATAAGAGCAGCTCTTAGATTCCTGCTTACCCCACATACGGAACGAACCGTAATAAGTTATACTACAACATAAAACTGTCCCTGGAAGTGGTGGAATAGCTGTATGTCAGAAGGCACCAGTTTCTCGATGCTATGCCGCGAATGCCCGCCATGTCTTTGTGGACGCCGCGCGATGTACGTGCCGACATTGGTGCATACCGCCGTCCGCTGTCGAAACCAATGGGAAAGAGCTGCTTTTTTGTAAAAATGTTCAAGCATTGGGTATAAGCAGAAATAGAAGAGATTCTAGGTACTAGCTAGGATCGGTTTGTGAAATGCGGTCATAGATTATGTTGTGGGACTTGTTGGAAGATTTACTTGTGATAAACGTTGAGCGAGATTATTTATACTGTCATGTGTTTGACGGGTTTTTTTGGTTGGAATATCCTGCAAGGGTCTTTGGGCTAATTTTTGGGATACTTACCTGTCAGAATGTTAGATATTGGTGTGCTTTATTTCTGCGATTTACTAGTATTTTTGTTTTCTATTTGAAGTCCTTTCGTCAGCCAATGATAAGAGATTGCTAAATAATGTGTTACCGACAGTTTGTTTTAAGTAATTAGGTTTTAATCATTTTATTAATGCTTAGCATTTAAAGTGTAGCTTTTTTATTATTGATTATGTTGAATGAAAAAATATACGTAATAGGGTAGCAATCTCTTTTGTATATGTTTTACAACAGTTTATTTCCATGTGCTCATAAAATACGCCACAAAACGAAAAATTATCAAATTATTAAAACGAAAAACAAAAATGTTAAATGCTTTTGGGATTTAATGTATGGAAATATTTTTTTAAGAACAATATTTTAGATCACATGGGACGATAAAAAAAATCTGTGTGTATTAAAAATTATTTTTGTCCTCTTAAACTTCCAGTTGACTTTAAGACTTTTGCACAGCTGATTCTAGATTTTCTATAATCTATGTTAATGCATGTATCTAGTAATAATCAGCATTAAAGATCTTTATCTTTGAATTTATTAACATCGGAAATTGCAACCTGTATTAAGTGTGAATCATAAAATGACTAAGATTGGTAATAAAAATGTTGTCACAAAACTAGTTTGTTTATTTAAAATTTAAAAATAAATAATATATTAGGTAGAACATAGATACTAATAAATTAATATAAATTAATACTAATAAATTAATATAAATTAATACTAATAAATTAATAAAGTATTTTAAAAAGTATTTTTTAGTAAAAGCTGCATCATATTACTAATATTAGTTTCACGGGAAAACGACTAAAGTGATTCAGATGAAATTTAGTATGGAGATAGATATAAGCTTGGGAAAAGACACAGGATAGTTTTTATCCGGTGGCCCGAATTAGAACGGCCAGGATACGCTTTTCAAGGCTTTGAAATATACAAAAAATCAGAAATTCAAGCTAGAACTAAACTATATTATTATGGCCTTCTAATAATCGAATCTGTGATTAAAAAAGTTGATTTGTCTATTCATTATCTACCCATAAAAAATGCTTTGTCCTGACTGACTGACGGATCAACGCACAGCCTAGACAGCTGATCGTAGAGACCTGCAACTTGGAGGGTGTGTTCTTTGTATGACGTAGGCATCCGATAAGATTTTCCGAAATTCTACCCCTAAGGGTGCAAAAAAGGGGGGCAAAGTTTGTATGAAACTCTGTCATTTTTCATTTGAATACTATGCCGGCGAAGACGCTTGCGAACAATAATTTAAATTATTTTATTTCCTATAAGAATTCACTTCAATGCGATTAATCCTCGAGTGATACATGTTACCTTTAACGTAGATATAAAAAATGACTCAGCAAGAATATGCAAAAATTCCGGTAACTAAATTTGAATACAATATTTTTAAACAGAAAGCATATTTTAGTAATTTTTTCCCCGAAATTGTGTTGCCTCCCCACAATTCTCATAATACTCCCCACAATAGCAGTATATGTAGGTACCAGTAAATACATATTGCATTGTGGTCGCATATGCCGCGGCGGCCATGTTGTAATATTTTCTTTTTTTTATAACAATGACAATTTCACGTGACAGATGACGGATGCTAGAGGTGGAGCGCATCGATGAATTGAAACTATCGATATTTTATTATACATCAAATATAATTCTGCAGTGTCCATTATTATTTGATGTTAATGGTAAACGTACTGTGCTTCCATTATTTTTATGTTTTAAATTATCTTATCATAGTTTATGTTTGCCTTTTGATGTTTCGCGTTGAAATGTCGTCCAGGTTTTTATGGTACTCATATTTTACGACTTGCATGAAATTAAAGGCAGCTGAAGCATTTTTTTTTGTTTTACTTCAAAGTTAGTAGAAGTTGGAAGTATTTTTATTGAGTTGTACGTCACTGTAGGGTAGGTAATGCAGTAGCAGATTGCTCACATATAATATCGCCTACGAAAACCACAATAATGCGTTTCCGCCGGCCGTTCCGTCTAACAGCTGATACATACTACGTGTTTTTTCCATTGCTTTATTTATAGTTACATATTTTTGTAGTTGAATCCAATGTTTTATAAAATTCCACTACAAAAAGATAATTTGATTTATTGATAATAGCATCATAAGTCTTATCAAATTACATTTTGTACTGTAATGTCTTGTAAAATTTATTTCTGAATAGGATTCCTCTCTCTTTTAAAGTTACATTCATTATTCTCATCGTGAGGACAAAAAATGTGTAGGAAAATATAAATTTAATTCAGCAGTAAATAAAATCCGGACTCTTAGAATGCCATTGACAATGATGACGAAAATTCCATAATATTTAAACGTATCCACGCAGCGTTACGAAAAAATCTTCAGCAATTAAACTATGTTTCCCAACTTCCCATTCGTAATAAACATTTATTTGACAAAAATTTTATACAACAGTCTTTTGTCACGAACACAATAACCACTGCACGGTCCGACGATCCAAATGATTTGGTACATGCATATGAACTATTGTCGATAGTTTTTTTTCGATAGAAACCTTGAGTATTTCGTCATTTTTCTGTTATTTGAATGTGTTCTTTTTTTCCTCTCATAATTTTGTAATATTCCGGCTTTGAGTGTGGCAAGCAGTTTTTATAGATAATTTGATGCATACACGTATATACTATTGTATAAAATACTATTTTATGTACAAGGCTTTATGTTGTCAACTAAAACAGAATATCCAATCGCATAACGCAATTTTAATGCTTGTTGGTATTAAATTATAAATAACTTTTTATATAGGTAAGCACAACAGGAGTAGGTATTTCTGGGGATAAAAATGTACTCACTAAATTATTTTGAATGTTAAAACATTTCTAAAACTAATCCTTTTACATTGAACACAAAACAAATAGATAAAAAACCTTAAAATCATGTCAAAATAAATAAATCCACACAACATAACCTTGTTCAAGCGGCTTAAGTGAATTGAACGCCAAATACCAATACAATAAGTTAGGCGCGACGTGGGGTTAAGTTATATCGTGCACTGCGACCTGGCTAATCGAAGGGTGGGTGGTGAGGGATGGGACATCTTTCAATTTATCGATATCGATGCATGAATTAATTATAAAACATAAATAAGACTTCAACACCTACTCTTATTTCTATATAAGAATGAAGTAGGCGTTGAGTTATTTGTTTTATATTAATTTGTATTGCGTTTTGACTCTAAAATCGATACGCCTAACACAATAGATTCCGATTAGATTTCAATCGATTTCCAGCAAGTTTATAAACCGAAGCGGTTTTTTACTTCACAGTCGGCGTATACGTAACTAACTGATTAGCAATTCCTTGCTGTCTTAGATAAAAGATAAAACCAAGTTATGCATCGTAAATAAGAATTCACTCCAGTCGTAATACTTTCTACTTGCGACTGTACCACGTGAAATATAACTCATATAATAATGTCCACATAAATAATAATGCGTGCGTCAGTGTTTTTGCTGCATGACATACCCGTTATGCATTGATTACACGAATTGGCGATATAAGTTGATCACTCGGTGAGGTGTTTGTGACAGCGAGAGTGATTTTAAAAAGTGGTATTTTGCTTTTCTTGTATTGTAGAGAACTGTACCTACATTTTTTCCCGGGAATATTACGTTGAAATTCCTTTAATTTGGCTTAGATTAGGTAAACTTTTTACTGTTCAGAATCTATAGAGATTAAATTTATAGCTTGACTATGGTTTGCTACTAGTTTTAAAATCATAAAATGTAACCATTTTTTTTATAATAAATACCTTGACTATATTATATTATTCTGGCTATACTTTATTACTTGACTATAAATACCTACCTGACTGACGTAAAGCTTCAAATGGGTAGTTATTCCTGAAAAAGCCAAAGTAAAATTATATTTTTTACTTTAACTGCCTTGTCTCAAACCTTCAAAATGCTATATATCACGAAAACTTATGATTAATAGCTGAATCGATCCTATTAAAAGTTTAATTGTTAATAAATATAATCGTAAAAGTCATCATTAAGTTAATATTCACCTCAAATTACATTTTTTCATTACGCTCTCGCTACCCGCCCTCACTGGGGCTTGACGTTTATCAATAATGTTACTTGTCACTCAGGTCTAGTGAGTTGCATGCCTATAACTTGTATTAACGCTATAATGAACTATAACATATTGCAATCATAATTCTTATGTAACTCCTATAGCTTTATCTCAAGGAAAATGCGTGCTGTGTCCTTGGTTTTGATTTGTTTGTTTTTTAATTAAGGAAGTTATTATTCTGTTGTGAATTACTTTTTTATACAAAGAAAAAGCATTTTTTTGTCTTATTTCTCTGACCACAACACTGATGTAATTATTTTCTGTAGAAATTTTGTATTATCTCTTGTTTTATCCATCTAAAAGGAAAACAAGTAATATCTATTGAAAACTTTTTCGATAAAATCTAACAAGTTCATATATGACTGACATAACATTGTAAAGAGTATTTAATTATAATAAATATTATGATCAAGTAAGAGGAATGTAATCCGACATGCGTGTGGATTAACGAATAAACATACGTCAAGGAATGCAGTAAATTGATTCAAATCTAGATAAATAAAAACTGTATCCATTAAACATTTTTTTTTACAATATTTTATCAATACAATCAACAAAACGTCAAGACAAACTATAAATAATTCTAGAAACAAATAATCAGATAGCATTATTTTTTTATAAAAAAAGTATCGATAACAAAAGCATCGACAAATCCCACCCCTAGTTGTAACGGTACACTAACGGCTGACAACCCCGAGGCCCCGCCCCTATTCACGCTACCCCAGTTGTATGTATGTATGTATATGTCAGTTTAGGTATTTGTGTGAATTCGATATTAGTAATATGAGTAATGCCAATTTATTGTGATTCTAACAGCCATTTGAAACCCTTAAAATTGAGATATTTCGAAACGTGACTAGCATTACATAATGACTTTTTCAAAATCATCATAATTATTATCCTTACTAATACTATAAATACGTGAAAGCAAATCTGTCTGTCTATCTCATACACTTCTACTGGAAAACGGCTAAACCGATTCAGATGAAATTTGGTATGGAAACAGATTAAAATCTGGGGAAGAATAAATAATAGTTTTTATCCGGATGCGCGATCAGTCAGCTAGTAATTGATATATTATCTTGAATGCCATTACAGGCAATCTTGATAAAAAAAATGAAAAATGTCAATCCACCTTGATCAATGCTCATGCCTTCTCTGTATGAGAAGAGGCCTGTGCCCAGCAGTGGGACAAGCCCATACTTTATCGTATCTGCAACTTTTTCTTTCACTCAAACCATGTGTAGGATATACATATTTATTTATGTAAATATAAAGACATTATATATGCATATTTGTACATAAATATATGTATATGGAAATAGCTTAGATTAACATTTGTTTGAATGGTCAATTATTATAATTTACATACTTATGTACCTATAAGAGTTTTGCAAATTGTCGGCACTCTTCCAACTATATATTTCTTAATCTCTAATACCTATGTTTTTATTTCGATGATTACTGTACCGTGAAACTAATCATTTCAATACCTAACAATCTCGTTTAATACGAATAAGATTTTTTAAAACTAGTTCCATCATCATTAATACCTGCCTAGCCTTTTCCCAACTATGTTGAAGTCGGTCCATTCTAACCGGATAAAGCTGAGTACCAGTGTTTTACATGAAGCGACTGCCTATCTGATCTCCACAACCCAGTAACCTGGTAACACAATACCCTTTATTAAGACTGGTTGTTAAATTTTCTGGTTTCTACCTATATCTTAATTTAATTATATTTTCTGTCTGTCCATCAAAAGATTGTCTGGTACAAATCGCTCTTACCCATAAGACCGCCGTTGTACTGTTTCTAACTAATTTCTTTTTGGTTTACAATAAACCATTATTTTATTTCGGTATATTCTATAAAGACTATCAAAGATCTATAAATAATAGCCAACGGCTTTTTTTTCGGATAGGAAACCTTTAAATGACTCCTCCAGCCATTGGTGGGGCGGGAGGGAGTATCAGACTCTTACGGACTAAAACCCATCCATGTTCCTTCCTCAGCCCTTTGTATTCTGGGGGCGCGGTAACTCTTTCGAACGTCGCGCAGCCCCGGTAGGCTATGGCCCCATCACAGCTCTTTGATTCAATATTCTAATCTACCCCTCTCTCTCAACAGGTGAAGATTTGGTTTCAAAATCGTCGGAGCAAGTATAAGAAGATGATGAAGGCGGCTCAGGTGGGCGCCCCACCGCCCAGCCTCGGTCTACCGCCTAGCAGTCCGCCCAACAACAACCAACTATTACATGGTAAGAATTTTCAAAATAATTTTTAATGTGAGATAGGTACTCATTGTTGACAAGCGGTCAGGCTTCACCGTTTGTGGGGGTTCGAAACCTGGCAAGTACTAATGTGACTTTTCTAAAGTCATAAATGTACTTAGTATATCTTAGACGTCACTGACTAAGGGTGAAGGAAACCTTGAGAAAACTCTGGACTTAAAAAGTCTGAGATTGCCAATCCGCCTTGAGCAAGCGTGGTGATCAATGCTCATGCCTTTTCTGTATGAGAAGAGGCCTGTGCCCAGCAGTGGGATTGTAAATAAGTCGATGATAATAATGATAGAAATTATAGTTATACATAGAGAGTCCACATTTGGCCAGTTATGATTGTACCAAATAAAACTATATTATAAATTCGAAAATAACTGCCATTTTTTGAAAACAGTTGAACCGATTTGAATGAAATTTAGTATGGAGATAGCTTGAACCCGTGAGAGTTTTCATCCGGCTGCATGAAGATGTTCCCTCGGGAAACCGCGGGAAACAGCTAGTTTGTATATATACAACGTGTAAAAAAAATAAGCAATAAAATTTAAGCGGGCTACACATTCGGTGATAACAAATCTTTTACGCCGTATTAGGAACTGGAAATCTTATGGGATCTTATAGTTTTAGAACAAAAAGAAGTTTTTGTTAAAAAAAAATATGTTACATCCCTAAAAATTGGTTAATAAACTCAAATTTGAAGATCAATAATGCTGAGTTCGCAAATAAGTTACCCCTTATTTTCTACCTATTCGTCAACTACCCTAATAAGCCTAATAAAATTTAGTGAAAAAAAATTATGGAAAAAAAAGTTAACAGATTTAATAATAAGATTTTGTCAGAAGCATCTACACTTGATATATGTACATACCCTTAAATATTATTGCTTATTTTTTTTACACGTTGTATAAATACAGACTAACTAAATTAACATTATGATTGTTAAATTTATTTACTTAATTTTTCTTATTATCAGGTGGCGGCGGCAGTTCAAGCGGGTCCCAACACTCCCCTTCGGCGTACCAGAGCGGGGGACCGGCGCAGGCGCACTCCCCCACCCCCAGTTCCACCCCAGTGTCGGAGCTATCCCCGGGGCTGTCCCCTACCGGCACCCCCTGGGATGTGAAGCAGCCCCCACAGCCTTCTTGGGATGTCAAGGTCGGATATGTAAGAGGAATTATTTTATAAAAGGATGGAGAGATTTTTAAATTTTAGTTTGATATTCATTTAGCTCTCTATACCTTTATTATTATTACAGTGTAGGTATCTGATAAATAAATAAAAAATAGAACCTAATAATGGTCATTATTTACATAATTAATATTAAATAATTTAGTTCAGCAGCAGTGACCATGTATATCCATAGCTCAGCTAAAAAAAATGCTGAAGAAAATACATTTTAATAACAATTTTTATCCAATTCTAAAGATTATCTGTATTTCCATTGTTATAACATTACAATTACAAATAATTCTCTCTAATTTTATTTTTTATACAATTTAAAATAAAGTTGTTTTTTATATTCTACTTTTATTTTTTATACAATTTAAAATAACGTTTTTTTTATTTTAAATGTTAATTTATTTATTGTTGTTTATTTAGCCGACGGCAGGCCGGTCGCCGGACGGCAGCTCGTGTGACGTCAAGCCGCCGCACCAACAGTCGTGGGACCCGAGGGTCGGATATGTAAGTCCTATACAATCACTAAAATGATTTCCAATTATTGCACTTTTAGGACAAAATGACACTCCTTTATATTTAAAGAAAACTGCTAAAGCTTACCTAATAAGAATAATAAATTAAAATAAAGATAAATAATTGGAAAATGTTAATTCCCAATTCAATAAAATGAAATAACACATTCTAATTTTAAATAAACTGGAAAATAAAGGCATGCCATTTTCCTTAAATAAAATGCAATAATTTATTATTTGGAACATTATAAAATATTGTTAAGTGCTAAATTAGTTTTAATGAAGCTAGTTAAGTTTAGGTATTACCTAAAGATATACATATTTTTGAGGGGAGCCTTTTCTTATCGTAGGAGGGTTATTTCGCGCCTCAAACCGATGACATAGAAGGATCACCAGGCGCTGACGGCATGAGGGGCCGACCTATGCCTTGGATGCTTAAGGTAAGGGTTCGATTCCGTGTCGTGTTTGTCAAATGCACGTAGTGGTCGAAGTATTTTTATATTATTTCTACATCTAATTTCATTTAGGAAATATTATTGATTAGATTTGAGCCTAGAAACTGGTCTATAGCTGAAAATATCAGAATTAATTTATCAGAAAATATCTAAAATGTAATGCCTTTTATTTTTATGAATAACAATTATAGATACAGTAATTATTTTGTTTACGAAAGATTCCGACAAAATCTGCGGTGTTTTTTTAAGTTTAATTATCTTCTTCAATACATTCGTATTTCCATAGAAAGCTGTTGAAAAACAAGTTTGTATGGTTGCGTGTGTAAAAATTATAAAAAAAAAACTATATAAAACTTATTAGATAATGGTCGTGGGTGTGCCGGGCGCGCCTAACGTTTTCGACGATTAGTTTTCGACTAGCTTTTACCGCGACTTCGTATGTAGTACCTGTAATATTGTTAATTAATTTGTTGTGTTGTTCATTGCGAGATGGAAGTTTCATGTTAAGTTTTTCTACTTCCGTACAAGGCATGTTTTCAATTACAAAAATGTATGTCATCAATATACAATAGCTGCTATAAATCTAGCCATATAAACAGCTGTAGCAACATTATATATTGATACTTCTATCCCACTCTAAATTCGACTGATTATTTAATATTTCAAATCAATTTGTTAGAATGCCTTAACCAAAAGTTTAATAAAAAAATCTAATGTCAAAACATCAAAACCTTAATTGCTATAATGTTTTCATAAGAGGTTCTGTCTCATCTATAATACACAGCACATACCATAATATAAACCCCTCAGTTCCATGTAATGAAAGCAATAAAAGAGCTTAGAGAAACAGCTATCATGATTTTTTCACTGCCATGGCTATACAGGAGTAATCTTATATGTATCACTTAACTTAAAATAAAGAATAACATAATTTCACGTCACGTATTAATAAAAAAAAATGCAATAGATGACATCAGCACACACTCCATATACTTATTAATTTTGTAATTATACACAACAGTTGAAAACATCACAAAAGATTTTAGTCATATTGCAACAAGCGTATCTGATAGGTCTATTTAGATGTATGTATTAATTATGTATGTAAAATCCCACACCACCTAACCTTCCTTGTTTCTTTGTCGTAGGGCGCGCCGCCCGGCCCTTGGGATATGAAAGGCGCGCACGCCGCCCACGCGCTGCACCATCAGGGCGCCCCACAGCCTCACCCGCCCTACGTGCCACAGTACTCGTGGTACCAAACCGACGCTAACCCCGGGTTACTTACGTAAGTTAACCTTTATAAATCTTAGTTTTATTTAATTGTAAATGGTACTTTGAGTTTTAAAAGCAGATGAAGCCCATTTTAAAAATTTTGTTTTATCAAAGTGCTAACTTAATTCTAAAGCAAAAAAAGTCTTGTGACAATGTTCATCTACTTTTTATACTGATTGTACCAAGCTCATTCTGTCAAATGACATGAAATGTCAGCGAACAGCCTCAGATCTCTAATTCTAAGGTTGCATGACTACCCGGAAGCATCTCCTGGACTCTTCACGTAAGTTATATATTTATGTCACTGCACGAAATCATTCGCCAGTCAGATTGGTAGCGGAGCTCACTGCTCAAGGTCACGTCGACTCCTTTAACTATACCAAGGCAGGTCATCTACTCCTGGTACCAGGATACCCTCACGTAAGTTCCATAAAACATGTTTTTCATCAAGAGGTCATCTTCAACAGCCTATCGCAGTCCACTGCTGGACATAGGCCTCTACAAAAATGGGGAATGAATCACCACGCTTGGCAAGCGGGTTGGTGACTGGAATCAAGATGTGGCACCTGGACCCCGTGCCACAATGTTCCTGGTACCAGGCCGATGGCAATCCTGGGTCAGTCAGTAAGTTTGTGTCCTATGGTTTATTTTTAAGTTATTAAGCTAGACCCTAGTTTGAGGCTAAAATATTTCTGATTTTCTCCTCAAATTTATATCCCATTATGACCATCATAATTTGTCGTACACCATCGTACTAATACAGCTTTTTTTTTTCAATCAATAAATTGAATTCTAGGATGCAAAGTAAAATATTTCCAATATTTGTAATTCAATTTTACACAATTATATTTTCCAATTCATATTTTTATTGTATGAGACAGAAATAACGGTACCTATTTTATTTGTGTGTATCAACATTATATTAAATTTATTTTTTTATTTTGTCAACAGGGTATGGCCCGCAGTTTAACAGCCCTCGCACAAACACAAAACTAACTAAAATGTAAGTGTATATTCACAATAAAATGGCGGACAGACATGACGGCCATCACAAAATGGCGTCGTATTTATGGCGCGAAAGCATCGGCACAACCAACTTTTATTTTTAAGCAGAATTATTTAATAGTAATAATGAAAATCATTGTAAATTTTTATAATTAATTATAAATAGGGAATAATTGTTCATAATGGTTACTGTACATGTAATAAATAAATATGTTAATAAAAACAGATATTGATGGGCCAAACAATTCATAAATACTTGCGAATTTATCAAAAATTATATACGGTAGGTATTTTTTCATTTCGCCTAAAAATAAAATATCTCTTACAAAATATTATAGAAACCTCATTAATTTGAAATTCCTTCAAATATATTTTCTGCTGAGAAATAATTCGTTGACCCATCAATAAACTTGTATTCCTAAAAATAACGTAACGTCTTGGAAACCCAGACGGAATAACAGCCAATCAGATGCCGTGGATCCTAAAACGTTCGGTTCTGGTTGGCTGATTATCACGTGGCGATCTACAATTGACAAATCACGTTACTTGTCAACTTTGACATATGACAGATGTGAATGTGTTGGCTCTTTTAGTTTACCTTTTAGTTTCCCGGAACAGTAATACCTATAGTAAAATTATAAGTATCTGAAGATTTCATGTGCATACAAAATCATAAAAGATCTTTTATTAATTTTGCCATAACTTTTAATTAGAAACTGCTTAAGCAATTCATTGCAAATTCTGTCAACATTTTTTTAATTAATGGCAAAACGTAAAACTATTTTATTTTTTTAGAAATGGTTGCAATATTCGCTTTACAATTAATTCTTTAAAAAACACACTTATTAAAAAAAAATGATACTAATAATTATTGGTCAACTGTAAGTAATATTATATTATTTGAAAATTGTATTCGTAAATTAAGCTTTAATCATTTTTATTTATTTAGAATTTTTGAAAATAAAAAACAATCAAACGGGAACACAAAACCAGTCTGTTGTGATAAATAATTTTAAGATTTTTTTTATGTAGAACAATAATTTGAGTTAAAAAATTGTATTTATTACATTTTTGTGCAAAAATAATGTGTTCTGAATGCAAAAAAGATTTTTGTTATAAGCTATAAGTATATTTTTATTTTTAATTTCAACTGCAATTTCTTTATTACCTGTAAACAATACAGTCTATTCATATTTCTTAATTTTTTTCAAGTATTTTTTTTATTTTGAGTTTTTTTTTCAGTTTTAAGTTTTTTCCACATTTTTATTTTTGCAATAATGACATAAGTTATATATGAATAGACTGCATTACGATATATCTTTATTTCTAGAATGGGTCTTTACGGGATGAAATAAAATTTTGTAAATATTTTTTGTAATATATAGAAAAATAAACTATACATATAAACATAGGTAGCGTAATTACTTTATAACTACAATGTATTATAAGGAAAGCGGAAATAAGAAAAAAAAAGTGAATTAATTTCTTTTGTCAAATAAAAAGAGAAAAATATTATTATTTTGTGTTTTCATTTCGTTGTTTGGTAAACCACAAGTGTCCCCTAATTACACACACATGCGACAGTTGTTAGACATCTTTTGTTTTGTGCAATAAATAACTAAATGGAGGAAGTGGTTTCCATAAATATTGCAATATGTATTTATATAACCAAGCAGTGTTACTTCACAAACCTTCCAGTTGAATTAAAACTGTCAATTTGTAAAAATAAAAACAAAAATTTAAGTCGAATAAAAATTATACACCATTTAGGCCCCTCGCCCACGACGACTTTTTGTAGCGATGCTGTCGCGCGTTTGGTAAACGCGCGTCAGTAGCGCTACTAACGCGTGTTAGTCGCGTTTGCAACGCGCTTCTGCATCGCGACTGTATCGATGCAAACGCGCGACCGTGTTGGACGACATTGGGTGAAGAACGGATCATTACCTACGCTTCGGCTGCTTACGTAAAAGCAGCACCAAAGACAACGTGACTAATGTTACCTCAACGGAGTCCATCTTGCAACTGTAGCGATTGTAGGTATTTTTGTGCTGTTAGGGAGCATTCAAGTATTACGTAACGCAATTTGGGGGGAGGGGAGGGTCTTGTAAAACGTTACAAGGGCAGGAGAAGGGGTATTTAAACAACCGCGTTACGTAACATTTTTTTTATTTTAATAATAAAACTAGGGAATTAGAATCTTCCAAATCGGCAACCCTTTTCGTTTATGTTTTACGTGGAATCCCTCGAAAAAGAAGGGCAAATTAGCTGCTCTGCATTGTGCGCCATAGTGAGGCATTGTCTGAGGATGCCGATTGGCTCAAAGACGAAGTTGATGCAAGTGTTTTAACAATACCGGAACCTTCTTCGTCTGCTCTCCAAATACCTGTAATGAAAGAGTCTGAGTGGCTGGCAAACCCGTGGACAGAGGAGCAGTAATTACAATTGAATTGTGTTTTACGTACCTACACTTATTTGATTTATGACTAAATAAAAACACACACAACTTAAAAATCTCTTATTTTGTTTATTACTATTGCAAACGCAATTACGTACGTTACGTAACGTTTAGGGAGGGGGGTACAGAAAAAGGTTACCGTGCGTTACATGGGTGGGAGGGAGGGTCTAAAATCTTCAAAAATTGCGTAACGTAATACTTGAATGCTCCCTTACTGAATCGCGTTTGCATCGCGACAGAAGCGCGACAGTATTGCGTTAGCATCGCGACTGAAGCTGAGCCCGTGGGCGAGGGCACACAGCTAGCGACCGCTTCGCGACTGTATCGATGCGGCCGCGCGACAGCATCGCTACAGCATCGCTACAAAAAGTCGCCGTGGGCGAGGGCCCTTACGGTCAATTTTTGAACAGTCAGATAAGTTTTATTTGATGAATAAATAAATTAGTTTGACAGATTTTGTAAACTAAATATGTCGAACACACACACACACACTATAACACTTGTTCAATAAAATTATACGAATAGATAATGGTAGGTACCTAGTTAGTCCGATTGGTTAGTCCGACTCGCACGTGGTCGATTTTATCAATCTGAATTTTATTGAACAGTGGCAGTTAAAAAATCAAATAATATTAAAAAAAAACAAATATCAGATATGTAATTGTTCTAAAATGTAGTGTCAAATTATCAAAATATATATTTTTCGCCGCCTAGCGGGAGGAGTCATTTAAAGTTTTCCCATCACTAGAAGAAAAAACCCACATTTGCATCAAACTCACTACCTATTGTATAGCTACTATGCCAAGCGTATCATCTGCCTAGCCTCTTATCCAACTATCATAGGGTCGGCTTCCAGTCTAACTGGATTGAGCTGAGTACTAGTGTTTCACATGGAGCCACTGCCTATCTGACCTCCTCAACCCAGTTACCCGATAACCCAGGGAACATGATACCCCTTGGTAAGATTTATTGGCTTCTAACTACCCGTAACGCAAAGATCTACAAATGACAGCCAGGAACAACAGCATAACGCGCTTACCGGGACACGGAAAGTACCTGAAAAAAGTATGACGCAAATTACTAATTCCTTAATTAAGCTAATGGCGTTATCCTAACTGATATTATAAATGCGAAAGTGAGTTTGTTTGTTATGCTTTCAAGGTAAAACTGCTGAACCGATTTTGATGAAATTTGGTATTGAGATGGAGGAGACCCGGGCAATGGTTATTAGGCTACTTTTTATCCGGGTGCGGGACGAATGAAACCGTGAAAAATGAATTAAACAGTAACCGTAACTTATAAAAAATCACATAACCATTTCTCACCTGATCCTTACTTAACGTTGTTTTCCAAGATTAAGAGAACTTAAGTTAGGATAAATGCTGTTTAGCGTTAATTTTGCTAATCCGTTGCTAAGCAGCAGTTTAAAAATTAATCGGACTTTATAAGTAAAACGGTAAGCGTCGTAGTACCTATAGATACTTACCCACATTCTATCAACCATGTTTTGAGTCCTATATAAAAGGCTTTTGTCATCAACTGGAAATGTACCCAGACTGCTACAGAAAAGTTCCACATGAAAACACCCAAAAGCTTCTAGTATCACTAGGGAATACAACCAAGGACTTTATGGTCACCAGTATTGGTTGCGACCTCAATATATAAAGTCCATCTATTCCTGAAATATTTTAAGAGATACATCTATAGCATGGTAAAGAAGCTATAGAAACAAAAAAATATGTATTTCCTTTTTTATTACTAATCTGCCTAGCCTTTTCCCAACTATGTTAGGGTCGGCTTCCAGTCTAAGCCGAATGCAGCTGAATACCAGTGTTTTACATGGAGCGACTGCCTATCTGACCTCCACAACCCAGTTCCGGGTAACACGATACCCCTTGGCAAGACTGGTTATCAGACATTCTGCCTTCTGACTACCGGTAACGACTGTCAAAGATCTACAAATGATAACTTTTACTATCACTAATTAATAAAATTGTTGACACACAAAACCTTTTGAAGTGAGTTGAATTGAATTCCATGTTAGAGGCTATCAGGCGGATTAGAGAAAACTCTGGCACTAGGGCTTGGTAGGTTAGTAAATCTACAGCCCACACGATATGAGATGAGTCTAACATACAGACCTAGTGAGCTTTGGTAGTAAGTAGTCTTTATAATATATGTTTTACCAATTATTGGAGAAACTACACTTTCTATCGCCATTAATAAAAGAAATGAAAAATGAGATATTAGAGCTGTGACATAACTCGCAAAAAAGAACATAAAAATCTTGAAAAACTTAATTCAGAAAATCTCAATTTCTCGAAATTCCATTTACTCACCACGATTCAAACTTCAACACGATTGAGTCAGCATTTAAAAAAAAAAATTTTTAAACAGTGTTTGAAAAATGTTAACGATAATTTTTAATCAATTTAAAACTTGATAAATTGTTAAGGGACGCAGTTTTGAACATGAAAAACATTGCGTATGCAATTAAAATGGCATTTGGTAGCTCATGACAGACGGCATTACGAATTCTTAAGAAAAAAAAATACATTTATGAAAATTTTATTTCACGTCATTAACTTACTTTTGTGAATGTTCAACAAACCTGGTTTTCGAAGAATTATGTCATTGACTAACCAACAAACAGGTGTGTTTTAGAGACGTTAATGTGTCCATAACCATTATCATAGCTATTTGAGTTTATATATTGTCGTAATAATGTTTCAGAGTTTATTGAGTAGGGATTTCCACGTAAAGGGAATGAAACAGCGTCGAAATACTATTTTTTTTATGTATGCAAATACCTGTACTATAACTTTTTCTGAATTTGAGATTGAACCCCATCAACTAAACTAACATACTAAAATCACTAGACCAACAAAGAACAGTATAAACATTTGCAAAAACTTAAAATCCCAATTCAAAACTCGGAAAACTCAATTCATAAATCTCATACCCCAAAAATCTTAATTCAAAAAAATCAACTCAACTACTCATTAAAACTCCACCATGAAACGTGTCGCCAATCGCAAATAAGTAGCCAAAGGGTGGACTTTTTGAGAATATCGGTGAAAAACATTGACTGTAATTAAAATGGCGATCGCCAGCCAATTATATGTGCCTTTATTGAAATGTCCAGCAGATGGGCTCATAGTGGCGACTTTTTTGTCGCAGCGGCTTTGTATAAAGGGATATTTGTGTTTTTGTCGCAACTCGGCTGTACCAGTAAGCATTTGATGGCTGAGCGTGTTGAGTTCGGAGTTGGGAACAAAAATGCTTAGAAATACTTACACGTTTTAAGTACGTTTTCATATGACAATGATATTAAAAACATATTATATTTATCTCTTGAAGAGTGATAGATTTCTTTTTAAATATTTTACAGGCACCAAACAATAGGTTACAAAAAAACCATGCCTATTACGTTTTAGTTTAATATTTGTTTAACCTACTCATGAGCTAGGAGCTCGTGGATAAGTAACAGCAGCACGGGTCGACTGATCAAAAGTTAAGTTGCGCTTAGCGCGGTCGGTCCGTGGATGGTGACCACCTATGTCATAGCAAGACTCCTCCGTGCCTCGGAAAGCACGTTAAGCTGTTGATCCCGGCTGTCATTTGTAGATCTTTGACAGTCGTTACGGGTAGTCAAAAGCCAAAAAGTTTGACAACCAGTCTTACCATGATACCGTTTTGAGCGGTAACTGGGTTGTGGAGGCAGTCGCTCCATGTAAAACACTGTTTCTCAGTTGCTCCCGGTTTAGAATGGAAGGTGACCCCAGCATAGTTGGGAAGAGGCTAGGCAGATGATGGTATGGTACTGTAGAGGTTTTACTGGTAAAACCAGCTGTTTCTTAAGGTTTCTACCGCATCCTAAAGGAACTACTTAACGCACCTAAATAAAAAATAGCCTATAATTCTTTTTTTTACACTTTGGGTTACATTCAGGGCTGGGCAAAATACATGCTTTGCTTTAATTGAAATACAAATTACAAAATACTGTATCGCAGGTAATTAAAATACGAAATACAAATTAAAACAATAAATATAAATACAAATTTAAATATTTTTAAGTAAGGTATTTGAAATATCAAATACAAAATACAGTATTTTAGCTATTTCTAATTGAAATACAAATTACAAAATACAAAATAAGTAAATCTAGACCAGCACGGGATTTAAAGTAGAGGAAAACAAGATTAATTAATCACTAAACCAGAGTTTCCTTTCATGAACACTAGATTTTTAAATGACAAACAGCCTCTCGTTGGAGAGTGAATAAAACCTGCTAAAGAAAACCTGCTAAATGTATTTTAATGTTAAAATGTATTTTGGAGCCTCAAGTATTTGAAATACTAATTACAAAATACCTCGGCGTCAAGTATTTGAAATACGAATTACAAATTACATTTTAAGGAAGTAATTGAAATACAAATACTAAATACGTATTTGTATTTCAAATACGTATTTTAATTACAAGTAATTCAAATACTGCCCAACCCTGGTTACATTATTCAAGTTTTAGTAGGGATCCCTAATTATTTCTAAAAATAAATATAACTTATGACTCTTCGTAAAGATGTAGCTTTCTAACGGTGAAAGAATTTTTAAAATCGGTCCAGTAGTTTTTGATTTAAATCCCTACAAACAAACACACAGCCAAATCTTTCCTCTTTATAATACTAGTATAGATATTATTATAAAAGTCATATTGGTACTTACTAGATTTCAAACCCGCTCGTCCAAGAGCTGACTTAACCACCAGGCCATCACGCCATGAAAACAATTCTAAGACTAAATTATTTCTCTCACACAAATATTTCCCAACTTCGCACTATAAGTAGTATCTAGCCCAGATAAATAGATAGATCCAATTAATAACGACTAGTTGTACCCGTGTTAAAGGTTGACAATTACTGCGCAGGAGTGGAACAACATTCCCTATGGGACGCCGAAAAAATGACAGCCAGTGACATCAAAATTAACTGAAAACTTGACAGTTGGAATAACCTTACTTTTTACTATATCTTAATAGAAGCAGTTTAAAATGTAGTTGATTATTGTTTTAAGGAATATAAACTTGTATTTGTAAAAAAACATTATTATTATTTTCTCATGATCATCATCTGCCTAGACTTTACTCAAATCAAATCACTTTTTTTGTGAACACAGGTAGGTATATAAAAGTTCTTAAAAATACAAAGTAGCGTGAGCTTGATGTTCTAGCAATGTAATTGGCAAACAAATAATCACATTGTCATTTAGTAACAATGCATTAATTAAATAGGTATCTAGAATCATGCTTTTAATATTAAAATTTATTACAATAAAAACGTATCTATATAAATGTTGATCTATAAAGTAGAATACCTTCGAGTAGGTATTCTATGATGTTTTTATTATTTAAAGTATTTACATTATTTACAGTAGGAAAAAAATAAAAAAGAAGCTATAAATATTCTAATATAAATCTAATTAAAATATGGCGTCAAAAAATTCTTCCTCATCGCCGTCAACTGGAAATGTACCCAAGAGGCTGGCAGCATTGCCACGTTGGATGGCAATGCTTAGCCTTTGGCCAAAGTAAAAGCTAGCCTTTGGGTCACGGGAAGTGTCAACAAGCCAAATTATATTATTAGATAGAATAGTTATTATCTTCTATACTTATAATAAATCTGTAGAGAGATCAATTCTGTACATGAAATATATATCCAAAATAACTATCAGGGGGTGATTAGGGATCGATACTGATGCCAAAATGCAATCAGTAAAATTTTTGTCTGTCTGTCTGTCTGTATAAACGCTATAGAAACGAAAACTACTCGACAGATTTTAACGAAACTTGGTACAGTTATTTGTCGTACTCCTGAGATGGTTATAGTATACTTTTCATCATGCTACAATCAATAGGAGCAGAGCAGTGAAGGGAAATGTTGTCATTTTGTTTAAACGCGCTAATCTCAGGAACCGCTGGTCCGATTTAAATATTTTTTTCAGTGTTAGATAGTCCATTTATCGAGGAAGGCTATAGACTATATATCATCACACTAAGACCAATAGGAGCGGAGCACCACTATTCCACGCGGACGAAGTCGCTGGCAGAAGCTAGTTTAGAATATAATATATTAAAACCAACGAGAAAAAGTAAATTTCTGATTAATTCCACAACGAAACATAACGACTCACTACTACCAGGTTTCATAGCCAGATGCTATCCAAAAAAAAACAGCTCTTTTTAAAAAATACCTTTTGTATCAAAACCTTTATACAGAACCTAACAAAGGGCCAGTTTTATTATTTTTTAAAAGGGTTCCGTAGGCGTGGCGCTTCCGTCCGCATTCTCTAATAGTTTTTGGGGTTGGCAACACGCTTTTTGTGTTTTTTTTCTGACGTGAATATAACACTTATGGTAGAGGCGGGAATTCGCATTTTTTGATACGTAAAACGAATTTAATTGTAAATACGATCTCTTAAGATGTTCATTTAAGAGAAATAGAGCAGATGTTAGATGAAATTTTAGCACAACGCTTTTCTAGAGGGAGTGGTTAATTTTTTTAACCTTAATGCGATGATTTACATCCTCGTAGGTACTTTAATCTGTACCAATTGATTTTACTACAAATGTAAACAATGTTGTAACCTATTTTGTTCTAATTCCGCCACAGAAATTAACAAAATTGCGTAAGGACGGCGCATTTATGTCAATTTCATGCTCTAAACATCATCATTCATACTTTAATGCCATTTTATTTATTTATGTGAGAAAATTTGAACAAAATAGGTTATGATTTTGTTTATACTTTCGTAAAATCATTTGGTAGACTATAGGTATATATATATATATATATATATTTGAAAACAATGGTAAGTTCAATTGTATCAAAATACCATTCACAATCTAAATATTTATTTGCATTCCAAGTTAAAAAAAAAAGTCTTAAAGCTAATGGTTCGAAGGGCGGGCGTTTTGGGATCTATCTTTTGTAAGTTTGACGTTCAAAAAGTGTTGCAAATCTTATTTTTTTAATTTTGAAATTATTATTTTTTAAATCTAAAGACAAACTCAATACACGAACTAAGAATAAACTTCATCATCATCTGTGTAGCCTTTTCCCAACTATGTTATGGTCGGTTTTCAGTCTAACCGTTTGCAGCTGAGTATCAGTGTTTTACATGGAGCGACTGCCTATTTATACTCCAGTTAACGGGAAACACTAAACCCATTAGTAAGAATGGTTATCACACTTTCTGGCTTGTGACTACCCGTAACGACGCGACTGTCAAATATCTACAAATGACAGCCGGGACCAACAGCTTTTGATGTACGCACAAAAATACAACAGACTTTATAATCTATAAGTACATATAAAATGCTTTCTCCTGAATGACTGACGGATCAACGCACAGCCTAAACCGCAGGTCGTTGAGACCTGAAACTTAGAGTAGGGGAGTATTCTTTGTATGACGTAGGCATCCGATAAGAAAGGATTTTCTGAAATTTAACCCCTAAAGGGGGACAAACTTTGTATGAAACCCTGTCATTTACGTATAGCTCACGCGGGCAAGGCCGCTGACGGAAAGCTAATATTAAAATAAATAGTGTAGGATACAGAACCATTAACGCACAGCTATTTAACACGGAACCCCGATCGGCGGGTACCAGTGAACCACGCGTCAAAGTTCTGGTACGTCAAAAACAATAGCACTATAGGAATTCTTACGAGCAGGGCTGTCGCGAACTCGAAAATCAGGCAGTAGGTATCATCACGTTTTTGCAATCACATCTCAGCTGTGCGAGCGAGAGACAGCTACTAACGTCGTATAGCACTGTCTCTTTTTAACAACGAAACTATTCCTGCTTTGGTAAGTCATGGTGAGGATTTTGTTTCGGATTTTTTATCACGGGAATGGACAAATTTGTTTTCGTCACCTTTTGTGGATTTTGTACTGAACAAGGGAATAAAAGGTGGGGGGAAACGCCTTTGTCCACCCCCCGTGCTAGGCCTACAGGTAAATCTTTTTTCCTGATAGAATAAATATTTAAACTTAACCCTAAACCTTTGTATCTGCCACGAATGTGAAAATTATCGTCAGTGTGAATAATTTTTAATCTTCATTATTGCTTTTGATTGTGATATTTAAAGATGTTAAATCGAAAGAAATGAGAAATATTAAAAATGTGTTCTTTTTTTATCCACTGATCTGAATAAAATTTTGATTTTATTAAATTAAACAGCTGCCTTCTATATTTAGTGCATCCAAACACGAGCATAAGATCCTTGATTATCATTTGTACTTTTACGAATATCACAAAACATGATATCAATAACTAGCATAATTTTAATGTTTTTTTATGTTAATCAATACACAAATATAATAATTAAGTAAACATATATCATAAATGTTTAGACGAAAAACACAAAATAATAGTAAAATTATTCAAATTTATCCTCCATTTTGACAGATCTTGGTTGACAGTTCTTCCGTTTCATGTATAAGTAACCTGATATTTTTTTATACAACCGGCTGCATGAATTGGTTTGGTTTGTTTTTAACCGACTTTAAAAAGGGTGAGGTTCTCAATTCGTCATAAATCTATACTAATATAATATAGCTGAAGAGTTTGTTTGTTTGAACGCGCTAATCTCAGAAACTACTAGTACGATTTGAAAAATTCTTTCAGTGTTAGATAGCAAATTTATTGCGGAAGGCTATAGGCTATATATCATCACGCTAAAACCAATAGGAGCGGAGCATCACTATTCGAAGCTATTAATCAATATAATATATAATAATTCGTATAAAACATTAAAGAATCATGGGCAAAATGTAAAACCTATTTCATTTAATAGGCATTAATAACTGCATCATTTTTTGTATAGGACCAAACTACCTAAGTCGCCGGAGAACGAAGCTATAGGCATTTGAAATCAAAAGGTTCTACCATCACAATAAATCAACTATTGTGATTAAAGCTACCAATATCTAATCTAAGATGTTCTTTTGGTTAGGCGAATTAGATTTGCAACAATTAGTATAATCAACGTAGTTATCAATTAAACAATAATATTTGAAAATATTACTCTTATTTCATAAAGATCGGCAGTTTATTAGCAACCTTTGATTGACTCTAGTGGCCAAACCCGGTGGATACAACATGTATAATATGATGAAACGATAACTACGCATACGTATCTTTCTCCTAACACTCTGGTCTGTTGGAACTACACCCAGATTCCATACAAAACTGCCCATGATTCTTTGTATGATAAATCAGTAGAGTTTCGCCAACCCTACTAACAAGGTAAAAAGTGAGGACATATTTGTCCCTCTGTGCCGTTGGGCAACAAGAAAGAAGTTATTTTTGTTTAAAAAAAAACACTTCAGGAGTTATACTGAGACAGCGGCTGCATCAAAGCGTTCTTAACGCGTCACAAGTTGAAGAGAATGCTTAGGGGTTTGCGCGAAAATGTGGAAAATATTGCCTCTGTTCGACTTGATGCGTGTGTGTGTTACATACGATGGTCTGGTATATTTAGAGTGTATTTCAATTAAAATCTTCACTATTCTTTCTAGTATCTATACTAATATTATGCAGAGGTAAGGTTCGTTTGTTTGTAGGGTTTAACATCAAAAACTCCTGGACGGATTTTAAAAATTCTTTCACTGTTAGAAAGCTACATCTTTACGAAGCGTAAAGATCTGGCTATAATTATGGCTATATTTATTTCCAGAAATAATTAGGGATCTAAAACTTAAATAATGTAACCCAAGGTGTAAAATAAAATGTCCACGCGGGCGAAGCCGCTGGCGGAAAGCTAGTGTATTATAAAGGCGAACGTTTTTGAAGATGTATGTGTGTTTGTTACTCTTTCACGCAAAAACTACTGAATGGATTTTGATGAAATTTTTTACACACATAGATAGTAACCAAGTTCACGGGAAAACGGCTGAAACAATTTTGATGAAATTTAGCATGGAGATAGATAGCAACAAAAAAAAATACATAGTGTAATTAATAAGATGCGTCAATTAGTTCAATCTAGACGCGGGTGATATATTGAGAAATATTTTATACGAGTACCTACATAAAGTGACTCCCATCTGACCTCCACGACCCTGTAACTGAGCGCTATAGTCAAAAGTCAAAATTTTTATTTCACATAGGCCTACAAATAAAGCACTCATGAAAAGTCAAATTAGTTACATGATACCTCTTTACTAAGAGGAATTAACACTTGTCAGAACTTCTGATTTCTGTCTATTTCAAAGTATGAAATAAGGCTATTCGCTAATAATCCGCTTCGCTTTCGGTTCGCACAATAAAAACTACCGTAAATATTTTAACTTCAAACGTTTATCGCAATAAAACATTTACTCCTTAAAACTGGCTATTTCGTTTTAGTACTCAGTCTTTTCGATATTGACACCACAGTAAACATAAATGCTAAGACGGATCTCACACCGCCACGCGCCATACTGCGGTGATGGAACATAGCATCTCAAACTCATTTATTTTTTCTTCAAATAGGTCTTTGCAGCCACTTATGAAACGTCAAGCTAGTTGTACGGTTCCAAGGAGTGGGTCTTATGGAGATGAACCGGAGAGAAACTCCATAGACACTCTTTTCTTTTACAAATAAATGTTTACAATACAATACGATCTTTTTACAGTACAGGTTATCTCTGAGAAAATTATACAATTCAAAAGATGCTTTACAAAAAACAACAAAACTAGTCAAATTCAGGAATATAAATAATGTTCCTAGTTTTCTGGTCGTCAGGGAAGCCACCTGTGCAGTAAAAAGTTGTTAACGCCACGCATCCTTGTCGTCAATAAAGTCCTGAATTTTATAATAAGCCCTTTTTATTAGTGTTGTATGTCTCCGTATCTATAACCACGTTCGTCGAGGCGTTGTCAGTGTCTTGCACAAAACCTAGCTCTGTCCCCCAGATTCACCTGCGTCCCGAGGAAACTATTTGACGCAGCTGAACAAAAAGTAGCCTATGACCATCTCCAAAATTTCATTGATTTTCATACTCAATTTCATCAAAATCGGTGTAGCGGTTTTAGAGTAAAAGTTCACAACATAAACCGCGGAAAACAGCAAGTGTTTAAAGAAACTGAAGTATTTACTATCAACGTTGAATAGGCCGGCCCCGGAGCGTAGCGCTAGCGCGTGGCAGTGTGGGATACACTTAACGTCGGCAGTCCACAGTTTTACAACGATGTTCAGCCATTCTCTCGGCAAGTGCTTAAAATCCAATAACAAAATTAAATACCCTTTTGTGGAAAGCGAATGTTTCGCTTTTAAATCTGGAGATTGGTTATTCACTTGTTTCATGAAGATTGTTCAACATTTTATATCTAGCTGTATCTTTACTAATATTGTTGGCCCGTTTGCTTCAAACTTTGAGTAATTTGTACTTTATACTTTTACGCACGTCACATTATTTGAATTCCAAATTTTTTTTAGACTATTGTATGTTTTTAAAACAATCCTAACTAACATTATAAATGCGAAAGTGAGTTTGTTTGTTTGTTACGTTTTCACTGTAAAATGTTTGAAAATGGAAATTTATCAGAGAGGTTATTAATTGACAATCTCGGTTACAGAGGACAATATCCATAAAATTTAGATAATTTATTTGATTTTATTTTTTACACCTTGGGTTACATTATTCAAGTTTTAGTAGGGATCCCTAATTATTTCTGGAAATAAATATACCTATGACACTTCGTAAAGATGTAGCTTTCTAACGTTGAAAGAATTTTTATAATCGGTCCTGTAGTTTTTGAGTTAAACCCTACAAACAAACAAATCTTTCCTCCTTATAATATTAGAATAGAAGAATAGATAATTAATTAAATATAAAAGTGGTAAAATACACTCGATGTTTTAATTATAGAGGTAATTATGATAATAAAATCGAAACAACTAAATTTTACTGTTTATAAAAGTTAATACAACCATTATGGGGGCTGTCTGATTTTCAGCCTAGTGTAAATAATTTATTTTTTAATAAATCGTAATACTAAAATTCTAACTAATAAATGTAAAAGTCTGTCTGAATGTTACGCTTTAGCGATAAAAAATAGTTTCACTTGCCAAGCCATTTTCCGCTTATAACGTTACAGACAGACAGACAGAGTTCCCCCTAAATTAATTTAAGGCACTTCACAGGCAAGCCCGGTTAAGCAGTCGACAACCTTCTAGGTTGACCTGCGCGATGCCATACAAAAAAAAACAGAGTTACCTAAATACACCAATATAATAATTTTCAGTAGGATTTCAATTTCGTTTGTAAATACAGTAGTGTTAACATCACCCTTTAAATATTTTAATTAAATTATAATCAATCTATTTAAAGTTAGTAGGGTGGGTAGAAATAGCAGTGATTTTAACTATAGTTCACAGCACGCCAACAGTGAGACGCGTGTGGTATTAACTGGCTGTTAAACTTATATTATTGTCGTTAATATGTTTGTTTGTTAATGGGTAATTAAGTTTTGTATTTTCTGATATATATTGTTCTATTTTTACTTTTAGCTTGGTATTTGATTTAAGTGACAAAAATGTATTTTATTTTAGTACTTACCTACTTAAATTGTTTTTTTTTTTGAATATAATTATATAGGTATTTTTGTAAAAAAAATAAAAAGAGTTTACGTAAGATAGCTGTCACTATCACCATGATAAATTAAGTTTTATCAATGATTTACCTATTAACTATTTCGCGAAAATTTAATGTATTTCAATGAACGAAATAATTTTGAAATCCATCTAAATTTAGATAAGTAAGCTATAAGCTATTAGATAAGTAAGGTAATTGATATTTTTTTGCGTATTTCGTTAACCTACAAAAAATATTTACAATATTAGCCATTTCTAACACCCAAATTACAAGAAATTAAAGTCAATATTTTTTTATCGAACATCGAAAATCACTTCAATCTGAATTCCCTTACAAAACGTCACTACTCACTAAACTTTCTACATACCAATTTACTCGTCAAATAAACAATAACAAAATAACCTTATAATCTTCATATCGGGTGTAAGTCGCGTGCTCACCCCCATAGCTGTAGGGGAAGCTAAAGTTACACTACACTTAATTCTATGGTGTAACGTTGCAAGTAATGGCAGCGTTTTGCAAATCCTAGCGAGTATAAAACGCTCCGAATCTGACGACCTTATGCCTAAAATTGAAAGAGTGTTAAAAAAGGCAGACCTTTTTTGGTCTAGTTTGGTTGTAAATGAGTCGCGCTGAGCATATCTCATGTGTCTAGGTTCAATTCCCAGATAAGACAAATTTTATTGAATTACATTATGAAATTAGTGTATTACATTATGAAATTTGACGATAGCAGCTTGGAATCTGTAAATGTGCTCAGTTGATGAACTTAATACATATCATCATCTGCCTAGCCTTTTCCCAACTATGTCGTGGTCGGCTTCCAGTCGAACCGGATGCAGTTGAGTACCAGTGTTTTACATGGAGCGACTGCCTATCTGACCTTGACAACCCAGTTACCGGATAACACGATACCCCTTGGTAAGACTGGTTATCAAACTTTCTGACTACCCGTAACGACTGTCAAAGATCTACAAATGACAGCCGGGACCAACAGCATAACGTGCTTTTCGAGGCACGGAAGAGTCTCGGTATGACATAGATGGTCACACATCCACAGACCGACCGCGCCAAGCGCAGCTTAACCTTTGATTGGTCGAACCTGCGGCTGTTACTTAGCCACGAGCTCCTCCACTATACATACATAAATAAATAATACATTTACATACACACAAAACTTTTAAACCTAATAAAAATGGCATTAAAAATACATCCTCGCATCTTTTTTTACAAAACCACACCCATTTTGAACACAATGAATTCTAAGATCCTTTTACTTCGGAAGCAAGGTGTCTGGTATTGTGTGTCTTGGTAAAAAATGGCGACAAACTTACCTCGAGAATTGACAGAAGATGCTATTTATATTTTAAAAGTGATAAAGATAGATTTTCGGCTGATTTCTGGATTAAGAATTTATTAAGACCAGGCCTGTCCCACTCCCCGTGTAGGTATCAAAAATGTACCTACGCACAGCGGCCTATCCGAGACGGCTAGTCACTGGGGCCGCACGCGCGAGCCGTGAGTGACGTACGCGCAAGATTTGTTCCTTTGATTATACATATACGTATCTACTTCATTTGTTCGTTTCAATTATTCGTAAGTTTTTAGGAACGGCCTCCCGGACTAATCTGTTTGCATCGTAAGTCATTCCGGTGACCGTGTGATACGATTTGAAACGTCTTTTGTTGACAAAGGTATTAATAGTAAGGCTGCGTAATTCAACATTA
The DNA here is from genome assembly GCA_963891755.1 of Pyrrhia umbra. Classification (NCBI taxonomy): domain Eukaryota; kingdom Metazoa; phylum Arthropoda; class Insecta; order Lepidoptera; family Noctuidae; genus Pyrrhia; species Pyrrhia umbra. The sequence continues at coordinate 3,929,114 of OY982944.1, forward strand.
TTTGAGTAATATAAGGCCTGTGTCTCTTTTCGTGAAGGTATCGAAAATGTAAGTAGGTATGTATGCACAAATGTATTAGAATTAAAGTACTGTTAACACCTACCTTACGTTTTTATTTTGAAGGTCATTTGTTTTCTAGAGTACTACAAAAATGGTAATTCAGTATTTAGATTAATTTATTTTTTAAAAGGAGACAACCCTGTTTTCGTTAGAAAAGGTAAGCGTTACGCGCTAGAAAGAGACGCAACTTCTAGGCAACTAAAAGCGTAGGTAATTACGCGCTGCGCGATCTGAATTGAACTTAATCGTATCGTCGCTAAAGTCTATATTTCTTTAGATGACTTTTCAAAGTGGCTCTTCTGTACTTGTACTATGTATTATGTATTCTGTGTTAAGACTAAGAATGGTTTTCATTACTACTCGTACTGATTAAATATAATACTAACATAGGTAATGTTATAGGAATGTGAATGTGAGGTTATTTATTTGTTTATTTTCTACGCTTTAAGGTAAAACTGCTGAACCGATTTTGATGAAATTCGGTATGGAGATAATAAATATATTTGTAAGCGAAGTGGCGTATCGCGGGTTCGATTTCCACACGGGACAACTAAAATTGTTCCGGGTTGGGTGTTTGTGCATGTGTAATGTATGTTTGTAAACGCACCCACGATACCTACTGGAGAAATTTCTGGAACGGAGCGACGTGTTAAAAAAATGCGACACATATGAATTTGGAAAAGTCACATTGGTACTTGCCAGGTTTCGAACCCGTACACTCGTACACGAGATGCCAATTTTGTCAAGTACAGTGGCGTTACGAATGACTTCTGAGCTACTTATACCCGGTAAAATTCAGGGAACAAAAATAATTGTAAACACAAATATATTTATCCCGGGTTGAATATTTGTGGATTTCAAATAATTGTTTGCAAATACCACGATACAGCCGAAATTCGTAGAGCGAAAAAAAAATCTGTCAGATTCAATGCAAATCCGAGTCGGGACTCGAACCCTCGGTAGCGTGGTTGATAAAACATTTTTTGCGCTATTGACCACACCCCTAAAGTACAATAGCGAGGAAGAGGGGTGTTATATTACCTTTATCAATTGTTAGAGTATGTTTACTCACAGATTTACAATACACTATGAAGCATTGAAAACGGGTCGGTTACCAAAATCTTAATATCGTCGACATTTTGAGTATCAGCTTAAGGGTAATAAAAATTGACTCAAATGTGTCATTTTTAACTTATATATTATGCCTATTTTTGCCAAAAGGTTCAGAAACGTGCCTATACCTCAGCTACATTAAGCCAGTTATTTTTAAACCCCATTTCATAGAAGGCGAGCTTACTCCCAACATCGCGACACAACCCAACAAGCAAAATTGCTTTATAACAATCTTTTATAAGAATTAAGACATTATAAAAGGTTTATTTCCATCCTGACTAAGAAGGCTTATCTTACAAAGGCATGTTAAAAGACATTTCGTGCTTAAAGAGCATTTAAATTTACTAAGCACTCTTGTAGACGTTTGGAAGAAATATTTATAAAACATTTGTCAGAATGAAAGTTTTACAAGTGCATTTTATAAGATTAATAGGTCTTAATCATAATTTGCACTTAGTAAAGCATCTTAGAAGTATATTCGTTCTTAGTGGCATCTTCATTTAGTGTGTCATTAGACTTTTACTCTTACTATAGCCCTGTATATAACTGCTGTAAAACCAAACGTCTTTAAGTGCAATTTGTTTTATCTAAGTCACTTTAAAGAATAGAGGTACGTTTGAAGGCTTTTGTAAGATCATGTTATCTTATAAGAGCCATAAGACATCTCTTTTAAATATTTGATATAACCTCAAATATTGTGTTGCTGCGAATCATTTCAAGAAAATGGACTTAAATAATTGGAAGCGATTCATAAGAAGTGACATATCGACGGAAAGTAAATAAAAAATACTGTGAATTAGCACAAAAGCCACTGGAGTCTTTACAAGTTTTCACGGGATTGGATAAAGTTGGAACTAGCAATTCATATGATGGTTCCTTACAACCAAAAAGCCATTTATTATAGTATTGATAATTTTAAACAGACATATTTTTTAAGTAATATGGTTGAAATCGAAGTACCTACACAAAACTAACTAAAAATGCCCAAAATGGTTTTAATGTAGTGTCTAATTGGCTTCATAATAATCTCCTAACATTAAACTCAGATAAAACAAATTACATGTTATTCTCAATGAGAAATACTAACATATCGACTACTAACCTAAACATTTACGCACATAATTGTCATACGAGTACGTCCGCTGACACAGCATGCGCTTGCCCTACATTAGTAAAAACGGACAGATTAAATATCTAGGTGTCACTATTGACGCTCATCTTAATTTCCGAAAACATATTGATTTATTATGCACTAGAGTACGTAAATTAATCTATGTCTTTAAATACTTGCGCAACATTGCAGACTTTACTTTAATTCGACAGGTGTATATGGCTTTGTGTCAATCCATTCTTACCTACTGTATTAACTCATGGGGTGGTGCCTCTAAAACTATTACCTTGCCCCTAGAACGTGCCCAAAGAGCAATCCTGAAGGTCGCTAACTTTCGTCCTTTCAGGTTCCCTACTCACCAGTTATACAGGGAATGCAAAGTATTGACAGTACGCCAGTTATTCATCCTTAATATAGTGCTACTCCAGCATACTGAAATTGCTCTCAGCCCGGTACCATCCGGTAAGAGAAGAAAGGATTTAGTTTGCACTAACCCACAGACGAAACATGCTTTTACTAACAGATTTTATTTATTTCTGGGACCTTATTTATATAACAAATTTAACAGACTGCTGAAAATATATAGTGTAAGCTTAAATAGGTGTAATGTAATGGTAACAGAATATCTACAGTCCCTCAATTACTCAGATACGGAAAAATTGCTAGAAGTGTTACAATAAACTGTTTAGCTTAGTCAATTATATAATAGGTAGTAGTAATGTAATTTAATAACTTATGTGATATGATTATAAAATATCCAACAATCATTTTTGTGCTGTGATAACTCGAAACACAGGTTTAAATAAACCTAGTTCGGGTGGTCCCGAAATTAGATTTAGAACTTCTTTCTCGCATATATTATGTATTACTCTAGATTAAGTCAACTCCAATGATTATTATTATTAAAAAAATTTTGATTGTTATAACAACTGAGCCATTTGTATTTCGCATATGTTTGAACTATGTTTTTTTAATAAATTTTTATTTATTTAATTTGCAACTTTCTACTCATACTCATATAATTATGTCACTAAATAATAAATATTTTGTTTCCCAACTATTTCATAAGGAACCCTATAAATTATAAACATGGCCACAGATAGATTGTCTCAAGTCAGTGTTAAAGAAGAGCAAAAGACTTATAATTGACTTAACGAGTGTTAAATAAGATATATCACTCTTACAATAGTCCTATTGGAAACGGACAATTGCCTTTTATGTTCTGACATATAGATTCATATTTGATTCACAAATAATTAAGTATTTTATAATATTCTAATCACATTTTGGAAAGGGCCTGTGAAAATATAGTTATTTATTTGTAAATCTATACAGGCAATCTACTCTGCCAGATTGTTCAGCAATATAATATCAAGATTGTCTGAGAAGAAATAATAAAGCTAGCTTTTTAATTATATTTGAGTTACTTCAGTAGTAAATAACACATAAGAAATTAGACTGACATTTTTATTTTTTTTAATCCACCTTGCACATTTTTTTTTTGCCTCTTTTGTAATAATACGCTTATAATGAGATCACAGAGAGGAATTCAAGGGCAATCACACTTAGAACGGCATTAAGAAGACCATTCAAGGGCTTTTTAACCTTACAGTATGCCAGTGTAAGACACTTGTAAGGTATTTGTCCTTGCAATTGCATTAACAAGATCATTGTAAGAGTAAAAATATACTCAATAAGACCATAATACAACAACTGTAAGAGCAAATATTCTTACAAAGTGCGCCCAATTCCACACTTACAGACATTTGTAAGTATGCTATAAGGGTAAAGAAAAGGTGGTCTTAGGATACCTGTAAGACCAAATTTTGCTTGTTGGGAAATCTTGAAATACCCGGGAATCAAACTGAATACCACACCGCTTGCTTTCATGTCAATGATTTAGTTTTTTTTTGTTTATGACATACTATGCTATATGCCATTTAACCGGCCTAGGATGTTGTCGGCTGTGAAGAGCCTAAAAGTAATTTAGGGCACCACAAATGAATGGTTGAAATATCACACTGAAGTCTTTCATTAGTCGAAGTATTTAGTCGCAATGGGCTGACCAGTAAGCATACCTCTACCCAACTATGTTGGGGTCGGATTCCATTCTAACCGGACGCAGCTGACTACCAGCGTCTAACATGGAGTGACCACCTATCTGACCTCCACAACCCAGTTACTGGGTTACACGGACCCCTTGGTAAGACTGGTTGTCAGATTTTCTAGCTGTTAAAGATCTACAAGTTACAGCCAGAACCAACGGCTTAACGTGCTTTCCGAGGCACGGAAGAGTCTCGGTATGACATAAATGATCGCTCACGGACCGACCGCACCAAGCGCAGCTTCTTCGATCGATCGATCCGTGCGGCTGTTACTTAGCCACGAGCTCTCCATATTTCTAACGAAACTTCCAAAATAAAAAAAAAACAAAAGCCAGTCAAAATATTCATTCTTTTTTTAAAACCCTCCATTGACAAAACCTCCACAGTCGTCCTGCAGGGGGCGTTGATCGCAACAATGAATTAAAACTCAATCGTATCTAATTCTCTCTTCATTATAAGTTCATATCACACACAAAGCTATAAACGTGCCGCGCGGTAGGACGCGGCCTACATTAGTGCCACTGCATTATAATATAAAAAGATCAACACACGTCCTTTTGTTGTTTTGTAAGTTATAGGCGGCAGCGGGAGCGAGTTTGCAAATGCGTGATGTAGGGGGTTCTGTGACTTAAAATGGTCGTATCCCACTGACGATGCACAAAAAGATGTTCTCTTGTTTTTTTTATGCTGGTAGGTAACGTAATTTAGACTCATACATTGGACTAGATAATGTTCACGAAGCTAACAGCGTGTAAATTCGGCCGGCGAGTCGTGGCCGCTCTAAGGCTAGCCTTTTCGCTGCGCAGTGGCTTATTCGATATAAAAAATGCCTTTTTTTTATTAAATGGCTAATTTCAGAGTGGCTACAACTCGTTTGTCATACTGTATAAGTTATCGGATAAACTGAGTGGTTAGTATTAATTTAGATCGTCATCCTTACAAAATTATGAATGATAAGTGAAGAAAGGATACTTCTACGCGAAACGCTGCTTTCATGGTTTAGCGGCTAAAACGATTTCAATGAAATTTTGTACGGTGATAGATGGGACCCTGGGTACGGTTATAGGATACTTTTTATCTGGGTGCGTTATATAGTCTGTATATAATTTAGATTGTAGCAAATTTTTGCCTCTACACTAAAAGCTTACCTTGTTCTCAAAGCTTCGCCCACCGCTGATAGCATGGACCACACCCTAAAGCTATGTTCACACGTCACCCGCTGAGCACATTAGCATTGTGTCAGATAAGCTGGCGCCCTGCTGTCTCCCATTGTGCCACCGGCCTAATCGCGACAACCCGAAAATGGAGAGGTGTGACCTGGCTTTTAGGGAGCGTGGTTCCGTAGGTATAATATATAGGCTATATTGGGATAGGATGTGGATGATGTGGTAGCGGTAATTTCGTCTTTATTCTTTAAATTTATTCTTTAAAAATTGCAATATTCGTAATTCAAGTTCAAGTCTCTTCTACGACACATGAAAGTTTAATATTTTGATTATACGTCGTGTGCGATTCCAAGCCCATTTTAATCACGCACGCGAAATGAAATCAATAATCTCATCGAAATTAGTTTTTGAGAAATATGGTAACAAATACTCTTAAAGGATACACTTAAAATAAATAAATAAACATAAAACCACACTCAGGTCAAACTTAGGTCAAACGCATAGGTCCTATCTTCTCCATTACGAATGTTATAAAATACTATAGTTTTTTTTTAATTTTAACGTAGGTACTTGAAACAAGTTTGCGCATGTGCACCCAGTGCAATCCAAAAGTACCACTTTCAATGCTTGTCATTACACTATCGTCTATTGTATTAATTTACTTTTAAACATTTATATGTAGAAAATTGTTAGAGAAAAGAGAAAAACTACTTACAATTTTGGCCAAGTTACATGCCGCCTACTATACCTACATTTGAAATTTCAGTACAGGGTCTATATTATTCATATTATAATTTAATTATCCACCTTATTATACGTACATATGGAATGCTTTAAAGAATTGAGTATTGCGTGTTAAAATTACCGTTAATTCCGTCGTCCCCGGCTGCTATCTTAATAGCAGTTGTTGTTACAATTCCATGTCAGAGGCCGTCAGGCAGATTTGAGAAAACTCTGACACTAGGGCTTGTTAGGTTGGTAAAACCTGCAGCCCACAGAATAAGAAGAAGAAGAAGACCGTTAATTCTTTCTGATTTGACGAAAGATTACTGATTAGACTTTTTAAAAATCGAATATCGTCTACTTCAAGCTCATTCAACCATAAACAATAGGACATAGGACAACTCATTGACCTTACCCACGGAACCCAAATCTTTTTGAAACAAAAAACATCAAACCTTTCCGCCTCGGTAGCATCAATTTGTTTTTGATGAACCCGCTATACCTATATAGAAATGTCTTTTTTATCTGTCCGTACGCAGAATGAATCGCTTTTCGGAAACCCAAGGAAGCTGAGCTGACATATTCCACTTTAGACTTTACGTATAGATAAAAATATACTGAAAGTAGGCGGGTATTTAATTTGTAACTGTTATAGCCATTTTTGATATCTCCAGCTAAACTTATCTGTCAGATAATGACACATTTATTAATTACCATCTCCTGTACTTTTCTCAACTATGGCTGGTTAGCTTTCAGTCTAATCGGATGCAGCTATTTAACCTATCTATTTGACTTTTACAACATGATGTCCCTTGGTAAGACTGGCTGTCAGACTTTCTGGCTTTTGACTACCCGTAACGAGTATCTAAGATCTGACTGGATCTGCTTAACGTCCTATCCGAGGCACGGAGGAGTCTCGCTATGACATAGATATATGGTCACTCATTCAGAGAGTGAGCGTGGCTTACCTTGCTTGCTAAAGCAAGGAGTCTTGATATGTAATGAATGTGGCTTATTTCAATGTTTCTACCATCATCATCATCAGCCTATATCGTTCCACTGCTGGGCACAGGCCTCTTCTCATACAGAGAAGGCATGAGCATTAATCACCACGCTTGCTCAAAGCGGATTGGCGATTTCAGACTTTTTAAGTCCAGGTTTCCTCACGATGTTTTCCTTCACCGTTAGTCAGTGACGTCTAAGATATACTTAGAAAGTACATATTATGACTTTAGAAAAATCACATTGGTACTTGCCAGGTTTCAAACCAGCACACTCATACACGAGATACAGGTGCCTTAACCACTAGGCCGCCACGACAGTATCTACCATCAGTAGGAGTTGAAATCGCCAAGTTACAAGAGGAGCCCATCAATCCAAGGTCGTGTTTTTGTCCAAATTCAATATTAATAAATTCTTTAGTTTGTCGAGTGCAAAACGAAATGAGTAACAGAGTTCTTTTGTTGAATCGAATCTGCAGACGATGTGTGATTCCGGTCGGGGATTCGATTCCGTGTCATTGCGTTTTTGTGTATATATTTTTTTTACTTTATTTTATGCCACTGATACGTCACTTCTTTTAATTTTGGAACGGTCGTAAGTGTTTTGTTTTAAAGTTATTGTTTTTATTTAGAAGGATCATCATCATCTGCCTAGCTTTTTCCTGACTATGTTGGGGTCTGCTTCCAGTCTAACCGGATGCAGCTGGGTACCAGTGTTTTATTTAGAATGATATGAATGTACTTTTTGTTGCAGCTAAAAACGGTATTGATGTAACTAAGAAGTCGATGGAACAGGTTAAGCTCTTCTGTCTAAAAAATTAAGGTACCTGCTAACCGATTTCGGTCACGGCGGCCAATCTCAATGTAGACTAGCCAGGTACGCAGGAGATATTATAGTGCACGCACGCTTGCAGACACAGGTGCACTCTCTATTCCCTCACTCTCATAGTCCGATGGGTCGGCAGTCCGGCACGACCGGGGAGAGATCAGGCGCAGGACCGGCGGCTTTCCGAGGCAACGAGGAGTCTCGCTATAAACTGAAAATCAGTAGAATTTATAGATAGTTAGTAGGACTTTTAACAAACTACCTGTACCAAAAAATGCGTTTGAATATAACTTCATTGTTGACCCACAAAGATTGGCCGACATCTTTTAACAATAGTTTTCAAAATAAATCAAGCGGAATTATGTCAAAATCGGCTCATACCTTAAACTGAAGGGCGTGATCATACAAAGGGTTACCCTATAATACACAATGGTTTTGAAAGCATTATTGTATTATTTTTTTGTCTGGTAACCCGTCATAATCTGGACAAATAATATTTATTATTGTGTATAAATAGTGTATTGAACATATGGCTTATTCTGTGGTATACATCCCTTTGGTATTCTTTCAGATAGAGGGTTAATAAGAGGGATTTATTGTAAAATATACCTCCTTTCGATTCTATACTAACTTAAACATAAATAAGATGATCATTTAATTTTAAAAACAAAAACATATCTACAAATAAAAATAAAAACTTAATTATGATAGCGATATTTAAGTTGCCTTTTAGCCAACATTGGGACACAAAAACAAATCAACCAAAAATGACATAACATTTGATCAAACACTAAATTAATTTTCGTTAATTTATAATCGTTCCGTGTCAAACTGTACGACAGATTATAAGCTACCGAAAATGACACACAATTTTTCGTCATTTTAGAATGTTTCAAGTAAGATCATAAACCAACGTATTCTTAGTCTTACTTAGAATAAAAACTATTATCCTTACTATCCTTACTAATATTATAAATACGAAAGTAACTCTGTCTGTCTGTCTGTTACGCTTTCACGCTAAAACTACTGGACCGATATAAATGAAATTTGGTACAGAGATAGAATAGACCCTGAGGAACAACATAAGCTACTTTTTACCCGGGTGCGCTAAGTAGTTCCCTCGGGATGCGGGTGAAACCGCGGGAAACAGCTAGTTATTAATAAAAGTGGGATAGGATAAGTTAGGCTACTTCCCTGTCAATATGAGTATGTGATCGTCACATAAGCATGTTGAATGCACTCAAGTATCAATGCAGTTCGCTGCACTTCAATTGTAAGCACTTTTGTTGCTCATCCGATCATCTCATCTGGTATGGCTACCTGTGTAGTGAATGTACACTGGGCGAATTTATTTTATCATGTTTTATTTAATTTACGCTCAAAAAAAAACTGGTCACTTTAAAAGCTTCTAAAAGTATTTTTTGTTTCTAATATTGTACACATTTTTTTTATAATAGGTACTGCTGTCATTTGTAGATCTTTGACAGTCGTTACGGATATTCAGAAGCCAGAAAATCTGACAACCAGCCTTAACAAGGGGTATCGTGTTACCCGGTTACTGGTTTGTAGAGATCAGATAGGCAGTCGCTCCATGTATAACGCTTAGACTTAAGTTAGACTGGAAGGAGACTTTAATATAGTTGGGAAAAGGCTAGGCTGATGATGATGATGAATTGATAATATAATAATTCAGAACACCTTTCATTTATTATTATAATGCAAAGGTAGTAAAATAAATATCGTCTATAATATTTTTACGTGATGATCGTTCACAAAGCAACCAGTGTGCATCGCTCCTCACCCACAAAAGTACAACACACCCCGCTGTGTACAATAAGCCTAATAACAAATATTTTGCAAATAATACCTGGTGTGGCCCCGGCTTAACGTTGAGTGTAACACGCCCTTATATTTAGAGGTATTTTCTATGCATTCTGAACGACTCAAACACATGCGTTGGCGAAATTTTTCCAAAAATCTATTTTAAACCGGGTCAAGTTTTAGGCTATAAATTTTTACGGTTTATGGGGGTGAAGAGGTACCATGTTACCCGGTAACTGGGTTGTGGAGGTCAGATAGGCAGTCACTCCATGTAAAACACTGGTACTCAGCTGCATCCTGTTAGACTGGAAGTCGACCCCAACATAGTTGGGAAAAGGCTAGGCAGATGATGATTTTATGGGCAATAAACAGAAAGGCATTATATAGGAAAGTCAGACACAAACCTAGACGAAGGACAAAATGTTAGTCCATTATTAAAATCCTTACTTAATATAATTAAACTAAAAGTGACTCTGTCTAATACGCTTTCACGGGAAAACGGCAAAACCGATTGAGATAAAATATGGTATGGAGATAGCTTGCAACTTTTGGAAAAACATAGGTTAGTTTTTATCCGGTTGCGTGAAATAATTTTCGTGAGAAACGGGTGAAACCGCGGGAATTAGCTAGTTGTAACTAATTTTATAAATGCGAAAGTGAGTTTGTTTGTTTGTTTCGCTTTCACGGGAAAATGGCTTAACCGATTTAGATAAAATTTGGTATGGAGATAGATTGAAAGCTGGGGAAAGACATGGGTTAGTTTTTCTTCAGGTGCGTGAAGTAGTTTCTGCGAGAAGCGAGTGAAACCACGGTAAAAAGCTAGTAGATTTTAAGCTTCAAATTAAAAACGCATACGCACCACTTAGAGTTCTGCTTACCCCTATAATTGAGCTAACACACAAAACAGTACTTAATACATTCATTTAATACTTTTTTAATACATTAAGGACACTTAACTCATTTCAAGTAGACGAAATACTTGTACAAAGGACCCTTCACTTGTCAAGGGAAAATGTGCTTTATGTGTTAGGTGATAAGGTGGTTTACGACTGTATTAATAAGTTGGTATTGCAGTTATATTCTGAAGAGTTCTTGAAAAGAATTGAAACCAATATAATAGATATTATCACATCTGTTGCTTTCTGACGTGGCTTGATTTCTGAGAGGGTTGGAGTTCGATTCTCGGTTGGTTAATTTTTTTTGTTTACAATTTTGTATTTATGCTAAGCTTGGTTGGTTAATTATAAGGATCAATCTTTAGTATATACTATTATATTAATTTATCTTATTATAATTACGACGGTAAATCTCTAAGTTTTTGTTACGCTTTCACGGTAAAATGGCTGAAGTTCAAGATGATTTTTTGCCTGGCTCCCCAGGTTATTCCTCAGGTTTCCATCTATCTCTGTATAAAATTTCATCCAAATAAGTGCAGCCGTTTTATTTATAGACAGACATAAGTACTTTCGGATTCAAGTTTTCATACATAAATAATAAATGGATAGAGGTGTCGTGTTTGAGCGCTCTAATCTAAAAACAGCTAAGCAGATTTGGATAAAATTTGGATTGATGGAAAAACATTTAGATACAGAAAGTATAAAATTTACATTACAAGGAAAAAAATAAACTATAAATATTGTAATATAAATCTAACTAAAATATGACGTCAAAAATTCATCCCAAGAGGCTGGCAGCATTGCCGCGTTGGATGGCAATGCTAAGCCCTTGGCCAAAGTAACAGCCTTTGGTTCACGGGAAGTGTCAACACAGTTTCGAACTTAGATTAACAATCATCTGAAGTCCACGCTAAAGCGCTATCCACACATTTCCGGGTACCGGGAAAAAAATGATTACATAAAACTTGTACGAACTCGTTCACACATCTCCGTGTGAGGAGTATCCGGATCGTCAGTGTCGGACACACGGACATTGACATTAGACATGACTAGGTACATTGACAGCCGTTTAATAAATATACGTTTTGCCGGCTGATAGTCTTCTTAGTGATCTGCTTCTTCTTCTAGCGCTATTGCAATGATTGCTAATTCTTCATTGATAAATAAAGACATCGTTCTTGAATACGGGTGACGGATGGCAGGGACGTGTATAACGCCTAAGTATACTGAAATGTCTGCCTATACCTAAATCTGTAATAGTCGTGAGGATACGACCTTACATGACCGCCGAAATCCCACCAACCTGGTTGTCTAATACAGCTAAATTGACTCTAATTGGTCCATCCTTTCAAATTGAGTGCACTTGAATTTTTACCCAAAACCCGCACACGAAAACCGACCACAACACCTTAACAACACAGCTTAAATTCGCTAAACAAATTCAGTGACACTTATGACCTTATTGATCAGGAATTTGGAGAAAATTTACAAGGAAAATGGGACTCTATTTTGTACATAACTAAAGTTATTTTAGTTTGTGTTACTCGTTTGACCTTAGATACAGGAAAAGGGGTGCAAATGTACTAAATAAAATTGATTCATACAAGACGCTCTGATTGAAGATGTTTGTATTATCACGCTATCATTGTTGGGAGTCGGCAGTTGATTGGGATGATTAATTAGTGACAATGACCTCTGGTTTAATTGGCGCGGTTATGTTAGATAGCCGACAGTTCGCTTGCCTAACATGCTTTTTTTATGGGAAATCAATAATTGACCCTTCTGTGGGTGGTGTGGAAGGGAGTGTCAGACTCTTACTGACTAAAACCCAGCGTTCCTTTACTGCCCTTTACGTTCCAGGGTCGCGGTAACTGCGCTGGGTACGGTCGGTCCATGGATGGGTGACCATCTATGTCATAGCGAGACTCCTACGTGCCTCGGAAAGCACGTTAAGCTGTTGGTCCCGGTTGTCATTTGTAGATCTTTGACAGTCGTTACGGGTAGTCAGAAGCCAGAAAGTCTGATAACCAGTTTTAATTAACAATTCAGACAATATTTTTTTTACATTGTTGTTCCGTAATAATAACCAAGCCCATGACTTAAAACTGGATTAATCAAATGACTTCTTATGATTAAGTATCGTTCTGACTAAAGTCCTTTATAGGTATCTTCCGGATAAAAGTTATTCATCAGATTAATTCAAAAGAGCCTGCAAAAACTACTTAAAATAAAAACTTTGTTTCTTAATTTCCGAATAAAAATAGTAAAAAAAGCCTGTCTATCTGTCCGTCTGTCATAGCTGAATATTTCAGGAACTACGAATGCTATTGACTTGAAATTTGAAATAGTTATAAATAATAATTGTCTAAGTACTATATAACGAATGAAAAGAGTTGAAAATCCTGCATGGCATTTTATATTTTAAAATAATAAAATAATTAATACTAGGTACAAATATCTATAATATAAAATGAATCGATGAATGTGTTGCTAAGCGCAAATCTCGAGAGCAGCTGAACCGATTTGGATAAAATTTGGTACAGAGATAGAGGGGACCATGGAGAAGGTTTTAGGTTTTTTACTTTTTACTTTTTATCCGGGTGCGCTAAATAGTTCCCCGGACGCGGGTAACAGCTAGTTATAAATGTTAAAGTTTTTGAGGGATGTATGCATGAATGAATGTTTGTTAGTCTATCACGCAAAAACTTCCAAACAGATCTGTAGAATAAAATCTGGTACACACAGTTCATAACCTAGACTAAAATATTATAGAATACTTTTTATCCAGGTATTTTGACACAATTCATCCAATCCACACTTACGAAGTCGTAAAGCTAGTGTGGCAATAAATCAATAAAAAAACTAATATTCTCATTGCAAAATTATTTCAAAACAAAATAATAACCACCTATAATAAACATAAACACTTTATTCGTACTTACTTCAATTATAAACATCTCAATACACTTTTGAATGTAACAAAAAGTTTCTTCTAATATTGTTCGAAGCGTCACATTTGTGCGTTGAAAGTTAGTCGACTACTAGCGCCATCTAGTTTGAGCGAACCGAAAGTTAGGCGCGTTGCTTGCATCATTTTGGTGTTTGATTATTTTTTTTACATTTTTATCGCGATAATAAAGCTTGGTAGTATATTTTCTACTTAGAACGCGTGTTTTTTTTTTAATCCTACTTATATTAATTGTAATAGCGAAAGTTTCTGAAGGTAATAAATGTATGTATGTTTGTAACTCTTTCACGCAAAAAGTACTGAATGGATTGTGATGATATTTGGTGTACAGATAGTTTATAACCTAGATTAATACATAGGATACTTTTTTTTCCGGATTTTCCGGGGATCTCTCCGGACGCGGGTAACACCTACCTACCTACAAAAAATTTTAAGTAAAATTGTAAATTTCCATAGTGACTACTAACGTATATTATCCAGTGAGCTACAGGCCATGTTTTTTTTTAGATAGGTACAACACAGGCAAAAGCTAGCAGTACATAAGACAAACTCAACTAAATTTCATAAGGCGAGTATGTAAACTTTATAATGAAAATGACAGATTGTGTGATATCGATATTTTCTGTTGCTCAATAAACTCAATTAAAAAAGTTTTTGACTGATAAATGTGACTAAATTAAACACTTTGTTTATGTTATCACTTTCTTCTCCAACTGTATCATCATTTTCTCTTGTTCTTTTAACAATTTCAAGCTGTTCATGCTATAAATGTTTAATGTTATATTAAGGAAACTATAGGTCTGTTTATGAAAATGTTTAGATTAAGAATATGAAAACTGTGTGACTGTTTGTTTTCTGATAAATAAATAAATAAAGTCTAAGTAGATTCTATATGGTCATACCTCCAACCATTTTATGGGTTCGTGATACCCTTAAGCTTAGCTGCCCGTATGAAACCTTATAGAAAAACATTATATTTATTATCTCCCAGTAATTCTAACTAATAATAAAACTACGAAAGTGAATTTGTTTGTTTGTCACTGTTGAACTGCTGAATCGATTTGGATGAAACTTTGTATGGAGATTGATAGGACTTTGGAGATGATTTTAGGATATTTTTTATCTAGACGCCTTTAGTACCTAGTTCTCTCTGGACGCAGGTGGAATCGCGGGAAAAGCTAGTCATTATATAAAACAACAATTCTTTGAAATGTACGCGCTTCAATTGGAAGAAAGAATACTAATTAATTATTGTTAATTTGCATGTCTATCTCGTATGGTAAAGATGAGACCACTTGTCGATTGGTATGCTAATTTAAAAACCAGGGTTTCTCAACTGGTATTTCTTAGGGGCCGATGCCTGGATATGGGTACCGTCAGCCAGGATTAATAAGCTCTGAATATCATTTCTTTTAAGCAATTTTATTTATTTATTTGATTTACACGGCTTATACGAATACGAAACCAATCACATAAACTAAAGTATTATATAATAAACTAGTAACTAAAATTTAATAGTTTAAGCCTCACACAAATGCAGTTTATTACTTTTGTAAATGAATATTAGATATGCATTATTTGCAATAAGCGGCATTTTTCTCACATTACTTACTGCACATAAATATTTTTAATGAGAAGTTTTATTATTTTATTTTTTCGGGATTCTTCTAGATACGAGTTAACACTAAGTTTTATAAGTATCTGTTAAGTCATACTTATTTTTTTGAATGAGTCAAATTGTTTAATTTGCAGCAAATATAGAGTGATTGCTGCATTACTTAAGTGGTATTTTTCTCACATTACTTATCACACATAAATTCTTTCAATGAGTAGTTTTATTGTTTTTTTGGGATTCTTCTAGGTACGACTAAGCACTAAAGTATCTATTAAGTAAAACTTATTTTTACCAAGATGAAATGAAGTAAAAATGAGTGCGAGTTTTTAATTAGTCGCAAATATATAGTGATTGGTGAATATTACTATATTCCATGCGGTCCTAAGCTTGGTAACATCTAAGTCATAGATGTAGCATTTTTTCTCATTGGCTGTTTTTCTCATATCAATATCGATTACAGTCTTATAATTATTATTAGTATTTAGTAATTTGGTATAATAATAATGTCTATCAAACAATTCAAGTATACACACGAGTTTATCGACATGTGGCTTGTGGACTGAGCAGTCATTGTGCCGATAGTCGTTTCGGCCAATGGACTACTAGCCAAGAGCTTCAACCAACATCTAAAGAGGCTCTCGTTAGGCAGCTGGATAAAGGCTTGATGCAGAAAGCAGTACTCCTAGACACTGCACGTATTGTCAGGAGGTTCCTTTCTCTAGAGCCCTGACCGCCGGTAGCTTGGACCCTGACCAGTGGGATACTAACACTGATACTATACGACATGGAATTGTAACAACGATTGCTATCAAGGTAGCAGCCGGGGACGACGGCTTAACGTCCCATGCACGGTGGTGCTGAATGAAACTATTAACCGTCCTACTAATAAAAAAAACTTTAATCTGAAGTTTAACCATTTCTTAACTAATCCCTACTTAACATTGTAATCCAGCATTAAGGTACCAACTTAACTTCGAATTAACGCTTAACAGTATTTATGAGTGAGATGTTTGATAATCCCTTGCTAAGTAGCAGATTAAACATTAATGGGTCTTTATAAGTCGTATGTACGACGGTAAAATTCAACAAAGAATCAACCCGGGAATCTAACTGGACACTATCACACAGCAGTCGTATTTTCAACTACTAGACAACAAAGGCAGACTGAAAATGACCAAAAAATCTAGACAAAACCAATATAAAAATGCAGTTGAGCTTCAAAGAACATTATTTCGTGACCGAAAGAGTACCGACGTTATGTACTTAATAGAAATAGATGTGGAAAGAGACAGAGTATCTCCCGTCTCGCTCTGCACGAAATAGCGTGTGTCAAATGCTAGGTCCCACGGTATTGGTACATAGATGCATTTGTTTTCCATAAGTTGAAGAGAAAACTTATTTTATTTACCAATCATGCTATAGGTTTCTTTTAACCGACTACCGAAAAGGAAGAGGTTCTCAATTCAACTGTTTTTGGTCTGTCTGTTAGTCCGCAGCATAGTTCAGAGGTTGTGACTACTAGAAAACTATAATTTTGTAAGGTGATCATGCCGACAAAATGGTAAAAACAAATTAAAAAATATAAATATATATTTCGCCAGCGGCTTCGACCGCGTGGGGTATACGAATTTGAATTAAAAATGACAGAGTTTCATCCCCTTTTTCGCCCCTTTTGGGGTAGAATTTCGGAAAATCCTTTCTTATCGGAAGCCTTCATCATACAAAGAACACACCCTCCAAGTTTCAGGTCTCTACGATCAGCGGTTTAGACTGTGCGTTGATCCGTCAGTCATTTCGTTGTCCCAGCATTTTATATGTACCTATTTTTGTCATGTATGTGTGAGAAGACATATTACGGCAAGCGTTTTAACAAACAAATAGCAAAAATCTATACCATATAAAAAAAATACCTATGCAATTTTAAACTTCAAATTACAAACTCTGCCTTCCCCGTAAAGATACAAGCGTAATTGTACATACATATATGTCGAAAGGCAATAAAAACTAGCCAACACACTTATATACAAGTTTCTTAACTGTTTACCAAATGAAATAATGGACGGAAGGAAATGACCCGCTTAATAAGGTTCTACAGTCACATACTTCAATTTCTTATTCCTATAGACAATTTTTCCTGTCTATTCAAAGACTAACAGACCTAAATCTCGTAACATTATGGATATAGGAATTCTATTTCATCATCTTTTGCCTAGCCTATCTCAACTATCTTGAGGTCGGCTTCCAGTCCAACCAGAAACATAATACCAGTGTTTTACATGGAGCGACTGCCTAACTGATCTCCACAACCCAGTTGCCGGGTAACACGATACCCCTTGGTAAGACTGGTTGTCAGATTTTCTGGCTTCTGACTTCCCGTAACTACTGTCAAAGATACATACATAGGTATGACAGGCGGGACCAATGGCTTAACGTGCTTTCCGAGGCACGGATGTGTCACGGTATGATAGATGGTCACCCATCCTCGGACCGACCGCGGCTGGCGCAGGTTCACCTTGATTTATCGACTCGTATGTACTTCACGTACCCGGCTATATAGCCTATAATCGTCTTTAGGAAACCATCCCAATTTCATACCAAAGGAGATCATTTAAACTCCATACATTTTTTAGCCTTTTCTAAGTCAACGCATAAAATGATATGTATCGTTAGAACTAGCCATTTGCAGCTATAGTTACTATGGCACAAAAGTTGTAGGGTTACTCTAAGCCAAAGTTATCTAGGTTCGATGATTTTTAGAAAATACCCAAAAAAATGTTCTCGTTTCATCTTAATCGATTCAGCTGATTTACCGTGAAAGCGTAACATACAAACAAACTCACATTCCTATCTATATCTATATATATAAAAATCAAACCCGTTTTCCGTTGTCACGACATAGCATGAAAACGGCTTGACCGATTTGGCTGAAATTTGATACGGAGATAGAGGGGAACCTGGAGAAGGTTTTAGGCTACTTTTTATCCGGGTGCGTGAAGAAGTAGTTCCCTCGGGACGCGAGAGAAACCGCAGGCAACAGCTAGTTACTTATGTTTAGAATCTCAATACGGCGCCTCTCTTAATCTGGCGCCCACTGCTTGGTACCTATAGATGATCCACTATTCTCAATTTAATGACATTTCCCTGCCAGATCAGGGACAAGGGCGCATTACGTTGGTACCATCAGAATTCCGATCCTATATTAAGTACTTAAATACCATTACAGAAGCGGGTGACTTAATCAACCGTATGCTGATTAGAACCACTTAATTACTAGAGATATTAATGTTTACTACCAACAAACACTACTACCAATAAAAAATGTTCTGTAAAATGTTATAGTAGGCGGCCACGTAACTTGGCAAGAATCGGAAGTAGTTTTTCTCTTTTCTCTAACTATCTTCTACATATAAATGTTTAAAAGTAAATTAATACAATAGACGATAGTGTAATGACAAGCATTGAAAGTGTTACTTTTGGATTGCACTGGGTACATGCGCAAACTTGTTTCAACTACTTTAAAATCTTGCCAAGTTATGTGCTAGCCACTATACGCAGTGCTGAGATATAGTCCTATGATAGTATGATAGTATGTAGATGTTTAATCCATATTCTTAGGAGAACCTATAAAAAGTATCCTATGTTTTAATCCAGGTTATGAACTATGTGTCTACCAAATTTCATCGAAATCTATTTTGTAGTTTTTGCGTGCATCATCATCGGCCTATATATTGTCCTACTGCTGGGCACAGGCCTCTTCTCATACAGAGAAGGCATGCGCATTGATCACCACGCGTGTGTTGGTTGGCGCCGCCGTCGGCTGATATTATTTTCTTTTAAAGAATGGTAAATCATCTATTGACAAGATTTTATTTTACATTCATAAGCTATTTAATTGTTCAAAATTCAAAACTTCAGTTAGATCATTTACAGGCACTTCTGAATTGTCAAATAATTACGAGTCAGTCCGTTAATCAAAAAAAAAAGAAAAATTGAAGCTATTTGCCCGTTCCAAAGCGTAGATTCCTATGGAGAAGAACGTGCAGGAAACTCCATGGTTACTCTTTTTCAACGTGTTTTTTTATTTAATTAATTTATTAATTAACAAAGATAAGGTGGCACCAGGAATATGTACAAGGAATAAGTAATAATGCATCTAAAATTCTGAGATTTATTTCAATTACGACTAATAAAATCAACATTGCTTTTATTATTTTGAACGACACCGTCGGTAAAATAAACTAGAATAAAAAGTACGTAAATTCACACAAAATAATTAATTAACAAAGTATGATTAAAAAGATGCTAAAATATGGACAATACTAGCTTCTACACGCGACTTATGAACTATGTGCGTACCCATCCCAAATCTGTTCAGCCGCTTTTGAGATGAGCGCGCACAAACACAACTCCTCTACAGGTTTATTATTTTTAAGTATGATGATAATGATGATTTGGATAGAAAAACGAGGGACAAGAACGAAGAAGATACACATAGAGGGAAGGAATTAAGTAGGTACTAAACTTTTAATGTCTTAGCTAATGATTTCCACTCTCATAAACTCTCAAAATAAGCAATATTTATGTTAAAAATATTTATCTTATAACACTATTGTTTTTTAAGGATGGCTAATCATTAAATAACTCCTCTCGCTGTGGGCGTAGCGGGGGGAAGTGTCAGACTCTTACCGTCATAGGTACCTACTTATAAAAACCCTGTAGTCTGAAGTTTAACCATTTCTCACTTAATCCTTACTTAACGCCGTAATCCAGGATTAAGCTACTTATTGTAGATTAATCCGTTGCTTAGCAGCAGGTTAAAAATTAATCGAACTTTAATAGGATGACGGTTACTGACTAAAATCCATCCGTGTTCCTTTCTTCGCGTCACGTTCTAGGGCGAAGGTAACTCTTTCGAACATCCCGCAGCTCGTACTAGGACTTTAAATACTACCCTGGCTTAGTAGTGACATTAAGGTCATATGACTGAAAACTTTATTTTATTTCTTATTTTGTATAGTTTTTTGACATCTCTACTAACACTACAAAAAGCAACCCAGTATGTTTGCTTGTCGCTACTGCTACTACAAAAAAATGTGTGTGTTTGAAATTGTGTGACGAAATACAGGTGTACTAACATCATCATCAGCCTATATATTGTCCCGCTGCTGGGCACAGGCCTCTTCTCATACAGAGAAGTCATGAGCATTGATCAACACGCTTGCTCAAGGCGGATTGGCTATTTCAGACTTTTTGAGTCCAGGTTTCTTTTTTGTTGTTTTTGCGTGATTGAATTACAAAAATCAAAATGTATTGCAGTTTGGTGCAGTCGTTCGGAAGGTATGCACGTATCTACATACATTTCGGCGATTCATTTTTATTCATATATGTACTAGAAGAAGATTATGAATAGATGGCAAAAAGAATATCTTACAGATTTTAAATGAGTACGATGTGTATGGAAAGCTCTACTGATTTCTTAAAAAGCATTTTATATTTATAAAGTAAGTTCCTACTTAGTCATTATAAAATCAACCGTTAAAAGAAATTAATAGGTAGGTACTAAAGGCAAGGTTTTTTTTTAACTGTAAGCATTTAACTATGTAAACTGAAGTCTATTACAACTAAGATTAAACAAATAAACCTAAAAAACACAAATAATAGTTAATAAAAACAAATTAGCACTCTAAACGTAATGAAAGTGATTTATTGCATACCAAAATTATTAATTCACTTCTAAAACACTATTTTAGTTTTAGAACAAAATAATTACCGTGGCACGTAATACTTAATAGTGCTAGTAAAACAAACATCAGTTTATTACAGTGTAAACAGTAAATAAATCTATTTTAATAAGCAAATTGATCCAATTATGGTTACAGGCCATTTTGATGTACGACGGCGTTTAGTTCGCAGAGTCGCCGCTCCGTGACGGCGCTAGTGTGCTGGGTTGCGCTACTCGACGGTAGATGGCGTTGTTTTATCGATTTTTTGTTTTTGATCGATGTTTTTTGGTTTAGTATTTCGGAGTCGTGTATGAAGGACAATTTAAGTGTGATTAAAATATAACCGTGTAATATAAAAAATAGTTTGAACAGAGTTTTTTTTTTAAGTGGAAAATTAATAAAAAGTCTTGGATGTGGAATGAGCAACGTTATGGTAACTTATATTAAAAACGCATAAACGTAGCTCGCAGTGAGTGTGGATAGTTATAAACTATCGAGGTTACATATTCTCTAAATAAAATGGGCTATAGATATATTCCAAAATCTATGGCGAGATAAGCAAATATAAATGTCTGAAAATATTATACCTACCAGGCTATGAGACCCATCTATGGAAGGAAGCCAAACCACAGTGATATTTTTACATTGTTGCTCAGTGAAGAAAAATGAGGAGCTCGTGGCTAAATAAATGCCACACGGTTCGATCAATTAAAGGTTAAGCTACGTATGGCGCGTTAAGTCCGTGGATGGGAAACCACCCATGTCATAGCGAGACTCCTCCGTGACTCAGAAAGCACGTTAAGCTGTTGGTCCCGGTTGTCATTTGTAGATCTTTGACAGTCGTTACGGGTAGTCACAAGCTAGAAAATCTGTACACTCAGTATTACCTAGGGGTATCGTGTTACCTGATAACTGGGTTGTGGAGGTCAGATAGGCTATCGCTCCATGTAAAACACTGGTACTCAGCTGTGTCTGGTTAGACTGGAAGCCGATCCCAACATAGTTGGGAAAAAGCTAGGCTACTGAGGAAATGAAAAAGAGTGCATGAAGCTAAAATTTATTTTACTCAAAATGAAAAAAAAATATAGCTACAATGGAATTTCAATCACATAATAAGATTCTACTTTAGTTTAAAATTCTGAAGAAAGAAAGAAAATTCACTTTTCACAGTACATGAATCATGTCTAATTATTAAACGTTACTAAAACCATAAAGCTATAGACACCGGTTATAAAGGAATGAAAAATAAAATACTAACCAAAAATATAGGTATTACAAAATCAAAATAACTATAATGCACCTTTGAAAATATGTTGCCTTACCAAAAATTAAAATGTTTAATATTTTCCCACATATAACCGATAACACTTATAATTTACTAAATTATGTTAACCAAAGTAATATCAGTCCTTTTTCCACTGAAAGCGATGCTAAATCTCAACTAAGTCGGTCCTCCGGCCTCATCTAGCTAGCTTTATAAAAATCAGGCGCGGTGTCAGCCGAATATTGGCTGGAGGCCTTAATTTGGCTGGAGGCCTTAATTTGGCTGGAGGCCATAATTTGGCAGGAGGCCTTAATTTAATTAATTAAATTAGGACCTCGCCACATTGTCCGGTTAAGCAGGTCGAATGCTGTTAGAAGCACCCTGCAAGAGCTCATGTAGGAAAAAAAAAAGTCTGCCGAATATTTGGGGGGGGGGGGTGTCACCAACAACCAAAATTGGTTGAAATGTTGACCTAACCCAAAGGATTCAAGCAACGTTCAAAATTGAACGAACTTTTTGCGTATTTACAATTAAAATTTTCGCAAATTGTTTATTTTTAATAGGTTGGTCAATTACTCAACTTTTGAAAAGAGTATCCATGGAGTTTCTTGCCGGTTCTTCTCCATAGGACCCACTACTTGGAACCGTGCAACTAATTTGACCTTTCATAAGTGCTTTATTTGGAGGCCTATGTGAAATATTTTTATTTTTTTTCTCTTTATTTGTTTAAAGGGGTTTTGTCACTTAGTGATAATTTCACCCCCATAAGGAAAACAATCTATAACTTAAATCAAATACTATTAAAAAAAACACAGTAACTTTAGTAGTAATTATAAGTAATAAACTGTGCTTTATTAACTGTGTTTGACTTAATAACTTAAATCAAATACAATCAACAAAGCACAGCAACTAAACTAAATAGAATAATAAGGTCTATTCATTTGGATAGGTGACGTATAATAGGCTACACAACATCCTAGCTTCCTCCGATCTCGGGGACGGTAAGATGCTGTTACATGCCCCCACTTCAGATCCTACAACAAATAGACATTGGCCGCGATTCTCTTGACACCATCTAAATTAAATTTAGTCTATAATTCTCTCTTTCCATCAACAAATATAAGAAAAGGATAGCAAACTTTTAACACCTGTCAAATTAGAAAAAAATAGTTTTTCATACAAAATTAAACATCACACCGTAACCTCTCGACTAAATTAACAAACCTGTACGAACAAAATGTCATCTGTCATTTAATTTGACAGCACTGAATTACTTGCTATCCTCTTCTTGTATTTCCCAATAGAAAAAGAGCATGATATTTTAAAATTAGTTTAGTCGTGTGTAAGTCAGAATCGGCACCACTGTCTTTCTTGTATGTTCCGATCACACTCCCACAAATGTTGACGTTTGAATTGATAAAAAAATATTATACCTAGTCTAGTCAGTTAATCGAAGTATTCCAAGCTACTCTTATTTTAAGCTAAAACCATCTCATTCACTGGAAAACAAGTTTAATATACAAAATCTAAAACATAATAAGGTACATTATTGTTATTAAATACGGTCAGTAATCCTAAATGGCGTATAAGTTTAATATTCATAATTTTGAGTACGGCCCCATGTAAAGAATATGATTAACTTTGTATCTTGGGTATACACAGTTGATACCGCGGTCCCGCTCGCAAGATAACTCATTTTTTTCAGTAGACTGATTATAAAAAACTTTTACAGCCGGTAGCATCAAAGTTTTTATCATTATGCTCTTACGAATATCACAAAACGTGATATTAATAAATCAGCATACTTTTAATATATTTTATAATGTCAATACATTGATATCCTTATTCCTTACTATTCCTTACTAATATTATAAATGCGAAAGTAACTCTGTCTGTCTGTCTGTTACGCTTTCACGCCAAAACTACTGGACCGATATAAATGAAATTTGGTACAGAGATAGAATAGACCCTGAGGAACAACATAGGCTACTTTTTACCCGGGTGCGCTTAGTAGTTCCCTCGGGATGCGGGTGAAACCGCGGGAAACAGCTAGTAATAAATAAGTAAAGACGAAAAAAAAAAAAATAGCCTAATTAATCAATTTTATCCTCCATTTTGAATGTTCTTGAATGACATTTTATCTAAATCTTCTTTTTTCAAAACGTCTCAAGCATTATTTCAATTTTATTATTTTGCTACAAAAAAAAGAATTAGATAAAAAAAATGGTTCTATGGCGTCTTTACTAGATGTATAAAAGCTGTCGTTTATAAATATCAGGATACAAAAATACCCATACGTAAGTGTGGATATCTTTGTGATATGGGTAATGGGTATGTGATATGGGTGTGGTATGGTTGTAGACCCATACCCTTCAAACTGTCAGCTTGGCAGTATATAAG
The DNA here is from genome assembly GCA_963891755.1 of Pyrrhia umbra. Classification (NCBI taxonomy): domain Eukaryota; kingdom Metazoa; phylum Arthropoda; class Insecta; order Lepidoptera; family Noctuidae; genus Pyrrhia; species Pyrrhia umbra. Next base: position 3,953,906 of record OY982944.1, read on the forward strand.
TGAAGAGAAAGGCAGAAAAAATCGAGTTCAAAACCTTCTCGGACTAATTCTTTAAGGTCTAGTAAATAAAAGCTGTTTAGTCTTCGTGGTATTTATATTATAAATGAGTCAATACGAACGATTTTTTTTTTTAATATGCGTCGGTCATGAAAACAAATAAAATTCTAACGTAAGCTCCTGAAAGAGATCAAATTCAGCTTTTAGTGTTAGAAAATATTAACTTTACATAAAGACAGACAAATTAATCTGATATAAACTGATATTATATATAGGTACTTAAGTTTTCGGCGTGTAGGCATGTATTTTTCATGTTGACATGAGTAACAACAGGCTGGACCACAGAGTTATGAAATTATAGACATTGTTCATACATAATGTATAGTTAATGCTGATTGCTTTTAAAGATATAGCGAAGCGGCTTGTTGACACTTCCCCTGACCGAATGGCTGGCTTTTACTTTGGCCAAAGGCCATTCAATATGGCATTGCTGCCAGCCTCTTGGGTACACTTTCAGTTGACGGCGTAGAGAAAGAATTTTTTGGCGCCATATTTTAGTTAGATTTATATTAGAATATTTATGCTTTCTTTTTGATTTTTTCTTAATGATTCTTACTTGTAAATTCTTTTCTTTCTGTGTCTCAGTAAAATACAGTTAATGATGTAGAATTTGCTGAATAAAAAAATACAAATTCTCTTTGAGTTTAAATCTACTTGAGCTTCATCATCGGCCTATTCGCTATCCCACTGTTGAGTTAAAGTCTCTTCTCATACAGAGAAGGCATGAGCATTGATCACCACGCTTGCCCAAGTCGGGTTAGCGGTTTCAGACTTTTAAGTCCCGGTTTTCTCACGATGTTTCAAATGTCCACCGAAAAAATACCAACCGTAACTTCTTGCTCGCTTACCTTTCTAAAGTAGGTAATACTAATTTTGTAATACTCAAAAACGACTATACCTATGCATATAATATTTATTTTATTTGATTTAAAAGTTTGCTCTTAACTCTAGTCTAGTCAGAGGTGACAGAGACAAAGTCGACTTCTTACCCAGAAGAAACTTAAATGCTTAAAATTAAAACTTTTAACCAATGTTATTTTCATCTATGAGAAAATATAATTCTTGCGTGTTTCTTTAAAAAAACAGTAAAAGTGCCTTAACTATTGCTAGGTATTATTTCCTACGTTATAAGTACCTACTGCCTAAAATGTTACCTCTAAACATTTATTACTCTATAACCGACCAACATTATCATTATGTTAATTCAACGTTTTTCGTCTTAAAACTAGACTTGTTCGAACTAATGATGGATTAGAAATATAATCACGCCGATACCCATCTGTCCTGGGCAGAAACAATTTGTTTTGAATATAGGTTAGGTTGAAAAGCGCGGGAATACGAAATGAGGCGGTTCATTTTTCGTGAATGCATTTTGAGGCACTGACGTCATCATACAGCCAAGCTTGTTTAGTTGTTTTTTTTAAGTATTTTATGTTAGTTCGGTTGTTTTTATATTGCTAAATATTGATTATATTTCGACATGGCTATTTATGAATGTGGCTGACAGGTGAACTAACACTATCCACCATCTTGGAATGTCATTTTTGTCGATAGGTGCCAAGGGTTTATTTTTATCCCACTATAAATAAAACTATAGCTTGCTAAGCTCACTTAATTTAGTTAGTGACGGTATTAAAACCACTCAAAATATTGTCTATTGAATAAATTTTTTATGTTTAATACAAAAAAAAGGAATGAATAAGTCAAACATCTATGTTCGTTATTTTCAGAAAGGTTTTCAGCTTTTCATTTTGCAGATATCCAAAATCTATTAACAAGACTAATATTTAAGCTCCCAACAATATCCTCGAACTAATGCGATCGCATTATACATAATAAGCGCGACACTAAATTGGTATTGACCTCAAATTATTGCTCTTTGCTCACACAAATTGTACACCATTATAATTGGGTAGAAAACCGCATGTTGTATAGTGTCGTATCATTACGCTACTAACTCGCGATGGGGATAGACAGACTCGTAAAAAGTGGAAAAGTTATTTAAATAAAAGATTAACGAAACGTCAAAACAAAATGGACACTAAAAAGTTTGGTTTAACGTGTTACAAAACCTCTTTGGTCATTATGGATGACCTAATTTTAATTTGCAAGTGACATTGTCTTATTGAAGACCTAATTTCGAATTTGGAACTGTCTTTGCTCAGTGAAAGATGTCGCTAGTGCTTTGTTTTTTTAATGTAAAATGTTATTGTCGTGTTGTGTTTTTGGATACGGTCAAAACAGTGTCAAATGTCAATAATTTAAAAATGTGAGATAGAAGTTTTTTTTGGATCCTTTGACGTAAAAAGTAAGAAACATTGCCTTTGTTTTTTGTTTATATTTTAAGTAGCTAGCAGAGATGTCTGAAAATATGCAAAAAAATACCGATGTTTACGAGCAAAATGATACAATTGTTTGTCGGAGATCACATAATACCACTGCACACACACATAATATCTGCTTCACATGTCTGCTAGCTAAGCGTGCATTTGTGGAACGCTCAAAAGGTGGTAAAAAGGACATAAAGAAGATATTGCGTGCTTGGATTCGTATTCACTACCTGTCAATTATTTAGTTGAGACACTAACCACTGAACCTATGGGTACTAGTTCCAAATGGTAAACAAACACGAAAAGTACGATATTTTTAGTTTTTCCACGATAGAAAAGCGTAACTATTTATTTAGTCTTAAATATACTAACATCATTCGCATAATAATTCCATTTTTAGCTTTCAAACATTTTTGTCTCTTTCTCTCAGACTTGATTTTAACTTGACAGAGAGAAACAAAAATAAATCGAAAGCTAAAAAAAATAGTAAGCTTTTCCTTGTTATACAGAGATAAATAGTACTAATAGAATTTTCTTAACCTATTATCAACAAAACAAACTGCTTAACCTCAAAGGAAAGCGCACCCATCTCGTCTAGACATAAACTTGGGCATAAACATTATCATAATTATTTTAGGCGCCGTCCGACATTAGGAATTACCTACAAGCATCCTAAATTCGTTGTTAAATTTTAATATTCATGAGGCGAACACATTTCCTGTGATTATCTGTATCGTTGCGACGAAGGGGAAGAGGGGAGGGGAGGGGCGGAAAAAGTACATTAACATATTTTAAGTTACGAATAATATAAGTTATAAGTATATATATAAGTTATACTAAAGTCATATGTACATTCTAAGTATATCTTAGACGTTACTGACTAACGGTGAAGGAAAACTTCGTGAGGAAACCTGGACTTAAAAAGTTTAAAATCGCCAATCCGCCTTGAGCAAGCGTGGTGATCAATGCTCGTACCTTCTCTGTATGAGAAGAGGCTTGTGCCCAGCAGTGGGACAATATATAGGCTGATGATGATGATAATATATGTTAGTAGATTGACGCGTTGGCTTAGTGGTTGCAAACACAATCGCAGAAAACTTCCTTCCAATTTTCAAGACGGGCTGGAATTCTTTAGTTACTATTGTTTTTTATTTAAATTCTCAAAGTTCCCTGGAGTCTGGTAGATAGCGGTGCTATGCCACCATCATACTCACATCATACCTTGACAGCAATTCACACATATAAAATGCTTTGTCCTGAATGACTGACGGATCAACGCACAGCCTAAACCGCTGATCGTAGAGACCTGAAACTTGGAGGGTGTGTTCTTTGTATGATATAGACATCCGACAAGAAAGGATTTTCCAAAATTCTACCTCTAAGAGGATGAAAAAGGGAGGCAAAGTTTGTATGAAACTCTGTAATTTTTAATTTGTATTCGTATAGCCCATGCGGGCGAAGCTGCTGGCGGAAAGCTAGTAGTTGTTACAATTCCATGTCAGAGGCTGTCAGGCAGATTTGAGAAAACTCTGACACTAGGGCTTGTTTGGTTAGTAAGCCTGCAGCCCACACGATTTGAAGAGGCAGATGTTAATGATTAAAACTGAATAAGGTTCTGGGGTCAATGAGAAATGATATTTTATTCTGCAAGTAGGTTATAAAATAACACTTTTACACGTCAAACATATTCTTGTTTATAGCTAGGTGAGGCCGGTGTTTCCTATCTGACTACCTTGAGAAGAAACACCAAAACAAACTCAAGGGTCACAGTCTCTTTTAACGTGCAGACATTTAATAACCATTGCAATATGGTAGAAGAATGTGGACTTGTATCTGAAATGACCTTTTGAAGAAAGAGCCATACAAATTTGGGTAATGAGAAATGGGATTTACCATGTGATAATTTGTATTATCTGCCTGGACTTTGGGTTTTTGCCACTGATGGCAATAGAGTCCCCCCACTTACATGGCACAATGGCATTCCTAGCTAGCAAAATGTGAGTATAGGATTTAAAAGATATTTGCCTCAAAAACTCAAGATTTCGTCTAATCCTAGTGATTATAATATTTACTATCTTGAGGGGGCGAACGCTAATTAACAAAGTTGGAGTCTGTAAGGGTCCCATGCGCTTTCTGCATTCTCAGACATAAATAGGAACATAATTCTTATTAAATACCCACAAAAAATATTATTACAAAGAGATCAAGCATTATACGATAGAAAATTACACAAAATCATTTGATCCGTGTCTATGATCTATTTTTAATGATGGCCGCCAGGGTCGCCATTACGTTCCAATTTCAAATTCAAATTTCGAAGCCGCCTGCGCAGGCGCCGCGCGTCTGTCGCGACTGCGGTTTTTGGAAAAAAAATATAGTCATTTCTGTTTCCGGGTACGTAAATAGGGGTGTGCTGTGTTTGGGGGTGGGACAACCCTGTCTGTCAGAATCGAAATGATTATTGTTATGTAAGCAATCAATTTGGATTGTGATGATTTGCGTGAAGCAATCATTTTAGTTTTTTAATGGACGTGTGGTTTTTATATGGTTCTGAAATATTTTAATGGAATTATTATATTTTAGATGCAATAAAGCGCAAGAATTGTGTATATACATATTTCTGATAGCCTGACGAATCTAAGCAACAGCCGCACCGAAGCTTGGCGCGTTCGATCCATGGATGGGTAACCATCTATGTCATAGGGAGACTTCTCCGTGCCTCGAAAAGCACGTTAAGCCATTGGTCCCGACTGTCATTTATAGATCTTTGGCAGTTGTTATAAGTGCTCAGAAGCCTGAAAGTCTGGCAACCAGTCTTACCAAAAGGTACCGTGTTACCCGGTAACTGGGTTGTGGAGGTCAGATACGCAGTCGCTCCACTTAAAACACTGGTACTCAGCTGCATCCCGTTAGACTGGAAGCCGATTCCAACATTAAGAAAAGGCTAGGCAGATGATGATGCTCACATTGTCTAAGTCTTTCTCAGCATTGCGATGATGACTAGGCCAATGTGATGATAATTCATAGAATAAATACCCGTAATAATACCCCCTTGCATTTGCTTAACGAGAGCATTACTCTAGTACAATGAAACCTTAATTAAGATCTCTGCCTACCCCAAAAAAGAGTCGAAAATGATTCAAAAAAGCTAGTCTAACAACAAAAGGAACTAACAAGCAATATTTCCACTAGTTTGAACTAGAAGATTATCTTGAATTTTCCACAAATGGACCAATTTACTTATTGTTGTCGAGTGAAATTGTGCGAACAAAGAGGGTAGACAGACGTACATTGCGAAATCAAATTGTATTGTGCGTGGTCATTCGCGTGTGAACTGCGGTAGGGGTAAGACGTGGGGCTGTATTGGAGGGGACTACGAAAAATGTTTTATATATTTTCATGTGAAGTGACTGCGTGCATTTTTGTATTGTGAGTGCCGAAACTTACTGCTGCAATGTTTTCAACGCTTTTAGTACGACTAAACTGTATTTTATCTACAAGGATCTGCTTTATTCATGATTTTTTGGACAAATGGCGTATTTTAAAGGGCTATATTGATTTAATTATGTTGATAGCATCTAAAGATTCAAGTTTTTTCTAATTATTCCCCTCGTTTCCCCTTATATCCTGAGAGAACTTCTTCGCGTAACCGGGTAACCTATAACCGTCTCCAGGAACCCATCTATCTCCGCACCAAATTTCATCCAAATCGGTTTAGCCGTTTTACAGTTAAAGCGTAATATACAGAGTTACTTTCGGTATTATATAGTACGTAACTAGAAGTTACCCCCGGGTCCAATGAGAACTGCACCCGGATAAAAAGTAACCTCCTAAAATAACTCCAGGGTATCCAGGGTCACATCTATCTCCAGCTAAGACTTACCGCGCCCCCGGAACACAAAGGGCTGAGGAAGGAACATGGATAGGTTTCAGTCAGTAAGAGTCTGACACTCCCACCCGCCCCACCCACAGCGGAAAGTCATTAAATGATTTTCCATCCCTTAAAAAAAGGTTCCATCTATCTCCCTACCAAATTTTATCCAAATTTGTTCAGCCATTTTACATAACCTCCTTTGATTAAATAAACCTCTACTATTTTCTTTAATAAAAATTAGAAAAAAAAAATAACATAATATTACCTAAGCCTGGTACCTAACCAGCTATCTATAAAAATACTTTCACATAAAAACTCATGTAGGTGTGTGTGTGTGTGTGTGTGTAATGAATTCAAGGCGTGGTTTCAACATGAAATCCATTACCATATACACATTTAAATGGTGTGTACAGTGATAAATTTACATAAGCACTAGGCAGGCCTAGTTTGGTTGAAAATTAATATTCTTTTTAGTAATACACCATTGAAATTATACGCTGGAAGTTATTTGAAAAAATCTTTGTATAATCACTATGTAACACAATTAGGTATTTGAACACCAACTAAAATGTACTAAAATGCTATTTTTTATATTAGGAAATGTCGAGTTATACAGCGTTTTGACACAATGACGTCATAATTGCATCGTGCTCTCTTTTTCTAGCAATGACTTTTTAAATGCTTATAACTAGGCCGTTTTTTTAAATAATACATTCGTATTTTCACTGTTGTTAATCTTTTCGTTAATTAGTTATGTATTTGTAATAAAAAAAATACAGTCAAATAACCAATTTTATTGGAGACTAGCTTTCCGCCAGGCTTCGACCGCGTGGTCTTTAGATACGAATTCAAATTAAAAATTACAGAGTTTCATTCAAACTTTCATGCCTTATTTCAATCCTTTAGGGTATGAATTTAGCAAAAGTCTTTTCTTAGTACACACTTCCATAATACACTTCTCATCAAAAAAATCGAAACACCTCGCAGTTTATGATTTGATAAGGATTATCAGAAAAATGTGTATATTTAGGAATAAATGTAAAATGTCATTTAATAGTGAGTAGTATGAGGTTTTTAAATCCTAATGTTATTGTTCTAAATTCAAATTAAGTCTTCATAGATTTCGTATTTTGTATAATGAGTAATTTTTACCCTGTATGGAATATGAAGGAAATGGGTAAAACAACACGCGTAAATGAAAAAAAAAATTAAGAAACGTTTATTTAATAACTTGTATTCCCTCCGCGAGCTCTTATTACTGCTTCCATACGGTTCTTCATCGATCGGATGAGAGTCACGATCACATGTTGTGGTATATTATCCCATTCCTCTTGGATTGCATTTTGCAGCTGGCTAAGTGTTTCTGGGGCTGGATCTCTTGCTCGAATTCGTCTCTTTAATTCATCCCATAGATGTTCAATGGGATTCATGTCCGGGCTTCTTGCTGGCCATACCATAATGGAGATACCGACTTCGGTAAGATAATCTCGTACGACGCCCGCGGTGTGAGCTCTAGCATTGTCGTGCATGAATATGAAGTCGTTGCCAATAAAATGTGCATAGGGCATCACATGAGGTTCAAGACACTGTTCGATGTACCGATGAGAGTTTAGTGCAGGCAGCCGTGGCCCAGACACAAAGGCAAGTTCTGTCTTACCGTCGGCGCTGATTCCTCCCCAAACCGTCCACGAACCGCCACCATAGCTGACCTTTTCTTCAATGCAGCATTGTGCAAAGCGTTCTCCATCTCTTCTGTAGACCTTGTTCCTTCCGTCGTTACCATACAGCATAATTTTACACTCATCAGAAAACAGTACTTTGCTCCACTGAAGGTATGACCAAGTTAGGTGCTCGCGTGCAAAGTTAAGGCGCGCTCTTCGATGGTCTGCAGTTAATTTCGGCCCATTCGCTGGCTTATGCGGTGCCAATCCGCGTTCCTTCAACCTTCTTCTTATTGTAGAGTCACTTACAGCTACTCTTCGTACAACGCGAAGCTGCTGCTGCAGTTGAAAAGCGTTAAGGCGTCGATTTCGTAAAGAAGTTGTTACAATAAATCGATCATCTCGCTCAGAAGTGACCCGATTCCTGCCAGATCCTGAACGGCGCGTGAACGAACCAGTCTCCCGATAGCGTTTGTAGACTCTATGAACAGATGATAAGCTTAGATGCAATCTTGCAGCCACAACACGCTGACTAAGTCCAGAATCCAGCAATGCCACCACTTGGGCGGCTTCTGCGGGCGAAGTATCCATATGTTTTAGAAAAAAAAGTTTTTTCAGACGTCCCAAAGTCACAGTAAATGAAATAAGAAACAAAAAGTTTAAAGACAAGCGCTAATTTTTAGTTTTTAAACGAGAAACGTACTCCAACCCTAAATACACATTTGTCTCAAAACAGTGATTAATTTCATTTATAGGATAAACAAATGAAATTCTAATTTCGAATTTTGATTTTTTTCTTCTTACTGTAATGACCAAACTGCCAGCTACACAATAATGTTTTTTTTTTCATGGAATTAATTCTCTTTTGTAAAAAATTAGGACAAAAACAATAAAAACGAAAGTGTTTCGATTTTTTTGATGAGAAGTGTATAAGGAACCTTTGTGCAAAATTTTATACTTCTACTAGCTGACCCGGCAAACGTTGTTTTGCCATATAAATAATTTCCTAGTAATTAAAAAATAAGGGTTGATCGTAGAAGGGTGAAAATTGAGGATTGTATGTATTTTTGTATGTTGTATCATAAAAAAATAGAAATTAAAAATTTTGTCTAAAAAATAAATAAAAAAATTTAGGGGTGGACTACCCCTAACATTTAGGGAGATGAAAAATAGATGTTGGCCGATTCTCATAGATACCGGATAAGCACAAAAAATTTCATCAAAATCGGTCAAGCCGTTTCGGAGGAGTATGGCAACGAAAACTGTGACACGAGAATTTTATATATTAAGAAGAAGAAGATAACCAGTGGTTTCGGCTGTGCGTTTATTGATCAGTCAGGATCGCACATAAATCAACGTACAGCTGAAACCACTGGTCAGTCAGTCAGCCAATCAGTTTCTTCTTTTATATACATTATTTTGACATATAACCTTTTCCAGGGTCCCTTCTATCTCCGTACTAAATTTTATCCAAATCGGTAAAGTCGTTCTCAAGTCATGGCGTGACCAAGGGAAATTGGGATTCATTTTTATACTTATACTAGCTGTTTCCCGCGGTTTCACTCGCGTCCCGAGGGAAATACTTCACGCACTCAAATAAAAAGTAGTCTAAAGGCTTCTCCAGGGTACCTTCTATCTTCGTACCAAATTTTATCCAAATCGGTTCAGCCGTTCACGCGTGATGCCGTGACCAAGGGAACTAGGGATTCATTTTTGTATATATAGAGATAGATTTGTAGTACTTATTACTTGATGCACTATAATAGAAGTCAAGCTATTACTTAGCCTGACTATTGTATGCTATTGTAACCATAATATTGTAAACACAAGTTTTAAAATGTGTATCCATGGAGTTTCTTGCCGGTTCTTCTCCATAGGACCCACTGCTTGGAACCGTGCAACTAATTTCACTTTTCATAAGTGCTTTATTTGGAGGCCTATGTCTATACATATAAAATGCTCTGTCCTGAATGACTGACGGATCAACGCACAGCCTAAACCGCTGATCCTGAAACTTGGAGGGCGTATTCTTTGTATGACGTAGATAAGAAGGGATTTTCCGAAATTCTACGCCTAAGGGGGTGAAAAAGGGGGGCCAAGGTTTGTATAGAACTCTATTTTTTTTAAATAATTCGTATATCCCACGCGGGCGAAGCCGCTGGCGAAAAGCTAGTGGATTATTAAAATTTTGACTTCTAACTCAAACTCAAAATATTTATTTGCATACTAAGGTTTATACAAGTTCTTGATTTTTCTTAACTTTTAAACTTCTTACATCAATCGATATGCACAATTGCACACTGTCGCTGCAAAACCATGTGCTTCTTTAGGTAGTATATGGTACCTCAGATAGGTAGAAACCTGGGTAAGGACATAGCTATTTATTTATTCCTATAGGACGTAGTTGTGACCATGTATAAACGTATCCCTACACTACAATAAAATCTATACTAATATAATAAAGCTGAGGAGTTTGTTTAAACGCGCTAATCTCAGGAACCGCTGGTCCGTCTTTCAGTGTTAGATAGTCCATATATCGAGGAAGGCTATATGTCATCACGCTAAGATCAATAGGAGCGGTGCACCACTATTCCACGCGAACGAAGTCGCTGGCAGAAGCTAGTAAAATCTATCTATACTTATAAAAAATCTGTAGAGAGGTCAATTCTGTACATTAAATATATTTCCAAAATAACTATCAGGGGGTGATTAGGGATCGATACTGATGCCAGAAATGCAATCAGTAAAATTTTTGTCTGTTTGTCCGTCTGTCTGTCTGTCTGTCTGTATAAACTCTATAGAAACAAAAACTACTCGACGGATTTTAACGAAACTTGGTACAATTATTTGTCATACTCCTGAGATGGTTATAGTATACTTTTCATCACGCTACAATCAATAGGAGCAGAGCAGTGAAGGGAAATGTAGTCATTTTGTTTAAACGCGCTAATCTCAGGAACCGCTGGTCCGATTTGAAAATTCTTTCAGTGTTAGATAGCCCATTTATTGAGGAAGGCTATAGGCTATATATCATCACGCTTAGATCAATAGGAGGTGTGCACCACTATTCCACGCGAACGAAGTCGCTGGCAGAAGCTAGTAAAATATAAAATAATACTGTAGTGCATTTAACATGCGTGCTCAGTGGTTCTGTGGTCGTAATTATATGCTTTCATGGTCGACATTACGAGTGCCGACCACTGGTATATTGATTCAGAATATTTATTTGTCCATTAGTATTTTTCTATATGATAAAAAGCCGTGCTGGCCTAGTGGTTAAGGCACCTGCCTCTCGTGTACGAGTGTGCGGGTTCGAAACCTAGCCAGTACCAATGTGACTCTTCTAAAGTCATACGTACTTTCTAAGTATATCTTAGACGTCACTGACTAACGGTGAAGGAAAACATCGTGAGGAAAACTGGACTTAAAAAAGTCTGAAATCGCTAATCCGCCTTGAGCGAGCGTAGTGATCAATGCTCATGCCTTCTCTGTATAAGAAGAGGCCTGTGCCCAGCAGTCCCACAATATATAGGCTGATGGTGGATTTTTCTATAGGTATGAGTATTAAAAGGCTAAACTAAGTAATAAATATCTCCAGACCGACTTCGGTCACGTTGGCCAATCTCAATGAAGACTAGCCAGGTACGCAGGAGATATTATATGCTGTTGTTGTGATCGTGTTACGTTTTCACGCTAAAGCGGCTTAACCGATTGGGTTAAAAAATTGATGGAGATAGGTTTGTGTTGCTGGGGAGTTTATTGCACTAATTCTTCTTCCCAGCAAAAACACATAGGAAGTGGTGAAGGGCGGGTGTTTTGGGGGTTATCTCTTGTAAATTTGACGTTAAAAAAGTGTTGATTTTCAGCCTAATTTGAATAAATGATTTTTTAATTTTAATTGAAACCTTGAAAAGGTCTTAAGATAGTTTTTATCCGGGTTCGAAAAGTACTTCTCTCGAGGGAAAATGCGGGGAGCAATGCCTTAATTTTACAAACATATAGACAGACAGTGAGATTTTGAAACCTTCCGTTTCTACCGTACCTACTCAAAAAAGTATATATATAAGTACAACGTTCCAATAGTGCGAATGATAAAGGCTCTCCTTTTGTCCATTTCATTACATTTTTTGTTTTATTCAAAAGGTTGGTTATCAAAGTGTACTAATATTAAAAAAAAACATAAAATGTCTCTTTATAACAATGGCGTACAAGATGAAGTACCTGTTTTTATACGGATTGTTTTCCCTTAAATAAACAGCGTCAACTTTTCGCTCTTTTCAGCTAGACACCGTGAAATTCAGTAAAATTATGAAAGAGTTGCTCAAACTTATAAAGAAAATCAACTTAGTATACAATTAACCCCCAAAAGCATAGCTTAGTTATCGAAAACTCGTCGAAACAACCCCAAAAGCACGCTCCTACCGAACCAAGTTTATATAAATCACATAAACCACTAATTCTCACAGTAAACAAACACAGACGCCATTAAAACTTCATTTACAACTTGCTGTCAACTAAAACCTATAAATAAAATTTATTTCCTCACCATTTGTCACTTTAGGAGCCATGAAAAATTATCCTACAAACAGAGACCAATTTAAAAAGACCTCCCTTCCCCTCGATTTACTTGAAAAATACGTGTTGTTGAATAAACACTACGACTCTGAGAGGTCCAAATAATTTGGACGCTTACCTCTCCTTCATAATGTAATTTTGAAACGAAACACCATTATGTATTTCTATCTCTTTTACCCCCTCACTTTACTACCAAGTGGGAGAGGAATGGGTGATTAAAGAGGGTCGTATTGCATATCATTAAGAGACGTTTCGAGAGGTAACAGATGGGGTAGTTCTTTCTCTGTTTGACGTGGTATTTTGAGGTGCGTGTGAAAGAGATAGGCGGATGAGATATGATACTCGTTTATGCGAGGTTTTTTGTTATGAAAATATTACGAGCATTGAAGGGTTTATGAAGTGAACCATTTTTAAAACGTAAATGAAGTCTTAGGTTTTTTCATTTTGTATTCGAAAATCTGTTCCTTTATGAAAGTGGTTTTTTGAATGTTATTAATTGTATTAATCACTATTGTATTTAAATTCTTAAAAACTTACGTTGAAGTATTAATTAATAATTGACTTCAACCAAAAAAAACATTGATTAATTAATGATGAAAAAAATCATTAATTATAAAGAATCAAACACACTAATTACCTTTTATAAATTTTGTGGCGAAGTTAAGTTATAATGGCATTTATTTATTTGAAATGACTAGTAGGTACATATATTATAACTATTATATCTTGGTTTTTTAATAGTGGATACCACGGTCCAGCGTCTGATTTCATACAAACTTTCATCACCTATTTGAACTCCTTAGGGGATGAATATAGAAAAATTATTTCTTAGTGCACATTTACGTCATTTAAGGAATATTTGTGCAAATTTCATATTTCTAGAACCAGCGGTTTCAGCTGTGCGTTGATCGATCAGTCAGTCAGCCAATCAGTTTCTTATTTTCTTCTATCTATACTTATAATAAATCTGTAAAGAGGTCAATTCTGTACATGAAATATATTTCCAAAATAACTATCAGGGCGTGATTAGGGATCGATACTGATGCCAAAAATGCAATCAGTAAAATTTTTGTCTGTCTGTCTGTCTGTATAAACGTTATAGAAACAAAAACTACTCGACGGATTTTAACGAAACTTGGTACAATTATTTTTCATACTCCTGAACTGGTTATAGTATACTTTTCATCACGCTACAATCAATAGGAGCAGAGCAGTGAAGGGAAATCGGGAGAAGTTACTCCATTTTTTAAGCTTCCGTCGCGTGTGCAACCTTAATGGTTAAAGCTACACAGAAATCAAGGCTATATATCATCACGCTTAGACCAATAGGAGCGGAGCACCACTATTCCACGCGGACGAAGTCGCGGGCAGAAGCTAGTATATAATAACTAGCTTTCCGCCAGCGGCTTCGCCCGTGTGGGCTATGCGAATTCAAATTAAAAATGTCAGATTTTCATACAAAATTTGGCCCCCTTTCGTCCCCTTAGTGTTTCTTTCTAAACGGATGCCTATGTCATACAAAGAAGTTATCTCCAAGTTTCAGGTCTCTACGATCAGCGGTTTAGACTGTGCGTTGATCCTGTATCAATCATTCAGGACAAAGAATTTTATTTGTATGGATATAGTTGAATGAATTTACCATGTTGACGCAAACTGTGGTCAGAAACCACAACCTTCTGTCAATGTGACTCTGTGTGACTGTGAATCTTAGTTATCTTAAACAGATGGTTACCCATCCATGAACTGACTGTGGCAAGCATTGTTCAACTTCGATGAACCGTTATGATAGTTACTAAGCTTTTGCCCCTTGCAATATTTGTTCCGTGGTTAATTCGTATGATCCCAAAAATGCTAAAACTAGTGTTTTGTATACGACATATTCAACCTCTATAACCCTGTTACCGGGTAACACGATACCCCTTGGTAAGACTGATTGTCAGACTCATGCTTCTGACTGCCCGTAAACGTCTGTCAAATATCTAAAAATGACTGGCGGGATCAACGGATTTTCGTACTTTCCAAATCAAGGAGCTCAGAAATTAATGGTCAACCATCCACGGGCCGAAAGCTTTTATAGCTCCAAAGTTGATTCCTTTGGGTTCTATAACTACAGCTCAACTATAGTACTTTCAAAACATTACATTACCTGTGTGTTCAGTCCAATTATTACGATAGCAACAATATTATTCTTTGAATTATTACGCAATAATACTAATCTTATTAGTTGCTTTTTGTTAAATTTACAAATACAGTCCATCTTCACTACATAGTATAAAACAAAGTCGCTTTCTCTGTCCCTATATCCCTATGTATGCTTAAATCTTTAAAACAACGCAACGGATTTCGATGCGGTTTTTTTTAAAAGAAAGAGTAATTAATGAGGAAGGTTTTAGTATATAATTTGTCAAGTTTTTGTATCCATTAGCTAAAATATCGCGGGCGAAGCCGCTGGCGGGAAGCTAGTATTGTATAAAGATTTTATTTTACTTCAAGCATTTTTTATTTTGAGGAATTGGTACTCATATTTATACTGAGTGTTGTTTATCGTATAATCCATCGCTATGGACTATTCCCGGGAGATAACTATATTTAAACTAGCTCGTTTATTAGCAAGACCAAGCATCTCTTAACCCACCCGGATAAAATGTATCCTAAAACTTTTCTTACTCTCATAAAATGGATATTATTTTGCTTTTTTTTACCACAAAATCATTAATCTTTGAATCGATTCATAACTTGACACTGTGACCGCAAACACCCTCTCGTTGACCTTATAAGCACCGAATAATGGGACAGAATCAGGGGCATGGATAATATGAAATGTCGCATGATATGATCGTTCTATGAGTCAGTAATTCAAATAAATCTATACTTTTGCGAGGATTTAATGCATATTTATCTAATGGATATTATAAAAGCAAGAACGTCGCCTTTAATTGTCCCACTGCTGGGCAAAGTTCTTTCCTCGTACGGAGAAGGCAAGAGCATGAATCATCACGTTTGCTCAAAAGGATTGGCGATTTCAGACTTTTATTTTGTGATGTTTTCCTTCACAGTTAGTTAGTGGTATCAGTCTAGATAACTTAGAAAGAAGAAAACTCCCAATGGTTTTTTTCAATCTCTGTAACCTCTGGTTCAACCATTCACCTCCAGATAGCTGGGTAAAAGCTGTAGTAATTTACTCTTTGCTATCAATAATGAAAAAAATGGTTGGAACAAAATTCACGAACACAAAATCAAGTACATTTTTGACGAATGAAAAGTGTAGTGAAAAGTTGTAAAATTGTTGAAATTTTTTATTTTACTTGGCAACACCACTGTTCATAATTCAATGAAACGCAACTCCGAATCCGCGGCGGGAACGGAAAACGGGGGAAATGAAAATTGTATGTCTATTTTTTATTTTATTTTAGTAGATAATAATTTATGGCTTTGTCTTTCGTTATCTCATAATACAATTAATTCTCTATCACTACATAGTATAAAACAAATTCGCTTCCCACTGTCTGTCCCTATGTATGCTTAAATCTTTAAAATTACGCAACGGATTTTGATGCGTTTTTTTTAATAGATATAGTGATTAATGAGTAAGGTTTTAGTATATAATTTGTCAAGCTTTTGTATATTTTTGTATTTTTGTTAAAAAAAAAGCTGATATAACATTACAAACATATGGTTGAATTGATGATTTCCTTTTTTGAAGTCGGTTAAAAAGACAGAGCGCCGAAACGCCCGCACCATCACCAAATAAAAAAACATATTTTCATTTATTCTCTTACTTTGATGTACTGACTAAAGCTGGCTAAGGTTAAATATTAATTTTGTAAACAGCAAAAAAGTTAGCACAGATACAATTACTGGTTTAAGTACCTATCTAATAAGTTTTACAGATCATAAACTAACACGTTTACAAAGTAAGGTTATGGCGTGAAAATCATAAATAAAATATTATTTCATCTTTCACTCAGGTGTTACAACACTTGTACATAAAATACATAATTAAGTACCTAGTCTTTAACTTGTTCCTTTTTAGGGTTCCTTATTAATAATGTGCCAACAGACCATACTACTAAGCTTCCACTATTCATCTATCCGTTTGTTTTTCACAGGGTTGTACATTCAGTCAAGAAAGTATCGGGAATGGATGATTTGTTTATGGTTCCAAATTCAAATTTTTGTTTTTTTTGTTGTTGTTAGATTGGCACAACTGTATTCCATTTTGGCGCGGAGTTTGAGTTGCATCCGTTATTTATATTACATACAGTGCTGTTTTTAGTTATATCATATCTAGTGTGTTTAGCGAATTTCGTTATGGACAAAAAAATCGAACAAATAGTTTGTCTTAAATTTTGCATCGCCAATGGAATTTCGTGTTTGGAGTCACTGAAAATGTTACAGAAGGCTTACGGTGAATCAACTTTATCAAAAACACATGCTTATGAGTGGTACAAAGCGTTCAAAAGCGGTCGAGATGTGATGGAAGATTTGCCTCGCTCTGGTAGGCCATCAACGTCTGCAACTGAAGTTAACATCGCAAAAGTCAAGGAAATAGTGACTGAAAATCCTCATTCAACTCGGAATTCTTGCTGGAAGGTCAAACGGTAAATAAAGAATATTATTTAAGCGTTATGCGGTATTTAATAGAGCAAATTCGACGAAAACGGCCAGATTTGTGGAAAGAAAATTCTTGGATTTTGCACCGCGATAATGCGCCTTCGCACAAGGCCATCATTGTGAACGAATTTTTGTCCAAACACTCAACAAATACCATCGAGCCACCACCATATTCACCAGATATGGCTTCAGCCGACTTCTTTCTTTTCCTAAACTCAAATTACTACTTCGTGGCACCCGTTTTCAATCAGTAGAAGACATAAAGGAGAATTCGCGGCGAGAACTGAACTCAATTCAGGAAACAGCGTTTAAAAAAATATTTGATGATTGGATTATTCGTTGGCGTAAGTATATCATTTCTGAAGGAACATACTTTGAAGGTGATAACATAAATTTGGATGAATAACAAACATTTTGTATAATATTGATCTTTTCCCGTTACTTTCTTGACAGAGTAGTATTTTTTGAACTGTAAAAGTAACACTGTAAAACACATATACATATACTATTCACGGAAGGACGTAGCTTATGAACGATACAAAAAATAAAAAAATAAACTCGTAAAATACACAAAAAATATAATTAAATAGAACACAAGAAAAAAGCTGTTGAATTGAAAACCACTTTCAGGTATATCGGATGAAAAATTGTATTTTGACGTTAAAACTATTTTAAAAGCACTAAGATGTAATATCCCCTCCTTTTTGGAAGTTGATAAAAAATGTCATTAAAACTATTTAACAGTACTAAGATGTAGTACTATAGTCTGTAACCTGTTACCTGTTACCTATTTTGGTCTAATTCTGCCACAGAAATTAACAAAATGGCGTAAGGATGGCGCATTCATGTCAATTTCATGCTCTAAACATCACCATTCATAATTTAATGCCGTTTTATTTATATGCGTGGGAAAATTATAACAAAATAGGTTATGGTTTTGTTTACATTTTTCTTAAAATCAATCGGTACAGACTATAAATATTGTTTGGTGGTACAGAACCCTTCGCGCAATCGTCCGACTCGAACTTACCAATTTTCTCATTATTAGTACTACGTGATTGCAATACGTAACAAAGAAATTGATATGCTATAATAATAATTATGACCTTTTTAGACCACACACGATCTTAATCTAAAAAAAAATAACCGATTAACTCAACAGGATAATTGTTTTGTTAATTTGAACTTAACACAATCAATTAATGGATGGTTAGTTGTAGTAAATACAGATAGAATTTTCTGTGCCTAGGAGAACTGTCATTCAAGATCTGTCAAAATGGAGGATAAAATTGAATAATTTTGCTATTATTTTATGATCTCCGTCTTAATATTTATGATATACTAGCTTCTGCCAGCGACTTCGTCCGCGTGGAATAGTGGTGCTCCGCTCCTATTGGTATTAGCGTGATGATATATAGCCTATAGCCTTCCTCGATAAATGGACTATCTAACACTGAAAGAATTATTTAAATCTGACCAGCGGTTCCTGAGATTAGCGCGTTTAAACAAAATAACAACATTTCCTTTCACTGCTCTGCTCCTATTGATTGTAGCGTGATGAAAAGTATACTATAACCATCTCAGGAGTATGACAAATAATTGTACCAATTTTCGTTAAAATCCGTCGAGTAGTTTTTGTTTCTATAGAGTTTATACAGACAGACGGGCAAAAATTTTACTGATTGCATTTTTGGCATCAGTATTGATCCCTAATCACCCCCTGATAGTTATTTTGGAAATAGATTTCATGTACAGAATTGACCTCTCTACGGATTTATTATAAGTATAGATGATTATTTAATTATTATATCTATGTATTTACAGAAATTTACACGAGGAGCTTGTGGCTAAGTAACAGCCGCACGGTTCGACCGATCAAAGGTTAAGCTGCGCTTGGCACGGTCGGTCCGTGGATGGGTGACCATCTATGTCATAGCGAGACTCCTCCGTGCCTCGGAAATCTGTTGCTGAAAGCTGTTGGTCCCGGTTGTCATTTGTACATCTTTGACAGTCGTTACGGTAGTCAGAAGCCAGAAAGTCTGACAACCAGTCTTACCAAGGGGTACCGTGTTACCTGGTAACTGGGTTGTGGAGGTCAGATAGGCAGTCGCTCCATGTAAAACAGGACTGGTTTAGACTGGAAGCCGACCCCAACATACTTGGGAAAAGGCTAGGCAGATGATGATGATAGTTGTGATTTATTTGTTAGTATATAGCCAATTGTATTTTTAGAATAGAATAGAATATTCTTTGTCGTATGTACACCATCAGGATAAACAAAAAAAAACCCCTACGCATATATGCCTTACATCATTTTGGAAAAGAGCTGATACTCTTACACTGCTGGACCGATATTAACCTAACATAGCTAAGAACCACGACAAGGAAACTGGCTTTCAAATGAAAATAACCGCATCGAAATCGGTCAATCCGTTTGAGAGCTACGATGCCACTTGGAAGGCTATAGGCTATATATTATCACGCTAAGACCAATAGGAGCGGAGCACCACTATTCCA
Source organism: Pyrrhia umbra (assembly GCA_963891755.1). Taxonomy (NCBI): domain Eukaryota; kingdom Metazoa; phylum Arthropoda; class Insecta; order Lepidoptera; family Noctuidae; genus Pyrrhia; species Pyrrhia umbra. The sequence continues at coordinate 3,973,534 of OY982944.1, forward strand.
CGCGGACGAAGTCGCTGGCAGAAGCTAGTCATAAATAAAATATTGTTTCATCACGAGCCCCTCAAATAAATCACAACTATACCTACACAATTTTTCAGTTTCCTCGCTGTACAATTCTATTTACCTGCTACATAGCGCCGCCCCCGGCGGTTGCCATGGCAACGCAACCCCCGCCTCGCCGTATTGGGGGTACGATTTAATGACTTTTATTTTTTACCTTTCATGGGGACATAGATAAAAATGTTGTCTTCTATTTTGATGATGTTTTTTCCAATGTGATTGGTAAAGAAAATATATTTATTATTATATACTAAGTATTGCCCGCGGTTTCACCCGCGTCCCAAGGGAACTATACTCCATTTGCAATAAGATTAGACATTTAAACGCACCCCATTTACCGTTCGTTCAAACGGTTTTGAGTTCTATTCCGTATATATAAGGATGGTGTTGAAAGCAAAATAATGTTTACAATAACAAATATATTCTGCATTCTGTTTTTGTCATGTCACCTTAGCAATAGAGCTCAAAATCGTTTGAACAAACGGTAAATAGCGTGCGTTTAAATGTCTAATCTTAAAGTAAATGGGGTATAGTTCACGCACCTAAATAAAAAGTAGCTTCAAATCTTCTCCAGGATCCCTTCTATCTTCGTACCAAATTTCACCCAAATCGGGACAGCCGTTCAAGCGTGACCAAGGGAAATAGGGATTCATTTTTATATAGTATATAGAAATATACTATATAAAAATGAATCACCTGCGTCTCGAGAGAACTACTTCACGCACCCACCAGGGTTCCCTCTATCTTCGTACCAAATTTCACCCAAATCGGGACAGCCGTTCTAGCCTGATGCCGTGACCAAGAGAAATAGGAAAATAGGGATTAATTTTTATAAATATAGATACATAAAAATGAATCCCTAGAGCTGGTTTTAGGCTACTGTTTATCCGGGTGCGTGAAGTACTTTTCTAGGGGCGCGGGTGAAACCACGGGCAACAGCTACTTATAGATATAGATAAGATATTATTGATTGATCCAGTAAAAACAGCATAATAATTTGATCCTGTATTTTTTTCCAACTATCACTGCTATTTCATCATGATCGGCCTATTTACTATCCCACAGCTGGGCACAGGCCTCTTCTCATACAGAGAAGGCATGAGCATTGATCACCACGCTTGCTCAAGGCGGATTGGCGAATTCAGGCCTTATATGTCCAGGTTACTTCACTATGTTTTCCTTTACCTTTAATCAGTGCTGTCTAAGATACAATTCGTTGTTTATCAAAAACCTATCGAACCAAACATTTTCTTCTAGAGAATATAACGGGGTCTCGAGTATCAGGAATCGAACCACTTCGTAGATTTTTAAAAAAATCACGTAACGACCTGAAGTAAAAGTTGGTGGTGTTATACCCCCATGTTTTGGAGGGCACGTTAAGGCGTTGTCCCCGGCTGCTATCTTGATATGAGTTGTTACAATTCAATGTCAAAGGCCGTCAGGCGGATTTGAGAAAACTCTGACATTAGGGTTTATTAGGTTGGTAAAACCTGCAGCCCACACGATGAGAAGAAGAAGACGTAATTATTACTTCTCAAATACTTAATCGTAGAGCCTCCATACAACAAAGCCGTCTGCTTTATTTATTTTTTCAAAACTCGTATCTTCTTCTTCTTCTTTCCGATCTATTTGGGGTCGGCGCAATATGTTTTTGGCTTCCATTCTTCTCTGTTACCCATCACACTATCATTCACTCCCTTTTCATTAATATTAACTCTCACGCAATCTATCCATCTCTTCTTTAGTCTTCCCCTCCCCTTTCTTCCATTTCAAAACTCACTTGATACACTTAAATATTTTATCATACTAAAGTGGTAGACTATACCTATATCTAAGTTGACTAAAACCACAGTTTTTCCAATCGTGTTAATGTATCTAAAAGCATTCGTTTCACTGAGTGCGCGGCGGAAAAATCAATTTTTGTATTTATACTGTACGATTTTCTTGTATAGGTACACGATAGTCGTGTCGGAGTCGTGTCAATTTGTTTATTTAGTTTTGTGCGATTCTGAGGAAAGAAATAGTAGCAAAAATCTTACCGAAACCGGGACTTACAAAGTCTGAAATCGCCAATCCACCTTGAGCAAGCCTGATCAATGTTCATGCCTTCTCTGTATGAGAAGAGGCCTGTGCCCAGCAGTGGGACGATATACTATATGCTGATGATGCAATACAATAATGAAGTACAATAGTTAGCTCTTTCGTCACGGTTTCCCGGCAAAATGGCTGATCCGAAACGGAAGGTTATATGATTTTCTTATCAAGGTTCGCGTGTTAGGATCAGATATCATGAAATATCTCCCCCCGTTGTTGAAGCTAGCTCCCTCCCGCATTTGACAAACTCTTACTAAATTCTTACGTGTTCCTTCAATTTCAAAATTTTCAATTTTTCAAATTTCATTCAAATCTATGCAACCATTTTACCGTAAAAGCGTAACAAACAAAGTCACTTTCCCATTTATAATATTGGTTAGAACGTTAGGTATGTAAGTATCAAATCAAGAAGAAATCGTGTCGTAACATCTAAAGGCAACTTTGCAAGAAGCTCGCAGTCTGAAAACTGGTGCGGAGTGCTCTTAAAATGTGGACCACGCAGTTATTGTAACTGAAATGGAATGATGACGTCTTAATATTTACACTTTTACCCTTTCTAACGTTAAATATAAAGCAAATATTATACTAAAGTATCTATATAATCTTAGAGAGGCGAAATTGAAATTATCCAAAAGAAATGTAATTTATGTCGAAAGTATAGGGTGCAAATAAAAAACTACTGTTTCCTGCAGTTTACTGGCTTGCATTCACAGTAAAACGGCTGAACCAATTTGGGTCCCTGCGGAGACAGTACTTTTTATCTAAGTGCGTTAAGAAGTTCCTTCGCAAATCATCAATGTAAGCGGTTTTTTATCATAGGATGCTACGAATTATTTTTACATTTTTAACAACTCTTTTGCTTAAAGATAATTGTATATTTAATTAAAAATCGCTTACATTAGTTCGTTCGTGCTAAGCCCACGGGATCCTTACCATCGTGCCACCAACACGTCATCAGTGACGTGTCATACAATTCTCCGATACGAGCACACTTGTCGACTCGATCGACTTGGAGTCGCAACAAATTGCACTAGTGCACTCGACTCGATAGCACTCGAATGCACTCGGCACAGCCCTATTGTGGTGCAGCCCTATTGTGACTGGTCTATTGTGTTGCCATTGTCTCGGCTTCGTTACTGGTGCATTGTTTTTAATATTCTTTTATTTTACTGTTTTTTTGTAGGATGCGGTTTCATTGTAAGCGAGGAGCGAGAAGTACTTAAATAATAAAGTACGCGATCGAAGAAGGCATAGCACTGAGAAGCGCGAAACTAACATCTTGAAGATTATCGGCTAGTTTCTATTGTTTTTACCCGACTACGTCAGAAGGAGTGTTATGTTTTTCGAGAGTACGTATGTATAATTGTTCGGCACGCTCTGCAGCCTGAATGGCTCGATGGATTTAGCTTGAGAGGTGTCGTTAGATTCGTATTTACTGTGGGAGTGACACTGGGTACCTATATTAAATAAAAAAAAATAAAAAAACGGTAGGTAATAAATAAATAAGAAAACCTCAAATAAAAAAACAGACTACAAAAAAAAACTAAAAAGATCTCTTATCAATAATCTCTGCCACTGTGACTCTTTACGCTATTAAACATATTGTTCCCGATAAGAAGAAGATTAAAAAGTGTTATGATCAAGTCTCGTTTTTGATCAGTAAACCAAGCAGGCTCTTTTTTTTGTATGGCATCTAGCAGGTCAACCTAGAAGGTTGTCGACTGCTTAACCGGGCTTGCCTGTGAAGTGCCTTAAATGAATTAAGGGCCCCCAGCCAGGGCTTAACTTACAAAATTAAGCGACTGGCACCCCCTAGTGGGGTACGGGCCTCGGCTTAAGGCGTCCCTGGGGGAGTACAGCAAGGGACAGGCTGGATCAGAATTTAATGTATATTATAATCGGGAATTTTAAAGCTATCTGCTCAGCTCGCTGGCTGGCTCGTCGAGCTAGGGTCGGGAGGGACTAAGCAGGCACTGATAATGCAGGCAAGCATGCATGATGTAAAAATAACCGTCAAATCGTTCATCGTTTAATCAACTTGGAAGGAACTGGGACCCCACGACACAGGGTATCCTAGTGTGGGGCCCAGTGAACATGAAAATTTTGTATTATTTAGCTTTAGTATGTAATATATAAGGCATTATTGTTGTACAATTACTTGAACTGAAATAAATTATTATATTATTATTATTAAGTTATTAAACTCTTAATTGTTAAAAAACAGTTGAAAACATGGTCATTTAAAGATAAAAGTCATTGAGGCTGTTTTCTTTTTTCTTCTTGATTTAAATCGCTCTCGCTACAACTACGACCGCGCCCTACCGACATTGTGTTGTACCTTAGCAGCTAATTACACCAACTGTCGCGATATTCAATTACTTGCGGTACACGGTGTTAATAAATACGTTTTTAACCGATCGCAGGCCGTTGATACGAGTTCAAGGGAACGGGTCGTGGGCGGAGGGTCTTATGTCGTTTTAATTATATTAGTATTTTAAACCAATAAATGGAAACGTACTAATGCGTTGTTGACACCATTTTCTGTATATCTATATCTATATATATAAAAAGAATTGATGTTCGTTAATCTAGCTAAAACTCGAGAACGGCTGGGCCGGATTAGCTGTTTTTGGTTTTGAAATCTTTGTCGTAGTCCAGGGGCCGTACCACCACGTGTTTTTGCAATCACTATGCAGGTGTGAGAGTGAGACACAGCTATTACCATCGTATAGCACCGTCTTTTTTGCACAACGAAACTATTCCTGCTTTGGCACGTCATAGTAAGGCCCCTGGGTAGGTTTAAACGGTGAGAAAAAGTTAATATACATGTAGGTGATACGAAGTTCACAGGGTCATCTAGCCTTCTATATATAAAATTAATGTTTTTATGTTTGTCTCGTATGCGTTCCTTGACCATTGATTCGATTGTGATCAAATTCATATATGTATGTATTAAATACAATATTCGCATTTATAATAGCTAAGTTTTAGTAGAATATTATTATACCTATGTAATTTATGCAGATAAACACACCCATGTTTTATCTGCATAAAACACGGGTGACGCCATGGTCTAAAGCTTGTATAACTATGTAATAGGAAGCTATTTATTATACCTAATACATAAATGCCTGGGTTTATGATTAGGTACTAGCAGGTAGGTAATAAAATTAAATTAAACCTAGACTTTACTATAGTCAATATATTTTTATGGTAGGTTTAATCTACATGCATATTTAGCTAGTCCGCAACAATCATAATCTGCCTAGCCTTTTCCCAACTATGTTGGTCGGCTTCCAGTCTAACCGGATGCAGCTGAGTACCAGTGTTTTACATGGAGCGACTGCCTGCCTAACCTCAACAACCCAGTAACCAGGTAACTCGATACCCCTTGGTAAGACTGACTGTCAGACTTTCTGGCTTTTGATTACCCGTAACGAGTCAGAGATCTAAAAATGAAAGCCGTGCTTTTGAGGCACGGTGGAGTCCCCGTTATACTGTGACAAACAAACAAACTCACTTTAGCATTTATCCAATATTAGTAAGGAAGTTTTGTGAAGAAAGTTAGGATTATTGGATGGAGTTTCTTGCCGGTTCTTCTCCATAGGACCCACTTTTTGAAACCGTGCACCTAGCTTCTCTTCTTGATGAAAATGGTCTATATGAAATAAATAACTTTTGACTTTCATCATCATCATCATCGGCCTATATATTGTCCCACTGCTGGTCAAAGGCCTCTTCTCATGCAGAGAAGGCTTGAGCATTGATCCCCACGCTTCCTCAAGGCGGATTGGTGATTTCAGACATTTTAAGTCCAGTTTTCCTCACGATGTTTTCCTTCACCGTTAGTCAGTGACGTCTAAGATATACTTAGACAGTACATATGACTTCAGAAAAGTCACATTGGTACTTGCCAGGTTTCGTACCAGCACACTAGAGGCAGGTGCCTTAACCACTAGGCCACCACGACTTGTTTTGACTATTTCGTTATAGTTCTAAGTTGCAACCCTTACTTGGACTACTACTTACCCTCAAAGTAACGCCTACTTATTGCTATATATCGCTCCATCTCTTTTCCCCGTATCGTGTTTGATATACAAGGCATATTCTATCCCTGTCTGGTCCCCTATGTAATAATAAAACATATAATTTTGTCCATCTGTTATTCTGTTGCTAGTTCAATGAATATTGTGGTCTGGCGGCAATTCATGTTCAGTGACATCTCAAGAAACAGTCGGTGACAAAATACTAGACTTTTTTATCTTTTTTCTCGACACTCTAATATATAGTTTAAATATATCGTAATTAGGTACATAATAAAATATATATATTAATATTTAGTAAAATATATAAATTAAAATATATATTTAGTCTGCACAGGTTAATTTTACGAAACATGTAAACAAAGTCGTAACTTATTTCGTTCAAATAGGTTATGATTTTATTTATATTTTTCGTAAAATTAATTAGAACAGACTCTAATAACGTAGTAAAAAAAATATTAACATAACATTTCTTTCTGAAAGATCTCAATAGTCTAGCGCGAGTTATAAACAAATATAATTTGTAAAAGGCAGTAGGTATATTTGTAAAATGTAGGATTTTTATTCACTACTGTTGTTAGTAGTAAATAATCTAGGACACTTTTCATATATTGGTGAAGAACCTAATTTTCAAAAGCTTATAATAGGACCTAGGATAATACCTACCACTTCTCAAAACCGCTTATTTCTGTTTCCATGCATTTGGATTGTGTGGAATAAAATCACATTAAATTTTAAACTAATTAGAACTTCTTCTTCTTATCGTGTGGCCTGCAGGTTTTACCAACCTAACAAGCCCTAGTGTCAGAGTTTTCCCAAATCCGCCTGACGGCCTCTGACATGTAATTGTAACAACAACTGCTATCAAGATAGCAGCCCGGGACGACGTAACATCACCAACTTTCTGACTTCGGGCTGCTTCGTAACATTTTCCAAAATCCCCAAAACCAAAAATAAATACGATCCAATACCTTTTTAAATCAAATAAATTATTTTGTGGTCACAAACCACCATTGTCGTCGCCTGTACTCACGTATCGATGACAGTGGCGCTGCACTTCTTACAAGAGTACAATCAAGCACAATAAAATGAACGCCTATCCGCATTTTTATTATTTTTTATTCGATTCAATGCCAGGTTTTATGAATTACGTAGGTACTTATTTTATCTGTATTTAGGTTTTTTTAAACGATATTACGAACGTTTTCAAGTCTCACGAAGTAATTAGGTTTTTTTATATTATTTTGAAGATGAGTAGGTAATTTAAATAAGTTAAAACAATTAATATATCACGCTATTTATTACTGCTATTACGGTACACTATTACAGTATTTTCTTACTTGACCAATAATATAACGTTTTAGCTTTTTTAAATCTAGCTCTGTGGGAAGGGAGATATTCGGATGAACCGGTAGCTCTTAGTTCAAACTATAGGTTTTTCCTATAGATCTTGAAGAATGAACGATCGACTCAGTCGTATCAATATGGCTACCAACTTATAATTTTTTAAAGTCACTTACTCCGAGACAATAACGATTGTAGAAAGAGATTCGATACGAAACGTTTGTAACTTGGTTAGGCCTTTTTTTGGGATGGGAAATCATCAAATGACCACTCCCGCCTCGGGTGGGGCGGAAGGGAGTGTCCGACTCTTACTGACTAAAACCCATCCATGTTCCTTCCTCACTTCCTCATCTCTTTATGTTCCAGGGGCGTGGTAAATCTTTCGAACATAGGGCAGATTTCGATGCCAAATCATTTAATAACGTACAACGTAAACGTAAAACGTAGCTAGAATGAATAACAATCATAACAAAAAAAAACACCTTTGACCAAGTCATCAAACTCTCGCCGCATATCATCGAAAAGATGATCACCAAAAACCGAAACAAAAAAAACATAAAATGAAAAAAAAAAACGGAAAGTGACTCGTAAAAAAAACCGGAAAGATTCACAAACAAGAGACCCGAAACGTAATTACGGCAAACACAAAAAAAACTATGTCTCGGCGAATTATAGGGCCAAATTATACATTGGGTATTACGGACACGTGTAATTTGAAGATTTTTTTTATTGTTTTTAAATTTACCGGCGACTTTTGTGTCATTTTTCGACAAGGCAACAAAAAATTTGGACGCCATTTTTTTTTCTCAATCAAAATTGGTTAGTAGACTTTAATTGTGTGGTTAAGGTTTTAAAGGTAAGGCGAATGAGCTTTGAATTTCGATTTCTGTTTGAAAATTAAATTAAATAAACAGAGGTAAATATTATACTAATAAATGTTTTTTTCTGCTGTGAAAAAATAAGAATTTTAAAGTCTTTCTGACGGCCTTTGACATAGAATTGTAACAACTGCTATCAAAGTAACAGCCGGGGACGACGGCTTTACGTTCTCAGGCTTTGGTGTGTAACAACAACTACCTAAAATCCAAAAACCTACCAAGTGTTGTTGACCCGACCCGGGAATTGAACCTGATACTCCATTCCTGTTGCGTTTGCGACGACAAGACCAATGAAGCATAGTTTACGTAAAGTTTTTTTATATTCAAAATTCAAAAGTCATTTATTCAAATTAGGCTGAAAATCAGCACTTTTTGAACGTCAAATTTACAAAAGACAGCCCCCAAAACGCCCGCCCTTCACCACTTCCTATGTGTTCCAACAAACTCCCCAGCAATATTAAGTGCAAAGATCGACGCTTAAAGTGCTACTAAAGTCTGAAGCAATTGATTTTACGAAAAATATAAACAAAGTCATAACCTATTTGGTTCTATATTTCCCACATACCTATATAAATAAAATGGCATTCAATGATGAATACTGATAGTTAGAGCATGAAATTGACATAAACGCGCCATCCTTACGCCAGTTTGTCAATTTCTGTGACAGAATTAGTACAAAATAGGTTACGACTTTGTTTATATTTTTCATAAAATCAATTGGCATATTATAGCACAGTTATATCTATCTGTCTTCTTCTATATCTTCTATCTATATCCTACTAATATTATAAATGCGAAAGTTTGTATGTATGGATGTATGGATGTATGGATGTATGGATGTTTGTTACTCTTTCACGCAAAAACTACTGAACGGATTTGGATGAAATTTGGTACACATATAGCTTTTAACCTAGATTAACATATAGGATACTTTTTACCCGGGTGCGCGGAGTAGTTCCCTCGGGATGCGGGTGAAACCGCGGGAAACAGCTAGTACTTATAATAAATTTGTAGAGAGGTCAGGGGGTGATTAGGGATCGATGCTGATGCCAAAAATGCAATCAGTAAAATTTTTGTCTGTCTGTCCGTCTGTCTGTCTGTATAAACTCTATAGAAACAAAAACTACTCGACGGATTTTAACGAAACTTGGTACAATTATTTGTCATACTCCTGAGATGGTTATAGTATACTTTTCATCACGCTACAATCAATAGGAGCAGAGCAGTGAAGGGAAATGTTGTCATTTTGTTTAAACGCGCTAATCTCAGGAACCGCTGGTCCGATTTAAATAATTCTTTCAGTGTTAGATATTCTATTTATCGAGGAAGGCTATAGGCTATATATCATCACGCTAAGACCAATAGGAGCGGAGCACCACTGTTCCACGCGGACGAAGTCGCTGGCAGAAGCTAGTAGATAAATAAAATGGCATTCAATGATGAACGATGATGTTTAGAGCATGAAATTGACATAAACGCGCCATCATTATGCCACTTTGTCAATTTCTGTAGCAGAATTAGTACAAAATAGGTTACGACTTTGTTTATATTTTTCGTAAAATCAATTAGTACTATAGTACAAGCAGTAAATAAACCGGCATTATGCCTAATGCATAATCGTATTTATTCGTGACAAATAATTTGTGTAGACATATTAAATTATAACCGTTTTATATTTGTATATAATATTTTATTACAGGTTGGTTTTAAATTATTTACAATACATACATTCTTAATAATATAAATAAAATATAATATATATATATATATATATATATATATAATATTGTATAATAAGTTCTCCCTTTTCTATCATCATCAGCTTATATATTATCCCACTGCTGGGCACAGGCCTCTTCTCCCACAGAGAAGGCATGAGCATTGATCACCACGCTTGCTCAAGGTGGATTGGCGATTTCAGACTTAGGAAAACATCGTGAGGAAACCTGGACCTAAGTCTGAAATCGCCAATCCCGTTTCTGTATAAAATTCAAATTATTCTAAGCTTTCTTGAAGCTTTAATAAAAGACTATATTTTAGACTTGTCAACTGTAGCTAGTGCTGCACTCTGGTGAGAGAATATAGCAGTTATGATCCTTAATACTTTTTCATATTTTATACTTTTAAACCGTACCAAAAATGGTAAAAAGGTTATGGTTTCACTTTGTCTGTCTGTCTGTCACAGCTGATTATTTCAGGAACTACTCATGCTATCGACTTGAAATTTGTAACAGTTACAAAGAACGTTATTCGTGCGTATTGCAAATGAAAAAAATGAAAAATCATATTGCTTTTTTTTAATCTAGCCTAGCTATGAGTAAACCTAGATATATGTGGCACTAATAAGCAAATTTACATACGTTAAAACCTCGTCGGTAGATAATGATTGCTAATGTGAGACGGCAGTCGTGCTCACTGCAATATTTATATATGTGCGAACGTATTACTGTGTCCGTTGGTCATACGACACGACAACACGTCTTAGTTTCCTCCCCTTTTAACCCCCGACGCAAAAAGAGGGGAGTTATAAGGTTGAACTCTATGTGTGTCTGTCTGTGGCACTGTAGCTCTTAAACGATTGAACCAATTTTGATGCGTTATTTTTTATTTAAAAGCAGGTTTTCTAGCGGTGGTTTTAAGACATGATTTATCAAAATCAGTTCAGCCGTTTAAGAGCTACGGTGCCACAGACGCAGCGGTCAAACTTATATCACTGCTCTTTTTGCATTGGAGGTTTTTTAAAATTTAATTGTATCTTCAATTGTTTCAAAATGCTTCATTACCATTCTATTCACTATGCAACTGCTGGGCACAGGCCTCTTCTCATATAGAGAAGGCATGAGCATTGATCACCACGCTTGCTCAAGGCGGATTGGCGATTTTAGACTTCACGGGTTTTCTTACGATGTTTTTCTTCACCGTTAGTCGGTGGTTCACTTTGAAAGTACTTTGGAAAAGTCACTTTGGTACTTGCCAGGTATCGTACCCGTACACTCGTACACGAGATGCAAGTGCCTTAACCAATAGGGCACCACGAATTTCGGCCCTACGTCATAAAAAGTCTTGTTTAATTATTTTTTTTTAATAACACACATTAGTACAAATACGAAATATTTATTTATTTATTACCATATTTCATTCATTTGCCTAGCCTTTTCCCAACTATGTTGGGGTCGGCTTCCAGTCTAAACCGGATGCAGCTGAGTACCAATGTTTTACATGGAGCGACTGCCTATCTGACCTCCACAACCCAGTTACCGGGTAACACGGTACCCCTTGGTAAGACTGGTTGTCATACTTTCTGGCTTCTGACTACCCGTAACGACTGTCAAAGATGTACAAATGACAACCGGGACCAACAGTTTAACATGCTTTCCGAGGCACGGAGGAGTCTCGCTATGACATAGATGGTCACCCATCCACGGACCGACCGCGCCAAGCGCAGCTTAACCTTTGATCGGTCGAACCGTGCAGCTGTTACTTAGCCACGAGCTCCTCTTTTATTACACCATAATAAACAGAAATTATTACCTACGTACTTACAATTATTAATAAGTTATTTATCGTAGATAATGGAAACAGTTTTAAGTCTAGAAGTGTATTCCTGCAATGATTTTTTTTTCCTAGAAAATGCTTGATTTTTTATTGAATAATTTATTCGACCCAGCCTTGTCCCGTGTAGTGGAGCGAAGGGTATTCATCGCTTCATTTTGTACTTTATGATTTTATTAGGGTGTACCTACACTATTGCTGAAAATTGCTAATTAAAATGTACGTATATGATTATTTTTTTTTTAACAAGACCTAATATTGTAGTTTATTGACAGAAAGTATTTACATTATTTACAATATATACATTCTTAACAATATAAATAAAAAAAAACTATAATATTAAAATATTGCGTCAAAAAATTTATCCTCACGCCGTCAACTGGGAGTGTACCCAAGAGACTGGCGGCATTGCCACGTTGGATGGCAATGCTTAGTTTTTGACCAAAATAAAAGTATATTATCTACGTATATTAGATAAGGTTTTTAGCCCGTCATTTATAGTTTGTGACAGTCGTTACGGGTATTTAGAAGCCGTTAATGACAACTATCATATACAGGTGTCGTGGTGGCCTATGCCTCTCGTGTACGAGTGTGCGGGTTCGAAACCTGGCAAGTACCAATGTGACTTTTCTAAAGTCACATGTACTTTCTAAGTATATCTTAGACGTCACTCACTAACGGTAAAAGTTGTTTCGCTTCGTTTTTATTCTATTTCGCAGCTTGTAACAACCTTAGCGTAGGTATCTACTTACTTTTTTTTTTGTGTATGGCATCTCGCAGTTCAACCTAGAAGGCTGTCGACTGCTTAACCGGGCTTGCCTGTGAAGTGCCTTAAATAAATTTAGGGCCTCCAGCCAGGGCTTGTATCTCTTACCTTACGCCGGCATCGCGCGTCATCTAAGGCCTTGCGCTACTGCAGGGAAATATCGTAATACTGTGGCTGTAGTGTGTGTCCACCTTAACGTTGAAAAGCATCACTTTACCAATTAGTTTACAATATTTATAATATGAAGCCCTACTTTTCATAGGGATCGCACACTGTCACAATTATATGTTATTAATGGAGGCTTTTTATTTCTAACCGACTTCAAAAAAGGAGGTTCTGTATTCGACCCGTATGTATGTTTGTCCGCGATTTTTCTACAAGCTGTTTCCTGTGGTTTCACCGTTGTTCTGAGGGAACTACTGAAAACACCCGGATAGAAACTACCCTCTGTCCTCACCGAAGTTTCAATCTATCTAGGCACAAAACTTAATCTATTCAAGTTGAGCTGTTTTTCGACTTTTTAATATAAAGGTGCGTACTGGTTAACATGTTGGTCCTTAAGTAACATGTTGTGTAACTTGTATTTTATAACACGTCTACATTTTGTTACATTATTTTTTTAACATTGCAATATAACAATGTTATATAACATGCATATCGTACACATAAGTTATATAACATTTGTAAATATTAATAACATGTAACACAACTTATAACATGTTATGTTATACTTACTAAAGGTAAGTACAGTTAGCTTCCCGCGGTTTCACCCACGTCGCAAGGGAATTACTAAACTCACCGTATAAAAAGTAGCCTCCTGGGACCCATCTATCTCCGTACTAAATTTCATCCAAATCGGTTCAGCCGTTTTTACTATAATAGCGTAACAAACTGACAAACTCACTTTCGCATTTATAATATTAGTTCGGTTTGGAATATATTTACATAACTCCAAATAACGATAAAAGATTATAAAAGAATATTGATGAAAAAAGTCATACGTAAAACGTATATCGTAAAAATACTAAAATAGTTAAGTAAAACCCGGTAGACTTATAAAACTTTAACTCAATACTTTGCAATACAATATTCATATTGAAAATGCTTTCACTCACTTAAACCAGTTAGAAACAGCGAAATGACATCAAATTAACCGGACAAAACGCCTTAATTACCAATTGAAAACTAGATAATAGCTAAAATAGCCACTTATTACAAAATAACTGACAATTAAATAACTAATAATACTTAATTATGATCCAACCATTTGTCGTGACCTCTTAAATTAAACGCCGTCCTCTTTAAAAGAGCTCTTTTTAATATGGTTGTCACAATAGGTAATATACGAAATTACCGGCTAAAGTAAAGAAGACCTGTCATATGCCATCCAATCAGCGCTCGCGTAGTACAATTCCAAGTTTGAATGAGCCAATTAGATTACGTAATTGTTATGTTTGGGAGGGTATTTTGTTGAAATTTATTGTATTGAGGCTTATTGTACGTAATTAATTTTAACTAGCTTAAGTAAATTGTTCAGGTGTTTAAAGTAAGTGATATGTTGCAATGGAGTAATTTTTGTATGTTATTTTGTTGTAAAATCCTATTCTATCTTACTTTTACTAATTTACAAATATTATATTATACATAGGACTCGGACAGGTTAGGTTAGAAGTCATCCCCTTCGTGGTTATTTTTTTATAAACCATCTAGAAGTAGGCCAAGCCCACCCTCGACCAAAAGACGATTCTGAATGACATGAATTTTTATTTTTTTATTTAAGAAAACCACACACATTCAGCAAAATAAGGCAAATTACAGGTTTTCCTTAATGTAAGCTTAATAGTATATCTCGGCTATTGAACGGAAAAATAAGTTAAATTTAGTTAATTAACAATTTATGTATTAAGTTTTCATACTTATATATTTAAACATTCAAGTATTGAAATGAGTTGCGTCAACCCGTTAGTCTTTTAAAGCATTTATTATACTTGACTTAAAAGATTTCTTAGATCAGGAGAATAGGTCAACATTTCTGGGGGGCTAGACAAGTGGCAAAACGCTAACGCTATAGAATAGAAAACAATTCTGTACATGAAATATATTTCCAAAATAACTATCAGGGGGTGATTAGGGATCGATACTGATGCCAAAAATGCAATCAGTAAATTTTTTGTCTGTCTGTCTGTATAAACTCTATAGAAACAAAAGCTGGCAGAAGCTAGTATAAAATAATATTGTTTCTAAAAGATAACATGACATTGTGCATTTTTTGCGATCATACTGAATCCCCTGTGCAACAAGAATTAGATGTCATTATAAGTGCACAAAGGACCGTCCCACGCCGGGCACTGATATGTGCAAATAAGCCTATTACAATTAGCAATATATCGAGGATATATGCAATGGATGCGGTAATTTTTGTAAATGGAATACTAAAAATAAATTCCACATGAGTCAATAAAAAAATATTTTGTAAGCTGTAAAAATTACAAAAATTAAACTTAATATTAGAAACATGAAAGATAAAGATAATACATTGTTTGCCTTTAGTTTTTTTATAATATATAAGACAAAGAAATAAGGAAAAAAACTAAGTTCAGTTACTAACTACAGAAAGGTACTTCATTAATAAAGATATTCGAAAAAAAAACAAGAGAAATTGTGATCATGCAATTCATTAGCAAATAAACATATCAACATACCTACGTATAATATGATTTTAATAAACATGAACTTATTCAAGCAATACATTTTAAATAAATAAATAATGTAGATAGGTATCACATTCGTACATAAAACATGGAAATTATCATTCGGGAATATTACCAAATCATCATCATCATCATCATCAGCCTATATATAGTCCCACTGCTGGGCACAGGCCTCTTCTCATATAGAGAAGGCATAAGCATTGATCACCACGCTTGCTCAAGGCGGATTGGCGATTTCAAACTTAAGTCCAGGTTTATTACCAAATAATCAAACCAAAAAAAAACTATACCTATAATAAAATGCCACATCCACATTGTGCCCAATCCTTGCCACTCTCACCGAATAGAACGATTACGCGATTAAAGCCAGATCACACGTCTAGCACAATATTGTGACTGCGCCCGGCGCGTGTGCTCACCCCCTAACACCCCGGGATTATGCACTGATCACTGAACAATTTGCAGTCATCATTATGTTGTAAAAATATTGTTAAAAGATGTTAATTGTTGAATGGAAGAGGATATCTTTTTGACACATTCACTATTTTTTGAGCCGACTACATTAAATTCAAAAAGGGTTGTGATTTTCAATACTAAGCTTTGTCACTAACGCCTGAGACGTCAAGTTTCTCTTAATCTAGTTTTTTGACAAATAGATATATGAATTAATAAAATAAATTAATCAATTTGAGCATAGTGATACACTTCCGAACAGCTTTTTCAAGATTTGTGTCGTAATTAGTATCACTAACATTCACGGGACTACAGAGTCCTGATAAAGGACGAGGAACGTGGGGTCGAATAATTAATAGCAGAAATATTATACAAGTAAAGTAGCTACTTACATCTTTCTAAATAATTTTCTTTCTCACCCATGCGAAAAGCAATAAGTTTCTAATACAACAGAAATCATTTACATCTTAACTAAATTAAATCCACCCATAGCTGCTAACAAATTAATTCCCTAATAAACCAAAAATAACAAATTAATACCCCGATATATTTTACCCCGCTACTCCCCGGGGTCAGTTCGTATTATCCCCAATTTGAAGGGGATTGGTTTATTCCATGTGGCTGGATGGGAAAGACTTAAGTTATTCAGAAGTGTGAATTAATTACGTTATTTTGTGTGGGGATGTGATCTTTGATGTGCAATGGTTAGACCAATTATTGTTGTGGAAATTTGTATTTTTTTTTTCCTGAAGAGATATAGACATGTACCTACCTATAACATATTCTAGTAGTACTAGCTTTCCGCCAGCAGCTTCGTCCGCGTGGACTACACGATTTCAATTCGTATCGACCTCGCCGCCGAGGTCCGTCGCGACGACCTTGTCCATGCCCTCCCGACCCTAGCTCGACGAGCCAGCCCGCGAGCTGAGCTAATAGCTTTAAAATTCCCGATTATAATAATCATAATTTATTCTGATCCAGCCTGTCCCTTGCTGTCCTCCCCCAGCGACGCCCTAAGCCGAGGCCCGTACCCCACTAGGGGGTGCCCTTAGCGTGTAGTCGCTTAGTTTTGTAAGTTAAGCCCTGGCTGGAGGCCCTAAATTTATTTAAGGCACTTCACAGGCAAGCCCGGTTAAGCAGTCGACAACCTTCTAGGTTGACCTGCGAGATGCCATACACAAAAAAAAAAAAAACACGATTTCAAATTTAAAATGACAGAGTTTCATACAAACTTTGCCCCCCTTTTTCACTCCCTTAGGGATAGAGCTTCGGAAAATCCTTTCTTATCGAATGCCTACGTCATACAAAGAACACACCCTCCAAGTTTCAAGTCTCTACGATCAGCGGTTTAGTCTGTGCGTTGATTCGTCAGTCATTCAGGACAAAGCATTTTATATAGATAGGGTCAGTTTTTATTTACCTTTTACTAATTTTATAAATGCCAATGCCAGTAATTTCGACCGCAGGTTTGGCGTAGTGGCTGAGCAATTGGTTGCTGCACTGCGTTTGGGTTTGATTCCGGCACGGGACAACTAAGATTGTTCTGGGTGTTTTTGCACCAAAATCTTCACTAATTGTATAAATGCGAAAGTAACTCTGTCTGTCTGTCTGTAAGGCGTTCACGGAATAACAGCTGAAAGGTACAGAGATAGCTTGAACCCTGGGGAATTTAGGTTAGATTAGTTTTTATCAGGGCGCGAGAACCCTCCCTCCCTCAGGACGCGTCTAAAGACGAGAAACAGAAAATAAATGATATTTATTTTCCAAGTAGGTTATAAAATAACACTTTTACACGTCAAACATATTTTTGTTTATAAATAGCTAGATGAGGCCGGTGTTTCCTAGACTTTAAGAAGAAACACCGAAATAAACTCAAGGGTCACAGTCTCTTTTAACATCCAGACATTTAATAACCATTGCAATATTGTAGGAACAATGTGGACTCGTGTCTGAAATGATCTTTTGAAGAAAGAGCCATACAAATTTGAGTGGACCTGTCCAATCAATGGCACGCAGGGTTGGTCTTCGTTTAACTCAACAGCAACTTAAGAGCTTGATGAATATTATTTCATAAACTTACCCCATCTTAATCCACAGTTCCACGACCCAACAAACCCCACCTTTACACATATTTCCAGTTAGTTGATCCCCCTCACGATGACGTCACGACACGTGGCGCTACACGCGCGACTTCCCGCTTCGTCCATTGATTAGAGGCCATTGTGCGTATTGACTGGCCATTATGTACAATTACCTTTGTGTTGTGACCTGATTATTTTGATAACGATGAGTTTTTGCTATGATTGAATGGTATTGTTGTAATTGTGTGAGGAGCTCGTGGCTAAGTTACAGCCGCACGGTTCGACCGATCAAAGGTTAAGATGCGCTTGGCGCGGTGACGATCTTTTTCATAGCGAGACTTCTCCGTGCCTCGGAAAGCACGTTAAGCTGTTGGTCCCGGTTGTCATTTGTAGATCTTTGACAGTCGTTACGAGTAGTCAGAAGACTCAGAAGCCAGAAAGTCTGACAACCAGGCTTACCAAGGAGTACCGTGTTACCCGATAACTGGGTTGTAGAGGTCAGATAGGTAGTCGCTCCATATAAAACACAGGTAGTCAGCTGCATCCGGTTTGACTGGAGGCAGACACCAACATTGTTGGGAAAAGGCTAGGCAGATGATGAGATACTGAGAATCGTGGAGGCCTATTCGTAAAGACACCAAATCTTGCAACCTGCCAAAAAACCTCGCAAATGCCAATATGACTTTTCTAAGGTCATATGTACTTCCCAAGTGTATCCTAGATACCACTAACCATGGTGAATTAATAGGTACATCCAGGTGATAGTCCCGGTGAGGAAAACACTAATATTCAGCTGCATCTGGTTAGACTAGAAGATGGCCCTAATATAGTTGGGGAAAAGGTTAGGCAGATGAGATAAAAAAAAAACATAATATAAGTAAATTTTTCCACTAGGCTATACCCATGGACAACACCAAGTAGGGTTAAGGATTTTTCTATCTCACATTAATTTAAAGAATCTTCAATACTTCAATCATATTCTATTCTAAACGGAGTCCCAGTCCTCAGCTAGTGTTTCGGATCCCAGAATCCGCTTTCCAGAATTTTCTCCTCCAATTCGCACTACCTTCGGCATCCCTTGTAGAAAGGTCATTGCATACCCTGGTGATGTCAACCCAGCATTTCTTAAGCCCCCTTCTGCCAGGACTTGCGAAGATGGCATGGCCATACATTTGTCCCTTCAATCTTATTCTCAGCACATAAACTAAGGCGAAGACCACAAGAAACCTCAAAAGCGGTGTCCTATGAGTAAAAACGTTAAAAATGTCAATTAATTACAAACAAATGTAGGTGTTGAATGGACTAGCTGGTACCAGATCGTTTTTGTGCGCTACATCAAAAGCAACTTACGACGAAGCGACATGCGTCATAGATGATCGAAATTCAGATGTGGCAGTAGGCATCAAATAAGAACATGTTAAAAATCCTGCAGCAATATCATAAAAGCTCCTAAATATCACACCAACATCATCGGTCAAATTACTATCCCACTGTTTGGTAAAGGCCTCTTTTCATACAGAGAGGGCATGAGCATTGATCACCACGCTTGCACAAAGTGGATTGGTTATTTCAGACTTTTTAGCATAGGTTTCCTCACGATGTCTTCCTTCACTGTTAGTCAGTGGTATCTAAGATACACTAAGGCCCAAGTTCACCGACCAGATATCGGTCCGATTAACTTAAAACAGCTGTTTACCATAAATTCAAATTTTCAACTGTCGATGGGTAACGTATTATTTGAGATTTTTATTCCTGAAACAGTCGATTACCAAACCAGGGTTGAACTAGAAGTGGGTAATACAATAATTCCAGCTTCCTGGTTAAAATACATTTTCGTTTTACGAACCGATTACGAAACCATCAGTCGGTGAGCTTGGCCCTTAGAAAGGATGTCATGACTTTAGGAAAGTCCCATTGGTACTTGCCAGGTTTCGAACCCATACGAGATCGAGTGCCTTTAATACTAGGCTACAAATACTTCTGTGTGTCCCTTGCTTCTCCAAAAACCTTTGCCGCTTCTCATCTCATACTCTTTGCCATCCAATTCCCAGATATGCGAGCGTGGTTGCGCCGTCGCCGCGTCGCAAGTTTTTCTCTCCCCTCCCGTTCTCACATCGCGCCGTCTCCCTCCCACCAAACGCGCCGCGGTTCGAGGTTTTTGCCCGAAGGTGCTCTTGCAGTTTTTCACGTTCAACTCACGAAGTTTTGAAATCACTGACCGACGTTCGGAAATTCGATTTGTAGTACGTTTTATAAGTATAATGTTTTGTATGAGTTATGTTTTGAAAATTATCGGAGTTATGCTTGAACAAAATACCTGCTTATGGGATTGAAGAGTTATGGCAGATTTAGAATGGGTTAATCAAGTATATTGAGGTTTTGATGGCAAACAAAAGACGGCCTATTTAATGGCTCGTAGTCGGTAGAGGATGCGTTTCTATTGCAGCTGCTTTTAATCCAGGTTATAAGCTTATGTGTCTACCAAATTTTCGTCCAAATTCATTCTGTGGTTTTTGCGTGAAAGGATGTCAAGCATTCATACAAGCAAATATCCTTAGTATCTCCTCGGATTAATAGTATTAGTAGAATGTGAAAGTGAATCTGTTTTTCTTACATAAACCAACTGAGCTACGAATCCATTTTTTTAATAGGAAATCATCAAGTGATTCCTCCCGCCGAGGGAGTGTCAGACTCTTATTGACTAAAACCATATAAAATGAGTTTTAGACGTTAAATTACAAAATCTTCTTTTAATTACTATACTCTTTAAATTTTTACTAATAATTTATCTAAAAATTACCTTTAGTCAATACTTTTAAAAAAAAATCTCACACAACACAAAAGGACGAACATCATTAGTGTTTCTTCACATCTGCCTAGCGTTTTCCCAACTATATCTGGGATCGGCGACCCGTCTAACCAGATGCAGCTGAGCACCAGTGTTTTACATGGAGCGCCTGCCTATCTGACCTCCACAACCCAGTTACCGGGTAACACGATACAGATAGGTACCTATATAGTATTTTATAGATAAAAAACGAATCTAGAACCTAGAAATCAGAAATAGCGGGTCCTTCACAAGTGTTGTCAGAAAAACCGACAAACATACATTATACATGAATGTTGCATTATACATTTACCGCTGTACTTGGTACATTTTCTTCATCGAACCGTTTCTGTTTATTTCTCAAGATACTTTGAATAAGGAAGCTGTTTTCTTGTTTTTAAGTGAATGAGGATAGTTCCTTCATTCAGTTTTATGTCTTGTCTTTCGATGAGTATGTGGATTGAATGATCCTCTTCAATCTTAACAAAAATCGATAAAGAATTAGTAAAAAATTGTTTAAACATTATGGTAAAGTAAAAAAAATTGTTAAACCTGAGATAAAAACGATATATCTATACTTCTATACTAATAATATAAAGAGGAAATATTGGTTTGTTTGTAGGGTTTTAACTAAAAAACTACTGGACCGATTTTAAAAATTCTTTCACCGTTAGAACTACATCTTTAAGAATTGTTATACGCTATATTTATTTCAAGAAATAAATAGAGATCCCTACTAAAACTTGAATAATGTAACCCAAGGTGTAAAAAAATGACCACGCGAGCGAAGCCGCGGGCGGAAAGCTAGTTTGTAATATTCTTTATTGTTAACTAGCTGTTTCCCGCGGTTTCACCCGCATCCCGAGGGAACTACTTAGCGCACCCGGGTAAAAAGTAGCCTATGTTGTTCCTCAGGGTCTATTCTATCTCTGTACCAAATTTCATTTATATCGGTCCAGTAGTTTTGGCGTGAAAGCGTAACATACAGACAGACAGAGTTACTTTCGCATTTATAATATTAGTAAGGATATTCTCCATATCTTCCAAACCACTCGATGTATTTCTTTAATTAGGGTATCTAGTAATTAAACACTTTTATACGAATAATTTGTCGTAAATCCACAATTGGAACGCTGATAGCGAAATTGATTAAGCTAACATTTTTTTTTTCGAAAACGCTTGCGTTTATAGGCCTTCGCCTTTTAGTAGGTACCTACTAAAAATAAGTAGTATTAATCTATACAAATTGAATTTACAAAAAATGTAAACAAAGTCGTATCCTATTTTGTTATAACTTTGCCACAGAAATTAACAAAATGGCGTAAGGATGGCGCATTTATGCTCTAAACATCATAATTCTTCATTTTATGCCATTTAATTAATATATGCGGAGATTTTTTGACAAAATAGGTTATCCTTACTAATATTATAAATGCGAAAGTAACTCTGTCTGTCTGTCTGTTACTCTTTCACGCCAAAACTACTGGACCGATATAAATGAAATTTGGTACAGAGATAGAATAGACCCTGAGGAACAAAATAGGCTACTTTTTACCCGGGTGCGCTAAGTAGTTCCCTCGGGATGCGGGTGAAACCGCGGGAAACAGCTAGTTGTTTATATTTTTCGTAAAATCTACACAGGTACAGACTATAATACTATCACTAAACCCTCAACAATAAACAAAGACAAATAAACACAAAATAAACAAGACGGATTAATCTATTACGTAACAAGCCAATCTCCTTTCAGCGGCTAATAGGCCAATCTTTCATAATTACTCAATCCAACCAAACAGCGATTACCACGCGTTTCGGATATCACGCGACAAAAACTGACTGACAGACGTCAATGGAGTTTGCCTGGTTAATTTATATGCGTTTTAAGTGCAATTAAAATGATTTAATGGTAATTTGTGATGATGGTCGTGAATTTACGCACTAGTCGCGCCATCTGTTGTCGAGTAGCGGTACTAAGAAATCAAGTGTGGTTTGTTTTGTGATTAAAATGTGCGTACTGTCTATTAGGTACAATAGTTTATGTACCTAGATAAAAAACGGTAGGTATTCTATGTTTTGTAAGTCGAGGTTTCACAATAATTTTAATCTAAAAACGTACAAAAATATCTAGGTATCTAACGACAAAAAACCTCATCTTAGTATGTAGGTAATTGTTTCAGGAATAAGACACTTAATCCAATACATGTATGTTTGTTACTCTTTCACGCCAAAACTACTGAATGAATTTGGGTGAAATTTAGTACACACATAGTTTATAACCTGGATAAAAACATAGGATACTTTTTATTCGGGTGTGCGAAGTAGTTCCCTCGGTACGCGAATGAAATCGCGCGAAACAGCTAGTATGTAATATCACTACATAGTATAAAACAAAGTCGCTTTTTCTGTCCCTATATCCCTATGTATGCTTAAATCTTTAAAACTACGCAACGGATTTTGATGCGGTTTTTTTTAATAGATAGAGTGATTAATGAGGAAGTTTTAGTATATAATTTGTCAAGTTTTGGATCCATTAGCTAAAACATCGCGGGCGAAGCCGCTGGCGGGAAGCTAGTTACATATAAACACGACGCCATATTACATAGTATTTAATTAAATTATGTTCTGAAGCGGGGGCGACATTAAAAACATTAATTTACTTAAAAGCCAACATTAATAAACTTAATGGTTTGATATTTTATTAATTAATATTATGGAGTGTAACGTTGACATGATCATTATTGCAATTACATTAATTTTGAATTGTATTATATAACATTACTCGAGGGAGAAATTGTGGCTAAGGAACAGCCGCTTGGCGTGGTCGGTCCGTGAATTGGTAACCATCTATGTCATTGCAAGCTTCCTCCGTGCCTCGGAAAGCACGTTAAGCTGTTGGTCCCGGCTGTCATTTGTAGATATTTGATAGGCGTTACGGGTAGTCGGAAAATAGAAAGTCTGACGAACAGTCTTACCAAGGGGGGCTCCGTGTAAAATACTGGTACTCAGCTGCATACAGTTTAGACTGGAAGCCGACCCCAAAATATTTAGTTGGGAAAAGGCAAGGCAGATGATTATAACATAACGTTTTCCCAGAAAAAGTAGGCAGTAAAACAATTTTCAAGTAGTCTTTCATACATATAAAATGCTTTGTCCTGAATGACTGACGGATCGACGCACACTGATCGTAGAGAGATGAAACTTGGAGGGTGTGTTCTTTGTGTGACGTAGGCATCCGATAAGAAAGGATTTTCCAAAATTCTACTCCCAGGTGGATGAAAAAGGGGGCAAGGTTTGTATGAAACTCTGTCATATTCTGCCGTTGGCAGAAAGCTAGTATTTATCTTAGAGATTAGATTTCTTTTATATATAGAGTCGAGTCTAAGGCCACAAATCCGATATGCTTCAAGGTTGAAAAAATTCTCATCATCCTCATCGAAATCAATCTATTTTATATAGGTCCGCTGTTGGACATAGGCCTTATTATTTTTGACGGCTTCTTTGCATGTTGTTCGATGTTCCACGTTCTTATAATGCGAGGAAAGCCACGGGCAAAACCTAAGCTATATTCGGAAAATCGTACAAAAATACTTTGTCCTTTTCACCCTTGAGAACACATTACCTAATTTTAATCCACCACATAATATGTATATAATAAATTAAATATTAGTGGAGGGTGGACACGTTTTTAACACGGCCCCATATAATTTGTGTCTGACACAGCACAGGGGACATTGAAGCCCTGGTTACTAATTAGAGCCCCGAAACTCAAGGTGTGGTGGCCGCCATATTGGATGGACACAGAATAAATTATTTAGCAGAAGGGGAAAATTCACTGTTTCAATTAAAAGTTTTAAATGTATTTACTAAAGAGTTTAGCGTAAGCAATTATTTGATTTTACAACAAAAAATAATTGTTTTTAAAAACAATCAAAAATTTCCGTGTTTTTATAAAACTTTTTGTAAATACTATTAAATGATATAAGAGATATTAATTAATTACTAAATATTATTATCATTAATGACACAAATATACAACTCTATTTTTTTACCCTGCACCCTTTTTAAATTTTAGTGTATATATATGCATGCATTGATGTTGTCAATTAAAAACATAAGATGCATTTCTTTTGTTTTCAGATATTAGAGCTACCTAGTTGAAGAAATAAGTCAAGAATTGAAGATAGCCTGCTACACAGTTCATCTCTTTTCTCCAAATGGAACATTGATACTTGTAATTTTGTTATTAATTAAAATTTTCTATCCATCTCACATAATTATTTGTGAAAGTACATAATTCTTTACGATATGAAAATATCCTAACAAATATTATAATACGACAGTGACTTCGTTAGTTTCGCTTTCATGGACGACTGAATCGATTGGGATGAAATTTGGTACTCAAGCAGTAAAACCACAGATTACGAAATAGTTATGGTAAAACTACGCTGTTAAAAATTGGGTAGCTGACACCACAATCAATTGACGCACTTTTTATGAGCTGTTCATAACGCGATTCTTTCAAACATTTTTCATTTCGTGTTTATTGTTAAGTTTTATTTTTTTACATTAATTAATATCTTTTAATGTTCTCTCTTATATTGTCTTATTTTTGCACTAAATAAATCTAAATATAACTCTAGATCTCTCATTGATCTAGTATAGCTATACATAAAAGTGACATCACTTTTTTCCAAGCCAATTGGCTAATTATTGAATGATTTCAAGTCAACAAAAACCAATTATTAATTATTATATGTTTGAATAATCTTGTAAACAGAGAACTATGATAAGCAGATGTTGTGCATGTCTGTTATTGATGTAAACACCAACCCTACTAATGAAATGTGAATAAATAAAAATATAATTTACAGTCAATTCTAAGTAACTCGGATTTTCGGGGCTTAAATGTAGTGTTTTGTTATTGGTCTACCCTATTTTAATAATTTTTTTTAAATTATCTTTATTATCACATATGATATGGCTAAAAAGGATGTTACTAGGTGAATCTATACTAATATTATAAAGCTAAAGAGTTTGTTTGTTTGAACGCGCTAATCTCAGGAACTACTGGTACGATTTGAAAAATTCTTTCAGTGTTAGATAGCCTATTTATTGAGGAAGGCTATAGGCTATATATCATCACGCTAAAACCAATAGGAGCGGAGCACTATTACTCCACGCGGACGAAGTTGCGAGCAGAAGCTAGTCTTCAATATTTTGCTGTTTGGTTTTCGAATCGTCATTACCCTCATCACCGACTGTTGTTTAAATGGTATAATTTACAAGCTTAAAATTATTATATTAAATAATGAAATAGATATTGCCTCTTAATATAGGTAAATATCGAATTTTATACGACTGGTAATGATGCGCATATTTTTAAAGAATCACCCACTAGCGAGATAACGGCAGATAGAGAAGAAGATAAGAGAAGAAAATATGCTGCGCCGACCCCAAATAAATTAGGATAAGGGCAGGCGGATGATGATGAAATTTTTTCTTTGGGTACAAAGAGTATTTAAAAAGTCGGCATCACGTGGCTTCTATTCACCTATATCTATACACTTCTTGTCTGTACATCATCATCATCATCATCAGCCTATATATTGTCCCACTGCTGGGCACAGGCCTCTTCTCATACAAAGAAGGCATGAGCATTGATCACCACGCTTGCTCAAGGCGGATTGGTGATTTCAGACTTTTTAAGTCCAGGTTTCTTCACGATGTTTTTCTTCACCGTTAGTCAGTGACGTCGAAGATATACTTAGAAAGTACATATGACTTTAAGAAAGTCATATTAGTACTTGCCAGGTTCTGAACCCGCTCACTCGTACAAGAAAAGCAGGTGCCTTAATCTCTAGGCCACCTCGACTTACTACTTCTTTGTACATCACTATTATTTCGTCAAATAAAAATCACAACAAAATAATAAAATGTTTATGCCCTAACGACTTTAAATAGGAATGGAGCTGTAAACGCGACCCAATAATGATGGTAAACCAAATTACGGTTAAAGTATGTTTGGCGTGACCCGCGCTAGAGGCGTGGGTGTTGTCTTCCATGTAACTCCGGGAGTTTTGAGATGAAGCACGTTCTCCATAGTTTACGACACACTGTGTCGATTTTACTTAGAGTTAACAGTAACGTTTCAAGATATAATTTTTGATAAGAATAATGTACCTATATTATCTATACTAATATTATAAACAGGAAAGATTTGTTTGTAGGGTTTTAACTCAAAAACTACTGGACCGATTTTAAAAATTCTTTCACCGTTAGAAAGCTACATCTTTACGAAGTGTCATAGGCTATATTTATTTCCAGAAATAATTAGGGATCCCTACTAAAACTTGAATGATGTAACCCAAGATGTAAAAAAAATGTCCACGCGAGCGAAGCCGCGGGCGGGAAGCTAGTTGTATTATATGTATTATATATTTGACTAATATTTTGTACTTATAGATGTGTAGTTTATGCGAATTATTCTGTTTATTTATTTTACTCAAATTTTAATATTAAGTGAATCAAATAACAGTTTTAAAGTTACACTTAATACCTATGCAATTTCTACCATAATAAGTACTTTTATGGTATTACACTATTGTACATGGATAGCCATGGGATCCTACCAACACCCGAATCTTTAATTCTGGTTATAAACTATGTGAATACCTACAAAATTTTATCCAAATCCAATGAGTAGTTTTTGTGTGAAACAGTATCAAACATAAATACATACACTCTCACAAACTTTCACATTTATAATCCTTACTAATATTATAAATGCGAAAGCTACTCTGTCTGTCGCGCTTTCACGCCAAAACTAATTAACCGATTTAAATGATATTTCGTACACAGATAGTCCAGAGCCTGAGAAAGGACATAGGCTACTTTATACCCGGGTGTGCGGAGTAGTCCCCTCAGCAAGCGAGTGAAACCGCGGGAAACAGCTAGTAATATTCAAGTAGGATTTTACGATATTACAATCTTCAAGAACAAGTCCCATTTTGTGTCGAAATCTCGTTCAGTGGAAAACACGGCCGACATTGCCGCAGGCTCGCCGTACCAGTGGTATAATTACGACCAATGTTTCGGCGAAACTGGCGCTTTTATTATCTCCGGCTACCGTGATTAGATGATACACAGATAACTTTGGGAACCGGGGAAAATAAAACTTTACTCTTGTTTTTGGTCACTTTTTGTTTTTGGGAAGATTTTTTTAATGTTTTTGTTCGATATACTTTAACAACAGAAACACAAAACCCCAGCGGTTTTGTGTGACATAAATATATTCGGAAAATTATTTAATTTTATCCTCCATTTTGACAGATCTTGAATGAGTTCTTCCGTTTTACGTATATAAGTACCTACCCTGATATTTTTTGGTGCAACTGGGTGATAAAAGCCTATTTAAATTCAATAAAAATCAACTCTTAAAATAACTTTCAGCAATTATGATTTCCTGTAGGTATTTCATGAAGGCAAAGCCTGTATTTTTTCTAGCAGAATTCATTTTCAGGATTAGTCCAAATATCTGCGATGACATTGTAAATAAAAATAATTGATCATTCATGAATACTGATAGATGGAGTATCGATACATAATATGCCTCAGGCTGGACCCGAACCTACGCCCCTATGAGGTAGCACTCGACACATAAAAAAAACATACAGAAATGTATTTTAATACATACATTTTTAAGTAGTTTTTTATATCGAAAATGTCAGTTACGACGTTTTGATTTTGAGCAGTAAATCGCAATGCAAATTCTTAATTAATAATTTAAAAGATTTAATGTCTTATTCCGAAGTGCTTAAGATCATTTTTCTTTACTAATTTCAAGACTTATCGACTGTTTTTTTTCTGTAATAATTTATGCCTGTCTTTTACCGGAGTTGTATCAATTAGTAAAAAAAGATACTAAATTACAACATTTTTGCTGTTGCAAAGTCATCTTTAAACCCTTCAAAATAAAGTCGATTTTCTGTTGACGTTTAATTCACAGTTATTGTAAAGTATTCATCACAGTGACTTTAAATATGAATATTAATGCTGGCAACATTGTACGATAATTTACTGATGGCAACATCTAGATTGAATTAAATAATAATAATATGAGTTTGTTGACACGTCATATAGGTAAAGAAGTGTAATTTTCTTTTTGATAAAACTGACTTTTGTATTTACTTATCTTTCCCATTCACAGGCTACATAGTCCCAGACCTTTGGGGAGGCCAACACTCTTAGAGGAGCTCGCTTAAGCTGTGCTTGCCGCGGTCAGTCCGTGATTGGCTGACCATCTATGTCATACCAAGACTCCTCCGTGCCTCGGCAAGCACGTTAAACCGTCGGTACCGGTTGTCATTTCTAGATCTTTGACAGTCGTTACGGTTAGTCAGAAGCCAGAAAGACTGAAAACCAGTCTCACCAAGAGGTAACGTGTTACCCGGTTACTGGGTTGTGGAGGTGAGATAGGCAATCGCTCCAAGTAAAATACTAGTACTCATCTGCATGCGGTTAGATTGGAAGCCGACTCCAAGATAGTTGGGAAATGGCTAGACAGATGATATGAACACGCAGGAGCCATTTGAGACAACTTTAATCATTCAATTATGACACATCTATACTATCTATACTAATTATTAATATTATAAAGAGGAAAGATTTGTTTGTTTGTGGGGTTTTAACTCAGAAACTACTGGACCGATTTTAAAAAATCTTTCACCGTTAGAAAGCTACATCTTTACGAAGTATCATAGGTTATATTTATTTCCAGAAAAAAATAGGGATCCTTACTAAAACTTGAATAATGTAACCCAAGGTGTAAAAAAATGTCCACGCAGGCGATGCCACGCGGAAAGCTAGTAATTTTATATAAAGATAATAATATTAGTACCGTCGGTGATTGTATCACTAAAGAAATGCGACTCGCAGTTTTCTGCACTGCGTAAGTTACTGTTTTGAATATAAAATCAAACTTTACAAGACCAACCAACCTTTTCATAATTCTATTACCATCTTACATCTTGAATACTACACAGCACCGTGAAAAAGACCATATCAATCTCAGAATAACTTCAATCAAAACATGAGAAAAAAACATTAAAATACCACCAAAAAAGTTCTTAAAAAGCGGCGTCGGAAGCCACAAGAACCTCCAATTTAATACCTCAGTATAACCGATAGATTAATACGATAAATGTATGTTACAACCCATAATTATGAGTTTATTCACAACATAACCTTCAGGTGGTTTTAAAACATTAGAAACTTTAAAAATTTATTGGTCGAAAAGAATGTATGAGTCATAGAGTTTTTTAGACAAGTAATAGTTTTTTTTTATTACAATACCAGAAGCATAGCACAGTATCAGCCTATTTACTATCCCACTGCTGGACACAGGACTCTTCTCATACAGAGAACACATGAGCATTGATCACCACGCTTGCTCAAGGCGGATTGGCGATTGCAGACTTTTTAGTCCAAGTTTCCTCACGATGTTTTCCTTCACTGTTCGTCAGAGAATCATAAATACACTAATGGCTAGTTGCACAAAACTTTTTCTTATTTATACTTTATACTTTTACGAATATCAGATAATATGATATCAATCATTATTAGCATACCTTTATTTTTTTATGATATTAATTAAGCAAACATAGTCATTTCTTTTCACAAAAAAAACTCACGGGAAAAGACAATATCACCTATTCCCATATAAAAATGACACTAACAATGATAAAGTATTTTTCAATACACAAAATAAATCAATCGCCCCGTCAACACGAAATTTAATTCATATTATTTTTTCATCGATATATTAAATTAAAATGCGATTACTGTGTTTTTGTCGTGAGCAACCGATATACGAGGGAATCGCTAAAGAAATTATTTATGTATACAGTAGCGGAGAATGTAATTATAATTTTTGTAAATTATTATAATTTTAAAGAAAATAATATAGCTACGTATGTATCGGTATAGTCGACCGCATTTCGTTAGTGAAAAAACCAGTTTATCTTGAGCCAATTTTGTATGGAACTTACTTATTAAACCAGGTCTGCTTACAATGGTTTTTTAGCATGAACATGCGGCTGACTGTACCAGCAGTAAGTACCAACTGGAGCAGGTAAGGATAGCAAAAGAAAACATTTTTCAGTAAAAAAATATAGTTACATTTCCTAAGTAAACCTCCATTTTGATAGCATAAGAAGAAAAAAAATTATTATGAATTAAAAAAAATATACAAAAACATTTTTACTTTTACCCGAAGGATTGAGTTATATTTATAAGTAAACTAGATGACCCGGTGAACTTCGTATCACCTACATCTATCTTAACCTTTATCTCATCATTTAAACCTACCCTAGACTACGACAAACATTTCAAAATCAGCTAAATCGGCCCAGCCGTTCTCGAGTTTTAGCGAGACTAACGAACATCAATTATTTTTTATAGAAGACTAGCTGTTTCCCGCATTTTCACTAGCATCCTGAGGTAACTGCTTCGTGCACCTAGATAAAACTATCTTTTATATTTCATCTACATCGGTTTAGCTGTTTTCCCGTGAAAACATAGATACAGACAGACAGACAGAGTTACTTTTGAATTTGTCATAATATAGTAAGGATTAAGAAATGAATTGCCGCTACTGTATAAAATAATAAACGAAATGTATCAATTCGGCAAAACAATATATTATGTTTAAAATATAAAAAGAGAAAACAAAACACACTTTTCTGCTGTCCTTATCCCATCGTCCGCAGCCCGCGGCCATTTTGGGAACGTTATACTTTTTTAAATAAAAGAATATAATATATCTACCTACGTCCGTCCGTCTTCTTAGAGTCAGAATTTTTTTTTTAACCTATGTTGTTTACAGGAAAAACCTTATTTTGAATTAAAAATGTTAAATAGAAGTGTATGTTTTAAAACCTATTTGTTTTGGGCAGTTTTCAAGCTAAGAGTACCTAATTTAGAAAGCTGCCTGATGCATAGATAAAACTTTATTGTCGAATGCAGATAATAATTGGGGATTAATGATCCAGGATTTACAAAAATAAATTTCTTGAAACTATAATTTGGGCCTCAATTGTGTTCACATTTCAGGAAGACTGCCAAAGAAAGGGCTTGTAAGAAAATCATCATCATCATCGGCCGATCACTATCCCACTATTCGGTAAAGGCCAATTCTCCTACAGAAGGCATGAGCATCAATCACCACGCTTGTTCAAGGAGAGTTGGCGATTTCAGACGTTTTAGTCCTTTCCCTACGATATTTTCCTTCACCGTTAGTCAGTGGTGTCTGAGATACACTTAGAAATTACATATGACTCCAGAAAAGACACATTGTTACTTGCCAAGTTTCGAACCAACTCGCGTAAATTGAGAGATGCAGATGCCTTGACCACTAGTCGCCATGACTTACAATAAGGTAAGACATTTATTAGCGTGTTGGTAGACACACGCAGTGGAAAACTGCTTGGCCTATTCTTAAGCATAGCTACAAGATATTATTATATCCGAATTCCTGGACGTCAATAAAAGATCAGATCAAACATGTGTCATGTTTCTGAGAATAAATCAAGAATCGCTCAAAGCCCACATAATGTAATAAGCGGTCAATCACGTCACAGTGTCGATATCACCTCACATATCAATATTGACGAGATGGACACAAAAGCGAAGTTACATCTAGGCATACCTACGTGTAGTTGGCGCTACAATTGCACGATGGAGTCACAACGAGTCTGGTCTAAAAATCTTTTTGCACTTGCACATTCTTGAGGATTAAGCTATTTAATATCAAGCTATGATTTTTAGGAGCACAGAGAAAGATAAAGATAAAGAGAAAAGGTATGATAGGGATGGCAAAGCTAGTTGACAAATACAAAAGGTATACAGCCTGCATTTTAAAGAAAAAAACTTCTCTTTTGACGTCTCAGAAAAGTCTTGTTAATAATTGAGCCTAATTCTACTATCAAACTTTAGACTTCGTGAAGTAAGTCGTCCGGGTGCGTCTTTCATCATACCTCTGTATGACGTAAAGCTTTGCTATGATCCAGGTTGACGAGTATTTGTGCGGATTAGTTACTTGGACGTAAGACATTTCAGCTTTGTTTCTGAGATAACAACGTATGCGATGCCTCTGGTATATCAGTGGTGGAATATAGATATGGTGAACCTTGCCCAAATTGAATTAAAAAAATGAATTAAGTTGATTTTGTGATGTTTGTATTTATATTTAATTTTATTTAATTATTCATTTAATAACCACTTATATTACTACACATATAAGCTGTTAAGGTTGAGTATAAATATCTAATAATGAAGTTAAACATAAAGATTAAGAACTAAGTTACAAACAAATAGGAATTAATTAATTTATCAGCTAACAGAAATTGTACTGGGTGTGAAAATCGCCTCCAGATATATAGCGACAGTGTGCAGAGAACTAAGTTCAGTTAATATTTTTGTGATAACCACTTACCCAAATTGCGTCACTCTCAAAGAAAAGACGCTTAAGTTTCAAAACATGGTATCGAAATTTTGCGTTGAACGTTCAGCTGTCTTTTTCGTAGCCTCTATGTCATGTCATGCTCTCAAAGGATCAGCAAACGCTGCAGGCAGTAAATCAAACCCATCGTCCCTCAATTATAATTCATGCATTAATACGGAAAATAAAACTTGGGGGAAACGACGCATCAATTAAAATATTAATTGAGAAAACTGTTGAGTCGATATTCAATTTTATGTTTTTTGTAGAACGTGTAAATCCCATATAGAGTAATTGTGGCATTTTTTGATCTTGATATTATGTACACTTTTACCTATCCATAAAGTAACCAGTAAAGACTTTTAAATCTCCTACTCATAGAAAGATAGATAAAACTCCAATTAGGTTTACACATTATTTTAGAGTACTAATAAAAACACACTAAGTACATACGGATAATCGTCGGTTTTTTGTCACCATTACATTTCATTCGGCCCCACATTCGCCTCTCAAAGGTCCGGAACTCTGTAGTCCCGCGAATGGCAGAAACACACTGATAATTATAATATAGAATAATAAATTAATCGATTCCATAAACGCTTGCACTTATGGATAGCTATATTATCTTCACACTCTACCGAAATATTTAATTTTGATTATAAAACATTTTGTTTTACCTCAAAAACCGTTAATATTTCAAAATAACGACACAGTACTCGACTCCATCGCTTCCAAATTCAAATCGATCACCTATCAATCAAGCGCATCTAATAAATCTGCCGATTGGATGCCCAGTCTATTATTACACCCAATAACGGGCAGCACTTGGTAATTAAATGCGCCATACACTATTGATCCTAAATCCTGATAGCTTAGTTTTTTTGTCAGATACACGGTTCTGAATTGTGTCTATGTAGGTCATAGTGTCAAAAATGTTTTTGTTAAAATACGTTTTATGAATTAGGAAAGTGAATTTTAGTTTTATGTACGTACGTACTTATCTAATATGTATGTATTAGGTAAGTTTTTGATTTTCTAGAAATATGTTTTAGTTTGATATGGGTCGCTCATGATAAAATATTTATAAAAATTCAACCAATTTTCTTACTTATTTACGGTTTCAAAGTGCATATTTTAAAGGGTTTTATTGAGTCAAATATGTTTCTAGCTCATTACACTAATACCTGTATATTAAAATATAGGATATTATATACCTAGATATCTTTAAAAACCTATCTACTCTGCTTGCCATCGAATTCTAGGGTTCTTTAAAAGTTGGCAAGCCAGGATACTAGTTCTAATTCCGTATTAAATTGCATTATTAATAACATTAATTCTCTATTAATATGCAATTTATTTTACTTTGAATTTCAACTAGCTGTTTTCTTGCGGGAACAAACAAACAAACTCACATCATCATTTGTATCTCCAACAGCTTCAATCTCAGTTTTCATTTCCTTTCTGGCCATGTCATCTTTTATAACATAGCTTTCCTTATACTGTCTAAAAGTTAATCTTGTAAAAAATATATATTTAAATATAAATAAATTGTAAGCAGAGACATTTTTTTAATATTTATCGCCTTTGAAATGAGTATTATTTAATTTCGACAATTTAGATTTTTCAATTCAATCATTTATTGTTCACTATACTTCACTTTACAACTAAGAATAAAATGTTGTAGGTTTACACAATTTTCATTCATCGCCTCTTTTATTCTTCCAAACATCCATATTCTCCTTCATTCTTACAAACATTCAACATTCACACACAAACTCTCTCTCACACATTACACACGTCGCCTTGCCGCACATCTATATCAAACCTCATATACCTAAGACTTACAAATAAATTTCCCTACATACCAAAGATATATACAACATAAATATTAACATAATATATCTCGTTAAGGAATAAAAAAGCCCACAATACAAATAAAAGAAAACCAGCTTCGGCCTGTAGAGGTGGATAATTGCTTTTAGACACGCGATCCAAACACGCGAACTTAACTTCAAGGCATAGAACAAGAGGGTAGGGTATGATGATTTCTACGTTCGCTTTAAATAGATATGTATGTGTGTATATATTACAGAACATGTAAGTCTTACATTGTAAGAGATAATGGTAGGTAGGCACCTACCTTATCATTTTTTTTTAATCAATTTTTTAGATCTTTTTTTTTAAATTCAATTTTGTTTCGTGGCAATGTGTTTTTTGAACCGTGTAGAAAAAAAGTTTTTTTTTATTAAATTAAATGTAAACTAACAGACAGTCCACCTGATGGTATATGGTTACCGTCGCCTATCATCTTCAGCCTATTGAGGGTAAAGGCCTCTTTCAAACAGAGAAGGCATGAGCATTGATCACCACGCTTGCTCAAGGCGGATTGGCGATTTCAGACTTTTTAGTCCAGGATGTATTCCTTCACCGTTAGTTAGTACATATGACTTTAGAAAAGTGACATTGGTACTTGCGAGGTTTCGAACCCGCACACTGGTACACGAGATGCAGGTGCCATAACCAGGCCACTAGGCCACTACAACTCTTACCGTCGCCTATAAACATCTGCAATGGCATAGCCAACGCAGATATGTTCGAAAGAGATACCGCGCCCCCGGAATACAAAGGGCTGAGGAAGAAACATGGATGGGTTTTAGTCAGTAAGAGTCTGACACTCCCTTCTGCCTCACCCACGGTGGGAGGGGTCATTTGATGATTTCCCATTCGAAAAAAAAAGATACGTTGCCGTGTAAGAGACAAAACTATGATATCTCACATACGTGTAATGACATCGGTACCTATACTCTTCAAATTGGAATATTAGGGAGACGCTTCTTAGCGGTGGATGATTACCTAGGTACCTACTATTTATATTCGTATTTCTTTTACACTGAATCAAGCCGGTTTTCCTAATGAGACCAACCAAGTTAAAATCACCAACTTTAGGTACTTTTAAAAAATCTAAATTATTTACAAAATTTAGAATTGATAACACTGCATGTATATCTGTATGCTCACGCTCTCATGGTTAAATCACTGTATCGAATTACATGAAATTTAATATTGACTAGCTATACCCCACAGTTTCAGTCGTGTGCTGAGCAAACTACTTAACGCACGCGAATAAAAATCTAGTAGTAGATAGATCTAGATAGTAGTTCCAACTATCTATATCTAAAAATCTCATCCAAATCGGTTCAGCCGTTTTACTATGAAAGCTTAACAAACAAATAAACAATTTTACTTTCGCATTTATAATATTAAATTAGACTATAATATGTTAATTGAAGAAAAACTGGGATATTTTTTTATCTTGGTGCGTGAAATCCCTTCAGATGCGGGTGAAACTACGGGAAACAGCTAGTATTATCATTATATAAATGTATAAAGGGTAACCTTATACCTTTGAACCCATATAAGATGTATTTGTGAAGATGTTTTGGCCTTTAATCTTAAGGCAACTGTAATTTATTGCAAGCAATTTATTCACCAACATTATTTTGTTTTAATGGCACTACTAACGCCATCTCTTGGTGAGTAGCGACAACATTCAAATGTTTTATGTATTTTGTAATAATGTAATACCTTTATTATTATTATTAGTTGAAATTATTGTTCAATTTACTAAAATTAATTCTTTTTTATTCTACTTTATGATGAAATGATTAAAATGTTCACTTGCTTCCCTCACTATGAAATTATTTCTGTCCGATTCTTCTCCTTTTAGGAGCCTAGTTTTTAGTTTCACATTTTATAATTACCTGGGGTCGTACCATAACGACTTTTAACCATCACTATTCAGATGTGAGAGTGAGACACATCTACGAGATAAAATGCTTTGTCCTGAATGACTGACGGATCAACGCACAGTCTAAACCGCTGATCGTAGAGACCTGAAACTTTGACGGTGCATTCTTTATATGACGTAGGCAACCGATAAGAAAGGATTTTCCGAAATACTACCCCTAAGTGGGTGAAAAAGGGGGGCAAAGTTTGTATGAAACTCTGTCATTTTTAATTTGAATTCGTATAGCCCACGCAGGCGAAGCTGCTGGCTGATAGCTAGTAAATGGTAAAAACGGCTTCCTTTAAGTAAAAGCTAAAGAAATTAAGTTAAAAACCAAATTACTGTAAGATACTTATCATTGAAGATCCCTGCACGGAAGCGAACAATCGTCCATTGTTGATGTTAGATACGCGAACTACACTTTTAATTTAAATTTTCTCACTTACATATAATACGCTAGTCATTTCCCCCGGTTTCACTCGCATCCTGAGGGAACTTTTTTTTTAAGGAAAAACATTGCCCTACACTAGGAATTACTCCTGTGTCGTGGGTGCGTTTACAAACATTCAATAACACATGCACAAACACCCAGACCGGGAATCGAACCCGCGACACGCAGCGCAGCAACCAATTGCTCAAAACTAATTCGCGTAAATAATAACCATATAGAAACTATGCCCTCCCCAAGCTTTTAATCTATCCCCATAAATAATTTCACCTCAATATGGTCAGCGGTTTTCCTGTGTTCTTGCAAGTAATAACTGGAATAAAATTATGCTATCTCCTTCTCCAGATTTCAATCTATCACCGTATCAAATTTCACCTCAATCGGTTCGGTCGTTTTCCTGTCAAAACGTAACAAACAGACAGTCAGAGTTTATTTCATATTTACTAAGATTCTAATTTATAAGGACTAGCTGTTTACCGCTGTTACGTCAAGGGCAGAAGTGATTGATATTATTCTAACTAGTTGATTCTTTGAGAACTACTTACTTAATCACCCGGATAAAAAGTATCCTATATGTAATCCAGGTTATAAAACTATGTGTGTCCTTTTTCGGAACAAAGTATCAAAATTTATAAATTTGTTAGGGAAATATTTTTAAGGAGGGATTAACTAATTTCGTTTTGTTTTTTTGTTTGTGTTGAGTCTTTTCTTGTTCATATTTTTATTTATTTTATAATTATTACAGTTGTTATACCTTACGAGGCTGGCTTGGTGCACTCGCGCAAAAAGCCTCAAAAAAATAAATGATTAAAAAAAACTATGTGTGTATCCAATTTCATCCAAATTCATTCAGTAGTTTATGTGTGACTGAGTAACAAACATACAAACACCCTCACAAACTTTCCCATTTACAATATTAGTAGAGGAATTAGGATACTTACAATAAATCCATTATTTTATTTTTTTAGCATCTAAGTCATCATCCTCATCATCAGCCTATATATTGTCCCACTGCTGGGCACAGGCCTCTTCTCATACAGAGAAGGCATGAGCATTGATCACCACGCTTGCTCAAGGCGGATTGGCGATTTCAGACTTTTTAAGTCCAGGTTTCCTCACGATGTTTTCCTTCACCGTTAGTCAGTGACGTCTAAGATATACTTAGAAAGTATGACTTTAGAAAAGTCACATTGGTACTTGCCAGGTTCCGAACCCGCATACTCGTACACGACAAGCAGGTGCCTTAACTTCTAGGCCACCACGACTTATATAACACCATCATTTAAGTACATTTTTATAAAACACCATACAATTTTGTAATAGTCTTCAAATAAGCGATGATAACTAAATTGTCGTGTGAAAAACTGCAGCCGATCCATTTCTGTAATTCTGAAAATTATCGGAAAATAAAAGACTTGCTCCTGGTTAGCGAGTTACTTTTACAGTAACTAATACTTAACTATTAAGTTAGTTACTTTTAACTGGTAATTCACTTGAATCAAACTGGTGCTTTTAACTTTTTTAAATGGAAAATTCTTTGTGTCCGAACGGTTTCTGCGATGACGGTTCCGTGTGTATTTTTTTATGTTTTTTTCGTGATATGAAATTAAAACCACTTTTTTTGCATGCAGGTTATAAACGGTGAAATATGCTGTGCTATGAAATTACTATACTGTTGTGAAACAAAGTCCTGTAACCATATTTCTAAGAAATAAATGTTTTTATTCTTATCTATTATAATCCTTATTTTTTATCTACACGCAAATGACTCATCTGATAGTAACAACAGTCTTCAAACAAAAGACTACATTGATCAATTCCAATTTTAAATCAATTTAGGATTGTGTGTGTGCTGTGCTGGCTCCGCCGCTGCGGCTGCGGAGAACCTCAAGCGGCGCAAGTATAGTAGCCTCATCGGAAACTATACTTTTGAGCCGTTTGGGGTTGAAACTCTCGGGTCGTGGGGTCCGAGCGCCCACCTTCTTTTATCAAAAATATCCAAGCGGCTTATTGACACTTCCTGTGAACCAAAGGCTGTCTTTATTTTGGTCAAAAGCTAAGCATTGCCATCCAACGTGGCAATGCCGCCAGTCTCTTGGGTACACTCCCAGTTGACGGCGATGTGGATGAATTTTTTGAAGCAATATTTTAATATTATAGGTTTTTTTTTATTTATATTGTTAAGAATGTAAATAATGTAAATACTTTCTGTCAATCAATTTAGGATTCAAAATTTAAAAATTATTTATTCAAATTAGGCTGAAAATCAGGGGGGTTAGACAAGTGGCAAAACGTGAATGCAAAAATGATTCGTTTACGACTAGCTATATGTCATTCCCATACATTTTGTTTTCTATTCTATAGCGTTAGCGTTTTGCCACTTGTCTAACCCCCCAGCACTTTTTGAACGTCAAATTTACAAAAGACAGCCCCCAAAACGCCCGCCCGCCGATTATTTTTAATATTATAATCCAGATAAACT
The DNA here is from genome assembly GCA_963891755.1 of Pyrrhia umbra. Classification (NCBI taxonomy): domain Eukaryota; kingdom Metazoa; phylum Arthropoda; class Insecta; order Lepidoptera; family Noctuidae; genus Pyrrhia; species Pyrrhia umbra. Next base: position 4,013,556 of record OY982944.1, read on the forward strand.
GTGTGTGTACCCAATTGCATCCTAATCCATCCTGTAGTTCTGTATTCTGTATCCATCTTTTATAATTAATTTGTATGTCGTTGTTCACAAAACATAGCGCTCAAAATATTATAATATAAGACCTGTATAATGTTATTACCTATATTTAACAAATAAATGATTTCTGATTTCTGTAGTTTTTGCGTGAAAAAGTAACAAATGTACATTTATGTAGGTATAGTTGCCGGCAAATAATTTGGCCAGATTTTAACATAGTTGAAACAAGTTTGCGCCTGTGCAGCCAGTGCAATCCAAAAGTAACACTTTCAATGCTTGTGATTACACTATCGTCTATTGTATTGATTTACTTTTAAACATTTATATGTAGAAAATAGTTAGAGAAAAGAGAAAAACTAGTTACAATTTTGGCCAAGTTACGTGCCGCCTACTATACTCACAAGTTACGCATTTTGTTATATTAGTTTGGATACAGAAGGCACATAAGAATTGTCAAAGTAAGAACAGTCGGGTCGCTAATAAAACTTGAAGCTACTCACCCAATCCGAAGCGTAGTAGTATGAAGAAGAAACTTCACTGTTACACTTTTTCAACAAGTTTGACACATTAACATGAAGAACAGGCAAGAAACTCTACGGTTACACTTTTTTGACAAGTTTTACACATTACACATTAACATGAAGAACAGGCAAGAAACTCCTTGGATACACTTTTACAAAAAAATGTTTTACAATATTTCAATTAACAAAACGTTTTAAACGTTTATATTAACGTTCCCGCTCAACCTCTAAACATTCTCACTGGCTGATCTTCAGATAACCACAATACCATCTAACATTAGCAGAATTGTCATCGACATTGTAGGTAAACCATCGAGATATATCAATAGAGATGCAATCCCGAACATTACGCGTCAAAAAAAACGTAACCAATTTTTAAGTATATAGACGAAACTAGTAACCACTTTGATGCAAAATTCTATTTATCTCTTTCACACTAACCGAAACATTATGTACGTGACATCTATTCGACAAAGACGGCGACAGTTTTTCCAGACATTCAGTACAGTCAAGGTGACAGACGACATGAATTGTGGCTGGGGGCTCAAACTTTTATGGCACGCATTTTGCTTGGTGATTGCAGATCTAGTTACTTTAGTAACATACATATATATATCTATGAGGTATACCATAAATAAAAATAGTATAAAATAAAATCCACGGTACCCTAAAAGGTAGGAATTATGTTATAATTTATTCATCATCCTACCCTCCGTCGTTCGTAATACATGGCTTCTTAATAGTACGTTGTAATCAGATTTTTCCTTTGCTAGTAATATATAGGAACGAGCATATGAACAGGGGGGATTCGATAGGTAGGTATCATTGTTTCTAGACATGTAGGTATGTATTAAAATCGAAGTATAGGTAAAGTCTGTAGCAATGATTTTAAGAAAAATGTAAACAAAGCCGTAACTTATTTTGTTCTAATTCTGCCACAGAAATTAACAGAATGACCTAAGGATGGCGTATTTATGACAATTTCATGCTCTAAACATCATCATTTATTGCAGTTTTATGTATATGAGAAAATTAGAACAAAATAGGTTATGATTTTGTTTAAATTTTTCTATTTGTTTAAAATCGAATTATAGGAACTTATTTTTTTTCGGTTAGGAAATCATCAAATGACTCCTCCCTCCGTGGTTAGGCGGGAGGGAGTGTCAGACTCTTACTGACTAAAACCCATCCATGTTCCTTCCTCAGCACTTTGTATTCCGGGGGCGCGGTATCTCTTTCGAAGATCCCGCAGTCCCGGCAGACGTTATATGTTTACTGTGTTAGTTTATCAGCCAGATGCACCAAAAAATTATGAGATGACTAGTCGTTTAGGCATCCGAATGTCATGCTATGTTTGTTACTCTTTCACGCAAAAACTACTGAACAGATTTGGATGAAATTTGGTACATACATAGTTAATAACCTAGATTAACATATTAAATACTTTTTATCCAGGTGCCGGGTGAAACCGCGCGTAACAGCTAGTTTTTAAATGATATTCATCTGCCTAGCCTTTTCCAGACTACATTGGGTCGGCTTCCAGTCTAAACCGGATGCACCTGAGTACCAGTGTTTTACATGGAGCGTCTGCCTATCTGACCTCCACAACCTAGTAACCGGGTAACATGGTACCCCTTGGTAAGACTGGTTGTCAGACTTTCTGGCTTCTGACTACCCGTAACGACTGTCAAAGATGTACAAATGACAACCGGGACCAACAGCTTAACGTGCTTTCCGAGGCACGGAGGAGTCTCGCTATTACAAAGATGGTCACCCATCCACGGACCGACCGCGCCAAGCGCAGCTTAACGTGTGATATCGGTCGAACCGTGCGGCTGTTACTTAGCCACGAGCTCCTCTTTATCTAATTTTTAAATGATGTTAATTGTTATTTTTTTTTTAATTAATTGACGTAGAATTTCAACTGTAATATCTCTTCTACAAAAAAGTATTACGTGCCAAAAAAAGAACTAAAATTAGAAATCCAATCCCTCCAATTAGAAAAACATAGAAACGATTTTCAAACTAAAAACCAAAAACATTTGGGATGCGAAATAAAAACTGTGTTTCGTGTACTTAATTGGGGCTAATTCGAGGCCGCGGGCTGCGATTACGGGCCGGGAATCGAACCTGGGACGTTGTATCATAACTCATGTTGCAGCCAAGTGCACTTGATTTATTTTGAAAGCGAGTTTCTTCGTGATCTTCAAGATGTTGTAACTTAAACACAACTTGAGACTGTATACATTGTTATTTGTTACTTACTTAGGTTCAACTTAGGTATAAGTAACCAGATTTTTTGTGTATCTACTATCTTTTAAGGGTTCAAAACCAAAATGACAAACAGTCTTACTTACAGCCGCTTGCATCCAACTTTTTATACCTACGTTATACTTTTAAGAAAATCACGAAACATGATATCAGTAATGAGAACACTTTTTATATGATTTATGGTATAAATACATAGATATAATAATTAAATAAACATATATCATAAATATTAAGACGAAAATCATAAAATAATAGCAAAATTATTCAATTTTATCCTCCATTTTGACAGATCTTGAATGACAGTTCTTCCGTTTCACGTAACCTGATTTTTTTTTATGCAACCGGCTAGTTAGTCTATAATCGTCTCCAGGATCTTATCTATCCTCGTACAAAATTTAACATAAATCTGTTTAACCGTGAAAGCGTAACAAAGACAAACTAACTTACATTTTCAAAGGTGTGCCTACATTTATAAAATTTACGATTGTTAAAGCAGACATGAAACAGGACCAAAACCTAGTATACGGCATTTTTATTTAAAAAAAATCTTTAACCTTTCTTTTACAATAATTATTCTGCGGCCATAACTGCACAGGAAGCATGTAGCAATTCCTGGTTAGTTCCGCTTTTTCGTAGGATCAATGTATTTTTGGTTACTAGATAACATCTATTTTAATTAGTATTTTTTAAGGTTAGCCAACAATTGTTAACACATAAAAATTACATTGCGATTCTCAAATATACATTTGCAATGTAATAATCACTTATAGGCTAACACCGCATTTACAGTAATCGGCTTGAATGTATATACGAATTATTTTAACAAAGAAGTAAGCTTACTTTTAAAATAAGGTTAGTTATGACATTCGAATACTTTTAAAACATATTAATATAAAATGCAATCATACATTACATTCCCGAAAAATAAAATTTAAGTAAATTATTAATTAAAAGAAAAAAATCATCAAAATTATCATATATCTGGATAAAGAAATCGTTTTAGTTTTATAATACGTCATTTTCCAACAGACTTCAAAAGAGAGGCTATGCGTTCGTCCATTTTTTTTCAACAGTTCAAATCAATGATTACTAAACCAATGATCCGACAAACTGATAATATCTACTTAACTGTTTCGTATGCATCATTTGTCAACACTTTTTACTAATCACATACGTAACAGCTGTGCTATGAGCCATAACGAGGTAACTAGTTACAACTAGTGTTACAATTACCAACATAGTAACACTGTTTTTATTTATTTTTATCTATATGCAAGAATGAACTTTGAATAAATTCGAAAGTAACTCTGTCTGTCTATCACGGTTTAAGATCTAAGCCATTTTTAATGATATTTTGTATGGAGATTGATTGGAACCTGGAGAAGAACATAGGATTGGTAGTTTTTATCCGGGTTCTTGAAGAAATTCCCACAGGACGCGGGTGAAACCGCGGGAAACAGCTAAACCTACTAATTTAAAAACGCAAATGTTTGAAAGAATGTATGTCTGTTACTCTCTCACGCAAAAACTACTGAATAGATTTGGATGAATTTTTTTACACACATATGTAGTTTATAAACATTAATACATAGGATATTTTTGTCCAGATGCGCAATGTTTTTTTTTTTTTTATTTGTTTAAAGAAGGCTTACAGACTAATTACATAAATGAGTAAACTAATAATACCAAAAATTGCTAATAACAAGCCTCCGAATGTAAATGTCTTTATAATATACTAGCTGTTTCCCGCGGTTTCACCCGCATCCCGAGGGAACTACTTAGCGCACCCGAGTAAAAAGTAACCTATGTTGTTCCTCAGGGTCTTTTCTATCTCTGTACCAAATTTCATTTATATCGGCCCAGTAGTTTTGGCGTGAAAGCGTAACAGACAGACAGACAGACAGAGTTACTTTCGCATTTATAATATTAGTAAGGAGTAAGGATATAATATACGTAACCTATTTATATATGCCCAAATCAAGTCCAGTGCACAATTGCAGGCATTGATTTGATTGAATACCACTACAGTTTGGGCGATAAAATAATCACGTTTTATTGATTTTTTTTTGTTTTCCTTTTTTAATTTCCTTCGGGATACGACGGGAAACATTTAATACTTACTTAATATTTGTATGCAACAAAGGCTGTAAAAGAGGGTATTTTATTTGATTCATGTTTGCTTTGTGTTAATCCTGGTTATATACTTTGTGTGTACCAAATTCCATTACAATCCGTCCAGTAGTTTTTGAGTGAAAGAGTTACAAACATACATCCTCACAAACTTTCGCATTTATAATATGTATTATAAATAATATAATAAATAATAAATAAATATCTTTGGACAATTTCACACAACTCCAGCTAGCCCCAAAGTAAGCAATGCAAGCAAGCATGCTTGTGTTATGGGTGCTGGCTTAACGGATATACTACTTATATACTTTTATTAATACGTATTATACATAGTAACACCCAGACCCGTTACAGAAATTAAAATTCATCATTTCACCTTGCCCGGCCGGGAATCGAACCCGGGACCTCTTGCGTGGCATTGATGTTGACCACTAAACCACTCAGGTCGTCAAATATTATTATTGTATTATGGTACTCGTATTAGTAAGATTTATTTTATAAGTTCCTTTAGAAAATCTATCAGCCGGTTGCATTAAACTTTTTATCATTTACACGTTATACTTTTACGACTATCACAAAACATGATATCCATAATTAAAATTACTTCTCGTATTTTTAAAGTTATCAATACAAGGATATAATAATTAAGTAAACATAACAATACATCATAAATATTTAAACGAAAAATATAAAATAAAAGCAAAATTATTCAATTTTATCCTCCATTTTGACAGATCTTGAATGACAGTTCTTCCGTTTCACGTATATCATCATCATCAGCCTATATATTGTCCCACTGCTGGGCACAGGCCTCTTCTCATACAGAGAAGGCATGAGCATTAATCACCACGCTTGCTCAAGGCGGATTGGTGATTTCAGACTTTTTAAGTCCAGGTTTCACGATGTTTTCCTTCACCGTTAGTCAGTGACGTCTAAGATATACTTAGAAAGTACATATGACTTCAGAAAAGTCACATTGGTACTTGCCAGGTTTCGAACCTGCACACTCGTACACGAGAGGCAGGTGCCTTATCCACTAGGCCACCACGACTTCACGTATAAGTAACCTGATATTTTTTTAGTGCAACTGGGTGTATTAGTAAGTTGGATAGGTATACCTATCAGGGTTGGATTCCACCTTGCATATACCATATACATAAGTGAAATACTGTACGTCTGTCTGTCTGCACTAATTGCGATGCTCCAATTGGTTGATTATAGGGGATTCGATTCCCGGCCGTTCTCACGGGTGCGTGTGTGTAGTAGGGTGACTGTGAGGTATGAGGGAAGTGGGAATATTTGATAGATATTGCCGAATACTTGAATCATCGCTGAATTTGAGGAGATTCTGGTTACATTTCATACTGTCACTGTCACTTTTAACGTGTTTTTGATAATTTGTAGGGTTCGACAAGGAATCCTTTTAGTTTCGCCGTGGCCGTCTGTCTCTCCCCGGCATAGCTCAGATGTTCTTTGTACACGAAAGCTGAAATTTGGCATAGATATACACGCGGATCACGCGGACAAAGTGGTATTAAAACTTTATTCTTTTTTTAGGGCACCTTCCATACACGTAAAGTGGGGATGATATTTTTTCTCGTGTATCCCGTCTTAGGGATAAGTCTATCAAAAATAAATCTGGTGTGTGAAGATCATTTTTCAATTAAGAGAACCGTTTGCGAAATATCAAGCTTTAAAGTGCATATTTTTGTTTGGTTCGAGACCCCCCTCTAACTTCTGAATGACTAGTCCTAGATTTGTGAAAAAAATATTTTATTAATTTTAATAAATATTGTGCAGAACAATATTAATAAAATGATATTGTTATCCTCCAAATTACATTTAAATGGTCACCCTACACTATAAACCCGCAAAACCATTGAAAACTGAATTACATGTTATTTCAGTCATTTTTACACATAAAAAAGTACGAATTTCGGCCTGTCTCAATTATATTCTAACCTGTACAGAAATGATGTATGAATCTAGACTTTTAGATAATTTCTAAAACACAGGTTTTGTTGATAAAATAATTATTGGTTTTTGATGAGTAATAAATCACTGTGGATTACTCCGGCTGCCATTTTTACACATAAATACATATATTACATATCCCGCGTCTATAGGGATATACCTAACGTACCCGCATAAAAACTACCCTTGTCCTTTCTCAGGGTTCAAGCTATCCCCATACCATATTTCATCTAAATCAGTTCAGCGGTTTAAGCGTTAAGAGAGAATAGACAGATAGACACACTTTCGCATGTATAATATTAGTAAGGATTGTGACGCCATAGGTTTCCATAGTTCCCCTTAATACAGTCGATCATTCCATTATTCTACTATATGTAGACTTAGATTATATACATGTCTAGATGGAGCGTCAAGTGCGCGCAAACGTGTCAAAAAGTGTCAGCCAACAATTAGCTCACAAGTGCTTAAACCCGCTGATCAGTACAGTACGTAACCGTCGGTAAACCTTGTCGTAATTAATAAGTCTATTATTTTTATGTGATTTATGGGAGAATTGAAGTAACTGTTATCATTATTTACACACAGAGACGTATACGCACAGTGTAAAACGACGCCTGCACGCACACATGCTTGAAATTGTTTCCTCGTTTTCTTTGTTATGATAGTAGCGCGACGCTCCATCTAGACATGTACCTATATAATCTAAGTATGTAGATTATAAATTACGAGCAGTTTCCCGTGATTTAACCCGCATCCTAAGGAACTACTTAACGCGCCCGGATAAAAAGCACAGTGGTACAGTTTTCAGGCTCCTATCTATCCCCATACCAAATTTCATCTCAGTCGGTTCAGACGTTTTACCGTGCAAACGTAACAAACATAGGAACCCACTTTTGCATTTATAATATGACTAGCTTTCCGCCAGCGGCTTCGCCCACGTGAGTTAAAAAATGACCGAGTTTCATACAAAATTTGCCCCCCTTTTTCACCCCCTTGGGGGTAGAATTTATCAAAATCCTTTCTTAACGGATGCCTACGTCATAACATCTACCTGCATGCCAAATTTCAGCCCGATCCCTCCAGTGGTTTGGGCTGTGCGTTGATAGATCACTATGTCAGTCAGTCACCTTTGAGTTTTATATATATTTAGATTATAGGAAGTTAGGTTAATTAGTTAGATTGTGAACATAGTCCTGAGGCTAAATTTTTCTAAAATAAAACCCTTAAACTACTATATAATTATTTGAACGAACCCAGAGGCGAAAACTAGTAGTCTCATGATAGCTAGTGGGTAATTATTGATCTAAAATATAATTACAACCTACTGTGATATCATGGAGTTTTATTAATGAGAAGCTTTTTATAATTGACTAGTTTCTGCCCGTGACTTCGTCCGCTTGGAATAGTGGTGCTCCGCTCTTATTGGTCTTAGCGTGATGATATATAGACTATAGCCTTCTGCGATAAATGGGCTATCTAACACTGACAGAATTTTTCTAATCGGACCAGTAGTTTCTGGGATTATCGCGTTCAAGCAAACAAACTCTTCAGCCTTATATATTAGTAATAGATATAGATGGGAAATATATCATTAAAACATTACGTCTTACCATGAAGGGTAGGGCAGGGATCTACCCTGCTGGGGCTGCGGGATCCCACGAAAGAGTTACCCCGGAACGCTAAGAGCGAAGGAAGGAACATGCATGGGTTTTAGTCAGTAAGAGTCTGACACTCCCTCCTGCCCCACCCACGGCATGGGGATTCATTTGATGATTTCCCATACCTGAAAAATGCACAATAACCTGATTTAGATTAGAAGTCTGCTGCTACTAACCACGCATATGCAAGTTCGAAACCTGGCAAGTAGGTACTAATGTGACTCTTTCCAATTCAAGTAAGTACTTTTAAAAGTTCCTTTTAGATGCCATTGGCTAACGGTGAACGAAAACAATGTGAGAAAACCTTGACATGCTAAACTCTAAGTCGTCAATCCGCCTTGAGCAAGCGTGGTGATCAATGCTTATACCTTCTCTGTATGAGAAGAGGCCTGTGCCCAGCAGGGGGACAATATGTGCTGATAATAAATATTAATAATTTTGTAGCTAAGTCTTTGTCTAACAAAATATTACACAAGCTGTCGTGACTTCACATAATCAAACAATCTTATGTACCACGCGATACATACTTAGTTTATTATTTACCAATACTATTACATAACCATACACACACACAAACACATTTAAAAAACGAACACAACATTAGGACATGCATTCAAATATGGAAGGCGTCGAATCGTGACAGGCCGCGGGCGCGAACCCCCCTGATTGGTCGGCGCTTTCGTGACGCAGTTGCGCACGAGTTCAACAAAGGAAATGAAAGGAATACTCGGATTTTAGGTGCAAATGTTTTTAAGTATAGTACTGTATTGTGATCTTTACTGAGTACGTAGAGATTTATCAAAAGAAATTCCTTGAAAAAATTTACAGATATAGGTAAGTTGAAATTGGCTTAACACTCACTTGGCATTTTTTTTATAAAGTGATGTTTATTTTTTCAGTTGAACTTTTAGTTTAATTCAAAGATATCATCACGATTATTTCACCCATGTGTAAAGGAATCATCTGCCTAGCCTTATCCCGACTATTTTGAGGTCGGCTTCCAGTCTGACCAGGTACAGCGAGAAACCAGTATTTTTCATGAACCGATGACCTATCTGACGTCTACAACTCTGTTAACAGGTTAGACTAATTAACCCTTTTTTAAATCAATTCGTAAGACTATCAGACTTTCTGGCTGCTGAATACCTACCCGTAATGACTGTCAAGGAACTACAAAATAACAGCTGATTCTCATTCAAGCTCATCATCATCTGCCTAGCCTTTTCCCAACTATTTTGGAGTCGGCTTCCAGTCTAAACCGATGCAGCCGAGTACCACTGTTTTACATGGAGCGACTGCCTATCTGACCTCCACAACCCAGTTACCAGGTAACACGGTAGGTACCCCTTGGTAAGACTGGTCTGGACATGGAGGAGTCTCGCTATGACATAGATGGTCACAGATCCACGGAACGACCGCGCCAAGCGCAGCTTAACCTTTGATTCGTTCGAACCATGCGGCTGTTACTTAGCCACGAGCTCGTCCCTCTCATTCAAGCTAAGTAGGTAGGTAATTTATGGATTTCTACGGTACGTTGGTATTGTAACCAGTGATTAAAAGTGCTTCAGTTAGTTCTTTACTGAGGTGCTTTTTGGATGCCCTGGACTTAATACTGGCTTCGTCTAGGATATTTCCTGACTGTTATATTATTCGGGCAAAGTCCCTGGCTAAAACTAGTTCCATATCCCATCGGGGACCAGGAGCTGTTAAAAAAATACAGCTATTAGGTAACATTAACTACTCAATTTTGGAACATTCATCAAAAAAATTATCGCAATAAAATATATATTTTTTTCCCAATCTACCTCCAAACGCACCCGCAGGGAGCAACTAGGTAGATTCTACAAAACTGACTTATATTTAAAAATAAATAAAAAAATACAAACGATTTGTAAATCACGAACGTGAAAATAGACGAGTTTTGATTGATGCCTCGCACGGGATCGAACCCCTTACCCGGAGGGTACGTCTGTCTTACTGTAATCACTGAGTGTGAGTTGATTGATTCATGGTTTTAAGGTGATGGCGCGTGGTGGACGAATTTGAGCCTTATCTGTAACGCAATAAGGCGGGCTAAGTATGTTTGGTAGTTGTACATAGTAAAATGTAAGATGGTTGGGGTGTGGTCGTAGTGTGAGCGACGCTAACTTTTAGTTGAAGATATGTCAAAGGTTAGGTACACTTAAGAGCAATGTAGAATGTAGGTAGGCTGATAGCCTTGAAAATAAACTTATCTTATCTCGGTTCTGAAGAAAAAGCCCAATCAAAAATATTACAGATCTAGAACCTTCCATATGAAGTAATTTCTAAAATCTTCACTGTTCTTCATCTTTGTCTAAACTCTCGCGAGTGGAAGAGATAGATAGCTGCAACTCGATTCTCTTATCTAGTAGGTAGTCTTGGATAACAATAGCGAAGACCTTAGAAATAATCTTTTAGGAACATCCATTTGAAAAAATCTTGAAAACAAAAGACATAACTATAAATTGAAAGAAATCTATTTCTATATAGCAATACCAGTAGTCGAACAGTTTTATCGTTTCGATATCGTTTTGTTTTTCACTGCAAATATTTTTACGACAATCGATTGGTTTGGATTTAAAACCCGCTCTTAATCAAACCCCACCCTTACCGCGATAACTATTCTACAGAATTCGTAAATTGCTCACAAAAATGTTGATAAACTTTGATTGATCGGAACAATGCGAGTTTCCTTTTCATTCAAATTAGAAGTGGGTCACAATAATTATTATGTGTTGTTAATAAATCGAATAAATCTAGACATTTTTATGTTGTTTTTCTTTAATGGCTGACACGTTTTTGAAGGAAACTTAAATGTGTTTATAATTGTTTGAATTTTATGGTAGTTTTATCGAAACGTCTTAAATGCTTGAGCTTTGAGATTTATAAAAGAGAATTTTATTTTTTAATAGCTGCTACGTAATATATTATTTTATTATACATTTTGTTCTTGACTAGCCTTTCCCGAGTTTTAATCGAAAAGCAAGCCGGTCTCTTCTCTTTTGGTGGAAGAACAAACTAATTCACAACTTTTGGTAAAGAACTGATTAGCACCAGAGTTTTTGTTAGAAAACCAGACAGATCCCGGCAATTTTGATAGAATAACTAGCTGATTTCTTTTGTTTTGGTGGCATAACTTGCATCATAAAGCCACCGCGGTAGGTACAGATAAATACTCTGTAATCTATATCCTATAACTACTAACCATGGTTGTAGTCATGGTGGCCGAGGTGCCTTGACCACTAAACGCACACATGTTTATGCGTCTTCGAAACCTAGCAAGCACTAATGTGACTTTTCTAAAGTCATACAGCCGGTTGCTCCAAAAAAAACCGGCCAAGGGCTTGTCGGGCCATTCGCATTAGGGTTCCGTAGTAGGTCTTAATTAGTCGACTATAACTCTGTAACCGGTTAAGCCTACTTAGCCGTGATAGTTTTCCTTGTAAGTTCATTACAAGTGCTACGTCTGTGATTTTTTTCACACTTCTAGCGACAGCAGGGAGAATAGTGATTTAAATTACACCGTGTATAAAACTGTGAAAATCAGCTAGTTTTTCCTCCTGCACCTAGGTGTACGTGTTAGGGTTAGCAACAGATTAACGTTCAGATAACAATTACGTTTGGTATCTGGCACAACTCGAACCGACTTACACAAGACGGGTCAAGATCGCTGGTTAGAATGGATGAACATACAGCTTCAAAGACTAATGGAGGCGGTAAACCTTAGATGTGTCTATTGTTACCTTTAATTAAATAAAAAAATGTAGTTTCAGAGTATGTCCGTCTGTCTGTTACGCTTATACTAACAGAGGGAAGCACCTTCTAGGTTTAGCAGTTTTTAAACAAATTTAATTTCGTATGTTCAATTGTTCACTGTGTAATTCTCGAAAGGTATGTAGCTGCACTCCATGACATAGAAACTTTCTTGAGCATTTATTCATCAAAATATTAATACTTAATTTTAATTTGTAAACCTAGACAACTCAACTAAACGTCGTGTTTAATCGGTACTGCGACAAGCTTATGATAAAATTATAATGTATATTTTTAGGGTTCCGTAGTCCGACAAGGAACAATTAGTTTTTAAATTATTTTTGGCTCTTAGTTATGTATGTATATGTGTGTTATGAAAATTCATTAACTGAGTTCATATTTTGCGGGAAAACAGTGAATTAAAATACACAGTGTATAATATTAAGTAAGTAAGATAAGATGAGGCGTCTAAATATATTATGGAGGAACACCATATTTATGATCTCGTCGGGGTCATCCACACAGGTAGTCCATACCTACTCCTAAATCGTATTTTGTACTTGCTTCGTAAATCCTACACGCATTGCTTGATATTATTATTACCTACCTTCAAAGTACCTACGTAAGATCGCGTTTTGTTCTAAGCAAATTGAGAATACGCCTCTCAACTATTGTACTTACCTGTAGATAGATGTACTTGTAAATGTAGACATCGCCAATCAAAGCAAAACATCTATTTATATTTATAAATTTTGGAAGCGTCTGTTATGGTGATATTACAAAAGAACTTTTTTAGGGATAGAAAATCTTCAAATGACTTCTCCCACTGTGGGCGGAGCGGAAGGGAGTGACAGACTAACTGAATAAAACCCATCCTATCGCTCTTAGCATTCCAGGGCCGTTGTCTTTGGAAGAATCCCGCAGCCCAACCTAACAAACCTTATTTCCACAATGAATTGTCCTGCACTGCCCTCATCCAGCCGCTTCGCCATCATCGGTCCAACTTTATTCCAGTCCGTGGATGTCGCTCAAGAACCTGTGTTCTGACAACCGTCAAGTCTATGAGCAAATACCTATAGGTACCTTTTTTCGGATGGGATATCATCAAATGACCCCTCCCCCACTGGGTGGGGCGGAAGGCAGTGTCAGACTCTTACTGACTAAAACTAAAACCCATCCATGTTCCTTCCTCAGCCCTTTGTATTCCGGGGGCGCGGTATCTCTTTCGAACGTCCCGCACGCAAATATAGGTGCCTACGCGCCCATGTGTGAGATAGTATGTAAGCGCATATTTTCCTAACAATATTTTTTAACACAAATAAAAAGATTTCGTGTCATTAGAATGAGGAAAACACGTTTTTTCTTAGAACGAATTTATTTTTATGAGTAGGCATAATTATCGTGCAATTTCGTTCTCAATTATATTCAACGGACCACACGTATTTCTCAAAAAATGTCTACATACCGTTCTGTACAGTCATGCGCAAAAGTTTATAATAAAAATAAAAAGTGTCGCTTTAATTTTAGGTAAAAATATTTTGGAACGTAGGTATTCAAGTCATCATCTGCCTTTGCCCAACTATGATGGGGTCGGCTTCTAGTCTAGCCGGGTGCAGCTGAGCACCATTGTTTTACATGGAGCGACTGCCTATCAAAACTCCACACCTCAATTACCGGGTAACACGATACCTCTTCGTAAGACTGGTTGTTAGACTTTCTGCCTTCTAACTACTTACGACTGTCAAAGATCTCCAAATGACTGCCGGGACTAACGGCTTAACGTGCTTTCCGAGGCACAGAGAAGTCTCTTTATGATATAGATTTATAGATGGTCACCCATAGCCGGACTGGCATTAATTGAGCTCCTTCAAAAAGTCCTTATAATTACTTTGTGAAAGGGGATACCACGCTGTGTAGTTTTTCATGTAAATATGTAAATTCCCGCGCCTTTTTATGTTATCGGCGAAGACCTCGCCTAATGTTAGGAAAAAGAGACTTATTTTTCAGCCCATTTTTTTAATTATTTTATATAGGTAATGCGGTTTTTAAACAAAAATAAAAGCATCAAATTCAATCAAAATCGTATATAATTTGTAAAAAATACAGACACATTTGTATAATATTTCTTGTAAACGTAGTATATTTCTTATATCTAAAACTTACGTAGTAAAGTATAGTTTGGGTGAAAAGGATAATTGTTAACCATACGAAGGCAATATTATTTTAAACTACAAAATCACAATACTCTCTTATTTTAATTATCCTTTTCACCCTTTTAGTAGTCAGCAACAAAATTAGCTTAACACCGCAATATTATTCAACATACAAAAAAAAAGCTTTGTAAAAAAAAAATGATCGCCAAATATGTTTTCTTTTTGTCGCTGACTGTACATACATGAATGTAATTATATTTCTTACATATTCAATTTCCATTTATTCTTCATTTAAATACATGCATACATGAAAAATATATGTTCGAGCGTGTATAATATTAGAATGTGCGCACATAGAAAACAGCGTCTTTTTATTTTTGTATTTCGTTTACAACCAATTTAATAGGAAATAGTTTAAATTTAAGAAAAAATAATAATACTGTCAAATCACTTTTTATGCTAATTATTGCAAGTTTATTATTATATTTACATAATTACAATATGTATATATTTTGTATGTGTACATTTTTCTGTGTTTCAAAATCGTCGTCGTGATGTAGTTTTGTTTTCGGAAATCAAAAGAGCATCAATCCAGAAATTTTCACAACCTAGGTGTTGAACTCAAGACTTTCGACACTGTCGTAGAACAAGGCAGATGTGATAATACAATGAAATTGTGTTTTTTTCAAAATCAGCTTCAATTAAGCATAATCTATCGATATAAGCAAGAAATAAAATTATATATCTGGTACTTCCCGAGATATTAAAACGAACAAAGTTGTATTTCAAATACTATATTATGCCGAAAATTGTGAACTCAAAACTTTAAATTGCTCTCCTGTAAAGTAGCTATTTTGTAGATCCGACTTTGTTCTATGACAGTGTCGCTTTGTGCATACAGTAGCGATTACGACGAGCTATTAAAAAATGCTCTAAAAATATTTTAAACATACATCCAGTTTAAAAATTTAAATACATTTGCAATTATGTAAAAATGCATAATAAAAATTCAGTCGAATTGAGAGCCTCCTCCCTTTTCGGAAGTCGGTTAAAAATGACACCAAAAGATCGTAATTTAAAGCCAATACACATTATTATGGCAACTAAAAATATTAATTACACTAAAAAAAAGAATATTTGTGATGCTAGAATATTATGTTAATTAATACAATATCATAAAATATATTTATGTATTATAATAGATGGACAACCAATTTTTGGACCCAAAATACTTCTAGGAATGTAATATTTTAATTATAATTAGTAATCACCCACTGGTCTAAATTCAAACATCGTGAGGAATCCTAGACTTAAAAAGTCTGAAATCGCCAATCCGCCTAGAGCAAGCGTGGTGATCAATGCTCATGCCTTCTCTGTATGAGAAGAGGCCTGTGCCCAGCAGTGGGACAATATATAGGCTGATGATGATGATGATTTCTCCATATAAACTTGAAATATGTCAAAATTCATACTTTCTCGTGGGCACAGTATTCTTAAAAACGGATCCAAAGTTTTCACTTTTCTTTTTACTTAACTGGGATCTATACACATATAAAATGCTTTGTCCTCAATGACTGTCGAATCAACGCACAGCGTTAACCGCTGATCGTAGACACCTGAAACTTGGAGGGTGTGTTCTTTGTATGACGTAGGCATCTGATAAGAAGATAAGCCCTAAGGGGGTGAAAAAGGGGAGCTATGTTTGTGAAACTGTGACATTTTTAATTTGAATTCGTATAGCCCACGCGGGCGAAACAGCTGGCGGAAAGCTAGTATAAAATAAATATTTCTGGCACCAAAAATTGGTGTCTGTATGTATGTATGTAACTAATATAAATACTATATAGAACAATTTAATGAGTATTTACTAACATTTCTTTGATTTTATTTGTGACTAACGATACAAAAACATCTTACATTAATAGGAAAATATATCTTACAATACAAATAAATAAAATTAAAGTGTATATTTGTTTGTCATATCAAAATTACAGATTATTTTTTACTAAATGAATATGAATTATACACGGTACCTATGCCAAAACACAATGATTAAAATTTTTCGTCAGTCTGTTTGTTCCGGGTAATCTCCGAAACGTGTTAACCGATTTTGATGAAACTTTCACTGGTTGCAGTTACTTAGGCTAGCTACTTTCATTCATTAAAAAAAAATTGGATTCCGCGCATAAATAAGTTCCTGATGGGCACCCAATAACACTGCCCGATTCGGGAATCATACTTTGAACCTCATGCTTTTCATTAGTATTTTAGACTACTCGACTAATGAGGAAGTCTTTTCAGTACTGTTATTTTCAAAAGTTATTTTTTTAATAATTTTTATAGCATTCTGTTTTTTTTTTTTTTTACTTTTACACAGATACATGGTTCAAAAATATCATAATAATACTAATAATACTCCAAGAAGTCTTGTGCTTATTCGATAATTTTAATTAAATTTAATTGGAATTAATGTTTTCAGTCTATTGTTTCCATATAAAAAAATTGATGATACTAGTAGGCCAGTGCTTTTAGCCTCTAAAAACGGTAAAAAGTGAATTAAATAATAGTAGGATGAAACCCATTGGAAAAGGAGGAGAATACAATAAAAATGATAGGAAAAATAAATTACGGGCGATCTGAGGTCGGGAAGTGGGGGGGAGGGGGGGTTAAAGTTAAAAAAACGGTTTATCTAAATTTCCGACAAAACTACAAGTCCTATGAAAAAAAGTCAAATGGCAAAGTTGTAGGTAATAAAAAGATCTACAACTTTTGGATTGACACTTTTTCACATAACCTCAAAATTTATGTGAAAAATTCAAAAAACCAAGTTTTTGGTTTTTTATTTTTATCTTTTACAATAATTAATTTTTTATCACGAAATTTGGTGAAAACTTACCTTTTTATGTCCCAAACACACTGTAATTTATTTGATTTAAAATGATTATTTTTTCACCCTTATTTTGACTTAATATCTAAAAAAAACCCTAAATTTCAATCGAAAATTCTCGTGTCAAAATATCACTTTTTTTTAAAAAGTCGGCTGTCTTTTTGTTCTTTGAAATCTCTACTTTCAGATGGTATAAAAAATATTTACATTGCTATGGTAAATGTTCTCAGAAAATATAAAGAAACGCTACGAAATAACAGTTAGCATGGCCAAGATCCTTCTAGCAACTCCCCAATTCTCTATGAAATACCTTTTGATCAGCTAAAAGGTATTTCATAGAGAGGTCCGAGGTTCCGTAGGTCACTCAGATACATAAGTTATCTTAAAATAGCAATAAATAGGCATCTACGCAAAAAAATTAAGCCGGTCTAGGCCTTACTACCTGTTATTTTGTAGCGTTTCTTTATATTTTCTGAGAACATTTACCATAGCAATGTAAATATTTTTTTATACCATCTGAAAGTAGAAATTTCAAAGAACAAAAATACTACCGACTTTTAAAAAAAAAGTGATATTTTGACACGAGAATTTTCGATTGAAAATTAGGGTGTTTTTTCGATATTAAGTCAAAATAAGGGTGAAAAAATAATTATTATAAATCAAATAAATTACAGTGTGTTTGGGACATAAAAAGGTAAGTTTTCACCAAATTTCGTGATAAAAAATTAATTATTGTAAAATATAAAAATAAAAAACCAAAAACTTGGTTTTTTGAATTTTTCACATAAATTTTGAGGTTATGTGAAAAAAGTGTCAATCCAAAAGTTGTAGATCTTTTTATTACCTACAACTTTGCCATTTAACTTTTTTTCATAGGATTTGTAGTTTTGCCGGAAATTGAGATAAACCGTTTTTTTAACTTTAACCCCCCCTCCCCCCACTTCCCGACCTCAGATCGCCCGTAATTTATTTTTCCTATCATTTTTATTGTATTCTCCTCCTTTTCCAATGGGTTTCATCCTACTATTATTTTTTTTGTTTTCAAAAGTTAAAAGCACTGGTCTATAGCGTTTCTATGATTTAATTGGATTCATAGAAAGGCGCTGGTACTTATTAAACTGACATGATGCCATCAAAAAAATAATAACTAAATAATTATTCCGATAGTCGCTTACCATGATTTTAATACATTCAGTGCAAATGAAACTATATTTAAAGTTACTGGAATACATTTTCAATGTAAAATTAACCACGAGACGCAACAAACGGGCTTTTTTATCTTTTTTTTTTGACTGCCAAACAGATCAATGCATCTACGAGGTTAAGCTGCAGTTATCGCGGTCAGTCGACGGATGGGTGACCGTTCTATCAACATATCGAGAGCTGTATCTTGTCCTTGGTTTTATCAAATTAATACTTTTTGTGTTAAATATAGGTGAGATTCAACAAAAAATTCAGTCAATTGGACGCAATTTAAGATTCAGTCGTACATTCAGTCAATATTTAAACTATTAAAGGCTTACAATTTATTGTAATTACCTATTACATAATTAGGTAGTTGACACCATAAAAAACTACTATTTTTTTTCCCTGGATAAAGAATATCACTAAAGCACTCTTGGTTGACGGAACTTATGTTTTCTATTTAGATACATATCTGTGCTATTACCATACAAAATGTATGGAGGAATTGCATTTCGAAATCTCACAAAAAGTATATCAATTGAATTGTGGTGTCAACTAGCTTAATAGAGCGAAAACTTGCAAAAAGCAGTTTCAATAGTTTTTAAATATATTTATAAAAGTATATTTTAAAATGTCCTTACAATTAATAGTTATATATATGTGTGTATAGATTAAATACCACTGTAAATACATTTACAGTTGGTTGCATTAAAACGACACTTTATACTATGATAATAATTATAATTCGCATCACCTTTAAATTGCTTTTTACATTTTCATATTTAAAGTAATCGTATTTCGTAAAACCAGTCAAATCAGCAAATTTTACAAAACCGAATTATATTTTACAGAACCGTTTTACATTTTACAAAACCGGAATTAATTTTACAAAACCGTTTAACATTTTACAAAACCGGATTACATTTTACAAAACCGTTTAAATTTTACAAAACCGTCGAACACTTTACAAAACCGTTTTTATTTTTTATGCAACCAGCTGTTAATGTAAATGTTTTCTGATTATTATTACGTAAAATATTAGGCTAAACAAATTAATTGTTTGCCTTCATCCATCTGGAATTGTACCTTATCAGAATTGGCAGCTTTGTCGGCCGTCTTGGAGAGGGCGCTGGCGAGGAATATTTGAGCTATACCCGTAGCAGTCACGAAGAGAGCCCAGCCTGAAATAGATATAGAGATTTCTTTTAAAATAACGAGTGTTTGGTGTCATAATAAAATTGTAACAGGCCAGTGTCTGTACATTATAGATTTAAAGAGGACTAATGTTATCTGCCGTCTTTTTTCAACTATGTTGAGGTCGGTCCACCAGTCTCAGAATGCAACTGAGTACCAAGGGGTACCAAGTCAAATAGGCAGTCGCTCCATGTAAAACACTGGTACTCAGCTGCATCCGGTTTAGACTGAAAGCCGACCCCAACATAGTTGAGAAAAGGCTAGGCAGATGATGGCCATGAAATGGCATTGAATGATGAATGATGATGTTTAGAGCATGAAATTGATATAAACTCCCCATCCTTACGCCATTTTGTTAATTTCTTTGGCAGAATTAGAACAAAATAGGTTACGATTTTGTTTAAGTTTTTCGTAAAATCAATTGGTACAGATTATACTTAACTTTACCTATTATTTATTTATTTACTTAGGTACATAAATAAGACATAAGGAATACGCTGGAACGAAACGAGTGCCTATTATTGTACATTGAATGCAATATAAATTGTCCTTTAAGGAAAATCATAAAGAAATACAAATTGAGACCGGATGACTAACCTAATTTATTAAATAGAAAAGGTACAATTACAAATAAGCCACTATTCATCTTTATAGCCTTAAAATTAAAGTTGAAAATTGCTCGACCGTAAAATTTATTTGGCTTAATAAATAGGTACTCAATCATCTGATGTTGGTTACGTGTAATATTATTGAAAATAACTGATGCCACCCTATTCAGACTGGTAAACACGAAAAGTCTTCATAAGACTGCTTGTTAACCTTTCTGGCTTCTGACTACCCGTAACGACTGTCAAAGGTCTACAAATGACAGCCGGGACCAACAGCTTAACGTGCTTTTTGGCGCGGAGAAGTCTCAGATGGTCACCCATTCACGGACCGACCGCGCCAAGCTTAGCTTAACCTATTATCGATCGACCCGTGCGGCTGTTACTTAGCCATGAGCTCCTCCTATAAGGCGCTATCCACACATTTCCGGGTAACCGTCCCTGCCTTGTTCCGACTGAATTTTTCCCTGACCCTGAGTCAGGGAAAAATTCGGTTACATACAACTTGTACGAACTCGTTCACACATCTCCGTGTCAGGGGCATCCGGATCGTCAGTGTCGGACGCACGGACGCTCTGACAGGGCTATCCGATTTCCGCCGTTTAATAAATATATACGATTGCCGGCTGATAGTCTTCTTAGTGATCTGCTTCTTCTTCTAGCGCTATTGCAATCATTGCTCATTCTTCATTATTAAATAAAGACATCGTGTTTGAATACGGGTGACGGATAGCACGTCCCTGACGGGAACACTGACACGGACAACTCGGAACATGGCACTGACCCGGAAATGTGTGGATAGCTTATTTTTATTTATTTATTTTAAGCCTTTTATTGGACTTTACAATATTTTTGTTGTTAATATTCGTATATTTTTCTTTTGTTCCATTTTTGTTTGTCCATTTGCCATGTGGCAAAGGCCTCCTCCAATCTTCTCCATTCTAGCCTTTCTGTGGCTACTGTACCCCATGTTATCCCTGCGACTTGTCTAATGTCGTCATCCCACCTTTTTTGTGGTCTGCCTCTTTTTCTCTTTCCTTGCCTTGGATACCATTGTGTGGTTATTTTACTCCATTTGTCCTTCCCTCTGATCATATGGCCTGGCCATTTCCACTTCTTCCGTGTGGATAGCGCCTAAGGGTAAATTATGAGGATGTATTATAACTTACCGATAGAACAGTCTCCAGGAATATAGGGCTCCGAGTTCTCCCCGCATAGCCTTTTGACACGGGTGGCTCCCCACCCCCAAGGGTACAGGAGGAGCCCTAACACGCCAAACAGACCTGGAAAGTAAACATAGTATACATCAAATGATAATATCGAAATAATTTTATCAGCATCCTGACTAAAACTATAAATGCGTTATTTAAAATTGCTTTCTTTCCTAGCCACCGTAGGCGCGGGCCTGCGGACAGAGAGCTATGGGTGGCTCGCCGTCCGGTAAGGACCAGGCCCGTGGCGACGGCACGTCCGTGTTCCACGCGCGCCTCAAAGACCTGACTGTCAGTAGGGCCATAGGCTGCTGGGGCTGCGTGATGTTCGAAAGAGATACCGCGCCCCCGGAATACAAAGGGCTGAGGAAGGAACGTGGATGGGTTTTAGCCAGTAAGAGTCTGACACTCCCGCCCCATCCATGGCGGGAGAAGTCATTTGATGATTTCCCGTTAAAAAAAAAAAGTTTTCTTTGCAACACTTTCACGGTAAAACGCCTGAACCGATTTAAATTAAACTTGGTATAAAGGGAACTCTGGAGACGGTTATAAGCTACTTATTATCCGAGTGGGTTAAGTAGTCCCCTTGGGACGAAGGTGTAACCACGCGAAGGAGCTAGTGAAAAAAATAAATTTTAAATATTAATTGTCAAATACCAACAGAAGAACAGGGGCTGTACCACCACGTGTTTTTGCAATCACTACCTATTCAAGTTTGAGAGCGTGACACAGCTACTAACGTCATATAGCTCCGTCTCTATTTCATAACGAAAATAATCTTGTTTTGGCACGTCATGGTAAGGCCCCAGATGTAGCGACACTTATCTCGCTACATGAGAACGACGAGAGCTAGTTTCTACATCGCGCAAGCAGCAAGCGAGTAAGAGGATTGAGGATATAAAACTTTCAGACATCAACCATATTGGGCAGTAGCCCGCCAGAAGATCCTGCCTTTCCTGTGTCCCACACAGTGTTCCTCCATACAGCTTCACACGGTTTTTTCATAGATATAGTTTACTAGCTGTTTCCCGCGGTTTCACCCGCATCCCGAGGGAACTACTTAGCGCACCCGGGTAAAAAGTAGCCTATGTTGTTCCTCAGGGTCTATTCTATCTCTGTACCAAATATTCATTTATATCGGTCCAGTAGTTTTGGCGTGAAAGCGTAACAGACAGACAGACAGACAGACAGAGTTACTTTCGCATTTATAATATTAGTAAGGATGGAAGAAAAACATAAAGTTCCACACTAGTACTACATACCTCCTAAAGCTTGCGTAGCCCCCGCTAGAGAAATTACACTCTTCTTAAACACAGATTGAACACAGCAAGCCATGACACCTGCTAACACCGTCGCAAATTGTATGGCTGCACCTGGAAGCAATAATTTCGACAATCAAACATACATACCAAAGGTCTGGAGTGTGTGATTGGTCCTATTTCGGTCACGGCGTT
This sequence comes from Pyrrhia umbra, assembly GCA_963891755.1. Classification (NCBI taxonomy): domain Eukaryota; kingdom Metazoa; phylum Arthropoda; class Insecta; order Lepidoptera; family Noctuidae; genus Pyrrhia; species Pyrrhia umbra. The sequence goes on from OY982944.1 coordinate 4,036,609, forward strand.
CAATGAAGACTAGCCAGGTACGCGGAAGATTTTACAGTGTACAAGCGTTTGCGCAGACACAGGTGCACTTTCTATTCCCTCACTCTCATAGTCCGATGGGACAATCCGACACGACCAGGGAGAGATCAGGCGCAGGACCGACAGCTTTAAGTGATCTCCGAGATACCGAGGAAACTTGCTATGTTACAAAAACAGTCACACTTCAATGGGCTGACACAGCTTAACCTTGCTAATCTTTCGATCCGCATGGGTGTTACTTAGCTACGAGCCCTTCAATAGCTTGAATACTCAACCATCACTCAAACCCTGGCCGTTTCAACCATCTGTGACTACCGAACCAGCGCGTCATCGCCTGCCCATACTTTTTTTATTTTTACTCGACGATTAAGAGTCATAGCGTGATGTTAATGAATCTATAATCTGCCTTAAGAATTGGGCTATCAAATTTTACTAGTATTGTAAATGTGAAAGACTGCAAGGATGTAGCATACATGTATTATTCGACTACAGTTTGAAATATATCTATGGGATGAAGTGTATGTTTGTGTATGTATGTTGTGTTGTTACTCTTTCAAGGAAAAACTACTGAATGGATTTGGATGAAATTTGGTACACACATAGTTACCTATTTTGTCACTAGCTATTCACGCGGTTTCACTCAGAAGATATTCGCGCAGCCAGATAAAAAGTATCCTATGTTTTAATCCAGGCTATTAACTATGTGTGTATCAAATTTCATCCAAATCCATTCAGTAGTTTTTCCTTGAAAGAATAATATACATACATAAATCCTTGCAAACTTTAAATAGGTCTTTAATGATGCAAAAAAACATCATTATTCACCTAAAGTAATCAATTCAGACTGTTTTATTGTGTATGCAACACTAGACACATCCTTTGAGAATAAATGAATAACATATCCTTCACAATATGGAGTAAGAAGGATTTCATTTACATAAAAGTCATACCAAATATGTTTATTGTAACAGTATGACATACATATAATATGTATATATATATATTATACTATACAATAGGTCTTAATGGACACTGATTACGTGATCCTAAGCAGTGAGAACAAAGAACAAGTAGAACTTCTTAAGATCCCAAGTATTCTATAGAACACTATAGTCTGTAATTGATTTTAGGAAAAATGTAAACAAAGTTTTAGCCTATTTTGTTCTAATTCTGCCACAGAAATTAACAAAAATGGCGTAAGGATGGCGCATTTATGTCAATTTCATGCTCTAAACATCATTAAATTTAATACCGTTTTATTTATATGAGTGAGAAGATTAGAACAAAATAGGTTATGATTTTGTTTACATTTTCCTTAAAGGCAATCGGTACAGACTATACTAATTAGGGGAATTTCTCAAGTGGTACTTGATTGTTCGAAAGAATTACCAACGCCCCAGAACACGAAGGGCGAAGGAAGAAACATGGATGGGTTTTAATCACTAGCTGGAGGGAGTGTCAGACCGAGAGTCATTTGAATGTGAAATAAGTAAATTAATATACCATGAATACCATGATTCTATAAAATCCAAAGCATTCTATAAAATAGACTGTCACTTCGAAATAAAAATTTGGATGACTTATAGCTAAGTAACAGCCATGCTCTATTCCTGATCGTGTTGGATTGTCGACCCATGTCGGAGTTTCAGAGTGCACCTGTATCTGAACTAGCGCTTGTGCGCTATATTATCTCCTGCGTACCTGGCTAGTCATTTGAAATTGGCCACCATGACCGAAATCAGTCTAGTGAGTATTATTTTTTTCAAAAATGCATTAAATTTTTTAAATTCCCTGAGGTGGAATAGATCTCAGTTAATAGTCCAAGGTGTGTTAGAGTATTTTATTTACCAGGGTGTGTTGTACTCACATAGAGACAGGAAGAACATAGCAGCCTTCCACGGTGTCGGGTACACCTCGGCATCAGTAGCTAGCCCGTAGAAGGAGAATGATGCACAGTTGTTATGGTCGTTTCTCATGCGGATACATCTAGAAATTAGAAAAAATGTGTGACAGTAACTTATATTGATTACTAGCCATATACAATAGTTCCACCTGCAATTTATTTCAATTAGGTCTAATAACAAGCACTATTGAAAGTCGAAAAAGAATTTATTAGTCTTTTTCAAAAATTTGTTTCCTATGGAGAAGAACGGGCAAGAAACTCCATGGTTACTCGTTTTGAAAATGTTTTAACAATTATCTTGTATAAATGAAATGATAACATGTCAAGATGCTGTAGAATCAAAATTTAATTAAAAAAAAAGGTAAGGTGGGAAGTCTATTTGGTCCTGCGTCCTGAGGGAAGTTTCACTCAATACTCACTAACAAAAATATTACTTTAACTTTAGGTAAAGCTCACATAGAACTTAAAGTTTACTAAACCAAGCTACCACTCTCAATAAAAAAAAATAGGAAACTTTAAAGAAGTCCAGAATCAAACTTACCTGTTGTAAATACCGACGGTAGGAACATAAAAACTAGTGACATTATTCTCGTTGAGCACCACAGGCTGCCCCATAAGCCATTTAGGAGTCATAATACCAGTTAAAATTAACATAAAAGCTACCAAACTTAGTAATAGCCATGCTAAACTTCTACCAGTGACTATAACATAACACATGATTGAAACTTTGATATTCCTCTATATGCAGACACCAATAGAACTCAGAAATACAGTGATATAGTTTTCTTGAATTGTTTTAGACAGTTACGAAGTAAAAATAAAAGATAAATAATTAAAAACTAATCGTATACACACTCAGTCAGTCAGTCTGATACTTTTTGACAGAAGAAGAAAGAAGTTTCATAGACTTAACTTTAACTGTCATTTTACTTTTTTAATTGCTCCAGCTAAAGAAGAAAAACAGAATAGATCTTTTAAGAAACAGCTCGAAAGTCACATCGTAGCATCATAGGCGATTAATGATTATTTGTTTTGCATTACTGTAGACCATATTAGGTATAGTTTAAATAAACCTGTATTAAATCTAGATAAAGTGTTTGTAACAATTATTAATTTTATCTACAAAAGTTAAAATGGCAAGCGTGCAGTGACTCGCAAGCTCATATAACGGGGCTCCAGAGATAGACGCTCAAATTGCAATAAGGGAGCAATGGAGACTAGATAAATTATTAACACCACTCACCAGACAAAAAATAAACTAAAATAAAACATTAAGTGAAGTTTAAACTAAATCCGTTGAGTTAAAATAATTCCCTAAGAGGTTTAGTTAAGATAATATTAATTAATTGATGTTATCTAAATTATTTTTTAATTCAAATATATTTTTTAAATGCACTCTGAACGCATCCATAAGACGAGCATCAGAGCGCCATCTGCTGTTTCAGGATAAAAATAAAATACGGTTTTGTTCTCTCTTCCTCCTTGTTGTTTCTTTTCATTTAGTGCGAGAAAGAAATGGTTAATTTAATCAGGGCCTATTATTTCCTGCATTGAATTTTGCAAATCAATTAGTGATCTTAAAAGTGTATAACGTTACGTTGCATCGTGTCGCGATAATTTCAAGTGAAATGTGGTCGATGACAGCGTGAAAACGATTGCTACGTAAGTATAATCCTATCAAATGTAATATATCGACAGTGTAATGTAACGTCTATTGCTTTTGCGTTGATACGTATTTTGTAGGATAATCAAAATACCTGTCAGTCAATTGTCAGGTACAGATGTGTACCTACCTGTATTTTGTCAAGCGAAGAAATCAGTCGTAATTGAACAATTTATTTTATTTAAATCGTTTATTTTATGATTATTTAGTGTTAAATACAGTGCCATGAAGTGTGTCTGTGAAACCGTGAAGGTATGTGTCAAGTGTGTGTGGCAGGGTATCGTGAAAAAAAACATGTTTTCGTCTGCCCTTGTTTAGGTTGCAAAATCTCGATTCCTTTGTCATGTGCATAGTCACTTTTACTTTTTCTGGCGATCGTTGCATGTAATCGATTGACGTACAGTAAATTCCCGCTATTTTAATAGTTTTTTTTACGTACGTTAGAAAGTGGGTACATTGGTCATAATGGTCATATGGAATATTTTTTTATGTAAATAAGGCGTTCCAGTTGAACAAGCAGCCACTGTTGAGTGAGTTTTTGTTTAAAAATGCAGTTATACTTGATTGTTATCCTCTTGACATAGTTTTTTTGCTGTTATAACTGTTGGCAAAGGTATTCTATTACATGGACATTCCTGCCAAAGGAGTTTTTATGTAAAGTCTAATAATTATGCCATACAGCTTTCTAACTGTCAAAAATCATATTTATGATGAAACCACATAAAAAATTATATAATTAATAATTTGTCTATTAAGCAACCCCTTAGATTTGTACTGTTTTCAGAGTCAATAAAATACAATTATGTATATAATAATATATGCTGTTATCTAAACTTAAAGTATGCCATTTCCTTATTGATAAACCCAAATAAATCAATCAATTATGATCACTGTTATTGCAAGCCCAGTCTGAGGGTAGTTTTAGGAAGCCAACTACCTCCCCAATGTATCATAGTACCCTGATTAAATTGAGTGTTAAACTAGTAGATTGATTTAGTAAGTTTGTAGAATGCCAAAGTGTGTAGGGATAGATGTATGTTTGTTTGTTACCCGTTTACACAAACACTACTGCATGGATTTGGATGAAATTTGATACGCACATAGTTTATAAGCTGGATTAACACATAGGATACTTTTATCCAGGCATCAGGACAAAATTCTAAATCCATGCAGAAAATACAGAGGGCAGGAGCTAGTTATTCAATATTTCCATAGAATTTAATAATACAAAGGTAGAATATTGGCTATGTTCTTATATGATAGCAATTAATTAAGAAATTCCTAACACCACATCATATAGGTAATAAAACTCTTTAGTGAGCATTGTGTATAAAGGTTTTATGTACAAAAACCTAATTAATATTATTAATGTGAAAGTTTGTTTGTTTTTGCTTTCACGGTAAACTTAGTATGGAGGTAGAGGGGACCTATACTCCATTTATAAAAAGATTAGACATTTAAACTCACCCTATTTACCATTTGTCCAAACAATTTTAAGCTTACTAAGGTGACAGGACAAAAACAGATGCAGAATATATTTGTTATTGTAAACATTATTTTGCTTTTAACACCATGCCTATCAGTACGGAATAGAACTCAAAATCGGTTGAATAAGCTACAAAAAGGGTTTGGAAGTTTTTCTAATCTTAGTGTAAATTAAGTATAGTAAGGAAGGATGTGGGTGAATCCACAGCAAACAGTTAGTAAAGAAAATAATCTTTGTCTATAAGAAGGCTGAAATATAATTACAACAGACAACCATACACACAGTCTTTAGTAATTAGTAATCTATCACTTTCTCCACTGTCCGTCCACATCTTGCAACACTTTCACTGTTGTTGCATATAGTTTAGAGATTGACACATGATAACTGCATACATGTGTGCAATGAAACAATGCAGTTTATTGCAGTCCGCTATTAGGTGTAACTACTAATCTTGACACTTAACATGTTAGCATTGACATAATCTACCAAGTACGTGCAACTCCCACTCATTCACGCAACCCAAAGACATATATGTAGATATAAGACGTTGTCATTTGTAGATCTTTGACAACCAGTCTTACCAAGGGGTACCATGTTACCCGGTAACTGGGTTGCGGAGGTCAGATAGGCAGTCGCTGCATGTAATACACTGGTAATCAGCTGCATCCGGTTAAGACTGGAAGCCAACTCCAACATAGTTGGGAAAAGGCTAGGCAGATGATTAGACAAGGCATTTTCCTATGTGAGTGTGAGCTCATATTCATATTTTTATTTGCATTCCATATTGTTACAAAGGCTTAAAGGCTGTTAGGGCACAAAATTAGGCATTACCCAGTTATCTATTATTTACTTAGCAAAATTTAATTAATAGGAACATTTGTTTATTATAAAATATAATTATCTTTATCAAATTATTTCAATATTAAGTAATTATAGGAATATATAACTATATTATTTGTGTGGTTATATAATATTAGTTAATTATAAGATGTATTATGTATGTACATATGTGAATTATTGTATTGTGTGCTTATATGTGTGTGAGAGAGAGAGAAAATAATTGAATGGCATTGAATTGCTCTTGTTGGGCTATGACATATACCAATAGAAATCGGATTGAGCATTCCCTTCTTATTCTTCCTCATTCCCTCATTACTGTGGATCATGACCACATGATTTCACTAGTTTCCACGAGGTGCTGTGTACCATTCTTTATCCATGTACCTATAAAGTAAATAAATACAGAAATGATAAGAGAGGTTAAACAATTGTGTGGCCAGTAGTTGTCTCTTTCTACAGTTTTGACTGGTCATGACTATGCTATAGATAGAAAGAGACAAGTACCATTACCTGTCTCTGTGAAATAGGAAAACAGTTTTTCTCTATATTGATCTAGTAGTTTGTTTATGCTCTACGGCTGTGGTATGGACTGCATATAGTGGGTATACCTGGCTGTGCAATGTGTAAGACTTATTTGCATATAGAAATTTCCTGTTTATATTTCCATGACCTTTGTGCATATTAAAACATCATTCCTGTTTTCCCTACACTTAAGGCAGTATTACATCTGTAATTATGATTCAAAGATGGAGCTAAGATAAGATAAGCCAGTGTTTTAAATGGCACAATCTATCTATTATATAATTAAAAATGAATCCCTTTTTCCCTTTGTCATCGCATCACGCGTGAACGGCTGGATCAATTTGGCTGAAAGTACGGAGATAGAGGGGACCCTGGAAAAGGTTCTTCGCAGGAGAAGCTTCCGTCGGGACGCGGGTGAAACCGCGGGTAACAGCTAGTTTTAAATAAAAATCAGCTTGTCTATTGAATATATGAAATAACTAGACAATCTAAAGTGTATTAACTTAACACTCACCTATTTGACCTTCAATGATGTGTTATCAAAACATGGAATTGACATTAAAAAGTATTCATTTGAATCAAGACATTATATTTGTTTTGAACATGTATTTTTTTACTATTTCTCAAGTACGTGGAAAGTTTTAGAGATTGTTGGTGAATTTTAAAAGCGTTACTCTGTCTATGGGCTGGATAGTAAAGAAAAAATGCGGATAATATATTTGTCAAAAATTATATTCATATTTTCTTTGAATTTTTCTACTACTAAGAATCTTGTTAACTGACACGAAGTAAATGTATATAATATACAATGTATAAAATATATAATGTATATATTCTTATATACAGTATATATAGAATAGAATATACTTTGTAGTACCTACCTAGTACCCCAAAAAAATGGTTTTTTTTTTTAAATTTGTTTTTAATCTATTTTAAAGATAAATACCTAATAAAATGTTTAAGTTCCTACAAGGGCAGACGAAAAATATGACACGTAGCTTTAAGATAAAACAAAAAAAAACACCGCTAACAATAACCAATTTTCTTTTCTTTTTTTCAGAATTGACAAGCGCAAAGGCAACAACGTAGTGTACTAGCAAAACAAACAGAAAATACAAACATAAATTATGTATATATAGCAGCTACATAGCTGACTCACTGTGATCTCTTTACGTGATTAGTATAATTTTTTTAATTACATTATATGAATCGTGTGTAGCCTGTCTGTTATTGTATTTATGCGAGATTGAGGCGATCATGAGTTCGATCAGCAATACCAATGTGCGGCCCCAAATGCCTTTACGACAGAAGGATTTTGATCAGGTAAGGATTATATTTTTTTATACGACCACAGAGTATTAACAAATGGAGTGCTAACTACCCTCGTCTGCGTAGCCTTTTTGTGAGCTTCTAGTTTAACTGGGTGCAGCTGAATACCAGTGTTTCACATGGAGCAACTGCTTATCTGTCTCCACAGTCCAGCTTCCGTGTAACTCGACTGCTACTGCCCTCAAGTTTGAATTTAGATCCGTTATGTCTATCATTGACCAAATAGCGCGTACCAACCATTGTTTGCCTCAGAGTGAGCACTCCATTTATTATTATTCTGTGTTTATATTTGACCAGTGTTTTTTTATTTTGTTTCCTTTTGTGTGATACAAGGATCAGAAGCTGGTTAATATATTGTGGCTACTTGAGCTTTGTACAAATTTTGATTATTCTGAAATCGTCACATCAATTTTCGAACAAGTCCATCTGCTCTCTTTCTAAACATTTAGTCCGGCCAAAAGTTGTGTGTTTAAAAAAAATGTATATTACAAAACACCCTATTATTTTTGTGTACCTATAGTACGTGAATGTGGTAATACCACAATATGTGCCCTATCCAGTTAATATTGCGACGGAAACCACATTTGTTAGTACGTCTTGTGAAACGACAAACCATTGCAATAAGGGTTTACACAGTTACAGACATCGACGTCAAACTTATAACACCCCTTGTGTCTGTCTGTCTGTTTTGCGTCGGGGGTTAAAAATAAGAAGAATCGTGCATTGAATATTACAGGATGTGGGCCAACCCTGACCAATTACTAACCTACCTTAAACATATTGGAAAACTTAATTAAATTCCTGTAGACAATGAGGTGCCTAACGACTGTTAATTTATAGCATTTACTTGAATAATTAACAAGTCACGTGTAGGGAATGCAATCTCGTTCTCGCGAGATCTCGGCCTTTTTTAGCGAGATTGATCTCGGACTAAAAAGGCCGAGATCTAATTATTAAATATATTTAATTATTTTTTTCCTAATTTATTCAGATATTGTGATTATTTGCAAAAAAAAACACAACACTGCCAATCTCGCAAGATCTCGAAATTGGCGAGATCTCGCAGTATTGTTATTCATAAACTCGCGAAATCCCGCTCGACCCCAATCTCGCGAGATTTGCATTCCCGTGTGCTTTAGACTCGTCGTGGTGGCCTAGAGGTTAGGGCGCTACCACCTCAAATACAAATGTGCAGATTCGAATCCTGGCAAGTACCAATGTGACTTTTTCCAAGTAATGTACTTTCTAAGTTTATCTTGGAAATCAGTAACGGTGAAGGAAAACGTCGTGAGGAAAATTGACTTAAAATAAACGGTGAATTAAATCGCCTATCCGCCTTTAGTAAGCGTGATGATCAATGCTCGTGCCTTCTCTGTATGAGAAGAGGACTTTGCCCAGCAGTGGACAATAAATAAGCCGACGGTGATGTGTTTAAGAATTGAATGAAAGTCGTTAAATCGTTAAAAAAATTAAATTCTAATCGATCAAATTCAAAATGATCCGTGGATAAAATTGCATTGTGGGGTTAAGCCGTTTTCGCCTCGGTCATTCCATAGATGGATGACTAAACGTTGTGAAACATGGTAGGCTTACATGCAACATGAATTTTAATTCCTAATAAAAAAAATAAATTCAAAAAATTCAAAATTCAAAAATCGTTTATTCAAGTTAGGCTGAAAATCAGCACTTTTTGAACGTCAAATTTACAAAAGACAGCCCCCAAAATGCCCGCCCTTCACCACTTCCTATGTGTTTTAGCTGGGAAGAAGAAGTGGCGCAACAAACTCCCCAGCAACACATGTCTGTCTGTAAGGTTTGAAGAACCATCTTTATACAACATTAAATAATTGTAAAAAAAATACATTTAAATGGGTAACATTTTTACACATGTTGACTAGCACACTCCATTAGTAGTACCTATATCCAAGAACTCAAGCAATGAATTACTTAAATATTTACTCTTGTTTAAAAATATAACTAAAGCCTCCATTAAGTGAAAAATAGGAAATAAAGGGCGTGCTCACCTACATGTGTAAGGTTGGGTGTAATCGTGTTTGTACAACATGACCATGGTTAACTAGGACCACACCATTTTTATCTAGAACTTAATGAAATAAACGTTGTCAGCAAGACGACCAGGCACCGCTAGCAGCACCCGTTCACGAGTATAACGCAAGGATCAGCCATCGCCTCCCTCGCCATCTTTGAGGGAAGGTGGCGACCCGACCCCCGACGCTACCGCTAGCCATGCCGTCTAAGGGAGCATGACGTACTTGCTGCGATTCAAACAAAATAATAACTAATGAGTGTTGAAGTCACTAGTAATCCATATAGCATACTGCAATACAAATCATTATTTAACAAATAATGATTGTACTATGTCAATACCATCAACAACAATGAATTTAAAATAAAAAAAATAATAATGTCAATCAATATAAAGCTATAATGATAACCTGAAGTTGTCTTGCGTTTAACATAGCGACCAACTACTCTTATCATTCAAATAATCGTTAATGCAATAGTTTTAAAATTGCCAATTTTCATTGAAAGATTAAAAAAGGTAGTTAGAGACACCCCTCTTTCTAATCAGCATCTCTATGAGGTCTCCCTCTGTAAAACTCTTCAGACATAAGAGTTGTCAAGGAATTATAACCCTTATTTCTTTTTATCAACGACTGATTTTCATACTTGTATATTTTACGCCCATCTAAGATCAATAACAGATATAGATAAAATTATATACAAACGACCTTAACACTTATTCCAAAACAAATATAGCCTATATTCTACCATTAAACAACTAATTAGCAACATCAATTTTACAAAGGAATTCCATTCTTATCGCGCTAAAATTAAAGTCGTAAATTATTAATTAGCTTAGTAGCAGCATTAATGTTTGTCTTATGACGCCTACGATTGTTACAATCGACCCACTTTGACAATAATGGCATTTGTAACGGTTTCCTATTTCATCATTTTTGACGTAACTATGGATTTATACAAAAGTTTTTTTTTTACGGTTATGTTTTTTTTTCGGATGGGAAATCATCAAATAATCTCTCTCGCCGTGGCGAGAGGGTGAGGCTGAAGGGAGTGTCAGAACCTTTATACTGACCAAAACCCATTCATGTTCCTTCCTCAGCCTTTTGTATTCCGGGGGCGCGGTATCTCTTTCGAACGTCCCGCAGCCCCGGCAGGCTATGGCCCTGGGCCCCGTCATAGGGGCCCGTCATATTTTACTGTGATGTTAAGATGTGTTAATTGTTTTTCTTCTTTATTCTTCATTCTGTGACTGCCTCGTTGGTTTTAGTGGTAGCAAGCTCTACTTATAAGGTACATTATTTTAATACAATTGCCGGCACGTAACTTGGCAAGGTTATGTCATGTATTCTGTACTAGTTGATTTTACGAAAAATATAAACAAAATAATAACCTATTGTGTTCTGATTTTCTCACATAGTTACATAAAGTGGCATTAAATGATGATGTTTAGAGCATGAAAATGATATAAATGCGCCATCTTACACCATTTTATTAATTTCTGTGGCAGAATTAGAACAAAATAGGTTACGACTTTGTTAACATTTTACGTAAAATCACATTTCGTCTACAAGCTCGTTGTCATAGAAACCAGGTAGATATCTCCTCTAAGAGAAACATTTTTAAACGACATCGATCTTGAAGTCTGTGGCGTAATTACACAAATCAATACCTAATTGGAGACACCGACTTCTAGATCGATGTGTTAGTGATTTTTCAATTTTGAAGTCTGTTCTAGTTTTTCTTTTTTTTCTCTATGATAAATGATAAATTATATTTTTTTCTGCAAGTAGGTTATAAAATAACACTTTTACACGTGGCTAAGTAACAGCCGCACGTTTCGATCGATCAAAGGTTAAGCTGCGCTTGACGCGGTCGGTCCGTGGATGGGTGACCATCTTTGTCATAGCGAGACTCCTCCGTGCCTCGGAAAGCACGTTAAGCTGTTGGTCCCGGTTGTCATTTGTACATCTTTGACAGTCGTTACAGGTAGTCAGAAGCCAGAAAGTCTGACAACCAGTCTTACCAAGGGGTACCGTGTTACCCGGTAACTGGGTTGTGGAGGTCAGATAGGCAGTCGCTTCATGTAAAACACGGGTACTCAGCTGCATCCGGTTTAGACTGGAAGCCGACCAACATAGTTGGGAAAAGGCTAGGCAGATGATGATGACACGTCAAACATATTCTTGTTTATAGCTAGGTGAGGCCGGTGTTTCCTATCTGACTACCTTGAGAAGAAACACCGAAACAAACTCAAGGGTCACAGTCTCTTTAAAGTCTCTAAGGCATGCAAGTTGATAATATAATCAATTTTAAAAAAATATAAAATACCCCTCGTGTATTATTCAATCGTATCAGAATATCGTTGCTACTAGCTGTAACAGATCGATTGAAACCAGCTGGCCGCAGAAATTAGAGAAAGCGTCAAATAGTTTCGTTTTCTTGTTTCACTTAGTTATGGCGTAATTTTTGCATCGATTACCAAAAACTATTTAAAATATTTTTTGACTTTGACAGCCAGTGGCGTGGCGATTTAGCTACCTTACTTGCCTTCTACCATCAGGGTCGCTGATTCGATTCCGCATTGTCGTACTTACTGTATGTTTCGATTTAATGTATGCAAATTTGGTATACTATTTTACTAGTCATGCTGCAATAAATTACGACCGGTTTTTTTTGATAGAAAATCATCACATGGTTCCCCCCTGCTGTGGCCAAAGCGGGAGAGAGTGTCAGACTCTTACTGACTTAAAACCATCCGAGTTCCTTCCTTTGCCCTTTGCGTTCCAGGGCTACGGTAATTCTTTCAAAACAACCCCCCCCCCCCCAGCCTACCAGCATCCTGCCTGACGGTCTTTGTAGCCTGTTGATAATCAAGCTAATTTTCAACCATTCTTTACATTTTTTAGTGGCTAATGAGCTTAGTGAGTTACTAAAGTGACGTTGTTATTTTTATGCTAACTAGCTGTCGTCAGACTGCTCGTCAGTTTGAGTTAACTGTAAATTGGTGTAGACTAGCAAAATGTGGGTTATCGACGCCATTTGTTTGTCGGTGACTTGAAGATAGTTGTTTTACGCTGTCTAACGTGGTTCCCATATTAATACGTGTTGTTTGAAGAGTCAGTGATGCGTAAAAGTGTTGCAGAAATTTTCCAGAAAAAAATCGTGGTGTGGTAGCCTAATTAAGGCACCTACAAACCTCTGACCTCTCGTATACGAGTGTGCGGGTTCGAAACCTAGCTAGTACTAATGTGACTTCTAAAGTCATTATGTGTCAGTTGGTGGTGTTACACCCCCGTGCCTTGAACGTTCCTCGTACCTTGATTGCAGTCGTTGCGATTCCATGTCAGAAGCCGTTGACCAGATTCGAGACAACTCTGACACTAGGCTTTGTTAGGTTAGTAAATCTGCAGCTAGATAAGAAGAAGACGCCTCAGTATTGAATACTAGAGGAATACATAAATAAAAGCTTGAATCACAATTGGTTGATGATGAATATGGCCCTGACTATAAATAAACCAACCGAGCTCCTACTGTGGGTGTTAAAAGATTAAGATGCATCAGCTCATGCATTCGTAAAATTGTAAGAACGGATATATTTTATGACTAGTTTTCCGCAAGCAGCGTGGTCTATACGAATTCAAGATAAAAATTAAAGAGTTTCATAGAAACTTTGCCCTCCATTTTTCGCCCCCCTAGGGGTAGAATTTCGGAAAATTCTGTCTTATCGGATGCTTACGTCATACAAAGAACACCCTCTCCAAGTTTCAGGTCTTTGATCAGCTGTTTAGGCTGTGTGTTGATCCGTCAGTCATTCAGGACAAAGCATTTTATATGTATGGTATGACCCTCTGAGTTTATAACCTGGATTAAATCGTGGGTATTTTTTTATCCGGGTAAGTGAAGGTACCTACTTTCCTCAGGATGAGATTGAAACTCCTTGAAACTTCGAATTAAATTCTAGTCAATCATAGAGATATTCCCACAGTCCAAAAGGTTTATATTAATCGTTAATTTAAAATTAACATAAACACCAAACGAACTGCATTTCTAACGTTGTAGAACTGACATAACAGTACTGCTAACCGACTTAGGAGAAGTAGGTTAACATCCGAATTAGCACCATGTGTTTGGACGCACGTTACACATGTCTAGTGACTGTTTTTATTACGAATATCAAGAAAAAGTGTGTATGTATGTTTGGGATTTCGTAACTCGGAAATTGCTGGCCTAATTTTGACTGATTGTTGATTTATTGCTAGCTTAAAATAACTCGAGGAAGTTGTTTTGATGTAAGTTCATGTTGAAGTTTTATCAGTCAGTATTAGTCACACAGTTGGGCATCCTGCTAATATTGTAAAGGTGAAAGTTTATGTGTTGTCAAAACTGGCTGAACTGATTGGGATGCAATTTGGCATACATAATCCTATTCAAATCTTAACACATACACTGCCATCCCAAATTATTTGAAGGCCTAACCTACGCTAGCGTCAGGCAAAGGGTTAACCAATATTATATTAAACGATTGAGTATTTAGTTAACTCAATACTAAAGCTAATGTGAGTTTGATTATTTGTTTTGTTTGTTACGCTTTCACGGTAAGATTCCCGAAGATTGTCTTACTGAAGATAGAAACAACTAATGTCAAAAACCTATCTCTAGTAAGCAAATTTAAAGATAGATATTTTATTGAAAACCTTCTTGAAAAATATACATTTAAATAACTTAAACCCCATCCAAATTGGATCGGTAGTTTTTTCGAAAACAGAACCTCCTTTTTTGAAGACTGTTAAAAATGGCGATGAATCTATATAAAGGTCACTTTCGTTTGACAAACATTGTCTGCAAAGAGTTATCTTGATCAATTCTGGCGACCTTGCTCGTGCAGTAACCCTAGACGCTTCACCTCGACCTTGACCCCTATAGCACAAAGCTATTCAAGGTTGGAACTATCGAAAGGCTTGGTCAAGTTTTTTTTTTTCATTGTTTGAATTTAGAATCCGCAGATTCTAATTACTCTGCTCAAGAACTTTGCTTACTTATTAAGAGGTTGTATGCAAGGTTAGGTTTGTGACGTCATTTGATTGCTGGTTTATTAATTACTAGAGAAAACACAAAGCATCTTCATGGGTCAGACTTGGGCTGCAGGAATGTTCGAGAGATTAATCGCGGCCCTGGAACGCTAAGGGCGTAAGAAGGAACTCGAATGGGTTTTAGTTTAGGAATAATTTGATGTAAAAAAATGGGAAGATGCAAAGATGTACGCATTGCCATGGACCCATTGATTTTAAATTAAGGCCTAGTTGCAGTTTGATTATTTTGGCTTACCCATCTAAGAGTCTCTCCCGTTTATACCAAACTAGCTGTTTCCCGCGGTTTCACCCGCATCCCGAGGGAACTACTTAGAGCACCCGGGTAAAAAATAGCCTATGTTGTTCCTCAGGGTCTATTCTATCTCTGTACCAAATTTCATTTATATCGGTCCAGTAGTTTTGGCGTGAAAGCGTAACAGACAGACAGACAGAGTTACTTTCGCATTTATAATATTAGTAAGGATGTACTATTATAATCAGGAATTTCTATTATCGAGACCTATGACTCTTCTGCAAAGAGTTTGTCCAGGTACTCTTGCAGTACCTACCTACCAGATATTCTGCCACGCAGAGTAAAACATTCGGTTTGGAGGGCAATAATGCAGAATCGACTGCATATGATATAGGCAGGTGCATGATTTAAAATCAAAAGGCAAATTCACTTACCATCTAGTGACAAATGACAACGAAAACCTATACTACACATAATGAAGATATATATAATTATTTTGAATGTAGAAATGATAATGATATTGAGATAGGATCGTAATTAGATTTAAATCGTGCTAAATATCGTTAACGATTGTACGTTTTGACCGTCTGGCTATTATCATTAAAAACACTGATTTAAAACTAGCTTTCGCCCGCGTGGGCTATACGAATTCATTTTTTTTTTAAATGACAGTTTCATACAAACTGCCCCCTTTTTCACCCCCTTAGGGGTAGAATTTCGGAAAATCCTTTCTTATCGGATGCCACGTCATACAAAGAACATACTCTCAAAGTTAGAAAATAAAATTCTTTTCCTTAAAAAAAAAGTTTCAGGTGTCTACGGTCAGCGGTTTAGGCTGTGCGTTGTTCCAGATTATTACATAGAAACTGTCGTTTATTACTTTTTGAAATGAACATTTTGGATGACGAAAAAGGCGAAATTTCATCAAAATCGGTTAAACCTTTTACCCGTGAAACAGACGGACAGAGTTACTTTCGCATTTATAATATTAGTAAGGATATAAGTTCTATTTAGCATATACGACAGGCGTAAAATAAAAGACAACATAATTTCTAACGCTTTAGAACTTGAGTTGCAAACCCCGTATCGAATTGGCATACCGCATAAGTACCGTACGAATGTAAATAGTGACAGATTGTAAGCCCACCCGTACGGAACCAGTTTGTCAACCTTACGGGATGTAACAGCTGATGGCATACTAGTTTTTGTTTGAATCCCGGTGCAGACAAAACAACTGTTGTTTTTGTAATTGTTTTTCTCCCGTATTAGAGTTTGGTGAAGATTGTCTTAGATTTTTGGGTAAGTAGTCATAATATCCTAACTTAATATTTTAAAGGTGAAAGTGAGTTTATTTGACAGTTCTATGATATACATACATTGAGTTCTAACTTTGAATTAAGGTATGTCCTGGATACCGGTTTCTTACTTAATTAGGCTGCTGGAGGCTCCGGCGTAGCCAGGCCTGTCCCACTCCCCGTGTAGGTATCAAAAACGTACCTACGCACAGCGGCCTATCCGAGACGGCTAGTCACTGGGGCCTCACGCGCGAGCCGTGAGTGACGTACGCGCAAGATTTGTTCCTTTGATTATATACGTATCTACTTCATTTGTTCGTTTCAATTATTCGTAAGTTTTTAGGAACGGCCTCCCGGATTAATCTGTTTGCATCGTAAGTCATTCCGGTGACCGTGTGATACGATTTGAAACGTCTTTTGTTGACAAAGGTATTAATAGTAAGGCGACGTAATTCAACATTATTTGAGTAATATAAGGCCTGTGTCTCTTTTCGTGAAGGTATCGAAAACGTAAGTAGGTATGTATGCACAAATGTATTAGAATTAAAGTACTGTTAACACCTACCTCACGTTTTTATTTTGAAAGTCATTTGTTTTCTAGAGTACTACAAAAATGGTAATTCAGTATTTAGATTAATGTATTTTTTAAAAGGAGACAACCCTGTTTTCGTTAGAAAAGGTAAGCGTTACGCGCTAGAAAGAGACGCAACTTCTAGGCAACTATAAGCGTAGGTAATTACGCGCTGCGCGATCTGAATTGAACTTAATCGTATCGTCGCTAAAGTCTATATTTCTTTAAATGACTTTTCAAAGTGGCTCTTCTGTACTTGTACTATTATGTATTCTGTGGCGTAGCTAAATATCCCATCCATCAGTCAGTTTTCAGGTCTGTACCACTCAGTACTTGAGTAATATTAAGTGCAATATACTAACTGCTATTTTCTATAATCTATCTATCCATTGATCTTACTAAAGATAGAAGCGACTTCAAAAACACTAGAAAGTGAAAAAAACGTCGTAAATAACACACACTAAAATTACATCATCCATGTAAACAAAAACGTTCATAAAATGAAAACTAGGTACTGGGCCAAACTATGTTAAATTTTTATGGGACCAAATGGCAACTATTCCGCATCAAACTAAAGAATCATGTAAATCGGATCATAAATCTCAGCGTTATCGGTGTACATAGATAAAAAAATATCAATCGAATAGAGAACCTCCTCCTTCTTCTTCGGTTAAAGATAAAATTTGACATAAAGTCCAACTGATGTCAAAAATCTATCACCAGTAAGCAAATCAAAAGATAGATAGGTCATCGAAAATGGCCGCAAGAAAATAAACGAGCACATCGTCATACATATTTCTGCGTAATATGATAATGATAACGTGGTTGTGTTTATTATTGTTAACTGTGAATCAGTTCTGACGTCACACAATAAACATTCGGATTTCACGTGTCATCGCCTGTCAGTATCTAAGTGACGTGTAGGATGCTCGACGCATATCTGGGGCCTTACCAAGACGTGCCAAAACAAAATTATTTTCGTTATGAAATAGAGACGGAGCTATACGACGCAAACTTGAATAGTGATTGCAAAAACACGTGGTGGTACAGCCCCTGTTGGTGTTATAAATAAACTAGCGACCTGCCACGGCTTCGTACGGATGAAATCTTTTTATCATGCGGACTGCAGGTTTTACTAACCTAACAAGCCCTAGTGTCAGAGTTTTCTCAAATCCGCCTGACGGCCTCTGACATGGAATTGTAACAACAACCGCTATCAAGATAGCAGCCGGGGACGACGGCTTAGCGTGCCCTGTCAGGCACGGGGGTACAAAACCACCAAGTTCCTGACTCTCGGCTGCTTTCTGGCATTATCCAAAATCTACAATGCTATTGTTCAACCTGTGTAATTGAACCCGAGATCCTATTTACAGCGTTATGCGACTATTAGACCAACGTGACCAACGACCGAGTGCAAAACGGGTGCATGTATTATGTATACACAAACATATAAACCTTCCTCTTGAATAGACATATTGATGAAAACCGCATTAAAATCCGTTGCGTAGTTTATAAGATCTAAGCGCACAGACGCTGGGAAGCGACTTTATTGTATACTCTGTAGAGATATATGTACATTATGTACATCTGTCTGAGTATCGATCTGTTTTCTTTTACGCTTCCTTTCTGTCGTTGAAGGCGGACTTGTTTTGCTACATCGTACATATTTAAACAAACTTAATTATCATCAACTATTTATTGGCAAAGACTTCTTCTCATACAGAGACGCCATGAGCATTGATCACCACGCTTGCTCAAGGATTGGTGATTTCAGACATTTTTAGATAACCTGTACTGTAAAAAGACTATTGTAAACATTTCCTTTTGAAAAGAGTGTCTATGGAGTTTCTTGCCGGTTCTTCTCCATAAGACCCACTCCTTGGAACCGCGCAACTAGCTTGACGTTTCATAAGTGCCTGCAAAGACCTATTTGAAATAAAAACATTTGAATTTTGAATTTGAACCGTTAGTCAATGGTGTCCAATATGCACTGGACTTTGAAAAAGCGACATTGGTATTTGCCATGTTCAAACCCTCACAGATCCTAGTTAAGCAGTTCCAATAAGTATCGTTTTTTCATTAAAATCACTAGAAAATGACAAAAGATTCAGTTTCAATATAAAATTATAAAAAACAACTTCACTTGAAATAATCTAAGTCTAGATCTAGACTCGACAACAGACGCGATTTATCATTCCGAGCATGCCACGTGACGTCACGCCTATCGAATCACTGAACCATCACGATTCACGCGTCATGTAGCGACGCACGCGCAATTTATAGACAACAGAATAAGTGCAGTTATAAACGGAAACAAAATGTTACTAAGATGATCAACGTGTGTCATCTTATCGAAAAACTCCTTCGTGTCTCGGAAAGCAAGTTAACCCGTTGCTAACGGCTGTCTTATGTAGATCTTTGACAGTCATTACGGGTTTAGTCTGTAGCAATGAATTTTGCGAAAAATGTTAAAAAATCATAACCTATTTTGTTCTAATTTTATCACATAGATAAATAAAATGGCATTAAATGATTAATGTTGATGTTTAGAGCATGAAATTGACATAAATGCGCCATCCTTACGCCATTTTGTTAATGTCTGTAGTCAGAAGACAGAAAGTCTGACAACCAGTCTTACCAAGAGGTATCGTGTTACCCTTTAACTGTGTTGTAGAGGTCAGATAGGCAGTCGCTCCATATAAAACACTGGTACTCAACTGCATTTGGTTATGGTGAACGCCGACCCCAATAAAGTTGGGTAAAGGCTAGGCAGATGATGACTCTGGTTTTAATTGTTGTTGATTTACTTTTGTTTCTTATTTCGCGTCCGCTGCCAGTCTCTCACAGTTATGTATGACGAAATAAACATTTATTTCCGCCATTCGATCGATCCGCTTTCTCTCAACTGTTACCTCAAAAATGAACTCTATTTTCACAAAGCGATAAGGACTTTGGATAAGATATATTTTTAATACACCTGGCTGTCTGCCAATGTATGACGTTTTGATTATTAAAAAGTATTCATAATTCTAGTTTCTGGTTTTGATAATTTTGAAATCTTCATTTAGGTAGGTCACATTTTGTTGAGGTTTTAATGACGTCATCGTAGAGCTGTTTCCACTGTTGGGATATGACTTTTTTTTTAAGTTACCTCAGTCTTGAAATAGCTTGACTACCTGTTGTTTGTGACTAAGCCTGCGTTGTATTATCATAAACCATGCCGTAATTTAGCTCCATCAGTATTATGTTAGGAAACGTTTGATTAGTTCAACCCTATTGATAAATAAAAATAAAGAAAATAAATTCTACCCTTAAAAAATAAGACGCAAAGATATTATTTTATTTACTTTTTAATAAGTCTTTTTTGATCAAGTTGAAGTCCAGTCAAAAATGTAAGCAGTTTATTTTTAATTATTAAAATAAAAACAATAAAACTACTGTCTTGGCCATTATACTGATTTATAAATTTTTCCTACACTACTATATTTAACACACAATTAACCAATGCAATGTTTGCTATATATAAATCTAACAACTATTTTAGAGTCCAAACAATTTAAACAAGTTATTCTCTATCTATAATAATAGGTGCGTATTGTGAAAATCAATTGAAAATTAATTGTAACGCTCACTGATTTAGTTTAATTGATGAGACATTGAAATTATACAAGTATATAGTATAAAACAAAGTCGCTTTCTCTGTCCCTATATCCCTATATATGCTTAAATCTTTAAAACTACGCAACGGATTTTGATGCGGTTTTTTTATAGATAGGGTGATTAATGAGGAAGGTTTTAGTAGGTATATAATTTGTCAAGATTTTGTATCTGGCTGGCGGGAAGCTAGTTTAAAATAATGTGAGGTTGGCTGTGTGAATACCCCTACGTATTGGTATTTAAAACAAAGGTATTTTTTTACAATAAAAAAATACCTATGTAAAGTCCCTATGATTGGCATTGATTGGCGATTTCAGAGATTTTTTATGTAAATAATTATTTTCATGTATTACTTTGATGTATCAAAAACTTTATAATTATGGGGTCAATATGTATATTGTTGCAGATATGGGGCGACCTACAGGAGGGCATCGAACAGGTTTACAAGAGGCAACATATGGAAAAGAAGAGATATATGGACTTGTATACGTATCCTTTCCAAATATAATTATGTGTGACATGTTTTACTGGGAAAATTCGTTCAGGGGCCTTACCGTGACATACCAAAGCAGGGATAGTTTCGTTTTGAAAAGAGACGGTGCTATACTACGTAAGCTGTGTCTCGCTCTTGCACCGGAATAGTGATTGCAAAAACACGTGATGGTTCGGGCCCAAGGGCAATATTCCGAGACCTTTCAAAGGTTGTTTCATTTATTTATTTTATTTTTTAAATCAGACATCTAAGGCCCATAACAAATAGAATACATAACTATTATAACATAAAACAATATACTAATACATATAAAAAACTTAAAAACTAATGCACACGAAGTGTCGGCGTCAGGTTACGCTGCGTGGTGCCGCCTAGCCTTCCTCGGAATCTTCGATAGACGACAGATACACACCCTTCGGCCAAAACTCTTCCTTGAGGAAGGTCTCAAATTGATGAGATGGAACTCGCATCATGAACGGTTTAGTGTAGTCAGGTGGTGGTGTCAGGTACATGTAACTCAATGGCTATCATGCACTTTAAGAATTTTGTTTGATAGATCAGCTAAGCCAGATGTGTCATACAGAGACCCCTCCGTGCTTCGAAGAGCATTTAAAGCTGTCGGTCCTGCGCCTGATCTCTCCCCGGTCGTGTCGGGTTGCCGTTCCATCTGATAATGAGAGTGAGGGAATTGAGTACCTATATCTGCGCACGTAATTGAGCGCTATAATATCTTCTGCGTATCTGGGTCCATTGGTAATCTCTCTACATCGTCTTTGGTCATGGCAGCCATCTCAATGAAGATTACAGGCGCAGGAGATATTATAGTGCACGCACGCTTGCGCAGACACAGGTGCACTCTCTATTCCCTCACTCTCATAGTCCGATGGGTCGGTAGTCCGACCGAGGAGAGATCAGGTGCAGGACCGACAGCTTTACGTGCTCTCCGAGGCACGGACGGGTCGCACTATGTTTAGAAAACGGTCACCCATCCATGGACTGAGGGCTAGCGCAGCTTAACCGTGCTAATCTATCGATTTGCATGGCTGTTACTTAGCTACAAGCGAGCCCGTCGATCGCAACAACAGGAACAAACCATATTCACAAGAAATGTTCTAACTACGGTTTTGAAAAAAAAATAGCACTTTCTAACAGTCATAAAAGCGTCTGTTTACCAAACACCATGACGTGTGCCTGCTTTGTTGTTTATCAATCCTTATCGGCTGTTGCAGCTGTTATCGTGATCTTGGTAATAAATGACGCGGATACTGTGTTTTATACATACTGTACTAGCTTATTGGCGCGGTTTCACCCGCATTCTGAGAGAAATACTTCGCGTAGCCGGATGAAAAGTATCCTATGTGTTAATTCAGGTTATAAACCGTGTCTGTACCAAATTTCATCCAAATCCGTTCAGTAGTTTCTGTGTGAATGGGTAACAAACATACATCTTCAAAAACTTTCGAATTTATAATATTAGTAGTAAGATACATCACGTGATGCTTAGACGTCATATTTATGCTGCGTGTTTCGGGATTTCGGTCTTGTGAAGCGACTTCTCCGACAAGGATCTGCGACAACTTTAAGGTAAGCTACCTTAAAGTTTTCGTAGATCTATGCCAGATGCTTCAAGATAAAGATCGGGCACTATGTCGCTGGAGAAGGGCTATGTCTAAGGCTGGGTCATTTTTTTTTTTAAACAATGTTGCCCCACACTAGCAATTACTCCTGTATCGCGCCTTTACAAACAACATTACACATGCACAAACACCCAGACCCGGAACAATTTTAGTTGTCCCGTGCGGGAATCGAACCCGCGACACGCAGTGCAGCAGCTCAGCCACTACGCCGAACGTGCCGTCAATTGCTGGAATTTAACTTAAAGAACTCGATAAGAGTTTTCGACTTCAATTCTAGTTTTCTAATGTTTTTTTGAGCCTCTCCCTTTGTTCAAATATATTCCTGAACGCTAGGCAGTCATGTGTACAACTACTGCACATCTGTGCACCACCAAAGCGCCAGCAGTAGTTCCAGTGGACGAGTTGCCAGCAATAACGGCGGCAGGAATAACTATAGCAAGAAACAGGTATGTCTGTCTTTTAATTTGTTTTATCACTATAATAATTTTGCAATAGTTGATTATTACGCTTAATAATCGTAATGGAAAATCATTACGTAAAATAATCGTAATCGTAATTGATGCAATAACGGAATATGATCATAATTCGGTGACAGAATACATGATTAAACACAAAGTTTTCCTGGTATGTATATGTGTGATGCTGTTTCGAACTGAAAAAAAAATCAATAATAATAATTTTGAATATGAATAGACAGAAAGTACTAAGTGGTAAATTTTATTAATTTTATTTTCAGCCTTTGGTATCCCACAGCAGGGCAAAGGCCTCCTTTACCTCTTTCCGTTAGATGGAATTGATAAAACTTACGGAAAATGATTCAATTTCATTAAAATAACGGATAATAATCGTAAGCGCTAAATGATAATCGTTATATTATTATTAGTAATGATTATTTGTTGTTATTTTCAGAGTGGTCACGTGCAGGGCGGCGCGCAGTTGGTCGGGCTCGAATTGTACAAGAGACTGAAGGAATTCCTCAGGATTTATCTCATCAATTTGCTCCAGGTACGTTATGCTTTCCTAGTACTTCTAGTCATCTCATCTGCCTAGCCTTTTCCCAACTATGTTGGTGTCGGCTTCCAGTCTAAACCGGATGCAGCTGACTACCAGTGTTTTACATGGAGCGACTGCCTATCTGACCCCCACAACCGAGTTACAGGGTAACACGGAATCCCTTGGTAAGACTGGTTGTCAGACTACCCGTAACGTCTGTGAAAGATCTACAAATGACAACCGGGACCAACAGCTTAACGTGCTTTCCAAGGCACGGAGGAGTCTCGATATGACATAGATGTTCGCCCATCCACGGATCGACCGCGCCAAGCGCAGCTTAACCTGCGATTGGTTGAACCGTGCGGCTGTTACTTAGCCACGAGCTCCTCCCTTGCTTCTCCCTCGTGGGCTGTTACTTAGCAAAAACTTCGGTAAACACATAGTTCATAACCCGGATTAATCCATAGGATTATTTTTATTCGTATATCCGGAGCTAACTTGAGTCCACGCAGATAAAGTCACGGGCCAAAGCTAGTCTTTATTAATATTGCCATAATGTTTTCAGAATGGCGCAGAACTAATGGGTGAAGATGTGCTAGCGTTCTACACAAAGCAGTGGGAGGAGTACCAGTTCTCCTCCCGGGTGTTGAACGGCGTGTGTGCTTACCTCAACAGACACTGGGTAAAGCGTGAGTGCGAGGAAGGGCGAAAGGTAATAACAATGAGTTTCTTTCATTCATTTTCAATCACTAAGAAAATTATTATCATTTACCTAGGTGTGGGAGGAACGGTGTGAGTGAGTGAGTGAGACTCTTACTAACAAAAACCCATCCATGTGCTTTCCTTCGCCCTTTACCATTCTGGGCCTTATCGAACAATCCCACAGTCTTGGGACAATCCCGCAGACCCAGCCCCTCATATTTTATTTTAGTAACTAATAAAAATAAGTCGTGGTGGCCTGGTGGTTAAGGCACCTGCTTCTCATGTACGAGTGTGCGGGTTCGGAACCTGGCAAGTACCAATGTGGCTTTTCTAAAGTCATATGTACTTTCTAAGTATATCTTAGACGTCACTGACTAACGGTGAAGGAAAACATCGTGAGGAAACCTGGACTTAAAAAGTCTGAAATCGCCAATCCGCCTTGAGCGAGCGTGGTGATCAATGCTCATGCCTTCTCTGTGTGAGAAGAGGCCTGTGCCCAGCAGTGGGACAATATATAGGCTGATGATGATGAATTAATGAAAATATCGTCATCCCAGGGTATCTACGAGATCTACCAGCTGGCGCTGGTGACGTGGCGCGACAACCTGTTCCAGCGGTTGAACAAGCAGGTCACCAATGCTGTGCTCAAGCTTATCGAGAGGGAACGCAATGGGGAGACTATCAACACGAGGCTCGTCTCTGGAGTGAGTATCACACATAATATTAGTCGTAAAATATCGTATTCTGTAATGAAAAAAGATGAGTTTAAAATACCATATACTGGAAAAAAGAAGGCTCCAATCAAAAATATTGTAGAAACTTAACTTGCCTTACCAATAAACTATTTTTTTGTATTTCTACACTAATATTATAAAGAGGAAAACTTTGTTTGTTTGTAATGAATAGGCTCAAAAACTACTGGACCGATTTTAAAAATTCTTTCACCATTCGAAAGCTACATTATCCACGAGTAACATAGGCTAAATTTTATTTTGAAAAAAAATAGGGTTCCGTAAGATATTTGGGTTTTCTACCACTATTCCACGCGGACGAAGTCGCGGGCAGAAGCTAGTAAGTAATATTGATTAAAATAAAGATCGTAATTTTCCTGTTAAACCTTCTAGTGTTTAATAAAATACCAGATTCTACTAACGATTCAGTCACAACTATTACAGACTAGCTGTTTCCCGCGGTTTCACCCGCATCCCGAGGGAACTACTTAGCGCACCCGGGTAAAAAGTAGCCTATGTTGTTCCTCAGGGTCTATTCTATCTCTGTACCAAATTTCATTTATATCGGTCCAGTAGTTTTGGCGTGAAAGCGTAACAGACAGACAGAGTTACTTTCGCATTTATAATATTAGTAAGGATATATTATCTTGGCCCCTCGACAACTTTATATTACAATCTGTCTTTTGTATAGTCTGGCATTTATAATTCGTCTGAAATTTACAGAAAATGTAATGTTTATTAAGAAATTCTATTAAAATCTGTTGCAATTGATTTAAGGAAAAATGTAAACAAAGTCGTAACCTATTTTGTTCTTATTCTGCCACAGATATTAACAAAATGGAGTAAGCATGGCGCATTGATATCAATGTCGTGCTCTAAACATCACCATTCATCATTTAATGCCGTTTTATTTATATGAGATGGAAAATTAGAACAAAATAGTTAATATTTTTCTTAAAATTGATTGGCACAGACTATGAATGTATTTCTTTATCAGAATGCAATCGCAGGTCACAGCTGTTTTTATTTAAACACTCCTAACCACGTATTTGTTTAATTCCAGGTGATCAACTGCTACGTAGCCCTAGGCCTGAACGAAGATGACACGTCAGCCCGCGGCCAGAACCTGGTGGTCTACAAAGACACCTTCGAGGCCGTGTTCCTTGAGGACACCGAGAGGTTCTACACCAGGGAGAGCACTGATTTCCTCAGGAATAATCCCGTCACCGAGTATATGATCAAGGTGAGGGTTTTGGCGGTATTTTGCGGGATTTGTGCTTATGTTGCGGATTTTTTGGAAAGAGTTGAGAGTCTCTCAATTACTCTCACTCAATTGGGAGTTGAAGGAACACTGATGGGTTTTAGTCGGTAAAGGCCGAAACAGATTATCTGTCGACATCCGATGTGCACCATGCATATTACCAACAAGTCACGTCGCGTCAGATGTTCCTAATGTGATTCTGATCATAGAAAATAGTAGATTTGATTTGACCCAACATGCGTCGCGTAGCGTCGGTTCGCGTCGCGTTTTAATAACCTGTTTTGGCCTTAAGAGTCTGACAATCCCTTTATATGTAATGAAAAGCATTTTATAATATGTATAATATCTTCTTCATATATAAAAATGCATCCCTATTTCCCTTGGTCACGGCATCACGCGTGAACGGCTGGACCGATTTGTATGAAATTTGGTAAGGAGATAGAGGGGACCCTGGAGAAGGTTTTATGCTACTTTTTATTCGGGTGCATGAAATAGTTCCGAAGGGACGTGGGTGAAACCGCGGTCAACAGCTAGTGTATAATAATTATTCTTTAGTATTGACTGTAGTTTTGTTCCCCCAGGCTGAGCAGCGCCTGCAAGAGGAGCAGCGGCGCGTGCAGGTGTACTTACACGAGACCACGATGGAGCGGCTGGCGAAGACCTGCGACCGCGTGCTCATTGAGAAACATCTCGAAATCTTCCATGCTGAGTTCCAGGTAATTTATTATGTCTCTAACATTACCTAAATGTGTTTGTTCAAATAAGTTTTTTTTTTTGGATACTTTTGTTGTACAGTTGAGCTAATAATCACTAATAAGGGTATATACTTTTTGGAAAATCAGGTAGAGTCATAGAAAAGTCAGGGAAGCAAAAGGTGGGCTGAGAAAGTCGGGGATTTTCAGGGAAAAACATCAGGGGAAAGTTGATATCTTTTTTAAAAAATATTATAAAAATATTATTTATGTAGCCTATATTTAAAAAAAAAAAGTGCTTGCAGTTATTATAGTTATTTGTGTCTTGATTTTTTTCAAGTAAACCTTTATGGCTAAAATTAAAACAATGTTAAATCGAATTAGATATCTATACATACATGGTAATCTTCCTTCTAAGAAGACAATACTGGGTCAGGGAAATGTTTTGTTGTGTTCGGCATTAAAAATGGACACCCTGATACTTCCTGATAGTTTGTTCAGCATCAGTAAACAACTATACTAAATCGTTTTTTTTTATTTTTATAAATATAGATTATGAAAAAAAAAAATAACTATATTTGTTGTAATTGTTCCAGAAACTTCTAGACGGCGAGAAGAACAGCGACCTGGGCCGCATGTACGCGCTGGTGGCGCGCATCCCGGACGGACTGTGCGAGCTGCGCCGTCTGCTCGAGCATCACATCCACGCGCAGGGGCTGCAGGCCATCGACAAGTGCGGCGAGTGCGCCCACACCGTACGTATACCCCGGCAGGGGCTGCAGGCCATCGACAAGTGCGGCGAGTGCGCCCACACCGTACGTATACCCCGCCAGGGGCTGCAGGCCATCGACAAGTGCGGCGAGTGCGCCCACACCGTACGTATACCCCGGCAGGGGCTGCAGGCCATCGACAAGTGCGGCGAGTGCGCCCACACCGTACGTATACCCCGCCAGGGGCTGCAGGCCATCGACAAGTGCGGCGAGTGCGCCCACACCGTACGTATACCCCGGCAGGGGCTGCAGGCCATCGACAAGTGCGGCGAGTGCGCCCACACCGTACGTATACCCCGCCAGGGGCTGCAGGCCATCGACAAGTGCGGCGAGTGCGCCCACACCGTACGTATACCCCGCCAGGGGCTGCAGGCCATCGACAAGTGCGGCGAGTGCGCCCACACCGTACGTATACCCCGCCAGGGGCTGCAGGCCATCGACAAGTGCGGCGAGTGCGCCCACACCGTACGTATACCCCGCCAGGGGCTGCAGGCCATCGACAAGTGCGGCGAGTGCGCCCACACCGTACGTATACCCCGCCAGGGGCTGCAGGCCATCGACAAGTGCGGCGAGTGCGCCCACACCGTACGTATACCCCGCCAGGGGCTGCAGGCCATCGACAAGTGCGGCGAGTGCGCCCACACCGTACGTATACCCCGCCAGGGGCTGCAGGCCATCGACAAGTGCGGCGAGTGCGCCCACACCGTACGTATACCCCGCCAGGGGCTGCAGGCCATCGACAAGTGCGGCGAGTGCGCCCACACCGTACGTATACCCCGCCAGGGGCTGCAGGCCATCGACAAGTGCGGCGAGTGCGCCCACACCGTACGTATACCCCGCCAGGGGCTGCAGGCCATCGACAAGTGCGGCGAGTGCGCCCACACCGTACGTATACCCCGCCAGGGGCTGCAGGCCATCGACAAGTGCGGCGAGTGCGCCCACACCGTACGTATACCCCGCCAGGGGCTGCAGGCCATCGACAAGTGCGGCGAGTGCGCCCACACCGTACGTATACCCCGCCAGGGGCTGCAGGCCATCGACAAGTGCGGCGAGTGCGCCCACACCGTACGTATACCCCGCCAGGGGCTGCAGGCCATCGACAAGTGCGGCGAGTGCGCCCACACCGTACGTATACCCCGCCAGGGGCTGCAGGCCATCGACAAGTGCGGCGAGTGCGCCCACACCGTACGTATACCCCGCCAGGGGCTGCAGGCCATCGACAAGTGCGGCGAGTGCGCCCACACCGTACGTATACCCCGCCAGGGGCTGCAGGCCATCGACAAGTGCGGCGAGTGCGCCCACACCGTACGTAGCATCTGTCGACCCTGGATCAGCTTTAACTGGCCTGGGGTATTGTTCCAATGAGTTACCGCGTTACTCCGGCCCTGGAACGCAAAGGGCAAAGAACCTTCTTTTTTGAAATTGGTTAAAGAAGAGACGGACTCTTCCTCCCGCTCCGTCTACACTGGTCATTTAATGATTAACCATCCTAATGGGTTGACTATCAGTCTATCCGAATGCAGTATTTCAAAATGGAACGACTGCTTATCTGACCTCCATAACCCAGTAACGGGGAACACGATACCCCTTGGTAAGACTGGTTGTCAGAATTTTTTGTTCTTGACTACTCGTAACGATTGTCATAGATCTACCAATGACCGGAACTAACAGCTTAATATCCTATCCAAGGCACAGAGGAGTCTCGGTATGACATAGAAGGTCACCAATCCACGGAATGACCTACGACATGCGGAGCTTAACTTTGATCTATGTTTCCGACTCTCATGACGAGATCGATTAAAAGTATTTTGTTTTTTTTTTATACAGGATCCCAAAGTATATGTATCAACAATATTGGAAGTGCATAAGAAGTACAATGCGCTGGTACTGGTCGCGTTCAACAATGATTCCGGCTTCGTGGCCGCGCTCGACAAGGCTTGCGGCCGGTTCATCAACAGTAAGTAATACAATTATCAACGTTGTTTTAACGTGGATAAGGTTCATTATTGACTGCTCAGGATTTTGAAGCCAACGACCAAAATGAGACACGGGTTTAGTACACGAGATCTGAGATCAACAAACGTCTTATAAAAAACCTGTATTCTGAAGTCCAGGATTAAGCTACTAACTTAAGTTTGGATTAACGGTAAACCGCATTTATGAGTGAGATTTTTACTAACCTGTTGCTAAGCAGTAGATTAAAAATTAATAGGAATTTATAAGCAAGGTTATTGTGAGGGTAGCAGGTTTACTAACCTAACAAGCCCTAGAGTCAGAGTTTTCTCAAATCTGCCAGACGGCCTTTGACATGGAATAGTAACAACGACTGCTATCAAGCAACCGGGTTGACGGCTTAACTTGCTCTCCAAGGCATGGGGGTATAGTTACACCCCCCAAGCCTCATACATTCATAGCATGGTCATGATATGGTACAATGTAGTGAGTAGATATCTTTCATCATCATCGTCAGCCTATATATTATTGTCCCACTGCTGGGCACAGGCCTCTTCTCATACAGAGAAGGCATGAACATTGATCACCACGCTCGCTCAAGGCGGATTGGCGATTTTTTGACTTTTTAAGTCCAGGTTTCCTCACAATGTTTTCCTTCACCGTTAATCAGTGACGTCTAAGATATGCTACGAAAGTACGAAAGTACAATGACTTTCGAAAAATCACATTGGTAGTTACCAGGTTTCGAACCCACACACTCGTAGGCAGGTGACCACTAGGCTACAACGACAAACATTTTTACGTGTTACAAATTCGTAACGCACAAGTTTTTACTTAAAAATAATTTCATCAGGTAACGCTGTCACAAAAGCAGCCAACTCTTCGTCCAAGAGTCCGGAGCTCCTTGCCAAGTACTGCGACCTGCTGCTGAAGAAGTCCAGTAAGAACCCAGAAGAAGCCGAACTGGAAGACACGCTCAATCAAGTGGTAAGTGGCTATTCCTCATCTGCCTAGCCTTTTCCTTGCTAGCTTGGAATGGACTTCCAGTCTAATCAGATGTAGCTATATATCTAGGTAACCTACATAGGAAAAGCTTCGCAAAAGAAAAAGGCCGTTCATTACAGAAACCGTTTCAGGCCACTTTCGATCCTCCCATAACTAAAAATCCATTGAACTTACTCACTTATATATATTTGCACTAAATCTTCGTCTGCGTGGACTTCAAATTGGTACCAAATATCAGGATAAAAAATACCTTTTAAATTAATCCAGGCTATAAACTATGTGCGTACTAAATTTCATTCAGATCTGTTCAGCCGTTTTTGAGATAAGCTCGCACAAACAGCTTCTCTACATATTTAATGATGATGTCTAATAAGTTCAATACAGCAATCATACAGAACGTCAAGTTCTCTTCCCATTCTTGAAATTTAAATATTTGAAATCATTTTTTTTTATAATTAACTCACTGACTTAAGTATAATTATTTATTTTAGGTTTTTTTTTATACTAAATTGTGTAAAGGTGCGTACAGATTAAGTAACATGTTGTTAAACTTGTGTTATATAACAAGTTGTGATACATGTTATTAATATACACAAATGTTATACAACAAAAAAATCAGTATCCACATTATTGAAACATTTTATATAACACCGTTTTATAACATGTTATGTTATATAATATGTACGCACCTTTACAAGTGTGGCAAGTTTTCTCTATCCTTTTTTTTAAATTGAATTACAATTTATAAAAATTACTTATTTGTTTACGTGACGTCACAAGTCACTACAATAATTGCGTGTTAATAATATATTATGCACGTGCTTGTTCCCAGATGGTTGTGTTCAAATACATTGAAGACAAGGACGTGTTCCAGAAGTTCTACAGCAAGATGCTGGCGAAGCGACTGGTGCAACACATGTCTGCTAGCGATGACGCTGAGGTGACCACACCGTTTTCTTATACAAGTATTCTAACCAGGACTCGTTGATAAATATTTTTTAGGGCCATGTCCCAAACGAAAATGTTTTTTAACCACGAAGTGGCAATCATCGTGTTGTCAAATTCTTGTTCAACCCCGGCTTGGTAATCGACCTTTTTAGGAATAAAAAACCCAAATGATAGGTTATCCATCATATGGTAGAAGTTTTAATTTATGGTAAACAGCTGTTTTCAGTTGTTTACCATACCAGGAGGAGCTCGTGGCTAAGTAACAGCCGCACGGTTCGACCGATCAAAGGTTAAGCTGCGCTTGGCGCGGTCGGTCCGTGGATGGGTGACCATCTATATCATAGCGAGACTCCTCCGTGCCTCGGAAAGCACGTTAAGCTGTTGGTCCCGGCTGTCATTTGTACATCTTTGACAATCGTTACGTGTAGTCAGAAGCCAGAAAATCTGACAACCAGTCTTACCAAGGGGTACCGTGTTACCCGGTAACTGGGTTGTGGAGGTCAGATAGGCAGTCGCTCCATGTAAAACACTGGTACTCAGCCGCATCTGGTTTAGACTGGAAGCCGACCCCAACATAGTTGGGAAAAGGCTAGGCAGATGATGAGCTGTTTTCAGTTGTCGGGCCGTTATCTTGGGGGTGAACTCGGACCTTAGTCTACTACTTATCGTGTTGGCTGCAGGTTTTGCCAACCTAACAAACCTAGTGGCGAGAGTTTTCTCAAATCCTGACAGTCTCTGATATGGAATTGTGAGAACTGCTATCAAGTATGCAGCCGGAAACGATGGCCTAACGCCCTCCTGGGGGGCTAGACAAACAAAATACAAAATGTATGGGAATGACATATAGCTAGTCGTAAACGAATGTCATTCCCATACATTTTGTTTTCTATTCTATAGCGTTTCTATAGCGTTTTTGCCACTTGTCTAACCCCCCTGTATTGATATTCAAATAGTATGTTAAGTTGTAGCTTTTCTGTAAACTTTCACGACAGTTCTTTGTATATATATATTGCAATTGTAATATATATTCTTACGGTAAGTATATTAAAATTATACTTATACTTTTTACCTGACGTTTGTTTTTAATTTTTTCGCAGGCATCAATGATCTCAAAACTGAAGCAGGCGTGCGGATTCGAGTACACAAGCAAACTACAGAGAATGTTCCAGGTATGTAAGCGTTTTGACGTGATGACGTCATATTTTATTATGTCTATCTCTTTCCACCACTGTTTGTAGCAGGATTATTTTTAATGACATATAATTAGCTGCTGCGCTGCGTGTCGCGGGTTCGATTCCTTCACGGGACAACTAAAATTGTTGTAAAATTATAAATTTGCCAATCCTTACTAATATTATAAATGCGAAAGTAACTCTGTCTGTCTGTTACGCTTTCACGCCAAAACTACTGGACCGATATAAATGAAATTTGGTACAGGGATAGAATAGACCCTGAGGAACAACATAGGCTACTTTTTACCCAGGTGCGCTAAGTAGTTCCCTCGGGATGCGGGTGAAACCGCGGGAAACAGCTTAACAAATAATTCTAAGACTCAACTTCTTTAAAAAAGCACTTTATTCTAGCCCTGAATAAGAGAGATATTTTAAATTGACTGTAAATTTATATTTTTTGTTGCTTTTTAATCGAAAATTAATCAGCCAATTGATTTTGTATTGCCAACCAAACCTATGCTAAAATCGCGTGTTGACAGCTCATAAAAAGTGCGTCCATTGATTGTGGTGTTGCTAACCCAATTACTAGCGGAGCAACATTTCTTTTTTAAATTCTAAAAATTACAGTCAAATAATAAAAACTTGTGTTTTATTCGCCCAGGACATAGGCGTATCTAAGGACCTCAACGAAAACTTCCGCAAGCACATGTCGAACAGCTCGGAGCAGCCGCTACACATCGACTTCAGCATCCAGGTGCTGTCTTCCGGCTCCTGGCCCTTCCAGCAGTCCTCGTGCTTCCAACTGCCCACTGAAGTGAGTAATAGACTAGAGTCAAGAATAAACCACCTATTTATTGTCCCACTGCTGGCACAGGCCTCTTCTCATGCAGAAAAGGCATTGGGAGAAATTACCACGCATGCTATAGGCAAATTGGTGATTTCGGAATTTTTAGTCCAGGTTTCCTCACAATGTTCTCCTTCACACACTACACGAGATGCGGGAAGGCGGAGGGACTAGGAAGGAGGGGGGAGGAAAAAGCGAGAGAGTAAGAATGGAGGGGGGAAAGAGAAGTGGGAGGGATGAAGGAAAGAGGGGGAAGGAGGGGGAGAGAAAGAAGGAGAGAGATAAATTCCGATATTTAATTTAATTCAAATAATATTTCATTAATTCTCCAATTATTTAATAATGAATGTTATATCCTTTCCAGCTGGAGCGTTCAGTGCACAGGTTCACAACGTTCTACTCGTCGCAGCACTCGGGCCGCAAGCTCAACTGGCTCTACAACATGAGCAAGGGCGAACTGGTCACCAACTGCTTCAAGAACAGGTGAGTATTGTCGCGTAGATGTGCAGTCTCCGACATTCTAGCCCTGGGATGTGGTAGCATGTCCCAAGTAATGTTCATAAAGCATTTTCCTAAATTGTTTTTAAATATACAAAAGTTAGTGTAGCAACCTTAATTGTATCAGCCATATAACCTGCTAGCTTTCTGCCAGCAGCTTCGCCTGCGTGGGCTATACGAATTCAAATTAAAAATAACAGAGTTTCATACAAACTTTGCCCCCTCTTTTTCACTCCCTTAGGAATAGAATTTTGGAAAATCCTTTCTTATCGGATGCCTACGTTATACAAAGAACACACCCTCCAAGTTTCAGGTCTCTACGATCAGGACAAAGCATTTTATATGTGTAAATTAAATAGGCATTTAAAAAAATTGAGGTTTTATTTATATGGGCACTAGCAGTCATTCAACATTGTATAGAAAGATATAAGATATAGTTACAATGTAATAATAATAAATATCTTTGGACAATTTCACACAGCGCCATCTAGCCCAGAAGTAAGCAACTAATATGCCTGTGTTATGGGTGCTAGCTTAACGGATATACTACTTATATACTTTTTTATTAAATACATAAATATAATACATAGTAACTAACACCCAGACCCGTCACAGAAATTAAAATTCATCATTTCAATTTGTACCCGGCCGGAAATCGAACCTGGGAACTCTTGCGTGGTATCTATACTTCTATACTAATATATAAAGCTGAAGAGTTTGTTTGTTTGTTTGAACGCGCTAATCTCAGGAACTACCGGTACGATTTGAATTTTTTTTTCAGTGTTAGATAGCCCATTTATTGAGGCCTATAGGCCTTAGGCTATATATAATCACGCTAAAACCAATTAGAGCGGAGCACCACTATTCCACGCGGACGAAGTCGAGGGCAGAAGCTAATATAGTATAAATTCAAATTCAAATTCAAAAACGTTTATTGAAATTAGGCTAATTCAACTAGCACTTTTTCACGTCAAAATACATTATGACAGCACCCCAAAATGCCCACCCTTCACTGCTTCCTAGTGTTATGGCTGGAAAGAAGAAGCAGTGATGAACAAACTTCCCAGCAACACAGCTGTCTATTACAGTTTAACTTTATATATTTGTCATATTTGTTTTACAATATAAATTATAATACACCGAATTTACAATACAAATTTGTACACTTTTATATTATCCACTTTACAGCTGCCATCTGTTTTTATCGCTAAAATAGTCGTTTAAATTGTAATAGGCTTTTTTGATAAGATTTTCTTTAATTTTAATTTTAAAAGTATTATATGGCAATTCTAATAATGACCTATAATGATCTATATGTTGACCAGTAAACCACTCAGGTCGTCAGTTGTGACTCTCTCTACCAAACACGTTGTCCTAACAGGTACACGCTGCAAGCTAGCACGTTCC
Source organism: Pyrrhia umbra (assembly GCA_963891755.1). Classification (NCBI taxonomy): domain Eukaryota; kingdom Metazoa; phylum Arthropoda; class Insecta; order Lepidoptera; family Noctuidae; genus Pyrrhia; species Pyrrhia umbra. The sequence continues at coordinate 4,072,367 of OY982944.1, forward strand.
AGATGGCAGTTCTGCTGCAGTACAACGACAACACCTCGTGGACGGTCAGCCAGCTGGAGCAGCACACCGGCATCAAGGGGGACTTCCTTATACAGGTATGAGCTGGATTCTGAGGTTAAATTGCCCGGGGGTTCCGACATACTATGTCTTATCACTAAGGCCTAAGTTCACCGACAAAATAACTGTCCGATCAACTGAAAATAGCTGTTTAGCGTAAATTCAAACATCTACCATACCATGGATAACCTATCATTTGGGTTTTTTATTCTTAAAACTGTCGATTACTAAGCCAGAGTTGAACAAGAAGTTGACAACACGAAAATTCTCGCTTCATGGTTAAAACACGTTTTCGTTTAAGGGGCCGATTAAATAACCATCTGTCGGTGAACTTGAAGTCTATCTTAGACGTCACTCGGTGAATGAGATCATCATCAAACCTGGACTTAAAAAGTCTGAAATCGCCAATCCGCCTTGAGCAAGCGTGGTGATCAATGCTCATGCCTTCTTTGTATGAGAAGAGGCCTTTAGCCAATAGGGGGATAATAAAAAAGGCAGGCGAAGTATTATTAATATATTCCTCCCCCCAGGTGCTACAAATCCTGCTCAAGGCTAAGCTGCTGGTCTGCCAGGATGACGAGTCCGAGCTCTCCGAGTCTTCCGTCGTCGAGCTGTACATAGGTTATAAGAAGTAAGTACCTACCTCTTCAATCTACCTAGCTATACCCCCCCCCCCCCGTCGTCTGAAAATCTAGTCCAATGTCAAAATTTTAATCTGTCATCTGGTAGGGCAACATTTTGAATAACTTACCTAACATTAGATTTGATTCTTAGAGATAGTTTTTTGACATATGTACAGTGGGCCAAAGTTACGCATGCTCACTTAAGAAAAAATTTAGTGGAAGCGCAGCTAGTGATAAACCACACCCCTTCCTTCTTCCGGCCAATTAGAGACAATTTGTATTTGTGTGAGTGAAGGGCGCGCAACAAAAAATGACGATAAAACATCATCTAACAAACGAGTTTACGCGCACTACAACTAAATACGCATACAGCTAAAATAAGCTTTTTGCATCCTATTGGTCAAAAGAATACGCCAGGCGATCGAGTCGAGAGCCGTGCTATACGATTATCGCCTTTACGGTGATCAAGCGGATGTTTTGCCAATAGTACCTTATGTCAAAATTCTATCTCTTGTAAGAGAATCTTCGAATAGATAGGTTATTGAAAATGGCCGTTAGTTATTACCCGTGATGACTATCACAGATAATTCGTTTGTTTATTTGTGACAAGCGTTCGACCGAATATGCGTATGCTTCAATCCTTACTAATATTATAAATGCGAAAGTAACTCTATCTGTCTGTCTGTCTGTTACGCTTTCACGCCAAAACTACTGAACCGATATAAATGAAATTTGGTACAGAGATAGCATAGACCCTGAGGAACAACATATGCTACTTTTTCCCGGGTGCGCTAAGTAGTTCCCTCGGGATGCGGGTGAAACCGCGGGAAACAGCTAGTACATGGTATAAAACAAAGTCGCTTCCCGCCATCTGTACGGTTAGGTCTTTTAATCTACACATCGGATTTTAATGCGGTTTTCATCAATAGACAGAGTGATTCAAAAGGAAGGTTTTTATGTATATTACATGCATATTATAGTACAGAATATAATATTATAATATCTACATTGAACCGCTGGTCACTAACCAGCTTCTATACTAATATAATAAAGCTGAAGGGTTTGTTTGTTTGTACGCGCTAATCTCAGGAACTACTGGACCGATTTAAAATGATCTTTCAGTGTTAGATAGCCCATTTATCGAGGAAGGCCATAGGCTCTATCATCATGCTAAAATCAATAGGGGCGGAGCATCGATGAAGAATGTTTCAAAATCGGGGGTTAAAGTTAGCGATAGGCCAAAGTTACTATTCTACGCGGACGAAGTCGCGGGCAGAAGCTAGTTTCAATATAAAATTGAATGTTAAATTCGTTTCCCCAGCAAAAAACTCCGCGTGAACATAAACATCCCGCTGAAGACGGAGCTGAAGGTGGAACAGGAGGCCACGCACAAACACATTGAAGAGGACAGGAAGATGCTCATACAGGTAATGTTTTATCTCATGTTCCCATATTATCAGCAGCCCAAGTTTTGATATGATCCAGCTAGTCTTTAGTTGTCCTCCCCAGTGACGCCCTAAGCCGAGGTTCGTTCCCCACTAGGGGGAGCCCTTAGCGCGCAGTCACTTAGTATTAGTTGTAAACCTTGGCTGGAGGCCTTAATTTAATTAATAAAATATTGCGTCAAAAAATTCTTCCTCATCGCCGTCAACTGGAAGTGACCACCCAAGAGGCTGGCGGCATTGCCACGTTGGATGGCAATGCTTAGCCTTTGGCCAAAGTAAAAGCCAGCCTTTGGGTCACGGGAAGTGTCAACAAGCCGCTTCGCTAATTCTTTAAAAAGAAGGTGGGCACTCGGACGCCACGACCCTAGAGTTTCAACCCCAAACGGCTCAAAAATATAGTTACCAATTAATTAAATTAGTACCTCGCCACATTGTCCGTTTAAGCAGGTCGAATGCTGTTTGAAGCACCCTGCAAGAGGTCATGTAAAAAAAAGGGGATTTTTAAGGATGGGAAATCATCAAATGTCTCCCCCCGCTGTGGGCGGAGCGAGAGGGAGGGTCAGACACTCACTGACTAAAACCAATTAGTGTTCCTTCTTCAGCCTTTCTTGTTGTTCGGGGCCGCGGTCACTCTTGCCCATGAATATTGTATTAAAGAAGGGGATAAAATGTGGGGAACACGCGTTTCCCCACCCCCTTTGCTTGGCCTGCTGACAGCTATGGCAGCTTGTATAATATACACTGACGGACTAATAAACTGCATCAATGTTCAACACGCACCTACCTTTAAAAATAAAAATTTAACCAAGTATTCTAACTTTTTATACAAATTTAAATTGAAACCTATAGTTTGGTTACTAAACTTCATAATAGCGTAGTATCATTATCCCTAAGTGTATGTTTGTATACTGGAAAGGGCCATTCAATTTTTTTTAAACAAAAACTTTGATGCAGTTTCTTTGTCTGGGGGTATAGATTAGGTGTCATAATCACCTGCCTATGCTTGATGATGGTTTGAAAATACAATTGGACCTGATTGATGTCGTTCTTTTCGTAAAAACGTCGGAAGTTTTGGACAGTACATTCAGTATGTTGGGTCCGCTAGTTATTTTGTAAAAACTATTATTCTCAAACTAAAGAAAGAAGAAAGAAAGAAAAACATTTATTGACACAACGTAAGGGAATAAAAAAAAACAATACAAAAATAAAAGAAGAAGGTTGTGCCAAGTAGGTCCAGTTCAGCGTTATGCCAGACAGCTAGTGCCTGACGCTGGTTTTCAACTGGACCGAACTAATTACTTCAACTAAGAAGAGACATAGTCCTTTAATTTTACTGTACCGCATATGTTTATTCCCAGGCCGCCATAGTGAGGATAATGAAAACCCGCAAGACGCTAAAACACCAGCATTTAGTGGTGGAAGTACTAAACCAGCTGTCCTCACGCTTCAAGCCGAGAGTTCCAGTCATCAAGGTGTGTATACATTCTTCTTTGACGTAACCTCATGACTGGGTTGTGACCACCAAGAGCATGCGGTTCCTAGTGTTCTCTTGGACAAGGTGGATTGCCACTTGGGTGTTACACTGCAGGAACTAATATAGGACTATAACTTTACGATTTTCTTTTATTTATTTCACTTACAAATAAATCGTATTCTTAAATATTTCTACAAAAAAAAACATTTAAAAATATAATATCTGGCCAAGTGCGAGTCGGACTCGCGCACGAAGGGTTCCATACCTAATGGTATAATTCTCATGAAAAGAAATCATGTTTGTTGTATGGAAACCACCTTAAATATTTATTTTATTTTGTTTTTAGTATTTGTTGTTACAGCAGCAACAGAAATACATAATTTGTGAAAATTTCAACTGTCTAGCTGTCGACGTTCTTGAGATACAGCCTGGTGACAGACAGACGGACGGACAGACAGCGAAGTCTTAGTAATAGGGTCCCCTTTTTTACACGGAAGCATTAAAAAACAGCTGTGGAATATATTTAGTATTGTAAACATTATTTTGTTCTCAACACCATCCTTATCTGTACGGAATAGGTTCAATAAGCTGCAAAAAGAGTTTGGATTTTTTTCTTATTTATTTTTAATATATATTGTAAATTAATTATAATGACTTCAAAAAAGGAAGTTCTGAAATACCGTATATATGCATGTACGCGATTTTCTCAAAAACTACTTATCCTAGTAATATCCATGGATATTCTTGCCGGTTCTTCTCTATAGGACCCACTTATTGACACTGAGCACCTAATTTCTAGCTTTGACGTTTTATAAGAACCTGTAATTGGTCTACATTAAATAAAAATCTGTGACTTGATCCAATTTAGATGAATTGTTTGATGTTTTTTTTTTAATTTATTGAAATGCATATTATTGTTGTATTACTTCCAGAAATGCATCGACATCCTAATTGAGAAGGAGTACCTAGAGCGCACGGAGGGCGAGAAGGACACATACAGCTACCTGGCGTGATCGCGCCCGCACTATGTAATAAATGATATATAAACAATATTATGTAATCTCACAGAGTTTCATTTTATTACTGACAAACAAATCTTTCCTGTTTATAATATTAATTTATACCAGCCATACTCAACCTTTTTTATTATGGGCCAACAAAAACGTTTCAGTCATGGTGTTGCGGGACGCAAGACATTTTTTTAGGTTTTAACTTAATAAGTTTCTTAGTATTTTATTACATACACTAGCTTCTGCCAGCGACTTCGTCCGCGTGGAATAGTGGTGCTCCGCTCCTATTGGTCTTAGCGTGATGATAGATTTAGCCTATAGCCTTCCTCGATAAATGGACTATATAACACTGAAAGAATTATTTATATCGGACCAGCGGTTCCTGAGATTAGCGCGTTTAAACAAAATGACAACATTTCCCTTCACTGCTCTGCTCCTATTGATTGTAGCGTGATGAAAAGTATACTATAACCATCTCAGGAGTATGACAAATAATTGTACCAAGTTTCGTTAAAATCCGTCGAGTAGTTTTTGTTTCTATAGAGTTTATACAGACAGACAGACAGACAGACAAAAATTTTACTGATTGCATTTTTGGCATCAGTATCGATCCCTAATCACCCCCTGATAGTTATTTTGGAAATATATTTCATGTACAGAATTGACCTCTCTACAGATTTATTATAAGTATAGATTTTATTACTTACACTAGCTTCTGCCAGCGACTTCGTCCGCGTGGAATAGTGGTGCTCCGCTCCTATTGGTCTTAGCGTGATGATATATAGCCTATAGCCTTCCTCGCTAAATGGACTATCTAACACTGAAAGAATTATTTAAATCGGACTAGCAGTTCCTGAGATTAGCACGTTTAAACAAAATGACAACATTTCCCTTCACTGCTCTGCTCCTATTGATTGTAGCGTGATCAAAAGTATACTATAACCATCTCAGGAGTATGACAAATAATTGTACCAAGTTTCGTTAAAATCCGTCGAGTAGTTTTTGTTTCTATAGAGTTTATACAGACAGACAAAAATTTTACTGATTGCATTTTTGGCATCAGTATCGATCCCTAATCACCCCCTGATAATTATTTTGGAAATATACTTCAAGTACAGAATTGACCTCTCTACAGATTTATTATAAGTATAGAAGATGAAGTAGTCACCTGTTGCACTTACGCGGTGGGCCCACAATTTATATGATGGATGCGACATTTAAAATGGTTTACAATTTTGTAACTCAATTTGGGCCAATCATAAAGGCTCGGCGGGCCGCCGTTTCTTTCTTTTTTTTGACAACTCATTTAACCAATGGTTTCGTGTTACCCGGTAACTGGGTTGTGGAAGTTAGATAGGCAGTCGCTCCATGTAAAACACTGGTACTCAGCTGCATCCGATTAGACTAGAAGCCGATCCCATTGTTGGAAAAAGGTTAGGTAGATCATGCAGATTAAGACTAGCTCTTTCCTGCGGTTTCAGCCGCTTCATGTAGGAACTACTTGGCGCACCTGCATAAAAAATCTAACCAATTCCAGAAACCTATCTATCTCTGTACAAAATTTTATCCAAATCGGTTTAGCCGTTACAGCGTCAAAGCGTAACAAACATTCACATTTACAATATTAGTTAGAACATCATCTTCTACGTAGCGTTTTCCCAATGGAAGAGTCTCGGTATATACCCATACGGTGGGTGCTGGGCACTGAAAGTGTGCCCTCCCGACCTAAGCTCGACGAGCCAGCCCGCCAGTTGAGCTAATAGCTTTAACATTCCCGATTATAATAATCATAATCTGATCCAGCCTGTCCCTTGCTGTCCTCCCCCAGCGACGCCCTAAGTCCCGTACCCCACTAGGGGGTGCCCTTAGCGTGTAGTCGCTTAGTTTTGTAAGTTAAGCCTTGGCTGGAGGCCCTAAATTCATTTAAGGCACTTCACAGGCAAGCCCGGTTAAGCAGTCGACAACCTTCTAGGTTGACCTGCGAGATGCCAAACAAAAAAAAACTGAAAGTGTTTTAACACATAATAATGTACATGCTTTTTTATAAGAGAAACGCCAATGTGTGTTCATAAACTCCTTGTAAGCAACAAGGATTTTATGAAAGACTAGCTTTCCGCCAGCAGCTTCGCCCGCGTGTGCTATAGGAATAAATATGCCTACGAATTCAAATAAAAACTACAGAGTTTCATACTAATTTTGCCCCACTTTATCACCCCCTTAGGGGTAGAATTTCTGTAAATCCTTTCTTATCGGAAGCCTACCTGATACAAAGAACACCCTCCAACTTTCAGGTCTCTACGACCAGCGGTTTAGGCTGTCCGATGATCCGTCAGTCATTCGGCACAAAGCATTTTATATGTATAGATACCTACACCCACCTACAAACTATTTAATAATTATTTAGAACCAGCTTCCCACCAGCGGCTTCGCCCGCGATATTTTAGCTAATGGATACAAAAACTTGACAAATTATATATTAAAACCTTCCTCATTAATCACTCTATCTATTAAAAAAAACCCGCCAAGTGCATGTCGGGCCACGCGCAGTAGGGTTCCGTAGTAGGTCTCAGTTAGTCGACTATAACTCTGTAACCGGTTAAGCCTACTTAGCCGTGATAGTTTTCCTTGTAAGTTCATTACATGTGCTACGTCTCTGATTTTTTTCACATTTCTAGGTAAAGCCATTCAAAAGTTAGAGGGGGGGGTAACTCGTATCGAACAAAAAATTTCACTTAAAATCTAGATATTTCGCAAATGGCTCGCTTAACCGAAAAATGATCTTCACACACCCATAATATTTTTGAAAGACCTATCTAACGATACCCCACACGAAGGGGTACGCGAGAAAAAAAATATTCATCCCTACTTTACATGTTTGGGAGCTACCCTAAAAAAAAATATTTTTCAAAATTTTATTTTACCACTTTCTCGGCGTGATCAATATACATATTCATACCAAATTTCAGCTTTCTTATAACAAAAACCACGGAGCTATGCCGCGGACAGACAGACAGACAGACAGACGGACAGAGCGAAACTATAAGGGTTCCTTGTCGGACTACGGAACCCTAAAAACCGCATCAAAATCCGTTGCGTAGTTTTAAAGAACAATAAAATATTAGGTTAGAGTAAAATAATTATAATAGGGACATCACTGCTTTCGCTGATACGCCTCCGGGTTGGTAGAGTCTGTATCAATTTATTTTACGAAAAATGTAAAACAAAGTCGTAACCTATTTTGTTCACACACAAATTAACAAAATGGCGTAAGGATGGCGCGTTTATGTCAATTTCTTGTTCTTAACATGACGGTGTTCACCATTAAATGCCATTTAATTTGTCTATGTAAAAATGAAAAAAAAATGAAATAAAATAGGTTATGATTTTGTAGTTCCCTGTGCTTGTATCAATACCAACTCAATGTAGTATGTAAATAAATAAAAGAACCGGTATTTGCAATAAACAACGAACGTATAGACTACGCAACACTAATTATCTATATCAGCCTATATACACAACACGCTTCGCATATGTACTTAAGTACTTATCGGAATGATGGAATTACTGTGTTAATATCCCAGTATTGCGCGAACTCTCAACGCGCTCACACGTACCGAACTTTATTTAATTAAATAAGATAAATAAGAAAATGTTACGGAACCCCAATTACGTGTACGGGCCCCGGAATGTCGTGGTGCCGGCGAATATCAACTTTGGTGACTATATTTTGGAACAAATGTGGCCACATAGACAGAAGGTTGCTATGGTAAGTAAGAATTTATTTTTTAATATTTCACACAATATTACCTATACTAATATAATAAAGCTGAAGAGTTTGTTTGTTTGTTTGAACGCGCTAATCTCAGGAATTACTGGTCCGATTTGTAATATTCTTTCAGTGTTAGATAGCCCATTTATCGAGGAAGGCTATATATCTCCACGCTAAGACGAAAATAAAGGTGTAGCATAATATACATATTAAATTTGATTACATCTAGGCCCTAACGAAGCCTATTGATAACTTGATATTTGACCAGTTTACCAGGATTTCATCCGCATCCTAGTGGAACTCACGCAACCGGATAAAAAATAATCTATGTCCTCTCCTAGGATTCAGTCTATCTCCATATTAAATTTCATCACAATCGGTTCAGCCATTTTCTCGTGAAAGTAGACAGTTAATTTCGCACTTGCGTGCCAATTGATTGGACAGGTCCACTCTATGGTTCTTTCTTCAAAAGGTCATTTCAGACACGAGTTACATTTTTCTACCATAGTGCAATGGTTATTAAATATCTGGACGTTAAAAGAGACTGTGACCCTTGAGTTTGTTTCGGTGTTTCTTCTCAAGGTAGTCAGATATGAAACACCGGCCTCACCTAGCTATAAACAATAATATTTTTGGCGTGTAAAAGTGGTACTTTATAACCTACTTGCAAAATAAATATCATTTATAATATTTGTGAGAATAAGACATTACTTATTAGTGTTTGCGGTTATTAAAACAAAACTTAAGATTAAACATTTTACCTACATGAGGTAAATAAACTAAATTACACTCAGGCCATTGAAGATAATCTGAAACTAAATTTGTTATCTTTTTTTGTATAGTAAGACCTTTTATATGTCTTAATCCTACCAACAAATAAATACTTCGAGATTATGATAGTAACTAACTGTTTCCCGTGGTTTCACCCGCGTCACGAAGGGAACTACCTGAGGGGAAATCCGAAAACCGTGAATTTGTAGAAAAATACCAAAAAAGTGGGAGGAAGTGGGGAGATTTGATGATTGATTCGATGATTCAGAGATAATGCTCTGCTCTATTCATAGCAGTGGCGATCCGAGGAGGGGGTCACAGGGGGGGGGGGCGTAGGGCTGCCATCACCCAAATCGTCGACCCTGGACTAAAACTATAAAAACCTTAAATATTTGTTTTAATTTATTGCATTTACTTTTCAATCAATCGGGATTGGATATCAGGTAAAAAGTGTGCGGTTTTCTCCTGATGCTCTTTCAAAAACGCACCTCAGACGCCCTCTAAACTAGGACAAATCCGGGAAAACCCGGACGGATGGCAGCCATAGTCACAGGGTACCCAAAATCATACACGTCTGAATGACAAACCTAAAAATAAACAATTTATGAAAAATTGGTAATTGGTACGTCGTCGTAATAGATCGTTCAATTTTGGAGCTTGCTTGAAACATTCGGCTCCAGCCAATTTTGGTTGTCGATAACCCCTCCCCCTTCCGCCAAATTTAGGCTGCGACCGCGCCTTATTCACAGGTCAAAGGCCTCTTCTCATACAGAGAGGGCATCATGATTACTAACCTTATACACCGAAAAAAAATAACAGATATTATCAAGCTTCTATATTTCCAATGGTGACGAATCTGATATCTGTAGAACCACCTTACCTAATAATAAAGATAAAATCGCTTATTGTTTATTACGTACCTAAAATATTTACACACTACATAATGACTGATAACAATATTCGTAAACATTAAATTATCTGATAATAAATTATTATCATCTTGTTTATTTCGTCAAGATCATAATTAGGTATTATATCAGTAGAGAGATTTATTGTACTCTGTACTTACCTAATGTTTTTTTAATAACTCAAACTATCTCGACTTAGCATAGCACACGAGGGTATGGATAAGCGGCAAGATTAATAGCCAAAAACCGGCCAAGTGCGTGTCGGGCCACGCGCAATAGGGTTCCGTTCAGTTAGTCGACTATAACTCTGTAACCGGTTAAGCCTACTTAACCGTGATAGTTTTCCTTGTAAGTTCATTACATGTGCTATGTCTCTATTTTTTTTCAAATTTCTAGGTACAGCCTTTCAAAAGTTAGAGGGGGGATGCTCGTATCGAACAAAAATTTGCACTTAAAAGCTAGATATTCCGCAAATGGCTCGGTAAAACGAAAAATGGTCTTCACACACCCATAATATTTTTGAAAGACCTATCTAACGATACCCCACACGAAGGGGTACGCGAGAAAAAAAATATTCATCCCCACTTTACGTGTTTAGGAGCTCCTAAACACGTAAAGTGGGGGTGAATATTTGTTGTTGATTTGTCCTTGAATGAATATTTATTTTTATATAAAAATGTTTTTTTAGGGTAGCTACCCTAAAAAAACATTTTTCAATATTTTATTTTACCACTTTTTCGGCGTGGTCAATATACATATCCATACCAAATTTCAGCTTCCTAGTAACAAGAACCTCGGAGCTATGCCGCGGACAGACAGACAGACAGACAGACGGACATGGCGAAACTATAAGGGTTCCTTGTCGGACTACGGAACCCTAAAAACCTGGATCTAAAGAAGTTCTCGTTAGACAGCTGTATTTGATCTGGATTTATTCAGAAAGAAGGTAGGTATATTTATTTACCGAAAGTATTCACATTATTTACATTACGAAAAAAAAAAAGTAAGTATATTTAATATTTATTTATTTATTTATTTATTTATATTCCCTCTATACTACCATTACAGGTTACTTAACCTAATGCGGTAGTTAGGACAATGGACATATTACAAAAAAACAAATTATACATATAAAATATTTACAAATGACATATAAAACTTAAAAAACACAGAAGACACACACGAAACTACTACCTAAATTAGACCATACTATTCTAAACACAAACATTAATAAAATAAATTATAAATAATGAAAACAAAAAATAAATATTTTCTATAATAAATCTAACTAAAATATTGCGTCAAAACATTCTTCTTCTCTTCTTTAGAAAGTGGTATAGCTGTACCAATTGATTTAACGAACCATGCAAACAAAGTCGTAACCTATTTTGTTCTAATTCTGCCACAGAAATTAACAAAATGGTGTAAGGATGGCGCATTTATGTCAATATAAGCTGTTTACACTAAATTCAAACTTCTGTCTTACGATGGATACTTTATTTCTAAAACGGTCGATTATCAATCCAGGGTTTGCTAAGAAGTGGATAACATTGCAAATTTACGCATCGTGGTAAAACACGTTTTTAATTAAGTTTTTTTTACACCTTGGGTTACATTATTCAAGTTTTAGTAGGGATCTCTAATTATTTCTGGAAATAAATATAGCCTATGACACTTCGTAAAGATGTAGCTTTCTAACGGTGAAATATTTTTTTAAATCGGTCCAGCAGTTTTTGAGTTAAAACCCTACAAACAAATCTTTCCTCTTTATAATACACAAAAAATTAGAAACATGTTGAATAGGGAATACTTTGGTAAAGAACACAAATAGCATAGTTTCCTGTGTTTTACCAAAATGTTGGTGACTTGTATTTAAAGTTGTTGCATGACTGGGCATAGCTAATTTGTGACCAATTTTCTTTATTCTTTTATTCTGCATCATGTTGTTATTTCTCTATTATTGTCTATGTTTTGTTAAAGTTACGATTTTTACCGGAATTTCGATATATATATGTGGAAGCTTGTAATTAGCAAACATCAGTAACTATTCTTGTTATTTATAGTTGTCATTAGTCTGTAAGCTTTCTTTAAAATAAATAAATAATAAAATAAAATAATATTAGTATAGATTAGCTTCCCGCCAGCGGCTTCGCCCGCGATATTTTAGCTAATGGATACAAAATCTTGACAAATTATATACTAAAACCTTCATCATTCATCACTCTATCTATTAAAAAAACCGCATCAAAATCCGTTGCGTAGTTTTAAAGATTTAAGCATACATAGGCATATAGGGACAGAGAAAGCGACTTTGTTTTATACTATGTAGTGATAATAATTTTAAGCTTGTAAATTATACAATTTAAACGGCAGTCGGTGATGAGTGTAATGACGATTCGGAAACCAAACAGCAAAATATTGAAGATTCACCCGCAAATAGCTAGTTTAAAGTAAAATCTATTTAAAATTCCAGATTAACGGTGCTACAGATGAACGCCTCACCTATTCAGATATCATTCAGCAATCAATGAATTTCGCCGTCTCGCTCACTCGTATAGGCGTTAAAAAGGGAGACACGATCGGTATTATCTCTGAGAATATACAGGAGTTCTGGGGAGCTGTCATAGGTGTCGTCTGCGCAGGCGCAGTATTGACTACATTTAGTACCGGGTATGTCAAAGGTATGTATTGATGATATTGTCACTAATATTAAAATGCAAATATGTTTGTTACGTTTTGTCATTAAAATGGTATAAGTTTGTTTGTAAAACGGCTAAACAGATTCAGATGAAATTTGGTAGATATGGAAGTAGCTTGAACCCTGGAGAAGATTATATAATATATTTTAAATGGTGTGTGAAGGGGGCTACTTGCTCCCTTCGATACCGCGGGGAATATACAGGATTCATGCTATTCCCATACCAAAATGCATCTTAATCGGTTCAGTTATTTTCCCGTAATAGCCTAACAGAGAGACAAATGGACAGACAGACAGACAGAGTAACTGAACTTAACTTTAAAATTCTTTTTTTGTTTGGTAAGCCATACTTCAGATGTGGTCCCATATAAATTTTATCAATATAGGTTCAGCGGTTTTTTGACTAGTTATGAACTGGCCACTGTTGTACTGTAAATGTTGGCGCTTCTACGTAAATTATAATTAATTATAATATTTCTATTTCAGGCGAACTAATCCACGTGACGAACATATCCAAACCAAAATACATCATCTGCTCTCCAATCATGTACAAAATCCACGCGAAAACCATCAAATCTCTGAACTTTGTCAAGCAAATCATACTTTTCGGAGACCAAAAACAAAATGGCGTCCTAATGTACAATGACATGGTTTTTGAAAATAACGGTTTGATTAAGAACGTTCGTTATGAAGAGTTTCACTCCGTTGAAGTCCAGGGCCAGACCGATACATTATTCATCTTGTATTCTTCCGGCACAACTGGTTTGCCTAAAGGAGTAATGACTACACATTTAAATGTCATCACTGCATGTTGTTTGTAAGTTAAAGTCATCGATATATAATGTTACTAAAGTAACTAGATCTGAAATCACCAAGCAAAATGCGTCCCATAAAAGTTTGAGCCCACAGCCACAATTCACGTCATCTGTCAGCTTGACTTAATATCTTAACTGAAAATCTGGAGAAACTGACTGTCGCCGTTTTTGTCGAACAGATGTCACGTACACACTGTTTCAGTTAGTGGGAAAGAGATAAATAGAATGTTGCATCAAAGTGGTTACTAGTTTCAAAGCTACGTCTACATACCATAAAAATTGAAGAAAGCGGGCAAAGTTTGTATGAAAGTCCGTCATTTTTAGGGTTCCGTAGTCCGACAAGGAACCCTTATAGTTTCGCTCTGTCCGTCTGTCTGTCTGTCTGTCTGTCTGTCTGTCTGTCTGTCTGTCTGTCTGTCTGTCTGTCTGTCCGCGGCATAGCTCCGTGGTTTTTGTTATTAGAAAGCTGAAATTTGGTATGAATATGTATATTGATCACGCCGAGAAAGTGGTAAAATAAAATTTTGAAAAATATTTTTTTTTAGGGTAGCTCCCAAACATGTAAAGTAGGGATGAATATTTTTTTTCTCGCGTACCCCTTTGTGTGGGGTATCGTTAGATAGGTCTTTCAAAAATATTATGGGTGTGTGAAGACCATTTTTCAGTTAAGCGAGCCATTTGCGAAATATCTAGATTTTAAGTGAAATTTTTTGTTCGATACGATTTACCCCCCCCTTTAACTTTTGAATGGCTGTACCTAGAAATGTGAAAAAAATCACAGACGTAGTACATGTTATGAAATTACAAGGAAAACTATCACGGCTAAGTAGGCTTAATCGGTTACAGAGCTATTGTCGACTAACTAACTCCTACTACGGAACCCTACTGCGCGTGGCCCGACACGCACTTGGCCGGTTTTAATTTTAATTCGTATAGCCCACGCGGGCGAAGCCGCAGGCGGAAAGTAGATTTATAAGTTTTCGCGCTGCTCCGACTAGATATCGCCAGTGTACTTGTAAATTGCGGTAAGAAATACTATGCCGAAATACCAGAGCCAGTCCGAAGCCAATCCCGTTGCAAGGAAGACGTCTTGAATGATTTAAATAATTTTAAACATAGAAATGTAATAGAAACTGGATTAACCCATAGGGTACTTATTTATCCGGGCACGCGAAGTAGTTTCCTTTTTCTTTAGTTTTTTTTTGTGTTAGTTTGGCATCTCGCTGGTCAACCTAGAAGGTTGTCGACTGCTTAACCGGGCTTGCCTGTGAAGTGCCTTAAATGAATTTAGGGCCTCCAGCCAGGGCTCAACTTACAAAACTAAGCGACTACACGGTAAGGCAACCCTTAGTGGGGTACGGGCTTCGGATTAGGGCGTCGCTGGGGGAGGACAGCAAGGGATAGGCTGGATCAGAATATATATGATTATTATAATCGGGAATTTTAAAGCTATTGGCACAGCTCGCGGGTTGGCTCGTCGAGCTAGGGTCGGGAGGGCATGGACAAGGTCGTCGCGACGGACCTCGGCGGGGGAGTAGTACCCTCAGGATTCGGGAGAAACTAATGCAAGTCTATAATTAAAATCCCTCGGAACTTAACTTTATAAATATTTTCATTAGGCCAATATCACACGATCCTGCATTGATGACCCTCACTATAACCCCATGGTACCACGTCATGGGGCTAGTGGGGATGCTGACTGCCTACGTAACGGGGAGAACGGGGGTCTACCTCCCCAAGTTCGACGTCAACATGTATTTGAAGACCATTGAGAAATATAAGGTAAGAAAATCAAGTCTTTTATCTATACATACGATTATAAAATCAACGCACAACTTAATCCGCTGATCGTAGAGATCTGTAACTTGGAAGGTGTGTTTTTTGTACGACATAGGCATCCGATAAGAAGGGATTTTCCGAAATTGTACTCCTAAAGGAGTGAAAAAGGCGGACAAAATTTGTATGAAGCTCTGTCATTTTTAATTTGAATTCGTATAGCCCAAGCGGCCGATGGCGCTGGCAGAAAGCTAGTATTAATTAGATTGGGCGGCTGTTTTACTCCTTCGAGAAACATCCCGTTAAACAACTTAATAGATAGGTAAATACATACAAAAGCTTGTTAGGTATTGAACAAAGAAGTGATACAGGTTGAGAAGTCATGAGCATTGATCACCACGCTTGCTCATGTCAGATTCACGATTTCAATTTTTTTTAGTCCAGATTTCTTCGCGATGTTTTCCTTTACCATTAGTCAATGGTGTCTAAGATACATTAAGAAAGTACATATGGCTGGCAACGTCACATTGGTACTTCCCAGGTTCTTGTACACGAGATGTAGGTGCCCTAACCACTAGGCCACCCATCCACGGACCAAACGGTCGAATCGTGCGGCTGTAATTTAGCCACAAGCTCCTTGATCCTTACGTCTAGACATCTACTTAGCAAATATCTCTGTGCAATAATGTATTCTTCTACCAATTGCAGGCAGTCCAGCTGACCGTGGTCCCGCCAGTCCTAGTAGCCGTCTGCAAGATACAGTCCCAGTATGATCTTAGCTCCGTCAAGATGATCTACTCCGGCGCTGCTCCTCTGCACAAGGATACCATCAAAGCTGTCCATGAGAAGTAAGTGCACCCGTGTCTTTGGGGAAATACTTCGCGTTATTAACTGAATAAAATTTCGTTCAAATCCATTCAGTAGTTAAAGGGGGGAGGGGTCAAAGGGGACATGACCCCCTCCCCCCCAAATCGTACACGTTGTATGCAATTAATGAAAAATTAATATGTAATTACGTATTGGTCGTTAATCGTAATAGATCTTTCAATTTTGGAGCTTGCTTGAAACATTCGGCTTTGGCCAATACTAATTTAATAAATGTGAAAGTTTGTGAGGAAGTATGTTTGTGTGTTAATTTTGGTTGTCATCAGCTGTTGGTCATTTTCGTCAATCTTAACTATTATGCGAGTGAGTTAGTTTATTTATTAGTTACCCTCTCACGGTAAACGGCTGTACAGATTAGAATGACCTTGGTACGGAGATTGATGGGACCTTACAGACTGATATAGGCTTCTTTCTTATTCTTCTTCTTTTAAAAACTGTACAAAATGCGAGAAACATCTTATTTTGTCATATTTTATATTTGTATTTCAGATTCCCCAATGTCCAAGGAGTATACCAAGGTTACGGGTCCACGGAGCTGACGTTAGCAGTTATGAGGTTCAGCTGCAACGACCCTAACACCCATAAACTTGGCAGCGTAGGAACTGTGTCGCCTAATACTGTGATAAAGGTTTGTCAGGATTTATAACATATATTAACTAGCTTTCGGCCAGCGGCTTCGTCCGCGTCGGCTTCATGAATTCAAATTAAAAAGTCAGATTTTCATACAAACTTTCATGCCCTATTTAACCCTTGATGTATTTAGAAAACCGGCCAATTGTGTGTCGGGCCACGGGCAGTAGTGTTCCGTAGTAAGTCTTAGTTAGTCGACTATAACTCTGTAACCGGTTAAGCCTACTTAGCCGTGATAGTTTTCCTTGTAAGTCCATTATATATTTATATATAATATAGCTTACCCTTAGCTAAATATTTTATCTTTCCTGTCCATCCAAAGGTTGTCTGGAAGATATCGCTTTTAGCGATAAGACCGCCGTTGTACCCATATTTTAGTTTTAAATTGTATCTGTTTTAATTTCTTTTGGTGTACAATAAAGCATAATTCTATTCTATTCTACACTGATTTTTTTCACATTTCTAAAGATAGCCGTTCAAAAGTTAGGGAGGACGCTCTTATCGAATAAAAAAAGCTAGATATTTCGCAAATGGGTCACTTAACCGAAAAATGGTCTCCCACCCATAATATTTTTGAAAGACCTAACCCACCTCAAAATATTAGAAATAACTAAACCTATCCAAATTATTTACAGGTCGTCGACATAGAAACCAGAAAACCTTTGGGTCCAAATCAAACTGGTGAGATATGTGCCAAGGGTGAGCTGCTCATGAAGGGGTACGTCGGCAAGAACAGGGGTGGTGACTGCGATGAGGAGGGTTTCTATAAGACTGGCGATGTTGGCTACTATGATGAAGATGGGTACTTCTTCATAGTGGATCGGCTGAAGGAGCTGATCAAATATAAGGGATATCAGGTGAGGATCTAAATTAACTGTTTATTTTTGTCATGCATATCGCCTACTCAACCTACCTACATATATCGGGGCTGCGGGACGTTGTAAAGAGATACCGCGCCCCCGGAATACAAAGGGCTGAGGAAGGAACATGGATGGGTTTTAGTCAGTAAGAGTCTGACACTCCCTTCCACCCCACCCGCGGCGGGAGGGATCATTTGATGATTTCCGAAATCCGAAAAAAAACTACCTAAATAAAGTATATATTATTATGTGGATGTATATAAAACAAAGTCGGGCTTGTTCGAACACATATAACTCGAGAACGGCTAGACCGATTTTCATGGTTGTTATATTTGTCTCCGTCCCGAAAAAATTATGGGGCAGTACGAAAATCGCCGGGCCGGCTTGTAAATAACTAAAAAAAGGTATTTTTCAAGTCATTCCAAGATTCTGGATAAACCTTTTTCTTCCAGGTTCCTCCCGCGGAGTTAGAGGCAGTTCTTCTGCAGCATGAGGGCATTAAGGATGCTGGTGTTATCGGGATTGAAGATAAGTCAGCAGGGGAGGTGCCTCTGGCGTTCGTGGTGGCTCAACCAGGCCTCACTGAGAAGGAAGTGCAGAAGTTCGTAGCTGAAAGGGTCAGTATGGGAAATCTATACTAAAGAGAGAATAGAGGAGCTCGTGGCCAAGTAACAGCCGCATGGGTCGACCGATCCTAGGTTAAGCTGTGCTAGGCGCGGTCGGTCCATGGATGGGTGACCATCTATGTCATACCGAGACTTCTCCGTGCCTCGGAAAGCACGTTAAGCTGTTGGTCCCGGTTTTCATTTGTACATCTTTGACAGTGGTTACGGGTAATCAGAAGCCAGAAAGTCTGATAACCAGTCTTTCCAAGGGGTATCGTGCTACCCGGTTACTGGGTTGTGGAGGTCAGATAGGCAGTCGCTCCATGTAAAACACTGGTACTCAGCTGCATCAGGTTTAGACTGGAAGCCGACCCCAACATAGTTGGGAAAAGGAGTCATTCTTCGCCTGAACCGATTAAAATTAAATTTAGTATGAAAATAGAGAAAGGACATAAGATACTTTTTATCCGGGTGCGTGAAGTAATTCCCTTGAAATGCGGGTGAAACCGCGGGAAATAGTTTGTCATTGAGCTAGCTATATTGAGTTTGGTCATCATCATCATATTCCTAGCCTTTTACCAACTATGTTGGCGTTGGCTTGCCGTCGAAACCGCAGCTGAGTACCAGAGTTTTACATGGAATGACTGGCCTTGATGACCTCCACAACCCACTTACCGGGTAACACGGTACCCCTTGGTAAGACTGCTTGTCAGCTTTTCTGGCTTCTGACTTCCAGTGTCGACTGTCAAAGATCTACAAATGACAGCCGGTACCAACAGCTAACGTGCTACCTGAGCCACGGTACTGAAGAAATATCTCAACTTTTTAAAGAAATATCTTCCGCTTAGCGCATCCAAATTCTGCCTGAACCTTTTTAGGGTTCCGTAGTCGACAAGGGAACCTTATAGTTTCGCCATGTCCGTCTGTCTGTCCGCGGCATAGCTCAGAGGTTCTTGGTACTAGAGACCTGAAATTTGGTATGGATATGTATATGTTCAGTTTTCAGTTTGCTTGCTAGCGTAAAATTACAGAACTAAATGTATTTATAAGTTAATGAGGGATTTTCTTTTCCAGTTGTCAAACCCCAAGCATTTGCGTGGCGGGGTCCGCTTCGTGGCTCAGATACCCAAGTCTCCAAGTGGCAAAATATTACGCAAAGAACTGAAGAAACTCCTCAAGACTGCTAAGAGTAAACTATAGGTTTAAGACAATAATGAATCAATGAATAAACGGTACATTATTTATAGTATATCATGTACATCCGAAAAAATGTGTTGATGCCTTTAAAAAAAGATTTGGTGTCTCCTCCCTGTCCTTCTGGTGTTAAAATACATCATATTTTGCCGTGATGCAAACTTATGTATCGGGCAAAAGTTGTACTATAGATTTTTATTTAAACAAATGAGAATATTTATCCCTTTTTTGATTTTTAGTTATAAACTAGCTTCTGCCCGCGACTTCGTCCGCGTGGAATAGTGGTGCTCCACTCCTATTGGTCTTAGCGTGATGATATATAGCCTTGATTTCTGTGTAGCTTTAACCATTAAGCTTGCACACGCGACGGAAGCTTAAAATTGAAGTAACTGCTCCCGTTTTCCCAACATTTCCCTTCACTGCTCTGCTCCTATTGATTGTAGCGTGATGAAAAGTATACTATATATAACCAGTTCAGGAGTATGAAAAATAATTGTACCAAGTTTCGTTAAAATCCGTCGAGTAGTTTTTATTTCTATAACGTTTATACAGACAGACAAAAATTTTACTGATTGCCTTTTTAGTTATTTTGGAAATATAATTCATGTACAGAATTGACCTCTCTACAGATTTATTATAATCAAAATCAAAACAAAAAGAGGTTTTGTGGCCAAGAAGTGGTGATGAACCACCTATAGGCTATATATAATATACTAGTTAATGACCTATATACTAGTTTAATGTCAAGGAACTTTCCAGAATTCTGGCTAAGCGTAGACTAAAGAATAAAGTTATTGAGGTCTGTAATCGTAAGGACCAGAATTGTCTAAGTAACACTAGCTTTTCCCACGGTGCGCGTGCTAAGGGAACTACATAACCCAACTGGATAAAAAATAGCCTTAAACCGTGTCCAGGGTCCCCTCTACTGCCATGCTAAATTTCATCCAAATCGGTTGAGCCGTTTCACCGTGAAAGCGTAACAAAAAAAAAACAAACTCACTTTCGCATTAATTATAATGTTAGGATAAGCCACAACCGGTGTGTTCCTCCTTTGTTTTGCGAGCTTGGCTAACACACTTCCATGTTTTTAGAGAAGAGTGTTCTCGCAGACAAAGTCATTGTCACTAACCGGTTATTACATAAAATGTTACAACACCAAGAGAAGTTCAACACATATTAACACACATAACATTTAAGGCGACTGTCCCGACAAGGAACAATAACTATTTCGAACGTCCACCGACCACTTGACCACTAAAATATTACGTAAACATTTCACTAACTTGTCTCTCAATCTCAAAATATCCGTCATTCGCTCCCCCAAAGTCGCCGCGTGAGCAGATCAATTCACTTTCGATTTTGTTAACCAATCAATAATATTTATTACGTTATGGTTTGAACGTTCGCAAAATTCAAATCGAAGTGCTGGCGGAAAAAATAATAAAAAAATACTACCTACCAGTAATTTTGAAATAAAAAATGTTTACTTCAAAAGTGTTAATTTTAATGCATTTATTTTGCAATATTATCTGTGATATTGATCTAGACATAGTCAATGAAAATCTCTACGATTCAAAAAACGTTATAAATAAAAACAATAATGGTGTCATAAAAAAACTTTTAAGTGAAAACAAATTCAATTCGGACATAATAAAAAGTGTCGGGAAAAATAGTGATGTGGTGAACAATTATGAAGACATAACAATAATGGATGATAACGGCAAATTAAAGAATTTGAAATTTAAATCGGCGATACCGAAATCGGAGTTCGAAAACTTGATTAATAGTGAAGTGAGTTTGAAAAAGTTCGACAGAGTGACACAGATTGAAGTGCCAGTGACTGAAAAATACGAGGACGAAGTGAAATTTGAAGCTGGGGGGTTGAAGCCGAAGTTTTTCGATGAATTAGGGCGTAAGTACCTACTTTATTTTAACATACATAATGGATGGGCTAAGTAACAGCCGCACGGGTCGACCGATGAAAGGTTAAACTTTGCGCGGTCGTTAAGTAGATGGGTGAACATCTATGTCATAGCGAGACTCCGTGCCTCGGAAAGCATGTTAACCTTTTGGGCCTGGTTGTCATTTGTAGATCTTTGTCAGTCGTTACGGGTAGTCAGAAGCCAGAAAGTTCTACAACCAGTCTTACCAAGGGGTACCGTGTTACCCGGTAACTGGGTTGAGGAGGTCAGGTAGTCAGTCACTCCATGTAAAATACTGGTACAGTTAAGACTGGAAGCCGACCCCAACGTGGTTAGGTAAAGGCTAGGCAGATGATGATATATAATGGACGCCTGACTGAGGGATTATCTTTCGGTCGAGTGCAGAGAAGCTGGTTTGACGATCTGAGTAGATTTGCGCGGCAGATATTTACACAAATCGCAACAGATTTAGAGGGTTGTGTGAAAACAGGGGAGGCCTATGCCCCAGCAGTGGGACTTAAATGTAGGGTTATAAAAATAGGGCGGAGCGGGAGGGAGTGTCACACTCTTACTGACTAAAACCCATCCATGTTCCTTCCTTCGTCCTTTATGTTCCGGAGCCAGCGGCGATTCTTTACTATAATATGAGGCTTTCCGCCATCGGCTTCAAATTAAAAATGACAGAGTTCTATACAAACTTTGCCCCCCTTTTTCACCCCCTTAGGTGTAGAATTTTGGAGAATTCTTTGTTATCGGATGCCTTCGTCATACAAAGAACACACCTTCCAAGTTTCAGGTCTCTACGATCAGCGGTGTAGGCTGTGCGTTGATCCGTCATTCAGGACAAAGCATTTTATATGTATAGATAGATGTATGTATTCTTATTATGTACTAGCTTCTGCCAGCGACTTCGTCCGCGTGGAATAGTGGTGCTCCGCTCCTATTGGTCTTAGCGTAATGTATAGCCTTCCTCGATAAATGGACTATCTAACACTGAAAGAATTATTAAAATCGGACCAGCGGTTCCTGAGATTAGCGCGTTTAAACAAAAAGACAACATTTCCCTTCACTGCTCTGCTCCTATTGATTGTAGCGTGATGAAAAGTATACTATAACCATCTCAGGAGTATGACAAATAATTGTACCAAGTTTCGTCAAAATCCGTCGAGTAGTTTTTGTTTCTATAGAGTTTATACAGACAGACAAAATTTTTACTGATTGCATTTTTGGCATCAGTATCGATCCCTAATCATCCCCTGATAGTTATTTTGGAAATATATTTCATGTACAGAATTGACCTCTCTACAGATTTATTATAAGTATAGATAGATTATACATATAAACCTTCCTCTTGAATCACTGTCTATTGATGAAAACTGCATTAAAATCGGATGCGTAGTAGAAGATCTAAGCGTACAGACGGCGGGAAGCGACTTCGTTTTATAGTGTGTAGAGATACGAGTAAGTAATGTATTGAATCTAAACTATGTACATTACAAAGTATATACCTATTTGTATTTACTGTTATAGTTACGAGTTGTTAGTTTGTCAGACATTCTGGCGAAGAGTTCCAAATTGAAACCAGACCTGCTAATTTTTTATACAAACATTGAAACTAGATTCGAACGGTAAAAATGATTCTGGAATACATTTCCACACCCAGTACAATTTCTGTCCTACTAATAGTAGAAATGCTTTGTATGGATGGATGTTTGTTACTCTTTCACGCAAAAACTACTGAACGGATGTGAATGAAATTTGGTACACACATAGTTTATAACCTGGATTAATATGTAGGATACTTTTTACCCGGTTGCACGAAGTAATTGACCCTGGATGCGGGTAAAACCGCGAGAAACAGATTGTAGTAACCATGAAGTTTCTTGCCCGTTCTTCTCCATAGAAATCTACGTTTTAGAATGGGAAAAGTACTTCAACTTTTTATTTTTGACTAACAGGCGTTCTCATCATCGTCTGACAAATTAAAAGTGGCTGCAAAATGGTCCAATTAAAATAAATAATTTGTTGTTGTATCTTTCGAAAACTAAAAAAAAACATTTTTGACATAATTAATTATTATTCAAACTGGTTTTTCTAGTCTTCTCAACAAAATTTCGCTTAGCCTAGGTCAATTATGTAAAGTAGTCCATTCAAAACTTGATTTAGACTTTGTTTAAATAACAGCTCATAATCTTGAAGCAGACTGGTTCAGGCAAGCCTTATAATGATGTCTGAGAATATCATGATCCTCCTGCCCTTATCTTAAACTGTTTTAGGTCAGCGCATCACGTCTATTTCATTAGCCATTCTGCAAAGGTTCTTAAAGAAAGGTCTTTTAACCACGACGCGTGAATTTTCGTGTTATCAACTATTTGTTCAACCCCGGCTTGGTAATCGACTGTTTTAGGAATAAGAAACCCAAATGATAGGTTATCCATCGTATGGTATTAATGTTTGAATTCATGCTAAACAGCTGTTTTCAGTTGATCGGACCGTTATCTTGTCGGTGCACTTGGGCCTTAGAAAGTACATATGACTTTAGAAAAGTCACATTGGTACTTGCCAGGTTGCGAACCCGCACACTCGTACACGAGAAGCAGGTGGCTTAACCACTAAGCCACCACGACTTAGGAGGAGTCTCTCTTAGGATTCATCATCAGCCTATATAATGTCCCACTGCTGGGCACAGTTCAAGCCCGGTTAAGCAGTCGACAACCTTCTAGGTTGACCTGCGAGATGCCATATTCCAAAAAAAAAGCTGGGCACAGGCCTCTTCGCATACAGAGAAGGGTCTCTTAGGATTAATTTCTCTGATATATAATTCTTGTTTCGTTTATTCAATTCAAATCATTTATTTCAATTAGGCCTAATAACAAGCACTTTTGAAAGTCAACAAAAAAAAAAGAATTTAGTTGCCCATTCCAAAAAGTAGTTTCCTATGGAGAAGAACGGGCAAGAAACTCCATGGTTACTCTTTTTTCTCCATGGTTATTCATTTTTAACACATATTATTCACATTTTTAAACTAATTAATTCTTGTTATTGTTACAAATTAAATAACTCGATGATGTCGGCGGCCATGTTTTGGGCATGCGGTGTGTTTTGTAATGTTACGGCATAGGTTAGCGCGGTGAAAGTCACATCCGGCTAAAAGTGTTGCTTGTTGTAAGGGCGCCGACACAATGGTGGTGTTTTAATTTTAGCTAATCTATACCTATATTATAAAGAGGAAAGGCTTGTTTGTTTGTAGGGTTTTAACTCAAAAACTATTGGACCCATTTTAAAAATTCTTTCACCGTTAGAAAGCTTCATCTTTACAAAGTGTCATAGGCTATATTTATTTCCTGAAATAATTAGGGATCCCTTCTAAAACTTGAATAATGTAACCCAAGGTGTAAAAAATATGTCCACGCGGGCGAAGCCGCTGGCGGAAAGCTAGTCTACAATAAAGAATTCGCATTTAATTACCTAAAATAATATAAAGCTGAAGAGTTTGTTTGTTTGTTTGCTTGAACACGCTAATCTCAGGAACTACTGGTGCGATTTGAAAAATTCTGTGAAAAGAAATTCAGTGTTAGATAGCCCATTTATCGAAGAAGGCTATACTATGTTTAGGGCCAGATTCACACACGAACACACTTAACTTAACCTATACACACACACATACATACACACATATACACATGCACGCACATATACACTATACACATAATTAGTAAAATGATTATATAATAAATTCAAAACTTACCATGACTTCACTTGTTTTGTTTAATGTTGCTCTAGATTATCAGAAATAAACAATGTAATTAGGACGGAGGCCTGGTGGCCTGAAATACAGGTTTTACACCTAGCTTAGGCACCTGTCTCCCACAATACTAACGCTAATCTAGATAGTGATTTTCAATTGTATAAATTAATATTGTGGTGAGAAAATAAATAAAAATATTATTATTACCTTTATTTAAATTTCATACATATTTTTTTCATTTTTAAATATTCATTATAAAAAAATATAAAAAAACATTTAAAAATATAAAAAATAGGGATCCACCGATGTCGGGAACAGGGTCCAAGCAACCGGTGGTTAGGGCTCCAGAGACAGGAACCTCCTCACAATACGAGCCGTATCAAGGAGAACCGCCTGAAATCTTCTGAATCAGGCCCTTGACCCAGCCGCCTAACGAGAGCCTCGCGAGATGTTGATCGAGGCTCTTGGCCATCAGGCCATCGACTGTCACGACTATCGGCACAATGACAGCAGAGTCCACATTCCACATGTCGACAACCTCGTGCGCCAAGTCGAGATACTACTATTATTATTCCGTTTATTTATTTTAACACATATTATTTACATTTTTAAATATTTTTACAAAATATAAAAAAAAAAACATTTAAAAATATAAAAAACAGGGATCCACCGATATCGGGAACAGGGTCCAAGCTACCGGTGGTTAGGGCCCCAGAGACAGGAACCTCCTCACAATACGTGCAGTATCCAGGAGCACTGCCTTCTGAATCAGGCCCTTGACCCAGCCGCCTAACGAGAGCCTCCTGAGATGTTGGTCGAGGCTCTTGGCCATCAGGCCATTGGCCGTCACGACTATCGGCACAATGACTGCCGAGTCCACATTCCACATGTCGACAACCTCGTGCGCCAAGTCGAGATACTTTATTTGTTTTTCTTTCTCGGCTTTCACGAGATTGTCGTCATGGGGAATGGTGACATCGATGATCATTGTGCGGCGCGCTAATCGGTCTATCACCACTATGTCAGGTTTATTGGCTACAATAGTCCTGTCAGTGATGATAGACCGATCCCAGTACAACGTGATATGGTCATTTTCGAGAACTGGGTCGGGCGCATACTTGTAGTATGGTACCTCAAGATCCACAAGTTTGTACTGCAAAGCAAGCTGCTGGTGGATGATCTTGGCCACTTGGTTATGCCTGTGCAAGTATTCACCGTTAGCCAAACGAGAACAGCCAGAGATAATATGTCTGATAGATTCACCTGGACGATGACATGCCCGACATATGTCTATCGTCCCGTCCTTCATGATATATCTCCGGTAGTTGTTCGTCAACATAACTTCATCCATAATTGCGCAGACAAAGCCTTCGGTTTCCCCGAACAGGTCGCCGAAACGTAGCCAAGATACGGACGCCATAAAGTCTACATCGGGCCCATGAAGAGCCCGGAAAAAGCGTCCGTGTAGCTCCTTGCCTTGCCATACCTCCTTGCGGTCATTGGTGGTAAGTACCACAGGTTTGCGCCAATTCTCTTTAGCCAGCGACAGCGGGGTGAGTCCCTTGTCCACTGCGACTACATCCTGATGCATACCCACGTCGGTTTTAAGAAAATATTCCCTGAGATTGCACACCTCACGGTTATGAAGGGTCTTAGCATTTAAATAGCCACGACCCCCGCATTTCCGTGGGATGTACAATCTCATCACCGATGATCGTGGGTGATGCATCCGATTTGCAGTCAACAGTGACCGAACTCTTCTGTCCAGGGCGTCAAGTTCAGACTGAGTCCACTTGAGTATGCCAAAGGAGTACATCAGGACTGGCATGACCCAACCGTTAAAGGCGCGGACCTTATTGCCACCTGATAAGGAACTTTTCAGAACCTTATTCAGGCGACCAAAGAACCGTTCCCGTAACGATTGTTTCACGTCAGCCGCGTTGATGCCTAACCCCTCCGACATACCCAGGTATTTGTAAGTATCAGTTGCGGAAAGTGATCTAAGGTTTATAGAATCTGAAAGTTGTAGTCCCTCAGATTCTACAATCCCTCCTCGCTTTACATGCATAACTGCACATTTATCCACACCAAACTCCATCCTGATGGAGCTACTAAAAGTTTCAGTTACCTTTAGTAGCTTCATCAGTTGCAGTTTAGTAGGGGCAAATAGTTTCAAATCATCCATATAAAGCAAGTGGGATATAACCTGACCGCCTCTCCGCAAAGGATAGCCCAGCCTCGAACCCTCTAGTAGAGTGCTGAGAGGGTTCAAGGCTAAACAAAACCAAAGTGGACTCAAACTGTCACCCTGGAATATTCCCCGCTTAATTTTAATAGACTCGTCGTTCCCTTGAATCGTTCGACATCCTGGATAGCGAAGGACCGTCCTCCACTGCCCCATACATGACGCAAGGAAGGTGCGTAGAGTTGTATTTATTTTATACAGCTCCAGCACCCTCATGAGCCATGTATGAGGGACCGAGTCGTAGGCCTTCTTGTAATCTATCCAACATGTCGACAGATTCTTTCGGGATCGACGAACCTGCTGGCTTATGACCATATCGAAGAGGAGCAGCTCCTTAGTGCCACGGGACCCATTCCTACATCCATTTTGAGAGACTGACATGATAGAGTGTTTGTCAATATGTGAATTTATTTTAGCTCTCAAAATAGATGTAAGAAGTTTATAGACCGTCGGTAAACAAGTGATCGGTCTATAATTCTTAGGTTCCGCGGCACTACCTGATTTATGGAGCAGGTGGGTAACTCCTATTATTATTATTATTATATCGTCACGCTAAGACCAATAGGAGTGGAGCACCACGACACCACATATTCCACAAGTTAGTGTGCACTCAGCTTTACCTGCCAAAGTCGAAACAAAGCGTCCGTTTGCTTTCTCCGCAACCTTCGCGTTACGTAACACGTTGCAGTAACACAAGTTACGTTAAATTGTTATCTCGATTCGCACAGTTATTACGAACGATAATAGTGTCAATGTTGATTTCGATTATGTTGTTAGTTTCGAATGTAATTGGGTTCGGAGTTTCGATTCGACTCGAAAATTACTAAAAAAAAATCCAAATGAATTTAAGTCACAAAAATGTAAATAGGTCTAATATTTATTTAGTCTAATCTATCTATTATTTTTATAGATAATAAAAGTAGATAAAATAAAAAAAAATAAGGACATTGTTTGATAAAATTACCTTCCATGTTTTGCATTTTGCTTAGTAAGAAAAATCTTGGGCAAGGCAAAAAAGCACTAAGTTATTCCAAATTTCCAGAAAACTCAATTATTTTTTCCTTGCCTAAAAGCCTTTCATATAATACTCGGAGCATTTCTTGAAAAAATAATAATTAATATATATATATATATTGCCTACATACCCTCGCATATCTTTTAGGTCCGAAATCTATCTATACTTATAATAAATCTGTAGAGAGGTCAATTCTGTACATGAAATATATTTCCAAAATAACTATCAGGGGGTGATTAGGGATCGATACTGATGCCAAAAATGCAATAAGTAAAATTTTTGTCTGTCTGTCTGTCTGTCTGTATAAACTCTATAGAAACAAAAACTACTCGACGGATTTTAACGAAACTTGGTACAATTATTTGTCATACTCCTGAGATGGTTATAGTATACTTTTCATCACGCTACAATCAATAGGAGCAGAGCAGTGAAGGGAAATGTTGTCATTTTGTTTAAACGCGCTAATCTCAGGAACCGCTGGTCCGATTTGAAAAATTCTTTCAGTGTTACATAGTCCATTTATCGAGGACGGCTATAGGCTATATATCATCACGCTAAGATCAATAGGAGCGGAGCACCACTATTCCACGCGGACGAAGTCGCTGGCAGAAGCTAGTGAGTTAATAAAATAAAAGCTTGTAATATAAAACGAAAGCTTATAAGATTAGTTCCTATTATTTAATTTGACACTATTCACCAGTCTCTTTCATTTGCATATATTTAGATAAGGACGATACTATAACAGACGTGACGTTTTTGCGAAACAAATAAAAATAGACTTGTCAGGGGCTGTACCACCACGTGTATTTGCAATCACTATTCAAGTTTGAGAGCGTGACACAGCTACTAACGTCGTATAGCTCCGTCTCTATTTCATAACGAAATTAATCTTGTTTTGGCACATTATGGTAAGGCCCCAGGTGACCAGTTTATTTATGAAGTATATATTGTCATCTACTTGTATGCGACAAGTAAATGACTATTTATACGATTTTCACACAACTTTTAAATCACTGGCGCCAGTGTCAGACTTCCTCTAGCGTACTCATTCCTAATTCCATTCATGTTCCCATACCTCTTAACAGTCTCGTCTCGGCTGCATGTAATTGCCTTTCATTCATATCTTTTGTGAGCCAAGATTTTAGTCCGTAGCCACTTAAAAAAAGAAAGGAGGAGCTCGTTGCTAAGTAACAGCCGCACGGGCCGACCGATCAAAGGTTAAACTGCGCTTAGCGCGGTCGTTCCGTGGTTGGGGGACGATCTTTGTCATAGCGAGACTCCTCCGTGCCTCGGAAAGCACGTTAAGCTGTTGGTGCCGGTTGTCATTTGTAGATCTTTGACAGTCGTTACGGGTAGCCAGAAAGTCTGACGACCAGTCTTACCAAAGGGTACCCGGTTACTGGGTTGTGGACGTCAGATAGGCCGTCGCTCCATGTAAAACACTGGTACACAGCTGTGTCCGGTTAGACTGGAAGCCGACCCCGACATAGTCGGGAAAAGGCTAGGCTTATGATGACCGAATTTCAACAACATCACTATAGCTGCTTCGCCGTGAAAGCGTAACAATCTTTACTAAGGAATGCATATAGTTATACTATTTTCTGAAAGAAGAGTATGATACCGCATATGATATACAAATTATATAAGACTAGCTGTTTCCCGCGGTTTCGCCCGCATCCCGAGGGAACTCCTTCGCGCACCCGGGTAAAAAGTAGCTTATGTTGTTTCTCAGGGTCTATTCTGTCTCTGTACCAAATTTCATTTATATCGGTCCAGTAGTTTTGGCGTGAAAGCGTAACAGACAGACAGACAGAGTTACTTTCGCATTTATCATATTCGCATATATACTTAATTATTAGTAAGGAAGTCAGGATTGTTATCATATATTGCTACCTACGTAGGGCTTGTCATGACTACTGATTTTGGACCCGTTTCTAGGACAAATACTCTCTTTGTAAGCATTGTTCAGAGGTTAAATGCTAAGCAACTGGTGTAATATCTAAATAAAAAGGGAAACCCGTGCCCCTTCGGAGATAATACGCGAGATACCTATATCTATACTAATATTATAAAGAGGAAACATTTGTTTGTTTGTAGAGTTTTAATTCAAAAACTACTGGACCGATTTTAAAAATTCTTCCACCGATAGATAGCTACATCTTTACGAAGTGTCATAGGCTATATTTATTTCCAGAAATAATTAGGGATCCCCACTAAAACTTAAATAGTGTAACCTAAGGTGTAAAAAAAATGTCCACGCGGGCGAAGCCGCGGGCGGAAAGCTAATGATATCCTACTAATATTATAAACGCGAAAGTTTGTAAGAATGGATGTATGGATGTTTGTTACTCTTTCACGCAAAAACTACTGAACGGATTTGGATGAAATTTGGTACACATATAGCTTTTAACCTAGATTAACATATAGGATACTTTTTACCCGGGTACGCGAAGAAGTTCCCTCGGGATGCGGGTGAAACCGCGGGAAACAGCTAGTACAAAATATAAGATTGTTATCATATTATGTTGCTCTCTACATAGGCCTTGTCATGACTACTGATTTTGGAACCGTTTCTAGGACAAATACTCTCTTTGTAAGCATTGTTCGTAGGTTAAAATGCTAAGCAACTGGTGTATTCTCTAAATATAGGGAAACCCCTGCCATCTAAATATGAGAAAATACGCGAGATATCTATCTTTATATATAAAAATTAATCCCTATTTCCCTTGGTGACGGCATCGCGCGTGGACGGCTGCACCCTGGAGAAGGTTTTAGGCGACTTTTTGTCTGGGTGCGTGAAAATGTTCCTTCGGGACGCAGGTGAAACCGTGGGTAATAGCTAGTATATTTTAGTAATACTAGTATTATTACTGTTGAAGGCAGCTTTACTCGCACCGAGGGACTAAGTTTTTATGCACCCGGATAAAAACCATCAAAATTCAAAAGTCATTTATTCAAATTAGGCTAAAATTAGCATTTTGACAACAGACAGCCCCCAA
This sequence comes from Pyrrhia umbra, assembly GCA_963891755.1. Classification (NCBI taxonomy): domain Eukaryota; kingdom Metazoa; phylum Arthropoda; class Insecta; order Lepidoptera; family Noctuidae; genus Pyrrhia; species Pyrrhia umbra. Next base: position 4,103,816 of record OY982944.1, read on the forward strand.
AACGCCCGCCCTTCACTACTTTCTATGTGTTTTTGCTGGGAAGAAGAAGTGGCGCAACAAACTCCCCAGCAACACATATCTGTCTGTAAGGTTTGAAGAACCGTTTATAATTTTTTTTTTAATATAGGTAATTATCATATATTTAACATAATATTAATTTTAGTAGTAAATAATTTTGCCACATGTTGGCTAGCACACACCTTTATACCTATAACAAGTAAATACTCCACATCCTATGTGAACCCAGGTTTCTGCTGAAATCTTAAATTGGTTCAGCCATTTTTACCGTGAAAGCAACAGACAGACAGACAAACTTTCGTATTTATATTAAATAAGAAAGATTTTTTTCTAATCATCCATTTAAAATCGCATCAATCTCAATTACCTAAGCTACACAATAAATTACTATGTTATTAAAATCAAATCGCCAATGATTGGCCCATCAAAATGGCTACCTTAGGCTATAATTTTGAAGAAACTATAATAGCATTAGGTAAGAAATAATAGTAGTTATGTAACCAACGCGAGGGTTCTGGAGAAAGCTAGCTGATGGTCTTTTGTTTTTCAGCTGTCTATGTAGATAAATAGGTAGTGAGTGTAAATTCAAATTCAAATGCATTTAATGTAAAACCAGTGGCGAAAGTGGTAAATTATTGAAACTCTAGAAATACTGGACCGATTCCAGAAATTATTTCACTAATAGAAAGCTATATTATTTCTGAGTGCTTTAGGCTCGTGATAGAGGAGCTCGTGGCTAAGTAACAGCCGCACGAGTCGACCGATTACGGTAAACCTACGCTTGGCGCGGTCGGTCCGTTGATGGGTGACCATCTATGTCATACCGAGACTCCTCCGTGCCTCGGAAAGTACGTTAAGCTGTTAGTCCCGGCTGTCATTTGTACATCTTTGACAGTCGTTACGGGTAGTCAGAAGATAGAAAGTCTGATAACCAGTCTTACCAAGGGGTATCGTGTTACCCGCGGTAAGTGTTAAAGTGCTTTACGAGAAAACTATTTAATGCATACAATTAAAAAGTAGCCTATTATCTTCTTCAGAATCCCATCTATGTCCGTACCAAATTTCATCTAAATCAGTTCAGCCGTTTTATCGTAAAACCGTTACAAACAAACAAACTCACTTTGCATTTATAATATTATAGATAGTTCATATTAATCGTAATATTATTTAGTTACAAAACTGGCCTCCATTTCATTACTTGTCCTGACCACATGCTAATATCGTCCTACTCCAAAGATCTAGTTATTTAAGACCATGTCAAACTATCTAAGTAAATAGATATAAATAAAAAAGTAAACCCAGTTGCGACTTTCTACTCTCGCTACCTCTCTTTCGCGGTGATGTTGGCAACATTTTTTTTTGTTTTATTTTAAATGGTAATTTATTCTTTTTCGTTTTTTAAATGTGGAACACGTTATGCAATGCGGAGTTTTAACGCTATATTTTGTGTGTGGTATTTATTCAACGTCATTATTAGCCTTAGATAGGCTGGGGCCGTACCACGACATGCTTTTGCAATATTATATGCACTATTCAAGTGTGAGAATGAGACACAGCTATTAATGTCGTATAGCACCGTCTCTTTTTCACAACATAACTGTTCCTATTTTGACACGTCAGGGTAAGGCCCCTAGTCCACTGTTGGACATAAGGCTCTCCTAACGTGTGTCATATCGCCCGGTCTTCAGCTTTACGTATCCAACTTCTACTTCTACGTTTACCTAACCGTGGTTTCCACTCAAGAACTCGTTTATCACAGACTTTTATTAATAGAAGTATGTTATAAAAAAAATCATACTTATTAATTCGTGATATTTGAATAACATATTACATAACTGAAATGGCTAATAATAAAGTAACATGACATTAGCCTATAAATTAAAGTAAAATTTACATATTAATGTCTGACATACGAATGAAAGTAGAATGTTTAACACCCCACGCGGTTGCGTCTGTCGCCTAGCCGTGAGAACTAACAGTATCGCGGAGTAGCTAAAAACTATTGCACGTGTAATAAATAATAATAAAAACTAAAGTCAAATAAAATTAAAGTTGGGATAATTAATACTCCATGGTTACCAAAAAACTAAAATAGAAACTCTTTGCAGAATAAACGCTGTCACTTTTTAAAGAATGGACCTGCATTCGAAATTTAAATTTTTGTGATAGATGGAAGTAGGTTTGTTTTCTATTACGTAAATTTTATTTTTTACGGTAAGTTTTTTTAATTATATGTTATAAATGTGGTGTGCGCGATATATTTTTATTTATTTTTAAAAATAGGATATTATACGCAATATTTCAATATTTTTATATACATAGGTAGGTTTTTACATGATATATGAAAACACCATGGTCGGATAAATTGTTTAAACATTTATAAAACACCACTAACGTAAAGACAATATTCTATTCAATTATAAAAAAACTTAAAAACCTAGGAGGTTTGATCTACGTTTCTAGCACATGATTCGCACCTACTTGTTAATGCACTCGTATCTAGACTTATCGGTCAGTAGGTACGCTAAACCTTCACTTTGAGCAAGTTCAGCGACTCGATAAACTAATCGATATAATTTTACAATTAATTTCAGTAGGAATTATTAGTAGTAATTTATATGCGGTTTCCAACGATTTTCCTTACAGGTTTACGGCTTTTTCTAAGATAAACTTTCAATTCAGTTTCAACTAGATTTAGAGTTTAAATACCAGAATTTTGCTGCCAGCCGAACTTTTAAAGGTTAGACTAGTGTTTTAGCTAGACTTTCTGAGGTCTGACTTCTCGTAACGATTATCATAAATTCGTCCCGATCGTATAATAATATTGAATTGATTTTAGACTGCTTCCATGCCATAGTACGCAAGCGTCTCGAGCCGCTACTAAACAGAAAGTCATTACGAATAAACAGGACTCAAATATCCCGAAAGCATTTATTCGTGCACAAATTTTGTTATTTTCTTTTTGTTGTATTTTGTCATTTGTATGGACAATATGGCATTATAATCGGGTATCTGTTTAACGGAATCAATTGATCAGTCAGTCTCTTAAATGTTATGTTATAAAGTTTTTTAATTCAATATTTATGACGTATCTCTCTAATAACATTGCTTGTTTAAATTGTGACATGAAATTACTCTCTTATTATTGTGTAGAATAATTTCTCATTAAATAAATTGTGATCATTTGCATACAAACCTCCTTTGTCTAGAGTTTAGCGAAGTAAATCGCAAAAAGTATACCTAATAATGCTTTTATTTTCAAAGAAGTTTTTTAGACATTTGAAGTCCAAGTACTTTTAAAGGAAAACGTCACGTTAATTATAGGTATGTCCTTTTTTGTACCTTGTAACACACCAGATAAAGATTGCCATCATCCTGCCAATATTATAAGTTCGTAGGTTTGTCACTGAACAGATTTAGATGAAATTTAGTAAACACATAGTTACATAGAATTATTTTTATCTGGTTGCGTCAAGTAGTTCCCTAAAAACGCGGATTAAACTGCGCGAAACAGTAACCTAGTTGATAATAAACGTTTCCATCATAATTATATAATTTATTTTAGTTTAGAAACCTTATCATAATTCCCAAATCTTTTTATAACATCTTCTACAGCACGTGAGCGACTCGCTAAGCTGTTAACCTCACCATTCGCTCGTTAACGAGTTCCTTCAATCGAGATAGAACTTCCGCGTCCATTACTCTTCATATTGCGGAATATTACATTTTACTTTCTAAGTTTACGTATCAGCTGTGACCCGCGGATATGCTCACCCGTGACTCCCATGACGCCCAACCCATCGAGTCGTATCACCCGCCTGGGGCTGTACCACCACGTGTTTTTGCAATCACTATTCAAGTTTGAGAGCGTGATACAGCTACTAAGGTCGTACAGCTCCATTTCTTTTTCATAACGAAAATAATCTTGTTTTGGCACGTCATGGTAAGGCCCCTGTGCTTTATTTCCTTTTGCTCGGTTCTTAAGGGTTATAGTGTGAGGGTTAATAGCTTGAAACCTACGTTATGAATTAGGCTATCAAAAGCAAAAAGATTTTTTCAATTCTGATTACTTATTCAAGAGATTAACGCGTTCAAACAAACAAAGTCTTCAGCTTTAATCTATACTTATAATAAATCTGTAGAGAGGTCAATTCTGTACATGAAATATATTTCCAAAATAACTATCAAGGGGTGATTAGGGATCGATACTGATGCCAAAAATGCAATCAGTAAAATTTTTGTCTGTCTGTCTGTCTGTCCGTCTGTCTGTCTGTCTGTCTGTCTGTCTGTCTGTATAAACTCTATAGAAACAAAAACTACTCGACGGATTTTAACGAAACTTGGTACAATTATTTGTCATACTCCTGAGATGGTTATAGTATACTTTTCATCACGCTACAATCAATAGGAGCAGAGCAGTGAAGGGAAATGTTGTCATTTTGTTTAAACGCGCTAATCTCAGGAACCGCTGGTCCGATTTAAATAATTCTTTCAGTGTTAGATAGTCCATTTATCGAAAAAGGCTATAGGCTATATCATCACGCTAAGACCAATAGGAGCGGAGCACTACTATTCCACGCGGACGAAGTCGCTGGCAGAAGCTAGTATTAGTATATAATACTAGTAGTTCCCAGCGGTTTCACTTGTGTTCTGAGAGAAAGAGTTCCCGCAACTAGATAAAAACTGTCCTATGTCCTTCCTCAGACTTTAATCTACCACCATATTTTTTTTTCTCCCAATCGGTTGAGCCGTTTTCCCGTGAAATCTAAACAAAGAAACAAACTCACATTCGCATTTCATTCGTTTCCCGCGGTCTAAGGAATATACTTAAAGCACCCGAATGAAAAACTATGTCCTTCCCCAGGGATCAAGCTATTCCCATACCAAATTGCATCTGAATCGATTCAGTGGTTTAATCGTGAAGAGGTAACAGACAGACAGATATACTTTCGCATTTATAATATTAGTATGGATATTAAGATAGATGCCATTCATCATCGTCCATCACCATTCACGTCACGTCATACATCCATCGCCAGCTCACTCATCGTAGCAGACAAGTTACGACACGGTAACCCTGTCTATTTGCTTTCTGTCGTAACAAACAACAATGACACATCACAATATCCGCCATCTTGACAATCCATTTGCAAAATCTTAAAGTTTATTTTTTTAAAACAACAAAGTTACGAAACGTTGCGATGCGCAGGCGCATACGTAATATAATCGTGTTACGTTCTGTTTCACACAACGCAAAGAGTTGACGTGACAACATAAACCTGGTTCTGCTTGCTCTTAGAGTTTTAGTCTTAATTATTTTGTCATGGTCGCTTTGCATTGATATTGTTACAATAATGAATAGACCAAAATTTATTGTAAAAAAAACGTTGCCACACATTATTAGGAATTTCTCCTGGGTGCTTTTACAAACACATGCACAAACACCTTGACACGGAACAATTTTAGTTGTCCTGTGTGGGAATCGAAACCGCGATACGCAACGCAGTAGGCAATTGCTCAGCCACTACGCCAATCGTGCCGTCAGAATGTTTGTCTGTGACAGATAGACAGACTGACGAAATCGTTTTTTTACCGTTTTGGTTCAAAACCCTAAAAGGCTGAACAATCAATCATTCCCCATGATTGAACAAGAAGGCATGTGATCAGTAACTCGTAAATTAAACTCAATCGTCAAACTATATTGTAAATAAATATAACCATTTTAAAAAGAGTATTTATTTAATTAAATACATCAGGCGTGTTTTTCAGAAGGCTGAGACCGAAACCATGAATCATTTATCCAAAAAATACAGTTTCAAATTCCTATTATAAATATTCGACCCAATAACTTGAGGAAAATAATTTGCAAATACGCATTAAAAACTTATATTTCTAAATGATTTTATAAAGAAGGTTTTAATAAGAACTACGTAACGTAATAGAAAAGTTTCCGCACGAGTAAAATGGTGAAAATAATCAAATTACTACTTATATGCAAAGCAAGTCAGTAGTCTGTAGAATCTCGTTATGCAAACGAAGAAAAAAACTAATTTACGTCTTACGCACATTTCGTATTCAGAAAGCGATCAATTAATTACTTGATTGCTATTTTTAAACCATTTCCTTGCTACAAACAGAATTGTACAATCGTTCGGTAATCGTGTGTTAATATGGCGCCTAATTTCACGCAGTTTCGCGCCATTCGGAACGAAAGTGAAAATGGCGGGAAAGATGAGCTGTCAAACCACGTTCCGATACACTCTCGATTTCATTCGTTGTATTTTTCCGGTTATTTTTTTATTGTTTGTGGCATTGTACTGTATTGGAATTTTGTTCAATCTTTGTTTATTTTCGTAAGCTTTAATTTTTTTACATTAAAACCTTTTCCTTTATAACTAAAGTTTCACTTTATAACTATACATTCTAACTAAAAGCAATGTATAGCCCGAGGCCCTAGAAGGGCTTTAACTCATTATTATTCACGACGCCTAACGGGCAACTTTCTGCAATTTGCCCATAATTTAATCCAATTAAATTGATCGTAAACAAATTCTTAGCAAACATTTTGAAAACAATAAAATTTAATTACCTAATTCGTAAAGCGAAGCTTTATTGTAATTATTGACCCAATTCCCGCGTATTTCCGTAAATACTTTGTTGCCCTATCAAAAACGAATTAGCCATAGATAATGCAATACCGCGAAATTAACCTTAACAGATGTCATTAGTAAAGAAAGCAGACTTGTCTATTTGTACAAATTACGCCCCGACTGCACGACAAGCAAGTTTAAACCTTAAAACGCTTTCCATAAAGTTGATTTTCCCAAGTCACTCATTATTCCAAATCAATCAGAGGGATTTGTCACCGATGGGAGCGGTCAAATGAGTTTGGACACTATTGTAACAAGTATAAAATCTAAATTTATTTTGTAGGACGTTACTTACGACGTTTTTCGCCCATTTAAAGTCATGTTTTGGAAAGCTACGGCGAAAGTCGGCGTCTTATGAGTGTTCAAGTGTGACCACTCAATCTTGATACTTGAATGCGCATTAAAACCGTTTTTGTATCTCATTATCCAGTACTTAATATGGAAATGCTTATAGGCCTTACAATCAAGATGTTGCTATTTTCGTCGCGTATTTTCTGTTTAATGACAATTTATTTATAGGCAAAAAAGTAGGTAACTTTACTTTTAATCACAAACGAAAAAAAAACTCCTAAACTAGAGTGCTAATAATAATCTTCTAAAGCATACAATGCTCATCATCATCAGTCTAAGATATACTGTCCCACTGCTGGACACAGGCCTCTTACAGAGAAGGCATGAGCATTGATCACCACGCTTACTCAATGCGGATTGGCGATTTCAGAGTTTTTAATTCCAGGTTTCCTCACGATGTTTTCCTTCACCGTTAGTCACACGTCTAAGATATACTTAGAAAGTAGGTAGTAGGACTTTAGAAAAGTCATATGTCATATTGGTACTTGCCAGGTTTCGAATCCTTACACTCGTACACGAGATGCTGCTGCCTTAACCACTAGGGCACCAAGACATACAATATATGTGCAATAAAAAACCACTGAATTGAACTAAAACACTTAATCTTTATGTTATACGACAGTCAAATTACTACGGTGTAATTGGAGAATTCCGTTATTTTTGACGGCAGTTTATATGAACTTGAGAGCTAATTTCGCAATTAAAATAACTGTTTTAAACTGATCAAATTTTCATTAACATTTTGCCGTTAAATGTAGCGAACTGATAGAAATTTAGTTAAACAATGACGTATCTACCGATTTTATTGTATGAAAAAGAAAAGTAGTTTTTTGCGACGATGTCAATTATTTGTATTTTTTATACATTACTAGCTGTTTCCCGCGGTTTCACCCGCGTCTCGAGGGTACTACTTCATGCTCTCGGATAACAACTATCCTATGTCCTACTCCAGGGCCCGCTTTATCTCCATACCAAGTTTTATCTAAATGGGCTCAGTAGATTTAGAGATTACTTCATAGAACCTCACAAACTCTCAAACTTTACCTCTTTATATTATTAGTATAGGTAAAAAGCAGGTAAAATATCAAAATTAACAAGTCCGTATATATTCCTAGCTGTCAAATTGCTGACATTATTAATACTGATTTAAGCAATTGTTACTAAGTATATTCTTTCACTAAATTCACACAGCGAAATATAAATAGTCACTATTATTACACATACCATATATTTATATGTCACGCACACCATAGACATGCTAAAACACTCTTACTGCTATTGTTTTGTATTAATTCAAAAACCAACCCATTGGGTTCCGCATAAAAAAGCAAACTTTATACTACTTAATTAAAAAAATGTGTGACAGCTAATTAACTACAGCAATTACTTTACAGATGGTAAACGTTAATTGATGACAATAATATAATGAGATTCTTAAAGTACGAGCAATTAAGTATAGTTAAGAAAATGTAATACGCTTGAGGAACTCTAACGAAAAGTGAAAAGGAACGAAGCGCGACGCGTTCGCAGTTTACTTCCGATAACCAACTTCCCGCGTCAAGACGTCTCACGCAAACAAACAATACATAAAAAATAACATAACAAAAAAATAACACACAAAAATAGAAACTGTGAAAAAAAAGTGTCGAAAAAAATGTGGTGTAACAAAAACCAGTGAAATGTGTAAAAGTGTAATCGAAAACGGACTCGATGGCTCGGCGGGAAAAATTAAAAAGAAAAATTTCAAAACACGCAGAAGAACGCGCGATAGTGTTTACAAAATTATGCTTTTTAGAACTTTTCTGTTCTCAATCACTATTTTAAGTTGTTTTCATAGTATTTTGTGTAATGAAAATGACGTATTGACTTTACAAGATAGTTTGGATGAAAAAGATGTTGATTTGCCCACGGATAGGAGGCGGCCAGCAAATGAACAGGAAAAAGATATTTTATTACTTGGTGCTTTAGGCAGACGAAAAGGATCGTACCATAATGCCTACGGCTCATCACAAGAAGATGATTCTATTATGGATTTATTGGGAAAGAGTGAGTATCACTATAATATTTTATAACTTTACGTGTTCACATCAATAAAAGTTACAATATGTTTAATGTAGCCTATTTTTTTATGGAAAGATCTTAACTGTATTCTTAATTCAAAAAGCGCCTTTGGTGTTGCTTACTTTTTAACGTAACTTGTGTTCTTAATTCAAAAAGTTCGGCGTAGCAAACAGCTTGCATTACCTTTTATTTATTGTCGAACTTGCGTAGGTACAAATAACTTCTTAAAATTGTAATTTAATTTTTAAGATTTACTTATTTAATACTTAAAATGAATATTAGGTCCGGCAGGCTAAGGGATAGCCTGCCGAGGCTGCGGGATGTTCAAAAGAGTTACCGCGCCCCCGGAATATAAAGGTCTGAGGAAGGAACATGGATGAGTTTAAGTCAGTAAGAGTCTGACACTTCCTCCCGCCCCACCGACGATCGGGAGGAATCTTTTGATGATTTCCCATCCGGAAAAAAAGGTTCCTTACAATGATATATGACACCCAGTGGCACAAAAATATGAGGTTACATAGATGCGCAACGGAAGAACTGTGTCATTTAAGATCTTTCAAAATAGATATTTTTTTACAAATGTCTTTGATTAAAATGAATGATAAGCTTTTATTTAATTATTATATTATAATTATTATATTTTTGTCTTGATATCACGAAAATGTCAAAAGTATGCAAATTATTAATTTCAAGTTGTGTAACATAATGTAACAGTATGTGTACATATAAAATGCTCTGTCCTGAATGACTGACGGATCAACGCACAGCCTAAACCGCTGATCGTAGAGACCTGAAACTTGGAGGGTGTGTTCTTTGTTTGCCGAACGATATCCGATGAGAAAGGATATTCCGAAATTCTATCTTGACAATCAGTCTTACCAAGAAGTATCGTGTTACCCGGTACCTGGGTTGTGGAGGTCCGATAGGCAGTCGCTCCATGTAAAACACTGGTACTCAGCTGCATCTTGTTAGACTGGAAGCTGACCCCAACATAGTTGGGTAAAGGCTAGGCAGATGATGCTGATGAGTTACATCTTAGTGCTCTACCATCAGTAGCATATTTATTATACCACTTCTGGGCACAGGCCTCTTCTTATACAGAGAAGGCATGAGCATTGATCACCACGCTTGCTCAAGGCGGATTGGCAATCGCAATAAGATAAAAGCTTGTTTATTAAAATCACTAGCTGTTTACCGAGGTTTCTCCCGCATCCTGAGGAAACTACTTAGCTCACCTGGATAAAAAAGTATCCTATATATTAATCCAAGTTATAAACTAAGTGTGTACTAAATTTCATCCAAATTCATCTAGCAGTTTTTGCGTGATGCGTGTACAAAAATATAGACCGACAAAAATTCTAAAAAAAAAAAATGATTTGGTTTCTGTTGCTATAATAAACAACATCATATTTGTTTTTAGACCATCATATATACGGACAGGCCGTGTTAATATTTTATTATACGTACAGATCCTGTATGATTTCATACACTTCTAGATATCGATACTAAAAAGTTTTAGCCTAGTCCATATCTATTCTACTTCTATAATAAGCATTTCCTCTCCAAACTAGAAAGGTAGGTAAATATTCTCGCTTTAACCTAGACTTAGTTTATAAATACACTAGTAGTAAAAGCTAACTGCTAAGTTGAAGAAGTTGTCGCATAGACATTAAGTACGGGATGTAGAACTTGGTGGTTCTCACCTTTAGTCGTTCGTCACGGATCGTGACGTCATAGTACAATACTCACGATAGTGTGAATGTGACCCAGTTTATTTAACATTTTGGTCGACTATGCAATTTAGTTCTTTACCTACGGTGGTAAAATATTTGATGATCAATTAAGGAAGTCATCATTATTAATTTATGTAGACGCTGAAGTTCGCCCCGCCCGATCCTAGCTCGACGAGCCAGCCTGCGAGCTGAGCTAATACCTTTAAAATTCCCGATTATAATAATCATATTTATTCTGATCCAGCCTGTCCCTTGCTATCCTCCCCCAGCGACGCCCTAAGCCGAGGCCCGTACCCACTAGGGGATGCCCTTAGCGTGTAGTCGCTTAGTTTTGTAAGTTAAGCCCTGGCTGGAGGCCCTAAATTCATTTAGGGCACTTCACATGCAGTCGACAACCTTCTAGGTTGACCTGCGAGAGGCCATACAAAAAAAAAGTGAAGTTCGTTCACGTTTTGCCTGAAACGGGATTCGAAATGGATGCAATTCATACTTTTTTTAGAGATGTGAAATCATCAAGTGACTCCTTTCACCGTGGGTGGAACAGGAGGGAGTGTCAGACTCTTACTGACTAAAACCCAACCATGTTCCTTCCTTCGCCCTTAGTGTTCCGGGGCCCCAAAAACTCTTTCAAAAATCCCGCTGTCCCGGCAAGCTATAGCATCTCTTTTAGGCGCGCGTAGAACACACGTACCGTCGCGTCCTTATTGGGCGGCGAGTCGCCTATTGCACGGAAAAACGATTGAACCGATTTTGATGAAATTTTGTACCTATACTGATAGCTTAAACCTTGAAGCAAGTCTACTACTTTTTAGCCGGGTACATGAAGTATTTCACTCAGGATGCGGGAGAATCCGCGAGAAAGAGCTAGTCTGTTATAAATACTAATATTATCTACATAATATATATTACTAGCTGTTTTCTGCGGTTTCACTCGCATCCCGAGGGAACTACTTAGCGCACCCGGGTAAAAAGTAGCCTATGTTGTTCCTCAGGGTCTATTCTATCTCTGTACCAAATTTCATTTATATAGGGCCAGTAGTTTTGGCGTGAAAGCGTAACAGACAGACAGACAGACAGACAGAGTTACTTTCGCATTTATAATATTAGTAAGGATAATAACATAAAAAAAAACACTTTTACTCTACTTACCCACTTAAAATTCTTAGCAAAAGATAAAGATATGACTACAGTAAAGACCAAAGACAATGTTTAATATCAAAATGTTGATCTAAGTCACGCAATTCGAGAGTAAAAGCCGTGCGCGTGCGCAGAGAAAATGTCCGGTCGTTCACCAGCGTATCGATCTGTGTTTAAATAATGTCGCGTGATCATTGTCGTGTTTATGTAATAGATTGCACGAATTGTTTCAGTTTCGTTTGATAAATGTGTGGGATTTTTTTTGATGATCATATATCATTAATTTGTTATTTTTTTCGTATGGGAAATCATCAAATGACTCCTCCCGTGGGTGGAGCTGGAGGGAGTGTCAGACTCTTACTTACTCAAACTCATCCATGTTTCTTCCTTCGCTTTTTTCGAACATTTCACAGCTTCTTCAAAGGGTGAATAATATGTTTTTATGGTATATGCTCGAACAAAAATACGACACATAACAGACCAAAAATATGAAGCGTCAAGACATTTGACGATAGTTCTTCGATGTGGTGAATAATAACGAAGAGACTGTATTTAAAAGTATCAGAAAGTAAGATGCGCGCGCAGCTGTCCCTTAACGCACTTTTTGTGAGAGTCATTTGATAGGTCACTTTTTTGAGTCATCATTGTCATCCTACCACTATATATTTTTGTTTCTTTATGTATCCAATTAATCTAAAAACAAAAGTTTGAAAAAAATGTAAGGACAAAATGATCTGTTATCATGTTTACAGCCTTCTAAGATTTCAAGCTCTGTGCTCAATATCTCTTCATGATAAAGTTCCAAATAGAGTGATCTATATTTTCCTTTGATAGTTCGAGAATGTATTTTCATTAGTGTATGGCAAGTATGGTAATTGTTCGCAAGTAGCATATTGCCTTTTGCAATATCTTAAGCAAATTGTTATGTTTATGATATTACACAAATTGTAGTGGTCGTTAATAAATACATATTTTTCTATAACAAACAGTTTTTTGCTAGGAATTTGTCGCTAACACAGTACTAATAGCCATTTGGACTAGAAGAAGTATACCATTATTGATGAAAGACGGTATGAAGCGATCAATTATTGATCTAAATAAGGGCGCTATAGTATTTTTTATAGAATCTCCAGTCGAGCCTATACCATTTGCCAATAGCACGCAGTATGATATATTTGAAATCACTACAGATAACTGTTCACCAGCTACTCCACACAATCATATGAATAGTATCCTGTATATTAATCCAGGGTATAAACTATGTACACACAAATTTCATTCAAATCCATTCAGCAGTTTTTGCGTGAAAGAGTAACAAACAAACACACATACATCCTCACAGAGTTTCGTATCTATATTATTAGTAGAATTATTTAAATTGCAACAAAAAATATTAATATAAAATTCCTGTTTTTTTCCAGTGATACCTCAAACCTGTCGGTACCGTGGTGCCCGCTACCCATGCGGGCTCAGCATATCATGCGTGCTAGGTGGTGGGAAGCCCCTAGATCTATGCTCAGGTGGCATGATTTGGGCCTGTTGTGTCGACCGGGAGACCACTGAGAGACCCACTGAGATAGCCCCAGTAGTACACAATGCTAGTAAGTAGAATTCTATTTATTTTGAGCTTTTAAAAACAGTTAAATTATCGAAAATTGCAATCACACACCACTTACAAATCAGTATAGTTGCCGGCAAATAACTTGGCCAGATTTTAACGTAGTTGAAACAAGTTTGCGCATGTGCACCCAGTGCAATCCAAAAGTAACACTTTCAGTGCTTGTCATTACACTATCGTCTATTGTATTAATTTACTTTTAAACATTTATATATAGAAATTAGTTAGAGAAAAGAGAAAAACTACAGTTTACAATTTTGGCCAAGTTACGTGCTGCTTACTATACCGGTTAAATTAATGTGCCAGATAATTTAAAAATCCGACGGCACGTTTGGCGTAGTGGCTGAGCAATTGGCTGCTGCGCTGCGTGTCGCGGGTTCGATTCCCGCACGGGACAACTAAAATTGTTCCGGGTCTGGGTGTTTGTGCATGTGTAATGAATGTTTGTAAACGTACCCACGACACGGGATAAATTCCTAGTGTGGGACAACGTTTTTTTTTTAAAGAGTAAAAGATGTTCCATTTATGAATTAATCAGGCAGATAATTTATATCCAGAAGTGGTGAATTAGTTCCTTAATGTAATTAATAAATATTGATTAGCATTTTTTGCATGTGAAACAATTGGTTTTGTTTTTTGAGGACTATAGGGTTATAATGTAGAAATTGGGTTTAGTGTGAAACTAGAACAATCTTTTGTATATTTTAACCAAGAATTCTTTATATGTTTTTGTGTGTAACTTTTGTGTATAACTTCTCCTAAATGTGTTAACGTTTGTAAATGGTTGTTAAAAAATATTACTAGACTAGGGTTCTAAATTTTTAATTGATTATTTCTAACAATACAAAACTAAGCCACTAAGCCAAAAAGACGTCAATACAAATCTAGCTAATATAAAAGAAGATACTAACTGACTGATTGATCAACGCACAGCTGAAACCGCTGGTTCTAGAAGTGAGAAATTTTGCACAAATGTCCTTTAAATGACGTATTAAGTGTGCACTAAGAAAGGATTTTTCTAAATTCATCCCTTAAAGGGCTGGAATAGGGCATAAAAGTTGGTTTGAAACTTTGTCATTTTTAATTTTGAATTCGTATAGCTAGTGTACAATATAAACACCTCAATTTAAATTATGGCAAAGAGATAAATAAAAATTGTTACAAATGACAGCTGGAACCAACGGTTTGACGTGTTTTCCGAGGCACAGAAGACTCTTGATATGACATAGATCACCTATCCACGGACCAACCGCGCCAACCGCAGCTTAACCTTTGATCGATGGACCCGCACGGCTGTTAGTTAGCTACGAGCTCCTCAGAATTTAAAATAAATAATCAGTATAAATGCTGTAAACGGGGTCTCGGGTCCGATTCTCGGGTCGGGCAGAAATCGCTTTGTGGGTTTTAGAAAATTTTCACAAAGCAGCCCGGAGTCAGGAAGTTGCTGGTGTTACACCCCTGTGCCTAAGAGGGCACGCTAAGTCGTCGTCCCCAGCTGCTATCTTGATAACAGTTGTTGTTACAATCCCATGTCAGAGGCCGTCAGGTGGATTTGAGAAAACTCTGACACTAGGGCTTGTTCACACAATAAGAAAAAGTATAAATTAGGTGTTGTACATGACACATATCGACCACAACATACAAAACCGGTACCAGTGTGACATTGTTTTTGGTTACGAAGTAACATGTCATACAAACACTCTCTCCTGTATGACATGACTTAAAAACGTTTGTATGTGACTTGAATATTTTCAAGATGCGACACGCACGAGCCACGAGGTTACATTTAGTTAAAATTAGTGATCATTAATTTCAGTTACAGAGGTGACCAATGTGACTTTTCTGAAGTCATGTGTACTTTTTAAGTCCCTTGAAGAAATCCCTTTGAAGTTATATTAAAATCGATTACCAGCCAACTTAATACGGTTCATCAGCCTAGTATTTTCCCAACTTAAATTAAAGTAATACTTGCAAGTACCGATGTGACTTTTTTAAAGTCATATATACTTTCGAAGTATATCTACGACGTCACTCACTAACGGTGAAGGAAAACATCTTGATCAAACTTGGACTAAAAAGTCTGAAATCGCCAATCCACCTTGAGCAAGCGTGGTGATCAATGCTCATGCCTTCTCTGTATCAGAAGAGGCCTGTGCCCAGCAGAGGAATGTAAATGAGTAAATAGGCTGATGATGATGGAAGCTAACATCTTGATGCTCACTAGGATAGAAAACCATCAATGACCACTCCCACCGTGGATGGGGCGGGTCGGAGCGTTAGACTCTTACTGACTAAAACCCATCCATGTTCCTTCCTCAGCCCTTTGTATTTCGGGGGCGCGGTATCTCCTTCGACCGTCCCGCAACCCCCGCAGGCTATGGCCCTGTGGGAGGGCCCCGTCAAATTATAATATGCCTAGATTTTTCTCAATTTTCATGAAGATTTTGTAGATTATAGAGAATCATGACTGTACTTGAAAAACAAGTATGGAGGAATATAGAATTGAACAGATGGTTTCTGGATGCTGTGCTCTTTTCAAGTATAAGTGTTGGTTGCATGTGAATCCTTCAATCCGGGATATAATCAGATGTAAATTTAGGACAAAAATCTCACTGTTGTGACCATATTAATCATCTTTCGAGGTCACATTATTATGACATTACAACGTTTTTTCACACATCGTCTACTCAGTTCCTTGGTGACAAAACGCTTGACATTGTATGGGGTTACGAAATAAAACCGCACATACGATGCACTCTCTCTAGCGTGGCGTTAGTGAGGGGCGGAGGCGAGAGCGATTTCTGCGGGAACGACCGCGGCCCTGGAATACAAAGGGCAAAGATGGGCAGCAAAATTCTTTTTTTTCGACTTTCAAAAGTGTTTATTATTAGGCCTAATTTCAATAAATGATTAGAAATGAATTGGATTGACTAGTTTTTGTTAGTCCCTTTCTGAATTAGTAACAAGAAGGCCCGGTATTAGTTAAATTAGTGGATTGAGTTGAGACTACATAAATTTGCCCAGAAACTAGACCTATACTATATAGGAGGAATTTTATTATAGAATTATGACACGTCGCTTATAGCGTCCTCTCACTCTCAAACTCGAAAAGATTTAATAGTAATAACAAAATGTCTCTAGTATTTTATAAAACAAAATGTGTAATAGTTGTGTATAAGTATATACGAGTAACACAATATTTTCTCGTTATTCTCATCATATTAATGTTAAGATGAATTTAATTTTTCAAATGAAATCGCTCAGCTCATAACTTGCCCCACAATTTAACAACTTTACGCACTGATTGGTCGACAGCACAAGATAATTCCCCGTATTTATTTCCGTAGCTTCAACTTGTACACACACACATACATGTTCGTGTGTATGGCGTAACGTTAGCTTCACACTTTCACGATCTTTGCTGATTGATAATTTATTCAAAATGAATTTAATGAATGAGTCACTTGTATAAGTAGATGTTGCAATCGTAATCATTGTTGGTTTGTATGTGTGTATGTTCTACGCTTTTGGTCATCTTTTCTTTTTGTATTATTTGAAGTTTGAAGGCAAGTTTGGAAAATGGTAGTCAGCCGTGGTGGCCTAGTGGTTAAGGCACCTGCCTCTCGTGTACGAGTGTGCGGGTTCGAAACCCGGCAAGTACCAATGTGACTTTTCTAAAAGTCATTTGCACTTTCTAAGTATATCCTCGACACCACTGCTAACGGTGAAGGAAAACATCGTGAGGAAACCTGGACTTCAAGTCTGAAATCGCCAATCCACCTTGAGCAAGCGTGGTGATCAATGCTCATGCCTTCGCTCATGCCTGTATGAGAAGAGGCCTGTGCCCAACAGTGAGACAATTATATACGCTGATGATGATTGAGAAATGGTCTAAAAGTTACAGTCCTGAAATGTAAAGCCAGGTTTACACTAGTACGAGGAGCTCGTGGCTAAATAACAGCCGCACGGTTCGATCGATCAAAGGTTAAGATGCGCGATCTTTGTCATAGCGAGACTCCTCCGTGCCTCGGAAAGCATGTTAAGCTGTTGGTCCCGGTTTTCATTTGCAGAACTTTGACAGTCGTTACGGGTAGTCAGGATTCAGAAAGTCTGACAACCAGTCTTACCAAGGGGTACCGTGTTACCTTGTATCTGGGTTGTGGAGGTCAGATAGACAGTCGCTCCATAACATGTAAAACACTGGCACTCAGCTGCATCCAGTTTAGACTGGAAGCAGACCCCAAGATAGTTGGGAAAAGGCTAGGCAGATGATGATGAGGTTTACACTAGTACATGATACACCGAACTCACAGTCGGTTGCACCAAACACTAGAAGTAGGTAACACGAAAATTCCAGCTTCCTGAAAAGCCTTTTCGTTTAACGGACCGATTACGAAACCATTAGTCGGTGAACTTGGCCCTTATAAGACGAAAATTGAATGAATAAAGGGGCGAGAGTATACTTTTCGCAAATTTCATAACGGCACTATAGTCTATTCCAAATGATTTTACAAAAAATTTAAACAAAGTCGTAACCTATTTTGTTTAAATTCTGCCACAGAAATTAAAAAAATGTCGTAAGAATGGCGCATTTATTAAAATTTCATGCTCTAAACACGATCATTCATCATTTAGTGCCATTTTATTTATCTATATGGAAAATTTTAACGAAATAGGTTAGTATTTTGTTTACATTTTTCGTAAAATTAACTGGTACAGGCTATAGCTTCTCTTACGTCACTGAACCTCCACATAATGGTATATTCCCTCCCATCACGGCTGAGTCCTCCACATTACACACTATTGTGTTATCGCTCCAATGGACGCGACTTTCTCTTCAATTTTCACTCGAGGCTTGATTTCTCAGGCTTTAAAGTGTAAGCTCTAAATGTGAGGTTGTTAAGCGTGACGGGGTGACGGCTGGTGTTAGATGCTGATGTTATAAGACGGGGTAATGCGAGACTTTCGACTTAAGAGGTGTTGCCGATAGTTGGAAACTCGTCTAAACATGGGTTTCACTACGGCAATATACACGGTACACTTATAGCCGGTTGTTCCAAAAAATATTTAGATATACTTACGTGAAACGGGAAGAACTGTCATCCAAGATCTGTCAAAATGGAGGATAAAATTGAATAGGTAATATTAGAATATTCTTTATTGTATGTACACCAACAGGACAATCAAAATAGGAGATAACAAACTAATATGCAACAGTACAATATGCGGTCTTATCGCTAAAAACAATTTCTTACAGACAACCTTCGGATGGAGTCAAAGTGTAAAAGAATATTGCTATTATATTATGGTTTTCGTTTAAATATTTATTATTTATGCTTTTAAGTAAGCCGTTATATCTATGTATTGGTACGATAAAAAATATTAAAAGTATGCTAATTATTGATATCATGTTTTGTGATATTCGTAAAAGTCGAGAGGATAAAAGATTTTGTGCAATCGGCTGTTAGTGTATAGAGCGAGTGTCTGTGTGTAGACAGTGTGCGAGAAAAGTGTCGTGACACACATGTCTTCACAAAGAATCTGTTGAAATGTGAACTGAATTAAAAAAATATTCTGACTCTAGATGGACTTCGGTAAACTTCGTATCACCTACATCTATTATTGTCATCGTATTAACTTTTGTCAACGCTTAAACTTTCCCTGGACTACGAAAAACATTTCAAAACCAAAATCAGCTAAATCACCCAAGCTATTCTCGAGTTTTAGCTAGACTAACGAGCATTAATTCATTTCTATATACATATATAGATTTGTGTAGCAATTTCTGTCGTCGTGTAATTCGGTCTTTAGTGTTAAGATACATAATTATACATACATTGGATTGTAAAAGTATACATTTTTATCATTTGCTATATCTATCTTAGGGTATGTTTCACTGCTTTACCTTTATTCGTAACCAAAGACAAATAAATAATAAGAAAAAGAAAAATAGGTTCTTAGAAATTTTTTTAGAAATTCACAAATAAAGAAAAAACATTAAACAAAAACCCTTATAAAGCATATGGATCTATTACATTTCCTCAACATAATTTACACAAGAAAATATGAAAAAAATACCACATAATTACAATTACAAAACCAAAAATAAAATCAATTTTCATAACAACAACTAAACCACAAAACTTCTAAACAGGTGATCTGATAGAACTGATCGGAACATTCCCACACGAGAACTACGATTACCAAACAAACACCAACCAATTTGAGGACCCAATAATCATATATACAGACACCAAGCCGAATTACCATCAAAAACCGGACACAAACCACCCAGAACTGGATGAAACCGGTAACAACCGGCCGAGTTGGAACCAAAATCATTTTTATCACGTAAAACCGTCGTACCATGAGGGTAGCACGCAAAAACCTGATGATTTCTATAAGCCAGATTATCATGAGGGGAATAATGTTCAAGGTGATGATGATTATGTGCCAGTACACACGAACCATAAGCCGACGAGACCTAGTTTTCCCGGTGAGATTTTGTGAACTAGGCTTTATATATTTTTTTTGTTCTTTTCCAAATTTTTTGACGATGGAACTCAAGTGTTTTTGCTTAAATTCAAATGCGTGTTTTATCAAATATTGTCCTTTTAATTCGACTGTACGATACGAAATATTGGCGTTAATAAACCAATATTATAAACAAAAAACTTAAAAATTATTGAATATTTTTTTGCAAATAATTTCACTCAATGTATTTGTGTTAATGTATTTGTACCTATATTTTTTACGCTAGCCAATGAAGTCATGTAAAGATAGCACTTTTGTAATGTAATTACAAAGTTGCTCAATATTTTAAAAAAATATTACAAACTTGGGTTCCATCGTTATTGCTATTTCTTTTCTGCTTTTTATCTGCACTGCGTTTCCATAATCATCACGCACCGTTTACGTCAAATTGTTGAGTCATTTTGTTGATACATTGCTGTGTTTATCAAAATGACTTTTGACTACTTCAATACTCAAACGTCACTAAATTTTCATCGGCACTTTAAATCTTACGATAACACTGTCATTCTTACGTCCATTGTAGTCATAATCAGTAATTTTGTCTTAAAGTTAAGTGACGTTTCAGTATGAATGTTTATCAAAGTGACGTTTAGACAAAGTGACTTTGATTTGACGTTGCATGTTTATCAAAGTGACTTAGCGACGCACTGTATAGCACACGCTTTTAAGTGTTTATGTTTATTTGTTTGTAATAATTTGTGTTTAATTATTGTTTATGTGTTTTTTGTATATTATGTACGTGTGTATTTATTTGATAGTTAATTCATGTAAATAGTAGATACCTACAGAATTGGATAGAATTGCTTTTATGGCATATATTATTTATCTAGGTACATTACAATTGTTAGATTATTGTCGTACTTTAATGACACATTATGTATCTACAACCCTAAAGCAACAATTTTAAAACTAGACTAAATTAGGCTTACCGAAAGTAAAGTCTTATAATTCAAGAGAAATCAATTTAAATATAACACATTAATAATTAATTGATAAAATTAAAGCCACTGAATTAATAATATTAAGGATTCATTTTAAAGCCTACATAATTCATATTCGAAAGGGCCATAAAATAAGAGCAATTAATGGTCTCTCATTTTATTGTTAATTATCGAAAACTTATTAATTATGCAAAAATGAAAGGTACTTTCGGAATATTTGTCATTTATGCACTGTTATCAGAAATATTCACGCACAATATGGTCAGAGTAGTTTTTATAATTATTGAATACGCATATAATACTATTATAATATTTATTTAAATGTATTATAAATATTAATAATAATACGTATATACTTCTTAGTGTAAAGTTGCATTACTTAACTATCATGCATGAGGAAAGATCTGTTTGTTTGTTTGTAGGGATTTAACTCTAAAACTACTGGACCGATTTTAAAAATTCTTTCACCGTTAGAAAGCTACATCTTTATGAAGTGTCATAGGCCATATTTATTTCCAGAAATAATTAGGGATCCCTACTAAAACTCCACGCGGGTGAAACCTAGGTATAGGTTTATTTACAAGAATAGGTATTAGTTATTCATTAATATATATGTGTATATTGTGAAGGCAAGTTTTAGAACAGTAATTGAGTTATCATACTACATTCTGAATAGTAGATGTAATTCTCGTACAAAATTGGAAATACTTGTTTAATTTGGCTTGTGATTAAATAATTATAATAAGTTTTCCCAGGCTTGAAGTTAATGACATAAATGTCAAATTTGAGACAGCTGATCTTCCCTTGATGGTATCAGATTATCGTCCCATCCGACTATGAGACTGAGGGAATAGAGAGTACACCTGTGTTAGGGCAAGCGCTTGTACTATTATATCTCCTACGTTACGTAGTCTTTGTGGGGTTAGCCCTTGGCTGGAGGCCTTTATTTTGATTTATTATATTAGGACCTCGCCACATTGTCCGGTTAAGCAGGTCGAATGCTGTTAGAAGCACCCTGCAAGAGGTCATGTAGAAAAAAAAGTGGGGATTAGCAGTAACGACCGAAAGTTGGTCTAAAAACTATTACCTATTACTAAAGTATAAATAATAACGTCTACTTTTACAGGTTGTGGTGAACATTTCACCCGGTCCAACCGTATCGTTGGGGGGCACTCCACTGGCTTCGGGTCTCATCCCTGGCAAGCTGCTCTGATCAAGTCTGGCTTTCTAAGCAAGAAGCTCGCGTGTGGTGGCGCTCTTATATCTGATAGATGGGTGATCACCGCCGCACATTGTGTTGCTACGTAAGTTTGTTTGTCATTCTTTTATATAGACTAAAGTGGACCAAAAATATAGCATGAAACTTTGGAGGCATTGTAAAGATTGGTTTTAGAACGGATGAACATTGTTGAATATAATTTGGCAGAGCATAAACGGCGCATTAGGCGTAGTGTCACGGATTCCATTCCCGCACGGGACAACTTTTGTTCCGGGTCTAGGTATTTGTGCATGTACAATAAATGTTTGTAAACACGCCCACGATACAGGAGTAATTCCTAGTGTGGGGCAATTTAAAAAGTAAAACATCTCCTATTTACCCACGACGGAACGGAGACGGTATATGCGTTTGGGGTGAGAAGGTGTTTGTTTTTGCAAATCCATGCTGCCATATTTCTCCAAAACTACTAGTCCGATTTTGATGCAGTTTTTGCAGATGTGAATTTAAGTAATAAAAAGAGTAGTACAGTAAAATTAACTTAGCAATAACAAAGTCCCATTTATTATTCCACTGGATAGCGTAATCTCATGCAGGGAAGGTATGAGCAGAGTTTTACCACGCCTGCTGAAAGCGAATAAATATGGACATACCTAGAAACACAACTATATGACAAGAAAGTCGATTTTAGCTGTGCGTTAGTTGATATAGATTAAGTTTTTATTTTTAAGTTAAATTTTGTCTTTAGGTTTAATTTGATTTAATTAGTGATATAAAAACTTAGTTACTCGTAAAAAAAGAAAGTCAGTATTCATATTGTGTGGAAGGTGTTCCGCACATCAGTATACATATATAAATCACCAAACTTCTAGAAATTCATTTATCGCTCGTCACTCGCTCTAAAATAAAGTTCGTCCCAAAAAAAACTGCGATCATTAGCGTTAATTTCTCAGAATTTTAACCTAACTGAAACTTCACCTACATTTCAGTCTAGTCTATTTTTTGTCTATAATCACACTAACTTTCTCATCTTCAGTGGGTCGTATAGTTTCGTTAAAAATAAACTTTAACTTCTAATTAAATAGACGACATAGAAAAAAGTATTTTCTTGTTTTTGTTACTAGGTAATTGATTATTTCCTATGTACGAGTATGTCCAAAATAAATACCTTTTCTTTTTTCTTAATTGAAGCAATTATTTACCTGCTACATAGAGAATAGCTCGTGGCTAAGTAAGTAGCAGCACGGGACGAACGATGAAAGGGTAAGCTGCGCTTGGCGCGGTCCGTAGATGGGTGATCATGCGTGACTCATCCGTGCCTCGGGAAGCACGTTAAGCTGTTGATCCCGGCTGTCATTTGTAGATCTTTGACAGTCGTTACGGATAGTCACAAGCTAGAAAGTCTGACAAGCAGTCTAACCAAGGGCTATTGTGTTGCCCGGTAACTGTTTTGTTGAGGTCAGATAGGCAGTCGCTTCATGTAAAACACTGGTACTCAGCTGATACCGGTTAGACTGGAAGCCGACCCCAACATAATTGGGAAAAGCCTAGGCAGACAATGAGTTACTTACTTACTTACTACAGTTTATATAAAACTAGCGGGTGTATACTATACGTATAGTTTTACCTCCTCTTTTATAAAGTCAATTAAAAAATACTGCGAACTGCTACAGACTTCTAGGGCGATAATTCAACGGGAAAAAATATATATTTCTCTTTAAGTGTTTTGGAAGTCAGTCGTATTTTTTGGAGAAAATTATCAACATACACACACTTGTTTAAAAGCCCATCCAGACTATCATACACACGTACATCCAATCATATTACAAACATACATGTCGAATACCCCTCTTTTTCATGAAATCGGTTAAAAATATCTCTTCCAGCACCCCAAACAACCAGTTACGAGTCCGTCTCGGCGAGTGGGACGTCCGCGACTCGGGCGAGAGGTACTCCCACGAGGAGTTCGCAGTGCAACGCAAGGAGGTGCACCCCTCCTACGAGCCGGCGGACTTCAGGAACGACGTGGCTTTGGTGCAGCTCGACAGAGGCGTCGTGTTCAAACAGCATATATTACCAGTAAGTAAAACTATCTATACATATAAAATGCTTTGTCCTGAATGACTGACGGAGCAGAGCACAGCCTAAACTGCTGATCGTAGAGACCTGAATCTTGGAGGGTGTATTTTTTGTATGACGTAGGCATTCGATAAGAAAGGATTTTCCGAAATTATTCCCCTAAGGGGGTAAAAAAGGAGGGAAAAGTTTCTAGGAAACTGTTTTTTTTTCTTGTCAGTGTTTAAGAAAATTGAACAGGTTGATGTCTGTACTTCCCTGCTAATATTATAAATGCAAAAGTGAGTTTGTTTGTTTTTTTATTACGCTTTCGCGGTAAAATGGCTGAATTGATTTGGATGTTTTTTCATGGAGATAGAGGCAACCCTGGAGACTGTTATCTGTTACCTTGCGGCTTTTTATTGGGGTACGTTGAGTAGTTCCCTTGGGACGCAGGTCAAACTGCAGGATCCAGCTAGGTAAAGATAGTAAAAAAACAACCTAAAAGAGCAAAAGCTAAAACAAAAAAATAGAATTTTTGTTTGTCTATTTATCCAAAATCTCAATCATTGCGAAAAATAGACAATTAAAACTTTAATTGTATTGTTCTAGGTGTGTCTCCCTCAGAAGCAAATGAAGTTAGCGGGCAAAATGGCGACCGTCGCTGGCTGGGGGCGGACCAGACACGGGCAGAGTTCCGTCCCATCTGTATTACAGGTAATGTATTTATGTAGATTTTTGAGAGGAGCTCGTGGCTAAGTAACAGCCGTACGGTTCGACCGATCAAAGTTTAAGCTGCGCTTGGCGCGGTTGGTCCGTGGATGGGTGACCATCTATGTTACAGCGAGACTCCTCCTTGCCTCGAAAAGCTCGTTAAGCTGTTGGCCCCAGCTGTCATTTGTAGATCTTTGACAGTCGTTACGGGTAGTCAAAAGCCAGAAAGTCTGACAACCAGTCTTGCCAAGGGGTACCGTGTTACCCGGTAACTGGGCTGTGGAGGTCAGATAGGCAGTCTCTCCATGTAAAACACTGGTACTCAGCTGCATCCGGCTTAGACTGGAAGCCGACCCCAATATAGTTGGGAAAAGGCTAGGCAAATGAATGATGATGTATTGTGTAGATTTTTAGCTTAGTGTTTTTTTGTGTTTGGCATCTCGCAGGTCAACCTAGAAGGTTGTCGACTGCTGCGAGCTTGCCTGTGAAGTGCCTTAAATGAATTTAGGGCCTCCAGCCAGGGCTTAACTTAAAAAACTAAGCAACTACACGCTAAGGCACCCCCTAGTAGGGTACGGGCCTCGTTAGCTTAGTGGTGAGCGATCTTCTTATTACGTCGGCTGCAGTTTTACCAACCTGACAAGCCCTAGTGTCAGAGTTTTCTCAAATCCACCTGACGGCCTCTGACATGGAATTGTAACAACAACTGCTATCAAGGTAACAGCTGGGAACGATGGCTTAACGTAACCCTCCCAGGCACTTAGATGTAGCACCGTTAAACAGATTCCGGGCTGCTTTGTGAAATTATAACTACCCTCCATTGATATATAAAAAACCCATAAATCAACGCAACTTGCCGAAATTTTAATTACCCACGAAACAATTTTGTACCGACCCGAAATTCGAACCAGAGACAATCGCGTTTGGTACCATGGGTCAGTGATAAGTTAAAAGTCAAATAGTGTGTACCTAGTATATGATCATTATTACTACAAAAATCTACGAGAAAACGATTCTTAAAAAAAACACAATAATTCTTGAAGACTATTAAAATTAATAATAACTCGTTAACTATAGGATTTATTTTTTTCGGATGGGAAATAATTAAATGATTTCGTATGGTACTGGTATGAGGAAACTATGGTCTGTGCTAATTGATTTTAAGAAGAATGAAAATTAAATCATAACCTTTTTTTTGTTATAATTTGCCCGCTCATATAAATAAAACGGCATTAAATCATCATTTAATATGCCATCCTTACGCCATTTTGTTAATTTCTGTGGCAGAATTAGAACAATATAGGTAACGACTTCGTTTACATTTTACACACGTACAGACTATAGAGTTTTCCAATTTGATGTCAAGTTTTGGACTACACTGTATAGAAAATCACGGATACAAATGAAGTCCGCTCGTTGATGTCTTTTGTTCGTCATTTAGGTTGTGACTTATTATTATTATTGGAGACTAGCTTCTGCCAGCGACTTCGTCCGCGTGGAATAGTGGTGCTCCGCTCCTATTGGTCTTAGCATGATGATATATATTCCTCGATAACTGGACTATCTAACACTGAAAGAATTTTTCAAATCGGACCAGCGAGCGGTTCCTGAGATTAGTGCGTTTAAACAAAATGACAACATTTCCCTTCACTGCTCTGCTCCTATTGATTGTAGCGTGATGAAAAGTATACTATAACCAGCTCAGGAGTATGACAAATAATTGTACCAAGTTTCGTTAAAATCCGTCGAGCAGTTTTTGTTTCTATAGAGTTTATACAGACAGACAGACAGACAGACGGACAAAAATTTTACTGATTGCATTTTTGGCATCAGTATCGATCCCTAATCACCTCCTGATAGTTATTTTGGAAATATATTTCATATACAGAATTGACCTCTACAGATTTATTATAAGTATATGTATAGATAGGTAAATGTACGGGAAGCTAAAATTATTATGAAAATGTACGGAAGCGTCTGGCAAACAGTGGCGTCACAGTATGTGATAAAGTCTTGTCAATGTAATGCTGACTAACCACGTTCCCGAGTTCATACAATTTCTGTCCATCCAAAGGTTGTCTGGAAGACCGTATACCACTCTTACTTATTGATCCATCTTTTTATTGATCCTTTATTATTTAGGTGTGCAATAAAGAATATATCTATCTATCTAATGTTCATCTGTTTTCTGCCCCCTCTTTATGTTTTCAAGACTGTATATTGGCTGTAAGAATGTTATGTTGTAAGAAACTAAATAACCTTGTTTCTTGTATTTCCAGGAGGTGGACGTGGAAGTGATACCTAACGAGCGCTGCCAGCGGTGGTTCCGTGCAGCCGGGAGACGGGAGACCATACACGACGTGTTCCTGTGCGCCGGATACAAAGAGGTAATTAATTATAATCAAAGTCAAAGTCATAATTTTTATTTCAAATAGGCCTTTGCAGGCTCTTATGAAAAGTCACACTAGTTGCATGGTTCCAAAGAGTAGGTCCTATGGAGAAGAACCGGCAAGAAACTCCATGGATACTCTTTTCAAAAAAGTAGTGGATAATGATAATAAAGATCAAATTATCCTTGCTTACGTATGCGATAGGTACTGTGTTCATGACTAACTAAATAATAGTCGACCAATTAAAGGTTAACCTGCGCTTAGCACGGTCGGTCCGGGGATGGCCGACCGTCTATGTCATCGCGAGACTCCTCCGTTCCTCGTAAAGCACGTTATGCTGTTGGTCCCAGTTGCCATTAGTAGATCTTTGACAGTCGTTACGGGTAGTCGGAAGCCAGAAAGTTTGACAACCAGTCTTACCAAGGGGTATCGTGTTACCCGGTAACTGGGTTGTGAAGGTCAGATAGGCAGTCGCTCCATGTAAAATGCTGGCACTCAGCTACATCCAGTTTAGACTGGCAGCTGACCTCAACATAGTTGGGCAAAGGCTAGGCAGATGATGATGATGACCTTAATTATTTGCGTTCCTAAATTAATTAATGTAAAAAACCTCATTTTACTAATGATATTTGACTCAAAACTATTTCCAATTTCCACAGGGAGGTCGCGACTCCTGCCAAGGTGATAGCGGAGGCCCTCTCACAATGAAGCTGGAAGGACGAAGCACCCTCATAGGCCTAGTCTCGTGGGGCATCGGCTGCGGGCGAGAACATTTACCCGGAGTATACACAAATATCCAGAAATTCGTGCCCTGGATCGATAAGCTCGTCAACCCTTAGACTATAGAAGTAATGATATTTACTTAATTTATTATAAACTAGTAGTTGTCCGTGGTTTCACTCGTATTGGGTATAAAAGTTTTAATGTGCTTCCTGAAGGTTTAATTTATGTGTAAATTAAATATCATTAAAATTGATTTGATTGATTGAAACGTGATTGAGCAAAAAACAGACAAACAGAGTCCCTGTCATATTTTTACCCAACTGCGCGACGCAAAGGAGTGGTAATGTGTTTATATTATTAGTATATGAAAGTGTCACTGTAGATGTTTTTCACACACTAATGAATCTTAATTATTTTTTTTTCAAAGAGATATTATGTAATTTATTATTGAATATCATATATAAGTACAGACGCAAGTACCACGTACGGACCTAATAAGCAAAACCACGGGAAAGCTCTAGTTTTATTTATAACAAAAGAAAAAATACTCGGAGTCTACAAAAATGTGTGCCTTGAACAGACAAACGTAACTTATGCTAAATGTAAATATACGTAATAACTTAAGAGAAGATAAGCATCAACTTGTATCGCATCAAAAAATTCATTTATTACTTTCCACCAAGCGAAGAAGAAATCATTATCCCAATTAATGATTGAAAAAAAAAACCCCAAGAATTTCATTAAATCATTTAAACATCAATACATACAAGTCAATCTTTAAAACCATTTTCTTTTCATGAAATACTCTCCAGCATACTATTATTTCAATGAATTATAATTTTAAATCACACATTTTTTGTTTAAAATATTAATTTCAACAATCAATCATTAGATCTCCAAAAAATCCTCAAATAAAAAGCTTTATTGGGATCCAATTCTATAAAATTTAAATTCAATACTTTTCGTCTCATACATACCATAATTCATTTTATTCATATCATGTTCATTGCCCTCATAAGATAAAAAAATAATTAATTCATACACCATACATTCAAAATCATTGATTACATTATTTTCTTACGAAGTATCATTCAACTGGTTCGTTCTACAATTCATTACATCAACACATACATTTCCTTCATTCAGCTCACCTATTGATCATTTCACCTTTCATAATCGTTCATGATCATTATTTTCTTTAATCCCACTTATCATTCGTTCGCTATTCGTATTACGTAACTTTTTCCATAATTCATTCAACCTCATTCCATTTATTTAACAACATTTAATTCATTCAACCGATCATTCATTCAACTATTATATTCATTCATTCATGTTCAGTACACAAATCTTATTCCACTCATACCGTTCATAATAATATTTCAATCGCGACATGCTCATTCGTCATAATTTCTTACTTTAAAAAAAATATATCATTCATCACTCTATATCATGCATTTGTCATTTATGTTAGATTACAAGGCAATAATTCTACGTCATCCATGAAATTCATGATTAATTTTCGTGTCACATTCAATAAAAGAAAACCCGGCCAAGCGCGTGTCTGGAACGTGTACAGAATCCTGAAATAGGGTCACTGTGAAAATATTCTTAAATAATTTTAAGAATAAAACCACAGTATTACGATATCTCCCTACAGTAGCGCAACGAATGTAGATACGCGGGACAACGGCGGGGGACTCGCGGGGAGGCGGGCGGAGTCAATCGCGTCCCGCAAACACGCTTACTTTGCGGGACGCAGCGCGAGGGGTAGACACGGTCGTGTGTTTTTAGGGTTCCGTAGTCCGACAAGGAACCCTTATAGTTTCGCTCTGTCCGTCTGTCTGTCTGTCTGTCTGTCTGTCTGTCTGTCTGTCTGTCTGTCTGTCTGTCTGTCTGTCTGTCTGTCTGTCTGTCTGTCCGCGGCATAGCTCCGTGGTTATTGTTATTAGAAAGCTGAAATTTGGTATGAATATGTATATTGATCACGCCGAGAAAGTGGTAAAATAAAATTTTGAAAAATATTTTTTTTAGGGTAGCTCCCAAACATGTAAAGTAGGGATGAATATTTTTTTTCTCGCGTACCCCTTCGTGTGGGGTATCGTTAGATAGGTCTTTCAAAAATATTATGGGTGTGTGAAGATCATTTTTCGGTTAAGCGAGCCATTTGCGAAATATCTAGATTTTAAGTGAAATTTTTTGTTCGATACGAGTTACCCCCCCCTCTAACTTTTGAATGGCTGTACCTAGAAATGTGAAAAAAAACACAGACGTAGCACATGTAATGAACTTACAAGGAAAACTATCACAGCTAAGTAGGCTTAACTGGTTACAGAGTTATAGTCGACAAACTGAGGCCTACTACGGAACCCTACTGCGCGTGGCCCGAAACGCACTTGGCCGGTTTTTGAAAATTGTTTCGCTTCATTGTTATTTTATGTCCCATTTTGTAACAGCCTTAGCTTATCTACTTACGCCGGCAGCGGCATCGCGCGTCATCAAAGGCGTTGCGCTACTGTAGGGAGATATAGTAAAACTGTGTTAAAACGTTTGACAATGAAAGGCAATAATTAACTTACCCCTTAAGGAATTAATTACCCCTAGGGTAATAACATAAAATTGATGAAAAATCATCAAATTCATCGTATTTAGGTAAATTTTGATACCACTACGATCTCGATAAAATAAAATATAATACTCTAATGAGAAACCTTCACTCTCTACATCTGATTAAAAAAACACTATCATACTGATAAATATATCGGTAGAATGTAAAAAATGTCGGGGTAAATATAAACCAGATTACCCCCATCTTTTAAAGAAATATGGGTGACTTTACCCCTCAGGGTAAAATTAAATAGTCCTAAATTAGGATCCAAAAAGACTATGTGGTCTAAAATGTTGATAATTGTAAGAATTACGTGATTAGATATTAAATCTATTTATTTTTAGACCTATTGTTTTTTATTTAAAGTTTTTTTTGTATGTTATTAAAATATTTTTTGTATGAATTTTATTGTTTTTTATTTATTTTTTATTAAATAATTTATTCATCATACCACATATTTTGTACACTGTTACACTATACATAATTCAAGAAATGCTGCTGGACAGATTTTTATAACATACATTTGTTAGATTAGAATACAAAAAAAAAGAAAACGAAAAAGAAACCGGTTTAAACTTTGCCGGGAAAAAAGAAAACACAAAAATATTGCAACTTAGTAACAAAAATATTACCCGCCTTATGAACCTCATCACTATAAGGACTAATTTTACAATTATTTAATATAAGTACCTATTTACTTATCTATACATATAAAATGCTTTGTCCTGAATGACTGACGGATCAACGCACAGCCTAAACCACTGATCGTAGAGACCTGAAACTTGGAGGGTGTGTTCTTTGTATAACGTAGGCATCCGATAAGACAGGAGTTTCAAAAATTCTACCCTTAAGCGGATGAAAAAGGGGGGCCAAGTTTGTATGAAACTCTGTCATTTTTAATTTGAATTCGTATAGCCTATGCGGGTGGAGCCGCTGACGAAAAACTAGTTCTCATAAAAATTACTGCACCTACATACATATCACTATACAACCATAACAATAACATATCATTATCAGCCTATATCGTCCCACTGCTGGGCACAGGCCTCTTCTCATACAGAGATGGCATGAGCATTGATCACCACGCTTGCTCAAGGCGGATTAACAATAACATAGTTTAAAAAAAAACTTCGTTTAAAAAAAAACAAAACAGCGCCATCTGTGATTTCCAACACGAACCACGTAGGCTTTCAAGCCATATATAGGCAATGAACCGAGGTGATTGAAGATCTTTTAGAAGTTTACGAAGCGACGTCGCAATGTAACCAACATATAGATGGCACTATATATATGTTTTTTTTTCCATTTTATTATCTGTTTTTTTTTTCCTTCTACCTACTGTTTGTAAATATGCACGTGTTGTCTGTGACAAATAAACATTTTTTCTTTCTTTCTCTTTCTTTCTATGTAACTTTCACGCTTGTATCGAAATAGGGTGAGTAGAGATGAATAAATATTAATAATACTAATGTTTAACCGACTTGCAAAAAGAGGAGGTTCTCGATTCGGATGTTTATACTTTTTTTTAATGTATTCGGAAGTTGTGGTGGCTTATTGGTTAGGCACCAGCCTCTCGTGTATGAGTGTGCGGGTTCGAAACCGAGCAAGTACCAATGTGACTTTTCTGAAGTCTTATGTACTTTCTAACTATATCTTAGACGATTTTTCTTATAAATATATTGTTACAGACTATAAGTAGGTACATATTTGGAATTAGGTAATGATTCTGATTACGAATATGTATTTAACTCATCGAAAATGGTAGTTATGGTCTTTTTTCTTATGACGGCAATATAGGCTTCTTTTTAGCCGGGTACAGCCTCGGTAGACTGCCATAAGTAGCTATGTATTGATTTAATGCTACATCTCGTAAATCAAAACTTGTTATATCATTCGTCTGTATTTGGTTTAAGTGGATTAAAATATAACAAGTGATCTTTTAAAAGGCTTCTGCTCCATTTTATATATGTACATTCATAATATTTTATACTCAAATAATGTGAAGGATACCGCTTTATTAAACTGCATTAAATCAACATTTTATTTGGCCTTAACGAACTGTTTAATGTTCTAAGCTCAAGGTTTGTTCAGTCTTAGTATTATTAGTTCAACAGATTAGAGTTGACAGATATACAAACAATCTTTTATCACTATTTTTTTATCAAGCCTAACTTTCCTTACAAATTTTTAGAAATGCGAAATTGACTTTGTAACGCTTTCATGGTAAAACGGCTCGAGCGATTTGGATAAAATTTAGTACAGAGATAGAAGGGACTCTAGAAAATGTTATAAGCTACTTTTTATCCGGGTTCGTTAAGTAGTTTTCTTTGGGATGCGGGTGAAACCGAAGTAAAAAACTGGTAGGTTGTGTAGTATATTTTTCTGCGCTCGTTTATGTCTTTTGTTGAGCACAATGTTTGTCATGGATAGTGTTAGCGTCACTTAATCTTTAATCCTAACTTTAATCTCTGCTAATATTAATAATCTACAAGTAACTCGGCCAGTTAGGCTTTTATGGGAAAATGGGGAAACTGATTTAGATGAATTTAGTATGGTGATAGACGTTACAGGTAGACTAGTCAGAAGCCAGAAAATCTAGTTCATAGATAAATAAATTGCACAGTCTGCAAGCTAAATCCATACCAAATTTTATCCAATTTGTTTCATCCGTTTCTTAGAGAAAACGACAGAGGGAGACACTTTCACAATAATTATAATATTAACAAAAATTGAGTACAGAAATTTCTTTATGAAAGGACTTACCCAACCTTCAAAATGTGATCCACGTTATTTTGACAGAAGTGGTTAACAGGTTTTATTGATGATGGTTATGTATAACGTAGTGAAGGTTTCGCGATCCCCATTGCACAGCCTGGAGAAACTCATCATTCTCGGACATATGGAGGGGAAGCGCGCTAGAGGAAGAGCGCCAGCTATATAGATGGGTGGACCAACTCAAAGAGGTGACTGGAGGCCAGATACAGGGTGCGGTACATATGGCGCAGAACCGGACCGAGTGGAGAAGAGTGACATACAGTCACGATCCTCAGCATTGAGGGAACGACCAGAAAGAAAGTGAAGGTTAGCTACCTGTCTCTGCAAGTACATAGAGGCAGTATTGCATCATATCAAATGTTCATGTTATCTAACATCACGCCTGATTTAATTAAAGAGTATAAGCAGATATTATGTGCCTATGTGCCCACATTTAGCCAAATATTAATAGGTTTGGCTCATCGGACTATGAGAGTGAGGGAATAGAGAGTGCACCTGTGTCTGCAAGCGTGCGTGCACTATAATATCTCCTGCGTACCTGACTAATCTCCTTACCATTGGCCACCGTAACCGACATCGGTCTGGAGATTACTATTCAATGGATTTAAAAGTATCGTTCCTTCTACTTTCCTTTGCGTTATTTGGCTGCGTAACTGTTTTAAACAATCCCGTAACCCCGCGTACAATCACCCTCCTCCAAGAGAGTAATAGGGAAACCAGTACAATATACAAATACAGACCGCCGTCATACCGTCCTCGCCGCCGAGGCCCGTCGCGACGTCCCCGTCCATGCTCTCCCCGACCCTTGCTCGATGAGCCAGCCCGCGCGCTGAGCCAGTAGCATAAAAAGTTCCCTAATAATAATATTGTTATGATCCAGCTAGTCCCTAGTTGTCCTCCCCAGTGACGCCCTAAGCAAAGGTTCGTTCCCCACTAGGGGGAGCCCTTAGCGCGCTGTCACTTAGTTTTAAACTTAGTTTTAAGCCTTGTCTGGAGGCCTTAATTTAATTAATTAAATTAGGACCTCGCCACATTGTCCGGTTAAGCAGGGTCGAATGCTGTTAGAAGCACCCTGCAAAAGGTCATTTTACAAAAAAAAAACCCGCGTACAATCCCGCAATCTAGTCATCTTACCGCCCCACCTACAAGAGAACTCCAATTAATAAATTATTGACAGGAAAAGACACAGAAAATACGAAATACCTTGAAAATCTAGTTTGCACATCAATATTCTAAGAAACTGCATAAATTAAAGTGTTGAAGCAAAAAACAAAGCCTGTATGTGTGGGTGACGCAATCTTAAAAATAACTGAACCTGTATTGATGCTGTGTTAAAATGAATGTTGAGAGAGAATAACTGTGATGTCAGGATGTAATAGCTTTTATTCATTTCTGTGATTTTATGACAAACGCTTTCCCGCGGTTTTACCCGAGTCTGGAGGAAATTACTTAACACACTCAAACAAAAAGTAGCCTATAACCGTCTTCACTGTTTCGAGTATATCCATACCAAATTTTATTCAAATCGGTGCAGCCGTTTTATCGTGAAAGAATAATAATCAAATAAATTAAAAAACTTACTTTTGCATTTATTTATTGTTTATATTGCGTTAGAATTGAATACAACATTAGTTAAACATTCACAAACAATATAAGTCACAATAGTACTATAGTTCAACCCCATTATGTAATAACATTTATAAGAAAGTTTTAAAACCCATACATTTTCCCTAATATGAACTTTTTTAAATATTCCTAACACAAATACAAAATTTCAAAAATGAAAGATTAATTTCTGTAAATAAATCGATGAAGATTCCTTTAAAAGTCAAAGTGACCTTTTCATGTTCTGGCATTACTTAACTAAAGATCCTTGAGAAGAAATCATAATAAACTCAGAGGCTCTTTTTAAAATGCTGGGACTGCAGGACTTTCCAAAGAGATACCGCGCGCCCGGAATACAAAGGGCTGAGGAAGGAACATGGATGGGTTTTAGTCAGTAAGAGTCTGACACTGACGGCGGGCATTTGATGATATCCCATCCGAAAAAATATTAAAAAAAATGGTCCACACTAAAAGGTTTCATAAGTGGTAAATTCATGAAACTCTAGAAATACTGGACCGATTCCAGAAATCACTTCACGAATAGAAAGCTATATTATTTCTGAGTGCTTTAGGCTCGTGATAGAGGAGCTCGTGGCTAAGTAACAGCCGCACGGTTCGACCGATCAAAGGTTAAGCTGCGCTTGGCGCGGTCGGTCCGTGGATGGCGACCTTCTAGTGTCATAGCGAGACTCCTCCGTACCTCGGAAAGTACGTTAAGCTGTTGGTCCCGGTTGTCATTTGTAGATCTTTGACAGTTGTTACGGGTAGTCAGAAGCTAGAAAGTCTGACAACCAGTCTTACCAAGAGGTACCGTGTTACCCGGTAACTGGATTGTGGAGGTCAGATAGGCAGTCGCTCCATGTAAAACACTGGTACTCAGCTGCAACCGGTTTAGAGGGGAAGCCGACCCCAACATAGTTGGGAAAAGGCTAGGCAGATGATGATAGGCTATGTTTTATGTGTAACACGAACAAAGCCGGATCCAAAAGTTAGTTGTCGATAAAGAAAAAAAAACAGCTCAAGTATATAAATTGTACGAAAGCTAAAAGCAACACATTTTGTTCTCGAGATTGCAATAAAAAGACGAACAAAATCCATATAGAGATACGCCTCCGCGATCCGCAACTCGCATTAATTTTATTACATATTGAACCTTCTGAATCGGTTACGAAAGGTAATACGAATCGAGTGCGTTAATCGATTTGTAACCTTATTTACACGATTCACAATTCATTAAATTATTTAAAATTTTAAAAAAAATCCTTAATGATTAATAGAAATATTAGTTCTTTTTTGCATTAAGTTTTAAGGTCGATTTTCGCATAGCACTTCTCTAGCTACATATAACTTTGTGGGAATGTGAAGAGAACCCGTTCTGTAATAAAAATAAAAAAAGGATTAATGTTTTGCAAAGCAATCTCTTGCCAATGCATGCGTCCTCTTGGTGTCCTTTCATTTGTACACTAGCTTTCCGCCAGCGACTTCGCCCGCGTGGGCTATACGAATTCAAATTAAAAATGTCAGAGTTTCATACAAACTTTGGCCCCCTCTTTCATCCCCTTAGGGATAGTGTTTCGGAAAATCCTTTCTTATCAGATGCTTGCGTCATACAAAGAACATACCTTCCAAGTTTCAGGTCTCTACGATCATCGGTTTAGGCTGTGCGTTAATCCGTCAGTCATTTAGGACAAAGCGATTTATATGTATAGATTATTTTTTATTAAGTCCAGTGGTCGGCGATTTTGCAAGATAAATCCTTCGATGAATGATAAAAATATTATTTGCTTTTGGAATCGATCTTGATTTTTTCTTTTCATGATTCATGTCTGATAAGACTGGTTTTCATGTTTTTTCGTATGGTTTAATGCTTGGAAATATTTATGTTTATTAAAAACATTAATGATTTTTTTTTCTCCTTTTATATATTTATTTATTTTAATGTATTGATGTAGTTATTTTTTGTACTGGGGCTTACCATGACGTGCCAACGCAGGAATAGATTCGTTGTGAAAAAGAGACCGTGCTATACGACGTTAGAATCTGTGTCTCACTCTTCTCAGATATGAATAGGTATTGCAAAAACATGTGGTGGTATGGCCCCTGGACACAAAAATGTTCAGAAATAAACAAAATGCATTTTTTTTTTAATTTAGTTCTTCATTAATTTAGCTGTCATTGTATTAGGGCCGATATTTCAATTGTCAGATAACTTTTAACTAAAGAATAATAAAATTACATATTATTTATTCATCAGATAAATATTATCTGACTATTAAAAATTAGCCCTTGCTGATATAAATATTTTATTCACAGCCCTTAATCATTGCTACATTCATCATTCTTAACAAAACCACTGAGCCATTAAACTTATCTATTTATAGTAAATTAATCACTAATTACAATGTATAATTAAAATGACATCACTCTTAGTTAATCATGAGACAAGTGAATGAATGACAATTGATTCATATGACGTCACTAAGTTGCTCAATATGGCAGGTGGTCTATTATAGCACCTGTTTCACCCCTCAGGTAAAAAAAACATAGATCGATAAAATGTTATATGTCGTTCGATGTTTTATATATGGTGAAAGAAAAGGAGATTGTTATCAAAATGCGCTTTGATTACGACTGATTGTTCAAAAAACCCTTTATTGAAAAAATACCAATTATTATTAGTACCTACTTTTTCACGTCAAAAGTCATTATAACATCACCCCAAAAACGCCCAGCCATCACTGCTTCCTAGTGTTATAGCTGGAAAGAAGCAGTGATGAACAAACTTCCCAGCAACACAGCTGTCAATTTTAATTTTACTTTATAATATTTGACATATTTTATCATACAATATTAAAATGAGGCACCGAGTTTACAATACAAATTTTATATATTATCTACTTCAGAGCTGCCATCTGCTTTTATCGTTAAAATAGTTGTTTAAATTATAATAAGCTTTTTAATAAGATTTTCTTTAATTAAACGAATCAATTCGTAGGAATAGGTCATTAAAAAAATACTCTCATTCTAGAAGAAAAAATATGTGTGGGTCATAGATGTCAGATAGGCAGTCGCTGCATCAGGTTAGACTGGAAGCCGACCCTAAGATTGTTGAAAAAGACTAGGCAGGTGATGATTTTCATTGCTTCTACGTTGTAAATTAAAATATATTTTTTTAACTACATAAAACTGTTGATTGAAAAAACTTCAAGCTCTTTTTCAATTGAATACAGTCACGCAAACTTAATGAATTTTTTAACGACTACCCGAAACAAAACTTTATTTATTTTAATCGACTATCAACACTTCCCATTACATTGGAACACGAGACTAAAAATGTAATATCCTTATATCTATTCAATTAAGTCGATAATCGCCTACATGGATCATAAGACCTTTTCGGTAAAGGCCGTTCGGTCTGCGCCCGCGCACCTCGCCAGTGCAACACCCGACGCAGAACGCGCGGCCGCGATGCGACAGCCAACGAACAATTTAAAAAACGAACACGAATCAACATTTTCAATTTGAAAATTTTAACATTATTCTAACGTATTTTGTTTAAATCGAACGTGTGTTTTAAATTCAAAATTGGAATAATGTGAATAGTTTTTTTTATTTCTTCATGTGTAGGAATGTGGTAGTGTCCATGCACAAAAGAACGAGTGTTGTGTGATTTTTTTATTGTTTTTTTTTTAATGAGGTGACAACCTCGAAGTTGCTGTGTGGGATAAAAGCATTTTAAAGGTAAGGAATTATCCATAATTTACGAAACATCTGGCCATTGATAATCAGAGGACCAAAAAAAACCTATCGAGTAATCGTAAGGTCAAACCGAATATGGCATGACTGATCAGACTTTTTGTTTTAAATTTTTACTACAATCAATACGCTTTTTACTATATTAAGAAAATAAATAACCCCACTAAAGATAACATGAAGTCTATTTTGGTATACTCCACCGTTCAAAAGTTAAAAGACACAATTATACCCAACAATTTTTGATTTTTGGTCCTTTGAAATTATCTCTCATTTCATACAGTTTTAAATGCTAATGGTTATTAAAATGTAATAGCTCTGGTCATTGTAAGTAGTTGAAGGTTGCCGACGAGCAACCGGTTCTTGTAACCAGTGTAAGGGTTACATTCTTGTTACACTAATAGAACTAAGGTTAGGTTACAATGTTGAGGTAAATAAATACCATTTTATGAATTGGAAATTACGTAGTATATTTTCCGAAACATTATGACGTCAGAGCTATTAAGCTATTATCAAATGACTCCTCCAGCCGTGGGTGGGGCGGGAGGGAATGTCAGACTCTTACTGATTAAAACCCATCCATGTTCTATTCGAATTTGAACATAGCCGGCAGGCTGTGGCCCTATGGGGAGACCCCTGTCACACCCCTGTGACGACCCCCTGATACCTACAAACTATATTTTACCTATTTGTAATATTAATATCATTCTCTTATTTTTACCGTTGTTTTTTCTGACTTGGGATAATCGCCAATGTCTATAAAAAAATAAAAAAATAAAGTTAAACTCGTTTTGTAGATAGAATAAATACGAATCTTGTTCTTATAAGCAAAGAGGTCTGGTATTATCATCGATGACGTTATACATTAAATTATAAATGGCATGATGAATAATAAATTGAAACCTCGTTTCCTTTCATACGCGTTGTAGCCTTTTTCCCCGGTTTTACCTGCATCTGGGGAAATGTTTCATACACCAGGGGCCGTACCACGTGGTTTTGCAATCACTTTTCATGTGTGAGAGCGAGACACAGCTACTAACGTCGTATAGCTCCGTCTCTTTTTCACAACGAACCTATTCCTGCTTGGCACGTCATGGTAAGACCCCTGGATAACAACTATCCATTGTCCTACTCCAGGTTTTTAATCTATATTCATATCAAATTAAATCTTAATCGGACCAGCTGTTTAACAGATATAGTTCAACAAGCAGACAGATAGCTGATTCCCGCGGTTTCACCCGCATTTCTAGGGAAGTACTTAAGAACTACTTACCCGGATAAATGCCCATAATCATTTATCTTTTTACCAAATCTGTTCAGCCGTTTGTTTCTTACAAACAAACACTTTTTCATTTACAAATATTAGATAAGTATCTATACTCCATTTGTTATATAACATTCAAACGCACCCTATTTACTGTCTGTTTAAACGATTTAAAGCTCTATTACTAAGGTGACAAGACAAAAACAGATGCAGAATATATTTGTTATTGCAAACATTATTTTGCTTTCGACGCCATCCTTATCAGTAAGAAATAGAACTCAAAATCGGTTGAATAAGCTGCAAAAAGAGTTTGGAAGTTTTTCTAATCTTATTGTAATTGAAGTAGGTATAGTGTATTACATAATAAGGAAGAATTAAGAGTCTACAACAAATAAAAAATATAAATGTCGTCTTTATTAAGCATGTATAAAATCTTAATTTTAACAACAGAGTAAAATAAATTACGATGTTAAGTTAAGGTTGAAACAATCGATTTCTTTGTTTAGTTTTTAATCAATAACGTCTGTACGCGTGAGTAAGCAACGCTTCGGTTGCCAAATTGTAGTAAAATTTTAGTTTTAAGGCTAGTAGTCACTGTGACTTCGGCTGCATGAGCTTCAAAATTGGGTTCTGCGGCCCTACTACATTTAAAGTAAGATTGTTCCATTCTTATTCTAGTGTGAGAAAGAGACAGAGCTATAAAGGTCGTCTAGCGCCATCTCTTACCCACATTAGAATAAGAATTATATAAGCTTACTTTAAACGTCATGGTACGGCTGCAGATAGCGACATAGAAGTTTCCTATGTATTTATAATGGATTATTTACATCCAATATACACATAGATACATAATACATACATACATTTCTGTTGCTTCACCACTTAAAAATAAAAGTTATAAAAATTTCAATTAGAACATTAGCATTTACAGGCACTTTTGAAAGGATGGTGAGTTAGTCAAAAAGGAATAGTTCTAGCTTTTTTATTTGTACCATCCAAAGCGTGGATTCCCAACAATATCTACCTTATTAATTTTATGTGTTTAATTGATATTTGTTACGACATTTGTATGAGATTATCTGGTAGGTAAGCTTAATTTTCTGGAGCTACTGT
The DNA here is from genome assembly GCA_963891755.1 of Pyrrhia umbra. Lineage (NCBI taxonomy): Eukaryota > Metazoa > Arthropoda > Insecta > Lepidoptera > Noctuidae > Pyrrhia > Pyrrhia umbra. The sequence goes on from OY982944.1 coordinate 4,145,075, forward strand.
CTAAACTTTATACACAGTTTATAGTTTACATCAGGACTGTTCCAGTATCCACAGGATGAAAAAATACAATACGTATTTTCGTGTCACTGATACAAAAAACAGTTTTAACAAGAGACTATTTTATTCTGTATTGCATAATAATGTCGCCTTGAATGTCCAACTGTGAATGAATTTGTTACGCTATACGCCAGTGATCTCATCCTATCTAAGAGATTAGATTTATTTGAACCTCTAGATTATCCTTGTGATATAATGCAATGGTGGAGTTTCAACGTGTCTATCTATATCTTCAGATTTACAATTCATGTATGACTAAAATATATACTTAAAAAAAAAACGTTGCCCCACACTAGGAATTACTCCTGTATCGTGGGTGGATACACACATTACACATGCACAAACACCCAGACCCGGAACAATTTTAGTTGTACCGTGCGCGAATCGAACTCGCGACACGCAGCGCAGCAGCCAATTGCTCAGCCACTCCGCCAAACGTGCCGACAAATAGTATTTATGATATACTAATATTATAAAAGTTTGTTAGTTGATATGTTACGGATAATCTCTGGATTGGACGAAACAGCTGTTTCCGAACTTACGTATCAATACGACTAGCTTTCCGCCCACGGCTTCGCCCGCGTGGACATTTTTTCTACACCTTGGGTTACATTATTCAAATTTTAGTAGGAATCCCTAATTATTACTAGAAATAAATATAGCCTATGACACTACGTAAAGATGAAGCTTACTAACGGCGAAAGAATTTTTAAAATCGGTCCAGTAGTTTTTGATTAAAAACCCTACAAACAGCAAACACATCTTTCCTCTTTATAATATTAGTATAGATATTACACAAACTTCTAAAAATCAAAGGATCAAAGTAAGTGTGGAAGGACCACATCAATTTATTTCAAACCCAACACTGTTAGGAAGATAACAAAATACAATCAACGTATCCACACTTTTATTAGCTCAAATATAAAGCAATCACTGTAAATAAAACATACAGTTTCGTAATGATAAATGCCTCTAACGAACATTGCATTAGTCTCGTTTCAAGTGGAACAAGCACTCTTGATCGGCAAGATAACTTACTTGCAACTTTAAGTTATTTGCGAGTGTCTTTATTTAGTTTTTATTACGTTTTGTACTTAACTTAAAAGCAGGAAATGTATTTCTTTTTTTGTAGACGCTAGAAGCAATAGATATAAAGTGAATATGAACTGGTAATATTTGTATGCACTTGTCCAATCTCAAAATTCCCAGAATCCAATAAACAAATTGAAGTTTTAATTATTTTCAACTCTGCTCAAAATGGTTCAATGCTTGTACAGTTCCTTAGATCCATACTAATAATATAAATGCGAAAGTGTGTCTCTCTATTCTTCTTCATGCTTAAATGAAAATTGATATAGGCCTTATATGAGACTTGATAGGACAGCTTGGACCCTTTTTTTTGTATGGGAAATCATCAAATGACCCCTCCCGCCGCGGTGTCATACTCTTACTGACTAAAACCCATCCATGTTCCTTCCTCAGCCCTTTATATTCCGGGGGCGTTGTAACTCTTTCGAACGTCCCGCAGTCCATAGCTTGAACCCTGGAGAAGGACATACGGTAGATTTTATCCGGCTGCGATAAGTATATTCCTCTGGACGCCGGGAAAAGCTAGTATTATAATAAATGCTTTCATTTGACAAACAAACAGTCCTGCTAATCATGAGATCATAGCAAGCCGGAGCTAGATTCTAATCTATGTCTTTGTATTTTCATTTCTAGAAAGTTAATTTTACTGTTTAACAATCTCATAATTGTATTTTTTTTCTCTTGTGTGATAAATGGGATGGTCTAGAAGGCTTTCACTGGGCACGGGTCGAAAGACTTGACACAGACATTTGATGTTATATGTTAGACATCTTCATGTGGTTCTAAATCAAGGAAATTTAAACCCTGTACCACCCATAGACCCACTGCATAATGTATTGCTTAACCTTGGTTGATAGACTCATGCAATTTAAAAAAATCGAGACATCATCATCTGACCAACGGTGAAGGAAAACATCGTGAGGAAACCGTGACTTAAATGTCTGAAATCGCCAATCCGCCTTGAGCAAGCGTGGTGATCAATGCTCATGCCTTCTCTGTATGAGAAGAGGCCTGTGCCCAGCAGTGGGACAATATATAGGCAGATGATGATGATGATGATGAGAAATTATCAGCCCAGCCTTTTAGTAACTATGTTGGGATCGGCTTCCAGTCAAACCAGATGTAACCGACTGCCTATCTGACCTCCACAACCCAGTTCAATTAAAAATCCAACTATTGAGTCCAATCCAAACACAAACGGTGTTACTATTTTATCAACAACACTATCTAGTTTTAACCCCAGTTAACTGCAATTTGAACCTTTTATCGAATTCCCAGGCTGTAATAATAAACATGCGCAAGAGCTCGTAACCAACACGCAATGCTTAAGTAACTGAGAGGCGAACTAAACGCTGGGTTGCGACAACACGTTACTCCTTGACTCATCTGGTAAAAGGAAAGGATTTTTTCTTCAAAAATTTACCTTCACTTGATGTTTACATCACATCGTAGTCTTTGCCCAACTATTAGGCTTATTACACTACCCTAAATCAGGCTGCACTCATTTTTTATTTTTTTCGGATGGGAAATCATCGAATGATTCCTCCCGCCGTGGGTGGGGCAGAAGGGAGTCTCAGACTTACTAACTAAAACTCATCTATGTTCCTTCTTCAGCCCTTTATGTTTCAGGGATGCGGTAACTTTTTCGCTAACCCCATAATATGGGTGTAGTGCACTTTAGTGTAGTATTGTAATATGGGCGCTCTTAATTTAGAGCTCTGATTCAGTGTAGTGTAATAACCTTTTATGTTGGGGTCCGCTTTCAGTCTAACCAATTGCAGCTGATTATCAGTGTTTTACATAAAGCGATTGCCTATCTACAAGGTAACACGGTACCCCGTGGTAAGGCTAGTTTTCAGACTTTCTGGCTTCTTCTCCAATACTTTCATCTACAAATGACAGCCCGGACTATTGGTTTAAAGTGCTTTCCGAGGCGTAGAGTTGCTAGGACATACACATGGTTACCCATCAACAGAGTGACCGCACCAAGCGTAGCTTAACGTCAATCGATAGACCCGTGCAGCTCTTACTTAGCCACGAAATCCTCTTTGTATTTATAGAGTCGAATAGGAGTCGAATGGAATTTTGTCTTCTGTATCAAACATGCCTATTGCTTTAAAATATCGATAGAAACCAATACACGAAACAAGTATTTGAACCACTCTAAAATACCGAATCCATTACCTAATACCTAGAGGGTAGTTAAATACTAGGTGCCAGTTCCGGCTGTGACGCGCATGCGTCGGCGTCGACCAGTGGGCGTGGCCTTGACTGCGCGCGCGCAGACCGTAGCGTTGTCGCCTCATTCCACTTCACTTGATGTTCTCGGAGAAGGACAAGAGTGTGGTAATATGAGGTATTATATGCTGACTAATATACGGCTTACCAGCGTTTTTCCATTGTGAGAGAGGGACAGAGCTATATGGGTTCATAGCGACATCACTTTTCGACAGTGGAAGTGATAGGGTTATTATAGTCAAAGTCAAAATCATAACCTATTTTGTTCTAATTTTGCCACATAAATAAATAAAATGGCATTAAATGAGCAATGATGATGTTTAGAGCATGAAATTGACTTATATGCGCCATCTTTACGCCATTTTGTTAATTTCTGTGGCAGAATTAGAACAAAATAGGTTACGACTTTGTTTACATTTTTTGTAACATCAATTAGTGCAGGCTATAGCAACCTTGTTAAAACTTGAGAGAAGAATAGAGGTAGCTAGCTATCCAGGATGGATAGCACTATCCTTTTCTATCAATGGCGGTCTCTTCAGCTGTTCTTCTGCAAGGTAAAGGTATCTTATTAACAAAAACAACGATTAAAAATATAAAACCTAAACTGTATCCCACCGGTAACGGGCCAGGGCCCAAGCTACCGGCGGTCAGCGCTCCAGAGAAAGGTACCTCCTGACGATTCGCGCAATGTTTTGGGGTACAAGAGCCTCTTAGGTGTTCATGTAGGTACCTAACAATTATTCCATGGGTGTTCCCTCACCGGTACAGATTTGAGCATTACTTCGGTGAGGCAGAAAATAGGAGCGTTACAGGGTAATGTTACAGGGACAAAATCTATACATATAATGCTTTGTCCTGACGGATCAACGCACAGCCTAAACCGCTGATCATAGAAACCCGAAACTTGGAGAGTATGTATTTTGTATAACGTAGGCATCCGATAAGAAAGGATATTCCGAAATTCTACCCCTAAGGGGGTGAAAAGGGGGGGCAAAGTTTGTATGAAACTCTGTCATTTTTAATTTGAATTCGTTTAGCCCACGCGAGCGAAGCCGCTAGAAGAAAACTAGTTGAATATAAAATGTAACATTACAGGCAAATTATCCGTGTGAGGAACGAAGAAAAAATTCTTTAAAGAAAGATATTTAATACTTTTGCTGTGGTGCGAATTAAAATGTGTAAAGCTTTGTTGAAACTCTTTGTTTTAACAAAAAATAGGAACCATCCACCTACATGATATAATATGTCGTAATATGACGCTATCGATTCGATAAAAACACGCAAACATCGATGAACTGCGCATGTGGGTGTATTATGAAACTTCTTATGTACTATTATGTATATATATATATATATTATATACACACACATATATTTATTTATATTATATACACATAATTTGATTCGCTGCTTTCCCGAAAAATATTTGCTCAGTAAATGAATTTCTACATGACGAAATACTAAAAATAATCTAAAAAATGCGCCAAACGCAGCTTAACCTACGATCAGTCGACCCATGCGGTTGTTACTTAGCCTGTTAGAAGCTCCTTCCTTTACTGTATTTCTTTACTAATACAATAAATTGAAAAGTAAACCCTGTCTTTCTGTTTGTCTGATACGCTGTGACGGTAAAAAGGCTGATCTGGTCTAGATGTCATTTTTTATGGAGATATTTTGAAACCTGGGAAGGACAAAGGGTAGTTTTTCTTGTGATGCGCGAAATAGTTACAGTAAAAGATAAAGCTGAAAAGCTTGTTTTGTTCGCGCAAGTCTCTTAAACTAGGTACTAGTCGGCTTTAGCTAAATCGACAGCTGATTCAGTGCATTGTGTTTAGAGCTAAGCATAGGAGAAACCACGGGGCTTAACTAGTTGAATATATTAGTGTCAGGTTATTGAACCTAACACTAAAAATCATATAAAGACCAAATCGATTATTATAATTACCATGATTAGTTTTAAATAACATCTTGATTGAGAAATGCTTTATAAGGAGTTTAACTATATTTAGAATTCGTGATTCATGAATTTGATAGACACTGAAATTGCTTTTTTCACTTAATTTTCGTGTATTTTGGAGTTGTTATAAGTTATCTTGATGCTCAATATAGCTTTTGGTTAAAAAAAATATTTCGGAATCGGTACAGTTGTTTCGGAGTTATAGAAATCCTTTTTAACTTCGTCTTCTATATATTTTAAATGTTATAAATGTTGGTGCGCGCTAATCTCAAAAACGGCGGAACTTGTTTAAATAAAATTTGGTACACAAATATTTTATACCCTGGATTAACACATAGGATTTGACCCCGGGTTTTTGGACCCAATTCGATGTTCACGCAGATATAGTCGCGGGCAGAAGCTAGTTAACTAACTAACCGATTAACTTAAAACAGCTGTTCACCATAAATTCAAACATCCAACTTTCGATGGGTAACGTATTTGAGATTTTTATTCCTGAAACGGCCGATTACCAAACCAGAGTTAAACTAGAAGTGGGTAACACGAAAATTCCAGCTTTCTGGTTAAAAAGCCTGGTTAAAAGTTTCGTTTAACGGATTGATTACGAAACCATAAAAGACATAGACGTAAGTCATACTCTACTACACATACAAAGTAAAATTATTTCATTTTTTTTTACAGGGAAACAACTAATTAACAGTTTAATTAATTTTTAAAGTAAATCATAATTGGAATCGTTGCATGCATTATTAATTTTAATGGTTAAATTAATCTTAGATTATTGTACCACGCCCATTGCAATTAAAAATGTTATAAACTGTTAATGATAAAGGTTTTAAACATGATAGGTTGTATCTTGTTCAGAATAGTGAAGTGTGGGACCTAGGGGGTTAGACAAGTGGCAAAACGCTAACGCTAACGCTATAGAATAGAAAACAAAATGTATGGGAATGACATATAGCTAGTCGTACACGAATGTCATTCCCATACATTTAGCGTTAGCGTTAGCGTTTTGCCACTTGTCTAACCCCCCTAGACTATAAGTTCAGACAAACCCTAAGAAAACGTACTTAATTTTGTGCAAATTTCATCCTCACCGTTCTGAAAATGATGAAGAAACTGTAAATTAAAAAAAGCAAAGATGTGTTGATGCGTTTTTATCTACATAGTAGACCTAGGAACTTTTCCTGGCGCCCTTGGATTTTTCCAGCGCCCCATTACGAACTGACTAACGGTGAAGGAAAACATCGTGAGGAAACCTGGACTTGAAAAAAAAAGTCTGAAGTCGCCAATCCGCCTTGAGCAAGCGTGGTGATCAATGCTCATGCCTTCTCTGTATGAGAGGAGGCCTGTGCCCAGCAGTGGGACAATATGTAGGCTGATGATTACGTACATCCGAGTCTGGCGCCCTGTTCAAAGCTGCAGTCTATCCAACAAATATAGTAATCTCAGACCTCCAACAGTTAATGACGGCCTTAAAAGAACACTTTATCAATAAATAAAACGCTTTAGCACGTCACCATGTCCCCTCTAATTATAACGTGGGCAGCAGACTCCTACGAGGTGTTTAACATAAAAACACGGAGGACCTTGGCGCAATCTTTCGCTCTACTTCGACTTATATCGGCGACATTTTGTGTAACTTTGTATGTTATTAATTTTGTTATAATTTTGTTAATTATCATACCATTTGAATGGTTCGCTGTCTTATAACTAGTCCAAGTAGTATTAATTCCGCTGTGAAAAAGGGATAGCACTACTCCCGAAGCGTGACAGCAAAAGATGTCATAGCCCTGCTTGTGTCAGCAACTAAACAAAGTTACGAAGTAAGGTAAACACACTCGTAGCTAGTGTTGCCAGGTCGCTAAACCTAATACCCGGACAGACTAGCTAGTTTGGCCGGACTTTTGGGTAGAAAGGCTGGACACCCTACATTATTAAGGATTTTGTGTCTCAGCATTAATAGGTTCGAAAAAAAATTGTATGTAAAATTAAGCTTTATTGATTATTATCATACATCTTGTTAAATTCTAACGAAATGTCAAAAGCCTAACAAAAGCCGGTCAAGACGGATACCATTTATTTTGGCGGGACAAGCAATCAAAAAGCCTACCTATGTCCGGCTTTATTCGGACGCCTGGCGACGCTACTCGTAGCTATTATGTATTCAACGTGGGCGCCCTGTTTGTCTTCGCGCTAGTGTTAAATATTTCTGCATCTTTATGTAATGTTTGCGTACGACGTACATTCAAACTTGAAAGGTATAGATAGTTGAAGTCTGTTATGACCACCAGATATACACTTTAATATAAGAATATTCTGCCAGTTTTGTTTCATTGCCATGGAATGACGGTTACTAATAATAGGGGGAGTCGGACTCGCGCGGTGAACCTTGGAACGAAAGTCGCAAATAATCATAATTGATGATAAAATAAATATGCTGATTACTTCAAAACTGTGATATTTAGAATAATAGTTTCATGTTTCCTATAATATTTATGGTTAATATCAAACAACCCTATTTCAAATTGTTCCTAAAAACTATGGGCGGACGGTGTTTGGTAATTACTTACAGGCGCGGCCGCAGCTAAATATTTTTGGGGGTCATCAACAACCAAAATTTTTCCAAAAGTGGGGGAGGGGGGGGCTCATCAACATATAAAAATCATAAATTATTTATTTTTAGGATTGTCAATTAGACGAGTAGGATTTTGGGGGGTCATGTCCCCTGTGAACCCCACCCCCTCCTAGGACCGCCACTGACTACTGACGGGGGAAACAGCGGACACAACTAGTATACGGAATAAAATGAATGTCACCACATTACGAAACAAATAAATAGGTACCTACGTTTATATGCGAATAATCTTGATATTCTTTAAAAGGACGGACCTGTTTTACCCAATCACCTTGCCCACTTCGGACGAGCGGTTAATTCCATTGAATATTATTACTCAACGTGATATGTCTGCCATGTATAGATGAGGGTATATTTATTAAATTGTCATTTGATAGATCCAATCCTTGTAAGTGACTTCTGAATGTGATGTGAGGGCGCATACGCTGTGGGATTGTGTTAAAGAGTTACCGCAGCTCGGATTACAAAGGGCTGAGGAAGGAACATGGATAGGTTTTAGTCAGTAACCGTCTTACTTATAAAAAACATGTAATCTAAAGTTTAATCATTTCTCACCTAATCGTTACTTAACGTCGTAATCCTTCCATTAATCTACAAACTTAAGTTCGGATTAATACAAAGCAGCATTTATGAGTGAAATTTTGCTAAACAGCAGATTAAAAATTAATCGTACTTTATAAGTAAGACTATAAGAGTCTGACAATTCTTCCCGCTCCGGACAAAGTGGGAGGAGACATCTGTTGATTTTCCATGACTAAAAGAAGAGGGCTTATATCAGCAGAAGGTTTTTGACTCTTCGATTCCATAGACAAAGGGTGGAAGGAAACGTGTTTTTCTATTCCCGTGCTAGACCTGCACCAAGGCCGATTATTTTCAAAGCCTTTGTCCGAAAATGGCAATAAAAATATCGTGGAGAAACCAAGATGTAACATGCTAGAAACCAGAATCAATGACTACAATCAGGAGCAATTAATTTAGGATAGTACTTTCAAATCCTTCTTATATTATAACCTAGCTATTTCCCGCGGTTTCCCCTCATCCTGAGGGGACTGCTTCACGCACCTGGATAAAAAGTAACCTAAGTGTTAATCCAGTTTATAAACTATGTATGCACTAAATTTCATACAAATCCTTTCAGCAGTTTTTGCGTGAATGTTGATGGACAAAAAAGGGGAGGGGAAGACCAAAGAAGAGATGGATTGATTGCGTGAAAGAGGATATGAAAGAAAAGGGAGTGAATAATAGTATGACGGCTAACAGAGAAGAATGGAAGCGAAAAACATAATGCGCCGACCCCAAATAGATTGGGAACAGGGCAGGAAGAAGAAGAAGAAGAAGAGTTTTTGCGTGAAAGAGTAACAAACATCTATCCATCTTCTCACTCACTCAGGATTAAATTACCTGCAAGTTTATCCACCATAGCTTCCAATCATGGCTAGTAATCGTCACGTAAACTGTTGAAATCACTCATAATTACTCGACGGTCCATTTGAGATGCCCCTGTGGTCTGTATTTGGCGGCACAAGGGCGAGCGCGGGCGACATATGGTTGCACAACGCACCCACATTTGCGAATGATCTTCAAACAATATTTAGATTGTGGTGGATTAGTCATTGGTAATGCGTAAAATGTTGTGGTGGCTAAGGCCGTAGCGGTTAAGGCACCTGCATCTCGTGTACGAGTGTGTGGGTTCGAAACGTAGCAAGTACCAATGTGACTTTTCTAAAGTCATATGAAGTTTCTAAGTATATCTTAGATGTCACTGACTAACGGTGTATGAAAATATTGTGAGGAAAGCTAAACTTAAAAGTCTGAAATCGCCAATCCGCACTGGGCAAGCGTGGTGATCAACGCTCATGGCTTCTCTGTATGAGATGAGGCCTGTGTCCAGCAGTGGGACAATATATAGGCTGATGATGATGATGAAAGTCAAATTGATACTTACCAGGTTACGAACTCGCACACTCGTATGCGAGGTAGGCTTTACCGACTGTTCATTCAACATTAATTGTTGAATGAAGTAAAGATTGTTCATTTAAAGCGGAAATGACGAAGCCTATAAGGTACTAGGTACTGGGGCTGTACCACCACGTGTTTTTGCAATCACTATTCAAGTTTGAGAGCGTGACACAGCTAGTAACGTCGTAAAGCTCTGTCTCTTTTTCATAACGTAAATAATCTTGTTTTGGCACGTCATGGTAAGGTCCCTGGCCATTGTTCAAAACAAGATCTCGCCTAGTTGAATACACCACAATTATATAACAATACATCTACCTAATTAACATAACAAATTACATTATTGAAAAAACCCCACACGAAAATCAACCTTATTACCTAACAATAAGGTTTTCAGCGAAAACCAATTTATATTACAAAGTTGGTGAGCAATAAATTGAACTTAATGGCCTTAAGAATAAGGGTTACGTGTGATGTATTGGTGTCGTGGCCGGTTCGTCCTCGAATCGAGGTCGCTAGTAATCGGCGCTCTTCTTCCAACTTATTAATATAAGGACCATCGCGTATTGAGTCACATAGTTTAATGATTTTATGAACCTACGATCATATTATAGGTAAAACAATATCTGTTTGTCGGGATATCTGTCTGTGTAATTCCAGAGGTAGCCCTCCCGGCTGCAGGATGTTCGAAAGAGTTACCGCGCCCCCGGAATGCAAAGGGCTGAGGAAGGAACATGGATAGGTTTTAGTCAGTAGGAGTCTGATACTGCCTCCCTACCCACGGCGGGATTAATCATTTGATGATTATACGAAAAAAAAGAAGTAGCCCTCTCTACATGTTTTTACTTATTCGATACTATTTATTAGTTCATTTAGTACCTGTTTACTGGACATTTAAGTTTTTTTTTATATTCTCAAGATGTAGATATAATAACTTAGTAAACATAAATTATCATCTAATTACAAATCGATAAAAAATAAAAAATAATAGTATAATTATTACGTAATAGCATCCATTTTGACAGATCTTGAATGACATTTCTTCCGTTTGACATTATTTTTTGGGGAAAGCTGATAATATTATTTAAACGGTGACAGAAAAGGACAATGTTATCAAAAGGCGCTACGATTACGACTGATTGTTTATATGAATATTACAGAAAAAATATTTTTCCACACAGTGTAATTTCAATTTTATTATTCAAAAAACATTTTTAAATCAAAAACGTATTTCAATATTTTCTAAATAAGGAAAACCTTTAAAATACCCGCAAATGGTTGACAAACCACTATTGACATTCTAAGCTCAGTGTAGGTCATTCCTACACGCGCGTGATGTCACCGTCGATGACGTCACGCACGTCACATGCGCGGGAGTCGATGCGCGCTATGTAGGTTGTATATTGAAATCACTGGGATTTTTTAAAAGCGTCTTATTCTTTAAGGGCTTGATTGGTACTATTAATGAGGTCTTGGATTTGATTCCCGAGTTGGGGAAAGTCTTTCTGGATTATTATGGAATTTGTTTTTAGCAACCTGGAGTGTTATTTGTCCCGGGGTGATACACCCTCTCTACCATTGGATACTTTGCATAAACTGAGGCAAATTAACGGTTTTAAGGGAATACCTTTGCTTAACCCTTCTAAAAATAAGCGTGATTTTACTTCGAGGATCAGCGAAAAACACAGTAGGACATAACCATCCACATAAACAATACTAGCTTTTTCCCGCAGTTTCATCCGCATCCTGAGTGAACTACTCTACGAATCCGGATAAAAACTACCCAAAATCTGAGAGGAGCTCGTGGCTAAGTAACAGCCGCACGGGTCGATCGATCAAAGGTTAAGCTGCGCTTAGCGCGGTCGTTCCGTGGATGGTGACCATCTATGTCATAGCAAAACTCCTCCGTGACTCGGAAAGCACGTTAAGCTGCCGGTCCCGGCTGTTACTATTACTGACAACCGGTCTTACCATGGGGTGTCGTGTTACCCGGTAACTGAGTTGTGGAGGTCAGACAGGCAGTCGCTCCATGTAAAACCTTTCCATCCGCAGGTTTCAAACTATCTTCATACTATAGGATAGGTAGAAATGTAATGCCTAGTATATGGACATTTGATCAGTTAAGTCTCATGCAATACGGGTCAAACATATGAAACGCCAAAAAACTAGATTCCGGGTTTTTTTATTCACTACTGTTTCCCGCTGTTTCACCCGCGCGTCCCGAAGGACTTACCCGGATAAAAAGCCTATAACCGTCTTCTAGGTCTCCTCTATCTCCGTAACAAATTTTATCAAAATCGGCACAGCCGTTTTACCGTGACAGCGTAACAGATAGAGCTCTCATTTGCAATATCAAGCAAGGATTTCATTGATGTTCAAACTTCGTTCCTTATACGTATCCGAAACGTGACTTCAAACCGATAGACTTATTGGATATATTCATAAGAACAAAGATAATAGGCGAATAGTTTGTCTAGTGTGGCAAATGGAATCTACATTCGATTTAGTCTTCATTTTGCTGACGTAAATAGGGCAGGCAGATAGATTTGAATATATTTGTTTGATTTAAATGTATCGAGAAGGTGAATCGATTTGAGTTATCGATTACTAACTTCTGAAAGCGACTTAGTCTCTGTAGACTTACAGCCAAAAATATATGCGGTTACTTACACGCGAAACGGAAGAACTGTCATTCAAGATCTGTCAAAATGGAGGTTAAAATTAAATTGAATTTTGGTATTATTGTATGTTTTTCGTCTAAATATGTATTATATAATGATGTTTAATTAATTATAGTATCTATGTATTAAAAATAATAAATTATACTAATAAAATTAGGCATCAAAATATTCATCCGCATCGCTGTCAACGGGAAACGTGCCCAAGAGGCTAGATGCATTGCCACGTTGGATGGCAGTGCTGATTCTTTGACCGAAATACAGGCCAGCCCTTTGATCACGCGTAGAGTCCACCAAACATTTGCCTATATCTATGTATTGATATCATTAAACCAATATTAAAAGTATGCAAACTATTGTTATTAAATATTTTGTGATATTCGTAAAATAATAAATGATGAAAGTTTGGTGCAACTGGCTGTTAGCATTGGGTCCAGATACCCAGATAAAAAGTATCCTATGTCTTAATCCAGCTTATAAACTATGTAGCCCGGTCAAATTAGACCAAAAAATGAGGGTGAAATTACATAAATTCCCGACAAGCTGAATATTGGTACAATTGTTCAAAAGGACAATTATAAACAAAATCTGAAAGTTCCCCATCATTCCCGTATACGGAATTTCTTAATCTTTCAGGGTCTGTCTAATTTGACCGGACTAATGTGTGTAGCAAATTTTATCCAAATGCGTTTAGTAGTTTTTGTGTAAAAGAGTAACAAACATACACACATCCTCACAAACTTACACATTTATAATATTAAGCAGGACTAGCTGTTTTCCTCTGTTTTACTCGCATCTAGACAGAACTACTGAATCTTTTTTAGGGAAGGGAAATCATTAAAATGGGCCCGCTGTGGGTAGAGCGGGAGGGAGTGTCAGACTCTTACTGACTAAAACCCATCCATGTTCCTTCCTCAGCCCTTTGTGTTCCGGGGACGCGGTAACTATTTCGATCAATCCTGTAGCCTCGGATTTAGCTAAGCCTTATGAAGTAAATCTCAACAAATCATTAGATTCATTTTCATCATCATCATCATCCGCCTGCCCTTATCCCAATTTATTTCTGGTCGGCGCAGCATGTTTTCTTTTTCCATACTTCTCTATCCTGCCGTCATCTCACTAGTAACATTCTTTCTAGCCATATCACCTTTTATTCTGATCCAGCCTGTCCCTTGCTGTCCTCACCCAGCGACGCCCTAAGCCGAGGCCCGTACCCCACTAGGGGGTGCCCTTAGCGTGTAGTCGCTTAGTTTTGTAAGTTAAGCGTTGGCTGGAGGCCCTAAATTCATTTAAGGCACTTCACAGGCAAGCCCGGTTAAGCAGTCGACAACCTTCTAGGTTGACCTGCGAGATGCCATACACAAAAAAAAACATATTACCTTTAACACAATCCATCCATCGTTAGAGTCATATTACCTACTTACAATCCGATGCTAAACTTCAAAAACCTGGCAACTTCAAACAATCTATTTAAAACAACAAATGTAAATTAACCACGAGACAACAAACTATAAATTTACTCTATTCTCAATGTTGTCAACCAGGAACAAATCTATTCAGTAACATCTTCAAAGTCATTATGTTATGTCATATTTTACGATACAATGCTAAATGTGACAAGTTATGTCTGTCTGTCTGTAGCTTGAAGTTTAAAAACAATTGACAAGTATTGGAGGCCTTGTGACTCAGAATTCGACCTTTTATAGGAACCTAATAGGAATCTGGTTACCGTGTTTTCATTCATAACAGATTACTATAGAGTGACTTACGAATCTGACTGGTCCTGAATGTATGTTTGTTATCTCACAGCCTGAATTACTAAACCGAATTAAATAAATCGAATGTCTTTACCATGATGTGCCAAAGCAGGAATAGTTTCGTCGTGAAAAAGAGACGGCGCTATACGACGTTGGTAGCTGTCTCTCTCTCACATCTGAATAATGATTGCAAAAACACGTAACGGTACGGCCGGAAAGTGTCCAAAAAACATAAAAAAATCTTAAAAAATAAACAATTTTCTTGTATACATAAAATGACATGCGAGGATCATGTAGAATCAAAATTGAAAAAATAGATAAGGTAACAGAACCACCAAGTAACGATCTTAAATCAAAAATATTTGTTGTTATCATTCAAAACAGCTTCTTAATGCAACAAAACATTGCACCTACATCTGTTAAACATTACATAAGCGTAAAGGTAACAATTGACACGTTGTTAAGGTCAGCAGTCGGAGGTCGAACCTGAACCAACCAGTGTGAAGTGAGCCTTTGCTTCAAAGACATTAGTGTTTAGAATGTGTGATTAGTTTTTTAAATAGATGCGTTTAAAAGCCTTGAATAATTTCGTTTGAGTCTTCCGGATTTTTGGATCTTATTGACTTCAGAAATTCACGCTAAATAGTATAGGAAATATTCTGAATATTTTGTGATATATATACATATATCACAAGGTAATAATGTTTTTCTAAGAGGACTGAATTGCCGGGGCTGCGGGGCGTTCGAAAGAGATACCGCGCCCCCGAAATACAAAGGGCTGAGGAAGGAACATGAATAGGTTTTAGTCAGTAAGAGTCTGACACTCCCTCCCGCCCCACCCACGGGAGGAGTCATTTGATGATTTCCCATCTTTTTGAAAAAAATAATCTTTTACTTAATTACTCTTATAAAAATGATTTCATCATGAGTAAGTAGTGTTGGACTGTCCACTGTTGGACATAGGGCTCTCCTAACGTGTGCCTTAACGCCCGGTCTTCAGCTTGACGCATCCAACTTACGACTACAGGCTTTCGCAGATCATCACTCTATCTTACTATCCTATACTACGTCCTGCCTCCCCGGTCGTGTGGGATTGTCATTATGGATTACCATTATGAGCGTGAGGGATAGATAGAGAGTGCACCTGTGTCTGCGCAAGCGTGCGTGCACTATAATATCTCCTGCGTACCTGGCTCGTCTCTACTGAGATTGGCCGCCGTGATCGAAATCGGTCTGGTGATCTTTTATTTTATTCCTGAATAATGTATATAAACAAACAAAACAAACTATATATTTCAATCTTTATAATAGTATGAATTAACACAATTAACACGTAGCTCGATTGGACCTTGCGCCGACGGCTTCCTCGTGGGTGTTTAGACAACTATTACCTAGAACTTTATAGGTTGAACAATGTTTCATCATATTACACGCAGATATTTAGATTGGCATATAACATTAAGCTGTATTCGATCGAGGGATTCATGTATCTTCTTCTCTATCTATACATATAAAATGCTTTGTCCTGAATGACTGACGGATCAACGCACAGCCTAAACCGCTGATCGTAGAGACCTGAAACTTGGAGGGTGTGTTCTTTTTATGACGTAGGCATCCGATAAGAAAGGATTCTCCGAAATTCTATCCCTAAGGGGGTGAAAAGGGGGGGCAAAGCTTGTATATAACTCTGTCATTTTTAATTTGAATTCGTTTAGCCTACGCGGGCGAAGTCGCTGGCGGAAAGCTAGTCTATATACATATATAAAAGAAGAAAATGACTGGCTGACTGATCGATCAACGCACAGCTCAAACCGCTAGTTCTAGAAGTATGAAATTGTACACAAATTAATATTCCTTAAATGACGTAAGTGTGCATTCAAAAAATCTTAAGAGTTGAAATGAAATGAAAGTGTTTTTAATTTGAATTCGCATAGCCCATGCTCTGTTTGAGAAGAGGCTGTTGCCCAGCTTTGGGACAGTAAATAGGCCTATATTACAATGCAAATGTGATCTGATTCATCGCCCAATCACTCACGGAATAGCCTCGATACCACCCACTTAATACAAATATCAGAATACTACTTTTTATCCACAAGGTCGGCTAACTGGCTATTTTTGCATTCTACCTATGGTTAACCACATTATAAAAGACACATACAAAACAACTTGTCACGCTCTTATTTATGAAGAGCTAAGGTCGAATTTCGAATGAGTGTTCAGCTGTGAAGGTGTAAATACAAATTGGTTTTTTAAGAAATAGTTTCACACTGACGGCCGAAACCCCATTGTTTTATGGGAATGTTATGAAACTGATATTTTGTAATAAGAACGACTTAAAAGTAGCTTATAACCTCTTTTTAGTCTAGATAGTCGTTACAAGATGAATTATATAATATCTTGTGATGTGTACGATACAATCTTTGCAATGATTGTTTTATTAAATACATCTATTGTATTCAATATTGTCTGAATGTGTGACTTTTTGGCTATTGGGCTATTCCATTACGTTGCGTAATAGGCACATAGACATAGATAGATAAGTTACTAAAGTAACTAGATCTGCAATCACCGAACACAATGCGAGCCATAAAGGTTGAGCCCACAGCCATAATTCTTGCCATATTTTATGTGGCACAACGTATTTTTCTTGGGAGTACTATTGCCATCCTTATCATACAGATGTCATGAACGTTGTATTTCGGTTAGTGTGAGAGGTATAGATATAATTTTACATCAAAATGATTACTAGTTTCAGAGCTACGTCTGCATTCTAAAAAATGGTTACGTTTTTGTTACCGCGTAATGTTAGGGATTGCATCTCTACTGATATATCTCGATGCACATAGGCAATAAAAAAGTAATTTATTTCTGCCGTCATTAAAAAAGTACACTAGACAAAAGGCTTCATTGATCCGATCTGTGAGGCCCTTGCCAAGGTCAATCAATGGATGGGTGACATCCAAAGTCATGTAGCAGTTTTTGGGTGAAAAAGTAACATATATACATACATACATCCTCATGAACTTTCCGATTCTGGGATCCGTTTCAAAGTCAAAGTCAAAAGGTTTTTATTTCATATAGACCAATTTACAGGTACTTATAAAACGTCAACAATAGAAGCTAGGTGCATGGTTCCAAAAAGTGGGTCCTATGGAGAAGAACCGGCAAGAAACTCCATGGATACGCGATTGCGAAATATCAAGCTTTAAAATGCTATTTTTTGTTAGATTCTAGCGCCCCTCTCACTTCTGAACATCTGTTCCTAGATATATGTGTGAAAAAAACAGACGTAGTATTTACTATAACAAACTTAAAAGGAGAACTATCACGGCAAAGTAGGGTTTACTTGTTACAGAATTATAGTCAACGAAGTAAAACTTATTGCGCGTGTATATACGCAGCCCTATTGCGCGTGGCCCGACACACACTTGGCTGTTTTTGTAATCTTGAATTTACATAATATTTTCAAACTATGAAAAATATTCTTCAAATGTTATCCTTAGCATAACATTTATTTTTAAAGCATTTATCATCTATCTATCTATACTTATAATAAATCTGTAGAGCGGTCAATTCTGTACATGAAAAATATTTCCAAAATAACTATCAGGGGGTGATTAGGGATCGATACTGATGCCAAAAATGCAATCAGTAAAATTTTTGTTTGTCTGTCTGTCTATATAAACGTTATAGAAACAAAAACTACTCGACGGATTTTAACGAAACTTGGTACAATTATTTTTCATATTCCTGAGCTAGTTACAGTATACTTTTCATCACGCTACAATCAATAGGAGCAGAGCAGTGAAGGGAAATGTCGGGAAAACGGGAGAAGTTACTCCAATTTTTAAGCTTCCGTCGCGTGTGCAACCTTCATGGTTAAAGCTACACAGAAATCAAGGCTATAGGCTATATATCATCACGCTAAGACCAATAGGAGCGGAGCACCACTATTCCATGCGGAAGAACTCGCTGGCAGAAGCTAGTACCTAATAAGCAACTATTATTGTGGTTTTTCGCTACCTTTTAAAATATTAATCAGAAATTCATCATCCGTCTCAGTTACGTCATATTAAGAAACTGGTTTTTCCAATGAAATAAGATGAGTATAATGTATACAGACACACACACTCGCATACACACATATACATAATGGTTCCGGTTCTTATATTTAAAGGTTAAGCAAAGATTATAGGACTTATGCCCTTAAAAAAGCCGCTGGGGTTGACTGGATGATCTGAAGAACCTGAAAGTAATACTAAAAGTATTGAAAAGGTGAAACCCTCGGGTCGTGGGGTCCGAATGCAATAAGTGTGGAGTTACATTATTTCGTTCGTGCGGGCTACTGATCTGAGGAGCCCCATATTAATATTAAAAGTATGGAAAAGGTTGAAACCCTCGGTTCGTGGGGTCCGGATGCTCACCATTTATTTAAGGAAAAATAACCAGGTGGGTTATTGACTCTTCTCGAGACCAGGCAGGCAGACTTTGGCCAAAGGATAAGTATGGCTATCCAACGTGGCAATGCAGCCAGCCTCTTGGGTACTCTCCCAGTCCCAGTTGACTGCGATTAGGCTGAATTCTTTGACGCCTTTTATTAGTTAGTCTTCTTCTTCTTATTGTGTGTGTGTTTTTTTTTGTATGGCATCTCGCAGTTGAACCTAGAAGGTTGTCGACTGCTAACTGCAAACTTTGACACTAGGTCAAAGTTGTCACTAACCCGCTTGACGGCCTCTTCCTGACTCCGAGCTGCTTTGTGTTATTTTTCCAAAATCCACAAAGCGATTTCAGCCCGACCCGGGAATCGAATACTAGCAATGAGGTAGTTAGGAGTTTCCCATATTATTTCTGTATTTTTTAGCTGATTGTAACAGCTAAAAAATACAGAAATAATATATAGTAAGTATGTCTGACCGCGGCCAATTAGTAGACTAATAATTTATTAATGTAAGCCCCTGACATTTGCATCAATCAAGCAATGCGTTAATAGCACAAGCTATAGAGTTACATATGGGTGCACAACTCGACAAGTGCACAAGGTCATTATCGATGCGCGTCGCTGATTGCAGCTATTGTTGACTGACCATACTAACTGGTAGATACCAACTGTTCTATTCGGAATGCGTCTGATTGATTCGAGTCACAAAAACAAGAAAATATGCAACGCTACCGGTATTAGTTCAACAAGCCTAAAAGGGCAATTTTAGCATGGCAGGAATCCCTTAGTCGAGTTTTAGATTTAAACAAATCTAAAATGAATCGATGATGTTTGTTAGTCTCGCTAAAACTCAAGAACCGTTGGGCCGATTTGGGTAATTAAAAAAAAATGATTGTCGTAATCCAGGGAAGGTACGGTGAGAAAAGTAAAGATAGATGTATGTTCACCGGATCATCTAGTTTTATTTTTTATTCCAAAAAAGTGAAAATGAAGTCCCATCATTTGATAAGTGAAACCCGAAACGTGCCTTTTGACAATTATATTAATGAAATTGAAGATTTTTCGAGAGTCGAAATCGTTATTTCAATAGTTTCTACTTAATGCACGAACAAACATACAATAACAGTTTTATAATAGTTAAAGGGGATGGTGGTGTCAACCCAAGGACCGGGCGATATGGCACACGTGAAGGGAGGCCTATATCTAACAGTGGACCAATATAAAATACGCTGATAATGATAGATTCTTTAACCACAACAGATTCAAACCCAAACCTCACACTTCTAAGACCATCGTTAGCCACTAAACAAGCCACTTATTACACAATGGTCCACGCACAAAGTAACGGGACAGGCGTGGCGTCCGTTATGCGCCCGCGCCTCTTATGGGCACGTTTCTTAAAGAATGATAGCGTATCATTGTGGACTGGTCGCTCTTGTTAGACATGTCTAGTCTAAAAATAGGTCTTAATACTTAGTTTGCCTGTGGCTTCTTTCATGGTAGTTCTCAATATTTGTACTCAGAATTTTTATGTAGGTAATCCAAAAAAAACCTACTTACTTCTTCGAACCTGTTTCATTTCGTCAAGGTATGATGTCATTACCTTTTTATGGATTGAAAATCATCTAATGACTCCTCCCGTTGTGGGTGGAGCGGGGATTTTAAAGATCTAAGCATACATAGGGACAGATAGACAGCGGAAATCGACTTTGTTTTATACTTTGTAGTGATTAATTTCTTACAAAAAGAAAGATTTAAATAAAAAAAACGTTTCTAAGGCTTTTTTACCATCTACCTATAGATGTATCTCTTAAAATATTTCGGGTATAATTAGATAGACCCTACATATATAAATCTACGCGTGTCTGTAGATAAAAATACAGCACTGTGATGTCATAAAATAGACCTGTCTACGTAGTTACAGCTTCAAGGAAATAGATCGTTCGGATAACATGCTTCTGCGTACATATGACATTGACATACTATTCATTTGTACGCCTTGGAATTTAAATATCGCCCTCAGGAAGGATTTTGTACCGGTTTGAAGCATTTTTTTTAACTTTATACCCTACTAGCTTCCCGCCAGCGGCATCGCCCGCTATATTTTAGCTAATGGATACAAAACCTTGACAAATTATATACTTAAACCTTCCTCATTAATCACTCTATCTATTAAAAAAAACCGCATCAAAATCCGTTGCGTAGTTTTAAAGATTTAAGCATACATAGGGATATAGGGACAGAGAAGCGACTTTGTTTTATACTATGTAGTGATTTGCTGTTTCGCCTGCATTCTGAAGGTACTTGGATAAAAAGTATCCTATGTGTTAATCCAAGCAACAAGCTATGTGTCTACTAAATTTCATCAAAATCCATTTAGTAGTTTTTGCGTGAAAGAGAAACAAACATCCACCCATCCTTACAAACTTTTGCATTTATAATACTAGCTGTTTCGTGCGGTTTTGCCCGCATACCGAGGGATATATATTTAACGCACTCTGATAAAAACTACTCTATGTCCTACCCCCCAGGATTCAAGCTATCTCCATACCAAATGAGGTAACAGACATACACTTTCGCATTTATAATATTACTAGCTGTTTCACCCGGTTTCACCCGCATCCTGAGGAAAGTACTTCGCGCACCCGGATAAAAAGTATTCTATGTGGTAATCCAAATTATAAACTATGTGTGTACCAAATTTCATTCAAATCGATTGAGTAGTTTTTGCGTGAAAGAGTCACAAACATCCATCCTCCATCTTTAAAACTTCGCATTTCGTTTTCGGTATTAGAATAGTTTAGGATTACTAGATAAAAATAGCTGCTTAACGGTTTTGAAAGCTGTGGGGGTAAAGCTAATTATATCTATACTAATATTATAAAGAGTAAAGTTTTGTATGTTTGTTTGTTTGTAGGGTTTTAATTCAAAAACTACTGGACCGATTTATTAAAAATTATTTCACCGTTTGAAAGCTACATCTTTACGAAGTGTCATAGGCTATATTTATTTCCACAAATAATTAGGGATCTCTACTAAAACTTGAATAATGTAACCCAAGGTGTAAAAAATGTCCACGCGAAGATACTGGCGGAAAGCTAGTGTATAATAAAAGAAGAAAGAAAACAAACAATTATAACGGGGTCTACAGAGTCAAAGCAAGATCTATTAAAGGAGATTGGGTGCACCGTATAGGGGCCGGTTGCCGAAAACGTATGCTTACGTTACCACAACCTTGTGTAACCGGCAACCAGTCCAACAGTCGCGCGACCTGTACTGTCCCGTACGACAGTGTTATGTGCGATGATAGATTATTGTGTATAGGATGTAGATAGCGTGGTTAATTTAAAAAATAGACGATATTTTTTTCGGAAGGGAAATCATCAACTGATGAGCGTCCCGCCGTGGGTGGGGTTGAAGGGAGTGTCAGACTCTTACTGACTAAAACCCATCCATGTTCCTTCCTCAGCCCTTTGTGTTCCGGGGGCCCGGTGTCTCTTTCGAACGTCCCGCAGCAAAAAAAAAAAAAAAACCATAAGTCGCGATGACAGCTTGCTTGCGACAGATGGCTTCTTTAAAAAGATTTACTGAGCAAATTGCATAAAATTACACTGTTTTTAATAGCATTCTTGTCTAAACATCGGTAATAGAAAGAGACAAATGTATATATAGCTGCTTGAGGCAAAAAAATACGATTAAATGGTAGGAAGATAGATTAAAGAATCAAACCGGTCTATTTTTGAATGTGCTGCGTTATTTTCGATATGTAGCTGTATGTATCTTTTACTAGCTTCTGCCAGCGACTTCGTCCGCGTGGAATAGTGGTGCTCCTATTGGTCTTAACGCGATGATATAATAGCCTATAGCCTTCCTCGATAAATGGACTATCTAACACTGAAAGAATTATTCTCTTTATTTTTGAATTTTAATCTTTCTCAAAATTAACCTCTCTACATATTTATTATAAGTATAGATAGAAGATAATTTCTAAACTGAACTTTTCATAATACTTTTGTGCTCGACATTCCAAACGCAGTCGACACAGGCGCAGTCGCAGCTTTTCGAATTACTTTTCATTACTTATACTATAAAAACACATCCAGAAGTATCACTACATAGTGTATATAGTAGTTATTATCTTTTTCGTCGGATAAACACGTGTACGATGTTATTCTTATAAACTTAAACTAGAGTAAAAAAAAAAAAGTATATTAGCTCATTGTACCATTGCAGGCTCTTATGAATAGTCAAAATCATTCAAGTTATTGGTCCTATAAAGAAAAAATGGCCAGAAACACCATTGATTCTTAAGTAAAGAAATTAATAATAATATATAATTAGTTTTCTAGGATAATTCCAAGTGAGGCTTCTAAGTTACATACAAAGAAAGTATAAAACTCAAATTAAAGATAGCTTTAACAAAGTGGAACTTCTGGTATTATTTTTGTACGTTTTAATAACGACATTGCGTTGCGTGTGGTGCACCCATTATAGTATTTTAATGGTAGTGTGGACCATACCTTCATCGTAGTTGTGTTGATCTTGAAATTAAGCATGAAGACAGACACACAATTATAATACATATATACATAATATATATTTGACTCTTTACTTGACTGTATATGACCTATATTTTTATCTTTCCTATTTGTTATGACTCTGGAGGAGCTCGTGGCTAAGTAACAGCCGCACGGGTCGACCGATCACAGGTTAAGCTGTGCTTGGCGCGGTCGGTCCGGGGTTGGGTGACCATATTTATCATAGCGAGATCTTTATCCTCCGTGCCTCGGAATGCACGTTAAGCTGTTGGTCCCGGTTGTCATTTGTAGATTTTTGACAGTCGTTACGGGTAGTCAGTCTTACTTAGAGGTACCGTGTTACCCGGTAACTGGGTTGTAAAGGTCAGATAGGCAGTCGCTCCTTGTAAAACACTGGTACTCAGTTGCATCCGGTTTAGACTGGAAGCCGACCCCAACATAGTTGGGAATGATGTATAAAAGATGAATAAAAGTGATGATGATAGGTACTGGCCGTTTTCCGCGGTATAAGTCCCATCTATCACCGTACCTTATCTAAATCGGTTCAGCAATTTTATCATAAAAGCGTAACAGAAAAATAAACATCACATTTTTTTATTTTTTTTTAAACTTCACATTTATAACATTAGTGAGTATTATGGTTTCCAATCACTTTAAACTTTCAAACATATTATTTCCATGCATAAAAAATACTGGGACCATTCCCCATACAGTATACCATTAATAACAGGTCTTTCAAAGGCATATAGAGGTCAGACAGCTTCGCTTCGGGCGAGACACGAAATTCTCCGAGAATTACGACCAGTTGATCTGGTATTGACCGTATACAGAGTTTGGCCTGGTAATAAGAGATGAGACGTTTTTGCGAGAAATGAGGTTTTGTTATGTAATATTATTTATTTTGAGTATGTACTTACATACATATTATGTATATTGTACAGTATGGTCGCTCAGTAGTCAATTAGGTATGACGTGTAGTGGCCGAGCAATTAGCTGCTGCACTGCGTGTCGCGGGTTCGATTCACGGGACTACACAAATTGTTGCATTTGTAATACATGTTTGTAAACGCACCGGTACAGGAGAAATTCCAAGGTTTTTATGGAAAATCTGCCAAGTGTGAGTCGGGCTCACGCACGGAGGGTTCCGTACTATTTATTATCTTTATAAAAATCATGTTTGTTGTATGGGAGCTCCACTTAAATATTTAATTTATTCTGTTTTTAGTATTTGTTGTTATAGCGGCAACCTACATCATCTGAAAATTTCAACTGTCTATCACGGTGCATGAGATACAGCCTAGTGACAGACGGACAGATAGAACAGACAGATAGACAGCGGAGTCTTAGCAATAGGGTCCCGTTTTACCTTTTGGATTCGGAACCCTAAAAAAAAGAAACTATTGAAGTGTGGACAGTATAAAAATTTATTCTGACATTTGTATTGCAATTTCTATAATGTACGTAGTATAAACTTAGTTTTAGATAGTAAATGTCCTCAAAAAACAATTACGCCACGCGTTCAAACAATGCAGCTTATATTCCGAGAGTAGTGCCCGCGTTTGTGACAGAGCAAGCAGTGTATTACGTAACGATTTGCAATCGTTTTTCTGCGATTATGTATCGAGATGGAAGATTGTAATGTTTTGTATTCCGACCACACTGAAAGTACTGGCGTAAAAAGTTCAGACAGCTAAATTAAATAAATATGAGGTTAAAAATAAACTCACTACATGGCTTCTAAAACAGAACTATGACGACACTGAGAAATTATTATCCAACGATAAATAACACACCTTACACACCACACTAACACACATAACAAACACACAAATTCCATATAACACTCACACTGCTACGTAACACATTTTAATTTCGAATTTCAGTTTATTTATTTATTATAGTTACTCACATTAAAATATATTGTAATAACGAAGAAGGTCTAAAGTATTCAATTTACTGGTTTTTAGTCTATAGTATTTACTGGTTATCAACCAAATTTCCAATTTCAACAAAAAAAAAATAATAATGATTATTTGTACCTTAATTTACATAGTTACATGCACTTTTGTTTTTCCAAAGCCCATCCATCGGCTTTGGTACTTATTTGTCTTCTAGTACTAAGTTTAAAATAATTATTTTAAAAAAGCAAGTCCTTAAGTTAATAAATACGGTCGAACACTGACTTCCAACACACAGGTCTGCCTAGTTTGGAAATCAGAGTTTTAACAACTAATTTGTACTCCCTGTAACAACCATATATATATATATATATATATATATATAAGCTTCATTATGACAGAGCTAATTATGTAAAGACAGTACATTTATTATTTATTTATTGAACACTTCTTGCACAAACACAATGTACAATGGCGGACTTAACGCCTTAGGCGTTCTCTACCAGTCTACCTTTGGGTGGTGGAGAAACAGCAATGGTAGGTGCACGACACTATTTTTGTTAATTTCAAATACAGATAGAAGAAAAAAAAACAGACAATAAATAAATAGGTACATAATATCATATAAATAATACATATTAAATACACGTACATAATATATTCGATTCATATAGTACTTATATATATATATATATACATATATGTACATAAAGAATAAAAATAAGAATTACTGCAATGATGATTCTGCTAATTTCTTATGGATGTGATCTCGAAGTTTTAGTTTGAAGGTGTTACGGCTATTTACCAACCTGATTTCCAGAGGTAACTCATTCCATAGAATGATAGATTTTACAAAGAAGGAACAGTGAATGAAGTCAGTACGGTGTGAAGGGCAATGTAGAAGGCGATTATTCGACGAGCGAAGATTTCTGTCATGTTGAGCACAGACGTATTGAAATTGAGAGGTTAAATAAGAAGGTGAAGAAGGGGTATGAAGGATAGAAAACAGAGTAGTCAATGCTCTCATCGCACGCCGATGTCTTATCGGTAGCCACTTAAGCTGTGCTCGATACGCTGACACATGATCGTACTTACGGAGATAATACATTGGCTCCTTATATCCTTGGTCTACAGTTTTTAGTTTACTTTCTGCAATTTTATTTCATCAACACTAGTTTAAAATGTTAAAGAAAATATTGGGACCAAACTGGAGGCTCTAACTCACCGAAACGAAACTTCGGAAGTACTGAGATAACTTTTTTTGTGGTGCGGTAAGGTGCGATCTGATGCTCTGTACATAGAGGGATATACTTATACTATCCATATATAACAATTGTTTGCACTATACCACCCTAAAACCCATAAGGAAACGTACAAAACTTCAATCGAATATTCGTTTTCGTTAAGTAAGAGTGGCCTTCGTGCTAGGCCCAACGATTTTGAGCGATAGTTCGAACGCCTCGCTTTCTGCGTCAAGCCCTCGATCCAACCATCTAATATAATCTCCTCTTTTGGGCCAAGCTCACTGACTGTTGGTTTCGTAACCGGTCCGTTAAACGAAAAGTTATTTTAACCAGCAAGTTGGAATTTTCGTGTAACCCACTTCTAGTTCAACCCTGGTTTAGTAATCCACCGTTTCAAGAATAAAATTCTCTAATAATACGTTGCCCATCGAAAGTTGGAATTTTGAATTTATAGTAAACAGCTGTTTTAAGTTAATCGGACCGTTATCTTGTCGGTGAACCTCGCCTAAGTTGCTACATGATGAAATAATTAATAACCGTCCACCACAATTTACATGTATACGATGGGAAAACAACGAAAAAATTCAAGACGAACAATCGTTTCTAACACTGAAACAATAGCCGTGGTTTAAAATTGATGTCTTCACGCCTATTACCCTCACAATGTCATGTTTTTGCTAACCACATAAAATAATACGTGTTGGATTGAACCCGGAACTGTTCAAGGTTCGCCAAGCGTGACATGATGTACCTACACTTAATGGTGGCTAGAATCACTAATTAATGTACAGTTTGAAGAATATGTACGCTAGTATGACGCAGAAGGTTGGTGACTAGTTGTTAAACTAGAAGTCATTTTTGATAATTTCCCTTCCAAAAATAGTATCTCTATTTTTAACTCTATTTTTTTAATGAACAAGATAAATTAAAAATTTAAAAAACCCCCTACGTAAAAATGCCTTACATCATTTTGGAAAAGAGCTGATACTCTTACACTGCTGGGCCGATATTAACCAAACATAGCTAAGAACCACCTCAAAAAAAACCGACAGACAGACAACAGACAACGACGTCTAACTTATAACACCCCTCTTTTTGTGTCAGGGGTTAAAAAATCCGGAATTGGTCAAGTTATCACCTATTATATAAAAACAGCAAATTTAGGCAGGTACCTCTTTATAATATTAGTATCAACCAGATACCAGATAGCTATCTATCTGCTATGGATATATATGGAATAATGATCTTTAGAGAGACTGCGATCGGGAAATCGAGTATTTTAAAAGTCATAGAATAATTTCTGATACATACCTACAGATCTTTGACAGTCGTTACGGGTAATCAGAAGCCAGAAAGTCTGACAACCAGTCTCACCAAGGAGTATCGTGTTGCCCCGTTACTGGCAGGCAGGTAGGAACCTGACCTCTATCTACAATCCAGCTGACTTCCTAGTCGCTCTATGTAAAACACTGGTACTCAGCTGCATTCGTTTAGACTGGAAGTCGACCCCAACATAGTTGGGAAAAGGCTAGCCAGGTGATGTTGATGTAGTACCGTCAGAATAGAACAAAATCTGTGGGGAAACTACAATTAACATTAGAGTATAGAATTAGATGCATATAATATGTATAGTATATATATACATATTTATATATCGAGTATTTTTATATTTTTGTTTATAGTTTATTCTATTTATACATGTATTATTTATGTAAAGTTCATGTTGTATGTTGTAACTAATATTATTACTTTCTTTTCCTACACAGTCTGTCTACATCTCTTATTTTAACTCTCCTATCGCAGGTCTACTGGAAGAGATTTCTTAAGAAATAAGTAGTGCCTTTGTACAATGCTTTCCTATTCCTGCTTCTATTCTTATATTCTGTGTACATAAATTGTTAAATAAATAAATATAGATGTCAAAGTCCATGTACTAAATATGTTCTAACAAAACCAGTAAATACTTGTAACACAGGCCTTTTTATGTACTTGTCTAACGACACCTACTGATAACAGCAAGGCCTTGGTTACTATGTAGGTTTAGAAGTGTTTTAAGGTCATTTTTGCTAAATTAAATAGTGTATAGAGCCTTCTATCGGAAAAGGATTAGCCATGAAATCGACACAATTTTAAAACAGCATGAACTGTGGTCATGCATTGTGTGTGAAAAAGTATATGCAAAATATTAAAGTCCTTACTAATATTATAAATGCGAAAGTAACTCTGTGTCTGTCTGTTTGTTACGCTTTCACGCCAAAACTACTGGACCGATATAAATTAAATTTGGTACAGAGATAGAATAGACCTTGAGGAACAACATAGGCTACTTTTTACCCGGGTGCGCTAAGTAGTTCCCTCGGGATGCGGGTGAAACCGCGGGAAACAGCTAGTAATAAATAAATGTCACTCAAATCCGTTTTCCTCTATATTAAAATTATAGAAGAGCTTTCCGCCCGAGGCTTCGCCCGCGTGGGCATTTTTTTTTACGCCTTGAGTTACATTATTCAGGTTTTAGTAGGGATCCCTAATTATTTCTGGAAACAAATCGGTCCAGTAGTTTTTGAGTTAATACCCTACAAACAAACAAATCTTTCCTCATTATAATATTATATTACAAAAAAAGGGAGTTGAGTGCAATTTAATACATACATAGTTTACTCTAGAGTTTCACTGGAATCCCGAGGGACTACTTAATACCTACTCCCGGATAAAAAATAGATTCTAACCACCTCTATTCGGCGTTCGCATTTAATTTATTCGAGTCGTGGTGGCCTAGTGGTTAAGGCACCTGCCTCTCGTGTACGAGTACGCAGGTTCGAAACCTGGCAAGTACCAATGTGACTTTTCTAATGTCATATGTACTTTCTAAGTATCTCTCAGACGTCACTGACTAACGGTGAAGGAAAAACATCGTGAGGAAACCTGGACTTAAAAAGTCTGAAATCGCCAATCCGCCTTGAGCAAGCGTGGTGATTAATGCTCATACCTTCTCTGTGTGAGAAGAGGCCTGTGCTCAGCAGTGGGACAATATATAGGCTGATGATGAAAAAAAAATGATGATTTAATTTATTAGTTAGGAGTTAGGGTAATCTACAGCAAAACATAAGATAATTTTTGTTCTGGTATCTGGGCCCAATTCTTCTGAATGTTTACTGTATGATGTCATAGTATATTTTTTTCGGATGGTAAATCATCAAATGACTCCTCCCGCCGTGGGTGGGGCAGAAGGGAGTGTCAGACTCTTACTGACTAAAACCCATCCATGTTTCTTCCTCAGCCCTTTGTATTCCGGGGGCGCGGTAACTCTTCCGTGATGACGTAGTCTAAACTTAAGTTTAGAGTTGTCTACAGATAAGTGCTGTCTGTCACATAGTAAGTAGATAAGGTCTCGCTGTGTTGCGCAAGAGTGTCTAGTGTAACACTTTCGTTGATCACTACAAGCTGTACTCGTTTATTGAGATTAGTGGCCACTTAAGAACTAGTTATGTTGGTACACATTTTTTTTAAGGTACTGCGATGAAATGCAGTTTGTGTGTGCGGGTTTGCAAACTGGCAAGTATAAAAATGTGACTTTTCTAAAGTCATATAATAGTACTAGCTTCCCGCCAGCGGCTTCGCCCGCGTGAGTTAAAAAATGACCGAGTTTCATACAAAATTTGCCCCCCTTTTTTTACCCCCTTAGGGGCAGAATTTATCGAAATCGTTTCTTAGCGGATGCCTACGTCATAACATCTACCTGCATGCCAAATTTCAGCCCGATCCCTCCAGTGGTTTGGGCTGTGCGTTGATAGATCACT
Organism: Pyrrhia umbra; assembly: GCA_963891755.1. Taxonomy (NCBI): domain Eukaryota; kingdom Metazoa; phylum Arthropoda; class Insecta; order Lepidoptera; family Noctuidae; genus Pyrrhia; species Pyrrhia umbra. Next base: position 4,175,360 of record OY982944.1, read on the forward strand.
ATGTCAGTCAGTCAGTCACCTTTGAGTTTTATATATATTTAGATTAGATATCGCCATAAGAAGAAAGGCAGTAACAATACGTAACGATTTCAATATGAGTTTAATACATATCCATAATCGGAATCTTTTTCTGATTCCAAATATGTACTTATCTCAATATCGAAAAAAAAATGTATTTACGGCTTTTTACTTCGCGTAATCGGATAAAAAATCCAGGTTATAAACTACGTGTGTACCAAATTTCATCCAAATCCATTCAGTAGTTTTTGCGTGAAGAGTAACGAACAAACATACATAATTATCTTCTCAACCTTTAGCATTTATGATACTAGTAGGATGTAGGTACTTTCTCAGTGTATCTTAGACACTACTGACTAACGGTGAAGGAAAACATCGTGAGGAAACCTGGACTTAAAAGTCTAAAATTATCTTGAGTGCACGGGGTGATCAACGCTCATGTCTTCTCTGTTTGAGAAGGGGCCTGTGCCCAGCAGTGGGATAGAAAATAGGCTAATAATAATTATAGTGACGATGATGATAATAATATCAATGGAATTTCTATAACTAATTGATTGCTTACTCCACTAGGGAATAAATATGATTAGTAATCAATCCAATTAATTATGTATTTATTAAATAAAATTGAAAGTTCTTATAACCCAACTCCTATGGGAGTCAACCATAACGGGTCGGATGTGACGTAGGTATTATATTTCTAGGCACGTCTCATTTCACTTGATCGACAGTTCCTATTTCCGGGGAAGTGTCAGTTTTAATTATAGGTGCGATGAGTTCGACTGTTGAACACACACACACACGCACACACACACACGCACACACAGTTGAATAAAAGATGAACCACACACAGGTGTTTTGTAAGCTCAACAACTTTTAAAACTTTTTTTATCGAAGAGTTTTGGAATAAAAATTGATTTCAGTATTACTATACGTAGAAAAACATATAGGTTAACTTGAGAACCTCCTTTTTTATGAAGTTGGTTTATTACTACTTAATACTACGTTTTACCCGACTGCAAGGAAAGGGTTGTGTTATTTGCGCCTATCTTTGTTTGTAATATTCTTTATTCCCTCATATCTTCTAAACCACTCGATGGATTTCTTTAATTAAGGTATCGTTAGATTCTTCTCATTAGTTCAAGTGTTCTTAGATAGGTGACATAAAAATATGGGGAGGGGTGATTTTTTTAGTCTTCTTTTTTTTAGGTGGTGATACTATTAAAAGCTGACTCGCTTTTTGAAATCGGTTCAATTGTTCCAGATGCCTACCACGCTCAACATACAGGCTTACAAACCTCTTAATAATATTAGTATAGATTATATAGGGATAAACCCAGTCATACCTTTGATTACCTCTGTAGGAACAATTCAGTTTATATCATATTATTCAATACGTACTCCATCTCAGTTTTAAGCGGAGAAAGCGCTCCAAAGTCTTATGCAAGCGTTGCATAGCTTCGGACATTCACTGCGACTGAGTCTAGATATTATAGATGCATAAAACACATAAATATAAGTTAGTTACCACGTGCTTGGACTTAGCAGTATTGCTGTCATTGTCGCGCAAGTGTCAAACAACAATAGTAAGATAGGGACGGGAACATGCCTCAGTCGAAGTGTTAGTCATTTCTATTTGTCTTGGCCGGACTTAGACATTGGCTGGCAACTTAGGAAATAGGTACTTGAAAGAGTATTGTTTCTTCATAATCTGCGCAATGTTTGGAGTGAATCCAAAGTTTTGTATTGGAATTAACGAGCCAAACCCCTATCTGATAGTGAGCTATCTACATCTACACTAATATTATAAAGAGGAAAACTTTGTTTGTTTGTTTGTTTGTAATGAATAGGCTCAAAAACTACTGGACCGATTTTAAAAATTCTTTCACCATTCGAAAGCTACATTATCCACGAGTAACATAGGCTACTTTTTATCCCACCGCTGGCCATGGGTTGTAGTTTATGCGGGTGAAACCGCGGGCGTATAGCTAGTCATTTATATAGCTAGCTATTTCACCTTTATCCGTCTGAAAGGTCCCATCTATTTTTCATGTCAATTGGTTCCGCCGTTTTCTTATGAAAGACAAAAAGAGTGTTACTTTTACATGTATAATATTTTGCAAGATGGAGTGAGGAACAAGAAGTTGAATGCGTCAATCTAAAGTACGGGCGATAAGACACACGTCAGGAGAAGTCTATGTCCAACCGTGGACCAATCTATACTTCTATACTAATATTATAAAGAGAAAAGATTTGTTTGTTTGTAGGGTTTTAACTCAAAAACTATTGGACCGATTTTAAAAATTCTTTCACCGTTAGATAGCTTCATCTTTACGAAGTGTCATAGGCTATATTTATTTCCAGAAATAATTTGGGATCCCTACTAAAACTTGAATAACGAAACCCAAGTTGTACAGAAAAAATGTCCACGCGGATGAAACCGCGGGCGGAAAGCTAGTATTCAATATACTGATAAGAATGCTGATGAAAACTGTCTAAAGAGTTCCCTCAAAAGGAGTTCTGCTTCTAGTTAATCTCACAACACATTCTCCAAGTTTAAACGAGTTTAAAAGTGTTGCAATAACCGATCCGTATACGCACAAGTGTGTCCCAGTTAACTTAAACTACTTAGTTAATGGCACAGCTGTAGAATGAAAATGAAAATGAAAAATGAAAAATGGTTTATTGGAATCAACAAGTTTTCATTTTAAATCAGTGGTGATTGGAGCCTCCTTTTAAGCGTATAAAGCCTGTATTAGGAGTCTCCGCTCTTCCATGCATTAGTAGTATTTATAAAATACTTGTATATTTCTTTTTTACCATTTTATACAAATAAAATAACTTAAAACTATAATGGGTTACATTTTTAAAAGTTAAGCAGAGTGTGCTTGTAAGACAGGGATTGTGTGTGCGTGAGGATGTATGTGTGCTGTGTATGTGTGTTGTGTATGTGTGTGGGATGTGTGTGGGTGAGAGAATGACATGAGTGAATGGGATTGAGCATAAGACTATTGATAGTGTGTATATTTATAACAATAAAGCCTCTGTGTCTTCATAACTAAGTGGTTTAATCCATTCAGTTAGTATTTTTTTGCATTCATGCTGTTTTTTATTGTGTATGTAAGTTTCTTTATTACATCTGTTGTAAAGCTGAGCAGAGCGCTTTTTGTATTGGATGCTGGCAAATTTGGTTTTAGTTTGTGGAACATCTGCTATTAGGTCTTTTCTTCTTTTTAAACTTAGTTTGGGATCATAAGGAAGGGATTTGTGTTTATTAAGTATAGTTTTAATAATATATAGTTTTCTCACAGAGAGTAAGTCGCTAGTTTGGTAAAGGCTATGAGTAGGGAATCGTCTGTTTTTAAAATACATTAACTTTATAAGGGCACGTTGTCCCCGCTCAAGGTCAATAAATTTAGTTTTGGCTGCTCCTCCCCAAATGGGGATGCAGTACGTCAGGACAGATTGCACCAAAGCTATATATATTTCGTTAAGAAGGCGTCTGGGGGTATTCGAATTAGTCAGTATATTCTTTGGAGCAATATGCCTTAAAGTTTTAAAAATCCAGCTCAGTTTTCTAATTCTAGTATTTACCTGTTCAAGGTGGGGGTACCAGGATAGTTTTTGGTCTACTATAACACCTAAATATTTAGTCTGCGATACCTTTTCTAATGTTGGGCATAAACAGTTATTCGAACCGTCACAGGTATGTACTCTTAAAGTGAGTTCTTTACTAGGCTGGGAACGATTGGATATACTGAAACAGATATAATTTGTTTTAGCTGTGTTTAACGTTAACAAGTTATCATTTAGCCATGTAGCTACCTTGGTCATACCAGCCTCAGCCCTCAGGGCAACATCATGCCAGGTCTTCCCGGCAAAGACGACAGCAGTATCATCAGCATAGGAAAACACTTTAGCATTACTGATCCTGAGGTTGCATAAGTCATTGATATACAGGAGAAAAAGCGTAGGGCCAAGTACACTTCCCTGAGGAACACCGAATGTGACATTTGCGTCGTAACTAAAATATTCTCCCACTTTGACTCGTTGCTTTCGGCTTGTCAGGTAGTCTTTTAGAAATTTGAGCGGTATTCCTCTTGAGAATTTAAACCAAATATAGTCAGCAAACTTTGTATGTTTGATAACTAAATTTTGTTTTGCTAGGCTAGAATAAACGCTGCAGGATGTTCGAAAGAGGGCTGAGGAAGGAACATGGATGGGTTTTCTCTCTCGGACGTCGGAGTCATTTAATGATTTCCCATCAGAAAAAAAGGCTAGAAAAAACAACTATATAAATAAACGGTATATTAAGTACCTACTTCCTTTTTTTTTGTGGGGGTTTTCAATCAATAGTTCTATCCTATCGCATAATACATGGAAGGTCTATCATCATCAGCCTTTTCATTGTCCCACTGCCGGGCAAAGACTTTTTCTCATACAGAGAAGGCATGAGTATTGATCACCACGCTTGCTCAAGGCGGATTGTCGATTTCAGACATTTTACGTCCAGGTTTCCTCACGATGCTTTACTTTACCGCTAGTCAGTGGTGTCTAAGATACACTTAACAAGTACATATGACTTTAAAGAAGTCACATTGCTACCTGAAGAGGTAGGGATTGCAGTATTTGACATTTACCTGACGTTAACATCTGTCCAGATCAGGGGCAGTTCCAAACGCATCTTGGTACTGCAATATTAAGTTCTCATCATGCCTAGTAAATTTGCTAACTTATAGTACCCTTCATACCTAAAATCAGTAATATTTCTGACTACTAGGTACTTCATGACGGAATATCTGGTACTGTGTATGACCTCCTTTCAACCGATAAATAAAAATAAATCATAAACTTTATAATATTACGTAAAACCCGTTAAATACATAATGTTGATCGAGTAGATTTTCATAATTATAAGGCTTGTTTTTTTATTAAAGCAGAGCAGCTTAAATCTCACGTAATCCTTTTCACTTGATAACTGCAAACTGCATGAAACAGATTTATGGACAGAAGGACCAGTGTATGCAAAATCTGGATCGAGAGGACTTGATTCAAATTGATGAGTAGTAATATTAAAGATAGCTAAAATCAATGCTCATGCCTTCTCTGTAGCCTTTATCCAGCAATGAGATAGTAAATAGGCTGATGATGAGTGATATTTTTCAAACTTTTTACACTAACACTAAAACACGAGTCGTATTATTTCACTTTTAAACTTTCCAGATGGCGAGAAGAGACTGTCCTGTTCGACATAATATATAGCTCCATCATTCTCTCTCAGACACAGAATCTAGTTCAAAATAAAGCTTATAAATAGTCCATGCTCTGTTTAAAAAGGTACTTAGTAAAGTGATACTTCTGCTTTTCCCCTATCGTAGTTATAGTACAGACGTTATGCGGCAACCTGACACCTAAGTAGCTCATTGCCAAACATTCGTTTATTTGTCCCATACATTACAATACTTTTACTTGTACTTACGCAATATTATATTATTTGAACAAGTGCAGTGAATGGGTTATATAAAACTGTAACACATTTAGTTCAAATATGGAAGTAAACCTTGTTTGTTTATGTGCAGGAGTGGAATCGATCTATTGTTTCGATCTGTATTTTTGGGCCGTGTTTAAATAAATTTACGTACTGAATAAAATGTAACTACTCTGCACTTTGAAGCCAGTTTTTCAGCATGCGGGTTTTATATTAAAAATAATAAGTTAAGTAGTTTAAATGAGACGTATGCGTTTGACGTTCGAATCCAGATAGAAACGTTTGTAATTTAGTCAAATTATTTTTCCCTGCACTGTTATAAAAACTAAGTAAAGCAACTTTCTAATAATATAGGTACGCTAATAGCAATTTTCCATGTTATAGATAGAACATCCTACCTATTTCTAATTTAATCTAAACCGATTCGACGTTTTACCATGAAAGCTTAACAGATAGACAGACAGGGCGATTCTCGTCATCTATAAATCTGGTAGGAATTAATGATGCTAAATCCATTAAGCTGTTTAACTAGACCTTACTTTAACTGCCCATCTGCTACTGACTAACTCATTAAATAGGTTAAGTTTGATTTGCACCCACAAGAAACCACCATCACGTTCACTTATCTACTTTTGTTAACAACAGTCACTTTAACATTGCGTACGCGCACGTTTTGTTGCTGTTTCAATTGTCCTTGACTGTTGGTGCAAACGTGATGTTTTTTGCATATTACTAGAATAATGAATATTATAATGCTTTTGGTATAGGATACTGCTATTTTATTTTGTTGAGTGTAGGTTGATCCTAGGATTTTTTTGTAGTCCTTACATACGGAAAATGATAGTTTGTCTGTTCAAATGTAACATTTGAGTAAGCTTTTAATGGCTAACGTTTAATTCTTATTACTTTTATAAATGCAAAAGTCTGTCTGTCGACACTTCCACGGTAAAACGGTGAAGCTATTTGAATGAAATTGAAATATGTTATAGATCGAATCCTAGAAGAGAGGAGCTCCTGGCTAAGTAACAGCCGCACGGTTCGACCGATCAAAGGTTAAGCTGCGCTTGGCGCGGTCGGTCCGTGGATGGGTGACCATCTATGTCAAACCGAAACTCCTCCGTGCCTCGGAAAGCACGTTAAGCTGTTGGTCCCGGCTGTCATTTGTGGATCTTTGACAGTCGTTACGGGTAGTCAGAAGCCAGAAAGTCTGACAACCAGTCTTACCAAGGGCTACCGTGTTACCCGGTAACTGGGTTGTGGATGTCAGATAGGCAGTCGCTCCATGTAAAACACTGGTACTCAGCTGCATCCGGTTAAGACTGGAAGCCGACCCCAACATAGTTGGGAAAAGGCTAGGCAGATGATGATGATGTATAAAATAAAGTATTTTTTATTTAAGTATCAATTTAATTGTAATCCTTGACAGTCAGAACCAAAAAAACTGTGATTAATTTTTGCATGTACTAAATATTTGAGTAGATAGTTGATCAAACTGTAGCACTCACAAGCAAGGCTTCGTCCTTTCACTCTTACTTAATATGTAATTGGTCTTATCACCAATGCTGGCCTTTCGGTTCGCATGTGGTCCTAAGACCTAGATTAAGGTCAAGTTAACATAGGATCCAATTAATTTCCCCTTTATTACCAATATAATACCATTTTTTTACCATCTTGAGGCAATGGAAATATTGTAAACGTAATTTAGGTGACTTGTAAATTCTGGCTTCTATAATAGGTAATAACGTTTATGAAATTGAGGATTTTATTAAAATTATTATCTGTAGATCTGTACATTTATTAGGTTTAAGATCTTTGTATCTTTAATTCAAAATTCAGTTCAAGTCAAGTCAAGGTACTTATAAAACGTCAAGAAGAGAAGCTAGGTGCACGGTTCCAAAAAGTGGGGCCTATGGAGAAGAACCGGCAAGACCGGCAAATCATTTTTATGTTGTTCTATCTCTGTTAATAAAGATACCCTTTGCTTAAGAGTGGAACAATTCCAAGTTTATTGTTATCATCAAGTACCTATGTACATACTTTCATCTCAAAGTACTGCTAATATTTGCTAGAATCAACAAATTTGAAATAGTACCAATCCGCTGGCTAGAATAAAATCATGCGATACTAAAAATATTACCCAGTAAGGTAACAGCTGTTCTAACAAGCATTCACCGTCTTACATATAAAAAGCCTTTAATCTGAAGATTAACCATTTCTCACTTAATCCTTACTTAACGTCATAATCCAGGATTAAACCAGCAGATTAAAGAAATTAACTTTATAAGTAAGACGGTTAGAATATAGAATCGTAGAAGCCGATTATATTGTAAGGCGTTGAAACTTGACCAAATAGTATCAGTCGTTTAATCGGCAAGGCTGGGTCCTTTCACTCACTGGTGGTTACCATTCGCGCAAGGGCCTGACCGACCTTGTTATATAACTATTGTTGTAGCTATCTAATTATCTATGTGGTATTAAGGTTATTAAATTTTAATATTATGAATAAAAATTGGTCTTGAATCAGCTGTGTTTTGCTGGACAATTTTGCACCGAGTTATCATCTTTTGCTTGCCAGTGCCAGTTATTGCTAAATTAGATCGAAGAAAAAATCTTATTACAGACGTAGACCGGTTAATAAGTATTCTTTTTTTTTAAAGAACAGCATCGCAGCTGCACAAAACGCAAAAAAGACTTTACTTCATTTCATAAGAATACGCCGTCGTTCTACAATAAGTAGAACACTAATAACTCAACTGACATTTACTAATTTATAAGTTACCTTCAATAGACTTAAATATACCTGTCTGCTCACACGAATATTGGTCCTTTGAACCATAATTTTTATCTCATTCTAGTTTAGGCTTTAAGCAATGACTAATCAGAGCCAGAAGCATGTTGTGTTTAGCGTGATGTTTGGTGATTAAATAAACTGGTGATATACATAATATAGTACATTGTTTACAACAGTATAGTGTTTTGCATTGTAGCCTGTAAGGACCAAAAAATCTTAATATTAGGACCAAGTGCAAAGTGCAAGTATTAATGTTTTTTCTCTATTGTTGCAGACTGAAAAATGTGGCGACTACTGTTGATGACAGTGCTACTAGCGACCGCGCGTTCCAAGCAGCTCCCTTCATCCACCGGTAAGCCTTGCCTCTTCAGCATAACTGCAAAATGAACGCTAGATATCCGCCACGTAAATCGCAAAGAAGTATCACTGTTTTAATATCAAAGATAATTTTCTAATTTTTGTGTATTGTCTTTTTTGGGGATGGGAACTCATTAAATGACTCCTCCCGCTGTGGGCGGAGTGGGAGGGAGTGTGTGACTCTTACTGACTAAATCACACCCGGGTTTCTTTCTTCACCCTTTGTCTTCCAGGGCCGTTATAACTTCGAAGAATCTTTGTGGAACGACTAAAAGTAATTTTTAATACAGAGAAAAATAATGAACTTAATTATACGTATCACAAACCTTAAGTTACTTAATTACTGATTCATAAACTTCTCTGGTAGATAAGTAGTTATATACGTGAAACAAGACATGTATAGTTGAAATATACCTAAAATTTCAACATCTATAATTAAAATCTCTAGCAAGTGGTTCTAAAGCATCATCTCGAACCATGTTTGACAGATTCGAAGTTTAAATCCATATGTGTCTTACCAAAAGCAAAAACCTTGAGTTTAATGGACTGAAAACGCCAACAGCCGATGAGCAAGCATTATGAGTAACACTCATTACTTTGTGTGACAAAATTTCAAAAAAGGAATTAAAGTCTGGCTGTCAAAATGGTAAACGAGACTCTTTTTAAGGAAAATCTACACTTTTAATACCCATTTAATAAAAATGACAACTAAAAAGTTTCGAATCACGAATTTATTTGAAAAAAGAACTTATTTATATCCTATTATTCCATAGACCGTTTAACTTTACCTTATAAAAAGTCACCCATACTATATTTTATTGGGTATAAAGTCGCGCTGTCCGGCGTTGACTGGTCGTTGACCCGGCGCGCGCGCATCCAACGCAGCGAAGACGTTTTTATGGGAGACAGTGGTTTCAATGTATTTGATTTGCCATTTAAGGAAGATTGTTTGATGGGCTTTTAGTGGGAAGATCTTTATCAATATTATAAATACGAAAGTTAGACTTTCTGTCTATCAGTATAGTTTTTATTCTAATATGACTGCTGTAGGCTTTCACGAGAAAACGGCTTAACTGTTTAGATAAATTTCGATATGGAGATAGCATAACCCTAAGCAAAGACATAAAATAGTTTTAGCACGAAGAAGCGGGTGACACCACGAGAAATAGCTAGTAAGTAATACACAATTGTAAAAAAAAAAAACAAATTCTAATATACTATTCAAACATTTATTTCTAGTTGTACATCAAATCAGAACATTTAACACGTCAATGGTATTTTTAAACCATATGAAATCCAGATAATATTAACTGATTCAATAATATCGTCTCTGTAACTGTATTGAATGACCTGGGGGGTTAGACAAGTGGCAAAATCGCTAGTAGAATAGAAAACAAAATGTATGGGAATGACAGATAGCTAGTCGTAAACGAATGTCATTCCCATACATTTTGTTTTATATTCTTACTAGCGTTTTTGCCACTGTTAAGGAAAGAGACATAACAGCTTTGAGTTGACCTGTCCCGACAGACGACACGCATGCATCAGTCATCGTGAAGCCCAAGCCTTTTTTTTAAGTAGCTCAACGACCCGGTCGGATGAATGTATTAAATCTGCAGGACTTGTGTGTGGGAAGTTGGGAACCAACATAATAAATTCATTTTTAAACCTCGACAAAAAAAGAGTGTTATGTGTTTAACATGTGTATCTGCGTATCTGTCTATAGCACAGATATGGATATACCTAGATAACGCAAGAGCAACTACTTCGCGTGCCTAGCTTACGTACAAAAATCGTAAGTGGCCATTTTCGCGCTCAGTTCGATCGGTGTATGGCGCTAGTCGGACGTCAGTTAAAAATACTAAAATGGTGAATTGGGCTGTTATAAATTGTAAAAACTGTACAAATGCGAGGAGAAATAATAAAGTAAACGTTTCCTTCCACCGGTAAATCATTTTGTGATTAATATTATGCGTAGTTAATTTAAAAATCAATTATTTTAAACCTGAGACCCTCAGTAATACCTGGTAATTCCAAATTTGAGAAAAACTAAACATTCGTATTACATTGCGGGATTTTACTTGGAGCGGTTGATGAGACGTTTTGTTTTAACAAGTGATGAATATCGAAATAAGCGATACTATCGTATATCGCTTCAGTTTTGTAGTACAGGGACTTTTATCATTTTTCTGTCAATTTTAGCGATTAGTGCTGTTCATCATATGCAACACAAGTCGATTCTCGAGAATCGATTTCGGAAACAGAGGAATGATTTTGTATTATATAAGTACTTATTATGTAGACAATTTTAATAAATAATCGTAACATTTCGTGATTTTTTTAGTTTTGTACAAAATTACTCATTAAATAGTATTCGTATATTTGTATAGTAATTGAGAAATGGTATATACAAAGGCGAGTTATTCAAAATTGAGTTTTCACCCAGCAAATCTTTGAGAGATAGAAAGAAACGAAAAAGGGTAGAATCTCGTTGCTTTTTGTAAACACTAGAATTAAAAGAATTCGATAAAAACATCTTATATTTAAATATAAGGTGTTTCGATCAAATATTAAGTGTTTATAATAGTAAATTTGAAATTATGGCAAAGGTATCCAAAAACGCCGATGGAACGCAGGCGCTCGAGCACGCAACCTCTACTACAAAGACTTTCAACGTGGTGCTGGCTGGGTAAGCGCCGTGCGCGGCGGCGCACAGTGGGCTGAAACGGGCCGGTAAAGGACTTAGCATTTTAAAAAAAAACGTTTCTTTTTCTGAAATTTTAAATATTGTGTTGGATTTATCTATCAATTATAAGTAATTATTTCTATGAGGGTCATTCAGATAACTTAGTATTTTCGGAGTTAAAAATATCCAAAGTAATTTTTGTATGAAGCAAAAGAAAAAAATGTGAAAATCTCGGAATTCTCAAATTTTCTCAAAGAATTGACTCTACGTATGCATAGTACGTATATTTGTCCTATTTTAGCGCCTATTCTCGGGTTGCGATTTTCTGCGATTTGGTCGCAATTTCAAATTTTGTTCTCTATTCCACACCACCATAGAGGTTAAGAACTAGGCGCGTTTTTTTTATGTAGTGGTCTCCCCTTTAGGCCTAATCCACTAAGGACTAATAAAATAAATAAATAAATAAGTAAAAATCACAATCACTACTGGCCACTGCACTGTTTTAATTTAATCACTGTCAAGGGTATCCACATTAACGAATGCAAAATTTTCGTATTCGTCATCATCAAATGTTTCCGCTTGGTCAATTACTAATAAACTTTGTGCTTCTACTGACAAAGTTTTATGTTTTCTGCGAAGTTTGTGACGTTTCGCTGAGATGAGTGGATCAGAGCTGGTCAATAAATTATTTAAAATGTCTTCATTTGTAGTTTTTCTACTGCATTTCCTGGAATGGTGTTGGCGGTACCTACGAAAGTCTTTATTTCTAGCTTCAGCAGCTTCTTCAGATAGCTGTCCAATTGGTATTAGACCAAAACTTTCAATAATAGCTGCACCATGCATAAGAACTTTATGAACACTTGAAGGCATATAATACCAGCTATATAATTCCAAATACAGTTGCATGGTCACTTGAGCATATTCGTGAAATTTCTCTGTGTCAATGTGGTAACCTGATGAAATTGCCTCTAAAATGATTGCAAATCGCCTTATTAATTCTTCACTAACACCAGTTATCTCAGCAGTCATGTTTGGATTTGCAAAAAATCTTCTAGCAGTATTTCCGTCATTCGTGGAGCCGTGCCCTTGTTTAACAACATCAATCAGAAGTCCCATTCTATTTTTAAAAGCGTCTTGTATGTCTTTCTTTCTTCTTTCCATGATGCACTTGTTGTCTCCCTTTACTGTCCATGTCTGTATCGTTAATCTGTAGGCTATATGCAGAATGCATTCCATCATTCGTATCCAGGTATGCAATGATGACAATCCGTATTTACAGAGATCTGGATCAGTCGGTTTTGATGCAATTAAGGGCAAATTATTCATCTCTGTTGGAGTGGCTTTACAAATGTCGCATCTCTGAGATGAAGTATCACATAAAATTGATGTTGCTTTTCCGTCTATCATAGTCATTAATAAAGAGTGTGAAATTTTTATTTCTCCAACTTCTGTTTTCACTAAATTTACAATCTCTTCCTCAATAGCACTTTTTTCCCGCAATATCGTTATTTTATTTTCTTTCACAAATTCGAAAAAGATTGGACGACACCAGTAAGATGAATTTGGTGAATCGTTTTGCCAGATAACTTGTTCGCCGCACACTAATTTTATTGGAACTAAACTACCCATAAATATGCTTGAATCGTCAAGTTGACTTTCTTGTTCATCGTCTGTTTGCATTTTTTGTTTGTAATTGGCTTGATTAGAAGCACCGTCAAATCCCCACTTACTGATTATTGTAAATTCTTTATAACCACTATCTATGACGAGTGACGTCATTATTCTTGTTGTCGTTATATCCAATAGAGCTTGTAACTTTATTTTAGCTGAGGTTTCTGTCACTGTAATAGCATCTTTTGGTGGATAGCATTTCTGTTTCGCATGTTGCACTTGATAATAAGATGGAAATATATTACTGTCTTTTTCGTTAACACTTGTTCTTAAAGTATTGTATTGCCACTTGGTCAGCTTAAGTGATAAAAATAACCCTAAAGCCTCATCCGGAGAAAACACAGGTTTTGTTTCTTTAACAGATATGCACTTTTTAACTTTTTTTACATCTTGGGGATTCTTTAGTAAATGTTCTAGTATTTTAGCAACCTCCTCATTCCCATCCACTTTCAACTGCTCAAAATATGCATATTTTATTTCGTCCGAAGATAAATGAAAGTTTTCTGCACGTCTTTTTTTCTGTTTAGGCGCTAATTCACAAAAAGGTTTTCTTGGGCTTTGTTCGGTGGAAACACCGACAGAAACTTTTGATGGTGATACATACTGAGTTGATGTACTCGGTGCTGGTTGATCTTCATTACTGCCTATTAAACACTTAATAAAGTCTGGCCATATTATGTTTTCTTGTAACCATTCACTATTTTTAGTTTTGAATATGTTTTCTTTACGATAAGCGTTTTCCCATCTTCTATTTAAATTATAACAAAATTTTGCACAAAACAACTTTAAGGTCTTTTCATGATCATCACTTAATTCGACTAAAAATTTAGACCTTATCTCACTACACAAACTGTCATTATTTTTAATACTGCCACTGTTTTTTAAAATAATGAAAAGATCAAGGTTTGTCACTAAATTTTCAAACATTTTCACAAATACACAATAACAAATAAGTAAGTAATGAATGTGTGGGGGTAGTGCGTCTATTATGGTGGGTAATAGAACACTGAAGTGCGTTTGAATGCAACCGAACATTCCGTAGGTACCCTATCGTTGCACCAATCACGTTACGACACGTCATAACTTGTTGTTGCGCTCGCGCACTCTTATCCCTTGATTCCCGGAAATAAGTCTCAAAACAAATTACGTCATACCTACCTATGGTGGTGGAAAATGTCGAACATTGTTTTTTTTAAGAACTAAGTAGGTATTGAGGTTTTAAGGCCGTTTAGTATACATTATTTTCAATTTCAATTTAATTGGTATAAATTGCTTAACTAAAATAACATGACTCTTCATACAAATTTGATATGGCTATATCTCCGAAAGTACTCGTTAAATTAAAAAAAGTCCCAGAATAAAAACGTTTTAAATTTATGCCTAGATACCAAAAAAATACATTTGATCTCTTAAGACCCAACCTTTTAATCCCAGCCCACTGTGCGGCGTCTTTGAATCGATTTGATTTTCTCATCACTAAATAATAAAAGATGTTTATAGACCGTTCGCAAAAGGTGACACTATTAAGCCGATCATTGTTGAGTTGAATTCTGTACTTACAAAAGAAAGTTTATTGTTTAACCTGAAAAAAATGACTTTGGAGGAGAAAAAAGGTAAATTAAATACCGGTCTATTCGATGCAGTTAGTCCGAAAAAACCGATATTTATTTCGGAAAGTCTTACTCCTAAGGGAAGACGATTATTCTTCCTATCGAGAGATTTCGCCAATACATACGGTTATGCATACTGTTGGACATCCTATGGAAAAATTTACCTTCGTAAGAAGGAAGGAATGCCGCTCATTCGCATCCAGGAAGAATCTGATCTTGTCAAACTAAAGGCGTCTTCAATGTGACTAGCCTTGAAAGTCGTTAGTGTTATTTGTCTTGCATTATTAATCAATTTCATATTTTATGTACATACATTGTTCCTACTGCTGGTTTATATGCCTACTAAGTTGTTTTATGCCATTTTATGTTTCTTTAGTTGTATGCAACCAAAAAAAGGGAGTTACTCTCTACTACTACACACTACACATTTCAATACAGTTGTTCGGTTTCAAAATTCTTTCCCATATAATAAGATACTTATATACATTAAGTTCAGTCAAATAACAATACCTATAAGGTGTTTCCCTCAATTTTGCATGTTATGTTCAGCTGTCATAAAAAAATATGGAGATAACATAATAAACATTAAAATGGACTGTGTACATAATAAAACATTTTGTAATATTTTGTATGATCATATGTTCTATTTATCTATCATTTAATGGACGACGTTGCATTAGAAATAGATAAGTTATCGGTTTCTGATTCCATGGTGTGTGATGTTGAGGACTGTCATACATTTATAACTCACCCCACAAAAAGTCTCACTGTTATTACACAAAATATACGTAGCATCTCCGCGAATTTTGATAGTTTTATCATACTCTTAAACAGGATTAATATAAATTGTGATGTTATTATATTAACTGAGTGTTGGTGTTCGTGTAATCCTGTAATACCTATGTTGGAAAGTTACAATCATTATATGACAAAAAACTGTGTCAAGCAAAATGATGGAGTAGTCATATACATTAAAACTAGTCTCAGTGTTACAGTATATGAACCGACTTGCCTAGACTGTAATTGCCTTGTCGTTAAGTTTGGTACGGAGACTGCAATAGTGGCTGTTTATAGGTCCCCTTCCTTTAAAAACATAGATAACTTTCTCCTAACTCTTAATAACATTTTAACAGAACTTTCCCAATACAAAAATATTTCCGTAGTAGGAGATATTAATATTGACATCTGTCCCGAAAGCCCTGATTCTAGAACTCAAGTAGAGTACTTAAATCTATGCTCGTACCATGGACTGTTACCAGCGCACACCCTACCTACGCGTCATGGCAAAACTTGTCTCGACCATGTGATATTAAAAACAAAAATTCCAGCGCTTACTATAGTCTTGAATTCAACGATAACAGATCACGAGGCAGTGCTGTTGTGTCTGCGATATAAACAAAACAGAACATATGCCCAAGTCACCATGAATAAAATAAATAAGGATGGTCTGTGCAAGGATTTAAGTAACATAAACTGGCAACCCATATATATCTCAAATGACGCGAATGCTGCCATGGAATATTTTATAAAATCTATTCAGAGGGCGATAATAAATAACTCTGCTATTGTAAAATTGTCAAGACGTAATAGAATCATCAAACCGTGGATTACTCCTGGATTGGTACGTTGTATGAGACATAGAGACAGACTTCACAAACAAGTGAAACAGTCGCCTGACAATGAGATTCTTAAACTAACCTATACCAGATACAGAAATTTCTGTAACAAATTAATTAAAAAAGTTAAATTTGCTTATGAAAGAAAAATGTTAACTGAGGCGGGTAATAATAACAAAAAAATCTGGAATGCTATTAAAACTATCACAAATACAAAAAAAGATAAATATAGCGGTGCAGATTTAATAAACACTTCGTGCCCAACAAACTCGGTTGACGATGTAAATGAGTTTTTTGCTGCAGTGGGTAAAACTTTAGCTAGCAAGAACATCAGCTGCCAAAATCCTTTACACATCAATGCTTTTAGTAAACCCCCTACTAGTTCTTTACACTCTTTCGTAATGCTGGACACGGATGAGTCAGAAGTTGAACGCTTAATTATGAACCTAAAAAGTGTCTGCAGTACTGGATGGGACTCTATTCCTAATTATGTTCTTAAAGAAAATAGAAATAACCTCATTCCGGTGCTAACACATATCTTTAATCTATGCCTGGACAAAGGAACATTTCCTACTATACTGAAGAAGTCGGTAGTTCTCCCTATTCATAAAGCTGGTGACAGAGACCGAGTCACGAATTATAGACCCATTTCCATTCTGCCTGCGGTCTCCAAGCTCCTGGAACGGATCTTAAACAGTAGACTGGTTAACTACCTAGAAAAAAATAACCTTCTTTCAAAAAACCAATTTGGATTCAGAACAGGAAAGTCAACTTGCGATGCGGTCCACGAGCTTGTTGACTATGTAGTTAGTAATATTGACTCTGGCAAGAGAACTTTAGGCATATTTTTAGACCTTGCCAAGGCCTTTGATACGGTGTCTGTGCCATTGCTTCTCGACAAACTGGAAAGATTGGGCATAAGAGATAAACCGCTGAAAATCTTCAAAGATTACCTACTGGATCGCTCACAATGTGTTAAAATAGGGGGATACATCAGCAGTGATTTACCCATAACTTATGGTGTGCCACAAGGCAGTATTTTGGGGCCTAGTCTCTTCCTTGTCTATCTAAATGATCTATGCGAGCTGACCTCAGTGGGTGGTAAAATTATTTCCTATGCGGATGACACTGTACTTCTTTTTTCGGCTGATACGTGGGATCAAGTCTATCAATGCGCTCAATCAGGTTTCGATAGTGTATGTCATTGGTTGAGGAGCAATATCTTAACATTAAATACAAAAAAAACGCAGTACATGGCTTTTTCTATGCGTAAGTCGACCGCACCTCCTCATTCACTCTCCTTAATTGCACATAACTGCTGCAATAGTGTAACCTGCCAGTGCACTACTTTGGTTAGAGCCCAGGCATTAAGATATCTTGGAGTAATGATAGACAGCAATCTTTCTTTTAAACAACATATAGAACTGGTCACAACTCGTCTGAGAAAATTAATATACGTTTTTAAAAATCTGAGAAATGTTGCAGATCCTAAATTAATCAAACAAGTATATCTCGCGCTTGTTCAATCTGTTTTGGGATATTGTATTACTGTTTGGGGTGGCGCACCTAAAACTATAATAAAACCACTTGAAATAGCACAAAGAGCCATCCTCAAAGTATGCACTTTCCGTCCATATTTGTTTCCCACTTACCAACTCTATCAGTCATGTCAAGTTCTTACAATACGTCAATTATTTGTATTACTTGTGATTCTGAGGCAGCATACCATGGTGAAGTTCGATAAAACAGATGCATCTTGTAGGCGACGAAAGCCTACACCTGCTCACACCGCTAAGGTTAAATTCAAGCACATTTTTGTAAACAAATATTTCGGTTTCTTAGGACCATACCTATACAATAAAATTGACAAAACTATTAACGTCTATACATTAAATAACGCAAATTGTAAAAAGAAATTAATAGAGTTTTTACAAAAACTTAACTATGATGATACTGAAGACTTACTAAGTGTACCTCGCTAACCCCGCACTCACCCTCCTACACTCACTCACTCATTCAACTTTTACACACAGGGAGGCACAAATATAGATACTGGTACTTGCAAATATTCATTGTTACTCTTTATTTATTCTTTGTTAATTATTATATTTTAATTTATTTTGTAATTTCTTATTTTAATTTGTATAATTTACTTTATTCAATTCAATTTTGCTATAATGGATGTGCATTCTTAATGTTACTTAATTTTGTATTATTCCCAAAAATGTTAATTATAGTTTGTACTACAATTAAATAGCTCTTACATGACTAGTTGCAAGGAAGAGCGCTGCTGTCTGAGTTACAGATATTAATTTATCTAGTTCAGACACAGATGTCTTAACTAATTATATAGATTATAGCTATTAAGGAACTTTGTAAATAGTTTATAATGTGTGTAATGTTATGAAATAAATAAATTATAAATTATAAATTATAAATAGTGCTTGTGACGTCATAATAGGTATTAAAAAAATGGCACGCTTGGTTTTCATACAGATCGTGATACTTGCGTTATCTAGGTACATCCATATCTGTGGTCTATAGTATCGTAGCTCCCAAACGAATGAAACGATTTATCCACAATTCTACATAATATTGAGTGTTATATTCTGGTCCTAACTTCGGGCCAAAGGACCAGTTCTTGTCAGTAATCTAGCAGCAATCCTAGAAATGTCAGGATACGTTTCTTACATCAGAATCTAGTTCTCTATAAGGAATTCTATGTCCGTAGTAATGAAATTTTATTTATCCGCCCCTTAAAGTGTACTAACTGTTTCCTGCTGTTCCACTCGCAATCTGTGGAAACTATTTCACGCATTCGTATAAAATATTATCCCCTGTCCTTCCCTAGGGTAAAATCTATCTCCAAGCCAAATTTAATAATTCTAAATAGGTTCAGTATTTTTACAGTGAAAGCGTAACAAAGTTATTTTAGCATTTAGAATATTAGTTAGAATACTAGAAACTGATGAAATATGGTGGTTACCCATCCACGAACTGACCGCGGTAAGGTTAGGTTTATCTCAATCGATAGGCCCGTGTTATTGTTACTGTTCTTCTTCACCACAAAACCGTAAAAAAAACCGTAAAACCGTATAATAGTGAGTTCCGCTACCGCACATAAGATCCGTTATGTACTGGACTTTCTAAATACATATATCTGTTACATATAATTTGTAATGCTTTCTTGCCTCCGTAATTATTATGTATCATAATTGATGTAAACAATGACTTTGTTGCCAAAGGGAAAATACACTCTGTTTCTTAGGCATTAAAGTCGATTATCGATTGCTTTCGTTCATGATACACGCTATATATTTTGTGTAATAGCTGCTACTTTGTACCATTTAATTAAAATTTATGATCTCTTTTTATATTATTTTCGGTTACGATTTAGTTAACTAAAAGGCTAGGCTAAATAAGAGCTGCGTTAATTAATATAATCTGTGAGGTAAAGCAGCCCCAGCCGAGGTCAGTTCGTTGATGGGTACTATACTCATTGAGACTTGATTCAATGTTGTTAATAAGCAAATTGAGAAGAATATCAAAATTTTGTCCTAATACCTTTATTTAGAACATGCCTTTTCCGTGTTGATGTTGTGTTGTTCCGTGTGACGGGAAGAGGCATGACGCTCGCTAATGCCGTCACGCCCGCGATCCGCAACTAGTCCCCTGTGTGTATGCGTAACGCCTATACATATAGCTGCTATTCTTCTTCCTATACATATAAATTCTTCTCTGACTGTATGTAGTACGTATGTACTGGGCATACTGTGACTCTGAGGGACATATTCTTTTTGTACGGGCTATATTTCCATTTCCCGGGAGCGCAGGAGTCGCTTACGCATTCGCCGAAACCTGTTTTTTTTCGGATTGGGAAAACATCAAATGACTCCTCCCGCCGTGGGTGGGGCTGGGAGGGGGGAGTGTCAGGCTCTTACTGACTAAAACCCATCCATGTTCCTTCCCTTTGTGTTCCAGGGGCAAGGTAACTCTTTCGGACATCCCGGCAGGTTGCTGATACCTCTAGCAATGACCTTTGGACACTGACGTTTTATTTTTTTCACAGAATTAGCAACGACAACGGTGGGGACTGCCACGGAGGCTGAAACCACAGCATGGCCCGGCTCTGTAGCTCCCCTCGACACCCTGACAGTCGCGTGCGAGAAGGATAGCATGCATGTCACCGTCTCCCTCTCAAGCACACACGGCAGGAACAGGTGAGAGAGACAGAGATAGTTCCAGAAACTTCGGACGGATTTAGATTTTTTAAGTAATTAGGTAGCTGGTAGATTGGGATAGCACCATTTTATTATGTTACATTAATTTTCTTTAATTAAACGTTTTTTGTGTCCAAGATAACATGTTAATTTATAGCAGAATTTATATTTTATGCAATATTTAATTCCATATTTTAACGGTACTATTTCCCCATCATTGTTTTGTCTCAACATTTTAACTGATAAGAGAAAAATAATAATATTTTGTTCTTTAATATTGTTTTCTTGAAAGCTGTAGTCTTCCACGAAAACAATATTTCGTGACAAATAATTACTAAAAGAAAAACCCAGAAAAACGTTTCCAAACATTTTAAAACAAAAACTTTTTGGTCCGCCATCTTTTTTCTAATGTCATTCTAGTATAACCTAGTTTCCCGCCATATTAGTTTATTTATTTATTTATTTATTATTAGGTACTTCAACGACTTATCCACTATAATATATTTATACATAACACATACATTTAAAATAGCATCATTGTGAATTTGTCACTTAAAGAAGTACACATCGCTTTCGTAATATTAAAAGCCTAACATTAAATAATAATACATATAAGGGAACAAATTGAATTAATTTATATTGGAGCCAATAAGGGAATAAAAAACCAAACAAAACAAAAATACAAAAAAAAAACCCAAAATATTAGAAGAAAATGGATTCTTGATCCAGAACAAATCAAATAATTACTTAAAAAAAAAAACTAAATCATTACTAATAGGTATGATAACGAGTGCAATAATAATATATTGGTAATTAAAAATAAAACAATTAAAAATAAAACAAAACAAAAAAGAATAAAACACAACTTGGGATAGGCTTGTCCTTGACTTGTCGATATCAACAGCGACTAGGGCTCTCGCTCGCTCTGTCTCTGTATGGTGAGACTACAAATCACTAGCAATGCCAACAAGCTTTCCACGATATTGATTATAATTATCGGAAAAAATATCAATATTTTTGGGGAACTCAAATTTATTATACTGGACTATTAGACGATTCATTGGTGCCGATTGGCCAAGGTTAGTTCTAGATGAAGTTGTCGTAAAGGTATTTAGTTTGCGTTTCGATCGTATCGTGCAACTTCTAGGTACAGTGATATTAATTTGTGATAATAGTTCAGGCACGTCAGCTAAATTGTGAACTATTTTATAGAGCAAGAACTGATCAGTCGTTTTTCTACGTTGCTCTAATGAAATCATCTTGTAATGACTGAGTCTGTCTGAATAGCTAGCGTCGCGAGGACAATCCGCGCATCTAAACCGTAAGTACCTAGTAAAGCTCTTTTGTATACGCTCTAGTCTATCGTTATGTACTCGATATGTTGGGTTCCAGACCGGAGATGCGTAATCAAGTATACTTCTGACCAGAGTGTTGTATAATAATTTAAGAGTCAGGGGTGACCGAAAGTCCGAACAGATTCTCTTCATAAAGCCTAACATTTTCGATGCTTTGGCAACAATCAAATCAATATGGTTATGGAAAGTCAGCTTACTGTCAAGTTGCACACCCAAGTCGCGTATAGTGTCAACTTTTTGCAGTACAACTCCATTTAATGAGTAGGACGATGGGAGTTTATTCTTTTTTCGGGTAAAAGTTATGTGAAAGCATTTACTCGCATTGAGAATCATCATATTTACTTTACACCATTCGCAAACTGCTTCTAAATCTTCTTGAAGGAGTACAACATCTGATTCCGTGTTTATTTCTTTGTACAGCTTTAAGTCATCTGCAAACATGGAGCATTTGCTGTGCTTTATCACACGGACAATGTCATTGATGAAAATCAAAAAGAGAATCGGTCCTAGGTGGGAGCCCTGTGGCACCCCTGAGGTTGAAATGTAAAGAGGTGATTCAAAGCCCCTAACCACCACTCTTTGTCTCCGGTCTGACAAATACGATGCAAACCACAATAGCAGCTGACCGAATATGCCGAAGTGTTCGAGCTTTTTTATAAGTAAATTATGATTGACCTTGTCAAAAGCACTGCTGAAATCGGTATAGATTGAATCTATCATTTTGTGAGAATCCAGAGATCTAGCAATGTCGTTAGTATACTGCACTAAATTAGTGGTTGTAGATTTACGAGCACAGAATCCATGCTACTGGGGAGTCAGCTGGGTTTTGATATGAGGTGTTAGAATAGGACATATAAGCGCTTCGAACAGTTTTGCAAAGACCGATAGGAGCGAAATAGGGCGATAGTTTGCGGTATTGTTGGCTTCTCCCTTCTTATATATGGGGATAACATTGGCGATTTTCCATTCTGAGGGGAACTTCGATTGTAAAATTGACCTATTGAAAATCAACTTGAGTGGTAGGGATAAGTAACGTGCACATTTCTTAATAAGTAACGGAGGTAGGCCATCTGGTCCAGGTCCCTTACTTATGTCGAGTTTTTTCAGCTGTTTGAGCACTTCTCTTTCAGTGAAAGTAATTTTACCCAAGGCAAACTGATAATATTTTTTTAAACTGACACTTGGAACATTCGAGTTGATAGAAGTAGGTATAAAAGTAGATGAAAAGTGCGTGGCAAATTGTTTGCATATTTCCTCACCGGAAGTCGCAACATTCTGTTCTAAGTACATGGTGGAAGGAATGTCGTTCGATTTAGATTTTTTGGCTTTAACAAAAGACCAGAACAGGCGAGGGTTTTTCGTGATATTTTTTTCAGTGTTTACTACATATGTTTTATAACAGTCTTTGATCATTTTTTTGGCACGAATGTCTAATAATTTATATTCGTATTGATTCCTAGGATTTTTATATTTCCTATAGCGAATCCTAATTTTTTCTTTCTCGTTTAGAAGTCTTATAAGTGATTTGGAAAACCAAATCGGATATTTGCTATT
Source organism: Pyrrhia umbra (assembly GCA_963891755.1). NCBI lineage: Eukaryota > Metazoa > Arthropoda > Insecta > Lepidoptera > Noctuidae > Pyrrhia > Pyrrhia umbra. Next base: position 4,198,723 of record OY982944.1, read on the forward strand.
AGGAACTTTAGAGTTCATAATGTTGTGCAAAATGTCTTACAATTTACATGTTAGAAGTCTTTTTGTATTTCTATTGTGTGATCCTCATTATAAATAATTTACTGGCTGGCAATCATGGCTGAAGTTTTTGAAATAATTACTTTAATCGAGGTTATTTTTGTTGGTAGTATTAATGAGACAGTTTTTTTTTTAATATTGTATTTGCAAGGTTTGACATATATCTATACATTTTTAGACTTTCTACGAGAATATTTATAAAATTGAATTGATTTTTAAAATGTAGCGTAAAAATTGCATTGCGTAAAAGTTCTTCTGTCTACCAGTACAGAATCTTAGATAGCATTATCAGTTTTACTCTTACTAAACCTGTATTTTTGCCAGATCTATTCCTTTACTAAACCTGTTATTTTTGCCAGATCTATTCCTTTACTAAACCTGTTATTATTTTGCCAAATCTAATCCTTTACTAAACCTGTTATTTTTGCCAGATCTATTCTTTTACTGAACCTGTTATTTTTTGCCAGGTCTATTTCCTTACTAAACCTGTTATTTTTTGCCAGGTCTATTCCCTTACTAAACCTGTTATTTTTTTGCCAAATCTATTCCATTACTAAGCCTGTTTCATCTATTCCTTTACTAAACCTGTAATTTTTTCCACAGTATCTACGACTCGTTCAACGGTATAGTGTACCCAGCCGGCCTGGGCAGCAACTCCTCCTGTCTACGAGAGTACGTGTCGGAGCGAGGAGACCTGCACTACACGCTGCCTCTCCGAGGGTGCAATACTATGTCCAATGATAATGTAAGTAATCCATGATATTATAGTTTGCTGGGGGGTGCCCTTAGCGTTTAGTCGCTTAGTTTTGTAAGTTAAGCCCTGGCTGGAGGCTCTAAATTCATTTAAGGCACTCCACAGGCAAGCCCGGTTAAGCAGTCGACAACCTTCTAGGTTGACCTGCGAGATGCCATACTAAAAAAAAAACTAAAACCTTCTCCAGGGCCCCCTCTATCTCTGTACCAAATGTTATCCGAATCGGTTGAGTAGTTTTCAAGTCATGGCGTGACCAAGGGAAATAGGGATTCATTTATATATATATATATAGATATAGATTATTATCGCACTTACTATTTTTATGTAAATAATTTGAAATGTAATGACCTGTATCTGTGCATAAATGGGTGAATGGATTCGGTCAAAAAAATCAAATCAATACAAATTATTTCTTCGACAAAACTTTAGCAACAAAAAAAGTTTGTTAAAAGGTACAAAAAACTTTTTTTGTTATATTTTACGATATTTTTTTACGGCCTAATTTCTACTTTTTACTACGTTTTTTTTTCGATTTTTAGGTTTATGTGATGGAAAATTTCTTAAAATAAATTTGAACAGGCTATACAAATTTCATCGATAATAATCATATCATTTGCATAATACGTACATACACGAAGATATTACTTAGCCTGTAATTCTCTTGGCTAGACCATTGTTCTGTCTGTGTCACACCTACCTGCAGTATAAAGTGCATCCCACACAGACCTTGGCGATATAATTAGTGATGTCATTATGCGGATGAAAAAAAAATATGGCTACCGTTTTATTGTGCTGTAGGCAGTTAATATAGGGTTATAGGTAGGTGTTATTTGTAGGTTAGGTACTTAAACATAATACTAGCTATGTCCCGCGATTTCACCGTAAATAATATTTACAGATGTATGGCCTCTTCTCTCGCTGAGAAGGCGAAAGCATCGAATCACGGCAAACTGGCAATTTAAAAAGTTTCTACTTCAAGAAAAATTACACGAAAGTTCGTCAAGCCATTTTCACCAACCTCTCTTTAAATATTATAAAATGCTTTGTTCTGAATGACTGACGGATCAATGCACAGCCTAAACCGCTGATCCTAGTGACCTGTAACTTGGAGGGTGTGTTCTTTATATGACGTAGGCATTCAGTATTTTCCGAAATTCTGAGCCTAAGGGGGTGAAAAGGGGGGGCAAAGTTTATATGAAACTGTGTCATTTTTATTTGAATTCGTATAGCCCATGCGAAGTCGTACAAAATACAATTTCATAACAACTCCTACTCGTTCAAAATGAAACCGAATCGTTCAATTTACACTATTTGCCCAATATCCATCTGTCTTTACTTAAGTGTTTAGTCACGCGTTGCGTAACCTATCAGGAAACGCATTGAACGCGTGAATGCGTGATAGGCATCAACGCGTGCTGTCTGAGGCTGCATGCCATGCGGGTAACGGCATCTTTAAGTTATCTTTTTTATTATTTCGAAATGGAATGTTGAAATATTTTTGACGCCAGAATTTCGTGAAGTAATTTGACAGATATATTGTCAAATAAAATAAATTTTCACAGAAAAAGAATGGTCACGATCCGACTTATAGGATACTAGGAGAAGGAGATGGCGGAACGAGTTAGGGAGAGACATACCTAACGCCCTAGCAGCCGCGGGAGATGCCACGCGCGTGTGGAGCTGAGAGACGACTCCCGGCCACCGTAGTCGCGGGTCTGCGGATGGTGAGCAATGGGTGGCTCGCGCTAGGCGCGCAGGCCCATGTCGATAGCACGTTTTATTGTTGTTCTACGCGTGTCTCAAAGAGATATCAGCATAGTTGACGGGGCCCACCCTCAAGGCCAGTGCCTGCCGGGGCTTCGGGATGTTCGTCGAGTTACCGGGGCCCTGGAACACAAAAGGCGAAGGAAGAAACATGGATGTGTTTTTGTCAGTAAGACTCTGACACTACCTCCCGCTCCGCCTAGCCTAGCACTCCCACACAAACTTACAAAACTTACCATGATTTATTAGTATGGCAGCGAGAAATATAAAACGTGAATCCTCATTACCATTATTCAGGAAATACATATTCTTTATGTAACGACAATAATTATCGTAGGCATCTTGTTATATTGATTTCTTGTGTGGAATTATGATGCTTCCTACAAGGTCTTGCTTTGTACTATCAGCAAAAAAAACAATATATTACGCAAACGAATTTAAATATTGCATAATACCACAATTCTAATTCCAAAAAAATTGACTAAATTCTAAATGCGAATGTCGTCGTTCTCAAACCAATGCTGTGTGCACTTTGCTGAGTAAATCTGATATGTGTACATTGTAACTAATAAAACTATACTCAATTTAGACATTTAAACGCACCCTATTTGCCGTTTGTTCAAACGATTCAAAGCTCATGGTGACATGACAAAAACAGATGCAGAATATATTTGTTATTGTAAACATTATTTGGCTTTCAACATCACCCTTATCTGTACAGAATAGAACTCAAAATCGGTTGAAGAAGCTAGGAAAAGAGTTTAAGACTTTTTTCTAATCTTACTGTAAATGAAGTATAGTATATTATAATTCCTAATCTTTGTCTTCACCTGTACAATGTTTTTGCGTACAGTACACGAATGACATCATCAGTTTAGTCAGTGAGCACAGTGAGGTAATGCCACGACTATGTAAGGCTTTTAACATAATGTTATCACGATTTTTAACTTTATACGAAGGTAATAGTTATTTATTGATCGTAAAAGGCTGATGCATAAGACGCTTAATTATCTTATGATTGATTTTGCAAGGTTTTTGTTTATTTACCGCGGTGAAATTAAATATTATTAATCTTGAAAGCTGAATATAGATACCTACATATAAGTAAAATACATTGTTTGATGGAACATAACAGTCTGATCAACTTAAAACAGCTGTTTATCATAAATACAAACTTTTGTCTTTCGATGGTTACCTTATCGTTTGGGTTTTTTATTCCTAAAACGGTCGATTACCAACCTGGGGTTGGACAAGAGAATGGTAACAGGAAAATTCCCGTTTCGTGGTTAAAAGCGTTTTTATTTTAGATTAGGTAACCATCTGTTGGTGAACTTGGCCCTTAGTATGCCGCAGACAAAGACAGACAGAAGACGAAGTGGTTATAATACAACTTGCAATATTTGATCTAAACTAACTAACATTTAAGTTAAATAAGAGCGTGTCATAAGTCTTCAAAGGAATCGAAGAGCAAACATTGGCCCAGCCTAAACAAACAATCAAAAAAATACCAAAGTTACAAAAAATGTCGCCATACAAAAGAAGCGAGAATAACAAATACAAACTGATATGTGTTAGTTCCTTGTTAAAAGGAATCTATGGTAATGCTTGCTGTTTCCAGATAAAAAACTTACCCAGGCTTCAGTCTATCTGCATACCAAATTTCGTTTCAATTGGTTCAGTCGTTTCACCATAAAAAAGTAACAAAGAGTTATTAAATTTTCGCATTTATAATCCTTACTTATTTTATAAATGCGAAAGTACTCTATCTGTCTATCCCGCTTTCACGCCAATACTACTGAACCAATTTAAATGGAATTTGGGACACAGATAGTCTAGAGCCTGAGAAAGGACATAGGCTACTTTTTGTCCTGGCGCGCAGTGTAGTTCCCTCGGGATGCGGGTGAAACCGCGAGAAACAGCTAGTATTTAATGAGGCTCAGTAGCCTAGTGGTTAAGGCACCTGCATTTTGTGTATGTGTGTGAAGGTTCGAAACCTGGCAAGTGCCAATGTGACTTTATAAAGTCATAAATGTACTTTCTGAGTATACGTAAAACACCACTGACTAACGGTGAAGGAAAACATCGTGAGGAAACCTACACTTAAGTCTGAAATCGCAAATCAATCATCTGAAATCGTAAGCGTGGTGAAGCTCTGTATGAGAAGAGGCCTGTACCCAGCAGTGGGATAGTATATACGCTGATGCTGATGATGATGAATATTGAATAAGATTATACCTACGTAGAGGCCAATGCCGGCCGGGATTACGGAGTTTTTCGAAAGAGTTACCGCGGTACCGAATCATAGAGGGCGAAGGAAGGAACAAGGATGGGTTTTAGTCAGTAAGACACTCCCTCCCACTCAGTCTTCGGCACGGGAGAAGTCATTTGATGATTTTACCAACCCAAAAAAAGATATAAAGATTGTTTTTTTTTATTTTCTAGATATTTATAGGGGTGGAACAATTAATTTTTAGTATCATTATTTAAATATAGGTATGATTTAGATTCCAGAAATTATTTCAGTAATAAAAAGCTACACTATCCCTAAGTGGATATGGGTGATGCCGCAGGGTAAAATCTAGCAAAACATAATGTTACGTTTATATATTTGTTATGTAAATTACATAATATAACGCGTGGATGAGCAGAAGGCTATTTTCATTATCGACCGGAGGGGCCTCGTTGGATAATATTATATAATATAAGCGTTTATATACATAAGGACTGTGTTATTACCGGTATAATGTAGTACTAGCTTCTACTCGCAACTTGATCTGCGTGGAATAGTGGTGCTCCGCTCCTATTGGTCTTAGCGTGATGATATGGCCTATAGCCTTCCTCGATAAATGGGCTATGTAAAACTGAAATAGTTTTTCAAATCGGACCAGTAGTTTCTGAGATTAGCACTTGCAGGCAAACAAACTCTTCAGCTTTATATATTAGTAGGTATAGATATAGATTGTATTGTATACTATGGGTACCTCCTAGTAAAAGTATTTCTCCTACTTAAAAGTAGGTCTCCATGTAATAAATAACAAAACGTAAAAGTTGACAAAATAAACCTTTTTATTATTTCTTTTTTTAACCCCCGACGCAAAAAGAGGGCTCTTATAAGTTTGACGTCGATGTCTGTCTGTGTGTGTATGTGTCGATGTCTGTGGCATCGTAGCTCTCAAACCGATGGACCGATTTCGATGCGGTTTTTTTCATCAGCAAGCTAGTTTCCCTGCGGTGGTTCATAGCTACGTTTGGTTAATATCGGCCCAGCAGTATAAGAGTATCAGCTCTTTTTCAAAATGATGTAAGGCTGACAGAAATAGTTTATAGACGCCCTTCTTATAAATAATGAAAATGCAATATAGTTGAAAAACAAAATGGCGAAATCGTGAGAATTTTAAAATGGCATTTAGACATAGTAACTATAAATTGGTAATTAATTGGAGTCGGTTAACCGCGGAAGTGATTGTAAGTCTAACTAGTGTTTATAAGCGTAAAACATAGATAACTTCATATTTATTTATTTTAATCTAGCTGTTTCCCGCCGTTTTACCCGCCTCTCAATTCAAATTAAATCATTTATTTCAATTAGGCCTAATAACAAGCACTTTTGAAAGTCGAAAAATAATTAATTTAGTTGCCCATTCTAAAAAGTAGTCTCCTATGGAGAAGAACGGGCAAGAAAAGCCATAGTTCCTCTTTTTGAATAAGTTTTTAAAATTTTCATGTAAATACTTATACATAAAATAATAACATGCTAAGATCATGTAGATTCAAAATTGAAAAATTGGTACGATAGGTTCTTGATCGAACTACTCATCGCATCGTCTTTAACCGTCTCCAGGATCCCATCTATCTGCGTACCAAATTTCATCCAATTCGGTTCAGCCTTTTTACCTAACAAACAAACTCAATTTTGCTACTCAATATTATTAGTTAGAATGTATGTTACCTACGAGTATCTCTGTCACGCAAAAATCACTGAATGAACTTTATGCAATGTAGTTCTGAGAGATTTATTTTGAGGGACAAACAAGTACTCTGAGTACAGTCCCTCGTTTGCACAGGCCTTTATGCTCGTCATTATCATCATCAGCCTATATATTGTCCCACTGCTGGGCACAGGCCTCTTCTCATACAGAGAAGGCATGAGCATTGATCACCACACTTGCTCAAGGCAGATTGGCGATTTCAGACTTTAAGTCCATGTTTCCTCACGATGTTTTCCTTCACCGTTAGTCAATGATGTCTGAGATATATGTATTTAGAAAGTAGTACTTTAGAAAAGTCACATTGGTACTTGCCAGGTTTCGAACCCGCACACTTGTATACGAGAGTAAGGTGCCTTAACGACACCTATGCATGTGTCCCTTGTAAAACATTTCACCCAGAGTATGCGTTACACCACCAAAATATGTTTGTGTGTGTGTGTGTGTGTAGAATATTATCTGTCTGTATGTTATGTGGGCGTACGACAATAAACCGATTGCATAAAATCATAATATCTGCAAAGTTTCACAATATTCTAGTGTATTTAGTGTCAGCTTCCATAAGCGAAATGTCAAATTTTTATTGCAATCTTACTTAAAAGGTTTTGTGGATTAATCACTTTATATTTTAGGAATTTATTTGTTTATTTTACGAATAGCTGTTTCTCCCAGATCCTGAGGTAACCAGTGGCGAGGGGGAGGGGGGTCCCAGGGCTGTCATTTGTAGATATTTAACAGTCGTTACGGGTAGTCAAAAGCCAGAAAGTCTGACAACCAGTCTTACCAAGGGGTATCGTGTTACCCGGTAACTGGGTTGTGGAGGTTAGATAGGCAGTCGCTCCATAAAAAACACTGGTACCCAGCTGCATCCGATTTGACTGGAAGCCGACCCCAACAGTTGGGAAAAGGCTAGGCAGACGACGATTTATTAGTATGAAGTAAAGATTCATCAGTAACTATTTAATTCACCTGCCCACTCAAAGTCGGAGGTCGCATCGGTCACAGTTTATAAATAGTTGAATAATAATTACTAGAGATTGTAGTAAATGACTTGCTGATAATCTGACTGTGAATGCCGTAGCTTTATTGTGTAGTTATTTTGTACCTATTGTTCACAATTTCGGTTCCTTGTGAAGAAAAAATTAAGAGTAATTATCATTTATTTACGTGAGTTGTGTAGGTAGGTATGCCAGCGTTTAGCACAAAAAATTAAGGCCTTTTAAGTAATAGAGTAGCCATTTTAAATGACATGAAATATACTTCATTGTCAGAGATCCGTGTTTCCCAATATTTTGGAAGAAAGAAAGAGATTTTATATTGTTTAATATCCCTGTCCCTATGTATCTTTAAAACTACGCAACGGATTTTGATGCGTTTTTTTTATAGATAGTGTGATTCAAGGAATAGGTTTTAGTATATAATTTGTAAAGTTTTTGTATTCGTTAAAATATCGCTGGCGGAAAGCTAGTCATATATAATTTTAATTAAATTTTAAAACTATGTTACAAATTTTCGTCTGATATCTCAATAAATTTATGTTCATACATAGGCAATATTCCAATATATAAATGTCATAAAAGGCAGTCCTTCGCTGGTTGACTCTGAGGTGCCGTATTTGACTGATGCTATGAACGCCTGGAAAATGGCTTGCCCAAACATAGCTTTACCTGACAACCCCGCTTCCCAGAGACAATGGGATGAGCCGCTTTGCAGGTTGGTACGAAAAAACCTTATTGAAACGTCTACCAACACTGCTGAGCGTGCTCGCCTTCTGGCTTTGGGAGAGTGGGAGTCAGGTCTTTGGCTTCACGCACTTCCATCACCCAACATAGGCACTATGCTGGGTGATACAACATTTCGGCTCGCTACATGCTTGCGCCTGGGCGCTCCCTGTGGAGCTCCGCACCGCTGCCAATGCGGCGAATCCGTGGACAGCCTTGGTCACCATGGTCTTTCCTGCATCAAGAGCGCAGGTCGCATAGCACGGCATGCCAGCATTAACGACATCATCCGCCGTGCTCTTGTCACCGCCGGGGTGCCAGCCGTTCTAGAACCCAATGGTTTGGCACGCGACGACGGCAAGAGACCGGATGGGATGTCTGTAATGCCATGGAAGATGGGAAGGTCTTTGGTGTGGGATGCAACTTGTGTCGACACCCTTGCTCCATCCCATCTTCCCAGTACGGTGTGCTGTGCTGGTGCAGCTGCCGCAGCTGCAGAAAACCTTAAACGGCGCAAATATATAAACCTTAGTGGTAATTATATATTTGAGCCGTTTGGGGTAGAAACATTAGGGCCATGGGGTCCAAGTGCCCGTCTACTATTTCGTGATATAGGCAAACGTTTAGTAGACTCCACGCGTGATCAAAGGGCTGGCCTATATTTCGGTCAAAGAATCAGCATTGCCATCCAACGTGGCAATGCAGCCAGCCTTTTGGGCACGATTCCCGTTGACAGCGATGCGGATGAATATTTTGATGCCTAAATATATTAGTATAATTTATTATTTTTATGTTTTTATTATTGTAAATACAAGTAAATATGTAAATAAAAAAATAACAGGCCAAGTAACTTAATAAATGTCAAGTCATAAAAGGCATGAACATACATGATAATTATATCCACATCTGCCTTTCAACTATTACATAAGAAGTACATAAAAAAATGCGGTCGGCCATCTTGCGGGATTCTGCAATCATTATGCCTCTTTGGTAGTACCTAATTGACCTGCCGAAACAGGTGTTATTATATGATTAAATTGGTGGAATCTTCACGACTGCTATATTTCGGGATGAGGCAGTGATAGTATAGGCTATAACATAAACCTAATTAATCGTGTTTAAATATTAAGGGCCGAGAGCACCAACAGATGGTTATATAATCGGCCTGTTAAACGAAAACGTTTTTTGACCACGAAGCGGGAATTTTTGTGTTTAAAAACCCAAATGATAGGTTATCCATCGTATGGTAGAAGTTTGAATTTATGCTAAACAGCTGTTTTCAGTTGATCGGACCGTTATCTTGTTGGTGAACTTAGGCCTAAGGCAGTCACGTCGGGATCGTCATCTGTCTACCCTTTTCCCAACTATGCTGCGGTCAACTCCCAGTCTACATACTGGTACTCAGCTGCAACATGCAAGCTTCATGCATGACAAAGAAAGTAGAAGAAATCTTCCATCAGAGAATTATTAATCAAATATTTCTTTTAATACTTTTAGAAGTGAAAAAAAAACAGTTTTTACGCTGAATATGATCGTTATGTAAAAGGCCACTGTATTTTTTTTGTAGCAAAATAAATACATTTACATTTACAAAAGGGAAATCATAATCGAAAAACAACTTTTTATCTTCATTGACGTATCTGTGTCACACCCATAATAAATAATACTAAAACCCGAATTCTGAAGTACTTTGTCAGTAATTATCTATTAATTTTCGCAGAAAAATATAAAGATATCACCATGTTTTTATAGATTAACCACCGACAAAAATACCTCAGAAACCGGGCATCAGTCATTACCCGCCATCTTTGTAAAACCTACCTCACTTCATACTCACCTCCTATTTAGTCCACTCACGCCTTTCGGACATGCCACAAGGTCAAACGAAAGGTTACTAGTCTTTCTTCGCCATTTTGTTGCACACAACCTGCTTGTTTTGATGTACAGACCATCAGTAATTTGTCTAGATTGTTGGGTAATGAAATGTCAAAGATTGAGATGTCAATTATGATTGGCGATGTCATTAATTTTGACATTTATATGGCGCACGGTGAGAATTTGACCGATTCTAAAAAAGGTGATTGTTTTATTGCACACGGATGTTTTTAAGTTTCTCAAAATTTGCTGATCTGATTTCGATGGGGTTTTCGCTTTTTGATTCCAAATATATAATTGCAAAGTTAATTTATATGCAATCAAATATATTGCCCGCTTTATGAAAACTAAGTGAATATGGTTCATTTTAATTATCTTTGTCAATTCCTTGTCAAATAATTTCTCTTTACTAACATGAGCATGAAACCCTGTAGGTATGTCTGTTTGTTTGTTTAAACTTTGGCGGTCAAACAGCTAGATTGAAATCTGAGGAAGAACGAAGGATGAACACGAAGCAGTTCGCACACGATGCGAGAAAAACTTTGGCAAAAAATGACTAAATAAAAAACACATTAAAAATAAAAATAAAGTATTGAAGCACTGTCGTCGACGTTTTGTTATAAGCAAAAGCGACAGCACCAAATTACCTATCGATAAAATTTCAATTATTGACAATCAATAACTTCGACATAATATTCTATAAAAATATTCCCAGTCCAGGCCTGTCCAGGATTGGGCCCTATCACTTAGCCAGCGGTAGGGGAGGGTGAGTAAGGATACTGAAACTTTTTGGAAAAATATTCTGTTCTTTGGCATGGAGAGGGAAACACTCAACACTCTCAAGTCGACGTAAATGTGTTAAATCAAAGCTTCTGTCGACATTTATTTATTTATTATTAGGTACTTCAACGATTTATCCACTATAATATATTTATACATAACACATACATTTAAAATAGCATCATTGTGAATTTGTCACTTAAAGAAGTACACATCGCTTTCGTAATATTAAAAGCCTAACATTAAATAATAATACCTATAAGGGAACTAATTGAATTAATTTACTAATTTATATTGGAGCCAATAAGGGAATAAAAAAACCAAAAAAAAAAAACAAAAATATATAAAAAAAAAACAAAATATTAGAAGAAAATGGATTCTTGATCCAGAACAAATCAAATTAGACATAACAGATACGGTTTAACTGCTTAAATTTTAACCGTAAATATTACGTAAAGATTTGATATTTCGAAGACAATTGTGTATTCCTCGGTGTTTATAAAGATTACAGCGTTACAGACAGATATAGTGACTTTCGTACTATAATGGCCGGTTGCACCAAGCTTTTTGTCTTTTATACTTTTACGAATATCGCAAAATTCGATATCAATAATTAGCATACTTTTGATATTTTTTATGTTACATAGATATATTAGATGATATGAGAAACATAAAACAATAGCAAAAATATTCAATTCTATCCCCCATTTTGACAGATCTTGAATGACAGTTCTTCCGTTGATATTTTTTTGGTGCTTAGGTACTTTTAATGAGCTTTCAAAATGCTTTTCTTTCATATATTTTGTATGGCAAATGCAAATATTGACGTCATTTAATTATATTACCGACCCAATTTACCGACTATTTAATATTCTAACGCTTTTAAATATCTAATTTCACAGTTCAATTAAAATTAGGTAAGCTGATTTTCTGGAATAAATTTAGGTGCAATTTTACAGAAGTTGTGTCTTGTAGTTATTTGTTTTGCTGGCAATTACCCAATTTGACGTATGGACTTATTATGAAGACAATTACATAATTGTCTTTGAAATAAAGACTTATCGCGATTCGCCTTTGAAATTGTTTCGCTGAATAGGTTTTAATTCAAATTCAATATTAATTTTAAATTTAAAGATCTATATCTCCCCATCAAACTACCGACAAAAAAGTCAGTAAAAAGTTCAAATTACCCTCTTACGTTAAACTTTAAAATTACCATAAAATACCGACTACGGGTCAGCGTGTACAAGCGGGCCCACCGGCGCACAACAATGGGGGGATGTGACGTCACTTCCCGTACAACCAGACAGCGCCTGCGCACGATTTTGGGAAGGAAATCGAGTCGGGTTCGAATTTTAAATTGTGATTTTTGAATTTGGTTCACAGTTTATTACTTTCATTTACGTGTAGTGTAACGGTTTTTGGAATAGGTTTAATATTTCTTTGATGGTTTATTTTACCCACGTCCCGAGGAAACTACATAATGCCCCTGGATAAAGAGTATCTAATAACCGTCTGTAACAAACAAACAAACATTAAATTTATACTATAAGTTTAACTTTATCTATGGAAGTTAGGTTAGGTTATGTTTATTTTATATCAGGTTTTACGTACCTGTGGGAAACAGTATTTTTTGCATTTATTGGCAAACTCATCAAAAAAACTTTTGGAATCGCTACAGACTTACAAATAGGTCAAAATATCTATTGTATAAAGTGCCCATTGAACTTTAAAATAGCAATGCTTGGCAGCAAAATTGTAGTCCTCGAAGAAACTTCTTTAGTTCTTCATCTACCACTCCTAAGCCTAGAGTTACAGGTTTTATAATCTATATTATACAGCCGGTTGCATCAAAAAACATGCAGTTATAGCGGAAACGAAAGAACTGTCATTCAAGATCTGTCAAAATGGTAGATAAAATTGAATAGATAATTTTACTATTTTTTTTGTTTTTCGTCTAAATATTTATGATATATGTTTACTTAATTGTTATATCCATGTATTCCGCCTGCGACTTCGTCCGCGTGAAATAGTGGTGCTCCGCTCCTATTGGTCTTAGCTTGATGATATAAAGCCTTTCTCGATAAATGTACTATCCAACACTGAAAGAATTTTTCAAATCGGACCTCGGGTTCCTGAGATTAGCGCGTTTAAACAAACAAACAAACGAAATCTTCAGCTTTATAATATGAGTATAGATTGATATCATGAAACATATTAAAAGTATGCTAATTATTGATATCTTGTTTTGTGATAATAAGTTTAGTGCAAGCGGCTGTTAATCTTACAATAGGTTTAAACTATAAACCAGTATGAATGAAGTAGAACCGTAACCAATGTATAATTATGGTATTTTAGTTACAGTGGGCCATGGACTCATGGTGTCCGTATTACACGCACTTTGTTGCAATCTATCCGTAATGTTGCTAAACCTTGTTTTCCACGACAGTTTGTGATGTGAAAAGAATATTTTAAACGATTTGAAAACACGTAGCTAGTAACAATTATGTAGTTACTAGCTATTCTTATCCTGGGAAAAATACTTCACGCACCCGGATAAAAAATGGCCTATGTGTGAATCCATATTATAAACTATATGTCCACCAATTTTCATCCAAATCCCTTTAGTAGTTTTTGCGTGAAAGTGTAACAAACATACATATACTTATAGATCATCACGCGCGCCTCAAAAAGATGCGGTCGACACGGGCCTGAGTAACTACCAATGACATATTATATTATAGACTCGTCATTTCCCAACATCACGGCTCTCAAAAATACTAGGATAGCTATATTAATACTTATACGCGCGTAGAAAGGGAAAGAAAATAAATGACATCGTACGGTGTACCTGTTGTTAGAGAGAGATGACTATACATTGTTAGTTACGTCGCGATTGATTGCTCTGCATGCTTATTGGTCAATGAAATTAGGTCAATTGCCTTCATTTCATGTAGCCATTTCTGACCGCGAGCAACGCATCTTTAGTTTATTATATCATCGGTAATTACATACATGTAACCTGCTTAATTATCTACCTTTTCCCATTTACAGGAGGATGGCACCGTGGAGTACTACAACAATATCATCGTCCAGCCCCACCTACGCCTGGTGACCGGCCAGGGTAGGGGATACCACGTGCGCTGCCGCTACCGCCGTCGAGACCTGACGCATTTCCACCTCTACCGGCCTAGGGCTGACCGACTCACCAACTCACTCACTGAAGATTTTAGCAACGATAATAGCAAGTAAGTAAAAAGTCTGACAAGCAGTCTTACCAAGGGGTATCGTGTTACCCGGTAACTGGGTTGTGGAGGTCAGATGGCCAGTCGCTCCATATTAAACACTGGGACTCAGCTGCATCCGAATAGACTGGAAACGATCCCAACATAGTTAGGAATAGGCTAGGTAGAAAAATAGCAAGTAAGTACTAATTTCGTGTTAATTGTGATCGAGTGATCAAATGTAACTGAATTTCAAGCGCTTAAGGCCAATATGTTTAACAATAGGACCTTGTCATGACCATAGATTTTTACAGCGGGAATGTTCGATAAAGTTACTGCAGCCCTTTTTTTGTCGGATGGGAAATCATCAAATGACCCGCCGTTGGAACACAAAGGATTGAACATGGATGGGTTTTAGTCAGCTTCCCCCACAGCTGGAAGAGTAATTTGATGATTTCTCATCCCAAAAAAAAAATATATTTGTAGCCATTTGATTGATTGAATATAAAAACTCGACACATTTGTTGAAATCGGAAATAATAAGTCAGAAAAAAACCGCTTAATCAGGAACAGTCTGTATGCTCTGCTAAAAGTTACACATGTACCTAGTTCTAAAGCTACGTAGTAATTCACAGACTAATCTACCACTATGGCGACCACAGAATAATCTTTCGTCTGTATTTTCCAGTGACGAATTCGACGAGGACTCAGGGTTGTTGCCTTCTGTATCCATGAAGATTTATAAGGGTGATCCTGAAGATAAACAGGTATGATTAATTATTTTTTTTTTTTTTTTGCTTAAAACCTGTGTCATGTGTCATCTTACCAGCAGGCTTCGCCCGGAAGGTGGACTAACGCATTCTTAAACTCTGTCCCAATTGATTTTACGAAAAATTAAAACAATAACGTAACCTATTTTGTTCTAATTCTGCCACAGAAATTAAGATAGTGGTGTAAGGATAGCGCATTTATGTTAATTTCAACCTCTAAACACCATCATTCATCATTTAATACCATTTTATTTATCTACTAGCTTCTGCCCGCGACTTCGTCCGCGTGGAATAGTGGTGCTGCGCTCCTATTGGTTTTAGCGTAATGATATATAGTCTATAATGAAATGCGTTGCTTCTGAAAATCAAAAGAAACAACATTTAATGTTCATATTTTTGATTAAATAAAATATTATAACTATTAAATTTATGTTGACACATCAGTTGTCACAAATCAGAATATTCTAAATTACAAAAGAACGGCCTCCTGAATAAAAGAGGTCGTTCAAAATAGAATGCATTGAATTAATGTAGCGATTTACATTACATCTCCCCCCCTCGGAGAGAAATAATTGCGATTCGTAGTGCACGCAATTTTTCACTTACACACCAATTACTGGTGATAGTTTTGTAATATGGTAAAGGTTTGATTCTACTTTCTTGTGTCCGGTATCAACTTCATAGATCGAATTTGAAATCTTCTTCAAAATTGTGTATGGTCCAATCCTCAATTGATCCATTTTCTTTCTATTTATTCGATTTCCATTTTCGACGTAGACTTTGTCTCCTATTTCAAATTTGTATTCTTCTCTATGATGGTCAAATAATCTTTTATTGATATTGTGAGATTTAATTGTATTTTCAAATGCTAGTTTTCTGTCTCTTTTCAGATCTTCGTATGTGCATCTTAATTTCAATTCTTGTGGTAAAACATTCACATTTTCGCCTTCCAAAAGGTATCTTGGAGCAAATTTTGTGACTGTATGTTCCGTTTCATTGTATTTTCCTACACATTTTTGTGCAATAGTAGTCCATGCTATTTTCTTATCTCTTTCATTTAATTTGCATCTTATTTTATTGACTAAAGTTTGATTTAGCCTTTCATTTAGCCCATTTGAAAATGGTGCATCAACAGCTGTAAAGATTATTTCTATATTCTTCTTTTTTAAATACTCTTTAAATTCTTTAGAATTTATGCCAGGGTATTGATCTGTTAATATCATGTCAATATTGTAGCTTTGTGTCACATTGTTTATTAGATTAATAAAATCATTGGAGTTTTGATTCCTTGATGTGGAAATATAAGCATATCTCGTGAAATGGTCAACCAGTAGATGTAAGTATTTTTTAGTTGACCTTGACCCTCCAAAGCCTCCAATGGTATCTATAGATACAATCTCGAATGGGCGTGTTGCTGGACCCAAATGTGACATTAAGCCATATTTTGGTTTTCTTCTTGACTTGTTTCTTATGCAAATTCCGCATTCGTCGCAAACTCGTTTGATGTTTGCAATAATATTTTTTTTTGTTTCTGGAATCGGAAAGTTTTTGACAGCAGTTAAATAATCTTTTAAAGGTCTGACTGAATTATTTTCTATTATATGGCCCAAGTATTTGGCATCATGATTTGCAAAAGAACATTTCGAAAATTTTAGTCTAAAGCCTTCTGTTTGTATTGCTTCCATTAATTTTGATAAATGTTCCTTATGTTCTTCAAAAGTTTTTGAGAAAATCAAGATGTCATCTATAAAATTTACTGCAAAATTAGAGAGTTTATATTTTCTAATAATGTTGCTCAATATTCTTTGGAAAATAGCTGGAGCTGTCTTCAGTCCAAATGGAAGGCATGTCCATTGGAAATGGCCTTCTTGTGTTACAAACGCAGTTTTGTATCTATCTTGAATTTTCAAAGGAATAGACCAAAATGCTGAATTTACATCTAAAGTCGAAAAATATTTGCAGTTTACAGTTTTCACCATTAGATCTTCGATTAACGGAAAAGGTTGTGATTGGGGAACCACAATTTTGTTTAACTCTCTAAAGTCTATACATAACCTTGACTTCCGGTTATCTTCTTTTTTATACGCCAGAGTTACTGGAGCAGCAAATGGGCTGTAAGATTCCTCGATTAAATTCTTCTTTAATAGTTTCGATATTTGACTTTCTATTTCTCTTCTATCTTCGACCGTACATCTGTATGGACGTTTATAACAGTATTTATCTACCATCAAGTCAATATGAGCTTCATAATCTCTTACAGTGCCAACATCATATTTGTCTCTAGCAAAAACTTCTTTGTATTTTTCTACCAATTTATCAATTTCTGATTGTTGGTATAAATCTTGAAAGTTTACTATCATTTCAAATTCTTCCGTATTTATATGTTCATTGAAGTTTATTTTAATTTTTTGTTTAATTCCTTCTTTATCTCTGGTATCTAATATTTCAGAACTCTTAACATTTTCTAAATTTGAATTATCATTTGTTTCGTAGATATTGTTTTTAATATTTTCTTCATTTAAAGTAATCCATATCTTTCTAGTTTGGTATCTTTTACTGAATGATTTTTTTATCTTACCATAGTTCGGAGTGCTCATAATCGATGGATGTAGATTTACTGGCTGGTACTCTGATGGTATCTCAAATCTCTGTCCATTAAGTGTGGATATAGAGGTAACACATATGATGTTTGATTTTCCATCAGTTGATGGTTTCACAGCAAAATCAAATCTTAATTTTTCCATTTTGTTTTATAATATTTTAGAAAAAAAATGTTGTTTTTTTAAAAATAAGAATCTATAACATTGAAAAAAATATGGATATTTTTGTAGTAGATAATGAAAATTTTAATTATGATTTTCTAATTGGATTGGATTGCATCAAAAACTTCAAGTTAATACAAAATGAAGAATTAGAGATTAGACAATACCATCCAAAGGAACAGAAAATTTCTTTAAATGAAGAAAATATTAAAAACAATATCTACGAAACAAATGATAATTCAAATTTAGAAAATGTTAAGAGTTCTGAAATATTAGATACCAGAGATAAAGAAGGAATTAAACAAAAAATTAAAATAAACTTCAATGAACATATAAATACGGAAGAATTTGAAATGAAAGTAAACTTTCAAGATTTATACCAACAATCAGAAATTGATAAATTGGTAGAAAAATACAAAGAAGTTTTTGCTAGAGACAAATATGATGTTGGCACTGTAAGAGATTATGAAGCTCATATTGACTTGATGGTAGATAAATACTGTTATAAACGTCCATACAGATGTACGGTCGAAGATAGAAGAGAAATAGAAAGTCAAATATCGAAACTATTAAAGAAGAATTTAATCGAGGAATCTTACAGCCCATTTGCTGCTCCAGTAACTCTGGCGTATAAAAAAGAAGATAACAGGAAGTCAAGGTTATGTATAGACTTTAGAGAGTTAAACAAAATTGTGGTTCCCCAATCACAACCTTTTCCGTTAATCGAAGATCTAATGGTGAAAACTGTAAACTGCAAATATTTTTCGACTTTAGATGTAAATTCAGCATTTTGGTCTATTCCTTTGAAAATTCAAGATAGATACAAAACTGCGTTTGTAACACAAGAAGGCCATTTCCAATGGACATGCCTTCCATTTGGACTGAAGACAGCTCCAGCTATTTTCCAAAGAATATTGAGCAACATTATTAGAAAATATAAACTCTCTAATTTTGCAGTAAATTTTATAGATGACATCTTGATTTTCTCAAAAACTTTTGAAGAACATAAGGAACATTTATCAAAATTAATGGAAGCAATACAAACAGAAGGCTTTAGACTAAAATTTTCGAAATGTTCTTTTGCAAATCATGATGCCAAATACTTGGGCCATATAATAGAAAATAATTCAGTCAGACCTTTAAAAGATTATTTAACTGCTGTCAAAAACTTTCCGATTCCAGAAACAAAAAAAAATATACGTCAGTTCCTAGGAAAAATCAATTTTCACCATAAATTTGTGCCACACAGTGCAATTATTCTGGACCCTTTACACAATTTATTAAGGAAAGACGTGAAATTCATATGGTCTGCAGATTGTCAGAAATCATTTGATAAAATAAAATCAATGCTATGCTCAAAACCAATACTAAAAATTTTTGATCCAGACTTACCGATAAATATTTATACGGACGCTAGTATCAAAGGAGTGGGAGCAGTGTTGAAACAAGAAGATGAAAATGGAAACAGTAGACCAGTTGCATATTTTTCAAAAAAATTGACTGTATCCCAAAAGAAGAAGAAAGCAATATATCTAGAATGCCTGGCCATAAAAGAAGCGGTAAAGTATTGGCAACATTGGCTAATGGGAAAGGAATTTGTTGTGTATTCAGACCACAAACCTTTAGAAAATATGAACATCAAGGCAAGAACTGATGAGGAGCTGGGAGACTTGACTTACTATTTATCACAGTACAATTTTATAATTAAATATAACCCCGGAAAATTTAATCAAGAAGCAGACTGTTTAAGCAGAAATCCCGTTCTAGAACCAAATGATAATATAGATGACTTTCTAAAAGTAGTAAATTTAATAAGTCTAGATGATATAAAACGTGACCAATATACAAATTTAAACATCCAAAATGTTAAAAACAAACTAATATTGGAGAATGAAATTTACTACAAAAAGAATAAAGGAAGAAGAAAAATTATACTATCAGAAGAACTAAGCGAAACTCTAATTAAAGATGTCCATGTTACTTACTGCCACATTGGAAGAACTCAGATGGCAAATAAAATTACTCCATTTTACACAGCAAAAAATATTATTGCAAACATCAAACGAGTTTGCGACGAATGCGGAATTTGCATAAGAAACAAGTCAAGAAGAAAACCAAAACCGTTATATTTTATTTAATCAAAAATATGAACATTAAATGTTGTTTTATAATGAAATGCGTTGCTTCTGAAAATCAAAAGAAACAACATTTAATGTTCATATTTTTGATTAAATAAAATATTATAACTATTAAATTTATGTTGACACATCAGTTGTCACAAACCAGAATATTCTAAATTACAAAAGAACGGCCTCCTGAATAAAAGAGGTCGTTCAAAATAGAATGCATTGAATTAATGTAGCGATTTACATTACAAGTCTATAGCCTTCTTCAATAAATGGGCTATCTAACACTGAAAGAATTTTCAAATCGGACCAGTAGTTCCTGAGATTAGAAGCGTACGCAAAAAAAGTAACTTTTCTTGTTGATTTCTTACACCTTGTGTCCGAAAAACCCAAATTTCTTACGGGACCCTATTTTTTTTCAAAATAAAATTTAGCCTATGTTACTCGTGGATAATGTAGCTTTCGAATGGTGAAAGAATTTTTAAAATCAGTCCAGTAGTTTTTGAGCCTATTCATTACAAACAAACAAAGTTTTCCTCTTTATAATATTAGTGTAGATGTTTTTGTTTTATTTACATTTTTTCGTAAACTCAGTTGGTTCAGACTATACCTATCTTTGTCTCCCTGTTAAATACGTGTTCCGTAGACAAAGGTTGGCGAAAACGTGTTTATCGCCCTCAGCTCTCATGCTAGGCCTGTAGCTAGTCTCTTACGTACGTCATTGCATTATTTTAGGAAGAAAATTCACCATTATAGTAGCTAGCATTCTTTTTTGGGACTCCTAGCCTTAAAACTCTTGAGTAAATTCATCTGCATTCCTTTCTTAAACATGCCGCCAGTGTATTTGTAAACTGCGGCAACAAACACTATGCCGAAGTCGGCATACCCGAGTCAGTCCGAAGCGAATCCCGTTGCAAGGAAGGCGTCCCGAATGATTTTAACAATTCTACACATAATCTGAAGTAAAATACCAGCGTTAGTAGTGAAAATAATACTAGAAAAATAACAAAACACTGGGATCACTTACACACACACACTACGATAATAAGTTGCCGCAATCACGGAGCTATTGTTTTAGGAAGCGCGGTATCTAGTCGGGAATTCTTTACCAAAAATTCTGATAATCCACTTGGTGACTTGCAGGTGGCATCTAACGTACGCATAGGAGACACCCTGAGCCTTGTGGTCTCGTTGGAGAAGCAGCGTCAGTTCGGCCTGCTGGTCTCCGAGTGCTCAGTGAGGGACGGCCTCGGCTGGGCTGAACAGAGCCTTATTGCTGATGATGGGTAAGAACTTCCTATTCATTCGTATCCTGAGGAAAATAAGTCACGCACCTGTCTAAAAAGGCCTTCCCCAGCTTTCAAACAGTAACCAGACAAAATTTCATCTAAATGAGTTGAAATTGCACTAGAATTTCAATTAAATTCAAATCATTCATTTCAATTAGGCCTAATTACAAGCACTTTTGAACGTCAACAAAAAAAAGAATTTAGTTGCCCATTCCAAAAAGTAGTTTCCTAAGGAGAAGAACGGGCAAGAAACTCCATGGTTACTCTTTTTAAATGCAAGGTCCTCTAGTTTAAATTTTCAGTTTCTTGCCAGTTCTTCTCCCACTTTTTGGAACCGTGCACCTAGTTTCTAGCTTTGACGTTTTATAAGAACCTGTAATTTGTCAACATTCACTGGTGCCTTTGTGCCCGGGCCACTGGATTATGCTGAGCGCTAGCCGTTTCGCGTAGTGGTGATGCATTTATTAGATTGTGTTATTATTATACTAGCTTCCGGCCAGCGGCTTCGCTCGCGATATTTTAGCTAATGGATACAAAAACTTGTCAAATTATATACTAAAACCTTCCTCATTAATCACTCTATCTGTTAAAAAAAACCGCATCAGAATCCGTAGCGTAGTTTTAAAGATTTAAGCATACATAGGGATATATGGGACAGAGAAAGCGACTTTGTTTTATACTATGTGCTACTAGATGCTGTACTAGATGCCTAGTTTCAGATGATACACCCATTTGTTTTTTGTCTTATTTTATGTTCTGTATGTGTGTTACGGCACGCGAATAAACTGATTTTCTTTCTTTCTTCTTTCTATTTGACTTGATTCCTAATGTGTTTCCATCACCAGCTGCCCGTTAGACGGCGAGATAATGGGCCAGTTCCAGTACTCCACGGACAGGCAGACGGCGAGGGTGTCGTTCCCAGCCCACAAGTTCCCGTACACGGCTAGCGTTTACTACACGTGTGAAGTCAAGCTTTGTGATCTGAAACATCCTACTGATTGTGTGAGTAAATTGTCCAGCTAGTTTTTTTCGGGAAGTTAGTTTGAGAGTACCTACTTCTATCTATAGAAGAACATAATAACATAAAAGGGTAAACGCTATTTTAATTTAAAAAAAACAGTGTCCGAAATACGCGAACAAAAATTTTATATTTTGCAGGAATTGATCGTTTAAATATGACTAGCTTTTTCTCGCGTCCAGAGGCTATTTTTCCACGCACCCGGATCAAATGTGGCCTATAACCGTGTCTAGAGTCCCATTTATATCCATACCAAATTTCATCCAAATCAGTTCAGCCGTTTTACCGTGAAAGCGTAACAAAAAAACTTACCGGATTTGTGTTTTTGAGGTCTGGCATTTTTAATACAATTTATATTGCTTGGTCTCTGAGATTCTTAATATTTTTCTTTAATATATTGATGATGATTTTTTGAATAAAATTCTATGATTTTTTCTGAATGTCGACCATAAAACGTCCTGTGATTTCTATAGCTACTATTATTTCACAAAAAATATTATTATCTCATAAACCGGGAATAAGCCATTTCATTGTAAATAACGACTTTGCACACACATTGTACTTATCTTGTATCTACAAATAGTATTTTATTACCTAATAACGTAGGCACAAGTAATAACATACTAGCATCTTCGTAATACAAAATGACTTCCTGCTTATAAAATTACTAGTTGCCGCTAAATATTAATATTTTACATGCAGTGACTGACAATCAATGGATAATGAGTCTTATTACAATAACGATTTTGTTTACTTTGCCCTAATGCTTGTCAAGGAGCTCGTGGCTTATAACCAGACGGGTCAATGGATTAAAGGTTAAGCTGCACTTAGCGTGTAGGTCCATGGATGGGTGACCATTTATGTCATACCGAAACTCCTCCGTGCCTCGGTCCCGGCTGTTATTTGTAGATATTTGACCGTCGTTACAGGTAGTCAGAAGTCAACAAGTCTGACGGCCAGTCTTACCAAGGGGTATCATATTACCAGGTAACTGGGTTGTGGAGGTCAGATAGGCAGTCGCTCCATGTAAAACACTGCTGGTACTCAGCTGCACCCGGTTTAGACTGGAAGTCGACCCGCACATAGTTGGGAAAAGGCTAGACAGATGATGATGATCGGCTTTTACGCAGTCCATCCAGCCTGTGGTTCGCTTTCCTTAAATCATAAAGCCATTCCTATCCATACTCAGAACCTTTCTTGTCACATTTCCTCAGTTCTTCGTTCTTCGCATCACATGTTCTATTTTATTTAATTCGTTAAGATACCAGCCATCTTTTTGTAGGTAGCCATTAAGCCAATTAGTTGCGGATGCAAGTAATTTGTCGTTGGAACCACCGACATAATTGTTTGACATTTACCGACAAAGTTTGGTATGTTGGTAAACATGTGGTCCATCAATCAAATAAGTGGTTAATGTGGTTATCCACCACTTGACTAAGTGCAAGACGGATTCGAGCACTAAGGATTCTGTATCTACCTAAAGTTTGGACATTTTACTCAACTGAAAGATTAAGATTTGTTTCGGTGTATCTTGTATCAACATCATCATCATCAGCATCATCGTCAACATCATCATCATCATCATGATCATCATCATCGTCGTCGTCATCATCACCATCATCGTCATCATCATGATCATCATTGTCGTCATCATCACTATCATCGTCATCATCATGATCATCATCATCGTCATCATCATAATCATGATCATCATCATCAGCATCGTCGTCATCAAAATGATCAACATCGTCGTCATCATCATGATCATCATCGTCGTCATCATCACCATCATCATCATCATCATGATCATCATCATCATCGTCATCATCATGATCATCATCGTCGTCATCATCATCATCATGGTCATCATCATCAGCATCGTCATCATCATCATTCAAATTCAAAGTCAAAATCAAATTTCAGGAATTTCTCCAAAAAAGTTTTAAATAAGTTCGAATCTTATTGTTTAACGGATATTTTTTATATTATTATCTGAAAATTATTAAGTACTAGCATGGATTTAGATAAAAATGATGCTTTTTCGTAGTACATAGTTGTAACCAGTTCTTCACCCTTTGTCTATGGATTTTATATTGACCAAGAAGACAAAAGGTGGAGAAAATGTGTTTGTCCACCTGGCAGGCCTGCTGGATTATCAGATCCTTGTTATAATATAAGGACTATAATATAGGAACTATGTGTGTACGTAATATCATCCAAATCCCTACAGTAGTTTTTGCTTGAAAATGGAAATAATGTGTGTTGTTCAAATGCGTTTTATAGTTTTTTTCTTGAAAGCGTAACAAACATACATACGTACATACTCACAAACTTTCGTATTTTAGCTGTTTCCCGCGGTTTCACCCGCATCCCGAGGGAACTACTTAGCGCACCCGGGTAAAAAGCCGTAGCCTATGTTGTTCCTCAGGGTCTATTCTATCTCTGTACCAAATTTCATTTATATCGGTCCAGTAGTTTTGGCGTGAAAGCGTAACAGACAGACAGACAGAGTTACTTTCGCATTTATAATATTAGTAAGGATAATTGGTGCTCTTTTATATATATAGTCAAGAAAAAAATCTATACTTATTCTACATTAACTTACATTCTGTTTATCCATACAGGAGCCATGTTCTCACAAAAGGCGCGTGCGTCGCGATGATGAAGGTTCTCCAGCCACCGTGGAGCTGTTCAAAGGCCTGTACGTGAACGAAGCTGATTCCCCTGATAATGACGAGGTCACCAGTGAAAAGGTGAGGAATTGTCGCTATTATTATCTGTTCTCGGCTGTACCAGTATTCAAAGTTGTTCCCCAGAATGTATGCCACTTCCATGACAAATTATATCGAAATCGGTTTGACGGTTTCGTTGTGGAAGGCAACCAAATTGACCAGTTTCCTTCTCTGTTAGTCAGTGACGTCTAAAGCTGCTTTCAGACTACGCTATAATATATAGCATATAGTATACAGCTCATAGCACAACAATATCGCGCACCATACATAGCCAATGTACAGTACAGTGTGAACGTGTCCATAACAATGTATGGTGCGCGATAATGTTGTGCTATGAGCTATATACTATATGCTATTATATTATAGCGTAGTCTGAAAGCAGCTTTAGATATACAGATATACTTAGAAAGTACATAAGACTTCAGAAAAGTCACATTTATACTTGCACAGGTTTCGAACTCGTACACGAAAGGCCTAAACCACTAGTCCACCACACTAAATAAAAATAATCTCCTTTTTCAGAAGGAAGATGAAATCTGCATTTCACAAAAGAACTTCGCAATGGGCATATGCATAGCGGGCGTGATCCTCATGATTTGCGTGATCGCAGCCATTGCCTACATCCTGGCTAGAAGACGGAACCCCAAGACCTACTCCAGGACTGGAAGCTCCCTATACAGTGGCCCTTACACAAATACTGGGTATTCACATACCAGTTAGAAAAGCATTTGGTACAGTATTCACCGCAAATGATATACACGAATTCAAAATTAGTGATTGAATACTCAAAACGTTACTTAAAAGTATTTCTGTCGCTTAAATTTACGGTAAAATGACAGAGATAGCATGAGTTTTAAGTAACGCTTAAATTTGTGTGATTTTTGAGTGTTCAGATTAGAGTTTTCAAAAATGACGTAGCTTTTTTTACTATTTCTCGGACTATTAGCAGAAATAGGTAATTTTTTAGCAAAAAAAAAAGTTTCTGGAAATTAAAATTGTTCCCTTAACTTTGAAATACAGTGTGTATGTCATTTAGCTCAGTGCCATTTAAGTATTGGACATTTATATATGTTTTTTTTTTATATTTACGCATCGGTTTCTGAAACAGCGATTTTTTTATTAGTATAACGAAATTAAGTGTTTAAATTATAATATTTTTATACATTTTTCGCCATTTTAAAAACTATTATGTATAAAATAAATATTAGGATATATCCTTTTGTGACTTCGGAATAAAAATGCCAATTTATAGGTGACAATCGAATATCAGTGAGTGAAAACATTTTAAAACTTTTTTTTAATAGTTGTGTTAATTTCCACAACAATTGAGTCATATTTTAGTATTTAGTTTTTTTTTAGTTTATTTTACCACGTGTATTAAATTTACCATTACAATAGAACTAGAATGGAGTGCATCTGTGTCAATTTAAAATAATAATAATAACAAATATCACATAAACACTCCACGAAAAGTAGATATAATGTAAAAATGTGGTTTTATTGCATGACTTTTGTACGAATAAATAAAGCGATTATTTTTGAAGTAGGCACAACTGAGAAAAAGATAATTCAACATAAAATAATTTTCCAGGCCTTAAAAAAAGATACAATTTTGAAATACAAAAAAATAAGTATCCGTGTTTTAAAACCACATTTCCTATATTTATAATAATAAATTTGTGATAATTCGTTTATTCGTATACGTCGTGATTCGATATTTTATGTCAGAACACTATAATTTAAGTAATAATACTGGTTGCCTTGCATTACGTAAAGATATAGAATTTAATTAATGACAATAGTCATTTCTTAGGGTGTTGCAAAGGCCTGTACGACTAGATTTTAGTAAATATGTAAAAGTTCCTTAAGAATTTAGGATTAAAGATTATCTTCTTAAATGTCAGTCAGGGTATTCAGATTTTTGGCCCCAAGTGTAATATAGGTTCCCTATGATTATAAGGCACAGACCGTTTAATTACGGAATCCTAAAAAACCCGAACAATTATATAACTGAGTTATTTTATTTAATAAAATTAAAACGTTGTTATTATTATTCTTAAAAAAATAATGTTCTAAATTTAACTTTTTCATTATTAATTTCTAGTTAAAACAGGCCTTTATCTTTTCTATAAAAGGTGGCGGGAACTAGTTTCTTCTACGCGGTTCAAAGAAAATTTTATTTCACTGACTTTTAGTTAATTAAAACTTAGTTAACCTAGTCGTGAATTGGAATTTCTAAATGTAATTGGACAAGATGGATGCCATATTTTTTAAGTTATATTTAAGTTTCCTTTCTGCCAGTAATTCCGTCCAAACGGTGCTATTTTATTTAGTAATCTGTGCTTATTTTAAGTTGCTTTTTTTGTTTGTTACTACTGCCATTGTCCATTGAGAAAATATATCGAATTATGCTTGTGAGAGTGTATCTGGTTACATAGTTTTTTAACTAGATGGCAGCACTTGTGACAAAAATGTAAGGTTGCGTAAAATTTCAATGGACATTATTCTCTTTTTTAGTTTTTACTGTTTATGTAAAGTAACAACGAATTATATCGATATACGTTTCATACTACCCCATTGTTTATATTTTTTTAGTTTTTTCGTTCGACTAATTATTATTGTAATGTGTAACTAGCTTAATACAATGGGGTTCTGGAACGATACCGAGCGATAAGACAGTGTACGAATTTTTTTTTTAACAAATATACTGACTTGATAAGATTTTTGTG
Source organism: Pyrrhia umbra (assembly GCA_963891755.1). Classification (NCBI taxonomy): domain Eukaryota; kingdom Metazoa; phylum Arthropoda; class Insecta; order Lepidoptera; family Noctuidae; genus Pyrrhia; species Pyrrhia umbra. The sequence continues at coordinate 4,226,310 of OY982944.1, forward strand.
TTTTATTTAAAGCCTGAACCAGTCTTACCAAAAGGTATTGTGTTACCCGGTAACTGGATTGTTGAGGTCGGATAGGCAGTCGCTCTATCTAAAATAATGGTACTCAGCTGCATCCAGTTGGACTGGAAGCCGACCCCAACATAGTGAAATGCTAGGCAGATGATAAATTCCTTAATTTAATTCAATACTAGCTGTCCCGTCTAAAAAGTCAATTTACAACAACTAAAAATTAAAAATAACCATTTCTAGATTTTTTGATAGTGAGAAAAAAATCCGTAACCTTGCCACCAAGTTTTCCCTCTTCCATGCACAAAACAATAATAGACCGATAACTTGACAATATAAACAAATAAAAGTCATTTTTCCAATATGATATGCATACTGAGATCATCGCCAATAGGAAGGGTAGTAGTAGAATTATTTCGCTATCCCAGTGAGGACTTCTGCAACATTATGAAACCCTGGTACATTACGTGGTATTATTACAAAGTAACTGGTGGGTAGTTGAAAAATCTCTTTTATTTTATGATGTCCTAGTACTTTTCGTGAGCAAAATTAAATTCCGTATTTTTTCAATAAATGATGAGTTATTATTATTGTGCTATCTCTCAATACGAATGGAACTCCTGCAATATTATGAAACCCTGGTATGCTACATGGCATTTACGAAGTAACGGATGGGCAAAGATACATTATTATGGAGAGTTGAAATTTAACAGTGGTGTCTCTTTCATTTTATGATGTCCTAGTACTTTTCGTGAGCAAAATTAATATGTTTCCTATAAATGTTGAGTTATTAATATTGTGCTATCTCAACGCGGACGGAACTCCTGCACTATTATGAAACCCTGGTATGTTACATGACATTTACAAAGTAACAGATTGGCAATGATGGTAGTTGAAACATCATGCGGTCTCTTTCATTCTATGGTGTCCTAGTACTATTCGTGTCGCAACTTACAAATGTTCGGTGTCCTTATACCACCATACGAGTGGGTATTGTTTCATTATCACAGCGGTGTCTCTTCAATTTTATGATGTCCTAGTACTTTTCGTTGCGAAACATTTAAACGTTTAATGTCCATAGTGCCTAAGTGTGATTAAGTTGAACATCACAGCGGTGTCTCTTCAATTTTATGATGTCCTAGTACTTTTCGTTGCGAAACATTTAAACGTTTAATGTCCATAGTGCCTAAGTGTGATTAAGTTGAACATCACAGCGGTGTCTCTTCAATTTTATGATGTCCTAGTACTTTTCGTTGCGAAACATTTAAACGTTTAATGTCCATAGTGCCTAAGTGTGATTAAGTTGAACATCACAGCGGTGTCTCTTTAATTTTATGATGTCCTAGTACTTTTCGTTGCGAAACATTTAAACGTTTAATGTCCATAGTGCCTAAGTGTGATTAAGTTGAACATCACAGCGGTGTCTCTTCAATTTTATGATGTCCTAGTACTTTTCGTTGCGAAACATTTAAACGTTTAATGTCCATAGTGCCTAAGTGTGATTAAGTTGAACATCACAGCGGTGTCTCTTTAATTTTATGATGTCCTAGTACTTTTCGTTGCGAAACATTTAAACGTTTAATGTCCATAGTGCCTAAGTGTGATTAAGTTGAACATCACAGCGGTGTCTCTTTAATTTTATGATGTCCTAGTACTCTTCGTGACGCAACAGTAGAATATTTATTTGCCAAGGCGACATGACAGGCCGGTCTTCATCTTCGTAAAACCCCATTATATTTTTTCCTCATGACTTTTGTCGATGTTTTTTTATAGTTATTCTGCTATTGGGCTGCTGTCATCCTTGGTTTCACCCACGTCTTAAAAGAACTACCTAATTAATACCACCCGGATAAAAAGCCTATATCCATCTTCAAGGTTCGATTTAACTCCATACCAAATACCATTCAAGTTGGTTAAGCCGTTTTACAGTGAAAGCATAACAGACAAACAAACATAGTGAATATTATGATTAGTTACCGCCGTGTTTTCGGTATCAAGCCCTTGATCCAGTTACAAAGGAAAGTATAAATAAAAAGGCAAAACTTTATAACTGTATGTATATATTCGCCAATCTAACAATCTCATTGTATACAATAACGTAAAAAATACGAGCATAAATAATGTACAAATACTTAATACCACAAGTGTGTCACATGTGTATTTTAGCCGATTGACAGTATAAAATCTTAATATATTACATTACATACAAATAATAATTACTTTACAGTGAAAACTCACAACATAACCAAAAGGGAGTTATTATATATATCTCTGATGTTCGAAATTCGACCGTATTGCTAATTGATATTATGTACTCAAATTGCAAAATTGGAAATATTAAGTCACAATTGCTGAAATTTGACAATATTTCTAGTTGGTATTTATGTATTAATTTTGTAAAACACTGGTACTCAGCTGCATCCAGTAGACTGGAAGCCGGCCCCAACCTAGTTGGGAAAAGGCTAGGCAGATGATGATTATGTATTAATTTTGCCAAAGAATCTGCGACCTTACCAAAAAGATGGGGCACAAAGATTTATCTTATCATATTAACTATTTGTATGACACGTAAGACACAATGGTAATTATAATGTATTTTTAATTACGAAAGACGAGGGGTTAGTACAAAAATACGGGCTTAGCTTTTCAGTAAGGCACTGACTTTGCAAACAATTTATTGCATGAGACGCTCATAAGCGCTTTTGGAGTTAACTAAACGATTTTTTTTTCAGGAAAATAAATCTTGTGTGTTTTCACTGCATAGTAATGATATCATACATAGTCTCATTATCTTATATAATATTTTACAAACAAAACTAGATGGCGTCCAGCGAAAGCGAAGCGTTATAGAATTTTGCAAAGATTCGCTTCGCCTTTGATTCGCAGTTTAGGTGAAAAAGGTTTTATTTTAAAGGCATTCTCGTGATATTAAAATAAAATAATAAATATACATCATGTTCAATTTAAAATTTTGAAATAATTAGCTAATAAGAGTAATTTATTTATATTTTTAACACTATCTAAAATTGTAATTTTTCCAAGATAAATATTAACGTATAGTTGTTGTGCTAAAATTAATTTTAAAGCTTAATCTACAAAAAAGCCGTCAGTCTTAACGATAATTATGCTTATTATTTACAAAATTATAAAAAAGAAGAAGATTAAGTTATAAACAAAAAATAATTAAGTGCCATTTTTAAGATAATCACAGAATTTTCAGGCATTCGTGTTTCAGTTTCAATACTTTTTTAAAACTTTGTTACAGATAAAGAATTAGACTTACACCTCGACATCACATTAATATAAACATCACGCCTTTATTCACAGGGGGATAAGCAGAGGCGTAACTATAATTTCGTTACAATACTAAGAGCCAAGTTCACCGACAGAGGTAGAATCGGCCCGTTAAACGAAAAGGTCTCTTTACCAGGAAGCGAGAATTTTCGTGTTACCCATTTCTAGTTCAACTCTGGTTTGATATTCGACCGTTTCAGGAATAAAAATCTCAAATAATACGTTACCTATCGAAAGCTGGAAGTTTGAATTTTTGGTAAACAGCTGATTTAAGTTAATCGGACCGTTATCTTGTCGGAGAACTTGGGCCTTAACCAGACCAACAAAACAGTCAAATTTACTATCTAAATATACCTACATGTACCAGCTGTTTTACGTTAGACTATAACCGTACCGTACGGTACCTCCTTACTAAATTCTTGTAAATCGGTACAGCCATGTCACTGTGAAAGCGTGACAAACGAACAAATAGAGAAACTCACATTGCATTTATTATTTTGAGTTAGGATATTAGAAGAATTTAAAACAAAATAATAATGTATTCAAACCGATCGGTCCTGGCGGCCAATCTCAATGTAGACTAGCCAGGTACGCAGGAGATATTATAGTGCAAGCACGCTTGCAGACACAGGTGCACTCTCTGTTCCCTCACTCCCACAGTCCTCAGGGTTGGCAGTCCGACACGACCGGAGAGTTGCTACTACTTTTCTAAGTTGTCTACTTGTTTGTGTTTAATTTTTTATTGTATTGCATCAGACAAAAAATATCTAACTACTGTCTTTATGTCCATAAAGACTCCTTACAAGCCTTAGGGACGATTTTCCAATAGATAATTTTTAATTTGACACATTTTTTGTAAAGAAAATATGTCAAACTAACATATATATTCTTTAGATAAATGTTATCTGTCTATTGAAAAATCTACCTGAGTAAACAACATCACTTTTTACTGGCAACACTCAGTGTAAAAGCGAGTCACAAAGAAGTAGTCTGAGTCTAAAAAATATTGTATTATTAGTCGTTTATAGCGCCATCTCTTTCCTTCTATCGATAAAAAAACACTATCGACTTGATGATTAGCTAATATTTTTACTACGCTATTTTCTATTCTATATATTTCGCGGAAATACGAAATGTATGCTATTGAGCTAAGCTATGACACATTACATTAGCCAATGCCCTGTGCATTGGCTAATGTAATGTGTAAAAAAAACAGTCCACTCAAATTTGTATGACTCTTTCTTCAAAAGGTCATTACATACACGAACCATCATTGTTCTTTTGAAATTCAATAACGAGAATGAATATTTATTCTCAACACTCGAACAGAAAACACTGGCCTGTATGTGGTTAAAAAAATCATGAGCAAACAAGAAAATTTCAACCCATTCGCAAAATAACGATCAATAAACCATTTATGTGGATAAAAAAACTTCCTAAGGTTTAACGCCCTATAAGCAAGATAGGTATTACAAAACTCCTTACCTGACCTTTCAAAATGTCTAACTTTATATTTTAAAGTCTATTTTGTCGTTAATGAGGTAAATGATCGTCCATTTGCACCGTCATTAGAGAATCTTCGGGATGAATCTCCAATACAGCTTCCGTGCCATCGTTGAAAGGGAATGACACACTGCCGTCGATAACTAGACCTGGAATAGAACGAGAGAATATCATCATCTGCCTAGCTTTTTCCTAACTATGTTAGGGTCGGATTCCAGTCTAACCGGATGCAGGTGAGTACCAGTGTTTTATATTGAGGAGGTGACTGGGTTGTCGAGTTCAGATGAGTAGTTGTTCCGTGTAAAATATAGGTGTCCAGTCTAACTACGTAGTTAGACTGGAAACTAACCCAAATGTTTATTATGATTTTTATTAGTTAGGAAAAAGTTAGATAGGTGATAAGTCATAATCGGCAATTTTAGAGCCAAGTTTACCGATAGATGCTTATATAATCGGCCCGTTAAACGAAAACGTTTTTTAACCACGAAGCGGGAATTTTCGTGTTGTCAACTTCTAGTTCAACCCCGGCTTGGTAATCGACCGTTTTAGGAATAAAAAACCCAAATTATATGTTGTCCATCGTATGGTAGAACTTTGAATTGATGCTAAACAGCTGTTTTCATTTGATCGGACCGTTATCTTGGCCTTAAGGTGCAGAATTTGTAAAAAATGTGTTTTCAATTGTGCATACCTGCATCAGTGCAGTGCGATTTGACCTTGACGGAACTCGCCCTGTCCCTGACTTTGAGACCTCGGGGCGTCGGCCATTCCTCGAACGTTATGTACTCGCGGACTGAATACGCGAGCTGGTCCGAATCTGAGAACAAAGTAAGTAATTGATTTTACGAAAAAATAGAAACAAAAACACAACCTATTTTGTTCTAATTTTCCCACATAGATAAATACAATGAAATTAAATGATGAATGATGATGTTCAGAGCATGAAATTGACGTAAATGCACCATCCTTACGCCATTTTGTTAATTTTTGGGGCAAAATTAAAACTAAATAGGTTACGACTTTGTTTACATTATTCGTAAAATCGATTGGTACAGACTATAATATTATAAATCATTTTTTTTTTAATTTAAACTCACACTAGAAATTACTCCTGTATCGTGGGTGCGTTTACAAACACACATTGCACATGCAGAAACAGCCAGACGCGGAACAATTTAAGTTGTCCCGTGCGGGAATCGAACCCGCGACACGCAGCGCATCAGCATTGCTTAGCCACTACGCCAAACGTGCCGTGAAAGTATCTATCTGTCTGTTTTCCCACGGAAACCGGCTGAACGGATTCTGATGACATTTGGTATGGAGATAGATGGAAAGCTGGGGAAAGACAGGATAGTTTTTATTCAGGTGTGTGAAGTAACGCCGTCAGTTTTTAACGTCGTAATCCAGGATTAAGCGACTATCTTAAGTTCGGATTAACGCTAAACAGCATTTATGAGTGAGTGATAATCTGTAGCTAAGCAGCAGATTAAAAATTAATCGGACTTTATAAGTATGGCGGTTAGTGTGTTTTAAAATTAATCCGCGTTGATATTGTTGATCAATGCTCATGCCTTCTCTATATGAGAAGAGGACTTTGCCCAACAGTGGGATAGTAAAAAGGCTGATGATCATAATAATGGTGAATATTACCTGCAGCAAACATGAGCTTCTCATTATACTTCTCAGTAACTTCTCTCGCCTTCTCCAGCGTGGTGTTGAGAGCCACTCCATACTGCTCAGAGAGGATCTTCATCAATTCCTGCACCGAGTGAGTGCGAAGACAATTTATACTGGAAAACGAAAGAAAAGAATGAGTAGGAATTTATCACTTGAATTTAAATACACTTTGAAATGTTCAACCCCCACTTCCCCTTCCTTCCATGAAAGCAATCTTCCTTTTTAAAATTCCCGATTATAATAATCATATATATTCTGATATGGTTAGCCTGTCCCTTGCTGTCCTCCCCCAGCGACGCCCTAAGCCGAGGCCCCACTAGGGGGTGCCCTTAGCTTGTAGTCGCTTAGTTTCGTAAGTTAGTTTCGTAAGTAAATTAGTTGGCTGGAGGCCCTAAATTCATTTAAGGCACTTCACAGGCAAGCCCGATTAAGCAGTCCACAACCCTCTAGGTTGACCTGCGAAATGCTATACCTACATAAAAAATGTGGCAGACGGACAGACAGACGAAGTCACACCATAAGGGTGCTTCTTATCTTACTGTTAGTATCAGTTATTAATGCGAACATACAAACGAAATCTTCATCTTTAAACTTTGGTATTGATTTGATATTGAGAGGGAGGAGCTCGTGGCTAAGTAACAGCCGCACGGGTCGACCGATCAAAGATAGCTACGCTTGGCGCGGTCGGTCCGTGGATGGGTGACCATCTACGTCACACCGAGACTCCCTCGTGCCTCGGAAAGCACGATAAGCTGTTGGTCCCGGCTGTCATTTGTAAATCTCTGACAGTCATTACGGGTAGTCAGAAGCCAGAAAGTCTGACAACCAGTCTTACCAAAGGACATCGTATTACCCGGTAACTGGGTTGTGGAGATCAGATAGGCAATCGCTCCATGTAAAACACTAGTACTCAGCTGCATCCGGTTATACTGGTTTTTTTTGTGTATGGCATCTCGCAGGTCAGCCTAGAAGGTTGTAAACTGCTTAACCGGGATTGCCTGTGGAGTGCTTTAAATGAATTTAGGGCCTCCAGCCAGGGCTTAACATTATACTGGAATGCCGACCACAAGATAGTTGGGAAAAGGCTAGGCGGATATTGAGATGGTACCTAAAGTGCCAGGAGGTACTCCCAGTGCCGGTGGTGACGCAAAGCCCTGAGCTCTTGGTGTGGGACCACTCGCCGTTGTCGATCTGTAGCCGCAGCAGGGACACGCGGGATGTCACGCTCTCGCCTATAAATACCTGAAAAAATAAACATTATCTATACATATAAAATGCTTTGTCCTGAATGACTGACGGATCAACGCTCAGCCTAAACCGCTGATCGTAGAGACTTGAAATCTGGAGGGTGTGTTCTTTGTATGACATAGCATCCGATTAGAAAGGATTTGCCGAAATTTTACCCCTAAGAGGGTGAAAAAGGAGGCAAACTTTGTATGAAACTAACATTTTTTATTCGTATACGCGGGCTAACCCGGCAAACTTCGTACCGCTATATTTTTTTAACTAGCTTTTTCCTGCGGTTTAAGCCGCGTCCCAAGGAAACTACTTAACGCACCCGTATAAAAAATCTTATGTCCTTCGCCAGGATTCAATGTATCTCCCAAACATACCAACTTTCATCTAAATTAGTTAAGATATAAAACCACAAAGTTTAAAAGACAGACTGAGTTACCTTCGCATATGTGTATAACATTTTATATGTATTTTTCTTACCTCATTTAACGCTAGAAATGGTAGAACTTTAGTGGCGAGCGTCGGACTGGCCGGTTTCTCTTTAATGTTAGTACTGATCTGTCTAGAGTTCAAGTTGTACGAGTCCGTCATCTCGTGTGTGTGTTGAACTGGCGGGTATCTGTTGAGAATAAATATTTGAAGTTTTGAAGTTTGAAGAGAACAACAATTTAGCCGACTTCAGAAAAAGAGGTTATGTATTCTTGTTTTTGTTGTACATCGGTGTTTTAGTTTTTTTTTTATATAAAACTTATCGTGTGGGCTGTAAATTTACTAACCCAACAAGATTTTTAAACCATGTATCAAATACATAAGAAAGCATGGTTTTTTATTACGTATTTGAGTGCGTTTGTCAAAACCTCAGCTGATGTTGAGTGTCGATAACGCCGAGTGCCTTAGTGCCTATTCATTCTCGCCTTGAAGCCTTAGTGCTTATTCAATCTCGCCTTGAAAACTTGGTGCCTATTCACTCTTGCCTTGAAAACTTAGTGCCTATTCAATCTCGCCTTGAAAACGTAGTGCCTATTCACTCTCGCTTTGAAGTCTAAGTTTTTTTTTGTATGGCATCTCGCAGGTCAACCTAGAAGGTTGTCGACAGCTTAACCGGGCTTGCCTGTGAAGTGCCTTAAATGAATTTAGGGCCTCCAGCCGAGGCTTAACTTACAAAACTAAGCGACTACACGCTAAGGGCACCCCCTAGTGGGGTACGGGCCTCGGCTTAGGGCGTCGCTGGGGGTTGAAGCCTTAGTGCCTATGCACTCTCCCCTTGAAGATTTAGTGCCTATTCACTCTCGCCTTGAAGACTATATTTATACAACTGACCTGCAATAGTGTAGCGTGTGAAGATCGACGGGTGTGATGGTGTCCAGTAGTTTAGGCTCGCATGTGATCGTGGTGCGTATCCTCGAGCGACGCATCCATCGGAACCGGCCCTGTAAACACAAATATTTATAGTCCAATCAAACCACCAATTTTAAGAGAGGAGCTCGTGGCTAAGTAACAGCCGCACGGGTCGACCGATCAAAGGCTAAGCTACGCTTGGCGCGTTCGGTCCGTGGATATCCATCTATGTCATAGCGAGACTCCTCCGTGCCTCGGAAAGCACGTTAAGCTGTTGGTCCCGGTTGTCATTTGTCAGATCTTTGACAGTCGTTACTGGCAGTCAGAAGCCAGAAGATCTGACAACCAGTCTTACCAAGAGGTATCGTGTTACCGGGTAACTGGGTTGTGAAGGTCAGATAAGCAGTCGCTCCATGTAAAATCACACTGGAATTTAGACCACTATAACATATCACTATACACTCCGTAGACTTATAAAAAAAAATGTGTAAAATAGCCGAATTATCAGAAAATCTGAAAACAAAAAAAAAATGTTACTTCATACCTCCTTCAGTGCCTGAAACGCACCCTTCACGTCGTTCGAACACCAAGTGGGTAAGCAGAGACGTCCGACTGACTTCTGCGGCGAGCTATTGAAGCCTATTACTGGTTTACTGTAAAATCAGACGCAAAAAAATAATTTGAACGTTAATTTTGACGTTATTTTAACAAAACTACATTTAAAAATCCTGGTCCTTGCGTACGCGAAAAAAGAGATCACGGAGAAATTATCTATAGGATCGATAGTCCTTCCTAATGATAGCCATCGGATTAGTCTACCCGTAGCATCGAGATATATCAATAGAGATGCAATCCCGAACATTACGCGGTCACAAAAACGTAACCATTTTTTAGAATGCAGACGTAGCTTTGAAACTAGTAATCATTTTGATGTAAAATTATATCTATCTCTCTTACACTAACCGTAACATAATGTTCATGACATCTGTATGAAAAGGATGGCAATAGTACTCCCAGGAAAAATACGGTGTGGCGTACCACATAAAAATGGCATGTATTATGTCTGTGGGCTCAACCTTTATGGCACGCATTGTGTTCGGTGATTGCAGATCTAGTTACTTTGGTAACATATCTATGACCCGTTGTATCAAAATGGTATATAGAGAGTCCAGGTCAAAAGCAAAAAAAATGTTTCTGTAAGTTTAGTACAAAAAGACGGAAAAGGCATATAACATTTTCTATGCGTATTACTTACTTTGCATCTCTAACTCTAGAAGCTGCTAGAAGGAAGGTGCCATCCCCACCACATGGAACCACCACATCACACCAGTTTATTAAATCCTCGTTATATGTTAACCTAAAACAAACAATCATTTATTGTATTTAGTGGAGTTTCAAGATTGAAACTCCATCCTTTTTGTATTCACTAAAGACCGATATTATCACCAAATACAGTAGAAGTTAACGCCATATTGGGAGGAAAGTGTAAGCAAAGAAATGATGAAACACGCAAAGGCCTTATATTATGTTTTATACTGTAATTCAGAAGCCAGACAGTCTGACTGTGGAGGTCAGATAGGCAGTCTCCCTATATAAAACACTGGTACTCAGCTGCACCTGGTTTAGACTGGAAGCCCCAACATAGTTGGAAAAGACTAGGCAGATGATGATGATTCTCTATCACTATAGACACTTTCTTGCAGCCTCTGAACAAAGAACCTTCGTGAGGTTCGCCGCCACAATACTATCGTTAAAAAAAGTGGGAAATAAAACTGTACCTGCTAGCCATTTCCACCTTCAGCCCCATATCTCTGAGACTCTTAGCGACGTTCTCTTCGAACGCCTTCTGTCTCTTGTGCACTGTCACCATAGAGTCGTAATCAGACCCTCGCTTTCTAAGAACCTTTTCTAACTCACTTTCTGATAGGTTCTCGTGACTATGTCTGAAATTCAAAGAAAATGGATATGTTAAATTGATTAATGATAACTTTTGGCTCGAAGGACCATTTTTTTTTAGGTATTGGGCATTGTTGAATTAGTCTAATAACCTTCATTACTATTTATAGATCCCTTTTATCTAGTACTAGCTTCTGCCTACGACTCGTCCGCGTGGAATAGTGGTACTCCGCTCCTATTGGTTTTAGTGTGATGATATATAGCCTATAGCCTTCCTCAATAAATGGGCTATCTAACACTGAAAGAAATTCAAATCGTACCAGTAGTTCCTGAGATTAGCGCATTCAAACAAACAAACTAATAAACAAACTCTTCAGCTTTATTATATTAGTATAGATTATGAGAAGTTGACTCAAAGGACCAGAACTGTGTTGGTTCTTCAGACCGCAATAAAGTGATTAAATTTGGGAATGTAATTAAAGGAAGATGAACATTTATAGCATTCCGCCCTTATTAAAGTAGAAAATCTACCTACGTACATTACGTACCGTAAGTTACGTCATCTTAAAGTTCTTTTACCTATGTATTTAAAAATGTTCATATAGAGATAATATTCTGTTAATTTTGCCAGTCATTCCGATAATTATTTCCATCTGCGTTTCAATCGTGACGTTTCAGTCACTAAGTCTCAGTCAAACACACGTTTCATTTAAAAACAACTGCACAAACAAGTGAATATCATCCATACAAACAACACTGTGACGTATATACTAAAAATATAGTACATTACATGTACATGTGTATTACTTTCACTGACACACGCGTGTGTTTTATTAAACTAATACTTTTATCTTTCTGTTCCTTATCAGGAATGTGTAGATTAAACGTAATGCGAAGTTTCATTAACACAAAGCTGTATTGTTTGGAAATTCCAGAGTCACCGTTACATCCAGCGAAAAACATAAATACTAGCTGTTTCCCGCGATTTCACTTGCGTCGGCTGAGAGAACTATATCACTCACCCGGATAAAAATGTGTCTGTCCAGTTTTTGATGTCTTTCCCGGGGTTTTAATCTATCTCCATATTTTCATTTCAATCAATCCCGCAGTTTTGCCGAGCGTCACAGATAGACAAAGTTACTTTTGCATTAATAATATTAGTAGTTGTTGTTTAATTTTATTTTTTAAATGAAAAATGGAATAATTTGGTATTGTATTTGTGTAGGAGCTCGTGGCTAAGCGACAGCCGCACGGGTCGACCGATCAAAGGTTAAGCTGCGCTTGGCGCGGTCGGTCCGTCGATGGGTGACCATCTTTGTCATAGCGAGACTCCTCCGTGCCTCGGAAAGCACGTTAAGCTGTTGGTCCCGGTTGTCATTTGTACATCTTTGACAGTCGTTACGGGTAGTCAGAAGCCAGAAAGTCTGACAACCAGCCTTACCAAGGGGTACTGTGTTACCCGGTAACTGGGTTGTGGAGGTCAGATAGGCAGTCGCTCCATGTAAAACACTGGTACTCAGCTGCATCCGGTTAAGACTGGAAGCCGACCCCAACATAGTTGGGAAAAGGCTAGGCAGATGATGATGTATTTGTGTAGGTTTATGTTAACTTATAAATACTGCTGTGATAATTTTACTGATCAAATCTATTATAGTTGGATAGTTTTCGGGTAATTGTTACTTACAGTAGAATTGTAAAATTGTATAAGTATGACAACTTTTTAGGTGTACCTTAATCTATTAAGATAATGGTGACATTAAAATAATAATAAATAAACAATAATTAACTTAATGATTTTGATATCATTTTATATTTCTCATCTCTCGATTTATTATTAGCTCTTTTATTACTACATAGAATAAATTTATAAACCGCTGTCTATCTGTCCCTATGTATGCTTAGATCTTTAAAACTACGCAACGGATTTTGATGCGGTTTTTTTAATAGAAAGAGTGATTTAAGAGGAAGGTTTACATATAAAATTAGTCATGTTTTTGTATACATTGGTTAAAACATAAATATATTTGTTGGAGATGTATTGTCCACGCGGGCGAAGCATCTGGCGGAAAGCTACTTAGTCAATAAAGAGTAATCAGTTCGGTAACCTATTGTGCAGGCATCTATACATACAACAACATTATGCAAGGCAAAGAACATGTGATTCGCGTAAGTATAGGATGTATTGTCTTCTAATGCGTATCAGCTAACGTTTGTTTTTCCTGTTATAATGTTATTTTAGTACACAACGCCCTGTTTGAACTGCTCGCGGGGATTTGTTTAAAATAACATAACAGATAACTGAGCGATAAAGTTATAATTGTGTGTTGTATTGTTTTATTAACTGACAATAGAGGAGTAATGTTACACCGCTCGCGCGGCCTCGCCGCGGAGGAGCTCGTGGCTATGTAACAGCCGCACGGTTCGACCGATCAAAGGTTAAGCTGCGCTTGGCGCGGTCGGTCCGTGGATGAGTGACCATCTTTGTCATATCGAGACTCCTCCGTGCCTCGGAAAGCACGTTAAGCTGTTGGTCCCGGTTGTCATTTGTACATCTTTGACAGTCGTTACGGGTAGTCAGAAGCCAGAAAGTCTGACAACCAGTACCATGGGGTAACGTGTTACCCGTTAACTGGGTTGTGGAGGTCAGATAGGCAGTCGCTCCATGTAAAACACTGGTACTCAGCTGCATCTGGTTAAGACTGGAAGCCGAACCCAACATAGTCGGGAAAAGGCTAGGCAGATGATGAGCGGAGTAATGTTACAACAAAATAATTAATACTTTATGAAGTAGGTATTCCATGTTTAAGTTTTAACCTATTTTACATCATATTTCACAAATTCGGCCCCATAGTATCCATCAGTGATTTAATTGCGAAAATCGGATCAGTAACTTAATCCTACATACACAAAAAACAACAAATGTTGATTAAAAAATACACATAGTTTCTAAAAAGGTAAGGAACTTAAACCAGATTATGATTTAGTGGATTCCTTTGACGTTATGTGCCTTTGAAAACTCTATTATAAATTTAGAGTAATCCAAAGAAATCTTAATTGTTGATTTTTACCCGGGTGCATTAACTCATCTAGGATGCGAGTGAAACCGCGGAAAACAGCTATAACTTATTTAAACTATGAACTAGTCTAAGACAATTAACAACCAGATTCATACCGATTTTTCCAATCAACACGACAAAATAAATAAGATAGGTAGCATTCATATTGAACTCCAAGTATTTGCTATAATGATAACTTCGTTAAACATTAGATTATGTGCACTTATTGCCCTTAGAAATCACCTAAAGGGCATAGTATACTGCCCATCTAAATGTTTGTTTGAATATGTTTTTATAAGATCCAACTATTTGGTCCTATAGTTCGCAAACTTTTTGGTCCTAGGGTTCGGTCTAGATGTTTACAAATGAAATCTTTAATCAATTAGAAAACATAGATTATAATCGTACAACTATAACACGCAATCATCATCATTATGATCGCCATCGCAACGTTATCACCTTATTTATTGTGCCACTGTTGGACAGAGGCCTCTTCTTCTCATACAGAGAGTGGCGAGCACCGATCAGCACCTGAGCCCGGTTAAGCAGTCGACAACCTTCTAGGTTGACCTGCGAGATGCCATACACAAAAAAAAAACCGATCAGCACCCTTGCTCTAGATCTAGACGGATTGGCGATTTTAGACTTCTTTTAACAAATAGAGATATCAACAACAGTTGGTTTTAAATCTATTCATTATCCATCCAAAGATGAGCGAAACTGTGGGAAGTAGCTAGTTATATAACAAGCAGCAAATTATGTCCACAATTAATAAACGACTAAACACGTGTTTTTTTTACCACCACGACGTCGTTATCTGGGCCTTATCAAAATACAGGTCGCGTTAAACAAATGTAGGTCATTATCTGTAAATTTTTGCATTACTTATATGATAAGAGTCGTGTTGTATGCATTGAAGACTTATAATTTTTCCACTAGGTTGATACGAAAGGTTATTTTGTATTGTAATAAATAGCGTGTTTGTCACTGTCATTTATATAATTATACGTTATATTTCTATTTTAATTAATAGAATAAGCAAGCTGTTTCCTTAGTTTTCACCTACTTCTACTTCATGAACCCAGGTAAAAACTATCTCATAATCTTTTCCAGGTTTCAAGCGATTTCCATACCAAATTTGATCCAAATATCAAATTTGGTATGGAAATCGCTTGAAACCTGGAAAAGATTATGAAATAGTTTTTCGGTTTTCCGGTCTGGCCGTTTTACGACATTAAGCTGTGAAATAAGCAAGACATTTTGAACCCATTTCAAGCCCTAATTACTTAAAGACTACCTTAACATTAGCGCCCTCTCTTCGCCGCAGGATAAAATAATTAGCGCAACGAACTCCCCAGCAAGGAATTTCTAGCTATGTTATGCAAACAAAATGATAGCTTTTAACCGAAGATAATAACTGACTATAAATAACCCTCGACTATTTAAATAATAATAAAAAAAATATCTATAAATAATGAAACGTCTCATTCGATCAATAACAAGTATCATTATTTTTATTCTAAATACAGCAAATTAACGATAAATTATAATTAATTTGCAAATTGTTTGTTACTTGGAATCATATCTACAAAGAGTTGGAAAGAAGCGGTACGAGGTTGACATAACGATTGCTATAAATATATATTTATATTTCACTTCGAAGTAGGAGGAGCTCGTGGCTAAGTAACAGCCGCACGGTTCAACCGATCAAAGGTTAAGCTGCGCTTGGCGCGGTCGGTCCGTGGATGGGGACCATCTTTGTCATAGCGAGATTCCTCCGTGCCTCGGAAAGCACGTTTAGCTGTTGGTCATGTAGAACACTGGTACTCAGCTGCATCCGGTTAGACTGGAAGCCGACCCCAACGTAGTTGGGAAAAGACTAGGCAGATGATGATGATTTCACTTTGAAATATAGTATAGTATATAATTTGTTTGTTACGCTTTCACAGTAAAACCGCTGAGCTTTAGTACACATACAGATATAAATATCAAAACTTGTCTCTTATTGTATAGCAACGATCAGATTCCAGCACAAAACTAAATAAAACCAGTTAATTTGACCTGCCTTCCTACTCTCTGATAACCGCCCAATAGCTGATAACCGATAACTGGTGCAATCAAGCAAAAATATGAACAATGGCATGATTACATCTGTTATTCAACCTTTAATAGAGTTAAGCAAGGGTTTAGAGTTTGAACTAATTGTAATTTGAACAATTAATCAATTGACGACTAAAGCCACTTGTTGCGATCCTTACTTATATTATAAATAGCTTCTGCCCGCGACTTCTCCGCGTGGAATAGTGGTGCTCCGCTAAAAAACGGATTAAACGGATATTTCCTATTGGTTTTAGCGTGATGATATATAGCCTCCCTCAATAAAGGGCTACCTAACACTGAAAGAATTTTTCAAATCGTACCAGTAGTTCCTGAGATTAGCGCGTTCAAACAAACTCTTCAGCTTTATTATATTAGTATAGATATGGAAGCAAATCTGTCTGTTACACTTTTCTGGTAAAAAGCTGAACCGATTTCAATATAATTTGGTATGGCTTGAACCGTGGGAAGGGACATCGAATAATGTTTATCTGAGTGCGTAAAGTAGGTCCCAAAGGTTGCGGTTGAAACCGCGGGACCAGCTAGTTAATAAATTATTGAAGTTTTGTATAGTAAAAATAATCCCTTTATTATTTCAGGCTCTCAGTTACTGTAAGTTAAAAACAAATGAACCATTAAAGGTAAAAAGAACTCACCTCTCATATTCGTATCTGGTAACTTTGGAGACGATAAGGCACTTCTCCATGTTCAGCTTCGCATCCTCTTGGGATGATGAATTGCCTCGCTTTCTGGAAGCAGTAGGGGCTAACTCGCGAAGCTCCTGTTTCTGTCGAAGACCTAGAATATAGAGAAATTTGTGCTAAGCAGGCAATATTTTAATTATAAATTTCGTTTAAGGTCTGACAAGATAAGCCATTACTTTTACTGGTGCGAAAAAAGGACACAAGGACCAAAAAACATATGTGCTATGCACCAAAAACAAACAAATCGTTCCAATCTGTTTAAAATTGTCACAATATACCTAGTCGTGTGTATAATGTAAGATAAAGATCCTTAAAAATTAACATACGCCTCAAAGGACCAAAATATACTCCAAAACAAAAGCGTTATTTTATTCTCCAACTGTATGCTTAATCCTCATTATGTATGAGAGCTCTTGAGGACTTCGATTTTGCTTGACTTTTTTTGAGAAGATCCCCAAAAACACCGAAATTGATTCTGCACTCGTGCGAACTGAGGCGAGGCGGGTCGCTAAGTACTTCTTACTCATAAATATTAAGCTGACCAATATTCAATTAAGCGTATCATAATAAAATGTTTTGCAGCAATTATAGATATTTATCAACTTATTACCAGGTTAACCAGTTACTTCAAAACGATATTTCATAATTATTGACAAAAGCAAATGAATGGAATGGAATGTTTTGACCGATAACACGAGTTATTTATTAATACGATATCAGCAAGGGCGTTTTCCTTTGAGGTCTGGAGATAGCCCGGTTTTACTGCAAGCCAGTTTGTTGCAGATGTATACAATACTCTGATGTTCAGAGGTTATGTTTACTGGGGGTTGTATCTGATATTATTAATCTATAGGAGATAGACAAAGATAGAGAACTTTTTAGATATATACACTTCTCATCAAAAAAATCGAAACACCTCGCAGTTTATGATTTGATAAGGATTATCAGAAAAATGTGTATATTTAGGAATAAATGTAAAATGTCATTTAATAGTGAGTAGTATGAGGTTTTTAAATCCTAATGTTATTGTTCTAAATTCAAATTAAGTCTTCATAGATTTCGTATTTTGTATAATGAGTAATTTTTACCCTGTATGGAATATGAAGGAAATGGGTAAAACAACACGCGTAAATGAAAAAAATAATTAAGAAACGTTTATTTAATAACTTGTATTCCCTCCGCGAGCACTTATTACTGCTTCCATACGGTTCTTCATCGATCGGATGAGAGTCACGATCACATGTTGTGGTATATTATCCCATTCCTCTTGGATTGCATTTTGCAGCTGGCTAAGTGTTTCTGGGGCTGGATCTCTTGCTCGAATTCGTCTCTTTAATTCATCCCATAGATGTTCAATGGGATTCATGTCCGGGCTTCTTGCTGGCCATACCATAATGGAGATACCGACTTCGGTAAGATAATCTCGTACGACGCCCGCGGTGTGAGCTCTAGCATTGTCGTGCATGAATATGAAGTCGTTGCCAATAAAATGTGCATAGGGCATCACATGAGGTTCAAGACACTGTTCGATGTACCGATGAGAGTTTAGTGCAGGCAGCCGTGGCCCAGACACAAAGGCAAGTTCTGTCTTACCGTCGGCGCTGATTCCTCCCCAAACCGTCCACGAACCGCCACCATAGCTGACCTTTTCTTCAATGCAGCATTGTGCAAAGCGTTCTCCATCTCTTCTGTAGACCTTGTTCCTTCCGTCGTTACCATACAGCATAATTTTACATTCATCAGAAAACAGTACTTTGCTCCACTGAAGGTATGACCAAGTTAGGTGCTCGCGTGCAAAGTTAAGGCGCGCTCTTCGATGGTCTGCAGTTAATTTCGGCCCATTCGCTGGCTTATGCGGTGCCAATCCGCGTTCCTTCAACCTTCTTCTTATTGTAGAGTCACTTACAGCTACTCTTCGTACAACGCGAAGCTGCTGCTGCAGTTGAAAAGCGTTAAGGCGTCGATTTCGTAAAGAAGTTGTTACAATAAATCGATCATCTCGCTCAGAAGTGACCCGATTCCTGCCAGATCCTGAACGGCGCGTGAACGAACCAGTCTCCCGATAGCGTTTGTAGACTCTATGAACAGATGATAAGCTTAGATGCAATCTTGCAGCCACAACACGCTGACTAAGTCCAGAATCCAGCAATGCCACCACTTGGGCGGCTTCTGCGGGCGAAGTATCCATATGTTTTAGAAAAAAAAGTTTTTTCAGACGTCCCAAAGTCACAGTAAATGAAATAAGAAACAAAAAGTTTAAAGACAAGCGCTAATTTTTAGTTTTTAAACGAGAAACGTACTCCAACCCTAAATACACATTTGCCTCAAAACAGTGATTAATTTCATTTATAGGATAAACAAATGAAATTCTAATTTCGAATTTTGATTTTTTTCTTCTTACTGTAATGACCAAACTGCCAGCTACACAATAATGTTTTTTTTTTCATGGAATTAATTCTCTTTTGTAAAAAATTAGGACAAAAACAATAAAAACGAAAGTGTTTCGATTTTTTTGATGAGAAGTGTATATTGGGCTGTCTTTTGTAAATTTGACGTCCAGAAAGTGTTTATTTTCAGCCTAGTGTGAATTTCAATTTACAAAAAAGCTTATTCTGAAAATCTATTTCTCCTAAACTTAGTACCTAATTTAAGTCAAGTCAATAATTTTATTTCTAACTAGCTTCTGCCCGCGACTTCGTCCGCGTGGAATATTGGTGCTCCGCTCCTATTGGTTTTAGCGTGATGATAATAGCATATAGCCTTACTCAATAAATGGGCTAAAATAACACTGAAAGAATTTTTCAAAACGTACCAGTAGTTCTTGAGATTAGCGCGTTCAAACAAACAAACTCTTCAGCTTTATTATATTAGTATAGATAGGCCTTTGAAGGCTCTTATGCAAAGTCACAATAGTTGCACTAATTGCACTAATCCTAAGTTAGACATAATATTAAGGAGATCCGAATCTATAGTTTACACACCTAACACTAAGGCGTTACATTCTTTTTGGTTTTATTTTAGCACTACATATTCTAAACCTCTATTGGTTTTTATTAATTAACATAAATTAAGCTTCTATAATTTATATATATATATGTTTTTATTTTGGTCAAAAGTCATCCAACGTGGCAATGCCGCCAATCTCTTGGATACACTCCCAGTTGACGGCGATGAGGATGAATTTTTTGACGCAATATTTTAATATTATAGTTTTTTGTTATCTATTTATATTGTTAAGAATGTATATATTGTAAATAATTTAAAACCAACCTGTAATAAAACCTAAACACTATATGTTTTTAAATTTAAATTCACATAGCAAATTATTTTAAGTAAATTCAACTTATTATTTACCGATATGGTGTTTTTGTTTACGTCTAATTCGTGCACGGAAAGTTTGTTTGTTTGTGACCAAAAATTACTCAAGTGTACATAAATAATTGATAATTTTCTATTGCAACATAATGATACATTTGAAAACAACTTCAATAAACGTATAACAATTATGCTAAGTATTTTCTATAAAGTTAATAAATAAGACGTTGATCTCACTGATTATTTTGTAGGCTTGCTGAAAACGCATTTTTTTTAATCGAATGCAGTCTAAATAATCATACGCTAAACGAAATTAAAACCAAGCCCATTTAGGCAGTCGACAACCTTCTAGGATGACCTGTGAGATGCCATACAAAAAAAAAACGAAGCTAAAACAATACAAAAGTGACAATCTTTAAAACAATAACATTCCAGATTATCAAAATATTTTTAGTGACCCAAAAATAATATCTTATCAGTGATACACGGACAACTGCGCAAAATTGTCTTATTTTAGAACTCACTGCGTAATTAGACTAGTTATCTACGTACATATTTCCTTAATGAAACGTAGAATAACACAGCAAAGACCTTAAATTCGCAAACACATTTGAGGACATAAGTATTGCGTTTCTATTTTTATAACAGACTAGCTTTCCGACCGTAGCTTCACCCGCGTGGACATTTTTTTTACACCTTGGGTTACATTATTCAAGTTTTAGTAGGGATCCCTAATTATTTCTGGACATAAATATAACCTATGACACTTCGTAAAGATGTAGCTCACTAACGGTGAAAGAATTTTTAAAATTGGTCCAGTAGTTTTTGAGTTAAAAACCCTACAAACAAACTAACAAATCTTTCCTCTTTATAATATTAGTATAGATATTTATAAAGTCGCAAATTAGCCAGTTAAGTAATTAACTTTGTATTTAATTGTTATTAGGTTTTAAATAAAACTTCAATATGAGATGCACGTAGGCAAATGCACTTAGATGCGTATACCACGATTTATTCCCCCGATGAAATGCCATGATTCAGATCCCAGTGTACAAAAGATACGCCAGTATCCAACCTGTACAAATAACTCCATCTCTTTATCGAACAGGAATTAGGATCGCAAAAAAACTTATGACATATTATATATTAGCTGTTTCCCACGGTTTCACCTGCGTCCCAGGAGTAAAAAGTAGCCTTAAATCTTTTCCAGAGTCCCCTCTATCTCCGTACCAAGTTCCAGCCAAATTGATCAAGCCGTTCACGCGTGATACGATGACCAAGGGAAATACAAATTCATTTTTATATATAAGATAAGATGATTGCCCTTAATTCGCGCAAGGACTAAAATTGCAGGGAGTTGGTTCAATTCATCGAATTCTAACTATCCTAACAAATATGCAACCTCTTCTTTTCTTGACTCGTTTTATAAGAACCTGTAATTGGTCAATATGAAATGAAAACCTTTTGACTTTGACTTTGAATATTATAAATGTTAATGTGAGTTCTTTTACGAAACTCCTCCGTGCCTCGGAAAGCACGTTAAGCTGTTGGTCCCGGCTGTCATTTGTAGATCTTTGACAGTCGTTACGGGTAAGCAGCCAGAAAGTTTGACAACCAGTCTTACCATGGGGTATCGTGTTACCCGGTAACTGGGTTGTGGAGGACAGATAGGCAGTCGCTCCATGTAAAACACTGGTACTCAGCTGCATCCGGTTCAGACTGGAAGCCGACCTCACCTTAGTTGGGAAAAGGCTAGGCAGATGATGAATGTGAGTTTTTGTTTTTGTTTAGCTTTCACACTTTTATCCGGGTACCGCTCTTGCAGGTGAAACCGCGGGAAACAGCTAATATCAAATATTTCCATTGAAATAATCAATACTCTCTTTAAGATAGTATTACTGAACATAAAGTCTTCCTTCAAACAAAGACCTCACTTAGATAACTTGAAACTTCCGCATAATATTAAATTGATAAGTGGATACTGTTTAAAATAAACACGATTGAAGATCTATTACAGTCACGTACGTTATAGATTGACTAGCTTTTCCAGCGCCTTCGCCCGCGTGGGCTATACGAATTCAAATTAAAAATGACAGAGGTTCATACAAACTTTGCCCCCCTTTTTCATCCTCTTAATTTCAGAAAAAAAAAATCAGTGGTGATGGTCTCTTGTAAAGTCCAGACAATATTAAATTCTATTAATGTGAGTGTAATTATGCAGGGGAAAGAATGGCCTTTTGAGGAAAGATTTGTTTACTTAATTTCAATGTCTTCAAACCAAAAACTGATCAAACAACAGGACAAACATCTATACTAATATAATAAAGCTGAAGAGTTTATTTGTTTGAATGCGCTAATCTCAGGAACTACTGGATCGATCTAAAAAAATATTTCAGTGTTAGATAGCCCATTTATCAAGGAAGGCTACAGGCTATATATCATCACGCTAAAATCAATAGGGGCGGAGCATCAATGAAGAATATTTCAAAATCGGGGGTTAAAGTTAGCGATAGCCCAAAGTTACTATTCCACGCGGACGAAGTCGCGGGCAGACTATGGTAAGGAATAAAATTGGTCCTTCGAACCTAAAGTCTAACAGAAGCTTCTTAATCTACTAATGTCCTAGAAATTCTACCCAAACCTAGAACTTCAAACTGTTTACTATTTAACGTGGCAAAACATGAATAATGTCAATGTAGTTCATATTACAATGTCGTATGATTAATCCAAGAATCAATAAACTTTGTGTGTTATCTAATTTGATAACGAGATGACGTAAAAACACCTAAATTGTGCCTAATTGGATAAGAGATATGTTTAGTAGGTAAATACAAACTTGACTAGATTATTCTAGCACATTTTTATCACGCATGCCTTTTTCTCCTTTCTATTGTAGACAAAAAACGATCGATGCCCCAATTTCGAATTCTTAACAATATTTCACCCATTTTTAGCGAAATTTTTTTTTGTTCTACTTTACAATAGAATATGCTTTATAATGTACACCACTTTTAAACTTAAAAAAAACTTGACAATTTAATTAAGGTAGGTGACACAATGGGCGGTCTTATCGCTAAAAGCGATCTCTTACGGACAACCTTTTACCAATCATTAATAAAATTCTGAATCAAGAGGAGCTCGTGGCTAAGTAACAGCCGCACGGTTCGACCGATCAAAGGTTAAGCTGCGCTTGGCGCGGTCGGTCCGTGGATGGGTGACCATCTATGTCATAGCGAGACTCCTCCGTGCCTCGGAAAGCACGTTAAGCTGTTGGTCCCGGTTGTCATTTGTACATCTTTGACAATCGTTACGGGTAGTCAGAAGCCAGAAAAGTCTGACAACCAGTCTTACCAAGGGGTACCGTGTAACCCGGTAACTGGGTTGTGGAGGTCAGATAGGCAGTCGCTCCATGTAAAACACTGGTACTCAGCTGCATCCGGTTTAGACTGGAAGCCGACCCCAACACAGTTGGGAAAAGGCTAGGCAGATGATGATAATAAAATTCTGAATCAAGTCCTTAAAATGTCAAGTCACATAAAGAAAAAACTAACTTGGAAGTCCATTTTCATATCTATAAATTATTGTTTGAAAATTCAAAACAACTGATTAAATATTACGAGTATTAATGAAATCACGTACCGGCCAATTATCGATTTAATTGCTTAAATAACGGTGATCATAGATCACGACCTTCTCACTTGATACGCATGTATGTTTGTATGTATGAGACAAAACTAAGGCGTGCACAATTCATGGTAGATATGTGGGGGACATAGTCGTCAATTTTCGCACATAATCCTTGCTAATATTACAAATACAACAGTGGATTTGTTTGTTTGTTGCGCTTTCACGTTAAAACGGCTGAACTGATTTGGTTGAAATTCGGTACCGAAACGGAAGGGATCCCTTTTTTCGGATGGGAAATCATCAAATGACCCCTCCCGCCGTCGTGTCAGACTCTTACTGACTAAAACCCATCCATGTTCCTTCCTCAGCCCTTTGTATTCCGGGGGCGCGGTTACTCTTTAGAACGTCCCGCAGCCAACAGAAGGGACGGTTATAGATTACTTTTTATCCGGTTTCGTTGAGTAGTTCTCTAGAGACGCGGGTGAAACCGCGGGTAAGATCTAGTCTAAAATAAAGATGTCTGTCTATCTTTGGCGGTCAATTTCCCTGCAACTACTGCAATGATTTGATGAAAACTATGCGTGAATATGATATGTATGTGTGTTTGCAATATAAAAAAAATACAAACATCCGAATTGATAACCTCCTCCTTTTTTTGAAGTCGGTTAAAAATATAGTGTGCTTTTCATTTTACAAAACTTTAATTGGATTTTTTCATTGCAAAACTATTGAGTATTACATGGGTATTCACGGGTATTTAAATCTTATCAATTGAAACCTAATATTTCAATAGATAACTTCCTTGAATGATATATTAAATAATGTTATCGCCCGATAATAATTAGAGGGTATAGGTGATGTTAATTAAGTGTAGTTTTCAAAATAAATCGCTTAATAACCTTATTAAGGATAGTTTTCTAATCATTAATTGCAAGCGGAGATACAGAACCAATCATATGCATAGCTTTATCAATTTGTCGTAATTAGAAATTGCTTATGAAAATATAAACATGTCTAGGAGTTGAGGAAAATATGTACAGAAAATGTTAGCAGAACCTGATAATCATGACGACGAATGACTGCAACCTCAACCTTGTTTTGGTCTTATTTACGCATTTGTACAATAATCATAGGGCTGCCATCCGTCCGGGTTTCCCCGGATTTTTCCTAGCTTAGAGGGCGTCCGGTGTGCGCCCGGGCGGGTTTTCAAAGAGCGTCCGGAGAAAACACGGACACTTTTTACCTGATATCCGATTCCGATTGATTGAAAAATAAGCAATAAATTAAAACAAATAATAAGAAGTGTCCGGGGACAAAATCAAACTCATAGTTTTAGTCCAGGGTCGACGATTTGGATGATGGCAGCCCTAAATAATCACTGCCTACTACGCATGGGTACTGGGATCCTAGACATGATCGTTGTTGGGTTCTCTCATATAGAATTTCTTAATAGCAACTCCAAATTCACATTTGTGCTTTAATATAAATATTGTCGAATTCATTATTTTTAGTACTAAGCCAACAAGAACTAACAACATATTATTAGTATATAATATATCTTACTGAGTAACAAATAAATTATATAACACACCATTTATGTAATAACAAGATAAAATCATAAACATGTTTGTGGCAAAATAATATTATGTTCACTTGACACTAAGGAGTCTATAAATAATGTTTTAATTATATCAATATTAGTCTTTATCAGTGTAGTCTTAGCAGTGACTGTATTACTCTGAAGTATTATTCCTTTCCGGGGTTATTGCGCGGATCGAAGGACCAGAAAAAGTTTCACTAATATTTAGACACTAGGACCTACTAGGACACTACTTGACTCCCCTAACGCCCGCGTTCCTAGACCAGTTCATTTCCCTGATACTTCGGACGTCACTAGCTTAGGGCAGGATTGGGTGGTAGGTTGCTATCCATACCACTGTTCATGAAAAAGCGTCAAATCCAGTGTATTTTATTTTTCCAAGCCAGAGACATCAACTGAGGAGTATAAGAAATGTCCAAAAAGTAGTGTCTCTTTGATGAGTTCAAGTAGTTATCAGTTGTATTATAGTTTAATCAATAAATCCTAACTAAAAGGAATCTATAGATTTATGTTCGCAAATTTTCAGCAAGCTTGTGCGTACAACACATATAAGCAATTAGAACAGATGCCGCCGAGCGTCGCAATAACAGATCAATTGACAATAACAACCACGAGCATTTCTATGTAAATGTACCTACCTACTCTAATACAGTTTTCCTGTGCTACACAATTATAGTGTCTTATATATTTGCCACCATATAATGTTTAGATTTGGTCAGAGTTGGGAGGCATGCCGATTGTTTTCGGGGACTGAGCTACTGTAGTTTTTTTAAGTTCTCTGAAGTAAGACAGAAGTGAATTTCATCATTTATGTTTTATACCATGTAATAGCAGAGCGAATATCCAGGAAACTCGCAAGTACTGCACAATTTCTGATGAATATTGCTGTACCCAACCTGGTACCTGGTCCTCAGGCCAGGATCTCATCTCACCTATCTTTTAGTCGCAAAGCATTGCTCTAAAAACGGTTAAAGAATGAATGGGCAATTGGTACCATGTTACCGAACCTTCGATACGAAGTTTCCAACCAGCAGCGCCATATCAAGCTAATATAATTACGTAAACTACTATAAACTGAGCATACCTACTAACAAACATAGAAATAAATTAGCAAAATGCTTGTAAACCTGAATAAGATAAGATAAATAAAAACTTCGCGCTTGAAGGTCATCAAATATGAAGACACGAGGGCTTAATGAAGGTTATTTGTGTCAATTAATACAATTGACGCAATCGTGGAACAATATTTTGAAGTTATTTCCTCATAGATAAGTAATACACGTGGTTTGTGCAGTTTTGAGTGCAGGCGCCGTATTAAATCATAGCTTTTTGCCAGCGGCTTCGCCCGGCTGGTAATTTTTTTTACACCTTGGGTTACATTATTAAAGTTTTAGTAGGGATCCCTTATTAATTCTGGAAATAAATATAGCCTATGACACTTCGTAAAGATGTAGCTGTCTTAAGGTGAAAGAATTTTTAAAATCGGTCCAGTAGTTTTTGAGTTAAAACCCTACAAACAAACAAATCTTTCCTCTTTATAATATTAGTATAGATAGTGTGATATAGATATCAGTGAGAAAGAGAAATAGACACGGCTAAATGCACGGTCTCTTTTTTTCATTGGAAACTAGATCAATTTAATGAGTCATTAAACGCTTCCTATAATTGTAATAACCGTGACATGGGGCACGATGAGACTGGTATTTTAGAAATATATTCAAACATAAAACAACTATTGGGTATAGATTTCAAGCTACGTGATTCTAATTTTAAGTCAGGATTGAGGGCTTGAGACAACTTTTATAATAAAGACGTAAATACAGATCAAGGTATTCAAAGCGCCCAGCACCGTTACCACCTCGTTAACTTGGTAATATTTTACCACCGATGACATGAGCTGCCATGAGATACGCGAAAGTAGAAATACGACATTAATCGAAGAGAACACAAGGATCGTTTTCAGGTGACGAAACCACGGATGCCCTGGACATGGCAATGGCGAAAAGTCACATTGTACTTTCTAAGTATATCTTAGACATCACTGACTAACGGTGAAGGAAAACATCGTGAGGAATCTGGACTTCAAAAGTCTGAAATCGCCAATCCGCCTTGAGCAAGCGTGGTGATCAATGTTCATGCCTTCTCTGTATGAGAAGAGGCCTGTGCCCAGCAGTGGGACAATATATAGGCTGATGATGATGCCAGCAGCTAACTGAGGGCAGAAAAGCATGGCGCGTGTAACAAGGGTCCTCTTTGCCTCTGTAGTACCTCGGCCACTCCTACATAGTTCATGCTGATACGAAATAAGGAGAACAAGTTTATCCAATGACGTCAAACTTTAATGATATATATATATATACCAAAAATAGGTAAGCATGATTGGAAATTGGTTGTTAGGGGCACTGACCTATGTGAATGACCGCCTTTCCCTCTTGTAAGTAGTTTGAAGATGTAATTAATTCAACACCTAAATAGTTCCGCCTTTTCTGGTCTTTCGAGTCGAAATTTCAAATCTATAAGTAGGTATCTAACGCCATTTTAG
The DNA here is from genome assembly GCA_963891755.1 of Pyrrhia umbra. Taxonomy (NCBI): domain Eukaryota; kingdom Metazoa; phylum Arthropoda; class Insecta; order Lepidoptera; family Noctuidae; genus Pyrrhia; species Pyrrhia umbra. The sequence continues at coordinate 4,254,201 of OY982944.1, forward strand.
TGAACAAATACTCAATTTTATTATTTACATATATTTATTTTGTAATAAGTAAATTGCCACAGAAAATATGAAAAACCCAGCTATAGAACAGTCTAATTTACAAGATTTCAATTTTAAAAATAAGATAACATTTATTAATCACAATAATACCTAACACTAATGCGTTTGCACTGATTACCACCCACACAGGTATATCATACATGAGTAGATGACTGATAAAGATGCAGATTAGATGTACTTATACAGACAAAGAAAATTGCATCAGAACTTAGTATAATAAACTCCCGACGAGGACAAAAACTTGGTTCAGGATGCAGGAATACTTGTATCCAGGCAGCACCTGGAGCTGTACCACCACGTGTTTTTGCAATCATTATTCAAGTTTGAGAGCGTGACACAGCTACTAACGTCGTATAGCGCCGTCTCTTTTTCATAACGAAAATAATCTTGTTTTGGCACGCCATGGTAAGGCCCCTGAAGTAAGTTTTCAGTCCTCTAAACATTAGGACTTGTTTTTGTAACAAATTGTTAGAGGACTCAGGTTGATCATCGTAGGCCCAGTTTGTCCTTCCATACAACTCTCTCATCTCATTATTCACACCCTGATATGATAATCTCACTTCTTCTTATCATGTGGACTGCAGGTTTTACTAACGTAACAAGCCTGAGGGTCAGGTATTCTCAAATCGAACGACTGCTATCAAGATAGCAGCTGGGGACAACGGTTTCACGTGACTACCTGACTTCGGGTTGCTTTTGTGAAATTATTAAAAACCCACAAAGTGATGTCGTCACGACCCGGGAATAGGACCAGAGACCCCGTACGGAGCAATCGCATTTACGATCACGACATCATAATCATCGGCTTTTGTACCAGTGTTTTACTGGAGCGACTACCTATCTGACCTTCACCACCCAGTTACCGGGTAACACGATACCCCCCTTGGTAAGACTGGTTGTCAGACTTCCCGTAACAACTGTCAAAAATCTACAAATGACAACCGGGACCTTAACGTGCTTTCCAAAGCGCGGAAGAGTCTCGCTATGACATAGATGGACACTCATCCACGGACCGAACACGCCAAGTGCAGGTTAACCTGTGATCGGTTGAACCGTGCGGCTGTTACTTACCCTCAAGCTCTAGTTTACGATCACTAAATAGGAAATATGATAATAAAACTTGAATAATTATGTAATACAGCAAGCCACTATTGCTGCCATTTTAAACAAATAAATAAACTAGGTCAGTAATGTTTCGAGCAGATGACAAATTGGCATGTTGTCAAAACTTATGGACGATGATCTACCTCAATTTGTTTCAACTATGTATGGATTCGAGTGGTGCCAATGACCTTTGTTGTCTATTTTTGTACATTACCATAAAAGTAGACTATTGAACAGCAAGCAGGTTTTTTTTTTTTTATTTGTTCTTTAATGTGCTCTTCTGCCATCATGCATATAATTTTTTGGAGTTGACTTGAATTCTAAGTTAATGCAACTGAGTGCCAGTATTTTACATGCAGACACTCTACAGCCCAGTTACCGGGTAGCATAATATCACTTGGTTTCTTTTTTTTTCGAAATACAAAAAACTTTTTGAATTAATATTTTGAAAGATCTTGAATGGCATTTCTTCCGTTTCACATGCATCCAAGACTTAGCAAAGCTTTCTCTTGTGCCTTGTGTGGATTGAGTATAACACGGACTGGTTTCCATTGTGAAACTATTATAAACATTGTTCTATTGAAATAACTGTGATATTAAATGAATAAAAATGAACAAAGGCATCTAAGATTTTTATTTTGCACTTTATGTTAACGGACATTAAGTTGAGTATTTCGCTTGGCAGCTAAAACAGTGTTATGTTTGATCAGGTGGCAGGCACTTTTATAGTAACAGTGGCAAATCTGTGAAAAATTTGGTGTTCATGTGATCGGAAAACAATGTTGATGCCAAATTATGTTAGTTTTAGATTTTTTTTCTGTTTGTTTGAATGTATGTTTAAATTACTGAACACAGAGATTTACTTATTTTTTCCAAAAATGTTGTAAATCCTGTTTCGTTAACCAGGTTAGGCTATAAGCTATAAATTTATCACACTAGGTATATAAATAAATTCATCCAGTTTATTATTCAGGCAATAAGGCATTATGGAAAAGTTGGACATACACCCGAGGATGGGTGGGCCATTCCATATGGTATTTTTAGCCTGCTTACTTTTTCTAGTTTTTGTTTGATACAACAAAGTATCGGATCTAAGGACTACCACTTCTTATTATTATACCTTACTAGCTGTTTCCCGCGGTTTCACCTGCATCCCGAGGGAACTACTTAGCGCACCCGGGTAAAAAGTAGCCTATGTTGTTCCTCAGGGTCTATCTCTGTACCAAATTTCATTTATATCGGTCCAGTCGTTTTGGCGTGAAAGTGTAACAGTGTAACAGACAGACAGACAGAGTTACTTTTGCATTTATAATATTAGTAAGGATATATTCATTTTTAAGAGAACTACATAAATTAAAGACTTCTATATTGTTTTATTTGGTACACTTAAAAAGTGATGATATCAAAATTATTTAAATATCTGAAACCAAATGCTTTTTAACACACATCACAAACTTATTGCTTCAATAATAAGAAAATCTAGAATGTTCTAGTTCTTTCCATGGCTGACCAACCAAATCACTGAATTAATAATAAAAAAAAACTTGTTTTCTTTATCTCAAGCACTGGAGGTGAATAGCAATCAACAGATTGCAATATTTATTCTGTTCAGAGTTATATAAAGTAAAGTTGAATGAATCATTTTTTTTAACTTTTAGATTGTGGTAAGTATATTTATTTTACAAAGTAGAGGCTGTCTTAAACAATTTATTATTATTTTATGGTTCTGTTTGTAAATTTTCGACTGGCCTTAGACGGATACATTAAAAATATTAATATAATAGATCTTTTATTAAAATAAATTTAATGTGTAAGAATAGCTCAAAGAAACTTAATTCTACAAAATGTTAAGAAAAGTAGGTAGTAAGGATGATTTTTACATATGAATTTTATAAGTAAATAAATAAACAATAATTACTTACGTCTTAATCCTTTCGCAACAGACACAGTAAAGTTATTTAAGACGGACATTTCAAAAAGTTCACTTTTTAATCAAATATTGGGTTACACTTGTCTAATGTCTAGGTATTTTTACAACCGGTTTATCCTTACGCTAAGGTGCGAATCTAGGTAGAAATTAACGTCTTTATCACACACAAAAGCCACTTAATTTCGTAAACGTTAAACCGCTATCGTATTCAATGAAGCACTGAGTGACGTACTCATGAATTTCTGTTATTAATTATTACTGTAGAGGCGTGGCGATTAGATTCAATAGCCAGTACTCGTTCTCGTGTAAACGAACGATGATAAGCTATCGTTTTATTTATAGATAACTCGCTCGTTGCTCCGCAAACCGTCGCAATTATCTTCGCGAATATCTCAGAAAGTTTTGATTAGCTAACGTCAAATCAATTTGACATTCACATATTTCACATTTTGACGTTCATTGCGATGATGTTGTCATCGTTCTAATGTCATTTTGTTTCGTTCAAAAACTGCAAAACTATTTGTTCCACGATATAATTTTTAGCTTCATTTGAGCACATAGATCTTTAATCTAGAGCCGTCCACTAATATATTTTTGATTTTCTGTACAAGTACACGATTAATGCGTACTCAATTTTATCGAAAGTGCTCTAAACATTCGTTTCAAACGTTAATAAATCTTGCATTCAGCATTTCGAATCCCAATCAAATGAATAGATATAAACTACAACTCAAGGAATTACAAATACGAGTTCCAAATCAGGAAAACAAGTATAATATAATTAACTAAGGCCCAAGTTCACCGACAGGATAACGACCCGATTAACTTAAAACAGCTGTTTATCCTGAATTCAAACTTCCAACTTTCGATGGGTAGCGTATTATTTGAGATTTTTATTCCTGAAACAGTCGATTACCAAATCAGGGTTGAACTAGAAGTGGGTAACACGAAAATTCCAGCTTCGTGGTTAAAATACCTTTTCGTTTAACGGACCGATTACGAGTCTATCAGTCGGTGAACTTGGCTCTAAGTAGCTGTACCCCACGATTTGACTCGCCTCCTGGGGAGAGAGGAGACTACTTGTTTAACTAGATAACAAATATCTTACGCAAGCTAAACATGTTTCATAAACTGGTCTAGAAACCGGGTACTATATTTAAATTACATAACTGCCATGCCATGGGAGATTGTCATGTAATAACCCTATACAGGCTTGATTGTTAGTCTGGTGCACTGACTTCCATTATTGAAATATTAGAGGTCTGTGAAGGAGGCCAGAGATCTAGTGTTGCCATGGTGTTGGTGTGGTATTTGAACGGCATCCTAATATTCCAAGCCACATGCTGTGCGGTTTTGGATTGTTGTGCCAAATAAGTGAATTTATTTCTGAGCTCTAGCAACCAAACCATTACTAACAAGCTCAATGTAAAATACCTATAAATTGAAACAAAATAAAACAACTGATAACTGGGTACTTGTATATTAGTTCCATTATAAAATAGCTAATCAACGACACAAGCAATAAATAACAAATTCAACAACACTATTCGCTTGACTCACATTATTTACACTATCTTGAGAATTCTTCACATATCTAACTTTTTTTTTACTTTTTTTCCCGCCATTTCCAGTAACCAAGGAGTTCTGCTCATTATATTGTCAAACTTGTGGTTAGAATAGGAATTAATTTTTTTATCAACAACCTATTTTTCATTTGTAAAATAGCCACTCTAGAAAAATGCCCGTTTGAAGCTTATTATTATATTTTTTATGGACAGAAATTAATTATGTATTTATAAAGTTGATGTAATAAGTAGCCATTTTCCAAATGTCATAGTAACCTATTTCTAATGCGTGCAAAAATTTGTATTATCAATTATAAGAATGGTTCATGTTGTAATATTGTTATTTCCTTCATATTAAATAATGACTAATTTATAAAATATAAAAACTCCATGGATAATATCTATTATAAGCTATTTATTACGCTATGAATGCCAAAAATGTTAATTTAGGAATGTCTAGGGTATAAACAAACATTAAATCTACTATAAATATTTATGAGCTAAAGAAACATATTTCTTGCGATAACATATTTCATTTATTGAAATACCTAAAGGTTAATAGTTTCCAAAATTCACGATAGTAAAAAGTCATTTTTAACAAAATCTTAAGAATGTCATAACGGTGCTAATTTAATGAAACCTTTTTTAAAATAAATTTTAAAATTGTGTTTTTATGCTGTTGTCTTCGTGGTGTTGCCATTCTGAATATTAAGTAAAAATGACCCCACACACACAAGAGGGTATATTTTTTGGAGATGCAATAAACTTTTCAACACTCCAATCCAAACTTACAAAATTTCTTTACATGAAGCTGTGACGTAACACAATTTATTACGTCACAACTATGACGTTGACAATATTGACGTTTGACAAACATCTTTCAGGATAAATGCAACCATCATCTTTGATTTCGAAACGCAAATTAGTATTTTGACTAGAAAAAAAAGCATTTTGAGTATACGCTTCTTAATAAGGTCTAAAAAACTGGCGATGTAAAATCAGCGGAAAAAAAAATAAAAAATACCAGAATTTGTTGCTGTTTTGTTGCTAATTAGTTGCTAAAAAAATAATTTTGTTGCTCCGTCCGATCGCAAAAAATCGGCAATAACGCTAACTTTCGATTAAGATAGCGTGGAAATCACTGGATGTAGACTTATCGATCAAGCGAATAGGGGTCAATTTGTTGCTAATTTGTTGCTGAAAGATGTTAGGAAAAAAAATAAAAAATAATAAAAAAATAATAAAAAAAAAATAAAAAAAAAATTGAATTTTTTTCTTACCATAGCAACATGGGTATCAAATGAAAGCTAGTAAAAAGACCAGTTCAAATATATATATCATATTATGTTTATACTGCTGTTTTATTTAACACAAAAAAGTTCAGAATAAAAACATAAATTTAAAAAAATATAATAATAATATAATAAGAGTATATTTACGCAGTCGGGTTTTTTGATTTTTTTAATTTATGTTTTTTTTGTAATTATGTCAAAATGGATAATATCCACGCCAGCTTAATTCTTGAGATTTCCGTGAAAAAGTTGAAAGAAAATTTGTTGCTGCTTCTGCTAGATCTTGTCTGAGTACAGAGAGTCAGCAACAAAATAGAAACGGAAAGTCAAGAGACGTTGAAGATTGTTTTAAGAAACACCCGGCCACGCCAACTTAACTCTTGACTTTACAGTGGAAAAACTTGTTGCTGCTCATACTGCAGCTTGTATCAACATAAAAAGTCAGCAACAAAATGGAAAAACGGAAGTCAAGAGATGTTGGAGATCGGTTTACAAAAAAAAACGACCACGCCAGCTTAACTCTTGACTTTTCCGTGGAAAAACTATAAAGAAAATTTGTTGCTGCTCATACTATTGCTTGCTTCAGCATAGAGAGTCAGCAACAAAATGAAAAAATGGGATATCAAGAGAAGTTGGAGATTGGTTTACAAAAAAACCGGCCACGCTAGCTTAACTCTTGACTTTTCCGTGGGAAAACTATTGCTACAATTTGTTGCTGCTCATACTGCTGCTTGTTTCAGCATAGAGAGTCAGCAACAAAATAGAAAAACGGAAGTTAAGAGATGTTGGAGATCGGTTTACAAAAAAACCGACCACGCCAGCTTAACTCTTGACTTTTCCGTGGAAAAACTATAGTGAAAATTTGTTGCTGCTCACACTGCAGCTTGTATCAACATAAAAAGTCAGCAACAAAATGGAAAAACGGAAGTCAAGAGATGTTGGAGATAGGTTTACAAAAAAAAAACGACCACGCCAGCTTAACTCTTGACTTTTCCGTGGAAAAACTATAGAGAAAATTTGTTGCTGCTCATACTACTGCTTGCTTCAGCATAGAGAGTCAGCTACAAAATGAAAAAATGGGATATCAAGAGAAGTTGGAGATTGGTTTACAAAAAAACCGGCCACGCTAGCTTAACTCTTGACTTTTCCGTGGGAAAACTATTGCTACAATTTGTTGCTGCTCATACTGCTGCTTGTTTCAGCATAGAGAGTCAGCAACAAAATAGAAAAACGGAAGTCAAGAGATGTTGGAGATCGGTTTCCAAAAAACCGACCACGCCAGCTTAACTCTTGACTTTTCCGTGGAAAAACTATAGTGAAAATTTGTTGCTGCTCATACTACTGCTTGCTTCAGCATAGAAAGTCAGCAACAAAATAAAAAAAGGGAAATCAAGAGAAGTTGGAGATTGGTTAAAAAAAACTGGCCACGCCAGCTTTTGTAAACCGATCTCCAACATCTCTTGACTTCCATTTTTCTATTTTGTTGCTGACTCACTGTACTCAAACTAGCTGCAGTATGAGCAGCAACAAATTTTTACTATAGTTTTTCCACGGAAAAGTCAAGAGTTAAGCTGGCGTGGTTGGTTTTTTTGTAAACCGACCTCCAACATCTCTTGACTTCCGTTTTTCTATTTTGTTGCTGACTCACTGTACTCAAACTAGCTGCAGTATGAGCAGCAACAAATTGTAGCAATAGTTTTCCCACGGAAAAGTCAAGAGTTAAGCTAGCGTGGCCGGTTTTTTTGTAAACCAATCTCCAACTTCTCTTGATATCCCATTTTTTCATTTTGTTGCTGACTCTCTATGCTGAAGCAAGCAGTAGTATGAGCAGCAACAAATTTTCTCTATAGTTTTTCCACTGTAAAGTCAAGAGTTAAGTTGGCGTGGCCGGGTGTTTCTTAAAACAATCTTCAACGTCTCTTGACTTTCCGTTTCTATTTTGTTGCTGACTCTCTGTACTCAGACAAGATCTAGCAGAAGCAGCAACAAATTTTCTTTCAACTTTTTCACGGAAATCTCAAGAATTAAGCTGGCGTGGATATTATCCATTTTGACATAATTAAAAAAAAACATAAATTAAAAAAATCAAAAAACCCGACTGCGTAAAAATACTCTTATTATATTATTATTATATTTTTTTAAATTTATGTTTTTATTCTGAACTTTTTTTGTGTTAAATAAAACAGCAGTATAAACATAATATGATATATATATTTGAACTGGTCTTTTTACTAGCTTTCATTTGATATCCATATTGCTATGGTAAGAAAAAAAATATTTTTTTTTTTATTTTTTTTTTTTATTATTTTTTTATTTTTTTTTATTTTTTTTCCTAACATCTTTCAGCAACAAATTAGCAACAAATTGACCCCTATTCGCTTGATCGATAAGTCTACATCCAGTGATTTCCACGCTATCTTAATCGAAAGTTAGCGTTATTGCCGATTTTTTGCGATCGGACGGAGCAACAAAATTATTTTTTTAGCAACTAATTAGCAACAAAACAGCAACAAATTCTGGTATTTTTTATTTTTTTTCCGCTGATTTTACATCGCCAGTTTTTTAGACCTTTCTTAATACAGTCGAAACTTCGAATTTAGCGGTATCAAGGGGGTAGAAGTCGTGGTGGCCTAGTGGTTAAGGCCCCTGCATCTTGTACACAAGAGTGCAGATTCGAAACCTGGTAAGTATCATAGTATCAATGTGACTTTTCTAATAATATACTTTCTAAGCTTATCTTAGACACCAGTGACTAACGGTGAAGGAAAACAATGAGGAAACCTGGACTATCATGTCTGAAATCGCCAATCCGCCTTGAGCAAGCGTGGTGATCAATGCTCACGCCTTCTCTGTATGAGAAGAGGCCTGTGCCCAGCAGTGGGACAATATATAGGCTGATGATGACTGAAAACCGCTATATCCAAAGTATCAACCAAAGAAAAAAGTGTTAGTTTTGTTAATAAATAAATTGGAATTATTGTATAAAGAACACATTAATGTTAACAAAAAGAAATTTATAATACATAATTAAACAAAAGCCCTTACCAAGTTACATGAAAGAAAATAAAGAAAAATTATATCTCTTAAAAACTGTAGAAATGTTTTTAAAAAGAAAAAATAATAAATCGTTTAAAAACTTAACTTTAAGTATTGGGGATTATTTATTTAATTACTGCATATTCATGAACAGTTCAAAAAATCTGAAATTAAAAGGGCTCAGTAGACAATTTTCTGTTAAAAAAAATTGGTACGAGGCGATCAGATTTTTGTACGAAAAATATGCAGTTATTCTTGGTCAAGGCTTTATAGTAAAAAAGCCTGCAATTTACTAAGACACGTCCTATCAATGCGATGTACACAACATAAATGATTGTATCCGTCTCGCTCAATGAAGAACACTGGACATGCGCGTGAGCATACGTCGAAACTTTTTTGCTTAGTAAATTTTCATTCGTAGCGCATACACCGCGCAGTGCGGACGTATAGGACTTATTTAGTAATGCGTTTTTGTTCTTAAACACGTGGTTATTGGAAGGCATTATGCCAGGGACGTATTTAGGTGATGTTATAGGTATCTATGCATAATTATTGGAAAAATACTTCTGAAAACATTAAATAATATTATGGAAGTATTTAAACATAAATTATTTATTTGGCACTGAGACGACGGCTTATTCATAAATGGTTTGGAAGAAAAAATGTATCTGCGCAATTAAACATTTTTTTAAAATAGTTAATTGTTTTTTTTCCGCAGCCATAACTGACCTAATTAAGTCCCTGGATGGTTGTTAGTTAAATAAATTAAACTACAACTAATTATTTTAAGTACCAGCCAACATTAACGCAATAAATGTATGGTTAGCTCTATGAAGATTCGAGTACTTACATGAAATTAATTATTTATTAGTAGTTGGCCGAAAACATTCGGCATTCCGAAAATAAACGCTTCAAAATTTCGGTGCGGAATTTCACACTACAGTTGAATGAGGGAAAAATTCCGCTCCGGAATTTCACTGCATTAGTAAGCATACAAAATTCCGCTCCGGAATTTCACAGTGCAGTCGAGAGCGTAAAATAACCGTCCGGAATTTTACTTGCGATAATCATTTTGTTTACTTATTACATTTTACGGAACTTGCAGAATGGATACAACCAACTTGATAAACGGAAGACGACATAATTATAGAACTAACCTTCTAATAGATAACCTTAAGATGTAGTTCAAGATTTAACTTAGCCGTAAGTTTCAGTTTTAAACAAGTAAATTAAGGTGAGCGTAACACCGAATCGTCGCTTGAGTTTAGACTTTATTGCTAGCAAGATAAAGGTCAAACTATTCTGAATTTAAATTTCATATAAGTATATCTATTAGTAGGTAATTCTTATTGTCTTCCATATAAATATTAATAGCACAATATATATATTTATTTATGAAGAAACGATCAGTTTATGGTATTTACCAAACTCATTGCTCTATGGTACAGTATTTTTTTCAGTAGCAATAAATATATTATTTAATGCATTGTCAGTTTAATTTATTATTTTATTGAATAACCAAATTAATGTCACAAAAAATATGAATTAAATATTAATAATTGAAATTGAATGTCGTAAGAAAAAATAATTTCATTCCACATGTCCTATTTTTTTTTCATTAATTGATTTTATTTTCAGGGAACAGGATGTTCTGATCCTGAAAAAGACCTTTTCGTAACCACTTGAATCACAAATGTTTATAGAGAATACTTATTTACAATCACTTTGCTTGACTGAATTGTGAAAAGTAAAAAAAAAACCTGATCGTTCCTTCAAAAAAATACATTCATCATAAGTATCATACAATGAGATATTCTCAAAATATACGCTCTCTATCCATACTACGAAACGCCTAAACCAATAATGATGCAACTAATGAAACTACCGATGGTATCTAATCATACTAAGGTGAATCTATCAATGGGGCAGTTCGAATTCTATGGTTTTGTTTTTTTTTAATATATAAAAATCTATGGATCGAAATAAAAAATGAATAATAATAATTTATTAGTTTTAAGGCACGTAAATTGTTATTTTAAACTTATTATATTTTTGTTTGTAAAAAGCTTATCCTCTTGTTTTCGTTAATGATAATGGGATGGGTGACCACGATTCAATTTTTTTAAGAGACATCCATTTAATAAACGTGAAAGTTTTTTGAATGTATTATGCTTGTTATTCTTTTACACAAAAACTACTGTATGGCATTTCGGTAGAATTTGACCAAACAGATCATATTTTGGTTTAACATTGCTTAAAAATCATTAGCCAATATTAGGCATTTCACTTATGTTATCGACTGTCCCACCGCACTGAGGGAACGATAGAAAGACAAGCATCGAAACGAAAGATGGAATTTCACTTATGACAAAGACAGAACTATTCGTATTAAGTAAACAACAGTTATAGTCATTGAAATTCTGGTCACCCATACCAATATTTTTTTAGAGTTTATCCACAACACCAAAAAATGACAATATGTTAACAAATTTATTGTCAGTCGTCAAAACAAGGACCAATCGAGATCGCTACTGTCTCCATCGAGTAAACGAGATATCGATAAATATCGAAAAACTGCTTATATCGATTTTTTGTCTTTTATCATATATGTCTTGGTGATTTCACACTGTTATAGATGGCATGGTATATTGTCGATAAATATGACGTACGATAAAAAAATTGCAATAAAACACGAGACGAATCATCGTGACTTATTGCATAATCGAATCGATTATTATACATTTGTTTTAGTTTTGACGGCCATTTTGGATTTAGCGCAAATTTGTTCAAGATCCTCGCTGTCATAACCTCTAATATTAACAGTGGATTAATTTTCAGAACTGGTCTAACTTTCAGACAGCTGATATAATATAAGCTGAATTAAATTAAGTTCGAGACAATATATCTTCGTTTGCTAGATCGAGACTTCGATAAACATAATGATAAATAAATAAATAAAAATTAAATAAATCTGTATACCCATTCCGCCACACATTTGATAGTTACATGTTATGTTTGACAGGACAAAATGCACCTTATATTTAAGGTATTAAAAGCTTTAATCGAAAACTTCCATCAAAATTTTGGGATGTCAATTTTGCTTTTTGGTACGAAATTCCGATTTTGACTTAGAACTACTATAATTAATTTTTGGTGCCTACTTAAATCGGTGCTTTCGTTTGAACTTTTTTTTTTTAATATCAGGTCTTCGTCCAAAAATCGTAAATAGGTTTTAAAACATATCCGGTATTTCTACAAACGTATTAACACTAAACTGGAGCCCTTAACTCTATGTGTTCACAAATACACACTCACAAAAACATCGATAAAACCACACACATCACTGTGCATTATCGATAAAAGCATTGGGCTTCACTATAACTTGCCGTCTTAAGCCAAAAGTTCAAGTTCGCTCTCAATTATCTTGTCCGTATCTGATTACTACTTAAAATTAGATTCGACCAACCAAATGGCTCGTAATCTACACTCAAGCTAGATCTATGCTTGAATATCGTTCTAAAATCAAAGACCCAAGTGCAGTTTGATTGATACTCAAAAATAAGCTCTAACACTTTGACATAAGACACAAATTCCTGTCAAACACAACACACTAATGTTACCTCGCACACCGCCCGATAAAGGTCTGATATACAATAATGTTCTAAATTGACAATGTCACTCAGTCTTCTTTCTTATCTTGATTGGATTTCGGCGACCCTTCCGCGGAAGGGGGCCGATCCGAATCACCTTCTGAAACTGAAAAAACAATGTAATTAGTAATTTTAACTTAATTTTCATTTTTCATTTTTGAACTAGACCGTCTAGCGGAAAGTTAAACAACAAATTAAATAGGTATCCTGCTAAAAAAATATGACGTCATTATAATTTAGTTAAAGCTTAGTAATGCCACAATTCTATGCACAAATTGGCGTTTCGTAATTAAAAATTATTCCTCCTGAACTTTTTAAGTTGTATAATTATAATTGCATAAGTTAATAAAAATGCTATGCAATAGCTTTACCGCGGCAGTCCCCGAGTGCCACACGTCTTTTTTATCACGATATATGGACTTAAATCTGTACTTCACGCAGACAAATTTGCGAACTGAAGCTGTAGACTAAAAAAATCATATATAAGGCTTAAAACTAAGATATTTACCGCGCTTTCTGGAAGCATCTCCAGCATTTTTCTCATCGTCGCTGTCACTGGCCGAGCTGGGCAAGGAGGAGTCGTCGCCGCTGCCTGTAAGCCACACTCATACGTTGTATGTGGGACGGGGTTACTATGGCAACACTGTTAGAATGTGCGTATGTATTATGTTAACTAATAACTTATTTAGGTTCTGTTTTAAGTATTAATTAGGTATTTACAGTAAACTAGCTTTCCGCCAGCGGCATCGCCCGCGTAGGCTATACAAATTAAAATTAAAAATGACAGGGTCTTATTCAAACTTTACCCTCCTTTTCACCCCCTTAGGAGTAGAATTTCGGAAAATCCTTTCTTATCAGATTCCTACGTCATACAAAGAACACAACCTCCAAATTTCAAGTCTCTACGATCAGCGGTTTAGGCTGTGCGTTTATCCGTCAGTCATTAAGGACAAAGCATATATTATATATAGATAGTAAATTAAAAAAATCTTTATTGAAACAAAAACAATGCTTTAGTTGTGTGCAATAATATCTCCATTGGTAAAAACTGTGTCGTAGCTTTTAACGCTGATTGCCAAGGAACAATATAATAATCATTGCGGTTTTTGGACTTTAGTATCTTATCTGTAGTCTAACTCAGATTGAGCGTGGATTAATCTTATTGTATTTACATAAATACATTTATCATTAATCTCTTAGCAAAATCCAAAAGGTATAAAATCATTTTTTTTTTGTATTTTTATTATTGAGTTCTTAAGGCCAAGTTCACTGACAGATGAAACGTCACCGACAAACTTTTTTTAACCACAAAGCGGGTATTTTCGTGTTCTACTTCTTGTCCAACCCCGGATTGCTAATTGACCGTTTCAGGAATAAAATGGGATTCATCGTAAGACAGAAGTTTGAATTTATGGTAACGTGACTGTTTTGAGTTATCGGACTGTTATCTTGTCGGTAAACTTGGGCCTTAGTTGGCAGGGCAAGATTTTTTTACTGTACGTGCAAAGGTCGGACTGGGTGGGGCGTATTATTATCTATTTAGATGATCTTTATAATACCTAAAATTTAAACTATTTTATCATACACTTCTTTCAATTCTACTGACATGATTAAAAATGAAATAGAAGGAAACATTCCATGTTTCAAACATGCTTCAAACTTCAAAAGACCAGTCTACTTACAAAAACCGGTCTACTAGCTCACCAAACATGGGAGTTCAGCATAAAGAAGAACAATCAACTACCAAAAACTGGAAAAAGATTAGTCTTCTCCCAAAAGACCAGTCTACTCTCAGAAAACCAGTCTAGTCCCAAAAGACCAGACTACTCTCAAATGACTAGTCTAACCCCAGAAGACCAGTCTACTCCTAAAAGACCAGTCTACCCCCAAAAGACCAGACTACTCTCAAAATACCAGTCTACTCCCAAAAGACCAGTCTATCCAGATATAAACTCACCAGCCATGGAAGCATTCTGCAGAGCTGGTAGAGGTCTTGCAGCTAGCAATGGCGCCGCCGGCTTCTGCTTACGAGCCGGGTTGAAACGCCCACAGTAAGCGCATACATAGGATACGTAGTCAAATTCTTCCGCCATTGCCATACCTGGAAATAAAAAAAATGAAAGATATATATCACGTCTGGTGGTGGTGGTCCCTAGAGCTGCCATCATCAAAATCGCCGACCCTGGACAAAAAACTATAAAAACCCCGGATATTTGCTTATTTTTCAAAAAGCCGGACCCAAAAAGTGTCCGGGTTTTCGCTCTAAACTAGGACAAATCCGGGGAAACTTGGGATGGCAGCTTTAGGTCTTCCTGAGGGACTCAGAAGTGTAGCTACACTAGACCGCTAGTTGTGTTAGTCTCTTGAAATAGGTATACCGATATTGCCATTGATCGAAAACCAAACTCCAGGTTATAAATATTGCTTAACAGCGGGTTCTTCAATGAAAACTTACAGACAGGTATGTGTTGCTGGGGAGTTTGTTGCGCACTTCCTTCCAGCAAAAACACATGAAGCAGTGAAGGGCTCCCTTTTGTAATTTTAACATTTTGACGTTAAAAAGCTTATCTTCAGCCTAGTTTAAATAAACTATTTATCTTATATACAAAAATGAATTACTGTTCGTTAGTCTCGCTAAAACTCGAGAATGGCTGGGCCGATTTAGCTGATTTTGGTTTTGAAATGTTTGTCGAAGTCCAGGGAAGTTTTAAATGGTGACAAAAGTTAATAGATGTAGGTGATACGAAGTTCACCGAGTCATCTAGTAAATATATTTTTTTTATTTTGATGCTAAATACCAGTTTTTTTTAACGGAATAAGAAAACGGACTGCGTTACTTTCTCATATAATTTCTTTATTTATCGTTACCCTGGAAATACAACTTACCATTATGAGAAGAGCACTCTGAGCATATGAGGGCCATGCGATGGTTGGGTCCGTCTTTCAGCAGGAAATCCACCACCTTGTCTAACGCTGAGCGGTTCCTCTCGGGAAGCGGGCGCGGGAGTTGATCGGACTGGAAACATGATCATCATAATGAGACATTAACATTACCAGATTATTGTAGACTCGTAGTTTTCTCGATAGGACCTGGTCCTTTTTTCGGACGGGAAATCGTCAAATGCCTCCTCCAGCTGTGGGAGGTGCGGGAGGGAGTGTCAGACTCTTACTGACTTAAACCCATCCATGTTCCTTCCTAAGCCTTTTGTATTCCGGGGGCGAGGTAACTCTCTCGAACATCCCTCAGGGGCCGTGATGCTTGGACTATAGATATGGACATTTGTTCTAATTTTTATAACAGCTTTAGGAAATCTTTCTATCTTCTATCCTACTAAAGTTTGTGAGGATTTATGTATGATTGTTGCTCTTTCACGCATAAACTACTGAATGGATTTGGATGAAATTTAGTACACACGTAGTTCGTAACCTGTATTCACAAATATAATACTTATTATCCACCTATTTTGACTAAAGTCGCGGGCAGTTGCTATTTCATAATAAATGTCAAGACTCTAAACTTAAGAGTCTTTCCTTTAGAGTCTAAAGGAAAATCTTATGAAAAATAAATAATATTCTACTCACCCTAAGCCTGGCCCCCCTGTATCCTGAGTTAGGAGAGTTGGCGATCGGTACCAGCATCCTGTTGTTGTTGATTGGAGTAGACGTCTGCATCGCCAGCTGTCTCTGACGCAACTGGCCTGGGGTAGCTGACAATTTAATATAAGTTTTTTTTTACTTATTTCTGTACATACATGCAATTTTATCACTGAGGTGAAGATAATTTTAGACTACGACACCATTACGCTCAATGAAGTCATACTATGATTGTGAACACCGTTAGTTTATAATCTACCCCGCGAGATTGTGAACTGTTGATATATTGTGATTTTTTTATTGTACCATACTGCTCGCTTACGTAATTATTTTCGATATTTTATAATTCATCCATGCCAAAATGTCACATTGTAAACTGCCCTCACAATCAACCGCTCCTTGCGCGCTGATTGGTTAACTCAGGGACGATTTACAATTTTACGAGTGATAACTCAACAAACAGACAGTCAAACAGAGTTACTTTCTCACTTATAACATTAAAAAAATATTGGAAGTAATGCATAAAGGGTTCTACGTGTAATCAGATGGGGATTCTACACTCAGGTGCAATTAATATAGGTCAGCCAGAAATACCTACTACAGGTGAAAGGGTGTCAAAAATGTCTATAAGGACAATAATAACTGGCAGTACTTTTACCGTCTTACTTATAAAAAACCTTACAGGTTTACTGGTATCATTTTTCTGAAGTTTAACCATTTTTCACCGAATCCCTACTTAACGTCGTAATCCAGGATTAAGCTACTTACATAAGTTCGGATTAACGCTAAACAGCATTTATGAGTGAGATGTTGCTAATCCTTTGCTTAGCAGCAGTGATTAAAAATTTATCGGACTTTATAAGTATGACGGTTAAAGTGAGAACCGAACGTGAGAAAATATCTACACTGTTTAGCATTTGTCCAAGCTGGGTAAACTAGCTCAAAATGCACTATATTCTATTCTATATATACATGGCGAAACAAGATGCAGATTAAATAAACATAATCTTCTAGAAAGATAACAGACAACCATACTCATAATTTTAGATTTATATTAGTTGTCCAAGGCAAAAGTTTGGGCAAGGTTAAGCCGTGGTCAGTACATGGATGGGTGACCGTTTTCTAAACATAGCGAGACCCCTCCGGTGCCTTGGAGAGCACGTAAACCTGTCGGTCCTACGCCTGACCTCTCCCCGGTCAGTAGTACACCTGTGTCTGTGACCTGTATCTACCCAATACCAACAAACCAGGATAAAATCTAAAGACGGATTATTTACAAAGGATTTCTACCTGGGACCGGCGTGCTAGGGGTATTACCAGGAACATTGGTCGACGGCACAAACGGTTTGAGCGCTTTCGATTGCTCCTCTGGGCTGCCGTACTTGTCTAGAATCTCTTTCGCGACCTGCAATGGATGAAACATTGTAAGTGTAAACCACAGACTTAGGTAGCCGTAGATATGGCAAGTATTACGATTATATGTACGGGCAAAAGTTTTAGGATAATTACGTGCTTATGCTCGTGCCTTATCTGTGTGAGAGGCGGCCTTACTCAGTAGTGGACTATAAAAATAGGCCCATGATGAGGACTGACGTCACAGGCACTTGAGTATTGCGGAACCCAAATCGATTGTTTCAGTCAGTTACTTCAATATTCGTATATTTTTATCTTTTTATACATAACTAGCTTTCCGCCAGCGGCTTCGCCCGTGCTGTCATTGTATACGGATTCAAATTAAAAATTGCATAGTTTCATGCAAACTTTGCCCCCCTTTTTCATCTCTTTACGGGTAGAATTTCTGAAAATCCTGTCTTATCGTCCTTGTTTCAGGTCTCTACGATCAGCGGTGCAGGCTGTGGGTTGATCCGTTAGTCATTCAGGACATAGCATTTTATATTTATGTAGGTATAGATTATAAAAAAAATAAAGAAGTTCAGCGTCAACTTTTTCGGCAATAGAATGTTTTGCTAATCTGGAATATAAAATTTAATAAAGAAACCAGCATGTTCTTTTTGAGTCCTTTCAATCTACACTGACGGACTCATAAACTGCATCAACGTTCAAGACGCTTGGAAATAAATATTTTAACAAAGTATTCAAACTTTTTATAAAAAAATAAATTAAAACCTTTTAGTACAGGATCCCTGGTACATCTTTCATCAGTTATTACTAACAAGCTGATGTTTCGTGAGTAGGTTCCTTTTGACTAGACGCCCAACTTTTTTCTTTACAGTAATGTTGGTAAGTGGTAGCTTAATAGGGGTAACAAGGATAAAATATGTTGATTTGACGAATTTAAAAAATTTATTGCTAACCGATTTTTTCTTTGTTTATTATCAAGATAATTATCTAAATAATGTGAAAAAATATTTGTCCTACAAAATGTAAGGTTTTGTTAGGGAGTCCCCCCGCTCCAACATGTATCGTAAACAAGGTCATGAAAAATTATTACTAACCAGCTGATTTTTTTATTATTGGTTAGCTAACATTTGCATAGTTTACCACCCACATTGTCCTACAAATTGCGTGGTATGTCATCTTGGTCCTACGCTCAAAAGTTGTCAATACCGCGGGACTTTTTTTTTTATTAGTAACTGTAGGACAAAGGTATCACGTGATAGGTTAATATATTCTTCGTCCAAATAAAACAATGTCCTACAAAAAAAAAGGTATGATTTATTAGTCCTACAAGATTTGTAATTTTGGAGTATGCAAATGAAAGGATATATGTATAAAAGGGTATAAGGACATATAAAACATTATATATAATATATAATGTATTATATATATATACATACATAATATAATGTTATATATTTATATAAACATTATTTTTTATCTGATTCATCTGATAAATCTCAATCTGTCTCTGACTAGTATATAGTAATCTGTGGTGCGCATTCGTTTGTGAGCAAGGATAATAGTGTGCCTCAGCTCCAATAGCAAAATGTACAAAATAATATTATTTTTAATTTCATGAATTTAAACTATGTAACTGGAGGGCTGGAATAACGTACCACGCAATTTGTAGGACAATATGGGTGGTAAACTATGCAAATGTTAGCTAACCAATAAAAAAACCGGCCAAGTGCGTGTCGGGCCACGCGCAGTAGGGTTCCGTAGCAGGTCTTAGTTAGTCGACTATAACTCTGTAACTGGTTAAGCCTACTTAGCCCTGATAGTTTTCCTAATAAGTTGATTATATTTCATCATGAATTTATTCAAATTTCTAGGGATAGCCATTCAAAAGTTAGAGGGGAGATGCTAGTATCGAAATTTTTTTTAACTT
Source organism: Pyrrhia umbra (assembly GCA_963891755.1). Taxonomy (NCBI): domain Eukaryota; kingdom Metazoa; phylum Arthropoda; class Insecta; order Lepidoptera; family Noctuidae; genus Pyrrhia; species Pyrrhia umbra. The sequence goes on from OY982944.1 coordinate 4,273,721, forward strand.
TAAAGGTAAATATTTTGCAAACGGATTCCTAAATCGAAGTATTGTCTTGACAGACCTACTATATTTTTGAAAGACCTATCCAATGATATCCCACACGATGGGAAACATGAGAAAAAAATATTCATCCCCACTTTACGTGTAATGGGAGCTACCTTATAAAAAATATTTTACATAATTTTATTTCACCACTTTGTCGATGTAACTAATATACATATCTATACCAAATTTCAGCTTTCAAGTACCAAGAACCTCTGAGCTATGCCGCGGACAGACAGACAGACAGACGGACAGACAGACAGACGGGCATGGCGAAACTATAAGGGTTCCTTGTCGGACTACGGAACCCTAAAAATCAGCTGGTTAGTAATTATTTTTCATGATCTTATTTATGATACATGTTGGAGAGGGGGGACTGCCTAACAAAACCTTATATTTTGTAGGACAAATATTTTTTCACGTTATTTAGATAATTATCTCGATAATTAACAAAAAAATTATCGGTTAGTAATAATTTTTTTTCATTCGTCAAATCAACACATTTCATCCCTATTATCTTAGTTATAAACCACAATCGAGAACTTTCGTACAAGAATTTGTTGGGCGTCTCATTGAAACGAAGCTATTCTCGAACATTCAGCTTGATAGTAATTATTTTGACATTAAGTATAAGTACTACAACTTTTGAGCGTAGGACCAAGATGACCTACCACGCAATTTGTAGGACAATGTGGGTGGTAAACTATGCAAATGTTAGCTAACCAATAAAAAAAAAATCAGCTGGTTAGTAATGATTTTTCATGACCTTGTTTACGATACATGTTGGAGCGGGGGGACTCCCTAACAAAACCTTACATTTTGTAGGACAAATATTTTTTCACATTATTTAGATAATTATCTTGATAATAAACAAAGAAAAAATCGGTTAGCAATAAATTTTTTAAATTCGTCAAATCAACATATTTTATCCTTGTTACCCCTATTAAGCTACCACTTACCAACATTACTGTAAAGAAAAAAGTTGGGCGTCTAGTCAAAAGGAACCTACTCACGAAACAACAGCTTGTTAGTAATAACTGATGAAAGATGTACCAGGGATCCTGTACTATTTAGTTTGGTTCGTTAACTTTATAACAGCGTAGTATCATTATCCCTAAGTGTTTGTTTGTATACTGGAAAGGGCCATTCAATTTTTTTTATCAAAAATGATAAATGTAACAAAAATTTGTTTTATTGTAAAATTGGTTTTTACAATAAAAAATAAAGTTGAAGCTCAGGTTTTTTTAATTTTAATAAAGTGTACTACCTCCACGTGCCCTTATTACAGTCATTTTAATCGGTTCCGCATAGATCTGATTAGGGTTATTGAACGGTCTTGCGGAATAATGTTCTATTCCTGTGAAATCGCTGTTCTTAGTGCTGCCACTGTTGTGGGCACAGGATTTCTCGCATATACAGCTTTATTTAAATTGTCCCAAACATGCTCAATGGGATTAAGATCCGGGCTGCGTGTTGGCCAATTCATGGTACGAATTCCAACCTCTTCGCAATTTTGTCGAACTTGTGCAGCGGCGTGGGGTCGGGCATTATCTTGCATTAGAGTAAAATTTTCGCCTACTAATCCCATGTAGGGTACCACGTGAGCTTCTAAAACCTCTGTTATATAGCGTTGTGTCGTCAAACCTCCTCTTCTACTGTTTTGACGAACCATGTCGATGAACACAAGTTCCGTTCGCCCGATCATCGAAATGCCACCCCACACCATACATGAACCGCCTCCAAAAGGAACACGCTCTTAAATGCAACATTGAGTATATCTCTCCCCACTTCGACGATAGACTATACTGCGACCATCTGCACCATTTAATCATGTCCTACACTCATCGGTGAACAATACGGAGGCCCATTGCTCTTCAGTCCAATTAAGATGTTTACGCGCAAATCTTAAACGAGCTTGTCGGTGAGCTGCAGACAGCTTTGGACCATTTGCTGGTCTAAAAGTGGTAATTGCCGCTTCCTTAAGCCTCCTTCTTATTGTCCGTGCACTCACGTTTACTCCCCGCTCTTCATTCAGCTCTGTTTTGATGTTTACTGACGTAAGGAAACGATTTCGTAGGGAAGTTGAAACAATAAATTGGTCGTCACGACGGGTGGTTGCTAGAGTTCTGCCGGTACCGAGTCTCCTTTTGTAAGAACTTGTCTCTCCAAACCTTTGGTATACTCTAAAAACCGTAGACTGGTTTAAATTTAAATTTCTGGCAATCGTTCGTTGACCCAAACCTTCCCGCACCAATGCCACAATTTGAGCGGCTTGTTCGGACAAAGTATCCATATTTATGGTTACGAAACTTTTCTTGAGTTAAAAAGACTAATATCAATACTATTGGTAACAATAATTAAAATCGCAAATGAAAAAAAAACTAAAAATGATAATTTCCCACTTCACTGTAATAACACACGAATTTGAAACTAAGCATAAATTTTATTTTCTCGGCTATAATTTTATCTTTTACTGCAATTCTTTTTTTAAATTCTGTTTTTTTTTTTATGATTAACGGACAGTCTTGACATTTTCATTTAGTTTAGTCTAAAAATTTGGATACTTATCAAAAACTCGAAAGTAATCCTGAACTTTGATGCAGTTTATGAGTCCGTCAGTGTATTAATCACTAGCTGTTTCCCGCGGTTTAACCCGCATCCCGAGGGAACTACTTAGCGCACCCGGGTAAAAAGTAGCCTATGTTGTTCCTCAGGGTCTATTCCATCTCTGTACCAAATTTCATTTATATCGGTCCAGTAGTTTTGGCGTGAAAGCGTAACAAACAGACAGACAGAGTTACTTTCGCATTTATAATATTAGTAAGGAAGTAAGGATTTTTTATGATTCAACTGTTACACTCAATACAAATTCAAGCGAAGAAATACTAGCGCTATCTAAGGTTATTTATATATGTGGTGTAAACAGGCATATCAAAATAATGTTCATTATTATAAGTAATTGCTGGGAAAACAATTTAACTTTAGGTAATAATAAATTGTTTCCCTTGTTGTTTGTTCGATATAGTATGATAGTCCTTGAACAGAGATAATAATTCAATAATACGACCAACTTACGAACGGGAAAGCAGTGTCTGGGTTTTTTATTATTGTGGGTAGATGTATTAATAAAATGCTGGGCTGATTGCGGTTTTTGTTGGGACTGGCTTTCTATTAATTTTTTATTGTTTGTGCCGACAAATTATTTTTTTGATAATCACTTGATACTACGGCCTAACGGTACTAAACAAATGAACAATTCGATATTTTTCTAGAGTCACTTCTCTATTCGATAAAATACCCTTACTGTTTATACTTACTAGATAATTAGACGCATGTGTACTCTGAAGGGTTAGCTAGGGATGTACTTAAAACATACGAAAATTTCATCAATTATTTTGAAGCCTAATGTAACAGGCGGCGAGAGGCCACCATCAGGACACCGACTCCGGACTGCTACTGAGATTGTTTTGCTTACTCACTTTATATGTCTCAGTATTCATGACTTCTTCCAGAATCTTCTTCTTCTCTTCTCTCATCTTGCTAAGTTTGATCCTGTTCTTGTTTAAGGTCCAGTTGTAGTACCACGATATCGCTGATCTTAGGAATATTACTCTGGAAGAATACCATAGTCGTAACAATCGAATAAAAACCATTTTCTTAGTGCTTTCTCAACTACGTTAGGATCTACTTGATAGTGAAAATAGGATTATTAACATTTAACATCCTCTTTTTATTTTTGTCTAACTATATGTTTGAACACACGTCACGCAAAATCTATTTAACAGATTTGAATTTTTTTTCTCTACATGACCTCTTGCAGAGTGTTTCTAACAGCATTTGACCTGCTTAACCGGACAATGGGGCGATGTCCTAAGTTAAATAATTAAATTAAGGCCTTTTGGATGAAATTTGATTCGCACTTAGTTTATAACGTGGATTAACACATAGGATACTTTTTATCTAAGTACATGAAGTAGTTCTCTCAGTATGCGGGCTGGTCCACACATGCCTCAAAGAGATGTATTGTATACATTGATGGTGCCCACTAGGGCCATAACCTGCCAGGGCTGCGGGATGTTCGAAAGAGTTACCGCGCCCCCAAACACTAAAGGCGAAGGAAGGAACATGGATAGGTTTTAGTCAGTAAGAGTCTGACACTCCCTCTCGCTCAACCCACAGCGTAAGGAGTTATTTTATGATTTCCTATCCCAAAAAAAAAGTGGCCTAGTGGTTAAGGCACCTGCCTCTTGTGTACGAGTGTGCGGGTACGAAACCTGGCAAGTATCAATGTGACTTTTCTAAAATCATATGTACTTTCTAAGTGTATCTTAGACACCATTGACTAACGGTGAAGGAGAACATTGTGAGGAAACCTTGACTTAAAAAGTCTGAAATCGCCAATCCGCCTTGAGCAAGCGTGGTGATCAATGCTCAAGCCTTCTCTGTGTGAGAAGAGGCCTGTGCCTAGCAGTGGGACAATATATAGGCTGATGATGATCCCAAAAAAGGACGTAAGTAATAAACACAAAATACTTACAATATAGGCAGAACCAGTAGCGGCGACGCGTAAAGCAAGGAATACATCCAATACTGACTCCTCCCAACGTACATATAGTAGTATAGTATGGCGAACAGCACGTAAAGACCCACAGAATACGCCATGATGTAGCCTATGACCCGCTTGTGGGTCTGTTCTTTGTATTGGCCATCTCTTTCGATGCTTTTGATGTCAGTTTCGAGTCGATCGAGGACTTCTATAGTGGTTTTCTTGCGCTGTAAAGAAAACTATCGTTTAGATTTGTGACGTCATTTCTCATGTTAATTTTGGAAATAATAGGTACAGAAAGAGGATTTTTTTTTCTTCTAATTGTTCGAAAGTTACCTTCTTTTTTTTTGTGTATGGCATCTCGCAGGTCAACCTAGAAGGTTGTCGACTGCTTAACCGGGCTTGCCTGTGAAGTGCCTTAAATGAATTAAGGGCCAGCCAGGGCTTAACTTACAAAACTAAGCGACTACACGCTAAGGGCACCCTCTAGTAGGGTACGGGCCTCGGCTTAGGGCTCGCGGGCTGGCTCGTCGAGCTAGGGTCGGGAGGGCATGGATTCGAAAGTTACCGCGGCTATGGAAAGCAAAGGGCGAAGGGAGGGACATGGATGGGTTTTAGTCAGTAAGAGAGTGACATTTCCTCCCGCTCCGTCTACAGCGGGACCAGGTTGATAATTATTTCCAAGACTAAAGTCCCGTTTCTTTCAGCTTATCCGTCAAAGAGAAACTTTCTGACAGGTTTGGAGAAAGTTATCTCAAACAACGGCACACCCGTAGTTATATTACTATGTATGCCTGTCTGTCTGTAACGATTAAACCGCCGAACTGATGTCTATATAGTTTAACCTGTAGATAGATTGAGACCCGGGAAAGAAGTTATAGTTCACTCACAAGGGGAGTGCAACCGCGGGCAGCAGCTAGTTAAAAAAACTATTCAAAGGATGCCCTACAGCAGCCCTACGAAAGGCTGTAGGCAGGAGTTGGACATGGCACACGTTAGGGGAGGCCTATGTTCAGTGGATCAATATTAAATAGGTCGATGATTCACGGAATCCCCCAAAAAATGGAATGGCAAAGAATCCGTCATTGTACCCATATTTTCGGGTACACTTTTACTCCCAAGACATGGATAATACATACATTCAACGAACGACGACTTTTAAACAACTGAGCAAAAAATCAACCCTGATAAATACTTTTGCCTTTCTTCGGAGGTGAGTCATCTTTTGAACTCGAAACCACCAAAGCATGGTCACTCTTTAATCAACTACAAAAATCCGTTGTAATTTTACTAAGGAGTTTAAAAATAATATTTTAATTTTAGAACTCGTGACGTATGTAACGTCAAACAGCCAGAGCGTTTCGAAATAAATTTACGTAAAAAAAATAGAAGATGATTTATATTTTATAGCAAGAATTTATTTCGCTTTAGATCATTTACTTTCGATCTAAATACTGTTATAAAAGTAATATTGTAAACGTTTTTCAATAAAAAAACAATTTGTCTAATATGAAAACATACATATTTTATTTCACAAATAAAATTAATCTATCGAGAAGTTTCCAAAACCAGAAACCGCGTTATAGAAAGTCTGAAGTTAGAACCCTAACTAATATTGTCGAAACGAAACTGTCTACTGGTAATATCGAATAGAATTTGTTTGCTTGAACGCTCAGGAACTACTGGTCCGATTTGAAAAATTATTTCAGTGTTAAATAGCGCATTTATCGAGGAAGGCTTATAGACTATATATATATCATCACGCTAAAACCAATAGGAGCGGAGCACCACTATTTCACGCGGACGAAGTCGCGGGCAGAAGCGTACGAATACCGTTGGTTTGTAAACTTACTCGTAAGATTATAATCTTACGAAAAATTGAAAACTGTGTAAACTGTTTACAATATTAAGTATTCATGTTCGGTAGCTTATAATCGTTCATACGGTTTGACAGAGGACTATTATAATCTACCGAAAATTAATACGTAATATTGTGAACAGTTGATACAGTAAAATATCTACAAATTAATATTACGTCATTGTCCACCAAGTCAGTGATGCACTAACTATAGAATTATTAGTTATCCTGCATATTAATTGTTGGTAATGAGTAGTGTGCATGAGTTTCATCATCAATTACACGGGCACTGCACTGTGTAGTTATATATGAATGTTTGTTTTATAATCTTCCTCGTTAATTTTACTGATTACTGAAATAAAACTTTTTGTAAAGCACAGAAAGATTTGCTTTCTATCCTTACTTACATTATCCTAATTAATACTATAAATGCGACAGTGAGTTTGTTTGTTACGCTTTCACGGTCAAACGGATGAACTGATTTTTGGTATATAGAAGATGGTACCACCGGGGGTGCGGGAAGATCGAAAGAGATACCGCACCCCCGGAATAGAAAGGGCTGAGGAAGGAACATGGATGGGTTTTAGTCAGTAGGAGTCTGATACTAACAGGGGCCATTTGATGATTTCCCATCCAAAAAAAAAAGCATTTTTATCCGGGTGCGTGAAGTAGTTTCCTCGGGGATGCGGGTGAAACCGCGGGAAACAGCTAGTTAGTTATAACATCAAGAGAAATAACTGACATTTCTGAGCCGTCAAATTATACTGCCGCCAGAATTCCGCAAGTAATTTGACAAATAAATAAAGTCAAATTAAATAAACCAACAAAGTGCATTAACAATCTCCCGTATTCATGTAACGACCTGAAATGAAAGTGTCTACTCAAATTATTTGCACGATATTTGCTAGTTCATACAAAATTATGATATCTAGACGACTTTTAGTACGCAACGCAAGAACGTAAAGCGTTAGTTAAAAATCATGAATTTCATATTCAATACTTTGGAAATGGCTGGACAAGCCCGAACACTAATGAGAGATGAGAAAGTTAATGCGTAGAGGTAAGAATGGATAGATGAAGATATTAGGAAATATGTATAAGATGGGTTTCAGAAAGCCTGCCGGACCTGCGGGACGTTCGAAAGAAATACCGCGCCCTCGGAATACAAAGGGCTGAGGAAGGAACATGGATGGGTTTTAGTCAGTAAGAGTCACACTCCCTTCCACCCCACCCACGGCGGGAGGGGTCATTTCATGATTTCCCATCCGAAAAAAAAAGGTGTTCATAGACATTCATTGTCTCGGTATGAGCTTGCGATGATAGATATGAGATAGAACGCAAATGACTTTCGACTATGAACATTTGCATGTTAGTGGATGCAACAAAAATAGGAGCAAAGAGAAAAAATCTTGGAGGCGACGGGCCCAAGAAAATAAAAAGGAAGAAGATTAATCTTCACTTAGAAAGGTTACTTGAATGAGACTAAAGGTCACTTTGCTTATTAAATTCAGCACAATATCAATTATTAACCAATCCTATCGGAGTCACTAAAAATTGGCTTTCCAAGATTAAAAGCAATCAGCAATGCTAAACCCTGAAAATATGTATCAGACTGTGTAGTGCCTAACTGTATTTGCAAATTCGATGCGGGCCACCAAAACATTCACTTTCCTTGAGAGTTTGAAGTTGAGAGTAATTGGAGCATGTCTAACGTACACGACAATACAAACAATTATAAACCTTAAACGCATACCAATAAGAATAAAAATTAAACGTCAACATTATACATTTTGCTAGAATAATGCTTTTCAAATATGTACTTTACGTAACAAAAATAAGAGTTGAAAATGAAATGATCCAATGACAATGAAAATTATTACAAACACAGACAAAAGGCGAAGAAAGTGAGTGTTATTTTTTGTTTCAATGAATACTGAATTCTGTTTGAAAGGTTCAAAGCTCCGACTATGATGTCAGAGATAGCTAGACGTCGAACAGACGATGATAGACAATTGGTTCGTAATTCGACAACAATTTTACACGTGGGCTTTGCAGTTAAATATCAGTCGAGCAAATAAATCTTCCAAGTTAATTTGCACTAGTTGCGGTCAGTTCTAGATGCGAGAATCTTAATCAACCTTATTTGAGACACCTCCATGCATGAGCCTGTAAAGCCGTCTGTCTGTCTTACGCCCGACCTCTTCCCGACCGCGTCTGATTGTCTTCCCATCGGAATACGAGAGATACAGAATCGAGTGTCAGTTCTTTGACCTATGCTTTGGTTCTCTATGGGATAGTCTCGTTGCGGATTCTTTTTGAAGAACATTACCAATAATTAATCTTTTAATGCCTCTTGATGTCTATTTAATTCTGAGATGCCTTGATCATAGCTAGTTCCAACTCACACGCTGTGCGACTTTAAATTACCAAATACGTCTCATACCCTAACTACTAAGAATTTGGTTCAAGGACATGTTAACTTAAGGCTTTAAGCAAGAAGTTAGTGGTAACAATGGTAATGGCGAAGTTTTAAAAGTATCTTCGACTTTCTTCTCATGGGCACAGAGACGATAATGGAGAGAGATTTTGCTCTAAAATTTGTGGTGGGTTCATAGGTAATTGCGAAATTCCGTGTTATTAACGCCCCGCATTTTTCCGTAAGTCAAATTCTATCTTGGTGAGATCAATCTTTACAAGAAGTGTATGTAAAATTAGGTACCCCAATTAAATGAACTACACAGGACCTGAGACTCTTCTTAATTTCTTGTTTTGGGGAAACAACATCAGTTTTGGCATCTTGAAATCTGGACTATCAAATTCATATCATCTTTACCAATCACGCAAGGTAGTACGCGACATAGATTCGAATCTATCTTGTGCTCTTTTTTATCGCGCATCTGGCATTGAAACCATGTAATATGATAACATCCGCAGTACGTAGTGGCCATCTTAGTAATCAACACCTTTATGAGCACTCAAATCACGATATGACTCATAAAAAAGAACAATTTGAAATGTTATTGATTCAGAATGTATGCTGATTTCTTTTGCTTCGATTAATATCACATTTTGGAATGACAGATAGGGCATAGCCATTAAAGACAGTCAAACATATGGGACTAAGATTAGGTGACCAGATCAGAAACCATACAGTTCTGAAACTTTCTAACTTCTGACTACCTGTAACAACTGTCAAAGATCTACTAATGACAGCCGGGACCACAGGCTTAACGTGCTAGGGTCAATAAGCCATAAAGGTAATGCAATTCAATATTTGATGGCGATTAACTTCAGAGATTAATAGTGTCAGACCGAATGTCGATTTTTGGAGCATCGCTCGGATACTAGAGATCAATAAAACAGACGTCAAGAGGCCTTATAGGATTAAATATTGTCGATGTCCTTCAAAAAGGTCAGGGTTGGACCGGGTTGGATGGATTTTGAACGCATGCTTTTTTTTATTTTAGGGATGGGGAATCAAATGACATCTCCACCTGTTCAGTGTCAGACTCTGAGTAAAACCTATCCATATTCCTTACTTCGTGTTCCAGGGCCGCAGTCTCTTTCCCGCAAACATATCCTACTTCCTAATTTAATAAACGCGAGTTTAGCTGCATGGATATTTGTTACTAAAAATAACTAGATTTGGTTGAAACTTAGCACACAGATAAAATTTTAATATGTTTTAGTTTAAATGAAATATGCACGTTCCATACGTGAGGCGGGCGAAAACGCGACGAAACGCTAGTCATATCATTAAGCACGTCTCACGTCATAGAATTCAGGCGTGATATGTATTAAAACCTGGCAAGTAACAATGTGACTGTGTTAAGAGCGTTTACGCTGTCCATGCGCAAAAACAGTAATTTCAAACGTGTTTAATACCATCAACCAGTTGTACTACAAATATGTTAGTTACTAATAACTTTAGGAAATTTCACTGTTTAAATAGTTAGTTAAGAAAATATTTCGATTTATAGAGTATTTATGAATTTTATCAAGATAACTGATCAGAGGTTTTCTTAATTTCCCCATACAGCGTATGTTTCGATGCCTAAAACTCATGAAAATACAGGGAAACGTAGTTTAAAAAAAATAATAAACAATTACTTAAATCGTCAAGTAAATAGTTAGTTGAAAATAGTTTCCGATTTAGCGATCAAACAACAGGAAATTAAAAGTCAAATAATGACAAATATCCAGAAATTCAGATGATTTTTTCATCGATATATCTTCTTTAATTTATTATCATAATGGCTTTTTATTATAGAATAAAGTCTTCTTTAAAACATCTGCTTTGAAATTTTAAATAATTTAGTGTAATTATTTTTCTATGAATATTTGAAATCTATTATAAAACACTGCGCGCAAATCAATTCAAATCAGACCGCCACGAGGCTTTCCAGAGTGAGGACGTGTCGCTCGATGCTCCATCCTGACCTGCGTTGACCTTTGCCGTGCGTACAAGGATAGCGGACGTTTATAGTGTGATAGAAAAGTCTTGCTACTTTAGTAAGTAAAATATTTTATTATTATTTTCGATGATACACTTTTTTAGTGACAACAAATTATATTTCAGACGTAATGGGAAACAAAACCAAGTTATTTTTAGCGAAAAAACGACAACGCAAAAATGACGGAAATATGGAAAAAGCAAGTGCTAAAAGGTTGGTATATCTATGTTATACTAATTCAACGATCGGCTTCGGCACCCGGTTATAACACATATTTTCGCATATTGGGGGTAATGTAATATAGGTTTTTTACTTGAAATAAATGATTATTTATTCGAATTAATACTAATTATACTATATATTATAGATGTTAGTATAATTAGTTTAACCTAATCACGTATTCGACAAACAGTTTTCTTGGTAAGGCAAATATCTTTGATTTGTGTCGTGATGCATGAATACACTATTAGATCACCTGAGCAAGGTTTTATTTCGGTAAGGCCTGTCAATCAGGACAATTGAAACTTTATTTCCATGTCATAAATGTCTCATAACGAGCCTTCGTGAGATAAACCTACTTTTATTTTTTACCTACCATACATATAACTATAATATATAACTGTATTTAAAATCGAGTTGTAATAAATGTAAATAACATACTAATAAAAGAATCCCACTACTAAATGCAAAAAAAAAACGAGTTAATGTTGCTTTAAAATGGACAATGGCTATGGGGCTTGGGCTAAAAATAAAATAATTATAATGAATCCTGCCAGATATCAAGATATAGCTCAAAAATCAGTCCTGAAAAAACAGTATTTACTTCATCAACTTTCGGCTTATATCTCGATATTTATAGGACAGACAAAATATTGTTTTTGAGAAGATCTTTCAGCCCAATCAAATGGCAAGCTTGTAATCAAACTATTATTTATGAATTCTCTTTTCCTTAGCGTGTTTTATTTACAATATTTTCTTTTATTTAATTACTGCTTCCTTTCAGATAACAAGGCTTGTGCGCTTACTGGTATATGGTTTAACAAATTATGGCAAGAGTTGAGTGTGAACACCAAAATGAAGAAGAGGTACTTTGAACGCTTTTTTAAAACAGTTTGTTTTACTTTTCACGTTTATATAGGCGATCACACTGTTTTAATAATGTCCATCTGTCTGTCTATCACTCTATCAAGCTTGGGAATCAAAACCTATGGTTACTTATTGTAAGAAAAACGAATTCAAAAATTGTAAAAAGAAGGCAAAAAATTTGAAACTTTTAAAAGAAAATAATAAACATAAGTAGATCCGTATAAAGTGTTTTATTTTAATAAAATTAAAACAAGTAAATTAATAAAAAAAAAAAAAAACTCGACTGCGTTTATAATTTTAAATACCTACCCTATAGTGTCACTGTCACGATCAAGACAAATCAATGACACTTAATATACATATACACACATACATACGTACGCTCTAAAAACATAACCCTCCTGTCGCAATCGGTAAAAAAACATATATCTATAAATCATTACTATTAGGAAGGTTCAATAAATTATTGCAGAATTTAGTTATGTCTAAATTTCGATCTATAAATTCATGTTTATTTATTTATTGCACCATGTTGTTTACACTTGCAATATTATTACTGACTACTTATTTTATGTACTTACTCACATCCGTTAAATTTTTTTTCTAAAATAATTCACTCGATGGATCAAAATGGGTATGTTTGCCTATAGCGCGAGAGAACGCGCCAGCGCTACGCACACAGTCACATTCGCTTCTATGTGAGTAAAACTTGCGTTAAAATACCTATACTTGACATCGTGCGCTATGCGTAAACGCTCTTAAAGTCATATGCACTTTCTTAGTGTATTTTAGACACCACTGAATAACACTGAAGGAAAACATGATGAGTAACCCTGGACTTGATAGTCTGAAATCGCCAATCCGCCTAGGGCAAGCGTGGTGATCAACGCTCATGCCTTCTCTGTATGAGAAGAGGCAGTGGGACAATATACAGGCCGATGGCGATGAAAGACATCATAAATGTTGTCTTTGTAACACAGATATAATTAATTTCATGATTGCAAACCGTACTTGTCAGTCAATTATAATTTTGATAAATTCAATTAAATATTATCATTTACCAAGTTCGGTACGCACATACGTTTTAATTTACCAACGCAGTCAAGGATAGGTTCGAAACGCTTACGAAAACAATGCATAATAATCGTATAGGTACCGTATACAATACCACATTGTTCGACTCATATTTATTTATTGTTGAATATTGATAAACATTGGCAGTATATTCTAGAAAATATATTATACTCCATTTTATCAGACCACCAGTTAAAGTCTGACAACCAGTCTTACCATGGAGTGTTACCCGTGTTACTAACTGGGTTGTGGAGGTCAGATAGGCAGTCGCTTCATGTAAAACACTGGTACTCAGCTGCATCCGGTTAAGACTGGAAGCTGACCCCAATATAGTTGGGAAATGGCTAGGCAGATGATGATTATCAGACCAACAGTTGGAGCAGAAGTTGGATGCGTCAAGCTGATGAGGTATGGCACACGTTTGGCCTATGTCGCGAGACGACTCCTGGCCATCATAGGTACGGGCCTGCGGGTGGTGAGCTATGAGTGGCTAGCCATCCAGTAAGGACCAAGCCCGTGTCGACGGCGCGTTCGTGTTCCTCGCGCGTCTCATAAAGTCAGCAGAAGTGACCGGGCCCTCCCTAAAGCGACATATGGATTTTCGAAAGAGTTATGGCACCACCGAAATATAAAGGACTGAGGAAGGAACATGGGTTTTAGTCAGTAAGAATCTGACACTTCCTCCCGCCCCACCCACGGTGGGAGGAGTCACTGAATGGTTTCCCATTCGAAGTAAAAAAGAAAAAAAAGGGGAGGCCTATGTCCAACAGTGGACCATTCCTATATTTATATAATGCTGTATGCGGATGCTGCCTCCCACAGGTAGAAAGATCAAAGTTAAGCTACACTGTCTACCACTGTCATGGTTGACCATCTATTTTTAGCCAGAACTGTTGGTGCACGAGACATTCTTGGGTATAATTTGTAGATCTGTCACAGTTGTCACAGGGAATTCCAAAGAGTCTGGAATACCAAGGCTATTGAGTTACCCTGTAAAGGGTTATGAAGACATTCCATTTAATTATTTATTCTCCACAATTAACAGAAGGCTATTTTTAAATAGTCAACATTGGTTTAATTATTGGTTATGTTATTGATTTTTAAAATTAATTAGTAAAGTGATGATGCCCATAAATGAATAATTAATGAGGCACAATATTATTTGTTTTAACGCAATAAGGTGGGTACAGAAGACCCTTAAAGTATATTTATCCTTACTAATATGACAAAAGCAAAAGTGAGTTTGTTTGTCTTGCTTTTACTGTAAACCAGTCTACTATAGGCTACTGTTTCGTTCGAGACATGGGAAAAACTGCGGGAAACAGTTAGTACTGAATAAAATCCTGCTAATATTATAAATGCGACGTTTGTATGGATGTATGTTTGTTACTCTTTCACGCAAAAAGTTCTGAACGGATTTGGATGAAATTTTGGTACACACATAGTTTATAAACCTAGATTAACACATAGGCTACTTTTTACCCGGGTGCGAGAAGTAGTTCCCTCGGGAATCGGGTGAAACCCGATAAGTGAGAACCAAAGGTATCAACTATAAACTGATGAAATGGCATAAGTATTTTAAGATCACCACATGTATTAAAGATCACTTGAGAATGGCTGTAATAAAATTGTATTTTTTTTTTTTTTTTTTTATAAGGCAATATGACGGGAAAAATTGAACCCATATGAAGCTACACACAGAAACTATTGGTCCTTGTGCACATTCTAGCTATCTAACTTTTAAATAATAAGTAATTTAACACTATAAAAAGTGAATGGAGAGTAATACAATATTATAATGTAAGGACTTTTTTTTTAATGTAACTAATACAGAGTTCTTTATTTCTCTTTGACAACTTAAAAATATTGATGATGAGTATATTTCCTTGTTTTTTAATAGTACAACAAACATTTAATACCTACTTCAAAATTATTTTTGGCATAGTCACCCTGAGTGTAAAAACTAGATATATAATAATATATAAAAAAAAAGGAATTGTGTCGTTTGTTTCTATAAACATCTAGTTACCTGTGGTTTCACCCTCGTACCGGGAGAACTACTTAATACACCCTGATAAAATATAGCCTAAAACATTCTCCAGCGTCACCTCTATCTCCGTACCAAATTTCAGTCAAATTAATCCAGCCGTTCATGTGTGATGCAGTGACCAAGGGAAATAGGGATTCATTTTAAATATACAGATTTCTATGAAGATAATCATGATGAATAAAACTACAAGTTCCCTTAATAAATATTATGCCTCATATTTATGTAATAATTGTGATTAAAAAAATAAACAATAGAAATTTTGCTATGAGTCTGCATATTATTTAGATAATATATGAATTAATCAATACACCAGTGCCAATGACAATGAACCTTTGTTTAAAATGAGAATATCATGATAAATATCAGACAACACATATCTTAGGAATTATGAAAACATGTTTTGTAAAACATATGCAAATACTGACTGATAATGAAGATATCAATATGTGATACCTGGTTTTCTAAACTATAATTAAATTAATTAAAAAATTATGACAGAATTAAAGCAAATATTATGAATAATGTACGTATAAATTGTTTAAGGTTTTATATGTAAATAAATTATTTTACACTCATCATATTTGTAATAAGAATAAATTAAATAAGAATTTTACTTTTCATGAAATTTTCACACTTTGAAACAGTGTGAGATTAGTTTAACGATACAGTATTTTACCGACATCTGTTGTCCATTGGAGTGGTCTATCAGAACCCCCATTTTCGGCAGCAGAAGTTCAAGAGCCGAGGTAGCTCAAAGTTTCGCGAAACCCGACAGCGACGAAAGAGAAAGGTGCAACAAAATAATGAAGAAGAAACATGCCTAGGAACGTCAAGATGCCTGATTAGACCCATTTATAAAACCCTCAGGTCACGGACAAACATTTGAGTTGCCGCCAAAAGAATATTCCAAACGTTTCGAAATAGTTTTGGCTCTATTACAAAACATATGTAAAAATCAATCAAATCGAAATATACTTACGCGAATTCTTGATATGATCAGACCCATTTTCTCGACTTCTTAACTTCAAATATCAAGTGAATTTAATATAGTACACTTTAAACTCTTAACACAGCCTCGTTTTAGCGTTTTTAGAAGCTAAAAATAAGTTTGGCATAAGCAGGTGATAGTTGATGACGAATGTATTATAACCTATAACGCCGATTCGGGAACATTACAAAAATATAAAAGCTAATTAATCGGCAGTTGGTTAAAATGTCAAATCACATATCCATTCGATATTTTCGATTCAGTATTATGAATTTGCAAATTCCACCGCAAGAACTACTGAACAAATAAAATTCAAGAAAAAAACATTTACTTTCAACAATCATCCACAGATAAAATATGTCGCGATATGACATTAGCGGTGAACGTTTGTCAAGGAGAAAGTAAGTACAGCCAGCAGATGAACGGTGGATGGCAACAAAAATCATTTTACACATATATGTATGTAAAATTATTTCGTATTTTGCACATACTACTGAAATCCGTTTTTACTACTTGCTTTCACAGTATTCCCTCAATTTGTATTTTTTGATACAGCCAAACTGTATTTTGACAAACAGCCTAATGAATTTTGAATTCTCTTAACTACTTTGCTGGCGACACTTTGGTGTCTTGTTTGTTTTCTGTGCTTGTAATGTAAAATGTAACGTTTAGAAACAAGCATGGATATTTTTATATAGGTATTTATCCTAAGGTTGGTAAAACTGAAGCAGACACATCTTTTCATTTCGTGTAACCAAGCGAGAAAAATGATACCATCTCTCATTTTGGGTGGCTACTATAAAAATAAATAAAGAAAAGAAAATTAAAAAAGGCTTTATTTTGATACAGTTTTTTACACACGGAATAATTTTATTATTAATAAATATGAATATTTCCTAGCAAGTTCTCCAGTCGGCTGTGTAGCAGGGCAATTGCGTAACATCGGCATGTTCCTGAGCGGTCTGTCTTCCTTCAAGATCCACACACCGGCACATTCCCCGGCGACATTGTATCCTCCTAAAGTTACCGTTCTTGCAACACACTGGCCGTTCCGGGGACGAGCTCATTATATTTGCTGTTTGAGCACAATCTGTAAAACAAAGAAGGTAACTTGAAGTTAATTCCTAATCGCAAACTACAAACTTACTTGCTACAATCTCGAAATAAGAGCTTTTTACAAAATATACATGATTGTATATACCTTAGGTTTACGCGGTACCTACTTACCTACCTAAACTTACCAAACACATTTATTGTATTTTTTGTCTTTCTGTTTCGGGTTATCTCCTAAACGGCTTAACCTATTTCGATGGGAGTTTTTACTGACTGATAGCTGATATTATAAGATTATCATAGGTTACTTTTGTTTTAGAAAAAAATATTAGAGTTCCACGCAATTAAATTAAAAACTCTTAAAATTTTACAATGCAGGCGACGCTGCAGTGTACAGCTAGTTGACATTTATTACTAGGGGTTTACAACAAGCTATTACATATTTAGAAACTTAATAGATATAGATATTTAGGTTATTCGAAGGTATTATCATATACTTACTGCAATTCATGGTGTCGAAATCGCTTGATGTGGGCAATGCTTCATAGTTTTCAATTTGGCGTCCTCGCTCATCAATACAGATTTTTCTGTAAATAAATTTAACGAACATAAAATAAATGGTGATTATAGACTTTTTCCGCGTCTATGTCGACTATTCCCGGATATCAACGGGTTAAACCGCTCACGGGTGGCCATCATGATCTGCCTAGCCTTTTCTTTCCCCAACTATGTTGGAGCTTCTAGTCTTTAACCGGATGCAGTAAGTTTCAGTGTTTTACATGAAGCGACTGCATATCTGACCTCAATACATAATGCAGTTACCTGGTAGCACGATGACCCTTTATAAGACTGGTTGTCAAGACTTTCTGGCTTCTAACCGTGACGACTTTCAAATATTTATAAATGACAGCCAGGACCAACGGCATATCGTGCTTTCCGGGCTACGGAGTAATTTCGATTCGACATAGTTGGTCTTCCATCCACGTACTTATCAAAGAGGGTATCCTTATGGGTGTATACTAGTTATTAATGTTGTAAAAAATACCTACAGCGAACTAAAAACTGGACGAGGACGTGGCGAGTGTCACGCATGCATTTTACTACGTTCGCAATCTCGCATTTTTTCCTCTGCCGATATTTCGAAAAACAACACACTACTTACGACCCCGTCCTAGTTAGAGCAATCCGGGTAAAAGTCCCATCTGGCAGGCATTCGGGGAAAGTATTGTAATAGTCCACATTAAAGCCGTCTTCTTCACTCTTGAGGATCAAGTCTATCTTCTCTTGCATGTCTTCTAAGCAAGGAGTCGTGAAGTTGTATGGGGGCTCACCCTCTGAATATTGCGGGAACAGATCCGTTTCTTTGTCATCTGAAGATTGGAAGAAATAAAAACATCATTCTGAGTATCTATAACGTTTCACCACTTAATAATACATCTATGGTTTCATCTGTCTTATTAAGTTCGAAATCTGGAAGTACCAATGTGAGTGGGAACGTACCTACATTGTGGAATGCAATAAACGATTGAGTAGGTATTGAGTTTTTGAAAGTCACTATTTTCTTTTAAGTTTTTACACTAATTAATGTTGCAAGAACACACCATGAAGGAAAGGTATACTTATAACCCAGTTTTCGCTAATCAATTAAGCAGAGGTACGCCTATAATATTTTGCCAGTATTATTCAATCATTAGTAAGTGGTTCTAAAATGGCCACTCTACATTGCAAACTTGGTCCATGTTCGTGTAAGAAGAGACCTTTTTTAGGTATGGCAAATCATCAAATGACTGCTGCCGCTCCGGCCGCAGCAGCAGGGAGTGTCAGACTTTTACTGACTAAAACTATTCGTATTCCTTCCTTCACCCTTTGTGTTCCGGCGCGGTAACTCTTTCGAATAATTCCGTAGCCCCGAATTAGATGAAGCTATTGCTTTGCCCAGCTTTTAGACATGTATAACTCGATGTTATCTGATGATATATATCTCGATGAATATAAAAGCATTTATTATTTCCCTCTAATTTTAAGTATATTTATTTACATATTTACTTGTATTTACAATAATAAAAACATAAAAATAATAAATTATACTAATATAATTAGGCATCAAAATATTCATCCGCATCGCTGTCAACGGGAATCGTGCCCAAAAGGCTGGCTGCATTGCCACGTTGGATGGCAATGCTGATTCTTTGACCGAAATATAGGCCAGCCCTTTGATCACGCGTGGAGTCTACTAAACGTTTGCCTATATCACGAAATAGTAGACGGGCACTTGGACCCCATGGCCCTAATGTTTCTACCCCAAACGGCTCAAATATATAATTACCACTAAGGTTTATATATTTGCGCCGTTTAAGGTTTTCTGCAGCTGCGGCAGCTGCACCAGCACAGCCCACCGTACTGGGAAGATGGGATGGAGCAAGGGTGTCGACACAAGTTGCATCCCACACCAAAGACCTTCCCATCTTCCATGGCATTACAGACATCCCATCCGGTCTCTTGCCGTCGTCGCGTGCCAAACCATTGGGTTCTAGAACGGCTGGCACCCCGGCGGTGACAAGAGCACGGCGGATGATGTCGTTAATGCTGGCATGCCGTGCTATGCGATGAATATCTATAATATCTCGATGATATATCTATATCTATCTATACTTATAATAAATCTGTAGAGAGGTCAATTCTGTACATGAAATATATTTCCTAAATAACTATCAGGGGGTGATTGATATCGATACTGATAGTCTAGTCGACAAGTTAAAAATGGTGTTAATTCGACATACTACTGCTAAAATTATGTGGTTTAGCTCATTCGATTCGGAATAATGTCTAGACCATTGTGCTAAAAAATTGAATTAGCACATAAAAAAATCCAAAAGTTATTAACAATTAAACACCTTCAAAAAATAGCGTTTCGTTTATTGCTTATTGTCCGTAAACTATAAATATTTTCGAAATTTGAAAAAAATATCCTTAAAGAAGAGGAAATTTAGTAAAAAAAAGTTCCAAGTCCCGGAACTGTAGCTCCATTATTTATAATTTTAATTTAACGCTGAAAATAGCCCGCCGCGCGCCATTGTTAGGTTGCGCGCACGGCCTCGAAAGCGAGTACGTCACTTAAAAAAAATTTTTTCAAGTACTTAAAGTTAATTGAAAAATCCAAAAAAAATATTGCATAATCTAAACACTTTAAAAAATTTATTCCCGTTGGATTTTTTTATAAAAACATATTTTTCAATATTCTAGACGATTGTTAATTAAGATTTTTTTTTCCAATTTCCATCATCCTTCTAAACTAAAAAAAAATGTTTAAATAATTACCTTAAAATTATTTCGCTTCGTGGAACTCTTCTTATAAATATATTAAACAGGATTGCGTCGTCTAAGTTATGAAATTGTTAATATTTTGTTAATAATATTTTTTTTAAGTTAACAAAAAAAGAAAAAGCACAATTATGTTGTAAAGAATTTTTTTTTCTTTATTTATTATTATATTTTCGTTTTTATGTCAATAAAAGACATGTTTTAATTGAAAAAAAAAAAATTTTTATCCATTTGTTTATAAACATTTTGTTAACAAATGGACTATTTATATATTTTTGAAATTTTTTTTTTACAATTTTATAGAGAACTGTCATTTATGATTTTTAGAAAAAAAAATTTTTCTTAATAATTATTTTTAATTGTTTATAATTGTTTTTTTTATTTGTTGTTTAAATTATTAGTTAAGAATTTTTTTTTTCTAAAAATCATAATTGACCTCTCTCTACAAAATTACAGAAAAAATTTTTTTTTTCGTTAACAATAGCATTGTTTATTAACTTTACAATTTGTTATAAACAAATTCTCAACTTTGTTTTATTTTTTTCCTGTAATTAATAATAATTACAAAAACCGGCCAAGTGCGTGTCGGGCCACGCGCAGTAGGGTTCCGTAGTAGGTATCAACCCCCCCCTCTAACTTTTGAATGGCTGTACCTAGAAATGTGAAAAAAATCACAGACGTAGTACATGTAATGAAATTATAAGGAAAACTATCACGGCTAAGTAGGCTTAACCGGATACAGAGCTATAGTCGACTAACTAACTCCTACTACGGAACCCTAATGCGCGTGGCCCGACACGCACTTGGCCGGTTTTTAACTTGTCGACTAGACTATGATGCCAAAAATGCAATCAGTAAATTTTTTGTCTGTCTGTCTGTATAAACTCTATAGAAACAAAAACTACTCGACGGATTTTAACGAAACTTGGTACAATTATTTGTCATACTCCTGAGATGGTTACAGTATACTTTTCATCACCCTACAATCAATAGCAGATAGTGAAGGAGCAGAGCAGTGAAGGGAAATGTTGTCATTTTGTTTAAACGCGCTAATCTCAGGAACCGCTGGTCCGATTTAAATAATTCTTTCAGTGTTAGATAGTCCATTTATCGAGGAAGGCTATAGGCTATATATCATCACGCTAAGACCAATAGGAGCGGAGCACCACTATTCCACGCGGACGAAGTCGCTGGCAGAAGCTAGTATATATTAAAACTAGCTGTTTTCCATGGTCTCATCCGTGTCCTGAGGTAACTACTTAACGCAACCGGATAAAAAGTCTATAACAATCTCCACGGTCCCCTCTACCTGCCGGGGCTGTAGAATATTCGAAAGAGTTACCGCGCCTTCGAAATACAAAGGGCTGAAGAAAGAACAAGGATGGGTTTTAATCGGTAATAGTCTGACATGCCCGATGGGCTGGGAGCCCTACCCATGGAGTGAGGACTTATTTGATGATTTAAAAAAAGGTCCCCTCTATCTAATACCAAATTAGTTCAGCTGTTTTACCGTGAAAGCGTAAGCGAATAACCAAACAAACTCACTTTCGCATTTTTAATATTAGATGGGAAGTCAGGATGACTCACAGCAAGGCAGCTCCGAAATAGGCTTCGTATCAAGATCAATGCTCTTGATCCCGTCTATAATGACGCCAGTCTGGATATTGACGCAGTAGCAGGTCCTGCCGATGCATTGGATTGGGTGGAAGTTACCGTCCGAAGTGCACCGGGGACCGACGACTGGGAGAGGAACTCCGGGAGATATTCTTTCCCTCATGCGCTCGTGGAAACGGGAGCAACCTGGAAATTAAAATGGTTTTAGTTTTAATAAAGTATATTAATATATAACTGTGCCTACGGCAAGAAATAACCAAAAAGAAGACACTTTAAATACATTCACAAACCACGTAGAAAAAATTATAAACACAGTAAAGAAATTTAACGCTACATAAGAAACAAAAGACCTCAGCCGCCCGTAACCCTCGCGGGGACTGAGTCTAATACATAGACTAAAAAAAACTGTGCCTACGGCTTATGATAAGTAATGATCGTCTGCCGAATTTTAATTATTTTGAACTTCAAATACGTTTACAAAGTTCAAACTTTCTAACATCAACGTTATCGATATCGCAACGATGAAACTGCTATCGGTTCGCCCAAAACTTCTTTCAGATGGGATACTGACCACATTGCAAAGTCCGCAAGGTGATAGCCCCCAGGTTCAGGACTTCACCAAACAGCCTCTCGCCTTCTTCGGACTGGCAGAAACATCTGGAAAAGAAATCTATATTTTAGTATCGTTGAGCAATCTATTGATCGACGTGAATATGTAACTTTTTAACCACGATATATCATGCCCTGCCGCATATATCATGCCCTGTTCTTATCCCAAACGATTACGAGAACTATTACGGGTCGGCGCAGCATGTCTTTTCCTTCCATAATTTTTATCAGGCATCATCTCATTCATTGTTTACCCCTTTTCTATCTATGTTATCTATAACACATTCTATCCAGTCCAACATTTCATGTTCTACTTAAATTAACGCATAATAGCAGATCAATGTACATTTAAAAGGAAATTATAACCGGTGACAAGACAAGGCCAGATGTTAGTCAGAGTTTATTATTGTGATAATTATGGCACATTACGAACATGCAGTGTACCTAATGGTAAGTAGATTTCTTTCTTTCTTTCTTAAAGTTGTTATTCTTTTCAGAATGCCAAATTTCGGATTTAGGGACCACAGTCAGCTAGACAAGGCTTGATCTATCTTATCTGATGACTAAAAGAACGTTGAAGCAAAGACTAAGTAGACGACAAACTAGCTTGAACTTACGTGTGTGCAGGGATACACTCGTAGGGAGCGTACTTCCCGCGCCCGTCACAGTGAGGTCTCTGTTCCAGGGATCCGATCAGACCTCTCGCCTCGCGGTCGTCATAGTCGTCTTGTGCGCTGTGGCACTTTGATGACACTGAAAGTGGAGTGCATCACGTCTTAGTAATGAAACAGTAGGTAGGTAATTGGATGATGGGGCACTCCCCCAGGGCCATATACTATGGCCATAGCCTGCCAGGGCTGCGGGATGTTTGAAAGAGATACCGCGCCCCCGGAATACAAAGGGAAGGAACATGGATGGGGTTTAGTCAGTAAGAGTCTGACAGTGACACTCCTTTCCGCTCCACCCACGGCGGGAGGGGTCATTTGATGATTTACCATCCGAAAAAAAGGTAGGTTATTGGACGACTGAAAATAAGGACACTAACACCAAATATAAACGACTACTACAACTGAAGAACTGATAATTAAGCACTAAGGCTAACAGTTTGTTGCGCCAATTTAGCCCAGCAAATACACATAGAAAGTTGTGAAAAGCGGGCGTTTAGGACTGACTTTTGTAATATAACGTTCAAAAAGTGCTGATTTAACAGTCTAGTTTTGATATATCATTTTTGATTGAGTCAAACCTTATCTAGAAAGAAGAGTAAGTAAGTACTACAAACTTACTTCTAGTACAAGTTGTCCACGAGTCTTCATCGGCGGTGCAAGTCAGGCCATCTCCACATCGTCCTATCGTGGTACCCATGCCAGGACCTCCAGTCGAGCAGTGTTCACCATCCCCTGAAACATCAGAATCGGCCCAGTTTGGAGTTGGCTTCCAGTCTAACTAAAAGCAGCTGAATAGCAGTATCTTTCGTCAGCTGAATGTAATTATGAGACCTTTTCAACCTAGTTACAGTGTAACATGATAACCCTTAGCAAGACTGATAGTCAAACCTTCACGCTTATAATTCCTCGAAACGATTGTCAAAGATTTGCAAATAACAGCTTTCAAGATACGATAAGAGTTTTTGTAACAAGCTTTCCGAGGCTCGTAGGGGTCTCGGTACGCTGCGGGACATTCGAAAGAGATACCGCGCCCCCGGAATACAAAGGGTTGAGGATAGAACATGGATGGGTTTTAGTCAGTAGAGTCTGACACTCCCAACCACCCTGTCCACGGCGGCAGGGGTCATTTGACGATTTCCCATCCAAAAAAAGGACCAGCTCCTATCGAGAAAACTCGAGCCTACAATAATCTGGTTATGTTAATCGGTACTCGGTACGAACTCAATGATTACCCATCCATTTCATTTTCTTTAATTCAAATGGAATTAATTAAATTACCATAGAAAACTAGGCAGTAATCGCAGCAGTTGCACAATGTAGGAGAGCGCAGACTTAGGCCCCTGTGCGTGGCGTTGTTGACGCTGCAGTGGATCGCAGGCTCTGCACAGCCCTCTTCGAAGCGATAATTCTGAGGAAGTTTTATTACACTTAGGAGCAAAGAAACTGGGTTAATAATAGTAATCCTATGCTTTTTCTTTTGAAATTATGTCTTGCTTAGCCAGATCTGTCTGTTGTTGAAGTTGTATTTAGTGAGTAATGGTGCAAGTGTCCGGATTTACTATTACCTAGGTACACAAGGATATAAAGGTTGGAGAAAACAAGTTTGTATACCCCCGTGCTAGATAATGTAACTACACTATTGTATTAAAAAACTGTGATGATAGTGTATATGTGGTGGTAAAAAAATAAATAAATAGAGTGCAAGTAAAAAAGGCGAGCAAAGAGCAAACAAGTATCATTGAATCCAGTCCACTTCTTACAGAGAGTAAGAAGTGGACACAAAGTTTTGAAATTAAAGCTACCTACTTTTTCCAATTTAAATGTGAAATCACTGCACGGAATTCTATTGTCAACATTACTCACCAATTGTTCCTTGAAAACCGGAACTTAAAGACAGCCTGCCGATCATTTTGCATAATCAGTGGGTGATTAAAGTCATAAATTTAAATAAATTGTTCGTAAAATACGAGTATATTTCATTTAAAAATCGCTGTCGATACGAATACTTTTTCGAAAGTGATTCGTGATAGGCCTACTGTACACTAAGTAACTGTCCTATAAAATCAATACTTAAAAGTATAACTTACTCTACAAAATCCTGGTTCGCACAAAACATCATGACTTCTCACAAAATAGAACAAAGAACACAAAACAAATATCGATAATTTAATTTCAGCCATTTTGTTTGTCAGCAAACATCGCACTGATTTTGTGTGAACGACACAATGTTATCTAGAACGATATTATTGTAATTATCGGTTAGATAATCAGGAATTAGAAGGAAGCACCGACGTTGCTGATAAAATAATCATTGCGGTAAAGTCCTTTCATGAAATTAAACAGGTACTTACAAGACTGTAGGCAGGACCGCGCCGAGCCCTGGCAGCGCCGGTGTGCGAAACCTATGAAGCGCCTCTTTTTTAACCGACTTTAAAAATGGAAAAGGTTCTCAAGTCGACTATGTTTTGTGTTTGTTACGCGATTACTCCACCAATTATGAATTGATTTTGATTATTCTTATTTGTTTGGTAAGTCATATTTCAGAGCAGTGGCGTAGCGCGTAGATGATAGACTTTTCTCAAAAGAAACAAAACCTTTCGCATTTTAATAAAATAAATAAACACTATGTTGCTAGAAATTATACTATGTTGTAATCGAAAGTGCGAGCGAAGCGAGCGCGAATTTTTTTAGCATGATAATTAAAGGGAATAATATTTATCAATAAATGGTAACAAAAACAGAGTTCGAGAAGAAATAAAAATACGTACGTAATCGAAAGCGCGAGCGAAGCGAGCGCGAATTTTTTTAGCATTACAATTAAAGGGAATAATATTTATCAATAAATGGTAACAAAAACAGAGTTCGAGAAGAAATAAAAATAGGTACGTAATCGAAAGCGCGAGCGAAGCGAGCGCGAATTTTTTTAGCTTTATAATTATAGGATCGTTTTTCAATAAATAGTAACAAAAACAGTATCTGAAAATAAATTATATACGTAATTGAAAGCGCAAGCTAAACGAGCGCAAATTTCTTCTTTAGCAAGATGATTATGGGGAATAATATTTTTTTGATGATGCCTTGATTGATGATGTTGCAACCTATTTTATTTAGTTTCCGAAGATGGGAGAATTTTTCGCTAGTTTAATAAGAGGTTGGCTAATCAGATTTTGGGGGCCCTTCTAGCTTGGGGGCCCTAGGGCACTGTCCGGCAGCCCCTGGGTAGCTACGCCTCTGCTCACGCTTCGATTTAAGTGATAACTGTAACAAATTAAAGCTTATGTTGCTTTTCCGCAAAAACAATGAAAACTTCGTACATTCTGTGTAGGTTTATATAATACTTAGGAGAGCTAGCCTAAGCCTATATAATCTTTCCTGTTCCATTGAAACTACTCAAAATTTTTACTTTTGTAATTGTTTTGGTTCTTCCGCTCGTTAAAATTGGGGAGTCCTCGGTGACCACATTTCGCTCGCGTCGCATCGCATCGAATTGCGTTGATAAACTCATCCACGGCACGGCTTTTGTAATAAAGTAATCGCCTATTGTAGCGACTGCGGTGGTTCTTTTAATTTTAATCCAGAGCTCGTAGTTCATGTAAATTAAAACCCGAAACGTAAACAGTGGGTCAATTCAAATAGTGAAAAATTAAACCACAATCATAAATATTGTTTTGGGAGACTTGTATCTACTTAGTCATCGATGCTCAACTATGAGATAATATGTTGATAAGTGACAAAAATAATATTAAAAACTGGCGCTAGCATTTCATCCGGCGCCCCTACTGCCCTGGCGCCTGTGTGCGCCGCACACTTCGCACACAGGGGCGGCGCGGCCCTGACTGTAGGGACACAGTTAATTGTAAACTGAAACGACTGCTGCGCCGCGCTAATACCACCGCGCGCCTGTACGCTAAACTCATGCGTCAGCAGTACGTCTATGTTTTTCTCAGCATGGACAAAATTTAAACTTAGGTAAGTAGGTTGACTGACTACTAGACTAATACTCAAGCATTGGTCCTTTGAAGGGTTAAGAAAACGCCGCACACAGGTCAAGCGGCAGCGCTTGCACGGTTTGTGCCTTTGGAAAGCACGTTAAGCCATTGGTCTCAGCTGTCACACCCACAAAGCGATGTCGGCCCGACCCAAGAAATTGGGTTCAATTTTCTGGGTCGGGATTGGTTCTGGATGGTTCTGGATTTCCGACATCGCTTTACATAGTAGTCACGGTTGCGACCACTAGATCCGTTGGTCTAAAGAAGCATATTATTTTATACTAGCTTCTGCCAGCGACTTCGTACGCGTGGAATAGTGGTGCTCCGTTCCTATTGGTCTTAGCGTGATGATATATATAGCCAAAAAAAAAAGAAAGAATTTTTCAAATCGGACCAGCGGTTCCTGAGATTAGCGCGTTTAAACAAAATGACAACATTTCCCTTCACTGCTCTGCTCCTATTGATTGTAGCGTGATGAAAAGTATACTATAACCACCTCAGGAGTATGACAAATAATTATACCAAGTTTCGTTAAAATCCGTCGAGTAGTTTTTGTTTCTATAGAGTTTATACAGACAGACAGACAGACAAAAATTTTACTGATTGCATTTTTGGTATCAGTATCGATCCCTAATCACCCCCTGATAGTTATTTTGGAAATATATTTCATGTACAGAATTGACCTCACTACAGATTTATTATAAGTATAGATAGATAGATAGATAGTCAATGTGGTGGCCTCTCGTACCTATGTGATTTCGGAGGCTATGAAAACATTCTCAAAGCCATATCTAAGGTAGGTAGGTAACTTAATGATGTAGGTACCTGATGAGGACAACTGATGATGGAAAACATCTTGAGGACTTCTTTTTCGAATGTGGTTTCTGCTAGGCGTACTAGCCTAGGTATGTTGATACATCCAGTGAAGACATTTTTGAATGTTTAAAAATTATTATTTTGTACAAATGATGTTTCAACCTGCAGCCGGCGTAATCAGACACTTTAATAGGAAATACCTGCATTATCAATATTATTTGATAACTTATCAATTTGTCATAGACTATCAATAAACTGGGTTAAAATTCAAAATTACTTTGAAGATTCGACTTGTTACACATATAAAAAGCTTTGTCCTGAATGACTGACGGATCAACGCACAGCCTAAACCCCTGATCGTAGAGACTTGAAACTTGGAGGGTGTGTTTTTTGTATACGTAGGCATCTGATAAGAGAGGACTTTCCAAAATTCTACCCCCTAAGGGAGTAAAGATGAAGGGCAAAGTTTGTATAAAAGTCATTCAGTATGATTACACTGATACTACTGTTTTAACAAGTACTACTGATTGTACTAAAATAAAACAAAAAACCATAATCGGACACTTTAATATACAATAGACTTTAATATAACATCACATTACTATATTACAAGTAGGTAGGCAGAAATAGGCACATCCTCATTTCAAGACTGAAAGAAAAAGGCAAGGGGCCTGACATAAATAAGCTCGTAAGCAGATTCTCCTAATTTTGAAGGCCACTAGAGTCGTTATATCGCGGACATAGGATCTATATTAGCCGGGAAAGCTCAGGAAGAAACATGGATGGGTTTTAGTCAGTAAGAGTATGACACTCCCTCCCGCTCCGCCTGCAGCGTCATTTGATGATTTCCCATTAATTTAAAACTAGCTTCTGCCCGCGACTTCGTCCTCGTGGAATAGTGGTTCTCCGCTCCTATTGGTTTTAGCGTGATGAAATATAACCTATAGCCTACTTCAATAAATGGGCTATCTAACACTGAAAGAATTTTCAAATCGGACCAGTAGTTCCTGAGATTAGTAGCGTACGCAAAAAAAGTAACTTTTATGGTTGATTTCTTACACCTTGTGTCTGAAAAACCCAAATATCTTACGGAACCCTATTTTTTTCCAATATAAAATTTAGCCTATGTTATTCGTGGATAATGTAGCTTTCAAATGGTGAAAGAATTTTTAAAATCGGTCCAGTCGTTTTTGAGCCTATTCATTACAAACAAAGTTTTCCTCTTTATAATATTAGTGTAGAAATACGATATTTATTTAGATACTTACTAGAAACAATCAATATACATATGATACTTATACAGTTTATTGAAGACTTGCTGTTTCCCGCGGTTTCACCCGCGTTCCGAGGGAACTTTCCGGCCTCTAACTGTCTCCAAATTTCACGCGAACCGGCTCAGCTGTTTTACTGTGAAAGCGTAACAAACAAATCAACTCACTTTCTTATTTATAACATTAGTTAGATTAGGATCCTAATTAAAGAATTACATAGACTTTTTTCTTAAAAATATTGCCTAATTAGATATTAGGAAAAAATAAAAAAGAAACCATTAATATTCTAATATAAATCTAATTAAAAGATGGCGTCAAAAAATTCTTCCTCATCGCCGTCAACTGGAAGTGTACCCAAGAGGCTAGCTGCATTGCCACGTTGGATGGCAATGCTTAGCCTTTGGCCACAGTAAAAGCCAGCCTTTGGGTCTTTTCTAATCTTTAAAAAGAAGGTGGGCACTCGGACCCCACGACCTGAGAGTTTCAACCCCAAACGGTTCAAAAACATACCAATAAGATTACTATATTTTCTACTAAAGATTCACACCCGGCAAACAAAATCGAATTACTTAAATCGATCCCCAATATCTTCAAAGATATCGAATTAACAAATTCCCAACTGTTCTGCAAGTTTCAAAAATCCTGACCTCATTTTCAAAACCCTAAGATCACATGAACAGGTAGGTACCTATATTTGAACGCGTTATCGCTATCTAGCACTTATCTTTGATAACAACAAGAATGTTCTGAGCACACAACGTGCAATGTTAGTGAGAAGAAAATGTTTGGGTAAGGATCTTTTTGATGGCGTAAGATTATTAAGAATTTAGGTTAGGTAGGTACTTAATTTTTGGGTAGAATTTTGCTGTTGTCTAGCCTTGTTTGCGGATTTCTGTGAAGACTGGTTGTTCGAAAGCGTTGTAGCTGTAGAAGAGAAACTCAGCAACCCTGGAACTTGGTGGGGGAATGGAGGAATATGGATGGGTTTTAGTCAATAAGAGTCAGACATTACCATTTGATTACTTTCCATAGGTACTAAATAAAAAGGTTGTGGATTTATGGATTTCTAGAATAAAATAGAATATGCTTTAACTACTGTTCACCAAAATAAATTAATTAAAAATTAAAATGTGGCTACAACGGCGGTCTTATCGCTAAAAGCGATATCTTCCAGACTAACTTTCGATGAACAGGACAGACAAAATGTTGAACTAAGGGTATCATAATTCAGTGCAAAATTTTATGCAAATAGGTTCAGCTGTTTCACTGTGAAACTGTAACAAACGTTAGGATAATTAATCACGGCAGTTAAGTTAATTATCAGATAGATAATTATGTCATTAAAAAATCATTGCTAATCTAGAGATCATTGCTAAACTAAATCTAGAGATTTCTCAATAAAATAGCACACATTTAGACAACTAGCCCCATGGGGCCATAGCTATCTTCGGCTGCTACAAAAGGGTCTTTTAACATTTTGAACAACCATTTTTCTTTATGATGGTTGTATTTTTGATTAAAAAATGGCTTTAATTACCGTTACGTTCTTGCCAACTTGAAGAAGACAGACAAACAGACATTAGTTACTTCAGAGTTCGCATTTAAGACATAAGTATCAAATATTGCGTAAATACGGGTACAAAAATATACTATCTGCTTTCAAACTCATCTGTTTACTCTTAAAATGAGATTGTGTAGACAGTGTTAGTTATTACATATCATAAAGATAGGAGACATAAGACTGACACTATCTTTTATCAGTGAATAAATAAGTATTTAGTCATTGAGTTAATTATATTAAGATACTTGTGTGCTACATTCTTTTGAGAAAATTAGATATCAAAATGAGTAGTGGTCATAAAAAAACTGACACGGCTTTGCCATCCATCAACGTAACAAGCAATTATCATCTCTATAGTACTTAAGCTTAATTTTATCGTATACTTACCGCCAGCGGCTTCGCTCGCGATACGAAGTCAAATTAATAATGACAGGGTTTCATACAAACTTTACCCTCCTTTTTCACCCCCTTAGGTGTAGAATTTCAGAAAATCCTTCCTTATCGGATGCCTACGTCGTACAAAGGACACTCATCAAGTTTCAGGTATCTACGATCAGCGGTTTATGCTATGCGTTGATCCGTCAGTCATTCAGGACAAAACATTTTATATATTATAGAGAATAGATTAACATAATATATTATTGTAAATGCTACCAATTTCTAAAACAAAATGTTCTTAAACAATTGAAATATTCAATAATAAGCTATCTTCTTAATTTTCGTAGCAGTAGTCCTCTTCTCTTCTCTTCTTGTCGAGCCAGCGACCGTTCATAAAGAGAGCAACTCCATGACAGTGTTTACTGGCAATACTGTCGACGGATAGCTCTCTTCATTAACAGATTATAGGCTTCTTCTTACTTCTCTTCTCTCCTCTTCTTGGTTCTTCCTTTATTACGAACTTGGTAAGGTGTCACGCTGCTTCTGTAGGCTTAGGATAAGTCCTATTATTAATATAGAATTAACAATGGTTTAAATTTTTTTTGGCTAGGTTATAGCCAACTTGTCATATTAATACAATCCAATATTTTCAAGCTGAACACTAATAAAAAAAACCTCACAAATTTCATGTTCCATGTCAGAGGCCATCAGGCGGATTTGAGAAAACTCTGACACTAGGGCTTGTTAAGTTAGTAAAACCTGCAGCTCACACGATAAGAAGAAGAAGAAGAATTCACAAATTCACTTTTTTTTTACTTGTAACTTGTTGTTTGGACGTCTAGGGTCTACTTGTATGTGTACCACTGCTCACTAAATATGATTACTGCTAAATATATGGATTTAAAACATAATTCTGATTCGTTCAATGATCGAAGTTGAATGATGTCTAAACACATTTAGAAGTCGTATTTAGCAAGTAGTGGTGCAAGCCTGCTTAAGCTTCGTTTCACCAAAACGATTTTGCGTTGACTTATTGCCGATGACATATAGGTCTCGCCACAGAGGTGCTAAGTGGTACACCACGCTTATTTGACGGACTAGCTACTGTTTGACTTGCATTGTTGTACTTGTTACTGTGTAACGGTATTCAAGGGCTGGCAGGGAGGATCGAGTTGCTTAATTCTTTTTATAATCATTCATTCAATATTCAATGAACGTTACCTACTAGTGGTTGCATATTGGATGAAATTTGACTGTAATCATAGACATCCAGTTATATTATATAGATATCCAGTTATACATATTTTGAATTCTCTTCATAATCTGATGAGACGTCAATCCGACAAGACTGTTGACAAATTAGGCGCTAAACTGACTGGTGGAAGTGGTCTGGATTTGCTAGCAAAACTGTCACTCACTCATGGATGATGGATGCTACAAGAGAAGTTTTTTAAGACAATTAAAAATTGAAAAGTCATTTAAATTCGGTATTCTGTTTCCAGATATTCTTTTTTATGCTGTGTTTTATAGCTTTTAATTTTTAATTTTTAAATAGCAGCCGGTTTATTCTTATTAAGCGAAGATCTCTTCACTATACGGAGAAATTGCGAGTATTGATCACCAGGCTTACTCAAGTTTGCTCACAATATTTTCCATAGCCAAGAAAGACAGAAAATATTTTGGAATCCCACCTACGTATTTCTAAGTAATAATTCTTCAAAGTAGGTAATTAAGTGTAGTTTTTAATTAAGTTTTCTGCCTGCCAGCCCTAAATCTACATGAACTACAAGCCGCCGCTCTTCTCAGTCTACTTTGATTTATTTGACAAAACATTTAACTGTGTTCCCACACAGGCTTTTGACCGGTTTAAAATTTGATCCGTATTGGTCATTGCCATCTTCTATTGCACTTCCTAAAGATAAATATAGATTTCATAATATTTAACAAGTTAAAGTTACTAGTTTTGGAAAATGTAAGTTCTAGTAAAACTTTATTGCGATAGTTCAAACTTATTTGCAAGTTTTTGACTGTCATCATCATCTGCCTAGCCTTTTCCCAACTATGTAGGGATCGGCTTCCAGTCTAAACCGGATACAGCTGAGTACCAGTGTTTTACATGGAGCGACTGCTTATCCGACCCCCACAACCCGGGTAACACGATACTCCTTGGAAAGGATGGTTGTCAGACTTTCTGGCTTCTGACTACCCGTAACTACTGTCAAAGATCTACAAATGACAACCGGGACCACCAGCATAACGTGCTTTCCGAGGCACGGAGGAATCTCGCTATTAAATAGATGGTCATCCACGGACCGACCCGACCCGTGCGACTAGCTGTTACT
Source organism: Pyrrhia umbra (assembly GCA_963891755.1). Taxonomy (NCBI): domain Eukaryota; kingdom Metazoa; phylum Arthropoda; class Insecta; order Lepidoptera; family Noctuidae; genus Pyrrhia; species Pyrrhia umbra. Next base: position 4,307,435 of record OY982944.1, read on the forward strand.
TAGCCACGAGCTCCTCCAAGTTTTTGACTGTATTGAAATGACTCTAATTAATTAATAGCTACATTATCCCCGAGTGCATGCAATGCAAGCAACGCCTCCGACAGTCTGTCTGTCCGTCATACTTTCACGGTTAAAATTTAATTGGGTTTGGCGATAAATAATTAAAAACTAGGAAAAAATAAGGATACTTTCTATCCTGGCGCCTTACCATGACGTGTCAAAACAAAATTATTTTCGTTATGAAATAGAGACGGAGCTATACGACGTTAGTAGCTGTGTCACGCTCTCAAACTTGAATAGTGATTGCAAAAACACGTGGTGGTACAGCCCCTGGTCCATGAAGTAGGTAGTCCTCTTAGGATTCGGTTGAAACCGCGGGAAACAGCTAGACTTGTATATGTAATCTCCTAACAGCTAGATTAGTGTCAGTCTTTTATATAATCGTAGAATAACAAAGAATCGTCTGTCTGTCAGTCGTGAAGTTAATTTATATTCAATTGTTTTAAAGTCTTTTGTCTATACGATGGCGTAGACCATTCCTTTCATATTTTATGTAACACTGTTTGGCATTGGATTGAATTATAAATACAAGAGGTATAACAATTTTCTTCTCATACCATATGAGACAAAATCGTGTACCGAAAAGTGAATTTCTATATGACTAAAGCCCATGTTCACCGACAAGATAACAGCCTGATCAACTCAAAACAGCTGTTTACCATAAATTCAAACTTCTGTCTTACGATGGATACCTTATAATTTGGGCTTTTGATTCCTAAAACGGTCGATTACCAATCCGGGGTTGGACAAGACATGGATAATACGAAAATTCCCGTTTCGTGGTTAAAAAACGTTTTTATTTAACGGGCCGATTAGGTAACCATCTGTCGCTGAACTTGGCCCTAAGTATCAAAAATAATTAAAAAAAAGTCATTATTAATTTTATCCTAGGCTTGTCGCGATACCGTATAAACACGATGTTTAAGGAGTTGTCCGGGTTTGCTAATCATAATTATTAATATTTTTATTTTGATGTATAAATGCTCTAGAAAGGTTCTATGTCATGGACTGGGTACATTTTTCGGAAAATCAGTGAATTTAATTACATAGTGTAAAAACGAGTATTTATATTTTTTTTGATTTTTTTTTGTCTTAAAAAAACATTTCATTTTTGGCCCTGAAACCCAATGTCTTGAAAATGAAAAAATAGTTTTTAAGTTGCTTTGAATTGTAATGTAGAGTTTTTGACTTATTAAAGTGTAAGCTAAACTTTGGAATGCTTTGTGTATTTTCAGAGAATACTTCCTACATAAACTTCTACTATTATACCTAACGTTAGTATACATAGTTTACTTTTATATACCTACATATATAATGCAATTAAAGATTGGGTTTTTTATATACTTATGACAAAATGAAACAGATGTCTCTAGCTATCTTAAATTCTCAAGGTAACGTCTGGCAGTTCACTCATAAATAATTAAATGGCTGCTAAAAACAGCTAGCTAATTGACTATCTTCACACTTTGTAATTATTGAAACAATGTATTGAAGTAATTTTAACAAAATAAATCCTTTATATCCAGACTCTGAACTGATACTGAGAAATTAGGTATTTAACACCAATTGACATACTTTTTATGAGCCGTCAAAATAAGATTCTCTCATAGATCTTATCTCTATACATATAAAATGCTTTGTCCTGAATGACTGACGGATCAACGCACAGCCTAAACCACTGATCGTAGAGACCTGAAACTTGGAGGGTGTGTTCTTTGTATGACGTAGGCATCCGATAAGAAAGGATTTTCCGAAATTCTACCCTTAAAGGAGTAAAAAACTGGCCAAGTGCGTGTCGGGCCACGCGCAGTAGGGTTCCGTAGTAGGTCTCAGTTAGTCGACTATAACTCTGTAACCGGTTAAGCCTACTTAGCCGTGATAGTTTTCCTTGTAAGTTCATTATATGTGCTAGGTCTGTGATTTTTTTCACATTTCTAGGTACAGCCATTCAAAAGTTAGAGGGGGGGTAACTCGTATCGAACAAAAATTTTCACTTAAAAGCTAGATATTTCGCAAATGGCTCGCTTAACCGAAAAATGGTCCTCACACACCCATAATATTTTTGAAAGATCTATCTAACGATACCCCACATGAAGCGGTACGCGAGAAAAAAAATATTCATCCCTACTTAACATGTTTGGGAGCTACCCTAAAAAAAAATATTTTTCAAAATTTTATTTTACCACTTTCTTGGCGTAATCAATATACATATACCAAATTTCAGCTTTCTAATAACAAAAACCACGGAGCTATGCCGCGGACAGACAGACAGACAGACAGACAGACGGACAGAGCGAAACTATAAGGGTTCCTTGTCGGACTACGGAACCCTAAAAAGGGGGGCAAAGTTTATATGAAACTCTGTCATTTTTAATTTGAATTCGTATAGCCCACGCGGGCGAAGCCGCTGGCGGAAAGCTAGTATGGCAATATAATGCTATAATTTCAGTCGTTTCCAAATCAATTGTTTATCTTTTATTGATTTCGAAGGAACTAACAATCTTATTACAATTTTTAAAAGTTAATCGGGTTTTCAGGGTGTGATGTTTTAGAGGTCTAGTGTTTTTAGGGTTCCGTAGTCCGACAAGGAACCCTTATAGTTTCGCTCTGTCCGTCTGTCTGTCTGTCTGTCTGTCTGTCTGTCTGTCTGCGGCATAGCTCCGTGGTTTTTGTTATTAGAAAGCTGAAATTTGGTATGGATATGTATATTGATCACGCCGAGAAAGTGGTAAAATAAAATTTTTAAAAATATTTTTTTCTAGGGTAGCTCCCAAACATGTAAAGTAGGGATGAATATTTTTTTTCTCGCGTACCCCTTTGTGTGGGGTATCGTTAGATAGGTCTTTCAAAAATATTATGGGTGTGTGAAGATCATTTTTCGGTTAAGCGAGCCATTTCCGAAATATCTAGATTTTAAGTGAAATTTTTTGTTCGATACGAGTTACCCCCCCCTCTAACTTTTGAATGGCTGTACCTAGAAATGTGAAAAAAATCACAGACGTAGTACATGTAATGAAATTACAAGGAAAACTATCACGGCTAAGTAGGCTTAACCGGTTACAGAGCTATAGTCGACTAACTAACTCCTACTACGGAACCCTACTGCGCGTGGCCCGACCCGCACTTGGCCGGTTTTTTTGAATTATTGGTTAATAGTGTGAAGTACCCAATAATACTTTCCCTACATAGGAATCAACCCAGTACTTTCTGCTAAACACCTTGATTTACGCCCGGTTGTTCACCATCAGCTGGCCTCCAATTACATGGGACATCATTATCATCTGTCTAGCTTTTTCTCAACGATGCTGGGTCAGCTTCCAGTCTAAAATGATGCAGTTGACTACCAGTATTTGATCCGACTTCTGTCTACCAACCCTACCCTAATCTAGGCATGTTATACAAGCCTGAATGTTTGATAGAATTGATTTAAGCCGTTTTAATTTGTTTAATCCTATAAGTACCTACACCGCTTATTAAATTATATATACATACTTATATTAAAAATAATATTTTAGTTTCTTAAAAAATCTCATCCTATGTCCTAAAATCTTCTTTAATGCCCTATTTGTCAGTTTTGTCACGAAAAAGGAGAGAATTCGATAAAACGTGTCTGTTAATAAAATATCTAGCTCATAAAAGACACATTTTAAGTGTATGTGCGCATAGGCGTCAATTATCGACACACGCCTAAATGTGCCAAGTGGTACCTCACGGCGGGCTAATTTGATTGGCGGCAGTTGCTCAAGAAGAACCGTTATTTCGAGGTTAAACTATTGGAAATAGTTTAAAAACACTTTAGGCTGACAGATTTATCCTTACTTATTATTATAAAAGCGAATATTACTGTGTCTGTCTATTCCTCTTCCATGGTAAACCGATTGAGTCGAAATTTTGTCAAAGATCCGAGCTTTAAATTGCCGATGGGAAGCCCTTAGGACTTTATACTCAGCAGAAATGCATGCGACCACTTGGCCATTGACCATTCTGCATAATGTGCCCTTAAAAATAGGCTTCCCCCTCTTCTAGGGGACTTATTCGTGAAATTTGAGAGTGTCATGGGTCAGAACCCATGACACTCTCAAAAAAAACACAAACACACAAAACACAACAAAAAACAGGATTAAGCAGAACTCTGCTTAATTCGAGGAAAAAGTGTTACGTCATTAAGATCTCTCGAAGCATGTTATAACACAGGAGTTTTTTATAGAACATAGGTAAAAGCATTTTGAATAGGGAATGACCTTTTTGGGAGATCATAACATAACAGTCTTTGGGTTCAAGTTAACCAAAAAATATACTCTCAAAAGCCAGTTTTCTTAGTAAAACACATTTAAAACAACAAACAAATTCAACTCGTCCACTTCTAAACGGTAGTCTTAAAGTTAAAAGCATATTTCGTTCATTGTGACGCAAATTACATAGAAATGGCCGCCATCTTGCTTTGCCGCCATTTGCATACTTTTTGTTCGAATTCATTGTCCGATATGACAGTGTTAATGTTTGTGAAGCAAAGAAAGGAATACATAATGCCTTATGCAACTATAAGTGACCTATTTTAAAGGATATTTTAGTTTCTAATGTATTTTCTAGTGGTGTTACTAATTTTATTAGTTGGACAGTAATTTTAAACGATTGCTTCTTTTCTTGGACCCCTTTTGAAGAGGTTTCGTTAAGCGCGGCCATTTTTAAAAACGTTGCATGGTTTGAATCGCCATTCTTTTTTAAATGCGTTTTGTTTTTGAGAAACTAAAACTGCTTTTACTAACCTATCTATCTGAAGATCTGCTAGCTAGAGATAGGTTTTTTACATTAGTTGGATCTTATGTCCACATTCTATATTTAGAAAGGATATCTCCGGATATAAAAGTCATTGAAAATTACCATGAATCGAGTTTTAATCTACGTTGGTAGAGGCTTTAATACAAACGGCTACTGCAGCGCATCAGGGATATTCGGAAACGCACATGTAGATTGTTTCTGTGCAACAATACGTAAGCGCTGTGCGTCCATCGTGCGTGGGTGAGGGGCAGAAGTAAAAGATTCCTAGCAGGCTGGACAGTCAGCACGTGATGAGTGATGATGACACGTGGGAGTCGTTTAATGATTTTCCATCCGAAAAAAAGGTATCATAATTACTAACATAGGAAATTGAAAATAAATTGAAATTTAATCAGTGTTCTTTATCGTACTCACACCTTGCCTCCAGCCTTCCAGCGTGTTCTACTTGTCTTCATAGTAAAATGCTAGCCTAGTTATAATTATTTTTAGTAACTTAAGTCACGCCTTTAACTGATAACATGTAATGGAAGGCATGTAGCACTGTTTATTTGCTAACAATTAGGTAAGTATTATGGAACAACGATTATTTTGTCCGATACAGAGGTAATTTTTGGTAAAGCTGAAGTGGTTCGTTTATGGCGGGTACCTATCATTACTTATAAATGTCAAAATAATTCAGTCTTTCTGTCTGATGCGCTTTCATGGTAAATGGGCTGAATCGGTTTCGGTTCTTCAACAAGCCGCCAGCTTTAAGAAGTTTCCTCACACATTTTTATAGTGTTGATATAGCCGACACAAAATCTAGTGCTTTGAACACCTTACCGATAATTCAAGAATTAGGCCCCACTATTCTAATCTAACTTCTAAAAAAACTTCTAAAAACATCCTAAAAAAAAACAATTGAACTCCAAGCCAGTCTTACCATTTCGGCTTCATATTTAAACAGCTGATAGACAGCTGCACACAAAAATAGACCGTATATAAAAACAATAAAGTGTTTAATACAATAGTCTGATGTTATTTGAGGAGTTACGAGTATGACACAGACTGCTGTCCAAATAAAGGGTGTTATATTAAGGAATTTTAAAGATACAGTCTCATTCAGTTTTTTGTGGACTTAATATAGTCATTGTCAGTAGATGAAACAGTAGAATTCCTTGTATTTCGAAGGAGTAATCAGCTAGGAATTTTCGTTTACTCATATCGGTTTTCAGGGTGACTATATTTGGTTGAACTAGGTATACTTAATATCAACTAATAAGTATTATTAATTAGACTAGAATTAGATGTCACTGATAACGGTGAAGGAAAACATAGTGAGGCATCCTAGGGCCTTACTATGACGTGCCAAAACAAGATTATTTTCGTTGTAAAAAGGGACGGCGCTATACGACGTTAGTAGCCGTGTCACGCTCTCAAACCTGATTCGTGAATGCAAAAACACGTGGTGGTACAGCCCCTGGACTTTTCTGAAATCGCCAAGCCGCCTTGAGCAAGCGTGGTGATCAATGCTCATGCCTTCTCTGTATGAGAAGAGGCCTGTGCCCAGTAGTGGGACAAAATATAGGCTGATGACGAATATTATAAACACTGAAGTCTGTCAGTTCCCTGTCTGTCAGTTTTGCGGTAAAAATCGCAGGATATAGCCAGTAGGTAATATTAGACATGGTTATTTTGTAACCATTGAAATAACTATGCTTTAATCCAGATCATGGTCTAGCTGTGTGCCAAGTTTTATCCAAATCTTTTAAGTAGTTTTTGCGTGAAAACTTGTCAAACGAATAGACAGTATTACTATCGCATTTATAAGTAACTAGCTTTCCGCCCGCAGCTTCGCCCGCGTTGACAATTTTTTTACACCTTAGGTTACATTATTCAAGTTTTAGTAGGGATCCCTAATTATTTCTGGAAACAAATATAGCTTATGACACTTCGGCGAAAGAATTTTTAAAATCGTTCCAGTAGTTTTTGAGTTAAATCCCTATAAACAAACAAACAAACAAATCTTTCCTCTTTATAATATAAGTATAGATTAAACTTAGGTATATTGTATGTGGTTACTGTAAAAGACGTCTGTCACCATTTCTGGCTCGTTTAACTACGATAGATATATTATAAGGAAGGTTCAAAAATTAAGCAGACAATGCCGGGTGCCTATAAAAGCTTGTACCAAATAAACATTATGTACAAATCCAATTGTCAACAACATGCAAACCACATTTCATAAGTTGCGTTACAAAATATCAAATATATTTACAAAATGGAGGCTTCGGCGCTACTTTATATTTATTACATAAACATTGCGTATGTCCATTGACAATCAATGCGTATGTCCTAGTCCGGTTGACCGCCATATTGAAAACGATGTTCGTGTTGTTAGGTTCTAATTTTGAATAGTTCAACGGCCATTTTAAATAACGTATCTAAACTTCGATTTGCTGCTTGCCAGAGATAGAATTTTGACATAAGATCCTTCTACTGTCAAACTTCTTTTTTTTCGGATGGGAATTCATCAAATGACTTCTCTCGCCCCGAGAGGAAATGTCTGACTCTTATTGAATAAAACATATCCATCCTTCCACAGCCCTTTATATTCCGGGGGCGCGGCAATTCTTTCGAACATCCCACAGTCCCGGCAGGCTATAGCGGGGGAGGGCCCCGTCACTGGTGTTTCTATTGTCAATCTGCTAATCTCTACTATGTAGTACATACTCAATTTATTCAGTTAGTAGGTAGTTAGGTAATGCAGGAGTAGGTGTAGGTATATATAACTTCGCGTGTCAAAAGGGAGTGTAGCGTCCTGAAAAATCCACAAAGCGATGTCGCCCTGACCAGGGAATTCAACCAGATGACCCCGTTCACAGCAGCAGCGTTAAAGACCACTAGACCCACGTGTGAGATGCCAAAAATCTCGATTAGTGGTACAGGGTGGGGGTAGGTTGGTGGTGGATTAAAGGTGCACCCTTACTTTTGTATAAGTAATATACAAAAGTAAGGGTGTACCTTTTTGTAGGTAGATCTAGGTACGCTTAACTCTTTGGGAAATAGCCGTACTGTCTTCAAAATCTAGGTAATAAAACACTCGACTAGCCTCTAGTAAGTGGTATAGGCTACCAATCGCACCATTAAGTATATATATCTATCACGTTCGTGTTATCATCAGCGATAAGAATCTTGATTAGGTCTGTTATCGATAGTGGTTTGTGATCGCAATTCATGTTAGAATGGGAATCGAGTTGGCTTTTAACTGACTACAAAGGTATAAATAGGTTTTCTATTTGAATCACTTCATTATTTAATTTGGGAGAACTCACACATCCTTATGGATAGGATTACATTTTATCATATAAAATGCTTTGTCCTGAATGACTGACGGATCAACGCACAGCCTAAACCGCTGATCGTAGAGACCTGAAACTTGGAGGGTGTGCTCTTTGTATGACGTAGGTATACGATAAGAAAGGATTGATAGAAACTTGGCGAGTGTGTTCTTTGAATTACGTAGGCATCCGACAAAAAAGGATTTTCCGAAATTATAGCACTAACGGGTTGAAAAAGGGGGCAAAGTTTGTATGAAACTCTGTCATTTTTTATTTGAATTCGTATAGCCCCAGGGGTGAAGCCGCTGGCGGAATGCTAGCTATAAATATAAACGCTCATCTGTTCTTTATTTGATCGATCGATCAAAGGTTAAGTTACGCTTAGCGCTGTCGCTCAGTGGATGGGTGACCATTTGGCATAGTGAGACTCCACCATGTCCAAAACCACGTGAAACTGTTGGTCCCGGCTATTATTTGTATATCTTTCTTGAGTTTTTTACCCGAATACAAACTAGCCTAACCACCCTTTGCCTGATTTAAAGCTACCTCCACACAAAATGTTATCTTAATCGGTTTAGATGTTTTCTCGAGAAAGCGTAACACATTTCTAATATTAGTAAGCGTAATAGTGTCTTGGTAGAATTCGTCTTTACTGTTAACGGAAAACATCATGAAATGCTGAACTAAAAATCTGATATCAATGCTAATACGTTTTCTGTATGAAAAGAGACCATCGCCCAGCTTTAGGACAGAGAATAGGCCGTTGTTGTTCCTAAAAGATAAAGCCTTACAAACCAATATCAAGGTAGCAGCCGGGGACGACGGTTTAACGTGCCCCAGGCACGTGTAACACCACAATTTACCTAACTCCGGACAGCTTAACGACCTGACCCGGGTAAGACAAGTGGCAAAAACGCTAGTAGAATAGAAAACAAAATGTATGGGAATGACAGATAACTAGTCGTAAACGAATCATTCCCATACATTTTGTTTTCTATTCTCTATTTTACTCTAACCCAGGTAACCAAACCCGAGACAACGTCTTACAACTCCTAGACCGACGAGGCAGTATAATATTGCCAAGGATGGGCGTCAGTAACCCGGTTGTAAACCCGGTCTAAATCATTCTAAGTTATAATCACAATCTAAATTAGGAAATGGGCACGCCATAATGCAGCTATCCTCATTAAAACTAACTAAATAGTGTTATATACAACGCGTGATAACACGACCCTTATCTCTCGGAGTTTACTGCTCTTTAATCTAAGATAGGGATTTTTATTTGTACTAGCAATGTGACTGCGACTGGCGTTAGTTTAACAAATATTAGTTCAAACAGTTAATTGGACTGATAACATAGATACGTTTTAAGTAAATATACTTAATTCATTAAATGTCTCTTTTAAAGCGATTTAAAAAGTAGGTTATTAAATACCTTTTTCTAATATGCATTAGCTCGAAAGAAAAGAGATCTTAGATTTTTGGCTATGGTTATGTTTAATTTTTTCAGTTGTCTTTACTGGTGAATTATCTCACACTATATTTCTATTAAAAAGAAAATTCTAGATGTTTTATAAACTGAATGAAGAATATTAACATTACGTGTAGAAAAATCTTAAATTATAAATTTAATTTAACAAAACATTACTGATTTGAGCTAATTTTGACACAAATTAATTCGAATCAAAATTTTAAAATTGTTATGCAGTGTCTACTAAATTATTACTTTCAAGAATATAAAAACAATATAATTCTTATTTAATTATTCTAGACTGTTATTTTATTCAACTGAATCTTATAATTAGTAAGTTAAAAAGGAAATTTAAAAAGTTTCTTACCCGAACTGAAAATCTTCCACGACAAGATTCCCTCTGAAATGATCCGCCATCTTGTATCACATGTTTATCTCATTAGTTGGTCCATCGTTACGACGCCCTACCAACCGTCATGTGACCAATCACAAGCCAGCATAACGTTAATTGTTATCTATAAGCGATAAAACAATCCAATCATATCGCATTATCTATAATGATTTTGTAACAATCGTATGAACCATATTTCCCGCTCAAAAATTACAAAAAAAAACACTATCTATCCACTCAATTGACTTCCAAATAAATGAACACGTTAAAATAATAGTTAAATTACAGAATTAAATTACGTAGTTATTCTAATTGTTAATTTTGGAGCGTTTAACTTTAAAAACGAACTAATTTTAGTGTTAATTATAGTTAAAAGTGTAGTGAACTGATTTTGAAAGTAACACTGATGGCGGCAAGAATAAAATGGCGCCGGTGCTTACATGTCGAGTGTTTTATACAAGTGTACCTGTTACGTCACACCTGTGGCTAGGACACAGTAATAGGGCGCGTACACACGGTCGATTTTTTATTTATCTTTTTTTTTGTATCGTCTTTTTGTGTTATATTCATCACAGCTTTAGCTTTAAGTGAAATAGAATAAAAATGAATAAATTGCACAATGTTGCGACATAAATAAAATAACTCTGTTATTTTTTTTTTCATAAAAACTGTTCAAGATAACATTAAAATTAAGTTTTTGAAACTCGACCTAGAAACATATTTATGAGTTCCCAATACTTAAAAAGATACATACCTACGGGTCGAATACAGAACCTCCTTTTTTGAAGTCGGTTTAAAAGACCATAATCTAGTCTCTCAAATGACAGTGTGTAGGATAAATTCTAGAATGATCAGTGTTTCCTACTTTTCATTTCGTCTTAATTATCGGCTAAAATTAGCTGATTATATTTACAGTTCAAATATTTCCGGAGCCTTCGTGTAACTTATCGTACAATTTATTTTTGATAGTTATATGTTACGATATTTTTAACCGTGTGCAAAAAGAAGGTTCTGTATTCAACCTCTATGTACGTGGCTATGTATGTCCCCGATTTTCTCAAAAACTACTGATCAGTGGGACTAGCACGAACGCAAAAATGTAATCGTAACGTTAATGAAAGCGATTTTCGAATCATATACAACCATACCAAACAAAATTTATATTTAAAATGCATGAAAAACAATTTGCAGCATCCAAAGAAATGATTAAAGTAATCAATTTAAATAAATAGTACATAAGAAGCGAGTACATTCCATTCAAAAATCGCTTTCGATACGAATACTTTAGCAAAGAGTAAAAACAGGATCCTATTACTAAGACTCCACTGTCCGTCTGTCTGTCAACAGGCTGTATCTCATGAACCGTGATAGCTCCAGTTGAAATTTTCACAGATGATGTATTCCTGTTGCCGCTATAACAATAAATACTAAAATCGGCCAAGTGCGAGGCCGACTAACACTTGGCCGATTTTTCAAGTGATTCGTGCTAGCCGACTTGTAGCATGAAGTTTTTATACCACGTGAACACAGCTTTATATAATATTCTTATCGGAAAATGGGTACAGGTTGCAGGAAACAGAGTTTTAGTGTTTAGTGACTTTCAATTTTCTTACCATTGTTGTTCAGCGACGAAGCTTAAGTTGTACTTTATAACTAACCACGTTATTTGCATAGCTAACGCTTGCGTAATATGTCTTGCAAATCGTGCCTTGTTATTAAGATGTTTTGAAGAGAAATCGGTTAGGAGATACAGTTTGAAATGACGATTGTATCTTCTGAATTTTTTATTGTAATTCTCTTTTTAAAACTCTGACACTAGGGTTTGTTAGGTTGGCAGAATCTGCAGCCCCCATGATAAGAAGAAGATTCGCTTTTAATTCAATTATTTTTGTGTTAATTCTTTCACCCGCGTCGCAATAAAACTATTTACTTAACGTACCCAGACAAAAAGTAGTCTATAACCGCCCCCAGGGTCCCATCTATTATCGTATCAAATGTCATCCAAATAGGGCTAGTCGTTTTACTGGAAAAGCGTAACACACAAACAAACTCACATTCGTATTCAAATATTAGTTAAGATCTTTATTAAAATTATGTATCACTGGAATACCAAAAAGCTAAACTTAATAGTAGAGAAACTTTTTCTTGTTTCTCATTGAAATTAAGCCGACCCGTTGTTCTTCAAAAACATATGTTTAGCGCTTTTCATAGTTAACCGGACGTTACTGTGTCGGGAGCAACTAAACAAACTTAACACGAACGTGGCACAAAAAACTTCATTCATTGAATACATTCGGTCCTATGGTTTTTTTACCCGACTTCATTATTATGGTTTACTAGCTGTTTGCCGCGGATTCACCCGCGTCCGCAGGGAACTGCTACACTAACCCGAAAAGTATTCTATGTGTTAATCCAGGTAAATATCGGCTGATGATGAACTCACATGAAGGGAAACGCGACAAAATTACATACCCACTTTTCGTGTTTGGGATGGGAGCTGCCCTAAAAAAAAATCATAATTTTATTTTTGGTACCACTTGTCTTTGTCAGCGAGATCAATTTACTTACATATCCATACCAAATTTCAGCTTTCTAGTAACAAAAACCTCTGAGCTATGCCGCGGACAGACAGACAGACGGACATGGCGGAACTATAAGAGTTCCTTGTCGACTACGGAACCCTAAAAAGTTCTAATCTGATATTAAAGATTATCTCATTGGCACGTCTAACGGGAATTGGGTGAAAGTAGCGTTCGCATAACATTGATAACTCCCTAACATGTGACTATCAGAATTCAACAGCATATGCTTTAAAGCAATAGTTATTGTCATCATCGTCAGACTATTTATTATCCCACTGCTGGGCACAGGCCCCAAGAATACATGAGCAATAAGGAACATTGATCACCACGCTTGCTCAAGGCGGATAGGCGATTTCTTTGACATTTTAGTCCAGCACCCTAATGACGTAAAAACGGATATCCAATTGACATACCCATCAAAAGGAGTTTAATATACATTGCTGCAAATGTTTGGATGTTTATCTCATTGATACTTTCAACGAAGCAATGTATATCATTGGATTGGATGGGAATATGAAAGGTATTGAAACTGAAATTGAATGATATTGGCTTACGTTATTAGAGGGCTGGTTTCCTCAAGATTTTAACAAAATGATAACCTATTTTTTTCTAATTTTCCCACTCATATAAATAAAACGGCATCAAATGATGAATGGTGATGTCTAGAGCATGAAATTGACATAAACTCGCCATCCTTACGCCATTTTGTTAATTCCTGTGGCACAAGAAGGACTTAAACCACCTACTTAAGTTGCACTTTTGTTTAAAAAGTATTCAAAAGTATGTAATTGTAATGTCTCCAGCATATTAAGAGTCACAGCCTCTTATCGTGTCCCCATTTCTTATCTAATTGTTATCATTTATCTCTTAAGATACACCTTAAAAGTAAACTAGCGATGTTTGCACAGCATCTAGTATTAAAACTGCTTTAGATATCACTGCACTATCAATTTTCAACATTAAAATAACGATGTAAAGGCTGAAATTTGATAAAATCACGCTCGTTGTTAACGAGTAAGTTATTTTGAACCTTATAGGAAGATTTTAAGGTATTATTTAGAGGAAATGTGTTGTGAAGGTGCGCAAAGAATGATGCAGTGAAAAGATAATGAATAAAATCAGTGTAGATGATTAAAATATGGTGGTAAAGTATGATTTAATATGTACATCTTATATTACGCAAATACCTCGTAAAGATTTAAATTATTTTCATCATTACCGACCTATTTACGAGCCCACTGGGTCACTACGATTACTACGAAATCCTCTTCTCATACAGAAAAGGCGTGAGCAGTTAAGCATTGATCACCACGCTTGTGCATTTGCAAGGCTTATATTTGCGATATTTAACTTTTTTAAATAAAGTACCTCGGCCATGCCGTGGTACGCCAAGCCCTGATGATGAAATTGCTATTGAACTAAGTGGTACTGAGTGGAATTCCAGTCTGATAATGGACGAAAAAAAAACAGCAGAAGTTATCTAATAGTAGGTATCCTGTAGGTTTTTATGAGATGGTTATCATCGCAAAATCAGTCCAACTTAAATATTCTTGTATAATTGAAATTGGTATGTAACCTACAGGTAGAGGGAGTAGGGAGTATTCATTCTCCAATTTCTCCATCTACCGACATTAATTATTTTTCTTTTCACAATCCCGCCATCTATCGGAAACGTAGGAACTAATTTGAAACTTACATTCACTACACACATTCTTACTGTTAATAAAATGTTAAGTACTGTTATATATTTTTCAATAATATTCAAATATTAAATTACTGAAACATTACAAATATTAAAGTACCTACTACATTTTATTTTCAGCTTTAAAATCAGTTTCTTTAAAATAAAAGTATTGTATTTATGTCAGTATTGCCAATTTATTAAAATATAGTATTTGGTAGAAATTTAACTGCAAAATGGTGACAACGCTGTCTACGTTTTTTGTTGCTTGACTGGCTGATATTATACGTATTTGATTCTTAAAGGACTAAACACACTTATTCAGCTCAATTCAGATTTTATCCATTAATAAAACACCAGCCGGACTAACATGGAGGTTTTCTCCACCCTCTATCTATGGAATCCGTATTGAACAACTGGGGGACAAAAGATGGAGAAAATGCATTTGTCCTTCTCCCGTGCTTCCATCATTTCAGCTTACCGCGTCTATTCAGCTTTCACGGCAAACAGGATAAAATGAGGATGATCAGAGCTGGTGCGCCGTGTTCAGCGCTGTTGCCTTGTTGACTGTCCTTGACTCTTTATTGTCAGTGGTAACTTGCATCTATATAGGTAGATAGATACATTGAACTAGTTATTAATAATGCAATCAATAAAAAAGGAAAACAATGTGCACGCAACAACTGAGATGGTTCTAAAGCGATAAAATATTTTTTTACGAATATTAAACGGACTATGATAAACGTATGTTGCTCGTACAATAATCGCAAATGAATAAACAACAGAAGCAATATTATTCATAGGATTGTTATCCAGCGCTGTACGCGATCAATGCGTTTCAGCGGTTTCCCCGTTATGATAGCCTTTTTACGATGCTAAATGCAGCTTATAGAAATAGAGCTGGATAAGTGTAACTAAAATTGTCCAGAGAAAGAAATGCAAAACGGAGCTGAATGAATGTTAACTTACTTCTGGAGATGTGGATCGTTAACCCTCAATGAAAAAATCAATTAAACTTAAATAACTTTAGTTAATTGGGTTTTTAAAAGTGACATTGCGATATATACCCACAAATAAGGCTTGTTACAGTGCAATCTTGATTTAAATGTTGGCCAAAATTTGTTATGAACGCTAGTAGTTTTTCTAAAACTACTTGTGGCAATACTTTTTTTAAACTGTCAAACAATATCCAATCAAGCTTGAGCTCAAGTGACGTCTAGATTCTTCTTTCATTCGCGGTAGTCAGCGGGTGCATGTACGTAAATCTAAATTCAATAATTTTCTCACAATATATCGCGTAAAAACAACCGAAACACCGATCAATTCCACATCTGAAAATTTTGAACGGTCCGTGTCAAAAAAATTCGCGGGTGATCTTTGAAGTTTAAATTGACATAGGTTATGTAAAAGAAACGCTTGCGTAAAAGTGTTATTTTTTCGTGATTATGAATTAGTTATTTGTTTTGCAGCACACACACTGGTTTGGACACAATGAGAACGACACAAATTGCCCAGTACGCTTTAAGACTCACATATTCGCAGGTAAGACTATTTTTTATTTATAATTTGCGTCTGTTCCACTGCAGGGTGGAGGCCTACCTTCCGTCCTCCCACTTGCCCCGGCTTCATCCTACCTTACGCTAATGGTTTAGATAGGAGTCCAGCTCATTCCGCCATCTCCTAGGCCAGCCGCGATATCGTTTGCTACTGTGTCAAACAATTTTCATCTACCTATCTTAATTCATACTTTTAGTTTTACGAATCGTCTCGTTATTTTCTATATATATTTGCTAACTTGGTACTATAATTTTGTCTTAAAAGGCATTACTTATAGGGACAGTTATTTATCAACCATCTTTTAGTCATAATCTCAAGAATTTTTACAACTAAAATTGTTCCGGGTCTGGGTGTTTGTGCATGTGTAATGTATGTTTGTAAACGCACCCACGACACAGGAGTAATTCCTAGTGTGGGGCAACGTTTAAAAAAAAAAAAAAAAAATTGCTATTAAGTGTTAAGATTTTGTTGTAGGTAAGGAAAATTGTCTAAATTGAAGGTAGATCTCCCTTTCACGTCTCTAAACTTACCTGATGCATAGATGCATAGATTTTATAGTTTTACAGGTTTTTTCATGTGTATCCTGTAGATAATTACTTCACAAACTTGCTTAAAAACTTATCTTTATGTCCTTTAGTAGGTCTAAATATCCATACCTAATCCTAAGTATTAAATGTGAAAGTGAGTTTGTTACCTTTGCACGGTAAAATTGCTGAACCGATTTGCATGAAATTTGGTATGGAGATAGAGGGGACCTTGGAGACTGTTACAGGCTGTGTTTTATCCCAGTGCATTTCATAATTTCTTTAGAAAGTGAGCAAAACAACAGGACACAGCTAATTACTTCTAAATCTGTGAAGAGGACTTTTTTTTGTCCCGTTGCATATAGGTACCCTCAGGATACAAGTGGAACTTCATGAGACAGACAGAATTAAATATATATATATGAGACAAAAATAAGGAGTTCTGTTCCATCCTTCAGTAGAATGAAGTTATTAATGGTTAATGAGCTGTTAAAACATAAAGTGTAATTTTCCTGATTGGATATTAATTACAAGTGCTAAACAGTTTTCTGGTTGATTAGGTTGCATTATGATCAAACTAAAACTTGGGAAGTTTCGCTAGTATGCCAATAATATTTGTTTCGTGAGCTAAATGATTTAGAAAACACAAATGAACAAAAAGAATCGCAAAAGTATGTAAAAGCTCTTTTATTGATTTTATTTTAGGTATTTCAATAATGTGAGGATGCTTAAATTATTCATTCTTAGAAACTGGTTTGAAATTGTTAATCTATTACTTTTTCCTGCGGTTTCAAATGCATCCTGAGGGAACTTATTCCAGCACCCAGATAAAAAGTATCCTATAAATGTGTGTATAATAAATTTCATTCAAATCAATTCATGTTGCCTGATTAAAAAAAGTAAGGACACCGGTTCTGACTCCTTGAAATGTCCACTCCTCCTTCATCATATCTGATCATAGTCTACCAGTGATTGATAGCAGATTAAAATACAAAAAAAAAACAATAATTTTGGTGTGAAAGAGTAACAAACATAAATACTTACATTTTAAACTTTCTCATTTTTAATAGTATAGGCATTGATGGTAGTGGGATAATTTACCTTGCAATTTGATATTTAGTTTTTTGTCTTTTATCTGAAACACTGTCAACATTTTAAAAGCTATTTGTGCTCCAAAATTAACTTATCTTGAAGCAGACCATACTAAAATTAAAAAACATACCCAATAGACATTCCTTCATGATTAATAATTTCATTCATATAATTATCAAGATATAAAAAGTGATAAATGAAAAAGCCACAGGATTGAAATTAATGAATTTTGATAAAAAAATGTGATAGGTTGAGCTTCAGTGGATTGCTGTAATGAAAAAGTTAACAGTTTAATTTAAATGTAGGTATTTAACAAGAGGTTCATTGATTCAAAAAAAAATAGCTTGAGTAGGTACAAAAAAACTTGTTGTCTTCCTGACCTTCCTTTTACTTAATTAAACATTTCACAGTTTTGTCTAGTATTTTAGGTTTTTCTGGCATTCAGGACTTTGATGAAAAGTATAGTGGACTTGTCCCTAAAATAGCTCCTAGCTTTTATTTTGACATGCATTGTAATCATCTGTTAATATCATTGGGTTCCAAGATAGTCTTCATAGGACTTAAAACTTCAATACTCAATACTCAATCGTTTATTGCATTCCACAATGTATATGCTTAGGTGGTAAGAAAAAAAAGTAATGTGTCAATTTTGGACCCTGTCGGGCACAGCAAAACTAACAAAGTAACTTATATATTAAGTACATATTTAATACTTCTCTAATATTATATATTCTTTATAGTTTTATCTGTTAAATATTCATTTATGCTATAGTAACATTTACTCAGTAATATTTTTTTTAATTTATTAGTAAATACATGGATCTTTTTTTTCGTTTCTAAGAGGCTCAGGTAATTTGTTATATATTTTTATAGACATTACCAGTGGGCTAGATAAGTGTATTTCTAATCGGGATGTTGGTAGGTTTAGTCGTGTTTTGTGTCGGAGTGTGTATCTTGTTTATTTATTTATTCTTGTTACTTCAGAACAGTATAGCATATCCATTCATGTGCTATAACTATGAATACATACATATGTTTAGATAATTGAAGATATATCTTCAATCAATTGAATGGTCCAAAAGATTCATTCAAATTAGTCCATACAATTCTTTGTTCAATCGAGTCAGTCTAAATATAAACACTGTATACTACGGGGTCACAAGGTCAGACTAGACTATTTTCATTGTAATCGATCTTTCATTGTTTCAAATTCATTCATAATGTCAAACATTATGCTTGAACTCAATGAATTTGTTTATAATATCTATCATTTGTGTTAGGACTTGCTTCCTACTTGTTTTACTGATCTAGTACTCTACTTAGCTTGGTTTTAAAATGGATGAACAGCCATTTACAATAACCATCCAAAGATTTTCTTATTAGCGATAGTTGACTTAAGATCCATACAATTAATGTCAAAAACCTATCTCTAGTAAGCAAATCTAAGGATAAATAAGTTGATCAATGTTGATTTCGTGATGTATTGCGTGTAAAAGTTTGGTCACCAGCATTTGACATTCTTCATCACCACTGATAAAGATAGTGATATAATTATGTCAAAAATGCTAAATTACAAAGTATTAATATTTTTTTACAATGTAAAATTTCAATAACAAAAACATAATAACAGATCATCAAGTTACGAAGTTACTGTTACAAGTAAACTGTAATTAATTAAAACAGGATCCCACAGGGTAGTATTTTCGGACCCATTGAAATAAGACAATAAAGTTAAAACAAAATAAATAGGCCCTATTTAATCATCATGAAATTTTAACAATTTGATTTTCACATTTACCAAAACACTTCGAATATATATATTAAAATATTTTGCTTTATAGAACATGATTTGATATACAGTAAAATCTATAAATAACAGCCCGATGCACTATAAGGATGCACGAACACATGGGTTGATATGCACACGTGCACGACGCAGATTTGTCACGTTCACGGCAATTGCATTAGCACAATCCGATCTGTGGCGTGTGGGCAAGTCGCGTGCAACTGACAACTGAGGTTTACAAAATTATGGCATTCTTCAATTCTTGATATCTTGAACATAATCTAGACTTAAAACATTTAAAGTCCACCTTGTGAAAGCGTGCTGATCAATGCCCATTGCTCATCCCTTCTCTGTATGAGGAGAGGCCTTTGTCCAGCAGCGGAACAATAAATAGGCCGATGATGAGAGGTTACGATTGAATGCCGCAGTCGATTAAACTCAAAAAGAAACTAAGTTAAAAAAATCTGTAGTAATCAAGCTCAGTTGAGGAGCTTGCTAAGTCCGACAACTATAGTGTAGGTATGTCCAGTAATTACATTACACTAGCCTACATTTTTCATTGGAATCGGCTACCAGTCCAGACACCAGTAGATTACATGGAGCTACTGGTTTTTTGACCCATTAACTACATTGTTATACCATGCCCTTTGGTTTATCAACACTAGTTATCAGGTGTGATCAGAATACTACTAATAAAAATCCAAACTACTTGCTGAAAGTTAGATAGGTGAAAAAATCTCCAGTCAGTCAAAGATTCTATAATTGCATTGTCATTTTGTCTCGTTAAAATTGACTCTTAAGATTAGCAACACATTTGACCTCCGATAACCGAGATATATGTTCCAACTTCCAATCACTACTATAACGAATGACTATTATCATATCTTTCCCTTTATTAAGGTTATTTATGTAATATCTGTAAAAAAAATAAACATACGTATCAGAATAGCAGGTTATCGCGCTAAAAATAGACTTAGGCTACTATTTTTGGATGTTACCACACTTATATGGTTTTGTAGGCTTCGTTTTACCTGCTAAATTGTCCGTATTGTATATTCACATTAGCTAATGAGATTTATTTTGTAAATCATTGTAGTGCGGACGTTTATTAGGATTGTCTTTTTCTTTTCAAGCATATTGACTGACAATCAAAGCTGATTTGCTCATTACCATTTTTTTACCTACAATCTTTCAATGATTCCTGTTGTGGTGCTAAAGAATCTTTCAGGGAGGTCAAAATTGTGTGCTCTTCCTGACTTGAATAATTGTCACATCAGTATTTCTTTGCCTCTTTGGTCAGTATCGACCTGTTTAGGCAATTTACATAGTAACTTTCGTATTTCTAGTTTGCATAGCAACAGGTGAATCATTTTCCGGTTTTAATACTAATATAGAAATACCACGAATTGGGCCATTAACGACATTACGTTTCACAGTTAGAAAATATTGTAATAGTTTTTGGATGAAAGCCAACAATTTTATTTACCTACATATTTATGTACAGTTCCTTTGCTCTGAATCATTATTACCAAGAAATATCATCCATTCATAATTACGGGATGATTACAAAATGGCGCCTGGCGATCCATGTTTGATAGTATCTTTATGTCGATAGTCGTAATTATTCTTCATTACAAAATGCTCATTAACTTTCCTTATAGCTCTACTTAATCATTGAAACCCATTATGAGAACAAGCAGACCTAAACATGGAAATTCGCAATTTTTTTTATTTAATATTTAAATTACTAAAAAGTATTCCTTAAAAGTAGGTACTTAGTACTATATTCCAAAAATGTTCAAAGGTTAAATTGTTTAATTGAAATCTTCCAAAACCAAATTACTTGTAAGCAATGTGGACTGCAAATAATTATGTATGTTAATATACTATAAGTGCTTTTTGCTCTAAAGTTTATCGACAAGGTAGTCTGTTGGCATTCTAAAACTTGTTGCTACGCCAGTTTTTGTAAGTGAGAGGAGTATTTGCGAACAAAGAAGCTGTGTAGACTTGAGATTATAATGTTTCGTTACTTCGCCTTGCTTGATTTCTGTTCTAGCCCTCTAGGAATTTGATTATGATCATGGGTGCACTTGCAAACTCATCGCGCAAGTGCAAATACTTCCTACTACTCGGAACCTGTCGGTCGAGTCGAATTTTCCAGACAGCAGGGATACCCCAGGAAGCTCTTCTCTAGCCTATTAATAGTCACCAGCTAGAAATCCAGGCCTCCCCTAATGTGTACAAAAAATACAAATGACTTCTAGAGCAATGTTTCATCAGAAACATTTTTTTTCCTTATTGATGTCTGTTATGTTTCTTGGTATTTTTTTTTATCATAAGTTTTTGCAAATTTCGATCAAGGCCTGTAATGATTTTGCTTGCCAATTCCAAGTTTTTGTCTACTAAATCTTATACATTTGTACCGCCTGAGGTTTCTCCAGTACTTCTTTATATAGGTTCTGTGTTCCTTTGTTTCTATACTGCTACTTGATGAGTAATATGAATTGTAATTCCTTGCTATCTATCTCGTTATCAAAGCAAATTCTTTCGTAATAATCGGCTGTTGTGTCTAAATATAACGTAGGCCTTTGACTCTAATCTCGCTATGGTGTCTGCTTCAAAAATAACTGATACGCTTAAATCCTTACTTCGTAATCCTACCTAATATTATAAATGTGAGTTTGTTAGGCTTTCATAGTAAAGCATTTGGATACAATTAGGTATGAAGATAGATGGGATCCAAAAGACAAAGTTAATAATAGGCTACAATTTACCCGGGTGCGTGAAGTGGTTTCCTTAGAATGCAGGTAAAAACGAAGGAAATAGCTTTTTTTTCGGATGGGAAATCATCAAATGCCCGCCGTTAGTGTCAGACTCTTACTGACTAAAACCCATCTATGTTCCTCCCGCAGCCCCGGCAGGCTAAGGCCCTGGGGTAGGGCCCCTTCATCGATGCTGAGAGCTCTTTGAAGCGCGCGTGGAACACGAACGCGCCGTCGACGCGGGTCTGGTCCTTGCCGGACGGCGAGCCACCCATAGCTTACCGTTCGCAGCCCTGCGCCTACGGTGGCCGGGAGTCATCTGCAAGAAATAGCTAGTAATTAATAAGTTCCGTATTACGGAAACTGACTCAAGCACTACTACTGAATATTAATTTAGCTCCACCAATTATGATATAGGTATTATATGGTTGAGTATCGTTCTCTAATACAAACTGTACCTAAATACCTACCTGGATTATGAAATACTATGTTGCATAACCGTATCAAATTAAACGGTTACTTACGTTAACGTAATTATGAAATAACGTTAGTCAAGCTTAGGATAGGATTTCGATAAAGGTCACACTGACGTTTCAATACGTCAGCTGCGGTTTGCCGCGTTTTTTTTTGACGTATGAATATTTGAACGTAGAATGTAGGTGCCAACTTAATAACACAAAAAGTATTTGTAGTTGTCTATGATGTATTGATGTAATCACAGACCTAGTTTAAGATGCACATGTGATAATTCGTGATGATACTGAAAAATTATCAGTATCATAATTGAGATATAATTCTGACTAGACGATGATGGTTGGATGAAGTCGTCAGAATTAAAATTACTACACCATAAAACAAGGAATTTACCGCCATGGCCATTTCCTGATTCCTGATCAGAAATTATGCACGAAACTTCCTGCTTCCTATATAATAGTGTGCAATTGTGTTTAATTTAGAAATTCGCGTAGGAAAGTGATTAAATGGCCTTGTCTAAAGAACTGAGATTTCTAGAAAAACTAAAATTTTGCAAAAAAAAAAAGTCTTGGCTCTGGAATAGTTTTCAATTATGTTCATTATAAAAAGTGTGGAATTAATCTTAACGTATGTATGTGTGCTAATTTGACAGTTGGCCCGAATTTTTTTTTTATTCTAGACAAAAATGTTGAAAAGATTGTTGAAAAAATTGTTTTTGCGCGGAAGATTCTTGACCATCGATTTATCCATCTAGATTTTAAAATTGCATTATTTTTGTTAAATATCTTTTTAATCTCTGCTATTATTAGGCACAATGGTTCAGAGACTTGTAAGCCAGAATTCTTCATTGAAATACAAGATAGATGGGAGATTTGGCCCCTTTACCATAAATTCAAACTTCCAACTTTGGATGGGTAACGTATTATTTGAGTTTTTTTTTCCTGAAACGGTCGATTACCAAACCAGGGTTGAACTAGAAGTGGATAACACGAAAATTCTAGCTTTCTGGTTAAAAAACCTTTTCGCTTAACGGACCGATCACGAAATCAACAGGTCAACTTGGCCCTTAGTACTTATAGAGATTGATGGAATACTGGAGACGGTCTTAGGCCACTTTTTATCTCGGTGCATTAAGTATTTCTATCAGGACAAAAACATGACTGCGTTTAAGAATCTTCTCAAAACACTGCACAGCCATCGCAAAGGTCACTCAGGTCATTGATTCCGCGTAAGAAAGATATTTCTGACTAAAACTCGTCCAGAAATAATCTTTAAACAGCTTTTAATGTTTATAATTCGTTACAATGAAACAGTGCTTGTCGCTGATAAAAATGGAAAGTTGCCAGAATTATTTTGGTTATCGTGTCACTGTCAACGTGTCTGTCAAAGTGCGTTTTAGGAGACAAGAACGCATTATATCACATGTAGGTAACATAATAATTATGACGCATTTTCTACCATTTTTGTTTTCGGATCGGAATTCATCGATCCTAAAATAACGTCCCTTCGTGGGTGGGGCGGGTGGGAGTGTCAGACTCTTACTGACTAAAACCCATCCATGTTCCTTCCTCAGCCCTTTGTATTCCGGGGGGCGCGGTATCTCTTTCGAACGTACCGCAGCCCCGGCAAGTTCTACCAACCCTACTGCGGCTTATTAGTAATTTTTTTTGTTGTTGTCACAAAATTATAAACTAAGTACGTTATTTTTTTAGTTTGTATCCCTGCTGCAAGATTTTAAATACTGCAGAATTACCATTTTTTTAATAATCTTGTTGATTGTGGACTTTTTTCTCATCCACCTACGCTTGTCGTTAAAGAATTCAAAAATAAAACTTTTGTTTTCAATGACGTCTGTAGTCAAGTGTTTCCAATTTAAAAACAACAGAAAATGACGCGCACGCGCAAATGATCGTCACTGTAAATAGTGCATCAATTCTTTACAATTGTCGTCGATTTGTTGTGAAAATCTTATTTGAAAATAGATTCGTAGAAGCATAAATATAGTATACCTCAACTGGATATTTAACAAAAGAGAGGAATACTAACATACCTAAACAAAATACAAATTATTTGACCTAAAATATATTGATGATGACTACTAAATGTATAGTTTTGAAATTAGAATAAATAGATGTTTCTGGTTTTTTTTTATAAAGAATGATAGTCTAGCAGTTTAGACGTTATCAGACGCAATGAGACCAAGACTTTGTACTGTCTTCGTCATACATTCGTATATCGGACAGTTCTGAAGTTTCAGTATACTCAATAATATGGCTAAATATTTAGCTTAAACATATTTTTTATATTTCCACATTACAATTTTACGCCGGAATATATGGCAATGTGGTTGTACCCACCTAGATGAACTTTATAAAATTGTGACCTTATACAATCATCTAAGTACAAAATGTTCTAGACCAGTTGAAAGAGTATACTAGAACCAAAGTAGACTAGACAGCGACACACCTAACAAATATGCCATAGTTGAGATTTATCAAATTCTTCAAGATCTGCTCAGATTTGCTCGCTACCCTTAGGAATTTCTGTTCTTTAAAGCACACGAGAAACCGACCATAAAGGATGCATAACAAAATTAGTTTTCGACAATAACTATCCAACATTGTTCATACTACGCCATTCATCATCATCATCTGCCTAGGCCTAGCCTTTTCCCAACTATGTTGGGGTCGACTTTCAGTCTAAACCGGATGCAGCTGAGTACCAGTCATACTACGCCATTCATAGAACTAAAATAGCTCCATATCTATTAAATAGGAGGCGTGTAACCCAACGTGACGCGTAATTGGCGCCATCATGATATATTATGTTAGCATACCATTTAGTGTCATTGTCAAGGACTGCTAGTAACCTAATTTACACAGCTACCGGTATAGATACTGTATGATCAGATGACGGAACCAAGGCATCCTAAATATTGCGTCGTTTAGACTAACATTCCTTTCCTACCTCAGAAAGTCCGGTTTATGTGTCATAATAATGCGTAGAAGCAAGAAATTAATAGCAGATTTCTAAATGTGTCATGGCTGGGACAGTACCGGGTCCATATTACAACGGGTTATTTTATGCTATGGTTGAAATTCATCCATGTCAGCAGATTAATTTTAAACAAATATAGATGTCCCATGAGCATGACAACTTTATTTGATACTACTAGTACAAATAGTAAAATGTCCTGAAATATCATGTCCTAAAACAGAACTGCTATTAAGACAAAGACTTTACTCCTTCAGATTATGGAAGGCTAAAAGGATACTTAAGAATAGATTTTTCAAAATCAAAGATGAAGAAGCCATTTGAATGGCTGAATTGAGATTTAAGTCACCTATGATTATGGTCTTAAATGTCGCATTTATACCAACTAAAGTCAATAAACCTCCGATCATTATTCTAAACACATTCAACTCTGGACCGCGCAAAATGTCTTAAAATGCTACGCAGTAATGACACTCATTAAAATTAACTAGGAACAGAGACACATTGTTTACTGCGCCAATCGCTAAAGATAGTAGGAGTCAATGTAACGCTTCAGCGACCTGCGCACGAGTTGATAACACAGATTGATCGAGTAATTTACTATCTGATGTAGACATTGTGACTGGAGATGCTAAGGACCGTCATTTTGAAACATGGCGAAATAATGAAGATGAATAGAAATGAATAGAAAGTGTCAATAATATATTTGAAGATATATTTAAGGACAGGAATGAAAAGTTCGAAGAGTTTGTTGAAAAAAGTATCATTTAAAAAGACTGACATCTAAATGTATGTAGATTAGGGAACGATATTATGCAAGCAAGATTATGAAGTTTTTTGATTACTCCCTTGAATTTTATCTTATGAAACAAGAGGAAGAGGAATATTAGGAATAAATAAATAAATAAATAAATCTTGACGAGATATATACCTATTCAGCCACAAATATTTTGCAAACATTTTCCTTAATACACCTCGTGTATGTCAATTTAAAATAGATTCACACAAAGGTAAAGCTAATAATATTTGAATGAAAACTGAAATATTATGGTTTGTTTTGCTCACTGAAGGTCGTTCCACAGTGGATGAATGCCAAAATACATACGCTAATCTTATAAACGCAAAAGAATAAAAATGTTTATCTATTTTTTGTTTATCTGGACGTAAAATAAAAAACGATGATATTTTTAAAATCAATCAGAGTTTTGATTAAAAGACGATCCAACAATGAAATCCGTCAAAAATACAGCAAATTCTTTCTTTGATGACGTAAAAGTTGAAACGTCACTAAATAGAATGTGCCACGCAAAAAACTATTTCCAGAACATACAAAACCTTGAACAGCAATCTTCAACATAGTCTGTCTCCTAGCCGAATAGCAAAATTCCTTAGCCTCTTATCTTATGATAAAAATAAATTAGTGTTCAAAGATTAATATCTTATACTAGCTGTTTACCGCAGTTTCACCCGCGTTTAATAGAAATGCTTTATGCAGCCTATTAATCTCTCCAGACCAAGTTTGGTCCAACAGCCAATCTCAATGGAGACTAGCCAGGTATGCAGGAGATATTAAAGTGCACAAGCGGTTCCGCAGACACAGGTGCACTCTATTCCTTGACTCTCATAGTCCTCAGGGTCGGCAATCCAACACGACCGGGGAGAGATCAGGCCCAGGACCGACAGCTTTACGTGCTCTCTGAGGCATGAAGAGTCGGTCATCCATGGACTGCCCATGGCTAGCGCAGCTGAAACTTGCTAATCTATCGATCCGCACACTTATCTGCGAGCCTCTACCCTCAGCAGCCTATTACCGTCTCCAAAACCCATTTATCTCCATACCAGTATTTTCTAGTTTTATGAAATCGTCACAAACTAACTCACATTCTTATAGTATTCGGATTTTGACCCTTATCAAGTCTTCAATCACTTGCGCTTGAAGTATGTGTACGATAACATTTGGCGCCCTGTAGTCAACCGAGATATTAAAAGACATTGTGATACTGCCAACTCTTTGTTTGCTTTAGGTATATTGATATTTTTTTCTTGTTGCTGCATATCTTTTGATTTGTGTTTTGATTCATCTGTTGCTTATTCTTGCAATTGATTCTTTTCTTTTATTGAAATTTCAGTGACGATGTTGTCTGTATCTTTCTACTTTGTCTTTATTTGTATCTATAATTCTTTCTGTTTTATAATAATTTGTCGTAGGATTATATATTTTTGGACTACACTGATATCAACTTGTTTATATGACTTTTTTTTTTATTAGGTAGCTACAGGATTTCTATTAAAAAATAAAGCGTACATGTTCTAAAGTATCCCAATATTAATAACATCAACGGAATTAATCGAAGCCTTATCATCTTCTGTTTTATCAAAAGGTGCCTTAAAATATCGAGTTTTGTCCTTATTTAATACAAATGTACTAATCCCGGTATCAGTAAAATGGGATATCTTATCTAAGAGTTCGATGTACACAAAATTACAAGTAGACATATTAACTCCTTCGTTGTTTATGTAATTATCTGATAAATTGAAAGTAGCGTGCCAATTTATTATCAGAATCTTGGCCGGCATACCTATGAGCGTCGTTACGGACAGGCAACAGAGCGAAGACATTGAAAACCAGTCTTATTACAGGTTTATTTTATGCCTTAGCATTCAGGACTTCAATTCTTTACTAATATATTTTACTAGCTGTTTCCCGCGGTTTCACCCGCATCCCGAGGGAACTACATAGCGCACCCGGGTAAAAAGTAGCCTATGTTGTTCCTCAGGGTCTATTCTATCTCTGTACCAAATTTTATTTATATCGGTCCAGTAGTTTTGGCGTGAAAGCGTAACAGACAGACAGACAGACAGAGTTACTTTCGCATTTATAATATTAGTAAGGATTTATAGTGAATTTTACAGCAGATTCTACTAATCAACCTTCTCCTTACAAAATAATCTACATGTTTGATTATTTAACTATCTCCCTGTCTGTCCTTCCCCTCCCTGTCTGACCTTCGAAACCTGCTTTTTGGAGAGGGGGCATTTTAAAATGCGAGAAAAATAATGGAATACACTTGTGTGTGACTATATTTCAAATTAATTTCATATTTTGAAAGACTCATAGTTTGAATGCTTCCCAAATAATAGGCAAATGATCACAAGGTCGGGCAACCCCGATAAAGACAAGATAAGTCATAATATTGTTACGAATATTATAAATCATTATACACAATTTGAACCAGGGCCAAAACGTTCCCAAATATGGAAAGAAGTAAATGATTGGGAAACTCCTACAGGTGTCCGATATATTTTTAGGATAATAGTCATAACAGCTCTTTAACATTATACAATTTTGCCGTGACATCCTAAGTTATTAAAAATATCAGTCGTTGACTGTACGGACTGTAATACCGGTCGTTGTGGCCATACTTGTTCGATAGCATTATTTGTGTTGTCTAGGACTAAATTTTCTGTCAAGAAATCTTTTAAAATTTATATATATAAATCATGTCATTTGTCGCGCTCAAAATCATCAGCCTCACTCCATAGCAGTCAGTGCTGGATAGACCTCCTCAAACGAGCCTCCATCGCCATCTAAGACCTAACCATATTATTCCATATTAAAAATCTACCTTACCAAACGTCGCATGTGCTTAATTTGGAAGTCAGAAATTATTCGGTCACGATTCGCACCGTGATCTGTTCAAGGTCCTAGCGTCATAGTCTCTTGGTATCACCGACTGACGGTGCGTTGAACTCGCTTAGTATTCCTAATAGGAAATTGAAATGTTAATTGCATGGTAACTATAGCTTTATAAAGGAAGATATAGCGTCAGTGAAGTTCTAACAGTGCGTAAGTCATTTTAACTTTTGTTACCATTTCCCCAATCCACCAAAATGACTTGCGCTCTGTTAGAACTTCACCGACGATAGGTAAATCAGTTGTGATTGACAGACTGTTATGAGGTTTATTTTGCTACAAAATCAATGAGAAGAGGTTTTTCATTAAAACGTAACAAGATGGCCTAAAAGGGAATTCTATTTTTGTCGTAATTTGATTCAAGTTATACGTGGATTACTTACTAATGTTTTAAACCTGAAAGTAACTCTGTCTGTCTGTTACGCTGCAATGGAACATCCGTTAAATGAAATTCGGTATGGAGTTAGATTGTAACCTGAGAAAGGATAAAGGATAGTTTAGGAACTACTTCTTCATGACGCGGGCAAAGCCGCGGGAAGCAGCTAGTCCTAAATAATGTATGTTTTATTTAAAAAATATGATACTCGATCTCTTCATGTTATGGGATGTGAAAATCTTCACACGAGTAAATAAGAAAACCAATCTCAAGAATTGAAAAGCAGGATACGATTGCGTGTGCACATGTTATATTCATCATTGTGAGCTGGCAACCACGATCTCGTTCAACGAAATGAAACAGTGAAATTGAATTTACTGTTGATGCAATTAAAATTACAGCAGCTTATGTTTTATTATTGGTAATTATGTCTAAATCATATGTGTTGCGCCCTCCGCAGCATCGTCACTCAATATTAGGTGAGGTGTTGCCAAACGCACTCTAATATATAATAAAAAAAAGATCATTAGAAAGTACTAGACTACTGTTAGACAAAGCCCTCCCCTATCCACACCCCCGGTCCTCAGCTTGACGCATCCAAATTCCTTCACTCTTCCGCGGATCATCACTCCACCTATCTAGATAATATGGTCTCTATTCAGGAACTCTTAAATGTCCTACTGATTTTCTTATATGACCAAGCCAAATTCCAAACCTATGGAAACCTGAACTGACATCTACATTTCCGTATTTCCAATTTGATTTTGACACCACGTTCTGTAAACACTCATTGTCCAACTGATACCTTGTTTTGATAAATGTGGTGTCTTCGCCTTCATATTTTTTACTTATTGTTTCATCCTGTTTTTCTTGATGGCGACTGTGATCCTTAATTAGTAGACTGTTGTTGATCATAAAGGAGACAGATCTAAGCACCTATTCTCTATAATCAAAATGTTTTTCCTAAAAAATGGTGTCAACACCAAATGTTTGAAATCCGGGCGTGTTGTGTTTGGATGTTATCCAACGAATTCTGCGCAATTTTAATATTATAGCCTCAGATTTGGGTAGTGTCGTTAATTTCAGATTTTTATTTTTTGATTGTGTTATTTGTTTTTCTTTTAATTTTCCTTTTTTTTTACATGTACATCTTTAGTTTTTCACATCTATCCAACATCCTTAAAAGCTTTCGCATTTATAACATTAGAAAGATTACTCAAATTGAAACCTGAATTTAATCTTAATTCCAAAACTTAAACGTTTAGAACTGATGATCCTAACTAGGCCAGAGCAGATTTGACCTATCCTAACCTGTTACAATCTAGCTAGATCACACATATACTCGCACTGTAGGTTATCAAATTAATTATATCTTGACGATAGATTAATATATATACCTTATACCATATCTGTCATAACCTATCACAGGTCCAATAAATGTGACCCCGTACGTTACTAAGCTAATAATTGATTCCAGGTTGTTTCTAAGTCAAGGAACGATGGTACTGAAAATTACTTTATTATGAACTTTCTTTTATGTAGGATCTAAGTATTGTAGAAGAATTTGAAAATGCATTTTATCTTTGGGGATATAGTGATTACTTTCCTTTGATTTCTAAATAAGTACCTATAAATGATTTCTCTTGACTTTTCTTTTTGAAGTCCTGTCTTTTAGTCCAAAAAGTATTTGACATATAAATTCTATGGTTAAATTAGTTTTCAAATTTTTGACTATATGCATAACGATCATAATATTTCTGACAATATTTACAACTTAACCTCGCAGAATCATCAATAAGTGCAACTATTTTTTTCATTTTCGCTCCAAAACAAATGTTGGCAGCCATTTTGTAAATTTAAATGTCTGCTCTTAATTTAGATACACTGCACTGCGTATATAAGCACTCCAATTATTTTTGTCTTTTTTATGTCACCTCAGATAAAAATTGATAAGTTAATGATGTCTAGTGTTTATTGAGTAATTACTGTAATAAATCATTTGCTACTGAGATGTATGAATACTTGTCTACGTAAGCCTAAAATTTAAGTACTGAGTGCTTTAGTATAAGCAATAAAATTAATAATGGCAGGAAACAAGGTGTTTTTAAATCTTTAAAATATTAGCAAGAAATTTCCGACACAATGTATTCTTTAAACGTTGCTGTGTTGTTTTTTGCGCCACTTATTCTTCCCAGCAATGACACATAGGAAGTGGTGAAGGGCGGGCACTTTGGGGGCTGACTTTTGTAAATTTGACGTTCAAAAAGTGCTGATTTTTAGCCTAGTTTATTTTTTGAATTTTAAACGCTTTATGTTAGAAATGCTTCTTACCATCTGTCAGAGAACCGTCAGTGGATGGGTGAATAACATGAAATAGATCTCTTAGTGTTGACACCCGTCCAAGGAAGCATTACCACCATACCTAATTTTGCCGATACATCAGGCACATCATTATCAGCCACTGCTAGACATAGATAGGCCTCTTCTGTAGCACGCCACTGACCTCGATCTTCAGCTTTCGTTCTCCAATACCTACCAGCTGCCTTATGAATATCAACATCATCCTGTACTCTCTTCTTGCCTATCTGAATAATATAAAGAATTTGTCGAAGAAACATTGCAATAATTTATAAGGGGTCATTCCAATCTTATCAAATTACTAGCGTGAGACCGTTACTCACATCATAAGTGTTATTTTTATTATAAATAAAATGTATTTACCTTCCGATACCCTCATTTTATATGAAATGATAAACACATTAATGTGTCAATGTTAAATTCCGTATCTTTTACTTTGCAAAGAAAACTAAAATGCGTGGTTGGGTTTTATCTTTCTTTCTACCTCTGTCCCAATTTATTTAAAGTCTTCGTAATGTATTTTTCTTCCATACAGCGCTACATTCATTCGGCTTTATTCCATCAGTTATCTCAGTTTTTCATCTGTTAATCAATCTATCCATTGTTTTCTTACGACCGTTTTCAATAAACTATCTATCCTTAGATTTTACTGGAGGTGGGTTTTTGACATTTTTCGTATGTCGAAATTCTATCTTTAGGAAGAAAATCTTCGAAGATTGGTTTCTGAAAAGTGTCGTTAGTTTCACTCGTGTCTTACAGCTATCTATATTCATACTGAGAACCTTCCTCGTATCTTAAATAAATTGCCAAAATAATGAAGTCACCTTTCTTCACTCTTGAGCGGAGTCCACGTTTTGTCTATTCGTGGTCGCCAATCAAGGACTATTTCTTTCTCTATTATCTTTTTTTTCTATTCCTTATTGAGTTTGCCTCTCACTATAGAATAACATTTTGGTGCATTTGGTGGTCATTGAATCGCTCCCAAGGGGTTACTTAAGTTCCCAAGCAAGCGATGCTTTTTCTAGAAAAGCCAAGAACATACCATAAAAATATCCCTGACCTATATAATAAATAGCAGTAATACATACATTTACTAATTACTAGTCGCCTAGTATTGCCAAGTTTGTTATGTAATGAAATTTTCTGTTGTCTTCAGCATATATAGGAATGTCGGCGAACATTATGTGTAGTATTTATTTGTTGTCGCGATGATTGATGATTTGTTGTAAAGAGTGATGTCAAGTATTAAAACGAAGATAAATTCAATTTAATCGACATTATCGAAGCTCACATTTTGGCGAAGATAATACTCATACTTTTTACATCCAAACTGTTATTCTTAAACAATCTTACCAGAAATTAATTCCCAAAATATTAATTTTTGGATAACTTCGTAAAATTAGGTACCTAATTTGAAGCCAACTTTCAAGAATTGAGTCTTAAATCGTCATAATTCTAGCTATAGTATTCATGCAGTGGCTAAACAAAGCTGGATTGAAGTGGATTCAGTTTAAACTGACTGACATAAGGTCGGAGGATGAGCAATGAATAGTGACTAAGCCTTGAAATGGTTGACGTTTCATCTCCTTTGTTTCTTTGTTATTTTAATTAGCTTAAAGGAAATTTGGTTCTCAATCGTAGCAATTTATTTTTCGTTTAGAAAAACTTGGACATAGCTCGTGGGTTTCTTAAGATCCAATAAATGATTCCTTACCAGAATCATTGCTAAATCCCTAACTTGGTAACTCATTCACATTATTACATTCAGATAGCTCCCAACGCCGTAGCGCCATTTGGCACAGGCGCAAATCCTACGAATATAAATAGGTGAAGCTAATCATGTGACTTCTACCTACGGATTGGGAACTATTTGTAGTATGTTTACTTTTGACATACCTGTGGATATATATCAATGCATGAAATACATATAGATTGCAAGCTACGCCCAAATTTCGTCAATGATTTCCTCCCGGGCGAAAACTCGTATGATGCTTAAGATACGTTTATTATGAAGCCTAGTGAACGTCAGCTGCAGTTTGGTTGGTGGGATAAGCAGCGGTGGTCTCCCAAACATGTAGAAAAAAATATTTTTTTCAGTCATTTCCTCCCGAATCAAATATGTGTCAAATCATAGTTAGACATATATGAAGGAAGTGTCAGACTCTTACTATATATTTTTCGTTACTATGTATCGTTCATCACTTTTCTTCTACATCTCTGTCTACCTGTACCTGTACTGTACTGTACTTATGATTAAAATTTGCATGCCATCATGGCAAAATATGGCTGAACTAAAAATGTATCTGTATCACCTGTATTGTACCCATATTTGCGAATAAACTTATCTTTATCTTTAACACTTTGGTGATATCAAGCGTAATGCCAATGTGAAATTCATTCATTAAAACTGCATAGCGGTATGGATCTGTGAAAGGCTTGCACATGCGCACTATTGAGAGTGCTGAGACCTGACCTTCTGTGAAGGTCGGGTCTAGAAGGACATGTCTTTGTGAAGAGCATTCGTACCCAAGGCTATGTCCTTCTAAATAGCTCTCGTAAAATTCTTGGGATTTTCGATCTGTGCGCTTGTATCGGTTCTGCAATGTATTTTACGATTAGAAATTGATATAAGAAATGCCTGAAATTATTTTTTATTATTTATTGACTATCATTTTTCGGTTTTACCCTCTGCCCGCAACCGGGGGGAACTACTTAACGCCCGGAGCTCGTCTATCTCGATTCTAGTTTTTATTTAAATCGTTTAGCGTTACAAATAAAGAAGCAGTGGTTAGGATTATACTATTGCTGACGTACTATATGCGGGTATTATAGATAGGAGCTCATTTTCTTACCCTCCTAGGTGATGGTTGTTATGAAATAATCACGTGGACTCCAAAATTATTTGAATTCCCTTTCAAAACACCTTTTTTTTCCAAAAAGATCTGCTCTATCTATGTTCATAATTAACGCAATGTCTCGTTTGTTTCAGCCTGCGAACCGTGAGAAGATGATGTCCAGGTCTGCGCTACTGCTCGCCGCTGTTGGCCTAGGCTTGTCCACGTTTAGCGTCCGCCAAATGATCCTCCACCAAACCAGACGATTCTAGACCGCAACCCAGACTCAGAAACTATTTAGCCTAAAGCCAGAACTCCGCAGACATGTTAGATTCAAACCACAAATCTACCGTGTCTAAGACTAACGTGTTTTCTTACTCAAATAGTCAAATATATTTTTTTCAAAGTGAGTAAAATGCGTGGGTGATTCCATTGTGGGTTCTGGTCTAAAAAAATGGTATAAGAACATGTATGAGAGAAAAAAATTGTAATTTATTCTTTTTTTTTTATTTTTTTTTCTCTGAAAGAATGTGTAGTACATTTTAGACATAGGAAGTAAGTTAATTTCGGAACGGATAATAAGTGTGGTTTTAGTATGCATGTGAGGAACGATATTCGCGATTGTCTATGTGATGGAAACCAAATAAAAATAGACACTAACATTATTGTGGCATTTTATTTTAACAGTCGAAGTACATTTCTAACTTTGTACGGTTTCACCACCTCCGGATAAGTATCGGTTAAATTTTTCGCCAGACAATTCCCATGCGAATGACGTTCTTATTATGAATTTATCTGGTAGATAATTCCTATCTAGAAGAGGTGAAACTGGCCTTTAAACTTTTGAACGCCGCGCTATAAACTTAAAAGCACTTCCTTCGCTCGACGCCATTTTTTTTTCAGACTTCCCCAAATGTCGTTGGCCGTTAGAGTACTTTTATAGACGTTAGCGTTTAAAATGTTGAAATAGTCGTCATCATCGTACTGTGATAATGATATCGTATTCATATTATTTACTTCAACAGAAATAAATAATAATGAATATGATCGTTGCGTCTAAGGACGCGCTTAAATAATAAAAATAATGGCCAGATTCTCCATCTTCGGATAAGTAAAGGAACTTATCAGTCAGGTAGTTTAATATGAATGACGTTCCAATAGTCAATTAATCTGGTTATCTGGTAGATACATCTTATCCAGAAGCGGCGAAATCCTTATGCTTGCATACTTAAGTACATACAAAATAACAGTCGCCCAAAAAGTGATAACTTATGAAATTGCATTTCGTTTTGTTATTCCTTTGATTTGAACTCTTTATTTAGTGGAAATAAGATATGTTTTTGTCCAGAATATTACGGTGCGGTTTTTTAGACAACAATACCAGTTATTTTGGATGTATCTACTGCTTTTTCGTAGCTAGTAACACTGTAACATAATGCCACCTTCCCACGTTACTGTCAAAAATAATAAACGTAGAACAAGTAGATTTTTATTGAGTTTTATTCTGTTAAAATTGTATGTTTGTGTAGTCCTTGAAAAAACTCCGCTTGTGCTTCGGACCCCGGGGTCCGCATACCTGCAATTTTCCCTCCAATTCGCACAATCTTTGACATCTTATGTTTTAAAGCACGCATGTCATTCAGCCAGTTTTTTTTAAGCTGGCGCTTCTGCTGGGAACAAGAGGTGGTCCTTCAAAAACTTGAATAGATGATATGCAATTCTTCTGCAAGTAGATCATTATGATATTCCCGTAAGTCAAGGTTATTTAACTCTCAATTAAAAGAGGTGTTATAAAAACTTCATTTAACAATAAGATTAGAAATACTTCTCTCTCTCTCACTTTTTGCGGCTTTTTCAAGCGGTTTTTAGTTCTATTCTGTCCTGGTAAGGATGGTGTTGAAAGCAAAATAATGTTTACAATAACAAATATATTCTGCATCTGATCTGTTTTTGTCATGTCACCTTAGCAATAGAGCTTTAAATCGTTTGAACAACAGTAAATAGGTTGCGTTTAAATGTCTAATCTTAGTAGTGTAGAAAGCCTCTGCGACAACCTAAAGATTAAAGAAACGCATTTTTAGGAATAGGAAAACATCAAATATCTCCTCGCTGTGGGCGAAGCGGGAGTGCCAGACTGACTAAAACCTATTCATGCCCTTTCCTTCAAAGAGAATACAATACTAACGTAAGACTTTCCTTCTTCCTTGGCCATTTGTGTTCCGTGGTTGCGGTAACTGTAGGTACGTACCTATATAACTATTCTATGTCGTCAGTAAATATTGTGATACATTGACCTGCAGTTCACGTAGCTATATATATACCTACTTGCTGTAGATAGCAGTGCCAAATTATGTGATCCTGTGATCTTTCGCCTCGTGTACGGTCAGCGTGCGTTGTTTTGGTATTTCTTCAATCTGTCGGTTAGTAATTTATTCTATGTATTTATTTAATACTTTTCCGGCAGTGCGTGTCAATCTGTGTGGATCCTTAAGCTGGCTTCCCACGGTGCATGTTTCTGCGGATTATCACGCAAGGTCGGCGACTACGGACAGTCAGATACCGCACACAAGGCTTGAAGAAGTGTCTAGCGTAGGCACTTCACACTCTTCACGGTGCATCGGTGCGGGCTGGTCCGCGCTCGTTTACTTTATTAAACACCGTTAAAGCCAGCTTAAGATTCGAAAAAAAAAATGAAAGAGGACTCTACTATGGACGATATACCTCTATGCTCTTCCCATAATGCATCCATTATAAAGTCATAATAATTTTAAAATATCTATCCAGTATCAAGTGAAACAAAGAAATAATAATTAACAATTTAATTAATATAATCGATCCTACAAACAAATTATGCTTAAAACAACGCAACTCAAAACCAACAAAAAAAAATGCTTATATAATACAAAAAAAGTGTACTTTAAATGCTCTGTAAATACATTACCTTATTTATAAAATGAAAAGTAATCACAAATTAATATAAAGTTGCTTTATGGACGACCAATTTTCAACCTTATGCTGTTAGCGATAAGTTCAAAAAGATGTTATCGAGGATTTCGTTAGAATACATAAAAAACATTTTAGAAGTGTGTAGGTAAAAATAATAAAAAGTATACTACGCCTTTTAAATCTAAGGCCTTTGTGTTTTAAAAGTATATAAATTCGGCCAGATCAGGATAACAAAATACGGCTAAGTACTTCCAAGCGGAATTTTAGCTTTTTTTTTTTCAAAAATATTTTTTTCGCGGTTTTTGCTCTAAAATTCCGTTTTATTTTATGTCCGTTTGGATTGAGGAGCCATTTTTTATTTTTCCACGAAACTTTGCCCAGATTTAGTAGGTCCTGAGAAAATTTTGTAGGCCAAATCCTGGAATTTGTAGTAAAATATGAAAAAAGTTATATCAATTTAAAGGTGGCTCCTCAATCTAAACATTTGAACTGAGGAGCCACCTCGTAACTCCGAAAGTATTGAAGGTACATTTATGATTTTTTTGTATCATTTAGTAGTAATTTAGTAGAGTGCCTACAAAAAAAATGGATTTTGTAGTGCTAATATAAAAAAAGATACAATACTTTTATTGTGGCTCCTCAATCCATACATAAGACCTATAATTTTACACGAAACTAATCGACGGATTTATACAAAAATTTAGTATCATTTAGTAGTAGTTGAGTTTGAATTTGTATTAAAATAACAAAACAGTAGGACTGACAGTTTTAAAGAATTTAAGAATTTTAACTGGCTCCTCAATCCAAACGCTTCGCATATAAATAATTGACTGTAGCTACCTGAGGTCACAACGGAATCGGATAAAAACTACGCCAATATTTAGTAGAAATTTCTACTAAATATTGGCGTACAAATCAACACTGTACATATTTGGTATCCGAAAATCCAAGCTTTTTTCACTATTCCTTATGAACTCGCTATTAAGGGTGACCATGCTATGTGTAAACGAAAGTAGGACAACTTGTTTTAGAAAATTGATTCAATTTATTCTATGCAAACAAATAGGTACTTGATTAAAAATAACTGAATGGCAAATTTTAAATGGGTTGTTTTATAATAAAAAGCTTGAATATGAAGTTTTTTAAGGTACAAAATTTATTAAGAAAATTGTAAACATTAAAATATCTCGCAGCAATGCCGTCAAAGACAGACAGAGCCTGAAGTGTTTGCTGCTAGTCAAATTAACAACAAATAATCACTACAGAAACTACCTATATGGACCTTTTGCGCCGAGAATTAAGTCCTTTCTTATTAGTTACTATCATATTATTTTGCTTCATAACAAATCTTGTGGCTGTGTGTGTAATTAAGACTGTGTACACAATAATAAAAATTATATCATTTTAACGCTACAAACGTTACACTTTTACTGTTCATCTTTTTCAGATTTGAATTATAAAACAAAATAATGCAATATTTAATAGCTATTTGTCGTCAGTAGTCTTGGAACAGTGTTCATTTTAGGGAACAAACATCATAAAACGGAAAGTGAATGAGTCGTTATTAATTTACTAACATAATATATCTATGTTCATTTATTTAACAAATTCATTAATAGTGTACTTATTTAAAATTTAAATTTGGTGTTCGAAATCTGCCGCGTCTGTTTTGCCGCCAAAAAAAAAATAAACAGCATTAGTTGTTTTTTTTTATTTAAATGTAATCTGTTTGAAATTTTGATCGATTCGATTCATCAAAAAACAAATTGTTTTTTTTTTATCATTATATCAATCAATATAAGTATTTAAAAATCAATGCCACTTTTCGTTGTAATTTTATAACTTAAGAACGGGCTCACTTATCCAAACCAAATGTTTAGGCTTTGTTCGGACTATTTAGTAGATGGATTATGTGAAATTTACACAAAATCGGTCGAGCGGTTAATCTTTCATTTGAATTCAAATAGCCCACGCGGGCGAAGCCGCTGGCGGAAAGCTAGTATTTTATAGTTAGTTCCTTGATGAATTTAAATATTTGTTTATTACAATATATTGAAATGCTATATCTTTTAAAATTGTAGATTCTAAATATTGGTGATTATCAAAGGCCAAGATAAATAATGTTTTTACCTAATTCAAAGAGATGGTGACGTTTTTTCAATCTGTTTTAAGGTCGACGGCGACGTTTTATCAATCTGTTTTTAAAATCGAAATTAAATTAATCAAATTATTTCGTTTTGTGAGTTACGTGACTTCATAAAGTATTTTTTTTTTGTCTCAAGTACCGAATTATTTTGTCTTTTATTTTATTAATATTTTTTATTAAAAAAACTTGCTAAAATGAATCAGAGCTTTCATATAATTTTATACAGTTTCAACTTATTCAGGTATTCGATTATCGATAAGGCATTAGGCTGAATGCATGATTCTTATAAAAAGAAAAAAAATGGTCAGCACTAAGCAGTTTCATTACTTTTTTTTTTTTTTTGTATAGCATCATTTGAATTGTATAACTTTCTCAGAGATAACCTGTAAGTACTGTAAAAAGACTATTGTAAACATTTCCTTTTGAAAAGTGTCTATTGAGTTTCTTGCCGGTTCTTCTCCATAAGACCCACTCCTTGGAACCGTGCAACTAGCTTGACGTTTCATAAGTGCCTGCAAAGACCTATTTGAAATAAAAACATTCGAGTTTTGAGTTAGTGACGGCGGCATTAATCAGATGTAATCTTATTGTTGTTAATTTGACTAGCAGCAAGCACTTCATGCTCTGTCTGTCTTTGACGGCATTGCTACCGGTAGTGTCGGGGATCGAGTCGCTTGCTTCCCTCAAAAAGAGATGCATGGGATTATTTTATTTTCTCACAATGGTACTGAAAATAAATCTGTAACACACGGCACTAAAGCCCATTATATTAATTATTAGGCACCCCTTAATGAGTTTCCGGTGATTTCAATGTTCCGGCCCCTCTGCCAACTTATGGTGTTACTTGGTTATAACCGATATGTATAAAATTATTAATTAAAGAATATTTTATAATGAGTATTATTAATGAGCAAGAAGGATGATGATGATGATATATGCGAGATATTTTAATGTTTACAATTTTCTTAATAAATTTTGTACCTTAAAAAACTTCATATTCAAGCTTTTTATTATAAAACAACCCATTTAAAATTTGCCATTCAGTTATTTTTAATCAAGTACCTATTTGTTTGCATAGAATAAATTGAATCAATTTTCTAAAACAAGTTGTCCTACTTTCGTTTACACATAGCATGGTCACCCTTAATAGCGAGTTCATAAGGAATAGTGAAAAAAGCTTGGATTTTCGGATACCGAATATGTACAGTGTTGATTTGTACGCCAATATTTAGTAGAAATTTCTACTAAATATTGGCATAGTTTTTATCCAATTCCGTTGTGACCTCAGGTAGCTACAGTCAATTATTTATATGCGAAGCGTTTGGATTGAGGAGCCAGTTAAAATTCTTAAATTCTTTAAAACTGTCAGTCCTACTGTTTTGTTATTTTAATACAAATTCAAACTCAACTACTACTAAATGATACTAAATTTTTGTATAAATCCGTCGATTAGTTTCGTGTAAAATTATAGGTCTTATGTATGGATTGAGGAGCCACAATAAAAGTATTGTATCTTTTTTTATATTAGCACTACAAAATCCATTTTTTTTGTAGGCACTCTACTAAATTACTACTAAATGATACAAAAAAATCATAAATGTACCTTCAATACTTTCGGAGTTACGAGGTGGCTCCTCAGTTCAAATGTTTAGATTGAGGAGCCACCTTTAAATTGATATAACTTTTTTTATATTTTACTACAAATTCCAGGATTTGGCCTACAAAATTTTCTCAGGACCTACTAAATCTGGGCAAAGTTTCGTGGAAAAATAAAAAATGGCTCCTCAATCCAAACGGACATTTTATTTTTGCTTTTACTTTTATCAAAAGATAGATATTATTCAACAGAAACTTTGAAATACTAGTCAAATACATCATTCCTAAGCAGCGCCAATAATGGCTATGAACCAGCCTTCTCACAGTATACTGTTTTAAGTAACTTATTTACCTTCTAACATGATAATAACTTAACCCATGAATGATCGAATAGGCCGTTTAGTTTAAAAAACTAATTTTAAACACATACAACATCAATATTATTACCTACACACATTTTTGTTATATTCTAATGCCTTTTTTGATTATAAGGCAAAAGGTGAGGCCGACACGGGGCGCCCGACAATGTGAAACATCTAAAAGCACACACATAGAAGCTACGAGGTATAGAATACGCGCCACACACATGCACAGTATTACGATATCTCCCTACAGTAGCGCAAAGCCTTTGATGACGCGCGAAGCGAAACAATTTTTAACAAAACACAGCCGCGTCTTGCCTCCGCGCTCCGTCACGCAAAGTAGGCGTGTTTGCGGGACGCGGTTGACACCGCCTGCCTCCCCGGGAGATATCGAGATATCGTAATACTGTGACACATGCGTAGATAGCGACGTGGAGATGGTGTGACAGCCTACGCAGGCCTCATGCCATTTTCTGTCTCGGCATAAGTCTGTCTTACTCCTAAGGCGCGCTAATAAATGTTTCACATTAAAAATTTACATGACTAGCTGTTGCCGCGATTTCACCCGCATCCCGAGGGAACTACTTCGCGCAGCCGGGTAAAAAATAGCCTATATCCTTTCTCAGGCTCTAGACTATCTGTGTACCAAATTTCATTTACATCGGTTCAGTAGTTTTGACGTGAAAGCGCGACAGACAGAGTTACTTTCTCATTTATAATATTAGTAAGGATTATGTTAAAATTTATTTTTACAGTTATATTAATATTATTTATGCAATTATAAAACATTGATTTACGACTATTCTATTTATAAAATGAATCTATACACACACATATATTAATGACTGAATACTCAACTTTAAGTTGCGCTTAAATATCATGTTTTCTCTATCACTTTAACGGGTATAGTAGCGACAGATATACTTTCTAAGTACGACTTAATATTAAGTGACGTTTGATTATTCGGGCAATAGTGATGTACTTGTGAAAACTTTTCCGAAATTCGTAATACGACAATGTGTTATGGGTGACAACTCGATATGTCGGAGATACCATTTTACATGTAATTATTTAGTGTACAGAATTATTTTATTTATAATAATGTAAGTATAAAATACAGATTAACAGAATTGGCAGCAAAATCTTTTTACTTAAACAGAGTTAAGAATTCTTAATTACTAAAACTTAATTACAGTAAACGTATAAGTAAAGAAAACATACCAGCCATCTTAAAATAACTAAGTAATCGTTAAAACTATTACCGTCTTATTCATACATTTATGCTATCGAATTTTTTTGTCCCTTTCCGTCGTGTTAAAATGAAGTTTGACAGAACGGGACAAAACAGTTCGAAGAATGACTTTATTATGAAAAAAGACGATTAGATTGTGATTTTAAACAATTTAGCAAATATGAATTATACAAGATAAGTTCTTTGTGCACTTTACCTAATGATTAGATACTTAGCTAATTATTTATTTAAAATACCTACTTTTTACCCCAATTTTCACTCGCTTGATATATTAAAATGTTACTTAGCCGCTAATATGTACCTACATGGGATTTTCTATGTCAAATTACACATTAAATACATCCTATTTACCAAAACACAATCTAATTTCAATTTCGACAATATTTTACTACGTACGCGATAAATAACTAATCAATTTGATCACTACAATATTCTAACATGACCAGCTTTAATTTATCATTAATTTTTAAATGGAAAATATGCACGGATCTAACAATGGAAGTATTATTGAAGAAATCTAATAGAATACAGATAAAATATTTCATTTTTCTGTTTAGTCATTGGAAGCCATTGATTTTATTGATATTCCTGTTATGTATTATCTGAAGAAATATCGCTACAAACCTAGTCTACTTGAAAATCTTTCAACATATATTTTGTTAAAAAAAAAACTCATTTTTCTACATTCAAGTCTATCTACTTAATTATGTACAATCATTGAAATGTTGATTATGACTCAAAGATATTAGTCTGTTATTTTAAAAACCTCGCTCGTAAATTCTTATATCTATCTAATAACATACATTTCATTCACAAATTAGTCAAAGAATAACCTTTTAAAATGGTTTTAAAGAATGCTCGATACATCATGCACACAATTTGACATTTATCCGAAGCAATTCTATTGAAAATATTTCCCGAAATCAAGTAAATTGTCAACATCACCAACTGGCTAACTTGTGCATTTTAGATGCTGCAACTAAATGCAATATTATTATGACTCGAATTAAGTTTTCATTAGGCAGTGTTATTATGTTTGATCATGTGGATAGATAACGTTTTAGCTAAGAGAAACCTTAAGCAAATTATGCAGTTGGTATCTATAATATCTAACATCCAAGAAATATTATCTACTTTAAATACCTATTCACAATTTTCAAGAATTAATATTTTAGAGCAAAAATCTATTCAGAGTTCTGTTGTGTTGGTCATTTAAAAACACAATGATTACAGCATTTCCTTAGCGACGGATCCTTATTCAGAAACCGGCCAAAAACATACAAGTTAGCAAATATATTCCTGAAAAAAAGTCACCAGGTTTTAGGACATTTTAGTCTTCAATTATCAAAACAATTAGAACTACAGTGACTCATTTCAGTGCTTTCAAAAGCAACCATTCCTAAGCCGAATTG
Source organism: Pyrrhia umbra (assembly GCA_963891755.1). Lineage (NCBI taxonomy): Eukaryota > Metazoa > Arthropoda > Insecta > Lepidoptera > Noctuidae > Pyrrhia > Pyrrhia umbra. Next base: position 4,351,884 of record OY982944.1, read on the forward strand.
GTATATAAATTAGACGAAACTTCTAGAAAAATGCAGCATCTAATTTACAAGTTTATCTACAAGGAGAAGGGGGGGGGGGGTTTCAAGGACTAGTGAACGAAGTCGATATGTCCTTGAAAACTTGACGCTATGGTCTTTTAAAGTACTGTTCGTCTACTCGCTTGGCGAGAGCGACCAGGGACTCGTGTCTACGGACGGTATCCGCCAGTTTGCGGCAAGGGAGACGCGTGGTGATTATTGTAAACACGTGGCCGAAGATCAGGGCATCCAGCTCCGTAGGCCTGTGGGGGGAAAGGGATTATTAATAAGATGGTTAGACCAATGTTTAACCTTATGACAGCCACAATCTTATATGCATGACTAAAATCCGTCTTACTTATAACAACCTGTAATCTGAAGTTTAACCATTTCTCATCTAATCCTTACTTAACTTCGGAATAACGCTAAACAGCATTTATGAGTGAGATTTTTGTTAAGCCGTTACTAAGCAGCAGATTAAAAACAGTCGGACTTTATAAGTAAGACGGAATGTGTCCAGCACGCCACGGTCACCACTACATGTCAGAAATAAAGTATGTATCAAATTGTAGCTTGGCGCAGAGAGCGCGCTTTTGCATTTTTCACTTGGCGGTTAAATGGTTAAAGTAAACTATACTTCATTTACAATAAGATTAGAAAAAAACCAAATTCTTAGCAGCTTATTCAACCGATTTTGAATTCTATTCCGTACAGATAAGAATGGTGTTGAGAACAAAATAATGTTTACAATATCAAATATATTCTGCATCTGTTTATAGCACGTTACATTAGTAATAGAGCTCAAAATCATTTAAACAAACGGTAAATAAGGTGCGTTCAAATTTCTAATCTTATTTTAAATGGATTATCTAAAAAAAATGTTTATAAATAACTAAAAACACTAATTCGTCTTCACTATTTTTTAATGCCACAACTTTTTACTCCACAATAATTCTAATTTTATCTAAGAACCACAGCAAAAGCAAATTCACAGTTTAGAGTTACTTGATCAGTATATCAACCAACGAAGCTAAACAAACTGGTTTATTTAATTACTGCTAGTAGTAACTATGAAATTTAGATCTGTGTATAAAACTAGAAATTACATACATTTATGCCAACAATACTACCATACCAACAATTTACTAATACAATAAAGAAAAACGTAAAACTTACATTTAGCTTGCCATTCTGCATAATTATTAAAACAAATTATTGACAATAAACAAATAATTTAATCAAAAACACAAATAGAACTAAGCTAACTGAAACGTAATATCAGAAACAAATATTAGGTATTATTTTTTGTTGAATACTAAGTACCTACATATTCACAATAAATGCTTCAAGTAAATTCACAATAATATTACAGCAGCCGGGAATAGAATATAAATAGAATTTCTAGCAAAAAACCCATGTAAATTCTACAATTGTGAGCGATCTGTGAGGTATAGACTGTAAATTAAATTAAGTTGAATTGTTTTAAATGTTCTATTTCCGTGATAATATTATGATAATTGAACTGTATAAAGATTTGCATGTCGCCAAGCGGCAAGATGTATATGGCACCTTGACTATGTTTTACCACCATTATGTACCTTCATTTTATGCAAATAAAGATTCTATTCTATTCTAGAAACGACCTTTCAAATAAAAGTAGAACATTTGCGTTACTTTGAATAATAGTTGAAATAGTTCGAAAAACTATTCATCCCATTTTGGAATTTAAAAAATCGCATATTTGAATTGGAGATATATTTTAGCATGTTTAATCTCTGAATATTCTTTCGTTCAATAACAATAAACAATTTCATACAACAACATGTTTCCTCAACAAATTATAGTACAAAAATTTCACAATACGCCATTTCGTGTTCTCGAAAACGCGTAACTCGAAACGGCGTATTCCGAATTTTCAAGTCGAACTAATCAATGTCGGCCACCGCGGTGTAATTATACGCCGCGTTTCTCTGGCGTAGATAGTTGAGTAGACTCTCAACGCTTATTTCCTCATTGCTTGGGAGTTTTAGCGTAGACTTAGAATCTGTAATGGCGGTAAATATAATTTTAGTAGGTACGCCAAAACGCAGTACGACAAAACGCTGTTAAGTTTGCCAAGTATTTTAAATATATCGAAATCAATCTCCCTGTCTGCCGGTCTATTTGTTACTCACGCGGTTAAACCAATGAACTGATATACGGTAGTTTTCTTTAATCTATCTATCCAAAACTTTACACATTATAATAGTAACTTTAGGATAGTTACCTAACTATCCTAAAGTTATCTATTCTTTTTCACTTTGACTCCATCCAAAGGTTGTCTGTAAGAAATTGCTTTTAGCGATAAGACCGCCTATTGTACTGTTGCATATTTGTTTGTGATCTCCTATTTTATTTGTCCTGTTGGTGTACATACAATAAAGAATATTCTATTCTATCCAAAAGTTATTAAAAACAGCCGCTAGACGAATTTCGGTATGAAGATAGATAGTAACTTACGGGCTTAACAGGGTTAGCCTAGTGGGTTTGACTACCTCCATATTATACCTCCTGGGGAAGGTAAAAATACCCTATAGTATTTATAATTGGGTGGTTGAAAGTGGTTCCCTAAGCATTTAAGTGAAACCACGGAATACAAGTAGTCACAACATAAAATAAAATAATAACCTGTGGACGTAGGGGTGCGCGCAAACGGGGACTTGTCCGAAGCATCCCCAGCGGAATCTTTGTCGCTACTCAAATCTAGTTCGCACTCTTTTTGTAAAACGTTATGGCTGTCATTTGAAAAAAAAAAGATAAATAAATAAGTATTTAAAAATAAATAATAAATAACTCGATACTACTTTATAGTCACAAATACTACAGAATTATTCAATAAAAAAATGTTTTGAAATGAGAGCTCATTATTCTCTCGTTCTCTTTCTAACAAAAACAATGTTTGGTTGGATAGCTTAACTTAAAAAAAACTCATAAAATTAAAAGGGAAAAAAAATATGGAAAGGTAACTTTTAAGCCTAATTGGATGCAGTTACCATTTTACAAAGAGCCACTGCCTATCTGACCTTCTCAACCAACCCAGTCAATACGTCTTAATAAGACTATTGGACATTCGAAATACCAAATCAACAAAAATATATATTCAAAATCTTCAAAATACCTTGGTTCTACAATCAAAGTCCTTTGTGAGTTCAATTTCCCATTTTTATGAACGTGCACATCACTATCAGCGTAATCCTCATCGTTTATAATCTGCAACACATCGTCTGGGGACGTCTCTAGAGAATTCGTTGTATCTGTCAAATCGTTCTCTTCAATCGTATCCAAATACTCGTTAACTTTAACCTCGACAGATTCGTACTTCGATTCGTTCATCGAATTAGGAAAAGCGATCACTTCGAACGGATCATTTTTCTCGTTGTCCATATCGATTTTCTCTGCAAATTCATCGAGTACAACTTCGTCAACTTTATCGAGAATGTCATCGATAATTTCGATCATCGAATTGTATTTTTCTTCATCGATAAATGGGTTCTTGTCGTTCTTTTGTGCCTCGTATTTGCACGTTAAATTGCCTTCTTTGGATGTCATTATTATTATTTGCTTAGAAGCAAAAGGTTTGAAGCCTGAATTAAAAGGGTTTTCTGTATTTTTTGTAAAAAATATATTAATTTTCCTGCTTAAATGTGATTTAAGAACCTATACCTTAACAGGCAGATCGACAATGGTTTAAATGAGATAATGTATAATCTCTCCAGACCGACTTCGGTCACGGCGGCCAATCTCAATGAAGACTAGCCAGCTACGCAGGAGATATTATAGTGCACGCTCGCTTTCAGACACAGGTGCACTCTCTATTCCCTCACTCTCATAGTCCGATGGGTCGGCAGTCCGACATCACCGACAGCGCCACATGCTCGGAGCTCTCTCGCTATGTTCAGAAAACAGTCATCCATCTTTGGATTGACCGTGGCTAGCGCAGCTTAACCTTTCATCGGTCGAACCGTGCTGCTGTTACTTAGCCCCTCATGAATGAATGAGATATATGAACAAGATAAATTAGTGTTTATATAAATAATTCATCATCTGGCTAGCCTGTCTTTAACTATGCTGGGGTCGGCTTCCAGTCTAAACCGGATGCAGCTGAGTACCAGTGTTTTACATGGAGCGACTGCCTATCTGATCTCTACAACCCAGTTACCGGGTAACACGATACCTTTTGGTAAGACTGGTTATCAGACTTTTCTGCCTTCTGACCCGTTTACGACTGTAAGATCTACAAATGACAACCGGGACCAACAGCTTAACATGCTTTCCGAGGCACGGAGGAGTCTCGCTATGACATAGATGGTCACCCATCCACGGACCGACCGCGCCAAGCGGTCACCTTTGATCGGTCGAACCCTGCGGCTGTTACTTAGCCCTTCATGAATGAATGAAATGTATGAACAATTAGATATTTTTTTTGTATTGATATTTGAATTATTAATCAAAAACAAGTCTTACCAAAAACATCTCTATCTCTATTATTAATATTATCCTTGCTAGAATTTCTGATACTCATGCGAGATCTCTTGGTTCTCGTGCTTCGTTCAGATGCTGTCCTTTCCGGGGACAGTCGGCGGCGGGACAGTTGGAAGGCCTGGGACACTAGGTACTCTTCTTGAGTCTAGGGGAGGAAGGGGGTTAAGAATGGTGGTAAGACCTGCCTAGAATTTTGGTACTGGCGTATTTTGTTAAATGGGTTTTGTATGTTATGTTTAACTGGTGGTACCGTTTTTGATAATAAACGCCTTCTTTCTTTTAACAACCTATGATGATATTTTTGTTGGTGCATAACTCAAAAACTACTAAACCAATTTTAACGATTTTTTTTGCTACAGGTACGCGAGTCCAGGCGTGATTGAGATTAAAGGGCTTTTCTTGTGAATACTATCTTAATTATAACATTAATATTAATTTAAAATGCAAGATTTTGGACTTCAAAACCAAACTTTGAAAGACTAATGAATAAAGCAAAAGCCTAAAGACATGAAACTCATTTGGGAAAAAAAAACCTATCAGCCGTGGCAACAGCGACGCTTAAATGCATTTTAACCATTAAATAGCGCCATTTCTGGTGTTTTTTTTTGTATGGCATCTCGCAGGTCAACCTAGAAGGTTATAGACTGCTTAACCGGGCTTGCCTGTGAAGTGCCTTAAATGAATTTAGGGCCTCCAGCCAGGGCTTAACTTACGAGACTAAGCGACTACACGCTAAGGGCATCCCCTAGGGGGGTAATTCCTGGTGGCCATTTTAATATTAAAACCATACGTACCGTCATAGTCATTTGGGTTAAATTAATACATCTTAGCAGATGTCTTAGTAAAGAGCTCGTAATACGCTTGATGAGAGCACCGGCTCTCGCTCCCGACGCCATTAATATTGCTCGCATATGGCCATAGACTAGCGCGTCTAGAGGGGTCGGGCTGGGGAGGAAGGGGGGAATTAGGGAAGGGGATTTTATAGGAATATGTTTCTTATGTATAGTGTAGGTAAGGTTGGTTTTAGATTTTAAAATATTTAATCATCATCATCAGCCTATATATCGTCCCACAGCTGGGCACAGGCCTCTTCTCATACAAAGAAGGCATGAGCATTGATCACCACGCTTGCTCAAGGCGGATTGGCGAGTTCAGATTCAAATATTTAATGGTAGAGGTAATAATTTGAAAATTATTATTTTTTGTTTTTGGTGCTGTTGTGCGCTATATATCTGCGCTAAAGAATAAAGCTCTGTTAATGGTTAGCTTAAACTTATTTAGACTATAAGTTAAACCAAATTGTATACCCTGTTTTATGCAGAATGGCAATATGTTAAATAAAAAATATAAGCTTGTCAACCACACGTTTCACACATAAAAAATCTATCGAGCCGTTGAGGTTTCAATTTTCATGTTTCTATTAAAAACTATATAAAATAATATTTCAAAATGACTCACGTGTTCCCAAAGAAATAATCCCTATCACCAAGCCTTTGACTCAATGAGTTGCAGCACTGTTCTACCTGAAAATATTTTAGATAAGCGAAGGTTAAGCATTTGTAATTTTTACTAGTCTAATTAATTCAAAAGTTTGACTGTCTGTTTGTCGTTTGTAAAACTGATGAAGCTACTTTGATACAATTTGGTATGGAAATAGTTTTAAACCTGGTAAAAGATGTAGGATATATTATGTACTAGCTGTTTCCCGCGGTTTCACCCGCATCCCGAGGGAACTACTTAGCGCACCTGGGTAAAAAGTAGCCTATGTTGTTCCTCAGGGTCTATTCTATCTCTGTACCAAATTTCATTTATATCGGTCCAGTAGTTTTGGCGTGAAAGCGTAACAGACAGACAGAGTTACTTTCGCATTTATAATATTAGTAAGGATAGTCTCCCCAAGAAACAGCCATTCTATCTAAATAAAACAAATGTTTGTTTGTTTATCCTCTATGAGTACCTAACCTAAAACTTTCAACCGATTGTGATGAAACTTTGGTGGGTTCTTCTGTGTTGTCCTACAAAGATACTGGCCTAAAAAAAATGTGGTATTGCAATACATGAGGTCCGCCGGGTGCAGCTAGCTATAAATAATAATGAAAGTAACTCTGTCTGTTAAGCTTTAACGTGAAAACGGCTAAACCGATTGAGATTTTTTTTTCTAAAAAGAACATTATCGTTATTAGCGCATTGCGCTTACAAACATACATTACACACAAACACCCAGACCCGGAACAATTTTAGGTGATCCGGGCGAGAACCGAACCCGCGACACGCAGCGAAGCAGCCCACTATTTTATTTATTTTATTTTATTTAACAATTTATGCACACATAGAAAAAAATAGATCAAAAGAAAGAATAGGATAGTAGAGTACAAAGGCACTGCTTATTTCTATAGAAATCTCTTCCAGCAGACCTGCGATAGGAGAGTTAAAACAAAAGAGATGTAGACAGAGTGTGACAGTTAATTTAGATATATTATTATAATCATACATAATTCATATAAAATAGAAATACACATATATGTATAATACATACACACGTATATAGATACATACATACATATATATGTATATATAAATAATATATATATATATGTCGGCGCGAGACAATGGTGTCAGCTCACACCTCGCCCAGTCCTTATCAGCGTGCGACGCAGGTGTTAGTCGCACCTCGTCAAGCTCTCAAGATCATGGTGGTCCTCGATAGTTAAGCGCCCATAACTTATTGATATTGTTTATATTAAGTAATGAATAATTGTTTTGGATAAGAAAGGCGACGATGTGATCTTAATTGCGTCGAACGTGGCCGGGGGTCGGTTTAGCTTTCCCGTGAGAATGTTTTGAGATGATAAGGTATTTAATACCAGAGCAGCCTGGATCAGGAATCATTCGCATTATAGAGTTGATTCGAGGCAGTTGGTTCATACAGTTGATTCAGTGCAATTGAGTTAATCATTCAGTTGGTCAGTGAGTTGCATTCAGACCACGAGATAGACTGAGCGCGACCTGTGGACTCGTTTCGCCCTTCTAATTCATTTAACAAAGAAACCTAGATTATTAGTTATATGTGGACTCTTATAATTAGTGAGCAATATTGTTAAATAAGTTTAAGTAACAAGTGATTGTGATTATAGTGATTTGTACTTGCCTCGCGCGTTTCCTTTGCCCACTACGTGTACAGACAGTTCATTCACAAAGTAGACAGACAGTTACATAATGAACGATCTAATTGATAATTACCCTTCTGACGATGATTGTGAGCCCCTGAGCCAACCAACCACTACCTTACCCGCTCTGCGCTCCGACATCAGAAGTGGGATACGCGCCGCGAGTGCAACCACGATATTATTCAAATTATGAGAAAGATTTTCAATGGAAGAAATTATTTGGGGCACAAAACGAACATTTGCGTGCGCTCCTATAACTACGTATTCAAAATACAAGATACGTACTCAGAATAAGAACGTATAATACGAACTACGTATTCAGAATAAGAAAGAAGAACAAGGAAGAAGCGAAGTCACAAATGGGGGCGAGCATGCCACATTTCTCCAGTGTATCCAGAGAAGACGGCTGCTGGTGGAGAGTCATCGGCCGCTGGTGGAGAGACATCGGCTGCTGGAGGAGAGTCATCGGCTGCTGGTGGAGAGTCATCGGCTGCTGGTGGAGTCATCGGCTGCAGAGCGACGGCATCGTGTTGATCTCTGCTCTATCGGCGCGTCTCATCTGATCCATAACGGTTGTATTATTTTATTTTTATTCTGATGCTGATAGCTCTCTTATTAAAGAAAGTATCGCTATTAAAATATCAGGCCAACGTAAAATGCCTGTGGTTACAGAGTCATCGGCTGCTGGTGGAGAGTCATCGGCTGCTGGTGGAGTCATCGGCTGCAGAGTGACGGCATCGTGTTGATCTCTGCTTTATCGGCGCGTCTCATCTCATCCGTAATGGTTGTATTATTTTTATTTTGATTCTGGTGTTGAACGCTCTCTTATTAAAGAAAGTATCGCTATTTAAATATCAGGTAAACGTAAAATGTACGTGGTTACCTGTGTGGTATCGTACGTGGTATTGGAAATAGCGATGCCTACAGAGTATTAATCAGATTTTGAGTCAAGTTTCTATTAACAATTATTTAATTGAGTTGCTCTTTCATGTAGTGCCTGATGACACAATTACATATTGGTTCTATTGAAATTTTCGATTCAAATTTATCACTTTTATGAACCCAAAACAGTGACGTTATAATTGTTTTAAAATCTTTGAATAGTGTTAACGTTTGAGATAAATAAATAATTAACGTTTACGTTCGATCCCGGAATGTGACGTCCCCACAGAACTTGAGATTAGTTCAGATAATGAGGACGATAACGAGGAACAGTCAGGTTTAGCTACTGTGGCAAGCAATAATTATGAAAATGTGTAACGTGATTTATTTGTTCACGCCTGTTATCCGGTCGTAGGTCATATTCCTAACCCAGTTTAGCTGGTCGGAGACTGTGCGGCGGTAATGGGTTGAGGGTGCATGACTGTGATGTCGTGCTCCGTTTTCACGACCTATTTATTCCCTTTATCCGGTCGTAGGTCATATTCCTAACCCAGTTTAGCTGGTCGGAGACTGTGCGGCGGTATTGGGTTGAGGGTGCGTGGACGGTATGCTCCGTGGTGAGCTTGGTTTTGTTGGTGCTGTGACGTATGGATTGTGTTCCTAGTCATTGTCACTGTGGTGTTGCCGTGGCTTATGGAAGCTGTAACGGAACATGTTGAAAAATTTATCACGTTATCAATATTGATTGAATTTGAAATTTGTGTTTTTAGACACGACTGAACTGTTCTTTGTTAAGTTTGTTTTATAAGTCTCTGAACTGTAGAGACGCGACATTCTGTGATTTAAGTAGTCGGCAGGATAGCCGAACGGTTCCTACAAGGAAAGTTGTAACTTTTGCAGGTGATAATTCTGCAGCACACGAGGACGTGTGAAAGTCAGGATCGCCGTGTCGGCGCGAGACAATGGTGTCAGCTCACACCTCGCCCAGTCCTTATCAGCGTGCGACGCAGGTGTTAGTCGCACCTCGTCAAGCTCTCAAGATCATGGTGGTCCTCGATAGTTAAGCGCCCATAACTTATTGATATTGTTTATATTAAGTAATGAATAATTGTTTTGGATAAGAAAGGCGACGATGTGATCTTAATTGCGTCGAACGTGGCCGGGGGTCGGTTTAGCTTTCCCGTGAGAATGTTTTGAGATGATAAGGTATTTAATACCAGAGCAGCCTGGATCAGGAATCATTCGCATTATAGAGTTGATTCGAGGCAGTTGGTTCATACAGTTGATTCAGTGCAATTGAGTTAATCATTCAGTTGGTCAGTGAGTTGCATTCAGACCACGAGATAGACTGAGCGCGACCTGTGGACTCGTTTCGCCCTTCTAATTCATTTAACAAAGAAACCTAGATTATTAGTTATATGTGGTTGATATGGAGATAGATTGACTTATTATCAGTGGCGGATCCAGGGGGGGGGGCGCTAAGGGGCTCAAGCCCCCCCCAAAAGCTAATCAAGGAGACTTATGCGTTAAGAAAAATAAAATGTTCAGTGCTTTTTTAGTGTTCAAGTTCCCCTCCACCCAGAATCAAGCTCCCCCCCCCCCACCAAACCAAAATCCTGGATCCGCGACTGCTTATTATCATACTCACATCAGCTAGAACCTGGTCCAGCGTCTTGTCGTACCAGTGCAGCGCTTTCAGTCGCTTGATGACAGCGTTCCTCTTAGCCCGGGTCTGCAGCCAGCCCAGCGGCCACGGGTACACCGAGGAGTTGCGCACCTTCGTCACGGCATTGAAGGTCTCGTTGTCCACCCATGATATGTACAGCTGGGAATTATAATAAACTATACTCCATCTATCTATATCTTCTTCTATACTTATAATAAATCTGTAGAGAGGTCAATTCTGTACATGAAATATATTGCCAAAATAACTATCAGGGGGTGATTAGGGATCGATACTGATGCCAAATATGCAATCAGTAAATTTTTTGTCTGTCTGTCTGTCTTTCTGTCTGTCTGTCTGTCTGTCTGTCTGTCTGTATAAACTCTATAGAAACAAAAACTACTCGACGGATTTTAACGAAACTTGGTACAATTATTTGTCATACTCCTGAGATGGTTATAGTATACTTTTCATCACGCTACAATCAATAGGAGCAGAGCAGTGAAGGGAAATGTTGTCATTTTGTTTAAACGCGCTAATCTCAGGAACCGCTGGTCCGATTTAAATAATTCTTTCAGTGTTAGATAGTCCATTTATCGAGGAAGGCATATATATCATCACGCTAAGACCAATAGGAGCGGAGCACCACTATTCCACGCGGACGAAGTCGCTGGCAGAAGCTAGTTTATAATAAGATTAGAAGAACTTCCAAACTCTTTTTGCAGCTTATTCAACCGATTGAGTCCTATTCCCTACTGATCAGGATGGCGTTGAAAGCAAAATAATCATCAAAACTTGGACTATTTGGTTGTTACTATATTTTTCTAACGTCTTCTTCTTTTTATGCACTCTTACTCTAATATCGTCTTCTGCACCCCACACGGGGGTGCAAGTTTACTAACCTAACAAGCCCTAGTGTTAGAGTTTTCTCAAATCCGCCTGACGGCCTCTGACATGGAATTGTAACAACGACTGCTATCAAAGCACAAGCACCTCGTATCCTCCCAGGTACGGGGGTGTACCTACACCGCAAAATACTTAACTCCGGGCTGCTTCGTATTTTTTTTTTAAACCCACAATGCTATGTCGGCCTGATCCGGGATTCGAACCCAAGACCGTACACAGCAGTAGCGTTTGCGACCACTAGAGCAACGGGGTACTAATAGCTATTTTTTTTTCTAACAAAACTAATCCCAATCCTCAGTAATTATAAATACTAAAGAGATAGCTTGAACCCTCGCAAGTTTAACGATAGTTTATCTAGAAAAGTAGCAAAAAAACATCAAGAATTTTCAAAAAGAAATGGCCACCAGGCAGTACTACCAACCTCAGCATTAACCAGGACATTAGTAATGAGGCTCATATACGCCCTCATCTCCGCCTTCTCTTCGGTGCTGAGCCGGCCGCACAGCGAGATCCCCTTGTTCGCCGCGAACTGCACTATGGGCTCCAACTCCGAAACCACGAAGGCCCCACACTTTATGAAGGGGACCCGCCCCGACGGGGACATGAATTCGGCATTCCAACGCATTTCTACCTCGAATGGAAGATTGCACATCTAAGGGAAAAAAGCAGTCGACTTGAGAACCTCATCACCTGCCTAGCCTTTTCAAAACTATGTTGGGGTCAGCTTCCAGTGTAAATCGGATGCAGCTGAGTACCAGTGTTTTACATGGAGCGACTGCCTATCTCAAAATCAAAATCAAATCAAATCATTTATTAAAAACACATGTATCAAATAATTTACAAAGTTGCTTAGCTTATACACGTTTATCAAAAATGTTATGTGCCTGAACTAGGTAGGTAAACCTGTGTCTCAGGCGGTAGGGTCTAACAAAATCTAGAATAATCACAGGTTCTTTATATAATACAACAATGTGTTAAAGATTTTAAATATTCAACAATAACAGTTATAGAAAAAGAGAAATACTACAATATATTACAATAAAAATAAAACATAAATTCTTAATGACCAAATTTAAATAAATACAATAATTTTAGTTTAGCTAATAAAATGTTTGTAATTCCATTTATGTAGGACATCTTTCGAATTGCTTGCTGTACATTTCCTATTAATGTATAAAACTGTGCGATCAGCAGAATTGTGGACTCGATCAAAGTTGATATTGCGTTTGCATTTTACAAACCTTTGAATAGATACGGATTATTTATTATCTAGGTCATACATTAAGTAATAAAAAGATTGATTACAATAAATAATAAAAGATGAGAAACAGGATTCTTAGGCACCCTCATAATCGATGGAATTGATGTACCTCTTCTCTGCCAATAATTTAGCTGGACAGTCTGCGGCACCTGTACTATGGTCACTTGGTTTTTGAAGTGCAAACAGGTAGCGCGCATTTTGCTACCTCTGCCGTTTTCGTGCATTCTTTTAATGAGTGTCCTTGTTCACCACTGTGGCCGCATGTATGGGTGGACTCCCGACATGACTTGGCTGCATGACCATACTGCTGACACTTATAGCATCTAGTGACCAGAGTAAAGTCTCTTACAGGGCAAGATGACCAATTAACGAATACTCGTTCTTTCGATATCAGGGCTTTGCGGATTATTGCGGGAACTTCTATTATATAATTACAGCTCTCAGCGTCTTTCTTCCCTGACTTGTGACTCAATTTAATAGAGCTCAAAAATGTATCAAGGGAGTAGTCTTGAAGTTTATCGGCTACATTTTGGTGGTACAGACAAGTGAAGACTTCTGTTTCTTGCATGGATGTGGGCACTCCGATGACTACTATCCTGGGCTTCCTTTTATGGGGCTCGTCTACTGTGAAACCTGACTTAGTTAGCTGCTCCGATTGTTTCAACTTCTCAATGTCATCCTTCGTATCAGTGCTGATTATGACACCACCGTTTTTTGTCTTACGCAGGCCTCTCACGTGAAGTTTCATCTGTTCAGGACAGATAATTTTTTGAACTAGTACCTTTGTTTCCTCGCTTGATTTCAGTTTTCCTTAGGATATATGGCCACTGATTTTAAGTTTATCGGCTGTATAAAGTTGTTAGTACCTTTTTTGACCATGTCAGCAAAGGTTTCAGTGGCAGGTTTTAGCAATTCACCAATACTTAGCTGGAGATCCTGTAGTCGCTGGGATAGGTCAAGTTGATCTTCGAGGGTTTGGACAGTGGTGTGGGCTTGGACTGCTCTTATTTTGAGAGACTGATACTCGACTGCCATTTGCGAAGTACCATGACCAACTTTTCGGCACAAAGTACTGATGCGCAGTTTCTGCTCCATGTTCAGTTTGCCCTCTGTGGCAATGGAGCACACCTCATTTAGGCACTGCTCGATGGTCGCCATCCAGTTCTGAATTTCTGGCGTACGAATAACTTCAAGGGGTCCCTTTTCGTTAGACGCCGGACGTGGCACGGATGCAGAGACGGGCGTAACTGGCATACTGGAGGTTTTGTTACCCTGTTTTAAGGGGCTTCCTTCCATCATAATTAAAATATTTTTCTTTACTTTTTAATCACTGAACATAATAAACCAATACACTTTACACATGTTGTTAATTGATGTTACCGGCTATTTGTAAATCGAGGTCACGATTCAGCAAGTGATTATTTGTTAATTGTAATAATTATTATTCGACACGTCTGTTCTCAGCGAGTGCAAATGTCTAATGACCTCCACAACCCAGTTACCGGGTAACACGATACCCCTTGGTAAGACTGGTTGTCACTTTCTGGCTTCTGACTACCCGTAACGACTGACAAAGATCTACAAATGACAACCGGGACCAACAGCTTAACGTGCTTTCCGAGGCCCGGAGGAGTCTCGATGGTCATCCATCCACGGACCGACCGCGCCAAGCTCAGCTTAACCTTTGATCGGTCGAACCGTGCGGCTGTTACTTAGCCACGAGCTCCTCCATAAAAGCCATGCAGTTGAGAAAAAGCCTAGCTGGATGAAGGTTCCTACCTTCAGGAATGCCTGTACAGCAAGGCAGCTGGCATTGTCCGGCAGCAGTATCTGTTCCACCTCGTACGGCTGGAACAGCTTCACGTTGTCCGGCCATGGCTCTTGAGCTGGAAGGTTTAAATTTAAACAAATTATTTAAAGTGGTGGTATGATGGAGTAAATGCTACTAAAAGTATGTAAACTTTTTGAATGCCATTAGATTAATCTCTACTAATATGTAAGATTTTGTGTGTCTGACTGTTTTTAACTGTTTTCAGGTTTAAACAATTTATGTGGGGTGTTCGAAAGAGTAACCGCACCCCCCGAAAAAGGCCGCAAAGGACTAAAGAAGGAACATTGATGGGTTTTAGTCAGTAAGAGTCTGACACTGCCTCCCACCACAGGAAGAGACATTTGATGAATTTCCCATCCGAAATAAAAATGGTTTAACCAATTTACACGAAATATTGGTTACAGATAGATTCAAATTTGGCGATTTTTTTTATCCAGGTGAATTATAGAAACTTCAAGATACGATATATACCGAGGAAAAGAGCCATTGGTAATACAAAACCATCAAGCAGTGAATAACTCCACACATAACACTAAAACAATTGTCCTCTTAAAGACCAGACCAAGATACTTCGAGCATTCAAAAAGCTACAGCTAAAAGGCATAAAACACAGTAAACATTCATATCCACTTATGTATGGATTTTGGGTTCACATTTAAAAACGAGGGTAGATAACGAAAAACTATTTTTTACAATGGATGTACCTGGATTTGGATATATTGGATTGAAACATCAACTATACTTACTATCATAATTAATTTTATAAATGCGAAAGTGAGTTTGTTTGTTTGTTACTCTTTCACAGTAAAATATTTAACTGAGGAACTAGTACATGCCTTCCTTATGAACAAAATATCATTAATAAGATATCAGGTGTCCACATCAATCCAGGGTCTGAATTTTTCTTCCTGATTGAAAGCAAATAATGTATTTGTGATGATGTAATAATTTGGATATTTGTATTTCGTCTAGTTTTAATGGACTACTAGTGGATAACGGACTGCTTATAGACAGGTCTGATTTCCAACGTTACAGGCTTATGAATGGATTAGTCCTATGGACAAGAACCAGTACCAATGGTTTTTAAACTGATGTTGGCAATAACCATAGACTTTGTCATCTATATAAATACTAAACTCTTTTGAAGACTTGAATGCCAAGACTACAATGCAATCTTATACAATTGCTGTCTGAATAGAGATGATATCATGATGACATCATCACTCCGACTAGACTTTAATCATTGCTAACATCCTATAGTCTGTACAAATTGACTTGACGAAAAATATAAACAAAATCATAACCTATTTAGTTCTAATTTTCGCACATAGATAAATAAAACGGCATTAAATAATAAATGAAGATGTTTAGAGCATGAAATTGACATAAATACGCCATCCTTACACCATTTTGTTAATTTTTGTTGCTGAATTAGTACTAAATAGGTTACAACTTTGATTTCATTTTTTGTAAAATCATTAGGCACAGACTGATATTATAAATCTGTACATAAGTTTGTTTGATACTTTTCCACGGAAAAACTGGGAACCGATTTAAATTTGGTATGGAGATGAATGAGACCCTGGTGATGGTTTTAGGCTACTTTTTATCTAGCTGCTTTGTGTAGTTCCCTCTGGATGTCAGTGAAACCAGGCGTGGACGTAGCCAAATATTTTCATCAACAACCAAAATTGGCCGAAGTGTAGGCCGAGGCCAAAGGTTTCAAGCAAACTCCAAAATTGAACTATCTATTACGATTAACGACCTGCTAATGCGTAATTACAATTAAAATTTTCATAAATTATTTATTTTAGGAGGTTTGTCAATGAGACATGGACTATTTTGGAGGGTTATGTCCCCTGTGACCCACCCCCCCCTCAGACTGCCACTGGATGAAACCATGGAAAACAGCTAGTTTTTATATGATGTGAATGTATTGTTCCATCACTAAAAAATAACAATAGAAACATTAACAAATTCGTCTTGCAGCATACTCAGACGATTTTGAGTTCTATTCCGTACAGATAAGGATGGTGTTGAGAACAAAATAATGTTTACAATAACAAATATATTCTGCATCTGTTGTTTCTCATGTCACCTAGGCAATAGAGGTGAAAATGGTTTGTGTAAACTGTATATAGGATGTGTTTAAAATTCTAATGGTATTTTAAATGGAGTTTGAGCTGCTAGACTGCTGAACCATATTTATTCATGGGTGACATATCATGTTAATTTTTTTTTTTACTGGAAATGATTTTCATGCAACTTTCTGTGTGGTACAAGCGTGCAAGATATATTATTATACCTTTGCCATATTGTAAGGAATTACAACAACAAAAAATCTTATAAGAAATGACTAAGTAGCTTTATAAATACTCTATTTCTTTAAATAACATTGATTTAAAAGAACTATTATCTTTTGAAGTATTTTTAAATACATAATTGCCTAAGACTAAGGCGCTAGAGCTTTAAAAAATATTTTATTAATTTTCTTTTCCTTAAACATAGCTAAATAAATGATTCAACTATTACTTACAGGGAGGTTCTAATCAAATAGGGTATAAAAATGTTACATACCAACACTCTCACAACACTTATGTTTATATTATGTCACAATATTGTAACTGGGATAGGTAGACACTTAAAAAGTGAGGTTATGTACATAAAACTAAAAAAAAACCTTCAACACATCGGAAACACGTCTTGCATGTTAAAATTGGATTGTAAAACACACCAAAATAAACTATTACACAGTATATAACAGAAAAAATACTCAAAACCACACACAAATCAAGAATATTATACCAAATTCAAACGGGTCGTCGATTCTTAATTTCATATCTTTAGATGTGTTACACTGTGTCCGAAAGTCCAAAATGACGCAACACCCGCAATATAGCACTATTTAGGACACCTTGGTGCTAAAATTAAATATTTGTGTCAAACAAAACAATATCAATAATGCAAACAAAATTATGTAACTTTCTCACATTCAAAATACTTACGATATTTCGTTAATTAACTTACCATTCAGCTGAGTGATTATGGAATCCGTTATATGGAATTCCGGCATGATATTTAAGTTATTACACTAAGGAATAAGTAAATAAAATAATATTAATTTGTCGAAATTACAAAATAAAAGTCCACAAAATCCAATTTCACGTTTATCTGACTGCTGACAGCTGTCACTTTCGGCCTTTCGGGGTTACCACTTTAAAATAGGTTAAAACTACTCATGGTAAGTTATACTACCAACATTGACTTATATGTAAGGACAGAGCGGACCGCATGTTAAAACGGCGCTACGCATTTGGTGCGCTTGGTGCGCCAACATGAATGAACTAGTCCGCGATCGGCGAACTTTGGGAGCGGTCGTATTTTAGTTCTAATAGATGGCGTTAGTGTTTATTGTACCGCGAATGCGTCAGGCAAATGTTCAGACGGCCGTATCTTTAGTTTTTATATCAATGACTACCAAACACTAATTTTGATTTAATCCAATGCACTTCACCCTTGTCAGCCCCAAGCTTTAACCTTGCTACTAACAGACGTGATTTGACAAAACTTGAAAGATAGATTTTAGATAATGAAATACATACACAGAAAGTGAGTAATGGGCGGCGTGCTATCAACTGTACACAAATATAGATTACATAAGTATGCTGATATTGAGATGAGGAAAAGAAAGATGATAATGAGACATTCCAAGTAGAAAAATGTCCTGACAAACGCATCTTCATAATTTTTTTTATGAATTTACCCAAGAAACTCTGCGTGCCGGCTACGTTCTTCAACACTGAACCAATAATATAGCAGCTATCAAAGAGCTCTCTAGGTACTGCATAATACACTAGCAAAAACGTAATATATTGTGAATAATAATTACCCATTTGGATGAGTTTAGTAATGTTATCGCCGACACATGCAACATTGTTATTGAGTAAATTTATACCAAAAGCAAATTCTTCGTCATCGAAAAAATCAAATGGACGATCAGAAGGTTCAGCTTTGTTAGCTTCCACAGAAAGATTAGATTTAGAATGTATGATATCGATGTATTTGTTGAAGATTGCTTCGCCTCTGCTGGGTGATGATGATCGAGTCGTTGCCGGAGATTTGGTAGACCTTGAGGTCCAATCTCCAGATACTGTATTTCGCGGTTCTCCTACGTTACATGCACTCATTTCGAAATTTTGCAACGTTCAGTTAGCCTAAAATGAATTTATCAAAATCAATGAAAATACTGTAATGTCACAGCATTCTTGACATTTTGTTTTTTAGGAAATATTCTAATGAAGTTTGTTTCCGACCTCTTTATGAATAAAAATTTTATGTGTATAACATTATATTAAATCCATGACCGTTATTTGAAGCTTACTATTTGAGATAGGCCCTATCTGTTTTCCGGTGCTTTATGTCCTTTTCTTTCTCTCCTGTACATCTGTCTCGCTCGCACACTCCCCACTAGGCAGGTCCGAGCTCAGTCGGAGGCTCGGAGGCATTCACGAATCATTGGCGTCTTGTTTTCCGGCGAGTACGGTTGTCTTCACCTACATTAAACCGTAAATAGAAGTATCACCAGCGCGTGAGTTAATTAAATTTTTAAACGGTTTTACCGTTCGTATTTAAATTCGATTTGATATAACCTTTGTAATTCAAATTGATTACGGGTATGTAACGTATTTTTAGCGTTATTTTTCTTGTTTCTTTTTGTTTCTAGAAACATTTACCTATTGTACTTTCTCCTGGTTTCAGTATAAAGTGTCATAATTATTACTGTGTCCTAGTGGTGAATTTTTGTTGTTTTACAGATTTTACATATACTTTTTAAGAGGGTAGGTCACCTTTTAAAAAGTTTTTACTTTTAGGATGGATGATTTAGATAGCATGTAGGTACTATATGTGAACCGTGACCGTGTTGAGGAGCCGCGACATGATTTATCGCGGGATCCCCAGTTCTCGGAAACGTGCAAAGACAAATCGGCGGATGCACAAGGTAATCCGAGAGGTGAGTGAATTATGTATTATTTATTTGTGTGTGTCTGCTGACACTATAGTTTCGGCCTATATAAATCATGATATAATCTTAAATAAAAGAGTAACGAGTATCTTAGAACACGCAGTCGTATCATTTACACTGGTGACCCCGACGTGATCCTCACCCAGCTACGGACCCGGCCCTAGGCCTGCCGGCTGGTGTGAGGACATAGTCATAGCCATCCCGACGTGATCCTCACCCAGCTACGGACCCGGCCCTAGGCCTGCCGGCTGGTGTGAGAACATAGTCATAGCCATCTCTACGTGATCCTCAACCAGCTACGGACCCGGCCCTTGGCCTGCCGGCTGCAAAACTGAAAGAACCTGCGGTTCCTAAGGCATTAATAGTATTTATTAGATAATTTATTGAAAGCCCTTCAGGATATACAATTTTTTAACAAAAGTGAATGAAGTGAGGTCAGGTAATCTGAAGTACAAAAATCATATTGCCATACACCTGGTTTTATTGACCTAGGAATAATGAGGAGATTCGTGCGTATGATCAGTTACTAGCTTACGCCGCTCTCACCTTTTGTGCGCTGAATCAAACTACTATCCTGGGCTCATACAGAACAGGATTTAAATTTTAATAGCTTGCAGGATAAGTTCGCGGAGGTTTTCTTTCGAAAGGTGATTTCCACAAAGTGTCTTCAGATTTGTTGCAGCTTATCTGTGGAAACAGGGAGCCGAGATGGAATAACTAATCATGTTCGTGATCCTTTAATAAAGGAAACGCTACGCATGATTCCACCATTGACCACCATTTATTCGAAAGTGAAGCGTTTACCGCTGCCCTTGAAAAAAGTGAGTCGAGTTAAGAAGGCATTTGTGCCCTTAACCAAACCTACAAGTGGCTCTGCTTCGCAAGCAGGACCAAATAAGGCTGCACGCCTCCCCCCGCAGGGGACGGCTCTCTATCATGGACCCTCGCAGGGTACCAGCCATGGATGCTGCGCCTCTATGCCTCATCCACATTATCAATACCGCCTGTCCTCGCAGGACTGCTATCATGAACGTCCTCAGCGACAGAACAATCAGAGTGACCGTCGCACGGCGCCTGCAAGTAATAACAGTACAAGTAACCTACAAGTGGCTCTGCTTCGCAAGCAGGACCAAATAGGGCTGCACGCCTCCCCCCGCAGGAGACGGCTCTCTATCATGGCCCCTCGCAGGGTACCAGCCATGGATGCTGCGCCTCTATGCCTCATCCACATTATCAATACCGCCTGTCCTCGCAGGACTGCTATCATGAACGTCCTCAGCGACAGAACAATCAGAGTGACCGTCGCACGGCGCCTGCAAGTAATAACAGTACAAGTAACCTACAAGTGGCTCTGCTTCGCAAGCAGAACCAAATAGGGCTGCACGCCTCCCCCTGCAGGGGACGGCTCACTATCATGGACCCTCGCAGGGTACCAGCCATGGATGCTGCGCCTCTATGCCTCATCCACATTATCAATACCACCCGTCCTCGCAGGACTGCGGTCATGAACGTCCTCAGCGACAGAACAATCAGAGTGACCGTCGCACGGCGCCTGCAAGTAATAACAGTACAAGTAACCTACAAGTGGCTCTGCTTCGCAAGCAGAACCAAATAGGGCTGCACGCCTCCCCCCGCAGGGGACGGCTCACTATCATGGACCCTCGCAGGGTACCAGCCATGGATGCTGCGCCTCTATGCCTCATCCACATTATCAATACCACCCGTTCTCGCAGGACTGCGGTCATGAACGTCCTCAGCGACAGAACAATCAGAGTGACCGTCGCACGGCGCCTGCAAGTAATAACAGTTCATTTCGCCCGCGGGGCGCGGCTAAAACTACAAGCCGCAGAGTCAGGGCAGAGGAAACCGCAAACACCGCAGAGTCTCCTCTGACTACAACTCTGGAAACAAAAATCGTAAGTACTGACTCGATATAATTCAGGGCGTTTCAACTGGCACTATTTTACAAGAGATGGGAGGAAATGGGAGCTCCAAACTTTCTGTTTCGCAAAATAACAGGGTATCGCAT
Source organism: Pyrrhia umbra (assembly GCA_963891755.1). Classification (NCBI taxonomy): domain Eukaryota; kingdom Metazoa; phylum Arthropoda; class Insecta; order Lepidoptera; family Noctuidae; genus Pyrrhia; species Pyrrhia umbra. The sequence goes on from OY982944.1 coordinate 4,373,185, forward strand.
ACCCTATCATCTAAAACCACCCTAGTCCATTGAAAAGTTAAGATTTGGGATTGCGTTTTTTATAGGACGCAATTTATTTTTTTTCATGTGTAGGGGGGGTCAGTGTAAAGCTAAAACCAAGTTTGTGGGGTCGCCGCCCTCGTCCCACTGCCGCCATCTTGAAAATAGGGATTGAAATGGTTTTTCCGATATATCTCTTAAACTATTTATATGTTAATCGTTTTTCGAGGAACAACTTTTATATAAATCATTTTTTCATTAAGTCAATAGCTAAGGTTTTACAGCGCTCCGAAGTGAGTATTATTGTTTCAGTACTCTTAACTATACATATATTATACGTGTGTACTAACAATGTGTCATCAGTTAATGCAAAATTAATATAAAAAAAAAAATAATAATAATAATAATAAAAATGGCTTTTCTTGCCTGCAAGAATTACATAGCCTAGTGGACCTTCTAAACTTGTGTAGTACCACAGGGCAGACTACATCAAGGATATCAACTTACCAGACGAAGTCCTAGAAGATCTTCGGTGGTGGCTTCACAACTGCCACCAGACATCTGCAATCCATCTTCCACCACCACACTCACTTTGTGACCACAGACGCTTCCGATCTAGCTCAGGTATGCGGACTGCTCAAGAATAGCATCTATACTGCAATCTCAAAGAGATGTTGGCAATATTAATGGTGCTCGAAACCCACGGTCCTCTACTGTGCAAGTCCACTGCTCTGTTCCAGTGTGACAATCGAACAGTTGTGGCGGGCCACTTGCGGAACGAGGGCGGCACGAGACTCGTGCCGCCCACCTCTGATGGAGGTAACGCAGAGTGTTCTGCTTACTAGCTTTTCATCAAATAAATCTGTCAGTCAATTTATACCCGGGGTTGTGGAGGTCAAATTGGCAGTCGCTCCATGGAAAACACTGGTGCTCAGCTGCATCCGGTTTTGACTGGAAGCCGACCCCAACATAGTTGGGTTTGAGTTAGCTAAACAGGTGATGAGGCAATTATATACCCGGCATTTACAACGGACATGCGGATCACCTGTCCAGACACAAATGAGTTCCAGAATGGCATCTTCTACCCGCTTGCAGGGATTATATTACATATTATTTCACAAGTTTGGTACTCCGGAGTAGATCTATTTGGGTCCAGTCGGGCAAACGTGGCAGCCAACTACGTGTCTCTGGATTTTACAGACACCCAAGCGATATTCCACAATGCTTTTCCCGGAGGGGGAACTACCGCCTTGCGTGGGTGTTCCCACCACCATACCTGATACCCAAGGTGCTGGCTCATCTCAACTCTGCGACCGGGCTGTACCTGTTAATCGTTCCCCGGGTGGGGTCGGGTGTTCTGGCGGGCCGATCTCAAAGCCCGAGCAGTAGCAGCCCCGTGGTCGATCACTAATCTCGGGAAGAATCTAATAGATAGCAGGACCGGTCTGCCACCCCCTAAAGTTCAAGAGATGGCACTCGAAGTCTGACGGATCGGAAAGTTTAACGGGTTGGAATGAAGATCAAATACAATTACTTAAACCCTCGTGGTGTACTTCAACTCTTAAAACCTACAAGGTCACGTGGGATCGATGAGTATCTTGGTCTAAAAAGTATAATTTGAACTCTTTCACCCTACAGGGTCCATCGTTGCTAGATATCTAGCAGACCTATACCTAATCGTCAAATTTTCTTATATTGATTACACATATGTATATTGATTCATAAATCGGTGGTGGCTACTCTGTGCAATGCCGAAGATGCTGGACGAATAAGTTCGCATACATTAGTGAAACACTTCTTTAAGCCAATTGCTTTAAAGAAGCCGGTCACCCATAAGCCTCCAGTCTGTAATATAGATGCACTGAACTCCTACTTAAGTTCAAACACTAGATGAAAATAATCCTTTTCCTGCTTCTCGACTCACACTGTGATTGCGGGATGGGTTTAAACTGTACTAACAGAGGCTAGTATACCCGTTACACCGCGTAGTCTACGTTCAACTGTATCTTCAAAAAATTGGTCTGATAACCTTCCTTTGGATGAGATTTTGTCCAGAGGAAATTGGAAGTCTAAAGAGACTTTTACACGCTTCTACAGACGAGAAATTAGCAGTATCTGCTAGCAACGGCATTACTAGAATGTTTAAGCCAGCTGATTGAAGTTTTTATTTTCATTGATTTTTGATCTTTTGAAACTCAGATTATATTAATAGAAGACTGTTGTTATTACAGATTTGTTCATGATTGGTTTTGTTGCATTTATTATTGTACAAGGTAAATCTTATGTTATAAAGTATCATAAACATGATCCTATGTAAAGCATTATTTATTTCTTGCACACTCCGAAGCTCTTTTTATATAATAATACATTATTAGTGGCAATCGCTTAATCTATAGGTTTATATTATTTTTATGAAGTCAATCAAACTTACTTCACATTGGCGTCCCCACCACCAGGCGATAACAAACACGTCTCAAATAGTAAGCTTCAAATAACGGTCATGGATTTAATAGCAGCGTTTTACCTGAAATAAAACGCTTATTAAATACTTACCTTATTTGAAGCTTACAAATAATTTCTGCCTGGTATTTTCGACTCAATGATTCGTGAATGCCTCCGAGCCTCCGACTGAGCTCGGACCTGCCTAGTGGGGAGTGTGCGAGCGAGACAGATGTACAGGAGAGAAAGAAAAGGACATAAAGCACCGGAAAACAGATAGGGCCTATCTCAAATAGTAAGCTTCAAATAAGGTAAGTATTTAATAAGCGTTTTATTTCAGGTAAAACGCTGCTATTTATTTTAAGACGAAAATAAAAAGTGTAGCCCGCCCGCGTACTTTCAAAAGTGTTGCATGATCACTAAAACAAATATGTACTAACATAACACCTTATGAAAATAATTATGACACTTTCTTTTTCTTATTTAATTCGTATCAGTATTTATAATTTTATTCATAGATTTATATCAAAAGGAAGGAAGGTTAAAAATACTCATAGATGTATTTACCGTTTAATACTATATCTATGAACATACTACTCTTCGACACTTTTTTTACTAAATTACCATGTCTGCTTCAATGATGCAATTAACTTTTGGCAACACTTATAAATAAATACGTCATTTTGCCTTTTCCGTAATTTTGTCGAAATTCACGTTTGTTTACGTGATAAATGCACGAAATTACACATTAAATTAGTAATTTAGGAGCTTATCAAACAAATAAGAATGGCAGACGTGCTAGATATTGAGAATTCGGAAGAATTTGAAGTGGACGAGGATGGTGAACGTAAATAATTGACGAATGTTTTGATGCATAATTTTCACAAACATTACTTAATTATTCTAGCTTAATATTGGACTAGTCGGTTTCCCTTGTCAATCTAACACATTATTGTCGTTACGTCGTCATTACTCGCGCTATATTCGCTGTATTAATTGTTCAATTAATCAAGCATTTTTTAGGTTAACTTTCTAGTTGAATGAACTGTATTTAGGCTTAGAATTCCGTTACATCTGTTATTAATCCACGTTAAATATAGTTCTGATTACGTTTTGCACGTATTTGAGTGGTATTTGTTTGATTTTTCAGAGGGAATCGCTCGTTTGAAGGAGAAGGCGCGAAAACGTAAGGGTAGAGGTTTTGGCAGTGAAGCTGGCAGCGGAGGCGCTTCCGAGAGAGGCAACAGGGGCAGGTAACTAATACAATACACTTAAAGAAGTTTTTAATCAAAAATATGTAAAATAACTACATAACTACTTGAAATTCATACTCATCCCTGAAAAACCACTAAAAACTGTTTCCTCGAAATTCCAGGTATGACAGTCTTGCTCCAGAGGGTGATGGCAACACACCAGGCCCACAGCGGTCAGTGGAAGGCTGGATATTGTTTGTCAGCAATGTGCATGAAGAGGCACAGGAAGAGGATATACAGGTAATGGTGGCTTTTCAGTCTTTGTATAGCTTCCTGATAGAGAGTAGCAGTATTATATGCTATTTTTTAATAGCTCATTCAAAAGGGAGCACTATTAATCATATTTTTGTCACTCTTAAAATTACATAAACATAATCGGAGAATCACAATCATATTTAAAAAAAATGTGAAGCAAATAATGAGCTATTATCAGTTTTATAAAAGAAATGCATGATCATTTAATATGCCTACAATTTTTCTTCATTACAGAACCAGTTCTCAGAGTTTGGCGAGATCAAAAACATCCACTTGAACCTGGACCGGCGCACTGGCTTCCTCAAAGGTTACGCTCTAGTAGAGTATGAGACATACAAGCAGGCTGCTGTGAGTATTTTAATCATAATTTTGTATATAATATAAGCCTTTCTCCCTAAAGGGGTAGAACCACAGACATGTGTCTTAATAGATGACACAAGTGTGTGTATTTTGTGTGTGACAGATAAGTGTAGTGCACCTAAATCAACACCACACGTTAACCAAAAGCTAGAAAACTGTTTAATTGAGCCATATTGACCTGCAAAAAGTACTAAAAACGTCAGTTAGTATAAAGAAAATCTCTAAATTACTCTTGTGATGTCACAGGAAGTAGTCATAAAGTGCATACGCTTGGTTTTCATACAATTGTCTGAATTTGCATTATCTATTTAGATACTAGCCGGACCCGGCGAACTTCGTACCGCACTATAATTTTTTCGATGATTTAATAGTTATTCTCGTACGGGACGGAGACAAATACAACAAATAAAAAACCATGAAAATCGGCCCAGCCGTTCTCGAGTTGTAGGTGGTCGAACAAACCTGCCTTTGTTTTATATGTATAGAAGATATAATAAAATGGCGCAAGGATGGCGCATTTGTGTCAATTTCATTCTCTTAAACATCATCATTCATCATTTAATGCCTTTATATTTATCTATGTGGGAAAATTAGAACAAAATAGGTTATGATTTTGTTTAAAATTTCGTAAAATCAAGTGGCACAGACTATATAGTCCATAATTTTTAATCAATTCTCGTAAATTTTCCTATCAGAGTGCGCGCGAAGCCCTCGACGGCGCTGATATCCTGGGCCAGCCGATATCAGTGGACTGGTGCTTCGTCAAGGGACCAACTAAGGGCCACAAGAAGAGGCGATAGAATCTAATTTAATATATAAGTTATACTTATAAACATTGCTTTTATTTGTGTGAGAAAGATTGTGTTGGAATTTTTTGCACGATTTAATTTTGGTTCCCTTGATATAGTGAATTTCTATATTTTAAAGAGGTTTATTATCAGTATCATAAAAAGATGTGAGGATTGGAGTTTTAAACAAGAAGTGATTTTAATGTTGAGTAATTTTCAATTCATGAAAATCAATTCATGATGAGTACTATGTATTTCGTATATTTCGGAATACATATTACTCATTATTCATTATCATCCGGCTGTCCTTATCCCCATTTATTTGGGGTTGGCGCAGCATGCATTCTTCCATATTTCCTCCTTTCAAGCCATATCATCTTTCACACAAGCCATCTATCGTTTCTTTGTTTTCTAGATAAAAGATACTTACATTATCTACATCAAAGCAGTAAGACGAAGAAGAGAAATGTAATTATATTTTCTAGAAATACGATAATTTTGTGGTACCCAATAAAAATAATATTGTAATAAAAAGAAAACAATGTTTATAGGTTACACATGATAATGTCTGAACAGCATTACGTATAGCACTTTGTCTTTACATTGATAGTTTCTTACTAAATAATATTTTAAGCTAAGTAACACTATAGATACCTACTAGCGTTAGATTGGCAATAGATTTAGTAGGGCAAGACCAAAAAAAGTACACAAGTGTGCGTTTAACTGTGGAGTTTCTTCCCTTTAATTACAAATTTATTTTTAAACGCGAGATTAAATAACAATAAGCAGGATCTGTGTCGTTCACAGCAGGTGTTGGGCCGATACAGGCCGCTAGCGTGTACGCGAATGGTCTCGCCTATCTTTCTCTCTCTAACACTTGAGTATCTATGTTATTTCTCTCTCGCATTGCCGATCTAACGCTAGTATAAAAAATCTATGAGTAAGACCAAGTCACTCAACAAAAAAAGTAGTAATGAAATCAGTAAAATCAATCCTGGTGGAGGGTTTCTAATGTTGCCAATAATAAAATATAGTTTATTACATAGTACATTTATGTATTTGATATTTAATTTAGCAGTAAATAAAGTGCTTTGCGTAACACTGAAGTAACTTAGATGTAATGGTCTCTAATATAAGCTTTTCTCTTTCAAAAATGTGTGTTATTTGCTTACCCAAAATGTATATATTCACCAAGAAACAATGTACGAATTGGTGCTAAAGCGGTAAAACGGTGGACCCTATTTAAATGAAATTTCGCATAAAGATAGGTTAAGACCCAGAAGAGGACTAGCTCTCTAGCAGCGGCTTCGCCCGCGTGGGTTATACGAATTCAGATAAATGTCAGTTTCTTACTAACTCCCCCCCCCTTTTCACCCTCTTAGGGGTACAATTACGGAAAATCCTTTCTTATCGGATGCCTACGTCATACAAAGAACACACCCTCCAAGTTTCAGGTTTCTACGATCAGCGGTTTAGGTTGTGCGTTGATCCGCCAGTCATTTAGGACAAAGCATTTTATATGTACCTATAGATAAAGGAGTTTTCATCTGGTTACCTAAAGTTGACCTCTCAGAATGCGAAGAACCAGGTACCCTGACTATAATTCTCCCCTTCCAAAAAGGTAACATAAAATTAAAACACCATAAAATTATAAAACAATATTTATTTTAAATTCCCACCGATTCACTTCATCTGTATCATGTGGGCTAGAGACCAGTCATGCTTCAGTTCTGCTATGTCCTCAATCCTCACTCCTGCGCTGGTCACCACGCCGAGCTGGAAACGCTGGAAGGCGCGCGCGTCACGGTAGAAGAGTACCTCCATACATTTGCGGACTAGAGCCCTGGGGAGAGAAACATTAGTTTTGAGAAAAAAATATTTGGCTTTAAAAGTTGGTTCAATGTTTGCTCCAAGAAGATTATAGGAGGATAGGATTTGCCGGGGCTGCGAGATGTTGGAAAGAGTAACCGCGCCCATGGAATACAAATTGCTGACGAAGGAACATGATGGGTTTTTGTCAGTAAGAGTCTGACCCACCACCGGCAGGAAGGGTAATGATGAAAAAACAAAAAAAGGAGTACACGCGGGCGGAAAGCTAGTGAGTGATAAAACTCTCATTAAAAATCTAAATCAATAATATATCCTTACTTTGCTCCTTCCTCATCCAGGTTGCCCTTGTCGACTGCCTCGCGCACGAGCGGGGTCGCCATGTAGGCGCCGAGGCCGGTCGCGATAGCGGCGTCTTCGTAAGCTGTTCCCAACTTGTCTACTGCACCCAGGAAGGGTTCACCGTCCTGATAGATAGATAGAATATTCTTTATTGTACACCAATAGGACAAACAAATATGCAGCAGTACAATAGGCGGTTTTATCGCTGAAAGCAATTTCTTATCAGATTGAAGAGTTCTTATCAGTTGTAGAAAGGACATTCTCTCATGGTGACTTGGATGTCAAAGAGCTCACATCTCAAACACATGTTAAGGCTTTGCACCTGGCAAGGAACAATCCAATGGGGTCTTTCAAAACATAATTATGTTCTTTTTAAATTAATCTTGGATGTCATTGATTAATCCTTTGACCGTGACGTCAAAAATGCAGAAGCATGCTCTCGGCACCATAGTTACAATTTTATCCTTTAATTGCCATGTAGTTGTCACCGTGCATGGTGCCGTGATTTTGGCAAATGAACACATTGGCAGAAAATAACAATAAATCGCCTTAAGGAAGTTCGGTAGGATTGCTGGAAATTAATATGGCTATTTTGAACAAAACTATAAAGTTACCCCATGAGGCTGGCTATAGTTACCTAGAGCGACTGAAGCCTTGCTAATCCCCTTGAAAACCACACAAATAAAGTTCCAGGCAGACGCCAGTATAAGAATATTTTGGCCAGGAACAGACCTGTATGCCAGCAACGACGTAGTTGCTCCACAAGGGGTCCATCTTGCTGCGCTTGTTGTACAGCACGCGGGTCAGCCAGCAGTGCAGGGAGCGGGGCTTCAGTAGGAGCCCATCACCGATGCATTGTTCATCAATACTGTGGAAGTCAAATAACTATTAATGATCAATTGACCTTGACTTCAGTGGTGGTGCAGGGGGGGTCACAAGAGACATGACCCCCCAAAATCATACATGTCTAATTGACAAACCTAAAAATAAACAATATATGATTTTTTGAATTTGTATATGAATTTTAAAGTAATTCAAATGAGTATGGTTCATATGCTTTCTATTTATGATTTACTTGTTATGTAATACATAATTTGTTTTGATCTGTTTAATGTCTTATGCCAACATTACATCTATGCAATCACATGCATGTACCTATCTGTTCATTTGTTTCTCTCAATTTAGAAATGTTTTTGAATTTTTAAATATTGTTCACTAGATACTTACATTTTCTGTTCAATAATGTCCTTCAAGTACTGATAGTCTGCGTAATCCCCACCGTTACCGAGCAGGATCAGATCATTGACTTTCATGACACGGGGACAGTCACGGAACCTGGCAAGTGTGCCGTAAGACCCAAGGGTGTCAGCTGCGATCACACAGCCTTTATCGAACTTGACACCTATTACTGTTGTGGTGGTTGTGATCGGGGATGCCGAACTAGAAAAAGAAATAGGTTATATTTTAATTTTAATATGATAATAATTATACTAGAGTATGTGTTTCTAACATTGTTTCAATATTTTAGGATATAATGGGGCGTCCGTGTATATATTTACAATCTCAACTGCTTAGCTAAATTTTTCTTATTGTATTGAAATCAATAATTGCTGGATAAAGCGTAATAACCTTGTCTAGAAGAATATTTGTAAGAGTAACACATAGAATCATGGCGAGACAATGGTCTGTTAGTCGTCTTGAGAACAGATCCATGGAGATAATGAGTTAAATAGTCCTTGCAAAGATTGAAAAACTAAGTTTGAGATGACCAACCAGTTTTACCTTTTAAGATGATTATTGACAATGAGAACTTAGTTTAAAGTGATGATCAACATTCTACTGACATTTTACTAAAGATAAATGTATTTAATTGTACTCACTGAGCTTTGAATTCCTGAACAGGGTGACTGCTGGGTCCGAAGCCTGTCGAGTTTCCGGGGAAGTTGTAGAAAGCGCCTGGGGCAGGGCCGTTCTGCCAGAAGGGCGCAGGATTCATCATATCGCCCATAAATGCCATTTTACCAATAATATTCTAGTTTATCTACTAATAAAATACTTTTTGTAACAAAATAGTGAATCGCACACAATGACAAGCCGCAACGAATTTGACGGAAAATGACAAACAGTTTTTGATCACGATTCGTTACACATATACACAATGAATTATTTTTAAAATCAAATCAAACCATTTCTTGATGTATTTTATTCAATCGACTGTTCAAATTTTAACAATTATAATAACTCAAATGTTTTTATTTCAAATATAAGCTTTGTTTAAAATATTGAGCCAAAATAAAACAGAACTGTGAATAATAAAGTCAGTAAAAAAAAGTAGTTGAACGGAACGTATCCAATCGTTTAGAAATTAAGATAAAATCGATGAAGTAATTTGGAGACGAATTTTCATTTGCAGCGAATTTTTATTGAAAATTCTTGAAAACAACAGAAAAACTTAATTTCTAATCAAATAAGCAAGTATAAAACAAAATCTACCTTCGAAAATCAAAAGTTAATTCATATCTTCGATGTTAAGCCAACTTCATACCAGTGACCGGCAAATAATTTCTGAACGAAGTTTTAGTTGTATAATGTGTTGCTAAGTTCACGTTCTTTCAATTTCCTCTCAAAAAATTGACACAACAAAATGTCTAAAAGAGGTTCGTGAATTTAATAAAAATCCATTTAGATCATGTTATTTCGTGTTAAAAACTATTAGAAAGCATGTGTGAAGCGAAACTAGTATCATATCTGTTTAGAAGCCACATATATTTTCTTTATTCGCTTTGTATTTCGTGAGTAGAAGTGTTGTGATGAAAAATGTATGAAGTGTGGTTTTTCTGTTTTAAGGACGTGGTGGTTCCGCGGGAGCGAAGTTCCGCATCTCGCTGGGTCTCCCTGTGGGAGCCGTCATCAACTGCGCAGACAACACAGGTTAGCACGAGTTTATTTTATAACACTAACATAACCTATAAGGGCACGTTTGACTGAACACTGGTGATGATATTTTATGGACGCACTGTGTGTGTTGATAACATAATGATTTCTTCCTTGGCTGTGTCTGAAGTTGTTCAGTACAATTTGTAAAACATAACAAGTGAGGATCCTGTTCTTTTCCCACGCTCTCTAGGGTACCATCATTATCACATCTTTTACTTGAATTAATGGTCAGAGGATCGTCTAAGACGCCTCGATCATGACTGAAAGGTGTTCATGTATAACATTCAATTTTGCTAAAGACACCTACTAAACATAACATTATCTTCAAAAACACGAGTTTTATACTGTGTAAAGTTGTTCTGAGAACCCCAACTTTGTTGTTTTCATGCTAGTATTTGAAGGTTAGGTTATTCAAACATTAAAAATGAGGTTGTACACTAATACGCAAACAACCAATGTACTAAAACCAAAACAAAGAAGTTTAAGGTTACCTACTTTCATGATCAGCCTATATATAGTCCCACTGCTGGGCACAAGCCTCTTCTCATGCAGAGAAGGAATGAGCATTGATCACTACGCTTGCTCGAGGCGGATTGGTGATTTTAGACTTTTTAAGTCCAGGTTTCCTCACAATGTTTCCCTTCACCGTTAGTCAGTGATGTCTAAAATATACTTAGAAAGTATATCATATATGGCTAGGAATTGCTACTCAAATAAAAAGATATCCAAAGTTATGATTTACGAATAAAATCTCTATTTGAATAGCAAATAATTTTTGCTATCTTACCTACCTATTTAAATATTCTTTCAACATTTTCCAGGAGCAAAGAACCTGTATGTGATCGCCGTGCAGGGTATCAAGGGTCGCCTGAACAGGCTTCCCGCTGCCGGATCCGGAGACATGATTGTCGCTACCGTCAAGAAAGGCAAACCTGAACTAAGGAAAAAGGTATGATCGTCATTTTTTTTGGTTGAAGAATGGTTTTTGATTGTTTTGAGAGCATGTTAAGGTTTTCTGATATTAGCCAAAGTAATATGCCAAGAGTTTTAGCTTGGATGATACCATACTTATTTAATGATCTTGCCCCTAAGATAGCTAACTGACATAAATAGGCTTTATCAATCTACTTCTAAATGAGTGTGCTTGAAAAAATTAAAAGTAATCCTGTGAGTTTTGAAAACAGAATGCTAAATAATATTTTCCTTTATCCTAATGTAGAATTAGCCAATTCTTTAAAAAAAAAAATAAGTAAAAACATTATTATTTTAAAAATATTTTTTTAAATACTGCATCTTACTGCCACCAAGCATAGCAATAGAAAGAAACACATATTAATATCTTAAATTTAAATTAAGTTTGCAATATTACACCAATATTGTTGCTATAATGCAATTTAAATTGTTTGTTCACTCATTTTTATGGCAACATTCACTCATATCAGCCTATTGCTGTCCACTGCTGGATGTAGGCATCACTGCTACACTCACTGCAGTTTATTAACTCTTCCTTCAGATGGTTTCATAACTTTATCAAATAATTTTAAAATGGCAACACCAAAAGGCTAAATAAATGCAGTGTTCTTTCACAATTGGCTTCTTAAGAAGGCTCTAGATTATGGCTACTATTAAATACATACATACAGGTCAAAGTCAAAACCCTCCTTTTTGTACTGTAGTTGGGTAAAAATTATGCATTCTGAGCATCCAATACATATCTATAAACTTAAATGTATTGGTTTTAGGTATTGTATTTAATGGAATCGCTATGATGATACGCCATAGGGTTTCGCTAATGTTTGTCATCTGAATTGTAAATTCAGTGTGTTGATATACCTTGGCTGACTGAGCATTCCATTAACAATTTTATTTATATTTAAAAATAACATTATTAATGTCGCTTGTGTTTGACCAGTTTTTGATTCTAACTCCGTGAGTGAAATTGAATGCAATTAGACCTGAAGTTGGAAATTGAAATATCAATAGGTACTTCATTTACAATAAGATTATTCTCTTTTTGCATCTTATTCTACCGGTTTTGAGTTCTATTCTGTACAGATAAGGATGGTGTTGAAAGCAAAATAATGTTTACAATATCAAATATATTCTGCATCTGTTTTTTGTCATGTCACCTTAGCAATAGAGCTTAAAATCGTTTGAACAAATTGTAAATTGGGTCCATTTAAATTTCTAATCTTATTATAAATGTATGTTTTTTCATCAAAAATAAATTTCTCTCAATATTGAGTACTGAGTATGAGTTGTGAAATCAAATAATAACCAAGAAATCAGTTTGATACGTAATATGCATAAATAGTGTATCATAACAACTAGCCTTAATAATTGAATAATAAGCTGTCCAAGATATTTGCATTTAACAACAAGCAGTCCCACTGTGTCATTACTAGAAGATTCTAGAAGATATCCCATCTTTGCATGGTCACCAATTTTACCTTCACAAATTCTTTCCAGGTAATGCCGGCAGTGGTGATCAGACAGCGGAAACCATTCAGAAGGCGGGACGGGGTGTTCATATACTTCGAAGACAACGCGGGCGTCATAGTGAATAACAAGGGCGAGATGAAGGGCTCCGCCATCACAGGCCCCGTGGCTAAGGAGTGCGCGGATCTGTGGCCCCGTATCGCGTCCAACGCCAGCTCTATAGCTTGAGTTAATATACGGTTAAGATAAATTTATTGTTTTATTCTTATAAACCTTACTCCTAAGTTTTTCTAAATATGTAGTTATAAAATGGTGACGAATTTATTCAGCTTAGTGACTTGATAGGTCGCAAAAAAGTGGTCCACACAAAATCTCAAAGCCAAATCATTGCATGTTGAATGGACCATCTGATTTCAACAGTCTAAATAAATATTTCATTAGCCCTAGGTACCTACTAAATGTTTCACCCGCGTCCTGAGGGAACTACCAGATTACATGCTCTGTGGTAATTAATTCACGCATCTATAAAAAGTAACCGTCTCAAAGAGCCCATCTATCGCCATAATAAATTTAGCCGTTTCGCATTGAAAGCGTAAGAAACAAACACGCTCTCGCATTTATAATTAGCGAAAATTTCATCGAAGCATCGGGAGTTTCAGGGCTTTCATTCAATATATGGTTTTTTTTATGGCTTAGCAAGGAACACGATATTTACTCTAAGGAGTCTGCCATGTCTTATCGATTTTATATTTTGTATGCCATGCGGCTGATCACGGAATGAACACATTTTTATTTAAGACCTTAGTAACCTGTGTATCACAAATAAACGATTTGATTTTAATGAATTGCCAAAAAGTACCCTCAACACGCATTTTTTTGCAAAATGTATTTCGCAAAGGTGTAGGTATGTTTGACGACTATTTTCGCTAGAGATAGTAGGTAGCATTTAATCGTGCTACACATTGATCAGCAAGAAAACCCAACTTTTTACGTAATTATGTAAATGTCAACAAGGACCCTGCTTACCTACCTGAAAGTAAGTAGTCACAGTCAACCATGAAAATTTATACACGTTAGTTTTGCTACATACTAAATCTAAGAAAGATCTGATAAAACAAAAGTATCGCACAGCTTTGCCATCAAGCGACATAGGTACCTAGTTAAAATGTCTCACGTGCCTGTAATTATAGCGGCACACATACCCTTCAAACTGGGACACAGTAATACTGCTTGGCAAGTGCAGAATAACTGCACAGACAGGTAATCAACCTTTCCCCTTGTGGCGATAGTATTTAAATTAAGTAAGTAGCTAAACAGCAGTCTGTCTGCACAAAAAAAAATTGTGACTTGAAAATAGGACTTTCACAGCTAAGCTCACTCATATCTAGACACAAACGCCGTTTAAGACGACGACTACCGCCAATGACCTTGAGCAAATGGGCGGAGCTTGAGCTTCCCCCCCGCGACCCCGCAATGCACACCGCACGCTTGACATTTTATATTTTGAAGAACTTTGACGGGTGACCATAATATTATGTAGAGATTCTAAGGACAGTCGCATATTGTATTTTGATATGCATGTCTAAGATATAAAAATAGAAATACAAATAACATCTGTCTGAGTAATACTTCGAAACACTAATTTTAAATTTCCAACCCCCACTGCATACTTCGTTTGCCAGAAAAGCAAAAATATTTTCAATTTCTTTAATCTGCAAAACATATTTATCGATCTGAATTGTTACAAGTTTCAAGAAAAAATTCTGACAACTAGCATTCTTGAATTAATCCGCTGTGAAAGATGGACAGACAGACAGACAAAATCGCACCATAGGAGTTAATTTTTAAGCCATATTGGTGTCCATTTTGAGCTCTTCTAACAGAAATGTACGCAAGATTTTTTCATATTTGCATTTTACGACATCTGCTGCTTCTCAAATAACTTCAGCTCATCTTCACTTGTATAGGAAAATCATATTAGTTTTGTAAGGAGAGCCTGGAAGCCAGTTAATTAGTCCGACGTTTCTGATCCATCTGTAAAGTGTCCGACCAAACCTTTGGCATCAGCTTTGGCCAAACCATTAGCTTAAAATTGGCCTAAGTTTTGACACCAACAGAACCGAAATTGAATAATCTATTACGTTTAAAGACCTAAAAGTGAGTGAGACTGTATTACAAATGATGTTAATATTTTAAATAAGCTGCAGGTAGTTTTATTTATATTATTAAGTTGATACACCGAACATATTAGTAAAAAGTCATTGTGGCTTCTTTGCTAATGCACCTGCATCTCATTTATGAGTATGCAGATTCGAACTTCGAAACCTAGAAATTACGAATCTGACTATTCCAAAGTTTTACATGCACTTTTTTTAGTATAACTTAGACACCATTGACTAACGGTGACTACACGGTCTGAAATCACCAATCCACCTTGAAAAAGATAATTAATGCTAATGCATGTCTATGTCATACCCAAAAGTGGGATAGTGAAGATTCCGATTATGACCAGGATTTTTTAAATTTTTACCTATCATGAACAATGGAAATTCACCCGTTTTGGGCCTAATTTTGAAAGTGCCGCAAAGCAAAAAATCAATGCAAAAATAAATGTGCTAAATTCGGATATAGACTTTGTCTGAATGAGAATTAGCTGTTACATTTTCAAGCACCAAATTTGTACGACCCTTTTCCACGGTTTCATGCATTATTGAAGAAATAAAGTAATGGAAAAAAATCCTACCATTGTATGGCATTTCGATAATCTTTTAGAAAGATGCAATATCGATTTTTGACTTTGAAATCATTTATAATTACCGATTTAAATGTTTTTGATCTTTATCTTTTTACCTTATATTACTAATATAAGGTTTTTTATAATTATTTTATCAGAAAAACTCACCGCAAAAATTGACAGATTTTTTTATAAAAAGATTATTAAATTGACATGCAGTAGCTCAATTTTCATTTAGTTTTCTTATTACAATTCATCGGAATTCAAACATAACCTTGGAATTGGAAAATGGTCGAAATACCATATTAAGAAAAGCATTTAAGAGAAAAATGTACGGAAGTCTAATTATTTCAGAACGTTTGTTTTACAAACTACGGAGAGTTTTTTAAAATTTAATTCGTATACCAAAAGATGTCGAAGAAATCATAAAAAATATTAGAATATGCATCAAGCCTTTATATCAAGCCCTTTCATAATTATGATGACGTAGAAACTACACTTTGTAATTTTAAATTCCATTTTTCCTCGAAAGTAGTATTTTTCTACTTTATCCATTTGCGATATATTTCAACAGTTATTCCAAATCGATAAGGTTAGTTATTCCTGAAGTAATTATCAGCTCTGACAGACAGACAGAGAAAGTCGCATCCCATAACGGTTAGTTTTTACTATTTTGGTTCGGAACCTTAAATATACTATTTGAATATATCTTTATTTTTTCATTTTCAGTTCTTCTGTCTTTGACTTCTGGACCAAAAATTAAAGAAGATCAAGTCCTTTTTATTTATCAGGGCTTTAGCCAAAGAATTAAGCGATTGCCTATTAATCGGCTTAGGCCTAGCCAAAAATCGACGTTCTGTCGGATACTATTTGGTGTTGAAAATAAAACATAAGAGTGGCATAATTCTATATATAAAAATTCTATGCATATTCATGCATATTCAAAAATTCTAAAACACTATGCTTCGTCTTATCTTTTAGATTGTGTGTATATAATATTATCCCACATTACTATTAATATTATACCACCTTGACTAATAGATTAATATGTATATCATATGTGACTGCTTACTTGGCGTTTTTACTAAACTTCGAAAATGTTTGCTATGTAAAGCATCACTACCCAATGTTACCAGTAAAAAACCGGCCAAGTGCGGGCCACACGCAGTAGGATTCCGTAGTAAGTCTTAGTTAGTCAACTATAACTATGTAACCGGTGAAGCCTACTTTGCCGTGATAGTTTTCGAAAGTTAGTTTTTTTATTTTTGAAAGACCTGTCTAACGATACCCTACATGAAGGGTTACGCAACAAAAAAAATATTAATCCTCATTTCACGTGTTCGGGAGCTCCACTAAATTATTTTATTTTTTTTATTCATTTTTACCACTTTTTCGGCTTGATCAATACACATATCTATACTAAATTTCAGCTTTCTAGTACCAAGAGCCTCTGAGCTATGCCGCGAACAGACAGACAGACGGACATTGCGAAACTATAAGGGTTCCTTGTCGGACTACGGAACCCTAAAAATAAAACTAATGTAACCAATCCAAAATAGAAAAATGGTCTATCTAAAATAGTCAGACAATACAATACATTTTACATTTTACAATACTCTTTGAATAGCGTAAGCTTATTTTTTTATCATATTCTGCATTTTTTTTTCAAATTCGTCTCGTAGCAAAGAAACTCGAACCCAAATTCACGTGTTTAGAAAAATATTTTCATTGGTAATAATTTAGAATAGCGCCACCTTGTTACCCATGGATAAACCGTTTTATTTACAAACCATTAAGTTTTGTTCTAAGATATCATCCCATGCCCTGACTTATAGCTACTATTTCTATAAATTCCAAACTATTAGGAAATATTGTAACATAACATGAAAGAATTTTAATTTTGACGATTATCTCCGACCTACATGTAAAATTTAAATGAGGTATGCAATATTCTCGTTTTGAATACGCAATGTATTAAAAGAAATACATATTTAAATCCTAAAGTACATTTAATTATTTAGTAAGTCAATAACAAAATATATTTGTCCTGCCAAATTTAGATACACACATTTTAGATTATGACAGATTATGGATGATTTGGTTTGAAAACACGTTATTCACATCAAAAATATATTTTATCCGCATGTAGTGCCTTTTCAATGTAATAATTATAATTCACCAGTCATCTTATCACAAATATAATAATTTATTTACATCGTAATGTGCTCGCTCTGAGTGACAGCGTCTACCCGTGACAGTGGTCACAGACGTACTGCCCCCGTCGCCCGGTGGAGCCCCTCCGTAATTTCAACTCAACGTTTTGACAAAAGCACAAAAATTGACGTAAATGTACGATTTAAAAAAAATATACGTATACAAAAAGACAGATAATTAACTTTTCTATAAAATGGTACAGGTTTCATTAAAATCCGCTTGATAAATTCTATGTATAACTCAGTTTTTCTTCTGCGTTAGACGTAACTTCATGATTTTTTTATACAATGTTATAAATACATAATTAAAAAAAATGTTATACAAAATTATCAAGCATATGCTCTAGTTTAGTATATATACTTTTCAAATCATGAAAGCAAGTCGTTAAAGCGTAATCATTAGCTTTAAAAGGGGCAAAGTCGTATATCGCCGCCTTAAAGCAAAATCATTGTATCTCAAGACGAAAATATATGATTCGATATGTATATTATTACTTGGTGAAATAAAAAATATCTTTGCAAGTTTAAATCTCAATTCAAATTTCTTCAAAAAATGTGGAACGCTTCACGATTTTGCGTGTCATCCTTGCGCAGGGGCCATGCTAATCTTCTCTGTATCGTTCCAATTTTAGTATATGTACTGCCGAAGCAAGTACACTTGTCTTGTTCAAATTAATGTATATATCCTTAACTTGAAGAAAACTCTGATAGCGCGATGCAGAATTCCTTATATTTCGCAACCTTTGTATGAAGTTTGAGTACAGCGCCATCTATGCAAAAACTTTATAAGTAAAATTTGTCTGGTTCTCAAATGACTCTATGATAAAATTATCAGATCATAATCCAGTGCAAATATTTTTTCTTCCGCAGGATATTAATTGTAGTCAGGTTTTCACTATTTATTTAGTCCAAAAAATCGAAACATATATACACATGTATAGAACGTAACTGAACGTAGTGGCTACATTATCTGTCGGCACAGAGAATATGGTTTAGTTTCAACAATCACGGCCAAGCTATGCTTGCCGCGGTCAGTCTGGGGATGGGGCACCATCACTTTCATGTAGAAACCCCTCCGTGCCTCGAATAACATTCCAAACTGTTAGCCTCTGCTGAAATTGTAGATCTTCGACAGTAGCTACGGGTAGTCAGTCAGTCAAAAGTCAGAACCAATCTTAGCACGGGTATCGTGTTACTCAGTAACTGCGTTGTGTATTGTAAAGGTCAGTTAGGCAGTCAGAAAAAAACACGATATTTGGGTATAGGCTACGTAGAACAATTAAGAAAATAAAAACGTCAAATTGTTTTTAGGTATGTGTATATTTCATGTTTTGCAAGGTAAATTATTTTTATGTTAAAATACCATACATTTTTGAATTTATATAAAGAAAAACATTAAGTTTATTCGTACTATAGTACTTTTAACACGAATTATTAATCGTCGTAAGGTTATCGCACCGCCATAGTTTTTTTTTGAAATAGCAACATTGCCGTTATGTAATTTTACGTATTGAGGAACCGCGAGATCGCTTTTCTTTTTTTTTCTCGTATAAAAAACGAGTTTTACGAAGTATAGCTATAGAGCAACACGTTACGATAACGTTACGTAGATTCATATTCATGTTTTCGTGGTAATAGTACTATATTACGTCTATTTATGGTAATATTATGCTGTTTAAGCGTTTTCAGCTGCCAATTTAGCTTGAGCTTGTTTCATTTTGAGACGGCGTTGGCTGCGTTTTTTAGCTAAAGGAATACTACCCACTAATTTGCCTTTCTTCTGTAGGGCTATTAATTTCGCTGATTTACTCTGTAATTAAAATTTTCGATTAAATAAATTAAAATCTTTACATATAAAATGCTTTGTCCTGAATGACTGACTGACGGATGAATGCACAGCCTAAACCGCTGATCGTAGAGACCTGAAATTTGGAGGGTGTGTTCGTTGTATGACGTAGGCATCCGATTAAAAAGGATTTTCCGAAATTCTACCCCTAAGGGGGTGAAAAAGGGGGGCAAAGATTGTATGAAAATCTGTCATTTTTAATGTGATTTCTCATAAAGTAACTCTTATCTTTTACGCTGTCACAGGCAAACGGCTGAACCGATTTCGATGAAATTTGGTATGGAGAAAGCTCAAACTTTGGGGAAGGACATAGGATAGTTTTAATCAGGGTGCCTCAAGTAGTTTCTTTAGGTTGCGGGTGAAACTGAACGAAATAGCTAGTACTTATATGCTTTTTAGTGTATACCCCAGCATTATCATATTCAACATTATGATGTATATATAATATTTACCTTAGCATTAGCTTTTGTAACTTTTCCTTTCTTCGGCGCCGTGTACAATACATTTATCCTCTTATTCCCAAGCATAGAATGATGCTTGGACAATGCAAACTGAAAAAAAAAACGAAATGATTGTTAAATTTTTACCACTGAACATTGTCATCTTTTGCTTTAAAAATTCATTTTTAAATCCTACTGACTTTATAAAAGCGAGGGTTAATTTGTCAATCTATCTGTTTGTCTTTTACACTGCTTAACCTATTTAGATGAAATTTGGTATGGAACTGTATACACACTCGTTTTCACTACATTTTATCTCCATATGAAATAATGAATATTGTTTTATATATATTTGTTGTAATTAGTGGTAATATCCTTACTAATATTATAAATGCGAAAGTAACTCTGTCTGTCTGTCTGTCTGTTACGCTTTCACGCCAAAACTACTGGACCGATATAAATGAAATTTGGTACAGAGATAGAATAGACCCTGAGGAACAACATAGGCTACTTTTTACCCGGGTGCGCTAAGTAGTTCCCTCGGGATGCGGGTGAAACCGCGGGAAACAGCTAGTAGTATATATATATATATATCAATAGTTGTTTATACATTCAAGAAATGTATAGCTTATAGATTGAAAAGTGGGCAGACAGAAAGTCTGTGTTGTAATAAATATAATCTATCTATCTATATAAAGAAATCCCTATTTCCCTTGGTCATCGCATCACGCGTGAACGGCTGGATCAATTTGGCTGAAATTTGGTATGTATATAGAGGGGACCCTGGAGAAGGTTTTAGGCTACTTTTTATCCGGGTGGACGCGGGTAAACCGCGGGAAACAGTTAGTATATAAAAAACCTAACGTCGAACTCATTTGACATGGATGTGAGTGACAGAAAAACAGCTAGTAACTCTAGCCAGACATACCTCATAGCTAGGTTCATTGCTGAGCTCCAAATAAGCTATAGCATTCTTCTTGCCTTCCAACGCTTTAGGTATGCGTATGTCTATGATATGTTCGTTCATCTCCGAGAAGTGGTTTATGATCTGAAATTAAGGCATTTAATTAACAATTTTTGAAACACTGTTACAGAGTTTTTATTTAACAACAGAAGCTAAAACAGGGTTTTAATAACTTCCCCGTTCCATGAGTCATAAGTGATACATGGCCATTGTTTTACTTACTGGCATTGTGGACAGTGAATTGGATAAAATAAAAATCTACCTGTATGCTTGTTCACGCATCTTGCAAAAACCTACTAAATGGTATGCTGTGGCTTGTGGTAAGCTTTATTTTGTTGGAATAGGTGTGGATACACGCAGGTGGTATTATCAAGCAAAAATATCAGGTTGGACTAGTGATTTTTTTTTTATAGAAACTAAAGAATTTTCTCACCTTCTCCTTATCCACATCAAGTGGCAAGTTTCCTAAAAACACAACATATCTCTTTGGCCCCTTGACTTTCTTCACCAACTGTTCCTTCTTCTCCGTCTTCTCTTTCTTCACACTATCTTTTTCTTTATCTTCTATCTTTTTTGACTTTGGGGTGTCCCCCTCGACATCTTTCTTGGGTTTCTCCTGTTTTTCAGCTTTAGGTTTATTTTGACTTGCTGATTTCTTTTCTTTTAACGAGGTTTTAAGTAGGTTGTATAGTATGCGGATTCGTCTCAATTCGGAGTCTGTGAGGTTCGCAGAACTCTTGAGGATGGATTGAATTTTATTGTGTATTATTTCTGGTACTACAACATTTGATGTGCCTTGTAGGGAGTCTCGGATAGCTTGACGGATTCTTCCTGTAAAAATGAGGTAAGCAGGTTATTTTATTTAAGTACGTAAGTTGACTTATTTTGTTATTTTATTTCAGGGATGGGCAATTTTATTGGAAATAGCCAAACACTTTGCCCAACCTTGTAAAGGGCGAATGTAATAAACCTGCTATTGCCAAATTATTTTCATGAGTAATTTAGCAATACCAGCCCTATTACATGGGACTTGACCATATATGACCGATGTTAACATCATATTTTCTGTGCATGCCTTCCATAGAAAAAAAAAACAATACAATACTATATCTATATAATTTGTAATAAAACATAATTTGTTTCATTACTTAATTTGATTTGTATATTTTTTTTGTATAACATATACATAAATATACACAGTAGCATCACTTAGAATATATTTTTTTAGAGATAACCAGTATGATGTCTTTTCCTTCGCATAGGCTGCAGGTTTTTTTTACATGCTAGTATCAGAGTTTTCTCAAATTCGCCTGACAGCCTCTGGCTTAGAATTATAACAACTGCTATCAACATAGGAGCTGGAGAAGACCGCTTAGCGTGAACTCCCAGGCACTGGGTTATAACACTACCAACTTCCTGACTCTGGGCTGCTTTGTGGATTTATTATTATGATATTTTATGGTGTGATGGTGAGCTACAATTTATTGAGTTCTTAAACTATTGGTTTAAAAATACTTTACCTTTTTGATTATTAGTCATCGGTACTTTAAGAAATTTGCTGACCAGTTCCTGGTCCTTCAATACTGGATATTTGTCACCGTAATCTTCATTGTCTTCTTGCTCCGGTTTAGCTTTCACTCCGGCAGATTTGGGAGCCTTCACCGTGGTTATCGGTATGGTCTCCACGGTGTCTAGCTTCATATTTTTATGTTCTGAGGTTGTGAATTTGGTTTTGGATTTTCTCTTGCGCTTCTGTCTGGTCGCAGTGGGTGAGGGCTTCGATATTATATCCATTCTGTGAATTAATAAAGTTTTTTTTGTCTGAAAATTTGAAATGGATGATGAAAGGAGGTTGAAGTGCTCAAAAATGTGAAAAAATTACACTGAAATAAGTAGATCAATTAGAATGTAAAATAAAGGACGGAATGTTTTAAATTTGTAATCTTAATATACACTCACATGTATTTGTTTACAATTTTTAGGTTATAATTATTCTCGGAAATAATTTAAATTAAAAACTCCTTAAATGTTACCGTAATTACACTCGAATCTATAGTAAAGAACTTATATTGACAATTCATCAGGGAAAATTAAAATCGAGCATGTCTTTTTCATTTGGTGACACGTGCAAGAATTAAATGAAGCATTTCAAATATTAGAATAAATAGACGAAATATCTACCTTTTTTCTTAACAAGCAGTCGTTGTTATTGTAAATGTGTGTAAGTTTTTCACTTATTTCATTGTAGTTTCTTTAAAAAACTGGCAAATTTTGCACTGTTTGTAATTTGTTTTGTTTTTTTGACAGTTCAAATTCGGTGGATGACAGATGACGGAGGGAGAGGGAATGACAATGTCATTCTTTTGTAGGTTTTTAATTTCGTTTAGAAATTTATTATCATTACACATCATACCTGTTTTCCACGAAGGGTTGGGCAGACGTTTACCTATAGCACCAGTTAAATCGTCCTTGCGAGCACTATACTAACGTGATACAACGTTCAACGTTTGCTAACTTATGCGGATGCCTGCATAAAGGCTTCGCCTAAAGATAAGTATTAACAGTTAAGGTAAGTAAGTTTAATAAATAATAACCCGAATTTACAGTGGCGAAAATTAGGTTTGCCTTGGCTGAAAATCAGCATTTTTTTAACGACAAATTTACAAAAGAGAGCCCCGAAAATGTCCGCCATTCACTATTTCCTATGTGTTTTTGCTGGGAAGAAGAAGTGGCGCAACAAACTCCCAGCAACACGTGTCTGTTTGTTAGGTTTGAAGAACCTTCGTTTATACATTAAGTATGATATGTGTAATATGCTGTAACATGAATGTAGTTCACTGACACCAGAATTATTGAAGGAAAATAACGTTTCTGAGTCCTCAAAAAACTTGAAATATCACCTCTCTTTAAAATAAAGGGGTATTTAATGTTGTATCTACTTTTTGCTAAATCGAAAATTTCACAGAAGACATAGTTCCCTGAAGTTGAAGCAGACGAGCCCTGGAGTGAAGACTGCGTATCGGCAGACACAGTGTGGAGACTCTTCAAATAGGTACAAACAAACTTTGCCCCCCCCTTTTTCACCCTCTCAGGGGTAGAATTTCCCAAAATCCTTTCTTATCGGATGCCTACGTCATAGAAAGAACACACTCTCCAAGTTTCAGGTCTCTACGATCAGCGGCTTAGGCTGTGCGTTGATCCGTCAGTCATTCAGGAGAAAGCATTTTATATGTATATATTCCACCCGCCTTTTTCACCACCCATCATAGACTAGATAATGAATTTACTTTATTGCAGCCCGCCATATTATACACAGGCTTTAGAATATTTAGGTAGGTATTATATATTTTATATATTTTAAGCCTTTTATTGGACTTTACAGTATTTTTGTTGTTAATATTCGTATATTTTTCTTTTATTCCATTTTTGCTTGTCCATTTGCCATGTGGCAAAGGCCTCCTCCAATCTTCTCCATTCTAGCCTTTCTGTGGCTACTCTACCCCATGTTGTCCCTGCGACTTGTCTAATGTCGTCATCCCACCTTTTTTGTGGTCTGCCTCTTTTTCTCTTTCCTAGCCTTGGGTACCATTGTGTGGTTATTTTACTCCATTGTCTCATTTAGGTAGGTACGTAGAGTTATTTCTTGTTAGCATAATTTTTTTTTCATGCCCTAATATCTCGCCGTCCTAGGCCCTGGGTCCTGGCCTACGGGAGGCCTTAGGACAAATCCGTCACTGATTATGTGTGAAAGAAATAACTATATTCTAAATTACAAATACTTTTACCGAAGTGAAAAATGCATTTTCGGCCACCCTTTGTCTCCGGAAAACCAGGGAAAACGTATGGATAACTGGAAAAACGCCTCATTCGAAACCGCCGTGCTAGGCCGGGGAAAAACTACTTCCATGTGACAATAAGAAAAAGACTGACAAATTGAGAACCTCTTCCCTTTTTGAAGTTGGTTAAAATTTTCTACAGAAATGAGTATAATTAGGTCGTTTTTTCAAGTGATGCGTTTACTAACGATCCGTATTTCAATCCATATTTGCGAAAATTTCCTCTAGTTCGCATTGGAATTTTTGCCTTACCGTTTTTCCTCATATCAGTATTTAAATTAGGGGAATTATAAAACGAGCGATTAAAAAAAAGCTTTGCGACTGATGATGACTTATATATATATATAATAAATAATATATATAATATAATATATATAAAATAACTTGAGCGGTATGAATTTGAGTAAGCGAAAAATTAACTTAACTAACGACAAATATTGATTAATAATAAAATCCAGAACGAGCTTACAAAAAGTGGATTGTGATTAATCCATTTCATATATTAAAATTTTATCCGAGCGACTACATTACTAAGTGAGCGACTGGAAATACAGAGAAGACAACCTAAGCAAGACTCCTCCTCGCCTCGGAAAGCACATTAAGCTGTTGGTCCCAGCCTCATTTGTAATCTTTGACAGTCGTTACGGGTAGTCAGAAGCCAGAAAGTCTGACAACCAGTCTTGCCGAGGGGTATCGTATTACCCGGTATTCTGGGTTGTGGAGGTCAGATAGGCTGTAGGCAGTCGCTCCATGTATAACACTGATACTCAGCTGTATTTGTTTAGACTGGAAGCCGACCCCAACATAGTTGGGAAATGGCCCAGGTAAGGTTGATTAGACACGTAGATATTCTTGTTGCGAGTCCGCAAATAGTTTTACTAGCTTTTATAAAAAAAATTATCACATTTTTCTATATTATTAATTTATTTACAGAAAGCATTAGGGTTCCGTAGTCCGACAAGGAATTCTTATAGTTTCGCCATGTCCGTCTTTCTGTCTGTCTGTCCGCGGCATAGCTCCTAGGTTCTTGTTACTAGAAAGCTGAACTTTGGTATGGATATGTATATTGTACACGCCGAGAAAATGGTAAAATAAAATTTTGAAAAATATATTTTTTTCTCGCGTATCCCTTCGTGTGGGGTATCGTTAGATAGGTCTTTCAAAATCAAATATTATGGGTGTATGAAGACCATTTTTCGGTTTAGGGAGCCATTTGCGAAATATCTAGCTTTTAAGTGCAAATTTTTGTTCGATACGAGCATCCACCCCTCTAACTTTTGAATGGCTGTACCTAGAAATGTGAAAAAATTCACAGACGTAGCACATGTAATGAACTTAAAAGGAAAACTATCACGGCTAAGTAGACTTAACCGATTACAGAGTTATAGTCGACTAACTAACTCCTACTACGGAACCCTACTGCGCGTGGCCCGACACGCACTTGGCCGGTTTTTTACATTTGGAAAAATTTAAAAATAGAGCATAAATATTCTAATATAAACCTAACTAAAATATGGCGTCAAAAAATTATCTTCATCGACCTCATCGCCGTCAACTGGAAGTGTACCCAAGAGGCTGGCAGCATTGCCACGTTGGATGGCAAGGCTTTTATAACTTGAATTAGGATGCACAAAAAATAATTAAAATAGGTGTAGTGAATCAAAATGCAGTTACCGTTGTTATAAATAAAACTGCAAACGTGGCAAGTTAATTGGCCAAGACATTTATTATACGAGTCCATCCCATCAGGCTTCTTGTAATTGGCCGGTATATGTAATTTATCAATAAGTAATGCGACCTCTTTGCCAGTAGTATCAAGAATCCATTTGTCAGCTTTCAACACGATATCTTGCGATCAATTTCAATGGACTTATTATGAAAATGCTAACCAATATATAAATATATTATATACATATGTTGATCCCCAAACATTGGGGGCTTGGGGAATAGGGGGTCTAAAATTCTGTACTAAGTCGAGTTTCCAAAAAATAAACTAGCTTCTGCCCGCGACTTCGTCCGCGTGGAATAGTGGTGCTCCGCTCCTATTGGTTTTAGTGTGATGTGAACACTGAAAGATTTTTTAAAATCGTACCAGTAGTTCCTGAGAGATTAGCGCGTTCAAACAAACAAACAAACAAACAAACTCTTCAGCTTTATTATATTAGTATAGATACGAATGTGAGATTGTTTGGTACGGTTTCACGATAAAACAGTTGAACTGATTAGGGATATTTTTTATAGGAGATAGACGAGGAAATCACGGGAAACAGTTGGTAACATGATAAATGCGCATGTAAGTTTGTTTGTTTTGCTTTAACGGTAAAACGACTGGACTGATTAAGATTAAATTTACCTTGGTACGGAGATAGATGAAACCCTACAGACGGTTAAAGGCTAATTTGTTTTCGAGGTGCGCGAAGGAGTTCCAGTATAATCTAAAGCTGAAGGGTTTGTTCTAATCTCTCGAATTTCTCGAACTCTCGAACAGCCAGGCGGATTAAAAAAAATAGTTTTGCCGTTTTAGCCCAACTTTGAGGAAGGTTATAAGCATTCCGCTATAATCTTTAGGAGCAAAGCAGCATAACAAAGTATGGGTGGTCGAAACCGCGGGAAGACTTGCAGCCTGTGTTGATTTTTGTACTATATTTAAACTTTTGTAATAAATTCTCGTGATTTTCAGAAAGGTATTCATATTAATAAGTGTGAAATAAGATCGTATGGTAACGCATTTCTTGACGATTTTGTCATCATCATCATCATCATGATCTACTTTTTCTATCTTTTCCTGTACGTGCAAAGCTAAAATTTAAATTACCCATGCATTTTTTTCGCGCGTACCTATCAGCTGACGACTTTTCTTTGCTATTTAGTGAAGAGGCAAAGGCAGAATTTATTTATCATCAAGTGCATTCTAAAATGCTCAACCGATATAGGTATGGAGATTAACAATATCGATAAGCTTTCTTTCCTGTCCAGAGCTAAGCGAGAAAAAAAAACAAAGTCAAAAGCTGACCGGAATCGGTGCAACCGAGCGAAAACTAACTGTTGGAAAGTAATTTACATGCTGTGTTGCCAGCTGTAATTGTAAACCTCCATGGAGGTTTTAAGTTATTATTTTAATGTAGTAACTAGACTTATTTTCCAACTTTTTTGTATTCTCTCAGTAAAAAGATCCAGTTAGAATTAGATCGTTATACAATCAGTTGCTGATAATTGAAACAGTTATAAATAAATACATGTTAGACATACACGCAACCATATTGAATTTTGGTTTTGGGCCATTTTTTGTGGTACAAATTGGTATGAACTAGAAATCTCCAATGTAACTGGGTAAGTGTCTCTATGGCAATGCTGTTTACATGGCCCCGCAAGAGGACAAGCGCTGTGCACCAAGACGGTTCGTTCAGTGAGACCGCAGTCGCGTAGCGGTCAAGGCTGACGCGGCGATCGCCTGTGCCTTACATCGACCCAACAAAAAAAGTTACAATAAAAAGCGCGCGCACGCGAAACTGTCAGTTATTTTTTTTCTACATTAAAAAGTTACGCTATTTATTTTTGAGTATTTTTTTTTCAAAACAAAGAAAGCTTGAAGCGAATGTCTTAGTTGTTAATCATCGCTTTTAGTACGAATAACTGTTAAATCCTCAGTGTCGGTGGATAATGAGTTCGCTGTGATTGTGAGAGTTCGTCTTGGTGGCCGCTAAACAGGTGAATATAAAAAATTGATTTCAATGCACCGTTGCGTCTAATGACCCTTATAATTTTTAGTTATTGGCCATAATTTTGGAGCTTTTTTAACAACAGCGACCGATATAAAATACTAATTAGGTGTTCGCGCGCTCGGAATTCCAATTCAAATATCGAACTTTACTTTTTAAAAAATGAACTCATTAAGGAGTTATGGTTGAAAGAGCTGCCGTTTTTTTTATGTTTTTATCAGTGGTCGGTCGAGACGATCGGGAATAACGGCCCTGCAATCATAGGTTGTTGCTCTTCCTATTACTGCGGTCCGTACCTACTTGAGAAATAAAATCAACTCGTTTATCGAAGGAAAGCCTCTTGACCGTAGCTAACTACCACTTGTGCTAGGAAACGCGTTTTAAAACTATAAATCATTTTTTATCTCAGCACTTGTATGGCAAAGGTGTTTCTCATTCAGCCTTATTGAATATTCTGTCTATTTCTCTTCAATAAATTGTGAATTTAATTTTCAGTATGATATGTTTATCGTACGTAAATGTTATTTATTTGTGCGTGAAAGCCTCAAAGCATCTTTTCATAATACTAATTCATTTTATAAAAAACTTTTTTATTCAAAGTGCGTTTTGTTATCCGGTAACATGTTTTCAAGGACAAAGAATTGGAAATATGTTATCTTGGTAAGGTGACGTCTCTGCGTTCCGTTGTCGTGAATGTGGGTCAGTGAAATGAACGAAACGCGGTCCCGTACGGATTCCGACCCGCGTCGGCGATGACCGATTTCGTTGTCCACAACGAGAAACTTTGACATTCTTTTTTATTATTATTACTACTAACTTAATAATATCGGCTACTTTCTTTTTGGAACGATCAATGTAACTTTTTAACGGGCTTTTTTTTATTTAATCTGCTGTTTGATTGATCGTTTTAGCTTGGAATTTAATGAGCGCTGAAAAGAATATTAAGTATTTTGACGAATCGTATAAAATACTTTCATATGTATTAGAAATTGTCACGTTATTTTGGTTATATTACCCCAAAATATAAATAGAAAACAAGCAAAAATAAGAAAAAAAATACGAAACAAATGCTTCCTTATATTTCGCGCCAGACGGTCATTCAAATTAAGAAGCATTACGAAAAATAACTCAATTCGAATTTTAAAAAAAGCACTGCGATGTTTAATTATACAGCCTGGTAATAATATGTACTGTGAAGGTTTTATTCCGTTTGCAAGAATTCAATTGACTTTCTTAAGATAAGCGAAGATAGCAGGTTTTGAGGTCGTTAACACCAGCCTGAGTCTTTCCTTGCTTTAAGGTATGAACTTGGCTGAATATAGTATTTTAAAAGGACCAATACAAGGTTTATTTTATACATTATCTGAAGGAAATCATGGCGTCTTTTGGTTTCATACAAAAGGATAAGATGGAATGCAATTTTAATGTTCTAAGTTAAACTTTACGAATGAATTACAGCTTTTGAATTGGTTTTGGTGACATTATTTTATTTAAAAAAAAGTATTTTTTTGAAGCCTTAATGACCTTATTTTTCTTGTAACTTTATATTATAAGCACAATGATAGCTTACCGATTGTAATCGTAATCAGAACGCGGAAGGTAAACGGAAACTTTTTGTTTTGACCTCATTAGAACCGAAAAGTTTCCTTAGTTATAATATAACTAGCTTTTTTCTTGTTTGTTGTTGTTTTAGTTGTATACTGAGGGAAATACTACACGCACCTAGATAAAAACTGTCCTATCTTCTTCCCCAGCTTTTTTTGTCACCGTACCAAATTTCATCGAATTTAGTTTAGCTGTTTCACCGTGCAAGTGTAACAAATAAGCAGACAGACATAAGGCAGAGAGACAAAAGCCAAATCTATATCGAAATATTTAAATCTTTTCAAAGTCAGATTGCTTGCATTCAGATTTATCCATTTATATGTATGCTATTTTTTATTAATAATGTTTATTCAGCTTCAGGTTCAGTTTAAAAAAAATGTAGTAAACCTAATAATCTGATGAAAATTGAAAGAAAACAGAAGTTACATATGAATAAAAGCATTAGTGACTAACATTAGAAGTGATTTTAATGTTACTTTTTGTTCACGTAAAGGCAAAACATATTTTTTGAGTAAACTGTTATTTTTGTCCCATTAGAAACTTATAATATATATATAAAATGTATAATAAAATACCGGATATCATTAAAAATATGCCAGTATTGAAATTCAAAAAGGCACTTAATAGATTGCTTATTGATAAATGTTATTACACACTAGATGACTTCTTAAATGACGTTTCAATATAAACACAAATAAAATTACTATAAAACTTCTTATTGTGACAATCTAAATTTTAACAATTGGTAATTTTAAAACTAATATAATGTCAAATAATTACTAATGTATTATCATAATTGTAATCTTGGTTTTTTTTTAAATAACAAATTTTCTATTAATTAGTATGTAAATTTCAATTAAGCAATACTTTAATTATTTACTTGTAATATTTGTATGTCTTATTGACCAAAAATAGCGGACTTTTTTATTAATGTAAGACCTGTGCTTGTTTTTACCTATGTTTCACAAATAAACAAATTCTGATTCTGATACATAATCCCAATCTACACTAATATTATATCTACACTAATATTATAAAGAGGAAAACTTTGTTTGTTTGTAATGAATACGCTCAAAAACTACTGCACCGATTTTAAAAATTCTTTCACCATTCGAAAGCTACATTATCCACGAGTAACATAAGCTAAATTACAATTATAAATTATAATTACAATTATAGTAACATAAAAAAAAAAAAAAAAAAAAAAAAAAAGCTAAATTTTATTTTGGAAAAAATAGGGTTCCGTACGGGAACGGAACGTTGGGTTTTTCGGACACAAGGTGTAAGAAAACAACCAGAAAAGTAACTTTTTTTGCGTACGCTACTAATCTCAGGAACTACTGGTCCGATTTGAAAATTCTTTCAGTGTTAGATAGCCCATTTATTGAAGAAGGCTATAGGCTATATTTCATCACGCTAAAACCAATAGGAGCGGAGCACCACTATTCCACGCGGACGAAGTCGCGGGCAGAAGCTAGTCTTTTATATTTTCAATAAACAATGAGTTTTCGAATGGATAGGTACATGGTAAAAGTATAATGTGATATTTCTTCTTTCTATAGAGAGTGTTTTAAATATGGCAACTCCTCACAGTGAAATTATTTCACATGTTATGTTCGTGCCCGTATATCGTTGCATTTTGCAGGTGAAATCGATAGATTTTATGCAATAACTGTCACTGAAATTACCTGCATGATGTGTTGGAAACCTTTTCTGGTTACTACACATTGGTAATACACTTGGGTGCAAGGAATTTGAGCCAGCACGTCTTTTAAAACGCTTAAGTTTATAATTCTTTAAAGAATATTTCTTCTTTTTTCTTATAAAATCTCTCTAAATTGTCTGATAAATACTATAAAGAACACAACAATTAACCTTTATTTCAATAAGAAAATTGTAAATACTTAATACCTTTTGAAATCTTTAAAGTAGGTACCTACTTCGCCTAAACCTGACGACAATTTGAGAACAATTTCATTACATTTTAACATTACAGTTTCACAATACAGCTTCAAGTTAGGCATTACAGATCAGAGAACACAGCAACATTTTCAGACTTTTCAGGGTCAATTGTATCATCGTACAGTTGCATGACAGATTAATCTAAAATGGCGGCATGCTTGACAAAATCCTTTGAATCGCCGTCTGTTATAAAAGGTCTTTTTCAGTTCTTTTTAAAAGACAACGAAAAATTAACTAGTTATATCAGTTGTCTTTAACACCAGCCTGTAGTGCTGGGGAGTTTGTTGCGCCACTTCTTCTTCCCAGCAAAAACACATAGGAAGTGGTGAAGGGCGGGCGTTTTGGGGCTGTCTTTTGTAAATTGACGTTCAAAAAATGCTGATTTTCAGCCTAATTTGAAAAAAGCTCCTCTCGCGACCTCTACACCAACGGGTTAATTAGTGCCATAATTCTTAGCTTCGATGGGTTTTTGGAGCGATATCGGTTTCGTAAATACTTAGTGTAGTATTCAGAGCGTGTCGATACCGTACGCCGATAACCATCATAGTTTGAGATTTTTAGAACATCACTAAGGGAGATCAAAGATAATGAGCTATCTTGTCCCGTAAACTGTACAGTAAATTAACTCAATTTTATCTGTAGGTATTATGAAAAGCTTTTTGAGAACTGTTTTATTAATTTATCTGATGTTACAAGGATGTCGATGTATATTTGATAATTAAAATATACAATTCCTAATTAAGAAATTGTGTAAAGAAGTAAACATTGCTAAGAAGAAAAATTCAAATCTGTGTAGTTGTAATAAATTGACAACACATATTTTTAACCCTCAACGCAAAAAGTTTGACGATGTCTGTGTGTGTATCTGTTTGTGGCATCGTAGCTCTCAAACGGATGGATCGATTTAGATGCGGTTTTTGTCATTTGGAAGCCAGTTTCCTTGCGGTGGTTCTTAACCATGTTTGGTTAATATTGGTCCAGCAGTGTAAGAGTATCAGCTCTCTTCCAAAATGATGTAAGGCATTAATGGTAGGGGTTTTTTTTAATTTTAAATTTTCTTGTGTGTGTCATATTTAGATCGGATACCAGTCTAGCTAAACTCTAGCTGTGGGTAGGTGGATGCGGTTCAACATTAATATTATTATACATGAATAGTCTGCTATATATTCTACGCAATCCAGCTAGTTTTTAATACAGCTGTATCTATTACAACCTAGATAACAACAGCACTTAGCATCCTAACTAATATTATGAATGCGAAAGTGAGATTATTTTTTACACTTTCACACTAAAACGGCTGAACCGATTTGGATGAAATTTGGTATGGAGGTAGATGAGACCCTGGAGACGGTTATAGGCTACTTTTTATTCAGGTACGTTAAGTAGTTCCCTCGGGACGCGAGTGAATCCGCGGCAAAAAAATAGTAACTATAACTTATAGGCATTAGACTACCCGTAACGACTATGCGAGATATGAGACAATGGGGACTCTGACTGCCTATATATATATACCTACTAGCTGTTTCCCGCGGTTTCACCCGCATCCCGAGGGAACTACTTAGCGCACCCGGGTAAAAAGTAGCCTATGTTCCTCAGGGTCTATTCTATCTCTGTACCAAATTTCATTTATATCTGTCCAGTAGTTTTGGCGTGAAAGCGTAACAGACAGACAGACAGAGTTACTTTCGCATTTATAATATTAAGTAAGGATATAAGTAAGGATAACGTGTACAAACAGAAGGGCCTCAATGTCTTTAGTATAGTCAACCAACCATGAACTGACCGCGGCCAGTGGAGCTTAACCACGTAGATCGATTGACAAACACGACTATTACTCACCAGCCCTTCAGCTTGTTGCAAACAATTATTTGTAAAATGTGTATCAATGTCTTTCCCCAGGTTTCTAAGCATCTCCATACCAAATTCATTAAATCGGTTTAGCCGTTTTAGCGTTAACGTGTAACAGACGGACAGACATAATTGCTTTCAGATTTATAATAAATATACAGGGACACAGTAAGGTACCGCAGTTTCACCCGCGTCCTTCTTTACATACCCAGAATAAAACAGCCTAAAACCAAATTTCATCTAAACAGGTACAGCCGCTTTATGGTTATCGCGTAACAAACAGCATTTATATAAAAGCATTTATAATATTAGTTAAGAAGTTAGGATTGATACCATTAGGTACTCCCCCTATAACTTGGGACTTATATAATGGTAAAATTTTAGTGTATACCTTGCTGCAAGCAGCTTCGCCCGCGTGGGCTATAAGAATTCAAATTAAAAACGACAGAGTTTCATACAAACTTTGCTCCCCTTTTCATCCCCTTAGGTGTAGAATTTCGGAAAATCCTTTCTAATCGGGCGCCTACGTCATACAAAAAACACATCCTCCAAGTTTCAGATCTCTACGATCTGCGGTTTAGGCTGTGCGTTGATCCGTCAGTCATTCAGGACATTACATTCTGAATCTTGTGGGGCATGGTGTTAAAATTCCAATTGTTTTATTAAAAATCTATTGTTTCATTCAAGTTTTCGCGTGAGACAAATGGTTTTATCAACTGTATCGATATCTATCAGCATTTTGAGCCAGTAGTCGACCGGACATTAGTTCATATATGTACGTATATCTCATGCATATAAACACATTAGAATACAATGGGATTTTAGCAGTTACTCATAATTTGTTGGTAGCACTTTGAGTAACTGTAAGTGGTTTAGTTAATTTCGCGGTGGGTATCTTATCTGCAGGAAGTATTTGCTGAGGTGGTAAACAATTTACCAGTTCCATCTGCCATCTATCTGCCCAGCCTTTTCCCAACTACGTTGGGTTCGGCTTCCAGTCTAACCGGATGCATTTAAGTACCCGTGTTTTACATGGAGCGACTGCCTATCTGACCTACACAACCCAGTTTACCGGGTAACACGACGCCCCTTGGTAAGTCTGATTGTCAGACTTTCTGGCTTCTGACTACCCGTAACGACTGTCAAAGATCTACAAACGGCCGGGACCAACAGCTTAACGTGCTTTCCGAGGCACGGAGGAGTCTCGCTATGACAGAGATGGTCACCCATCCACGGAACGTCCGTGCCAAGCGCAGCTTAATCTTTGATCGGTTGAACCGTGCGGCTGTAACTTAGCCACGAGCTCCTCAAAACAATTTACCAGTTCCGAAATGTGGTAACGGCCTGTGTTCGTCGGAATATTTTTTTAAAGTGTATTGTGATGTCAAGAGTCATGCCCTCCTCTACTGTAGTTAAGGCTGAGGCAAGTCCATTAGAATTCCCACCTAGATGACAAAAGGAGGAGGAGCTTGGGGCTAAGTAACAGCCGCACATTTCGACCGATCAAAGGTTAAGCTGCGCTTGGCGCGGTCGGCCCGTGGATGGGTGACCATCTATATCATAGCAAGACTCCTCCGTGCCTCAGAAAGCACGTTAAGCTGTTGGTCCCGGTTGTCATTTGGAGATCTTTGACAGTCGTTACGGGTAGTCAGATGCTAGAAAAACTGACAACCAGTCTTACCCAGGGGTACCGTGTTACCCGGTAACTGAGCTGTGGAGGTCAGATAGGCAGTCGCTGCATGTAAAACACTCGTACTCAGCTGCATCCGGTTTAGACTGGAAGCTGACCCCAACATAGTTGGGAAAAGGCTAGGCAGATGATGATGATGACAAAAAAGATTACAAGTTAAGTTAATGTTGGTTGTACTAGATGGCACCAAAATTGGAGGAGCTCGTAGCGAAATAATCATAAGTCGATCGATCCAAGGTTAACCTGCGCTTGTCGTAGTCCGTGGGTGGGGGATGGGTGCCTGACACCTATCGGAAATGTCAGAAATAAAAGAGAAAATTATTTTTTATATAATAAGAGTGGCTTCAGCAAAAGATCTCCTAAAAATAAGGGGGAAACTGATTTAATCATCTGGGCTTCTTTATCTTTTAGGTATCCTAGAAACCTTACCGGATGACTCCCATTCATTGAGGCTATCGCTAAATAAATCACCTAACTTTATCGGGCGACTATCGCAAACCATTAATCATGATTTGATCGGTCGATGAACTAACCTCAAAAGTAGTCAAGGGAAATTCCGTCTTAATACTTTAAGTGTTAAAGTTTATTGTCGTATGATATGGAATAAGTTATTTTATTAAATGTTCTTACTTCCATTCAACATCTTAATAATGATTATAAGCAAAATGCTTGTTTTTTTAAGGGTAGACAAAGTTCATACATATCAGCATCCTTATCAGGACCGTATTTATTGTCCCACTGCTGGTCCAAAGCCTCTTTTCTTACAAAGAAAGCATGTGCATTGATCACTACGTTGTTCCAAGTGGATAGGCAATTTCAGGCTTTTTAAGTCCAGGTTTTCCTCACGATGTTTTCCTTCACCGTTAATCAGTGGTGTCTAATATACACTTAGGCTCAAGTTCACCGACAAGATAACGGTCTGATCAACAGAAAACAGCTGTTTAGCATAAATTCAAACTTCTGTTTTGCGATGGATACCTTATCATTTAGGTTTTTAGGGTTCCGTAGTCCGACAAGGAACCCTTATAGTTTCGCTCTGTCCGTCTGTCTGTCTGTCTGTCTGTCCGCGGCATAGCTCCGTGGTTATTGTTATTAGAAAGCTGAAATTTGGTATGAATATGTATATTGATCACGCCGAGAAAGTGGTAAAATAAAATTTTGAAAAATATTTTTTTTTAGGGTAGCTCCCAAACATGTAAAGTAGGGATGAATATTTTTTTTCTCGCGTATCCCTTCGTGTGGGGTATCGTTAGATAGGTCTTTCAAAAATATTATGGGTGTGTGAAAATCATTTTTCGGTTAAGCGAGCCATTTGCGAAATATCTAGATTTTAAGTGAAATTTTTTGTTCGATACGAGTTACCCCCCCCTCTAACTTTTGAATGACTGTACCTAGAAATGTGAAAAAAATCACAGACGTAGCACATATAATGAACTTACAAGGAAAACTATCACGGCTAAGTAGGCTTAACTGGTTACAGAGTTATAGTCGACTAATTGAGACCTACTACGGAACCCTACTGCGCGTGGCCCGACACGCACTTGGCCGGTTTTTTATTTCTAAAGTCGATTACCAATCCGGGGTTGGGCAAGAAATGGATAACACGAAAATTCCCGCTTCGTAGTTAGCAAACGTTTTTATTTAACAGTCCGATTACATAACCATCTGTCGTTGAACTTAGAAAGTACCCTTAGAAAGTACATCGACTTTGAAATATGTCGACATTGGTGATTGCCAGGTTTTGAACCTGTACATTCGTACTTAGGGAGGCTTTAACCTCTAGGCCACCACGGCATTTATAAGATCGTAAATCCACTAAATAAACTCCTTATATAAAAGCATCCAATGCTTTATCCCCATCCCTTGCTGCGCTTCTGTCTTCTCTCAGATAATTCATTAAGATAATGTTCGAATCTTAGTCAGTAATCTAAGTTAGTTCTAAATCAGAATGTCTAAAGCGACACTACAATTAAGGCTGTGTTTCCTTGTTGTAATCGCTTCAGCAATGGGTTTCCTATCGATAATTGCAAACGAATTTGAGTCGTAGAATTATAAGTCTCTTGTCGTGGTGGCCTAGTGGTTAAGGCACCTGCATCTCGTGTACGAGTGTCGCGACACCTGCCAAGTATCAGTGTGACTTTTCTAAAGTCATATGTACTTTCTAAGTATATTTGAGATGTCACTGGCTAACGGTGACGGAAAACATCGCGAGGAAACCTGGACTTAGAAATCTTCAATCGCCAATCTGCCTTGAGCAAGCATGGTGATCAATGCTCATGCCTTCTCTGTGAAGAACAGTGTGCCCAGCAGTGGGAAAATATATAGGCTGATGATAATGAGATGTGGTAGTTGCAAATCTGCTTACTACTACTATTTCGACTTACTATCCCATTGTGAGTTAAAGGCCTCATCTCATACAGAGAAGGCATGAGCATTGATCACCACGCTTGCTTAAGGCGGATTGGCGATTTCAGATTTTTGAGTACAAGATTCCTCACGGTATTTTCCTTTACCATTAATCAGTGCTATCTAAGATACACTTAGAAAGAACATAATATGAGTTTAGAAAAGTCACACTGGTAGGTACTTACCAGATTTATTCTGATCCAGCCTGTCCCTTGCTATCCTCCCCAAGCGACGCCCTAAGCCGAGGCCCGTACCCCACTAGGGGGTGCCCTTAGCGTGTAGTCGCTTAGTTTTGTAAGTTAAGCCCTGGCTGGAGGCCCTAAATTTATTTAAGGCACTTCACAGGCAAGCCCGGTTAAGCAGTCGACAACCTCCTAGGTTGACCTGCGAGATGCCAAATAAAAAAAAAAACTTACCTGATCTCAAACTCACAGGTGCCTTAACTATTAGGCAAACCAAGTCTTCATCATAATTTAACCAAGTTAGTTGTTATTCTTCGCTGGAATGTGGTGTTTCATTAAAAATCCTTTTTCGAAAAGTCACCGAGTGAGTGGGACATTGAAAACTTTCTCCGCTACACTTGTGGGTCAGTTGGCAGGTTTCTTCAAAAGGAGATTCAACTACATATGATAATAATTTTGTCCTGGTACATAAACCACTTTCATTTCAAGTACAATGTAGGAATTTTGATCTGTATATACATCTATATTTATAAAAAAATATTGATGTTCGCTAGTCTCGGTAAAACGAACGGCTGGGCCGATTTACAGAATACACAAGCTGACAAATTATTTTTTTTATATAAAGACAATTATTCCGTTTATTTAATTTTAACACATATTGATTACATTTTTAAATATTTCTCAAAAAAAAATACAAAAACAGGGATCCACCAAAATCGGGGGCAGGGTCCAAGCTACCGGTGGCTAGGGCTCCAGAGACAGGAACCTCCTTATTATACGTGCCGTATCCAGGAGAACCGCCTTCTGAATCAGGCCCTTGAACCAGCCGCCTAACGAGAGCCTCCTAAGATGTTGGTCGAGGCTCTTGGCTATCAGTCCATTGGCCGTTAAAGACAATTATTATTATCATTATCTCTGCCTATAGTAGTCCACTGTTGGACATAGGTCTCTTTCAATATGTTAAAATATTCTATATATTTTTTTAAGGATGGGAAATCATCCAATGACAGCTCTCGCTGTGGGTGGAGCAGGAGGAATTGTCATTCTTACTGACTAAAACCCATCCATGTTCCTTCCTCAGCTCTTTGCGTTCCAGGGCCGCGGTAACAATCCCGCAGCCCACGTAATATTATCTTAAATTACTTAATTAATCAATTTCTTATTCCAAAAATCTTATCTACGCCTAATTTCCTAAAATAAATAGGTATAAAGTCCAAAAACTTTGACACAGTAAGCTTCAAAAATATACCAGTTATAATAATCTTTATGTTCATACTAATAAAGGTGATAATCCTATACACGAGCGCACCGTCTTGTATTACAAACAATTATAAGTTTACGGTCATATAACTCTTATTTGTATAGATATAAGGGTGTGTTTAGCATGCGTTTGTTATGTATGTCACTCGCTCGGTGAACCGTTAGTTGCTTCGGCAAAGGTTAGAAATGTGTGTGAAAGTTGGTAATGGCGGGGTGATTGTCTATGGTCTTTGGTGTTGACGTGCGAAAAAGGTATACCTAGTATAAAAAAATAATGGCTTTATGGTTTATTGCTCGTAAACGAGATTTGAGACTATGAGGTTCCAAATTGAAATCCCAGAGCAGGCATGGCTGTTTGTTCAAGCCATGGGTAAATTCTCAGTAGCAGGACGGATACTGGATTTCTAACAGTTTTAAACACGAAGCGGGAATTTTCGTGTTGTCAACTTCTTGTTCAACCCCGGCTTGGTAATCGACCGTTTTAGGAATAAGAAACCCAAATGATAGATTATCTATCTTATAGTAGAAGTTTGAATTTATGGTAAACAGCTGATTTCAGTCGTACCGTTATCTTGTCCGTGTACTTGGGCCTTAATAATATTTGGCGAAACGTGTGTATGTTATAACTCTGCTCATCTCTTTACGGAATACATGTATGAGGATATGAATTATAAAATACTAGCTGTTTCCCCCAATTTCACCCGCATAGAAAGAAGAAGAAAGAAGAAAAAAAGAAAAGAAAAGATAAACTTTAAAAGTATACAAGTTTCTGAAAAAGATATCACAATGTCACAGTCTACCACGAAAGTAATTAAACTGTATCACAGCCACAGTTAGACAACTGAAACACTAAATAAGTAACATGGAGCTACTTTCACCATTGTTAGTCTGTGGTACATTGAAAATCACTTTATATGAACACTTCTGTCTGGACACTATAAGACTGTACCGCGGCTTCCTTTGACCTGCTTTTAACAAAAAAGTCCCGTCCCCTCAATCTCTGTCAATAATATTTCAGTGAAAGTTTCTAATTAAAAACATGAAGAAAACAAATAAGTGTTTGTCTGATACAATAAGAAAAATGTTGATTAAATATATTGAATTTGTAATAGGTTTTTGTGTGTGTGTGTGTGTGTGTGTGTGTGTGTGTGTTTTGTTTATTTGTTTCACGGTAAAACGGCTGAACTAATTTGTATGAAATTTGGTACGGAGATAGATTTTATTACCTAGTAGGTATGTAATAAAATGTATAAAAATAATACTGTTAATTATCTCATTTGTGTAGTAGTATCAGTAGGTCCCTAGGTTTGATTCCCTTTAACATGGCATAAAATAAAACTGGGTGAAATGTTTGGGTACTATATGTATACCTCTGCCTAGGCCTTCGGATAAATCAGGCGTGATGTTTATTAAATATTATTGCTTTGTAAATAAATTATCATTTCAATTTGAATTAAGTTCAACAAAACGAACGCGTTGATGTCTTTTGTACGTAACAAAGTTACATTATTATTGTTACATCAATAAATTGTAAATAATTGCCACAATAATCTAAGAATGTTCGTTTTACATATATTTCCATGTAATCAGGTCAGCATTTTATTAAAATATTCCGTTAAACTTGATAGATGTTCACGTAATAAATGTAATAAATTTGTCAAAGTCAGCTGTGTTGCGTAAACTACATATTTTAATATAATAATCTTGATTATGATAGATTACCCAACGATTTATGATTAATCATAAGTGTATTGAATTATATTAGTTTATAAATATATAAA
Organism: Pyrrhia umbra; assembly: GCA_963891755.1. Lineage (NCBI taxonomy): Eukaryota > Metazoa > Arthropoda > Insecta > Lepidoptera > Noctuidae > Pyrrhia > Pyrrhia umbra. The sequence goes on from OY982944.1 coordinate 4,414,311, forward strand.
AACTAGCTTTTCACCCGCGGCTTCGCCCGCGTGGGCTATACAAATTCCAATGAAAAGTGGCAGAGTTTTATACAAATTTGGCCCCCTTTTCCCCCTCATTTTTTAATGTTTATGTACCTATATTGTAAAATATTTAGATGCAATGCTAATGCATTATTTGGTTAGCCTTTTCCCGACTATGTTGGGGTCGACTTCCAGTTCAGTAAACCGGAACTGAGTACCAATGTTTTACATTGAGCGACTGCCCATCTGATCTCCATTACCCAGCTACCGGGTAATACGATACCTCTTTGTAGGACGGGTTATCAGACTTTTTGGCTTCTGACTACCTACCAGTAACGACTGTCAAAGATCTATAAATGACAACCGGGACCAACAGCTTAACGTGCTTTTCGAGGCACGGAGGAGTCTCGCTATGACATATGTAGATTGACATGACATAGTCACCCATGCACTGACCGACCGCGCTAAGCGTAGCTGCCTTTGATCGGTCGACCCGTGCGGCTGATACTTAGCCACGAGCTCCTCTAATCACGCTAATTACATCTAGATATAATGCTAATTGTTTGTTCAATAATAAATGAAATAAGATACAGTGTTGTCTGTACATTTCGTTCTAAATAGATTTGACAAAATATTTCTCTATAAAAAAATATTCTTGCAGCTATTCCCAAGAAAATTTCTAATATGACTTAAATCTCTTTAAGAACACATTCTAGATTATTTTATAATCTAAACTAGTACAAAAAACACGTCTTGATATTACGGTAGTCTCCACAATGTGTTGTTAATTGACATAGCTGGTATCGCAGCCGGGTAACGGTAGACGGGTTGTGTTCCTAGCGGGCTTAGCGTGATTATTGAAGCATTTCCTTGTTACTGGTTATTTATCTAGGAATAATCCGGCTAGTTGTTATGTAACGGGTTTGGGCGCTAGTCTAGACTTTGGACTTCATTATACCTCTATTTGCGTAGCCAAGTAAAGGGTCTAATATCTGCATAACTAGCTATATCTAACAAACTATGTTGCGGGCGGTTTCCAGTGTGATCAGATGCAACTGCATTTTACATGGAGCGACTGCCGATCTGATCTCCACAGCCCAGTAACTGGGTACCACTATAGATACCCTTTGTTAAGACTAGTTGCAAGAATTTCAGGCTTTTGACTGTCAAATATCCATAAATGACGACCAGGTTTAAACGGGTTTTCTGGTTTGGGTTCCGGGATGTCTCGTGTCTTGAAGTCACGGGACTTTGTATAAATTTGTTTGCCTCGGCTTCCAGGCCCGTCGGGTCGAGCACAATTACTTAATCATTATAAATCGGAAAGTTACTCTGTCTGTCTGTCACGCATTCATGGAAAAACAGCTGAACCTGTGAGATGTATTTAGGTATGGAGACAGATATTATTAATTATATCAGAGTGTCCTCTAAGTTATGTTGTTTAATTATACTACTTATTTCGTTTATTTTTTTGTGTATACTTTAAATTTACTGTTTTTCCGAAAGGTATGTATTCAGTCAGGTATGGATTCATAGAATCTTTCTTGAACATTTTATTCATCAAAATAAAAATATTAATAATTATAATTAGCAAACATGGACAACTCCTTAAATGTCATGTTTATACGGTACCGCGACAAGCTTATGATAAAATTAATAATGCCTATTATTTTTAATATTATTTTTGGTACTTAGTCATGTAGAAATTTATTATCTGAGTACATACTTTTCGGGAAGACAGTGAATTAAATTACACCGTGTATACAATAATAATAATATCAATCAATATATATAAAAATCAATGCTACTTTTCGTTGTAATTTTATAACTCAAGAACGGGCTCACCTATCCAAACCAAACGTTTAGGCTTTGTTCGGACTATTTAGTAGATGGTTTATGTGAAGTTGGCACAAAATCGGTTGAGCGGTTCATCTTTAATTTCAATTCATATAGCCCACGCGGGCGAAGCCGCTGGCGGAAAACTAGTACCTAATAAACTAACATATATACCGTTATATACAAAACTTGTTAGTATATAGAAACTTAAATCTATGCTAGTAGTTGTTTATACATATCATAGTACCTACCTACGTAAGCATGTAAAAGTTGCGACTCGTCGACAAGTCGCCGCGTCGGCGCCGCGCCGGGTGCGCAGGAGTTGATGTCGATAACTGTACTCGCGCCATTTCCTGGCCTACGGGTTTGTGATATGGGTGTTATGTGAAGGGGATAGGCAGGTTTGGTAGGCTTACTTACGTCCGTATCACAGTAGATGCTTAAGAATATTATCTTGTCTTGAAAATTGAGAAGCCATTTGATTGGTTGAGTCTAGTTTTAAGTAGTGTTTGAGTATTTAGGCTAGTTCTGTAATGTGAATTATTGTATTGTATGGTTTAAAGTATTTAAATCAAATGCGTCTGAATATGCAAAATGTTCAATTATTTTGAATTAAATTAAATTGATGGAATTGAAAATTGAATTCATGAATATTCATAATTTGTCCTTGTTTATTGTAATGGCAATGGCATATATGCCATATACATATTATTATCATTGATGATCATGATCATCAAACTATTTAATGCCTTACTGATAATAGAAGGCCTTTCGTATAAAAAAGGTGCACTACGCTCACTTAAGCTTTTTCTAGCTCCAGGTTTTAAACCAGCACTTTTGTTCTTATAAAGAGAGCTCCTTAACTTTTGAGTCATCATGACCCTCTTTTGTTTTTCATTATTTTTTTTATATTGTAAGAAAAAAGTTTACATTGTACTATATTCCCGTAGACTTGACTTATTTTGTAATTTTTTCTGACCAACAATATCTTTGTTTCAGGACCCACCACCAATATTACTTCGAAAACCATGCAACAGTCATAGCGACAAACAAACACACATACAAAATGGGTCCGCCACTAAGCACATGGCCCTACAGCCATCCGCAAACGGGCGCTAGTGAAAAATGTGAGAAATCTAGTGAGGATGTACATAAAAAGTGTTTTTTGTTCCAATCAGTTGACAATTTCCGAGTGTTATGTTTAAATTTTACATTTGCGTTGTTATTCTTTCAAGTGTTGTTAAGTTTGAACTCTGTGAGGGCGGGGCCTGTGATACTCAACATGGATTATTCGCAAGGTGAGGGTTATTTCTTTTACTTATAGTATTAGCTAAAGATCGTCAGTTTTCTTCATTACCAAAGAGACAGTCATAAATGTTGAAGTTTTACTGGGTATAAACTGACAGGCGCACGGACAAACATGTTTTAATTTGACGGCACGTTTGGCGTAGTGGCTGAGCCATGGGCTGCTGCGCTGCGTCGCGACGTCGATCCCCGGATGGGACAACGAATTTTTTTTCGGGTCTGGGTGCCTGTGCATGGGTAATGAATATTTGTAAACGCACGTATGATACAGGAGTAATTCGTAGTGTGAGGCAACGTTTTTTTTTAAAGAAAGAAAGAATAAATATTTAATCGAAAAGATTTATAAAAAGTCATCAGTTTTTTTTTATAACGTTTACGAACTAATTGATATCTTCAAACCATTTAAATTAAATATATTTTCACTGAAAAAAAAAACATGTCACCAACTCACAATGTCACAGTCTAAACAACAATAGCAAAGAAAGCTTTTAAAAGTGCGAGTGTGAACAATCGTGTGTTCACTAATGAGACAATGCTGTGACGAATTTGGTAAAAGTGAAATAAATATATGAATGAGACACGGAGAAAATATTTGAGACGAGACTTTCAATTTGTTAGTCTATGTTTTGAATGAATCAGCTGTTTATTGACCTACTAGCTGTTTCCCGTGGTTTCACCCGCGTCTCGAGGGAACTTAACGCATCATCTGACATCATCTGCCTAGCCTTTTCCCAACTATGTTGGGGTCGGCTTCCTGTCTTAACCGGATGCAGCTGAGTACCAGTGATTTACATGGAGCGACTGCCTATCTGGCCTCCACAACCCGTTACCGGGTGAGACTGGTTTTCAGACTTTCTGGCTTCTGACTACCCGTAACGAATGTTAAAGATGTACAAATGACAACCGGGACCAACAGCTTAACGTGCTTTCCGAGGCACGGAGGAGTCTCAACATGACAAAGATGGTCACCCATCCACGGACCGACCGCGCCAAGCGCAGCTTATCCTTTGATTGGTCGAACCGTGCGGCTGTTACTTAGTCACGAGCTTCTCCACGCACCCGGATAAAAAGCCTTTAACCTTCTCCAGGGTCCCTTCTATCTCCGTACCAAATTTTATCTAAATCGGTTATGTAGATCCAGAAATTACCCCCCTACAACCTTACAAACTTTACCTCTTTATAATATTAGTATACAAAAGATTTTTCATGTAAATAAGGACAACTTTGAGAATAAGGTTTATGAAATACTTTCAATTGATGTATAAATAAAAATAGAATTGCACTTGATTCATATAATTTTAATGGCCTTCAAGCGATAGTCAGTGTAATGAGCAAGTAATTAGTCCTGGGGGGCTAGACAAGTGGCAAAAACGCTATAGAAACGCTATAGAATAGAAAACAAAATGTATGGGAATGACATTCGTTTACGACTAGCTATATGTCATTCCCATACATTTTGTTTTCTATTCTATAGCGTTTCTATAGCGTTTTTGCCACTTGTCTAACCCCCCTGGTTTTAAATCCGGGGTCGGTCGAACGTTATTAGTTCCTCTGCCTAACCCTTTGGGAAAAAATGGCGTGATGCTATGTGTACATAAATGATATTATAATAAATGCTAATTATTATACATTATACAACTAATTATTGAAAACGTCAAAAGGAGGGGATTTTACCAGTCTGTGCGATTTAAGAAAAATATTTTCGTCCTATCGAAATATATGTATTAAATATATTCAAAATATCTCTAATAATATGGGAATATGGAAGGGCAAACAGTGTCATTTGGTGCCCTAGCTATTTCGTCCTTGGCCTCATCAAATATTAATGATATCATTTATAATCGGCACAACCAGAACATGGGCCAAATATGGCTTCCTAAGTTATAACTTTCGTTAACCCCATAATTATTTATTGTAGACAGGATATTTTAAAATAACTATTGTGATCCACAACAATTTTCTAAATTTTTATACACTTGGATTTTGGATACGGAGATGTGTTGCTGGGGAGTTTGTTGCGCCACTTCTTCTCAGCAAAAACACATAGGAAGTGGTGAAGACGTTTGACGTTCAAAAAGTGCTGATATTCAGCCAATTTGAATAATGACTTTTGAATTATGATTTTTTGAATTTTGGAAAAGAAACGACTAGCAATTTTAATTCGCCAAACCACTAACTGGTCACTCTTTCTCATCATCTCTGTCTTAATATTGTAATTTGACAGTTGTAGGACAGGGACACAGTTCTTAGACACATCCGCCTCTGTAAGAGGCATACGAATATTTTAGGTATATTGTTAATATACACTTGTTTTTATAATTTTAACACTTTCTTTTTTTCTTTAAATATTATAAATTTTTATAATACTATTTATTAATAATTAACATGATATTTTTCTATTCCTATTGTAATTACAATCAAAGAAGTCCTTTATGGTATATAAAAATTCTTTTCAAGCAACCATTTCTGTAACAATTTCGTGAATAGGTGCGCAATGGTCGTTCTCTAATTATTTTTGGGATATAGTTGTAATTTTTTACTGATATCATATAACTGTTTCTTTTAAACTAAGAAAACAATAGTGCAAGGTTTGGCAGGTCACAAAAATCAGGGCAAATATCCTCAATTCGGTCACGACGTGGGCTACACCGACGACCACACTTTCACTTCCTTGCGACCAGGGAGGACCATCTAGGTCGACGGCAGTATGCCATCGACGTAGGCTCGCTTTCCGAATAATCGGAGTTCTAATCGATTGGAAATTACGCATTTATTTATTCGATAAGGTAACTTTTCAAGTGAGACCTCAATGTCAAAAGTGCCAAATCAATACTCACGAAGAGTGTCCCTAATCTATACGAATATTATAAAGATGAAAAGTGAATTTGTATGTATACTCAACGCCATCCTTATCAGTAGGGAATAGAATTCAAAATCGGTTGAATAAGCTGCAAAAAGAGTTTGGAAGTTTTTCTAATCTTATTGTAAACTAGCTTCTGCCAGCGACTTCGTCCGCGTGTAATAGTGGTGCTCCGCTCCTATTGGTCTTAGCGTGATGATATATAGCCTATAGCCTTCCTCGATAAATGGACTATCTAACACTGAAAGATTTATTTAAATCGGACCAGCGGTTCCTGAGATTAGCGCGTTTAAACAAAATGACAACATTTCCCTTTACTGCTCTGCTCCTATTGATTGTAGCGTGATGAAAAGTATACTATAACCATCTCAGGACTATGACAAATAATTGTACCAAGTTTCGTTAAAATCCGTCGAGTAGTTTTTGTTTCTATAGAGTTTATACAGACAGACAGACAGACAGACAGACGGACAGACAGACAGACGGACAGACAGACAGACAGACAAAAAATTTACTGATTGCATTTTTGGCATCAGTATCGATCCCTAATCACCCCCTGATAGTTATTTTGGAAATATATTTCATGTACAGAATTGACCTCTCTACAGATTTATTATAAGTATAGAAGATAGATAGATGAAGTATAGCTACGTAATTATTGATCGCTATTATAGATGAAGAGTGGCAATTTTGGGGATGTTTTTTTGTGAATTTAAGGTTGACTAATTTTCAGCTTAGTTTGAATAAATTATTTTTGAATTTTGTCTTCATATATAAATGGTACATATCTCCGATTGACCGTGATATATGCCCATAAAATATACCCATAGCACTCAGAGATAATGTAGTTTCCTATCAGAGAAAACTTATTTGATATCTGCCCAGCAGTTCTGGAGGTTACAACAAAAACTCACAAACTTACCTTGTAAAAATAGTTTAAAAAAACTAAAAAAAACACGCTTTTATTGCTGATCGAACTAAAAAGTAGAAAATATTTTTTAAATAATTCAATTCAGAGTAAAAAGCGTGGGGTGCATTTTCCTATATTTTCATGACTCTCCTCTCATAAATGGTTGCCAATAGAATAAATAGGTGTAATAATTAAAATATCAAGCACCCCACGCTTTTTAGTCTGAATTGAATTATTTAAAAAATATTTTCTACTTTTTAGTTCGATCAGCAATAAAAGCGTGTTTTTTTAGTTTTTTTAAACTATTATTTATTTTCCATTTTTTAGTTCGGTCAGCAATAAAAGCGTGTTTTTTTTAGTTTTTTTTTATCGGATTATTGCATTGTCATAGGCCCTTAACACGTGTGCAAAGTTCCAAGTTGATCAGACGTCTAGAAACCAGTGAAAATTTGGTTCAAAGATTCCGTTACATACATACATACAACCCGAGCTAATAAAAGCGTGTTAAAAAGAAGGCGGTTCTCAATTCGACATTTGTTGCTGAAAAGACATTCTATCGTGCCTTAGTATTTTCCACAACCCATGCCATTAATATCTACTCTATCTAAACACACCTATTAATTAATAATTAATTATTGAATTACCAAGATTAACGCATCATATCTCGTAGTCATCTGTTTTAATATAATTCAAGGCTTGTAAATATGTTATTGAACAATGCATATTATGTTCATACTAGTGTTTAATTACATAACAACTGCCTGCGTCCAGTTAACAAATAAATTGTTTTATGCACGTGTCTACCATATTTTAACCGACTTAAAAAAGGTGGTTATAAAGACCGGTGTGTTGGTAATATTGTTGGAATTCCGTTCCGTTCCGAAATAATATTCGTTGTGTAGTTAGTCTGTCTGTTTGTCAATTGTCTGCGTAATTCTCAGGAAAGCTAGTCTCTGTATAATTCGATTTTGATGTTATTTTAAGTCCTTTATTTAACTTTTATACATATTTTTTCATTTTTAAAAATTAATTATACAAAAAGAACATTTAAAAATATAAAAAATAGGGATTTAAGTTATTGTTATAAATCTTGTCATTATCACCAAGTCAGCGAAGTCAGTCAAGAGGAGCTCGTGGCTAAGTAACAGCCGCACGGATCGACCGATCATAGGTTAAGCTGCGCTTGGCGCGGCCGGTTCGTGGATGGGTGACCATCTTTGTCATAGCGAGACTCCTCCGTGCCTCGGAAAGCACGTTAAGCTGTTGGTCCCGGCTGTCATATGTAGATCTTTGACAGTCGTTACGGGTGGTCAGAAGCCAGAAAGTCTGACAACCAGTCTTACCAAGGGGTATCGTGTTACCCGGTAAACTGGGTTGTGGAGGTCAGATAGGCAGTCGCTCCATGTAAAACACTGGTACTCAGCTGCATCCGGTTAGACTGGAAGCCGACCCCAACGTAGTTGGGAAAAGGCTAGGCAGATGATGATCACCAAGTCAGTTATGAAAAGCGGGGCCTCCTAGCAGAGGTATTTTATATACTTAAATACCTACTTAAAAGAAAACCTAAGTAAGATTGATTATTCTTTTTATGTAACAGTGAAATAAAGTTTGTTTTTATTTTTAATCGATGAAAAGTTTGTACTTTAAACAAAGGCTATAAATATACTAGACTATACTAAAAAAATCCTCATTCCAAACATAATTTAATCAATAAACGAGTATTTAAACTCTGTCATTGGCTCTAAGTTATCATGAATACATATAAAATCTAGGCCAACGACCTGAGGCCATCTGTGACTCAGTTTTTCTCTAGCTCGTGTTATTTGAGTGTGAGGATTATAAAGGTGAATCCATATTGTTGTGAAATGAATATTTTTCTAAATATATCTTAGACGTCATTGACTAACGGTGAAGGAAAACATCGTGACGAAACTTGGACTTAAAGAAAAAGTCTAAAATCGCCAATCCACCTTGAGCAAGCATGGTGATTAATGCTCATACCTTCTCTGTGTGAGAAGAGGCCTGTGCCCAGCAGTGGGACAATTTATAGGCTGATGATGATGTTTATAAATATTTTTAGATAAGGTAATCTCTGTTAAATTTCGATAATATCTAATCAAATATAGGTTTTATTATCTGCGACTGTTACTTAGCCACGAGCTCCTCTCATACAATCTACTTGCAATCAAATAAAGCATTTGAAAACACGAAATAGTGTATTTATCCTGCAATTTTATTCTATTAATTAATGTTTACATAAATCAATTATCAATTACAACTAAGAAACATTGCAATAGGGAAGTACATAACCGCCTACTGCTCTCAACGCTTCAAGTCACATGAGCGAGTCTAGTCTTAACATCCGCTTACAACCAGTCCTTACTTGTTTATGGTAGGTATACACCCGGTAGGCCTGTAATTATTATATACCTAACGTTCTAACTGTTATTTCTACCTTTTAGCGGGAGATCAAGCTTTCTAGAAAGCGATAAAGTATGGGATAATAGTGAAGAAACTGACTTGTCTTGTCTTGCTGTGGCAGGGTTGCCTGGGCTTATTACGAACACACTATATCTGGGGGGTTAGACAAGTGGCAAAACGCTAACGCTAACGCTAACGCTCAATGTATGGGAATGACATATAGCTAGTCGTAAACGAATGTCATTCCCATACATTGAGCGTTAGCGTTAGCGTTTTGCCACTTGTCTAACCCCCCTGGACCAATTGATTTTAAGAAAAATGTAAACAAAATTATAACCTATTTTGTTATAATTTTTATTCTAGTTCTATTAATATAAAATGATTTTGACTGACTGACGGATCAACGCACAGCTTAAACAGCTGATCGTAGAGACCAGAAACTTGGTAGATGTGTTCTTTGTATGACGTAGGCATCCGATAAGAATTTACCAAAATTCTACCCCTAATGGGGTGACAAAGGGGGGCAAAGTTTGTTTTTTTTTTTAAATTTGAATTCGTATAGCCCAGGCTGGCGGAACGCTAGATAAAATTAAGAAAAAATTTTATTTTTACGTCAATATGTACAGAGCTTTAGTTAAATGTGTATTTAATGTCCGTGTGTCGACTAATAAGGAGTGTCTGTCTGTACGTGCCTGATTCACCACTTTCTTTTCGTTTTGACGGATGCTGTATGGGTAAAACCCATGATGTATTGTCCGGTAAATAATAATCTTAATCAGAAGGATGATCTATTTCTCACAAAGCAAGGTAATAAGGAACATTTCCTAAAAGATGTTATTTTACAACAATATTTTACGCGAATGCTAGATTAATAACACTAAGGTTAATTAGGTAGCCATTTGAGATAGCATTTAAACATAGGTTTGCGAATATGATTGTTTCATTGTTTGTGTCCATGAAATTGTTGCTTTTTGTATAGTTTGTATTATCTTATCATCTTAGTGTTAATTATGAATATATCCTATATTTTGTATTTATTACAAAATATAGCAGACTAGCTGTTTTGCGTGGTTACACGCCCGAACAATCTTTTTTTTCGGGTGGGAAATCATCAAATGACCCCTCCTGCGATGGGTGGGACGGAAGGTCAGACTCTTACTGACTAAAACCCATCCATGTTCCTTCCTCAGCCTTTTGTATTCCGGGGGCGCGGTATCTCTTTCGAACATCCCATAGCCCAGGAGGAAAGAGAACTACCTAACGCACCCGCATAAAAAGTACCCTATAACCATCTAGGGTTCCATCTCTCTCAGTACGAAATTTCATCCAAAACAGTTCACCTGTTTTACCGCCGTTTTACGCTATCGAGCGTAACAAATATACAATCTTACTTTCGAATTTAAAATATTAGTAAGGATAAGAATAATAACGGTTTCCTTATTTGAGCTATTTTTTTATTTTACGGGTTCTGATGTAATTATTCGGTCTCCTTGTAATTTATGCAGGTGTTGACTATTATTTTGCAAATAGGTTGTAAAATATTTTTTTAACACGCCACACTTTTTTTAAAGCTAGATGAGGCCAGTGTTTCCTATCCGACTACCTTGAAAAGAAACACCGAAACAAACTCAAGCGTCAAAGTCTATTTTAAGATCCAGACATAATGTAATTGTGTCATGGATGTACAATGTAGTCTCGCTTCTAATAAATAAATAAATAATCTCATTATAAAATTGAATCAACAAAAACCTAGGCATGGATTTGTAGAATTCATTTGTCTGATTAATATTCTAATACAACTACATCCTGTGTCTGTTTACCAGTTATGATTCATTATACATTTCACCGAAATCACCTTAGCTATTTCGTAATTTGATTACAAAACAAACGATTACATATTTTTTCTGATTCACGCAAAAAACAAAACATAGTTATATAATACGAGATGATTTCCATAGTCATCGCTTAGTCTGAATAAACAAATAACATTTGGCCTGACTTGGGTTCGACTCTAGGAGCCCCAGGCGCGGTCGCAGACAAATATTGGGGGGGGGGGGGTCCTCAATAACCAAAACTGGCCGAATTGTCGACTGAAGCCGAAGGTTTCAAGCAAGCTCCAAAATTGAACGATCTATTACAATTAACGACCTACCAATGCGTAATTACAATAAATAAAATCATAAATTTGATATTTTTTGGTGGTTTATCAATTAGACGTGTACGATATGGGGGGTCATGTATTGTAAATAATAAAATCGAAAATTATTAATAGTAACTTAGGATTTAAGGCGATAACAACCGTAAATCATTAAAATCTTATTATATAAGGTAAGATTTAATAAGGTTAATGTTTGTATTGTTCTCTTTAAGAATGCAAATCCAGTGTAGAATTTGGCCTCGGTGAAGTGATGAAGAAGAATGTTTGAAATGATGAATGATAAACCTCCTTGCATCTCGTTTTTCTTGCATCCCTTGATATATTAGTGGTTTAGGCACATACATCTTGTGTACGAGTTCGAAACCTGACATGTACCAATGTGACTTCTAACGTCAGCTTAGGCACCACGTACTAACAGTAAAGGAAATCGTGAGGAAGCCTAGATTAAAAAATCCGAAATAAACAGTTGTTACGTGCAGTTAGAAGCCAGAAAGTCTAACAACCAGTCTTACCAAGTAGTATTATGTTACCCGGTAACTGGGTTGTGGAGGTTAGATAGGCAGTCGCTCCATGTAAAACACTGGTACTGCTGCATCCTGTTAAACTGTAAGACTCCAATATTGCAGGGAAAAGGCTAGGCAGATGATTAATCTAAACCAGCAATACTTCTAGGTTATTAAGATGTTTTTTTTTTGTATTGCATCTCGCAGGTCAGAGTGCCTTAAATGTATTTAGGGTCTCCAGCCAGGGCTTAACTTACAAAACTAAGCGACTACACGCTAAGGGCACCCCCTAGTGGGGTAGGTACGGGCCTCGGCTTAGGTGCGTCACTGGGGGAGGATAGCAAGGGACAGGCTGGATCAGAATAAATATGATTATTATAATCGGGAATTTTAAAGCTATTAGCTCAGCTCGCGGGCTGGCTCATCGAGCTATTTATTAAGATGTACCTATCAATTATAACTATGTCAGGAGTGCGAGTACGACTGGTTTGGAAACGGTACTCCGTTGAATGTTGTGACGTGAATATGAAGAGAGGCGGGTGGCACTGTGCGAGAGAATAACAGTAGGACCATCCGTAAAATTAAAAAAAAACATCATCATCTGCCTAGACTTTACCCAACTATATTGTACCAGTGCTGTACATGGAGCGACTGCCTATCTGACCTCTACAACCCAGTTACCGGGTAACACGGTACCCCTTGGTAAGACTGGTTGTCAGACTTTCTGGCTTCTGACTACCCGTAACGACTGTCAAAGATCTACAAATGACAACCGGGACCACTGCTTAACGTGCTTTCTGAGGCACGGAGGAGTCTCGGTATGACAAAGATGGTCACCCATCCATGAACCTTTGATCGGTCGAACCGTGCGGCTGTTACTTAACCACGAGCTCCTACATATAAAAAAAAACATTCAACACAATTTAACACAAGACGATCTTTCCTTTAAAATCGAATTTAAAATTAAATTACATGAATCTATGAAGTTGTTTACTTCGTAAAATATTCCGTATAGGTATCGACGGCTTTAACACTGTCTAATAAACTCCGTTTTATGTGATAATTGAAATTATTTAAATTCAGTTCTGGCTTTGTAATAGTATTACAAGTAGCTCAAGTAGGTGCTTTGGAGTCAAGTTGGAATTAATTTGTGTAGTTGTAGAACTATCGAAGAGTTTACTTATTTATAAAGTTTCGTTATTCCGCCTATACGAGTATATCGTTGTATAATGCTTTTAAACGTATAAGGAAAAATGGGCCTAAAAACAATAAAATAAACGTAAATGGGCTAAACTTATTGTAAATATAAGATAAAATATATTATCTAGATATATCCTGATTGGATTGAGTGATCGATTTAGAACTTATAGAACATACTAGTATTTATTAGATAGTAGCTCTTTCCCTCTGGTTCACCCACATCCTTGGGAAACCACGTCACACACCCGAATAAAAGTGTTCTACGTGATAACCAGGTTATAAGCCATGGGTATACCAAATTTTATCTAAATCCGTTCAGTATTTGTTGCGTAATGCGTGTACAAACATACAGATAGACAAAAACATCAAAAAAATGTTGTTTTTGCTTTCGATGCCCTAATAAAATTTCTAATATTAGTTTTCTTCAAGCTATTATACTACTAACTTACATTATTTTGTAAACATTAATAATGAATTATGTAAAATTCTGTCATTTCAAAAATCAAACACATTTGTACTTCTCTCATTCACCTGACGCGCCACAATATCAACAAACTCGTTTTTGGAGTTAACCAGTCGTTCAAATTAGTAGTTAACCCGTTATACGATTCAGTGGTCAGTGCCGAGAACCGCTGTTACTGGACAGGCCGACACTTCCTCAAATTATTTGTTTAAGTGATAAGACGACACTAAAATCTGGTTGAAATTGTTGTAGGTAGCGTTTGCTGCGGTCATTTTATTGATGGGTGACATCTAACGGTACCTCGAAGAGATAGGTCCCTGATGTCACATGAATATCTTTGTGGGTTGTTAGTAACGAATCATTTTAATTCTACTTATATTCATCATCATCATCATCATCAGCCTATATATTGTCCCACTGCTGGGCACAGGCCTCTTCTCATACAGAGAAGGCATGAGCATTGATCACCACGCTTGCTCAAGGCGGATTGGCGATTTCAGACTTTTTTTTAAGTCCAGGTTTCCTCACGATGTTTGCCTTCACCGTTAGTCAGACGTCTAAGATATACTTAGGAAGTACATATGACTTTAGAAAAGTCACATTGGTACTTGCCAGGTTTCGAACCTGCACACTCGTACACGAGAGGCAGGTGCCTTAACCACTAGGCGACCACGACTTTTATTACTACTTATATTACTTCTACTATTTTAATCCTACTTAAAACTCTTCCTCATAAAAACTGATGAATTGATTGTAATAAGTGCGCGAATAAAACTAGTATAGCTAAATTCTTCTTCTTATCGTGTGGGCTGTGTAAGTTTTACCAACCTAACAAACCATAGTATCAGAGTTTACTCAAATCCGCCTGACGGCCACTGACATGGAATTGTAACAGCAATTGCCATCAAGATAGCACCATGGGATGATGGCTTAACGTGCCCTCCCATGTATAACACCACCAATTTCCTCACTCCGGGCTACCTTGTGAAATATTCTAAAACCCTCAAATCGAATTCGGACCGACCCTGGAATCGAACAAGAGACGTATCATAATTCAAAAAAATCCTTAAGTTAATACTACCCTTCATTGAAATAGTTCGTTCAGGGTAGTACCACCACCATACCAATTTCTGCGGCTAAGCGTTGCTGTGTTCCAGTTTGAAAGGTTTGGATGTGTTATCATACGGACGTGAGACGTTTCAAATTTGTCTCTGAGATGGCAATCATCAACAACAAAATTGCCCGAAGTATTGGCCAAAGCCAAAGGTTTTAAGAAAACTCCAAAATTGAGCGATTGACCTACCAATGCGTAAATACAAAGAAAAATTTTCATAAGTTGTTTATTTTTGGGAGGTTTGCCAATTAAATGTGTACGATTTTGGGAGGAGTTATGTTCCTCGTGACCCACCACCTCGGACTGCCACTGAGCAAGAGATGCCCTTTTCAGTCTAACTAGAATAATAACATAAGTCTTTCAGCCCCAATAGAAGGCTGAACGATCTCATCTAACAGGTCTGCCAGCATTTGCCATTTGTGTTACTATCATTGCTTCTTCTTCTTCTTCCTCAAAAAGGTTCAATGATTAACGAATACGTGCCAGCAGTTTTGTTAATTCTGACCTCTGAGGGCTAGACAAGTGGCATTTGTTCCGTTTTGTTTCTATACGAACTAACTTCTAGATTTCTTAATTACCTACTGCATTAACCTAGATTTTCTAGGCGTAAAGTTTGTATCATAATGCCATCTAACGAATTATAACGTAACTACTAAGTCGAAACATTCAATCACGTTAGATGGTAACTTGAAACAAACATAGATGTCGCTGAGAGGACGCCATCAGAAAGATCTATAGATCATTGATGATCTATATTGACTTCAATGACTTCAGAATTCTGTGAATTGTAAGAAGCAAAATTAACCCTACTGAGAGAATTTTCTTATTTGTCATCTCAGAAACTTCGAGTTACTTCATCTAATTTTGCCTTTAACTACAATTAATGTATTATGCTTTACCTTAAACACACTCTGCTGAGATGCGTCACCTTAGAACACATATACATATGAATAAAGCCTACATTATACATACATAGCATTCAAAACGCCTTCTATAGTTAAGGAAAGCATTTGGCGGTATTAAAAAAAAACTTCTGTTATTTAGGTATAACCATATAACTTCGGGACGAGGGACTAAAAAATTGACGAACTTTCACTTTTTTTCTCTGTATACCAAGAGACTTGAGCCCAGCAGTGGGACAGTAAATAGGCCGTTGTTGATTCCTTTACGATCCAAAAAAATATTTAAAAAATAATTATTACACGTATATAAGACATTCAAGTTTTAAGTTTTGTGTATATTTGGAGCGCCTAGAAAAGTATTGGCGATAATGTGCCCAGGGTGCGCCGGAACAATAGATTTATCTACTATTTATTTTAGTACAGATGACCTCTAAAATGAGTTAAAACACAAAGTTTTTATAACGATGTCATTGAATAGAATAAGTACAGGCATATAGTAAACAAAAAAATATAGACACGATTTACTTGATTATGGCGTCAACATTCAATCATTTTATAATGTAACTAGCTTCCCACCAGCAGCTTCGCCCGCGTGGGCTATACGAATTCCAATTGAAAATGACAGCTTCATACACACTTTGGCCCCCTTTTTCATCCCCTTAGGGACAGATTTTCGAAAATCCTTTCTTATCGGATGCCTGCGTCATACAAAGTACACATACATCCTCCAAGTTTCAGGTCTCTACAATCAGCGGTTTAACCTGTGTGTTTATCCGTCAGTCATTCAGGACAAAGCAAATTTTATATCTATAGATAGCCACTTGAAGCTATAAATCTACTGATTAAGCTGCGGTAATTCCATGGAAGGTGATGGTGATCACTTCAAGGCGTGTGGTGTGTTGTCGTATGTCTTCTTCTGCTTGCATGTTCTCTTCGTGGTCATGACAGATTTTCCAATCAGTCTTTGAGAGTGGGGAATAGAAAGCACACCTTTGTCTATTCATCATTTTGCATTAAAAATTGGTCACCATGACTAAAATCGTTCTGAAGATCATTTTGTTGTTACTCTTCTGGATTTAAAACAACTCCAGCTATATTTATTTAACGCAGACTTTAAAACCGGTTCAATAGTTTACGATGTACAATAATTAATCTTACATACAGACAAACACAGCTTATGATTCATAATACCTACGCGTAAAAAGTGTGTGAACCTAGCGAGATCATTGCTCGGACCCCACTAATCACCACACAATATTTGAATATCGACTACTGTATTCTGCTGCTCCTATGTTTTTTACACTTGTATTCAGGGATATGTTTTGAATTTTGTTTATTAGTCTTTTATAATTTCCTTTATCTGAAAACGGGTAATTTTTCTAAATTAAAACTTCACCCAGTAATCAGTAGAAATTGTATATTTGATTATTAAAAATAGGTTTCTTTCCACAGCAAAAACACTTTTTTTTTACTGATGACAAAATGCTAACCAATTTTTTTCTCTCTTTCCAGGTCCAGTGCCACTAGCTAGGAATATAAGACACTTGCCGTGCATATCAAGAAGATCAGGACAGGAAGGCATGTGTATGTTCGCCATAGATTGCCTCAAAGCCAACGGCTCCCACCTCGGGACGTGCATAGACAGATTCTACTTCGGATCATGCTGTCAAATACCCGACAAAACAATCCTACCACAAATTATAGGCAATAATATCGAAGATAATTCTATAGACAGTGCCAATTTCGTACATCCTCAGATCGAGGACAAAGTTCACACAACGGTTAGTAAGATTCCAGATATATTTCCTACTAAAAAGACAACTACGACGGAAAAAATTGAAACTACAGTTACGGAAAAATCTGAAACAGTTTTAGATAGAACAGAGGCTGTGGATCTAGAAACGAAATCTGATGAACAATCGACTATTGATAATAAGATTGTAAACGACGATGTTAAGTTTACTACATCAGCTGTAGTAGAAACTACAATGAAAGCTGAAAGTAAGATCACTGAGGCACCAGTTACTGAATTACCTATGAAACTGTCTACTTTCCAAACTGTGTCAGGAGAGAACAGTATAGTAACAGAAAAGCCTCAAGCAGAGAACGACGAAGTTTCGAAAATAACAACAACCATAAAACCAAAACCTACTCGTAAGCCTTCTAGGCCGACATTCAGGCCATCTTCACAAAAACCTTATAACCACACAAGACCTCAATACACCTTATCTACTTATAAGCCGAGACCTGTGAAACCTGTTTATAATTCTACTAGAAAGCCGCCATACAGGCCTCCATCTAAACGTCCAGCTACGAAAAAGCCATTACCTATTCCGCCTAGACTTAATATAACTATACTACCTCAATCAACAAGCTCGAAGCCTATTTTCACACGCCCGTCATCAGTTTCCATCACATATATCAACACAACAGTTTCTTCATCCACAACAGCTGAACCTACAACAACAACTACTTCTACAACAACAACAACAACGACAACAACAGAGCAACCTTCTTCATCAACAACAGTTCCAACAACTTTGGTAACAGAAAGAGTAGTCGAACCGACAAACCCTGTTACTGAAGTTGAGAAAATAACTGAAGCGTCACTTGTTCCTACTGAAACAGAGAAAGTTACGGACAAAACAACAATTTCCGAACCAACCATTGAAACAACAGTAACAGAAGCAGTCAAAGAAACTACGGTACAAGTAACCGAAGCACCTGAAGTAGCCACAACCACAGAGGCAGAACAAGTAGTGACTGAAACCGAAGCGCCGACGTCACCATTAGTTGTGTCAGTGTCTACTGAATCAACTAAAGTTGAAACGTTGACCACTACTGAAGAGGTAGCGACGAAAGAGCCTGAGAAAATCACTGAAGCTGATGGTAAGTTTATATATACTTTAAGTTATTTTAAGCTAGCCGATTCAGGAGTCAAACTAGAGTCTTTAGTAGTTACTTTGCTTTCTGAGTAATAAATAATGTAGATTTAGTGAAAAAATCATTTTGAATGAAACTTTTCGGGGCATGCAACAGACGATTGAAATTTGTTTGTCTCTTTAGGTAAATAAAGTTTCGTGATAACCAATTAATAAGAAAGCAGTACATGTATGTATAACAACATTATTTCTTCAATCAAGTAGGCTTGTAGATCCCTATGTTTTTTCTACAACTATGAGTGTGGCATATCAATAGCGTAGTAAAAAAACATACAATTTCCTCACAAAAAACGTTTGAACTCATAAATAAAATCCTTATTACGCCCATAGCATATGTTAGTAGTGATTGACACTATCTTTATATCAACTTATTATCCTATTCTGTTTATCTTGATCCATTTCGTTTTATGAATGTCAATTCGATAGAAATTGTCCTAGTGAGAAATATTTTCTGGTTCCTGACTTTCGTCAGGTTTTCCATCGTTTGTGTCGTCAATTTCAATTTTATTGTTCTTATTTGTGATGTGTATGTTCAAGCATTACCTTAAGTCATCGTCCCCGGCTGATAATTTAATAGCAGTAATTGTTATATTCATTGTGAAAGCTCGTCAGGCAGATTTGAGAAAACTCTGGCACTAGGGCTTGTTGGGTTAGTAAACTTGCAGCCCACATGAAAAAGAGAAGACTATATCTCATTCTGACGTCAAACGTTTTTTCTGACGTTAAAGGTGTGAATGTGAAGTCATAATTTTAATCATTAAACTTAACTACCCAAGCTATATGCATGAGCAAACAAACAGATATTCGCATCAATTCATAAAGTGTAATGTCCCATGGTCATTGAACTTGCAAAGAAGCAGGCGTAGGTAGGTGACAAACATAAAAGTGACAAAAACAAGATGGCTTCAATTTCATGCGGTATTTTAATGACGTCACTTGAATAGATGTCATTGATAAACAGTACTATGATCTTAGGATACCAAAAGTTAATACCAAAGACCTAAATGGTAGAAAGGCACTTCATTAAAGTGAATACCAAGGAAATATTGTATAATCCGGTGATGCTTAATTTGTTGAATCTCTTGTACTAATGCGCGGGTTCGAATCCTGGCAAGTACAAATATGACTTTTCAAAAGTCAATATACATACATATTTTAATTTTTATTGTAACGTAGACACCACTTACGAATGGTGAAAGAAAAAATCGTGAGAAAACCTGGATTTAAACGATCAGAAATCGCCTATCCGCATTGAGCAAGCGTGATCATCAATGATCATGCCTACTCAAAAAAAATTGAGAAGATGCCAGACAGTGATAAGCTGATGATGATGATGATGATCAGGCTCACCATCGACACGCATTATCATCAGAACTGACCATTAGATAAGTTCGTAGGATAAGACGAAGTGGTTCTAAAGCAGCTTGCAAGATTTGACCTAAACAAACTAACAAACATGGCAAGTTAAATATTATTATAGGCTTATAAAAATAGCAAACCGTGCTAGTAATTTCAAGTTTTTATGTTTATTTGTAATGTATCGGTCATCGTTAACGGTGATACAAGTCACCTTACTCATGTTTGATTTTGATATATTGACAGAGAAAACAATGAGTTTTGAAAAAAAAAAAAACAACAATTATTTCTTTGTGTTACTTGCACTCTACTTGAGTTTAGAAGTAGCTTCTTAGAGTTATGGTAAGAAGAAATGTCTGTCATGGGACGCCAGGCAAACAAAGAAGTTACACCTCAGTACACACGTCTGCTATTGTACCTAGTACAATATCATCGTCATCTTCATCACAATTAGTGTCGTCATTGCCATCATCGACATCATCATCATCATCATCATAATTATCGTCATCACAACTTGACGGTCTTCTTCTGCAGCCTACAGCCCACACGATATTAACTAACAATCTCTTTTTTTTACTCGCCTCTGACATGAAATTATAACAACAACTGCTATCAAGATAGAATTTTACGATTTGACACGGTAAGATTATAAACTACCGAGAATTAATTACGTTATACCTATTGTATATTGGATGATTCAGTTGATTATAAATCCACGGTATTTACAGTCGTACGGTGACATTCCCAAATAAAGCGGGTAACACCGTGAGCAGAAGAGTCATACCATATCCTTACCAACCTTCAGTTTCCATAGGAAATCATTATTTTAATTAACTTACAATCTCACCCTCATTACTATCACGGCCTACCACTGACCAGGTCATTGCCCCTTCAATTTCTTCCCCGCCGTCAACTCGGCTGGCCACTTAGGAAACTGTCCACGTATCTAGGTCGTACACGAGCGAACTCGGGTCAAAGTCATTGTATTGTCTCTCTCTTATCGAGAGGGCTCACTTTCTTTTCTTTATGTCATAGTTTATTGAGGAATACTTTATGTTTGAAGTACCTACTTCTGTATAATGATTTGTTGCGTTTTTAGGGATGGGAAATCATCAAATGACTCCTCCCGCTGCGGGGTGGTAGAAAGTTTCAGACTCTGACTGACTAGACACGTGTTCCTTCAACTGTTCTTTACGTCCCAGGGTCGCATCATTCGATGATTACCATATCCATTCTAATGGCCAACTTCACCGATATATGGTTTTGTAATCGGCCCGTTAAACAAAACGTTTTTTAGCCACAAAGCGAGAATTAATTAATTTTCGTATCACCCACTTCTTGTATAAACTTGGGTTGGTAATCAACTGTTTTAAAAATAAAAGCTCAAATGATAGTGTTACCCTTTTAAATTTGGTAGTTTGAATGTATGGTAAACTGCTGTTTTTAGTTGATCGGACTGTTATCTCGTCGGTGAAATTGGACCTAAGTATCCATCGGCCCCTAGTATATTTGTAAGGCTAGATCTCTTGGCTCGATTCCAACAAGCTCGGAACGGTACCCGATTACCAATCGATCACGAGCTAGTTGCCGTGATCATCGTGTTCCACTTACCTTACCACTTACAGAGGAGATAGATGGCGCTGCCGTCAAGCAAACATCGCGCAAGAGTACTAAATTAAATTTAATTCATAAAAATGTTTTTAATAGTGATTTTGTAGTGATAATAACATTAGCATGAACCTATCAGTGTAATAATGAAGTGAAAGTGTTATCTAATCCTAACTTACACAGTGAACAGTTGTACAATGCTTTATAAATACGCTAATAATTTTCCCGCGAAACTATATGTGTTCAAATAAAACAAGTTGAAAAGTAAATAATAACTCTTTAATCTATAATTTAAATAGTCTCACTCCATAAAACAGGCATAATATGATAATAAAATAAACATAGTAAAACAGTGTTAAAATTACAACAGCGCGTCCTTTTTTTGAAAAGAAAGAAGAGGACAAAAAACTTTCTAACGAACTTTTATAATTATTAAAGAACCTATATTGTTATTTGACATATATTGACAATATCCTAAACAGTGCGACGGTAAATTGACTGCTTCACGTTCCAAACAATCCTGGTTCAAATTCTGCAAACAGTTTTACTTTTTGTAATTTTAACAGATTTTATTTACTTTTATTTATTTTGTGCTCAACTTGAAAGAAATTAATGAACAATTTTTCATCCAAAATGCCACTTCAACGAACACCTACTACCTCTGTGAGTGAGAATGTTACTCTGCGTCGCCACAGAACAACAACTAATGATTCACTGGATCTTTCCTTTGGATCGACAACTTCTGAAATTGAAAGGCATAGTTCATTAAATTTGGACCTAGAGCTAGACTTGTCTACGCGTTATAGATGCGATTTAGAAGATCTGAAGAAAGAAATATATCAACTCAAAAACGAATTAACAAATGCGCATGCAGAAATTAAAAAACTTAAAGAAAATATATTGCAAAAAAACAACGAGCAAACTCTTACAAATCCTCAACCTAACCTGCCTAAAAAACAAAAAGTAAAAAACAAAACAAAGCAGAAAATATCAAAAGATCCCAATGTGTTGTCTCCATTCTCTAGAAAAGCGAACACTAGCGGTTTGGACAAGTCGACAACAGATGACGACACTATAATCGAACCAAATAAATCAGTGTCAGACCAAGGGGACATCACGCTCTGCGCAGAGACAACAGAGGGCGCCACTACACTCGAACCAACTCAACTACACCTTAACCGAGACTTACTTCACGTTAAGACAACAGAGGGCGCTTTACACAAAACGGAGATTCAGAATCAAACTAGGACAAAAGTCATCATTATTGCAGACCAACAAGGAAGAAAAGCTCGCGACACTTTGGCAAATCTTTTAGGGCCAAAGTTTAATGTTACTAGTTTTATAAAACCAGGTGCCAGAATATCCGAAGTTCTTAATTTAGACGATGCTGAAATAAAATCTCTATCTTCTAAAGACTTCATTATAATTTTAGGAGGTTGCAATGACTTTAACCCATACGACTTTCAAATTAAATTAAGCAGCTTTATTCAATATGTGGTGAATTTAACAGACGCCAATATTGTTATACCTGAAATTTCGCATAACAGAAACTTAAATGAACAAAAATTGAATTATTTGTTACGACATATTTGTAATAATAATAAAAATGTAACATATGTAGATATGTTGTATAGACGGTTTAAGCCAAGATTCAGACAGTTTACCAAAAACCTTTGTATTTCACTTATGAGAGAACTTCTCCATCTAGAGTACAGTTTAACTATTCGTAATTTTAATCCAATAAACATTTCTTATAGCAGAAAAACATTTATTAACAAATCTACACAGGTGGATTTACCTATACCAGAAAATACTGTGAATCTCTCTATGAACGCATGTGTTTCCAAACAAACTACAATTAACTCAATGCAAAATACTTTTTTTCGTGAATAACGGTTTATTCATTTTTCATCAAAATATTAACGGTTTGATTAACAAATCTGATATTTTAACTATTCATTTATGCGAGCTAGCTGATAAAGGTAAAATGATAGATGTAATAACAATCACAGAGCACAACATGAAAGAAGAAGATGCCTCACATCTGCTCATACCCAACTATACATTAGCATCTAAATTTAATAGGAACAATAGAAATGGTGGCTCTTGCATTCTTATCAGAAATAATCATTCGTACAAAGTTCTAGATGATGTTGTAAACTGCAGTGTACCGAATGTAATAGAGTGTTGCGGTATAGAACTATTAAGTGAACATATTGTTGTAATCTGTATGTACAGAGTTCCTAACCAAACTAATGAGATGTTTAATGTTTTCTTTAACAAACTTAATTTCATACTGAATATGTACTGTAAAAAGCCTAACAGCAAAATTATATTTACAGGCGACTTCAATATTAATACCTTAAGAAAAACACAAAGAGCATTACAATTGGAACACCTGCTACTGAGCTATAACATGAAAATAGGAATTTGTAAACCGACCCGTATAAGTAGCGGCACATGCATAGATAACATTTTTCATAATATTCGTAATGCTAAAGCGGAAGTCATTGATCTGGCACTCTCAGATCATACAGCACAGGTTTTAAAATGTCCTAAGAGGAAAACTCTTATTCTGAGTTACTGGTTCACTTACAGACGTGATTACAGTGTTGAAAACATCGATAAATTCGCAGAATGCCTAAAAAACCTCTCTTTTAATGAAACCTTTGGAAAAAATAACCCAGATGAAGCATTTAATAGTTTCTATGAATTATTCAGGCTTTTTTATGATTTATGCTTTCCCATAATAAAAGTAAAACACACACAACATAAAACACCAAAATGGCTAACTAATAGTATCAGAAAATGTTGTAAACGTAAAAGAGAACTATTGTGGACATACCGAAAACACCCCACTGCAAAAAATAAAAAATCCTTCAAACAACATTCTCTACGTCTAAAACATGTTCTAAAACTCACACAAAAATCGCAAAATAACTTCTATATTAAAACTTCTGCCAATAAATCAAAAGCAACTTGGAATGTTATAAGAAGAACTAAATTAAATCAACCTAAACCAAGTATCACTAAAATAAAATTAGGTCATAAAACTATTACTTTGCCTCAAGACATTGCTCAAGCTTTTAACGATTATTATACTGACTTAGTGCAACAGACTACAATAAATAAAAATAATAATATAACTAAACTTACTTACAGTAATCCTAATTCAATGTTCATGCCACCTGCAACATCACCTGACATACACGAAATTATAAAATCCCTAAAAACCACTCAAAGTACAGGCCACGATGGTATAAGTACCACTATTATAAAAACAGTTTCCCCCATTATTTCGCCCATACTCAGCCACATAATAAATTTATGTATTGAAGGCGGTATGTTTCCAAACATATTGAAAATTTCAATTATTAAGCCTCTCTTTAAAAAAGGTGATAGAGACAACATTAGTTGTTATAGACCAGTGGCACTTTTGTCTGTTTTTTCTAAAATTATTGAAAAATTCATTTATAAGTATATATACAAATACTTCGAAAAAAATAATTTATTTGCAATCGAACAAAAAGGCTTCCGAAAAAATATAACTGTAAATATTGCTATACATGAATTAACAAAAAAGATATTGAATAACATGGATAAAAGAACACCAGTATCCGCCTTGTACATGGACATGAGCAAGGCTTTTGACCACGTAGATTTAACAATATTAATTAGAAAACTTGAGACATACGGTGTAAGGGGAAATATTCTAAATTTGCTAAAATCTTACATCAGCAATAGAAAACAAATAACGCAAGTTGCTAAAATATGTCCAAAAACAAAAACTGAAAATATATTCAGCTCTACTCCTAGAGAGGTTCGCTTCGGGATCCCTCAGGGTAGTGTATTAGGTCCATTACTGTTTCTCATCTATATCAATGATCTCCCAAAATTTGTTTATTATCCAATCGTTCTATTTGCTGATGATTGTACAATGATATGTTCCATTGGCGATAATGAAAGTGTTCATGACTATGAAACTAAAGTCAATGGATCAATTAAAGCTATAATTAATTGGCTAAATTTAAATAATCTCGTAATAAATTTGGAGAAAACAAAAATAGTACACTACAGTCAAAAGCCAAAGTTAGAAACCATTAAGACTAAATATAATAATGTTAAAATAGTTGAGGCCGATTCCGCGAAATTTTTAGGTGTATGGATAGACCAAAACATGACATGGAAATCTCAAATTCACTCGGTCTGCAAAAAACTTAGTAAATTTTCTTATGCATTATATATGCTCTCTAAAGTGGTTAATCAAAAAGCAGTTCTAACAGCCTATAATGCATATGTTTCGTCAACCATAAGATATGCCATCATGTTCTGGGGAAATTCCACCGATAGAGAGGAAGCGTTTAAAGCACAGAAGAAATGTGTAAGGGCTATTTGTAATATACGAGTACCCGATAGCTGTAGACCACATTTTAAAAACTTAAACATTCTAACATTACCGTCTCTTTACATATTTGAATTAGCAGTATTTGTCAAGTCTCATCCGGAATTATTTGAAAAGCTAACTAATCCACGTCACCATAATAAAATTAAGGTCATTAGTCATACCACAGCTATATATGATAAAAATATCCTAGGTATGGCACCAAAAATTTTTAACAAAATTCCAAAGGCTATAAGGAATATCCGTGATGTGAGGCTATTTAAAAAAGAACTCAAAATATTTTTAGTGAAGAACACGTACTATGCAATAAACGAATTCCTCTCTGATTATGAAACTGATAACTATCTTTTATCCCATCCTTACAAATAACTCATCTTAGGCAATAGTTCAGCTCAGCATTTTAGGAGATACCATTTTAATAAATTATCTATTCACGATAGTACATAAGATTAACAAGAACATTGTGCATTTTATTTTTATTTTATTTTATTTAGTTATAAAGAAGTTTGTTAATAATTACATTGTAAATTTAATATAATACTACTATATAATACTATTGTGTCTCATATTACCTATTATATTTTTTAATTTTATAGAATTTTATTAATATTTGTATGCCACTTGAAGTGGCAGGACACAGTGATACGTTTACCATACTGTTTGTACCTAACATCCTTATACCTGTGGACACAAATAAAGATTTTGATTGATTGATTGATTGATTGACCTATGTAGGCTCACGATTATCGTGACAGCTGTCAAAACTATGGGAATTTAGGACGAATCTCTGTGGAAAAGAATTGATGGTAGAATTATTGCTTTTAACCCCGAATCTCCATTTAAAACTCAATTCAACCTATCATCCGGCTTCAAATCTATGTATATAACAAGATTTATGGTTGAGAATTGTTCTCAAGCTTTGATCCTAGTAGTAACCTTAGCAATATATTTACATAGTCCAATCTGAAGTAGGTAATATGAAATGCATCAAACTCAAGACTTGTGCTTGAATACTTGAATGGTCGTTAAGGAAAACCGACCTTAACGTACCAGAAATATTAATCATATTTTTTTATTTTGCTACAATATTGTAGCAATTATTGTTGTTTTTAGAGTGACAATGACATCACTAAATTACATTAAGTTCACACGTAAAATAATAATACTATTAGAAGTCATAAGCGTGAAACCATGTCTTTGTAAAGTTACGAATATATTCACAAAATACACATATTATTGTAATTTACTAACACTAAGATTAAAATTTACAGAAAAATGGCCGACAGAAGGTTGGGTGTTAATATCAACAATCCCACCAAAACCAGAACCAACATCAACAACAACTTTATCATCAACAACTGTAACTACAACAACGACTACTGTTGCACCTTCCACAACTACATCTACAACTACAACGACAACAGAACCGCCATCACCAGCAACACAACCACCAACAGCTGCACCAATCCCAACAGAACAACAAACAGTATCACCAACAACTGTTGTATCATCAACAACAACAGCACTCCCATCATCATCATCACCAGCAACTGTAACAACACAACCGATAGAGTTCACGGTGAACGTGACGTTATCGCCAACAGTGCCGACATCAACATCGAGTGTTGGTCTCACTACTTTCAGTTCGGTTTCATCTGAAAACGTTACTGAGAGTATCAGTGATAAGAATGGTACCAGTTCTAGTTCTACTGAGTCTGTGAAACCTACTGGTGAGTAATTTATTTAAGAAATTCCCTCGGTTTCACCCGCGTTCCGTGGGAATTACTTCACGCAACCGAATAAAAAGTCTAGTCTATAACCGTTTCCAGGGTCCCCTCTATCTTCATACCAAATTTCGTTTTGATTGGTTCAGTTGTTTTACCGTGGAAGCGTAACAAACAAACGAACAAACTGACTTTCGCATTTATAATATTAGTCAGGAACTCAGGATTGATACATTTTGCCACCACTGAAGTTTCCGCCCGCAGCTTCGCTCGCGTTGACATTTTTTTACACCTTGGGTTACATTATTCAAGTTTAAGTAGGGATCCCTAATTATTTCTGGAAATAAATATAGCCTATGACACTTCGTAAAGATGTAGCTTTCTAACGGTGAATTTTTAAAATCGGTCCTGTAGTTTTTGAGTTAAAACCCTACAAGCAAACAAACAAATCTTTCCTCTTTATAATATTAGTATAGATGTATTTATTGATAACAATTTTAAATATAAGTGATCAATTCTATGTACAGATAAAAAAATCATACAATGTTGCAACAAAATTGATTTACCAAAATATTTTGTCTTAATTATAATAACCTCCTAAACCTAACGAAAGTGATTTATTTGTTTCTTACGCTTTTACGGTAAAATGGCTGAACTGTTTTTGATGTAATTTGGTATTGAGATAGATAGGACTGTGGAAATCGTTTTAAGCAACTTTTTATACGGTTACTTGAAATCACATAAAACAACTACTTAGTATTCTATAAATTACGTTCCTATAAAAAAAAAAACCGACTTCCAAAAAAAACTGAAAAGTAAAAAATAATTTTATTTAAACGCTTTACGACCAAAACATCGCTCTAGAAGTCGGTGTCTTGTAAGTTACTATTGTTAGTATTTCGCCACCGACTTCGAAAGCGATGTTTTGGTCGTAAAGCGTTTAAATAAAATTATTTTTTACTTTTCAGTTTTTTTTGGAAGTCGGTTTTATTTTTTTGTAAAAAGTTTTTTATTTTTTCGCTTTTCAGTGTCTCGGTCTTGCTATCTTAACAAAATAAACACACCACTTTTTTTTTTTTGACATTCAACATGATAATATTATTAGGAATAATATTTTTGAATAAATAGTAACAAAAACAGAGTTTGAAAAGAAATACAAACACATATGTATGTAATCGGTAGCGCGAGCGAAACGAGCGCGAATTTTTTTAGCATGATAATTATAGGGAATAACATTTTTCAATAAAGTGTTCAGTGTCTCGGTCTTGCTATCTTAACAAAATAAACACACCACTTTTTTTTTTTGACATTCAACATGATAATATTATTAGGAATAATATTTTTGAATAAATAGTAACAAAAACAGAGTTTGAAAAGAAATACAAACACATATGTATGTAATCGGTAGCGCGAGCGAAACGAGCGCGAATTTTTTTAGCATGATAATTATAGGGAATAACATTTTTCAATAAAGTGTATCAAAAACAGAATCTGATTATAGATTTGGGAAAAAAGAACTTTGCGAAGGGACAAGTTTATGTAGCTCTCAGCAGAGTCAAAACTTTGGAAGGAATAGCTCTATCTGATTTAGAACCTTCTAAGCTGTTAACTAAGCCCCACGATGAACGAGCATTAGCAGAAATGCAAAGGCTGAGAAATCTTGTTTCTGATGAAAGGTAGAACAGTACATACTTGTGTTTTCTTACATGATTTTCTTCTTAATGTATTTTTTAATTATTTATTGTAACAACATCTCGTTAACGTTGTCGTAAATAACAACATCTCGTTAACGTTGTCGTAAAAAAAAACGTTTAGCTTTTCAGTGACTATACATATACCTATACTAGTGATAAGTATAGTTGTTACTATCCGCATTAGTGGAAAGTTCTCATCAATACAAATAATATAAGCCCAAACACGAGGTAGTTTACATATTCAGCTGCCGAGTTCCTTCGACCTTCTCTAGTCCCCATCATCAGATCAGCTCCAAACCTTCACTGTTGCAAAGGTCTCGTCAATACGAACATAATAAGCCCAAACACGAGGTAGTTAATATATACCGTTGCTGAGTTCCCTCGACCTTCTCTCGTCTCCATCATCAGGTCAGCTCCAAACTTGCACTAGTGAATAGTGTTATCAAACATACACCTGAGCATTAAGTTTTTACCCTATGCATGCCTACAACTTTCCAAAGTTGCCCTCGATTTCTCAGGGTTCCCATCATCAGATCCTGACTTGATGACTATGGGACCACCTGGAAAGTATACCCTACCAAATAAAAAAACAATTTTGCAAATCGGTCCAGGCGTCTTCGAGTAATCGGTGAACATACATAAAAAATAAAAAAAAAAGATCCCGACGAATTGAGAACCTCCTCCTTTTTTTTGAAGTCGGTTAAAAAAACAGTTAGAATTCTTTTAATATAATTTAATTACTTTGTTTGCAGAGGAAACCATTCCAACAACAACGCTATCTCCAGAAACCACAACGGAAGCTGTCAACATGTCTGATTACAAAAATGGTAAGTTATTTTTTATTCTTGAAAACAATTCATCAATATATACCGATTAATCGATTGTATTTGTTACATACCGATTCTCATTGTACCGATACACTAGAATGAAATAAAGCTGCCAAAATGAACAAATAATAACTAAACATTTAATAATTAAACCAAACAAATGAAAAAAAAAATACAAAATTAAATTTAATAAAGGCTGTAATTTGCCTGAAGTTAATCTTTTGTAAATGAAATAAAACCTAGTAATATTTACCTGTATACGTCCACTGATGGACATAATATTTTGCATGTAAATGTGTAGAGTTTTTATAAAAACAAAATTCCACCAAACTTTTTATCATTTACCTATATTTTATACTTTTACAAATTTAACAAAACAAATTAATTAAATCACAAATTAATCATATATAATAAGACAAAACACTAAAAATAAAAGCAAAATCATTTAATTGTATCCTTCATTTTGTCAGTTCTTTCGTTTATAATATCCTGATATTTTTTCAGTGCAACTGGGTTTAAAAGTCACCTAACAAACACAACCTCCTTTTCAGAAAACAGTTCAAATGTTTTTATTTCAAATAGGTCTTTGCAAGCACTTATGAAACGTCAAGCTAGTTGCACGGTTCCAAGGAGTGGGTCTGGAGAGGAGGTTAAAAGCAAAAAAAAACTTAACAATAAAAGTCAATTAAAAAAAATGTATCTAACAACAAAATGTGCAATAGTTGTCACCATAAACATGACATTTTATTACACCAATCTTCCTATCATTGTTACAACCAATAAATCAGCTTTATAACAAATGAATTATACTCAAACAATTAATTGAAATTAGAAAATTGGCCTCGATTTTCTTTAATTGTAATTTGTGGTTTCCGCGTTAATTGTATCAAGCATGAAACACGAAATGATCATCATTAGACGATCTATTTCTCAACTACGTTTGAATCAGCTGTCAGCTTCTAGTTTTACATGGAACGACTGCCTATCTGACTCCCACAACTCGACATATTGGGTAATTCGTATTTGTTAAAATTTTAGGTTTTGTGAGCCCTTTCTTGCTTAAAATCGCGCGCGCACCAGTGTAAAAAGTATTCTATATATTAATCTAGGTTATAAACTATGTGTGTACTAAATTTAATCCAAATTTGTTCAGTAGTTTTTGCGTGAAAGAGTAACAAACATATATCCATACATTCTTACAAACTTTCGCGTTTATAATATTAATATAAAAAAATATAAAATCTAGTAAGTAAATATAAAATAGAAAGTAGGATATAAATAACATAAAAAAGCCGTACTGCTAATTTAATTTAGCAATTATAATTTTATATCTATATAAACAAAAATAAATGTTAATACGTTTGTCCCCCACACTGTCTTAAAAGATTGATCTGATTGTGATGAAACTTCAATGGATTCTACTGTGTAACGTTGTTATTCTGTGGTAACGTCCGCGAACGTTCCGGGTCCAAGAAAGTGGCATTGCAACGCATGCTGGTAAAAGCTATCATCATCATCATTAGCTTATATATTGTCCCACTACTTCTCATACAGAGAAGGCAAGAGTATTGATCACCACGCTTGCTCAAGGCGGATTGGCGATTTAACACGATGTTTATCCTTCACCGTTAGTCAGTGACGTCTATGATACACTTAGAAAGTACATATGACTTCAGAAAAGTCACATTGGTACTTGCCAGGTTTCGAACCCGCACACTCGTACACGAGAGGCAGGTGGCGTAACAACTAGGCCACCACGACATAGGTAAAAGCTATAGTTTGTTTTAATTGTTAAAAGGTTTCAATGGTTAATGTGCAAATATCAAATCAATTTAGCGGTATTATTGTATTCATGAAAAGTCCCTTTTTTTAGTATGGAAAATTATGAAATGACCCCTTTGCTGTGGGCGGAGTGGGCAGGAGTGTCAGACTCTTACTGACTAAAACCCATCAATGTTCCTTCCTTCACCCTATGCGTGCCAGAGCCTCGGTAACTCTTACGAGGAATCCTGCTGTTCGATGATAGGTCCCTTTGAAATTCTCATAACGACTTGTATATGATTTCGTAAAATAAAGTGGCCTTTGCCATGTACTTGGACAATTAATAGGCTGGCGATGATGATATGTAGTTTTCTATTGTATAAACACCCATATCCTCCCATATATCTTCCTTACTAAGCTGATTAAATCCTACTCATCTTTACTTAATATTATAAATGCGAAAGTAACTCTGTCTGTCTGTCTGTCTGTCTGTCTGTCTGTTACGCTTTCACGCCAAAACTACTGGACCGATATAAATGAAATTTGGTACAGAGATAGAATAGACCCTGAGGAACAACATAGGCTACTTTTTACCCGGGTGCGCTAAGTAGTTCCCTCGGGATGCGGGTGAAACCGCGGGAAACAGCTAGTATTATTATAAACGCGAAAGTTTGTAAGAATGTATGGATGTGTGGATGTATGTTTGTTACTCTTTCACGCAAAAACTACTGATTGGATTTGGATGAAATTTGGTACACAGATAGTTTATAACCTGGACTAATACATAGGATACTTTTTTCTGGGTGCGCGAAGTAGTTCTTCCGGGACGCGGGTCAAACCGCGGGAAAAGCTAGTATTAGATATGCGAGGGTAACTCTGTCTGTTACGCCTTCACCGACCGATTGAGATGAAATTTGGTATGCAGATAGATTAATAGATTCAAGTGAAATGCCAGGAAACAACTACATAATAATATTATAATTACCTTTTTTTGGATGGTTTTTTGCTAATATTTTATACAAAAAAAATGATAAAATTTGCCACCCACATAGTTAAAAACTGGATTGAACACATTCAACTTTTTATACCAGTATCTGGACTCTAAGACCACGTAGACGAAGTCACGGTCAGATACTAGTCAAGTAATAAATATTTAATAGTAGGTATATACACAGCCACAATGAACCACAGAGCTAGGAAGTTGAGAAGTTACCCATGCCATGACGTTATTTAATTGTAAGATTATTAACTACACTTTAATTATACGACGCCATTGTGTAAACTGATTGTTTTGACTCTTAGGCCGAGTGCTCAATGGTGGTTATGATTTGAATGAACACCGTTGATTTATTATACACTTGCATCTTTAGGAAACAATTTAAATAGAAAGAAGGAGCTTGTGTCTAAGTAACAGCGGCACGGGTCGACCGATCAAAAGTTAAGCTGCGCTTGGCGCGGTTGGTCCGTGATTGGGTGACCGTATGTGTCATAGCGAGACTCCTCCGTGCCTAGCACGTTAAGCTGTTAGTTCCAGCTTTCATTTGTAGATCTTTGACAGTCGTTACGGGTGAAACAGAAACCTGAAAATCACAAAGCAGCCCGGAGTCATGAAGTTGGTGGTGTTATTCCCCCGTGCCTGGGAGGGCACGATAAGCTGTCGTCCTCGGCTGCTATCTTGTAGTTAAAATTCCATGACAGAAGCCATCGCGGGTTTGAAAAAACTCTGACACTAGGGCTTGTTAGGTTGGTAAAACCGGTGGTAAAATCTATTTCCATACCAAATCCGATTTGGTTGAGCGATTTAGACGTGAAAGTTTAACAAACCGACAAAATTTCTTTCAGATTTGCTGAACAACATAATATATCAAATATTTTATGAAATTAATGAAGTTATGTTCATATTTTTGTAGCGACTTCGTCCGCGTGGAATAGTAACTTTGGGCTATCGCTAACTTTAACACCTGATTTTGAAACATTCTTCATTGATGCTCCGCTCCTATTGTTTTTTTTTAGCGTGATGATATAAAGCCTATAGCCTTCCTCAATAAATGGGCTATCTAACACTGACAGATTTTTTTAAATCGGTCCAGTAGTTCCTGAGATTAGCGCGTTCAAGCAAACAAACTCTTCAGCTTTATTATATTAGTATAGATTAGTTAGTTTTGCATTTTTTAACAACATTCATTTGCCAAAGTAAAAATATTAAAGTTTTTTTTAAATAAGATAAATTTCGCAAGTGAACACCGATCCTAACTTACGCGTTAATTAATGAAAATGTCCCCACAGTCACGGACGAACGGATTAGGGTTTTTAATTACAGATTTATACAAATACATGTCCATATTGATCAGCTGTGTGTTCATGTTTACTTAAAGTGAAATTCAAGCTGAACTACACCAATGGCTAATACTAATATCCAAACAGTCGAAAGAATTACCGCTATTGAAATTTAAAAAGAAGCTACGAACATTTTTATTGAATAAAACCTACTATAGTATAATTGAATTCCTGAATGAAAAAGATTTTATTATATACAGTATTTTAATTTTAGTTAGGATTTAAAAAATAATAATATTGAAAGGTTTATGTAATTCTCTGTAATTTTTAGTTTTTAATTTTAATGCTACTGTGTACCTTCTTATGATTAAAATTTGCATGCCATCATGGCAAAATATGGCTGAACAAAAAATGTATCTGTATCACCTGTATTGTACCTACCCATATTTGCGAATAAACTTATCTTTATCTTTGAAATAGTTACATGAAGGAACAATTTCATGCAACTGTATAAAAAATATTAGACAGACAGACAGATATATTACTTTGGCACTTGTAATATTATTGAGAAAATAATAGGATTTACGATTCATATTTTTGCGAGTACAATGGTCATTTGTTGGGTAGTAGCGAGTGCGACTGGTGAGCATGGCTAGAGCCCCATACCCTAGGATTCGATCCTCAGGGGCGTCACCATGACAAAGCAGGAATACTTTAGCTTTAAAAAGGAGACGGTCCTATTTTTTTTTTTTATGGAGCTCGTGTCTAAGTAACAACCGCACGGGTCAACCGATCAAAGGTTAAGCTGCGCTTGGCGCGGTCGGTCCGTGGATGACCATCTATGTTATAGCGAGACTCCTCCGTGCCTCGGAAAGCACGTTAAGCTGTTGGTCCTGGTTGTTATTTGTAGATCTTTGACAGTCGTTACGGATAGAAGCCAGAAAGTCTGACAACCAGTCTTAGCAAGCGGTATCGGATTACCCGGTAACTGGGTTGTGGAGGTCAGATAGGCAGCCGCTTCATATAAAACACTAGTACTCAGCTGCATCCGGTTTAGACTGAAAGCCGACCCCAACATAGTTGGGAAAAGGCTAGGCAGATGATGATGAAATAGGGGACGGTGCTATATAGCGTTAGTAGCTGTGTCTCGCTCTTGCACCTGAATAGTGATTGCAAAAACATGGTGGTGGTGCGGCCCTGGTGAAGCAAAGCAAAAAGGCTTGATTGTGATTTTCCATTTTTCAGTAGGAGCTCTGAAACTAAATATGTATGAACCTGATTGATTTCTAGTAGTCTTCTTCTTCTTGTCGTGTGAGCTGCAGGTTTAAACCTTATAGCGTCAGAGTTTTCTTAAATCTACCTGACGGCCTCTGGCATGATATATTTTTAGATGAGTTGTGGATGAGATGGTTAAAAATTCTCGTCATATATTCTGATCCAGCCTGTACCTTGTTGTCCTCCCCGAGCAACGCCCTAAGCCGAGGCGCGTACCATCAGGCGGTGTCCTTAGCGTGTAGTCGCTTTGTTTTGTAAGTTAAGCCCTGGCTGGACACAGACTCCACAGGCAAGCTCGGTTAAGCAGTCGACTACCTCCTAGGTTGAACTGCGAGATGCCATACAAAAAAAATAATTAGATGGCAGTCATTTGACCTCACACAGTTACAAAATATCGGTTGTATTAAAACTTATAACAACTCAAGTAAAAAGAGATAATGACCATAGCTAATAAAAAAGTCCCAAAAACAAATAAAACTCACATTCCTTGTCTCCAAGAGTTTAGTTTAAGATAAGAACTATGATAAGTTGGAACCAGAAACAAAAGGTGACACAGTGTGCAAGAATTTTACACGATAATAAAAATACTTTACTTGATAATAAAATGCATTTGAATTGCAATGTAGTTTTAAAAAGTCACAACTACCTTTTAGTAAATTTGTGCATTTGAAGACGTACTGGGGCCTTACCATGACGTGCCAAAACAAGATTATTTTCGTTATGAAAAGTGACGGAGCTATACGACGTTAGTAGCTGTGTCACGTGCTCAAAATAGAATAGTGATTGCAAAAACACGTGGTGGTACAGCCCCTGCTCTCCATCATCTGATGCTCATTCCTAATATTTCAATGCGTAAGTAACATATTGTGATGAAGTTTAGCATAGAGATAGATTGGAAGCTGAGGAAGGACGAAGGATATTTTTTGTCCCGTTGTGCAGTAATTTCCTTCGAAATGCGGGTGAAATTACTGTGTTCTTATCCTCAAGGATTAGAACCCAGTAGTCAGTCAACAGTCAGTGAGTCCTAAGAATTATAGTAAACTTTAAAAAGCCTTATTTATGCTCCATGTAGAACACTGTTACTCAGCTGCATACAGTTAGACTGAAAGCCGACCCCAACATAGTTGGGAAAAGGCTAGGCAGATGATGAAGTCTTTATAATGACAGCAGCTTTGATGTATGTATCATAATCTTTTTGTAAATCAATCAGTATTTGTGTTTATTTGTAGTAACAACATAATTGATATTTTTGTGTTCTAAGGACATGACTTTTCCTGACATATAGAACATTGTATAAAAGTCACCTCAATTAGTAAGAAATAATTAATCAATTAAAAGTATTTTGCTCAATAACGCGAAAATCCCTACAATTATTTTCTCACTTTTCATTTTTATTTTACAAAACCAATATAAAAATAGCTACAACCGGGTGAAAGACCTTTTAGTCCCAACAAAATGTTCTACAGCCCGTGTATAAACAATAATAAAAAAATAAAAAACTGTTCGGTGTTCAAACAAAGAGTAGTGAGAACGCGACGCGACCGCACGCCACGGCCAAGGCGTTCGCAAGGACGAATCTTGTGGCTTTTGCATTGACATTTAAAAAATAGTTGACTTTTTGAAAATAGAAGTGCGTGTTCTAAAAAAGTGCAAGTTTTTATGACATTATTGGCATTATAAACATAAAATTCCTATGACTTCCTAAAAAAAAGTGCTTAAAAAAACTATAGAGACGTGCGTGACATGAAGTTCGAAAAATAAACATCGAAAAATAACTCAGTCGTTTTCGTATTCAAAGTTATGTTAAAAAGTGGACCTGGCAGAATGCCAAAGAGGTTCTTAAAGAGTGAGAATGTAAAAAATAAAGATGTCATGGGAATACGAGGATGAAGTGCATTCGTGAACTGGATTAAAAAGCGTTCGTGGTTCGAATTTTGAATGTGAAAAGTGTTTCTAGAACATTCGAATGTGAATTTTCCGACTTGTTTTATGTGTTTAAATAATTTAAAGACTGATTTAACAAAATAAAATAAAAGAAATACAATTAAATTAAATAATTATTAAAATTAATGATAAGATTATTTCGCAGTAGCGCAACAATAAAGTTCTTTAAATGGCAAAATATTGCGCAAAAACTTTAATTCGTTCCCAGGTTTTATTGGACAAAAACCAGACCAATCCAATCCAGT
This sequence comes from Pyrrhia umbra, assembly GCA_963891755.1. Taxonomy (NCBI): domain Eukaryota; kingdom Metazoa; phylum Arthropoda; class Insecta; order Lepidoptera; family Noctuidae; genus Pyrrhia; species Pyrrhia umbra. Next base: position 4,452,041 of record OY982944.1, read on the forward strand.
TTTAATAAAAAAAGAGTGTCGTACTCTTTTTGTCGATACTTACCAAAGATTGCGCAAAGATACTCAACTGTATATTTACATTTTACAAAAAAGCTTTTTTAAAATAAATAATGTATTTTAAATTCTTTTACGTAGAAGCTGCAAAGGTTTTTCACTGAACGAATAGATTTTATCTGAATACAAAGTACACTAACCTTTTAGTATCTTTTTAACTTTTAAATAAGACTTATTTGAGGAAAACTTTTTTCATATAAGTTTTTCTTTTGATACATTTTAAAAAAGACGTTATCTGGTTGCATTTAATTGGCATAGTAACTCGTAAAACGTCAATTTTAAACATTAAAAGGAATGCGAATAAAACATACGTAATTAATACAATCCTTGAAACAGCTAAGCTAATCTAAGACCAGCTAGTTGCATAATACAATATATATATAACTACAAATTAACTAATAATACCCATAAGCTCACCACATTATCAACATAATAAATTGCCAAATAAACTCCGCAATAAATTCACCGCCCCTAATAAATACGAATTAAAATTCTCAACTAAAACTCCAATAAATTCCGACCCAATAAATTTGAATTAAAATTCCAATAAATCCGAATTCAAATTCCAATAAATAAACATCACAATGATTCTAAATTCAACTTTGTTGGTGCTCGCAGTCTGCGGGCGGCGACTCTGGCAGGCACCCCAGGGCAGGATCGTTGGAGGAACGAAGTCTGGCTTCGGGCAGTGGCCGTGGCAGATATCCTTGAGGCAGTACAGAACTTCTACGTACCTTCATAAATGTGGAGCGGCGCTGTTGAATGAGAATTGGGCGATAACTGCAGCGCATTGTGTTGAACAGTAAGTTTTATTTTTAATTTAAATATTTATTGTAGGAATCGATATCACGACAGGCCCAGAAGAAATGGTGGGATGAAGTGCACCCTAATTACGCAAAAAACGGATATCTAATTGACATAACCATCAAAAGGAGTTTAATATACATTGCTGCATATGTTAGGACGTTTATCTCTTTGATACTTTCAACGATGCAATGAATGTCAATGAACTGTCAAAAGTATTGCAACTGAAATAGAAATATATTGCCTTACGTAATTACTCCCTATGTTAAGGAATGGCCATGAGGTCGCGCCAGACAGAACCAAGTGGAAGAAGGGAAGGGAGGTTGCCGTGCAGTGGGACACTCCATGCTAAAAATAAATTAATCTTATTCCACCAATATACGGATTGTCTATCAGCAATCTTATGCAATGCAAAGATTACATAACTAAAAATAACTCTATCAAGACGACATACATTCACAAATCATCCATTTCCTTCACCTAGCACATTCTGAGAGAAATATGCCATACCTACCTCATTACTCATTGCATTATATATGGATATATATATAAATATGTAATATAACACGACGTCTGGGTGTTTTCCTCAAGATGACCTACTGGATTATCGGATGGATACAATGTCATTGTATGTTATTTTGTGAATTTCCTTATGTGATCTTAAGATTACAATCATGTTCCCATAAACCATTTTGATGAATCCAAACTTATTTATGAGGATAGTTTAATTTATCATCCCATGTTAGAAGCTGTCAGATGGATTTGAGAAAATTTCGATATATCTTGTCTTGGAATTATATTATTTGGTTTTGGTGTCAACTACCCAATGGATACCACGCTTAAATTCCCCGCTAGTGTAGAGTAAGGTCTCAAGAAATGTCAAATGTAAGAGATATTTTACTGCGAGCACTTTTATATCCCAGATTTCTACAAATGATTGATGTTCATTGCAAATATTTTGCAATTCCTGATTAATAATGGCAGATATACTTTATAGCTCAATAAATGTTATTGCTTTGGAAAAAAGCTGAAAATAGGTGCCAAATAACAACTGGATAACAATGGACTTAAACAGCTAATTCAAAGTTAGCTATAGTACTTAGTATCTACATGTGCCAGTGTATTTCCCATAGCGTATCTATATATTAAAAGTATGTATTGCAGAGTCTGTTGACTCACAGGAACTTACTCAACTCTGGAGCCAACTGGTGACCGCAAACACGATAGCATAACATGGGGAAGAACATAGGATAGTTTTTATCCTGGTTCGCGAATCAGTTCCGATGGGATGTGGGTGAAACCGCGCGAAACAGCTAGTATTTTTAGTGAGGGAATAAAGAGCACCTGTGTCTACGCAAGTTCGTTGAGATTTGCCGCCGTGACCGAAATCTTGTCTGGAGATTATTTTTTTTACTTCCTACTATCCTACTAATATTATAAACGCGGGAGTTTGTAAGAATGTATGGATGTATGTTTGTTACTCTTTCACACCAAAACTACTGAAGGAGTTTGGATGCAATTTGGTACATACATACTTTACAACGCGCGAAGTAGTACCCTCGTTTGACTATAAATTTAAACTTATTTCCCCAGCGTCCCACCATCGGAGCTCCTAGTAAGGCTAGGCGAACACGACCTAGCTCAAAACGACGAGCCATATGGCTTCGTGGAGCGAAGGGTTCAGATCGTCGCCAGCCACCCGCACTTCGACCCAGCCACCTTTGAATACGACCTGGCTTTGCTAAGGTAAGTTAAACATTATTTTTCTAAACTTTTACAGGTGAACTGAGGTAAAGCTGCTCTTGCCAAGGTCAGTCCGTGGATGGGTGACCGGGCGTTACGTTTCTGCACTAAAAAGCATTTTAGTCTCGCGCACTGGTTGGTCTATCTATGAGGTTAAACATAGATGGATGATCATGATACATGTCATGATATTTAGGCCCAATTTCACCGACAAGATAACGGTCCGATTAACTTAAACCAGCTGTTTACCATAAATTCGAACTTCCAACTTTCGATGGGTACGAACGTGTTATTTGAGATTTTTATTTCTGAAACGGTCGATTACTAAACCAGGGTTGAACTAGAAGTGGGTAACACAAAAATTCCAGTTTCTTGGTTAAAAAACCTTTTCGTTTAACGTGCCGATTACGAAACCATCAGTCGGTGAAATTGGCCCTTAGCCATAGAAATATATTTGACAGTATTTATGGACAGTCAAAGGTTCAAATTAGTGGTGTTATAATTCGCAATCGCTTCATGTACAGATATCGATAAAAATGCCCAAAAAAGAACTCACTCTGCAAAAAAACCACAAAAGATACACATACCAACGTTATCATCAAATTATTTACTAGAAACACCCGCATACCAAACATATTTGCGAACAAATTAAATTATTAATCACGTAATTAGCAGGCGGCTATAAAAACAAAAATATTATTAATGCGTACTAATCTACTGATCTCGACATAGATTGGCGTCGTTATAAAAACAGTTAGCACACCAGCGGGCACGGTACGGGTCATTTTAGGGTTCCTTGGGTCAAAAGGAAAACCCTAACATGCTTAAAAACGTTTATTAATTAAACTTTTATATAATAACTAGCTTTCCGCCAGCGACTTCACTCGCGTACGCGTAGACTATACGAATTCATTTATTAAATATGACAGAGTTTTGTACAAACTTTGCCCCCTTTTTCACCCTGGAAAATCCTTTCTTATCGAATGCCTACTTCATAAAAAGAACACACCCTCCAAGTTTCAGGGCTCTACGATCAGCGGTTTAGGCTGTGCGTTGATATACAGGATTGAAAAAAGTGAACTTAAAACATATGCCAAAATGTCGCTAAAACACGATATTTAAAGAATGGTGATGATTTATGAAAGAGGGAATTTCATTTGACTTTAGTCCTCCAACATTTAAAAAAGTTATAAAATATAAATAAAAACGTAAAATTATAAAAAAAAAATATTGCAAAAAAAATCTTTTGCCCAGTACAAGACTTGCCAAGTAGCAACAAAAAACATTCAAATGTTCTCTCAAAACTTTGATGGAAAATTTGCAGTATGATCGTATAATTGTATATTATAAGTTGAGCGTATAATTAATTAAATAAATTTCCTTTTTATTTACGTATAATTTTTGTGTGCTCTTAAATCATCTATTTATGTATGAATGGTTGTATGTTTATCCTCTGTGTTCCGATACAATTCAACCGTTTGTGATTAAACTTTTGTGGGTTCTCCCGCGAAGGTTCCTGGGCTAAAAAAATATTTTTTTCGGTCTATTTTATTTACATACGGAACCCATTACATTTGAAAAGTATTTTGTATCTGTGATTCGTCGGTCACTCGTCAATGCACTTGACCTTACAAAGTTCATTATACGGTGTTATTTTAAACTATATCTTTGTTAGTTGGTGCAATTTTAAGACGTTCATTAATTATGATGGATTTAGGTTTATTGAGAGAAAAACATCTCGTGTTTTATGGGTTTAATGATTCGATGGAATAAAACCTTTTTAGTAAGTTCAAGTTGTTTCTATTCTCGTAATTATTATTACTAAAACAAATAAATATATTCCTGTGGTTTATAGCATACTACGGGCTTCACGCGGTGTTACTCGACTTAATGAGTGAACTATTTTACATACCCATTGACGCCCCGTAACGACTGTCAAAGGTCTACAAATGACAGCCGGGACCAACGACTTAACGTGCTATCCAAGGCAAGGAAGAGTCTTGATATGACATAGATTGTCCACGGGCCGACCGCATCAAGCGCAGCTTAACCTTTGATCGAGCGACCCGTGCGGGTTTTTACTTATTATAATATAGCTTTTGCCCGCGACTGCGCTTCTATTGGTTTTAGCGTGATGATAGCCTTTAGCCTATAGCCTTCCTCAATAAGTGGGCCATCTAACACTGAAAGAATTTTTCAAATCGTACCAGAAGTTCCTGAGATTAGCGCGTTCAAACAAACAAACTCTTCAGCTTTATTACATTAAGTATAGATTTAGGCATCGCCAAACATTCTTGTTAAATATGTAAAAAGTTACATTGTTTACCCGAAGGTGTATCAAAAACCATTAGAAAAATGAAAAAAAAAAACATTTTCCTCCTAAAATAACTGACATTAGAAAGACGCTCCGCTGACACAACTTTACTCGAACGTACACTTAAAATACGATAAACTTGTAAAAACGTCGCATTAATACAAAAATGTGGGAACGTTATGCTAAAACGTTGCATACGTGATTGTAATATTTCGTATAAACTTGAAAAGTCTGTTGTATTATTAGAAATCTATTTAAATTACCTATACCTACTAGCTATTTTATTCGAGTTCTTAGGCCTAAGTTCACCTACATGATAACTGTCCGCTTAACTTAAAACAGCTGTTCACTAAAAAATCAAACTTCTAACTTTCGATAGGTAAGGTATTTTTTGAGAATTTTATTCCTGAAACGGTCGATTACTAAAACAGAGTTGAACAAGAAGTTGACAACACGAAAATTCCCGCTTCCAGGTTTAATAACGTTTGTGTTTAACGGGCCGATTACGTTAACCATCTGTTGGTGAATTTGGCCCTTAAAGCTTCTATCCACCGCTACCCAAGTTGATCACAACCTTCCGCCTTGCCTGCAGGTTCTACGAGCCGGTGACCTTCCAGCCGAACATCCTGCCGGTGTGCGTGCCTGATGATGACGAGGACTTCGTCGGCAAGACTGCCTACGTCACCGGCTGGGGGAGGCTGTTCGACGGTATGTAACTACTACCTAGCATTCACCAGCATCTGGACTTCTCCACGGTCCCGTTTATCTCTAGCTCGACGAGCCAGCCCGCGAGCTGAGCCAATAGCTTTAACATTCCCGATAATAATAATCCTATATGTATATTCTGATCCAGCCTGTCCCTTGCTGTCTCCCCCAGCGACGCCCTAAACCGAGGCCCGTACCCCACTAGGGGGTGCCCTTAGCGTGTAGTCGCTTAGTTTTGTTAGTTAAGCCCTGGCTGGAGGCCCTAACTTCATTTAAGACACTTCACAGGAAAGCCCGGCTAAGCAGTCCACAACCTCCTAGGTTGACCTGCGAGATGCCATACAAAAAAAAGGTCCCGTTTATCTCCATACCAAATTTCAGCCAAATTGATCCAGCCGTTCACGCGTGATGCCGTGATCAAGGGAAATAGGGATTCATTTTTAAACCCCGACGCAAAAAGAGGGGTGTTATAACTTTGACGTCGGTGTCTGTCTGTGTGTATCTGTCTGTGGCATCGTAGCTCTCAAACGGATAGACTGATTTCGATGTGTTTTTTTTTCATTTGAAACCCAGTTTCCTGTTCCAGTTTGGTTAATATCGGTCCAGCAGTGTGAGAGAATCAGCCCTTTCCAAAATGATGTTAGGCATTTTTGCGTAGGGGGTATTTTAAATTTATCTTGGTATATATATACGTAGATGTATTGCTGATAAACAAATGGTGTAATATATATTCCTCCAACCCTCAGAGGGACCCCTCCCCAGCGTGCTCCAGGAAGTCAAGGTCCCAGTAATCAACAACTCGGCGTGTGAGGCCATGTACCAGGCCGCTGGGTACAACGAACATATACCGAACATCTTCATCTGTGCTGGACGAAGCAAAGGGGGCGCCGACTCCTGCGAAGGTAATTGTTATCTTCAGTCTTACAGCCAAAAAAAAAACTAAAAAAACACGCTTTTATTGCTGACTGAACTAAAAATGGAAAATAAATAATAGTTTAAAAAAACGTTTTTTTATCGGATTATTGCATTGTCATCGGCCCTTAACACGTGTGCAAAGTTCCAAGTTGATCAGACGTCTAGAAACCAGTGAAAATTAGGTTCAAAGATTCCGTTACATACATACATATATACAACCCGAGCTAATAAAAAGCGTGTTAAAAATATGCGGTTATTTATACGTGAAACGGAAGAACTGTCATTCAAGATCTGTCAAAATGGTGGATAAAATTGAATAATTTGGGCTGAGGAAGGAACATGGATGGGTTTTAGTCATTAAGAGTCTGACCCTTCCACCCCACCCACGGCGGGAGGAGTCATTTGATGCTTTGCCATCCGAAAAAAAGAGGGAACTACTTAATAACGCACCCGGCTAAAAAAAGCCTATATTCGCATTTATTAGTATTTTAGAATATAAAGCTGAAAAGTTTGTTTGTTAGAACGTGCAATCTCTGGAACTTCTAAACTGATTTGAAAAATGTTTTTGCATTTGATAGCCTTATTCTTGAGGAAGTATAGCAAGGTAGTTAGGGCTATTTAAGATCATGGAATAACTTAGGAGCTGATCAAAAAGCAAAGAGTATGTATGTATTAATTTGTAATGAGTATATCACTACATAGTATAAAACAAAGTCGCGTCGCTTCCCGCTGCCTGTCTGTCTCTATGTATGCTTAGATCTTTTAACACTACGCAACGGATTATGATGTGTTTTTTAAAATAAATAGTCATTCAAAAGGAAGGTTATATATAGTCAATTGATTTAAAATTATAACCTATTTTGTTATAATTTTCCGACATAGATATATATAAAATGGCATTAAATTATGAAAGATGATGTTTAATGAAAAATGAAATTGACATAAATGCGCCATCCTTACGCCATTTTGTTAATTTCTGTGGCAGAGTTAGAACAAAATAAGTTACGAATTTGTTTAAAATTTTCGTAAAATCAAATGCAACAGACTATACTATAAAATTTGTAAAATTTTTGTATCCATTGGCTAAAATATCGCGGGCGAAGCTGCTGGCGGAAACCTAGTATAATAATATTTTGACGATTTTGACGACCTGAGTGGTTTAGTGGTCAACATGCCGATCAAGAATACCACGCAAGGGGTCCCGGGTTCGATTCCCGGCCGGGCAGAAATTGAAATGATGAATTTTAATTTCTGTAACGGGTCTGGGTGTTTCTATGTATAATATGTATATATTTAGAAAAGTATATAAGTAGTATATCCGTTAAGCTAGCACCCATAACACAAGCATGCTTGCTTGCATTGCTTACTTTGGGGCTAGATGGCGCTGTGTGAAATTGTCCAAAGATATTATTATTAAAAAATATATATATATAATTATAATATTGTGTTCTCAGGTGATAGTGGTGGTCCGATGGTTGTCCGTCGGTCGCGAGACGACCGCTTCGTGCTAGGCGGCATCATCTCCTGGGGTATTGGGTGTGCGGAACCCAACCAGCCTGGCGTTTACACGCGGATCTCTGAGTTCCGCGACTGGATCAATCAGATACTACTGTTTTAATACGTTGAGAACATTAATGGCCGTTTTGGGGGAAGGCTATTTGAGTTTAGAACATTAATAGCCGTTATGGTGAAAGGCTATATGAGTTTAGAACATTAATAGCCGATTTGTGAATAGGCTATTTAAGATTAGAATATCAATAGCCGATTTGCAAAAATGCTATGGTAGAACATCACTAAACTTTTTTAAAAATGGCTCGTTGCCAGATTTTTTTTATTATAAATACACCTTTATAGTAGGTATTTACAATATGCCATTTAAAATTAACAATAAAAGTTGTAACAAAAGAGTAAATTGTTCAAATTTTCATTTTTGAAAAAAAAAAACTCCTGCTTAAAAATATTGTTTTTTTTTTAATTTAAAAAAAAATTGAAAATATCTAAAATGTTTATTGAAAACAAAAGGGGAGCGATATGATGACAAATTGTTTATCAAAGAATTTCTTTGGAAAGTAGGTCATTCCATATTGTAGATTAAAATAAAAATAAGGATTGTCATTTTGCCTACCCCTCAAGAGGATAAGATTAATAATATTTAATTTGATTAATATTTTATGCGTCAAAGTCTATGAAATTAATATTTGATGTCATAAAATATTAAATGTTTAAATATTTCTACATAAATTTTAAACACTTGATGGGGCATTTCTAGGAATTAAATGATCAATCCTTATTGATATATTTTTATGTTGTTATATTAAAATAAAATTATACGAATTTATATTATAAGTAATAAATTAATATACTTTTGTAAAAATGTCTTAGAAATTATAACTGCCAAGGGCTTTTATTAAATAGAAAATGAGTTCCAATTCTTGAACTAAAATTATGAAATAAAAGTATTTTTAGACAAAATAAAATAATTTTAGCATTAAGCAACGGATTCCGTCCTTAATTTATTTCTTAGCGAATTATTTGTAAATATTTTGGATATATTTTTTTTATATGAAATGCATTTATTAATTTTATTTAATTAGCCATAATAATGTCTCAGAGTAATATTTGAGTTCTGATTTTATGAATTTATTAAATAATTTTAAATGGTTATATTGTATTTTTATTAAGACGATTACAGATAATAATGTGGATTCTGTAAGTGGACTTTTAATTCAACAATATCTTTGCATGTATTTCAGGTTTGAATAAAAAAAAAAAAAAAAAAAAAAAAACTTTATTTGTAAGGCAATTTAAGTTTTTACAATATTTATGGTTGGAGTCTTCTTTTAGGCAGGTTATGCCTGTGTTAGAAGACTCCGCTCTTCCGTAACAATACATGTCATAAAGCCAAACAAGACGTATATTTTTATACTAAAACTAAGAAATTAAATTAAATGAAGTGTGTGTATTAGTGGGTGTAAGAGTATGTGTGAGTGTATGTGAGTGAGAGTGTAGTCTGTAAATGTGGGTGATTACATGAGTGTCGGGGTGTGTATGTGTTAAATTTTCAGAAGTAATTCGGTGTCATTGTAGGTAAGTGTTTTTATCCATTCCATAATCATTTTTCTACTAATATAATAGTTTTTAGGATAAATGTAAATATATTTATTGATCTTGTTGTACAGCGCAGCAGATCGTTTACCAAATTGCATACTGGCAAGTGAGGTCCTTGTTCTAGGCATGTTTATAATCATGTATTTTCTTCTCTTAGACATCATGCTAGGGTCATATGAAAGATGCATATGTTTTTTTAATACAATTTGTGTAATATACAATTAATCTATACTATATTATATAAAATGACAACCTCATACACTGAATGACTGACTCATCAACGCGGAGCCGAAATGGCTGGACCTAGAGTAATGAAATTTGGACAGGAGGTACCTTTTATGTCCTAGACAAGTAATAAGAAAGGATTTTTGGAAATTCTGACCCTAAGTACATTAAAATAGGGTTGAAAGTTTTTATGGAGTAAGTTTTGTTTTTGATTCGAGTCAACTCAAATTTTGTAGGAACACTCTAAAATGAAAATAATTAAACACGTGTTTCACAGTTTTTCAAGATTTTAGGCCTATGGTGAAAAATTAAGATTTTAAGTTTGTAAGAAAAAGAATCTGTTTTAGCTTTACGCCAAAAGGTTTTACTTGAAATTCACCAAAGATGTTTGTTATGAATCGGTTCAAGTTTTAGGCTACAAATCATCACACTAAATTTTATGGGGAATGAGCAGTGAGGCATTGAAATAAGTTTGTAATGGGATGACCTATCAAGTTTTTAAAATTACCTATATGCATTTTCGCTATTATCTTTGACATGAAAATCATCACCCCTTTTCTAAAGAAGATAAGCAGTAATTAAAATTGAAAACACGTTGTATTAGAACGTCAATTTTACTTGCAATTACAACGAGCACTGTAGCGGAGGGGCCGTATTAATGATCATGCGAATCGGTTACATCGAGTTCAAATCCCACATATTTTTGTTTTCTTTTTTGAGATTGGTATTTACTTATTTTTATTTATTTTTTTGGTTGATATCACATTATAATATCTTTCACCTTAACGGCTTCAAGAATTAAGTTACGAATTTGTTAAAAGTAAGCGCTTTCAAGTCATAATGTGTAGGTAAATGTTATTCCATTGTGATTACTGCCCATGCGTTCTATGTATGAAAAGGGCCTCTTTTCATACATAACAGCGGGATAATTAGAAACCAAAAAACATTAGCGCTTTCCATTGAATTCATTCTATTCCACACTTCAGAAATTAAGAATCTAGAATTCCCTTTGCTAATAAACAAATCATAAGCCCAAACATTTAAATGGATTCGAATGGACCTGCGTGGGGATTGTTGTGGCGATAAATCCTCTCTTCGCGGCCTACGCCTGACGCAGGTTCTCACTGGATACGGTTATTTTGGGAGGCTCCTGGATCGAATCAAGCGAGAGGAAATGTCGGGGTGTCGACACTGTGAGGATCACCTGGAGGTCACGGTGGAACATACGGTGGAGGTCTGCCCCACTTGGGCGGCGGCTATCTCTCACTTTCGGCCCTGGTTCAAACCATGGTCCAAAGAGAGTGGGAATAGGAAGCAGTCACCTTCTAATGCTAACCAGTCTTGCTGGAGAAGGAGATAGCGGGTTGCGTGAGGGACCAAGCCAGTTCTTTTTTGCAAAAAAGTTTTTCAGTTCTCTTTTTAGTGGCTCAGTTTGTAATTTAGATAAATTACAATATCCTTATGTCTAGACAAATGTTCATCACCTTTAATAAGGGTGAACTCTATATGTCTGTTTTCTCCTTTAAAGCTTAGAGGTGTGTTGTTATGTTATAGAACAGTGAAAACAATCACAGGCATACGATCGCAGCAATCGTGGTTCCTTTACTATTAGTAATTGAAGAGTTCCATTGGTTATTTACGAAGAAGTTCATCAGATCCCAATAATATATATTGTACTAAAACCTGTCTTGAAAACTATGCATTTGAAGAACGACAACTCTCATCCAATTCAGATCAGTAGTTTTTGAGAAAATTGGGGACATACAAACACATGCATACCGGTCAAATACAGAACCACCTTTTTTGAAGTCGGTTAAAAAATAAAGACTACCTACCCGTGCGAAGCCGGGGCGGGCCACTAGTATTATAATATAATTATAAAATAAAAACCAAACTACTTTTTAAATTCTCAAAAAAATACTAAATTTCATCTCATTCAGTTCAGCCGGTATCCCATGAAAGCGTAGAAGACAAACAGACACATTTACAATACATTAGTAAGGATTAGATATATGTGTCAGAGAAATGTCGACATGGCATTAGGAATAATGTTCCGATGTACCAGACTAGTCTCAGATTATATGTAAAAAAATACAATTATTCTATTAGAATCTATTGTTATATATCTATATAGCTTTCCGCCCGCGGCTTCGCCCCCGTGGACATTTTTTACACCTTGAGTTACATTATTCAAGTTTTAGTAGGGATCCCTAATTATTTCTGGAAATAAATATAGCCTATGACACTTCGTAAAGATGTAGCTTTCTAACGGTGAAAGAATTTTTAAAATCGGTCCAGTAGTTTTTGTGTTAAAACCCTATAAACAAACAAATCTTTCCTCTTTATAATATTAGTATAGTGGTATAGACTAGCGTAATATCAAGGTGATCATGGACACATCAATCATTAAGGTAAAGGTCACTTTGTGATTAACTTGTTATATCTAATGACTGAGCAGACTTGCACCACTATATTAAGTAGTAATTTATATACTAATATACCTATAAATACATATGTCCACCAGGGCCATAGCCTGCCGGGGCTGCGAGACGTTCGAAAGGGTTACCGCGCCCCCGGAATACAAAGGGCTGAGGAAGGAACATGGGTGGGTTTTAGTCAGTAAGAGTCTGACACTCCCACCCGCCCCATCCACAGCGAGATTATGTTGATGATTTCCGATCCGAAAAAAGAAAATACTATAATATAATATCATGTATTGAGTGATTTATTTGATTAAATATGGTATTTACGAATACCTAATTTGTATCAGTTTATTTATATTTTGTACAATGACATGGAGAGAAAAAACAATTATTAAAAAAAAAAGTATTGAAAATATTTTTGTAATTAATACACAGCAAAATATTAAAAGTATGATAATTGATATGATTGATGGCCACACCATTATCAATGTATGGTTTGTAATAAATCGTAGTACTTATTTCGAATAATATTATTATTGGCAATGTGTTTCATTATCATTAACATTATTATTTATTTTCCCATTATTTTATGCATTTGGGGTTTGTAGGTACAGTTTAAATAAAAAAAAATGCTTACATTTTTGTGGCGCGTTTATGTGGGTACTTCCGGTTAGAACAGAGGCGCGAAGAAAACTACGTTTACGGTCATTCTCACAGAGGCAGACATACGAGTCACAACAAATAATCCTAATTAAATCGTATTGTTTTTACTTAGTTTTATCATTTATTTTGCACAAGGAAAACAGCGCGGTCACTTTTCTCAACATAGTGTTAAAATAAAAAAATAAAAATAAAATGTGTCTTAAGAAATTCTGCGCTCTAAATTATTAGCCTACGCTAGTAACAGTTGTGTTTAGTTTAAAAACAAGGTGGAACTACAAAGTGTTAATGGAACCATAGAACAAAAACCTCGTTCTTTTTGTTTTGTGAGTGGGACGAACGGAACCGACACCACGCGGCTTACAGCATCAGGCATCACCCACATGTCACAAAGGATAAGCCATTACGGTGAGTCATTGATTTTAATTGTAATGCTGATACATACCAGGCTTATTTGTCCAAATATTTGGCTTATTTTATAAACACAAAGTAGACCCTATTATTAGTTGCATAAAGTTCACTTCGTTATACGGAAAAGGCACAATTATTTGGACAAATGTGACAAAACGGAAAAAAATGCTTATCAACGTAAATAATTTGAAGATAATTTATTTTATACTAGCTTCTGCCCGTGATTTCGTCTGCGTTGAGTTAAAATTGGATTCAAATCAATATATGTATATAAAAATCAATGCCACTTTTCGTTGTAATTTTATAACTCAAGAACGGGCTCACCTATCCAAACCACATGTTTAGGCTTTGTTCGGACTATTTAGTAGATGGTTTATGTGAAGTTTGCACAAAATCGGTCGAGCGGTTCATTTTTAATTTGAATTCATATAGCCCACGCGGGCGAAGCCGCTGGCGGAAAGCTAGTAGTTGATAAAAATACGTATCCTATGTGCTAATTCAGGTTATAAATTACCTATATTGTGTGTGCCAATTTTTTTATAAATTATACATAAAACATATACACACCCTCACAAATTATTCTGATCCAGCCTGTCCCTTGCTGTCCTCCCCCAGCGACGCCCTAAGCCGAGGCCCGTACCCCACTAGGGGGTGCCCTTAGCGTGTAGTCGCTTAGTTTTGTAAGTTAAGCCCTGGCTGGAGGCCCTAAATTCATTTAAGGCACTTCACAGGCAAGCCCGGTTAAGCAGTCGACAACCTTCTAGGTTGACCTGCGAGATGCCATACAAACACCCTCACGAACTTTCACATTTAAAATACATACTAGCTGTTTCCTCCACATCCCGAGCGAACTACTTCGCGCACCCGGGCAAAAAGTAACCAATATGTTAATCCAAGTTATAAGTGATGTGTTTACAAAATTTCATGCAAATCCATTCAGTAGTTTTTACGTGAAAGAGTAACAAACACACATCCATACATTCTTACAAACTTTCGCGTTTAATTTTGGTAGGAGTAGGGTTAGTAGGATATTATTAGTATTTTTTTTAAAGACTGAACGTAGGTATCTATATACATGTAGGTACGGCGTGTACCAATGTGACTTTTCTAAAGTCATACGTACTTTCGAAGTATATCTTAGGCGTCACTGACTAACGGTGAAGGAAAACATCGTGAGGAAACCTGGAATTTAAAAGTCTGAAATCGCCAATCCGCCTTGAGCAAGCGTGGTGATCTATGCTCATGCCTTCTCTGTACGAGAAGAGGCCTGTGCCCAGCAGTGGGACGATATAGGCTGATGATGATGACAGCGTGTACCCCATCATGTCGGGTCTCATTGGGCAGGTCATTGACAAATATTGCGGTTGTATGAAGTTAGTCCGGAATCGTTTGCGAATGCAAAACATGAATACGATAAATACACTTCCAGTTGACGGCGATGTGGAAGAATTTTTTGACGCATTATTTAATATATAATTTATATTTTCTTTTTAATTTTCCCTAATTTTAATGGTTTCTGTTGGCGTTGGTATCAATGTTGGCGTCTGTATCAGTCTAGGTATCGGTATCAATGTTGGCATTGGTATCAGTGTCGGCGTCGGCATCGGTATCAGTGTCGGCGTCGGTATCAGTGTCGGCGTCGGTATCAGTGTCGGCGTCGGTATCAGTCCAGAAGTCTGTATTAGTGTCGGCGTCGGTATACGTTATTGATGTCGGTATCAGTCTAGGCGTCTGTATCAGTGCCAGCGTCGGTATCGCGATAGGCGTCGATATCAGTATCGACGTCGGTATCAGTATCGGCGTCGGTATCACTATTGGCGTCAGTATCAGTCTAGGCGTCGGTATCAGTATAGGCGTCGGTATCAGTCTAGGTATCGGTATCAGTCTAGGCGTCGGTATCAGTATAGGCGTCGGCATCAGTATAGGCGGCGGTATCACTATGGGCGTCGGTATGACGTCGGTATCAGTCTAGGCGTCGGTATCAATGTTGACGTCGGTATCTAGAATCTATGGAAGAAACTTGAATCCTGAAAATGGAATCCTGAAACTTGAATCTTGAATCCTGAAACTTGAATACTGAAACTTTAATCCTGAAACGTGAATCTTGAATCCTAAATCCTGACTTTATAAATTGCGAATGTGAGTTAGTTTATTTTGTTTGTTTATTACGCTTTTATAATAAAACTGCTAAACTGATTTGGATGAAATTTGTTATGCAGGTAGTAGGACCCGAGACGTTAGACCTTCTTTTTTATCCGGATGCCTTAAGTGGTTCCCTCGGGACGCGGGTGAAAAATCTAGTATTATTCAATAAATTGTAAAAACTTTTATATTTAATTGAAAAAAACAGAATATTAAAATAAATAAGAATACGTAATCGAAAGCGCGAGCGAATGGGGGCTATCGTTTTTGCGGTCACCAGTTGGCCCCACTGTTGAGTAAGGTCTTGTGCGTCAACCGAAAAATAGCCCAAAACTCTGCAATACATGCTTTTAATACATATATAACGATTTATTAACACACTGGCACATGTAGATAATAACAACTACAACTCACTTTAAATTATATATTTTTAAGGCCCACTTATTTGGCACCTATTCTCAGCTTTTCTTGCAAAGCAATTACATCTATTGAGCTATAAAGTATATCTGCCATAATTAATCAGGAATGCCACATTATTTGCAATAAACGTCAATAACTTGTAGGAACCCGAGATAAAAGTGCTCGCAGTGAACATCTCTTACATTTGTTATATCTTGAGACTTTACTCTACACTAGCGCCTCTAGCGGCAAATTCAAGCGCGGTAACCCCTTATTGAGCGCGATTTTTTTCAACATGATAACTATATTTTTAACAAATTGCAAGGAAAACAGCACCCGAAAAGAAATAAGAATATGTAATTGAAAGTGCGAGCGAAGCAAGCGCGATTTTTTTTGCGAGAAAAGTATTGGAAAAAATATTTTTTCTTTTCATCAAGAACTTCCTTGACTGTTGACTAATATCTTTTACCCCAACAAATTAATACTATATGCTCTTCTCAGAACTTTTTGATTCACCCTCGTTTAACAATTAAATAACCATTATAATTATCATAAACGAAAGAAATAAAATAATAGCAAAATAGTATATTATCAAAGAGCAAAATTATTAAATTTTATCCTCCATTTTGACAGATCTTGAATGCCAGTTCTTCGGTTTCACGTATAAGTAACCGCACGTCAATGTTATCCTAGGATGTTATGATTTCTCGCTGAAGTTTTAACATAAACTTAGCGCTTATGTAGTGATGCGCGTTTTGGCCGAAACCAAATCTATGGTCGGCTATAGTTGGACGAATAATTTAGTTTTTAAATTTATCAAAAGATGGCGCTGAGCTTAAACGTCATACAAATGCTTCGAAATGTATAGAAACCTGAATCGCGCTATTAGAGTTTTCCTGAAGTTAAGGATATGTACACTAATTTGAGCACTTCAAATGTACTTGCTTCGGCAGTACATATACTAAAATTGGAACGATACAGAGAAGATTAGCATGGCCCCTGCGCAAGGATGACACGCAAAATCGTGAAGCGTTCCACATTTTTTGAAGAAATTAGATATAGTAATTTTATTTGTAACTTAAATATTTTGCGTTTTTCTTATAGCTCCAAGTCAAGCGTAATACATACTAAATTTTGCTCTTTCAAACTATATTATAAAAAAAAAAATCTATATTTCATTTATTTATTTTTTATTTTAATATTTCAAAAAATATTAGTTTATTTGTATTTTTCTAATTATTTCAAGGATTGCGAATCCTTGTTGAGTCTAACTGTTCCCTTTTAATCGGAAACTATCAATATAAAAAGCTTGTGCAGACGAGGGACTTTGTCTGCAGAGGACAAAATTCCTGAATTGTGAAATAAATGTCCGCCTAGAACTTGCCACGGGCTTAACACACGTTATGGATGTTAATATTTTCAGATTACGTTTTGTATAAGAAAGAAAAAAGTTTAAGAAAAGGAAACGATGTTTTAAAAGAGAATCTTACAGAGAATCGTCTAAAACTTTATTTTAGGACTCACCCATACTTTTGTCTATCCCGGTCTATCAATGAAATGTATTCAAGGGACTTTTTGAACACAGTACTTTTAATTTAATCCATTGTGTTCGTTATTCAATACAATGTAAATGATGTATTTTAAAGAACGAAAATGTACGCTCGTCTGCGCAGACCTAAATAATTATTACGATAGTGGAGATTTTGTGAGTTATTTGTAAAATAGTCATTATTTAAGTGCTCTATCGATTTGGATAAAATTTTGCATAGATACCATGACCTGACCTTATTCCGGTTAAATATTATTTTATATTTCGTTGCTGTATGACAAAATATAATAGACACATACAATACAGTAAAACTCTGGCTACAAAACCACAATCTAGAAGTGAACAACAAGAAAACAAAAATAATTCAATTTAAACCTTACCAAAAACAGCACATAAACCTAAACACGATTACACAAAGAATTAACATTGAAGAAGTAGATCATTTCACTCTATTAGGACTTACCCTGGATACACACCTAAATTGGAAAATGCATGTAGAAATAGTAAAATTAAAAATATCTAAATTTATATATGGACTCAGTGTACTTAAAACTAACACAAATGCAAAGTGTGCCCTATCTGTATACTACGCTTACGCGTATGCCTGGCTACGGTACGGCATAATCTTGTGGGGTCATAGCACGGACGCCCACGACTTATTCATCTCCCAAAAAAAATGTCTTCGCATAATTTACAATATCCCACCACGAACAAGTTGTAAGCCCTATTTCATTAAAGGAAAAATCCTCACCCTAGTGTCTATATACATCCTCGAAACTGCCGTATTTGTAAAGAAAAACATCAACCTCTTCAATTTTAAAACAAACACACGACATCAACATAAACTAGCTCTTCCAGTACCTAGAATAGAAATGTATAGAAATAGTCCCTATTATCGATCTATCCAAATATATAATAAGTTACCCGAAGAAATAAAAAACACAAAAACAACAAATATATTCAAATCAAGGTTAAAACGTATATTAGTTGAGAAATCTTACTATTCAATTAAGGAGTTTATGGAAGATAAATTTTTAGAATTTAAGAAACCTAGATATTAAGTTACTTGCACCGCCCTTACAGGGTCTATGTCTGTTAAAGTTTATACTATTATTATGTAATGTGTATACTGTAAACTACATAGTGCAATAAATAAATAAATATAATCTTTACTTATAATAAATCAGTAGAGAGGTCAATTCAGTACATGAAATATATTTCCAAAATAACTATCAGGGGGAGATTAGGGATCGATACTGATGCCAAAAATGCAATCAGTAAAATTTTTGCCTGTCTGTCTGTATAAAAGTTATAGAAACAAAAACTACTCGACGGATTTTAACGAAACTTGGTACAATTATATTTCATACTCCTGAGCTGGTTATAGTATTACATCACGCTACAATCAATAGGAGCAGAGCAGTAAAGGGAAATGTTGGGAAAACGGGAGAAGTTACTCCATTTTTTTGTTGCACTAATCACAGAAACCGCAGGTCCGATTTGAAAAATTCTTTCAGTGTTAGATAGTCCATTTATCGAGGAAGGCTAAAGGCTATATATCATCACGCTAAGACCAATAGGAGCGGAGCACCAGTATTCCACGCGGACGAAGTGGCTGGCAGAAGCTAGTAATCAATAAAACAAAAAGGGAGTGCTTCAAAAATTATTTATTTATTCGTATATATAATTTATATATCCATTTTATAATTAAAATCAACCGATGCACACAACATAAACATCATAATATCGCCCTTTCATTCACGCCGCTCGGACGAAAGACTCGCTCTTTACGAGAACACGTTTCTAACGAAAAGCGACTGTATCATCGATGGCAGTAGGTCGAAATCACCAAAACGTGTTCCCGCCAAGAATTTAAGTATACATAGATTTAAAAACTAGATACACAATAATTTATTTTAAAAATCCTGTCTATGACGTTCGCTTGTGTAGGACGCACGAGTAAAAATTATAATTATAAAAAGCTGAATTAAGTATTATCTAAATTAATACTTTTGCTAAAATACTCTGGAGTTAGTCAAATTATTTTTCGACATAATGTTGTGTGGGAAACAGTTGAGAATTTGACGCGGCCGTAACTAAACACATCAAAACACGAAATAAAAAAAAAACAATTTATGTGTACAAAAATATGTCTATTCTATACCCCGTAAAAGTTTTAAAATCACTTTTATTGCTATTGTATTATTTTATGAGTTTTAACACAACACTATGCCGAAATAATAGGATACGGACAAATAATCCTCTCATAAGTACTATCGTGTAAACGTCTAATTAATTTGGCTTAAAACGATTACTATCAATTCGAAATAAATAATGCAAGAATAAATAGAAAAATAAAAACTAATACACTAATATGACTGTCGTATCCGATTTTTTTTACAGAGAAATACAAAAAAAAAAAACAATTGAGATATTATTTAAAAAAAAACTTGCATCACTGAAATAAAATGTATCAGTTTTTACCTTAATTAATAATATTTTTGACTACATGAAATTGATTTTTATTTGACACTAGTATTATATTTTAATTTTAGTTAGAAATATTATTTCAGTGATCAAGCTTGAAGGAATTTGAATTTGGAGTTTTGTAAAAACGTGTTTCATTGAAGTTATATAGATATTTAATTTTACAGACAAAAATGTCACAAAAGACCAGCAACTTTACTGTCGAATCAAATTTAATCTAGAGGTACTAGTAGTCACTGTTTTTGTTGTTAGAATAAAATAAGACAATATGGCTGCATTGAAACACGTTTTTATTTTTAAATACACAGTATAACCAAAGTTCACATAGAGAAACTCCCTGCCTCACTTCTCTACAACTTAAAACTTCCTCATATATTATTAATTTGTTACAATTAAATTGTTGGGGGGACCTCACTTGAGATGTTTAAAAAAAATACATAAAGACGATTTTACGAAAATTAAGATGATATTTTAAATCAGTAAAATAAAATAATTTACAATATTTTCATCAATTATCATAATTTTATTGAAATAATTATTATAATCATTCACAATAGACACATAATTAAAACTAATTTTAATCATCAAAATCTATAGTAAAAATAATATCTAGCGTGAAAAATCACCATACAAAAACTCCCTGGCTTTTTTTATAAAGACCCGTAGCGACGGTTCAATTAAATTTAAAAACGTGATCGAGTGAAGTCCCCTCAAATACACAACACAGTCACAGAGCGAACTGCCACAGTAATACATCGTCGTTCGCTACCGTTAGCCCTAAGCTACACTTCCTATACTAATTCCGCCTAATGCACAAATTTAGACAGACAACTAGGTTTTTTTACACACGAATGACATTGTACAATTGAATCGACTACGAAACTGGCCACCAAATTGAAAATTATAGAGTATTTTCATGAACCGTGTAATGTCGTATTTACTGTTGAACTTTAAAAAAAAATAAGTGATGTTTTGAGTGATAAATAAGTAAAACATATCATGTGAATATAGATGTGTAAAAGTTTTATTTTTTATAAGTTTGTTGAATAAACATTATTTTAGTGGATCAAAGTCTATACAACTATTAATAATAAATTAAAGTCATGTGATGCTTTCTGGCTCAGAAAAAGTAAAATAAATTTTAAACGTTCAAAAGTAAATAAAACACTCCGGCGTTAATTAATTAACACGAAAGAAATGCGGAAATCCTTTAAAAATACTGCTTCGTTGCAAGCGCAAATTACAAAAATAATATTCGAAAAATTCTAATAACTATTACTTAAAAATATATCTTTCTAATACTTTTATTTTAAATTATTGTTTACAAGCTACTATTTACACGTCTTCTAGATACACCAACAACGTTCAATGTGCGTTGCTTACCGAAATATTCCTTTTTTTTTTAAATTTATTCATAATCACAATTAAGTCGAAACTTTTTTTTAAATGAGATTCTCAATTTTCTCGCGTCATATCCGGTGTCGTGTCAATGTTGGAATGTTTATTCATTTCCGTTATATTTCAGTACTTATCACATTTTAGAAAATGTTTTTGGAATTTTCTCTATGCGGAATGGAAGTTACGTTAGTCTTGACAATCGATTTTCGGGTTATTCTTATCGATACTTTTGGATGGATTTTATCGATATTTAGTCGATGTCCATTTGATTTATCGTCAGTAAGATATTGGCCGATAAGGATTTAGTAAAAAGCCTTTATAGTAAAAATCTTTTTACCTACAAATTGCCATAATAAAATGTATGAATCATTTACAATTCACATACACACGTACAGTATTTATTTTGTTACAGTTTATTTGATTATAAGCTGCGCCTACATTGATCGCGGCTAAGTAAACGCGTCATTGTAACCATAACTTAGTTAATTAACTGACTTAGGGTAGATTCGACCAAACCTGAATTTATACAAGAATAACTATGCGGAAAATAGTATATACCACGATTTTATTCTTGAGTAAATCATTAGTCGTTTTTCCAGGCAATCTAGCGTATAGCTTTACTTGGATAAGCTACTCACTAATAGCGAAGTGAATGTGAACGAATGTAATACGCGGCCAAAAAAAATTGCTCTACAAACGGGAGGGTGCAGTTGCATAACTCATGTCAACTCTAATTTGTCGTATTATAGCGTGGAAAAGTGACTGCCAAGCGACAAAGCCCTTTAAATAAATTAAAAAAATTAAAATAAAAATGTCAGTGAATTAAAATGACAGCATAAGTCAATAGGACGCCATTTAATTATTCCTTGAATAAACTTCTTATTCCACGCAAAATGGTGGTATAGTGACTATTCCCGAATAGACTCGTTATTCCTCGAATTGTAGTTGGTTAAACATGAAATTGATTTATTCTCGAGTGATAAGCGATCTACGCCGAGAATAAAATTTATTCCAGTTTGGTCGAATCCGCCCTTAGTCATATCCGAAGATAAAATTATTTTAAATAGTATTAGCAAACTTTTTTCACTGAATATACTAACCTAAGTCATGTATTCACTATGACACGTCATATTGTTTGTCTATGCTAAATGTTTTAAACACATTGTGATGAAAAATAACTATATAACGATTATCTCGTTTGTTATTCCAAAGTCCTCATTCAAAATTCACAAGTTACCATTTTTGTGTTGATTATTCATAAAATAATCTCTTCATGAAAGAAAGAGATAACGCATTTTCCGTCTCACTTGCTCATTCCTAACGCCTTGATAAATATCAAAACTAATTTATAATTACAACCATTAGTTAATTATCACTTTGATAAGCGATAATCCCTTCATTAAATTCTTCTAAATTGAATCTAGTATTCTAGATCTTAAATTATTAGACCCGAACTTTAACTATTCCACGATATTCCCTGCCTATGTTCTCACATTCTTCCTTTTAAATATTTATTTATTGGAGCCTGTTCCCACCTGTGGATAGGACTTATCTACCAGATTAATTCGTAGTTGAAACTTCAAGAAAATTATCTGGCAGAAGCTTGAAGGTGGTGAAACTGGCCGTAAGTCAATTGAACTAAATTGAAATTCTCGCGATACATATTAATTTACTAATCCTTAGTATTTTAATTGCTATTAATAGCTTCCACAACTTTACACTCACTTTTAATTAGGCATTATATTTTGCGCAATCTTTCTCTGCGCAAAGTTTTTGCGCAAACATTTTCTGCGCAAAATTATTTTTGCGCGAAATACAAAACGACATATTTATGTATTTTCTTTATACAGACGACAAACACGTCTTACACACGTTTGTAAACTGTTTATTATAGCTCAAAACGCATTTTTATACAAATAAAGTGGGTTTTTCAGGTCAGTGGTCTAATCCTCATCCCACTGCTGGGGCTGGGATCAAATCTGCGTCCACCGGTCGTCGAAGAACTGTCGCATGTTGTGTCCGGCGCGTCCGACCGGACTGTCGTCTTCGTTGAACACCTCACAATTGCTGAATATCAGCCGGACGTCCGAAGCGAATTCTTCTTTGCATTTGTATCTGTTGATTCAAAGTATAGGTGAGTAATGCCATGTATATAATTTAAATAAGCTAGCTTAAATAATTTATATTGTAATGAAATATGTTTTAATGCCTGTGTACAACTTTGTAGGATCGATCGAGTGGTCATTGTTTTTTAAATAACCCCAACTCGATGGACGATTGCAGAGGCCAGTAACAGCTAATATAAAAAATGTGAATGTGAGTGTTTTACACTTTCACAGTACAACTGTCTTGTTGGTCTAATGATCGCATATCGTGACT
Source organism: Pyrrhia umbra (assembly GCA_963891755.1). Classification (NCBI taxonomy): domain Eukaryota; kingdom Metazoa; phylum Arthropoda; class Insecta; order Lepidoptera; family Noctuidae; genus Pyrrhia; species Pyrrhia umbra. Next base: position 4,475,757 of record OY982944.1, read on the forward strand.
GCTGATAACGGGGTCGAAATCGCTTTGTGGATTTTGAAAAATGTCACAAAGCAACCCGGAGTCAGGAAGTTGGTGGCGTTACACCCCCGTGCCCGGAATACGTTAAGCCGTCGTCCGGCTGCTATATTGATAGCAGATGTTGTTACAATTCCATGTCAGAGGTCGTCAGGCGGATTTGAGAAAACTGACACTAGGGCTTGTTAGGTTGGTATACCTGAAGCCCACACGATAAGAAGAAAAACTGCTTAACTGATAAAATTTCATATGATGATTACTAGTCTTCAAGCAATGTCTACATACATATTATCCTGGAGCTTCCTCTTGATGGTGGAGAGGTCCATGGGGCATTTGATGACCTTCTTGTACTGCGGGAACTGCTTCGTGTTGACGGGCAGCAGGAACGGCCAGGCGTGCTCGTGGCACTCCATCTCGCAGAGGAGGTTCCTGAGGAGTGGGAGTCAATGTGTTATTGGTGTTGAGGGACTGTTTTGCTCTCTTTGGGAGAGGGGATGGGCTTTTGAAGATTGGGGATAGCAATGGGGAGATATTAGATCGTAAAAATTTCGTGTCCATCAGGATGGACGGTCACTACCTATATTTTACATCAAAGTAGTTATAGAAAGTTGCTCACTAATTGCTACTAATCGTTAAGACATATAATCTACTTTTTAAGGTGACAAGCCATTCTGACACAAGGATGGCTGGATCACCTATACAGTGACAACAAACTACGCAAAAAATCGAGTTTTTTTTTACAAATAGTTGCTACTAGATTGCTACCTACCAAATTTTCGGAGCTACAAAAAATATTTGTAGAAAAACTAACAACATACGATCTGAATAAAAAAAATTGCATAGAAACATTTAGGCTTATAATTATGATTTTTTTTATTGAAATATTTTTCTTTACCCACCATTAACAATATACAGCTTGTTTTTAACATTTCCTAATGTAAGGTTTTTCTTACAGACAACCTTTGCAGTCGAAAAATGAGAGAGAAGGGATTTTTTTTTGTATGGCATCTCGCAGGTCAACCTAGAAGGTTGTCGACTGCTTAACCGGACTTTAAGAGAGAAGAGACTTACTTGCAAAACTGTAGGTCTTTGAGCAGTTTCTTGGCGGAGTTCTTCTCTTTCTTGGCACGGGACATCAGCGGTACATTCTCCGTGTCACGGTCTTCGCCTGTCGATAAGTAAAACATTATATTGAAGTTAATTTTCATCTCAGGGAGAGCGCTAGTTATTATTGCCAGTTCCATAGAAAATATTATAGGGTATCAAAAAATTCTAGGCATAAAAAAAATCTAAGTCCTTCTCTACAATTCAATCTATTTTCACGTCAAATTTGATGTAAATCGGTTCAACGATTTAACCGCGACAATTACTTGTTCTTTATTTTGTTTTATTTATCTCACTGTATTTATGAAAGAAAGAAAGAAAAAATGTTTATTTGTCACAGACAACACGTGCATATTTACAAACAGTATTTATCATCCGCTTGCCCTAACTCCAATTTATTTGTGGTCGGCGCTGCATGTCTTCTTCTTCCATACTTCTCTATCTGACGTCATCTTACTAGTAACATCTTTTTTAAAAGTATACATTTTATTTTACTTTATTGGGACATAAAACAGTTACACATTACAGTTAAGGTATGCCAGAAAAAATATTAAAACTAGGTAATTGTGTAACCTACACAAATGTCCGCGAAATAATGGTAAGAAATTAGTAATATCATTAAAAGCGTGCGTTAATTTTACAGTACTACTTTTCTGTGTACTCGTAGGTATTTTAAGAGTGAAATAAGAATTAAAATGAGTAATGTTCAGGTAGTGCGTACCATCCATGTGTGCGTCGGTGTCGTCGTGCTGCAGGGCTCCGTTGCCGGCCACGTACTGCAGGGCGCGGCGCTTCTCCGGCGGACCCTCCTCCGCACTCAGCTCGCCTGCTGGGACAAATACGACGAGGTTAGTTTCAAAGACTTCAATGTATTTCCATACCTTTCATTTCAATCGGGTCAGCCTTTTTTCCGTGAAAGCGTAGGTAAAAAATGATGAATGATGTTTAGAGCATGAACTTTGGCAGAATTAGAACAATATAATCACAGACGATAGAGCTATTGTTAACAATCAGGTCTCGCATTCGATTCCGAGGTTAGGCAGTTTAAGTATGTTAAATTTGTATAAATTTGAAAGTAACTGTCTGTCTGTTAGGCATACACGGAAAAACGGCTGAACAAAATTAAATGAGTTTATTTATTTTGCAAACTGGGTTTGAAATCACTAACACATCAATTGTTTGTTTTTCAGAGAGCGTTAGCGGCGGCATTGCCTAACTGGTGAGAAAACATGGCAAAATGGATTTGGTCGAAATTTGGTATGGAGCATGATTTAAGTAAGGATTAGGTGAGAAATGGTTGTTAAACTTCAGATTACAGGTAAGACGGTTACTGACTAAAACCCATCCATGTTCCTAGCTGCGGGACGTTCGAAAGAGATACCGCGCCCCCGGAATACAAAGGGCTGAGGAAGGAACATGGATGGGTTTTAGTCAGTAAGAGTCTGACACTCCCACCCGCCCCACCCTCGGCGGGAGGGGTCATTTGATGATTTCCTTTCCGAAAAAAAAAAACTAGTTCCTTCCTCAGCCTTTTGTATTCCAGGGGCGCGGTATCTTTTTCGAACGTTCCGCAGCCCCGGATAAAGGTGTACGTGTTAAGACTGACCGGCGTGATGGTTGAGCCCGTTCTCAGCGTCGGGCAGCTTGTCGTCCAGCTTGTCGTCGTGCTTGTCGGGCGTCGGCAGCGCGCCGGCCGGCTCCTCCGCCGTCGTCGACGTCGACGCCACCGACGCCGCGGGGCTGGACAAGTCAACAACAAGTCATTTATTTATTTCGTTTATTTATTTTTTTAACATATTATTACAATCCTTACTAATATTATAAATGCGAAAGTAACTCTGTCTGTCTGTCTGTTACGCTTTCACGCCAAAACTACTGGACCGATATAAATGAAATTTGGTACAGAGATAGAATAGACCCTGAGGAACAACATAGGCTACTTTTTACCCGGGTGCGCTAAGTAGTTCCCTCGGGATGCGGGTGAAACCGCGGGAAACAGCTAGTTTTAAATATTTTTACAAACAATATAAAAAAAACATGTAAAAATATAAAACAATAGTATCCCACTGGTAACAATAGGACAGTGTCCAAGCTACTGGCGGTCAGGGCTCTAGAGAAATGAACCTCCTGATTATATCAATTTTCCCGCCAGCGGCTTCGCCCGCGAGTGCTATACGAAATCAAATTAAAAATGACAGAGTTGCATACAAAATTTGCACCCCTTTTTCACCCCCTTAGGGATAGAATTTCGGAAAATCCTTTCTAATCGGATGCCTACGTCTTACAAATAACACACCCTCTAAGTTTCAGGTCTCTACGATCAGCGGTTTAGGCTGTGCGTTGATCCGTCAGTCATTCAGGACAAAGCATTTTATATGTATAGATTGATATTTTTTACACAGAACTAACGCCTTAGACGTTCTCTACCAGTCTACCTTTGGGTGATGGAGAACTAGTTCTGGTAAGTGCATAACACTATTAATTTTTTATTGATTTATTTAGTACTGAGTGTTCAACTGGTGGTCAGCGGTTAAGGCACCTGCATCTCGTGTACGAGTGTGCGGATTCGTGATCTGGCTGTACCAATGTGACTTTTATGAAGTCACATGTAGTTCCTAAACGATCAACTGAAAACAGCTGTTTAGCGTAAATTCAAACTACTACCATTTGATGGATAACCTGTCATTTGGGTTTTTTATCCATAAAACGGTCGATTACCACGCCGGGGTTCAACAAGAAGTTGACAATAGGAAAATTCCCGTTTCGTGGTTAAAAAAGTTTTCGTTTAACGGGCCGATTATATAACCATCTGTCGGTGAACTTGGCCTTAAGTATATCGTCTATTAACATACCTGGGCACCATGTTCTGGTCTATGTCTAGGCTGGTGTTGAGGTCCCGGTGCTTGGCGTCTCGCTTCTTCGTGTTCCGCGGCTTCTTGGGCGGCGCGCGGGAGATGCACTGCGAGCAGTACCACTTGCCGCGAGGGTTCTGTACAAAGTTCAAAGTTCGTCAAGTTAAGTGAACATTTTTATCGCACACTAGCTTCTGCCCGCGACTTCGTCCGCGTGGAATAGTAGTGCTCCGCTCCTATTGGTTTTAGCGTGATGATACGTCTATAGCCTTCGTCAATAAATGGGCAATCTAACACTGAAAGAATTTTTCAAATCGTACCAGTAGTTCCTGAGATTAGCGCGTTCAAACAAACAAACTCTTCTATATTAGTATAGATAGAAACTTATAAAGCAAACTAGTTGCATGGTCCTATGGAGAAGAACCGGCAAAAAACAATGGATACTCAATTGAAAATTTGGTTTTACGATAATATGGTTACGATAGTTTTCTAAAATAAATATACAATGCAATATGATATTAGTTATATAATGATTAGAATGATATAAATTTAGTGAATAAATTATTATTCTTTGAATTAAAATTTATAATAAATAAAACACAGATTTTTAAATTTATAATGATTTGTAGTAGTGATGAAATATTTGCATCATTTGACATAAACCAACTCATTATTTCTTACAATCTCTAAATTTTTCTACCAACAACTTCTAAGTTCACCTATACATTTAACATTACTGTTTGCCCAGCACTGGGCTGTAGCCCACGTACCTTCAAGAGCGGCGGGTAGTGGCAGTCCTGGTGGTAGGCGCGCGAGCAGAGCGCGCAGGGTATGGTGCGGGTGCTGGCGTTGGCCCCCCCGCACACGATACACACGCGCTCCCCTCGCGCCTTGTTCACGCACTCCCAGCAGTACCTGTGATAACCATAAATATCCTTCATCATCATCATCATCATCATCATCCTATATATCGTCCCACTCCTGGGCACAGGCCTCTTCTCATACAGAGAAGGCATGAGCATTGATCACCACGCTTGCTCAAGGCGGATTGGCGATTTCAGACTTTTAAAGTCCAGGTTTCCTCACGATGTTTTCCTTCACCGTTAGTCAGTGACGTCTAAGATATACTTAGAAAGTACGTATGACTTTAGAAAAGTCACATTGGTACTTGCCAGGTTTCGAACCCGCAGGTGAGACATCACACCGTGTATGAGACATGAGAGGCAGGTGCCTTAACCACTAGGCCACCACAATATTCATAAATATTTAACGCCTTTATCAAAGAACCGACGACCCTTTTTTTTCAAATGGCAAATCATCCCGCCGGATGGGAGTGTCAGACTGTCTAAAACCCCATCCATGTTCCTTCCTCAGCCCTTTGTATTCCGGGAGCGCGGTAACTCTTTCGAAACTATTCCAAACTCTTTTTGCAGCTTATTCAACCGATTTTAAGTTCTTTTACGTACTGATAAGGATGGTATTGAAAGCAAAATAATGTTTACAATAGCAAATATATTCTGCATTCTGTTTTTGTCATGTCACCTTAGTAATAGAGCTTTAAATCGTTTGAACAAACGTTAAATAGGGTGCGTTTAAATGTCTAATCTCATAGTAAGTGGAGTATAGGCGCGTATAATATAATGATTTAAAATTAACAAACTTACCAGTCGCCATCAGGTATCTTATCCATCCGTGGCTTGAAGCAGTACGTGTGGTATCCCTTATCACAGCCGTCACACAGCAGCAACTGGTCTTCATTGTCGCCGCTCAAGCAGAACTGACAGTTCTACACACGGAATGATATTATATTAGTTGACACACTATGTATTAGGTGGAAAGAAGAAAGATTGAAGGCGTATATACCCAGCGGGATGTAAATACGATTTATATATAAACTGTTTCTATCCCTTTCACGCAGATCAATAAGAAAGAGATGCATTATAAAATGTATCATAATATTTTATGGTTATATAATTTTAACAGGGTTATTTTATACCAAATTTACGTTGTATATGTATATTATAATAAAAAAAGTAAAACGATGGAAAATATGACTAAAATAAAATATAAACTTGGGAACGGAATAAGTTTAAAAACATAGAGATAACTAAATAAATTCTAGCACAACCATCAACCCTGACTTCTAAAACATGAAATCATAAATTACTTTTCTACTTTCACTAACTTTTTATTGTATAATCTAGTCATATCAAGTAATTGCATCGATGTATTCATCTACTTACATAAAAACAACTAAACCGTCAGGTCGTACATCAGGCGTATAATATCGTGTCTAAAATACCATTAAAGACCCCCATTTCCAAGGCATTTGCAGTCAAATTCTAAACCTCGCATTTGCAAACGTATTTTGAACCTCAGAAAAACCACAGAACCGATTTGGAAGCAATTTGATATAGACAGGTCCCTGGAGACTATTTTAGGGTACTTTTTAACCGACTTCAAAAAAAAGGAGGAGGTTCTCAATTCGTCGGGATCTTTTTTTTTTTTTATTTTTTATGTATGTTCACCGATTACTCGAAGACGCCTGGACCGATTTGCAAAATTGTTTTTTTATTTGGTAGGGTATACTTTCCAGGTGGTCCCATAGTCATCAAGTCAGGATCTGATGATGGGAACCCTGAGAAATCGAGGGCAACTTTGGAAAGTTGTAGGCATGCATAGGGTAAAAACTTAATGCTCAGGTGTATGTTTGATAACACTATTCACTAGTGCAAGTTTGGAGCTGACCTGATGATGGAGACGAGAGAAGGTCGAGGGAACTCAGCAACGGTATATATTAACTACCTCGTGTTTGGGCTTATTATGTTCGTATTGACGAGACCTTTGCAACAGTGAAGGTTTGGAGCTGATCTGATGATGGGGACTAGAGAAGGTCGAAGGAACTCGGCAGCTGAATATGTAAACTACCTCGTGTTTGGGCTTATATTATTTGTATTGATGAGAACTTTCCACTAATGCGGATAGTAACAACTATACTTATCACTAGTATAGGTATATGTATAGTCACTGAAAAGCTAAACGTTTTTTACGACAACGTTAACGAGATGTTGTTACAATAAATAATTAAAAAAATACATTAAGAAGAAAATCATGTAAGAAAACACAAGTATGTACTGTTCTACCTTTCATCAGAAACAAGATTTCTCAGCCTTTGCATTTCTGCTAATGCTCGTTCATCGTGGGGCTTAGTTAACAGCTTAGAAGGTTCTAAATCAGATAGAGCTATTCCTTCCAAAGTTTTGACTCTGCTGAGAGCTACATAAACTTGTCCCTTCGCAAAGTTCTTTTTTAACCGACTTCAAAAAAAGGAGGAGGTTATCAATTCGACTGTATGAATTTTTTTTTTTTTATATGTTTGTTACCTCATAACTTGCGACTGGGTGAACCGATTTTCATGATTCTTTTTTTATTTGAAAGCTGGTGCTTCCCGTGTGGTCCCATTTAAATTTTATCACTACCGGTTCAGCCGTTTTATAAATATATCGAAAATAACGATTTATCTCTACTTGCTGATATGCCAAATACTTAGATGATTTGGTTATTTACGCTTATTGAAACCTAAAAAAGTGGTGTGTTTATTTTGTTAAGATAGCAAGACCGAGACACTGAAAAGCGAAAAAATAAAAAAGCTTTTTACAAAAAAATTAAAACCGACTTCAAAAAAAAAAACTGAAAAGTAAAAAATAATTTTAATTTAAACGCTTTACGACCAAAACATCGCTCTAGAAGTCGGTGGCGAAATACTAACAATAGTAACTTACAAGACACCGACTTCTAGAGCGATGTTTTGGTCGTAAAGCGTTTAAATTAAAATTATTTTTTACTTTTCAGTTTTTTTTTTGAAGTCGGTTTTAATTTTTTTATTAGTAGTTCCCTCGAAACGCCATACATTTCCAAAATGTAACTACAGATACAAATTTAGAATCAGCCCGTAGAACAGGGGCTGTACCACCACGTGTTTTTGCAATCACTATTCAAGTTTGAGAGCGTGACACAGCTACTTACGTCGAATAGCCCCGTCTCTTTTTCATAACGATAATAATCTTGTTTTGGCACGTCATGGTAAGGCCCCAGGGCATAAAAACCGCGGCCAGATGGGTATACGTACATGTCTCATACGTACCGCCTTCATGATGCTCTTGTCCCAGGCCACCGCCGCCTCCAGCGCCTGCAGCAGCATGGCGAGCTGCGCCGACGTGCTGCAGCGGGCCACGCCCTCCCGCCACGTGGCCAGCCCCCGGGCTATGCCCTTGCCGTCCGCTACACGAATAATGTACTTATTACAATTGTGCTAGGTAACCAAATCGATTAATTAAGTGTAAGTTTGACATCTGGTTGTCAGTTTATGGAAGGGTATCATTCTGTTTCCCTCTAGCCCATTTTTTTATAAGATTTTTTGTTTGTTACCCTTTCAAGTGAATTTAGATGCAATTTGTGAACATATAAAAACATCTAGTCAAACATTTTGACTTTTAACTTTATAAAAATAAATAAGACAAAATGTTTGTTGAAAGTCACACTGAAGTTCTTTATTTTATACTAGCTTCTGCCAGCGACTTCGTCCGCGTGCAATAGTGGTGCTCCGCTCCTATTGGTCTTAGCGTGATGATATATAGCCTATAGCCTTCCTCGATAAAGGGACTATCTAACACTGAAAGAATTATTTAAATCGGACCAGCAGTTCCTGAGATTAGCGCGTTTAAACAAAATGACAACATTTCCCTTCACTGCTCTGCTCCTATTGATTGTAGCGTGATGAAAAGTATACTATAACCATCTCAGAAGTATGACAAATAATTGTACCAAGTTTCGTTAAAATCCGTCGAGTAGTTTTTGTTTCTATAGAGTTTATACAGACAGACAGACAGACAGACAGACAGACAGACAAAAATTTTACTGATTGCATTTTTGGCATAAGTATCGATCCCTAATCACCCCCTGATAGTTATTTTGGAAATATATTTAATGTACAGAATTGACCTCTCTACAGATTTATTATAAGTATAGATATAGATAATCCTTCATCCATTTCTAATATTATTATAATCTAGCTGACCTGGCGAACGTCGTACCGCCATATTTCTTTTCTGATTTTTTTAATACTAATTTCTCCCTTAAAAAACCTTGTCCTAACAATAACGAACACAAGAAAAAAAGATTTTTTCAATTTGTTGAGATCGTACATTTCAAAAAGAAGATAGATGTGAAAACAACTCTGTCAGTCTCAGACTCTTTGACGGGAAAACCGCTTAAACAATTTCGATTGAATTTGGTATGAAGATTGAACCTTGGGAAAGGACAGGTTAGCTTATATCCAGTAGGTTCAGGTTAGGTTCCCTCCTGCGGAAGAATCTGGATTCCGGCGGCCCCGCGCGCACGTTTGAGTAGTGACACCGGGGTAGTTTAAGCCGGTAAGAGTCCGGCACTGTTCCCGGCCTCCACCAACCGGGTTCGTCCATGAGGATTTTCCCCCGTCAAAAAAGGTAAGGTTCTCTCAGCCACTAGTTTCTTAATGAATATTAGGTACTCATATATGAGTATTTACATACCTTTCCCCTCGCTAGAGCCGTCGGTATTCTGCGGCGAAGGAGCTGATGCGTTCCCGTGCTCGGCCTGGAGTACTGCGCCAAGCGTCGCCTCTGATGTGCTGCGATATGAGTAATAACCGTTAGATATACTGCCAGATAATCCTATCAGTCGAAACCAATACCAACATTACCGTAACACGTGGTAATTAGATTTTTTTGTACGTGTTTGAATTTCACTATTTCCATTTTTACCGACCTGCTACGGCAAAATGAAGAGTATTTTAACTTTATAATTAGGATGGCAGGGATATATTTAGTTAATATTTGATTTCCAAAGTCAATTAAAATCAAAAATATTTTCTTAACAATATTCTCAAAGAATTTTCTTTTGTCACTATTACATAAAATTTTGAAAACAAAACAAAAGTGCCAATAGTAAAAAAATAATAACTAATTTCGAAAAGCAAAACATCCAATTCATGCGAGCTCACTAAAACCACCACCAATCGCCGATGTTGTAATAAATTCTATACAGTTTACTCTTACTTATTCACATCTAGACCGACGGTAAACCTAAGCTCGATATTAAGGGTCCACGATTGTACTTAGATCTAAGCCATTCTGTAACATCTTCTTTGCATTGTGGAATGCAAATAAATATGAATATGAATATTATGTACTGTGACACGATAACCAGAAACCAGCTCACTAAAAACTGAGAGCTACTATATAAAAATCGTTGTCAGTAAAACATCATACATACATTTTTTTTGCATGTAATGTAATATGTTATCTACAGATACAAAATTGTTAAAGTTACAATCTAATAAGCAAGTTTAAATTTTTGCATTTAAAATTACCCATAAATGGTCAAATCTCTTCAATTTATATAAATAAATATATCAATGAAAATGAATAAGATCATTTTTACTAATTTTAAACCAATATACTTAGTCGGCTACCAATTCACCTGGATGCAGCTAAATACCAATAGATAGAAATAACCGCAAAAAAAAAATGCATTTGTTATCGATAACATATATATCGACATCAGTACATCACATTTTCTTTTTCAAAAATTCCATCTCTATTTTTTACAATTGGCTAGCTTTAAGATTAATATAAATCTCCTTATTTTTTATCTATTTTTTGTTATTAATTTGTTTCCAATAGATTCCTAAATAATGCAGCCGTGTATTAAAACTAAAAAACAACCCAAAACCTCACCTGAGCCACTACCATGAACCAAAAAGAACACAAAAACACACCGAGCTACCGTCACGTCATGAGTAAAGAGTATACATTACCTAGCGTACCTTTGTACGAGCGGTGGCTTGAGATACCTCCGCTCGATGTGAGCTTCGAGCGCCTGTAGCTTGTGCCTCGCCCGGGCTACGGGTTCCGCAGGGCCTTCGGAACTGCTGCGGGCTGGTCGCCAGCCTTTTACCTGCATGGATGCTGCTGCTACTCGCTCTTCGAGCTGTTCCACCTGGTGTTGGGAGAGCGTAAGGTAAGTATGTTGGTGTGGCAATATTTAAGACCTCATACAACTCATACTCCTATAGGTTTTGTATGGCAATACATACGGGTGACGTCAGTTATTTTCCAAGTCAATTGGCTAATTATTTATTGAATAGCTATCCACCTGCGTCTTCACCCGCGTGGGTGAAGCCGCTGGATAGCACTTTGCCCTCTTTTTCACCACCTTAGGGATAGTATTTCGGAAAATACTTTCTTGTCGGATGCCTACGTCATACGAAGAACACACCCTCCAAGTTTCAGGTCTCTACGATCAGCGGTTTAGGCTGTGCGTTGATCCGTCAGTCATTCAGGCCAAAACATTTTATATGTATAGAAGATACAAACATTTTTTTCAATTCATTTTAACTCTTATTTTCAGTGTCATGTGTCAGACTCTCACTGACTAAAACCCGTCCATGTTCCTTCCTCAGCCCTTTATATTCCGGGGGCGCGGTATCTCTTTCGAACGTCCCGCAGCCCCGGCAGGCTATGGCCCTGGGGGAGGGCCCCGTCAAAACATCAACTTACCATATTAAGAAGCTGCATGTCTAGTCTCCGCTGCGTGAGCGCGGAGTACGAGGTGTCGGGCGAGGGGAAGCCGCCGTTCTGAGCGATCACGCGGTCTAGGTGGGACACGCACAGCTCCGTGCCTAGGATGTCGCCCTTCTCTATGTATAGCTGCGAAAAAGCGTTTATGGTTATAGAGCGATAGAAATCACTGTGTAGATGACTCTTTCTAATAAAGGTCATTTCAGACATAAGCGCACATTTTCAATGAGGATCAGTAATGTAATAGCAAATTCAATAAAACTAGTATCTATGTTATTCTTTATGATATAAGAATGATATATCTTTTTGAATTATCGAAATCGGACCATTACTTATGAAGATATTAAGTAATAAACATTTGCCGTTCCGGCCGCTAAAAATTAATGTCCGCGGGAGCGTGTGACGTCACTCTAACGGAACCGAGCGCAGTCTGCATTCATATTTCACTATTCGGCGGAGCTGCGACGCGGTTGGTCACTATATTTGGCAATTTATTTTACGTAAAATGTTGTTAGAGTGTGTTTTGTGATATTTGAGTATAAAACGTCCTAAAATATGAGTACTAATAAAGTAGAGGCTGGTTTTGTGCAAGCTCAGTCAGATAATCTTCCAAAGGTGGATTCTTTCATGACATTTGTTTATCTCAGTAATCTAGTTCTAAGTTAATCTACGTTACTTATTAGTTATCTCAGATATTGATTTAAAATCTTTAGGCCTCCACACAATCGGCTATTATCGCGGTGAATCGCTGTACATTGCTGTGAACTCTCAAAAACTCTAGAGAGTTTTTCATCCAACGCAGCAATGTATAGCAAATCACCGCGATCATCGGTGATTGTGTGGAGGCAGCAGTAGGTAGGTGTAAAAAATAATGAATATAATGTATTGGTACAGAAATCTTGATAAACAAATGTTGTTTTCGTTCATTCCTATGCGGATCATTTCGCGGATGGCTATTTAACCAACTTGCTCTTTATTTAGTTCATAGTTCCCTATATACTTGTCGATCTATAACGGAAACCTTAATATTGGTTTTCAATGGCTATTTTTTGCCACCTCGTTCATTGTTACAAATAATTCATTCAGTATGTACCTACTTAGGCAGGATGGCTTGAAAAAATCATCATCAATCATCTCTTTACAACAGGATACCATTTTGAAGAAGTTTTGCGTTTTTCGGCACGTTAAAAATAGTTTTTCTAAGGTAATAATAGAAGTATTTGTACATTTTGGCACTATACAATATTAATACATGTTTGAAAAGGTGAATTAGACACAAATCGGACACTTAATTTGTTTGAAAGTCACAATTAATCAAACAAAACACTGCGCGCCATACTGCTGCCAACGGCTAACCGTTAGAGTGACGTCACAGCTATCGCGGCGACCGCTCGGTTAACTTCGCTAGTAATTTGGTCATAACTTCGTCAATTTTTATCGTAGATCAAAAATTTTTGCACTGTATGTTAAGGATTACTTAGCTCTACAAATCTGCATTGTCAACTAAAAACGTTACGGATCCTCATTATAAAGAATTTATTAAAAAGGATCCAAATGTTAATTTGGTACAGAGACAATACTATTATTCTTGCATCTTGCTCTGAATCTGGATAGCTATAACGCGTCATATAACAACCCCATATAGATAACTAGCTTTTCGCCAGCGGCTTCGCCCGCGTGGGCTATATGAATTCAAATTAAAGATGAACCGCTCCACGAAGTTTGAACAAAATCGCAAACTTCATATAAAAACCGTTTACTAGATAGTCCGAACAAAGTCTAAACATTTGGTTTGGATAGATGAGCCCGTTATTGAGTTATAAAATTACAACGAAAAGTGGCATTGATTTTTATATATATTGATTGATGATGAAAAAGTCACAAAATATCGAATTTAATAAATATTTTTTTACATTAACTTTCGTAGTTTTTTTAAAAAATAATGATGTACTTCTAAATACCTTGTTGTTGACGGTGGGCAGATGGTTGGTGAGGGAGGTGTGGAGCTCCCGCTCCCGCACTCCTCGCGGATGGAGAGACTCCATCAGCTCGCGGAGCTGCTCCGTCTCCGTGATCCGCCACCAGCCATGCCTGAATATTATTTTAATATTAAAAAGCTGGTAAACACTCGTATTACACAAACGCAACAATAATATTGCATTCTAACTTGCTAAGTAATATTATAAATGCAAAAGTGAGTTTGTTACGCTTTCACAGTAAAACAGCTTGGATGAAACTTTGGTAGTTATAATCTACTTTTTATCCGGGTGGGTTAAGTAGTTCCGTAGAAGCCGAGAAAACCTAGTAGTAATGTAAAAAGAATGGTATCAAAATATTCATTTGACTTCCAACTTTCAACAGGTTTACTAACCTAACAAGCCCTAGTGTCAGTGTTTTCTCAAATCCACCTGACGGTCTCTGACATGGAATTGTAAAGATTGCTATCAAGGTACAACGGGGAACGACGACTTAACGTCCCAGGCACGGGGGTGTAACACCACCAACTACCTCGCCGTAGTATCAGACTCTTAGTCTTACTTATAAAGTACGATCAATTTTTAATCCGCTGTTTATCAACGGAGTAGCAAAAATCTCACTCATAAATGCTGTTTAGCGTTAATCCGAACTTAAGTTAGTAGCATAATCCTGGATTACGACGCTAAGTAAGGTTTGTGTGAGAAATATTTAAACTTCAGATAACAGGTTTTTTTAACTAAGACGGTTACTGACTAAAACCCATCCATGTTCCTTCCTCAGCCCTTTGTATTCCGGGGGCGCGGTTACTCTTTCGAACATACCGCAGCCCCGGCATGTCGGGCGACCCGAGAATCGTACCCGAGACCTCATACACAGCAATCGACGTCTGCAAACACAGTCCCTATTTTTCTATCATACCCAAAATTTGCAACTCACCTCATTTCCCGGGGCACAAAATTCCCCTCCACCTTCTTGGGCAGCCCATTGACCTTGCAGTACTCCAGCTGATCCAACTCCTCAGCCGACATCTGTATCGGCGGCGGGCTGTCGCAGGTCACGTAGGTCGACAACGCGTTGAAGTTGAGTAGACCCAGGCTCGTCAGGCTGTTGGCTTTAGCCTTCTGAGTCAGGAGATCATGCTTTAAGGCGTCGGCTTGTAGTTCTTTTTCTAGGTCGTTGTCCTGTGGAGGTGATTAGATTATTAAGGCTCAAGTTCACCGACAAGATAACTGTCCGATTAACTTAAAACAGGTGTTTACCATAAATTCAAACATCTGTCTTACGATGGACACCTTATCATTTGGGTTTTTTATTCCTAAAACGGTTGATTACCAATCCGGGGTTGGACCAGAAGTGGATAACACGAAAATTCCCGCTTCGTGGTTAGAAAACGTTTTTATTTAACGGGCCGATTAGGTAATCAGCTGTCGGTGAACTTGGGCCTAAGAAGGAGAAATCTTGATTAATGGTTAAACTAGCTGTTGTCATCGGTTCGGTTGGTATTAAGAGAACTACCTGGATAAAAAGCCTGTAAGCCCATGCTCGATCGGTTTCACGCCTGTGAGCTGCGGGTTTAGTAACCTAACAAGTCTTACAGCCGGTTAAAATACACCAAACTTTAATATTTTTACGAAAATCACAAAACATGATATCAATAATTAGCATGCTTTTAGTAGTTTTGATGGTAACAATAAATAGATATAACAATTAAATAAACATATCATCATAAATATTTAGACAAATAAAGTAAATAATAAAATTAAAAAATCAATTTTATTCTCAATTTTGACAGATCTTGGATGACAGTTCTTCTGGTTCACGTATAAGTAAACGTATATTTTTTTGATACAACCGGCTGTTAGTAGAGTTTTCTCAAGTCCACCTGACGTCTTCGGGAAAATGGAATTTTAATAACGACTGCTTTAAAAATAGCAGCCGGCTTAACGTGCTCTCCTAGGCACAGGAATGTTGTACTACACTCGTAAAACCGCCAACTACCTGATCGGGAATCGAACCCGAGATTTCTTTTCTTTCTTTTATAGCAGTCGCGTCTGTAATAACACAAAATTGCAGCAGAAATAAATAAAAAAGTACCAATTACCTGTTCTTTATTATCGTCATCAGCTTCCGTTTCCTGTACACTACCATCCTTATTAAAACTATTGTCTATAACTTCTTGATCGAGCCCCGACATCGTCAAGCTAGAGTCGGCATAGACATTATTAGATGGCACCTGCACGCTGGTCACCATACTATTCAGAGTAAACAAACTGGGGTCATTTAGTAAGTGAAGGTTATTCGACACATCCCACTTATGACCTTGACATAATATGACCTCGGAACAAGTGTGTTCGTTATCACAGAACTCCGGTAAATCTTGCTTCTCAATCTCGTTGATGTTGTTCAAAAATGAGCTCTCGTGCCTTAGAATAGAGAACCATTTCCCGTCTAGCATTTTTGAGTACAATTGTAAATGTGCTGATGACGAATCTAAAGGTTCTTGCTTAACTTTCTCCTTTTCCTCTTTAATTTCTTGTTCCTTCTTCGCTGCGTCTAACTGTATAGACACAGCTTCGGCCATCTTTCTCAATTCTTCTAGATTGTTCACTAATGTGTCTTTCGTTTCCTCAATTTCTTCATTTTCGGTTTCATTTTTGACGACGTTTTCGACTTTGACGATTTCCTGCGGTTTGTCCATGGGTTCTGCTTGGGCTGCGAACATGGGCTTGTGTGTGGGCTTCTGCACTAAGAACGCGGTGGGGATGGAGTCCTCTATGTCGAGCATGTCTTGTTCCTCATTGTTCTTCTGCTGGATGTATTTCTCTTCCATTTTTATTGAGGAGCCTGGTGGGAAAGGGTTTAAGTTAATAATTGTAATGAGATAAAAAATGTGATCGTTATGTTGGTGAACGGTAATATATTATTATATAATACTAGCTCTCCGGCATCAGCTTTGCACGCGTGGGCTATACGAATTAAAATTAAAAATGACAGAGTTTCGTCCAAACTTTGCCCCCCTTCCACACCCCCTTTGGGGTAGAATTTCGGAAAATCCTTTCTTACCGCATGCCTACGTCATACAAAGAACACACCCTCCAAGTTTTAGGTCTCTACGACCAGCAGTTTACGCTGTGCGTTGATCCATTAGTGATTCAGGGCAAAGGATTTTATATGTATAGATTACTGTTTACTGCGCACTGGGATAAAAAGTAGTCTATAACCGGATCCAGATCACCTTCTATCGCCGTACCAATTTTCATTCAAATCAATCCAGCCATTTTACCTTGCAAGCGTAACAAACAAACTCACTGTCGCATTTTGTACTGTTTTGTTCTATTATCCAAAGTAAAAATTTACGAAAAATAATCATACTTCAAACCTACCTTCAACTTTACAAGCGCCATGTTTGACATTGGGCTCGTACTTGATAATCTGCGTGTGGTCGCTCAGGTTCAGCTCTGACTTGATGCTTTTGAGTTCCATCTCACTCTTGAGAGCCTCCTCCTTCTTCTGAGCTTCCGTTTCAGGGTCACGCTTCTCCGGTTCCGCTGGTGCGGGCTCTTTCTTTTCTCGAGGACCTGAAGCCAAATGTAAAGGTAAAAAAATATACCAGGGAAGTATTTTGCAATAATTTCAGTCTTGGATCAGCACTGTAATTACGTAAAAAACGGATATCCAATTGATATCCAGTCAAAAAAAGTTTTATATACATTGATGCATATGTTTGTAACGTTAATTGTAATGACAATTTCAACTAAGTAATGTATATAATTGAACTGTCATAATGAAAAGTATTGCAACTGAAATTGAAAGATATTGATTGGCTTACGTATTAGGGGACTGGTCATGAATATTCAATGCTTTATTGTTATAGTTTAAGTGAGGAATGTTAAAAATATACATTCTAATCTATCTCGCTGATTTATTTTTATCTATTTGTGTTGTAGTAACACTCAATAAGCCCATTCGGTAGTCGTGGTGGCCTTCAGCTCAAATCATCTGCCTCTCGGGCAGATGATGTGCGAGTTCGAAACATGGCAAGTACTAATGTGAGTTTTCTGAAGTCATATACTAACTGCGAAGGAAAAACATCACGAGGAAACCTGGACTTAAAAAGTCTGAAATCGCCTACCCGCCTTGAGCAAGCGTGGTGATCAATGCTCATGCCTTCTCTGTATGAGAAGAGGCCTGTGCCCAGCAGTGGGACAATATAAAGGCTGATAAAAAAAAAACCTAAAAATATAGTGTACTAGCTTTCCGCCCGCGGCTTGGCCCGCGTGTACATTTTTTTTACACCTTGGGTTACATTATTCAAGTTTTATTAGGGATCCCTCATTATTTCTGGAAATAAATATAGCCTATGACACTTCATAAAGATGTAGCTTTCTAACAGTGAAAGAATTTTTAAGATCATTCCAGTAGTTTTTGAGTTGAAACCGTACAAACAAACAAATCTTTCCTCTTTATAATATTAGTATAGAAGTATAGATTAATCAAACGGTATACCTTTCTTCTTCTTCTTGGTGCTGTCAGGCGGCGTGTTCCCAGCCAACGCGTTGTTCTCCAATTGCTGGTGGTACGTCATGATCTCCGGCTGTGCTGACTCCATCGCCTCCACGTAGATGCCGCCGCACTTGCCCAGCGACCAGTAGCGCCGCCAGTATCTGGGTGAATCATTTTAATCTTCAGACACTGGTTATGTTTACCAGATTGAGTATGAGACTAGGTAATTAAGAAAATTAAAAATAATGAAACATATTATATATGTTTTACGTCTTGTTTCTATGTTAATGCAATTGGTCTGTAAACTGTTTTAGCATAAATAAATATATAAGAAATCCTAGTATCCTAATTATAAATGTGAAGTTTGTGAGGATGTGTGAATGTATGTTTGTTCATCTTTCACGAAAATTTCTGAATGGAATCTGATGAAATTTGGTTTACAGATAGTTCAGTACCTGGATTAACATAGCCTATCTATCTCGCTCTAATACATGAGTACCTAAATTATTTGCCTCTCGCATTGCCGAAAACATCGCGAGGAAACCTGGACCTTAAAGTCTGAAATCGCTAATCCGCCTTGAGCAAGCGTGGTGATTAATGCTCATGCACAGGCCTGTGCCCAGCAGTGGGACAATATATAGGCTAAAGATGAATGAATTGCCGATCTAACGCTAGTATAATAAACCTATGATGTCAATTGACTGGTGGTGTTAAAAATTAAGCAAGAATTCCTATTTTCCACGGTCTTATTCTTAAACTCTAAAGCTGCGCACCTATTGACAAGTTAACTTACCTATCCTGTCCGTAACACGTGGCTCGTAAAGCATGAGATCCAGCTGTGAGCTGCAGAAGCTGTTGCTCCGACTGCTTCAACAGCTTCTCCAGCTTGCGAGCTAGTTCCTCTGATGATAGGTTCTTGTCTTCATCCTATGGAACGGAGTAGTGGGTATTAAGATGTTTGGAGAGAGTTGAGTGACAGTAATAGTTTGAAAATATATTTAGACGATAAAGCAGGCGGCTCACGTGAGTCAATTTCATCTGACATCTATCTATCTATATATAAATATAATTATCTAAAAAATATATCGCCGAAATGTATGTAAAAGATTTGTTTTTTAATCTTTATTGTGAGGATAAGGTTTGTATTCAATAAATATTTAAAAAAAAATGGCGGCACGAAGTTCGCCATTTCGACTAGCATGCAATAATAAAGGCTTCGGAAAAAAGGGGGCTTTATTCACAAGAACATATTTTGTACCACAGTGTGTGGACACAAGTGAGAGTGCACGTGGACTCTTAAATATATTTTGTTTTGTATTGGAATTTTAAAATATAACTATGCACTATAATACTCCTTATATCAAACGTCACATGTAACCCTATTATTAAAAGATGTCTACTCAAACTTATCCTATGACAATATTTTAGGACTTATTTATTTTGCAATGACAAGTTAGGCTCTTTTAAACCAACATTCAAACATAGTTTAGGAGTTTCTAAAATAAGCAGCTGTGACAGACAGACTGACAATATACACCATAATGGTGCTTCTTTTTTGGAGGTACGGAACCCTGAAAAAAAAAAACCAGACTAACCTCCTCTGGCTGCGTGCCTTCACTCTCCAAATCACTCAGAATAGCATCACAGTCGCCCATAACACTATCCTTATCAATCTTCGAATTATCAGCCGGGGAACACTCGTCCTTATTATTATTCAACATTTCTTTGTTCTTCATACTGTTGGAGAGGTCCTTTAAGGGTGAAAGTTCCTTGTCGCTCTCAGCGGGTTGTGAGTCCTTGTAAGGCGATGGTTCGGACTGTTTGTCTGTTTCGCTTTCCGGATGTGGCGAAGATTCTTTGTCTTTTTTAGGTGTTTCTGGTTTCTCTGGTGTTTGTTGGTTTTCTGTGTGGATATTAAAGCGAAATTCAATAATTATAATGTTAAGCTTTTTTGTATAAAAATATTTGTAGTTTCCTCGTACGATTAGAATAGAATATTGCTTTATTGTACACCAAAAATTCGAAAGTGATTCGTGCTGGCCGCTGGTAGTGGTGGCCTGGTGGTTAAGGTGTACGAGTGTATGGGTTCGAAACCTGGCAAGTACCAATAAGACTTTTCTGAAGTCATACGTATTTTCTAAGTGTATCTTAGATGTCACTGACTAACGGTGAAGGAAAACATCGTGAGGAAACCTTGACATAAAAAGTCTGAAATCGCCAATCCGCCTTGAGCAAGCGTGGCGATTAATGCTCATGCCTTCTCTGTATGAGAAGAGGCCTGTGCCCAGCAGTGGGACAATGTATATGCTGATGATGATTCGTACTAGGCCTATTGATCACCCTGCTTCACCACCAGCTTACCGTCGTCGTGCGGCGGCGGCTCGGCGCCTGCTGCTTCTCCGTCTGCTGGTGCAGCACCCGCACCCTGGGGGGGGGAGCACTAGCTTACCGTCGTCGTGCGGCGGCGGCTCGGCGCGGAGGGCGCTCTCCTCCACGAGGCGCTGCATGCGCTCCAGCGCCAGCGCCTGCTGCTTCTCCGTCTGCTGGTGCAGCACCCGCACCCTGGGGGGGGGAGCACTAGCTTACCGTCGTCGTGCGGCGGCGGCTCGGCGCCTGCTGCTTCTCCGTCTGCTGGTGCAGCACCCGCACCCTGGGGGGGGAAGCACTAGCTTACCGTCGTCGTGCGGCGGCGGCTCGGCGCCTGCTGCTTCTCCGTCTGCTGGTGCAGCACCCGCACCCTGGGGGGGGGAGCACTAGCTTACCGTCGTCGTGCGGCGGCGGCTCGGCGCGGAGGGCGCTCTCCTCCACGAGGCGCTGCATGCGCTCCAGCGCCAGCGCCTGCTGCTTCTCCGTCTGCTGGTGCAGCACCCGCACCCTGGGGGGGGGAGCACTAGCTTACCGTCGTCGTGCGGCGGCGGCTCGGCGCGGAGGGCGCTCTCCTCCACGAGGCGCTGCATGCGCTCCAGCGCCAGCGCCTGCTGCTTCTCCGTCTGCTGGTGCAGCACCCGCACCCTGGGGGGGGGAGCACTAGCTTACCGTCGTCGTGCGGCGGCGGCTCGGCGCGGAGGGCGCTCTCCTCCACGAGGCGCTGCATGCGCTCCAGCGCCAGCGCCTGCTGCTTCTCCGTCTGCTGGTGCAGCACCCGCACCCTGGGGGGGGAGCACTAGCTTACCGTCGTCGTGCGGCGGCGGCTTGGCGCCTGCTGCTTCTCCGTCTGCTGGTGCAGCACCCGCACCCTGGGGGGGGAGCACTAGCTTACCGTCGTCGTGCGGCGGCGGCTCGGCGCCTGCTGCTTCTCCGTCTGCTGGTGCAGCACCCGCACCCTGGGGGGGGAAGCACTAGCTTACCGTCGTCGTGCGGCGGCGGCTCGGCGCCTGCTGCTTCTCCGTCTGCTGGTGCAGCACCCGCACCCTGGGGGGGGGAGCACTAGCTTACCGTCGTCGTGCGGCGGCGGCTCGGCGCGGAGGGCGCTCTCCTCCACGAGGCGCTGCATGCGCTCCAGCGCCAGCGCCTGCTGCTTCTCCGTCTGCTGGTGCAGCACCCGCACCCTGGGGGGGGGAGCACTAGCTTACCGTCGTCGTGCGGCGGCGGCTCGGCGCGGAGGGCGCTCTCCTCCACGAGGCGCTGCATGCGCTCCAGCGCCAGCGCCTGCTGCTTCTCCGTCTGCTGGTGCAGCACCCGCACCCTGGGGGGGGGAGCACTAGCTTACCGTCGTCGTGCGGCGGCGGCTCGGCGCGGAGGGCGCTCTCCTCCACGAGGCGCTGCATGCGCTCCAGCGCCAGCGCCTGCTGCTTCTCCGTCTGCTGGTGCAGCACCCGCACCCTGGGGGGGGAAGCACTAGCTTACCGTCGTCGTGCGGCGGCGGCTCGGCGCCTGCTGCTTCTCCGTCTGCTGGTGCAGCACCCGCACCCTGGGGGGGGGAGCACTAGCTTACCGTCGTCGTGCGGCGGCGGCTCGGCGCGGAGGGCGCTCTCCTCCACGAGGCGCTGCATGCGCTCCAGCGCCAGCGCCTGCTGCTTCTCCGTCTGCTGGTGCAGCACCCGCACCCTGGGGGGGGGAGCACTAGCTTACCGTCGTCGTGCGGCGGCGGCTCGGCGCGGAGGGCGCTCTCCTCCACGAGGCGCTGCATGCGCTCCAGCGCCAGCGCCTGCTGCTTCTCCGTCTGCTCCGCACGCACCTTGCGCTGGTGCAGCACCCGCACCCTGGAGGGGGGGCAGTGTTGTAGAGGATGGGAAATACTTTGTATACTGAAGAGAAATTTTATATAACCCAGTTTTATTTATTTCAAATTAAGTACACTAGGTGCCATTGAATTTGGGTCAGTTACATATCAAATTACAATAATTTTATCTGGTCAAAAGATAAGGATGAGATTCGCGAGAGAGAGAGAGAGAAAGAGAGTTAAAGAGATTATTTTTATCCGGTACATTATTATATACTTAAATAGGTTTAATATCTTCATTAAATGATTATTTTTTTTATGAGTCGGTTAATAAAAAAACATGAGATAAACGACAATAGTCAATTAAAAAAAAAAACAGCGAGATAAGTCATTTGATAACTCAGAAAAAACTACTAACTTCCTTATCTTCATGTCCATAAGATATCGCTCCTTCTTCAGCTGGTTGAGGTGTTCGAGCGAGGCGTCCACCTGCCTCAGCACCGCCTTGTTCTGCAGCAGTTCGTCGCATATAAACGCCAGGATGCGAGCCTTGGTCGTCGCGCTCAGAGCCAGGAATGATTTGTCGCGGAGAGCCTCTGTGAATAGAAGATAAAGTTACGTTAAGTTCCACAGTAGCATCAAGTCATCATCTGCCTAGCCTTTTCCTAACTATATTAGGGTCGGCTTCCAGTTTAACCGAATGCAGCTGAATACCAGTGATTTACATGGGGACACTGACTGACTACTCTACAACCCAGTTACCAGGTATCACGATACCCCTTGATAAGACTGGTTTGTCAGACTTTTGGCTTCTGCCTACGTAACGCAGGACCAACGGATTCACGTACTCTCCGAGGTGCGGAGGAGTCTCGGTATGACATGATGGTCACCCACCTACCGACCGACCGCGCCAAGCGTAGCTTAACCTTTGATCGCTCGATCCGTGCGGCTGTTAGTTAGCTGGGGTCCACCAATTGAATTGTATTATATTTAATAGACCTCCAAAAAAGGAGGTGGTTCTTAATACAGCATAACCTATTTCTCAGAGATAACCAAAATATTCTTAACACTAAGTAGCTTCCTGGAGGTTCTCCTTTCTTCTCTATAGGCCCAACTTTTTGACGTTTTAAAAGTACCTGTATTCAGGGTTGGGCAGTATTTGAATTACTTGTAATTAAAATACGTAATTGAAATACAAATACGTATTTAGTATTTGTATTTAAATTACTTCCTTAAAATGTTATTTGTAATTCGTATTTCAAATAATTGACGCCGAGGTATTTTGTAATTTGTTCAAATACTTGAGGCTTCAAACTACATCGTAACATTAAAATACATTTAGCAGGTTTTATTAGCTCTCCATCGAGAGGCTGTTTGTCATTTAAAAATCTAGTGTTCATGAAAAGAAATTCTGGTCTACTGATTAATTAATCTTGTTTTCCTCTGCTTTTCAGCCCGTGCTGGTATAGATTTACTTATTTTGTAATTTGTATTTCGTATTTCAATTAAAAATAGCTGAAAACTGTATTTTGTATTTTATATTTCAAATACTTTACTTAAAGATATTTTGTAATTTGTATTTCAATTAAAGCAAAGCATGTATTTTGCCCAGCCCTGCCTGTATTAGTTAAAATAAAACTTTGGTCTTTGAATCACAACTTCGAGCCTTTAATTAGCCACGAGACCTGACCCCACGTAACAAACGGGTATCCGATGCTGCGTACATTTGGATGTTTATCTTATTGATACTTTTAACTATGCAATGTATGGGATCATCAACTTTCAAAATAAAAGATATAAAAATAAAGAATCAGGTGGCTGTGCCGTAAAGAGCTGCAGTACGTACCCGACAGCTTGTAAGTAGCGTTGTTATGTAGGTGCTCGTAGTAGGCGGTGTTCTTAGAGTTGGCGCAGGTGTGCTGCATCTCCGCGTCCGACTGGTGGTGGTCCGCCACGCGGCGCTCGCGCTCCCGCTCCGCCGTCAGGCCTGGACACAACAACAAAAATAATGTTAGAGAGGAGTTTCACTTTCAGAGGAGCTTAACATTGGAGAGGAGCTCAATATTAGAGGAGCTAAACATTAAGAGTGGAGCTCCAGATTAAAGGAGCACAACATTAGAGAGGAGCTGAACATTAGATAGCTCAACATTAGACAGGAGCTCAACATGAGGGAGGAGCTTAACATTATGTAGGAGCTCAGCATTATGTAGGAGCTCAACAATAAAGAGGAGCTTAAGATTAGGTAGGAGCTTAACATTAAAGAAAAGCTTAACATTAGAGAGGAGCTTAGCATTAGGGAGGAACTAAATTAGGGAGCAGCTTAACAATAAAGAGGAGGAATCGATAGATTAGCTAGGTTAAACTGCGCTAGCTGCGTTCAATCCATGGATTGGTGGCAGTTTCCTAAACATAGCTCGATCCCACTGTGTCTCGGAGAGCACGTGTCGGACAGCCGACCCTGAGGACTATGAAAGTGAGGGAGTAGACACTTCACCTGTGTCCGAAACCATGTTAAACCGTGAAAACAAAACAAACAAACTCACATTCGCATTTATAATACAAAAAGCGAAGTGTCCAATGGCAATAAAATTTGCGGAAGCTGACTTGGGCAAGTGACTTCCAACGTGTAAACGTTCGTGCAACTTGACTTCTGCGAGTTTTAGTGACTTGCCGAACTTGCTGCAAGTCGCACGTGTATAGAGAGAAATTGGAGTCAGTGGAAACAGTTGTCAATTGACTTCTGTAAGAAATTGTGGAAGTTACTTGCCAGTGGACCCTGCTTTATTTATTTAATACTTCTTGCACAAACACAGTGTACAATGGCGGACTTAACGCCTTAGGCGTTCTCTACCAGTCTACCTTAGGGTGGTGGAGAAACATTAATGGTAGCTGCACAACACTATTCATCTTAATTTTAAATAAAGATAAAAAAAATATATACATAAAGTAATACATAGATACATAATATCATATAAATAACATCGAGATATATCAATAGAGATGCAATCCCGAACATTACGCGGTCACAAAAACGTAACCATTTTTTAGAACCAGACGTAGCTTTGAAACTAGTAATCATTTTGATGTAAAATTATATCTATCTCTCTCACACTAATCGAAACGTAATGTTCATGACATCTGTATGATAAGGATGGCATTTACTACAAATTTGCCCATATTATTGTTACAATCGTCCTGCTGTACTCTGATAAATTCAAACTGGCTTCCAAGTGACAGATGTCATGAATTATGACTGGTCAGAACCTTTATGGCACGCATTTTGCTTTGTGATTGCACATCTAGTTACTTTAGTAACATGTATGATAAATAATACATATTATATTATATACTTACATATGTATTCGATACACATAGTACTTATATATATTATAATATACAAATGCTTAGTTAGGAGTTAGTTTGTGCATACCTGTGAGTGCTTTAACTTCGCCCGTAGCGTTAGCGTACAGGTATATTCGGAGCACCTCGCTCAGATTGTGCGGGTTGATGTCGCCCATCCGTATTGCGTGGCCGAGCAAGGTTGTGTGACGCCCCGGGTGAGGGATGCCTGGGTCCTCTGCAGTGAAATAAGACACCATTTATGCTATATCTATAGATGTAATGAACTATTCATGAGCATGAGTTGTTTATAAGTGTATAGAACATTCTTTTCGTGAGTCATCTATCTATACTTATGAGAGGTAGAGAGGTAAATTCTGTACATGAAATATATTTCCAAAATAACTATCAGGGGGTGATTAGGGAACGATACTGATGCCAAAAATGCAATCAGTAAAATTTTTGTCTATCTGTATAAACTCTATAGAAACAAAAACTACTCGACGGATTTTAACGAAACTTGGTACAATTATTTGTCATACTCCTGAGCTGGTTATAGTATACTTTTCATCACACTAAAATCAATAGGAGCAGAGTAGTGAAGGGAAATGTAGTCATTTTATTTAAACGCGCTAATCTCAGGAACCGCTGGTCCGATTTGAAAAATTCTTTCAGTGTTAGATAGTCCATTTATCGAGGAATGCTATAGGCTATATATCATCACGCTAAGACCAATAGGAGCGGAGCACCACTATTCCACGCGGACGAAGTCGCTGGCAGAAGCTACTTAATATTAAGTACTAATTATTTTTTTGGCAAATACGCCCGTTTTCAGCCTCCACTCTTGGTGATACTCATATAAGCGTGTATTATTTATTTTTTATATTATTACTTGGCACGTCGAAGACGGACGGAGCACATATTTTCTTTGTATTGACCCTTTGTCCGCTACGTCAAAATTTCAAAAACATGCTCTCGGCGCCGGACCGTGGCGTGCTTGACACTTTAAGCTTTGTCATGAATACACGACTATAGCGGTCAAAAATTTAAAATATCCTTAATCACCGCACCTCATGGTGGTCAGCCCCACTACCACACTCTTATCTATTCTGTTCTAATTTATTTCAATGTTCATCAGTTAAATCCTTTCTCTGGAACTCTTCTCTTCAAGGTTCGCCCTCACCATTAATTTTGGCTTTCGGGAATGCTTTGCGGTATTGTAGCGTGCATATATTTTAACCACAACAAGGAGTACTGTATATTTAGCTCATGACGTCACGATAAACTATAACTTTAATGGACAAACCTATGGCAGTGATGAGCAGCTGCGTGAGGACTTGCAGCAGTTCCTCTTCAGCCTCCACGCTGCAGTCTGGCAGAAGCGCCATTTGGAACGTGTTCAGAGTCGGGATAGCGTCCATGTCTGTAACATACACCAGTATTTTAATCTTCTTGGCTTGGCAAAACTAAAGTATAAAATTAGTAATTTCTGGACATTTATTTGTCTCTTCGTTGTGCTTTTCACAGAAGAATCTGTAAGTACTTCAGGGTTTAAAATGAGCGTTTTTACACGCCTGAAAAAGCTTTCATTTACTATCTCAATGTGAAAAAGTATGTCAATTCGTTCCTCAATTACTGAGAGACAGAACAAACCAATACACGAAATTTCTTATGCTATCCTATGTAGTACCGGTATCGAAAAGGTAATTTGTCTGTAGTCCAAATTTTTTTTCACATGCATAGTCAAAGGCCTGGGGCCTTACCAGAACGTGTCTAAGCAGGAATAGTTTTGTTGTGAAAAAGAGACAGTGCTATATGACTTTAATACCTGTGTCTCGCTCTTACACCTGAATAGCGATTACAAAAACACGTGATGGTACGGCCACTGGGTGAGAACATATAATTTTTATTCCAGAACTATGTAAAAAATCTACTTTCACACGAGAAATACTGTAGAAAAACCAGCTTATTTTATTAGTAGGGAAGTAAGAACAACTCACCAAAACCGAGTGTTTGTCCAAAGTTGTGTATAAACTCGTAGACCTGCAGTATGTCGGCCATGGCTTGACCCGGCAGCTTCAGTCCTGGGATCCTATTGAGTGTAGGCAGTGGCTTCTGGTCCGACAGTGACGAGTCTTCCTGTGGCCGTCTGTGAGTGAAAAATGTTCATGTTAACACTGGTTAAAGCTGAAAACTAGCGCCGTGATCTGAAACTGAAAGAAGACCTAGGCCTGTCCTAAGTTTTGATCTGTCCTCCTGCCTTGCGCATTCAGTCAAAGGCAAGAAAAATAAATTTCTTAGGATTGATATCTCTTCTACATGAAAATGGTGTCACACCTAAGTTCAGAGAGCAGTTCCATCTCCTTCCTCCTCTGCTGCAGCTTCTTCTCCTTAACCAGCAGCCTGTCCAGCAGGTTCTGGTGCTTCCTCCGCTCCCTCTCCTCCCATCTCCTGCGGGAGTCCAGCTGCCGGATGAAGGTGGTGTGTTGGCGTCTTCGTTCTCTCTCCTGGGTTACAAAGGAATTTGGATTAAGAAATAAAATCGGATAGTTTTTTGTTTCTAAGATATCAGAGAATAATGTAAAGTGGCGTGGTTTAGGCGCCACGTGTGTTTATTTAGAACTAAACACATAGTATAAAACAAAGTCGCTTCTCGCTGTCTGTCTCTATGTATGCTTAGATCTTTAAAACTACGCAACGGATTTTGATGCGGTTTTTTTAATTGGATAGAGTGATTCAAGAGGAAGGTTTTAGTATATAATTTGTCAAGTTTTTGTATCCATTGGCTAAAATATCGCGGGCGAAGCCGCTGGCGGGAAGCTAGTTAATAATAAATGCGAAAGTTGATGAGGATGTATGTATATATATATTTATGTAAGTTTGTTGTTCTTCCACGCCAAAAACAACTGAATGGATTTCCATGAAATTTGGCACACACAAAGTTTATAACCTGGATTAACACAAAGGATACTCTTATCCAGGTTTCTAGATCCCTAAGTCCACGCCCTAAGATCACGAAGTCGCGGGCAGAAGCTAGTCTATGTATTAAATTAGATTTAAGTCTAAGAAAGGAAAGAGTTAGCAAGAGTGACGTGGCCCTCCCCCAGATGTTTGAAACAGTTACCGCGCCCCCGGAAAGCAAAGGGCTAAGGAAGGAACATAGATGGATTTTAGTCAGTAAGAGTCTGACACTCCCTCCCGTCCCGGCTAGGGCGGGGGGAGTCATTTGATGATTTCCCATCCGAAAAAAAAAAAAGAGACTTGCAATGTTTTTTCTTTCTATTATTATAAAAATATGATGTCGAATATACACTGACGGACTAATAAACTGCATCAATGTTCAACACGCACCTACCTTTGAAAAAACATTTTAACCAAGTATTCCAACTTTTTATACAAATTTTAATTGAAACCTACAGTTTGGTTCGTTAACTTCATAACAGCGTAGTATCATTATCCCTAAGCGTATGTTTGTATACTGGAAAGGGCCATTCAATTTTATTTAAACAAAAACTTTGATGCAGTTTCTTTGTCTGGGGGTGTATATTTTCTTTTACATCAAAACATGCGGCCTCTCTGTGACTTTTTTTCTATGTAATATGTGCATACATGCAAGTTTTTAAAAGGGTGCTAAAACAACTCTGTCTGAATAGAAAGATTATGATTATTGCAGCTATCATTAAGTTAACAAACACTATCTGTTTTATCCCCCAAAACCGGGGGTCTACTCTAATTCACCGAAACGAAACTTCGGAACGACCGAGAATAAACGATTACTTTTTTGTAAGGTGCGATCTGATATATTATCCATATATGATAATTGTTTGCACCTTACCGGCCTAAAACCCATAAGACTTCACTCGAACTTAGTTTTCGTTGAGCTTAGGCCCCAAGACGTATCTTGTCCCAAATCCCTAACTCGTTAATTAACTAAATAAATATATATTACATATATTAGTAAAGAAATATAAGTAGACAAGCACTACTGTTAATTCTACTGTGGTATATTATTACCTCGGTTATATACTTTTGCTGTACGCCCGCGGTGTTCCAACGGGGATTGGAAAAAAGAAACATTGGGTTACACACAGACACACACAAAAATATATTACTGTTTGTATTTATATTTGAGGTCATGGAAGATTGACGAGATTATGAATCGATTGTCAAGATTTTTTTTAGGAATCTAAAGCATACTGAGTAACTGAGCAACTTAACTTTCGGTTATAATCATAATAAAAAAAACACCTCCTTTCTGGCTTCTGCATCTCAAGAGGAGATAGTCTTAAGATGCAGATCTTAAGATGGTTGGATCCAAGTGCTTAATACAAGAAGTTTCTCTCTCTGGAGTCCTGACCACCAGTAACCTTTTTATTAAATAGAGATTTATTTTTAAACGTCAATTTTACTAAAGACAGCCCCCAAAACGCCCTCCCTTCACCACTTCTTATGTGTTTTTGTTGGGAAGAAGAAGTTGGCGCAACAAATTCCAAAGCAACACATATCTATCTGTAAGGTTTGAAAAACCTATACTAATATTTTATATACAACTTTGTATAAATATTACATTTAAGTCAGTAACTAAAATAAAACAAAACTGTGCAGACATGCGCAACAATGAGATTAGGCGTCAAAGTACTCCTCCTCATCGCTGTCATCCGGAAACGTGCCCAGAAGACTGGCAGCATTGCCACGTTGAATGGCAATGCTTATTCGCTGTCCAAAAAATATGCCAGCCCTCTGGTCTCGCGAAGTGTCGACCAGTCTTTTCGCGATTTCCTTGAACAGGAGACGCGAACTCGGACCCCATGGCCCGAGCGTTTCGACCCCAAACGGCTCAAAAGTATAGTTACCCACAAGTTTACTCAGTAACTTTACCACATGTTGGCTAGCACATCTCTAACAATGATTTCATCAAAACTCCCTTAACTTCAAATATACCAGTTAATAACACACACATAGATATAAATAATCCATAATATTAACCTGTTCCTTTAGAAGTATGGCCTGTTGCCGCTTCAATTCTCTCTCCTGTAACAACGGGTCACTGTTTACTTACTCGTTGGAGATAAGAAGAGCAGTCCCTTCTTGAGTTGAGAATGCTACAGATGTTCAAAAGATTACAATCGTCTAAGGGCGGATTCGACCAAACAGGAATAAATTTTATTCTCGGCGTAAATCGCTTATTACACGAGAATAAATCAATTTCACGTTTAACCAACTACAATTCGAGGAATAACGAGTCTATTCGGGAATAGTCACTATACCACCATTTTGCATGGAATAAGAAGCTAATTCCAGGAATAAAAAAATGACATTAAATGACAGCATAATTCACTGACATTTTCTTTTTATTTCTTTGTATTAATTTAAAGGGCTTTGTCGCTTGGCAGCTACTTTTCCACACTATAATACGACAAATCAGAGTTGACATGAGTTATGCTTCTGCACCCTACCATTTATAGAACAACTTTTTTTGGCCGCGTATTACATTCGTTCACATTCACTTCGCTATTCGTGAATAAGCAACTCCAAGTATAGCATATATAAAATCGTTTGGTCGAATCTATTAAAAGGCTTTACGAAAGGCGGAATAGTCGCATAGAAAAGAGTCTTTGAAATTAAATGTTTGAATTCTAAATTTGAGTAGAGGAGAGGAACAGTTATCATCTTCTGCCGTTTTTTTCGGATGGGGAATCGTCAAATGACCCCTCCTGCAATGGGTGGGGTGGCAGGGAGTGTCAGACTCTTACTGACTAGAACCCATCCATGTTCCTTCCTCAGCCCTTTGTATTCCGGGGCGAGGTATCTCATTCGAACGTCCCGTAGCATCATCTGCCTAATCTTTTCTGTGGTGGGGTCGGCTTCCAGTCTAAACGGATGCAGCTTAGTACCAGTGTTTTACATAGAACGACTGCCTATCTGACCTCCACAACCCAGTTACAGGGTAACTGTTTACAATATTTTCGGTAGCTTATAATCGTCCCATATCACACTGTACGAACGATTATAAGCTACCGAAAACGAATACGTAATATTTTAAACAGTTGTATGAAGTTCGAAGTTACGCGTGAGATTATAATCTAACTAGGGAGATTATAAACTTACCGTAATCACAGTCTTACGGTAACATATTTAACCAATCAAAAGAAAAGACCTATGCTTGAGCTCATTCTAGTATTCGCTTAAGTCTATGGTTCGAAGAAAGATCTAGAAATAAATTCGCAAACCTGTTGCCTCTTAGCCTGTTCTTCTATCTTCTGTTTCTCAATCTCCTCGTGTTTTCTCCTCTTAGCCTTCAATACGAACGTGCGAACAACATCGAAAGCGGTACAGCAAATTATAATAAAACAGCGTTACATGGAACAAAAAAATAAAAAATACTCGCTTAGACAGTAAACCAGGAAGTAATGTGTTTGATTTTGGTTATTCGTTATTCATCATACCTTCATTATGTTTATAAAAGGTAAAAAATATTAAGGAAATGGAAAGTTTTCATGATATGAGACTTGTTTGGTTACACGGAACAAAAATAAATCGGCCGGGTTTTTTTTCTAGAATTCATTTTATTTTTTCAAAATTTGTTAGAACGAAAACTGTTCTTAAGTACACATAAAGTCATAAAATTGAATGTTCTTGCCTGGATCCAATTGTCCTATTTCTTTTAACAAATTCTTAAATCAAAAATTGATTATATTAATGGATACTTTAAATTTTCAAAATAATGTCAGTTTACTGTATTTTAATTCAGTCTGGGCATTTTCTCTTTGATATTAAATCATAACAAGTAAAATAATATTGATGAAATCAAACACATAAAAAAATAACTTAATCTAGTATTAAATTAAAAATAAAATAAAAATAGTAATAAAATATAGGCATACGAAGTGTAAATAGCGTGCAATAACTAAATAGGGTTAAAAAGAAAATATAAATAGAGTTAATAACATTCTTTATACAAAATGTCGAATTTATTTCAGCAGTGTTCAGATATTTAAGACTCTGACACCGTAAATTTCCACCTGCAGTGTCCTAATTTGATGTCTATTCTCGCGGTGAAATGGTGACACTACATGTCATGACACTAATCGTGGTACTACATGGTGACAAATTATTGTCGTGAAAATCAGTCAAAGTAAAATATAGAAATTAGGAAACATTTTGTTTTGTATTAGACATTGCTCGCGTCTCATTTTGATAATAACATTTTCCCAAAAAATGGTTCAGTGGTTTAGTTTACCTGCACCTGGATGAAATGATATTGTATATATTTTCCACGCTGTAGTTAAGCTTCGTGCCTCACAACATCAAAATGTGCTCTGCAGTTTTGAAGTAAAAAATAACAGACAGAGTAACATTCGTATCTAAAAAGTTGGGATAAAATTTGCCTTGGCTATAGTTACTAAAACCTGTACTAATATTTTTGACTCATATCATCAAAGTTACAACTGTAGGATAGTTCTGTGTATTTTTGGCGTTCTACTCGAAGGGTGCCAATGGGACCCTATTACTACGCTTTCGCTGTCCATCCGTCTGTCTGTCTGTCTGCAGGCTGTATCTCATATCTCACGCATCATAAATAGTAAAGAGTTGAAATTTTCACAGAGTGCGTATCTCTATTGTTACAATAACAAATATAAAACCATGTATCATAATTAATTATTATCAACCATTGTTGATAGTACGAAACCCTTCAATGCGAGTCCGGCTCGCACCTACCCATTTTTAAAGAATTACAGTTCCTATTAAAAAAATAACCGCGCGAATACCACTCCAATCCTTCACCACGACTTCTAAATTTCTTTACAAAGGTGTACACTCCATATACCTCAAGATTAGACGTGCAATGTTAGTGTAACAGGTATCCGAAAGTTAGTACATTTAGTGTGTATGTCTCACGTACCGATGTCATAGCCTCCTTGCCAAGGGGATGCACGGATATCGACAAAGCCCCGTCTTTGCCCACGTTAAAAGTCCCTTTATTTATTTTCTTAGTCATTATATCCGATAATATGTCATCGTCTTCACTCAAATCGATAACTTCTTTCAGTACGGACTTGGGACTGTCTTTAGGCATCAACATTAAATTTTGGGACATAAATTCGTTTTTTGCGTCTAAGTATTTTTGTTCTATAGACTTCGGGTCATCGGATTTCTTGTCCCCTTGCAATTTCGACCAATCACAGCCGTTTATGAACTCAGTGATTCTGGAATAGGATTCTATTAGTTTCTCCAGATTGTTCTCTTTGTCCGGCGCTTTCAAGCGCTTTTCAGCTGATTTTATTAATGTGAAATCGTATTGTTTGCTGTCTTTGCGTTTTGGGAGATCGAAAGCCGCTTTTTCAGCGAAATCCTTCATTTTGTCTAAAGCGTTGTATTCTTCGATTTCCTCTTTCCACCCTGATTGGTCGAATTTGATAGTTTTAATGGGGGAGTTTTGCGAGTTCGCGGGCCCGCTGACCGGTATCAGGGAGAGACTGATCGGAGGCATAATGCGTTCCTTATTCGTCTTAGTGGCTGGTCCCATCACTATTTCGGGTGTTTTCCATTCGTCGACACCAGTTTTTGGTAGGGTAGGGAGGGGCTCGATCGTCAACTGCGTTCTATTCTTGTTGATATGCTGTTTCGAAGTATGGCTTCGTTATTATTTGTATATTTTTCGCATTTTCTTGTCTTTATTATCAATTTGGATTATGACAACATTGTCAAGGTCCCTTTGGCGGTTCGGTTTTGTGTTATTATTATACTCTTAACCCAAGTAGACAGATTTTTACATAAATATTATAGAGAAGTATATAAGTATGTATATACCATATCTAATGCTAAACACACAGCTGAGCTACCAACTAAAAGCTAAGAATTCCAACGCTTTCTACTAAAAAAAAGCAAAAAGTAACCAATTTCTCATAAACGTTGGCAACCCCAAAAGGCCCTTTTTGCTTTTGTATAAAGAACAAAATCTACAAAATACTATTGGTGAGCACAATGTTGCCAAGCATCAAATTGATAATAAAAAAAATAAAAACAAACACAAGCACACGGTTTTAAAACATAGATCCAACAAAACTAGAGACAATATAATAGTTCCCATATTATCACAAGTATAAGATGAATATTTCAATAATATTATATACAAAGAGATTGAACATGTGTAATAATACTTTATTAGTCAATATTTGTACAATTAATACATAAGTGCCTGTCTACGATTTCGTGATATAGGCAAACGTTTGGTAGACTCCAGGCGTGATCAAAGGGTTGGCCTATATTTCGGTCAAAGAATCAGAATTCGTCACGATTCTCGTTGACAGCGATGCGGATGAATATTTTTATGTTTTTATTATTGTAAATAAATTAAATAATTTGTTATTGTAAAAAAATATATATAGAGATTATTTATTGGTTCATTTTCTCGTTAATATACAAATTGAAAAGTAAATACAATTAATTAGAATTTACATATATTAACATTTATTCTTTGGCAGATATAACCAGCCCACTATAATACAAATAAATATGGAATTACATAAAACATGAGGTTCACCAATTTATGGAGCTAAAATATAATGCTGTTACAAATTTCTTCCAAATTGTTTTATTATTAAAATTTATTTACCAATAATAAACAAACATATACAAAAATAATAATATGAGAACTATAAAAAAACACATATAGGAACAAAAATAAATATATCCCACAGCTCTAAAACACTGAACTAAGACACCCCATATCTTTGGCCAGAAGGTCGTAAGTCACATTACAGTACCGTCACTTACGCCCTTCTAGTGCGATAGGGTTGAACAAGACAACCACATATACTCGACTAGAAGGTCGTAAGTGATATTACAGTACCGTCGCTTACGCCCTTCTAGTGATAGGGTAGTATGTTACCTCTAGCAGCTGTTGGCTTCTAGCTTCCTTCTCGCGTTTGGCTAGCTCAGCTTTTTCTGACCTTTCGAGACGGGCCTGCAGAGTAAAACATAGTGTCAATATTATGGGTCTTTCGCTCCGAGCTTGAAAAGTACGGAGTTGTTCGACGGAGTTTATACTCTGATATATATTTGAGGGGCTTGTGGCTAAGTAACAGTCGTGCGGATCGTTAGTCCTTTTTAATAACCTATCTATCCGAAGATTATATTACTTGCTATAGAAATTTAACAGAGATCCATACAACTAATTTCAAAAACCTATCTCTGGTAAGCAAATTTAATGATAGATAAGTTATTGAAAATGCATGTAGATCAGTTGGCTAGTCTTCACCGACATCGGTCTGGAAAATACTCTGAAATATTTTTTTGTTTTATGCTGTTCGATTTTAGTCTAGATTTTTTACATGTATATATTACTGTCTTCGCCCGCATGGGCTATACGAATTCAAATTAAAAATATCAGTGTTTCATAAAAACTTTGCTCCTCTTTTTCACTCCCTTAGGGATAGAATTTTGGAAAATCCTTTCTTATCGGATTCCTACTTCATACAAAGAACACACCCTCCAAGTTTCAGGTCTCTACAATCAGCGGTTAAAGCTGTACGTTGATCCGTCAGTCATTTAGGATAAAGCATTTTATATGTCGCTCATTTGAAGAAATATTGTCATAATTGCTACTTTTCAAATTTACAGGAGAGCTATTTAAATTGAATTGTATCTTTTGTAATGAGTTACCGTATCATTGAAAGACTTCTAGTTTACTGATAAATCGATTGAAACCGATTGATTTCTTTGCCCCTTAACGTGAATACACTTTCTGCAGTACTTTGTAATAATTAACATTTTTTTTATATATTCTGATCCAGCCTGTCCCTTGCTGTCCTCCCCCAGCGACGCCCTAAGCCCCATTAGGGGGTGTCCTTAGCGTGTAGTTGCTTAGTTTTGTAAGTTAAGCCCTGGCTGGAGGCCCTAAATTCATTAAAGGCACTTCACAGGCAAGCCCGGTTAAGCAGTCGACAACCTCTTAGGTTGACCTGCGAGTTGCCATACAAAAAAAAAAAGAGCGTTGTATATATAGAAAATGAGTATAAAAGTATTAAATTGTGTAGAATACGTACACCCACCTGGTCCCGGGAGCGGTGCGAGGCGTCGCGCCGGGCGTCCCGGGCGGCCTGCTGCAGGCGCGCCAGCTCCATGCGCCGGTCCAGCGGCGGCGGCGTGGGCCGCCCGCCCGCCCCCGCCAGCAGCCGCGCCTCCTCCAGCCTAAGGGGCATAGGACTTCACAGATGCTCAAAGTTACATAAATAGATAGGTAACTTCGTTCATCATCTGCCTTTCTTTTCCCAACTATCTAGAATTCTGGATGAACCTAAATAACACTGGTTTATATATGTATATAAACTGTACTTTATAAGCATCAACATCGTGAGGAAACCTGGACTTGAAAAGTCTGAAATCGCCAATCCACAGGCCTAGAGAAAGCGAGACCCTGTGCCCAGCAGTGGGATGCATACAGGCAGATAAAAAAGAACTCGATTCTTCCATCAACGTGTACCTACTATATGAAGGTTTTCTCAACTGTGCCAAGTTCAGTGCAGTCCACTGTACTAACCTCTTGTTGATCTCATTCTCGTTGTAAACCAGCGGCTCGCCCACGTCGCTGGCGGGCTGGATGTACTCGCCCAGCACCGTGCGCGCAGAGAAACTGAAGTTGTCCGTCGACAGCGGCGGACACGGGTTCGAGTCTAGGAACTGTAAATAAAAGATTGCGAGTTAATTTTACCATTCCAAGCAAAGTTTTAAATAATTATAAAACGTTTATTTTAAAGTCGTAAAACACTGGTACTCAGCTGCATCCGGTTTAGAATGAAAGCCGACCTCAACATAGTTGGGTAAAGGCTAGGCAGATGATGATGTATATATTTTTAACCCCCGACGCAAAAATAGGGGTATTATAAGTTTAACATGGATGTCTGTGTGTGTATCTGTCTGTGGCATCATAACTCTCAAACGGATGGGCCGATTTCGATGCATTTTTTTTCATATGAAAGCCAATTTCCTTGCAGTGGTTCTTAGCTATGTATGGTTGATATCGGTCCAGCAGTGTAAGAGTATCAGCTCTTTTCCAAAATGATGTAAGGCATATTTACGTAGGGGTTTTTTTTAATTATCTTTAACTAGCGTCCCGTCCCGGCTTCGCATGGGTAGCCTATGTTACTCAGGGTGAATGTAGTTTTCCAATGGTTAAAGAATTTTTTAATTCGGCACAGTAGTTTTTGAGTTTATTCATTACAAACATACACACAAAAATACAAATCTTTCCTCTTTATAATAGAAGTGTAGATTGATCAAAGCTAGTATAAAATACTGTAACACAGGCAATACTTACATTCTGTATGTCATGTAAGGATCTCATGGTGATGCCGGCATGAGGGTCGGGCGGCGAATACGTCACATCGCCTTTGATGCTGCAGTTACGCGACAGCCCTTTGATCACCGTCACGCGCTTCCAACCTGGGGAATAAAAATATATAGGATATATCACGCGACGAAGCACGTATCAAATATTCCTCGACATTGCCATAAACTGTGGCAATGACATGGCAAATACGAGAATCATGGTAATGGTGTTGCCACGAACTGTAGCCACAAGTCATAGTTGACGCTAGAATCGTAGGAACTACGCCTATTACTCAACGCACACTCTATTCAAGAAACAGTGAAACTAACCTTAAACTTAAGGACAAGTTCATCAACAGATGGTTCCGTAATCGGCCCGTTAAACAAAGAAAGATTTTTAACCAGGAAGCTGAAAATTGTCGTGTTACCCACTTCTAGTTCAACCCTGGTTTGGTAATCGACCGTTTCAGGAATAAAAATCTCAAATAATACCCATTGAAAGTTGGAAGGTTGAATTTATGGTAAACAGCTGTTTAAAGTAAATCGAACCGTTATCTTGTCGGTGAACTTGGACCTTAGTGTCTAAACTCACCTAGTGCTAAAGGCAGCCTAAGTTGCGCGTCGTTAGGTCTCCGGCTGGTGTCGCTCGCGTCCGAGTCGGACGGACAGCTGTCCGACGGACACTCCGAGTCGGTGCTCGCGGTCTCGCCTAGCAACGCTTTTAGTTTCTCCTGGAATAATAACAACAAGTTAGAAACGCAACAGAAATATCGTCGTTGCGCGTGCAAAACCGCGAAGGAGCAGTTTGTAAATACCGCGTATCGGAATTTTTTTGCTACTTTTTCACATAACACAGAAGTATAGACAAACGGTAAAGAAAAACATCGTGAGAAAACTGGACCTGAAAAATTTAAAATCGCTTATAGATCTAGCGTGATGAGAAGAGGTCTTCATCCAGCAGTGGGTTATGACAAGATAAAAATAAATGAAAGCTAAATTAAAATTCAAAATAACTTACCAGATCAGTCTCAGCTAGCAGCTGATGCGCAAGCGCAGGTCTCAGTCCTAGAGCCCGGCTCTGAGCCAGTAACGAAGCGACGGTATTCTTCTTAGGCTTGCTGACTCCTCTACCCAGGTTGCGCGGCCTGCCCTCGCGCCCTGCCCACCCGGCTACTGCTGTGGGCAGGATGGTGATAAGTTATTTACTGATAAGTTTGGGGAAATAAGATTATATTAAGATTTTTTGTTTTGTATTAAAAAAACCGGCCAAAAGGTTCGTTCGCATCTCTGGCTGGTTTTAGGGTGAATCTTCAATATTTTGCTGTTTGGTTTCCGGATCGTCATTACCCTCATCACCGACTGTCGTTTAAATTGTATAATTTACAAACTTAAAATTATTTTGTTAAATAATGAAATAGATATAGCCTCTTAATGTGGGTAAATATTGAATTTTATAAGACTGCTAATGATGAAATTCGTGTAAGGAAGCGAACAGCGTCGAAAAACCAACCGCACATTTTTGAAGAATCACCCTTTACATGGTTTGGTGTCTTACTTAAAAGTTTATTGATAAATTTATGAAATTGTAAAGATAGATAATCTGAAATAGTACCCATGTTTTCTGTCTTTGAATCGTTAAAAATAATATCAAGTAGTCATGCTCAATTTCTGACGTACTTTTCTCGGTGGTTTTCTATCCGTAAATTCTGAGATATTGAATAGATAAACCATCGTCAAAGTAACTCCGAAACTGCGCATCAATGTGTTAAGATTCACGAATCAATAACATTTTTTTTTAATGGTAAGGTCAGGGTGGCATATTCCGTCTATGGGGCTTAACCGTCTACTTGAAATTATGCTCGTTACAGTCGAGTGGCAGCGTTTGTAGAAGTGTCGGTAAAACAGCATTACTTTTAACTTCAAATAAAATTCCTTAGATGGCGTTAGTCGCTATAAAAATGGGTAAAACTGTCATCAAAGTTCAGTTGCTTTTTTAAAGTGAAATACGAGTGTCCTACGCTGCTGTATTTTGAAGGTAAGTTTAAAATTATGTTACGTACAGTGTCGAATGAATTCAATATATATAGTGTAGAGTCCTTATAAGAGTTTCGTGTATTATTTTGCAAGATAACGCTGCAAATTATTAGATTATTCAACGTAACAAATTTATATCCTCGAAATCGTTAAGTGCATAATTCCGTCTATTTTGAATGGGGCTAGATCGTCATATGATGAATTTGCCCCATCTCTGAGATCGTAAACCTTTTTTGTCCCAGCTTTTTAAAAGAGAACCAATCAATATTCGGCGTAGGTACTTACTTGGAGTTCACAGAAAGTTAATTTGAAAGAGAATAGATATTATATAATTTGTGTAACAGTTACAGTTATTGTCCGGTTAAGCAGGTCGAATGCTGTTAGAAGCCTGTTATCGCCTGATGTTAAGCGAAGATTTTTTTGTTTTTTATATTGTTTATCTTTGATACTTTTCATTTTATGTTTAGTTGATTTTATAGTTACTATAATGAGACTGATTGTTACCTTAATTAAGACTGAAATACCATTTGATTTTGATAGGTTTTAAGTTTGTTACTGAATTAAAACGATTTACGATACCAAATGTGTATTTTTATTTTATGAAGGTACCTTTATCCAGATAATTTCATATTTTTCTGTGCGCTTTTATCTTAAGTTGGCTAAATTAAAGTGTTTATTTCATCCAAAATATGTTGACCACCCCTGCTTGTTTAAGCATGCCGAAATAGCCCCCAAAAATGATTATTACATATTTGACCTGACAGAGACTTTATTTTTAAGATCGTTAAGCACAGAATTGAATGTCTCTTACGAACGCATGTCATTATTACGTGATTCCTTAAAACCACTAAAGATTTCCATAAATTCTTCCAGTATGACGGATTTTCCCGATTTAGAAGGGAAAATCCGTCTACCGGTCAAGTTTTAAAAAAAGTTGTATATCCTAGTACTGGTGATAGTTTAATTAAATAAGATCACTGTATTTGAAAGTTTAAAAGATAATTATTAACATGAGACCATAAAATTGATCATAAATCAAAACGTTCATTGTATACAGGCACTCAAATGTAAGTCGAAAAAAAACTATGCCGGAATTAGCCGCCCTGACCTTACCTACTTATTGTTATTTTGCTATAAAGGATATAAAGTACTCTAATTAGTTTATTATGCATCAATACAAAATTAAATATTAGTTAGTGACAGTAGAAATTAAATACAAAAGTCGATACAAATACAAAACTCAAGCACTAGTCAACGAGGACAGTGAATCGCGTTATATTTTGTATCGATGCAAATTATCACATGCACACATTTTAATTAAATAATTTATAAATATCAATAATTTTCAAGCCATTATCTTACACTGAAGAAATCTTTATGCAATTTAAATAATTATTTTGGTAAATGTATTTTCTAAGGTACTCAGAAAAATCCAATACTGATTTAAGTAATACAGATATTAATATTGGGTCTTTTTTAGGCTTGGGAAATGATCAAATAACACACTCCGCTGTGGGCGGAGCGGGAGGGAGTGTCAGACTCTTACTGACCAAAACCCATCAGTGTTCCTTCCTTCGCTCTTTGCGTTCCAGAGCTGCGGTAACTAGCAGCCTGGTACTCATTGGGTCTTAGAAAAGCTTTCGAAGCCTTTAAGCCTTTAGATTTTTTAGGACGGAGGAAGACCCTTCTTCCTAAAAAATGTATACGACTTTTTTCATTTCATTCACTTTTTGCTTGTTAATAATTTTTGATCTTAACTACATAATTATTTGATTTATTAAGTCGAGTAAAAACTTGACTATCGCTATGGAATAACTGCCTTAAGACTTGCCTATCAATGGACACCTCCTGTCTTCGGACTCGCCTATCACAACACCTTTAAAATATGGGCACATTCTCTTTTTGAATACTTATCAAATATTTTTTATACTGCATAAAGATTTTATCAGTATAAATTCAAAGGCCAGTTCAAACAAACTGTGGGCAGTACAACGTACATTCACTGTCCTCGCTGCCGCTGGACTTGGGTCGCGGCGCGTCTGGTACAGGGTTCATTTCCGGGGCCACGCGCCGCGGCTTCGCGCCCGGCTTGCGGCGTGCTGTTGTCAATATTAGAAATTATAATGTTTTGTTCGAAGTAATTGGGTAGATGAGACCAGTAATAAATTAACACACTTTTTATGAGCTGCCAAAATACGGTCCTCTTAATAGATTTTGTATAGCAATACATGTAAAAGTCGTCACTTATTTTCAAAGTCAATTAGCTAATTTTATTTATTGACTTCAATGCAACAAAAATAAAATTTTACACTCAATTGAAAATAACTCCGATTTTTGCGGCTAAAATGAAGTGTTTTTTTAGAGCAGTTGTGTCTTGGAATTTTTAGTTATTGATGTCATCTACCTTAATTTGAAAAGGAACTAAATGTCAGTGTTAGGAAGAAATAGGGCTATACAAGACCAATAGTCCTTTTAAACCTCCAACAAAAACAAAGGATAGTTGTTATAAGTTTAATCTGTCTATCTGTCTACAGCATCATAGCTCTGAAACGAATGATCCTATTTCAATTCGGTTCTATTTTAATTAAAAACTAGTATTGTTTCAGCTGTTTTTCCTGTGAAAACATAACCCACAGACATACAAAGAGACAGACGGACAAACCTTCGGATTTATAATAAGTAACACTTACATATCCTGTCATGGCTGGAGGACGCGTTCAACGAACTGCTCAATGACGTCAGTCGCGAGAGAGCGTCCGATGCTTGCGAACTCGCTGCAATACAAATTGTAACATTTCTATTAAGTTTCCAATTTATCTCCATACGAAAATTCATCTCAATCGGTTTAGCCATTACCCGTGAAAGTGTTACAGACAGACAAGAATTACTTTCGGATGTAATATATCAATATATATAAAAATCAATGCCACTTTTCGTTGTAATTTTATAACTCAAGAACGGGCTCACCTATCCAAACCAAATTTTTAGGCTTTGTTCGGACTATTTAGTAGATGGTTTATGTGAAGTTTGCACAAAATCGGTTGAGCGGTTCATCTATAATTTGAATTCATATAGACCACGCGGGCGAAGCCGCTGGCGGAAAGCTAGTTATGTATAAGTAAAGTTACTCACCAGGAGTAGGTTTTAGTGAAAGGTTAAGCGGCGCATCATCGTCCATGGATGAAGACTTGACGCCCAGGTCCAGTGGAGACTCCTCGCCCATCTTAGTGCTCAAGTTGAGACCTGCATCTGGAATAACAGTGTGATTATACAAATTGGTCTAGGTTCCTTTTTGTATTCAGCTATATGGATGGAAAATAATGTTTTTTTTAACTAGCTATTTCCTCCTATTTGACCCGCGTCCTGAATACGAACTCGGACAAAAAGTATAGCCTATAATCATCCCAAGGACCTTATCTTTCTCCCTACCATATTTCACCCAAATCGGTTAAGCCGTTTTACCGTGAAAGCGAAACAAACATTATCTGCTTATCAATGTCTCGTGTATTTTCTATACTAATATTATAAAGAGGAAAGATTTGTTTGTTTGTAGGGATTTAACTCAAAAACTACTGGAACGATTTCAAAAATTATTTCGCCATTAGAAAGCTACATTTATCTTAGGCTATATTTATTTCCAGAAATAATTAGAGATCGATACTAAAACTTGTATAATTTAACCCAAGCTGTTAAAAAATTGTCCACGCGGGCGAAGCCGCGGGCGGAAAGCTAGTGGAATAAAGCAGGTTATTAATAAGTGAGGCGTAAGACATACAATAATCACCTGTGGAGCCGGCGAGCTGGCGCTCCAGCGCGGCCAGGCTCACGCCGCTCTGACTAGCTATCGTCTGCAGCAGCTCGCGGGATATACCTGCACCAAACAACACCTTATTATATCTCACCACCTCTCTTAGCCTCAAATCTATCCTTATTGGAAGAGCATATTATAAATTAAAGACTATATTGACGACAAGGATATCGAGGAGCTCGTGGCTAAGTAACAGTCGCACGGTTCGACCGATCAAAGGTTAAGCTGCACTTCGTGCATCCCAGGATGGTTGACCATCTATGTCACAGGGAAAGTACTTTAAGCAGTTGGTCTCGGCTGTCATTTGTAGAGCTTTGACAGTCGTTACGGGTAGTCAGAAGCCAGAAAGTCTGACAACCAGTCTTACTGGGGTATCGTGTTACCCTGTAATTGGGTTGT
Source organism: Pyrrhia umbra (assembly GCA_963891755.1). Taxonomy (NCBI): domain Eukaryota; kingdom Metazoa; phylum Arthropoda; class Insecta; order Lepidoptera; family Noctuidae; genus Pyrrhia; species Pyrrhia umbra. The sequence continues at coordinate 4,519,899 of OY982944.1, forward strand.
GGAGGTCAGATAGGCAGTCGCTCCATGTAAAACACTGGTACTCAGCTGCATCCGGTTTGGACTGGAAGCCGCCCCAACATAGTTGGGAAAAGGCTAGGCAGATGATGATGACGACAAGGATATGTGGCGCTAGTTTTCTTTGCCCTTTCATGACTGCTTTATTTGGAGTCCTATCTATACATATAAAATGCTTTGTCCTGATGACTGACGGATCAACGCACAGCCTAAACCGCTGATCGTACAGACTTGAAACTTGGAGGGTGTGTTCTTTGTATGACGTAGGCATCCGATAAGAAAGGATTTTTCGAAATTCCCTTAGAGGGTGAAAAAGGGGGCAAGGTGAAAATCTGTCATTTTGAATTTGAGTTATTATAGCCCATGCGGGCTAAGCCGCTGTCGGAAAGCTAGTCTAGTATGAAATAAAAATTATAATGGAACGAGCAAAATTCGAAATAAAAGCATTTCTTCCCTCTCTAGTACTCAAAGAGGGAGACAAGTCCAACAAAAGTGGAATAAGTATTATACAATTATACATACCTGCATAATCGGACAGGTTGGGCGGAGGCGTGCCGGACATAGAGTTGTGTCCGGCTCTGTCCGGCTTATTGGGCAGCCGGATTACCTCCACCGACGACCGGGAGTTGCCGTACTCGTCCTGCGAAAAAAATAGTACTGAATTGAAAACTGATTGAAAAAAAATAAAAAACATTATTTCTGAGTTTTTATCTTTCTGCTCGGCTAATAAGGGCGATAGCATAGTTTTCAAACCCATTCTCAAAAATTTGGCATCAAATGCAAAAATATTTTTGCAAATAAAACTAGTTCTAGAGATTATTGTGTCCTACAAACAATTTCTTCGGTGAGAAAACCTGGACTTAAAGGTCTGAAATCTCCAATTCGTCTTGAGCAAGCGTGGTGATCAATGCTCGTGCCTTCTCTGTATGATCGACACATAGGAAGTGGTGAAGGGCGGGCGTTTTGGGCGATGTCTTTTGTAAATTTGACGTTCAAAAAGTGCTGATTTTCAGCCTAATTTGAATAAATGACTTTTGAATTTTGAATTGAATTTTTTTGAGAAAAGGACTTTACCAAGCTTTATGATAGTAAATAGGCTGGTTATGATGATGATGATTTAACGTACAAGTTTAGGCCGTTTGCTGGGTAGCGGCGCGTTCCTGTCGGCGGGGTGCACGCTGACGTGCGGCGGGTCCAGCGAAATTGTCTTCTTACGCCCACGGGTCGTCGTTCCCGCTCCCGCCTGAGAGAAATGTACAGTTTAATATGGGCTTCATCATCTGCCTAGCCTTTTCCCAACTATGTGGGAGTCGGCTTCTTGGAATATAACACGGTATTGATTAGCAGATAACACATATGTAGATAGAAGTAATTTATAAAAGTACATAGGTAGAAAAAAATATCATGATATTACACTCGTAGTTTTAATTTAGACTGATGTGTGTTGTTCATTAGATTATATAGAAATCAGTGATAATAAATTATTATTATTACATGCAACTCGTGTTTTATTCGAGCAGTTCCAGAGAAAACTTTATCCCTTTAGGTATATCTAGACTGATTAAGTGGTTTAATTTTGACAGCACAAAATCTAACTCATATTTTTTGTTAGAAGAAAACACAACAACAATACTAATAATTTAACATTAAAACCAGCAACGCCATCTAATCAATATTTCTATAACATTCTTCAAACTTATAATGATTGTTTATAGAAGAATTTATAGAACATTTAATTAACACTTCAAGAATATTCTAGATCATAAGGACTTACAATATAAGGTATTAGTATAAAATTGAACGTACGTGAGCTTTTACCTTAGGCCCGGCTAAAGAGGAGGTATACTTGATAATCTCGGTGTCTGGAGGCAGTCGGACACCGCCCAACACCGAGGAGGGATCGCTGCAAGCAAAATTGTACGCTATTACTATAGCTATATAGTTGTAAATTGTTAAATACATCGGGTGGAGGGGACAACGTAACGAAAACTTGTTCTAGTAGGTAGTAATTGTTTGTCGTAACTCATATTCATTTTCATACATTGCGTTGTTATAACAATAACACGATATACTATTCAAAACATATGCAGCAATGTATTTTAAAGTCCTTTGAAATGGTAGGACAATTAGTTAGTTGCCAGACCTTTTAAGAAAATTTCAAATATGAATCGCTAGAAAAAGTTCCCGTTACAATATCCTATCTACCAGATAAAGCTATCAATATGATATCTTACCCTCCTTCTAGTGCAGCACTGATAGAACAGAAATATTTAATTAGTTTCTGATATTTTGTTAATTAATGAGTAATGATAGCATGAGATATAACCAATGGTTAACTTTGATAGGCATTACCAATTTAATAAATCTTTGGACAATTTCACACAGCGCCATCTAGCCCCAAAGTAAGCAACTAATATGCTGTGTTATGGGTGCTAGATTAACGGATATACTACTTATATACTTTTTAAAAACATACATATTATACATAGTAACACCCAGACCCGTCACAGAAATTAAAATACATCATTTCAATTTCTGCCCGGCCGGGAATCGAACCCGGGACCTCTTGCGTCGTATTCCGTGATGATGATGATGTTGACCACTAAACCACTGAGGTCGTCGAATTTAATTTTAACCGATATCTTCTCGGATTGTTCTTTGATATAAGAAACAACAGTTTCAAAGATGACTTAATAAGAAATAACATTCTAGAACAGATTACAGACGAATTGAGAACCTGCTCCTTTTTTTAAGTCGGCTAAAATGTTCACTACACACAGCTTTCTTTGGTATAGGAAAAAGACAGGTACTGTAGCTGTTTACGGGCAAAATCATTCAAATAATTTAAATAATAGTTATTTTCAATTATAATCAACTAGCTTTCTCCCGGGTTTTCACCCGCGTCGCGAAGGATCTACTTCGCGCACCCGGATAAAAAGTTTCCTATGTTTTAATATAGGTTATAATCTATCTGTGTACCAAATTTCATCTGAATCCATTCAGTAGTTTGTGCGTGAAAGAGTAACAAACACACATCCATACATTCTTACCAACTCTCTCGTTTATAATATTATTTATTTATTTGGTTCACCAACAATTGTATACACTGGTACATGCAATGAAACTGAAGCAACAATTCAGAATAGAGTATAACAATCACTTACAGGTAAACACTGCATGATAAATGATATTTATTTTTGCAAATTGGCTATAAAATAACACTTTTACACGTCAATTATTATTTTTAAAGCTAGATGAGGCCGGTATTTCCTATCTGACTACCTTGAGAAGAAACACCGAAACAAACTCAAGGGTCAAAGTCTCTTTTAAGGTCCAGACATAATGTAATTGCATCATGGACACAAAACTTTGTCGTAACTTACAAAATATAGAAATAAAAAGACTATATTATCAAAGTTGCACTAAATTAATTAGCTATACTAACCTAAAACAAATTAAATCAACTAGAACCAGGTAGTACAAAAATATCCAATATGTAGCCCCATTTCACCCACACAGCGAGATAATGCTGGGCTATTAGTAGGATTTAATAAATATATTCACTCATAAAGAATGAAATCTCATTATATTTATAGCAACGAAAACTCACCTGAGTATAGTGTGGGGCAAGCCAGTGAGGGAGTCTATGCCGCTATGCCGCCCGTCCTTATCCGAGCCCGGCATGCCGAACGGGTATAAAGGCGACATGTTCTGGAAATAATAAAACGTAATGTAAGTGACTTGATCGAGTAACGTTTGACGCAGAAATGTATGGCGACACTTTTGTGTATAAAGGACTGTCCGGATAGAGAGAATAGCAATTCCCTCCTGAGAGTCCGTTGTCCCTAATAAAGGACTGTTCAAAATAGAGCGAAGTACAACAAGGTGCCTTCTGAGACCCTACGTTCCTGATATAGGACTGCTCAAGATTAAGAGAAGTGGAAGTCCCTTCTCAGAGCCCTATGTCTATACTAATATTATAAAGAGGAAAGATTTGTTTGTTTGTTTGTAGGGTTTTAAATTTTAACTCAAAAACTACTGGACTGATTTTAAAAATTCTTTAACCGTTAGAAAGCTACATCTTTACGAAGTGTCATAGGCTATATTTATTTCCAGAAATAATTAGAGATCCCTACTAAAACTTGAATAAGGTGTAAAAAAAATGTGGAAAGCTAGTCCCTAATAAAGGACTACCCAAGATAGAGACAAGTGAAGAGCCCTATGTCCCTGATAAAGGACAAAAGGATATCATCATCGGATAGATACTGATTACAGAACGTTAACTGCTACGCTATGTAGTATGCATGACTGTGTAACCCTTCAGGATAACACGCATTGCCGGGGGCTGCGGGGAAAGAGATACCACGCCCCCGGAATACAAAGGGCTGAAGATGGAACATGGATGGGTTTTAGTCAGTAAGAGTCTGACACTCCCACCCGCCCCAACCACGGCGGGAGGGGTCATTTGATGCTTCCCCAAAAAAAAGGATATCACGCATGGTATAGTCACCTTCCCCTTAGCAGCGGCGGCGACGGCGGCGTGGTAGGCCCCGTGTGCGGCGGCCTGCGCCAGCATGAGGTCCCCGCGCAGCAGCGCCAGCTCCCGCTCCTTGCCTTTCGATGACGAAGACGATGATGACGACGGCTTTTCTGGAAAACGAACTCATTTATTAAAACATCATCTTTTTTCCAAGTTTCAGCTACATCACTATAGTAGTCGTTCATTTTTTTGAGACATAAGCTATCCTCATAATCTCTCCAGACAGATTTCGATAACGGCTGACTAGCCAGATACTCAGTACCATAGATCTCAGTAACAAGAGCTGCAATCACCGAACAAAATGCGTGCCATAAACCTTGAGCCCACAGACATAATTCATGCCATCTGTCAGCTTGACTTCCACTGAATGTCTGGAAAAAGTGACTGTCGCCGTCTTCGTCGAACAGATGTCACGTACATAATGTTTTACTTAGTGTGAAAGAGATAAAAAGAAGTTTGCGTCAAAGTGGTGACTAGTTTCAAAGCTTCGTATAAAGAAATGGTTACGTTTGTTTTGACGCGTAATGTTCGGGATTGCATCTCAATTGTATATATCTCGATGCGCTGTAAATATTATAGTGCACGCACGCCTGCGCAGACACATGTGCACTCTCTATTCCCTCACTCTCACAGTCCTCAGGGTCGGCAATCCAACGCGACCGGGGAGAGATCAGGCGAGAACCGACAGGGCCACATGCTCTTCGAGGCACAGAGGAGTCTGGCTGTTAAGAAGACGGTCACCCATCCAGTAATTCATTAATAGCACTCACTTGAAGGTTGTGGCGTTGACGAAGGCTTACTGCTGGGTTTGCTCTGATGAGGAGCAGACACCAGGCTGTTCAGAGACGCCAGGCTGGATAACGACTGCGAGTGGTGCATCGCGGAGGGAGATGACGTCTTCGGGAGACCGTATGATGATCCTAGAAGGGACATATGGTTATGATACGGAAGACAGTTCGGGAGCATCCAAAAGCAACCTTATGGAGTTTGTTTAAAGCTGTTAATACACTGTTCGTTAGTAGTATAAAAGAGCAATTTGTATGTGTATTTTCATTACCAGGTGATTACCAGGAGGCCATGATGCGTATATAACCTGTTCTACGAAATATTTAGTAGCCTAGGCAATTAGCGAAAACCTGCACTGGTAGATATTAGTGAAATATTTATTTAGAACTAGCCATACCCCGAAGGAACTGCAAATACAAAAAGCATATCAGTCTCCAGGGTCCCATCTATTTCCATACTAAATTTCCTTCAAATCGGTTCAGGTGTTTTACCGTGAAAGCGTAACAAACAAACTAACTTTTGCATCTAAATTTCTCTTTCGGGCCTCGCAGTCTCGCTATATTAAGTAACTGGTCATCCATCCATGAACTGACCGCGGCTAGCACAGCTAAATCTTGCTAATCTATCGATCCTCACGGCTACTTAGCTACGAGCCCCTCTAAATCGCATATGATATCAATGTCCGGCCCGAGAATCGAACCAAGGCCCTCATGTTTAGCACACCCTCTTAGGACCAAGGAGGTCATCAACCATCATCATCTGCCTAGCCTTTTCCCAACTATGTTGGTCGGCTTCCAGTCTTCAACCGGATGCAGCTGAGTACCAGTGTTTTACATGGAGCGACTGCCTATCTGACCTCCACAACCCAGTTACCGGGGAACACGGTACACCTTGGTAAGACTGGTTGTCAGGCTTTCTGGCTTCTGACTACCCGTAACGACTGTCAAAGATGTACAAATAACAACCGGGACAAACAGCTTAACGTGCTTTCCGAGGCACGGAGCACGAGCAACCAATACCACTAAAATCTGCTATCCCATACATACACACCCATAAACCTAAGTAACTCCATACCCGATGACGCTATAACCCTCTTCCAAGAGAGCAGTAGGTCCACTAGCACTCTACACAAACACATACCGCGTTCGTATCGACCTCGCCGCCGAGGTCCGTCGCGACGACCTTGTCCATGCCCTCCCGACCCTAGCCCGACGAGCCAGCCCGCGAGCTGAGCTAATAGCTTTAAAATTCCCGATTATAATAATCATAATATATTCTGATCCAGCCTGTCCCTTGCTGTCCTCCCTCAGCGACGCCCTAAGCCGAGGCCCGTACCCCACTAGGGGGTGCCCTTAGCGTGTAGTCGCTTAGTTTTGTAAGTTAAGCCCTGGCTGGAGGCCCTAAATTAATTTAAGGCACTTCACAGGCAAGCCCGGTTAAGCAGTCGACAACCTTCTAGGTTGACCTGCGAGATGCCATACACACAAAAAAAAAAAACCTAAGGAACTTTAGTCTGTACAAATTGATTTTCAAGAAAAATGTAAACAAAGTCGTAACCTATTTTGTTTCAATTCTGCCACAGAAAATAACAAAATGGCGTAAGGATGCCGCATTTGTCAATTTCATTCTCTAAACATCATCATTCATAATTTATTGCCTTTTTTTTTATCTATTCGGAAAAGTTAGAACAAAATAGGTTAAGATTTTGTTTAAATTTTTCTTAAAATCATTTGGTATATACTATATACTCGTACATAGACTTATAGCTAAGTCTTAAACGCACACAAAGACAACACAACACCACACACACACATATCATATTCCAATACAGATACGTGCCCCACTCACTCATGTTCTGAGAGTTGGAGCTGCTGGTGGATGGACTCTTGTCTTTTGTGGACGCACTGGATGATGTACTGCTTCTGCCTGACCTGGAAGGAGGAAGAAAGGGTTAGTGGAATGTAGCTGAAGGTAAGTGTAAAAGTACAACTTTTCTTAAGTACCCATATTTGGCAGTTGCATCAAAATTAAAGTTAATCACATAGTTTTATATCCAGGATATTTTTATTTGAAGATGTCTTCAACATTTTATGCAATCTGGAGCATTATGCAATCTATACCCACTATAATGATGTAAATCGTAATAGGTAAACAATTAAATCCATTTGATGATTATATATCTTTTTAACCCCCGACGCAAAAAGAGGGGTGTTATAAGTTTGACGTCGATGTCTGTCTGTCTGTGTGTGTATCTGGCTGTGGCATCGTAGCTCTCAAACGGATGGACGATTTCAATGCGGTTTTTTTTACATTAAGCTATATTTGGTTAATATCGGTCTAGCAGTGTAAGAGTATCAGCACTTTTCCAAAATGAAGTAAGGCATTTTTACGTAGGGGTTTTTTTTAATTTTTTATGTAATATTTTCGTCTAAATAGACAGAAGCGAATACGCTACGAAACTGTAACATAATATTTTTGGTACAACTGTACAACCAAAATAAGTTTCAACCAATGAAATGGCTCCAAATCTATACACAAAACAAGATGTATGTTTGAGTATCATTCTGTTATACGTTATTATCAAAAATGGGTCGATACTCGATACACAATTTTTAGGGACATAATCTTTAATTTAAATAAATACGATTTTCAATTCAAACCCAACAGTGTAAAATAAAATGAGTCAGAATTTTTCCTTACCTCTCATTTCGACTAGACAACTTCCCAGGCTTCTGCGGCTGCTTCAGCCCCCCACTGCCGGACAGAGCCGACAGCGCGGCGTAAGGGTCGGCCAGGGGAGGGAAGTTCAATCCTGAGGCCTGCAGCCTGGCCAGGTAGTCTTGGGCCGCTAGGTGTGACGCCATCGACCACCATGCTGCACCTGTGGAAATAGATTAAGTTTACTACCATTTCTGGAAAGCTTCAAGGATTATCAGGGGGCGTTATCTATTCTTTCACACTTTGACTCCATCCAAAGGTCTCTGTAAGAAATTGCTTTTAACGATAGGACCGCCTATATTTGTACTGTTGCATATTTGTTTGTGATCTCCTATTTTGCTTGTCCTGCTGGTGAACATACAATAAAGAATATTCTATTCTATTCTTAATTATGTTTTTATTTATTAACAGAACCGACTTCAAAAAGAAGGAGCTTCTTCTTTGTACACCGATTACGCTGAGATTTATGATCCGATCTACGTGATTCTTCTTTAGTTTGATGCGGAATAGTTGCCATTTGGTCCCATAAAGAAATAACATTATTTGGCCCAGTAGTTTTCATTTTATGATTTTTTTTTACATTTTTGCTTATAGTGATCCAGATTCTGAAGTGATTCTGATTCTGCTTGAGGGTAGTTGAGTGACCCTGACCATCTATGTGAAAAGCACATTAAGTTGTTGACGCCCGCTGTCATTTGTAGATCTTCGACAGTCGTTACGGGTAGTCAGATGCCTAAAAGTCTGACAACCAGTCTTACCAAAGGTTATTGCGTTACCTAGTAAAAGCTTTGTGGAGATCAGAAGAACCTGTTAAACTGGTACCCCACCCCAATAGCAAAAAGGCTAGGCATACTACAAATAAGAATAAATAGTAAATCGGTATCATACCATTGTACTTACTGGCTGCTGGATGTAGGCCGAGCGAGGCTGCCTGGTTGGCGGCCACTCCGAGCGTGGTGGGCGGCGGGTAGCGCGACCCGAAGCCGAAGAGGGCGGCTTGCGCCTGCGCCTGTGCTTGTGCCGCCGCCGCGCCCCCACCTCCTGCGCCATCGCGACCCCAGTACGCTGGAACAGAAGAATTAAAGATTAGCATCGAGGACATACTTAGTGTTCCGTGCCTTTTTGATCGGATGGGAAATCATCAAATGACCCCTCCCGCTGTGGGTGGGGCGGGTGGGAGCGTCAGACTCTTACTGACTAAAACCCATCCATGTTCCTTCCTCAGCCCTTTCTATTTTTTTCATTCTTTCGAACGTCTCGAAGCCCCGGCTAATGTTCCGTGCCTGGGACGTTAAGTAGTCATCCCCGGCTGTGACCTTGATAGCAGTTGTTTCATGTCAGAATCCGTTAGAGGGATTTGAGAAAAGGACACTAGGGCTTGTTAGGTTGGTAAACCTGCGACCCACCCGAGAAGCCGCAAGAACAAAATAAAACAAGAATTCTTTAGCCATGGTAAAATTTATCCAGACAGCAATATACAAACAAGAAACCAACTTTTTCCAGAATGTGAGTAAAACAGGGTAAGGCAATACATTGAGTGGTTGTAACAAAAACAATCAAAGCTTTACCAATGTTCGTACAATTGTGTATTATATTATACATCAATGCCAAATGATGTATGAGTCACGGAGAGCGATTATAAAGCCGAGATCACACTAAGAAGATGCCGCAAAGTCTGGGCAAAAGTTAGTAAGTTTGTTGCCTTAGTAAAATACGCTTTTTTTTTGATAGAGTTAAATACACGGCTGTTATATTCGGCCCATACAAAAATTTTGGCCTGATACGTGTTCAACTATACGTCACACTGAATCGACGGTACGATAGAACTTTACGTTCACATTAAGGCTCCTAGTGATCCTACTAACTAATGTATCCAGATAAAACAGTTATCTAGCTTGTCAACCCTTTCAGAACGCGCCCCAAAACCCAGATTTTTCAGTGAACAAAGAAGCGTTTGAGGCGAGCAGAATCCATGCATTTATCTCGTACCACCACATGTTTTCACTATTCAGGTCTGAGAGACACAGCAACTAAATTCGTATACCACCATCTCTTTTCCACAACGAAAATATTCCTGCTTTTGGCACGTCATGGTAAGGCTCCAGATATTTTCATCGCTGTCCTACAATATTTCTCTTCTTATCCCGATTTTTGGAAATACGTATGTGGGTACACTACTGTTCTCAGTAATATGAACACAACTTAAGATTCACATCAGTAATGGCCGGCTAATGGCAGAAGATTACATATTAATAGACCATTGATGTGTTATATTTTCAGCATATTATTCACAGTGTATATTGATATAAACGCGAAATACACGTATGAGTAATCGTAAAATCTTAGGAGCTATGCTTTCAGACTTGAAATAACGTTGAATGTTGTATTTTTAACCGACTTCAAAAAAGGAGGAGGTTCTCAATTCGACGGTATGTTTTTTTTTTTGTATGTTTGTTACGTGATTACTCCGCCAATTGTGGACCGATTATGAAAATTCTTTTTTTGTTCGAAAGGAGATACTTCCGAAGTGGTCCCATATAAACTTTATCACTACCGGTTCAGCCGTTTTATAAATATATCAAAAATAACGATTTTTAAAGTACATAGTACTAGTAAAATAAATAAAACTATTATTGTAACAGATACGTGCGGTCTAGGCTAAGGAAAGGAGACGTGTGACGGATGGACGTGTGACAATAATAAAGAAAACTATAAGTACCCACGAAATTATTATTATTTTATTTAAAAAAAATGTGAGTTTACCTTCTATACTACTGATTAATGGTGACAGAAAACATCGTTAAAAAACCTGTGGCCCTAGCACGAATCACTTTCGAAAAGTATTCGTCAAAAAAATAAATGATTAAAAAAAGTACTTCTATCGAAGGCGATTTTTGAATGGAATATACTCGCTTCTACGTACTATTTATTTAAATTGATGACTTTAATTGTATTATTTGCAGCATGCAAATTGTTATTTATGCATTTTAAACATTAATTTTGCTTTGATATGGTTGTATTTGATTCGAAATATCGGGGGATTTTTATAATATAAATATCGGGTTCTTAGACCTACACACCACTTTTGTAGGTTGCAAGCGTAAATCACCAAATCATCTAAGCACGTGATGTATTTTACAAATAGAGATAAACCGTTATCACTACATAGTATAAAACAAAGTCGATTTCTCTGTCCCTATATCCCTATGTATGCTTAAATCTTTAAAACTACGCAACGGATTTTGATACGTTTTTTTTTTATAGATAGAGTGATTAATAAGGAAGGTTTTAGTATATTATTTGTCAAGTTTTTGTATCCATTAGCTAAAATATCGCGGGCGAAGCTAGTTTTTAATATATTTAGAAAACGTTTTAACTGATGTTGATAAAATTTATATAGGACTACAAGGGAAGCACCAGCTTTCAAATAAAAATAAAAAAAAGAATCATCAATCACATTACAAAAAAACAGTCGAATTGAGAGCCTCCTCCTTTTCTTTTGAAGTCGGTTAAAAATTAAGTTACTGTCAGTAACGGATAAAACAGCTCAAAGACTAAAAAAGGCTTATTAGACAAATTGCGATATACTATGAATACGAGGGTTAATTTACAAATAAAACGACTGCTCGTTAAAACAATTGCATCATAAACTAAAACTTTTATTTTTCTTATTTACAGTCCACTTATTAGTGAACATAAACCATACATGCTGTCTCACTACGTCTGTTTTAACATATAAACTTAGCAATTACTTGTACCAAGCTTTTTAGGGTTCCGTAGCCAGAGGCTGCAAGGGATCCCTATTCATTGTCAGCCCGTGTCAGTCCACTGCTGGACATAGGCCTCTGCCCTGGCACGTAACTGAGTTCGATCTTCAGCTTACCTCCACCAATCCCTGCCTGCTGCTTTCGACTGGGATCCCTATTCATCATCAGCCTAGCCTTTTCCCAATTATGTTGGGGTTTGTTTTACGATGAGCGACTGCCTATCTGACCTCCACAACTCAGTTACCGGGTAACACGATACCCCTTGGTAAGACTGGTAGTCGGACTTTCTGGCTTGAATGGGATCCCAATTGCCACTAAATAATAAAACTTCTCTCACAATTTTAAGCTGTAATTTCTTGTTATCACATTATCACTGTCACTTTTGATGTTTAAAGTACATAATAAACACTAGCTATTTCCCGCGGTTTCATCCGCGTAATATAAAGGAATTAATGTTTTCGACGCCCATCTATATAATACGCGATGTGTCCTCCAGCGCCACGCTATAAAAGTCGTACATTTATTTTATACTATTTCGTATATTTTTCTTTACACATATTATTTACATTTTTAAATATTTTTACAAACTATAAAAAAAACATTTATAAATATAAAAAACAGGGATCCACCGATATCGGGAACAGGGTCCAAGCTATCGGTAGTTAGGGCTCCAGAGACAGGAACCTCCTCACAATACGTGCAGTTTATACTATTATTATTACTTCTAATCAAATAGTGGCGCTGAGGGCACGAAAATCTCGAACTTGTATACCAAATGATTGGCGTTGAAAAGGTTAACGCACCCGTATAATTAAAGCCTAGCCTACCGTCTCCAGGGTCCCACGTATCTACGTACAAGAAAATTTGCGAAAGGAATTAAAAAATATATTTTTTTTTGAGATGCGGAACCATCAGCGCGCGAGTCCTACTCGAACTTGCCAACTTTTTCACCGATTACATGAGACTCGGCGAAGTATATCGGTATCAATTAAACCCATGTACAGAGCGCACCATATAATTGAAATGTAGTAAAATTTGAGTATTTGTTTTTATTTGCACCTTTATTACTTAGGTTATTGAGTTTAAAATTAAATATCAAAGGCACCTGTCAACAATAAATTTTATAACCAACGTGAATAGGCGTTTGTTTCTCTATTATTAAGTAAATCTTGTTAAGCTCTTTATGCCCAGTTGTGGCCAAAGGCGATAATATAACGATAACAACACTATTTTTTTTTCGGATGGGAAAGGAATGAAACGAATACTCTTTTTTTCGGATGGGAAATCATCAAATGACTTCTCCCTTCGTTGGTGGGGCGGAATACGAATAACTACATTGTTTATTTTAGCCCTAACATTGCTTTGTAATTTACCCAAATAATTCGCAAACTACACTTCATTCTGTAATCAAAAAATTTGCAAAAAACATACGAGTAGGAGCCTCACCTCTCCTACATTGCGCACACCCAAACTATAATATTACAGATGCAAAAGTGAGTTTGTTTGTTACGCTTTCACGGTGAAACTGCTGAACCGATGTGGATGAAATTTCGTACGGAAATAGACCGGACCTAGAAGACTGGTTTAGACTTTTTATCTGGGTACGTTAAGTAGTTCTCTCGGGGCGCGCGAAAAAGCTTGTAAACAATAATGAAAATAAATTTTGGTAAAGCAAGTTAGAGAAAATAAGTACCTAGTATATTCTGAGCACAAGAAAAAAATGCTTAATTTGAGATCACTAAATGATTCTAACTATCATAAGGCTTTGATCCCCAATAATCCCCACCCTGGAGGTAATTTCACCCCTATTTCATGTCACTTCATATGTAATGGTATCCCCACACCTCTGCTCACCCCTCCAGGCAATACAGTCGTAACATCACGTTACAACACTAATGTAAACCTCTTTCTTCACACTAACTGTGAGTCACTTAACCACAGTTTTCTTATGGTGTTTAAAATCGCAATAGTGCATGCGAAGAGACAGTTAAAGTCACTGGTATCATAGAAACGGGTTCTGAGTGTACATTTTTACAACTATACAAGTCAAATGCTTTGTTTTTCTCACATTCCTTGATGTTAACTCCGAAGTTGTTTTCTGAGGAATTCAGTTTTGTTCGAAATGTTTTTCTCACGTGATCTTGTTAACGATTGTAGTGTTTGTGAAGAGATTATTGATACAAAGACAGCGAGGGTTTTGTATTCAATAATCCGTCTATCCATAGATTTGCTTACCAGAGATAGGTTTTTGACAAAAGGACATATGGAACTCTCTGGCTGCGTCTGTGTTCCCGAACGCATTATTATTGGTATTGGAATTAGTGTAATAAAAAAGAAAACGTTTTGTTAAAAATGCAAGTAAGCACTTATTTATGCACGTGAGTGTACGCAAATAATAATTTAAAACATGCTTTACATCGTCTATTATTTCTGATTCCACAGAAAGAGTTTAAAACCCGTATACGACTAACATCGAACATCCCACAATGAGATAAATAACCATATATACCTGAGCATTCAGCTAAAAATCACCACAATACCACTTTGCAACCATAATAATAACATTACACAAACGATTTTGATCTTTATTACCACAATAATAGGAGTTAAAGAGTTTGTAATGTTACGTTTGTCGTTTGAGAAGCGCTGGGTGCGGGGTCGATGAACTTAGCAGTTTGCTTATATGGTGTTATATCACGCGAATGCAGGGCTGTCTCAAAGAGGTTGATTGAGCTGCTAGATTATAAAGTAGTTCACACGTTTCTACAGAAGGCATTATTGTTAACTGTCTATATCCCGCGGTTGCACTCGTAAACTGAAGGATCTAACTCATGCATCGTATAAAAAATATAGTCGTACTAGCTTTCCGCCAGCGGCTTCGCGTGGGCTATCAGAATACTAATAAAAAATACAGATTTTGATACAAACGTTGCCCCCCTTTTCCACCACCTTAGGGGTAGAATTTCGGAAAACCCTTTCCAATCGGATGCCTACGTCATACAAAGAACACACCCTCCAAGTTTCAGGTCTCTACGATCAGCGGTTTAGGCTGTGCGTTGATCCGTCAGTCATTCAGGACAAAGCATTTTATATGTATAGATAGATTATGTACAACCCTAACAATTGATGTACCTCGACGGTTTAACGACGATGCATGTAGTCGGACGCACGAACAAAAGACAAAGTTATTATTGGCCGGAAAGTGGCGGCCGATCATCGGACACCACTTACTGCGAACTCGTATTTTGTAGAGAAAACTTGGCTAGGTATTATATACCTTTATTGTTTGACTGGTGGACGTGGGTGTTTGAAGGTAGTCTTTGCACCTGTATAGGAGCATAAATAGCCACGAGTGGCGATTGTTTATTGTACGTCCGGTGGTTCCTGAGTCTTGCTACATTGCTAACTGGCATTTTATTCCTACACAGCAAGATATATTATTTTCCTAATGATCAATCTTATAAAATTTAGATTATCTTAAACTTGACAGTTTATACGTGTTACAAAAATTACTCTGAAGACAAACAGCGACTTCCAATCACAAAATCTCATATAATAATTTGATTAGGAACATAAACTACTAATTTGAAACTGAATAACTTGTCTATAATCTGTGCCTATCGATTTTACGAAAAATTAAAACAAAGGTGTAACAAATTTTGTTCTAATTCTGCCACAGAAATTAACAAAATGGCATAAGGATGGCGCATATATGTAATTTCATGGTCTAAACATCATAATTCATCATTTAATGCCATTTTATTTATCTTTGTGGGAAAATTAGTACAAATAAGGTTACGAATTTGTTTACATTTTTCGTAATATCTATTGGTACAGATTATAGTAAGAAAATCTTCGGAAAGATAAGGAATTGAAAATGGCCGTAAGAGAAGTCAGCTGTGCTATATAGAATACTAGCTGTTTCCCGCGGTTTCACCCGCATCCCGAGGGAACTACTTAGCGCACCCGGGTAAAAAGTAGCCTATGTTGTTTCTCAGGGTCTATTCTATCTCTGTACCAAATTTCATTTATATCGGTCCAGTAGTTTTGGCGTGAAAGCGTAACAGACAGACAGACAGACAGACAGAGTTACTTTCGCATTTATAATATTTATTTTATTTTATTTTATTTATTTATTTATCAGAAAACAAACGGTCACACAGTTTTCATATTCTTAATCTAAACATTTTCATAAACAGACCTATAGTTTCCTTAATGTAACATTAAACATTTATAGCATGAACAGCTTTAAATTGCTAAAAGAACAAGAGAAAATGATGATACAATCATTGGAGAAGAAAGTGATAACATAAACAAAGTGTTTAATTTAGTTACATTTATCAGTCAAAAACTTTTTTAATTGAGTTTATTGAGCAACAGAAAATGTCGATATCACACAATCTGTCATTTTCATTATAAAGTTTACATACTCGCCTTATGAACATATTTTTACAGTAGGATGTTTTACATTTGGGGAGTATTAGTAAGGATTAAAATCCTCCAGCGGTTAGATTCACCAAAATTATGTAAAGTGCGCAAAACCCTTATTAAAACAAACACAGTGTTTATTTTTTCACAATACTTTCATCTCATATCAAGTTTTCATTTCGTAATTTTCTAAGAAAAACATTACCGGTTCCTATAACTTTCCACCAACAATACGCCCACGGTTCGATGTAGCCTTTTTCTTGGATTCCCAGATCAATATGGTAATGAGGGAAATACCCGATGTGATAATAAATTCTGAACGAGTGTGGTATGAGGACGGATTCACCGCCAACTGGCGCTAGGCGGAATTAGTGGGGTGTCCAATGTGTTACATTTCTTGGAATGCCAATCGTGTGAGAACTTTGATTGTAGTGAAATAGCAATGTTGGTGGTTGATTATTTTGGACCGATTTCCTAATTTTAGTGTTTATATGAGGCGTCTATTTAAAAAACTTGTGGTGGCCTAGTGGTTAAGGCACCTGCCTCTTGTGTGTGCGGGTTCGAAACCTGACAAGTGCCAATGTGAAATGTACTTTCTAGTATATCTTAGACGTCACGTGACTAACGGTGAAGGAAAAACATCGTGAGGAAGCCTGGACTTTAAAAGTCTGAAATAGCCAATCCGCCTCGAGCAAGCGTGGTGATCAATGCTCATGCCTTCACAGTGAGAGAAGAGGCCTGTGCCCAGCAGTGGGACAATATATAAGCTGATGATGGTGGGGCATTGAAAGAAATGGAATGGAAATTGGAGTATAATGGAAACTATAAGTGGTCTTAAAGTCCCAAAAAATTGTATATTTTGCCTTTAGCTGCAAGCACAAGACATAATTTTTAGATAGTAGCTAAATGTAGAGTTAATTAAAGGCTATGATGACTAAGTAGAAACTTACCACCAAAGAGGTTAGCGGCATCGAGCAGGCCATCGGGGGGCGCCTTCCCGGCCGCGTCGCCGCCCTCCGCCCCTTCCTTGTCCATAACACGCCTGGAAACACCACAAACACTGATAAGGATGTGACACTTATTCAAAAAGCTCTTCATGATAACAGCTTAGAATCTATGTTTATTACTGCTATATTTTTTAACTCTTACTACTTTACTCTCGTATATAATTTTCGCTCTATAATAATTCTAAGGAACAGGTTCTGTGCGTCTCTCTGAAGATGTCCAAAAAATGCAACTTCCCACATTGCCGATGTTTTTGCCTTTTTCCAACCCATCATTATTACAGACTTATTACAAAGGGAAAAATTAAGGAAAAGAGAGCTCAAGGCAGACAGAGGAGAACATGGTTGGATGATGTACAGGTCTGGATAGGCCTCTACCATCGAAAGCTCGATGCGTCGGTGATCGCGAGAGATTTCACCAAATGACCACCGAATTTCATTAGAAGAGGGCACCCTCCTACCCTGGGTGGAGGGGTACGGAGTAGCAGACTCTTATTGACTAAAACCTATCCGTAAGTATAGTTGCGTTTTGGGTTCTAGGGCCGCGGTTACTCTTTCCAACAATTCTACAGCCCTGGAAGCCGACATCACCATAATACATAGTAAAAGCCTAACCGAAAGACACACACAGTTCGGAAATTCAGAATAAATACTACAATTCTATAAATTAATTCGGAAAACACATCAAATAATCGTGGCTCCTCAAATTTCTTCAGTAAAAAATAAGTTTAAATTATCCAAGTACCAATAAAAAAATCGTTTTCTTTTGTAACACAAACCAGTTATCGAATCGAAGTTATAAAATAACTTTGATTGGGTTTAAATATGTTTAAGTAACTAGGTCAAGGTTAACCACAGTTAATGTTGAATATTCATTTAAATTTCTGTAATAATTACATTCGTGTTTTTAAGAAACGATAAAGGAAGGAAAACTCAAGGCAGACTGACGAGCACAGGGTTGGATGATGTATAGGCCGCCGTACCACGAAGTGATTTTGCCATCAATTTTCAGGAGTGAGAGTGAGACGAAGCTGAAATGTAAGGGAATTATGACTGCTTAACTACATCGTGGTAATCCCCTAGGACTGCACAAGCCTCAAAGACGTGGCGAGACCACAAGAAGTTTCACTGAATAACCGCCCAAATTCATTAGAAGATAGCACCCTATGACGATGATGTTAGAAAAAGAAAAGTTTGGGCCTAATAATACTACCTCAAGACTTAACGTTAGTACTCAAACAAACAGAATAATGTGCTGACTAAATTAAATTATCTTTAGTATACTTATGTAATGAAATGTTGTACGTTGTACCCCATAACCTTGCGGGGGAACATCAATGGGGGTGAATTCCCCCCGCGTTGTGAATGAAGTTTATTTTTTAATGAAAGCGTAGGTACTCTATTACAATGCGGCCGACTGAAATTATTAATTGACTATGGGATTTTTTCAGACCTCACTGGTTAGTTATGGTGGCTGGATTCGATATTCATACGCTAGGATTCTAGTTCCAAACCCATGTAGGTACGTACGCCAATCAATGTAATATCCGTAAGGTATCGATTCACAAATGCTGTATGATAATTATTAATTAATAAATAAAACATTTTTTGTTTCAAAATACGTTTTACCGATTCTTTTTTGGAAATGCTAAAATCTGCTATAATTTTGATGATTCAAGAATAAAAATTAAATTAAATTTTTTACCATTATTGAACAACCCTTAAAAAGTAAAAAATATTTTTTGTCCTTTATCAGTCGTAAGAAACCAAATAAACAAAATATGTTTATCGAAATGTGAATTGATAAATATTTAACAAGCTGTCTCTAAACATTTATATCATTATTTTCTTATGAAACTTAACAATAAACTATATATTCAATTTAACGAAATTTGTTTTTCAACATTCCGAAATATACCTAGATTTTTTTCGACGGGGTATCGCTATGTCACAAACTTTAAATATCGATTCTTCCTATTCTATCGCGTGTGGTTTCACAGCCTAAAAAAATACATTATTATGTATAAACTAACTCTAAGTCAATACCATTAAAACCAACACTAGAAATAAAAGCCCACGTACAATAGGAAAACCGTAATAACATGCTCAGAACCGTAATCCCATCAAGTTAAACACACATAACCGTAAACCCATTCGCTATACATGTCGCGCGTTAACCGCTCACCCATCACTTTACAAACCGTGACTTACGACGCTTTACTGCCTCGTCGGTAATACATCGCGACTGCTGTAAGCGGGGTCTAGGGTTCGATTCCCGGTCGGGCCGATGAAATAGCTACATAATTATGTTGGTTATAGAAAATTTCACATCTATACTAATATTATAAAGAGGAAAGATTTGTTTGTTTGTAGGGATTTAACTTAAAAACTACTGGACCGATTTTAAAAATTCTTTCTCCATTAGAAAGCTACATCTTTATGAAGTGTCATAGGCTATATTTATTTCCAGAAATAATTAGGGATCCTTACTAAAACTTGAATAATGTAACCCAAGGTGTAAAAAAATTGTCCACGCGGGCGAAGCCGCGTCGTCTTACTTATAATGTCCGATTATTTTTTTTTGCTTAGCAAAAATCTCTCATAAATGCTTTTTATTAATCCAAACTTAAGTTAGTATAATCTTGGATTACTACATTAAGTAAGGATTAGGTAAGAAATGGTTAAACTTCAGATTACAGGTCTTTCATAAGTAAGACGATAAGAGTCCAAAAATTACTGACCAATTGTTACGCATACGATCTTTATTTACATTGTCCATATGTTTTTACCAATGTGTGTGTATGTGTAAATACCTGTTAGCATACACATATGTAGATGTGTGTGTGAAGATGTTATCAGAAGGTTTATCGACCGTAAAATATCATAGACAATAGAATAGGAAGTTGTCAGTTCATTAATGAGTAGCGTTAATGTGTGTGGTCCGAGTTTGAAATTAGAATATATAAATAACCAGCTGTTTCCCGCGGTTTCACCCGCGTCCCGGGGGAACTGCTTAACGCACCCGGATAAGAAGTGGCCTAAAACCTTCTCCAGGGTCCCTTCTATCTCCGTACCATATTTCATACAAATCGGTCCAGCCGTTCACACGTGATGCGATGACCAAGATCCAAAATAGGGATTCATTTTTTATATATATAGATAGATATAAAATAATTTAGTTTATAAACTAGCTGACTAGCTGATTCTCAAGGTTTTATACACACCCTGACAGAACTACTCACACACCCAGATAAAAACTATACTTATGACTATACTTATAACTATACTTTCGATCTATCTCCATACTACATTTAAATAGGTTCAGTCGTTATTTCAAACTCACACACACATTTGCGTTTAGTTAGGATACCCCAACAGAAAGCAGGTTAAGCCTCGGTTGTCATTTCTAATTCTTTGACAGTCGTTACGGGTAGTCAGAAGCCAGTAAGTCTGACAACCAGTCTTAGCAAGGGGTATCGTTTTACCCGGTAACTGGGTTGTGGAGGTCAGTCAGTTCCAGTAGGCTAGGATGTCCACTCGTGGCGCCAAGATTAGTTGGGCGCCAGTTCGGACGTTTTAATGCGTGGATGCTGAAAAATATTTCGCACGGGCGCCAGGAGTGGAAAGGCTCTCTCATATACCTGACATCATCCTAAAAAAAGTACTACTGTATATCTAGCTAAAGAAAATGATATTTATATACATACGAGTAATTCTGCTAACCCAAATGAGAAATATATCTTCATAGTAAAATCAGCTGAGCCTACCAGTTTTTTTTCCTGCAAAATTCATTCATTGCACACCAAGGTTACATACAAGGATAATGCAATAAGGAAACCCCCCCACTCCTCCCCCGCACTGATTCATACCTCCTCGCTCAGCTGATAGGGGGTACACCACCCAGTAGGGAGGTACACCTCTGTATAGCATTAATATATAAGTAGGTATGTATGTCAGTTGACCTAGGTCAGGATTTTGACGTCATGACTTCATGAGGCACAGGTAAATAAATTACTTTTCTTAATCAAGAGGCCTTTTAGTGTGAAGACAAATCGACGGTCCCTACGTACATAAAGGACATGTCGAATGGCAGTTTAATTTTTATGGCACAATTGGCTTTAGATTGTCCATAATTATGCATATACATATACCTGTATGAATATTTTTTTTAATATTACGTATTTAATGTCATTTACAAATCGTATATGAGAACTAGTTTTATATTTACAATGAATAAGTGGACAATCTAAAGCCAATTGTGCAATAAAAAAAGAACTGCCATTTTCGACATGTCCTTTTGTACGTAGGAACCGTCGAAATGTGTCTAACGGGTGGGCTGGATAGCTTCAGTTTTATTAAAATACTAGTCAGTCTAATCTGCCAGCAAATTTGGTGCTCGTGGCTAATTAACAACCGCACGGTTCGATCGATCAAAGGTTAAGCTGCGCTTAGCGCGGTCGGTCCGTGGATGGGTGACCATCTATGTCATAGCGAGACTCCTCCGTCCTCGGAAAGCATGTTAAGCTGTTGGTCCCGTTTGTCATTTCATTATTTTTTTCATTTAGATCTTTGACAGTCGTTACGGGTAGTCAGAAGCCAGAAATTCTGACAACCAAGGGATACTGTGTTACCCGTTAACAGGGTTGTGGAGGTCAGATAAGCAGTCGCTCCATATAAAACACTGGTACTTAGCTGCATCCGGTTTAGTCTGGAATCCAACACCAACATAGTTGGGAAAAGGCTAGGCAGATGATGATGATCTGCCAGCAACTTTGTCTGCGTGGTCTACACCGGGATAAAAAGCGTCCTAAGTGTAAATCCAGGTTATATGTGTGTACCAAATCAATTAGTATTTTTTGCGTGAAAAAAGAAACAAACTTACATCTTCACAAATTATCGCATTTAAAATATTACTAGGATTATGAAAGTGTATCTCGCGGTTTCACCCGCATCCTGAGGAAACTACTGGGCGTACCCGGATAAAAAGTATCCTACGTTTTATTCCAGGTTATGAACTATATGAGTACCAAATTTCATCCAAATCCATTCAGCAGTTTTACGTGAATGAGGAACAAACTTACATACTTAAAAAAATATATATATATATATTTTTACATGACCTCTTGCAGGGTGCTTCTAACAGCGTTTGACCTGCTTAACCGGACAATGCGGTGAGGTCTTCATTTAATTAATTAAATTAAGGTCTCCAGCCAAAGTAGGACTGATATTTAGGGTTGCCATACGTCCCGTATATACGGGACTGTCACCGTATTGGACTACCCCGTCCCGTATTACTACATGTCCCGTATTTCGATGAATAAAAAGTTTGATTCAATCATTTTGATTTTTTATTTAATTTATTTCATACTTTTGATATGGTTGAGATTACAATGTTCAAATGCCTGATATGTATGGTGTAGAAAAGCCGGTTGTCGGACTTTGGGGATCGGAAACGAAAACGTCCCGTATTGACGACCTGTGTGGTTTAGTGGTCAACATGCCGGAATGCCACGCAATAGGTCCCGGGTTCGATTCCCGGCCGGGCAGAAATTGAAATGATGAATTTTAATTTCTGTAACGGGTCTGGGTGTTACTATGTATAATATGTATGTATTTATAACAATATATAAGTAGTATATCTGTTAAGCTAGCACCCATAACACAAGCATGCTTGCATTGCTTACTTTGGGGCTAGATGGCGCTGTGTGAAATTGTCCAAAAAGATATTTATTATTATTATTGATTTCTAGAAGTTATGGCAACCCTACTGATATTCCACCGCATTTATTTATTTAGCTGCGAAGCCTAACTAAATCGTAAAAGGGCGAATAGTGACATACAGACATCCATTCCTACTCCATTTTATTGCCATATCTTATCATTATCAGGATATAATGATTCGGACAAAGAAGTGTAGTCACTTAATTACACGCTTTCAAAGTAATTAAAAGGTTTTTAATTACCCTTATCGTGTGTATTATTCGGGACCTTAAAGCGACAGGTGATGCATTAACACTTTTTAAAAGCTATCCTCATCGTTACTATCTTAGTAGTATAATATGTTACCTAGGTACTGGAGGCATCTTAAGCATCCATACTACATATAAAATGCTTTGTTTTGAATGATTGACGGATCAACGCACAGTCTAAACCGTTGATCGTAGAGACCTGAAACTTGGAGGGTGTGTTCTTTGTATGACGTAGGCATCAGATAAGAAAGGATTTTCCAAAATTTTACCCCTAAAGAGGTGAAAAATGGGGACAAAGTTTGTATGAAACTTTCGTCATTAACCGACTTCAAAAAAAGGAGGAGGTTCTCAATTCGATCGGTATTTTTTTTTTTTTTTTTTTTTTTTTTTTCTATGTATGTACACCGATTACGCTGAGATTTATGATCCGATTTACGTGATTCTTTTTTAGTTTGATGCGGAATAGATGCCATTTGGTCCCATAAAAATTTCACATGGTTTGGCCCAGTAGTTTTCATTTTGTGAACATTTTTTACATTTTTGTTTACATCGATGACGTAATTGTTTCGGAGTCGATTTATATTTTCCGTTCCCGTTTCTTGATCTATATTGTTTAAAGCTGCACCTTTCGTAGGCCTACCCATAGCTACTTAAAAAAAAACTATTTAACATATAATTATGACAATAAAAACAACGAAATGTTATAGCCTTCCTTATGTAATCTATAAAAATCCTGTAAAAAATACTGTAGTTTACAGAGCAACTTATTACAGACACTAAAAAGTAAAAAATAAATTTAAAAAAACTACGTTTAAAAAAACAGACTTCAAAAAAAAAACTAAAAAGTATTAAAAAAGTATAAAATAACTTAATAAAGATTTAACACAAACCTAATACCTTTAATATTAATAAAACACCATTATTTGTATGTGTTACCTATTGACAGGTTTGAAGTCGGTGCCAAGTCCTAAACAAAATGAAATTCCTAAAGATTAACCTACGTAAATAAACTTAAAGAACAATGTGAATTAATGTGAAACAGATGAAAACTTTTTAATACCTGAATGAGTAACACTATTACATTTGGCTTGGCACCGACTTTAAACCTGTCAATAGGTAGCAAATACAAATAATGGTGTTTTATTAATATTAAAGGTATTAGGTTTGTGTTAAATCTTTATTAAGTTATTTTATACTTTTTTAATACTTTTTAGTTTTTTTTTTGAAGTCGGTTTTTTTAAACGTAGTTTTTTTTTTTTAATTTGAATTTGTTTACCTCACGCGGGCAAAGCCGCTGGCGAAATGCGAAAATGTGCCTGCCTGTCTGTTATCTGTTCACGTTTAAACCACTGAACCGATTTAGATAAAATTTGGTACAGAGATAGTTTGAGTCCCGGAAAAGGACATAGGATAGTGTTTATCCGGGTGCGTGAAGTAGTTTCCTTAGGATGCGAGTGAAACCGAGGGCAACAGTTAGTAATATTACAAATGCGAATAAGGGTTTGTTTGTTAAGCTATCATGGTAAAACGGCTGAACCGATTTAGGTGAAATTTGGTATGGAGATAGATGGGACCCTAGAGAAGGGTATTGGTGACTTTTTATCGGTGCATGAAATAGTTCGATCAGGATGTGGATTAAAGCGCGGGAAACAGCTAGGGCTGATACAAGTAAAAACTATAAATATTATGGAAGTCATACGAAAAGGACTAAACCATATAGATATCAAGCTTTTTAGAAAATCATGGTCCACACTCAGTCATATTGATAACCATTCACATCTTTGATAATAAAACATAACATTACGTATAGATCTCGTCAACACTACTTTTATTTTTATAGATAACCATAAATTTCGTCATCGCTATGACGTAAATCATCAGACAAAAACATTGGCATCAGTTACTTGCGTTTGTTCATACCGAACCTGACCTTAGACAACATGAATAAGTTGGGAAAGGTTAGCTAAATATATGCGCCATCTTGCATAAAAATAAACCTGATATTTTGAAATTAAAATATTGTTTACATAATTTATGTCACAAATGACTGATAATTAAAAATGAGGACTGCAACAAAATCAAATTCTAATTTCCCCTATTGTTCTAGGGGAACATCATCATCATCATCTGCCTAGCCTTTTCCCAACTATTTTGGGGTCGGCTTCCATGGAGAATGTTTTACATGGAGCGACTGCCTATCGGAGCTCCACAACCCAGTTACCGGGTAACACGATACCCCTTGTTAGACTGGTTGTCAGACTTTCTGGCTTCTGACTACCCGTAACGACTGTCAAGGATCTACAAATGACAGCTGGGACCAACAGCTTAACGTGCTTTCCGAGGCACGGAGGAGTCTCGTTATGACATAGATGATCACCATCCCCACGGACCAACCTCGCCAAGCGCAGCTTAACCTTTAATCGGTCGAACCGTGCGGCTGTTACTTAGCCACGAGCTCCTCCTCCTTCTCTAGGGAAACAAATCCTTACTAATATTATAAATGCGAAAGTAACTCTGTCTGTCTGTTACGC
This sequence comes from Pyrrhia umbra, assembly GCA_963891755.1. Lineage (NCBI taxonomy): Eukaryota > Metazoa > Arthropoda > Insecta > Lepidoptera > Noctuidae > Pyrrhia > Pyrrhia umbra. The sequence continues at coordinate 4,545,657 of OY982944.1, forward strand.
TTTCACGCCAAAACTACTGGACCGATATAAATGAAATTTGGTACAGAGATAGAATAGACCCTGAGGAACAACATAGGCTACTTTTTACCCGGGTGCGCTAAGTAGTTCCCTCGGGATGCGGGTGAAACCTCGGGAAACAGCTAGTCCCCTATAATTTTACTTATTTCTATTTAGTGAAGGAAAACATCGCGACGGAAACTGACATGCTGTTTGCCCAAAAGCCCACAAAAGAAAAAGTGTATAGCCAATTAAACTACATTGAGCTTGAGCTATTGGTGGTTGGAGATATAAAAAGCTTATTACTTTAAATATATTCAGATAAATATAAACTCATCGACCGAACACAGCGAACGAAGAAGTCGTGGTGGCCTAATGATCAAGGCACCTGCTTCTCGTCTACGAGTGAGCTGGTACAAAACCTGGCAAGTACCAATGCCTTTTCTGAAGTCATATATTATGTACTTTCTGTTCTTTATAACCGACTTCAAAAAGGAAGAGGTTCTCAATTCGATTGGATTATTATTTTTTTTCTTTTTTTATGTATGTATACCGATTACACTGAGATTTATGATCCAATTTACGTGATTTTTTTTAGTTTGATGCGGAATAGTAATAGTAATTTGACATAGTTTAGCCCAGTAGTTTTTATTTCATGAACATTTTTGTTTTGTTTCTCCACGCTTGATAGACAGACCGTTGTTAGCTGAATACGAAGTGATGATGTCGTTTGTTAATAAGTGAATGGTTACTCTGACGTAATACCGTGGCCGCATCTTCCGTCACACTTTTAGAAAGAGCTGTCGTACATTGACATGAGCAGTGGCGGATCCAGGATTTTGGTTTGGGGGGGGGCTTGATTCTGGTGGGGGTAGGTTTATCAAGCGAAACACTAAAAAAGCACAGAACATTTTATTTTGCTTAACGCATAATAAGTCTCCTTGCTTAGCTTTTGGGGGGGGCTTGAGCCCCTTAGCCTTAGCCCCCCATCCCCTGAATCCGCCACTGGACATGAGTATTGCAAACGTAAACCTTAACCATATTACGGTATTCTAGAATGATATTCAATCTATGTTTGAGCGTAGATTTTGAACAATTTGATTGGTGGAACCTAATTTTAGTCCTTGAGGCAGTTTCTGTTATACCCGGGGCTGCGGGATGATAGAAGAGTTACCGCGCCCCGGAACATAAAGGGCTGAGGAAGGAACATGGATGGGTTTTAGTCAGTAAGAGTCTGACACTCCCTTCCACCCAAGGCGGGAGGGTCATTTAATGATTTCCCATTCGAAAAAAGGTTCTGTATAGACCACTTTTAGCTCCTATTATTGCAAAATAGGACTTATTTTTATCCATAACGGAACGGAGTTATATATGAAGAGATTGTTTGTTTATTTATGTGTACATTATATGTGTTTGTTTGTCATTTTTTTCTCAATAACTACTATACCATTTCGATGCTGTTTTATTATGTAAGTATTAATTTACATAAGGTTTTTAGATCATAATATTTCAGTACATTGTCTGTACATTTTTCTATCTTAAACAAATATAACGGCCTGAAGTATTAACCAATTTAAATTGTTGTACGGAACCAATACGCAGGTCAAACGACACAAATGATACATGTCGATATTGTAACGGGTCGCCCACTCACTCGACATTTCTCTATACCTCATGCTAACCGAATTTGGTTACCATTAGTACAATACAAGAACAGTCCGCCTTGCCGATGACAAAGATCAATTAAATGGACAGAGGCGACCAATACTGCCGTCATAAAAAGAAAGGCGTAACTTTTTTTTTCGATATTGATTTAAATACATACCTATTCGTAATCAGAATCTTTTCTTACCTCCAAATATCCTACTTAAGTCAATATCGAAGAAAAAAAAATAGTTACGCCCTTTCTTCTTAAGACTGCAGAATATTGTCAACTGCTTTAAAATGGGTGTTGCATTGTAAGTTCACACTATGGTTATATTTCGAAGAAATTGCTGACGCAAAAGGTTTTTTTTAAGAGAAGTTTGTTATTCGGCATGTTTCTGCGCCGAAATAAGAATCCCAATAAAGTCCGAAGTACATGTTTATTCGAAACTATTTTTTTGGCTTCGTCTGACTGATGATGAAATCGTAATGTTGATTCTTTAGAAGTTAAAATTGCGAAAATCTGAAACTTTTCTAACACAACATCAACGGGCTATAAAAAAAACTTTTATATATATATAATACTAGCTGTTTCCCGCAGTTTCAACCGCATCCCAAAGGAAATACTTAGCGCACCCGGGTCAAAAGTAGCCTATGTTGTTCCTCAGGGTCTATTCTATCTCTGTACCAAATTTCATTTATATCGGTCAAGTAGTTAAAAATGTCAATGGTCAAAGCGTAACAGACAGACAGACAGACAGAGTTACTTTCGCATTTATAATATTAGTAAGGACTTTGAAGTTTTTTTGAAATATCACCGTAATCACTTGACGATCAATTTAAACACCTACACGCCTGGGTGTCAAATAAAAAGTAAACACGATAAAAATAGCATGACATACAGGCTTTGCCTTACCTCGCAATAAAAGTATTTGATAAACGATCAATATCTTCACGACTAGTTAAGTAAACAAGTTTCCATCTAGATAAAATACTTATTTGGTTTATTTGTATACGCAAATACTGGCTAGCTAGACAAACAAACTTTATTTAAATTGGAAGGAATTTTGCCAAGAGGAATAAGTAGGACGGTAGAGAGAGAAGAATATAATATTTTAATAATTAGCTTTTATCCTAAATCTATACTAATATAATAAAGCTGAAGAGTTTGTTTGTTTGTTTGAACGTGCTAATCTCAGGAACTACTGGTACGATTTGAAAAATTCTTTCAGTGTTAGATAGCCCATTTATTGAGGAAGGCTATAGGCTATTATCATCACGCTAAAACCAATAGTTAGTTTAAAACTAGCATAAGAACTCACATTCATGTTTATATTATTACTAGCTTCTGTCCGCGACTTCGTCCGCGTGGAATAGTGGTGCTCCGCTCCTATAATACGCTTTCATAGTAAAATTGCTAAAATGTTTAAGATGAATTTGTTATGGTAAGATAGATTGAAGCTTGGGAAAACAAATGGAAAGATTAAATTCGGGTGCGTCAAGTAGTTTCCTTAAGATGTGGAGAAAACAGGTAGTACTCTATAAATGTATCTTATTAAACATTCAAGCCAAATCCTACAAAAAAAACTCAAAAAAAAAAACGCGCAGTCCTCGCAGAGGCTACCACAACACTGTGCCTATTCGTCCATCTGCGTTTACTTAATGGTTAGCGCTGGTCACGCCGGTCGGCAGGTCAGTCACCCCTCATTGTCTCAACTTTTACCCGACTTGAATCACTCGTGTTAAACAACTAGTAAGAATTAGAAAACGATTTAATACGCCGTGAGAAAGTGTACGATAATCTAAGGACTTATAGGTACTGTAAATTAATATTAGCTTGTATTGTATGTATGTATGTACGAAGAAAATTACGTAATATTACAAATGATACGTGTTAAGGTATTAGAAAACGATTTGATATGGTTAACCGTTGACGACAAGGAACTTAGTCAATTTCGTAAAATAATTAGGTATAGTGTTCTCTTATTGATAAAATACTCGTTTGTTTTTGCTGTTTTTTCGAAAGCAACGTAAACGACAATATACTTTTATTATTAGCTGTCATTAGACATAATTATTGTCGATTATTGGTAGTCAGAATAAAACGCTTTAAAATAACATTTGTGTTTATTCACTGCAATTTTTACTTATCAACGATAGTGAAGAATAGCTCATGGATCTCTCTACACCTGAATTAATGAACTGATTTTAGCAATCAACTTTTTACGATTGGTAGGTAGTTAGGTAGAGCACGTCACTAATCATCCCATTCGTCCAATGTTGGACATAGGCCTCTCCTACTGTTAATGATAAGAGATTTTAGAGAGAATCGCCTTTTATTTTAATAAACAATGTTAATGACAAGAGAGTTGAAAGAGAACAATGTGAGTGACAAGAGAGTTGATAGAAAACAATGTTAGTGACAAGAGAGATGATAGAGAACTACCTTTGTTAACTCATGTTTGAATTCAAATAAACTTCTAAATGCTAAATATAAAAATTTAAGAAAGGTATACAAAAGAGGTTGGTTGCTGGTCACCAACACCTACCGTCTGCCATATATCTAGGTTTTCAGCTTGTCGCATCCAATTTCAGCCTGCAGCTTTTCGCAGCACTATATCTTGCCGGAGAACGTCCTACACTACGATTGCCTAGCCGTGGTCTCTTATTTTGGGTACGTCACGCGAAACATATTAATTCGTAGACGAGCTCAAATAGAAATAGGCCAGGTGAATGTTATCGATGAATATTTGCCATGAGAGCTAAAAGAACCTTCGACTCCGAAATAGCCATTTTATTATAAATCTTTTGTTGCAGCTAAGCGTCTATGGAATGCTCTGCCACTGACTGTCAGATACGCCTAGTCTCTATGTTCAAGAAAATGTTGAAGGATCATTACTTGGCTCATTACTACTTTTTTTTTTGCTATATTTGTATAATTATCCTTTTGTTTGTATTTATACTATATGCCATATTCTAATGTACGCCGTAAACTACCTATTCTTTCTATTCTTATACAATTTGACTCCATCCAAAGGTTGCTGTAAGAAATTGCTTTTAGCGATAAGACCGCCTATTGTACTGCTGCATATTTGTTTATCCTATTGGTGTACAATAAAGAATATTCTATCTATCTATCTCATCATCATCCTCCTGCCCTTATCCCAATTTTATTTGGGGTCGGCGCAGCATGTTTTCTTCTTCCATACTCTTCTATCTGCCGTCATCTCGCTAGTAACATTCATTCTAATCATATCAACCTTCACACAATCCATCCATCGTTTCTTCGGTCGTCCCCTTCCTCTATATCCATCCACATTCATGTCCAAAACCTTTCTCACTACATAATCCTCATTCCTCCTCATCACATGCCCATACCATGATAACCGATTTCCACCCAGTTCTATCTATCTATCTATAGCCTTATTATTCCAGAAAAGGCAAAAGGCATTTGATAAAAGAAGGTTTATCAAGTTCTTTTCGATACTGAGAATCCAGGTTATGTCCATAAAAAATAAATGACTATCGCATTCAATGTTACCTGTTATGATTATTATCTTTTAATTGGTTGTCAACACAACCCTCCTAATACACAAATGAATTTAAATCCTAACGCTGTAAATGTAAGGTTGGTTTTCTCAAAGCAAATTGAACTGAAACACTTGTTCGATAATGATTTCTTTTCAATTTCTACGTAAACGCTAGTTGCTGGCGCTATGTTACTACCCATGTAATATTCAATGCAGACTATTGATTTTGTACATTCTAACTTAGGCGTATGTCTGAGAAATCAGTTTTATTTGTGTTGAGAGTAGTGTAGTTGATTTTACCGTCCACTGATAAGATACAAATCTTACTAAATTACCAGCTTTTCGCCCGCGCGGATAATACGAATTAAAAATTACAGAGTTTTGTACAAATTTTGCCCCCTTTTGCCATCACCTTAGGGGTAGAACTTCGGAAAATCCTTTCTTTTCGGATGCCTACATCATACAAAGAACACACCCTCTAAGTTTCAGTTATTTACCATCAGCGGTTTAGGCTGTGCGTTGATCCGTCAGTCAGCCAGTCAGTCAATCAAAGCATTTTATAACATTTTGACAAAGCATTTTAGACCCGTCCCTGTTCTACATAACAGAATTAAGTTAAAAATTATATTATTACCCACCCAACCCATCATCTGTCTATCCTTTTCCTAACTTCAACTTCTTTAATCTTCTTTATAACCAGAAGGAGATTAATACTCACATTTTACATATCTCCCTCTCCCTCCCAGAGCGACTTCCTATAATTCCACAACCCACTTATTGGGTCATACGATACTTTTAAGTAAGTTTGTCAGACTTTCTGTTCTCTTGACTGCCCATTACAACAAACAAATTACAAATTATGTAATTACAGCTTTAACTTGCTTTCTGAACAAATTCTGGATTATTTTAAGGTGTCATAATACAACCGCTATTATCACTGAAACGATCAGCGTTCAAATGGATCTATGTAATATTCATATCCGATGCGGTTATCGATTTAACGCCACACTAAGTTAGGATTAACCTTGTGTACTTCATAAATTATTATCTAGTTAACACTTTGAGCGCAACTTCGTCCGGACTTTTCCATAAAATGACCTACTGTTCACCACCCAAAACATATAGCGTGATAATTTATAGCCCAAAACCTGAAACGGTTGACAATAGACATTTTTGGAAGATTACAAGTAATTTGGTTCAGTAGTCTTGGCATGAAGCTAATACACATAAACATCTAACACGATACTCAGACAAACAGACAAAAAATACAAAAAGGATCACAAATTTGGCGTCAATTGACCAACAGAAGACCTTAAAACCATTGACTTTCCTAATTCTGGTGAATCTACAAACGTGGGAGTGTTAGCGGTATAAACAACCAATTATATAGTCTTGTAAACCTTTGCATGGCCTCTTTGAGTGATAAAAGCAAAAAAAATAATCTTTTTGACTCATTTCGTAGTAGCTGTTTCCCGCGGTTCACCCGCAGCCCAAGGAGACTACATCATGTGCCCGGATAAAAACATTCCTCTGGGAATGTCCTCCCCGGTTTTCAATCTAACCCCAAACAAAATCACATCTAAATCGGTTCCTTCACCCAAGACTTAAAGCTTAAGAGACAGATAGAGATTCAGATTTATTTTGGTAAAAATCAACTGATTTGAACAATGATAAATAGTACAAAACGTTCCTTTGATAATACATGATTATGGTCTCCCCCGTAACATCACACTTGCAGTACCTGAAAAGGCTGATACTAAGAAATTTCCCATCTCTATCAGTAGGTATATCGCAGTATTCAGCCTACCCTCTATTCTCATCTACTTCTAGTAGCTGATTATTTTTAACTATTAATAAACTTGTAGTGTGTATGAGTATGTTTCAAACCTGTTCGTTCTAGACATTAACTTAACAAAACCAGTCCTAATTATTCGGACTTCCTTGATAATCTAATAAAACGTCACAGTCACTTTATTACCCAGACTTAAGAGGCACTGACTAACTTACATCCGCTGGATTTGGATCAAGATAACATAGCTTCACGCCTTTATCTTTAAAGGGTTAGGCAGTACCTATTAGCACACATTTCACCGGTTATACATATTTCATCATCATCAGCCTATTTAATACTGGTCCACCGTTGGACATAGGCCTCCCCTAACGTGTGCCATATCGCCCGATCTTCAGCTTGACGCATCCGACTTCTGCCTAAAGTCCTTCGCAGATCATCAGAGAGCTTCCTCTGTTTGCGTAGCCTTTAAGTCCTATGTAATAGGGTTACAGCCTATGGAAGAACACTGTGCGGGGTCCCTCCATTGAAAAGGGAGGATCCTCCGGCCAGGCGGGTGATATTTCCTGGCGGGCTACTGCCCGATGGTTGATATCGGGAAGTTCTATATGTTCTAATTATTTCGAGAACTCTGCTTGCGCGATGTAGAAACTTGCTATCGTCGGTTGCATGTAGCAAGATAGGTGTCGCTACAAGCCTATTGCCAGTTACCGCACACAAATCCGGACTCCAAGTAGTTATAGAAAATTGGAAAATCCCAGTTACGCTTTGCCTTGTCCGGCAGTAGCCCGCCAGGAAATATCACCCGCCTGGCCGAGGGTTCCTCCGTTTTCTTCCTCCATAGCCTGACTTGGTAATCGAAACTACTGCACAGTAACCGCGTTTCTGACCAAGGAGGCAGTGATTGGATAACTGTCTCATTGGTTATCTTATCTGTCTCCTGCTTGATATGGGGGAAGTACAAGGAATTTTATTTCTTTTCTTTTTAATTTTGTTGCGAGTTCCATGAAATTTGAAGCCATTTATCTGGAACTCATCCAGTAGATTATGGTGTTCAGGAGTTGCAGTGGTTGAGTATCCCACTCTTAACTCATATGATAAATACAAAAGTGAGTTTGTTTGTTACTCTTCCACGGGTGAACTGATTTGGATGAAATTTGATAGATGGGAAGACGGTTATAGGCTACTTGTTATCCGGTTACGTGAAAAAAATCCTTCAAAATGGTGGTGAAATAGAGGCGAGGATAGCAGCTAGAACTAGAGCTAAATAATAAAAGGCAGTTATTGGAACAAGATATTTTCGGTTTTATAGCAACAAGCGAACAGTCGTTAAATCAATATGTAGATAAGAAGTGTGTCAATATTACGTATATTTACATACATAAATGCATATGTGTTTATATAAGGATATGGATCGTTGATACCTGAAATCGATAGGCTTGTAAGAATTTTGTTTGGATACTTACTTATTATTATTTTTTAAATTCAAAATTCGAAAGCTATTTATTCGAACTAGGCTGTGTATCAGCACTTTTTGAACGTCAAGTTCACATTAGACGAACGCCTATCCTGCATCACTTCCTATGTGTTTTTACTGGGAAGAAGAAGTGGCGCAACAAACTCCCCAGCAAAAACGTGGTTTACATTATCTGTTGTTTTTTAATGCACTAGCTTTCCGCCCGCGGCTTCGCCCGCGATGACATTTTTTTTACACCTTGGGTTACATTATTCAAGTTTTAGTAGGGATCTCTAATTATTTCTGGAAATAAATATAGCCTATAACACTTCGTAAAGACGTAGCTTTCTAACCGTGAAAGAATTTTTAAAATCGGTCCAGTAGTTTTTGAGTTAAAACCCTACAAACAAATCTTTCCTCTTTATAATATTAGTATAGATAAGAATATGCCCAAAAGCGTTAAGGAAAGATCTAACAATATTAAGCAGTACACATTTCATGCCCTATAGCAAGCGCACATTTCTACAGCCACTAAACACATGGAACATGGTTCTGACACATGTGAGACTAGAGAAAGACAAAAAATAATGATTGATGGATAGTTTAAATGATAATATGGCTAAATAATGAGATGACGGCTGATGGAAATGTACGGAAATAAAATCATTGCTAAACCGGGGCGTCAGATGGACATCAGGGCAGAGGAAGAGTGCTGCTATTCGAAAGAGTCACCGGAGGCTCGGAACAAAAGGGCGAAGGAGGGAACATGGATAGGTTTTAGTCAGTAAGAGTCTGACACTTCATGACATAGCGGGAGGACTCATTTAAGGACAGAATAATAATGATGTTAATTTAAGTTCCATATACATAGAAGAGGATGATTGTATTGCCATTTTCGCAGTAATTTGAATAAGGCTCGCTTTGAATTTTACAGTCCTTCATGCTAAGCAACGAACTCATTGGCATTTAACATACATGAGGTCATATCCTTAATGCTCTAGGAATTAGAAAAAACTGAAGCTACATCCTTAGTTAAAGTCAATAAATAAACACGGGGGATATGATTCATTTTAGTGCCTCCAAACGACCGGTAGGAAACGTTTTTAAGATCCATGTGATTACTGGTTAAACGTATTAATTAACCTGTCTATACTGATTAATAGATAATTCTAATTATACAACGTTTCTTTTTTAAAGTAATTTTCCCTACTTTTTTGTCTACCTTCAAGGATTTATAAATGTTTTTCTTCGATAAACTCCTGTGTCTGATGAAAATCTTTATCTCTCTCTCATCCTGGGTTTCTTCGCGACTATCAGTGTTCAGACGTGAACGTAGCTAAACATACATGTAGTTCAGAATCTGTATTACATTAAGGCCTTTTCTATAACTTATCTGTCCTTAGATTTGCTTACTAGAGATAGGTTTTTGTCATTAGTTGTATGGATCTTATGTCATAATCGTATCTCTTGTTAGAAAATTTTCGGACAGATAGTTTATTGAGAATAGCCGTTAGTATACAGTTTTAGACAGACTTAGATACAGCCCAAAATCTTTTTTAAAAATCTTACCCTTAGCGGCAGCTATCATTCAGAGCCGGGGCCCCGCCTGCGTTGTCACTCCACCACTCATGTTTGTCACTAAGACATGTCACTGAGTCACTACACTACACCACACTTACACTTTGTCACTTAGCACATTTTTTGGCATCCAAAATTGATCTGAAACAAAGATAACGAAACATTGAGCATGTTTATAATTTTCCTTCTTTCGCATGGTCTGATACAAGAATTATGTCAAGAAGGAAAAGACCCAAAATAAAAATAAAAACATCGCACTTTACGTATTACACTGTAGGGGTACCTGTAGGTGCCCTAAAAAAAATCTGATGTTTTTACTAGTTTATCGGTGTGGTCAATATGTATATCTATACAAACAGACGGATATAGCAGACAGACGGACACGGCAAAACAATTAGGGTTACTTATTAATTACTAAACCCTAGAAAGTACGCGACACGAGACTTTATCTCGCATAAAAAATGATGATTTAACATCTCAGTAACCTTTAGTTACTTCACCTAATTCTGGCATTAATTATAAGAAGTAAAAACCAGTGAGCATGGTAGTAGAGGGACTGACTCGGCAAGACTAATGTAATGCAAATGCAATGGATGAATACATGTTTATTATAGAACTGATGAAGGTCATGATTGTTTAAGCTCACATAGTAGTCGAATCAAACGAGTTTTAACTAGGTATCAAAGTTTGGTTGTCTAGGGACTAAAGAACTGGTTAGATACGATTTTTATTTTAGTCTCTAATAGCTAGGCGATAATATAGAATCAGTAGACATAGGATAGGCTCTAAACAACGAGGCATAATAAATGTAGTAGTGATCAAGTAAAGTAAGCATAGATACAAGAAATTTCTCTAAAATAACACTCGATTGCAGCAGTATTTTTTGAGTGATTCATTAAATCATACACTCATTGTTGTAGAACGAAAACTTGGCAAAGGAGTGATAAATTTTCTACAATTTAGAGGGTCTACAGGTCGTATGTAGCTTATGGGATTTAAATTGGGAGAAGTAAGAATAGATGTTGATTTATTTATTTATTTATTATTAAACATACACACACTATCATTACAGACTGATCCAATACAATAGTGGTTTCCCTAGCCATACACATACAAGATGAATACAATTGATGATGTAACAGTAACCCATGATGCAAGCTACAATGATTGTAGCATAAATAAAGAATAAACCAGACAAAAAGCGAAAATAATCGTCCTAAATACAACAAGAATACAAATTAAAACAATAATTCAACAACCAAATAACGGTCCAACTCACATACAAAAATTAAACGCACACAGAATCACCCTAATAAAATTACCTTCGCTACTATTCAGCGAAATTATCGTTCACAATGCCAACCACCCTTATTGGGGTTTTCCTCCCCTTTGTTTACCCTCTCACTTACTCCTACACCGTGGGATAGCTCCGTCCCTTTCTAGCTGACTCTAGGATTTCGTTGGTAGTACGACACGTCAAATTTATGTTTAAATAGTAGGATGAGTGGGACTGTTCTAAAATATTGCTTTGTTTCTATCAAAATGGCTGTTTGAGTGGCATAAATAGGTCAAATTACATAATTATCTCTAACTGATGCCTTTGGCATCATTAAGCCAGCATTAAGCTTTCGCAGGAAGATTATCAGAACCTACTTTAGCATTACATACATCAGCCACATCTCTACCACCTCATGAATCCCATAATTATGCCATTATTTTAACTCTGCGGTATACCTTTTTATCCTGTTTTTTTATGGTAAATTTGTATCGAATACTCCTGCGGACTTGTGACCGCTACCGCTTCCCAGAACCGGGTATCGATCCTAAGCTAGTATGAAGTGTAATTAAGGGACTACGGTCAGAAACTCAGCGAAGCTAGCCCGAGATTGAAATAGTACTTAACCTAGAAATGAGATTCTCTCTCAATATTTAGAGCCTAGAGATAGTACAGGCGTTGGACTGCTAGGCTGTACCATAACATTTTCACAATAGTCTTTACAATTTTAAGATCATTTACGTATAGTGGTTATTAATATTCATTCGTTAGTAATCTTAGTTCGATCTTATAAAATGACTTGCATATTTGATAAGAGGTAAGGCCCACATTACCGGTGACCAGTAAAAAAACCGGTAAGAAAAAATATTGAAGTGTTGCTGAATACCGTCAGAATTAAAAGATACTGTGTAATGGTTAAGTAAATTAATACACTAAGTAAAGCTTTTATTGGTGAACCTCAAATACTAGATAATGAGGCTCATATTGCGGTTAGGCCAATGATGACAGAAAAAGATCAACATTGATATTATTTACATTAAAAGAGCAATATGCTGATCTAAATTCTAGTTTAGTTTAAAGCTTCACCGATGTCAATAAAAATGTATGTCACGTCAAACGTCAATCGTTAACACCATTCCTACATGTTGGGTATAATTTTACTATGGGAAAGGATTCATAGATCAATCGCACGGCTTGCAGTAAAGTCTACGTCTTCAAATTATTGTGGTGTTAGAACTGAAGTCATAAAAACCCTACTGTGCAGCCTCAGTTTATGTCTATCGGCTTTTCAGTACAAAGTAATCCTGTGTTCACTTGAGCTTTATGACTTGTGTGGATGCTAGGCGATGAGGTTTATTTTTATCTATATTCTCAGATCAAGGTGAAACGACTTCTCTAACAGTAAAAATAAAAATAAATAAAAAAGAGTTAGTTATTATGGTGGGCCTAGAATGGAACCTTGTGGTACTCTTGTCTTTAATACTCCTTGGTCGTATTTGGCTAGTCTCAAAACAAATTAACTTAGTTTGGAAAGTCTGGGCTGAGTAAATCAAACGCATCCATTAAGTCTATAGTTATTATAGAATAGCTATCCATTTGATTTCATTACAATAATGAACCTTCTTTTGAAATTACTTGCTGTTTCCCGCGGTTTCACTCGCTCTCCACGAAAACTATCCTTTGTCTTGACCCTGGTTTCTTCATATCAAAATTTATTCCAATATGTTGAGCCGTTTTCCGAGAAAACGTAGCAGACAGACATACAGAGTTACTTTCGGATTTATGATATTAGTAAGAATTAAGTTCTAAATGTAACATACATTTTCCTTTAAGGGAAGGCTTTCCTTTAATTACCTATGTGTTAGACTTAAGAATTGTATATTGAATTTAACCAAGTAAATCCCGGAATTTATCAAAAAATGTTGACACCCAACCCAACCGTAACTGGACAGTGCTATTCTTCATAAATGTTGTCCATAAAATCACTTCATAGCTACGAGGGGAGCCACCCCTCAGACCCACAGTGGTGCTAAATTATACCAAATGCTGTGATTCGTAATAATATACCATTTTATTTGCAGCTGAATTTATAAATTAGCATGTTCCTTTTTGCACTTTTTTGCTGCAGTAACGCGTTTGTTTAATGATAGCTTTTGGGCGAGATCGTGTTTTCACCGATTATGAATGATATTCAATGTGTTCTGTTTGAACCTTTAAGACACAAAAGGATTTTAATAACGGTGTGATCATTCAAACGCTTCAAAAGTAAATCGCGAATTGGAGGCAACACTCCAAAAATGGAACGTGGCCCAAAAGCGTTAGTTAAGAAAAAAAAGAAAAAGTATTGAATAAAAGAGTAACAACGAAATCATCCACATACAAAAGAATGCGTAGATCGGTAAAAATTACCCTTTTAACATTATTACTGGCTACAAACTTGAGTACCTATCCTGAACAATGGCGCTTTGATTCGTTTAACTAAAACCTTATAATGTACTTACATTAAACTTCATATCCATTATCTAAACTGGGAGCTGTTAAAACGCTTACTCCGACTACCATATCTACCGCATTACGCTAGCACTATCCCAAAACGTAGAATTAACATGTGAAAAGCCAGCATTAGGCACCTACCTAGCTACGGCGCGGTCCAGCCACCCACACAAGCAAAACACTATAGCAACACACGCAAAGATGTCTCCAACAAAATAAAACACCGGCCCCTGTCATATGGTATTGATTCCGACCCTTCGAATGCTGTCCCTCTCGCACACCGGTCAGTAACGAAAGTGCGAAAAGGACAGGTGTAGATACTTTCTTCTTGGCGACTCGGTTTGAGATGTAATGTTTACTTGTGTGCAGATTAATACTCGGGTAACGCCCTGCTTGGGATGATTCTGTATAGCTTTTAGTGTCCCCGAGTCGGGTTTTGATCGGTTCGAGGAAAAGTGATGGTCGTTTAAGTAGAACTATAATGCTTCTTATATTACTGACCCTTGAAGTGGACGTTTAAGTGTTTTGTATGCCTTCTTGTTTGTGTTTGTATGTGTGTAACTAAAGGTGCAAAGAACTCTTTGTCTAGGATGACGCATTGGCGTTGTAAATTTTCATTTTGTACTAATGATAGACATGATAAGAGCAATTCATTGCAGATGCTTAAATAAGATAATCAATAGAAATGATGTTTTATTTTAATAGCACTATATATTATTGTGAGTAATTAAAACACTACATCTTGAAACGATTGTTAAATGATTCGATTGTTTGATGAGGTTTATTCAGAAAAAACTCCATAACTGCAATTTGAACTTTACGTTTACGGCAGCAAGATACAATTTGCATAGACCGCCGTCCAACAAAAGACGAGACGAGATCACCTTTGTGCCTACGTACTAGCATTGTATTTATGTTGAACGCATTTCAACATCGAAGATCGAATTGTCCGGGATCCCGATAAAGCGGTTCTGCCTACACGTTTGAACGTCCAGCTACTATATTATGACCTGTTATATATATTATTTTGATGGATAGACCAGTATGCTGGGGTGACAACTTCGCCCCTAATTTAAGTATATAGTTAGGGGTGGTTTGGGGTACAATAAAGGGTAGAATTAATCCACGCTTGTTTTAGGGCGCGTGTACAACAGATGTATTGAAAACTGGACATGGAAGGGAACTTTAAATTGTAATTGTGAAGTGTTTCGTTTTAGAAGTAAGTGAGAAATAAATTAATCATTTACATACATACACGGTTGAAAGATTAAACAATTTCTACTTTGGTATGTTTTAGATTTTTCTTAATAAAGCGATCTTATGAAAAAATCTTGGAATATTTATTTTACAACACAAACACACAAGCTGTTATTATCGGAAAATATAGCAGATATTCGAGTTTTTTCTTCAATTACAAACGCGAATAGAATAATCAAATCTAGAATAAAAATTATAGACATGTTTTTAACATTCCTCATAACATGATAGTAACAAAAATGCATTGAATTTCAATACAGTCTGGTCCAGTCAATTTTGTAAATTTTTTATCACTTGATACACAAAACTGAGGCTTAATAACAAAAAGACCTGATTCAACATTCAGTGATGATGAAAAACCGATTCTACCAGCATACAATTGAGTTGATTTCTGAATAACAGGTTTGCTGAGTTATGTGAAACTGACGTACAGTTTATTATTTTGTGTGCATCCGCGGATTGATTGACGTAGCTTTTGCTATTATTACACATGGACCCTCAGTATAAGGGTGCTTTTATGGGAACCGGTTTTGGTAAATTGTGGCAGATAATTGTTTTAAAAGTGCAGTGCACAAGCTTCATCTACTTTAGTAAGTGCATTCAACGTTATTGATCGCCCAGTGCACCTCAATATTTTATGTATCTATTTACACTTCACGTACATAGGACACATAGGCGGACTTAATGCTAACCAGCCAACCTTAGACCCCGTGGGATCAGTTTAGTTGACTAAAGAGCCAATATTCGTATTTACCTAGTGGAAGGCCAAAATAATGCTGGTTATCAAAGAGCGGATAGACACTATTTCAATCAAGAACCAATTTCGAACAAGTTTATCAGATGCTGAAGGATATCTATTTATAACATTAGACTCCGTGAATCCAGGCATGTTTGAAGGACTTAAAGTATAACCTTCGTTATTATCAATATAATATTCCAATTAAGCCATTTATTTCAGGAAGACCATAGTGAATTTAGTGTCCAAAAATGTCTTTAAGTTTTTTGGTCTCAAACACATTTCCTCAAGTTTAAAGCCCAGTCAGCTACTTCACCGGCAAATGTAACAAAAACTACAATACAAGACAATGTTGCTATAAATTCTTCCGTACATGTACACGGGCAAAAGAAAGCAGCTTGAATTAAATCGCCTATCAATTCTCACACAATCTGCATGTTCACACAGTAAATAACAGTTCATTGGCACAACTGTAGCTGTACATTTTCAATTTAAGTATTTAGTTACTACTTGTTCATATCCAATAAAATCCCATAACAGGGCTAGGGTCTCCTAGCAAAGCGAAAGAGCCAAATTCAAGATCATAATTTCCCAAAAAATTTAAACGAAAAAAATTTTGGGAAAACTTTAAAAGACTTCAGAAAAACCAGACCAGACCAGATTTTAGCAATGGTAGTAAAATTGACTCTTCATTTAAAAATAGGTGACCCTATGCTCAAGCCCATATCAAAACGACAACATTAAAGTTACCATGGGAAAACAGAATCGAATATATCATACTGTGTCGGTAACTTTCTATTTGTTGCCCAACCTATGGTGCTTCTTAATTTGGGCATCTAGGACAGTGCCAAAGTTGACGTTAGTCTAGGCTAGTCCAACGATGCACAAATATTGGTACTGTCTTCGGATAGGCTTGAAAATCCTATTGCTTATTTTTATATACTAGACAGGGTTGCCTACCACTTTACATAACACTAAATACATTATACTTTCTATGTTATTTTCAAAAAATAGAAGGAAGCAGTGGTCCAAGCCGGCCTTATAGCGTGATTATAATTAGGATCATTGAGGCTAGAAATTTAAACTTTTTAAACAGTCATTTTTGCTATTTAAACTGAGAAAAGGTTTTCAAGTTCAAAATCGAAGTTAATCTAAAAATAGGAACATACATATAGTTTCACTGTTTGTGTGCTCTACGTAAAAAACAGCGTTTGTTTTCCATCTAAGTATTTAAAAACGTTAAACGTGAGTTTGTAAGTTACAAGTACCCTCATTCTTAGCAGGAAAAGTTTCGTTGCCATTCGTTGCTTAACATTTTGAAGCTGCGTTTAAGTCCATTTTGGTTACATTTATCTTGTTTTTATCACCGTTAAGTTCGTGTTTAACATCTTATTATTATTTAATTATGTTTTGCTGGCTTGTTCGTTTGCGTTTATTCATTATTATTATATTTTGCATTTTATTGTGTCTTAGCAATATTACTTATTTACTTATTGTAATATCGTAAGGTATAGTCTGTAACGCTTTCACCGATTTTTAATTTTTGTATAAACATATACTCATCAGGTTTTATAGTTCCCTCAGAATCAGGGTGCAAGTAAAACCACGGATAACAGCAAGATTCTTATACATTTATAGTTTACTCCACCGTTCGTTTTGGCTATAGATAGAAAGGATCATTCAGCTATGAACGCAGTCTTTAATATGATGACGAAATGTTGTCAACAGACGATGATTTGCACTTTGGCACAGTAACCGAATCTAGTTGATCGTCTAGCTTCAAAAGACGTCATCTCAGCTCCTACAAGACATCTACCAACATCGATATTTTCTAGTCTAGTGACTAATAAGCTCATATGTCATTTCAGTTCTGCACAGTTGATTCATACCTATCGTACTAAGTATGTCATTGGATGACTTTCATTTGTGCCTCTGTCTGTACATTGATCTTTTTAGGGTTCCGTACCTCAAAAGGAAAAAACGGAACCCTTATAGGATCACTTTGTTGTCTGTCTGTCCGTCCGTCCGTCCGTCTGTCAAGACCCTTTTTCTCAGGAACGCGTGGAGGTATGAAGCTGAAATTTATATCAATTACTCAGGTCTACTGTCCCTTGAAGCTGTGAAAAAATCAAACTTCTAAGCCAACGCAATCAAAAGATACAGCCGTTTATGCCGCAAATTTTCGACACTTGCAAGGGAATCAAAACCTACAGGGTGCTTCCCGTGAACTCAGAATCTTGAAATTTGGTACGAAGCAACGTCTTATAGCATAGATAAAGGAAAAATTACGAAAACCATAAATTTTTAGTTACATCACATAATATATATTTTTTTAATAATTTTAACCTTACTACCCATTTCCTAATAAACGCGTAGAGGTATTAAATGAACGAACTTTGTAAACCTTGCAGGTTTGTACGGAACCCTCGGTGCGCGAGTCCGACTCGCACTTGGCCGGTTTTTTTCTGATCACACGTAATCCATCTTGTCGATATTTGGGCAGGAACATTTTTCACCTTGGATTTGATGTTGTGTTGTGTTGTGTTCACAATGATTCTTTTACAAATCTACTTCAACTGAATGGTCATCTGAAATGAAACCATTTAAAATAATGTTTAAAGGAATCTAATCATCAAAATCAACTGATAGCCAAATTCTAATAGATTTAAACGATGGTCTGAAAGTAGTGACAGTACCAGTCATTAAACAATAAAGAAGAAATCTTCCAATAAATTCCTATATCACATGAAAAACGAGAGTAGGAAAGAAAGTGGTTTCTCGTTTTATTCCTCAGCAAACCGGAGTAGAAAATAAAAGAACCACAGAGGTTGTTAGCCTCAGAGACAATAACAACAACCGGGAGAGGTCCTAACAGTCGATTGATAGACACAGAGCTGGCAATCAATGGCGATTTGAATGATAGAATCAATTAAAGGGAAACAAACTTTGATTGCAATAAAATTATTACATAAATTGATTTAAAAACGGATGATTTTAGAAAAATTGATTTAGTAACTTCGTGGTCTTCGAATCAGGGGGGTTAGACAAGTGGCAAAAACGCTAGTAGAATAGAAAACAAAATGTATGGGAATGATATTCGTTTACGACTAGCTATCTGTCATTCCCATACATTTTGTTTTCTATTCTACTAGCGTTTTTGCCACTTGTCTAACCCCCCAGGTCTACATACCGGGATAAAATATCCTGTGTTAATCTAGGTTATAAACGATGTGTTTACGAAATTTCATCCTAACCTTTTGAGTATTTTATGGGTGAAAGAGTAACAAACATTCTATATCTCTCCAAACACACTTCCGCATTTATATGAAGTAGGATAGGATAGAAGAACAAAGCTTGATACATCCAGAAATTTCTCCACCAAACGCATGCGAAAATGTGTCCTATGCAAGCAATTCGCAATCGGATCCAACGATCACAATCAATCTGTTTATTGTTCGAGCAGAATGTCGCCTAAAATAACAATGAACGCACACCCGCATCGGCCAGGTGTAAGGAACAGTACAGGCCCTTTAGAAAAAAAACCTCATCTGCATATCCGAGGCTACTGCTTCCCTATTAACAACCTTACATCACCGTAATAAGGTCTTTAGCACCAACAACGTAATCTGAGTGAAAAAACATACAGTCAATGTCCTTAGTTGCATTCGTGCGCTATCTCTTTCGCATGCACAGTATTTGAGAGGGACGGATGAAGGGATTGTGACAAAAAATGATCGCTTGCGCACTGTGGGGACTTCGAATAGGATTTGCATTTTTTTGACGGTGATGGAAAAGTATTATTATTTTCTGTAAATACTGCTACTTTTAGTAGATCAAATTGTGCAGGAAACATGGATGTATTAGTTCCAACTGCTTATTAGGTATACTCTCCCTACTAAATCGTGAAAGTCAAAGAGAAAGGCTTGCTATAGTACTGACAGATAGGTTAACGATCACAGCACGGTGTAGCATGAAAACCATATTTTGCAAATCCGGTTTCAAGGTCAAAATGGCGTGTGGGAATCATAAGAAGTGCAACAATTATTCTGGGGATATACTTCTTTAATCTATCGTATTTATATATGGTCAACTTCTGGAGTCTTATCTTAGAATAGCATTTAGAATCCTTTTTTATTGTTGGTAGCTTCTTCGTGGTTAAACCTTGGCTTTCCTACGAGAAACATTTTCTTTCTTATATTTATTTTTTATCTTAGTAGGTACTTTTCTTCCGTTTTGCTCTACGATAAGCCGTTACAATTTATGTACCAGGCTCGCTTCAAATAGATTCCCTAGTACAAACTGTAGCTGTAATATTAAAGACTATTACCCACTTCTATGTATCTGTTATTGTTCATGATTTTATTCAAATTATGCATAAAGAGCGGGTAGGAAATAGTAATTATGTTCGTGTTCTCAGCGAGACAAGGTCGAATCAATCTGTGGCCGTAAAGAATAACATGTGATTTATAATATAACATTATACTACCGTATTATGCTCTTAATCTAATGAATATTGTTTGTCTGAAGTGAATAGGTGCTTTGTCATCTTCTTAATAAATGTTGTCAGGTGATGTTGGAGGTAAAATATTGAAGCTTCAGTTTATATTTTGATAGTAGATATATACTAGATGTATGCTCATTTTTTTGGAGTCTTTATTCACCATTCTTCAAGTCGTGTTTTACCTCTGTGAGTCTGTGCAGCTTGTCATCAGTCGAGGGTCGGTTGTTTCAAGTCATCATTGCGTCATCATTATGGAAATTATCATTATCCAGCTATAAGCGAAATATAGGACAACTGACAAAAAAGTTGTGAAATGTTAATGGACATGAATTCTAAATATCTGAATAATATTTACAATTTAAAGCAAAAGATTCAAAGTTTTTCGTTCAATTAAACTTTATATTCAGTCGTTTTGAAAAAGATTACGACACCCTGAATTTTTTAAAAGCATTCCTGTTCATAATTTTAAGCGTAAATATCACTTCACTGATTATCCTTCAAATATACCTCTTGATTTTCCACTCACCAATTCCAAGTGTCTAATTAAGTAATACTAATGCTTAATTAAACAGCTATGTGAGTAGGAAGTGAAAATGTCACAGCTATACTTACGAACGCATCGGATGCATACTTGCATACGTTTATTCTATTCGTGCTATACTTTCGTATCTTGCAATCAGATTATGCAGTGCAAAAGTACCGCGTTACCTAATCAGAAAGCAAATGCACTCTTTATTCTTCGTTTATTAGGAAGGAATGGAAAAAAAATGCACATAACTACCCTAAATAATTGGAAATGGGGCGGACATTATGATTGATGACACATATTTTTTTTGGGGCTGTCATGTAGAAATCATTGTAGGTGTAATTTGCAACTTTAGATAGAAGTGTAGAGACAGATGTCATAATTCGGATAAGAATTGCAGCACGATCTTAAATATAACACGACGTTAAAAAAATAAAGACACAATTGTTTTAGTATTGCTATTTCTAGCTTATTGGCCGTTCATTCTCTGGCATTCATTAATCTATACTTATAATAAATCTGTAGAGAGGTCAATTCTGTACATGAAATATATTTCCAAAATAACTATCAGGGGGTGATTAGGGATCGATACTGATGCCAAAAATACAATCAGTAAAATTTTTGTCTGTCTGTCTGTCTGTCTGTCTGTCTGTCTGTCTGTATAAACTCTATAGAAACAAAAACTACTCGACGGATTTTAACGAAACTTGGTACAATTATTTGTCATACTCCTGAGATGGTTATAGTATACTTTTCATCACGCTACAATCAATAGGAGCAGAGCAGTGAAGGGAAATGTTGTCATTTTGTTTAAACGCGCTAATCTCAGGAACCGCTGGTCCGATTTAAATAATTCTTTCAGTGTTAGATAGTCCATTTATCGAGGAAGGCTATAAGCTATATATCATCACGCTAAGACCAATAGGAGCGGAGCACCACTTTTCCACGCGGACGAAGTCGCTGGCAGAAGCTAGTCCTTACTAATATTATAAATGCGAAAGTAACTCTGTCTGTCTGTCTGTCTGTTACGCTTTCACTCCAAAACTACTGGACCGATATATATGAAATTTGGTACAGAGATAGAATAGACCCTGAGGAACAACATAGGCTACTTTTTACCCGGGTGCGATAAGTAGTTCCCTCGGGATGCGGGTGAAACCGCGGGAAACAGCTAGTAAACAATATGAGATTATCTAATGGAAGAATCCTATCCGAATAATCTTTTTTTTTCACAATAATGCCCCAATCAGATCATAGTTTGAGCAGTAAGTAGTTAGATACCAACAGCATATCATTTAAAAGACGACAAAGATGATACAAGCCACCGAAATTACCTAGCAAAAAGGCAGAATGACGATGATGGTTGCAAAGTGCAACCAACAGCTAAAACTATGAAATGAGCGACGTCGCCGAGGCAGAAAAGGAAACGTTGGTGTGATCACCTGGATAAATTTAGAAAGAATTGGCCAAGACAGCCATTGGCCGAGGCAACGAAGAAACAGGAGTGGAGAAAAAGGGATGGAGGCGACTTTTTCTCGACAGTAGTTTTAAAACTTGAAAGTATAAAGTTCTAATCATAATTAATAAATTACAAAGCAGTGATCAAAGGCACGACACTAAGAATGTGCGAGAATATTCTCTATGTAGTTGTGTTAGTATACCTATAACTAAAACTAGTAATATAAGTGATGATCTAGCTATGACGGACTTTGATAGCTAGTGCCGCTTAGCAATTTGTTACAATTAATCCGTTGATGTTCAATAATAAAATAATTATATCTATGGGAATCATTTTGTTCATTGTCATTTTGTATTTAACTCACATTCATAGGGTTTTGTATACTTTCATTTATAAAGCTACCAAGTATATTGTTATCAATAACTATTTATTTCTTAACAGTTTGAATAGCTAACTGTTCTAGATTTTCATATGGATTTTTACACCTTGTAGTGTTGTGAGGAACAAGGAGTTCTGAGCAACTTGAAAAAAGAATGTGAAATTTCTGTTTTCGATCTAAAATATATCTTTGAATTGCTATATCATGTTCACGTTATCAACTTTTTGAGATACAAAGGGTTTGAACTGCATAGTGGTATTATCAAGGAGTTGTTTTGTTTCCGTTCCTAATCATCACTGACTTATCTTTCAATTCCATCGTTATCAGCTACATTTGCCAATTCATCCAAATATACACAAATAATATCACCAAAATCACTTTCTAACACCACAAACAATGAAATAAAGGATATAATAAAAGAAACGTCACGTCATGACACAGTAACAAGTCTAATGGAGATATTTTCCACGCAGTCGACTTCCTTGTTATATGACTGTATTGTTCGGCCATTTCCGATGACTCGCGTACGCAGAAACGGATCGATGATGAGAAGTCGTTTTAAACAGTTGCAGTGTTGGTTTAATTTGAGATTTTAGGATTTAAGAATTTTAATGTATTATTTACTTTATCCTTACTTCATCCGAAACTGTCTGTCTGTTACCCCTTAACCGATTTAGCATTGATTCAGATTGATACCTGGGCAAGGACATAGGACTATAATTTTTATCCGAATGAAGTAGGTATTTCCATCAGGCTGCAAATGAAATTGCGGGAAACATCTAGTACATACCTAATTACGAAAATAACTACTATTTGTGGGAACATTGTCCAGGCAATCGAAATTTGTAAGTAAGGGTCAGGAACCTACATAAAAAAAACTGTTTCCATACGTAGTGCTTTAAACATTGGTACTGAATAGATCCATCATTCCCTCTTGTTGAAATCAGGTGGTAAAGGCGCTTAGATATAATTAGCATTCTAGGTTCCAAAATCCAAATCAGTTTATTTAATTACATTGTTTTGTCTGATGACTATTGAACAGTTTAAACGGTTAGCCATGCTCGTCACTGACGCACCCTGTCCCTTTGTCTACTAATAGAGGTTGTGCCTTTGACATAACCTCGTACAGTCGATTGTTGGTTCACAGTTAGGCCCAGCCTATGTACACACAGCTAGGAAGGTTACGAATTTGCAAATTTGAAAAAGAAAAAATAGAGTAAGAGTCAGTTCGTGTTTTTCAAGTGCTACTTCAAAAAAGGTAAAATAAATACTAAGGTCCTTATGTCAAAAGTAGGTTCAAGCATAATTTAAAACTAGATCTAGCTAATCAATTGGCTCTAAATCTATGCTCAAGACAAGATCTATGCTTACCGTTCTGTAATATGGACCCTAAACTGCTGAATTTCGACTTACCTTTAGGCATTTGGTGTTTATAGACTGTGTGTCTGCAATGGTCCATTTCATGGTGATACATTTTATTTATGTTAAGTACTTTATCAAGTAAAACATCATGGAACGCGATAAAGTTATGATTTATGACACCCAAATACATGACAAGCGACTCCTACCGGCTTTTAAAGCTACAAGAACCTACTTATGACACATCCATGTCAGCATATAGGACTATATAGCACAACACTCCACTTCTGGCAAGTTTTGCGCCAAACGTAGCTGGATGCCTGCCAATCCGCCAGGGAATTGATTTAATAATCTTTCATTTCACTGCGACAATTTCTGTTTACATCGTTTTGTTTGTCAGCCATTTGGTTTCTTTAGTCTTTTGTTTTGTGGCGTGATTTTTGAGAGTGGGGTGGGCAGAATTCGATGTGAACTGGTAAGGTTGAGTAGTAGAGAATGCCTTGGAGCATTAAGTCCGCCTATGTACCTGATGTACATAAAGTTTAAATAAATAAAACTGCGTAATGTGTCCAGAAAGTCTCAATTGCTTCTGACACACTTATCACAGATTTTTTACTTTATATCTGTGTAAAATTTGTTACATTTATCTTGTCATATGTTTAGTGCCTTACTGGACAAGATCACGGTAAAACACCAAATTTTTAGATTCATCCAATTCCTAGTATTGTATCTGCTACATGATAGGCAAGCTTGCATAGCCTCCAAATACAATATAGTTATGTCAGCGATGGCTTTCAGTCTAATAGCTTTCTGCATTGGACGGGCTGAAAGCGTCTTTGAAATGCTGTATTGGTGCACGACAACGGGCACTTGACTATAGTTCGCAGATAGATCTACAATCCAGTATAGATTGATAACATGCCGAAGATCAAGCCTATCTCCCTGGATGGTAAGAATAGAATATTCTTTATTGCACACAAAACAATGGACAAAATACAAGCATATTACAGATCTCCCTGGATGGTAAGAATAGAATATTCTTTATTGCACACAAAATAATGGACAAAATACAAGCATATTACAGTAACAGTGTTACAATGGGCGGTCTTATTGCGATCAGCGATTTCTTCCAGACCATCAACGATTTCTTCCAGGCAGAGTTCAAAGCCGACATTTTTGTCATGGAAGAAGAACCATGGAAACTGAGCGGATATTTAGACTCCGGGTGGCTACTGAACTGATATTTTTAATGAAAAAAAAAACAGTCATGCCCAACTTGGAATCGAATCAATCGGAATATGATCTCATGTTCAACAGTCGCGATTACAATGACTAGGCCAAAGTAGACTTTTTTCAATCGCAACAAAATTCATATTTATGTGTATAGAACTTGGCTATTTATAGTATAGTCCAGAACTTTGAAATGTAAACACTAGTATATTTTTTCCGTATTTTAGGCCTTTGTTTAATCTGGTTCACGCTTAACTTTTCATCTTACAATGCGTTCGCATTCAATCCCCAATCGTGCAGATACATCAATACAAAAATAGATATGACGAATTCAAATCATTTACGCGTCAGTATCCATATTCCAAGAACGAAAGAAAAACAGCTGTTTATCAACCCACAATTGAAGAATTATTGAGGAAACTCGTTTTATGGTAATGTCATAGACAAGCTTGTTAGATTAATAAAGGTAAGTAGGTTGTTATCAATAAATGGAATGCTATGTGCATACATTGTGAGTGGTATGCATATTCTGATGAGTTATCTGTCACTAGCGTTGGATCTGGTGGACAGATCAGAGATCAGAATGAATGTTATAGTTTTATCATTGCCTAAACTTTAATTGCTGAACTTTGATCTATTATCTATGTTATCTACTAGTCTTTTAGCAGCTTCAAAATTACCGAAGAAAAATAAATCATCTCATCTGCCTAGCCTGTCCCCAACTGTGTTGGGATCAGCTTCCAGTCCAACCGGATGTAGTCGAGCACTGATAAAAAACATTGAAAAATAATTTATTCAACCTAGGCTGAGAATCAGCACTTTATGAGTTAAATTTACAAAAGACAGCCCCCAAAACATTCGCCCTTCACCACACACTGTGATTTATTGTGACAAATTTAGGATATGGATAAAAATAACTTTACTACGCACTATACTATAGAACCGAATACATAAATGTTTTGTACATAAATGCAGCACAATGTAGGAAACGCTGCATTCAAACGTCGCAATGAAATACATTGACAGGTTGTCGATTCAGCTACGAATATTTCAGTGACCCATTTCCTAGTAAATCCTTTTTAACTTTAATCTATGGATAGCTTTTCTTTGTTTGTACACTTTAAAATGATTTATTACAGTACTAAAATGAATTGCAAAAACAATAGGTACCTGAAGATTTGCATTTTCATGGCACCAATTCGTTTCATCTTTAATGCTCTCATGACGATGAAAGTAAATATGGAAATATGAAACTTGAAGACATAAATCGTAACTGATGCAGGTCCTTTCGATCAGGGACTGATCAACGGTGGACCGATGGCCTTGATCTCAATCAATAAGACCAGGATTTAACAATTAGGTAATAAAAAGGTAATGTCTGGAGGCAACTACTTGCTTAACAAGCATTTAGCAAAAATATGTAGTCAAGTGTCGTGGTGACCCAGTGGTTAAAGCCTTTTATGAACGAGTATGCAGGTTCGAAACCTGGCAAGTACCAATGTGAGTTTTCTAAAGTCATAAGAAATTTCTAAGTATATCTTAGACGTCACTCACGAAAAAGTCCTCCAATCCGCCTTGAGCAAGCGTGGTAATCAATGCTCATGCCTTCTCTGTATGAGATGAGGCCTGTGCCCAGCAGTAGGACAATATATAGGCTGAAGATGAAGTAGCCAATATAAGAAGTGGAAGTTGTTTTGTCCTTTGGGAACGCTCAATTGATTTAAATTTGGGAGAACTATGTCGTATATCTAACCTTTTAAGTGAAAAAGAATTGCATAAGAGAAATGAGAAAAATAGACAGTAACATACCAATAACGGTGGAAGATAATATATCACTATTTCGTAGAATAAATTCCTTGTTTGCTGACCTGAATATCGGTCTGCAATAATGTCGCATCATGGAGATATTGGAAAACAACGCTAAGGCTGATGTTATTGTGTAACAGTATTACTTTGATTATGATTTGATACGACTCATACAAATAATGGAATACAGAAATTATGGTTATGGGACCATGCAGCATCCATTTTCTAGTATGAACAATCCTTCTTGCTCTTTTCCTGTTTTATTTGGGGTCAGCACTATACGAGTATACATACGTATGTTTTTATCATATACTCTTGTCTGTTAGTCGTTATTCACTCCTTTCATCTTCATATTATCATGCAACTATACTCCATTTATTATGAGATTAAACCTTTAAACGCACCCTACCGTTTGTTCAAACGATTTTGAGCTCTATTGCTAAGGTGACATGACAAAAACAGAATGCAGAA
Source organism: Pyrrhia umbra (assembly GCA_963891755.1). Lineage (NCBI taxonomy): Eukaryota > Metazoa > Arthropoda > Insecta > Lepidoptera > Noctuidae > Pyrrhia > Pyrrhia umbra. The sequence goes on from OY982944.1 coordinate 4,573,144, forward strand.
TATATTTGTTATTGAAAACATTATTTTTCTTCCAACACAATTCTCATCAGTACGGAATATAACTTAAAATCGGTTGAATAAGCTGCGAAAAGAGTTTGGAAGTTTTTCTAATGTTATTGTAAGTGACGTATAGTTGGTAATATAGTAGTGCCTAGTTCCTGATTATTTGATGTATAAATCCAATTATCATAAAGGCTAGTCTTTTAATATGTAGTTATTTTTGAAAGGAAAAGACACTCGCAAACTGACAAAAAGAAAGTAAGTGGCAAAAAAGTAATTATTGGAAATGGCAAAAGCCTGTTCCCATACAGAGAAAGTAAATATATAGTGATGTAATTGATACTACGTTGAAGAAATTGAAAGGTCAATCACTAAATAATCCACCAGCCACCAATTTCCAGTAAACAATTATCCAATCTATTCCGTAACTACGAAAGCCTCTTTTACCTGAGAGAACTGACAACTGAAATGCTTCATTGCTAGAATATCATGGTACTCAAATAGCTAACACAGGTAGAAATCCGTGGGCGATCACCAGTTCGTTATATTTACACCAGACCACAGACTATACTCGAAAGGTCACGAGTTCATACGGGACCAGTGGAATTATTTATTGTTGCTAATAAACCAAGCATATTTAGCTTGGTTCGACTTGATGGGAATATCGAACCGTAAACTATTGATACACCATTATTTATTGATAGTAAAGTACCAATCTAATTTGGATTTTGATTAGATTTAAAAAAAGAATAGGCATAAGTTGAAGACTGTTTTTTTTGCTTGTTAATTCTGAACGGTGAGAGGCTGATATGGTAGGGATAGGAATATCTTCTTAGTGTGTGTGTGTTTCGAACTAACATCGTAAACACCGACAGCGAACAGTCGCCAGGTATTGGCGTAAAAAAGATACAGATTAAGATTAAAATTCAAAATCTTGTAAATATAACAATAGACGCATGTCATACTATGCTTGTACACTAGTCATTCTTACTAAATACATGCGCTAATACATTCATACTTCTCACTAATAAAGGCGCGACAAATGAATTCCACACTCAATACGTATTGCATGCACCTTCAAATAACTCGGTGCATGCATAAGTGTAAGATGTTGCAAGCCAATGCGAAATTTAAAAGAACAAAGAGGTGGAAAATGCAAGACTAACCTATCACGATCAATACAGTGTATTGGGGGAGGGAATTTAATGCTACGGAAGTGTAGAGACAGATATGAAAGTACATGTAAATAGAGGAAGCCATTTTCAAGATGATTTGATAATAAATATATATATGGTGTTTAAGAGAAGGGGCCTTTACCCAACAGCGGGATAGTAAATAGACTGATGATGATGATAAAAGGTGTTCTCATTCTCAAACATTATCAAGCAAGGGACCATAGTAGATGAAAACGGGTTAGAAAGATGAATAAGTGGTAAATTAACGCTCACAAGTAATTAAATACACATTGACAATTCCAAATCAAAGTAATGTTCTGCGAAACCGATTCAAGAACGCGTTTAAAAGAATAAAGAATAGACTATAATATAAACCCTGTCTTTCCTATTAATAAAGAGTTATGAAGACTGAACACTATAAGCAAGATGATCGCGTGACCACTGCGACGATTTAAATACTAATTAGACTTCACCTGGAGTCCTACTCATCCCCTAAAGGGATGGAATGAAAAATAGGTAAAAGTATCGCAATTAGCCGTAATATGAACAATTAAAATGTCTAACATTATTTATATGTCTGTGACTACAAGAAATAATAAAATGAAGAAGGTTCATAACAAACAGACCGCTTTCAAGGTATTAGCAAACATAAAATTGATATCAACAAGGACAAAGTAACAGTAGAAAGCTAGTTGTCCTAGTCTGATCTGGTTGGGTCATTATTAATGATAGACAATATGATGCTGTCTTTTGAGCCATGAAATTCAAAATACAATACTTTTTTTTTATATTTTGATTTAATAGGTTGAGACATTGTTAAGATAATAAGTGCTAATAATGGCTTATGATAAAAGATGATTTAATGAAGCTGTCTTTTGAGCCAATATGATGCTGTCTTTTGAGCCATGAAATTCAAAATACGATACTTATTTTATATTTTGATTTAATAGGTTGAGACATTTTTAAGATAACAAGTGTTAATAATGGCTTGTGATAAAAGAAGATTTAATAAAGAGGAGATGATCATGTTGAAATGGCTAAAATAAGACAAACACGAATGGGTAAAATGAGAATAGTATGAGATTGAATGTAAACCTAGTTTATTTCCAGCAGTCTATTCAACTTTGAGTCTACGTGTCCTGGCGGATGGAAGGGTCGCTGACTCGCTGTATCAATAAGAACTCACAGAGTGGGAGTTCTGTATTCAATCCACATATGACCATACGAATGGATGAAGTTTAACATGTATGTTATATTTATGGCATCATTTATCATTGCACGACCTTTTTCATTGCGAGTCGTACAAGGAAATTATGTTCATGACCAAGTTATTACGGCGTTAGATTTATAGTAAGGATTATATGAGGAAATTGATTAGCTAGACATGTAGATTGTAGACTAGTTTGTTGAAAAACACAAACATCTACCCAGTTTATATATTTAGTTATTAAGTGCGGATGATCTTTGTCATCCACTTCAGAATAATCATTTACACTTGCACCAATGATATAGAAGGATTAATTCAAGTGTCTTTCATGCCCTAAGATACAAAATGTGCTTGTTCATTGGATTTAAAATGTTATTCCGATTCTCCTTTTAATATCAATGGCAATAGAATTTTGGTATTGTTATCAATTTTTTTTATTCTATTTTGTTTTACTTTCCATAAGCTTCTTCTACCAACTTCTCACCAAAATGTCTTTATTAACGTATCGATAAAGGTTCTGAGTTATATTTTTATCTGGGCAGGTAGTCCGACCTTGGAAGCACCTCGCGATCAGTTCGTACAACTCCTTTTATTAACTTCAACACTCGTGACATGTTTTATAATAACTTGTCTTGGTTTACAAGCCTTATTGGTGTGTCAGGGGTTTGGACGCTCCAAATATTTTATGGTACTAAAAATTTCGTTGATGGCTTGAGGCACTACACTGATATCAAATGTCTAGATGGTATTCTGCTTTCTAGATTTATTGAGCTTGTAGAAACCAGTAAAATCAGAACCAGCACCTAACCTTACGTTAAAACGGATATCCAATTGACATACCCATCACAATGAGTTTAATATTCATTGCTGCATATGTTTGGATGTTTATCTCAGGGATACTTTTAACGAGGCACTGTATACCATTTAACTGTCAAAATTCATTAGCCCCGAAATTGAAAGATTTGGCCTACGAAATTAGCGGGCTGATTTGGCAATGACATCCGATATAAAGTTCGATGGTTTATCAACTAAGCCACCGATCAGAAAAAAAAACTACACCTACAAAAAATATTTAAATGGTCAAGCCATAGGTCATTCTCTGTTCCATTTAGTTGGTACGTTTTATTTATGCAAGAATTCGCCTCAGTCATTGACATTTTACTATCCCTGTTTAATAAATTAGTAGTTTTATTATTGCCATATTTTTTCATGGTATATTTACAACAGAGTGCGAGAGAGACAGCTAAGTATGAGTGTTTGTTATCCAACCACCGTTGTGCTGGTTAAATAACGGTTTAGAACTAATTAATATATATGCTAGTTTATTTCTTGGCATATCTCAGAAAGCCAAAAAAAGATGAAGATGAGATGATTAAATTTTAGCTTTTCAGATACTTAAGTTTTTAAATTAAAGAAAAAAGATGTTTAAGATTTTCAGCATATATATATACAGAAGCAGTGTGGCCCACATCTTCGTACGATAAGTCATACGTTGTGAATCTTTAATCAATAATTTCGCTAGCTACACCAATCTTCAATGATGAATTTGAAAACAATACAAAAATTCTTTGCTCGCATGACCTAAGCACAAATGTCATTCAAGCTGTTTACTTTTAAATTATAAAAGGTTTTTGTCTTCCATTATTTGGAGACGCGACAGTTATTCTGATACTGATAATGCCGATTCTTACAACAAGAAACCGTCTTACAAATGATGAGTCATAGTACCTTGTGACATGGACACGTTTCTATCAAATAAGCAAATAATTGTACCATTTCCGTGTTATTACGAAATTGTAGGTAAGAATTATTAAGTGTTTATTGCATTATTGATCATTTGATTTCTTTTTCAACCTTGAAGTTGGTGGTATCAGAATAATAGAGCAATAATCTTAAATTGAATTTGAAATTGTCCTATGCTATTGATTGTGGTAACAAGCGGCTTTATTCTTGACAAATAAGGCAAAGTGAGTACCTACCTAAATTCTGTTTAAACTCTTAAAAATAAAGACATATCTAACATCTTCTACGGTTGAGTCACAGATAATCAACTGAAAGATTTGTATGAAAACACTGGCAAATTTGATGCTCTTCAATTGATGGATTTCACCTTTTCAATAAGAACTGCTGATGATGCAACAGAAATAGCGAAGCTTAGAGCTGACATGAGTTTCATTGCAGTTGAAGATAGAAAGTATTAGAGTGGGCGAGAAAGAGAAGGACTTACTAGGCTTCTACCTAGTAAGTCCATCTCTTTCTCGTCTCTATGGAAAAGGCTAAAAAATAACGACAATCGAATACACAAATGTCTTTGCCAAGCGCATCTATCTGAGATCTCATCAAAGCGTAGAATAAGGCGCATATGAGCAAAAATTCTTCTTCGTCAAGGCAAAAAAGGGCCGAACAAATAAAAGAATCGTGTTCTTGCCCCTGTCTAATTTAAAGCAATCTGTTTCCATTAATAAAATGACATTGACTCATACAGTCATTACGTGATGAACGACTGTTTCAGTATATTTCTCAGCTAATTCAGCATAACAGTTCTACTTCATATTGTGAAGTTAGCACTGCATTAAGTGATCTAATCTCCTTAGTACTCGCTTCATTGGGCTCATTGGCATAGCCGTAGTTACTAGGGCTTCGTAAGTTCTCGCTTGATTTACTAGGTATGTAACAGTTACTGTTTTCTAACATACATCTTCATCATTCTTCTGCACTTCTGCATTTTTTTACTTATGGTTGTGAGTTTGTGACATTATTACATTATTTAGTTTTCTTCTCATTATTTAAGCCCTTTCTTTTTACCCGACTGTTTGTTTATTCTTTACACAATTCAAATCTAATTTTCTACTCTAACAAATTCGATGCTTCAATTGAATATGGTATGGATAGGTTTGGAGATCCTTTGGAAGGTAATAATTATCTCTTTATGTTATAAGACCGGATAAGCTCATGTCGTCGTGTCAACGATATTATTATGCAATAGTGTAATCTATTATGTTAGTTTTGGGTGTCATATTCCCTTAAAATTCGGAGCGTTTCCGACTCTTAACATGCAGGAAAAGCTTGAAACAGAAATAATCTATGAATAAAAAAACTTGCCAATCTAAGAATTTCTTCAAAAGTGTTAGATTTTTCATTGAATCTCAAAGCAATATCAAAAGAAACCGGATTAACATTAAAGGCAATTACATTTGCAATACTAATATGAGATCCAGGATGTACTTAGCTTTGATGCGATTTCCTGAATCCGACATACAAAAGTACTTGATCATACGAATTCGTCTTTCCTTTTGATGCCTAAAATACACGTGATGAATTAATGTGTCATCTTGACTTTATAACGACCAAATGGTTGTTTTATTTATAGCTAGCGAACCACCCTGGGTTCGCTCAGGTGGTCTTTACTATCTTTGATATTCGTAGACGGATCTACTGACATACAAACCGTTTAAAAAGTGAACATAATGAACATGAGTATGTTTGCAGGTTGATATCTCTAGAACTACTGATCCGATTCAGAGTATTCACAATTTAACTGATTTGGAGCTTCACTATTCAGTAATATAGAGAATGATAATGTAGTTGTGACGCATAACAGATTAAACATTAGTTAGAATTTATCGTTGACTCCAGTCCAAAAGGCATCATGCATCATGAAATTTTGATAACCAAAATATTATAACCACGCCAAATTTACCTCCTAAAATTCTTTCCACAAAACCAACGATCTAAGCTATATCAAAGCCATATAAGCACTAAATCTTTGATAATAAAATGGGATTTCTAAAAAGTGAAACGTGCCATGTACTGGCATGCAAATGTAGGTCGCAGTTGAATGCCGGTGGCTGGCGTTGCGACTCATTGCACTGTGGTGCATTACTATTAACAATACTAACTGCTATTTGTTTATTACTGCGGTACATGGAGTTTTGTGCTCTTTATGTTGGCCTTTTTGATTGTATTTAGTTTATGTAGGAAGATTTTTGATTAAGTATTTTTATTGGCTATCTTCTTACTCTTGGAAATGCTTGTTTTCTAGGAGTCTTGGCCAAATACAACACACATTTCTTCACCTTATTTTCTCGCTTTTTCTGTTAGTACAGTTGATAGGTTGTAACTGAAACTAGATACAGCGTTAGTAAATGTAGATAACTACTAAATAGTATTCAAAAAGTCGTCTTGAAACTGACATATTGATATCATACACATTTTTTAGAATATATATTTGGTACGAAACATTACGAACGCCGAAAGATCAAATCAAATCAGTCTTCACGTCAGGAATATGTTTGAGGAATTCTTTAAGTAGCTACTCAAATATGTTTGGAATAATAGGACTTTCTTTGTGTAAATGTACGACTAATAATAGATAGGTCTAAGTGGATTCTATTCCCGGATGAGAGCAAATATTTGTTTAGCCTTCAATGTTTGAAGTCTGTCTGTTGTCTGCCTTTGTTGGTGAGCTGTTGCATGAGACATTTTGGTTAGCATTAATAGGTTGAACCTACGACATATTAACAAATTGGTGTAATTGTCATATATTTTTAGGATAGGGTTTACCTTTAGACCTAGTTTACTTGGTTCCCTCGGGCGTTTTGGGAGGCAGGTAACACAACTCTACAGATTTCTATATGTTTATAGTATTAGAGTGCTAAAAATGTTTTATTTTTTATTTTTGACAATGATTCTAGACTTGTTAGGATGGCTTTTCCTCTGCAATTTTTGTCCAGCTCAGAGAAAATTGTCACAGTTTTTGAGGGAAACTCAAAGTTAGGCGTCCATGGTAGTACGTATCCCGAGTATTTTTTTTGTGTTTAATTAAATATAAAACAATACAGAGTTTGTTATAGAAGAGAAAGAAAAACACTGTCTCCCAAACAGGGGTTTACCTGTGTTACAATCTGCGGTATAAAATGAGTCACATGCATCGTAAGCGCTAAGGTTTATGTGAACAAATCAAGCTTTGTAGGTAGCCCAAGTTCTCCGAAATGCCTTTTTTGCAATTAATAGCACATGATTGCCATGCAGAACAAAATGAATCGTATGTGTACAAATTTAAATGTGCTTATTGCGTGTGTCTAAACTGCTTGTTTGAATGTCTTAAAGCTTAAATTTCTCCTTATTTGATTATTATTAGAAGTACTGGGTTCATGATTAGTACCTCGTGATCATTCACTGTTCGTGATCAACAGTGTTTAGGTGTGATTAAGGTGATTAATTCTGTGTCCTGCTTTAAAACATTATCTTATTTCTTAATCAATGAATAATGTAGTCATTGTTGGAGATTTCTTCAGACTTTTTATCTAACAACGGTAGAGAAGATCCGTTTTTAAGTTTGTTCCCTCGCACAGCCTTAACTGCTGAATCGATTTCAACAAATGTACCCTTTGATACCCTTTTACCCTGATATTGATCCAGGATGTCTTAGGTAAGGGTAAATGTTGACACAGGAAAATTTATTTCCCACAATCCAAATAGTCGGGTTTTACGCGTTTACCTCAGACATCAGTGGCTGTTCTTAAACTCCAATTATGTGTTCGAATTTCTAGTCATTGCACTTTCGAAGAATATTTTAAAGATTGAATATATCTTTCAAATCATCCAAACTTAAAATCGTAGCGAAGAAATCCAACAAAGCAAAGATGATCAGAAATCGACGAAATGCTAACAGCACGGACTGGCAACACTTTTTGCGGATTGCATTCCTCGCCTGGTGAAATGGCCACATTCCTTACTCTTCTGAGGAATTAGGTAGGTATTTTAAATTCAATTGATTTATACCCTTATATGCAAGCGTTGATGCGGTTAGAGTTTTGGAGAAGAAACGAGATTTTTTAACGGCTGTTTATGTATTCCTTCAGAAGTATTCTTTTCTTAGGTTGTCGATAACAATGTTAGAAGGACAGATATATTTTCCAAAAAACTCAGCAACACTATGGTAATTTTTTGTTTACAAATTTATCTGTGTTAAATCTTGCTAAACGCGAATATATTATTTATTTCAATAGATTTATGTGACTGTAATGCTTTTTTGATATTGAAGAGTCACAACAAAGGTATTTTTTGCGTAAATTCTTCTTCCACGTAGCTGTATGGTTACTATAGCTATATTAGAACGATAATTCGTCGTCAAGACAGTCAATGGGTTGGTGACCGCTCTTGCCTCTATGACTTAGTGATCATAGCCCAGGGTTATTTGCACAGGGCAAACTTCAGATTATTCAGCCATCTGTGGATTGCCACGTCATCTTAGCCAGTAGTTGTTGCTTAAATGTGTAATATCTTAAATCTCCTTCAAACCATATAGCGAAAATCATTTCTCAGTTACATTATTGATAAGAAATAATTAAAATGAAAGTATACGTACTGTATGTTATTTTACAACCAATCGGAGTATTTATGAATGGAACAAGAATGGAATGATTCAAATTACTTTTTTTAACGGCTGTGCATTGGTCTGGTTAGACACGCTTTTACGTCCATTGATGACTTCGTAACTGCTTTGAATGACCTCTTCAATACAATTGGAGCGATAGACGATGAAATTACTCTTGTGCGTGAAGCTTTAGTCTGAAGAGTAGAGTTGCTCATTATCAAAAGATATCCTTTATAGGTAGGATTGCAATATTCAATAAAGAACTATTAATTATTATTGGAGCCAAAAAATGGCTTGTACTTGTCAATTATTTCTGAGACACGCTAAATATATTTAATATCCAATTTCTATCAGTATTTGACAGAATGATTTGCGTAACTGTGATTTGTCTACGAATAATTGTAAAAGCCTTTATATTTTAAAATTGTCTGTCAAATCGATTGATCGACGGCCCGATCGTTTGGCTAAGCCCTTATTTTATAATGACTCAACAAATGTGCCGCTTTGATGTATTCTCTGTAAGCAATGCTCATCTGTATAAATAATATTGTATAAACACTTGTGTAGTGTTTAATTTTAAATGTGTTTATGACAAAAAATCCATCTGAATACCGCCACATACCTACCCATGACAGAAGAGAAAGAGATTTAGATATTTATTTTTCGATATCTCTATTCTTGTCATTGTCATATACCAAGCGCTCTCTCCAACAATATTTTTAAACAAGAGTTGGAATCTCTATGTATTCCACTGGAGTTCGAAGCTCTATGTGTACTGCAGTTGTAGAGCTTGCATATGAGTGTTGAAAACCCATGTGTATTACAAGTATTTCTGGGGATTACCAATGAGGAGATAGATTTATGATAAATTGCATCTGTTTTGCATAATCTAGAGGAGTTGAAAGGATCACAGGGACAAGGCATAGGACTGTGCCTGATGATGATCAAATATTTCTGGTTGTTGCACTTACTGACTACTGAAGGCGTCCTCGTATCCTTTTTCGTCCAGTCTCCAAAACTGATGTTTTTTTTTTGCGAAAACGCACGTTTTCGCCACGCAGAAGGAGGTGTTCGGTATTTATCAATATGTCTGTGTTATTTAGGCGCTTTGCGTTGGCTAGCTGTTCCTTCATCAGGTCGAAGAATACTGCCATAAACCTGTCTTTAGATGAAGACTGTAAATAGATGCCATTTGGAATCAATGTCAAATTATTTTTGGTTCTCGTCAGTGCAACACTTGTTAGCTCTCTCTGTAAAGGTCTAGCAATCTTTTCTTTGTTATACATACCTAATACCCTTCAGTCAGGTTTTTAACCGACTTCAAAAAAAGGAGGAGGTTATCAATTCGACTGTATTTTTTTTTTTTTTTTTTTTATGTTTGTTACCTCATAACTTGCGACTGGGTGAACCGATTTTCATGATTCTTTTTTTATTTGAAAGCTAGTGCTTCCCGTGTGGTCCCATTTAAATTTTATCACTACCGGTTCAGCCGTTTTATAAATATATCAAAAATAACGATTTATCTCTACTTGCTGATATGCCAAATACTTAGATGATTTGGTTATTTTCTTTGATAGGAACGCTGTTACTATTACTCTGTCCGTCTTGCTCTGTTTTTCTCAAAAGTTTTCCTTCTATGATGTTCTTTACAAGCCCGTACTTTGGAGGTTTCGCAGTCGGCAAGGATAGAAAAGGTTTTTGGGGGCAATGTGTGGTCAATTGCTTGAGTAGCTTGGGTGATTGGCTTTTCAAACTCACTCAGCTTATTGTCTGTCTAAAACAACAGAAAGTCTTTCTCTTTGTTTGATTAGATAACGTTTATTATAGCTGATTTAGTTCCAGTTTCCCGAGGCAGTCACTTCCTGCGGTCGTCCGTGAGAGGCGAGAAATTGTAATTCAAACCTTTATATAAACATAAATTAGTTTTTAAACACAAGAAATAAGGTTAAAAAGAGAATGATGTTTGCTACCAAGGAGGTAAGTAAGTAATGACTTTAGCATTACACACCAAGGTTTTGACAAGCCGTACGTTTTACGATCTATCGAACATCGTTCATTATGAACAAATAAACACGAGTGTATAAGTTAATCATAGATCGCATCGATCTTTACATGTCTTTTATAGCTAACAGTATCGCAATCGGGGACAAGGCCTTTCGTTGCCCGTTTTCCAACTGGCAACACTGTGTTTCATTATTATTGTAGTTCGTACGTTCCAACTTCACGTTAGGACACAGTTTTGTAGTGTTTCGAGGTGGAGAGCTGTGTAAATCGTTTGTTAACATTATTTGTATATAATATTCATCTAAAAATCACAATAGAAACATGTCTGTACTATATTATTGATGATTAATTTAGGTTTTTCGATATATAGGTTTAAGGTAATATAACGAGTAAATAGCACTGGGATATTATACAAATTTGTGGATCAGGAAACTCTTCATGGGTTTATCAGAAAATTAATGTGTGCGAGTTAGTTCAAACTATGGTATTATTCAATCGTGTTTGTATCCAAAAGACTAAAATTTACTTTACAACTGAATAATAGATTTTCGTACATATCGTTCGTAAATGCCCTAGAACACTTTTTCAATGCGTACAATAAACAAACGATCATTTATTGTCGAAAAACGTTAGCCAGGCCGGAGCGATAAAAATCTCGCGAACCATAACGACTGATGAATCAGCATTTAAATGGTAACTCTGACAATTTATGGACGACATAGGTAATTACATTTACTCAACTTGGGAACTGACGCTTTCCGTTGGTCGCATAATAAGCGGTTGAGAGCACCTCGAGCCAATGTTCGTAAAAAAAAAACAACGATGACCCGTCTTGTCTGAGGAATGCAACGCGACAAAGTCGAGATGAGCGCACCGCACCGCTCGCTCAGAGATCGCGTTCACACAATTTCACGTATTCGGGTAATAACGATAGGCAGTAACTCTAAAGTACATGGGTATGTCTAGCTAATATGCCGGAGAGGCCGTTCACAAGGCGCGGTCGTGAACGAATGCAATTATTTCATGCTCGATGTGCTTGTATCCGCCATTACGGTGGACGCGTTCGAATTTTGAATATGCTCAAACTTTTTTTTTTCTATTCGGCCGTGGATTGCGTTCCAACTCGCATGGAAGTCGATTGTTATTGTTTTAATTTACATTTTCTCGTTATCAGAATGATTCAACGAGTTTATGTATGTTATATAAAATGGATTGTAGATAGCTATTAATATATTATGTTTTATCAATTTTATCTTTCGTAAAACCACGCTATTATGAATGAACGGTAATGTTATTGACCTTGTTTCACTATTATCAGTCATTTAGTAAGAATATTCTTTGGTGTCGACCTCTTTTTCATTAGTGTTTTTTTCTTTATTACGGAAACCATAGACATGTTTATTTTGATAGCATTTTTGTTGTATAGAGGAAGGAACTGTTGATTAAAATTAATCTAGATTTATAAATAATTACATAGGCTTGGTCAACAACATTGTTGATAAGAAAATTTTAGTCGAATAAAAAAAAACAAGTAAACTTATCACGATAAAGCACTAGAGGTACATTCTAACTATTGTTTTTTTTTCACACGATTATTTAGCACAGAGCAAGCCGGTTTTCGATATTTTCAATAGTTGTCTAACGTTCTTTGGCTACTTAAACCAATTCACCTTTATATGACTTTACAGCTGTACTACACACGAAATTATTAAGCTAACAAGCCAAGAGTGTTGACTCGATACTTCGTATACGAAGCTAAATCATAAGTGCACTTCAAAATAACGAAACGTTATCAAGCCAAACAGTTTTTACCAACTTATTAATTGCATACTTTAAAACGTTTGCTCAATAAACAAAAACTGGTCTAATATCAATCGTTGCGACGTTGGTTCTGATTTACCAACACCATTTACTTCAAGTTACACACCTGGCAACAATATTAATAGAAAATGGGGGAATAAGGAAACATTTGAACGACCACAAATAAATATTATCGTAAGCATAGTATACCTGATAATGTTGATCACTTTTTAACACTCGAGTACTCTTAAACTAGCAGAATTATGGTGGTTACTTTCGCACGGCTAGCACTCAATCGGTGCACGATAAAGAAGCACGATTTAATAAATAACTGTTGCAAAACTCGCGACAACACCTCGCCGTAACACGAATATTGTGTTAAGAACGCGAGGGACACAGCTAGCCGCCACTAAAATTATTGATTTACAAAACAACAAAAGATATAAAACGGCCGGGCAGCACACCCCCGCGCCGGCCGAATCGATCAGAATGATAATTGTCGCGCACAAAGACTAGTGACTACTCACCTAGACAGTTGGAATGCACACACACATAAAACAACAACACACAATTTATGTCAACAATGTTTCGGATCACGACGTTCAATACACTAATTAGATGTGTTACGACACTTATTTATATTGTTTTTATTGTGTTTAACTGTTAATTAGTGCGAATTAAAACCGATTTGTGTGTCGGAGACGCGAGCAATTCGACGATCGCTAGCAAGATGGCCCCGCGTATGCCGCGCGGCGCCCACCCCCCCGCGCGTCGCGCGTACGTGCAATGAAAGATAGGTGGCTGGTACACGCGGCACGAGCAGAACGGACGCCCGTCCCGAGATAAGTCGCGAGTTAAAACTTACCTGCACCTCATTACAATACGACGCACTATTTCGCACGCCGTAACCGAATAGTTTACTATGTAGGAATGTTGACTGAGCTATTTGCATAACGATTACAACTTTGGGATTATTATTACATTGTTTATGCAGGTAAGGGAAGTTACTGTCGTAAAATAAAAACAGATTTTACCACCCTAATTTATTTTATAACATCCAATCGATATAGTAATATAAGTAAGCTAAAGGCAGGAAGTTTTTTTATGTACACAGCTAGTTTAATTTAATTAAAATAACAAACTGATAATGCAAAACATAACTAGTGACTACTAATAATTAAAAATTACCTCGTACCTAAACAACATCGGAACTCGGTGCAATATATCAGAAATAACGAATAAACAATAATACATTACTATCTAAAATCCGAACAACACGAGTTTATTCAAGTGACATTGATTTACGAGGGATTTATCTCGCGACGTATCGCGGGACGGTTGATGCCGTGCGGACCGACCGCAGTTCTTTCCCTTCACACCGCTTTGCCCGTGCCGAGACTCCCCCCGCCTGCCCGCCCTGTCCTCTGCCTACCGACCTCTTATATACTGCTCTCTTTACAACAGAAAAAAACACCAATTTCCCAAATTCCCGAAGCGGACCGCTCTCTCGCTCGCGGCAGACCTAAGATGGCCGACGGCTTCCATTTTGATCGCAGATTACAACGCGTCGCGTCCCCGTGCGCTCAAAGCCTAACCGATGTGGCGTCCTGTAGTTTAAACTCGCTTTATACACTTATCGCACATGTTTTTAGGCTATTTTTTCGCGTCCAATACGACGGTGGCGTCGTATTGTGTCGTTCGTAGGTGTATTTGCTTATGTTGGCGTGACAGGTTGTTTGATTGTATTGATTGGCCGTACGTTGTGAAAGAAAGTCCGTCTGTCTAAGCGTACGCGTTAAATTGTAGCGGCGGGCAATAGCTATGGTTTTGTCTCTTTTCACCGGTACGACTGTCTACCTGGTTACAGTGAGTGCCGGCACAGAATGGCGAACAAGTCCTCTTTTGCGCTCAACTATAGAACAATCAAATATACAACGTGTAAAAAAAATAAGCAATAAAATTTAAGCTGGCTACACATTCGGTGATAACTAATCTTTTGAGCAGTATTAGGAACTGGAAATCTTATAGTATCTTATAGTTTTGCAACAAAAAGAAGTAACAGGTTTTGTTAAAAAAACGGCCAAGTGCGTGTCGGGCCACGCGCAGTAGGGTTCCGTAGTAGGTCTCAGTTAGTCGACTATAACTCTGTAACTGGTTAAGCCTACTTAGCCGTGATAGTTTTCCTTGTAAGTTCATTACATGTGCTACGTCTTTGATTTTTTTCACATTTCTAGGTACAGCCATTCAAAAGTTAGAGGGGGGGGTAACTCGTATCGAACAAAAAATTTCACTTAAAATCTAGATATTTCGCAAATGGCTCGCTTAACCGAAAAATGGTCTTCGCACACCCATAATATTTTTGAAAGACCTATCTAACGATACCCCACACGAAGGGGTACGCGAGAAAAAAAATATTCATCCCTACTTTACATGTTTGGGAGCTACCCTAAAAAAAAATATTTATCAAAATTTTATTTTACCACTTTCTCGGCGTGATCAATATACATATTCATACCAAATTTCAGCTTTCTAATAACAAAAACCACGGAGCTATGCCGCGGACAGACAGACAGACAGACAGACAGACAGACGGACAGAGCGAAACTATAAGGGTTCCTTGTCGGACTACGGAACCCTAAAAAAAAGGTTACAGCCCTAAAAATGGGTTAATAAACTCAAATTTGATGATCAATAATGGATTGATGTACAAATACTTATAACTAGGTACCTATACCTACATAGGTACGCAGCAATATTACTGTCCACGGTAATTTCTAGGTTCGATTCCCGGAATAATCAAAGCTTGTTTGGCTACGATTTACTAATTCGCAGAATTCAGGGATTTGCTATCGGTTTATAACTTTATAAATATTGATTTGCTGTCAAAGCCATTGTGTGATTGTGCCCGTGTGCTCGAGTCGAATCTAAATTTATGATGAAACATTTCGATCAAATATTACATCATGATGGTTCCATAATTATAAAGTTGTGGTAGGTACGTACTTATAGTCAAAAACCTCAAAAGAAACTATTTTTTACGTCTAATAGAATCAATTGACGTGAAATATCAAGGAAAATAAGGGCTTTTTTTCCTTCTTTCTGGATAAAATTATCTACCAGATTAATTAATTTTTGGATCATTATTTGTATGAAATTATCTAGCCGGAAGGTTTATTATTGTCTAGCTTTCCGCCAGCGGCTTCGCCCACGTAGGCTATACGAATTCAAATTAAAAATTAAAACACAGTTTCATACAAACTTTGCCCCCCTTTTCACCTCCTTAGGGCAAGAATTTCATCAAAATTCTTATCGGATGCCTATGTCCTACAAAGAACACACCCTCCAAGTTTCAGGTCTACGATCAACGGTTTAAGCTGTGCGTTGATCCGTCAGTCATTCAGGACAAAGCATTTCATATGTAGATATAAATATCGCAGTCCATAATAAACTGTCTTTTGTTTCAATTTACAGCAGAATTTAAATCTAGAATGCCCGTATAAAAATAATAGTAAGTAACCATAGACAAAACAAAATAAAGTAAAAACCTCTATTGACATACGGGCCTTCCTGTTTGCCTAACTAGGGAGCTAGCGCAATGTTTGTCTTTCTAACTTCACTTACGAAAGGGGGTGGAAACGACAGCCATTTCGAAATATCCATTATTAGCAAAATTACGACATTTCCTGAAAAGGGAAGCAAGAAATTGTATTTATAAGTAAACAGTTTTCAAACTAATGTTGTAAGATGTTGAAAATGTATTCTTTTTTCAAATTATGGTAAGCCAGTTATTTCCCGCGGTTTCACCCGCGTCCCGAGGAAACCCCATAAAGAACCCCGTTAAAAAGTAGTCTATAGTCGTCTCCAGAGTCTCTTCTATCTCCGTACCAAATTTCATCCAAATCCATTCAGTAATTTTTGCTTGAAAGAATACAAAATTTCTAATATTACTAAGAGATTAATCCAGGTTATAAACTATGTGTGAACCAATTTTCATCGAAATCTGTTCAGCAGTTTTTGCGCGAAAGAATTACAAACATACCATACATACTATACTTTCGCATTTATCCTTACTAATATTATAAATGCGAAAGTAACTCTGTCTGTCTGTCTGTTACGCTTTCACGCCAAAACTACTGGACCGATATAAATTAAATTTGGTACAGAGATAGAATAGACCCTGAGGAACAACATAGGCTACTTTTTACCCGGGTGCGCTAAGTAGTTCCCTCGGGATGCGGGTGAAACCGCGGGAAACAGCTAGTATCTAATATAAGCAAGATACCTTTCGGCGTTCACATCATTTTGAAGATGTACACACGCACGTATGAGTTATCTTCTCCGTCTTTATAATGGTAACCTCAGCCCTAGACGGTCTAGCACTAGGAAGGCAAACGAGTGAATCTGCAATATTTTGCTGTTTTGTTTCAGAGTCGTGTCAGACTCTTAATGACTAACACCCCATCCATGTTCCTTCCTCAGCCCTTTGTATTCGGGGGCGCGGTATCTCTTTCGAACGTCCCGCAGCCCCGGCAGGATCTAACCCCTATGCTAGTCCTGCAGGTATTGTATATTCCTAGAATAATTGTGTAAATATATATCTCAGCTTTAGGTTAGTCGTCAGGTTATTCGCCATGACCACACTACTAAAATTATAAATGAGAAAGTAACTATGTCTGTCTGTCGCGCTGTCACACTAAAACTACTGAACCTATTTAAATTAAATTTGGTGCACAGATAGTCTAGAGCCTGAGAAAGGACATAGGCTAGTTTTTACCCGGGTGCGCGAAGTAGTTCCCTCGTGGTGCGGATGAAACCGAGGGAAACAGCTAGTAATAAATAATAGTGCAAGCAATGGCATAACATAAAAAATAATCTTAGCTTCCTTTCCATTTAAATAGAATAAACCTGTACGCTTAATTAACCAGCCCTATCTTTTTTTTTCATAAAAGCTTCAAGTTTCTTCTAAAAATTTTACGTAACATTGGCCGTACAAAAAAAAAGACCATACAAATCAGCCATTCGTATTCCAAATATGAAATATGCCGCCAAAAATCACGTTTCTACAGACCACAGACAATCTAGATCTCTGCACAGGTAAAGGCACAGATTATAGAGTCCAAGTATCGATAATATCAGTAGCAGATTGATTCGATGTCTTGACAGCGAGCGGTCACCACATATGCGAGGTCAATGCTCCCGTTGAAGTCATACGGCCAGTCATCAAGACCTCTCATTGTACTTGTTATCCTTTTTAAACTAGATCACCTTATATCGGCCATTTTTGACGGAAGTTGACAAAGATGCTAGTTGTTGTATTACATTGGTATTATCGAGTTTTTTAAGGCGCATCATCAGAGAAATTTAAAACCAGTTTTGTATTTTTGTTTTCATTTTCTTTGGTAAGTTCGTTATGCTTTTATCTGGAGAGTTGTTCATTGGATAATGTTGTAATTAAATCTCAAGTTCCACCGAGTCGTAATATTTTTGTTATACATACTTTTTAATAATAAACTAGATAAGTATATAAGAAGGAAGAACTGCCTCGATACTTTAGGTAGTCTAGCGGTAGCAAACGCGACTGCTGTGAACGGGGGTTCGATTCCCGGGTCGAGCCAAAATCGCATTGGGAGTTTTAAAAAATTTGTAGATGGCGGTGTTACATCCCCGTGCATGGTATATACGTTAAGCCGACGTCCCCGGCTGCTATCTTGATAGCAGTTGTTGTTACAATTCCATGTCAGAGCCCATCAGGTGGATTTGAGAAAACTCTGACACTAGGGCTTATTAGGTTAGTAAAAGACAAAAGGCTAGGCAGATGATGAATACTGTCCTGTCTCTAGGGTCCATTCTGTCTCTATAACACATTTCATCTGTACCAGCACAGTTGGAAGGATAAATTAAATATAATCCACCTTAACGGATAAATTAACACGTAAATAAAGGTTTTCAAAAATATTAATATATGTATATATTTTTAACATACCGCGGTTTATAAACTAGCATCTTGCCCGCGACTTCGTCCGCGTATTCCGCGGTTTCCCACACAGAACACGCAGCGCCATCTATGTGTGGGTACGCGTTGAAACAAAGTGTAGTCTAAAGGTATTGTCGAAATCATATAAAAACAAAACAAAAACATTTTTTTTCTCTCTTTATAATATTAGTTTAATGGAGATAGCACTAAGGGATGATGTAAGTGAAAAAGGGATCTTAGGCCAAAGTTCACCAAGAGGTTCACAAGATAACAGTCCGATCAACTCAAAACAGCTGTAACCATAAATTCATACTTCTGTCTTGCGATGGATACCTTATCATTTGGGTTATTTATTCCTAAACCCGTCGATTACCAATCCGGGGTTAGACAAGAAGGATAAGACGAAAATTCCCGCTTCGTGGTTATAAAACATTTTTATTTAACGGGCCGATTAGGTAACCAGCTGTCGGAGAACTTGGTTCTTAGACATACACTAACTAAAACGGTGAAGGAAAACATCGTGAGGAAACGTGGACTAAAAAGTCTAAAATCGCAAATCCGCCTTGAGCAAGCGTGGTGATCAATGCTCATACCTTCTCTGTATGAGAAGAGGCCTGTGCCCAGCAGTGGGACTAAATATAGGCTGATGATGATGATAATACAATCTTACAATCTTTTCCTCTTTGTAATATTACCGGTACTTATAAAAAACATGTAATCTAAAGTTTACCCTTTTCTTACCTAATCCTTACTTAACGTCGTAATCAATTAAGCTGCTAACTTAAGTTCGGATTAACGCTAAACAGCATTTATGAGTGAGATTTTTTCTAATCCATTGCTAAGCAGCAGATTAAAAATTAATCGGAGTTTACAAGTAAGTCGGTTAGTGTAGTACATCTTGAGTAAGTTACATTTTTATAGTGAAATATAAAATTATACTAATATCTCTATAGTTAAGGGTTTTTTTGCATGTAATACGATACTGTGACGCAGCTGTCGCCGACTGTACTGCTAGGGTGACCATGCTAATGGTGTTAGTTGGGATTTTGTTAGGTAATAAAAAATTAGTAGCTATCTTTGGTGTTTTTTTTAGTTTACATCATTAATTTTAAGATGCTATATCGTGTTATAAATAACACGAGTTTTTTTTCTTAGATATTTTGTTTTTTTTTAATGACTATGTGCGTAAACTTTTCCGGTAGTGTAATTGCAAAAGATATGTATTGTATATATATATGCACACAGCGAGTCACTTTTTTTTCTAATGTTATAATTAAAAAAATGTATTTATATACCTACTAACTAAATAGCCATTAAACTAAAAATAACGGTACTTATTTACAACAAAACTCAGTAGCTTTTTGCAGGCATTGCTTTGATGGCTAGATTTCTTTTAAAAGGAGTAACTAACTTGACGTCACGTTTGGCGTAGTGGCTGAGCAATTGGCTGCTGCGCTGCGTGTCGCGGGTTTGATTCCCGCACGGGACAATTAAAATTGTTCCGTGTCTGGTTGTTTGTTTAATATATCCCACCCACGATACAAAGTAATTCTTAGTGTGGGGCAACGTTTAAAAAAAGAACTTGGTCTAGAATTCATGGCAAAGATTGACTTTGTACGTGAAGAATCAAATACCTATATAAAATATTGTACCATTTAACTTGTTTACTTCAATTAAATCACAAGGGCGTTTAATTTATAATGATTATTACACGCAAAAACACATTTAGAATATTGTAAGGAAACGACAACGTAATTAATTACATTATCCATAATTACAATATTTATCAGCTTTAATTACACTCAATAAAAATATAATAATCTATCGTAATTCTTACGTTCTTGAGCGTACACCTACAACCGACACTGTCATAATTATTAATTACCAAGGTAATTTACAAGACTTTGAGGAGCTCGTGGGTAAATAACAGCCGCATGGTTCGATCGACCAAACGCTAAGCTATGGTTAGCGTGGTCGGTCCGATCTGGGTGAATCTTCAATATTTTGCTGTTTGGTTTCCGAATCGTCATTGCACTCATCACCGACTGTCGTTTAAATTGTATAACAGTCAGACAAAAAAGGACTGTCCCCAAAAATACAAAACCCATAGTCTCCCTATTACCATTCAATCAATTTTGTAGAATTTTGTATAACTACCGTTGAATGTTAAAATAGCTTTTTGAATTCCTTAAAACTGGATTTTTTGTAATCATCACATTTTAAATCTTTTTATTATTAATGCCCCAACTCCTCATACGAATGATTATCCTACTAATATAATGTATGGATGTATGTTTGTTACTCTTTCACGCAAAAACTACTGAACGGATCTGAATGAAATTTAGTACACACAGATAGTTTATAACCTGGATTAACACATAGGATACTTTTTACCCGGGTGTGCGAAGTAGTTTTCTCAGGATGCGGGTGAAACCGCGGGTAACAGCTAGTGTATAATAATTGTGTGATTGTGTGTATTCTTTTGATTGACAAATAGTATTGGGAAGTTATTGACTTAAGTACTGTAAGTAAGATATATAAAACTACTTGTTTCCTGCATCCAAAGGGAACGCACCTGGATAAAAAGTGGCCTATAGCTATCTCTAGTGTCCCCTCTATCTCCGTACCAAATTTCATCCAAACCAGTTCAGCAATTTTACCGTGAAAGCGTAACAAATTAATCAATGGCAGAACTATCTAATACATCCAGATAAAAATGTTCTCTTTTTAATCTCCAAGCCAAATTTTCGCACGAAGATCTAATAAAAAAAAGAAAATAAAAAAATAATCTTTCAACCATTTCAAGTTACACAAAGCTCTAAATCAGGAAGTCTTGCTTTTCGAATGTCAAATTGAAATCAAATTTCGAATAACAATCTCTATGGTCAACGCAAACTGTCCGTTAGCAACCCGTCTACTGTCCGTCGGGATTAAATCGTATCGGTTAGAATCGCTTCCAAAATACAAGCAATCGATATGCAGCGGTAATGTTGATAAAGTGAGAGACATGGTGTATCTAGAGGTGAAGCGACCTCCATTAATATTGATTTTATGCGAGAGGGCGGCGGCCGGCAGGGTTGGCAGTTTTTGATCTTTATTTAAAAAATATTAACAACTGTTTGCTTTTAAAATATATATAATATACAGCCTGTTTGCACCAAACTTCTTATTTATACTTTTACGAATACCACAAAACATGATATCAATTCAAATCATTGAAATGTTTTTCGAATATATATTTAGACGAAAAAAAATTAATAAAAACAAAAATATTAAATGTTGTCCTCCATTTTGATGGATCTCGACAGTTATTCCGTTCTACGTGTAACCGCATATTTTTCGGTGGAATTGGCTGATAGTGGTATAAATTCTTTTTAGATTGAAGTTGGTAACCGGTTTTGCTTTTATTTTTGACTGCCCCAAAAGGAGGAAAAATATTTTTCGTCTCTATTTAGGTAGGTCAGTTATGTCTGTTTCTTTAGCATGTTTTGTAGCCTCTTAAACAAGTTAGATACAATGTAAAATATTTTTTCTTTTGTTAAAATCGCCATCACTGCACATCTAGTAGTTGATATCTAAGCTATATGTCAAATAACAAAAAAAATATATATATAAAAAATAGAGCACTAAGACAATATTTTAGCAAAAATAAAATAACATTTCAGTTTTTTATTTACCCCTTAGATTTTTTTTTGTTAGATGTTTTGGGGTTTTTTGTCAGGTGGTACTTTTCCCACCTACCACATTAAGCGCCAAGGACATAAAAAAAGTGTATTCAGATTAAAATGAGCCTGTGTTCGCAAAACGCGAAACGATATCGTGAAAATTGCTTGAATTTTGATGCAACCGGCTATTAGTCTATTTATAGCAAGCGGGGACTGTCTGACGTGAGGTCCGGCCATCATGCTCAAGACAGGCAAATTGGTTGCTGTACTACCATTACAAAAGCAATCTTTCATTCAATATCATAACTTCTAAAAATACCGCAACGAATACTAAGACCCGATTTACAAAACATGAATTTTTCATTGACACTGGCATAGACAAGCGCCAAAGATAAGAAACTTTTATTAGTAAAAAAAAATAAAGTTCATAATACATGTCTAGTCTTTTCCCAACTTATCTAAGAATCGACTTCCACTCCCAGTCTAATCGGATGCAGTTGAATACCAGTGTTTTACATGGAGCGACTGCCTATCTGACATCCACAACCCAGTTTTGCCGGGTAACACGATACCCCTTGGTAAAACTGGTTGTTAGTTTTCTGGCTTCTGACTGACTGACTGACCTGTAACGTCTGTCAAAACTCTACAGATGACAGGCGGGACCAACGGCTTAACGTTTTTATGTTACTTAGCCTTAGCTCAAGTTACTTAGCCTTATCTTGGCGTCAATGTACTCAAAATTAGAATCAAATATAGATATGCTGTGTTGCATTCCAGTGCGATAAAGAGACGGTGTTATTCATGACGTAGAGAGAGTCCCTCTCTCAGTCGTGGTGGCCTAGTGGTTAAGGTGTCTTTATCTCATGTACGAGTGTACAGGTTTTGAAACCTGGCAAATACCACTGTAGCTTTTCAAAAGTTATATGTACTTTCTAAGTGTATCTTAGACACCACTGAGTA
This sequence comes from Pyrrhia umbra, assembly GCA_963891755.1. NCBI lineage: Eukaryota > Metazoa > Arthropoda > Insecta > Lepidoptera > Noctuidae > Pyrrhia > Pyrrhia umbra. Next base: position 4,596,308 of record OY982944.1, read on the forward strand.
ATAGTGAAGGAAAACATCGTGAGGAAACTTGGACTAAAAAGACTGAAATCGCCAATCCGATCTAATGAATGCTCATGAGTTCTCTATATGAAAAGAGGCCTTTACTTAACAGTGGGATTGTGAAAGGGCCGATTTTAAACAGGAAGATGAGTGTAAATTCATCTAGAATGCGAGTTTTAGAATAAAAATATTTCATATTAGATAAATATGTTATACTTATAAAATACGGAATAACCGATATATTTACATACGTTTGATAACAAGCAGGTTGTAATTCACCGGTACCCATGAGGAAAACCGCCAATCATTTAACCAGTAACCGTTACAAAATTTATCAAAGCATAATAATGGCCAGTAATGATGTGCATTCAAATTAAGAATGTCATTTTATGGTGTATTATTTTTTTACAGTTTTTTTTAGTCCTGTAGTGGTGAGCGCTTCTGAAGGATAATGAGCTCTTGGATTCAGTTTCCAGGAGGGGCAAAGTTATATTGGGTATGAATTTGTGTCTGGTAGTGGCAAAAGACTCGTCCCCAATTTATATGACGCTTAAACATAATCAGGGAAACGAGGTCTACCTACTACTTCTGGGAATAAAAGTGAGATGTTTTTTTTTCTCTGAAATAGACTCAAATTCCTCATACATACATTCTTTCAAATGCCTATAAAATCGCTGAATGATGCCTGGCTAAATTATTCTTATCCACAAATTCGAAAAATAATAGATACAAATATATAAAATTTTGGAAAACACAACCCTTTGAAAAAAGCAATAAATAACATTATTTTAATCGGTTACGCACAACCCTGGACCGCAGTCAAAGCCCGCGGGATGTCACACGTCTGAGCCGAGTGAGAAGTGAGAAAAGGACACCACCACTCTCCCAGTAGGAGTGAGGGAGCCAACTATACGTCTCCCGTTTCCCCTCTAGCCACGTAACTTGGTAATTCTTTTTACTCAAATAGGTAAGTCGGGTTGTACTGTACATCTTTTGTTATTATAGCTTTTGGCGGGATTTCATTTTGCTTGTTAAATGAATTTGATTTTCGAATCGCGTTTTTTTAAATATTTTTTTTAAAACGTTTTGTGATTGCACACTTTGGTAACATTGAATAAAGGTGAACAATGAGTAGAATTATTTGATTAAATAAATGTTTATTGACAGTTAAAAAAAGTTTTTTTTGTGTTCCTTTATACGTAACTACTTCAAGCACCAGGATATAAACTATGCTAGGTCTTTTTCTGGGGTTCAATCTATCTGCATACCAGCCAGTCAGTCAGGTTCAGACAACAGTTTATACCGTGAAAGCTAAACAAAGACTAAGAGTCACCTACTTTCGTATTTATAATCTTTGTATCATACTAAGCATTGGCATTTTGACGTCAAGTTTAAATTATTAATTAGTTTTATTAAAAAAAAAAACTACTAAATTCGAAATACGAAAGTTTGTGAAGATGTATTTATGTTTGCTACTCTTTCACACGAAAATACTGAATGGATTTGGATGAAATTTAGTGCACACATAGTTTATAACCTGGATTAAGACATAGGATACTTTTTAACCGGGTGCGCGAAGTAGTTTCCTTAAGAAGCGAGTGAAACCGCGGGAAACACATTGACTTATACTATATGTAAACAGCTAGTATTGAATGCTTTTCGTCCGTATTTTTCTCGCTCAATAAAAAACACGTAGCGAGATGATCGATAAGGGAGATTATGTTTGACCTTAAAACATTTGAAAGGATCGTCTGCGGAGTCTAGAGTCCTTTGTGTAGGACTTTTCGGACCTACTTATTTAATACGCAATGCGGCGATGCTTTCAGGCGCGGTCGCAGCCTAATAAGGGGGGGGTATCAACAACCAAAATTGGCCGAAGGGTTGGCCGAAGCCAAAGGTTTAAAGCAAACTCCAAATAAACGACTCGACTTGCTAATGCGTAATTACAATAAAAAAAAAAATTGTTTATTTTCAGGAGGTTGTCAATTTGACGGGTACGATTTTAGGGGGGTCTTATCCCCTGTGACCCCGCCCCCCTTGGACGGTTCGGGACGAAATTGTTATTAAGATAGGTTCTATCAAAACGACAAATGATTTCGCAGATGAATTCTGTAGGTACTTTTTTTATTTCCAGTTTGTAGAAAGAAAGAGAGGATGACAAAAGGCATTTATTTCTGGACAAGCACAGGAAATAGACAATACCTAGTTCACAAGAATGAAAGACAGTAACCTAGATTATATATATAAAGGTTGTACGAGGTCAGAAAGGTTAGAGGGAGTTCAAAGTGTCCGTGGCTCAATAAGTGCATCAGGGTCGATTGCAAGGTTAAGCTACACTACGGTTCTGCGGATGGGTGACCATCTATTCATACCAAGATCTCTCGGGGCTTAGACTTAACCGTATTCGTATGAAATTTGGTACGGGGATAGAAGGGACCCTGGAGGCGGTTATAAGTTAGGTACCTGAAGCTTTTTATCCACTTGCGTAACTAGTCCCCTCGGTGCGCGGGTGATATCGCGGGTAAAGTTGCGGGAAACAGCTTGAAGTAGATAAAAAACTGCCCCCCTTTTCACCCCCTTAGGGGTAGAATTTCGGAAAATTCTTTTCCTATCGGATGCCTACGTCATACAAAGAACACACCCTCCAAGTTTCAGGTCTCTACGATCAGCGGTTTAGGCTGTGCGTTTTTCCTTCAGTCATTCAGGACAAAGCATTGTTATATGTATAGATAACTCTCCTCTTTTCCTAATGTGGTAGCTACACTGTATTTGTACACTACCTACAAGATTCGTATATTAGGTACCTTCTTACAGAATAATAATTGTTGTAGGTAGGTAGGTACCTAATTAATTAATAAAAAATAAAACACAACACGAAGCATGCTTGCTCATTAAGTTTTAGTAATAATTTTACTTTGTATGTAAGTACAAAAAAACCTACATTCCTACTGAAGTTAAAAATAACTGTTCCTTTAGTCGATAGGATGAGTAGTTCCTGAAAATAATCAACTGTGACAGACGGACAGACTGACGAAGTGAAACCATAAGGGTTCCTTTTTGGCAGAACCCTAACCCTAACCTACGTCCTAAAAAAAATGGTATTTTGTTTAAATAATTTAAAATTATACCTATAATGCCGGATAATCACAAGAACATTAACGGTAAATAAAGTAGCTTTTATTTCAAAGAGTAGCTTGTAGGTAATTTAAGTTCAGATATGTATGTAAAGTAACTAATTCTGGCATCAACTCACCTATAAATATGTACGAGAAAACTCGACATTCTAGGCTTTATTTACCTAGGTAGGTATCTAACAAACGTCCGACAGGTCGTACGTACCGATTCGATATTTCATCAATTGATAGACGGCATTTGAATTTAGTCTGCATTCGATTTCCTGCGGCATTATTGGACTACATTCTATAGTAATTTAATAGACGGAATAGCTTACTAATGCTGTCAAAATGACCCTACAAATGGCAAAATAACACACACACATAAAACTAGCAGTAAATAAGAACCTACAATAACAAATGCCTATTTTATCATACTAAAATTATAACAAAACAAAGAATTATGAATACATGCATGCATTTTTAAATTAATGACGTACCAGTATATTGTAGAAGTCCCATTAATCACTTATCTCATACTTTCACTAAGATTTTCAGCGTAAATACAATACAATAAAAATAAATTACCGATGCGAGACTCATAACAGTAACACAAAGTGACAAATTGTATACTGAATAAAATTAGAAATAGTGACATCTTGCGGTAAGATTTTGAAACAGTTTCAAGAAATAAAGTTGTTAATAGTTGCCAAAAGAGAGAAAAGATGGCAGGAGTAAGTTTATTTTATAGGTTGCTAGATGTCGCTACCTGTACTAAAAAACATTGAGACTATTGTGAAAAGGTATTGTCATTAGAAATATAAATGTAGACGTTATCATAAAACTGCAAAAGAATTACAAAATTTTAGTTCTGCTATTCGACAATAGATGTCTAGATAAAATTAACAACTTCCTTATTATTGCAATGCAATAAAATAATGGTTCATTCTCTAAACTCTAGCTCTGTTCTATTTTATGGGTAAAAGAAACAAGTGTAAGGTGATATTCCAGGTACAGTCATGAATATGAAAAATAATAATAATTGTAAGTAGGTACATCTGTTGGAAAGGTGCGCCACCTGTAGCGGACGCACCTGGCATTATCAAATCAAGTTGTACTTAATTAATTCCTCAGGTTTGAACAAAATGACAGCTGCAACGAAAATAATTTACTAAATCATAAATGTCTGGTAGTAATATTCAAAATGTTTTTTGTTTAATGACTGTACTCAATAACATCTTGCTGAAATTTGTTTGTCATATTTAAATTGAATTACGTTGCATTTTCTTACCTCAGTGCTAATTTACTTTTCGAAACGAATTTTTATCAAAAAGTTCTCTCAGCGCCATCTATGAACGAGTAGTGGAACTAAAAATGACGTCACAGCAACGTCGACCAACCGGTTCGGACAAGTTGCACGGTACCGTTGGGTTCAACGACCTGCCACGGGTTTTGTTTACGCGGGAACAACTACGACCAACAATTCAAAAGATTGTGAATTTGGTGGGATTTTTAAAATTCACACGTAGTTAAAAAGCTTGTAAAAATAACTATTAACCGTGTAACGTTAGTTTTAAGTTTTCGAGCGTTACGTGAGTTCAAAAAACTTTGGGTAACGGACTATTGCTGTTTATTTGCCGGCCTTGGGAGTTTGGAATGGCGTACCATCACATTGTTCATAAATTTTGTATTTTTGTGAATATATATTTCCGAATTTCAAAAGATTTGAGTAATTTTATTAAATTATTTTGTAATACCAAGTAATTTTAACAGACTTCCAAACATTTGAAGATTTATGATATTTTTTTAACAATATGACATTAACACAATCAAAAAAAGAAATTTCGTTGTAGCCGTCTGACGAATAGCGACCCGCCCCAGCATCGTTCGGGTACTAACATTTCAGGCTTTATTCCGCCCTAGCGTTGGTAAGACTTACCTACACCCAGTTGCATTAAAAAAATAGACGGTTACTTATACGTAAAACGGAAGAACATTCATCCAAGAACTGTCAAAATAGAGGATAAAATTGAAGAATAATTTTGCTATTATTTTATATTTTTACTTAATTGTTATATCTACGTATTGATACCATTAAAACTACTAAAAGTATCCTAATTATTGATTGATATCATGTTTTGTGATATTCGTATAAGTATATAAAAATGATAAAGACTGCTAGTCTAACAAAATAACTTTGAATGTTGACGGCACGTTTGGCGTAGTGACTGATCAAGTGGCTGCTGCGCTGCGTGTCGCGGGTTCGATTCCCGCATTGGACAAACTAAAATTGTTCCGGGTCTGGGTGTATGTGCTTGTGTAATGTGTTTGTAAGCGAACCCACGATACAGGAGAAATTTCTAGTTTGAGACAAAGTTTAAAAAAATGTAGTTTTTCGAGTTTGAATGTTAAGTTTGATAGAAGTCTTTAAAATCCGTTTCCTCAATTCACAGCTGTTAGCTGTAAAAATGTTTGGATAAATTGGCCATAAAATAGTTGATTCGTTGGTTTCGATAATCCATATTGAGTAGGTATGTCTCTGCCATGCAAGGGACTACAGAGTCCCGGAACTTTGGAGGCGAACGTGAGGCTGCAGTAGCAGAGGCTCTTTGAGACAACTTTAATGAAATGTGATGGTGACATGACCGACGATTGTCCCTGTATCCTTACTAATATCCTTACTAATATTATAAATGCGAAAGTAACTCTGTCTGTCTGTCTGTCTGTTACGCTTTCACGCCAAAACTACTGGACCGATATAAATGAAATTTGGTACAGAGATAGAATAGACCCTGAGGAACAACATAGGCTACTTTTTACCCGAGTGCGCTAAGTAGTTCCCTCGGGATGCGGGTGAAACCGCGGGAAACAGCTAGTATGCTATAAGTAAGTCTTATTATTATTATGTTCTACCTCCTTGATGTAGTGGTCGCAAGCATTTCTGCTTAGTTAAAAACCTGGAGCTTTCCCATGACGTTTGAAACCAGGAAAAGTTTGTTTGTGAAAAAACTTAACCCTCCTTCTGTCGCTGTCGGGTAAAAAGAGACGGTGCTATACGACGTTAGTAGCTGTGTCTCGCTTTCACACCTGAATAGTGATTGTAAAAACGCGTGGTGGTACGGCCCCAGAAGCCTCAGGCTCGATTCTCACAGCCTCAGGCTCGAAAAAGTTTGGTTTGATATTTTCGGTTTTTTAATTTGGTCGGAGGCAATGACAATATACACGCCTTCGTCTCAAGCAAGAGTTCTAAATATTATTATATTTTTGGCTAAACCTATGATAGAATATTATAATTCCTGTCAATCCGTCGGCTATTTCTTTGGAGTTTAGTATTATATTTATTTTACTTCATCATAGGGAGTTTTGTATGGAATCTGGGTGTAGTTCCAACAGCCCTGAAACTATGTAGTGTCAGGAGAAAGATACGTATGCGTAGTTATCGTTTCAACATATTATACATGTTGTATCCACCGGGTTTGGTCACTAGAGTCAATCAAAGGTAACAAACTGCCGATCTTTATGAAATAAGAGTAATATTTTCAAATATTATTGCGTCCCCGTCTGTGATCAACTGAACTTCTGTATACTAAATTGTTCCTGATCTATAAAAGTTTTAGGAAAAAAAAGAAGTTTTTTTTAATCATTGTCTAACAATTATTAGCGCGCTTACAAACGGAGAAACAAAGTGTGGTTGCATTATAATATAGTTCCTCATGCAATATTGTTATTAAAAGTACAGCCACATACAAAAAGATTTTTTAGTACGATAATATCAGTCGTCAATGCTGTGGCGTAGCAGGATGAAAAGAGAAGACTAGTTGCAAATCTAATTCGCCTAACCAAAAGAACATCTTGGATCATGTATTGGTAGCTTTAATCACAATAGTTGATTTATTGTGAGTGGTAGAACCTTTTGATTTCTAATGCCTATATCTTCGTTCTCCGGCGACTTAGGTAGTTTGGTCCCTTACAAAAAATGATGCAGTTATTAATGCCTATTAAATAAAATAGGTTTCAATTCTGTTGGATCTACACCCATTTTGCCCATGATTCCTTGAACGGCTTAGACCAGTGACACTGTTTCATAGAAGGAGCAATTTCGGCAGAAAGTTCTCCCTGTCGTCCCGGAACTGCAACATACGATGAAACAGCAATGAAGCCACTCACTCCTCAACTGTGGGAGTTTAATCTTTTAACTGATTATGATAAAATGGATTTTTTTGCAAAAACATGTCGATTTTCTGCTGTATTTCTGGTTTCAGTACAAAATAAAAAAATCTAGTTTAAATACTGCTGAACTGAAATGAAATTCAGTACTTTTTAACCGACTTCAAAAAAAGGAGGAGGTTATCAATTCGACTGTTTTTTTTTTTTTTTTTTTTATGTTTGTTACCTCATAACTTGCGACTGGGTGAACCGATTTTCATGATTCTTTTTTTATTTGAAAGCTGGTGCTTCCCGTGTAGTCCCATTTAAATTTTATCACTACCGGTTCAGCCGTTTTATAAATATATCAAAAATAACGATTTATCTCTACTTGCTGATATGCCAAATACTTAGATGATTTGGTTATTTACGCTTAATACAACCTAAAAAAGTGGTGTGTTTATTTTGTTAAGATAGCAAGACCGAGACACTGAAAAGCGAAAAAATAAAAAAAGCTTTTTACAAAAAAATTAAAACCGACTTCCAAAAAAAAAAACTGAAAAGTAAAAAATAATTTTTATTTAAACGCTTTACGACCAAAACATCGCTTTCGAAGTCGGTGGCGAAATACTAACAATAGTAACTTACAAGACACCGACTTCGATAGCGATGTTTTAGGAAGTCGGTTTTAATTTTTTTGTAAAAAGCTTTTTTTGAGCGTCAAATGTATAAGACAGTCCCCAAGTCACCACTTCCCATGTGTTTTTGCTGGGAAGAAGAAGGGTGCAACAAACTCCCCAGCCACTAACACGGCTAAAACAATTCTCTGGGACTCGTCGAGTTTCTATGCCTCAACATTTTTCCAGTAGCCTATATTATCAGAAAAAGTCGAGGTTTTGATATCGTTTTTATCCAGAATTATTGACATCATCAACTCCATAGCCTCTTTTCAATTAGATTTCAGTCTTACCGTATGCAGCTGGAGTTCCAGTGTTTTATATGGAGCGACTGCCTATCTGACCTCTACTACACAGTTACCGGGTAAGATTTTACTCCTTGGTAAGTCTAGTTGTCAGACTTTCTGGCTTCTGTTATAGTGTAGTGTTGTAAGCTTAATTATATTCTGCCATCCATTGGATGCGTCAAGATGAGGACTGGGCGATATGACACTCGTTATGGGAGGCCTATGCCCAGCAGTGGTCTCCCTCTATGTACTTACGTTGATGATGATAATGCTTAAGATTTTTGTTGGCACGATCAGCTAAATACAAGTTGTGATACATTTTAATAACCAACTTACCTTGGTAAGACTGTTAGACGACCTCTAACTACAGCATATACTAACACTTCGTCATAACTAATTTTTCTTTCGATATTGAGTTTAATACGTATTAGTAATCAGATTTTTATCCTGATACCAAAATTCAAAAATTCAAATCATTTATTTCAATTAGACCATTTACAGGCACTTTTGTCTGTCAGTTAGTCATAATGGAATAGTTTAAGCTAGCCGTTCCAAAGCGTAGATTCCTATGGAGAAGAACGTGCAAAAAACTCCATGGTTACTCTTTTAAACATGTTTGCTGTTTTTATATTAGGTATTTAACTCAATATAAAAAAAAAATAGTTTCGGCCTTTTTTAACCGTACAGTCCATACAGTCGAATTGAGAACCTCCTCCTTTTTTGAAGCTGGTTAATAAAGATGCGATTGCATTCCTTCCTTCAGATTAACCTTCATCAATAGACTTCACTCCATATGGTTTTGAATTGATAGTTTTCCTAACTGTACAAACTTAGAATGACAGCCATTTTTATTATAACTTAATCTTCTATGAAATTTATTTAGCATATGAATAGGATAAGTTTAATGAGAATTTTGACTTCCGAAAGATTATCGTAAAATCTAAATATTATATTCACACGTTCATTCCAATGATGTAATTTTTTTTGAAAACCATCAACATTTTATAGATAGACTAATTGTTTGTGGTTTTACCCGCTAGTGAAGGTTCTACTCCACGGACCCGGATAAAAAGTAGCCTATAACCTATCCGGGGCTGCGCGAAAGAGTTACCGCGCCCCCGGAATACAAAGGGCTGAGGAAGGAACATGGATGGGTTTTAGTCAGTAAGAGTCTGAAACTCCGTCCCGCTCCACCTATGGCGGGATGACTTCCCATCCGAGAAACAGCCTATAACCTGTCTAGGGTTCCATGTATCTCCATATCAAATTTCATCAAAATCACTTCAGTAGTTTTACTGTTTACAAACAAACTGACATTCGCATGGATCTGTCTTAAAGATGCGATTTGGATACACTTGATTACAGTCAGAGTCAGCTTCTATGATACGAATGGTACCAGACTAGAATCGGATTCTTCTTCAATATGGACCGACTCAGGACTACAGCACTACTTAAAATTAGATCCAACCAATTTAAATGGCTCCAAATCTATGCTCAAAACAGTCGTTCTAGAATTTTCTTGATACCTAATTCAATTTAGTGTTGAGAGCTGTTGTTTTTGAGATCGCCACTTTTAAGAGCTTTTTGAAATTTAGATTTTAGTCGAATAAGTATATAATACTAATAAGAAAGCCACCTGGGCCAGATAATCTCATTACGTAATCAAAATTATTCAAATGACTCTTGCATGATTATGAAAATTATTCAGTTTTACATAATACGAATTGCCCGCCCAATGTATGAGGAGGCTTTATGACTCCGAGGCCATTAAACTTAAAAGACCCGAAGATATAACATTAACCTTTATTTGGAATGCCAATATTTCAATCAATGACTTTAGCAATCATCAAGAAATTTTATTCTTTCTCCGCATGCAAAATAACTGCAGCCTATCATAGATTTTACGATGCCAACAACCTGTGCAAAAAATCATCGAAAAAAAAACCGGAAAACTGCGATCATTGGCAGCAATCAAAATTGACCGCAAATCGAATTAGCCACGTGTCCGAAATCATCGTCGGTCGATGGTAGAAGAAGATGTGAGTGGAAGAACCGGCCTTAACACCGTTACTGTTCGCATCACGAAAAAAAATACAGTTAGCCCGAGAGTCGAGCGCGCGCCGCAACGAAAAAAGCACAACCCACCGCTACACCACATCTCTAGGACGTACCGACGGGTATCGGAACGCGCGGGAATTTTGACATTGACAGCTCAGTTGGCGCCAAACCAACTCTTTCAAATTGTGCATTATTTTGTGCCGTGAACTCGTGCTAACTGTGTTTCACAAGTGAAAATGTCTGAATTTGGATAATAATATTTTTTTTTATTGTGGCAACTGTGGTGTTTTATGGATTGTATGACAGTGGTATCCCGTAAAGGATTTTTGACAAAATGCCGAGTACAATAAGAGGTGAGTGTTTAAAAAGTTACTTTGCCAACAGATAAAATATCGTATTGTGACTAAGGAGTTTTAGAACTCTTTGGTTACTCTGTAAGAGTTCTAATTTTAAATGTCTGACGAGCATAATTTATAAGGAATTTTAATGGACTTTTATTTCGTTAATTGGTGATAAATCTAAATAGAATTTTAAACATGTCTTATTGGGAATAGTGATTTTTCCCGCTGAAACATTTAACGTTGTATTCGCCGAGGTGACAGAGGTGAATGCACTTTTCTGTTGTGTTGACGGAAACAGAAGTCGTGAGTAACAAAGGTAAAATTTGAATTTCATACGATAAGCTCAAGTTTAGAAATTCAAATTTCGAATATCTGTCACTTTCTACTAAGTTTGCATGTTTATGGCTGATAAAAAAAGTACCTATTGATTTTATTTGGAATGAAAATCTTTTTTCATATTAGTGATTATCAAGTAATTTAAATAATTAACAAAAATTAAATGCGAAATAGTTTTTGGCATTTATTCATATAATAAATACTCCAAAAAGTTTATACCAATAATATTACTGACAAGAAGAATTTAATTAATATCTTTGCATAAAATGAATAAAAAAAAACAACTGTAAATATTTTTATCTATAAAATATACCTCTGATTTCAGAGAGCTTTTCAAAAAGTTCTGTTGCTCAAATTATTAAGATCTTTTGGATTTATTTTTGAATCTCCAGGGTAGATATCTTGTTTTTATCCAAAAACACCAATTACGATGTAAAATAAATGAGCCAAAATTTAAATCTATGACAAAACACCACTCACATCACTTTTTTAATTGAGGTAACGTGAATGACCTAGACTCCAATAATGGCAGTCTAGAACTTTCGTCTATGGCTGTCCTACGCCAACGAAATAGCAAATAAGTTCGTCTATGAATTTTGATCACGTAAGCTCTTGGACTAGATACATTGGTGGGTTACTATCAATTTTATTATACGGCTCCGAACAAATGCAGTCATGAATGTAACATTTTCGTTGACCTAGGATCCATTGAGTTCAAACCTAATTTATTTGAAGTAAATGACATAATTATGCTGTAACATAGCTCATTTATGAAGTCGTGGTGGCCTAGTGGTTAAGGCATCTGCATCTCATGTAGAATGTGCGGGTTTGAAACCTGACAAGGAGGAATGTGACTTTTTTAAAGTCATATGTACTTTCTAAGTATATCTTAGACACTATGACGTGATGAAGAAAAACATCGTGATGAAATTTGACTTCTAATATCACTGGTTATCTCACGATTTTGGAAGTTAAAAGATTTCTATGAATGAACCCAGAATTTGCCCAAAATATTTGTAGTAGTTTTTGCAGGAAAGATTATCAGAGATGCTTCAATTCGTACAAACTTTTTAGACGTACAAAACACTGTTATACGCTGGCCTGTTCTCCTATTCAATCCCATAGCTGAATCCTAAGTTCGTCACGTGGATGCAAATAAGGCTGTCTATTCGTGGCCTAGACTGCATGGCGACAATGCACCTGGGTTATATATCGATGACGTCATCATTTCTGGAGAGCCTTCGTCAACTCTTGTTAGTAATCTATCTCCTGGTTAATATAGATCCCTCCATATAATGGGAACTAGCTTCCCGCCAGCTGGTTCGCCCGCGTGGACTATACTATTTCAAATAATAATGACAGAGTTTCATACAAACTTTGCCCCCCTTTTTCACCCCCTTGGAGGTAGAATTTCGGAAAATCCTTTCTTATCGGATGCCTACGTCATACAAAGAACACACCCTCCAAGTTTCAGGTCTCTACGATCAGCGATTTAGGCTGTGCGTTGATCCGTCAATCATTCAGGATAAAGCTATGGATTATTTTGCTCGATCACTGTTCTTTTCTGATTTAATTTCGTTGTGAATTCCAAGACAGGTAAAACAATTTCTTTGGGACTCGTCGAGCTTCATTGCCTAAGTTTTCTAGTGGTTACCACTGTTGATTCTGGCTTTCAGGAGTAGGATCGGGCTAGCATAGTGTGTAGGGATCATCCAATAAACACTCTTCTTGAATGTGTAAATAAGGTTGTAAGTCTTTTGGCCTTAACTTATTTTTGGTCGTATGAACTTCTGTAAGCTCATGCTTATTTTATTACTACTATTCAAGTTAAAAGCATTATCATCATTCAACGTTCCAATGAGTTTCTGGTGCCTCATGTCTTTTCAGATATCCATGCTTTTCTCCCTATATCCTATCTTGACCTGACCAAGTAAAATCGATAGAAGGAAAACTATGCTAAGTAAATCTTCTTCATCTTCATTTTGTAGATCTTTAAAAGTCAATCAATTTTACAAAGTTACATAATACTTATGTTTTTCAGCTGTATGTGGGCAGAGGAATAATTTTTTTTCGCGTCAGTTTAATTGTATTACTAATAATAACAAACAAAAAAGGATCTCTCCCGTAACTTCTTGCGTGTCTCCAAAATTCACAATTATGGCATCCGCGAGGCCGGTTTCGAAAAGCGACAGTTGGTGTCGTTGACCTTTTGTTCCGAATTTAAATGTATATTTTTTGCTTTCTTTAACAAATATATTTTGATTCTACAAATACCATGTAGTTCCTGACCATTTTGAAGTATGTTTATTACAAGTAAAATTGCAGAAAACATTCGCAAAAGATAACGTAACAAAAAAAAAACTGCATCAGCAGTAAAAGCCATTAGGTATTGTAAAATTTCGAAATTTAAATCAACCCTATTCCAAATTCAAATCAATAAAACAGCATCCATAGATTTTGCGCGCCACAGACTAGCATTCTGTGCGGCCAGCGTCAGAAAAGCGACAGTAGGGCGGCGCTCGGCCCTGTGTACCGTAAGCCGCAATCCCTTTCTTTGTGACGTAGCGTACGGTACTCTGAGCTAGTGATGTGCACGTCTGTTTATATCGATAAGGCTTTCGGGGTCGATAGTTGAGCTTTTCTTATATTTTTGTTGTAGGATTGGTTCGTTTCTTGTTTAAGTGTATTTTGTGTCCCAAGGTTTTGTTTGAAGTGTGTTATGTAGACAGCATCTATCTTTACAATGAACGCAGTCTACTTTATTGTCATATTCAGTTCATTATCAAGAATGTGAAAATATTATTTCTCATATTTCGGTAAAATGTAGGTCACCGCTAATGTCTTTGACATAACACATGTGTGTACGTAGTATCTGCTTGTCTGGCTTTTGATAAAAGATCCTCGGCCACAGACTATCGACAACGCCCCCCTCTAGCAGTGACGTAGCCTAACGGTGATCGCAGTTAGGCTCACCCACATACTGTGTAACTGTGTGCACGCGCCCGTTATATGGACGCGTTCCGTGCATGCGACGCCGTGGGACCGGCTGTATACTGAACGCCTGTGCTTGAAAAAAAGCAATTGACAATTGCGTGTCGCGCGCGCTTAGTCGATTATTATCTTAGGAACTTATCTCAGTTCTGTTGTTCTTTTTTTGTAAATTGGCGGGAAGGGTCGTGATTTTTTGTCTATGGTTTTATTTATGAAAAATATTTTATGTTTCATTGATGCAATTTAATATGCATCTTGTACAGAGAGTATATCTGAAAAATAGTTCATGATTTTTGTGATTCAAACGGATTAAAAAAAAGTCGAAGATAATATTCATGTGACATGTTTCTAGTCATTAATTAACAATGAAGTTAACTATTATTAATAGTAGATAACTAAATCTAATATAAGTTTTGGGATTTCAGCAGAGATTTTCGTGGAAAATCAAAATATTTTCCATAAAATTATAATGTTATACAAAGGGAAACCATAATTACTCTCTTTTACTAACTAGATTGAGAGCGTAATTAGAATGCTAATTACTGGTTAGCTCTCTGTTGGCTATTATTAGTTGTCATTTTGCTTACGAAATGTCGAGTCGAACGCAAAGTTTTTGACCAAAATAATTACCTATTAATATTGACAATGTTTTTATTCTTCAGCGTGGAATAAGAGTATATAGACAGGGATGGGCAACTAGAATAGACCTAAGATCTACCATTTACTGATGAAACCCTTTGTCTAAAAATTTCATGCCTAGACCGATGTTCAGAAGGCACGAAAAGCTGTTGCTACTGGCTATCATGTCATTTGTAGATATTTGACAGTCGTTACGGTTAGTAAGAAGCTAGAAAGTCTGACAGCCAAAAAATCTTACCTTGGTAATGTGTTGTCCTTTAATCAAGATATAATAAGATATATAATAAAAATAAGTAAAATCATTTATATATATTTAGAAAGTAAAGTCGTTTAGTTCACTTCTGATTACGGGCACTTTTGAATTGGTTGGTAAGTCAAAAAGTACTTAATTACTTTAAAAAAAAACTGTAGCTTGCGTTTCGTATTCGAAATCTGAAAAATAGCGCCAAAATGTATTAACTGTCAAACCATACTATCGCGCCGAAACTATCAAACCTCCTTTCAACAGAATTTCACCGACAGCCAAAAAAACAAGTTTTAAAAACTAAAAGAGTTCATCGACACCACGAATATGCAATGGCTAGTCCAGTTTGAAAGGTAAAGATGTAAAGATACGGCCCAGTCTTAGTCTAGACGTTTTGGGAGTTTATTGCTAGGTACAAATAAACTAGGACATCCATTCGTTAAGATTTTTTAACTCTAAACGTTAAAATGGCGGTCGTTTAATTTTAACGAAAATTTTCGGTGCTTTTTAAATTATTTTAATGCATTGTTATAAGTGGGATTACAATTGCATTTATTTGATTTAGAATCATCATCATCTGCCTAGCCTTTTCCTAACTGTGTTGGGGTCAGCTTCCAGTCTAAACCGGATGCAGCTGAGTACCAGTGTTTTACATGGAGCAACTGCCTATCTGACCTCCACAACCCAGTTACCGGGTAACACGATACCCCTTGGTTAGATTGGTTGTCAGACTTTCTGGCTTCTGACTACCCGTAATGATTGTCAAAGATCTGCAAATGACAACCGGGACCAACAGCTTAACGTGCTTTCCGAGGCACGGAGGAGTTTCGCTATGATATAGATGGTCACATCCCCGGACCGAGCGCGCCAAGCGCAGCTTAACCTTTGATCGGTCGAACCGTGCGGCTGTTACTTAGCCACGAGCTCCTCCTGCATTTATTTGATTTAGAATATAGGGTTAAAAACTTAAAACAACTTATTCTTAGAAGCTTGTATGAAACGTCATAAGTTACTTTTTCAAGTTTATTTTTGTAAAATTTATTAGCACCTGGTATGTAAAATAATTTTCAGGGTTACTAAAATAAATGTGGAGAAAATAGAAGAGTCGTGGTGGCCTAGTGGTTAACGCATATCGTGTACGTGTGGGTTCAAAACCTGGCAAATGCCAACGTGACTTTCCTCAACTCATATATTACTTTCTAAGTCTTAGACACCACTGACTAACGGTGAAGGAAAACATCGTGAGGAGACCTGGACTAAAAAGACTGAAATCGCCAATACGTCTTGAGCAAGCGTGGTGATCAATGCTCATGCCTTCTCTGTATGAGAAGAGGCCTGTGCCCAGCAGTGGGATAGTGAATAGGCCGGTGATGGAAATACCTGTGACAACTGACATGCTTATTCATAGTTATGACATTCGGGACTGCGAAAGGCTGAAGGCAGACATTGGATGTGTCAAGCTAAGGATCGACCGGTATGAGAAAGTAGAGGAAGGTACTATATCTAGCAGTGGACTAATGTAAAATAGGGAAATGATGGTGATCAGATATTTCTTACTACCAATAAATTGCAGTCTGCAGATGCGCTTAACCATGCTCACCGATTGGTCAGTAAATTGCGCAAAGCACGACAAAACACATTTTCAAATATTTTTTTCACAAAGAACTTTTTTCAACGTCCGACAACGTATTCTAAATTTAAAAAAATATGTTTTTTATGTTAATAGTAAATAATCAAGATTCGCTCTATAGCCCAATCAGTCATTAATGTCTGATCGGTTAAAGAATCGGTGCCGAATGCGGTCGTTGACCCCGACCGGTCTTCGACCAGCGCTTAATAAAAAGTATTTATTTACTACAAGCCCGTTATGTTGGCAGTGTCATAATATTCTATTGATATTTAAAAACGTTGGTTCTTAATTTGAAAATTGTAAAAAGTTGTGGATGACTTCTTGTTAGGTCAATGGCTCGTGTTCACGACTGGCAAAAATTGAAAAAAGAATATGAAATAACTTTTTTTATGTCAAATGTTGACTCACTCTAGGATTTTTGTCTATAACTTTGATGAGTTTACAAAAATACGCAAGTCGTGTCATCATATGCACAAATTGTTATTTAATATATTATTACAGGCTGGTGACAACACAAATAAGACCAAAAAATGCAGGACGTGAGCATGACGAAAGAATGCGACAGTCATCAAAATTCAGTTGTAAACGTTACGTAAACATATTAACGGCCTTGCTCCCCAAAATACTAAAGTGACCAAAAAAATAACACTAACAAAAAATACCGTTTAAAAAGTAAGAGATCCATACTAATCACGACCCATATTCGAAATTCGAATGAGAATATTTAAAATTCGCGCCACGGGCTATATACGAAGTTTGAATTCGTGAGTCGAAAGTTGCGCAACGAATGCTTGAAGTGGGTTCAATGAACGCAGTTCGGCTATTTCCCGTTAGGAGGCGACGTGAACGAGGTTTTACTTTTAAATTTGCAATTTAGTACCGCTATCGGGCACCAGAGAGCGCTAACTCGTTTTACTGTTTCAGTCAATTAAAAATTCTTAATTTATGTTTAAAATTAATTCTTAATGAATCCTGATTAATATGATTAATGCAAAAGTAACTCTGTCTAATACACTTGGACGGTAAAACGGCTGAACCAGTTTAGGTGAAATTTTGTACCTGGACATATACGGTGTAGTTGTTGCCTCAGAATACGATTGAACGTCTAGTTATTTATTATTCTGATTTAAGTTATTTATAAAAAAAATCTAATTAAAAAAAAATATTTAGGGGGTTACAATGTTCATATATTAATTAATTTAAACTACTTAAGGCTAAAGATGAAAGACTACTACTACGACATACATATATGCTAAAACAAAAAATATAAAATACAAAAAAAAAACACCTAAAGGAACACGTCGTCGTTAAGCGTCAAAATATTCCTCCACATCGCTATCATCTGGTAATGTGCCCAGAAGACTGGCAGCATTGCCACGTTGAATAGCAATGCTTATTCTTTGTCCAAGAAAAAATAAAATTCTTATACAATATTTTTTTCGTACTGCTTTTTAAAGAATTTAAAGATTCGTTCTATTCGTAACTTTTTTAAAAACCTACTTAATCTGTAAGAACATAAGATCATAGATAGGTAGTTATGTTGAATATAAAATGTTGGTATCGTGTTCAACAGTGCGAGTAATTTCAGGCGTTGTGATGTAATTTGTTGGACAATATCGCGATTCACGATGTTGATATGTAACGTTTAAAGTTTTGCAACGATAACGAATGAATTTAAGAATTTTCGTGAATAAAGTTATGCACTATCGTCTTACTTATAAAATACCTGTAATCTGAAGTCCATTTCTCATCTAATCCTTACTTAACGTCGCAATCCAGGATTAAGCTACTAACTTAAGATCGGATTAACGCTAAACAGCATTTATGAGTGAGATTTTTGCTAATCCGCTGCTAAGCAGCAGATTAATGGGACTTTATAAGTAAGACAAGTTGTCATCTTTGACAGTCGTAACGGGTAGTCAGAAGCCCGAAGTCTGACAACCAGTCTTACCAAGGGGTACCGTGTTACCCGGTAACTGGGTTGTGCAGGTCAGATAGGCAGTCGCTCCATGTTAGACACTGGTATTCATTTGCATCCAGTAAGACTGGCAGCAGACCCCAATATGTGTAGTTGGGAAAAAACTAGGCAGATGATGAATGGTTTATCTGTTTGGGGATAAGAAACAAAATAATAATACGTTGCCTTTTTTGTTATTATGAGAACAATGACGCCGGCATTTCCTAGCTGACCCCTGAGAAAAAATACTGAAACAAACTCAGGGGTCGTGGTCTCTTTTAAAGTCCAGATAGATGACGATGACGTAAATTTAACTGTATCTATACATTTGACGTCACGTGAAATAACATGGAGAAAATAAAACATGAATGATTTAAAAAAATGGTAATTTTGGGCGTGTTCTCGCATTCCTGATGCGCCGTCGAAAATGTGGCGTTAAGCTGTCTACACATGACGCGATGTTTGTCCCGTGCTGTCCTACCCCAGCGACGCCTTAAGCCGAGGCCCATAGCCCACTAGGGGGTGCCCTTAGCATGTAGTCGCTTAGTTTTGTAAGTTAAGCCCTGGCTGGAGGCCCTTAATTCATTTAAGGCACTTCACAGGCAAGCCCGGTTAAGCAGTCGACAACCTCCTAGGTTGACCTGCAAGAGATAAAATATAAAAAAAAAACAAAAAAAAATAGTACCCATAGTGTGGTTAGTATTATGTAAAATATTTTTGTGGCTATATGTGAACAATATTAATGAAGTAATGTGTTTTTGTCAATAAATAAATAATGTTGTGTCAGTTTTTTTTTACAGTACCTAAATAATAAAATTATGATGTTTACTTTGACAGATTGTGATAAAGAGAAGAGCGTGACGCCCACAGATATGTATCTAAATAGAACCAAGAGAAAATTAGCCCGGTTAAGCAGTCGACAACCTTCTAGGTTGTCATGCGAGATGCCATACAAAAAAAATAACCAAGAGTCACTATATGACTACTTTCTGTGACTTTACAAGAGCGTTTTTTAGTGATTTTCTTTACACAAGCTAATAATTTTAGTAGTTCTTGTAGCTCAATGCCAATACGTAGCTAGGAAATATACCTCCTGCTTATGGAAATATACCAGCTTCTGCCAGCGACTTCGTCCGCGTGGAATAGTGGTGCTCCGCTCCTATTGGTCTTAGCGTAATGATATATAGCCTATAGCCTTCCTCGATAAATGGACTATCTAACACTGAAAGAATTATTTAAATCGGACCAGTGGTTCCTGAGATTAGCGCGTTTAAACAAAATGACAACATTTCCCTTCACTGCTCTGCTCCTATTGATTGTAGCGTGATGAAAAGTATAATATAACCATCTCAGGAGTATGATAAATAATTGTACCAAGTTTCGTTAAAATCCATCGAGTAGTTTTTGTTTCTATAGAGTTTATACAGACAGACAGACGGACAGACAGACAGACAAAAATTTTACTGATTGCATTTTTGGCATCAGTATCGATCCCTAATCACCCCCTGAAAGTTATTTTGGAAATATATTTCATGTACAGAATTGACCTCTCTACAGATTTATTATAAGTATAGATAGATATAGATGAAGTACTGGGCCCTTGATTACTGAAAAAAGCCTGTACACTCCGTAGGCCATTGTTGGGCCATTGAATGCCGCACTGCCTAAAGTGTGCGACGATATCAAGCATACAAAACTGTTACCTCGTAAGTAACCAGCCTAAATCTCTCATTGCCATTCACGTTCACGTGTCGGATAGATCGTGCGACGACGCGTGATCAACTACAGTATAATCTGTACTAATATAATAGAAGTAACGCTTGTATATATGTGGTAGGTAATCTATAGAATAACTGGATCGGTTCCCAAAAAAAAAACTGGCTAAGTGCGTGTGAGGCAACGCGCAATAGGGTACGCTAAAAAAATGTTTTCAAAATTTTGATTTTTTCCAATTTCTCGGCGTGACCACTGTCCACACTATTATATTGGAAAATATCTGGCAGATAACTTTAACTGGTATTTATCCGGAGGTTAATAAACTGGGTATGAGGTAAAACAAAACATCCCCCTCTACCCCTTAAATTATCATTATCAAGCCTAGCCTTTTCCCGACTATGTTGGGGCCGGCTTCCAGTCTAACCGGATGCAGCTGAGTACCAGTGTTTTACATGGAGCGACTGCCTATCTGATCTCTAAATCGGGTAACATGATGAAATATTAATATTAATGAAGCAATGAGTTTTACTGTTCTGAAGTTCGATAAGTTCGGTTATAGAAAATTATAGTTTTTTTATCGTACTATATTTATTTAGCGATAAGACCGCCGTTGTACCCATATCTTCATTTTAAAGTGTATTTACTTTCATTTCTTTTGGTGTATAATAAAGCATATTTTATTCTATTATATCCTATACCTTTGTCCCCGTCTAGTTCTTCAGCCTTCTCTCTTGGATGGTAACGTGGGATATCTCTGGTTTTGCAGATGTTGAGACGACTTTTACATCCGGCAGTCCCTTTGTCGTAGCCGCCATCTTGTATGATGCGTCCTATAATGTGATACGTAGATAAATGTCAGAAATTAGCGGTTCAGGTTTCACTTTGCTTAAATTTAGACAAAATTTTTTATGTAATCAATAAACAACTTTGTATTTTTCACTCAAAAATACAAACAAAATTTCAATAAATATGATAATTTGGTCATCACAGGAACATTACTATCCAAAAATATCGCTCGAAACAACGATGGGAATTCACACGAAAACTTTATTTCGCAATCCATCGCTCGCTAACAATAACACCACTTTGCAAAGCCTGCTAACAAACCACGCAATGTATGATGAAATGACCAAAATTTCGCATTGTTTTGTCCGCAGTAAAGCTTCATCTTCGTCCTTGAAAATCACCGCATAGCGGCCCACGCACACATAGATACCACGTGTACACACACGCACGCTGACATGCATACCGTACCTAGGTCATCGCGCGAACCTAAATAGATAGGCTGTATAAACCCTGGTACTAGGAAGTGTAATAGGTTTTAGTTTTTAAGCATAACTAGTTTTCCGCCATACGAGCTAGACGAGTTCAAATTAAAAATGACAGAGTTTCATACAAATTTTGTCCCCCTATTTCACCCCTTGCGAGTAGAATTTTGAAAAATCCTTTCTTATGAGATGCCTACGTCATACAAAGAACACACCCTCTAAGTTTTAGGTCTCTACGATCAGCGGTTTAGGCTGTGCGTTGATCCGTCAGTCATTCAGGACAAAGCATTTTATATGTATAGATAAGTAGACATTAAAATAGGGTTCATTCAAGGGAATAATGAGTTGTCTGTTTTTTTCTATCTATAAATAGCCTTCTGTCAAATACAGATTTATGCAAAGTAAAGAGGGGAGGATGTCATTTGTGGAACTTCGTTACAGGTAGCAAGAAGCCGGAAGGTTTGATAACCAGTCTTACTAAGGGGTATCGTGTTACCCGGTAACTGGGTTGTGGAGATCAGATAGGCAGTTGCTCCATGTGAAACACTGGTACTCAGCTGCATCTGTTAGACTGGAAGCCGACCCCAACATAGTTTGGAAAAGGCTGGGCTTGATGATGGTGATTTAAGGGATAGAGGGGATGTTTTGTTTTACCTCATCCCCAGTTTATCAACTTACGGATATATACCGGTTAAATTTATCTTCTTATCCAGATATTTTCATACAAATAATACTCCAATTATAAATTAATCTGGTAGATATTCCTATACGAAAGTGATAAGACCTTATTGTGGTAAATTATAACGTTTTTATGATTATTCTAATGAGGTCCTACTGTAACTCAACGAAAACGAAGATTTGATTGAAGTTTCGTACGTTTCCTTATAGGTTTTAGGGCGGTAAGGTGCAAACAATTGTTATATATGGATAGTATAAGTATATCCCTCTATGTACAGAGCATCAGATCGCACCTTACCGCAATACAAAAAAGTTATCGTCTATTCTCGGTGTTTCCGAAATTTCATTTCGGTGAGTTAGAGTATGTCCCCAGGACCTAGCTTACGGTTACGAGGCAAGCTGTCCGTCTGTTTGTCACGGGGCTGTATAAAAAACCATAGCTAGCTAATTCAAGCAAAAAGCTCAATAAAACTACCCTGTTTCCTTCCGTAGGGTTCAATCTATCTGTATACGAATTATCTGAATCGGTTCAGCAGTTTAATCGTGTAAGTGAAGCAAACAACTACATTTCACTTATTCGCATAACTACGTCATAAGGATAAAAACTACGTCAAGTCCTTTCGCAGATATGACTTCATACCAAATTTCATCCCAATCAGTCCAACCGTTTCACCGTAAAAGCGTAATAAACAAACTCATCCTTTAAAAAATAAGATTTGAAAAGTTCACCCAGTCTATTGTGACGGAGTTCCTCAAACATAGGAGTATCTTAATATATATATATAAATATACAAATTATTGATTTCGTACGTCCTTCGCACAGGATAGCGGCTTCCATACGTTACGGTTGTCTAGGCAACCGGTATTATAATATACTAGCTTCAGCCCTCGGCGAAGCCCGTGTTGTATTTACTAAATATCCTACTAATATACTAATATATTATAAACGCGAAAGTTTGTAAGAATGTATGGATATATGTTTGTTACTCTTTCACGCAAAAACTACTGAATGGATTTGGATGAAATTTGGTACACAGATAGTGTAAAACCTGGATTAACACATAGGATACTTTTTATCCAGGTGCGCTTAGTAGTGCCTTCGGGAAGCGGGTGAAACCTCGGGAAAAAGCTAGTAGCCCATAAATCTCAGGAATAAATCAGGGGCCTTACCATGACGTGCCAAAACAAGATTATTTTCGTTATGAAAAAGAGACGGAGCTATACGACGTTAGTAGCTGTGTCACGCTCTCAAACTTGAATAGTGATTGCAAAAACACGTGGTGGTACAGCCCCAGGAGTAAATTTTATTGCCATACATCAAATCTGTGGGAGAAGTATTGACAACTCATGAAATGCATGTCAATAGATTGGTGGTGTCAAATATCCCGATTCTTGAAATCGGGCCAGTGGTTCCAAGAATTACTAATTACTGTGTATATATACATCAAGTACATCATTTATACTTTATACTTTTACGAGTGTTTTAATATTTTTCATGTTATCAAGACATAGATTTTTCTTAATAAAGTAAACGTATATCATAAATGTTAAGACGAAAAACATAAAATAACAGCAAAATTTAAAAGTATTGTAATTTAAGAAGTATTTACGTAAATTAAATAAGAAGTTTCACTGATAGCCAGTGGCACCAAACATTTTATCAATTATACTTTAACAAATTGCACAAAACATGATATCAATAATTAGCATACTTTTAACAAAAACATTCAATTTTATCCTCCATTTTGACAGATCTTCAATGACAGTTCTTCCGTTTCACGTATAAGTAACCGCATATTTTTTTTTGGAGCTGGCTATGTAATTATTTAAAGATTTGTGAATATTCAAGTACTTATTATTATCGTGGTGGCCTAGTGGTTAAGGCACCTGCCTCTCGTGTAAGAGTTTGCAGGTTCGAAACCTGGCAAGTACCAATGTGACTTTTCTAAAGTCATATGTACTTTCGACACCTGGACTAAATAGTCTGAAATCGCCAATCCGCCTTGAGCAAGCGTGGTGATCAATGCTCATGCCTTCTCTGTATGCGAAGCGGCCTGTGCCCTGTAGTGGGACAATCTGATGATGATGATGTTGATGATAATTAAGTAATGAATTTATTTAAATGACGTCATCAATGGTTTGTTAAAAAACACAACGAAGTCACTTCCTTACGTATGTTTACTTCGGCTTTCCTTGTTTTGGCTGTCATCAGTTTGCGTTATGTAATGAAGCTTTGGTAGAGACAGCAAAAACATAAGCAAAAAAAAAAATGTTTTTTTTTGTTTGAGAATGTAATGAAATTATTTATTTTGCAAATTAGATACAATATCACTTTTACACGTCCATTATTTTTTAAAGAACGTTGGTGCCGGCATTTCCTAACTGACGAACCATCATCTGCCTAGCCTTTTCCTAACTATGTTGGGGTCGGCTTCCAGTCTAAACCGGAAGCAGCTGAGTGCCAGTGTTTTACATGGAGCGACTGCTTATCGAACCTCCACAATCCAGTCACAGGGTAACACGATACCCCTTAGAAAGACTGGTTGTCAGACTTTCTGGCTTCTGAATACCCGTAACGACTGTCAAAGATCTACAAATGATAACCGGGACCAATGGCTTAACGTGTTTTCCGAGGCAAGGAGGAGTCTCGCATTGACATAGATGGTCACCCATCCACGGACCGACCGCGCCAAGCGCAGCTTAACCTTTGATCGGTCGAACCGTGCGGCTGTTACTTAGCCACGAGCTCCTATCTTACCTGACGAACCCTGAGAAGAAAAGCCGAAACAAACTCAGAGGTCATGGGCTCTTATTAAGTGCAGACAATATTAAATTGTACTAATAGAATACTAACAGGAATGGCCAGGATTTTTTAGTGATTAATGTCTAACTAAAACAAAACACTATATTAGTAATTACATTACATTTATGACATTCTGACAACCAGTCTTAACAGGACAGTCGAAAAAATACTTTCTTTTGTATGTTAAAAAAATAAATGCATTAAAGAAAGTTGGTTATGTGAAATACGCTCTATTTGGTTTTACTTCATGTTACTAAAAATAGATATACTTACAAGATATTAACAAAAAAGCAGTTAAATACTTTTTTGTTTATCGTATGCATCATATAAACATGTTTAATCAGTCAAAGATTTTTCATAAGTTAGCCTATTTTTATTTTTTTTGCAAGCAAACCCCGAAAAAACCACTAGCTCTCAAGTCAAGGCCATTACAAGACGTTATCCCTATTTTTTTTCTGACCGTACCACCAACATAAATTCGATTATATGCTTTTTCACCATTCTGAACGATCGAAGCACGTAGAGAGGGACGAATATATGCTGTTAGAGGGAGGCAGCAGATATGGGAGTACCGCGCATGCGTCGGCACGTGCCGCCAATGGAGGACGGAACACACGGGGTTATTTTTGAAGGATTTATCTCGAGATATTCGGAGATACATTTTTGAAGATAAATGAAATTTTATAGAATTTAGGAGTTCAGTTAAATTGGTTTTATGCCACTTTTGGTTCCGATAAATGGTGTAGATAATAATGTTTTATTTATTGAAGTAAATAGCTGTAAACATTATTTTATCTAAATAAGATTGAATTCGCAAATTCAATAACCATTAACATTTCAGTAACCATTAAAGTTATAAGAGATAATTTTAAATTAGCATTTTAAGTATCTTTAACCTAACACACGTTTTTCAAACGTTCAAAATATTATAGAAAAAATAAGACAAAACTAATGCTTAATGATAAACAAAACCCGATTTCTTATACACTTTAAATTAATGTAAGAAAAAATATTTTAATGTCTTACGTTATTTGTAGTTCGAACTATTAATATGTACTACTACACTATCTTAATCAATACACAATATCAAAAAAATACCAAAAAAATCTCAAGAAATATCCCGAGACAGATACACGGAAGTGTGTTGTGCGGCCGGCCTACGCGGCGTCGGCGTAGCGCTACGCTTTCGTAGGCCTCGCAGTGGCTACGGGGGCCAACGCGCGTCTACGTCGCTCGTGAAATTAGGACAATGTGTCAGTGTGTCCAACAAAACAAAACAAACCTAACTATGTGAGCGTCACATCGTGCCTGGAAACCTAACACTGCCATTAAGTAATATATTTCTAACGCACAACTAATCTAAATCTTTAACTAAATCCATTTTTCGGTAGGACGTTCACCCCTGACCTAGTTTCGATGCATCTGCGCGGTGCAATGCCGCAGTCGACCTAAACAAAACCAGTCTCATCATAGTGTTCAAGGACGGTACTTAGGAGTGATACCCGTGTTCATTAGCTAGTAATCCTTCTAGTATAGCTTCGTGCAATAATTTTAAATCATTTCTCGACTGACTCTGATAAGTCTGAAATAACTTCTGTTAGTGTTGTGTGAGTATCGACGTGTGGTATCGAGAGTTCAAGTCTGTTTTTGGAATAAGGACGATATGGCGGGACGGGAAGGTTCCTTGGAGGGGCAGCTGACGCACGTCATCCAGCACCACATATCGCAGCCGGGGACTGAGGCCCAAGTGAGCGTGCACCAGGTGCAGAGCCCGTCTGGTAGTGGGACGAAGAGGCACCAGATTATCATCGATATTAAACAGGATATCGATATAGATGAGTTGTCCACGAGATCCTTAGCTGAGAGTGTGATGGAGACACTAGGAGCCCGCTCAGCAGCAGTATACATCGACAATTCTCAAGTTGCTGGCGAAAATTCTGGAGATTTAGAGTCTCTAACGACAGTCAATGTTATAGTGGCGAATGATTTGAGTCAAGCAGCTCCCAGTCCTCAGGAGGTCGACGATCCCGATCCTCAAGTGGTGCAAGAGCCGGCAGAGAGCTCGGGTATACTACCAGGGAATCGTATAGCAGTTGACAGGATAGTGGAGATGACGAACGCCAGTACATCTGGGGAGTCTACTCCGACCACAAACACAGCTGTGACGACGGTAGCGACCACTACTGCGTCAGGTAAATGCGCCATTTTAGTTTTATGCAGCGATTTCTGTATTTTTAGCTATTTTGTCCTGGATTTTTAGGGTGATTTAAGATGTTTTTGGGCTATAATTGTGTCCTAATTAGTATAGTATCTAGGGATGCCTTTTGTTTCTCTTCAGCCTAATGCTGTCACTGTTCTTGTACAGGGCGGGAACGAGCATTGATCAATTCTTGACTGGTACACCTAGATTTTTTTGCGACAGTTTCTTTAACAATAAATGTTTGTGTTTATTAACCTTGCTGATAAATTTACTCATGACTTGACTGTGATTTTTATAAATACTTAAATGTTTTTTAACTTAAGTTTTATCCGGTGGATACATAATCGTATTAGGCTTGAATTCTGTTTTAATTGGATTGTGTCTCAATTCATTATCGACTTAAAATATTATAACCGTTTTTTTATGTTGACTTCTTAAATGAAAGATATTCATATAAACCATTATTGAGAAACACCGTTTTAAGTTTCCAAAGTTACTCTATGATAACGAAACAGCTTATGTTTCGCATATTCACGTTAAAATGGCGGAAGGCTTCTATTTAACATGAGAGGTTATATCAAGACAGAGGGATACGTGTTGCTGGGTAGTTTCTTGTAACATTTCTTCCCTTACAACTAGGAAGTGGTGAAGGGGTGTTTTGGGGAGCTGTCTTTAGTATTTTTTGGCGTATTACGGCGTTAGAAGTTGGATATAGACTACTAGATTAAAGAGGATCATTTCAAGTAGATTAAAAAAACTCATGTTAGAAGATTTTCGTTTTCGATATTTTAACATCTTTCATTGACCAATTTTTGTGTCTAGGACTCTCTAAACTCCTTATAAAAAGACCTTAGGATAGAATCCTTGCAGAAATTTGTGAGGTATGCATGTTTGTTAAGAGTAACACCACGTAAAAACTGGATGAAATTTGGTATGAAATTTGGTACGCACATAGTTTATTAACTGGATTAACATATAGGATAATTTTTATCTGCGTGCATGGAGTAATTTCTTCAGGAAGCAGGCGAAACCACGGGAAACAGTTAGTACTGTAGAGGTTCTATGAAATATATATAGGAATTAAACCTTATTGGGTAAACTGGCCACACAATCATTTGAAATTAGAATGAAGGAAAGTTAGTTAGCAGATTTTTATATATTAGAATGTGAGTAGAGTGAAGTCGATCCAAGATCATGGAATAAAGAAAAAGTCTTTAAAGTATTCTATGATTTAATCTTCGAATCCTCCACCTCTGACTACGCAATCCCTACAGTACTGCCTATAGTTGATATCAATATACTCGTCTCCTATTACATAAGACTTCATATATTTAATGAAAGTGCTTCTAAAGTACACCTCAACCTAACACATGCATCCATGATGTAATCACATTATGTCTGGACCTTAAAAGAGACTTTGACGCTTGAGTTTGTTTCGGTGTTTCTTCTCAAGGTAGTCGGATAGGAAGCACCGGCCTCATCTAGCTTTAAAAAAAATGTTGACAAAAAGTGTTATTTTGTAACCTACTAGCTTCTGTCCGCGACTTCGTCCGCGTGGTAAAGTGGTGCTCCGCTCCTATTGGTTTTAGCGTGATGCCTATAGCCTTCCTCAATAAATGGGCTATCTAACACTGAAATATTTTTTCAAATCGTACCAGTAGTTCCTGAGACTAGCGCGTTCAAACAAACAACTCAAATTCTTCAGCATTATTATATTATAGTATAGATTTGCAAAATAATTATCATTTATGATTTATTTATCAAGCTAAACAGGCGTGATGTTTATAATTCCATTGTATCCTATTAATAAGAGTATCCGATCAAAATCCATTCAAGGCTTTGTGGGAAACAAGCCTATATACGTTGCCTATGTAAAGATTATATTACCTAAGTACCGGATTTCCTGCTTAAAGAAAATTTTAGCGTTGAGAATATACGCCTGGTTTACTTTATCCAATTTTATAAGTAACGTAGAGGATTTCAACGTAACAGAAGTAGGCATCGATGGCTTGGTCAGGTTAAACAGTGGTGGCCACGGTCAGGCCATGGATGGGTGACCATTTTCTTAAAAATGTTGAGAAATTCTCAGTGTCTCGGAGAGCACGTAAAGCTGTCGGTCCTGCGCCTGATCTCTTCCCGGTCGTGTCAGACTGCCGACCCTTTTTTTTTTTTCGGATGGGAAATCATCAAATGACCCCCTCCCGCCGTGGGTGGGGCGGGAGGGAGTGTCAGACTCTTACTGACTAAAACCCATCCATGTTCCTTCCTCAGCCCTTTCTATACCGGGGGCGCGGTATCTCTTTCGAACGTCCCGCAGCTCCGGCAGGGGACTGCCGACCCTGAGGACTGTGAGAGTGAGGGAATAGAGAGTGCACCTGTGTCTGCACACGTACGACTGACTATTGTATCTCCCAAGTATATGACTAGTCTTCATACTTGATTGAACTGCGAACATTGAAAAAATCCGAAAAATCTTAGTTTTAAATTCTATAAGAAATAACAGGCTAGAAACTTCATGGAAACTTACTTCAGATAAATAAGTTCTTTTAAATGTAACCTGAAGAATTAAGCATTGCCATACAACGTGGCAATGCCGCCAATCTCTTGGGTACACTCCCGGTTGACGGCGTTGATGATGAATTTTTTAACGCTATATTTTTATATTAGGTCTAGAGTATTTTCATATTGTTAATAATAATAAATACTTGTAGTGTAAATACTTTTTTTGGAATTAAACCATCTTAGCCGAAGTCTGTATGTTTAAAAGCCTCTATCTCAAAAACTTCTAAACCGATCCTGAAAATAATTTCACTCATTAAAAAAAGACATAGTTTGAAATAAAATAAGCCATGTTATATATAAATGCTACCAAAAATAGCTGACCAGTAATAATTTTTGTGACTCAATTTGACATTTTCACATTTTTCGTAAGCAAAAACGCTAAGTGAAACAAGTTTAATAATATACTTAAAAACTAGGCCACAGTTTATTTTTATACATGCATCTATTTTTATTTTAAAACCTTCACTTGTTGCTATACAAGAAAACTTTCCCAAAAGCCTGGGAATTGAAAGGTTTCAGTTTCGCGAAAGATTTTTGGAAGATTAATTCTTATTATATACATGTGTTTCCATGGTAACTGTTCTTGTTTATGTAAGTTAATTTAAAATGGCGGCGTTATGCTGTTAGATAAACTATTTACTCAGTAATATTAAAATATTGCGTAAAAAAATTCATCCTCATCGCCGTCAACTGGGAGTGTACCCAAGAGACTGGCGGCATTGCCACGCTGGATGGCAATGCTTAGCTTTTGACCAAAATAAAAGCCAGCCTTTGGGTCACAGGAAGTGTTTTTTTTTATTTATATTGTTAAGAATGTATATATTGTAAATAATGTAAATACTTTCTGTCAATAAATAGCCTTTTTACTCAGTAGTAAAAAAAACAGTTTTTTCCCGGGTTCACCTGCATCCTGTTCAAACTACTTCGCGTACCCGGATAAAAAGGGTTTTATGTGTTAATCCAGGTTATAAACTATGTGTGTACCAAATTTCATCCAAATGCGTTCAGTAGTTTTTGCGTGAAAGAGTGACAAACATACATCTTCACAAATTTTTGCATTTATTATTACATAATATTAGTAGGATATAGAGATGACTTAAATTCGAAAGAATATCCTTACTTCCTTACTAATATTATAAATGCGAAAGTAACTCTGTCTGTCTGTCTGTCTGTCTGTTACGCTTTCACGCCAAAACTACTGGACCGATATAATTGAAATTTGGTACAGAGATAGAATAGACCCTGAGGAACAACATAGGCTACTTTTTACCCGGGTGCGCTAAGTAGTTCCCTCGGGATGCGGGTGAAACCGCGGGAAACAGCTAGTTGGCTATATATATTTCTCACTTCATACATATCATTTTGCTAGCTGTTTAACTGAATAGTTTTCTCATAGAGTAGTATAGAATATTTATTTATTTGCTCAGAACGTAAGTATTAACAATAAGGTGATAACAATAATTAAGAATCCTTGTACGTTATCATAATATTTGATGTTTCAACCTTCATGAAAATTACACTAAAATATATCACAAGGAAAGTATAGTTAAGAGTGAAGAAAAACATAAAAACATTAGCCTAAAACCGGCTTACAAAGTTTGAAATTTTAGCAGTTACTGCCTTTTTTAGAGTTCCGTACCAAAAATTATAAAGAGGAACCCTTATGGTTTCACTTCGTCTGTCTGTCCGTCTGTCACAACTAATTATTTCAGGAACGGTTCATGGACTTGAAATTTTAGCTATAAGCATCCACTAAGAAAGGATTTGTAGGTGATTGAAATAGTTCCCATAGAACCCGGGTGAAACATTTAACGAGCTTATATCATTGTGGGAACAAATATAGGTAATAGATACATAATAATAAATCATCAAATGACACCTCCCGCCGTGGGTGGGGCGGGAGGGAGTGTCAGACTCTTACTGACTAAAACCCATCCATGTTCCTTCCTCAGCCCTTTGTATTCCGGGGGCGCGGTATCTCTTTCGAACGTCCCGCAGCCCCTTAATATGCTTTAAAGACTTGACATTTAATCTTCAAAATATCGATACCGTTACATCGACATAACCACATCACTAAGCTTTGAACTTCTATCCTTTTCAGAATAATAATATGCATTCTCTTTGCTTGAGTTTCAGTGGGGACAATGTACCGCTTGTATAATAAAATTTATATAGAATACGATATCTTTTGTTATTATCCCACTGCTGGGCAAAGACCTCTTCTCATTATAGAGAAGGCATGAGCATTGAATTCTACTTTTGATCATTACGGCGATATTATTAGATTTCTTTAATAATAGATTGCCTAACCTATACTTAATAATGTAATTGCATTATTTTAGACCAATTTCAGCAACTTCAGTTTAGTACCAGTTAAAATTATCTGCTAGATAATTTATTATTAATTAATCTGGTAAACAAATTATGTCATTAATATATTGAGGTTTTTGTATGAAGTGTTTAGAAATTAGATGGAAAAATACAGTTTTTATAATTTTCGCGAACAAATTCACAGATTTGTAGCTAAAAGTAGCTATTTTTTATTTAATTTGTTATTTGACGGTTCTTAAACAAAAACACTATTGCTTCATCATAAATGGTTAAAATTATGATTTATCAAAATAAGTAGGTAGGTATATTAAATTCAACTAGCATTATAACGGTACAATTATTACCATCGTAACAAAATATTATACAGCTATATTTTATTATCATAATAATTCTATGAATAAATTAATTATAAGATTTATGAAATTCCATGAACATCTCTAGTAAAGCTCACATTATTTTTAGGTGTAAACTAGCGACATCTATTGAGCAAAAGCTGGTACTAGTTTGACACACATTAGAACCAGTTGCCGCAACGGTACATTTGTATAAACCCTTTTCTTAGGCAATAATCTTTAGTAACAGTAATAGGACACCCGGAGTTGTTTAATTATTTCAATTACTCCCATTCATTTGATAATCAAGCTCTCAGCTGTTAGGTCGTTGACGTTTAACGACATCTAGCGGTAAAGTTGAGCAACTGTACATTTATTTTTATTCCTACTTTTTCTGATTGTATTCTTTTAAAGACTTAATTGCACGAGTGTGCAGCGACAAACATTAATCATAGATACAGCGAAAATGTCTAGAACGGAGTGTTTTTATCAGTCTGACCTAAATATCATTATGAGTAATCGAAAGCACTAGAGCGTACACAAACCCACATTCAAACGATAAAACACAAACACATTTTACCCATCAATATGAAATTTGAAAAAAAAATAATTACCGCGAATGTTACGGTAGTACAGCGCCATCTGTTATCGAGTAGCGACATCAGTTTTTTGCCGTGTACCGTTCAACGGGACCGCTAGCTACTGACACAGTTTTGACTCAGCTGATGTCGCTAGTGTGGGTTACGTACGTGGGAAACATGTCGATGTGTGCGTAGAATCCGGGATGCACCGATCCGTTAGCTTTGGGTTCTTTATAGAAACCAGTTGGAGTGCCTTAGCATGTTTGTTTTGTATTCAAACCTCTTTTGTTGTAAGGTCTTTGACTGTCGTTAATTGTTTTCTAAAAACAGGCAACTTGTCAATTGTGTTCGAATTTCAAATTTTGACGTTTCGATGTTGCATTGTTTTTGACGTAATTTGAGTAATGGTTTTTATTGAAACAATATTCTTTTTTCAAAAGCTGCGTTGGTCTAGTGGTCGTAAGTGCTTAGGATATGCCCGGGTTCAATTCTCAGATCGGGCAAAGTATTATTAGGATTTCCCAAGTGAATTAATTATGTTTATCATCATGAAAAAAATGTTGTCAATTTTCGAGGCATGCTAATAAGTTAATAACAGTAACTGATATTTATCAGACAATTTATCGCGTAATATTAAAACAACTTCCGTAACCCGACCGATAACTTGCATAATCCATACAAAAGCTTACCCAAATCATATTTATAAAATACACACTAGCTGTTTCCCGCGGTTTCACTCGCATCTCGAGAGAACTACTTCTCGCACCCGGGTAAAAAGTATCCTATATGTTAATCCAGGTTATAAACTATGTGTGTACCAAATTTTATCCAGATCCATTCAGTACTTTTTGTATGAAAGAGTAACAAACATATTTATGTGATGTACATACTCAGAAACTTTCGCGTTTATAATATTAGTAAGATGGATCATCAAAGATCCTCGTAGCGTCCAGACGTACAATTTTAATTAAATTAAATTAATTAGTATTTCTTGTGCGGAACCATAATTTCTTTTTTCCTAAATAAAAATAGTCTCAGTTACTCCTTACATCCAACAGCTATCATCAAAATCGGTCCATCCATTTCGGAGATTAGTTTTAATAAACAGACAGATAACAATGAATGAATTATTTGGTTTTGAATCTTTGAACTAATTCCTAACTGTAATATTGATACATGTAATATTGTCACATGTCGCTTTTGTGGCAAAATAGAAGAGCTATTGTAAATCACCCAACACCATCATCAACTCTATTTTAAGTGGAATAAATTTCATTTCATTTCAACTGTGCATAAAACTAGACTCCGTACTGCCACTGAGAAAATTCCCATCAAAAACCCAAAAAAAAAAATTGACAACCTGGGGATCGATCTTAGTATCTTTTATTCAACGCACTGTAGAGAAATGGGGCGGTAATTGTGTTATCTAAATCTATATTTGCGTCTAGACTAGCCTTTTTCGTATCAGTCATTGTTCCAAATATCATTATCAAAAATTTCACGCATAAACAAAAGAGTTTATCTACAAAAAAGAATTTAAGGATTTCGTTATCATAATTTGTAGGCGTAAGAGTTATCAACGGCCTAGCCTTTTCCCGACTATGCAGGAGTCGGTCCCAAGTCTATCTAGCTATATAGGAATATTGACTAGCTTTCCGCCAGCGGCCTCGCCCGCGTGGTCTATACGAATACAAATGAAAAATAACTGACTTTCATACAAACTTTGTACAACCTTTTTCACCCCCTTAGGGTAAGAATTTCGGAAAATCCTTTCTTATCGGATGCCTACGTCATACAAAGAACACACCCTTCAAGTTTCAGGTCTCTACGATCAGCGGTTTAGGCTGTGCGTTGATCCGTCAGTCATTCAGGACAAAGCATTTTATATGTTTAGAAGATAGATAGATAGGCCGTAAGATTTATTGTAATTTATTTTTTTTAATTACATTTCACTAACGCATTTTTTTTGTTTTTTTCAGGTAAGCTGTGAAAAGAATATTTCAGGGATAACTGGGCCTAAATTGAATTACTCATCACTGCAATGGCGCCATCAAAGTAACCACTCGACTAATTATATCGATATATCAGCAACTTCATCAATATCGCATAATATTTCAACACTAGCTATCCGCCCGAGTCTTCGCCCGCGTGGTCATTTTTTTACACCTTGGGTTACATTATTCAAGTTTTAGTAAGGATCCCTAATTATTTCTGGAAATAAATATAGTCTATGACACTTCGTAAAGATGTAGCTTTCTAATGGTGAAAGAATTTTTAAAATCGGTTCAGTAGTTTTTGTGTTAAAACCCTACAAACAAACAAATCTTTCCTCTTTATAATATTAGTATAGATATAGATGGACTATCGAATATACCTATATTTTTAAATAAAATAAAATCGATATACATACACTTCTCATCAAAAAAATCGAAACACCTCGCAGTTTATGATTTGATAAGGATTATCAGAAAAATGTGTATATTTAGGAATAAATGTAAAATGTCATTTAATAGTGAGTAGTATGAGGTTTTTAAATCCTAATGTTATTGTTCTAAATTCAAATTAAGTCTTCATAGATTTCGTATTTTGTATAATGAGTAATTTTTACCCTGTATGGAATATGAAGGAAATGGGTAAAACAACACGCGTAAATGAAAAAAAAAATTAAGAAACGTTTATTTAATAACTTGTATTCCCTCCGCGAGCTCTTATTACTGCTTCCATACGGTTCTTCATCGATCGGATGAGAGTCACGATCACATGTTGTGGTATATTATCCCATTCCTCTTGGATTGCATTTTGCAGCTGGCTAAGTGTTTCTGGGGCTGGATCTCTTGCTCGAATTCGTCTCTTTAATTCATCCCATAGATGTTCAATGGGATTCATGTCCGGGCTTCTTGCTGGCCATACCATAATGGAGATACCGACTTCGGTAAGATAATCTCGTACGACGCCCGCGGTGTGAGCTCTAGCATTGTCGTGCATGAATATGAAGTCGTTGCCAATAAAATGTGCATAGGGCATCACATGAGGTTCAAGACACTGTTCGATGTACCGATGAGAGTTTAGTGCAGGCAGCCGTGGCCCAGACACAAAGGCAAGTTCTGTCTTACCGTCGGCGCTGATTCCTCCCCAAACCGTCCACGAACCGCCACCATAGCTGACCTTTTCTTCAATGCAGCATTGTGCAAAGCGTTCTCCATCTCTTCTGTAGACCTTGTTCCTTCCGTCGTTACCATACAGCATAATTTTACACTCATCAGAAAACAGTACTTTGCTCCACTGAAGGTATGACCAAGTTAGGTGCTCGCGTGCAAAGTTAAGGCGCGCTCTTCGATGGTCTGCAGTTAATTTCGGCCCATTCGCTGGCTTATGCGGTGCCAATCCGCGTTCCTTCAACCTTCTTCTTATTGTAGAGTCACTTACAGCTACTCTTCGTACAACGCGAAGCTGCTGCTGCAGTTGAAAAGCGTTAAGGCGTCGATTTCGTAAAGAAGTTGTTACAATAAATCGATCATCTCGCTCAGAAGTGACCCGATTCCTGCCAGATCCTGAACGGCGCGTGAACGAACCAGTCTCCCGATAGCGTTTGTAGACTCTATGAACAGATGATAAGCTTAGATGCAATCTTGCAGCCACAACACGCTGACTAAGTCCAGAATCCAGCAATGCCACCACTTGGGCGGCTTCTGCGGGCGAAGTATCCATATGTTTTAGAAAAAAAAGTTTTTTCAGGCGTCCCAAAGTCACAGTAAATGAAATAAGAAACAAAAAGTTTAAAGACAAGCGCTAATTTTTAGTTTTTAAACGAGAAACGTACTCCAACCCTAAATACACATTTGTCTCAAAACAGTGATTAATTTCATTTATAGGATAAACAAATGAAATTCTAATTTCGAATTTTGATTTTTTTCTTCTTACTGTAATGACCAAACTGCCAGCTACACAATAATGTTTTTTTTTTCATGGAATTAATTCTCTTTTGTAAAAAATTAGGACAAAAACAATAAAAACGAAAGTATTTCGATTTTTTTGATGAGAAGTGTATATTGTAATATGACACTATTTTAAACACACGTGTTTGGTTTCAAATTATGCTGATTGGACTTTTTGAAATAATTAAAATAATTTGTCGAGTCAGCCATTTTTTTCGTAGGACTTGTAGTTGCTAGGTGATTGAGATATGTATATCCAATAAAATCATAATGATACTAACATTTCCCCCCGGCGCCGCTCGTGTTTTAGACAAATAAAACAAAGCCTAGCCTAGCTTTCAAGGATAATTAAGCTTTCTATCAGTAAAAGAATTATCAAAATCGGACCAGTAAGTGCAGAGATTACCCTCTAAATACAAACTAACAAAACCCATCCATGTTCCTTCCTCAGCCCTTTTTATTCCGGGGGCGCGGTAACTCTTTCCAACATTCCGTAGCTCAAGAGGTACCTAATTTTCAAACATGACAGTAGTTGATATCAGACTATAATATAATTTTATATCGGACATTGACCAACTTACTGTGATACGCGTTATCAGCGCGATACGACCTGGAATTGGGTTACTGTATCTTTTGTAAGTACCTACCTTTACTAATGTTTTGGTGGTTAGAGGTGCGGACGAAAAATCTACGCCTTCAAGGAGTTTTAGAATATATTTACCCCTGACATCGCCCGCGTTTTTGAATGTCAAGTTTTTTTTTGTTTGCGGTGTTCCCTCATTCTTTTAATACAATTTAAGCAGCCCAAGCTGCTTCTTATAACATCAGGGGGGTTAGACAAGTGGCAAAACGCTAACGCTAACGCTAACGCTCAATGTATGGGAATGACATTCGTTTACGACTAGCTATATGTCATTCCCATACATTGAGCGTTAGCGTTAGCGTTAGCGTTTTGCCACTTGTCTAACCCCCCAGGTATCTGCTGGTGGAAGTCCTATCAAAATCGGTCCAACCATTTTGGAAATAACCCGGAATACTTTTCGATCTATTTGAAAAAAAAAACCGAAAGAATAGTGTTATTGTACCATGTAAATCTTTATGTAAAAAGCTGTTATTTGACATAAGGTACACACAGACACCTCAATATTATTTGTTTGTAAATGTAACATTACATTTTAACGAATTGATTGACGTAGGATATTTCTTTGCGGATGGGATATCATCAAAAGACTCCTCCCGAAAGAGGAGCTCGTGGGTAAGTAACAGCCGCACGGTTCGACCGATCAAAGGTTAAGCTGCGCTTGGCGCGGTCGGTCCGTGGATGGCTGACCATCTATGTCATAGCGAGACTCCTCCGTGCCTCGGAAAGCACGTTAAGCTGTTGGTCCCGGTTGTCATTTGTATATCTTTGACAGTCGTTACGGGTAGTCAGAAGCCAGAAAGTCTGACAACCAGTCTTACCAAGGGGTACTGTGTTATCCAGTAACTGGGTTTTGGAGGTCAGATAGGCAGTCGCTTCATGTAAAACTCTGGTACTCAGCTGCATCCGGTTTAGACTGGAAGCCGACCTCAATATAGTTGGGAAAAGGCTAGGCAGATGACTCCTCCCGCCGTGGGTGGGCCAGAGGTAGTGTCAGACTGTTACTTCTTTTTCTTATCGAGTGGGGTGCTTTTACCAACCTAATATGCCATAGTGTCAGAGTTTTCTCAAATCCGTCTGAGCGCGTGTCAGACTGACTAAAACCCATCCATATTCCTTCCTCAGCCCTTTGTATTCCGGGGGCGCGGTAACTCTTTCGAACGTCCCGCAGCCCCGGCAGGGTATGGCCCTGGGGGAGGACCCCGTCACTTGCTCACATCTCATTTTGTATTCTGTATATCTATTTGTCAGAGGTTTTCGGTACGGAAGACTTGGTGCGTGAGCCAGAAATGCACTTACTGGGGTTTTTAGTTAAAGGACTTTCACTAACAGTCTTATTCATAACACCATTCGCTTATTAAACTTATTTGAGCTATAGAACTGCTTTGTCCTTTTTGTCAAGTTAAAATGAAGTTTGACAGGAAGAAGCATTTCATTTTAGCACGCTTTGTTTGAGATTCCGTAAATGCCTTTATCATTAATTAATAGGAAAAAAAACTTTTTTTAATTCATGATTTTGTACTTACCAATAATTTAGTATAAAGAAGTCCACGTGAGCGAAGACGGCCGTATAGCTAATTTCATAAATATAATCAGTTTATTAGTTAACTTCCATTGCCTGTGGTGGTCAAATCCGGGTGATATATCATCATCTATACTTATAATAAATCTGTAGAGAGGTCAATTCTGTACATGAAATATATTTCCAAAATAACTATCACGGGGTGATTAGGGATCGATACTGATGCCAAAAATGCAATCAGTAAAATTTTTGTCTGTCTGTCTGTCTGTCCGTCTGTCTGTCTGTCTGTCTGTCTGTCTGTCTGTCTGTATAAACTCTATAGAAACAAAAACTACTCGACGGATTTTAACGAAACTTGGTACAATTATTTGTCATACTCCTGAGATGGTTATAGTATACTTTTCATCACGCTACAATCAATAGGAGCAGAGCAGTGAAGGAAAATGTTGTCATTTTGTTTAAACGCGCTAATCTCAGGAACCGCTGGTCCGATTTAAATAATTCTTTCAGTGTTAGATAGTCCATTTATCGAGGAAGGCTATAGGCTATATATCATCACGCTAAGACCAATAGGAGCGGAGCATCACTATTCCACGCGGACGAAGTCGCCGGCAGAAGCTAGTTTATAATATGGTTACACGATAACTACGCATACATAATACATATGTCTACCTCGATACTAGATTCAGCTCTGTTGGAACTACACCCAAATTCCATAGAAAACAGGCCATGATTTTTTGGTATGAAGATTGTTTTTATATCACTTTTTTATTAGTATACTTTTCTTACTTTAGTTTATCGGTAGTCCAATGCATTAGTATCCACAGGACGCGGGTGAAACCGAGGGATACACACTATATTCTGAATCGATTTTTCAGTGTTATCAGATGCTTAAAAAATATTACTGGGATTGTTTAATAGCTCGTCTTTATCGTAGAGAAGAGCACAGATGGTAGTGTTTAATATATGATAATTCGCCATTCTTTGATGAGGTAGACACGGTTTTCAAACTTACCCCTTTTTTGGGGTGTATTGAAAACATGTTTTTCAAAATTATGTGTGTGCGATATTCGTGGGGATGGTTCTGTATGATTTTTGAAATGAAACATTTTAAAGTTTTTAAAGTTTTTCCTTACTTTTTTTTGGGGTAAATCGCGAAATTAAATGGTGATGTCCACTTATTTTTTTATTATCTGTCTCATTGGTCTAGTGGTCGTATAACGTGATTACTATAAACGGGGTCTCGGATACAATTCCCAAGTCGTTTTGGACGTTTTTAAAAAATGTCACAAAACAGCCCGGAGTCAGGAACTTGGTGGTGTTACACCCCCGTGCCTGGGGACGTTAAGCCGTCGTCCCCGGCTGGTATCTTGATAGCAGTTGTTGTTGCAATTCCATGTCAGAGACCGTCAGGCGAATTTGTGAAAACTCTGACATTAGGGCTTGTTAGGTTAGTAAACCTGCAGCACGATAAAAAGAAGAAATATTTTATCACTAACATCTGTCTAAAATTTGTGTGTTTGGACTTCGTAATTAGATCCAGGGGGGTTAGACAAGTGGCAAAAACGCTATAGAATAGAAAACAAAATGTATGGGATTGACATATAGCTAGTCGTAAACGAATGTCATTCCCATACATTTTGTTTTCTATTCTAAAGCGTTTTTGGCACTTGTCTAGCCCCCCAGATAATAAGATAGAATGTCGTATAGTCCTAAATTTTAATTCAAGTTATATACTATTTGTTTTTGTGAAATCTAACTAATATTACAAATGTGAAAGTTTTTGGGGATGTATGTTTGTTTGTTACTCTTTTACGCAAAAACTACTGAATGAATTTGAATGAAATTTAGTACACACGTAGTTTATAACCTGGATCAACACTTAAGATACTTTTTATATATATATTGGACCCAATTCTAAGCTTAGGCAGATGAAGTCGCGGGCAGATACTAGTTGAAAAATAATTATTAAAACTTTCCCTTTTTAATAAATTACCGAATAAACATTCATTTAATTGATGCAACATTTGGATGTTTAAAATTACGATCGGCCTAGCCTTTTTAGTAAAAAGGTGTTTTTTTTTCTAGTATTTTACGAGATACGTAAAACAATTCTATTTTCCTCATACGTTGTAGTCATGTTACCAGTCAGTAAACAATAATAAATAGAAATAAAGTTACTATTTATTACAAACGACCTCTTTTAAAGTGTTAGATGCGATTTTTTTTTTCACAGTAATACAGTGCAAAGATGAAACCTTACTCTATTGGTGTCGAAAATGAAAGTGCTTGGTTATTTCAGCGTATTTTATCTTTTTGGGAATTCACTTTGAAACTGGCTTGTAATCACGGCGTTGTCCGTATTTTTGCACGTAAATATAACGTAGCAATAATGTAGCTTTCTTTTAAAGACATATTTTCTAGACTGGGTACGGTAGTATCAGATACTAACTTAAAAATAATTTTACTTTTTTTATTAAATTTTATTAACTTAAAACATTCCAAAGCTTGACAAGTTAATAAATGATTGGAAATAATTGTAAAATAATAGTAATTGAAAAGCGGACATTTTGATATATTTTTTTGCTGTTTTGCAAAACCTTTGTCAAAGTACGTCTAATTTTTTTATTCGCCCGTTGAACCCTAAAAACTGGTAACCCCAGCCCTGTCCGGTTTTTCTGTTCAATGGATTTTACATGTCCTGTCATTCTGGGGGTCCGACGAGCGACAAAAGGGTTAGGATTGCAAGTAACATACGCAGCAAAGGGTTGATTGTCATTTTAGATTTTAGAATGACCTACTTTTTTATATATTGATTTGAAGAAGAAACTTGTGTGTACGTTTTTTTGAAGCATAAAGAGTGGCCATTTTGTTTTTTGATGACTGTTTTTTATTGTATTCCAAAAAATTTAGAAATAATTATTGTACCTACTTGTTTTATAGAAATGGTTATATTAATTTTATAGAAATTCTAGTGGACATTTTAAGATAATTTTGGAAAGGAAAATATTAATTAAATATTGTTTTTAATATAGAAAATAATTGATATTTAAGCTTTGTATTTCGTGCACCTAACGAAAAAATCTTAGTTCGGCCTTATATTAATAATACTAACTGGCTCACTTTTTAATTTCTCACATATTTTTGTGACTATGATTGATTTCATTTATTTCTTTTGAATATAACTTTTTTTTCTTAAACTATTTAGTGACGTGAACATGACACGTGTTGTCGTTCGGTTTGAGAATAAAATAGATTAGTTTTTCAAGATTATTTTTAATTTCGACTTTAATTCTTGCGACAGAAATTCTTTGATGATAATATTTCTCGTAGTTTTATTTCGTAAGCTATAGGCAGTATTTTTTTAAATGTTTACGATATCGATAAGTTCTCTTTTCGCTTTAAAAATAAGTGTAGAATTTCGAACTTTCTAGAAGCATTACAAAAAAACATCAACTCAAGTTAAAGACTAAGTTAAAAACTCTAACAAGCACAGGTATAGCATCAACAGCCTCTATTTATACCGGCAAGACAGGCCGATAGTTAAAAGTCTTCAAATTAAATGCTGGGGCCGACACCTTCACAGTCCTGCACGCGGTGCGCCATTCGCCTGCGCTTACAAAATTCAGTTTGACTTGCAAACCGCGCGCGCACGGCCGCACTACGCCCAAACTTTTTGGCACCGCGTACTTACATTTTGGAAAAAAAAACCAAACGTCAAAATTCCCGCGCTTTTCTCGCGTCAAATTTTGTGCTCCTTTTTCAAACTAACTTTTTAATAGCCTGTGCTTGTTGCATTTTGGACTCGTGTTGTGAACTTTTTGGATTGTTATCAAATGCATTACGTTGGATGTGAGTAGTTACTTTTATAATTATAATTATCTACATAGAAAATTGTTCGTCCGTCGATATGAAATGTGTTTTTTAATTTCATTATTTTATTGCTACCTATCATTGTGCCCTGTTATTCTTATATTTCATCTTCACAAAAAAGGTTGTATAAACTTTTAATTAAAGAAATTAAAAAGTTATACATGGCCAAAAATGAAAACATAGTAACCAAAAAAAAAGTTTTGTAATAGAGACACGCATAAAATGAAGTCACACACAAAAACTGCGTTAGTTTTTTTAAAATTTATTTTTTCATGACTAAAGGCCCGCATAATAATCACCCGTATAACAATTATCTATCACGAAACTTGCAATTTATCAAGGTCTCTAGTTGCATGAGATCTTGTATTGCATACGAGCGAGCGAGAGACAAAGAATTCGACCTTGCGTTGGAAAGAGACAGCGGATGTTAGGAAACTCTTGGGAAATATCATTTTTCTCTTTCGGGGGCTGAAGGGCACTTTTTATGAATATTTGTTTTTAAGATAATTATTGTGTTATCTTACTTTATTTTTGTTTGTACTTTATTTGGGTCGATGTTAAAAGGCTCGTGAGGTGTTTGATTAATTAATCGTCTGATGGATTTAGCTTTATTTATTTATCTTTGTGACTTAATAGGTCATTTAGTCAAGCGTTCAGTTTGTTGATAATGTTATTTGTCATTTTTTAATAGTGTTTTCTTTGGATTTATGTATTTTTTTTAACTTATTATTTTTATGTATGATAATTACTGTTGCGTAATTATTTCTTTCATCCTTAAATTGCTATTACAAAAATATATTTTTTATTTCACTTGTATTTTTTTCCATTCCTTGTGTAAAAGTCTTCAAAACATATATAAAGGTTATTTACTAGAGGGGTACGGTCACTTTGAATTCTTATTTTCTTTCAAATCATTTAGAGTAGGTATCAAACGTAGCCTTAGCCAACGTCATTGTAAGTGTCATGTATTACTGTCATTCCTTTTAGAGAATAACACAGTATGAGACTTGCAGCATTTGTAATGTCTTATGGATATCATTATTTTAACAAGACTCACCAAGGGCCCTTAGTTCAACTAAAACTAGACTCAATATCAAAACAGTTAAGGTGTGATTTCAAACACTTAAAAGGTACTTAAATCCTGCCAAACTTATGTGATAAAAAATATTTTCACTGTTGAAAATCAAAACCCCAAAACCGCATCAAAGAATTCAAATTGAACGAATCTTGAGATAGCATTTTATCACTCTCTAAGAAAAGTTTTTACTACCTAAGCCAACTACCCGGGGACTCTAAAACTACCCCAAAATACACTGTAGTCAAGTAAATCCCTCATCCTTGCATCAGGTCGTTGCTACGTATTTATTTCAAACACAAGATTACAAGTAGCTGGTTTTGTGGCTAGCGTGTGCCGAGGCCAGTCAGATCTCCGTACCTATAATTGTTCATTAATATTTATAGATAAATACTTTTTGTTCTCATCCCAACTAGCACTTAGGTAGTTTGATAAGTATTTTAGGTTTTTTTTGGATAATATAAAAGTAACACTTAGGATATTATTCTCCATGCCTAGTCTTGGCTAAATAGAAGCGGAGACAATTTTAATTTTTATTACATTTTAGTTACCTTAAGTGCAAGAAATTAAGGGATTTTATTTTTCAAAAAATATTTT
This sequence comes from Pyrrhia umbra, assembly GCA_963891755.1. NCBI lineage: Eukaryota > Metazoa > Arthropoda > Insecta > Lepidoptera > Noctuidae > Pyrrhia > Pyrrhia umbra. The sequence continues at coordinate 4,640,840 of OY982944.1, forward strand.
TTTACTCGGTTATTGTTGTGACAAGACGTTAATGTACAATAAAAATAAATTTATCGAAGAGTGAGACTAGCTGTGTACAAGATAAACCTCTTTAAGCAATCTAAAGTTTTAGCTAGCTTAGCTACACAGCCTTGAATTCAAGTAAGCTATACATAACAAAACCCATATGTTGTCAACAAGAATAATTGTAACTTAAATCAAACTTAGTTCCACAAATATTTTAACAAATAATCATAAGGCTCCTAAGTTAGTGTCAAGTTAGATTCAACTTCGAATACCTTTGTTGTAGAAGTTATTTATAGAACTATTGAAATTTAGATTTGTTGTTTTATGTTGTTAAAGTTGTTAGATTGATATCACTTCATCAATTGAATTGTGAAATATTAATTGAAGCACAGTGATTTGAGAATAGAATATTATTAATATTAAAAATTCTTTATAAAATTCTTTAAAAATGGTTATTAATATCTTTGAAAGGTCATTAGTTTACCAGGTGTAGCTGTAATAGAAAAGTTTCTAAGTCCTGAAATCAGAAACCTCTTTTTGTTTAAATTATTAAATTGAATTATTATTTTTTACTGTAGAGCAGTATCGAAACGCAATCATTTCTTTTTAATTTTTTTTAAAGTCAGTGTTAGCAAAAAGGTTCTTTACACGTAAGTATAAAAACTCTTTAGTGTAAAAGAGGTCCTTTAAGTAAGTTAAAAAACTCTTCGCTATGTAAAAATGGAAACGAAAACTTAATACAGTTTCTAAGTACAAAAATAGTCAAAATAACGTTAAATTTCTTAATACAGCTGTCGTGGTATTTGTTTGAAGGCTTGGCCTCTCTTACTCATGCACTTTCTAATGTTGCGAGAATTTCCAAACAAAAATATTCAACCATTTGTCACATAGGTTGACGGAAGTTGATGATCTGACTGACTGATTTTTTTAGGTCTTGATTTCTTTTAAATTGTTTTTTTTTTATTATTAATTGACTATAGGTAGCTTTTCGAAAATAAGGCGGGAATATAAATAAAAAAAATAACAATATCCATTTTTATTTCAGATGATAACAATGTCGAGAGTAAAAGTCGTTATTTTTCTTCAAAGAAAAAGCATTTTGAAAAAAAAATTCTTTTGTTGGAATTATTATTAATTTTTTTTTTCAAAACTGAAAGTCTCTCTAAACTGAAACTAATTAATAAAAATCATAATCATCCACAACTGAAAGCCGTAAAATTACTAAGAATCACGCAACTGCCAAACTTTCATAATCGTAAAAAAAATCCTCTCACTAACATTTTGATGTATCGATACCGTGTCTGTCTAGATATTTTATATCGATACTCGATTCCTACATCCGGCTCGCTTTTAGCATATCTCTTATAATGGTAATAATAATTATGGGATCGATCAACTCTCGACTTTCACGCGAGATTTTGGCAGTTGTTACTTTCACTTAAATTTTGTGTGGTACAAAGTTGAAGCTGAACGCGGCTTCAAATTATTCATTTAAATTTATTAATAGGTTTTATTTTAATTATTTGGTAACATTAGCATTTGAGATTATACTGTTTTTATCTAGCTTATTAAAAAAAAACTCTTGGTTATTACTTTTAACGATTTTTTTTATCTTTGAAAAAAAAATGGTTAGTGTTCGTAAAAAATAATTTATCTTAAATGAAATTCATTTGCACATTATTAAATTCAAAAATGTAACGCAACTTAAAAAAATATATACATAATTTAGAATTATGTTGATTATTTAATAACATTATTATGTAAGAATTAAAATTAGTTTTAACACATGAATACAACATTTACTATCTGAAAAAATATTATAATTAATTTAAATATGGAAATCGTTAAGTTTCACATTATATAAATTATTAATGATGTATCGTTTCTTTACTGTTTTTTTTTGTATGGCATCTCGCAGGTTAACCTAGGAGGTTGTCGACTGCTTAACCGAGCAAATTTCTTTACTGTCTTGTTAGTTATAAGTAGGCTATAAGTTTGACTACCGGAAAACGGACCTGGGGTCATATCTTGGGTCGGTCAAAGAGCTAATTTGATTTTCACCTTCTTTTTTTGTTTTTCTACTTTTTGAACTTATTTATGCTACTGATTTAAATAACCATTAATATACATACACCAGCAAAAACATTTATTTAATATGCAAAAACCTTTCGTCCATCCATCCGCTCACATTCACTTGCAAAATCGCAATTAAACAATTAAGTAATTAATACCTTGCAATACAATGTTATCTTCACGATCTACACAAATCAAATTGCATTTACTGATATTAAACACGGCTGTTCATGTTTTTCATTCATAATTAAGTATCTGTCGAATTATATTTCGTAAATTTTTTTTGGTTACCATTTTGTAGGCTTGTTTTGGTGCATTCAAATAACAAATTATTATGCCTAGATTCCTCAAAGGGTAAAACAGAGGTCTACCAATAAATACATTTAAATAATTGAAATCTAGATCAAGTTTCTTAACATTACTTACCTATCACACTATTTTTTTAGTTAGTTTTTAACTAACACTTACGAGGGAATGAGCCTTTTATCATTACTAAAATTCATTCATACTTAACAATTTCGAGTTTTTCACTTACTAGATAACAGATACTGGAAATTTAAACAACAGCCTATTTGTATTTATTTGATAAGTTTTACGTTATCTGGAGTTAATATTATTAGAAAGTAAACACACTTTTACATTGATTTTTAAACACATAATATAGTTTAGCTAAGTATTAGTAGCAAAAGTCATTCAATTATTACTTGTAAAAAAAAATAATCGCGCTTATTCCAAAGGAAATAAAATACCATTCACTTTACCCCGCGCCCGCTACCGCCTATGACTTACACAGCCACCTCCAAAACCGGCGACTTTCATCGGTGCATGCGCATACGTAACGTTTCTTGCGTAATGTGTCGCGCACGCATCGCCAATGATTAACGTTTTCGAAGAATCTCGCGCGCTTTTTTATAACTTTTGAATTTGGAATTGTTGTTTTTCTTCGATGTTATTCGACCTTTGTTTACGCATGTGTTTAAGTCATCGTAACCTCTTTAGTTTTCCTGTTGCCCTGGTACTTTATAATTATGAGGTAACATAGTTTTTGCTCGCGTCTTCGCTTCTAGCTTCAATTTCGCGGGAACGATACATTTTCTCGGCGTAAAAAGTATCCCTTATCAATATTTCGCTCATAAATTATGTCTATGCACAAAATTATGTCCGTCAGTTGCTGTTTGAAAGAAGGATAAATCAATAAACAAACTCTCGCATGTAGTTAGGATTTTCAATTATTTTTAACAAACTTTTCCTCACAGCGTCGGCCGTGTTTTTAAACACAATACTCAGGGTGTTCTAATTTTCTATTACTCAAAAAAATAGCTAAATTCATCTTTAACCTCTTTACAATATTAGTATAAAATACGAACACTATCTTCTCATTCCCCCACTCAGAACTTCAAACATTTTAATTTCATTCAATTCATCAGCAAACATTTCTTTTTAAATCATCTCTTTTGCTCATGGCGCGATCAAAATATTACGGAGTCAGATGGTAGCAGGGCTGTCCAGGATGTGTGACGTATATTTAGGCATCAGCACTTGTGGACAGTATTTTAAGGAACATAATAGGCACCACCAAAGAGGTCAATTCCTGTTCTCTCCAAAATAGGTTAGTACTAAGTGTTTTTTTTCTCTAAGAAGGTTTTATTTCAACTTTGTATCACGGCCATTATTAAGAAAGACTGAGTTGGAGTATTTTTTTATAGGAATAACAACAGAACATAATGACTGTTTTATCGGAAGGATTAAGCAAAAGTATAAAGTATATCCATATTTCGCCAGTTTCTTGTCTTATTAATCTACATATCTACACTAATATTATAAGAGGATTTTATTTTATTTTTGTATGTTACGAGTAAACTTAAAAACTACCGATTTCAAAAATTCTTTTGCCGTTAGAAAGCTACATTATCACTGAGTAACATAGGCTATATTTATTACAGACGAAGCCGCTGGCGTGTTATAAATGCGAGAGTGACTCTTTATGTCTGTTACAGTATCACTGTAAAACGGCTGAATCGATTTGGATTAAATTTAGTATAGAGATAGATTGAACCCAAATGAAGGACATGGGATAGTTTTTATCCGTGTACGCGAAGTATTTACCTCGGGATGCAGGTGAAACTGCAGATAATAGCTAGTTAGTCCAGACTATGGGCTGAAATAAAAAAAACCACTTGGAAAACACGTACTTTTCCCGAACTCAGAACCTAGTGTTCAGCAGTCACTTTTACGACCACTAGACCAATACAGCAGTTATATTGAATACATTTTTATTTTCATTAAATATCTCACACCATACTTAAAATTTCTCCTATAGTATGGGTACTTTTACAAATATACATACCTCATAACACATGCACAAACACACAGACATGAAAAAAACCATCTTAGGTCAGACAAATATTTATATTTATGTCTAAAATGAATTAAAACCGAAAATAAACTTTTATAATTGTAAAATATTAGAAACTAGGACGACTTAATAAAACGAGACTAGAATTTTTCTACCTATTTTAAGGCTAACTGGCTTTCAGTCTAACTGGTGACAGCGTGAACAATTTTTGTGCCTGGAAATAATTTCTAGTACCTAACATTAATACGTACCTTCAAGCATTAATATGCAATGCGAATAACAATCAATTTGTTTGTCATTATCTGGTAAACTTGGAAAATTGATGAAAAAATTCTACTTAGTAAATGCTAACTTAAAAACTTACACTTATAAATGCGAGTTTGTCTATTACGCTTTCACAGCAAAACGGTTGAACCGATTTTGATGAAATTCGGAGATAGATGAGACTTTGGTGCCTGATATCGAGTGCATTAAGTAGTTTCTTCGGGAAACTTTTTCCGCGAAAAATAGGTTGTGACAGATGAATCGCTAAAAAAGGATCATATTAAAATAAATCTTGGACGCAGGCGAAGCACAATTTAATTAGAATTGCTAATTGTAAGTGATGTTATATACTCGTCTGTGGGTCTCTTAAAATAGTAGGTACTGCAGCAAAATTGTTACGCAACAAAGTTACTCGTGGTATCTGAATGGGAAAACGCGTTCATATACTATGCACATTTATGTATAGTATTGTACGTTCAGGTATATGTATAGTACACACTGAGTAAGCTCGTTTTTTTTTGTATTTTTTATGTTAATCCGACAAAAATGTTCACGAAATTTTCAATCATAAAGGCACGGAATGAAGTATTTTTAAGCGCTTTATTTTTTATATAAGAACACAGTTAACCAACCATTGATCTGTTAACGAAAATGGAATGCAATTAAAAATATACACTGCACAATAAATTAATTCTATAATAACCACAAAAAAGAAGAAGAACATTAACACAGTCGCTGTTTTAAATTAAATTGCACCATACTTGCACAAACACTACGTATTCTAAATTTAAACCAGTAATATAAAAACTCATTAGAACACTAACAATTTTAAATAAATACCAGCCAGTACGCAAGAACATTCACACTCCACCAGTGTTGCAACACTCAATAAAGAAACGGTCAACAATAGGCAAACACCTACAGCTATACAGCCTAGTAACCAGACATCAAAGTGAATGACATAATAGAGTGTACATATCTATTCATGCAAGTCATATAGCGAGTAAGAAAAGTAGTGTTTTAGTCGGTATACCTCAGCGGCCACGCGGGATCGATTCCGGGCATGCGCAAAGAGGACGAACACTTCCGTCCCCCGCACCCCTCAAAACTGTAGCTGAAACACCCACACGCTGCAACTGCACTCCAGTGCATGCGAGAACGCGACCAAAGAAAAACTGGCAAAAAATAAAACGCAATAGCCCGCTTTTAAAAAAAGAACACTTTATTTAAAGAAAAAATAAAACGCGTTCGGGTTATGTGTCGGTTGTTCAATCGTTAATATGTTATCTGCAACGTGTGGACGCGGAGCACCATAGACCGGTCACAAGTGGAAGCGGACACACACCAGCTATTAACGAACTATGAAGAAGAAAAAACGAATGCACGGTTCACAAAATAAACGCATTCAATGCCATATATTAAACACAAACCACTTCGTATGAGCACTTTGACAATATTAAATAAAACAATTCCGAAAGCATTTAACTCACAAGTTTATTAAAATTTATATGCAATATTTAATCACAAAAAACCCGTTAGATTTTAATAAAAATCAATAATTAAACACAAATTAGTGATACACTGTTATAATAACCTCCCGAGCAAATAAAACCCAACCTTAAAATCGAAATTTTAGACTGATATATAAAATTCCGTAAGTAGATTTAAATTTAACAAAAAAAAAATATAGTATTTACATTAGTTGACGATTTGAGAAAGTTTATATGTAGAATAAAAATTTAAAATATTTATTATTAAATAAAATTAAATAAACAAAAAAAAAACGCAATATAATACAAAATCTATTCAGGGATCAGTGACGTAGCCTTAGACATTTTGTACGACGGTCGAACAATTTTGACACTTGCTATTTTTCAGTGTACAAAAATGGATGATCGAGTGTTTGTGTGTGCAAGTTAAGTGTTATGGTACAATTGTGCTAGTGTTGGGCCTTGGGGCCAATATGTTGAACATGTTCGATATGTGGAACTCTGTTAGCACCAAGCTGGAGCAGACCAACGTCCAACAAAGCCAGCAACCGCACACTTCAGGTGGGAGCATTAAAGGTAATTTCCACTTAATAAAACGGGGCCGATGTTTGGGGCAAACTTTGGAACAAAGTTAGTAATTACATTTGTGTAGTTAGCTATTATCTTTGATAGAAGTTGTGAGGGTGTAGTTAGTTATTTTAATTTTTAATTCATTAGAGAACTATTTTACTGACAAAGTTTATATTTGTTTCGTACAATTAATTAAAACATGTTGGATCATATTTAAAACATCGTTTACACTGAGTTTGCCCCAAGCAAAATAGCAAAAATAACTTTCACGGGTAATATAACGTGCGAAACTAATAATTTAATCAAATTGGCAAATCAAATGGCAAGATAATTCAAAATACAGGGCGCATGTGGTTACCAAAACAGTAGTAGTAAGAGTTTCGAAATATGATTCTAGAAAACAAATCCAGAAGAGTATATATATACTGTGCAAAAATTGATATATATTATAACGTTTTAAGGCCCTGTTACATACCAACAATTCCTACAAAAAAATCGTGTAAAATGCTTAAAAAAATCTGCATAGAAACAGCCAAGTCATCAAGTATTACATTTTAAAATTAGCGAAAGAGTTGCAAATTAAAAAAAGAGACGGTTGCGTGAAACAAAACCATAATGAAACATATAAAAAAAATATAGAAAGTGAGGTCCGAAAACTTCTTTTTCCGGTATATTTATATACACATAATTGTTTCTCATATAGTGGTCTTGCGTAAGATATAAGAAAGTGGCCAATTAAAATTCGGCTGTTGTCGTCGCTCTGTCGTGATATTTCGTAATTATTTAACAGTCTTTTGTGGTAAAAATATCCATTTTATGCATGAATTTTTCTTAACGCTTATAATTGCACGCATAGGTATATATTTTACATAAAAAATATTCAGATTTTAAAACTAACTCCGCAAAAACCTTCAATAAACTTTGAGCTTTTGATATAACCTTTACTGCCAGCTTTTAAAGGGCTCTATTCCTTAATCAATAAACACCATTGTAAGTTATTCCTGTCCAATCTCTAGGCCATTTCTCTCACGCGGAATGAAATAGGTTAGCCTATTTACAGCATCAAAATGTCCTATGCATTTTACTACATATAGATGTAAGGGGCATAAGTATTGAGAGGTTGTTACCCCACGCCTACGGTCGCCACAGTGACCCAGTTCCGAGCCACAGTCTCTGTGAACTGGCACGGGATGACAACCACCAGATGCACTTAATTTTTATAACTGAAATATGTTTTTTTTCTTTAGATTTTGCTGTGTGGTCTGTTTGATAGAGAGCTTTTGTTATATTCAGTTAAACTTGCTAGTGATGATTGTATTATAGATTGATATTTATTTTACAAATTGGTTGAAATTAAATTTGTGATAGGTATTTTTTATTAATCTGGATGAATCAGGTGTAGACTTTATATATAACTTCGAGTTCTATATTTAGGATATTGTAATATAATGTACTTTTTTTTTAAATGTGCTCTTTTTTTCACATCGAAGTAATTTATACGTCAAATAAATAACATATAAGTTCTCGTCATTGATTTCGTTATTTTTATAGATACCAATATAAATATGTCGACTGCACCACGTCCCACGCACAATATATTTTTGCAAGCTCCAACAATTGCATAATTTCTCTAAACCAGTCTTGGAGCACATTCACATTATATGCGACTTTTACCTCTTACCAGTATTAACATAACTTGCTTGTCTTCGCGTTCGGCCCAGATACGGAAAAAAAGTTTAAACTATGTGTGAGCCAAATTTTATCCATTTCTTTCAGTAGTAAGAGTAAATAGCATCCATCCATTCATATATTTAAAAAAAAATATGCATAATTATATAAATAGGACGTAGAAGGATAAACTGAAGAAGGTTAAACTGCCTTAAAAACGTAAGGCATGCTATACATAGTTACTAAAGATTTTAGGGGGATTAAAATCCATAATTGTGTCAAAAGATACTTCTGTCGATCGTGAATTGATATTCATAACAACCTCTTTTCTAAAATCTGCGCAAGTATCAAAACTTTTTAACACATTATTTCCATTTGACATTACAATATATATAAAATATAGTCTTAATTTTGCGTACTAATTTCGATTGATCTGTCAATTTAAATTCGTGAATTTCAGTAGGTTTCGGTTGCTTTCGCTTATCAAGAACAAAAGTTTAATATCGGAATTAATTTTTATGATGCATAGCTAATATAAACCTACTTGAAGTCGTCCATTACAAGATAAATCACCCGTTTAAAGTATTAGTGAGATAATAATATAATCATCACTGTAGAAAAACTTTTGCTTTGGCATCATTCATAGAATTAAAAAAAAAGCTTTTTACAAAAAAATTAAAACCGACTTCCAAAAAAAAAACTGAAAAGTAAAAAATAATTTTTATTTAAACGCTTTACGACCAAAACAACGCTTTCGAAGTCGGTGTCTTGTAAGTTACTATTGTTAATATTTCGCCACCGACTTCGAAAGCGTTGTTTTGGTCGTAAAGCGTTTAAATAAAAATTATTTTTTACTTTTCAGTTTTTTTTTTGGAAGTCGGTTTTAATTTTTTTGTAAAAAGCTTTTTTATTTTTTCGCTTTTCAGTGTCCTTTTTTATTTTTTCGCTTTTCAGTGTCTCGGTCTTGCAATCTTAACAAAATAAACACACCACTTTTTTAGGTTGTAATAAGCGTAAATAACGAAATCATCTAAGTATTTGGCATATCAGCAAGTAGAGATAAATCGTTATTTTTGATATATTTATAAAACGGCTGAACCGGTAGTGATAAAATTTAAATGGGACCACACGGGAAGCACCAGCTTTCAAATAAAAAAAGAATCATGAAAATCGGTTCACCCAGTCGCAAGTTATGAGGTAACAAACATAAAAAAAAAAAAAAAAAAAAAAAAAAAAATACAGTCGAATTGATAACCTCCTCCTTTTTTTGAAGTCGGTTAAAAAAAAGGCTATTTCATACATTTTTCCAAGTCGAGTACAAGATTTTTTTCTCACAAGTTTTAGGATGAGTAAACTGACCCCATAAAGGTACTAATTCATACATTAAATGTATTAATTAAAGCAGAAATTGAGCCCTAAGGAAGGACGACGGATGTCATACCGGTGTGTCATTTAGGTCATCAAAAATATCATTAGGCTCAGCCCTCTTGGCTTGAGTAAGTCTTAGGGAATGTGCGTTTGACACATCCACTAAACGTCAGATGCACTCCAGGTTCAAGCGATAGGTGGCGTTACGATCGTTAGCAGAAGGTTCAAAGTTCAGAATCTGTGATTTTCCTTATAATTCTGTTTTCTATTTAAGCGATCCATTCGTTTGAGAGATATTTGCAAAACAGTATATATACTAATGGGCTACGACATTTCAATTGAAGACTTTATTTACGTCTATAGATGCAAGGAATGGTTCGTGTTGCATTTTTAACATCAATTTTGCTAGGATTTATGATAAAAAAATCACTTACATAAACGTAAGGATTACATAAGTTCGTTTGTGTTAGGCCCACAGACTATCTTCGCCAGGAAATATTTTTTAAAAGAATACTTCTATGAAACTTTTAATAGTATCTTTAAATACTGCAACTCGAATTTCTTATGGCTGTAATGCCATTGGCCTATTTATAGGTAATAGTAACTACAACATCCATTTCATTAATCATAACAATCTATCAATACGTCAAAAGTACGCATTGTAATATGGCAGCCATTAAATTATTTTTTTAATGGCATTGATCACCATGATATTCAGCCAGCGATAAAAAAGTTGTTCTTTTTTCAATATCAATTGACATTTCGGGGGTACTTTCACGCGAGGCGCGTTCGGTTTATTGCACAGAAATTTATAATAAAGGACATATTGAGCGTTTCAGTTGCTCCGTTGAGAAAGCTACGTAGGGTTGAAATTGTGAAAAAGAAACTTTTGGGATAGTAAATGCCTACAATCTTTTGAAAATTCACACGAATGCAACATATATATAAAATGTTGCAATGACGCTATTAAAAAGTACAATAATTTCTAATTTCGTAACAACATTTTAATAAAAGACTATTAAATCTAGTCAGACTTATATTTCAAGTGAAAGTTGATTCAAATCTTAACTTCTATATTGTCCTGTCGAGTATAAATAAAAATGGCTCCGACTAAACAAAGAGATATAATTCTCAAACTACAGTTTCCGATTTCAACGTTTTATTTTACAATAGCATAGTGAGCGCTTAGTGCTTTTAAATATAAACTATCTCTAGCCAGGAAAGTAGCTTCAATTTTTATTTTGAACTTCATAAAAGGAACAAACTTTTGAACTTGGAACCAACAGTGTTAAGTCTTATGGCCAGTTTCATCACCTAGATAAGTACCGGTTTAATTCACAGAAACATATCTATAATCAATATGATCATACAAATGAGGTTCCATTTATGAATTAATCTGGTAGATTATTCCAAAACAGAAGTACCTACCTTCTAATAGGCCGTTGGCCGCTAAATATGAATTTTGTCATGCCTCAAAAAGTGACACGCCCACAACAAAACATGATATCTATCGCTTTCATCAAATACCTACGCACATCTACCATTTGATACTCCTTATAACATAAACTTTCTTTTTACACAACGATAAATTACCATCACATTTTTAATCTTTAATTAAATTCACATTCAAAATTACACACTGGAAATCTCAACACACAATTTAAATGAAGTGAAAACCCTAAAGCGAACAGTCTGGTTTCTTTTTTTAAAACGTACGTTGCGTAACAAGGCAAAGGCATTGCTAACCAGTTCCATTTAGCATAAGTTCTGATTGGCGTACGAGTTCCGAACATGAATGCGCCCCTCCGATTTAGAATGAAAAGAGAAACTGATCATTTAAAAAAATTAAGTTGTATCCCTTGCGAAATTTATGTTAAAAATGTATCTTTTTCGGTTGCAGTCGAATCGAATCCTTAGGGCAGTACTTTGTGTACCCTAACTAAAGTATTATAATGTCCTAAATTCGGGTTCACGGTATCCTTACACCAAATTTAAAAATGCTGTTTAGCGTGAAGTAACAGACAGAGTTACTCTCGCGTTCGTAATTTTTAATAAGAATTAAGGCAAAGGCAGAATATTTAGATACGAATTTAGACTTGCCATTGTTGAGACTTCAATTAGATAAATTTACTTGGCGCCTTTTTCGCCGAGGTAAAGTTCATAATTTGACGTCTCAGAAATGTCATGTTACCTATATGACACTTCACCAAATTTTTGGCGTCAACTACCATAATGTAAACGCATCCAACCTTCTTTTTTAAAATTAATCAGCAATATTTTATTAGGTTGGTACGTCGCAATTTGAAAACCGAATTCGTGCGCATGTAACAAAATGTCTGCTTAATTTCTAAGGGGTAATGGTACAATAAAAAAAACTTGATTCACCAGCACAATAGCTGGTTTACCAACCAGCAATACTAGTTATTGCCGAGTTAGCATACAGCTCAAATTTCCACCGGACGCAGTTATTTTATTATTGATAACTAAACTATTTTATAATAATTTTACTGTCAGCGAAATTTTGAATTAGGTGCTCATGTTTTTAGGTAAAATAAAGGTTGAAATTAATCTTTGTCATCATGTAAATAAATTGTTGGTTTTTAAAAGCAGAACGCTGTATTTTTAGAATTCTTAAGTGTTCAAATTTAGAATAGTTTTCGTTTCACTCGTCTCTTGTTTAGCTTATTGCATTTAAATTTTATTTATTTCGCCATATTGGCATTTTTGTGAAGATTTAATATGTAACTGATAAATCTGATTATATCTTCGCCATCGTAAATTTAATGAAATGTTTGAGGTAGAATAACTAGGTATTAATCTTCCAATTAATATTATAAATTTATTATTTTTTTTCAAGAAAATACGACTCGAATATTTAAACTTATCTTTACTAATCGATCCAACTGTTTGTTGAGTTTTTACAATAAAACCGCTGGCAGTTCTTGGTGAAATTTTGTATGGAAGTCTATAAGCTACTTTAAGTATTACCTTAGGAAAGATTTTTTAAAATTTGAATTCGAATAGCCCACGAATGGCGGAAAGCTAGTTAAATAATAAAACAATTAAATTGTTCCTTAAACAACAAATGCTTAGACACCATATTGGGAACAATATGAATGAAAAATATTTGTATGTCAGTCGAGTCATGTGTACAATTCGTAATATAATTGAAGGAAACGGATTGTTTAACTCGTAGTAGCCGTAGTGTTGCTAGTTCATATAATAAACTAACACTGTGGACGATAATAGCTTCTTTTCGCATGGTAACACTGATTTTGTAAGGAATTTGGAAAAAAAAGAACAAGTTTGTGAGATTGCATGTATGTTTGTTTCACGCCTAAACTACTAAACGGATTTGGGTAGTTTTTAACCCAGATTAAAGGACTTTCCTCATTAACTTTTCAGTGCTTTTTTGATAGTTATCAAAAAGACACAAAATAGTTTTATCGTATCTATCCTAAACAAGAGCTTTAATACTAGGAAAACATAAAGATGTCGCAGGTTGGAAGGCAACTTTAAAAAATATCTTTCAATACGTATCTTGCTTCGTTCGTTGCTTGACAACCAAGCGAATTCAGAAAATATTCATTCATACAAAATGTGCCTCTAACATTCAATAGCTCAATTGAATTGAAATGGCTAAAACCTACTTAAATTTCCATACATACACGTATAAAAAGTACCAGGGTAGTATAAGCATGTGACAGGTCGCGAGTCGGTTTAGTACTAAAGTGCGCAAGAAAAAGTTGCCTGGCCAAGACCCATATAGCGTGTTCGATGTACTCCGACCAACGAGTTTTGATACTTACTCGCGAATGTTGTCGTGTGGACGCCATTTTAGGTTTTTTTTATTACATACCTGCCTATTGAAAATAATTACACAATGTTTTGAGTGATTTGAACCTGTCAAAATTGTAGCTGTCTTATAATTATTGTAATAAATAACTTTGTGAATTTAGGATCGTATGTATTTAATAAAAAAGGATGTAAATGTCTGTCAGTATTTTTTTGTGTGTATCTTGAAAACCACGAACAATATTCGTAATTATAGTTATTTAAATCGATGTAAAGAACTGCCTGAGGCTTTAATTTTATGACTCATTTTTAGAAGCCCAAGAAAAAGTGTACCATTAATAAATATTTATATACAGTTGAATTTTAGTATCATCCTGATTTATGCTTTTTGAATAATAATTTTTATTTTCTATTCCTATTTGCTTATGTATGAATTTATGCTTTTTAAATACGACAATTTATTAGCTGATTCGCATATAGTCTAAAGATAGACATAACGGATATACTTGTAGATCCAAGAGGCGGATACGACTTTTACTTTTGCGTAAACAGAGATATAAAATTCAAGTTTAGAAATTCATAAACAACAATGAACAGCAATAAAAAAGTTGTCAATGTTTTTTTTTATCGTAATCCTATTGCTATGCGTAGGATGATGGCCGGATACATTTTTCTTTTGGCATTATATAAAATAGATACTGGAAAGTTGTCAAAACTGTTAAAAAGCTTGAACAACATTTTCACAAATTGTATATTTAGTTACGACGTGTACGTGTAAAAGCTATTTTGTTAGATTATAAGTCCATTTAATAGTGTTTGTAAACGATAATATAATTCGTGACAAGTATCAAAAACAATCGGTCGCAGTCCACACATTTATGTATGCGCATGCGTGGAGCGTGCACTCAGGTACTCGCCACTGATATGATAATATTAGCTGTCTGTGTGTTGCACTGTGCTGCGTTTAGACCGCCTAGTCTAGCCGGTGGCTAGTACTGACGCTAAGTACATTAGACTTATACGAGTAGGCGATATTTATTGATCATAATTTTAGAAGTGTGTTTGTTTAGATCGCGAGGTTTATCGAAAAGCTATTTAAGTAGCAAATAAATTGATAGCTGTATTCTTCGTTCCATAAAATTGTTCTGTATCCGTTGAGTCGCGGTGGTTAAGGCACCTGCATCTCGTGTCCGACACTTGGCAAGTATCAATGTGACTTTTTAAAAGTCATATGTACTTTTTAAGTATATCTTAGACACCACTGACTACCCTACCTACCTTACCTCTGACAACCAGTCTTACCTAGGGGTACCGCGTTACCCGGCAACAGCATTGTAGAGAGCTTCATGAGAGCATGAGAGCTCCATGTAAAACACTGGTACTCAGCTGCATCCGGTTTAAACTGGAAGCCGACCCCAACATAGTTGGGAAAAGGCTAGGCAGGTGATGATGCTCCTTACTAAATAAACAAGTTAGTTGCAGATGAAGAGAAGAACCAGCGTGCTATATAAATACACTATGCTCTGTTCAGTACGCCTGTTTTTTTTTATGGCGTCTCGCAGGTCAACCTAGAAGGTTGTCGACAGCTTAACCGGGCTTACCTGTGAAGTGCCTTAAATGAATTTAGGGCCTCTAGCCAGGACTTAATCTACAAAACTAAGCGACTACACGCTAAGGGCATCCCCTAGTGGGGTACGGGCCTCGGCTTAGGTCGTCGCTGGGGGAGGACAGCAAGGGACAGGCTGGATCAGTATATATGTGATTATTATAATCGGGAATTTTAAAGCTATTAGCTCAGCTCGCGGGCCGGCTCGTCGAGCTAGTCAGTACGCCTGCTACTTAGATATAAGTACTTGAATAGCTAGCTTACCACAAATGACCGGGTGAGTGGGTTAGGCTGTCTGGCGTGTGACATAATGATATTAGTTAGCCGTGTGTGCATACACTGTGCTGTGTTTAGAACGCCTAGTGCGAAATAATTGATGTTTATATTTAAACGATGGAAAAAGACTTATTTTAGGGAAAAAGAAGGAGTTTTTCTTATCAAAGTTGACATTTTGTTTCTATATTTGACGATACGTTATGGTTATAATATTTAATTAGGATTTTTTTTTATTTTGAAACCTTTGACAGCAGTTTTTTCGGTATGAAAAAGCTTGTTAATTTTTTTTCCATTATTTTTAATTGTTATTTTTTATATACATAGACAACTTGAAAATAAAATTAACCTATGATATAAGTGGCCATTTTGCTTAAATTATTTTTGGACTCTAGCTATCGCATCAAAATAAGTGTTTAACTTATTTATTGCAGCTTGTATGATATTTATCAAGCCAGTAGTTACTAAGTTTACTAGTTCGAACTAACCTCGTCATACAGTGCTTTACTAGGGGAACTTATAGACGACTGATAATAATTTGCTCATGTGTGTGTGAATGCAGTGTGCTGCGTTCAGTATATAAGTATTTGTTCTAGCTTTGATTTATAAAGTATATTTTTATATAGTAAAAAAAATAAATAGTCTCTTGTTGGTCAAATAATGTTTATTTTTATTGAAATAATTGCCAAAAATCGAAATAAAATGTTAGCTTTTTGAAAAAAAATATTTTTTTTTTGTTTGTTTTGCCTCAAACTCTACTAATTTTATTTAAACAATCAATTGACAGAATTATAACATCTAGAAATAACAAAAAATTAAAAGCACTGAAACACATTTTCTCGCAAACCAATACCAGACGTCATTAGAAATATACAGAGCAGTTACTACCAACACAACATTGAAACAACTGTTAAGTTTCCAATAGATACAGTCAAAACCACAAAGCACGTAACGGTTGCGTTATTTTACACTTTACTATCTAAATATTTGATCAAACATTGTATTGGTTGTTGTATTTTATTGCCCAGTGTGAAAAGCACCTTACGCTGGCACTACACTTGGCGTATTTGTCCAAATATTTGTGCCATTTCCGTATTGCAAAGTGAACATTATGCAACTACTAATAGGGTTCACTTGGTGTTTTATAAAATAATGCGAATATTTGGGCAAATACGCCAAGTATAGCGTCAGCATTAGTTGCTGTTGCTGCCGGTGTTTGCATGGCTATTTTGTAATACTAAGACGTAAGGACCATTTTCTTAGTATGTTACACATAATTATATAAACATCTTGGTTATTAAAACCTAGGCATGTGATAAAAGTCACCAGCTACTAAAGTTCTGTGAGTTTTTTTAAGTTTTACATGTTCATATATAATCAATTGATCATGTTCCCAACGTTAAGATGGGTTACTAGTCTCATCTCTGTAGGAAATAGCCTACATGGTAAAATTGTAACAAAAATTTACTCATCAAGGGGATGGGTACAAATTTCTTATTTTAATTGTAAATAAAAAAAAAGGTCCTACTAATACGACAGTAATTTACTCACCCAAAACCTAACAAACCCGTCGTCTATTCAAGTTCTAGTACTTCAGTCGAGTACTAACCCCTTTCAAACGCTCCTCTCGAACAACTATTTAAACGGTCACGTGCATGTGTGCGTGTACGCATGTCCGCACGTTGCATTTATATACCGGTGACGTCATCGTGCTGTGTTCTATGTTAGAAGAGGGGGAGAGGGGGGAGTCAGAAAAGTTTAATTACGAAATTAATTGTAAATCATTTACATTGAGTGGTTGACATTTTAATGGTTTGTAAAATAAGGTTATTTTAAGTGGGCACTTGGCAACATACTTATAACTATAGAGGATTAGCTATTTTTCCCGGTTTCACTGCAGGTTTACTAACCCAACAAGCCGCAGTGTCAGAGTTTTCTCAAATCCACCTGACGGGCTCTGACATGGAATTAGGTATTTGACCACCAACTAAAATGTACTAAAATGCTGTTTTATTAAGAAGATTCCATAGAAACAAAACGAAGTGTCGAAAAATAAATTAATTCAATGTTACAATAAATAACATCCATGCTTTAAAAGTTTTTGGAAGGGGAATTCTCTATCCTTGTCACGCGAAACATAATTTGTTCTAGGAAATGTTGAGTTATACAGCGTTTTGACATAATGACGTCATAATTGCATCGTGCTCTCTTTTTCTAGCAATGACTTTTTAAATGCTTATAACTAGGCCGTTTTTTAAGATAATACATTCGTATTTTCACTGTTGTTAATCTTTTCGTTAATTAGTTATGTATTTCTAATAAAAAAAATACAGTCAAATAACCAATTGTAACAACGACTGCTATCAAGGTAGCAGCGAGGGAGGACGGCTTAACCTCCCAGGCACGGGGGTATAACACTACTAACTACCTCACTATGGGCTGCTTTGTGTTTTTTTTTAAAGGCACAAAGTGATATCAGCCTATCCCATGAATCGAACCTCTGTTGACAGTACCTAGTTACGTTTGCGACAACTTGACTAAACCAACGAGGCGTAACTATAAAGGTATCAATCACATCTGGGGGGTTAGACAAGTGGCAAAACGCTAACGCTAACGCTAACGCTCAATGTATGGGAATGACATATAGCTAGTCGTAAACGAATGTCATTCCCATACATTGAGCGTTAGCGTTAGCGTTAGCGTTTTGCCACTTGTCTAACCCCCCTGTTCTAAAACCGAAGTCTAAAAACCCTTAACAAACAAGATGGCCGACCTAATAAGGATATTAGCCACGCCCACAATTTGTTAATTTTTCATCAGTTTTTCTTTTGCACGCCTCAAGGACGGACGCCTGACCCCGTTTCGGGTATCAATACACAAAAAAACCATTATCACCTTGATGGGATATTGGCAAATGTAAAAGCGTTCTGATTCCAAGTGTTGTAATCGCCGGAAGGTTGTTTTCTCTTGTCTGACTGACAATTGTTCATATTGTGACAGCTTTTGAACTGTCAATTTAGACTTGGTTTTGGAGTAAAAAGCTAAGAGATCTGTAGGGCTAGATAAGTGGCAAAAACGCTAGTAGAATAGAAAATAAAATGTATGGGAATGACATTCGTTTACGACTAGCTATCTGTCATTAAATGTCATTCCCATACATTTTGTATTCTATTTTAATAGCGTTTTTGCTACTTCTCTAACCCTACTGGTTATCTATCTAGCATATTTCTCAAAAGTCGAAAAAAAGCTTCTGTGTACCTATCGATAAAAAATGTAAACAAAGTCGTAACCTATTCTGTTCTAATTCTGCGTCAGAAATTAACAAAATGGCGTAAGGATGGGGCATTTATTTCAAATTTCAAGTTCTAAATATCATCATTCATCATTTTATACCATTTTATTTATCTATGTGGCAAAATGCCCGACCCTTCTCTGTATGAGAAGAGGCCTGTACCCAGCAGTGGGACAATATAAACACCGATGAAGATTTTTTCATTTTTTTGTGTAGAATGAAAAGTAAATAGCTCCACAGTAATAATTATACAGCATTTAAAAGCTCAACTGACGCCATATTTGATAAAAAGCATGAACAATACAGAGTGTCTCTAGGTCGAACCGGCTGATAAATGATAATTTAGTGTCTAAACATGGACTTTGATAGAATATTCTAGGTTCTGCACATGATCGATTTTAAATGTAACTTATTTTAAAAAATATTTAGGACTGGTCCACACGATAAGGCACGAACAAGCTTATTTCAAGTTTAGGTGAAAAGTCAAAATTTTTATTTCACATAGGCCTCTACCCAGCACTTACGAAAGGTCAAATTAGTTGTACGTGCCAAGTAGTGGGTCCTATGGAGAAGAACCGGCAAGAAACTCCATGGATACTCTTTTTAAAAGTTCTGTTTACAATATTATGGTTACAATTGTTTTCTGAGAAAATTTACAATACAATATGATGCTATTAAGGTGTACAAGATAACAATAAATAATCTGAATTGTCGTAAACCTAATTTTGGCTACTTTTATAAAGTTGATATACAAATTAGGTATGTTGATTTATAAAATCAGTTTAATATAATTATTTCTAGAGTACCTATATTTGACTAATAATATTACACTGGGTAAATTAATTAATTAAATCAATTTTTTTATTAAATGCATAAATTAGAAATATAAGAAATTACTTATTTATTTTTCACATGAAAATCGTGAAATTGTCTATCATTCGACTAACATATCGATTTATCGATTTTCTTATTAATCGATCGTTTGCGTCCGTCCTTATTTTACAGTGAAGATAAAATGATTTAATTAGAATACACAGAAATGTATTCGTAAAACAATTATTATGCAATATTTACTTAGAAATTGCGTGCTGACTCTTTGATTGTACCAGCAGACATCGATCTAGTTTTTATTATTTTTCATATCGTTTTTATACAGTATTACAACCATAGATATATATGTTACTAAAGTAACTAGATGTGCAATAACCAAGCAAAATGCGTGCTATAAAGGTTGTGACCAGTCATAATTCATGACATCTATCACTTGGTAGCCAGCTTGAATCTATCAGAGTGACAGCAGGACGATTTTAACAATAATATGGGCAAATTTGTAGTAAATGTATGGGCAAATTTGTAGTAAATGCCATCCTTATTATACAGATGTCATGAACATGACGTTCCGGTTAGTGTGAGAGCAATAGATATAATTTGACATCAAAATGATTACTAGTTACGTTTTTGTGACCGCGTAATGTTCGGGATTGCATCTCTATTGATATATCTCGATGATTATAACCTAATAATTAAATTACTAGCGGTTTACCGCGCTGTCACATGGATTCTAAGATAATTACTTCATGTTCCCAAATAAAAAGTATTTCCAAGGTTCAATCTATGCCTTTAACAAATTACGTCGAAATCACTTTAGCGATTTAATACAGAAAGCGTGACAGTTAGACAGACACACATAGTTACTTTCGCATTTATAAATTAGAACATAAGGATTATTTTTAATAGATACCATATTTGTTTAGTTTTATCGAAATCGCTCGATGAAACAAATATCAGATTCCAACCATTTTGAAATTTTTGAATTAGGAATGCAACAGCAATAGTATCTTTATTCAGCCAGGAACATAATTTTAGTGAGGCTGAATAGAAAGATACTGTTGCCTATCAATTTATGCGTAAGTACAAACGCAGAAAAGCTACCACATTCGTCGTTTTGAACGCGCATTCGTCCGGCCTTGAACAATTCTTTTCGGTATCATCAGCCCCTCTTTTTCGCGACCTGAGCAGTGTCGCTTGACAAATGCAGTGTAGTCAATCTATTTATGCTTAATTATAATGATGATTTTGAGCAATGATAGCACTTGATAGTAGCCACATCCGCGGTTTTGAGCGCGCATTCATAGATAGCCCGGCCTTGCGAGTGCTATTCAACTCGGTGACATACTTTTCAGTTGGCTACAAGCCGTGTGATTGTACAATAAAAACTAGCCTTTATTTTATACTCTTCACGGTTGGTATTTCAATGAAGAATGTCAACGTAAAGTTTTAATTGAGACAACGCACCGTCCTATCGCGAATTTCGAAATTTGAATTTCGAATTTGGCGGTTTTTTTATACTCTCTCGCTTGTTATTTTATTCAATGATAAATTAAAATTGTTGTTTTTTTATGGATTTTAAATGCAATGTAATTTGTTGTCAAGGATCAATTTAATTATAAGTGTTACTTAACTTGTTTTAAAGCTTGTCCCTTTTACGTGAACGCTGCTGACCACATAATATAGGTACTCTTTTATTAATATTCATGAGGGCCATTAAATACTTCTTAGTGTTTTGTCGGCCATTTTAGATTGCTGGCCGATTTTATGCCGTTTAGGCTCTTCAGTAGATTTCTTAGCAATGTAGCATTAAAAATATTACTTCATACAAGATCGAAAATTTAAAAAGTATTCGAGTCTGTCTGTTTCCCGCGATTTCACAGCGTTCTTTACGCCTTTCTCAGATCTCA
Source organism: Pyrrhia umbra (assembly GCA_963891755.1). Lineage (NCBI taxonomy): Eukaryota > Metazoa > Arthropoda > Insecta > Lepidoptera > Noctuidae > Pyrrhia > Pyrrhia umbra. The sequence goes on from OY982944.1 coordinate 4,662,339, forward strand.
ATCTTTTTCCATACCATTTTTTATCTAAACCTGTTTCCTATTAATTAAATGATAAAACTTACAAGCAAACAGAATCTTTCTCATATATTTTTTTATTTGCAGACAATATGGTGGATTACAACTACATATAGTCTATACATATAAAATGCTTTGTCCTGAATGACTGACGGATCAACGCACAGCCTAAACCGCTGATCGTAGAGACTTAAAACTTGGAGGGTGTGTTGAATTTCCGAAATTCTAACCCTAAGGGCGTGAAAAAGGGGGCAAAGTCTTGTATGAAACTCTGTCTTTGAATTTGAATTCGCATAGTCCACGCGGGCGAAGCCGCTGGCAGAAAGCTAGTCAACAATAAAACCTGATTCTAAAATTAAATTTCTCCTCTACTGATAACATTTAAGCATGGAACACGTTCTTAAAGTCGTGACGTAACATGTGTCAAAGACAAACAAACCCAGCGCGTGCGCTTACGCAACGTAGGGCCGCGGACGACGGATTTTACCTTTAACGCACACGTAGACGATGTTTTTTTTTATTCTCACATATATACAGAGGTATTATGAATTTTATTTTATACTAGCTGTTTCCCGCGGATTCACCTGCATCCCGAGGGAACTACTTAGCAGACCCGGGTAAAAAGTAACCTATGTTGTTCCTCAGGGTCTATTCTATCTCTGTACCAAATTTCATTTATATCAGTCCAGTAGTTTTGGCGTGAAAGCGTAACAGACAGACAGACAGAGTAACTTTGGCATTTATAATATTAGTAAGGATTTTCTCGGCATTTTCAGAAAAAAATGTAGCCTTATATAATACTTATTTGGGGCCCACGATTGCGTAGCGTCGCTGGCTTCTAAGGGCCTGATGTTTGATAGCCTATATCTTCCTCATGAGTTAGGCTATGTAATGCCACATTCTGCATGCAATTAAACATAGTCTTTCTCACTCATACTCGTAGGTAAGTAACAGCCATGTGAATCTAAAGATTAGCAAGGTGAATTGGTCAGTCCATAGATGGGTGATCACAGCGAGACCCCTCCGTGCCTCGGAGAGCACGCGGCGCTGTCGGTCCTGCGCCTGATCTCTCCCCGGTCGTGTCGGATTGCCGACCCATCGGACTATGAGAGTGAGAGAATAGAGAGTGCACCTGTGTCTGCAAGCGTGCGTGCACTATAATATCTCCTGCGTACTTGGCTGGTCTACATTGAGATTGGCCGCCGTGACCGAAATCAGTCTCATGTAAAAAGGTACGATTTGAAGAAGGTAGCGGGTTTTGGGGGAGGCCAACGTTCAGTAGTGGATGGTGAAAGCCTGATATGAGAGGTACAGATATCTTAGCTCAATCTCACTCTACTATCTATCAGCATAGTTTAGTATGTGTGATGTAATACAGAAACGCATGGCTAGCACAAAGTACAACCGTTTGCGCAACCAATGCGTAGGGCTTGAAGATTGAAGCATTTTAAGAAAAACATTACAATTATTATCGGATTTGATTTTTCTTCTTAGAACTAGATGATGCCCTCTCTGTACGAGAAGAGGCCTGTGCCCACCACTGGGATAATATATAGGCCAATGTACAGTGCCGGATTTATATTTTTCATGAGTGTAGGCCACTTTATTTCCGCCGCCCATGTACCTACCTTCCTAATATAATATTTTTACATTTGTTGTAAGGAAACTACTACTACTAACTAAGGGGAGTAATATTTTTTTAATGGGTTGCCATGATTATTGATGTTGCAACCTATTTTATTTAGTTTCCGAAGATGGGAAAATTTTTCGCTAGGAATGAGTTTCTTTAGGGATTTAACATATTAGTATAAAAAACTATGAGAAAACCAGTGAACTTGTTTGACTTTTATCCTCTGAAATCAAGTGAGCGTCCTCTGATATCTGCCGCCCCTAGGACGCTGCCGCCCCTAGGCCGCGGCCTATACGGCCTATTGACAAATCCAGGACTGCCAATGTAGGACAAGATGTTTTCCACGGTCTCACTCGTATTCTGAGGGAAATATAACCTATACTACCACCTACCACCATAGCACCCGGAGAAAAACTATCCTAATTTATCTATATATTTAAAATGCTTTGTTCTGAATGACTGACGGATCAACGCACAGTCTAAACCGCTGATCGTAGAGACCTGAAACTTGGAGGGTGTTCTTTGTATGACATAGGCATCCTATAAGAAAGGATTTTGTAAAATTCTAACCCTAAGAGGGTGAAAAAGGGGGCAAAGTTTTGTATGAAACTCTGTCATTTTTAATTTGGCGAAGCCGCTGGCGATTTTTGCTTCAGAGGTGCCTTCGCATTGAAAGCTGGTGAAGTTCAACGAATACCCCACCTGGGAATCGAATCTATCACACAATTATCGCGACCACTAAACCAACGAACCATTTGTATGTCACCTAATTAAAATAAAAAGCATATTCGCCGATCAAATATTTGTTATAATTTTTTTTAAACAAACAATGTTACCAGACCAAATATTATCACTTTCTACAACGTTCATGGTATTACGCAGTGACGACTGTATAGGTACGTATTTTCCTTGTTGCAACACTGAGCATATTGGAGGGAAAGTAGTGACTAATCTTTACATTTCTAACAAATTGTAAACAAGATTTTGATTATATTGTTTTGCTAGCTCTGTCCCGTGGCTCCACTTGTTTTCTGAGTAAACTACGTACTATGTCCTGCCCTAGGTTTTTATCTATCTTCATACCAAATTACATCAAAATCGTTTCAGCTATTTTCAGAAAAAGCTTGACAGACAGACGGCATTACTTGTATGGACTTTATGTCAATATTCTATCTCTTGTAAGATAATCTTCGGATAGATAGGTTTTTGAAAAATAATTTCCTTTTTGAAGTCGGTTAATGACCGCAAGCAAACAGTAAGTATAAAGAATGTATCTTTATTCTACCAAGACCTCACAATCAGCAGGACTGCTCACATGACCTTTTGTAGTCACGTAAACGTCACAAGTAAAGATTTTGTCCGTGACAGCATCTATTCTGTCACGGACAAAATCTTTACTTGTCATCTTCTTCCTACAAAGATCAAGTTATTCATAAATCTGATGTAATTCTTATTCTCTGAAACAACTGGACCTATTCCAGAAATTCTTTCGTTGATAGAGAGCCACATCATCTCTGAGTGCTATAGGCATTTTATTTGAATACATCACGAGTAACGCCGCGCCAGAAGCTATATCTGAAATACTAGCTTCTGCCCGCGACTTCGTCCGCGTAGAATTGTAGTGCTCCGCTCCTATTGGTTTTAGCGTGATGTTATATAGCCTATAGAGGTATTCCTCGAAGCGCCACCGTTTTGAGGCGCACCTAATGAAGCGCACCTTTATTATTCCTCGGAGCGCACCTTTTAGTAGCGCTTCCGATAACAATTAAAAATATTAAAATTTTATTCCTTGAAGCGCACCCATGTTTAAAAATAGGGAAGAGACGTTACGTACGTTTATTACGTTTACTTCATTCTCTTCCCTATTTTTAAACATGGGTGCGCTTCAAGGAATAAAATTTTAATATTTTTAATTGTTATCGGAAGCGCTACTAAAAGGTGCGCTCCGAGGAATAATAAAGGTGCGCTTCATTAGGTGCGCCTCAAAACGGTGGCGCTTCGAGGAATACCTCAGCGTATAGCCTTCCTCAATAAATGGGCTATCATCATCATCATTTGCCTAGCCTTTTCCCAACGCCAAATGGGTTATCTAATACTGAAATAATTTATCAAATCGTACCAGTAGTTCCTGAGATTAGCGCGTTCAAACAAACACACAAACCAATAAACTCTTCAGCTTTATTAATTAGTATAGACAGATATAAAAATGAATCGCTGAATGTGTTGCTAAGCGCATAACTCGAGAATGGCTGAACCGATTTGTATAAAATTTGGTACGAATATAGAGGGGACCCTGGAGAAGGTTTTAGGTTACTTTTTATCTGGGTGCGTGAAGTAGTTCCCTCGGGACGCGGGTGAAATCGCGGGCAACAGCTAGTAGTAAGAAAAGCGAAAGTTTGCGATGACACCATCATGTTTGTTACTCTTCTACGCAAAAACTACTTAACGGATTTGGATGAAGTTTCGTACACGCATAGTTTATAACCTGAATTAACATATAGAATACTTTTTATTCGGCTGCTTGAAGTATTTTCTTTAGAATGCGGGCGAAACCGCGGTATACATATAGTTTTATATAAAAGTGAAAACTTCACACATCCATGTATCTGTACATTCACGACTTATTAGCGAGACAACACTAAAAGCCTTACAAATTGTAAACATATACTTTCATAAGCATCATCTTGCTTATACTTCCTTTATTTAGCCCACACTGTCCCACTGCTGGGCAAAGACATTTCCGAATCGCCTTAATTATGGACCCAATAACAACTAAGTAAGTTCAAGGTTAAATTATGCTGGCCGCGGTCAGATTATTGATGGGTGATACTCCATGTCATACAATGTTTGATGCCTCATAATTTGTCGAGCTTTGACAGTTGTTGAGCACTCAAAAGTCTGGGAGTCAGACACCTGGTGGTATCCCGGTATGATATCTGGATTTTCGCGTAAACCAATAAGATGACTGATTGGAAAAGGCTAGGCAGATAATGAGTCTAAACCTTCATCCTTACCATTTTATTTTATCTATTAAAGAAAACCAAAAGCTATTATATATTTTAAGTGCTAAAGTAATTCTGTCTGTCTGTTATGCTTTTCACTTTAAAATGGCTATACCGATTTAGATGCATTTTAGCATAGAGATAGACTGAAACTTTGGGAAGCGCTTAGTATCTTTACGCATGCGCGAAGTACCTTCCCCAGGATGTGATTAAAACCGCGAGAAAAAGCTAGTTATAAAGAAAATACTAAAAAAAATGTTATAATAACAGTTGCAATTCAAATTAAGAATCGTACAAATGACGTCAATATGCCGCATGCGTCTGCGCAGCCTTGGTGTTGTTTATAATAAGGTTGTATCAAACATGACATGCCTTTATCAGGTATCGATTATACCAAACTCCTTTTACTAATCGACTTTAAAGATTGATTTAAAGATGGCGCGGCGATTTTTAATGACTGATGCATTAGAAACAACTTTTAATTAAGTTTGTAATCCTAGACTTCAATGGTTTTAAGGTAGTCGAAAATATTCTTCGCACGGTTAATTGTAATAAATCCCATTTTTAACCAACTTCAAAAAAGGAGGTTCTGTATTCGCCCTTATGTATGTATGTGTATGTCCGCAATTTTCTCTAAAACTACCGATCCGATTTTAGTGGGGATTTCGCTATTTAAATGCAAATTTTGCAAGGAAGGTTTTAGTATAATGTATTCTTCAAAAACTTTTCAAATGACCGAATCTGTGAATACATCTTAAGTCGACCCCTAAATATTATCTTAAGCATTTTGATTTCGTGTAGGTATGCGTAACCAAAAACTGACGATTACAATCTTTACGTCACAAAAATAGCTTTCTTTCATACCAACTTTCTATTTAGTTTCGCATTTAAAGCCTACAGACATTCATTTTTAATTTCGCGAAATTTCACATTCACAAATGCGAATTATTTTTAATGCATTTACGAAATTACGCGAGATACCCTTGAGCGTTCGGTTGTTTTGCAAAAGGTTGTTTATGTAAATAGAGATTGGTTGCTTAATGTACTACGGTAACCATAGCAACTGTAGTGAGCTCAAAACTGGTTGCCAGTTAAGTCTTTTGCTCTAGTATAGATCAATGTATTACACTAAACTTCTAAGCATCTTTACTATTATAAATGCGAAAGTGAGTTTGTTTGTTACGTTTTTACGGTAAAACGGCAAAACCGATTTGGATGAAATTTGGTATGGAGATAGAGCGGACCCTGGAGACGATTATAGGCTAAACTGCTGAAACCGCAGTAAACATCTATGTACATTTTAATTGGCGTCTAAAGACTGCTGTTTAATTAAATAAATAATTAAAAGCACACAAAAAAAATGTCGTAGCAACCAATTTTACTAGGTTGCTATGGCCTAATGGTTATCAACAACCTTGAAAATAGCAACCGGGTAATTCAAATTGCTTCATATTTTACGGCAACCAATGTGAACCGTAACATTATTGCTAAGTCTTCAGTAACCGAACCATTATCTTCTTAAATTACCTTTAATTCAGGCCGCTTTATTCCTATTCACAAGTAAAATTGGGGAGCCAAATCCTCAGTTCAATTCTCAGGTCTTGCAAAGTTAAAAATATCCTACTAATATTTTAAACGCTAATGTTTATATATATATTATATATGTTGGATGCGTCAAGCTGAAGACCGAGCGATATGACACACGTAAGGGGAGCCCTATGTCCAACAGTGGACTATTATGTAATGTTACCGTCAGGAAGTTGGTGATGTTATACCCTCGTGTCTGGCACGTTAAGCCGTCATCCCCGGCTGCTATCTTGATAGCAGTTGCTGTTACAATTCATTTCAAAGGCCGTCAGGTGGATTTGAGAAAGCTCTGACCACTAGGGCTTGTTAGGTAGCCCGGGCTGCGGGATGTTCGAAAGATAGACTGCGGCACCCACAGCGGGAGGATCTCTCCCGATGATTTGATGATTTCATCCGAAAATAAGGGCTTGTTAGGTTACGCTAAGAAGTTCCCGTCCTGTCTAGATATTTATACTGTGGTGTGAATAAGACGTATAATTTCGTGGTGGCCTAGTGGTTAAGGCACCTGCCTCTGGTGTACGATTGTGCGGATTCGAAACCTGGCAAGTACCAATGTGACTTTCCTAAAGTCATACGTACTTTCTAAGTATATCTTAGCGTCACTGACTAACGGTGAAGGAAAACATCGTGAGGAAACTTGGACTTTAAAAGTCTGAAATCGCCAATCCGCCTTGAGCAAGCGTGGTGATCAATGCTCATGTCATCACTGTATGAGAAGAGGCCTGTGCCCAGCAGTGAGACGATGTAAATATTAAGAAGAAATTTGAACTTTAAGTTATTGGTTGGCAACACTGTATTCTTTATGTTGTTAGGTTGCTAGGTTGTGTTCTTGCTGTATGTATGTATAACGTGAAATTCTATTAAAGTTTATTTTTAATAAGAACATCGTTTTCTCTGAAATATCCCAATAGTAAAGGCTGATGATGATGTGAATAAGATGATAAAGAAGGCTTCCTCCATGTGTATGAGACCCGTGACTGAAGTCACGTTATTCCACAGGTCCTGATATATTAGTATGCAGAGTCGAGGACGTTGTGCACGCGACCACCGGCGTGACATACGTACTATTGCTGTACCCAAACACATTGATTAGGGAACTTTCAATCTTTAAAATCCATCCATCTGCCTAGCCTTTTCTCAACTATGTTGTGGCTTCCAATGTAAACCGGATGCAGCAAAGTACCATTGTTTTACATGGAGCGACTGCCTATCGGACCTCCGCAACCCAGTTACCGGGTAAAACGATACCCCATGGTGAGCCTGGTTGTTAGACTTTCTGGTTCCTGATTAACTGTAACCACTGTCAAAGATGTACAAATGACAGCCGGGAACAACAGCTTAACGTGCTTTTCAAGGCACGGAGGAGTTTCGCTATGACATAGATGGTCATCCACGGACCGACCGCGCCAAGCGTAGCTTAACCTTTGATCGATCGACCCGTGCGGCTGTTACTTAGACACGAGTTCCTCCTTTCAATCTTTAAAATCAGTACGGCTTTTTAGGGTTCCGTAGTCAAACAAGAACCTTTAGTTACGTCTTGTCTGACAGTTTGTCTTTCTGTCCGTAGGTTAACTCATAGACTCTTTAAAAATATCAAAGCCTTCAAAAATATCTTGTAAATAATGTGTTTTTTTATCAAACCTATTAAATTTTGTTAGAACTCATCGTACGACCAAAGAGTATAAAATAATGTTTAGAAAAATGTAGCTAAGTAGTAGATGAGTAAAAAAAATACACGTACTTCTACCATACTACGGAACACCATGCTTTTTTGAAAGCTTAAAATAATAGTTAATACGGTAATTCCAGATTTGGTGAAAGCAACTTGATGTTTAAATCGGATTTGTCGTTTCGGAGAAAATCGCGGCTGCCATACAAACATTATATACTCCTTTTTCAAAGCCGGTTAACTTGGCGTACTTATAAGCGATTTAGATATCTAATAACTTCGCGTGTACACAGAGAAGAGCCGGCAAAAACCAACAACTTATACTCTAAAGATAGAAGATTTTATTCATACTACGATATGCGTAATGTATTCGTGATTCCTTACTAAAAGTCTGTGGTTTGCGTGCAACACATAAAACCCGGTGAAGGACTGCCTTTTGTTAGGTAGCTCCAACACCTAGGCAAAGCAAATTGATTATTATTGTACAAAATAATTATATGTTGGATAATGATCTTCGTAATTGTTAATATTCACGCTTGTGTGTGGAATAGCATAGGCAGAGAAGTCGCCTCTTTACTCGACAGAATTCGCAATCGTAATTAGTGTTATAATTGTTTGTTACGTTTTTTCAATAAAACGGCTGAACCGATTTAGATGAAATTTGGTGAGGAGATAGATGAGACCCTGGAAACGGGTATGGGGTACTTTTTATCTGGGTGCGTGAAATAGTTTCGTGTGAAACCGCGGCAAAGAGCAAGTATCTATACATATAAAATGCTTCGTCCTGAATGACTGACGGATCAACGCACAGCCTAAACCGCTGATCGTAGAGACCTGAAACTTGGAGTCTGTGTTATTTGTATAACCTAGGCATTTGATAAGAAAGGGTTTTCCAAAATTCTACCCATAACGGGCTGAAAAAGGGGGGCAAAGTTTGTATGAAACTTTATCATTTTTAATTTGAATACGTATAGCCCACGCGGGCGTAGCCGCTGGCGGTAAACTAGTCTAATATATATAGATAGCCCCAGAAATCACCCCTTTCCATTTCGTCAGCGCCATTAGCTTATCACTGAACAAGTATATTATATAACCAGTGAAAGTATATTCGACTCTTGTCGGTTAAAATGCACACTACTTGACTTTATATTTGACGATTTCTCTGTGAATAACCATCGGTTTAGTGGCCGTAAGCTGATCAGGAGGTCCTCGGTTTAATTCTCCGGTTAGGTAAAGAAATTCCCACTTTTTGAATGAAATATTTAGGCGTCAAGTCCGCCATTGTACATTGTTTTAGTGCAAAAAGTATAATAAATAATTAAAAATTAAATATTTCTAAGTCCAAGGCTATAGTCTTTTGATACTTACATTTAAACGACTTTATTATATTTTTTGTTACTGAGAAAATTCATATGAAAACACAATAATAGTTTGCTGAACTTGGGAATCGAACTTAAAACTAAATGCTCAGCAGTCGGACTCTGTGACCTCTGAACCAAAGACGTATTTAAACATAAAGTACAGGTAGTAAGTACAAATAGCAATTTTCTGCGGTTTCGACTTCATGCCATGGAATAATTTTGAGATAAAAAAAATCCTAAACGTGCGCCTATCTATGTGCCAAGTTTCACCAAAACCCGTTCAGTAGTTTTTGCGTGAAACAATACCAAAGAACCTTTCATCCATCCTAAAAATGTTTCGCATTTATAATATTTGGATGATGGCTAAAGTATTTCAGCCATTGTGTACAGACCCCATGGGCCATCACAAGCCATTCCATATAAAAGTTCTTATATAAAAAATCTTGATACCTATTTAAAACCCGACGTGTGCGTTTCTGATAAAAAAGATTACAAACTAAATTGTTGGGATACTGTAATTATGTGCAGATTAACGTATGAGATGTTGTTACTCTGTGGTTATGAACGGAACTACTTGGTAGAGTGATAACCTCTTATTTAACGTGTTTTGAACTTTTATAACAATTGTTTGTACTTTTAGATTAGAAGGTTTTTTACACTTAGGTACAATCAAAGTCCACAATTTTTACTGATTCGGCTACTGACTGTCGGATACATCGAATATGTAGCCCATCCCTAAATCTCACCGATAGGCCCGTTAAAAGTAAAAATATTGTTTTATCTAAAAAGATCAAATACATTTAAGTTAAAATTTTGAAAACTAAAATTTGATCAATTTAAATGCTGGTCAACAAAGCTACAAAACACTAAGCTTTTATTGATGTAGGTACCTACGAAAATATAAAACAATCGTTTTAAGTAACAGTTATTTTTAAAAGCTTTCTTCGGAACGCATATCCGAAACTAAAATAGCCACGCACACACGTCACAATACCACTTTCGAATAGGTGAAAGTTGTTTCTATGTGTGAGTGGGAAAAAATCAAATTTCGAACGCGGAAGTTACATTTGGATATGCACACGAGAGCTTTCTGTTATGCGATATTACGATACCAATTGATAATCGTTTAATAATATTTTAATATCGATACTTTTTTGTTGCATACGATTTTTTATCACCAATTATGCTACATCATTTAAATGTTGCAAAAATATGGTTATTGGTTGTAAATGTAATGTTCACTTCGAAGTTTAAACCCAGACGAACAATGTAGTACTAAAATACAACACAGTTTCATGATTACATCTAATTAGAGTCGCCTAGGTCACATCAGTGAGATCTAAGACCTAACTGAACACGTATAACAGTACACTCGAAGTTTACAAACTCACTAACGTTAGGAAGTAAATCAATTTTATCTCTACGATGACAAAACCGTACGATAACAACGCGAAAACAAGCGTCAAGTAAACATTTTGTTAGTTTTTTTACGTAACACGCGTCGTTACTATTGTCCAACAGCCAATGACCTCTCGTTCCTATAAAAAACGACGACCGAGATAGGTCAACTTAAATTAGTCGTGTGCAGTCAATAAGTAAAGATGGCGGTTCCGCGGACATATGTTCGGGCGACGGAAACGGCCGAAGTGCGCCGAACGCGTTCGTAAGTGGGTCACACGGATGCACACACACATAGATAGGTTAGGAACATTGAGCGTCGCACTACTCATCGTCTCGTGATTACACAGTGGGCAAAAAAACCTTTTTGTGTTGACACACTATGCGAATTTTCGCATTATGTTCTGTTGTAATGTTTATTGTTAATTTTTATTTAGTGCAGTTTAATTATCTGTTTTGTTACAAAACTGAAGTTTCGTCAATTAATCGTATCGTTCTCGAAAAAATATTTAGTTTTTTTATATCAAATGTAAAACTAATTTCTTTAAATCAATTACATTGTAAATATTCATAATATAATATAAATAAAAATAAAAAAAAAACAGAAAAAATATTTTAAAAACTTAGCAACCCAACTTACATAACCACACATTTTCATAACCACAATCAATAAAATAAAACAAAAATAATAAACGGCCATAAAATTAAAATAATGAATAATAATTATTTATTTAAGTGCCTTTAAAGTACTAGAACATACGGCATTGACCAATTTAAGCTATAAGCCTAAGTTGTACTTAAGTTATGCAGACAAGCCGCCTAGGTGTCAGATGCTTGAATGCACCCGTACGGAATAGGTAATCATGTAACTAAACTAACATCAGTTTTAGTGGCAAGACGTAACTTGAAGCCAAGGTCTATTACATGACTACTTTATGTGCTTGTCGAGGTAAAAGCGATGTTTTAAAAACTTGCCTTTGTGGCGTTTTTTTACATAAATTAATCTGTAACAATAAAGAGTAATGCCGTTTTCTATTCATCAACATCATCATCTTCATCAGCCTATATATTGTCACAGGCCTCTTCTCATACAGAGAAGGCATGAGCATTGATCACCACGCTTGCTCAAGGCGGATTGGCGATGTCAGACTTTTTAAGTCCAGGTTTCCTCACGATGTTTTCCTTCACCGTTAGTCAGTGACGTCTTAGATATACTTAGAAAGTACATATGACTTCAGAAAAGTCACATTGGTGCCTGCCAGGTTTCATACCACCACACTTGTACACGAAAGGCAGGCCTTAACCACTAGGCCACCACGACTTATGTTTTCTAATAGTGAAAGATTTTTTAGAATTTGTCCTGAGTTCCTGAAGTCATGTACTATATACCTACAAACTTATCATACTGTCATTTTCAGATCTTTGATAGTCGTTACGAACCAGTCTCAAAACCGTGTTGTCCGATAACTAGGTTGTAGTGGTCAGATATGCAGTCGCTTCGTGCAGCTGCATCTGGTTAAACTGGACGACCAGGTGATGGAAAAAGGCTAGGCAGATGATGAATATACCTATAGATATACTAGCCTGTATCATTTGCTTGCCATCTTAACTACTTTGTCCCAAGGAATATATGTGCCAGCTCCGTGCCAAATTTCATTAAAATTGAGTTAGCTGTTCAACATTGAAAGCATACCAGACAGACAGACAGAGTAACTCTGGTATTTATATCACATTAGATTAATTGAGTAGACATTTTGATCATTGCGTCTCTTATTTGTTAGATTTTAATTGTTATCAAAGGTTGAAAATCTTTGTAAACAACTAGAGTATCTAACTAGAGAAAGAAATTCTGTTTGCCTAAAACGTATTGGAAAAAGAAATTACTCTTGCCTATCATTAGGACAAACAGACATCTCTCGATGAACATATAGATAGTACGCCTTATATGTCATACCGAGACGATATACGAGAAACCACGTAAGCTGTTAGTCCTGGCTATCATTTGTAGATCTTTGACGTTTCGGGTAGTCAGAAGCCAGAAAGTCAAACCGTTTTACCAAGGGCTATCTTGTTACCCGGCCACCAGAAGGTGGGATAGGCAGTCGCTCAATGTATAATTGGTACTAAGCTGCAACATAGATGGGAAAAGGCTAGGCAGATGATGCTTTGCTAAAAAGAATGACCAGTCAGCAAGACTGGAACTAAGACAACATTTCATTCAGTCACACATCTTCTTCATATAGTTCACCATTTAAGGTCAATAAAGCACACTAAATGTCTCGACCGCTACTTGTCTTAGCAACAACTGCGCACGCGCAAGCGTTCTCTAATTTACATTATTACAGTACATGACCTCACGCAACACGCACCTAGTATCACCACAGTTTCTGCTTACTACTTCAAGGAAAATAGGCGTGAAGCATTAGTTTTGTTTGGGTTTTTCCCAATGACATCCACAGCTGTTATGTTGCCTTGGTACATGATAGTAGAACACAGCCTTCTAAGGACTAAAATTCATCATCGATCTATTCACTATCCCACTGTTGGGCACAGGCTCTTCTTATCTTCTTATATAGAGAAGATATGAGCATTAATCACCACGCTTGCTCAAGACAGATTGGCGATTACTGATTTTTGAATTTTTCACTATGGATAAAATGGTTTCCTCACGATGTTTTCCCTCTTTTCTTCCTTGTTATTACCCCCATTTTCCCTGATGATTTAGGAAGAGGTAACTTATAGTACACCCGAGTTTGTTGACATTTCTAAAATCATATGCTTTGTAAGTGTATCGTAGACACCACTGACTAACGGTGAAGGAAAACATCGTGAGGAAACTTGGAATAAAAAGTCTGAAATCGCCAATCCGCTTTGAGCAAGCGTGGTGATCAATGCTCATGCCTTCTCTGTATGAGAAGAGGCTTTTACTCGACAGTGGGATATCATCCCAGGTCGATGATGTTCTAAAGTACACACTGTTATCTCTCCTATTAATAGTAATTAGATGTCATAATACCTTCAGCATTTTTATTCTCGATTTATTACTTAATAACAATCAGTTGACTATATTAGAATAAATTAAAGCTTAATAGTTTCCATAAAAGGTTATGTAAAGAATCGATTAATTATTTTTAATCAATCGAGTCGATATCTGGTTTTATCGATTAACTTTTAAGTTTTATTCAATAACCAGCTTTTTCCCGTGGTTTTCTCGCAAATCTTGAGAGAACTACTATGTGTTATATAAACTATATGTGTGCCAAATTTCATCCAAATCCTTTCAGCAGTTTTTGGGTGAAAGAATAACAAACTTACATTCACCCTCATTAACTTTCGTATTTACAATATTAGCAGGATGATCGTAAAGTTTTTTAAAATGGTACTTAATTGTGTCAAGAGAAGAAAAATAAGGAAAAAAATGTGTTTATAATTCATAGTACAGATATTTAGCTCTAGGATTTTACCAACAACTGTGACTAAACGATATCCAGCACTGTACTTGGGTCTATGACAAACGTGCTAAGATCTGTGCTATAAGCATCTACATTATTAGATTAAACTCTCTTGTGTCGAATAAAAATAGATAGTTATATGGTAAAAATAAAACGAAGCTCGTGGCTAAGTTACGATGGTCGAACGATCAAAAGTTAAGCTGCGATTGGCGTGGTCGGTCCGTGAATGTCCGTGAAAAGTCCGTGAATCCTTCCAAGATTCTTCCGTGCCAAGGAAAGCACGTTAAGCTGTTGGTTACGGTTGTCATTTGTAGATCTTTGACAGTTGTTACGGGTAGTCAGAAGCCAGAAAGTCTGACGACCAGTCTTACCAAGGAGTGTCATGTTACCTGGTAACTGGCTTGTGGAGGCCCGATAGGCAGTCGCTCCATGTAAAACACTGGTACTCAGCTGTATCCGGTTTAGACTGGAAGCCGACCCCAACATGGTTTGGAGAAGGCTAAGCAGATGGATAGGCAGATGGATATATGGTAAAAAAAACAGTGTGCCCCATACATTTCAGTATCGCCACTTGTATTATATTTTATATGTCACACAAAAACTTGAAAACGTTGCAATCAATTTAAATCGAATACTTTTGCAAATTGCAACCAATTTAGTTTGATTGCATAAAATGTTATCTGAATTCATTCAATGCGATTTCTCTTTATTTATTGACATGAAATTATTTTGCTGATCACTGTTTTGTGTTGCAACTGCATAAAATAAACATAGTTTAGCTATTGATTGGTAGATTTTTCTAGAATAGGTTCATTAGTTAAAGGTATCTATCTTCTTTATCGTTCCGTCATTTTTCGATCCCTCGTGTATAATAAGTCGTGGTGACCTAGTGGTTAAGTCACCTGCCTGTCGTCTACGAGTGTGCCAGTTTGAAACCTGACAAGTACCAATGTGATATTTCTGAAGTTATATGTACTTTCTAAGTTATATTAGACGTCACTGACTAACGGTGAAGGAAAAAATCGTGAGGAAACCTGGACTAAAAAGTCTGAAATCGGCAAGCCATCTTGAGCAAGCGTGGTGATCAATGCTCATGTCTTCTCTGTATGAGAAGAGGCCTGTGCCCAGTAGTGGGACAATATATAAGCTGATGATGATATTTTGTTTAGCTGGTACATTTCTGTTTTTGCCATGCTCATTCGTCTAATTTCCGATTCGCAGCAACCCATAAGGGTAGGTGATTACAGAGGCCGGTCTACTATTTCCTATGCCATGATTTAGAGTCACCAAACTTTTTTTTAACATGTACAAAAAAATTGAGAAGAAAATAAATAATAAGAACAATGAATGCTTGTTCTGACAAGCTAATCGAGTCGAAAGCTTTGGTCAAATCTACTCAAGACAAATACTCATAAAACACATAATTCAACTCCAATTGTGACAACTCTGACTCTTTAATATGCAAAGCAGTCGTCGATAATTTGCTATGGAATTATTCAAAATGTCTAGATCATGAACTGGTTTACAATATTCATTATTTGTGTTTGACGTAAACTGGCATAACTAGGCATTCCTTTGGTCTATAATTTTAGACTAGCTTTTAGCAGTGATTTTTGAGCAATAATTGTTTCATATTACAAAAAATTTAGCTTAGATTCATTCAGGAATACTCTGTTACTATTCTATCTGTGAAAGTATAGTTGTTTTTGAGATGGTCCCTGACAAACTTTGTATAAGTTTCCTTCTTACGATATTAACAGCATTTAGGTAATTTTAGATGTCGTTGACATTTTGATTTAATCATTCATTGCGAATTAGGTCTTAAAAGTTGTTACGACAATGTCAAATATGCAACTGCAACTGCAACTTCTCAACTATTTATGCTATGCAATTTCGGAATTCACAGTATGGTTTAATATAGGTTTTAACATACTGATTATTAAAACAAATAATGAGTAAGAATTTGATACATTAAAATGATTACTCTTTAAAAAGACTATCTCATTTCACATGGCTTGTTTGTCAACAGCTTTTGCCGTTTCGTTTTCTTTGCACGTTTCCAAAAACCTTTGACTTTTCAGAACTTACGTGTCTTTTGACAAATCCTAGAAATCTACAGTCAAATGTGAAGCCCATAATTGGACATAAACTTAGGCATGTCACGGCCAACTCATTGTTTATCTTAACCATAAAAAAACATATTTTTTCCTCCATCAAATGTGTATTTTAGTCACGATTTCATAGACTTATAATGATATTATATTATTTCAAGCATTACTGACTCATAGCGGCTAGACCTAGGCAATATATAAGTTAGTACATGTTTGCAATAGATATATCTGTTAGGTTTTTTACACGCGATCAATTTTGCTGTCAATTTTAATCGAGGAATTGCATAATTAGAGTAATCTCTATCAGTATCAGGATGGAACTGTCATATTAGTATGAAGGTATAAATATACAAATAACCTTCAGCTTAGACATATTCATAAATTTAAAGTTAGCTTAGTTTAGAACTTGTATCTACTAATACAATACAAAGAGCTAATTTAGTATGTATTTTTTTGGACTTATATACGGTAATCTCTGAAATAAGTAAACTAATTTGGAAAAAAATGTCCCTGATACCTATATAAGTTACCTAGCAAAATAGCATGATCGATTTGGCTGGAGAACTTAATTTAAGTAATTAAATTAGGACCTCGCCACATTGTCCGGTTAAGCAGGTCGAATGCTGTTAGAAGCACGCTGCAAGAGGTCATGTAGAAAAAAAAGGCATCATCGATTTTGCATTTATGATTAAAAAACTGGACACGGTCACTAGAA
Source organism: Pyrrhia umbra (assembly GCA_963891755.1). Lineage (NCBI taxonomy): Eukaryota > Metazoa > Arthropoda > Insecta > Lepidoptera > Noctuidae > Pyrrhia > Pyrrhia umbra. Next base: position 4,679,279 of record OY982944.1, read on the forward strand.
ATGTATAATTATCCTCTATTTATATACAATACTGTTTAAAAAAAACAGTAAGATACCTATTAATAATGGCGATGAATTGTATCATTCCCGCCCGTCACAGCCAGGCTGTCAAGCGCAAAATGCTTCGTTTGCAAATGTCCTAAATCATTATTATCATTGTAGCTAGTTCCCACGTAATACCTATACGTACGTCTGCGTATGTGTGAGTGCGAGTATTGTAGTAGGTCAGGTTTTTGCAACGGGTTCCAGAGTTTTTTTATATTTATGTAAATATGTGGCGGTTTTTGGTGTTATGCTAATATTTTTTTTCTGTTATATTAATTTTATTCTTGTTCATTGCATGTTGTGATTTTGTATGTGTGTGTGTTTTTACTCACACTGATATTAATTTGTTTCGATTTATTTTACAGGGCATGCAGTTTACAAAGGTTGGAACTCGCTGAAAGTTTACAGTTAAAATACCTTTTGCTGACGATATTTTTGCCGTAGAAGTTGTCAATTGTTGAGATAATACTGACATTCATCATCATCAGCCTATAAATTGTCCCACTGCTGGGCACAGGCCTCTTCTCATACAGAGTAGGCATGAGCATTGATCACCACGCTTGCTCTAGGCGGATTAGCTATTTCAGACTTTTTAAGTCTACGTTTCCTCACGATGTTTTCCTTCACCGTCAGTCAGTAACGTCGAAGATATACTTAAAAAGTACATATAATTTAAGAAAATTCACATTGGTATTTGCCAGGTTTCAAGCCCGCACACTCGTAGACGAGATGCAGGTGCCTTAACCACTAAGCTACGCTAACATTAGCCGATTTTAAATATTAATAAAATAGTACCTACCTACTTTCACTTTGTCTCTTTTTTAGGTTAACTGTATCAATATTTTATATGAAGCAACTAATATACGCCCTCCACATCCCCACTTTTGAGTTCTACGTTATATATAGGTTTCCGCCCGCGGCTTCGCCTGCGTGGACTTTTTTTTACACCTTAGGTTACATTATTCAAGTTTTAGTAGGGATCCCTAATTATTTCCGGAAATAAATATAGCCTTTGACACTTTGTAAAGATGTAGCTTCTAACGGTGAAAGAATTTTTGAAATCGGTCCAGTAGTTTTTGAGTTAAAACCCTACAAACAAACAATTCTTTTCTCTTTATAATATTAGTATAGATGGCACTTATCTACGAACTGACCATGGTATATTCAGCTTAACTTCAGCAATTGTTTATTGGCGTGGCTTTTATTCAGCCATGAGCCCCCCAAAACAAAGTTAGGTCAATCATTCTAGATTTTTCAGTACGTTAATCTAATTCCTGCTTGCTTGCTATTTCAAGGTCGGTCAATGATTCTATTACCTTCACTGCACTAAGATGCATTTTCCGGTTCAACCTACTTCTATGTATCCCGAGTTGAATACCAAACAGTTTGGGTATGAATATATTCATTCGTGGTACCTATATCTTTTATCCTACTAATATTATAAATAAATGCGAATGTTTTTATGTATGTATCTTTGTGACTCTTTCGCGCAAAAACTGCAGAATGGATTAAGATGAAATTTGGTATACACATAGTTTATAATCTGGATTAATGTATAGGATACTTTTTATCCGGGTGCATGTAGTAGTTCCCTACTAAGGCCTAGATCTTTGACAGTTGTTACGGGTGGTCACAAGCGAGAAAGTCTGACAGCTAGTCTTACTTAGGCATAGTGTTACCCGGTAACTGGGTTGTGGAGATCAGATGGGCAGTCGTTTCATTGGTACTCAGCTGCATCTGGTTAAACTGGAAACCAACCCCAATATAGTTGGGAAATGGCTAGGCTAGATGATGACTAAAATGTAGGTCAAAAATATTAGTTATTTTTTTTATGACAAAAAACTGTTTCCTCATTAACTTGATAGCGAAACATCCCTTCAAACTACTCTAAGTTCAAGAATTTGGGCTTGGCATCGATGACTCACCGGTTACATAAGTTAAATCCATTCGTTATTCACTATTATAACGAAGATAAACGCGGTTCTGTCGAACCTTTGAGTACCGGTAGAATATAAACGAACGTATCTCTAGGCGCGTTATAACTCAAATGTCAATTGTCTATGTGAACTTTTGACTTAACTGTCATATTTTAAGGAGAAAACGACCATTTGACGTTTTACTAAATCGACGATTAACACGTCACTATTTAGATTAAACGTATGTTTTCATTCAAAATATACTTTAAAACAGGCTTTAATTACGTGTAAACGAAAGTCTAATTAAAAAAAAAGTCTCAAAGCGAATCCGCATCAATCCATTTCATTTGCTTGCGAAAAAAAAAGAAAAAAACTTTAAAAAGTAAAAACATAAAGGGTGGCGAGGCGAGCCAGTCAAAGAATTTCCCTTTTCAGCGCTTTTAAAAAGTACTTGTATGGAACCCGCATTCCTCTAAAGATTAGGCCGCACTCACACATCGGCGCCCCACGTGAAGAGAACACGTGTGCATACATGCGGTGGGCGTGTGTGCGTGCCTGTGTGACGTGTGCGTCACCCACACAGGCACGCTGCAGTGATGTAATGCCAACGTTGACGACTGGCAGACATTTTTTATGGGCTCTGACGCAACTTTTTTTTTATAAGCGTGGCTTAGGCCGTTTTCAGGCTTTCCTCGGTTTGTTTGACTTGGTTGGGGTTCCGTATTTGTTTTCGCATTTTTTTGTTGAGTAAATATTTTTTTTTTGCTTTTATGTACTTAGGTAGTTGATGGTATGATTTGGGATGTGTAGTTTTGATGAAATAATGAATAATGTTAAAGATCAGAGCTGATATTTTTTTGAACGATTTTGAAACTATTTCAATTTGAATTACGGATTTTGATAAATAAGATTTTATAAGAAATTATTTGTCAACGGAACAACGTAATTATTTGTTATGTCTTCTTAGTAGTGTTAAAATTATTTTTAACTATTCGTACAATTTACTAACGAATTTTTTTTTAATTCCAGGTAAGTTATCCTACACCAAAGAAAAAATGGATTCATACAACAACAATTACCGTGGTTTGTATAAACATAAAATTTTACATAACAACATAAAATTAAAATAATTTACGACACAAAATTATGACGTTGTGTGTAACGATCCTTACGATGCACGTACAATACATAGAAACAACGTATAACTGTAAAGCAAGGCTGCACACATACGCAACAAGGACAGGTCAATACCCTCCGTTGCCTTGCACGAGCATATTAGCTATATACGACTTCGTTGTTGCGCGAGCGAGACGCCAACAACCCGCTCAGCTTCGCGTTTCAAACGAGGAACTCTCCTCGTGCGACAAAGATGACGCCATATAGCCGGAAAGGGATAGCTATATAAATATTATGACTGTTATTTCACTTCCTCTGATGTGATGCAATAGCAATTTTACAGTAAAGCATCTATTTTGAGACAAAGATTCGTTTATTTTTAGTATTTCGTAATTTTTAATTAGTTATTTTCGATATTTAAATAGTTAAGGTGTGTTCGAACAACTGGACAACATTTTTTTTAATATTATTATAACCTGCAACATTGTTCACGTACTTTTGCTTGTTCTGAAATTCAAACAATTTTGCGACACGAATTTGTGATATTTTTGGCGCGAAACAATTGAAATAGAATTCCTTGAACGAATATGACCTAAAATATAAAATCGATATTTTTTTTAGAGATAAAATTAACAGAATTATAACAAAATATGAGTCAATAAACAAACATTATTTTCATAGGCAATAAAATTTATTGCAACGCCATCTAGCATCGGGTAGCGACACTTCGATAATGATGATTTATTGCCTATCGCGCATGTCCTCATTTTCGGTCAATTCTCGCTACGAGCGAATCATAACCGGTACATTAGGATGCAAGAAAATTCCGCTAGTAAAAATTGTAAAGTTTATCCTCCTGTTTCGAGGAAAATCGATTAAAAGAGCCATAACAGCAACTACGCATGCCCTAGTTTTAGTTCTGTGGAAATATCACGTCTTTTGTGGCGTTTTCAACCTACTCCGCAGTACATTTGAAAAAATCGGTGGGCCTAAGGAACGTGCCAAACCGTATGTCATTGAACCCCTTCAAAAAGCTGCCGTGCACGCATAACCGACCACTAAATTCGACCTTACAGCCTGGAACCCAACGCTCAATATTGCACTCCATATTTCTAAAGGAAGAGTCCATTTTGAAAAATCCATCCCGACACTTACGCTCTTTCGTTCGAATTTCAAAAATGTAAAGACGCGCACACACTTGCACACGTATATACTAACAGCGCCGCGCAAGTGTTTGTCATGTATAAAGAAAGTACGTGTGAGCTTTCCCTGTGTTGAGTTACACAACCTCGATGTTCTGTCTTTTTTTAGCTCGTACAAAAACTATCCCCGTCTCCCTCGAGCCGACTGTTATGTAATAACGGTTGTTGTGATTTAGCCGCGTAACATTTTTCTCTCAAACCGCTATGTCTCAGATTTTTAATCTGTCATTTTAGATCTGTAGTTTTGATTAAAAATATTTTAATTGCAGTGTTGATTTTATCTCCAAGTCTTATTAGAGTCCAATTGGAGCCGTGGTAATATCAGTGTCTGATACTGTAATTAGACGAGCTTTTTTGGTTTGTTATAATGTTATTTTCTTTTGGGAATGCATGTGATGCGATAGGCTTATAAATAAACTCCACATGTTGTCAAAACGTATGCACTTCACACACACTTGTGCGTGTAAAGAGGTTATGTGTGGCAGGCGCGGCGCGGTGTGCCGCCGCTTGTGTTCATTTCCTAGTTGCTCCCCCGATGGCCCGCTTGCAACATCTCGGTGTGAGCGGGTCTTTACGAATTCGGCGCGTACACGAAATAATTCTGAACGCGAAAATTCCAACATTTTTAAAGTGCCCTAGTGTTTGTGTTGTCTGTGGTGTGTTGTGTGACAGTGAATTAATAGGAATAATGGAATGATGTCAGAGGTTTGGCGTTTTTTTTCGAACGCGTTCACAACTCGGTTTTGGCGGCAACTCACGGCAACCATTTTTTTTTCTCATTCGAAAGTTTTTTACGTAACTTTTTTTGTCTCTATAATTATTAATTAAGTTATAATTATGCAACTAGAGGCGTGAAGTGAGTTTTGCATGTGAATTTTAACAATCGCTAACTGTTTAGCTAACTGTGTTGTCTGTCCATAAAGTTTAAATTGGTCACGGTAACTTTAATAATGGAATAATAAGCTCAGTTATGCGATGGTTGATGTTTAAAATTAGACATTTTGTAACTTCCTAATAACAAATTGTCGTTAATTATTTTTTATGAACACGGAGAGTGTTGTTATGTAATTAATTAATTGCTCACTTAAACAAAGAGTTAAAAAGATATTAAACAAACTTCATAGTTTATTAGTTGTATCATCTTTTTTATATTTGAAATTTTAACTCACTTCGCGAAATAAAATATATTTTTCCTACCAGAGACGACTGAACGTGGCTGCCTATTATAATTTCTACGACTTAGTAACCATTTAATTAATGTCCAATTACCTTATGATATCTAAAACATGAACAATTGTGGTATTATTAGTATTTAGATAAACTGCTATTACTGGAGAACTGAGTTGACTATACGCACGTTCATGGACTTATTTACAACAAATAGGTTTTATTAATTATCTGTTCCTTTTTCAAATAAACAATTAAAATATTACTGACAAAAATATGCATCTTTATCCTTTTAATAACTTATAGAAAACTATTTTGTGAACAAAATTTTTTTCAAAAAATTCAAAATTTAAAATCATTTATTTCAACTAGACCATTCACAGGCACTTTTGAATTGTCAAAGAGTCATAAGTCTGTCAGTTTGTCGAAAAGAAAGTTGAAGCTATTTGCCCGTTCCAAAGCGTAGATTCCTATGGAGAAGAACGGGCAAGAAACTCCATAGTTACTCTTTTTCAAATTGTTTTACAATGTTCGTAAGATTCCAAGCGGTTTTAGTAAACAAAATTAAATTACTAAGTAAAATTATTTCTCTCTTTATTTGTAACGATTTGAAGTTATTTTTCTTGCTAACCCAATTCGAGTAAAACCAGGAAGAAATATAAGTAGGTATAAAGTTTTAAATTGAATTCAATATCGCCTATCAAAATTATATTGGAACTCAATTCCAACAAAATAGGTTACAATCATAGAGTGAAACCGCAGAACTTCAATTGTTTACATACAATATCGATAAGCTCGTATCTTGGTTTTGACGTAGAAGATAACTGCCTTACGCCTGTCTAAGTTTCATGCTAAATTCATTTCCGTTACATCTACCTACGTCAAGCTGTGCAAACAAAAAAATTGCAAGGAAAACTCGCCATTTTGATTCTAAAACAAGAACTTTACTATAATTATATTAAAAAATATGGACGCATAGTCTGAAATAAATGTTTATTATTATTATTATATTATTATATTTATCTTAAAAATTATGGAGCAAAAAAAGATCCAAATGACGCATTTATTTTAAACTCAAAAATTACTGAAATACGACTTGAATTTGAATGTATGTATGTAATTTAGTTTTGTACTATCAATATAGTTTTGAAAAGTAATATAAAATTGAATGTAATGTATCAAACCACAAAAGATGGAAAATATACGCGCCTTTGTTTTGAATATACCTACCTAAGTACCTATTTAACAAACCAACCATGTGGTTCAATTGAATGTGTCACATGACTACTATTTACATTAAATTTAAACTAATAAAAGGAATGCTGTTCGTCCTATCACGACATGCAACTTCCTGACGTCACCACAGAAAGCCTGACTGCATGACAAGCCAGGATACATCTTGACACTCTAACCCTAAGTAACAAAAGTCAACTGGCCAACTTCTATTACCACACTATCAAGTTTCGAGGGGAACACTTTAAATACACCGCTCTCTGTCGCACCCATTGTCCCACAATAAAAAGAAAGGGACAGAGATTGTTAAATTGTCGAAAGATAAAGGATGACCTATTTCCAGGCCACGTGGCGTCTTGCAATTTCCTTGTTGGTTACTAGGGATATTTTGAGGGGTTAGTATGAAAGAAGTTGTTTAAAAGGTGCTTGATGGTCTTCGCTTGAAGTGAATGGGTATGGAAAATGTTACGTAGGGTTCGGCAAAACGGGATAAGAGTACAGCTAAGTTGTAACAATATGACGCTGTGAGAAACGTTTAAAGTCACGCACAGCGGTAATTTATTGTAGTTTGAACACTAACAGGGCTTGTAACTGTTCTGGTTAACAAGAGAAATGGGTTAATTGTACACTGTAATAACTGGTAACAACGAACTTTAGTTGTGATCGTTAGATTTATTTGTCATTAAAATTTACTGGGATTTCCATAGTTACTTATTGGGCTATTGTTATGGCTTACGATGATGTTCAATAGAGACTTTTGGCATATATTTATACTACTATGTATATATAACGAAAAATAAACTATTAGCTATTTCTCGAAAACTGCATTATCCTGACTATTTTAGGCTGTGTTTTATATGCACCAGACTTGCATACTTGTACAATAGAACATTTACCGTGTAATCCTTACTAATATTATAAATGCGAAAGTAACTCTGTCTGTCTGTTACGCTTTCACGCCAAAACTACTGGGCCGATATAAATGAGATTTGGTACAGAGATAGAATAGACATTGAGGAACAACATAGGCTACTTTTTATCCGGGTTCGCTAAGTAGTTCCCTCGGGATGCGGGTGAAACCGCGGGAAACAGCTAGTACAAAATACATGAAAACAAAACCATCTTAAAATTATGACTCCAATCAAAAAAGTCGTTTTGTTTTCACTCGTGTGTTGCAAAAAATCGATCGGCAGTATTCAAAATCTGCAAACAGTTGTATATCGACCTCAAACTTGTAACATATGTAGGTCAAACGCAGGTCACAGCCTGACACGTTTTGGGCTAGCTCTCGAACGGCCCTAATCTGACCTCTGCGACCTTGGATCTCAGGTTCAATCGGATTCGAGGTCAAAGTTGAACTCCTGGCACAGTTGCGTTCGGAAACTTATTAACTGAATTATCTAAGGACGAAGTTTGGTATAAAGATGTGACAATTGTATTCAGACATCAGTGATTGTTTTTTTTTACAATTAATTTAATGCTTTACGCATAATTTTTTTTTATGTGTTCATTTTTATATTGCTAAAGGCATTCTCTACCAACTGACCTTATGATGATTCAGAGACAAAAAATTGTATGTGCCTTCAATGTATTACCAACCACTTTTATAAATATGTTTGGTTTACCAAAATTCTTTTCTATTTTTTACTATTTCTTTTGTAATTTTAACAAAATTTCTTTGTCCATTCCAATTGAAAAGTCTATTCTAATAGCATTTCCAAATGATGATTTCACTAGAATTTTTCCACATACAACATTATCGATTCAATGCTCCAGCGTGCACGTCGCATACAAAACAAACCATTACCAGCTAGACATTTCTAGATTAGTCCGGTTGCGTAATACTGACTGCCACGCTGTCCAAATGTTATGTATACTGCTTTCATGAATTTATTTATTTTTAAACTAGCTTTTTCCCGTGGTTTCACCCGCGTTCCAATGGAACTACTTACCACATCCGGATAAAAAGTGGCTTATTAACGTTTCCAGTGTCCCATCTATCTCTGTACCAAATTTCAACAAAATCGGATTTAAGCTGTTTTGCCGTGAAAGCGTAAGAAACAAACAATCTCACTTTCGCATTTATAAATTTATTTTAGTTAGAATTTGGCTATTAAGTTACTCTTTTTAATTAAGTTTTTTCAAGTCAACTTCAACTTGAATTGTACTCCGCATAGTAACAAAGTATTTTGTTATAATAGATAATATTATCTAGTATTAATTTCAACCCTTTCCCCTAAATATTTATATCAGTTTATGATATGATAAAAAGTGATACGATGGGATTATATTTTATTCTTGTTTACAAAAGTATATTTTTGCTTCATAAAATTATTTACTTAGCTACCCCAAAAGGACATGCGACCGCGACACATTTTTTTTATTATTTTCATGCATTTATTTTCAATTTTTCCCGTGGAGTTTTAAATAAATATTTCTTGTCGATATTTCGAAATTAGTAGGTAACAATGAGATTTGAAGTGGAAAAAAAATGGAATGAACATTTATATTTGTTTGTATATTTGTTCTTTGAAATGACGAGAAAAATATGAGCCATGAACTGTGTACAAGTTTATATTGGTCGTCACAATTATCTTTTTAATTGACTGTCAGTGACAAAATCCTTACTAATATTACAAACGCGAAAATGAGTTCGTTTGTTACGCATTCACTGTAAAACGGCTAGACCGATTTAGATGAAATTTGGTATGGAGATAGGTAGGACCTTGGAGACGGTTATAGGGTACTTTTTATCCGGGTGCGTTTAGTAGTTTCCTCGGGACGCGGGTGAAACCGCGGGAAACAGCTAGTACACGAAAAATAAAATAAAAATAATGATTAATTTACGGCAACGCTATATGTGAGTCAGTTTTCATAAAATTAAGTAAAACATCATCATCATGTGGTCTAAACCGAATACAGCTGAGTCCCAGAGTTTTACATGGAGTGACTGCCTATCTGATCTCTACAACCCAGCTACCGGGTAACACGATACCCCTTGGTAAGGGTGGTTGTCAGGCTTCTGGCTTCTGACTACCCGTAACGACTTTCAAAGGCGAAAAATTACATACTAACAGCTTCACGTGCTTTCCGACGCACAGGAAAATAATAATTAAGTAAATATACGCTACATATATTTATATATATTTTCAAAATAATGTGGTAAGTTGACCCACTGTTGCGCAACCATTAGTCAAAGAAACTGTATCATAGTGTGAACAAGGCATTAGATATTATTTATTTATTTCAGTAGAACAGTAAAAAGCTTTATTATTACTACGTAGCTGTGTTATCGAGTAGGTCCTTGTGTGGTCGAATCAGACCTTTGTAGGTACCAATCTTAGGAGAAAAAAAAGCACGGTTCCTTTGAACAAGCCTGTCTAGTGACGTCAGCTTATAATGCCTCTGAAAGGAGAATTTTTATCTCAAAGGACCCTTTTTGTATTCATTACTGCGGGCCTAACCTTGGAATTCGACAAGTTTTAGCAGTGGGGGTCGATTACGAGGCAACATGGCGAGCGGTTTCTGTATTAGGTAACTAACTTGAACGCGATTTCATAATGCGTAATAGCAAACGCATAACGCTAAACAACTTGTTTTATTCCGTATTTATTAATATTTTATACATTATTCAGTTCAATTACACTAATTAAGTTAGGTGCGGTTTTGGTGGTTGAGTTTTTAATGCGCGCCTGTAACGCCATCTAGCGCTGAGTAGTCGAACTTTTAATACTAACAGTTTGATTCGGAACTTAAAAAAAACAAACGCAAATAATAAAAATAGATTTTCATTAATGGTAAGAAGACCGTAATATTTTTTGAGCTATTTAAAGTCTGTAATTATTTAACTAAAAATGACTTAGTACAGAAAACCGCTACTAGATGGCGCTGTGCACTCTGCGTAACACATTAGGTCACCGACCGGCCACCTACATTATATCATAACATTTTTTTTATAGTTCACTGCATAGCTACGGTAATCGTTCGCTGACCGATTGCAATTTATTGTTTTTTTATTTACTTTTGCTCATAACAATATGGCGTGGCCAATCGGGTGCCGCACGCCGCATATTATTTACTGGAATTACGTACACTTACTTAATTACTCACTCTTTTATAAATTTATTAAGTTTTATACGATACTGGTTGTAGTTATATAAATATTTTATTGCTACACATAGAAATTTCACATAATACGACTTTTACAACATAATCCTACTAGACTCATATTTTAATACGGAAGTTTGTAAGGATGTGTGTATGTTTGCTACTATTTCACACAAAACCTACTGAATGGATTCGGATGAAATTTGGCACACACATAGCTTATAACCTGGATAAACACACAGGATAGTTGTTATCCGTGCTTAGTTTGAGGGGCTCGTAGCTAAGTGTTACTTAGCCGTGCGAATCGAAAGTTTAGCAAGGTTAAGCTGCGTTAGCCCCGGTCAGTCAATGGATGGGTGTCCGTTTTCATAAAATACCGAGACTCTCCCTGCTTTTGAGAGAACGTTAAGCAGTCGGTCCTGATATCTCCCCGGACTATGAGAGTGAGACACGATACCTCTTGGTAAGACTGGTTGTCAGACTTTCTGGCTTCTGACTACCTGTAACGACTGTCAAAGATCTACAAATGACAACCGGGACCAACAGCTTAGCGTGCTTTCTGAGACACGGAGGAGTCTCGCTATGACATAGATGGTACTTAGCCACAAGCTCCTCTTAATTTACACATTCATAATTAATAACAAAAGTAAAACTCTCTTTACGCTATAAAAATAAACTCCCCGTTAATTTAAACTCTAAGTTTTTCTACTGAGTTCTAAGTACAGTTTAGAATTCCAGCGGTGCCGGTGTAAGTAAGCTGCCAAGTAAACTGGCACCTGTTAAGCACACCTGTATCATGTCGCCGCGGTACATACCTTGCGGTATAGGCAGAGGTATGTGGTAGCTGATACAAGATTAATTAATTTTATAAAAATGCGAAAAGACTTAAAAGGAATTTATGGTTCAAGCACACTGCCGTTAGTAGGACACAGAACCGGAGTCCGCGCTGATACTGAGAAATATCACATGAAAAACAGAAAAAATACTTTGCTCGACCTGGGAATCGAATTTAGGTGCACATTTTTGCAACTTGCTCTTGTATTTGAAAAAAAAACGTAAGAATTAACTTTTGTATATCAAATATACATCTCTGAGAGATGAAGATGATGTGCCTACGTTAAGTTCTACAAGGAGTCTTTTCGTCATCTTAATTAATGTAATCCAAAACTCTGTCAGTCTGTCACGCTTTCTTGGGAAAACGGCTGAACGAATTTCGTTGAAATTTGGCATGGTGATAGATTGAAACTCAGGAAAGGACACAGGGTAGTTTTTATTCGGGTGAGCGGAGTTATTCCCTCAGTGAAAACAGCTGGAAACGGTGTGTCCAACTAATATTTTGAATGCAAAAGTTTGTTACGATGTATGTTTGTTGCTCTTTCACGCAAAAACTACTGAAAGGATTTGGATGAAATTTGGTAGACAGATAGTTTATAACCTGGATTAACATATAAGACACCTTTTATCCGGGTGCGTGAAGTAGTACCGTCAGGACACGACTGAAACCGAGGAGCACAGCTAGTTTCACAAACGCGCTAGTTAGTGAAACGCTAGTATGAATGATCAGTTTATTTTTAAACCAACCTCTCATTCAAGCTAAGCCCCTGTTTTTGATGTTCGTCTTCAAAATTGGCACGCCCACATAATTAGTATGAGTAAAGTTTTTGCGCCAATATAAGAACTTATGACACATCATTATCCCAATGGCGTAAAAAAAACAAAACAGAGATGGCCAAACTTTTTGAGCGAAGTTACAAAAGATTTTTTTTTTCAGAATGACGAAAAAAATACTATCTAGATTTGAAATAGGCATGACAGACGATCTGTCTAGTTTTTTTTTTAAATTAGCTTGTCAGCAAGGTGGTAGTGGGGCTGACTGCTCAGGGTGTGTGACGTATAGAGCCACTCGTGGTGGCTATTTAAATGGACCCTACAAAAGACAACTGTTAATTATTTAAAATAAAGGGTAGATTTCGGAAAATCCTTTCTTTGATTGATGATGACTGATGCCTACGTCATACAAAGAACACACCCTCCAAGTTTCAGGTCTCTACGATCAGCGGTTTAGGCTGTGCGTTGATCCGCCAGTCATTCAGGACACAGCATTTTATATGTGTAGATAATTATTATGGAATATTCAATACCAAAGGTTTGAAAACACTGTTAAAATAATTTAGTGTACAAACCGGAATGATTAATTGCTATCCTATAGATAATTGATGATTTTTTAAATACCTCTGGTGTCCAGTACCGATAGATTAGTTTTTTTTACAGCTACGTAGTACAATAACAATATTTCACTCAATTATTTTCTTTAAGGTTGGTACCTACGTATATTATAGTAATTCTTTGTGTGTGAGATGTTGGTATTTAAGAAATTTTCAGTTAAAAAAATAAAATTAGTAAGAATTCTAATCATCAATTTATGATTTGCTTACTGCTTTCCAGGTTGCATTCTATCTCTATACCAAATTTCATCTAAATCGGTTCAGCCGTGTTATTGAAAAAGCGTAACAGACAGACAATGTTACTTTTGCCTTTAGAAAAACATTAGTAAACCTTTATCAAGGATTTTGGTACATTGATCTTTTTAACGGCTTTTATTTTCGGATGGGAAATCATCAAATGACCCCTCCCGCCATGGGTGGGGTGAGAGGGAGTGTCAGACTCTTACTGACTAAAACCCATCCATGTTCCTTCGTCAGCCCTTTGCGGTCCGGGGGCGCGGAATCTCTTTCGAACACCCGTAGCTCCGACAAGCATCATAACGGCTAAGGAAACCATTTTTCGCAGAGTAACGTTTGAACTTCGAACAGTCACTCGCTAATGAACAGAATGCTTACAATAATTTACGCAAAACAAACATAATAACGATGATTGCAATAAAAATATACATTTTTCCTTGACGAGGCACGTATTGCATGGAAAAAATAAATCAAGCGTGCGTCATGAGAGGTACATAATACAAAGATAAGCCCGCGCACGGGGTCATTCAACTCAGTTTGGCAGTTTGAACTTTGGTTCGGCTCCTCGACGATAGATGGCGGTGTTTGTAAATTTATTCTGTTTAGGATTAGTAAAATTGTTTTATAGGAATTCTAGATCGTTCCGAGGTCAATATAACTTTGTTATACGTGTTAGTGTGTTTGTAAAGTTTTATAGAAACGTGTGAACTACTTAAGTGTATACTTGTTAAGGCATTTTTGTGAAGATTATATTTTATTTGACTTTTTTTTGTTTTAGTTTTATATAAATGTTTTTATTAGATATTGAAACATTTTTAGTATGAAAAGTGTGCTCTAGTCGCATTATCAGGAATAATATTGATAACTAAGACGTAACCAACTCATTTATGTCACTCTGATTTATCTAAACCTTACCAGATTAGTCCAATCGCTTGCATTACCCAAATGCACAAATCTCGCAAAAGATTTAAATTATCCTTACGTTTTAATTGAATTTCCTTAACAAACATACAAGATCATATTTCAACACACTAAAAATCATTACATGCATTACCAAAAATAGTCATACAATCATCTTTGATAGGATGTAATTCAAACTCAGTTCATTAACCTTCAAGTTTGACCTTTAGTACTGCTACTCGATAAGAGATGGCGCTGTGCAGAGGTATTTCCCTGGTACGTCTGGTGCCGAGTGCGTTGCTCTTTAGCTCAGGTTGTTGGTCCCAACGAAAATGTTTTGGTAAAAAAGGCCGGCGGATAAGTACTAATGTTAATTTATATTTGTTTATCAAAGTGATGGCTTATCTCCTGTTTGTTCTGTCTCGTAATATTTGTATGTGCGTTTCTCATTGGTGTCATGTTGAAGAATGGCCCGTTTTAATTTGAATCCGTGCTTTGATCCCGGAAGGACAGGCATGTTGACGTGAATCAGAATTTTATTAATTTCCATACAGTAAATTTAATTATAGGGACGCGAAATGTTTATCCTGCGAACTAAGGACTAAACTAAACGAATAGAAAATTATGAGCATTTTTTTTATTACCATATTGAAAAAAATATTATCGAATTCGATTTTCAAACGCCCGCGCCATGTTTCTATGTACTTACACAACGTTTTAAATTTAAAAACCCCAATGTTTATCTTCCATTGAACTAAACGACTTTCGTACACAGATAAGTTCCAAATTTGAAATTCAACGTTATTATCAAATTTTATTGTGCAAAACAACCGGCTCTTTCAAGTTCTAAATTTAAAAATGCTTTGGTTGCATAGGTGTAAATTGTGCGAATTACTTAAATATCGAGTTTACTATTTAGTCAAATAATAATAAATTATGTACGGATAGAGTTTTGTAAAAATATTACAAACCATATACCTAATAATGATATAATGTCATTGTGCCCAGCAAGCGACTCAAATTTTATTTTTTGTTTGCCAATTTTTTACTCGATTTTTTTTTCATATCATCACATTAATTTATTATCTTTTACGCATTTCGGAAACAGCCTTATGCACTTATAACCTTTTTAACAAATTTAAAGCTCTAGTAATTTTACCCCCATGTTTTTTTCAATTAGAATATTCTAATGGCTATTGTGCTACAAATATATTAAAAATATAATAATCGAATCTTTAATAGGCATGATATAAAAACTTTTTTATTGTATTTTTTTTCCAATGACATTTTCGTTCCGGAAAGTTCATTATGCCAAGGTTGCTTACATTTTTAGAAATACATACATTACAGTCAGTCATTTAATATGTGTCAATCAATCAAAGGTAAGCTACGCTTGTTGCGATCAGTCCATAGATGGATGACGATCCACGTCATACCGAGACTCCTCCGTGCCTCGGAAAGCACGCTAAGCTGTTGGTCCCGGCTGTCATTTGTAGAACTTTGACAGTCGTTACGGCCTGAAAGTCTTACAACCAAGGGGTATCGTGTTACCCGGTAACTGGGTTGTCGACGTCAGATAGGCAGTCGCTCCATGTAAAACACTGGTACTCAGCTGAATCGGTTAGACTAGAAGCCGACCCCAACATAGTTGGGAAAAGGCTATTTATTATATCTGAAATAATCAAGGAAAGAGGTTCATTGCTAGACGAACACAAAAAGGAAGTTAAACCTTTCCTGTACATTATATTACACAGCTGTCAATTCCAAGTAATATACGTATTTAATTAGAATCACTGTGGAGTTTATTTATCTGGGTCAATGACATACTTTTCGGTGTTCTCAGTATTAGCAATAATATAACGGTTTTTGCCTTGTTTACCAGAACAATGTAGAATCTTATTCGAGGTAAATCTATATTAACTAACATTATTAAAGAGGAAGAGTTTGTAACAGCAAGCATAAAAAAATATGCGGTTACTTATACGTGAAACGGAAGAACTGTCATTCAAGATTTGTCAAAATGGTGGATGAAACTGAATAATATTGCTATTGGTTTATATTTTTCGCCTTAAAATTTATTATTTACTAGATGACCCGGTGAACTTCGTATCAACTACACGTGTCCTAACTTTTTCTTACCGTTTAAACCTTCCCTGGACTACGACAAACATTTCAAAACCAAAATCAGCTAAATCGGCTCAGCCGTTTTCGAGTTTTAGCGAGACTACCGAACAGAAATTCATTTTTAGGGTTCCGTAGTCCGACAAGGAACCCTTATAGTTTCGCTCTGTCCGTCTGTCTGTCTGTCTGTCTGTCTGTCTGTCTGTCCGCGGCATAGCTCCGTGGTTTTTGTTAATAGAAAGCTGAAATTTGGTATGAATATGTATATTGATCACGCCGAGAAAGTGGTAAAATAAAATTTTGAAAAATATTTTTTTTTAGGGTAGCTCCCAAACATGTAAAGTAGGGATGAATATTTTTTTTCTCGCGTAGCCCTTCGTGTGGGGTATCGTTAGATAGGTCTTTCAAAAATATTATGGGTGTGTGAAGATCAGTTTTCGGTTAAGCGAGCCATTTGCGAAATATCTAGATTTTAAGTGAAATTTTTTGTTCGATACGAGTTACCCCCCCCCTCTAACTTTTGAATGGCTGTACCTAGAAATGTGAAAAAAATCACAGACGTAGCACGTATAATGAACTTACATGGAAAACTATCACGGCTAAGTAGGCTTAACTGGTTACAGAGTTATAGTCGACTAACTGAGACCTACTACGGAACCCTACTGCGCGTGGCCCGACACGCACTTGGCCGGTTTTTTTATAATATAGATTTACTTACTTGATGCAAAAATTTGCAAGTTTTCTAACATAAGTAAAGGTAAAAAGTATAAGTTACGTATTTGTTGCAAGTAGCCATAAGTTTTCTATGTAGACTAGGTTATTTGTAGATAATCTGTAAATCTAAATATATATAAAACTCATAGGTGACTGACTGACTGACTGACATAGTGATCTATCAACGCACAGCCCAAACCACTGGAGGGATCGGGCTGAAATTTGGCATGCAGGTAGGTGTTATGACGTAGGCATCCGTTAAGAAAGGATTTTGATAAATTCTACCCCCAAGGGGATGAAAGTTTGTCAATTTTAAACCGATCGGGTTGAGAATTCATATAGCTCACGCGGCGCTGGCGGATAGCTAGTTATTCATAATTTCGTACTGGCACACGGGCGACACTACGATACAGATTTAAAATTTTAGCTCCTAATAAGTCTTCATCTGCCTAGCCATTTCCCAAATACTTTTGGGGTCAGTTTATACATTACATTACTAATATTTTAAATGCGAGTGTGAGTTTGTTTGTTAGTCACACTTTTACTACACAACGGCTGAACCGATTTAGAGGAAATTTGGTATGGAGATAGATGGGGTGATAGATAACGTTTTTGGCTTTTTTATCCGGGTGCCTGAAGGGGAATTAGCTAATTAATGTTATAAAACTCACTTTCTCAATAATTATCTATGTATTTCTTTAATATAAACATATGTATTTGTCGTTAGTCGTTCAACAAAGTTCATTGACCCTATTCGACCAGACTCTTATATACATAATAGATAAACTATTGAGTCAGACTTACTAACAATGGTCTATGGTTCTGTCTGTTACAATAATCCTTCTAGATTTTTCTATGGGGATTCCAGTCTAACCAGATTCAGCGGATCAATGTTTTTACATTGAGCTACTGCCATCTAACATTCATAACTTTGATAGGCTATGTAACATATGAGTTTAATAGTTACTTAATATTTAACCTCACTGAAATCGGTTCAGCCTTTTATCGAATGTAACAGACATGACATCCTAACTAATATTATAAATGCGATTGTGTGTTTGTTTGGATTCTACGGTAAAACGGCTAAACCGATTTTGATGAAATTTTGTATGGAGATAGACCAACCCTGGAGACGGTTATGCCTTTATCCGGATGCGTGAAATAGTTCGTAGAAACCGCGGGAAACAGCTAGTTCATTATAATATTATTATCTATAGATATAAAATGCTTTGTCCTGAATGACTGACGGATCAACGCACAGACTAAACCGCTGATCGTAGAGACCTGAAACTTGGAGGGTGTGTTCTTTGTATGACGTAGGCATCCGATAAGAAAGGATATTCCGAAATTCTACTCCTAAAGGGGTGAAAAAGGGGGGCAAAGTTTGTATGAAACTCTATCATTGTTAATTTGAATTCGTATGGTCGACGTGGGCAAAGCTGGCGAGAAGCTAGTACCTAATACAGTCTATCAACATTCAAATATTAAGTTGACTCTCAATTGTTTATTTTTGATATGAGGAAATATAACATTTATATACAACTATAAAAAAAACTAGTATACAACGTGTTTAAATAGTAGAGGAAAATTTTACATATAAGTAAATTAATATCATCAGCCTATTTACTATCCCAGTGCTGGGCACATGCCTCTTCTCATACAGAGAAGGCATGAGCATTGATCACCACGCTTGCTCAAGGCGGATTGGCGATTTCAGACTTTTTAGTCCAGGTTTCCTCACGATGTTTTCCTTCAACTTTAGTTAGTACGTATGACTGAAAAGTCACATAGGGACTAGGGACCAGGGTCTGAACCCGCATACTCGAATATGAAGCTAGTTAACCTTGGGGCCAAGCCGTTGGAACTTAGAAGATACTAGGAAATATTTTTGCCCAATTGTTGGGACAATGATGGGATTTCTTGAATAAATACGAATTTTATTTGGAACTGCATTAAGAAGAATGCAAGATTTACTTAGACGTAAAAATTACATTACAATTATATAATATAGCTTTTCGCCCGCGGCTTCGCCCGCGTGGACATTTTTTTTACACCTTGGGTTACATTATTCAAGTTTTAGTAGGGATCCCTAATTATTTCTGGAAATAAGGCATATAGGCTATATCCTATGACACTTCGTAAAGATGTAGCTTTCTAACGGTGAAAGAATTTAAAATCGGTCCAGTAGTTTTTGAGTTACAAACAAACAAACAAATCTTTCCTCTTTATAATATTATGTATAGAGAATTAAGATTTTTTTTTTCTATTTATGATTATAAAATATCATAGGAACTCTAATATATATCTATGCTCAATCAATTTATATTTTTATTAAACTTAATTTCAAAACACCAAAAAAAACCGCCTACCCAAACCAAATATGAGCATAACCTTCAACCAAATATAGTTCGAAATTCAAAACAAACTTCCAAATTCAAATGCAGTCATTCGTAATGACGTCACACGATGATTAGCCACACTATCAGCTGACGTAAGATGTGACTGCGTCTATCTCGCTCGCACCTTATTTATAAGCGGGCGGCGACCGGGTCGTTGAACTGCCAAAATTCTTGGGTTCAACGAACGGCCGGGAGTTGAACGCTCGAGTTCGCCGTCGGATGGGTAGGTACTATTTTTTATAAGTATAGCTTGTACCGTTTACTGGGAGGGTGTTTTTAGGATTTTTCGGGGGCGTACAACCTATCTAGTTATTTTTTTTTGGGAGATTTTAATTAGTTTTTTTTTTAGTTTTTATGTCTGGTGTTTTTTTTGGTTAAATTGCTTGTATTTTTAAACGTGAGCTATTGATACACTTTGTTTTTCTAAACGTTTATTTAATAAAATGTAAAAAATACAATAGCAGGTTAACAAAACATATTTTTCGTACATTTATATCTTTCAAATTGAATTATATGGGCATTTAATTCGTAATATTTAAAAGTAATCTAGTTTCTAAATTAAAAATAATAATAGTCGAAAAATAATTTAAATTAAACTAAAAAATATATTATTTACAAAAATTTCAGTAAAAAGTAATTAATTGCCATTTTTACATTTAAATATAAATTACACGTCTATTTAATTTCGTTACTTAAAAACTTTATCAGAAATGCCAAAGAGAACGAAATAGCGCTGAAAAACAAAACACACTTGAAAGAATTTGTTCAGAGGTCAACGATCGACTGTTTGGGTATACCAGCCTAGAGGCAGATGAAAGAAATTGATTGTAAGCATCATCACGGTTTTATTCTTAAAAGGGATAAGCAGAGGTATAGCTATACAACCCCTAATTTCAATGTCATGTTTTAGGGTAAACTTATTTTCAAAAATCAGACTCCACAGGTTAAATTTCTATGAGATAAATAATAAAATAAATCAATTAAAACATATGTCAGACTAGCAGACATAAACATGTTTATACTAGCTGTCTCCCGCGGTTTTACTCATATCCTGAGGGAACTACTCCGCGCACCTGGATAAAAGTATCCTAAATGTTAATCCAGGTTATAAACTATGTGTGTACCAAATTTCATCAAAATCCATTCAGTGGTTTTGACGTGAAAAAGTATCAAATAATATCTAGTTTTATGGGCGTTCTTTTAAAGAGTTTAGTCAAAATAACCTTTGGAAAAAAAAGCCATTAATAATAAAAAACAAAACACAACTTCTCATCGTCCCAAAAAAATGTTTTCACAATCTCAATCTCATAAACTACTGAACCGATTTCCGTAATACTTTCGCTGTTTTCTAGAGCGATTTATCATTACGCCGAGTTATTAGGGGACAAGGCTAAGGTCGAGTTAATATAATCGTTATATAAATGACTGATTATGAGTCAGTAGTAGGCCGTTCATTCAAAAAGTTGGATCAGAAAAAACGTCACTGAAATTAAGTGTCATATCTTTTTAATTAATGAGTTTTTTGGATTGTTTGATCCTTACTAATATTATAAATGCGAAAGTAACTCTGTCTGTCTGTCTGTTACGCTTTCACGCCAAAACTACTGGACCGATATAAATGAAATTTGGTACAGAGATAGAATAGACCCTGAGGTACAACATAGGCTGCTTTTTACCCGGGTGCGCTAAGTAGTTCCCTCGGGAAACAGCTAGTTTGTAATAATTAGGAATAATATATACCTAGTCTCTATTCTTGCTTTAGTGAAAAGATTATTATATGCTTTAGTTTTTTTTTCTTCTTTTTCTCGCATGGGCGGTAGGTAGGTTTAGTAACCTAAAAAGCCCTAGTGTCAGAGTTTACTCAAATCCGTAGGACTTTTATTATTAAATACTAGTGGTTTTATAAAATACTTTCTGAATAAAACTCGTTCCCTAGTTTTCAAACTATATTCATACATACATACATTCTGTAACAAACAGACAAACAGATTTACTTTCGCATTTAAAATATATTAGTAAGGACAATGACTAATATTGAGCCAAAATGACCGAATAACTGAACTGTAATTTTATCTAGGTAGTCGGATTACAGACATAAAGACACCATGACGTCATCACTAGCCTGTCTATTTATTGTCTATGGGCGATCGACCTAACAATGACACTTTGACCTTTAGACCAAACCATGATATCATTGGTTTAATCCCGTAACAAACTCAGTGATGAATTAACTGTACTGTTATATTACAAAAAAAAAATAATCAAAAATAGATTCAGTTACTGCCTGGATTTCAGTCTAATAAATATAAATATATAGCCTTATTTTATAGCTCGTCCTTACAAATATGTACTATTAGTTACTCAGTTTAAATCCGGTAGAAACTCTGTCAGTCAGTCTGTCTGTCTGTTACGTTTTCATGATAAAACGACTGAAGTGATTTGAATGAAATTTGGCATGGAGATAGAAGGGACGCGCGTGGACAGGTGCGTTAAGTAGAAACAGCTATATATTTATAACTAGCTTCTGCCAGCGACTTCGCCCGCGTGGAATAGTGATGCTCCGCTCCTATTGGTCTTAGCGTAATGATATATAGCCTATAGCCTTCCTCGATAAATAAATAAATTAACACTGAAAGAATTTTTCAAATCGGACCAGCGGTTCTTGAGATTAGCGCGTTTAAACAAAATGACAACATTTCCCTTCACTGCTCTGCTCCTATTGATTCCAGCGTGATGAAAAGTATACTATAACCAGCTCAGGAGTATGACAAATAATTGTACCAAGTTTCGTTAAAATCCGTCGAGTAGTTTTTGTTTCTATAGAGTTTATACAGACAGACAGACAAAAATTTTACTGATTGCATTTTTGGCATCAGTATCGATCCCTAATCACCCCCTGATAGTTATTTTGGAAATATATTTCATGTACAGAATTGACCACTCTACAGATTTATTATAAGTATAGAAGAAGATATAGATAAGAAGAAGATATAGAAGATAGATAAAAAAGCTTTAGTAGAAAGAGGCAATCGTCATACAAATGATTATGAACATTACAGATCATTATTAAATAATTATTACAATAGATGTTTGAAACAAAAGATCATTGCATGGTCAGACATTCTAAAAAGCGTCTGTTAAGTGATCCAAGAATCTATTAAGAAGATTTAAAGTTTTTTTTAAGAATGGAAAATCATCAAATGATTCCTCCTTTTTTTGTATGGTATCTCGCAGGTCAACCTAGGAGGTTGTCGACTGCTTAACCGGGCTTGATTCCTCCCGCTGTGGGCGTTGAGAGAGGGAGTGTCAGACTCTTACTGACTAAAACCGATCCATGTTCTTTTTTCGCCCATTGTGTTCCAAGGCCACGGTGACTCTTTCGAACATCCCGCAGCCCAGTTAAGGAGTTCATAGGTAAACACGTGTGTAGTGTGTAGAATGTTCTAGACATTCTACAACTCATATCTATATAAATAAAATGCTTTGTCCTGAATGACTGACGGATCAACGCACAGCCTAAACCGCTGATCGTACAGACCTGAAACTTGGAGGGTGTGTTCTTTGTATGACGTAGGCATCCGATTCGAAAGCATTTTTCGAAATTCTACCCCTAAGGGGGTGAAAAGGGGGGTCAAAATTTGTAAGAAACTGTGTCATTTTTTAATTGTCGTTCGTATAGCCCACGCGGTCGAAGCCGCTAGCAAAAGCTAGTATTACATTATTTTTACTGTGCTATGTATGTAGACGGTGAAATGAATCGTCACTTTTTAGCCAGCGGCCTAGTTCAACGACCTCCGCTTTCGGTAACTGACACAATATATTTTTGTTACATATTTCTTATGTTATTGTATATCTCTACTACGGATAATGTTCACATGTGTATATAGCTTTATCTTTTGAAAGTCATTCGTATAAAAAATAATACTTACTAGGAATATCTTTGCGGTTTTTTTACCAGAAATAAATAAAAAGACGTGATTAAATATAATTAAATATTTCTAATAACACTCAGAAATAGTCACTTTAATTTAGCAGAAGAATTTTCAGAATCAGTTCAGCAATTCTTGAGATTACCCGCAACAAACATACAAGCCATTTTACCTGCATATAAAAACGAAAATATAGGTTGTTGCAACGTCCTATCGTCAATTTAACCTTATAAAATTCCGTCGCGTGATTTTTTATAACCTATGTCAACATTGAACGGGTAACATCGTGAGCTCTTTCTACTTTGGCCGGTCAATTCGCATATCCAACCTGAGGGGGGGCATTGAACTTCTGTTGATAACTTTAAACTTAGTTTTATTTCAATTTTTTTTTGGGGGGATGGTTGTAATTATTTTTTCTCACCGTTACGGGCTAGTGGGAAAGTCTGACAACCAGTCTTACCAAGGTTTCGTGTTACCCGGTAACTGGGTTGTGGAGATCAGACAGGCAGTCGCTCCGTGTAATACACTGGTACTCAGCTGCATACGGTTTAAACTGGAAGCTGGCCCCAACATAGTTGGGAAAAAGCTAGGCAGATGATGTTGAGTTGCGATAAGGATTTGAGAGGGATTTCAAGTAATTGATTGTTTTTGAGAGAATAAAAAATAGTGTTTAATTGATCTTGGAGTCGAACTTGTTCATTTCCTATTCCGGTGGGATCTACTGCTCGCACCCGGATATAAACTACCCTATGTCCTTACTTAAGTTTCAATCTATCTGCATGCCAAATTTCATCTCAATCGGTCCAGCCGTTTTACGGTAAAGGCGTGACAAACAGACAGAGTTAGTTTCGCATTTGTAATGTTAGCAGGGATTATTTATCTATAGTAGAACTCAAAGCAAATATATTATTATTTGCTTACGCATAGATATATGATGAATCGCCAAATGTTACAATATGGTGTAACTTCAAAAGTCATTGACCTCACGCAATCATTATTTATTTTCTATGACACATCGAAAATTTGCTGAAAAACAACTTGCAATGTCATCATTGGCCTAGCCTTTTCCTTAGCGAGTTGGGGTCGCTTTCAACTCTTAAGAAACGGCTAAATATCAAGTAGTATAAAGCCTTCCTCGATAAATGGGCTATCTAACACAGAAAGATTTTTTAAATCGGACCAGTAGTTCCTGAGATTAGCGGGTTCAAGCCAACAAACAAACAAACTTCAGATTTATATATTAGATGTGAAAGTGACTCTGTTCGTCCGTCGTTATACTTTCACGGTAAAACTGCTGAACCGATTTTGATGAAACTTGGAATGGAGATAGATTGATATTCGGGGATAGGATATTTATTCAGCTGCAGAAAGCACAAAAATATTTTTAATATTTAGCGACTGTCATGAAACTTTTACAGTCAAGTTTCACTGATACCGGGTATTACCGGTATTTGACCCAGACACAGGTAGTCTTAGAAATGAAGTAGTTTCACAAAAGTGACATCATCATGTAAAATATGGTCACCCATCTATCCACTGACCGCGATAACCTCAGCTTAACCTCCATCGATCACTACACATATCCCCCCACCGTTCATGGTTTGAACTCCAAAGTTTACCTATCCGGGTTCACCCACTCACGTTCACCCCTCGTGACGTCACAGGGTTTCGAACCCGCACCAAGGCCAAACTCCTATGAAGGTCGTCCGTTGACATCGCCCGGTCATTGGTTCACACGGAGTTTACTAAAATTGGAATTTAGACTAGAACCTGCCCGCGATTTCGTCTATGTTAGCTTTGAAGCGAGCGAGTTCACTTTGGTGCTCTTTAACGCGAAAACTGCTGAACGGATTTCGATGAAATTTTGCACGGTTGTAGTTTGTATCCTGAATTAAAATATACGATACTTTTTGTCCCGGGTATCTGGTTCTCCACGTAGACAAAGTCCCTGGTAGATACTATAGTTCTCTACAAAACATAGTATAGGTCAGGAAGTACGACGATATAAGTTCAATGTACCCGAAGATTGCCGAAGAAGTCCGAAATTAGCCGAATCTATGTCAATTTGAAATAGTTCTAATACAAATTCTATTTTGTTCGCGTTAAATATAAATGTATGAGACGC
This sequence comes from Pyrrhia umbra, assembly GCA_963891755.1. Classification (NCBI taxonomy): domain Eukaryota; kingdom Metazoa; phylum Arthropoda; class Insecta; order Lepidoptera; family Noctuidae; genus Pyrrhia; species Pyrrhia umbra. The sequence goes on from OY982944.1 coordinate 4,704,715, forward strand.
CATTTTTATTTTTGGTACAATGCGAGATGCGTAGTTGTTGGAAATGCTACTGAGCAGATCTACGTTCGATTCCCGCGTATGGAAATATTTTATGAGATTTTTTCTTATCATTTTTTTTTTCCAGCAAGCCAGTAATTTTGTGCCCAGGTGCTAATTGTCAATTTCCTGTGCGTTATTCAGAAATACTTGTTATTTCTTTTCTAACAACCGAAATATCCGGGCACCATAGATTATATCTATACATCTTCTTAGCTAGTGAAAAACAGTCATAACCCATCCCAAAGGACAAAGAGAACTTCTGCCTTTTAAAATACTTTACTTCATCCGCCTAGCCTCTTCCCAACTATGTTGGGGTCGGCTTTCAGTCTAAATCGGATGCAGCTGAGTACCAGTGTTTTACAGTCAGACTTTCTGGCTAGTGGCTTCTGACTACCCGTAATGACTGTCAAAGAGCTACAAATGACGGTGACCAACAGCTTAGCGTGCTTTCCGAGGCACGGAGGAGTCTCGCTATGACATAGATGGTCACCCATCCACGGGCAGACCGCGCCAAGCGCAGTTTAACCTGTGGTCGGTGGAACCGTGCGACTATTACTTAGCCACGAGCTCCTCAACTTTTAAATACCTTACTTATATACAAATAATGTCAATCCATTCCTACCTTGTACGTCTAAAAATAATTGTACCAACAAATACATTTTTGAATCTAGCTTTGATTTCGTTACCACAAAGTTTTCGGTCAATTTAACCTTTTTAAGGCCTCCGTGACACATTAGGTAGGTGCATTAGCTTTATAGAGGTCTATTAACTGCCGGAGTTCGTTTACCCTCAGAGGGCATTCCCTCTAAGGGTTGTAGGCCTACGACAAAAACATAACGAGAGTATTGAACGAATGATAGATGGGGTTCTGCCTTATTTTGGTGTGGCGAAGTTTCAGGGGTCGTGGAGGTATTTTCTCCGGGTGAGAGACAGAACTATACACTACTTACTGTTCCACCCTTATTCTGAGGGAAGTACTTCAAACGCCCGGATAAAAAATATCCTATGTGTTAATACAGGTTTTAAACTATGTGTGTACCAAATTTGATTCAAATCCGTTCAGTAGTTTTTACGTGGAGGTGTAACAAACATATACATACACTTATCCTCACAGATACATATGTGTTGCTGGGGAGTTTGTTGCGCCACTTCCTCTTCCCAGCAAAAATACATAGGAAGTGGTGAAGGGCGGGCGTTTTGGGGCTAGGCTGTCTTTTATAAAGACGTTCAAAAAGCTACTGATTTTCAGCCTAGTTTTAATAAATGACTTTTGGAATTTGATGAATGAAAAAGTTATATACGACAACAGCCAACTGTGATTTCAATATTTTTTCTCTGACTCCTAAACAATTCACTGACTATTTTTGATTCTAAAGCCACAAAAAACTAATTTTACAGGAAATCCAAAATGTATTCGTCCGCGTGGGCTATACGAATTCAAATTAAAAATGACAGAGTTTCATTCAAAGTTTGCCCCTTTTTCACTCCCTTATGGGTAGAAAATCGGAAAATCCTTTCGTATTGGATGCCTAAGTCATACAAACAACACACCCTCCAAGTTTCAGGTCTCTACGATCAGCGGTTCAGTCTGTGCGTTGATCCGTCAGTTATTCAGGACAAAGCATTTTATATGTATAGATTCTACACTGTTATGTGGGAGGTGTGTATAGTTAAAGTCTATGTAAATTTCAATCGATCGATCAATATGTGATCCTTATCGATTGTACATTTTTATCGATTACGGCTTACGATTTACAGTTTATTTTATTATAATGATCTCATAGAAATACTCTTAGAAGGTGACTCATGCAGTTTTTTTGCATTATTTTCTAGTACTTCATAATTATGGTCTTGTACCATAATATGATAATTTACAGTGGTAAATGCCCGAAATAGTTTATGCCCACGACGTCTCCTGTCTTTTATGAAAACATATCCATATAGCACTCAGAGATAGTGTAACTTTTTATAAGTAAAAAATGGACTACCAGCAGTTCAAGAGATTACTACCTGCCCCAACAGACAAACTTTACCTTTTATAATTTAAACCTTTTTAAACTATGCTTCTCAACCTGAACGGGTTAACAAATTTTGATGGCTTTTTTGTTGGAGAATTTGGATGGTTCTTGGTTGCAGAGTAGATCCAGTAGGTAGCGCTGTTTTTAACCGACTTCAAAAAAAGGAGGAGGTTCTCAATTCGATCGGTATTTTTTTAATTTTTTTTATGTATGTACACCGATTACGCTGAGATTTATGATCCGATTTACGTAATTCTTCTTTAGTTTGATGCGGAATAGATGCCATTTGGTCCCATAAAAATTTCACATGGTTTGGCCCAGTAGTTTTCATTTTATTTTTATGAACATTTTTTTACATTTTTGTTTACATCGATGACGTAATTGTTTCGGAGTCGATTTATATTTTCCGTTCCCGTTTCTTGTCGATATTTAGTAGGATGCGAGTGAAAGCATGCCAATAATGTTTCCAAAAAGTATGGAATGTACCGACCTCCTTAGGAAAACAACTATTATGTGTTAGGCCGTTTTAATGACGCATTTTTTAATTTAGAAGCTGTGATGTCATTAGTTGAAGGACATTATTGCGCGCCAAAATATTGTCTGGTGGAGGTGTTCCACCTTGTTTTAGGGTTAACAAAACAATACTTAAATTTATTTAAAGTTAATATTTTGAAGATAATTTCCCTATTTAATTCGTATTTGACTTTTTCAGTTGGTTCTTTGTACTTTTTTAATTTTGTGTGTAAAATATTTTTGGTCTTTTTTGTGGACTCTCTTTGGTATGTTTTTATTCCAGCCGGTTGTTTTAGACATAAGGTACACATATCTCCTAAAGCATGATAGTGAACGATTTTTTTCGTTAATCCTTATTTTTAAGGACATCCTTATTTTTTGGTCATCAATTTCGTAGTTCATTGTTTAAATATTTTTTTTGCAAAAATCCTGGAAACAGTTTCTCTCAATCAAATAAGGCGATCTCTCAAAACAATTGCCAACCTTACTCTAGCGTAAAAAAATCCTTCTAAACGAGGTACATACAATTAGTCACCTGTCCGCTGACGCCCATAAGATCAATGTGCGCGTGAGTTTGCCCGAGCAACTTCATACAAGGACTTGCACGTGTGAGTGAGATGCTCACGTAAACATGCTGGAGATTCCCATGTGTGTTCGCGATGAGTATGAAATTGTGTTAGTGTGCGTGTGTGTGTGTGCGTGAGGCGCGTTCGGTTCAGCGACCCGCGTGCGCAGTGGGGCAGGCGTTGACCCACCACGTGGGCAGGCAAGGAACCGGCCCGTCTTATCGGCTTGCGTTGACTTCCCGGTCGCATTTTTGTGATTTTTTCGAGTTTTTTTTTCGAGGATATCTCGCTGCTGTTGGTTTGTGTTACTATGGGAGTAATAATGAGCGATAAAAGTAGCATTTATGACCTAAATCAACAGTTGAAAATTCGTGTACAAATGTCATTGGTACTTCAAACTCAGTACATACATTGGAAAAAATCAATTCTATATTTGAAAATAATGACGTTTAGATTCGAGCTACTCAAAAATAGTCCCATCTCTTCCAATTTCGAAAGTTGATTCCTAAATTTCAAATATCCAGCCAGTATTTTTAACATTTTTTTTTCTTCATGAGTTCATGGTACAGGCCTTACAGGTTTTACTCCGTGCAACTGCCGCTTGACCTCCGCAATCCAGGAACCTGATTTTCCATATTTTGCTTTGCAATATAAAGATGGCCGCTATCACCCTTTATATGCTCATATATCATCCCTTCATCTTGTTTTGGGACATTCTAGAAGTCATATACTTACATAATAATATATTATATTTGCTGTTTCTCGTGGTTCCGTCGAAATAAAAACCTTGCCCAGGTTCCAAACTATCTCCATACCAAAATTTATCTAAATCGGATTAGCGGTTTAAGCGTGAAGAGGTGACAGACAGACAGAAGACACATTTTCGCATTTACTACATAGTTCGTATTGAAATACTATATTACATGTAAATATAAATGGTTTATTTCCTTATACTGGGATTAATATTACCTATGCATAATATTTGTAATGGGGAATAACATTGATGATCAAACAATTTGTTGTTTAAAGAGGTATTTGGGGATGGGAAATTATCAAATGGTTCCTCCCGCTGTGGGGGGAGTGGGAGGAAGTGTCAGACTCTTATTTTTCTTCCTTTCAGCAGTTCTGAAATGCCCTGCTATCAATGCACGTCCATGGTAATTATTGATACGCAAGTCTACTTAAGTTAATTAAAGTTTAAAGTATTCGTGCACAAAACCTACGTTGAAATGTGTCACATTAAATAAGTATACAACCTCTTTTGTGACGCAATGACAGCTGTCAAAAAATATTTTTTAAATTTTACCGATGATATTTTAGATTATGTTCTAAAAAATATACGCTTTGGGATGAGCAAGTAACAGATAGTTTCGAACCGCAAAAATCTAGTTTAATCTAAACATTAAGCGGCGCGTGAGATGTTTATACTAGGTCGTTTTTTTTACAACCCAGTGTAAACAATATACACATGTCTGGCACTACACTGTGTGTGCGGAAGTCGCCTCATAAACCCAGTTTTCTGACTGTATGTTTAGAATAAAAATATTTGAAAATGTTCCACCAATCTATCTATTGATTAAATCGGTACCATAATTTTATCATGAAATAGAACGCTCAGCTCGATTTAAAGGTGTGATTTTTTTAGGGAAGGGAAAATGATGGGTCTAATGAGTCCTGTCGCTGTGGGTAGAGCGGGTGAAAGTGTCAGGCTCTTATTGACTAAAACTCCATGTTCCTTCTCTATGCTTTTACGTTCCAGGGCAGCGGTAACTCTTGGGAACAACTCTTTTTCACCATTTCTGAGAGTATTTAAGAATCCAACACAAATACGGTCCAACGTGATCGCTTACTAAATGATATTTATTCCAGTAAAACCGTTTTACAAAAAAAAAAAAAAAAGTCGTTCCTTTCCCAAAATAGTCACGCTACCAGCGCCATATCACATGACGTTCGAATTACAAAAACCGGGTTAACATTTTTATTGTTTGTTTTCCAGTGTTAGATTTAGCGCGTTTTTCACAATATTTTCTTTTATTAGGTACTCGGTATCTGATGTCTGCCGCGCGAGATTAAATTATTATTATAATGTCTACGGCCTCAATTTGGTTATTGTTGTTTTGAAGACAATTTTGATAACAAAAAGTCTGTAGATGTAATGATAATAATTTCGAGTGATTACACTGCATGTCAGGTGAACTAGAAAACATTTATATTTTTTATCTGTGGTAACGTCGTACAAAGGCTTTATTAGCAGCCAGAGAAACCGTTTAAAATAGTTTTCCAAATTCAAATTCGAATAAGGAACGTTGAACAAAAATTTCAAATTCTAACGAATAGATTTGGCGAATGCATCGCGCTTCAAACGTTAGGCCGAAGCTAGACGAGGCATTGAACTCGCCATTTTTGGGGTTCGTTGCCCGAGCGTCGAACCGCAAAACGTAGCGATAACGCGACGCGATATCGATTGGCGATTTGTTAGACAGATTAATGTTCCTTAGGTTGAGATTGGCGGATGTCCGCTTTCTGGTTCTTATTTCAAATTTTGGTGTTGGTCCAAATGTTTGCCCAATACCAACGTTTGGCAAATGTTGGGCCAATTGTGTTGCTAAGCGCTGGTAATGTATCTACGTCGTTGTTTTGATATTAATTTTATCAATAGTCTAATTACACTTTACTTTATACTTTACATTTTACTTTACATGGTACTTTTATTTCCCGGAAAATTAAGTTCTATTAAAGAAGAAGATTATTCAATGAAAAAATTGACCGAATATTTATTTATATCTTCTGTGGGATAAAACTAATACCAAAGTATAGTATGTAAGATATACTTTATCTACTAAAAGTAAATGCTATGACAACAAAACAAACTTACCTCATGACACTCTGAAACACCAGTTGCTTGTTAGCAGGGCAGGAATTTTCAAAATCGTATCAGCTATTCCGAGAGATTTGCGTCCGCTGAAACAAACAAACAATTTCATGTAACCTCTTTATGTAACTAAAGAAAACAAATTGTTCACCTCAGAATAGGTTGAAGAACCTACCCTAGTCTTGAAATATTTGAGACGTCAAATTTAATTATTTTTTTGGAACAAAGATCTATATACCTTTAACGTATTTTTTTAATTTATCTGTCAATTTTCCCGCGCAGAATTCGTACGTCAACTTAAGCTAAAGAAGATTTTTCATTCAAACCTACGGAAAGAGTTCGAAATTCGAATGGTACACGCCGAAAATCGAACACGAGAATTTGAAATAGTGTGTCACTTAGGCCGTTTGTTGACCCGCGAACCGTGTGAACTTATTGACCCCAGGCCGTTACGTTGAACCCCGGGTGGGTAGGGGGTGGGTCACGACAATTCACATTTAGAACACAGGTAATGTTTTTTTTTTGTTATTTAAATTTCCTCATTAATAAAGGCAGGTCATTTAGTGAACTTGATAGAGGTAAACTCCTTATTCATCCTTAGTAAAGTTGAAGTTACTCCGTCTGTCTGTGAACTCTTTTACGAGAAAACGGTTGAACCTATTTAGATGGAATTTAGTATGGAGATAGATCAAATACTTAGGAAAGGACATATTTTATGATAGTTTTTCACACACAGTCTGTAAGAAGTATTTTATCTGTAAGTAGTTACCTCAGAAATCGGATGAAACCGCAGGAAAAGTTAGTTAATAAGTAACAGCGACGTTGATCAAGTCGCCGCAAGCACTGCTAAGCTTGAGGTGGTAGGTTCGATTCCCAGGTCGGGTAGAGATTTTTAATAGGACCTCGGAGTCTGGATATTTACCCTGTTGATAGTAGTATCTCATGAATGTCCTATAGGCACAACTCTGCTTAACCCTTGGGGAAAAATAACCGTACTAATGCTTTAAAGGTATGTCATCAAATCTTCACAAAAGCTAGAGTTCATCGTACGAACTGAATCTGGTTCGAAATTTGAAATTCTCATCGTTCTCAAATCTGGTTAATTTGAAATTCCTTCCTGCTTTTTTTTCTGGGAGCAATTTACAGTTCTGAATTTGAATTTTGCGTTTGCAATTTTTTTTTATTCCATTTTGTGGACAGTGATAACTCTGTGAAGGGAGATCTACTCTTTTGAAATCGGAACTCTTTACTAATATTAGAAATTAAAGTCTGTCTGTCTGTCATTAAACAAATAATTATTTCCTTGATAAGTCATTTCAATTCTGCCCTTCCATCAAATAAAGATTATATTTTAAATTACCCACGCACAATGCACTCCATATGTTGTTAATAAAATGTGTAATAAAAATTAAGTTTACTTAATGAATGATATGGTGTCATTGCTCTGACAGGACTAGTATCCAGGCGTCTGGAAACATTCGGAGACAGGACACATTTTTGTACACGTGTCCAAGCAAAAACTGACAGTCTTTTTAAATCTGAAGTAAACTAGCTGTTCCCCGTGTCCTGAGAAAACTACTTCACGTATCCATATAAAAATTACCTTAAAACCGTCTCCAGAGTATCATCTATCTCCCCACCAAATTTCATCGAAATCGGTTCAGCCGTTTTACCGTGACATCGTAACAAACATACAAACTCACTTCCGCATTTAGAACATTAGTTAGGAAGTACTGTCTGACAGCCAGTCTTACCAAGGGGTGGCGTGTTACTCGGTAACTGGGTTGCGGAGGTCAGATAGGCAGTCGCTCCATGTAAAACACTGTTAGTCAGTTGCATTCGGTTAGACTGGAAGCCGGCCTCAATATAGTTGAGAAAAGGTTGGGAAGGTTGGGAAAAGAAAAGGCAGATGATGAGGATGTACTGTCTACATACCCCGTACCCAATCGAGTCCACGCTGAGCCTATAGCTTTAAATTCATCCCTAAAATAATCCAGTCAGGTAGTCTCTACGCCCCGGCCACGCCCAAGTTCGAAGCCTGCGTACCTCAGCTTACAGGGTTATTTTCCCAGACTGTGAGACCTAAATTCATTTTAGGAATCGCCTACTCGTTATGTAGGACGAATAATATTGAAATACTAGATGTTACCCGCGGTTTCACCCGGATAAAAAGTTAAAACCTTTTCCAGAGTCCCTTCTATCTCCGTACCAAATTTCAGCCTAATTGATCTAGCCGTTCACGCGTGATGCCATGACCAAGAGAAATAGGGATTCATTTTTATATATAAGATAGAAGATAGATTGATTGACAATTGATTTTACGAAAAATATAAACAAAATTATAACCTATTTTGTTCTAATTTTCCCACATAGATAAATAAAATGGCATTGAATTATGGAAGATGATGTTTAGAGCATGAAATTTACATAAATGCGCCATTTTGTAAATTTCTATGGCAGAATTAGAACAAAATATGTTAAGACTTTGTTTACATTTTTCATAAAATCTATTGATACGCCTATCTATAGATGTAAGCTTTTCGCTAACAGCTTCGCTCGCGTGGGCTATAAAAATTCAAATTAAAGATGACAGAGTTCCATACAAACTTTGCCCCCCCTTTTTAGGGGTAGAATTTCGGAAAATCCTTTCTTATTGGATGCCTACGTCATACAAAGAACACACCCCTCAAGTTTCAGGTCTCTACGATCAGAGGTTTAGGCTGTGCGTTGATCCGTCAGTCATACAAGACAAAGCATTTTATTATGTTTCTATAGATGTTATTTGGGAATAAATTATATATTATGAAGTCGGCAATATGGCACATTTTAGGGGAGGCCTATGCCAGTGGTTATGCTGATAATGATGATAGAATATTAAAAATATAGGGTTTAAGATCTTTTAAGTAAAAAAAAGACTAACATGTAAAAACTTCAAATAAAAATTCTGGGTTCTAGTACTAGTTCTACAGAGGTCAGATGGCAGTCGTGTCGCATGTACGTCAATCGCATACAATTATTCTAAATCCGTAGAAAATAATAAAACAGAATATCTTTATTGTATACACCAAAAGAAATTAAAAAACAATTGAAATTAAATGGGCGGTCGTAGCGCTAAAAACGGTATCTACCAGATATGGGAATTCATTAAATGACTTCTCCCACTGTGGGCAGAGCGGGAGGGAGTGTCAGACTCTTACTGACTAAAACCCATCCATGTTCCTTCCTTAGCCCTTTACGTTCCAGGGCCATAGTATCTCTTTCGAACAATCCCAAAGCCTCAACTTTTGAAGAGTTTACACTTCACTTTTGTATGCGATATAAAACTACTAAACCGATCCTAAAATCTTTTCGTAGAAAGAATGATAGCTTTGTTAAATTTCAAAACGGCCTTAAAAACATTTAAAACCTTGCACAGGGGCTGTACCACCACGTGATTTTGCAATCACTATTCAAGTTTGAGAGCGTGACACAGCTACTAACGTTGTATAGCTCCGTCTCTTTTTCATAACGAAAATAATCTTGTTTTCGCACGTCCTGGTAGGCTCCAGGACGGCAATAAACTTTTGTGACCACAAAGTCAAAAAATTGAGTCAAAGTCCTGATAATTAGTTTTTGGTATCAAAGTATACATGATTCGATCGGACAGGCGCCACATGACAGGCCTCACGTAGGCCCCCACACGTTTAGGATAACCCTCAAAATGACAGCTGCTCCGTTCAAAACCCCGACCTCTAAACGTCCTTCCTTTACTTTTTTAGGCTAAGACAATAGGTATTTTTAAGGCTCGGTTTGACGATCGTACTTATAATGTATTGCATAATGTTTGTTACGCTATTGAAGAAGATAAAATTGTCATCTATAGGTACATTTATAATGCTTTGTCCTGAATGACTGACGGATCAACGCACAGCCTAAACCGCTGATCGTAGAGACCTGAAACTTGTAGGGTGTGTTCTTTGTATGACGTAGGCATCCGACAAGAAAGGATTTTCTGAAATTCAACCCCTACGGAGGTGAAAAGGGGGGGGGGGGCAAAGTTTGTATGAAACTGTGTCAATTTTGATTAGAATTCGTGTAGTCCACGCGGGCGAAGCCGTTTGCGGAAATTTAGTCGTTATTTATAGTACTAGTTCAAATCCGCGGTTTCACCCGAATTTCAAAATGAAATGTGTATAATATCGAGATGAAAAATACCCTAAGTGTTAATCCAGAACTTAGTCTATCTGTGTGCAAAATATCATCCAAATCAGTTCATGAGTTTTTGCGTGAAAGAGTAACAAACATACTTACATCTATTCTCACAAAATTTCGCAATTATAATAATAATACTTCGATCGCGCTATCCTCACCGACAGAACAATTCATTACAATAGACCAGATATAACTTTACTAGACAAAATTAACAAAACCGCACAAATCATAGACATCGCAGTACCAAACACCCACAACCTACAAAACACCATAGCCGAAAAACTTTCAAAATATACAGACCTCAAAATCGAAATAAGCCGAATGTAGCGATTAAACAGTTTTTCAATTATCCCCATACTTCTATTAACAACTGGTGTGATACCGGAACAACTAAAAACCCGGTAGATTAATACCGAGATACAAAAATGTATACCAAGAAAATAATAAAAATATATGAGTAGGATTGTGTGTTTGATGAATAAATTAACACAGATGTGCAAATGACACTTTCTCGATTAAATAATATTGAGATTAACGAGATGTTATAATATTTGCATATCTATATACTTACGACATATTTACGGGTATCTAAATTGTATTTCGATTATATAGAGATTAATTAAATTGGAAATTAATAACATCTAGGTATTTTCCATAATCTATTATTATAAACATATTTGTTTGCCGCATAAATAAATCAGGAGATCTCATGGTCTCTACCATGCACGGGACTCCAGAGTCCCGGATCTTAGGGAGACACATTTAAGAATTTTATATGTATAGGTAGGCATTGTTTTATGTAAATAAATAAATAAATAAATAAATAAACGTGGACTCTTATTGTTATCAATTCATTGAGAACACCATTTTTTTGTGAAAATAGTATCCATGGAGTTTCGTGTCTATTCTTTTTAATAAGACCTAACTTTTAGCTTCATAAGAGCCTATCTTCTATATATATATGTAAAATACTTTGTCCTGAATGACTGACGAATCAACGCATAGCCTAAACCGCTGATCGTAGAGACCTGAAACTTGGAGGGTGTGTTCTTTTTATGACGTAGGCATCCGATAAGAAAGGATTTTCCGAAATTCTATCCCTAGGAGGATAAAAAAGGGGGGCAAAGTTTGCATGAAACATATTGTTAATAGCACACGCGGGCGAAGCCGCTGGCAGAAAGCTAGTATGAAATAAAAAAATAATGAAAAAGTTCCGGATCGGGCAAAAATGTTATTGGCTGTAATTTTCATAGGTTTTTTTCAGTAGTAGCCTGAAAAGTTAACAGGGATCGATGGCAATACACTTAGAAAGTATATAATGACATCGAAAAAGGCACATGGTGCTTTCCTGGTTATAAACACCACTGACTAACGGTGAAGGAAAACATCGTGAGGAAACCTGGACTAAAAAGTCTGGAATCGCGAATCCACCTTGAGTAATCGTGGTGATCAATGCTCATGCCTTTCTCTGTATGAGAAGAGGCTTTTACCTTGCTTTGCGACAGTAAAAAGGCTGATAAACTCAAACTACTATTTAGCGCTCTTACTAACAACAATCTCTTCAAAAACATATAACATAATACCTTTTTTCAACCCATAGATCGAGCAATTAACTTTTTAATACAATAGATAAGTACTGTTTGTCCAGCAGTGGGCTCTTGTCAGTACACCGACACAGCACGTGGTCCGAAATCAATAGGTCAATAGCCTGCGAGATAGAGCGAGACAGCAGCACGTGACGTCACATCCACCGTCCCTTTCTAGCGCAAGGTCGGCGGCTTCCCTCTAGGGTTATTTACTTTTGTTTTTTTTCCTCAATTTTTGGGAGTTATTGCGTTTTTTTTTCATGGTTCATGAGTATATTTTGTACTGTATGGATTTTTGAATTAGGAAGTCTTTCTCGTGAATGCCTGAATGGTTTTCGATGATGTTTTTTGGAGTGGGCAGTTTTTTTTTCGGTTTTGTCGCTTTGATTAATGGTGGTTTAGAAGTGAGAGTTTAAATTAATGTGTTGTGCTTAGTGGTGACTTATATGGGAGTTGGTTTGTCCTGACCGACTTTTGATTAAAGTAAAAGTTTTCGATTTTGGAACCTTATCTATATTACGAAATAAAACTTTTTGAAGCTTTTTTTTACTTTTTAAATTATACTAATGACCCCACAAATGATGACCTCTAAAACATATCAAATGTCAATGATATAATGTAATATAATGATAAACGATTTCCTTTTCCGATAATGACGATGAATTAAGTAGAAAAAAAAACGATGTCCTAAAATATGACCATCATCGCCCATAGTGTAAGTCATTGAACCATAGCTAAAGGTCATATTTTTTTAAACAGATAACGTACAAATAATCACTTTTGCACACCATAGATAGAAAGATGGACAAAAAATTAAAAAAAAATATATTTTTTTCAAGTTTTAAAAAATAATGAAAAAAAAACTTGAAAAAAAATTTTTTTTGCAATAATTTCATAACTCTGTGTAATCATTTTAAAAGGAAAATAATGTAAACAAAAAGCACTACAGACGCGTAACAAATCAAAATTGCCTACATTTTATATTTGTGGTTGGCAGCATATTTTTCCTGGGTCACTGACCTGTTAACAGTGAATAGAGTTCAGCTTCAGGTATCGTTTGTAACATAACTATTTATTGGTTGATTTAATAGATTTATAAAATATACTATTCGATTAGATTATTTATAAATTTCCATAAAATAGATAAAAAAAATAAAAAAACATTTTTGTTTGTATTTCACCGATGACGTCAAAAATGCGAGTTTGGTTGGCATAGGCATGACTTTATCATAATAAACGATAAAGAGCGTGAGTCCAATTTTAAATTATCAATTGACTATCATTCTCAACCAGTATTTAAGATTAGAACGCGCAAAAAAAAGAAAAATAAACCCAGCGAATCTTTATTTTTCATAAAATAACCGAAAATATTAGAGTGGCTGGCGAAAAATTCGCCAGGAAAGGCAGCGACGTAATATCGCTCAGTGATTCCACATTCAAAACTAGAGTTCAACAGCATTTCACCGAAATCTACTTTGTTTGGGTCCCGGGGTCAATGAACCGCTGTGACGCCTGTGAGCTAGTGTGCGCGCGCCGCTATATCTGTACACGACACCGACGTACGCACACCAGCAAACAGCGCCTTGTGATCCGCTCGAACACTGATGGGCAATTTTGTCTCTTAATTACACCGTAATTACACACGTTTCCGCACATTGGTTAGGCGATTTGGGAGGTACTACAGTGCTAATTGGCGCACCTCAAGGATATTCCCCTTAAAGATGAATATTGAAGGAGAAATTTTCCCATCGTAGTCCGCGCCGCGCCGGGGCGACTGAACTATCGCTATGAGCTAAGTTGATTATTCGGTCGGAATGAAAAAATATATAATTTTTTCGTGAGCCTGGCCGAAGATTCGTCAATGCGTCAGTCACGTTCGGGCCGCTCTGGCGACGACATCTTCGGACTAGCCAGTTGCCGACGCGAAGCCGACTTGTGAACAACCTATAGTACAAACGTCTAACGTACAAATTTTTCCAGCAGTGAGGTGATCACGTATTGTTATTTTCCACAAAACAAGTGACAGTGCCTTTGAGTGCAACAGTGACGACATTTTTTTAATTTTCTTTTTTGGAAAATGGAACGTGGTGGCGACTAACGACTTATACATTTAAATTTTAAATCTAGTGTTCCACGTAAATTCGGATAACGGATTTTAGATAATTGAGCAGTACTGTTCGGTTAGCTAAAATCTTTTAACAACAACAACAAATTGGCATTTTCAATTTTTCCCAAAATTTAATTTAAATTCAAATACATTTTTCTCCCTGCCTTGGTTTTCTCTTTACAGATTTTTTGTGTTTTTCAAATATTGATAAAGAGATAAAATAAAACCAGTAGATTAAGGGAACAAGTGAATAACTACAATAAATATAATAGTGCCTTACGTAGATGTTTATTTAAGACGAAAGGAAGAAAACAAAACACAACCACGGAGACAAAATGCCAAAAAATTTGTTGCTCTTCAAAAAGTTAATACCTGAAATAAACTTCGCTAAAAGAAATCTCACATCACCGCTTGGCCGGAATATATTTATCAGTTAAACACAAAAACCTGGTGCTTAATAATCAACATAGTTGAAGAAACAATACATTGGGAGTGCCATAGTTTTTTCGAAGAAAAATTCTCATGGTGTAACACGCAAAAGTAAACAGAAACAGTTGCCTTACCGACATAGTCGAATAATAAATTTAAAAAAAGAAGAGAAATAAAACAATCCATTGGAACACCAAATCGTACAGTGATACTAGTGTTAACCGCAATGCGAATTCGATTCGCGCGCACACAAAATCATTGGCCGAAAATAACTTAAAACAAAAAAGGTTTTAAACTCTCAAGAGAAAAAAGAAAGTACGACGGAGAAAAATTCGAAGATTGAATTTGGAATGATGAATAGCAATCAGTTTCATGATTTGTTCGGGTCGCAGTGGCCTCCGGACCAGCATGGAGGTCACTCGTCTGCTTCCACTATGCTGCACCAGTCCCAGGGTCTACCTCAGGGTATGCAGCTGAAGAGAGAACCTCATACGGATGTGCAGCCGGTGATGCACAACCAGATGGGCATGGACATCACGTCAGGGTCTGTGGCGGACAGTACATCCCCCCCGCCCGGCAGCAGTGATGGAATGTTCGGCTCATCGATATCTGGCATGTTTATGGATAAGAAAGCCGCTAATTCTATAAGAGGTACTTGATTTTTTTATTTATTATACGTCGTTTAGCTTGATAAGGTTAAAAACTGTTTGCAGAAAAATATTTAGTTACTTGGTTTTGTTTTACATCAAGCACTTCCTGTTTTTTTGGCAGAAATATTAATCGCAGTTACCAATTTCTTGATTTTAACATTGGTACGCAAAGTAGTTTCATTTATTATGATAAAGTTGAGTATAAGTGTCATTCGGCCATTTTATAAGATACGTTACACAAATAGCAGTATCAATTTGATTATGTTTGTTTGTTTGCATTGTCCAATTTGTTGGAGCAAAGTGCGTATTCAATATTCTGATAACCTTCCTTTTTATAAGGTACAGGACGGGGAGAAGGACTCTACATTTGTACCACATTGACGTTTCGCGGGAAAAAATGACACATGTCAATTTTTTTTTTTGACAATTCTCGTTAAAAAAGGTTTTACGGTTGTATTAAAACCTTAAACAGTTACGCGTTTTATCACCTGCTAATTATGTCGGAGATAAAATGATTATCACTAACAATGTTATGGATATAAATAAACTGGTCATTGATTCACTCATGGCCATACGACGTACAAAGGGAATAGGGCTTAATAAAAAAGACTGGTAAAATCGATGATTATTTAA
This sequence comes from Pyrrhia umbra, assembly GCA_963891755.1. Lineage (NCBI taxonomy): Eukaryota > Metazoa > Arthropoda > Insecta > Lepidoptera > Noctuidae > Pyrrhia > Pyrrhia umbra. The sequence goes on from OY982944.1 coordinate 4,720,319, forward strand.
AAAAAAAAAAAATTAAGAAACTAGATCAAGCAAAAGTGAAACAGAAAATAGGGTCACTACGCTAATGAAAAAATGTCAGGTCAACTCAAGGTCGTTTTTAGAGATCCACCGAGATTCCAATACGTGCTCAATTGTTTGACATAATCAATTAAATACATTCTTTTAAATTTAACAACCAAGTTTTGACATTTCTGGCAGATTTTTCAAAAAATATCTTTAACACAAACTTTTTTTCCTGACAATTAGTAACACAATATAAAAGAACTCTCAAATCGCTCTGTCATAAAATAAATGCGGCAAATGATTTGTATTTCAATAAATATGTACATATGTATATATAGATGAAGCAAAAACTTGTACCTTTTAAGGCATTTTAAGTGACACACGAAACTGCAATCCGACGAAAACTAGATTGCTCAAGTTTAGTTAAAATTTTTGCGTCATTCAACCTACATTTTAGTGGACATATTTACAAAATCGATGCATTTATCTATTGCTCCAAATTGCATTTAAATGTTTGTGCCCCAAATTTTATTTTTCCATTTACCGGGTTTTTCTTTGTTACAGTATTTGTGTTAATTGTTGTAAAAATTGGGTTACAGCGCGTAAAAGGTCGTATGTGTCATTTATGACTAAGTTAATGTAGACTTAAAGTTTATGAGTATTAGAACAAGGTTCAAATTACCTCATTAATTTAAATGACATCTTCAAAATTATGTTTGCAGAAATTCACCTAAGTAAAAACAAAAAGCTACGGACGGACTAGTTTAATTTTATTCTGCCTTCAATTAAACACATTTTGTTTTTCTTTGTTTAAATGGAATGAAAATAATAAATTAATAAAGCTTGATTGACAGAGCAGCGAATAGATTTGAATTATAACAATGTTTTAATTTTAAAGAATCATAAAAAAGCTCAAACAAACAAAAAGTCGAATACAGACGTCCGTTTGTTTAAAACGGCTTAAAAATTAAGGCCCTCACACACAATAAATACTAAATAAAAGAAAAAAAAAACTACTTTCAAAGCCATTTAAAAAAGAAAATAAAAAACAAACAATTACTAGGCAAGTCAAAGTGCAGGTTAGTGTCATTAACCCCGTCGAAAACCGACACGTGGAAGCCGCTACAGTGGTAAAACGACGTAAGTAAGGCTGTATGCGGCGCTGCCTTTGCGTAATGTAAACCATTTAGATTAATTGACGGAATGTCAATTTGAAAGTAATTTCTATTAGATGTTTTGAATTAGGAACGTATTTTCTTCGACATTTTAAGCATCAATTGGCATAAATACGTTAAACATTTAATAATAATGAAAATCGATTTTCAAACCCAATAATTGTCACTTGAAAAGGGCTGTGTGAGAGAGAATATTTGTAAAAAAAACTACGTTTAAAAAAACCGACTTCAAAAAAAAAACTAAAAAGTATTAAAAAAGTATAAAATAACTTAATAAAGATTTAACACAAACCTAATACCTTTAATATTAATAAAACACCATTATTTGTATTTGCTACCTATTGACAGGTTTAAACTCGGTGCCAAGCCAAATGTAATAGTGTTACTCATTCAGGTATTAAAAAGTTTTCATCTGTTTCACATTAATTCACATTGTTCTTTAAGTTTATTTACGTAGGTTAATCTTTAGGAATTTCATTTTGTTTAGGACTTGGCACCGACTTCAAACCTGTCAATAGGTAACACATACAAATAATGGTGTTTTATTAATATTAAAGGTATTAGGTTTGTGTTAAATCTTTATTAAGTTATTTTATACTTTTTTAATACTTTTTAGTATTTTTTTTGAAATCGGTTTTTTTAAACGTAGTTTTTTTAAATTTATTTTTTACTTTTTAGTGTCTGTAATAAGTTGCTCTGTAAACTACAGTATTTTTTACAGGATTTTTATAGATTACATAAGGAAGGCTATAACATTTCGTTGTTTTTATTGTCATAATTATATGTTAAATAGTTTTTTTTTAAGTAGCTATGGGTAGGCCTACGAAAGGTGCAGCTTTAAACAATATAGATCAAGAAACGGGAACGGAAAATATAAATCGACTCCGAAACAATTACGTCATCGATGTAAACAAAAATGTAAAAAATGTTCACAAAATGAAAACTACTGGGCCAAACCATGTGAAATTTTTATGGGACCAAATGGCATCTATTCCGCATCAAACTAAAAAAGAATCACGTAAATCGGATCATAAATCTCAGCGTAATCGGTGTACATACATAGAAAAAAAAAAAAAAAAAAAAATACCGATCGAATTGAGAACCTCCTCCTTTTTTTGAAGTCGGTTAAAAAGAAATCTAAATGTTCTAATTGTCTAAATAAAAAAAATACTGCACACCTACTCCAAAAATTACAATTTAAATTCATCATTTACATTTTAAGTCCAATTGTCATTAGTCATTTAAGTCGGGATGGCGCAATAGAACAATTTCGGGGTTGTCATCCGACAAATTGGCCTCAACCGTCCGGGTTCAAGGCCATTGCCCGTTAATTTGATGAAACGTTCACCTCATACATAGATCTTCGTGTCTCACTCATTCTTATTTCAAAGCTGAAATTTCGTAATTGCCGTGTGGGATGTTAGCAGAAAATTATGAATTAAAAGTTTCCGTTGTTCGTTTTTTGAATTTTTATGACATCTTCGTCAAAAAAAGAATTTAAAAAGAATGATAATGGAAGTGGCGCGTTTTCATCTTGCAGAATTTGACAATATAAATAAAAAGTTTTTTTTTTATAAAGGTTAAATGTCAAAAGTCAAAATTTAAAAAGAAAATAATGTAAAATAGACGCGATAGGCGCCGTCCATACAATAAAATCCCTGTTCGTTTTTATTATAGCTTATTGATTTTCGCACGCTGAAATTTTCCACGAGAGCGGCACGAAAGGTGGGTGGAGCACGAAAATAACGTTCCATGATAATACCTTAAGTCTCAATTTAATTAAAATATAATAGGCAATATTTTTCGTCGTAAACAATAATTATAAGTACACAAAAAAACCGGATTTTTATAAATAACTAGAGTTGAGAACAACTCGAATAGAATTTTATGTCGCAAAAAAATTGAAATATAAAAACGTATCTAATCTTAAAAATTAAATGTTGTTCATTATAAAAAATAAGCATTATTATTGTCAAAACGTTTCAAAAATAGAACGAACTCGTGATGTCGTCGACCCGTGACGTCACGTGACGTATGCTGTCACTTTTATTTTAGGGCGCGTTCAAATGCAAGGTTTTGTTAACATACTTTCAACAACTTATTAAAATTCTCAAAGTAAATTATTCTTATTTAAGGGAGCGGGGAATGAAGTTTATTTGAGCAATTTTGGGAGCTATTTCTAAACAGAAATTGTGATTACCTTTCCCTTTCGATTTTTGAACGAGTATTTGAAAATGGTTTAGGGTTTTTACCATGACATTAGGGTCAGGGGGACAAACAGTTTTTGTAATTCAACTGACAGTTTTGCAAGTTTCGACCAGACAAAAAGTTATATTACTCTCAACTCCTCTTCACAATAAATAATACGTTTTGTGATATAATTATTATCAACCCATGTGGACATACGCTTCTCCCATGGCAAAACACTGAACTCGATTTTCAACTCTCCTCCTCCAATCCCTGCTCGCTGCCTTACGAATATCCTCGCCCCACCTACCAGCCACCCACAGGGCGCCGTATATTTTGGATGTATTTATTTTTTCTTTTTTATTTTTGCGCAAAAAATTAGTAAGTTTTTACCAGTCCATTTTACAACAACCTTTTTTGAAAGTGGCAATTCAGTCCTCAGTAGTTAAAATGTTTAAGAACCACAAGCTAACCGTTAATAGGACCACTTAGCTATTATATAAACAACATACCGCATAAGTCTGTCCTTATGTATATATTATCGTATTACGAAGTAGCGAGAAGTAGTTTGAAAGATGAGATTAGAAATGTTTCATATAAAAATATTTTAAAGCATACAATAGACCGCTTGTAATGTTAATTGCATCAGGCCACTTACAAAAATAATAAGTCAAACGGCCTCTTTTGTAAAGAAGAAATCGTAATTTTGTCTCTGATTTTTCTGTTCCTCATGCTGGTACTACACTTTTTTTATTTGTCCAAATATTCGCATTATTTTATAAATACAAAGTGAGCCCTGTTAATAGTAGCATAATGTTCACTTTGCAATACGGAAATGGCACAAATATTTGGACAAATACGTCAAGTGTAGTGCCAGCATTATATTGAATAGTTTGATGAAATTGATTACTCTCTAAAAAGAGATAAAGCGACCATGATGCCATGTCCCTTTTTCGTAGGTCTCCAGCATACATAAGCTACTGCAAGACTGTGATGTGACTAAACAAAATTTTAGAAAAAAGAAGAAACTCATAATTTCTGGCCGTACGATTATTTCATCTCTCTAAGCTGTTTCTGCCCATATAAACTTCCTTTACAGCTAGATATGAACGCTTTGTGTTTTCTAGGTCTATGTAAAACATTAAAATACTATAACGAATAGTCGATAACAGAAAATAAATGCATAAAACCAGTTTTCTGTTAAAGAATACTGCATCATTATCATTTTAAAGTCATTGTACTTGCAAAATAAATGATTTCACAATATAAAGTACAGGAATTCCATATTACAAAGCTAAGACCATACAGAAATGATTCATTTAGTTACTAATAATTACTTAGTCATCATTTCTTTCAAATAACTGCAGTTCATTAACCTGTGACACGCTGGAAAAGTAACCGTCATCAGTTTCCGCCATCTTAGAATTCGTATTCTTGCTGTCTAAGGGCTGGTTTTACATCTTCTGGATAGGTTTTATCTGTCAGATAAATTCGTAAATGGTATAGCATTTTTTTAAGTTATTATCTTCTAGATAACGTAACTGGTACTTTTGACGGAAGTGGTGAAACTGGCCATTAAAGTTTAATATGGTTTTTTCACAAAGACTATTAATTTCTCTATGTTTTTTCACTTGCATTATTGTCAGATAATTTGGCTGTCATTTGTAGGTCTGTGACGTTACGGGTAATCGGAAGCCAGAAATTCTGACAACCAGTCATACTAAGGGGTATCGTGTTACCCGGTAACTGGGTTGTGGAGGTCAGATAGGCAGTCGCTCCATGTAAAACACTGGTACTCAACTACATTCATTTTGACTGGCAGTCGACCCCAACATAGTTGGGAAAAACTTTGGTGTCATTTTTTTTTTTCAAGTCTTATTATATAGTAAGACGTAAACGGGTGCCCCGTTTACGTCTTTTTGGTAAAAGAAAGTTCCAGAATTTTCTAGTACCTCTTGTAGGTATTAGGATACATCCGCCCCGATCTAGTTCACTGATAAACATGTTTTGTTATATTTTGCTATCGTAATTTATCTGTCTAGCCGTCTGGCAATTTTTCAAAAGAAAAACAAAAGGCTTTTCTTTCAAAAAACGCTATTACAAACATAATTTTTTTTTAAACCGTTACACATTCTTCAAAAATAGAACGAGCCGTGAAACGAAACGTTTTGACAGACATGACAGATCAAAATACATTAGCCTCAGTCAGTACTGTAGTGTAAAAATATCCATTATACAAAGAGCTATCAATCGGAACAACTCTAAATATACCAGAGATCAAGATATATTTGACAATTATAACGGTCGCTAAAACCATTATAAACTGATCTATTTATCCAAACATTCTTGTACACACGAAAGGTCAAAGTAAAATGGATCTCCTAAATATAAAATGAAAAGCACGCGGTGTATCGAGGTCATTGGCCCGTGATGTCACTCGCGTCACAAAACGTAGGTAATTCGAAATACGGTAACGCGCCCGTCCGCGTTACGTATATGAATTTGCGATACGATCTGCAATGCGGTTTGCGTTTGACCGATATCGGTCATTGCCGTGACTTGATAGTGAATCACTGTTGTTATATTTTTTTTGTAGGCTTGGTCTTCGGTCTTACGTAAAAAATGTTTGATCATTTCGTGTGTCAATTTCTTTTATTGTTCATAGATAAGATATTTTTGCATATAAGTTAATTGATGATTTAAAAACAATATTGCAGTTAAGCACATTTTATTTCTTTGCCTATTTAAAAAAAAATAATTGGATGAATTCTTAACTCATTTGCAAAAACCTCTTTGGTTCCCTAGGTATAAAAAAAGTTAGTAATCCAGACATACCTAGTGTTTGATTCATATGCCTCGGTCATTAACAAGCGAGGAGGACAGTTACCTTTGGCGATAAAAAAGCATAACAATGCAAATTTATTTTCATTTAAGGATAAAACATTATTATTTATTATATAAACCACATTGCGAGTTCATGAAAAATATGCCTACAATAAATATTATGGAATTTATTGGCACTTTCCTAACCATTTTCCAAGGTTGAAAGAAAATCAACCTTACTTAGATAGGTACTAAGTATTAAATTATTTTTATATCGATAAATTTTTGAACGATTGAATTTCGAACCGATAAAGGCATTATCCGACATTCAGCCTATGTACCTATGTGTCTATGGCCTCTAACATAAATGAAAGTTAATATTCTCGCTGACTTCACCAATTTCTCATCTATTCTCTTATCTATACAGAATATTATAGACATGATTACATAGTTAATATTTATGTATGGATACTTGTTATAAATGTGTATAGATTATGATAATATGTATAATTTTATGTAGCACACTATTGAACGGCAGACGATCGGCAAGGTCGTTCCTTGACTTAAAATATTTACATGTATATAATGTAATATAATATTCACGACATGTGAGTCAGGCATTATGGCAAGAGTGATAAGTGCATCTTACGTATAAAGGCAATTTGCTGATCAATAAATTGCTATTTGGCCAACGCAGAATCATTTATAAGGCATTTTGCGATTAAATTCAAAATGGACGATATACTTATAAAGTAATCAGGCGGGAAACTACAACATTTTGAATTTCGAAAGAAACTACTTTAAAACATTTTATATTTTTTCAATAAAGCGTTCTTGTTTCAAATCCTTATGATTCGTTCACATGTTACTGTCCCTTGCATTTTCTACTAGCATGCTAGTAAGTAGTAAGTCTGATTCAAAACAATAAAAGTAGGTATTTTATTTTATACCTTTAAATTCACAATACCAGACAGTTTATTTAAAAACTTGTGCAACGATAGAAGAATGCGATTACAATACATTATTGAAACAATAGATCGAGAGTTCGGTGACCGGTAACAGCTGATCTGAAGCCAAAAACTATATTTAAAAGCGATTTATTAATAAATTTGGTTGTTTATGTAGTTTCCTTGGTCTGAGGTTTCGGGTAAAAATAGTGTCAGTAGTTTTGTAAAGAGTAGAAAAATAGTAAGGAAGATAATGATTCACCATGTAAAAGAAATTATTTAGGAAAAGTCGCATTGGCGATGAATAAAAAAAGAGTTAAAAGCTTACGTCAATTTTTTTTGCTAATTTTTATATCACACTTTCAATTCTTAACAAAAGAATAATTCTCCCTAAACTATACAACCCTTTCAGTTTTTTTTCTTTTAATGCCTGATAAATAATAATTATTAAAAAACTTTGTGATAAAAATTATATCTGTCGACATACAATCTTTGTCATCACAAGATTTATACGATGGTTATTCCATTCTCAATTGTTGACGCATTAATTGCATCACATTGCCTCTCTTGTTATGCAATTAAATACTCTTTTGCAACCACAGTGTTGTTGAACTTAATATGGCTGAGTTTGCAAATAAATAATGTCTTCATCTTTTTATTTAATTTTAAATGCATTAGTTAATTTTGTTTGTCTGTTTGTAATGTTTTGAATTACTGGTACACTTTAATAAACATTTTGATATTAATCTAGCAACAAAAATATACAGTCATTTTATATAGAGTGTGATGATGTGTGACGGGATAAAGATAGCTATTCAAAATGAACGAAAACATCAATATTGGTACTATTTTTACACTTGAGTAAGGCGTAGAGTATTTTAGTATAGTAGCTCGTATTGACAATATTTTTAGCTACTGCTCAATATAGTTTTTTGTCTATTTTTTATTAATTTATTTTAAGTACGGAAAATATATTTGTAAATTTAATATAATTATGCTAGTAAAATAAAAGTATTTTAATTTCAACTGGAATATAAATGTACAGGTATACAACGAGCGTTAGAGAAGTTTCTAGAAAAAAAAAGATAGTATCGAAACAGCTCTTCGACTCACATTCGAATTTCGAACTACTAAACACAAAAATAAATTCGCAATTCCGCAACAAATTGTTGTTTGAAATTAAACTTTATCTCAAAGTGATAAAGTCGTATTAGCGAATTTAGGGGTGTCACGATGAAGTTGTTTGAATCGCTAGTTCGGACAACTCCGGTCGATGAACCCTGACGTAAGCCGTTAGATTAAAATTAAAATTTGGGACTACTAGACCTATGGCTGGTACGAGAACTTTCTATTTATATTTATTTTAGCAAAATTTACGATAAATCACTTATTTATTTTGAAGAGCCTAATATTAAATTATTTACTAGAAAAATATACCTACGTTTTTTATGTTTAAAATTAATATTATTTCAGTTGAGATCTCATAGTTCCCATAAAAAAGTGTTTTAAAGTAAAAATAATAATATAGCAACCCTAACAAAAGCCTTGTTGAGGCTCATAGAGGCCGTTGACCCGTGACGTACAGTGGGTGTGTAAAGCATAGTATTGAATGCAAATTGAAAATCGAATAATCACCGACTCGATTGTCAAGTGTAGTCGTCGGCTAAAATGTCTATGGTTCTGTCATGTTGGCTTGTCAAATGCTGAGGCGATTATGGGTGACGGGTGGAAGTGGGGAGGGGGTTGAGAGGTAGTCACGCTACTTTCCTACGAGTTACAGCTAATTAGTATCCTCTGGTCTACTGGATTTTTTGCGCGAATTCACCCGCGTCCAGACTTCGGATGGGAAATAAAATGACCCCTCCCGCCTTGAGTGTGGATCTTATGTGGATGGAGATGGAACCGACTCTTACTGACTAAAACATGGGTTTTAGTCAGTAAGAGTCGGTTCCATCCATGTTCCATGTTCCTTCCTCAGCCCTTTGTATTCCGGGAGCGCGGAAACTCTTTCGGACATCGCGCAGCCCCGGCTAAATAGTTATCTGGAACCTTCTCCAGGGTCCCGTCTCTCTATACTAAATTTATATGCAATTTTTTTATGAAAAATTTTATGAAATGTATATAAAACTCCTTTTGATGGGTATGTCAATTGGATATCCGTTTTTACGTAATTAGGGTGCCGGTGTGTCACAGTGACAAAAAGGCCGTTACTACCTTATTTTTTTTCGATATTGAGTTAAGTACATATTTGGAATTAGGAAAAAAATCTAATCACAAAAATGTCTTTAACTCAATATCGAAAAAAAATGTTAGTTACGGACTCTCTTCTTATGAAGGCAGTTTGGTAGTCGCTTCATGTAAATATTGATCGAGAAAATATGGCACGCGGTTGTGCCTTTACTCGACTTGGCGAGGTTACGGCCGTGCCCCTAGATTATATTCAATCCGTATCTAGTCTAAACGCTGAATATACTCAAATAAAAAAATCGGTTTTATCTATGGAATTTTCCATGAGTAGTAATAGAATTGCTAATATTGAGATTTAAATATATTTTATTGTATTATTTTTCAGCTATGTTATTTTATTTTAAATCTTCCAAATGAATTCGAGTGTATCTCATAACACAATCTGAAGCGTAACTGGCTTTTAAAATCGACTTCAAAAATTCGTGACGTATTATGTGCTAAATTAGTAGCTAATAGCTATAGATACTCATCCGTATTTTGATGACTATAGGTATAATAATCAAAATTTATCATTAAAAAAAGAATATTACAAACAAACAAAGATAGGCGCGAAAAACATAACCCTTTCCGTGCAGTCGAGTAAAAACAGATAAAGTTAAAGTTGCTTAAATAAGTTTTATTTGACATCTCAAGTTACTTCGTCTAATTGGCGCGAAAGTTCAAAATTCGAACATCAGTATCCCTTTTCTTTTAAACGCAAGAGTCATTATAACATACAGCCTCAAAACAAAAACTAAATCACGGCATTACATAACTGTAAATCCTAAACGTTCCAAATTCAAAAAGCTAACCGTTGTATGACGTAGCGGGGCGTGATACAATTCCGAACATGCCCGCGGTCGACGGCCGATGACGTCATGATCAGCTGAGCGGTGACAGAGATAGAAATATGTTTGTGTCCCTGTCTGTGGTGGGTGGAAACTGCTTGGTCGATATTGATGTGGTTTGCACCGTGTGAACGTGGTTTCGATATTTTGAAAGATAGGTATCTAATCATTTTTGTGTAAGCAATATTGTATTTTTTCGCGATTTGAATTAATACTGTTGTGTTAATTAGATGACCCATCCATGGCATGGCCGTAACATGTGCTGCTTAACCTCGTCAACCTTGCTCTTGTTGCATTAAGAAAAATCAAAGTTTCAAAAATGTTGCAATTGCATAAAATTACGAAAATCCCTAAAAAACAAGACAAAGTTAACACAAGGATATTGCAAACACTGTCGTTATCGAAATTGTCAACCGTTTCGTAAAACGGAACGTTTGAAACTATTGTTTTTGAGTTCCGTTTTACGGAATGTTTTACACATAATTGTCATTATCTTGAATGTTTTTATTTCATCACCATCAATCAAAGGTTTATAACATTAATGTAGATGAAATCCGAATGTAACTCTGTCTGTCGGTCTATCAAGCTTTCACACGTAAAATTGACGAACCGATTTAAATGAAATTTGCCAGTAAAATACCTTGGAGACAGAGTATGCGACTTTTTGTCAATTTTCTTTGCTGATATCTATATTTATTTTATTCAAATATTAATTTAAATATAATACGGGTATCCTAATTTTGTAATAATATCTACTAACAACGTTTAACGTAAAGTAAATAGGTTTTTAATTACTATTTTCATTAAAAACTTAATGATTGTGACACGTGTAAGAATTGTCTTAAAATTTTCCCTTTTTCCAATATAAATAGCTAGTTATTTTCTTAAATATATAATGAAAATACCATGTATTTTCTGCTATCACTGTTAAGGAGTGAGAGTGAGACGGAGCTAGAAGCGACGAATAGTGTCATCCCTTTTACACAACGGGATTATTACTGCTTCGATCTATCGTGGTCCCTATTTAGTAACACGTATCGTTATTTATTAGAGACATATTGTATTAAATAGTAATTATGTATAACAGTTATGTAAATATATATAAACATGAAAAAAATAATCCAAAATAAAATGAGAATCTTTCCTTCACTTATTAATCCTAACAACGTTAAAATAACCAAAACTTCTTTGTAAAAAAATGCCACTTTTGCTTACTTACGCGTTTATCAATTGTCAACTGATTACATTAATTAAACAAAACAAATAAAGAAAAAAAAGAAACGAAACTATAATTACGACAAAGCATTCGATTATTGATTTTAAAATAATCGAATCGAATATATAAAGGGATCGAACATCACTTTTTACACACACACATGTATAAAAGGGCTGTCCCTATCCGGACGCGAACACACATACACCAGCTAAGCCATCGGCCGCGTTCCGACCTTGCCTCGGGGTCGATGAACTCATACCAAAAATGGCTGCGAATCGAGTACCAGTTCTTTACGGTTGAATGAGAGTGGTGTCAGCAGAAACGTAGGATACGTTGATATTTTTATTATGTAACGAAAGTAATTACAAGAAAAAAATAATAATGAAAAGGGTTTAAAAAAAAGGTGTTCTTTTTTCAAAGTTGATGCGATTGTCATTCGTGTCGGCCATCTTTGTTTTTAAGGCGCGAAATGTGACTTTAGGGTTATAGCTGGTAGGTAATTATGTGCTATAATATTGTACGTTTATGCATCTAGCTGTTAAAGTATTCGATATACATTGTCTAAAAAATGCAAAAAATATATAAAAACACAGTTTTACCTAATAATAAGCCAAGAACATTTTCTCAGTTTTTTTTTCACAAAACTAATAACATATTTCTATTTGTTTCAGCTCAAATCGAAATAATACCATGCAAGGTGTGTGGAGACAAGTCATCAGGCGTCCACTACGGCGTCATCACCTGCGAAGGATGCAAGGGATTCTTCAGACGGTCACAGAGCACAGGTCGGCGTCTTTTTTACTGCTTATTTTTTTTTTAATACCCCACAAACTTTTTACCAAACCTCCTTAGAGAAATACAAAGACTGTCCAAAAAAGGACTGCCAAAAAAAATAATCGAAAACCTCCTTTTTATTTGCCATAGATTAAAAATTATTTTGAGAAACCTCTTTAGCATGTTTGAAGTATTAAAGTATAGCTAGATATCAATGTTGATACTGTGGGTTCGATTCCCGCTAAGCACATATTATATTTGTATGACCTATTAGTCGTTCAAATTTTTGCATTGTGAAGTTTCTGTCTGTCAATGTACCCATTTTGTATAGGAGATTATTTTTAAAGGTACAGTTATTAAAAACAAAAGCAATAGGTCTACATTATAATTATTAGGGCATTGGTTTCTTTCTTAGGGGGTAAGCTGTGTACCAAGTTTAAGTTATGGCATGGCTAGAAAAAGGTAATAATCAATTGTTTACCATAAAATCATATAAATAATATGGAAGCGTAAAGTAATGATAAAAGACTGTTACATATTTAGCTCGAAGCTTTTTGATATAATTTACGAATACAGGACATTGATGAAGTTGTCGGGTAAGATTTGAACTGTCATTAAAAGTATTTTATTTTTCAACTAATCCGTAACTTGCATGAGTTGGTAAATAATTATCATATCTATTTTAAGCTAGACGCGCAATTCAGTTGAAAATCGATCAAAAACTATTGATCGATCAAACTGAACGATAAATAGGTCCTAAAAGACATTTTGACCGAAGAATCTACCTCGACAAAAACTTATCACCAAGCGCCTAGCTTAAAATCTCTCGATTATTGTGACTCGATAGTTTAATATCTAGTAATCGATACTAACCCCCTCCCTCTTTTCCAGTGGTGAACTACCAGTGTCCTCGGAACAAAGCCTGCGTTGTGGACCGGGTCAACAGGAACCGATGCCAGTACTGCCGATTACAGAAGTGTCTCAAACTTGGCATGAGCCGTGATGGTGAGTAGGACCTTTTATTTACCACCCACCTGTCCTGGTGCCAAAAATACCAGACAAATCGTCTTTGATTTTCAAATTTTACGAAAAAACCCAGCCAAATCGGTAGAGCCGTTTGCAAATGATGACTTTCATACATGTAGTAGATGGTTTTATTTATTTATAGAGAGAGATTAGCTATATGGACTATGCTATGTCATTCCTTAGATTTCAATCTATATCCATACCGAATTTTATCTCAATCGGTTCAGCCGTTTTGGCGTGAAAACGTTTCAGACAGAATTTCATTAGTTTCAATTAGTAAATGTATTCGTAGAATCAAGTTTTCAAGTAACTCTTTTTAGGTATATTTTTCTTTCACTATATATTTACATACACACACATACACACTTTCTATATTATGTTCTTCTGAGGCGTGGGTCCTAAGCTCTATACCCGGGACGGTCAAATTCATTGGGACTATGTAAAAAATCACAGTAGCATTTCAGACTCTGTGTTAATGATCTATTGATGGCTGTAAGAGCCCCCTACTGCATGGGACTTAAAAAAACTGATTAAAAAATTAAATAAAAGAATGCTAAAGGCAGATAGAGGAGGACATGGTTGGCTGATAAAAAGCAAGTACAAAGAGGTAACGGGAGACGAGAGACCGCGAGAGACTACCCATTAACCCCTCAATTTAAATTCATAAAAAAATTGCAACCCTATAATAACACCTGCCTACCCCATAAAAGAAAACAGGCGCGATGTTCTATTACGAATTCCAATTTCAAATTCAAATCACAATAAAATAAAGAAAAGAATTTTAAATCACCTCAAAGCACGTGTCGAGTTATGAGGAAGCGAGCGCTGGGTCAACGACCTCTTATCATCGTTACTGATAACGCTATGTTTATAATACATAAGTACTCGACGCGAGTTTGCTGTGAGAAGCGGTTATGTATAAAAAGCCCAGCTTTATTTTTTTTAATCTCTGGGCAAAATATGAATGCTGGGCAAGATTTTATCAGACTGGGTTCGTCACTCACTTACCTATAACACTGAAAACTTTAGCCCACTATTGGGCAAAATATTTTTAGCCCAAGGCCAGTGCTGGGCTTAGGAATACATATTATCAGCTATCAGAAAATCTTTTAAACAAAAAAACCTAAATAATTCTATAATTAGAGTTATTTTTTAATTATTGTTGAATGACAGTAGCATTCTGCTAACAAGAATTTCATACAAACTAATAATATTGATAACGTTACATGAATCACTATTTTGTTACCAACCCAATGTAATCTAGATTAATTAATGATAATTTGTGGTATTTTCTAGCCAGATTTAACTGTAGTGAGACTTAGGTGTTTAACTTACAGACTAAGCTCCTGACCAAAGACATACAAGGCTAAAACGAAAATAAACAATGGGCTCTCTTTTAAAATTCGCTTATGAAATAAATAAAAAATATCTTTAATTTCAAGACTACTAACGCCATCTGTTATCGGTTTTACGAAACTTTGAAACGAGTTCATTTTTTACAAACTATGAACGTTTTCGCTGCTAATAAAAATGACAATAAAATTAGAGCTTGTAATAAATAAATAATTTTATGTAAGTAAATTTTATTTTCACGCAAAGAAAGCAAAATTAATAACATCATTAAAATTTATATTAAAGCATTATTTTATTTGACATTTTGTGAAAAAAAATACCTCATTTGAATAATTGTATCATACATAATGACCCCTCCCGTCAACGATACTCATTTATTTTATTTTTTTCGTGATCACAACGCCCTCCATTTTTATAATACAAACATTCTTAAAGACATACATAATAACATACATACGATATGTCACGCCAAATCGCGTGTGCCTACATAGCGAGACGTCGTCCACGCGTGTAGTGACGACTTGTTGCGCAATACACGTAACGATCACTAGTGGTTATCGACAACTTGCAATTTTATCGATACTTTTTACAAAAAATAACGTATAAACATTACCTCTACACAACTGCAGAGTTTGTTCGAAAGAGTCACCACGCCCTCGGAACGTAAAGGGCTAAGGAAGGGACATGGATGGGTTTTAATCAGTAAGAGTCTGATACTCCCGCCCCACCCACGGCGGAAGAAGTCATGAGATAATTTCCCATTCGAAAAAAAAATATAGAAATGAGAATTGACTATTACACCTTTTAGGTGTTAATTATTCAGAAATGGGCTAGAACTACAAAGATCATCAGTCCTTTATAAAAGCGTGTTAAAAAAAAAACTATTTTTTTTTCAATATTTATTTACAGCATTAGTTAGCTCCTTAGTTCTCAAATTACTGTGCATAACAAGTCACGTGTCACATCACACATAACACTGACATGGACGCGTGCAGACTTGTTGCACAATCGTTTGTTACGACGGCCATTTGTCGATACATACCCTAGTTACGTCAATTTATTGATTTATTATAGGATTTATAAATGGGTGTCTTTTATTACTGAGTGAAATATGAGTTGGCCCTGTTTATACATATATGTAGTATGCTTTCATTATGAGAAATATCATTATTTATTTATTTTAATTTATTATATTATTTTAAGTATGTACAGTAGGTAGAGGTAATATAAATGAAAATATAGATCCACAAATCATTCTTTATCAATCAATCTAATTTTGTTGAGTTAGTTTTTTGCTGCTTGTTTTTAACTACTGTACTATATCCTTAATGGCTCTTTAATATCTTTAATAATCATATTTAATAAAAAACAAACTGATGATGATTTTTGACACTACAATTGACTTTATCAATAAGCCAAAGAATATACATAACTCAAAACATATTTTTCTTATTATTAATCAAAAACATCGATAAAACAGAACCATCGATAAAATATTTCACATCCTTAAACATTGTGCAATGTAGCAGTCATGAAGCGTAACATAAACATATCCAAGTTTTTACACCGTCACCCACACATGTACAGTAAACTACACACGTATACACTCACACAGACACGACGGTCGGATTTATGTAACACGCACTAATTCTTGAAACAAGTCATATCGGTCTATATGTTATGTTTAAGAGTGAATTTCTCAGGCGAAAAATTTACGCGTCTAGGCTGAAAACGCAGTTCTGCTTTACAGATAATGCAACGATTTTTTTTCTCAGAATTAAAGAGACGTGAATCTAAATGAAGCCACTTAAATTATAATTATAAGACTATTAGTTTTTAAGAAAAACTTCAGTAAATAACGAAATATCAATTTCTGTGTCTTGTCCACAATCACTTTCATACACAGCATTTACCTCTCTGGAAGATAATCTCCAACATATATAGGAAAAAGTATTTTGATTGCGTTAAGTAATAATTGGCCTACAAGAAGCTAATTATTTTTTAATGTTTAAACTCATAGTTAATGAGTACATGTCAACGGTAGTTTTGTCCGAGCGAAACTACTAATTTCTATGGTCATTTTGTTTCGCCGTCTTGAGCTTCCACCAATGGGTTTAAACTAACGATAATTCCCTGCCTGGCTGGAGACAGTCGTGCGCTTTCGCGCAGTGAGAACGGTAGTGCACCATATCGCCAGGTCTTCCCGCCAAAAATGTAAGTACCTGATTTCAGTTTATTCTGAACGAAATTTTGCAATTTCGGTGATCAGGTTTTAAAAGGATTTTATTAAAAAAAAGGTATCACTTTTATGCATGCTAAGTAGCCTTTGGTACACATTTAAGATTATAGAAAACAATAGCCATAGCCTTGATAGTTTCTTGTAATTTAAAAAAAAAATCCACGTTTCTAATTTCTGTGGGCCAATTTCTGTGGTTTCCGTGGCATCTGGGTGTCCATGGAAATTACACGACTGCACAGAAATTGTACCTATCAATTATTGTATTAATGTTAATGAAGGTTTTTGAAAAGAAACAATATTTGTTACGCCGAAATTACTTTAACAAAACTCATTTAACATGCCTAGTTATAGATTACACAGAGATAGCATTATCCAATACATTACCGTCTGTTATATCCCATTATTTTTTCTTTCATAATCAAATGTGAGAGTTTAAATTAACTAAACTGTATTTTAAATATCTTTTTTATTTTAGGAATCCAAAAAAAAAGATAGCCAAGAAAGGTTAAAAAAGAAGAGGATTGCAGAGCAAAAACGAAGAGAAAAAATTAAAAGCGACCCTGTCAAAGCTGAGGAGTTGCGTAGGAAAGATCGAGAACCTTATCATCGGAAAAAAGCTGAAGGAAGAATTTAACTTTTAAAGGAAGATATTAACGCTTTAGTGGGAGGTCTTCAAACAGCCGTCACAGGAGTGAAAATAAAGATTGTTAACGACTATAAAGTGAATGAAAAGGATTGGCTTTTGCCAAAAGTCCTAAAATGTTTCCCAGGGTCTATGAAGATCCATCAGATCGTTTGGGGAAAAACATCAAAAGCTCTTGCAATGCGATCACTGTCATGCACTGATGAAAACTGTCTTTACAATCCTATAAAATGCATTCACGGAAAACATTTAGGTTTCTATGAATTGCCTATTGAAATCCTGGATAATGCAACGGTCGTTCCACCTGCATTACAATCAGATTCCAGTTTTAAGCCATCAACAATTCACAGATTTAAAGGATTTGAATTATTTTACTTTAAAACCAAGAACATACCTCAAGATAAGACCATCAAATCAGCTGACGCTTCACACGACTTGGACAATATAGACTATGACAATCTAGTTCCATCAGCCTCATTTTTCCAAAATATTAACAGTGATATAATGTCGAAATTTGAAAAAACCACTAAGACTGATAATGAATATGCTCACATTGAATATTCCAAAGAATTAGTTACAAGAAATAATTTTAATATTTTTGATAGTGATGATGAAAATATTTTCTGAAGATTTTCGCCATGTTAGTGATTATTTGTTTAAAGAATATTTCTTAATATCTTAGTTACCTAAAAGTTGATTGATGTCTAACATCATTATTTTTTTATAGTTTATCGTCAAAGCAATGGCTTTTATTGAGCTGCTCTTATGATTATTAAATCAGTTGTTAATTTGTCATTTTGATACTCGTACGTACAAGGTATCAAAATTAATGCTAACTGATTGACTGTGTATAGCAATAATTACTTATTTAGTTTTAAGATTCTGACTATAAGAAAATATAAAAAGTGTTGTTTGATTTTGAGAAGTAAACTGTATTATGTCCACAAATATTTAATTAATTTGTTTAGAATTTTTTTATTAGTTTCAAATTAATCATTGCTAATCAGAATTTGTTGTTTCATTCCTAGGATTTGACAATCTGTTATTAATATTATTAAGTTAAAACTGTACTGGTTTTGCAGTGATAATAATTTATTTTTTTTGGTTTGGTTACAATTTGTGTAGGTTGTTAATCTAAGTTTGATAAATAATTATAAGTAAACCTGATGATGATGACTGACTTGATTGCTAATTTTGTAAGACTGATTTAGGCAATAGTACACCACGTTGTATTTTATAAAAGTTTATTAAAGTGATTCGTATTATATCAGTTTAATTTAATTATACCATATATTTCTTTACATATTACTAAAAATATTTTTAGTAATTCACAATTTCAGTGCACACTCACAATTTCTGTGTCACCAATACAATTTCGGTGGCCATATTAAAATTTCTGTGACTCGCCAATTTCGGTGGCCCTAATAACTCTTTAAGTAATTTATAATTATATAATCCCCTTTTAAAAATGTATATAAAATGTGGATATGTTGCGCTTTACTAATAAAGTTTTTTACAAAACCTGAAAATGAAAATGTCCATGGAAATTAGGTAAAAAATCGAGTTGTTGAAATTGACTCTTAAAAGTAATGTTCACACGCGACTTTGCTTGCATTGTTGTGTGCTTGATTAAAAAAACTTTAATAATTTGTTTTTTTTCTAAAAGTTGAATAAAATTGATGTCCGTTGCAGGACCTGTTAAGTAAAGGCTACAAAAAACATGTCATCTGTGGACTTCGGCATTAAGAATAAAATTCCTAAAAAAAGTATTTATGTCGAAAAAACAAAAACAAATTAACCGCCAATATTATTTTTAAATTTAGAATTTCATTTGAGGTTATTCTGTTTTTTTTTAAAACGTAGTTCCACCTCTGTCCAATATTTACTATTCGTTCTAAAATGTATACATTTCTATTTGCGAGTTATGAAATCATTAAAGCTAACAACATAGTTAATCCTTCCGCATACCCAGCAGAGCCTCTACTATTGATTTAAGACCAAAATAAATATTTTTCGACACAAATACGGTTCAAAGACTTCTTTGTTTTTACTGAACAAACAACTATTGTTACCAATTTAATTGTTTCTACAAAAATCTGGAACGACAAACCAAGCTCTGACTCTGTTCATAAACACATGAAGAAAACCAAAAAGCAAGATCCGTGTGTGCATACTAAATGTTCAGAATGAGAGCTCAAGTTATAATGGATATTTTAAAGTCATCGAACTTGTAACAAAGAAAATTCATAGACGAAGAGAAACAAAAATCTCTGTCCCACGAAATAATAAATTAGGCAACGGAATCATAGAGGCACCTCACCAGGAATTCGAAGTTCGAACCGCGTTCGTAATTCAAATCGGTCGCGTTGCCGCCCAACGGGATCGCGCTGAGTTACGTAGCAAGTAACGTCACTCGCACGTCGTGTACTATACATACATACGTCAGAGTTCGCGAGTTCGTTGTTCCACTAGGCAGTGTGCCAACGGCCGAAGTGTCCCGGACGCACACCAACGCACGCCTAACTCACACAACCAATCAACACCCGTTTGTTCACGCACACAATCACGTGAACGCGTTTCGTTCGTGTTTCGCACACTACATCAACGGTTGTGTGCGGGTATTGAGTAACTAAGCGATGAAGCTAGGTGTCATTGAGAACATAATTGCATTGTATTGTTAGGCTTGCCGATTTTAGCTGCGTTTTTTTCGTCGTGTGAATATTAAGAGGCATGGGAACGATGCGAATATCGGATTCCCTGTTATGTCATTTGTGTCATTAGTTTTTCGTGCGCGACGCGAGCGCTTGTGGCGGTGAATAGCAGAACTAAGTTAACATTTTATATCTACGTTTCCAGCGGTGAAGTTTGGACGAATGTCGAAAAAGCAGCGTGAGAAGGTGGAAGATGAGGTGCGATTCCATCGTGCACAGATGAGAGCGCAGACTGACACAGCGCCTGATTCGGTATACGACGCCCAGCAACAGACGCCGAGCTCAAGCGACCAGTTCCATGGTCATTATAATGGGTAAGTAACGCCATCTGTTATCGAAGAGCAAAACTATAAAATTCGACGTATAGTCGCCCTTTGTAGCTAGATGTTTTTTTGTTGGCGATAATATTAATGATAAAATGTATATTGTAAGTCATTCGAGTCTCTTATTTATTCGTAGTGTCATAAAATATTGAATATGAAGACTGCTCTAAAGATTGTTTGCAACAAACAAAGTTGTGCATCTTATCCCAAACGTGTATTATAGCGTGGTATTCATGCAACTTGGTAATAAAACGCATAATGGCCAGCAGTCAAACGACAAAGCTTTAGCTCGTTAGAACTCCGAGCTTTCTAGTTTACTGTCACCGTTGTAATTCATTACTGCACGGACCTCAATTTGTGTCAGCGGTGCATCAGACGCTGTCATTATTGTAAGCGACCAACGGTATACTGTCGTGACGAAGTTGAATGGCGCTTAACGGTAAACTGTAAATACTGCCACCTAGTATCGAGTAGCGGTACTAAGCGTTTCTCATTAAGAATGATAGATGGCGTTGTTTTTATTATTGCGCGCTCGGGATGTCTGTTAATAGATTTACGATTTGTTTTTCATTTGATTTAACAGTAAATAGTTGTTAAGGTATGAGGGGAGAATTCTTAATGCGACAGTTCTTGTTGTGAACTGGGATACATCAATTACTCATCATAATTGATAGGTTGGGCTTGATAGGGATTTTATATGAGTTTTTGTTTCATACAAAGCTGAGCTACCTCGTAAGCAGGTGTTCAGCTTATAGTTATTCTAAGAAACTATTCAGTACGATTATATACCGTTACTACTTGTAATGAGTCTCTAATTAACATTTCCGAGAGCTTATATATACAAGCTTAAATATCATTAGAAATACTTGCTAATACATAGATCGTGAGACTTACTTATTCAGGCTAAGTGGTAATTTTCTACTTGATTATTATTATCGCTACATAATTTTAGAATTTTATGTTTCTCGATTCTTAAAGGATGGATATGAGATTAAGAATACTGTAGTTCAAAACTAATTTTCAAATTTCGATTTTTTTAACAATTTCCAGATACCCAGGCTACGGATCACCACTGTCCTCGTATGGGTACAACAACGCCGGTCCAGCCCTCCAATCAAACATGGGTGGGATCCAGCCACAGCCGCCCCAGCAGCAGCCCTATGACGTGTCAGCCGACTACGTTGACTCCACCACAGCGTACGAACCAAAACAGACTGGGGGATTCTTGGATCCAGATTTCATTAGTCATGGTATGTATATGGATCTTTTGTTTTTCATCCCTTTAGGTTATTTTCATTCTGCAGGATTGGTGGGAGAAAACTACCTAGACATACATAAGATATTTTGAATAGACTGTATTGAAGGTATTGCTTTGGATAGATGTACCAAATTGATGTTTAACACATTTTTTTAAATTTTAGTATCATATTTAATTGTATTAGGGGTGAAATCAAATTGCTTGTTACATTCATGAAAGATTTGTCAGCGATTTTATATCATAGCAATATAGGACGTAAACCTTTGAAAGAAGTCTCCAATTCCGATCCACTGAATATAAGTCTTGAAGTAGTAACATCAGCATCACTAACATCCACCTTACCTATAGACGAACAACAAAAAGGGACAACAATAGTCCGGCCATCCGGCTCAACATCTACATCAACGGCCACAACATCCACAACATCCATGAGACAATCGTCCATAGAGCTACCGAGGACACGAATACAGGAATTCGATCGTTACGAGCAAGACAGGATCCAATCACCAGCATCGATTTCTAGCGGAGTGATAAATATAAAGCAAGAAATTAAACCTGAAACATCCATGGGGGTGGATAACTTAGTAGCCAGCTATGTGGATTCCACAACATTCCTGCACAGTCCTTCAAACATCCAACACAGTCCAATGGACATACAAAATTCAGTGTTGGTCAGTGGACAGAGTTCTGTGTCTTTGACGAGCGAGGATCTGAGTCCTGATGACTTAACTTCTAGTAGTGGACATGGGAGATTGATGGATCCATTGAACATGAATATGTCTGGGATGGGCATGGTGAATCCTAACGCGGTGACGAATAGAAGACACCAAGGATCCAGCCATAGCTCGAGCGATGACTTACCCTGTAAGTGGATAGTTAGTTGGATCCTTACAGCTCTATGGTTATTTTGCCAGTTATTTTTTGTTTTTGTAGTTATTTTTACACTTTTTTTTTATTCCATTTGGAGTTTTAGGTCTTTTTTAGGGTTCCGTAGCCAAATGGCAAAAACGGAACCCTTATAGATTCGTCATGTCTGTCTGTCTGTCTGTCTGTCTGTCTGTCTGTCTGTCTGTCCGTCCGTATGTCACAGCCATTTTTTTCAGAAACTATAAGAACTATACTGTTGAAATTTGGTACGTAGATGTATTCTGTAAACCGCTTTAAGATTTTGACACAAAAATAGAAAAAAAGCAATAAATTTTGGGGGTCCCCATACTTAGAACTGAAACTCAAAAAAATTTTTTTCTTCAAACCCATACGTGTGGGGTATCTATGGATAGGTCTTCAAAAATTATATTGAGGTTCCTAATATCATTTTTTTCTAAACTGAATAGTTTGCGCGAGAGGCACTTCCAAAGTGGTAAAATTTGTGTCCCCCCCCCTGTAACTTCTAAAATAAGAGAATGATAAAACTAAAAAAAATATATGATGTAGATTACCATGCGAACTTCCATTGAAAATTGGTTTGAACGAGATCTAGCAGGTAGTTTTTAAGTAATCAGCAATTTTCCTCTACAAACAAACTTAATTATGCGGTCGGAAAAAAACAAGATAATTGCGACTTTATTGCGTATTTTTTCTTTGCAATGGTCGGAACCCTCGGTGCGCGAGTCCGACTCGCACTTGGCCGGTTTTTTATTACTGGACAGTGCATTTGGTGAACTCAAATAGTCATATCTGCATTTGAAATTGTGGAATTAGTATTTCCATAATAGATGTCCTCGTCTGGGTACGTGTTCCTTTGGACAGTCTTTTAAGAAACTTATATGTATTTATTCAGCCGGCATTTGGCAACTTTAGAATTGGCTATTATTGTATTTATTATTGGCTTGTATTACTTTATAAAAATGTCCTCATTTGGGGACATATTATCCACAATTCTTTGTCAAGCAAAATGGTTGCCAAATTGTAAAGTATGAATTATGATTAATGACGAAAATAGGATCATTTGGAAAGATTATAAGCTTTAATTGGCATCGTTACTACTGACATACAATATCACTTTAAATACGATAGGGCTGTAGGAATATTGTACAAAATCTATTGAAAACACTCTTCTCAACATTTTAATTATTTTATTACCGAACAAAACATATTTATTTAAACAGTATTATTCATTCAGCAAAGGCTTGCTTGTCCTTTGAAAGACAAGATCGTTATTATCCCACACGACATTGTAGCGTTGACCACCAAAATCAAATGGGAAGGTTCGAAGACTGCTTCTTAGCTGGAAAGACATAAAATGTATATACAAGCTGTGCCCCGTGGTCTTACTCGCATTCTGAGGAAAATACTTCAGTTCTTCGGTTGAGCCTTGAACGTAACAGACAGACAGATATTTTTTCGTTTATAATATCAGTAGGTAAATATTATACAGCGTTTTTCGAACCACCAAATCCTGCGATTCCTCCGATTTTTTCCGATGTTTTATTAGTTATAAATCCATCAAATCAAAAACCATGAAAATTGATCTTCAGTTCTCGAGTTATAAGTGTTGTAACAAACCCGAATTATATATATATATAGAAGTAGATTAAACTTACGCCATTCAAACCACCTTCAGCCCTATAGTGGACATTCTGATTACATCTTTGTTGGCGTATTATTATCATTGGCAAAGGAATAACAGGCAGAGACAAACAGAACGGCAATAAGCAAGCTGGAACAATAATGGATACGTTTTAGATAGGCTTTGGGGTACTGGCGTAGTATTATTACTAAAGCGCTCTACACGTCACCGAAACAATCCGGCCATTTATATCTACAACCTCAATAATTGATGATGATTCATGTCATGATGATTTTATTAAATGAGGTCGCTGAAATAAGTTGTTTCATTACGGTTAACTTAAACAGCGATAATCAATTTATCAATTACTAGTTTTTACTCGCGATGGCGCTGGCTTTTTGGGACAATAGTAAATATTGTCCCAAAAATGTCCCAAATTGGTCATGTAGCTGCCTAATTTATTACTTATCAAAGAGAAGTTTTTTTGTTTTAATTTTTCGGAATTTATAGAAATGATAGTGGTACGTTTTTTATAAGAAACTAACTTAGACAGGCTTTAGGACGTTGTTATTTTTTCCATTTTTTGTTGTAAAATAACTACCATTGTTGCTGTTATCTAGTGCTGGGAGAGTACAAAAAAAATGTAAATATAATATATAAAACCTTGAATTCGTCGATAATTTACATCTTATTTCTGTTGCTGAAGTAAAAATTGCTAAACAGACGCTCTTCAAGCTTATTTGTTTATAATATTACTTATTTTTTTTACATCTGTCAACTTCTGCTAGAACAACAAGAATAAGAATGAGTCTACAATTGACTATTATTTTGTAAAAAATAAAATTTACGTGTGCCGACGTTAACGAAGTATCTTTATCAGTTATACAATAATTTTCAATTATTATACAATTATACAATCAAAAGTATAACAGACTGTTTTATATTTTGTATAAATGGTACCCCCAGCACTAGATACTGGAGTCGTTTACAAAGTCAATTGTAAAATTGTTGTTTACAATTGACAACGTGTTTGTAAACAAATGGTGTCTTTATTTTTATTTATTATTTATTGTTTACATCGTCCGGCCGGCACACTACAGGACATTTATATATTTATTTTTGAATTATTTAAATGCATGTACTTACGCCAACAAATGCAACAGCATGTGCCCAATAGAAAGGCAGATAATGGGTCTATGCCCATTATATAAATTATATATTCCTATCAAATATCACCATAATTTATCATTGAATATAAATATTTCTCTGTAAATACCAAATTTTAGATCTCAATTGTTGTAATCATCGAAATTCAACATTGATTGTCAAAAGAAAGACAATAAATTGTCACTGTCAAACTTATATATTTTTTTAGAAAACTTTATGTTTTGAGTTTGGTTGTGTAATTTTTATGTTGTATATTTATTTATTTTGTAATTAAGTATTGTAAAAATGTTTTATGTTATGCTTGCAAAGAATCTTTTTAGTATTTTCGCTACTGTTTTGTTAAACATTACAGATTTATATTTTTGTTTAAAGTAGAACCTTCTTATCTTAAAATTGAAAACAATGCCATCTATCGTCGGGTAGCTAAACTTCTTTCTTCTTCCACAGCGGAGGGCGACATCAGCAAGGTTCTTGTAAAGAGTTTGGCAGAAGCACACGCGAACACCAACCCTAAGCTGGAGTTCATACACGAGATGTTTAGAAAGCCACAGGACGTCTCCAAGTTAGTATTAACCCACTTTAACTTGACTTAAGAAAATATACTTAATGAAAAGCAAAAAAAAATTGAAATAATTAAAATCAAAGGGAAAGTTTGAGAGAACTAGTTCACGCGCCTTAATGCAGATAAAATGTGCCACAAATTTCATCTAAATCTGTTCAGTAGTTTTGCGTGAAACAGTAACAAACATACATTTATACATCATTACAAACTTTGGCATTTATAATATTTGTTACGATAAACCTAATTTAAGATCGCATGTCTCGATCTAGATTCTCAACTTCAAAACACAAAAGTATACCCAAAATTTTTCTAACAGAAAAACCCAATCACCCTGCCCAACCAGGGCATCGAATCCCGAACCGCAGCTGCAGCCCCTGCCACTAAATAAACGGGTTGCTATAAAAAAGTTAATTTTATTAACATCAATAATTTCTCTACTTATACCACTTATAATTATTTTGACTTGCCCCCACTTATAATTATCCCACTTATGTTTCAGGCTTCTTTACTATAGTTCTATGACGTATGAGGAAATGTGGCTGGATTGTGCAGACAAATTGACTGGCATGATACAAAATATCATCGAGTTCGCCAAGCTTATACCTGGATTCATGAAGTTGACGCAAGATGATCAGATTTTGCTCTTGAAATCTGGTGAGTATAGTATCCATTGATCATTTCATTAAAAGCTTTGATTTATTTTTTCGAATTATAAATTGTTATCTCAGTTTTTTTTATTAATTAAAAAAAAAATCATTTTTTTACGAAATTAAATTCCTCACTCGGCATTTTTTCTTGACAGACATATTTTTATCTTCAAGTTTTTCATAATTTTAGATAAAATGACAAAAAAAATATGTAAAATCGTAACAAAATATCGTACTTACACAAAATTTTATTTAAAATCTATGCTACAAAAAGAAACAGTGCATAAAATAATAAAAAAAAAATACGCGAATGTAACTAACTGTGATTTTTGTCACATCACATCATCTCATCATCATCATCATCATCTATCATAAGCCCATCATTACTAGTAAATCATCATTTAAATAAATAATTCCTTTCTTCCCCCAGGCTCGTTCGAGTTAGCAATCGTCCGGCTTTCACGGCTGATTGACGTCAATCGCGACCAGGTGCTGTACGGAGACGCGGTGCTGTCCATCAGGGAATGCGTGCATGCACGGTGAGTTGAGGCATTCATTCATTTAATACTATAGTTTTCATTTAAATGTAAAACTCTGACTTTAAATGTAACTCTTATTGCTTGAATACTGAAAACTGACCCTCTTTGTCATTGTATTTTGATATGTTACATTTAATTTGCAATATAGCGTTAGTTAAATGTTGGATTTTACAAGTCAATTATTAAAGACTTTTTGATAAAACATGGTTTATTTACATTACATTTAATTATTTTTAATAATTGTAGTTATAAAATAAGATTTTATAAAATCATTTTACATTATTATTTTGATAAAGTTTCTGTAATTATTTTATCTTATCCTTTTATATATATATTTTTTTTAATTACAGTGATCCCCGTGACGTGGCGCTAGTGGTGGGCATCTTTGACGCGGCGAAGACGATCGCGCGACTCAAACTGACTGAGACTGAATTGGCCCTGTACCAGAGCCTTGTGCTATTGTGGCCAGGTAAGAAATATGTATTTTATATTCACTTAAAGTACTACTATTGCGGCCATCCTATCCAAATAGGAAGCCATACTTTAAAGAAACTTATCAAAAATCAGTATTTGAAAAAATAAATATTATTTTGTTTCAATCTTGAACAACGATACATTCTTCATATTGTTTAATTTTGTTGTTCCTTGTGAGTTAACAGCCTTCAGGGGGCGTACCATAAGGTCATGAGTATAAGTGTTCAAAATGCCATGCAAAAACGCACACAAATTTTACCTGCACATTCTATACCAACTCCTAAATCATTTGCAGAACGGCACGGTGTCCGCGGCAACCCTGAGATCCAATGCCTGTTCAACATGTCGATGGCGGCGATGCGGCACGAGATCGAGACCAACCACGCGCCCCTCAAGGGAGACGTCACAGTACTGGACACGCTGCTCGCCAAGATACCCACCTTCAGGTATGTATCACCAGGGATTTTTTATCAGATCACTCTTATTTTAAGGCAGCGCGAATTTGGGGCAGTAAAAATATCCATGGACACATGAGTGGGTTGATTCTTTTAGATTGATAAATCTCAGTGAATTTGTATTTCAATTTCTGCATTTTACTTCAGGGTAGAGGAATTGTAGTTTTTAAAACATTAAGAAAAAACTATGAAGTTTTTATTTAACGACACTATAAGAAAGCACATTTTTTTTTTAAAACTTATTTTTATTTGGCTCTCGACCGATTCACTTTTATACAGGAGGCTTGTATCAAAGTACATTAAAGATTATCTAAGTTTAATTGTTTTCTAAATCAAAAGCAACCTTATCAAATTTATTCTATTTAAAAATGTATTACTAATTAAATAACTTTCCCCACAGAGAACTATCGCTGATGCACCTTGAGGCGCTGTGCCGCTTCAAGGCGGCGCACCCCCACCACGTGTTCCCGGCACTGTACAAGGAGCTGTTCTCACTGGACAGCGTCCTGGACTACACGCACGGCTAGACCCAGCCCTGGCCCCCACAGGTTTCTATCAGATTGCGTTAAAACGATCTCATTTTTGCCCAACATAGCTGGACGGTGGCATTTTGAGACCTTTTCAAAGACTCTTGACAGCTTGACAGCTATTTTTTTAATTAATTCCTCCGCGTAAAACTAAACGCATCTAAAAATTTGTTAATATATTTATAATTGTATGTATGTACCTTGAGACTGTTAAAATATTTACTTAAAAGTATGTACGTACAATAATTAAAAGGAGGTTTATTTAATTCGATTCTAGTTACATTTAAATGCGTTTAGTTTTACATTTAATCTCAGAATATTATGATTTTTTTTTCATTTGTTATGGAATTCTCTTATTATTATTTTTCGTAACAAGAAATATTATGTAGCGTTACACACATTTTTTGTGGTTTATTTAATACATAATTAGACATAATGTATGTTTGATTGTGTATTGTATACAAAGGAATATCGTAATATAATTATCGTAAAGTGTATCTAACTCTGAATGAAGAAATAATAATAATTATTATATAAAGATATAATAATAGGAATAGAGTTTTTATTAAGAAATAAATAAAAAAGTTATAAAGGTGTAGCAAGTTAAAGATCACACAGTTTCAATCGTACGAAACTTATTTTAAATAGGACTCTTTTTTATTAATTTTAACAGTTTTTTTTAAAGAATGTAACTTGTTATTTATTTCAAATGATTATTATTATTATTGATGTTTTTTTCGCCTCTGTAGATTTTCGATTTAAGTTGTAATATAGGAATACATGATACTGCCCATTTTTTTGTATTTTTTTCGTTGTTTTTAAATAAAGAAGTACATATATGTCGAATATGTTAAAGCGATGGAAAAATGCAAATCATAATTAAAAAGTAATTTTAAGTCGATTAACAGTCGTGCGTTGAACAAAATTTCCAAATGTGAATGAACTTTCAGAAATGAGAAATCAAATTTTCACGGACAAAAATCATTTTTGTAATAATTAGCAGGCAATTTTAATTCTATTTTTTCATTTTTTCGCGTGTAGAGTAAATTGATCTCATTTTTTTTCATATTCTTTGCTTGGGTGCCATCTTCGGAATTACGTCACATTTTGCATAATAAAAAGAAATAAGAAAAAAACATGAAAAACACAATTTTTGCATAATAAACTGTTGTACTTTACCCCTTAATACGTAAATTATTTTTTTATTACCGTTTTTTTATTATTTTAGCTTGACGCGATTTTATACGTATATTTTTTTAATTTAATTAATTTAAATTGCCTGCTACTAATAATTAGAATTATTAAAATAACCATCAATTTTCTAACATTACGCTAAGTTTGTCGAATAGCCTTTACTATAGACTGGATTATATTAATGTTAATAAAAAGTATAAAACTTAACTTGTATTTTGTAAATAGTTATTAATCGTATGTATTTTATATTAAATATCATAAGGTTCGATGGGTTATCTTTAATTTTACATTCTATTAAAAAATATAATAAAAGAAACAAATTTTTCAAAATGGCCTCCGAGCATGCTTGACAGATCATGTGAAAAATGTTGTTTTTTTCCTTTCTATATATTATATATTTTTTGTTAAATAAAGCAATCTGTTATTGTCTAGTTTCGTTTTATTTTTTTTTATTTCCTGTTTCCTTTATTTTTTATTTTTTTTACTACTCATAAAATAGGATAATCTTATAGTGAGATCATAATAGTTAAAAAAACATACGGGTGGTTCAAATGTTAATTTTTAAACATGATATATTTTAATTTTTATTAAAACTCAGATATATACGTAGAAATAATTAAGTTTTAATATTTCCACAACTATTAGTATATGCAATACAGTTTTTCAAAGAGTGTGTACTCTTTTTTGCAAAAATAAAAATAAAAAAATGTAAAAACCTAGGCGCACACGTTTAGATTGTTTAGTCATTATGTTTAGCTTCTGTATGGGAATGTCCAATTGGTAAAATAGTTTTTATAAATCTTATGTATTTTTTTTTGTAATATGTAATAATAAAATATTGTCTGTTTTTTTATGTATGCTCATTTTGTCACAATTTGTACCTATTTCAATTGTTTTCAATATCATCGATCTTTCAGAATGTTAATATTGTTTTTTTAATTGTCATGAAATGTATTTTTTTTTCTTAATTATCCTAGTAACTTTAACTACAATTGGACATTTTCCATGAAGGTTTACAAAATAAAATTAGTAAAAAAACGAAATATTGGTGAAAACGTTTTAGAGCACTAAGACTGAAAAATATTGGCTGAAAAACCTATTACCTTCGCATAACAGCAACAAGAAAAACAATATTATAAAATTGTAAAAAATAAAAACACTCTTTTCAGCGTCTTCTTGAATTTCTTCATTCCGAAATTCTGATAATAAATGTCTGACACCGGCCATGTATCACGAATTTATTTTGAAAAATAATATCAATAAAATATTATTGAAAGAAGAGGGTGCTACACATTTGCGATTGTGCGACAAAAATGTCTGACTGAATTGTTATAAATGCTTTTGATGTTTCCTCCCTTATAATGCGTTAGAATGATTCAAAAATTAGTCGTAGCTTAGTTTGGAGTGTCTTCTGGTTTCCAGTTTGCATGCTTGAGTGACCAAGAGCTATTGTCACTGTACTACGGCTTCCATGACCTGACCATCCATGATATCCGTTGTATTTATGTCTTCTTTTTTGAAAAGGCTGAATGTAAAGTAACTTTAGATTTTGAAACGCTTCACTCCTGTCTTTTCTTCCACTCGGCTCTGAATTATACAAAAAGTTACGGTTCTTTATCTACATCTTATTTACTTATCTCCTGACATTTTGTAGAACCTGTTTCTCTGAAAAGTTTTCTATCCTTATGGAATAGTTTGGTGATCTTTAAATAGATTTTTAGTTTTGTGCTTACTGCTTTGTAAAATATTGCTCTAAAATATCCCTATATTGTGCTATTTATCAGCAAAATCGCATTGACAAAATTGTCGCAACAAAAAAGTCGCAAGTGTGTAGCCATCCAAAACAACGCCGTGTCCATAAATTTCGTGCAAAACTTAGACTTGATTGGTGCAAATCGAAGGGTGAAGAGAGCAGTATCTTGCCTCTCTCTCGCACATAAGCGTTGAGTGTCAGTGCGATAGTGATAGTATATAGGGTAAACGTTTTACTTGCTGGGTAGTTTTAGTAGGTATTTCTAAAACTTTTGTACTATGTTTTGCTAAATTTTCACTAAAAAACTAATATAGATTTGGACACGTAAAGGATAGTTAAAAAAAATGTATTTTGGAAAAAAGCAAGCATGATAAATATGGGAATAATCGGTCATGGGTGTCTGTGTGTTTTTTACAAAAATTGGTTCGATTAGTAAACATTTTTTTTCATTAATATTAATTCGTAATTTTTTTCTAAGAGTTTCTATTTTGTAAAACGGTACCTACGAATTTACGGGTATCTGAGATCATTATAAATAGTAAAAAAAAAAGAAATAAAAATAATAAAATTTTTGTATGTCTTGTTTTTCTATGAGATGATTTATATTATCAAAAATATTAATTTGTTAATGAAATAATTAAGTATTTTTACACATTACCTGAACATATGAAGAGTAACAAATATTAAAGAAAAAATAACATAATATATCTATGTAAAAAACAGAATATATTAAAAAACATATTTTGTATGCGCGATATTATCGAAGATGTGACAAAAAAAAACAATAAAAATAGTAAAAATCTTTTTTTACTCATTTTTTCGTTTTGAAAATGCGGGCGTAGCCTTTTTCGATATTGTCGCGCATCGGCTTTGTTGGTTTATGAACTCAAATACAAAAAAAACATTGTACCTATGTACCTAAAGTAGATAATGGTGAATTTTGAGAACCAATAGTAAATAAATGTTATTGTTTTTATTATTATTCTCGAATCACTTGCAAATGCGTTTGTGTTTTATTTATTCTGCCTACTACCTTGATCTATATAAATATATATATTAATAGAGAGAAAATTTAGATCCTTTTTTATAGGAATACTGCGTACACTTACTACGCAATGAGACCTTTGGCTTAAGGTAAATGAAAAAAAAGGTCGAATTTCGACTATAGTCCGACGTGGCTGACAGGTGAACTAACGCAAGCCACCATCTTGAAATGTCATTTTTGGTGATAGCGGTCAAGGGATTTTTTACCCCACTATAAATGTAGCTGTATTCGATAATACTAGATTTTGTCCTCGAACTAGTTAGGAAAAGGCAATGATGATGCCTCCGATATTGTAGATATCCATCAGCCGAGATGACTACTTAATAATCTGGTGGGTATCCGCTTGTGGAGCCACTTACTAACATCCAGGTGTGTTAAATGTTTAAATACATATTATTATATTTCATTGTTTCCAACTTTTAATTATTCATCATCATCATCAGCCTATATATTGTCCCACTGCTTCTTCTCATACAGAGAAGGCATGAGCATTGATCACCACGCTTGCCCAAGGCGGATTGGCGATTTCAGACTTTTTAGTCCAGGATTCCTCACGATGTTTTCCTTCACCGTTAGTCAGTGACGTCTAAGATATACTTAGAAAGTACATATGACTTTAGAAAAGTCACATTGGTACATGAGAGGCAGGTGCTTTAACCACTAGGCTACCACGACTCATTTTAAATTTATATTGTAACGTAAATTATGAATTACTAAATTGCTAATTATCATTGTCATGATTTACTTAAACGATTGGAAATTTCCATTAATTGGTATCATTATCAGTGTCATTCCAAGATGACAATGTTAGTTCCAGTGTTCACCATATTCATATAGATCCATCGAGATATATCAATAGAGATGCAATCCCGAACATTACGCGGTCACAAAAACGTAACCATTTTTTAGAATGCAGACGTAGCTTTGAAACTAGTAATCATTTTGGTGTAAAATTATATCTATCTCTCTCAAACTAACCGAAACGTAATGCTCATGACATCTGTATGATAAGGATGGCATTTACTACAAATTTGCCCATACATTTACTACAAATTTGCCCATATTATTGTTAAAATCGTCCTGCTGCCACTCTGATAGATTCAAGCTGGCTACCAAGTGACAGATGTCATGAATTATGACTGGTCATAACCTTTATGGCACGCACTTTGCTTGGTGATTGCACATCTAGTTACTTTAGTAACATATATATCTATGTATAGATCCATGTCGGACTATATAGAGCGAGCACTAGTGCTTAGAGTTCAACTTTTTTATGCGTACCATAGAGGATCTAATCTGAAAAAGACCACCTGACGTCGTAGCAGTAGAAATAGTATCCAAAAAAAGAACTGTTGAATTGAGACCTCCTCCTTTTTTGGAAGTCGGTTAAAAAAGAGTGGTGTTGCGGGCGGTGCTACGAGCTAGTATTATTTAATATCATTATTTCTATACAATGGAATTCTATCATAAATGTACACCCTTTTTTATCGGAATATATGTAAATAACTTTGCATTGCACAAAAAAAGTCACAATTGTTTTCGTCCTTTAATACAAAAAGTCATTTTACCACCTTAAATAATATATTTAAACTATAAAATACTTATCTATAAACATAATAAAATTTCACGTACCTCGGAAATGGCTATAACATTTTTTTAAATATAGGATTTTGTTTTTCATTTTTTTCTAGATAGGTAGTACCTGAACAAACTTAATTTTAGAACAATGTCTAGGTCGGTCGTTCCTGCAAAAATATGATTTCACAAAAATAATATAAATAGATTATCAAATACCCCGGTTCTAAATACTTACATTTATTTAAAATTAATTATAATCACAGATTACACAAAATATAACTAGTCACCTATGCACGTACATCTACATAGTATAAAACAAAGTCGCTACCCGTCTTTAATTATAAATATCTTTTAAACTACGCAACGGATTTTAATGCGGTTTTCATCAAAATACAGAGTGATTCAAGAGGAAGATTTCAATTTGATTTCATTACAATACATGCATGCATTGCATAGAGAATCTATAATAATATCTACATTGCACCCGTGCGAAACCAGGGCGGGTCATTAA
Source organism: Pyrrhia umbra (assembly GCA_963891755.1). Lineage (NCBI taxonomy): Eukaryota > Metazoa > Arthropoda > Insecta > Lepidoptera > Noctuidae > Pyrrhia > Pyrrhia umbra. The sequence goes on from OY982944.1 coordinate 4,755,032, forward strand.
CTTACAAATAAATTAAGAATATTTCACTTTGTCAACATTGCGACTCCTTTCTTCTCCCCAAATGAATGAATGAAGTTTCCATTGCAAGGCATATATAGCTAAGCCTAAGAAAAATACTCCTAATAAAAATAATGGAAAGTATATGGTTCCGTAGGTCATTTCAAAGATGGGGTACGGGAACAAGCCTCTTTGGTAATAAGTGTGAAGAACTCTGAAAAGAAATTAAACAATAAGTAAAACCTACAAGCCTTTATTTATAAGGGAGAAGGCAGTTTGAGTATTATACTCAAACTGTTTTTTTTTCGGATGGGAAATCATCAAATGGCTCCTCCCGCCGTGGGTAGGGCGGGAGGGAGTGTCAGACTCTTACTGACTAAACCATCGATATAGTATCGTGTATCGGTATACATCGGTATAGTGTAGTATAGGTATCTTGTTACCCGGTAACTGGGTTGTGGAAGTCAGATACGCATTATGTAAAACACTGGTACTCAACTGTAATTAATTAATATCAAACCTAAGTGGTTATGTAATATACTTACAAAAAAAATATAAATTACGTTTTTGATGCAGCAAGTCGGCTGCGAGATGTTCGGAAGAGTTACCGCGCCCCCACAAAGGGGTAAGGAAGGAGAATGGATGGGTTTTAGTCAGTAAGAGTCTAACACTCGCCCCACCCACGCTGGGAGAAGTCATTTGATGATTCCCCATCCGAAAAAGCATTGCTTAACCTAGAGTTTAATACTTACAGTGAATTGTATAGAACGTTTAAAACCACTAGTATCCCCGTATTAAGCTGATGCGACTTAGGTGGTGTTCTCGGTAAAAATGCATTTTCCCACAAGGCTGCAGGCAAAATGCAGAAATGCATCACCAAATTAGATTTGAACGAAAATATCTTGTCGATAAAAGCCGGGAATAAAAGTTCTCGGTCGAAAATGAATATTGGCCAGAATATTGTGAATATAAGCTGAAACAAAAGAAAAAAAACCATCATCATCATTATCATCAGCCTATATATTTTCCCACTGCTGGGCACTGACCTCTTCCCACACTTCACTTCTCACTCTATCACGAATGATTTTTGAAAATATATTCGTATCGAAAGCGATTTTCGTAAGAAATATACTCGCTTCTTACGTACTATTTATTTAAATAGATGACTTTAATCATATCTTTGGATGCTGCAAATTGTTATTTATGCATTTTAAATATAAATTTTGCTTTGTTGCAGTTGTATTTATGATTCGAAAATCGCTTTCAATTTCATTAGTGCGTTCATGCTAGGCCCGCTGTTTTTATTATTATTTAAATGCATAATCAGCTGGGTGATTCTTCAAAAATGTGCGGTTGGTTTCCGAATCGTCATTACCCTCATCACCGACTGTCGTTTAAATTGTATAATTTACAAGCTTAAATTATAATGTTAAAAAATATAATAGATATAGCCTCTTAATGTAGGTAAATTTTGAATTTTATACGGCTGGTAATGATGAAATTCGTGTGAGGAAGCGGACAGCGTCGAAAAACCAACTGCACATTTTTTAAGAATCACCCAGCTGCCCGTATTGTATGCACATCAATCTTAATACTCGGGGATAATGTAGCTATCTGTTAATGAAAGAATTTTTGAAATCAGTTCTGTAGTTTTGTAGTTTTGTTTTGGTTGTTTTATTCCTAAAACGGTCGATTACCAATCCGGGGTCGGGCAAGAAGTGGATTTCACGAAAATTCCCGCTTCGTGGTTAAAAAACGTTTTTATTTAACGGGCCGATTAGGTAACCATCCGTCGGTGATCTTGGGCCTTATAATTTTACGAATATCACTAAACATGATATCAATAATTAAGTAAACACATATCATACACGTTCAGATGAAAAACATAAAATAATAGCAAAATTTTATCCTCCATTTTGACAGATCTTGAATGACAGTTCTTATAATGTAACCGTTTTTTTTTTGGTGCAACAGCTTGACAGTGTAGAATTACTAAATATCTGAATACTTCCCCAAAAAACAATTTTAATAATAAATTAGCAAGTAAATTCAAGTTCAAGTGAAGCTAAGTTCTTGCTACTCACATTCCATTGTCTAGTTTGCAAAAAAATGAGGAAAAAACTAGTTCTTACGACATCTTTATGTTTCTTGTTGAGAACCTATGAATAAATTATTGTATCGTATCATTTTATCTAATAATTCGTGCGGTAAGTCGTGGTTAAGTCTATGTCAGAGACCGTCAGGCGGATTTGAGAAAACTCTGACACTAGGGCGAGTTATAGTCCAACATAGCTATTTATGAACGTGGCTGCCAGGTGAACTAACGCTATCCACCATCTTGAAATATCACTTTTAGTGATAATGATACCAATTAATGGAAATTTCCATTTTTTTAGGTAAATCATGACATGATAAATAGCAATTTATTAATTCATCATTTAAGTTTTAATAATAATCTTAAATTGGAAACAATACAATGCAATATTTTAACATTTAACATACATTTGGATGTTAGTAGGTGGCTCACAAGCCGAAACCCTCCTGATTATTAAGTAGTCACCGTGGCCGATGGATATCTACAACACCAGAGGCATCGCAGATCATTATTACCCTTTCTAAACTATTTCAAGGACAAAATCTAGACTTATTGAATAGCGCTATATTTTTACTAATAGTTGGGTAAGAATTTTCCCTTGGCCGGTATCACCAAAATGACATTTCAAGATGGTGACTAGCGTTAGTCCACCTAACAGCCACGTTCATAAATAGCCATGTCGGACTATAGTAAAATTTCAGCCACAGATTAATAAAAGTCTCCGCGCTGCTCCGACTAGATACCGCCAGTGTACTTGTAAAATGCGGCAATAAATACTATGCCGAAGTCGGCATAGTATATACCCGAGCTAGTCGGAAGCCAATCCCGTTGCAAGAAAGGCGTCCGGAATGATTTAAATAATTTTTCTCGACGTAAAATGCCAGTTTTTTTTGTGAAACTGTATGAAAATAATACTAAGAAAATAAGAAAAATACTGGCACACACACTATTTATTTATTTATTCTTGCCGTACAGGACGAGGATTGTTTTAGAGTAGAATCATCAAAAAATATATTTTGAGCATGCAGCTAGCGTCAGTTCCACTGTGAGCCATAGTAACCATAATATGTCTAGCCCTTTTCCTACTATGTTGTGACAATGTGACTTTTCTAAACTCATACCGTCTTACGTATAAAAACGTGTAATCTAAAGTTTAACCATTTCTCTCCTAATCCTTACTTGGCGTCGTAACCCAGGATTAAGCTACTAACATAAGTTGGGATTAACGCTAAGCTGCACTTATAAGTGAGATTTTTGCTTATTCGTTGCTGAGCAGCAGATTAAAAATTAACATGACTATTAGTAAGACAGATAATGTATTTTCTAAGAGTATCGTAGATACCACTGACTAACGGCGAAGGAAAACATCGTGAGGAAACCTGGACTAAAAAAATTGAAATCACCAATCCGCCTTGTGCGCACGTGATCAATGCTCATGCCTTCTCTGTATGAGAAGAGGTAGCCCAACAGTGGGATAGTAAATAAGCCGTTGATGATTCAACTTACTGCAGCCGCAGGAAATATGATCGCAGCGAAGTATGTTTGTCTAAACGTCCTCATAGTCTTTGGTATCAAGCTGTCCCGGCCGGTGACGGTGAGGTAATCACAGACGAATGCCAGGGAGAAATATGACATTTGAAAAGCCTGGAAAAGAAATAGAACACATTATATTACATATAGCCTCTGCCCGCGACTTCGTCCGCGTGGAATAGTGGTGCTCCGCTCCTATTGGTTTTAGCGTGATGAAATATAGCCTATAGCCTTCTTCAATAAATGGGCTATCTATCACTGAAAGAATTTTCAAATCGGACCAGTAGTTCCTGAGATTAGTAGCGTACGCAAAAAAAGTAACTTTTCTGGTTGATTTCTTACACCTTGTGTCCGAAAAACCCAAATATCTTAAAAAATAGGGTTCCGCCCTATTTTTTCCAAAATAAAATGTAGCCTATGTTACTCGTGGATAATGTAGCTTTCGAATGGTGAAAGAATTTTTAAAATTGGTCCAGTAGTTTTTGAGCCTATTCATTACAAACAAACAAACAAAGTTTTCCTCTTTATAATATTAGTGTAGATTTATTCTTTTTTTTTAGGGATGGGAAATCATCAATTAATTCCCCCCGCTGTGGGCGGCGCGGGAGGAAGTGTCAGACTCTTACTGACTGAAACCTATCCATGTTCCTTCGCCCTTTATGTTCCGGGGGCGCGGTAACTCTTTCGAACATCCCGCAACCCCGGCAGGCCATGGCCCAGTCAACAATGGTGACATCTGTTTGAAGCGCGCGTGGAACACAAACGCGCTGTCGACACGGGCCTGGTCCTTACCGGACGGCGTGCCACCCATAGCTCACCGTCCGCAGGCCCGTGCCTACGGTGGCCGGGAGTCGTCTCACAGCTCTCGACGCCCGTGGCGATTATTTTTTTCCTTTGGTGGTTATTTTATTAAGAACACGAAACAATAAATAAACCAATGATGGATGGCTCATCATCTGCCTAGTCTTTTCCCAACTACGTTGGGGTCGGCTTCCAGTCTAACCGGATGCAGCTGAGTACCAGTGTTTTACATGGAGCGACTGCCTATCTGACCTCCACAACCCAGTATACCGGGTAACACGTACGATACTCTTTGGCAAGACTGGTTGTCAGACTTTCTGGCTTCTGACTACCCGTAACGACTGTCAAAGATCTACAAAATTACAGCCGGGACCAACAGCTTAACGTACTTTCCGAGGCACGGAGGAGTCTCGTTATGACAAAGATGGTCACCCATCCACGGACCGGCCGCGCCAAACGCAGCTTAACCTTTGTTCGGTCGACCCGTGCGGCTGTTACTTAGCTACGAGCTCCTTCAATGATGGATGGCTTCACGATTTAATGTTAAAACAATCAGAACTTACAATATTCCACACGGTGAGATATCGACTCTGCATCGAAGTCATTTTCTTGATGTCAGGGTCCCTCATCAGCTCTTCATTCTGCATGGAAAGGAACATGACCAGGGCATTGCTGCCGTGCAACGCGAGGGTCACACCCTGGCCTAGTAGCCTGTAGTAGATTGATGAGGACATGTCCTGGAAATGAGAAAAAAATATATAAGTACTAGTTATTTCTTTGCAGTCTTAGTCGCATCCTGAACGGAGTAATTCACGAACAAAAAAATATACACTAGGATGCCCTCAACCAGGTTTCAATCTATCAAAATCATCAGCCTATCTACTATCCCACTGTTGGGTAAAGACCTCTTCTCACACAGAGAAGGCATGAGCATTGATCACCGCGCTTGCTCAAGGCGGATTGGCGATTTCAGATTTTTAAGCCAAGGTTTCCTCACGATGTTTTCCTTCACCGTTAGTCTCTTAGAAGCATTTAGAAAGTACATATAAGTTTAGAAAAGTCAGATTGGTACATGCCAGGTTTCGAACCGGCACACTCATATACGAAATGCATTAGCAAGGTTAAGCTGCGCTAGCCGCGGTCATTCCATGGATGGGTGTCCGTTTTTAGAGTTCCATGACAAGGAACCCTTATAGTTTCGTCATGTCCGTCTGTCTGTCTGTCTGTCTGTCCGCGGCATAGCCCCGAGGTTCTTGATACTAGAAAGCTGAAATTTGTTAAATTGGTATGGATATCTATGTATATTGAACACGCCGAGAAAGTGGTATTTTGTTTTTTTTTAATATTTTTTTTAAGGTAGCTCCCAAACACGTGTTGTGGGGATGAATATATTATGGGTGTGTGAAGACCATTTTTCGGTTAAGCGAGCCATTTGCGAAATATCTAACTTTTAAGAGCAAATTTTTGTTCGATACGAGCATCCCACCCCTCTAACTTTTGAATGGCTGTACCTAGAAATGTGAAAAAATCACAGACGTAGCGCATGGAATGAACTTACAAGGAAAACTATCACGGCTACTTAGCCGGTTAAGGCTACTTAGCCTTAACCGGCTACAGAGTTATAGTCGACTAACTAACTCCTACTACGGAACCCTACTGCGCGTGGCCCGACACGATCTCGGCCGGTTTTTTTAACATAGCGAGATCCCTCCGTGCCTCAGAGAGCACGTAAAGCTGTCGGTCTTGCGCCTGATCTCTTCCCGGACGTGTCGGACTATGAGAGTGAGGGAATAGAGAGTGCACCTGTGTCTGCAAGCGTGCGTGCACTATAATATCTACTGCGTACCTGGCTAGATATTGAGATTGTCCGCCGTGACCGAAATCGGTCTGGAGATTGTTATTATTACTGTATCTCATACGATGGTACCCTAGTGTGCTAGTTCGACTCGTAATTGACTGGTTTTTTATTTTTATAAATAGATAATATCGATAAATAGTGATTGTGCACCTGCCAAGGCAGACAGGTAGCGAACGCATAAGGCAGTAGGTTAGTCCGTCACAGTATATTTTATATGTACATAATATACAAAATCTATTCAATCATCAAACTTTGCCTATCGCTGTCTACAACAAGAGAAATTTAAATCTATGTATTTAACAATGTATCCCTATTTCCCTTGGTCATCGCATCACGCGTGAACGGCTAGACCGATTTGAATAAAATTTGGTACGGAGATAGAGGGGACCCTGGAGAAGGTTTTAGGCTACTTTTTATCCGGGTGCTTTAAGTAGTTACCCCGGGACGCGGGAGAAACCGTGGACAACAGCTAGTTGTTTAAAAATGAAATAAAAACACAACGCAAATATGCTAACATTTAAAAGCCAAAAAAGCTGACGACCTTGGCTAAACTGATTTTGATATAAACATGTCTAAGACTGTCGCTAGTAAACTTTAAATAAAATAAATCGCACTCAAATCGGTGCACCTGTTTAAGAGTTATGCTGACATAGACACGCATAGCGGTCAAACTTTTAACACCCCTCTTTTTGCGCCCCCGGAATACAAAGGACTGAGGAAGGAACATGGATGGGTTTTAGTCAGTAAGAGTCTGACACTCCCTCCTGCCCCACCCACGGCGGGAGGAGTCATTTGATGATTTCCCATCCAAAAAAAAGGTATAAAGACTATTAATATTGGTTTCGTCATGTTTTGAAAACACAAATCATAAATGGCATTTATAGATAAAGGTTAAAGGTTATTTTTTTTCCTAACTTTTATTATAAATGCGCAAGTGAGTTTTTGTTTCTGTCTGTTACGGCAAAACAGCTGAACTGATTTTGATGAAAAGAGGATGGGTTTTTGGTCTACTCTTCCTCTAGCAATGAGTGATACCTCAATAGAAAGGTTATTTTATGTAGAAAACTAGCGTCTGCCCGCGACTTCGTCCGCGTGGAATAGTGGTGCTCCGCTCCTATTGGTTTTAGCGTGATGATATATAGCCTATAGCCTTCCTTAATAAATGGGCACAAACACTGAAAGATTTTTTCAAATCGTACCAGTAGTTCCTGAGATAAGCGCGTTCAAACAAACAAACTCTTCAGCTTTATTATATTGGTATAGATAGATAAAGGTTAAAGGTTATTTTTTTTCCTAACTTTTATTATAAATGCGCAAGTGAGTTTTTGTTTCTGTTGAAATTTGGTATGGAGATAGCTTGAATCCTTAAGTTTAGTTACACTGAGTCTGGATTGTGTACAGTTGGTATTTATTAAGCTGTGGCAACTAGCTCATCCTTTTTAGGGTTCCGTAGGCTTAGCTCACAGACTCTTAGTACTAGAAAGCTGTATGAGGCAAAGGGTCTGCCAGTTTGATGGCTGATCCTGGATCATCATCTGCCTAGCCTTTTCCCAACTATGTTGCGGTCGGCTACCAGTCTAAACCGGATACAGCTGAGTACCAGTGTTTTACATGGAGCAACTGCCTATAGACCTCCACAACCCAGTTACCGGGTAACACGGTACCCCTTGGTAAAATTGGTTGTCAGACTTTCTGGCTTCTGACTACACGTAGCGACTGTCAAAGATCTATAAATGACAACCGGGACCAACAGCTTAACGTGCTTTACCGTGTAAGCGTCACAAACAAACTCACTTTTCCATCAACCACCAGTCTATCCTACTATTGGGTAAAAATGTCTTATCATACTCAAGGCGGATTGGTGATCTCAAATTTTTTAGTCCAGGTTTCCCCACAATGTTTTCCTTTACCGTTAGTCAGTGGTGTCTAAGATATATTTAGAAAGTACATGCCATATGACTTTAGAAAAGACCATAGACTTATCATAGACGTTAGATTGGCAATAGAGTCAGTAGGGCGAGACCAAAAAAATTACACTAGTGTGCGAGTAACGTGTATTTTCTTTCCTAGATGAATTACAACGGGCCTACTCTAACTCACCGAAACGAAACTTCGGAACGACCGAGAATAGACGATAACTTGTGGTGCGGTAAGGTGCGATTTGATGCTCTGTACATAGAGAGATATACTTATACTATCCATATATAACAATTGTTTGAACTTAACCACCCTAAAATTCACAAGGAAAGGTTCCGAATTTCAAACGAGTCTTCGTTTTCGTTGAGTTTAGAGTAGGCCCCCAGGTACTGCACACGTAAACATAATTGTTTTCGTCTACGCGAGAGTAAATAAAATAAGAGGGATTTGTTTCGTTCACTAATGGCGTTGGGCTGATACAGGCCGCTAGCGTTCACGCGAATGGTTTCGACTATCGACGCACAGTCATCACGCGTTCACAAAATTTTGCATTAATTAATATTAGAAAACATTAGCATAGATAACTGTCAAGGATTATTATTGTCACGTAGGTCGATAGAACGAATATTCTAGATCGAACATCCTAGAACGAATGTTTTAGAGCTATGCCCTAGAATGGTATGACCTAGAATGATCTAGAAAATGCTACCACCATCTATTTATCGAGTAGCAGAACTACAAGAATGTTCTAGAACCATGTAGATTACCTAGATGTTCTAGAACTATGTAGGTTACCTAGAACTTTCTAGAAGTCTGAGCTCGACATATAAATAGAGGGTGGGCAGCGATGTGAGTCAGTTCTACTTTGAACGCGATACAGTGAACTTCGAGTGAACGAAGTGAAGAGTGATCAGTGAAACTAATTAGTGTATGATTCTAATTAGTGAGTGATTCTTATTGGTGTTATTGTGTTTGATTTGTGATAATTTTAATAAAGTTTTGAAATTTGTGTAAATTGGTATACAATTATTTATCCCGAACCCCAGCTCGTAACATTATGATAAGAATAGGCAAATAATTATGAATGTGATTAATCCGTGAGATTACAACTAATTACTATAGGCATTAAAATAACACAATCAGTGCAAGATAATAGCATTACATCATAATCTAATAATTGAATAATTCTGACTGCGTAAAAATTATATCTTTGCGCCTAATATCAGATTGCTGAAAAAATATAATATTACCCACTAATCTATATAAATCTGTACTTCTAAACTAATATAATAAAGCTGAAGAGTTTGTTTGTTTGAACGCGCTAATCTCAGTAACTAGTGGTCCGATTTGAAAAAATCTTTCAGTGTTAGATAGCCCATTTATCGAGGAAGGCTATATATTATCATCACGCTAAGACCAACAGGAGCGGAGCATCAATGAAGAATGTTTCAAAATCGGGGGTTAAAGTTAGCGTTAGCCCAAAGTAACTATTCCACGCGGACGAAGTCGCGGGCGGAAGCTAGTACTTTATACGATAGTATGTGAGGATGTATGTATGTATTTTTGTCACTCGTTCACGCAAAAACTACTGAACGGATTTGGTACACACATAAATGTATTTTAAAACAAGGATTCAGATCCAGGTTATAAACTACAAGCTTCTGCCCGCGACTTCGTCCGCGTGGAATAGTGGTGCTCCGCTCCTATTGGTTTCAGCGTGATGATATATAGCCTATAGCCTTTCTCAATAAATGGGCTATCTAACACTGAAAGATTTTTTTAAATCGGTCCAGTAGTTCCTGAGATTAGCGCGTTCAAACAAACAAACTCATCAGCTTTATTATATTAGTATAGATGTGTGTACCAAATTTCATCCAAATACATTCAGCAGTTTTGGGTGAAATAGTAATAAACATACATACATATATCGTCTCAAAATTTTTGCATTTAGACTTAGTAGGAAGTATAGATATTTTCGTACAAGTTAAAAACAGTGAATGTAACAAGATGTACTGGTTTACCGTCGCTTTGTATATATAGATTGAATTAAAAACAATTTATTAGTCGACCTGAGTGGTTTAGTGGTCAACATACCACGCAAGGGGTCCCGGGTTCGATTCCCGGCCGGGCAGAAATTGAAATGATGAATTTTAATTTCTGTAACGGGTCTGGGTGTTACTATGTATAATATGTATATATTTAAAAAAGTATATAAGTAGTATATCCGTTAAGCTAGCACCCATAACACAAGCATGCATGCCTGCATTGCTTACTTTGGGGCTAGATGGCGCTGTGTGAAATTGTCCAAAGATATTTATTAGTGCTGGTTTTCAGCATTTTTAGGGTCCCGTAGTCTACAAGGAACTATCTCCGTACCAAATTTCATCCAAATCGGTTCAGCCATTTTATGATTAAAGCATAACAGACGAACGGACATAGTTACTATGTTATAAGTACGTATAATATTATAAAACTTATTTTTCTTGTTTATTTATATAGAAATCATAATGGTAATAAGGAAATCATTTAAAAATATTATAATATTTTTTAGTATACCTTAACGTTTTAACTCGTACCGGCAATTACCTCGATAGTGACTAAATGATAGTACCTTATAAATAAATAAAAATAAAATAAAAAAGCCATTTATTTCTTACAGGAATACTATTTACAAAGTTTTGTTAGTGCTAAAAAAAAATTTAGAGTTAGAGTTTAAATTATTATTTGCTATTTCCGAACTTATTCTGTAAGAACCCCTCTGCAGGTAAAGGCCTCCTCCAAATTGAGCCAGTTTTCTCTGGATTGCGCTATTTGTATCCAGTTTGGACCCGCTGTATGTATGATTTCATCCTCCCATCTGTTGCAGGGTCTCCCTTTCTTTCTTTTGCCTGCTGATAGTACCTTACCTACTTGTTAATAAAAGTTTTTGTATTAATTTTGAAATACCTAAATTATTTCCGAACTAGGAATGTTTTATTTTCCATCAAATGTCTCCTCCCGCCGTGGGTTGGCGGGATAGTGACAAACTCTTACTGACTAAAACCCATCCATGTTCCTTCCTCAGCCGGAAAACAAAGGGCTGCTGGGGGGGCGCAGTAACTCTTTCGAACATCCCGCAGCCTCGGTTCCAACTACGTTGGGGTCGGCGTCCAGTTCTGATGCAGCTGAGTACGAGCGTTTTACATGGAGCGACTGCCTATCTGAGCTCCACAACCCAGTTACCGGGTAACACGATACCCCTTGCTAAGACTGGTTGTCAGATGTTCTGGCTTCTGACTACCCGTAACAACTGTCAAAGATTTACAAATGACAACCGGGAACAACAGCTTAACGTGCTTTCCGAGGCACAGAGGAGTCTCGCTATGACATAGATGGTCACCTATCCACGGACCGACCGCGCCAAGCGCAGCTTAACCTTTGATCGATCGACCCGTGCGGCTGTTATTTAGACACGAGCTCTTCTAACTTTGTACTAAATGTGAATATTAATTAATTTGCCAAAACAGGTTTGTTTTCCAGCTATTTTTTTTCTCTCGCTGTATCATCTAATTCAATGTTGTATTAAATGTCAATACGAGTATTAATTAATTTGCCGAAACAAGTTTGTTTTTAACTAGTTTTTTTCTTACGGTATCATCTAGTTTCGTTAGTTCTGACGCAAGAAATATAGAGCTTGTAAATCTCCTTTCATCCAAATTAATTTAGCGGTTTATCCGTGAAATCCTAAACAAACAAATAGACTGACCAAATTTTGCAGTTTTAATACTAATTTTTGAAAATGCTAGCATTCCGTTTGCGGCTTCGCCCGCGTGTTCTATACGCATTCAAAATAAAAATGACAAAGTTTCATGCAAACTTTGTCCCCTTTTTCACCCCCTTGGGAATAGAATTTCGGAAAATCCTTTCTTATGGAATGCCTACTTCAAACAAGGAACACACCCTCCAATTTTCAGGTCTCTACGATCAGCGGTTTAGGCTGTGCGTTGATCCATCACTCATTCAGGACAAAGTATTTTATATGTATAGATAGATAGAAGATTTGCAACCTCAATTCAACGACAGTTAAATAAAAATTTAAATAAAGAACAACTTACCTTTTATTTAAACCAATTCAAAAAAACACAAAACCGATTTAAAAATGGAACCAAACGCTCACTTTTTTAAAAACAAAAATAAAAAGTTATGTTGTCGCTTGATACAGCCAATCGGACACGTTTGCCAGGCACTAGTCACACCGGCATACTGCCTTAATTGGTTGATAATGGCGTGGTCAAGAGCGAGACGGTATTTTTACCGGTTTATGATAGAACTCTTCAACATAGGTATGTGAATGTATTAGAAGCAAGGAACATATTTACTCTAGAGATTAGAAGACGAAAGATATGCAATGGTAGATTTAAATAGAAAAAGTTAAAATAAAAGTGTCGGTTTGTAACATCAAAATAATAGCTCTTTGCTCTTTGTAGGTCTTTACCAATCGGAAAATGACGAAAAATGTAAACAAAGTCTTAACCTATTTTGTTCTAATTCTACCACAGAAATTAACAAAATGGCGTAAGGATGGCGCATTTATGTCAATCTCATGCTCTAAACATCATTTAATGCCATTTTATTTATCTATGTGGGAAAATTAGAACAAAATAGGTTATGATTTTGTTTACTTTTTTCGTTAAATCAATTGGTACAGATTATGAATGCATTGTTTGTAGCTTTACTATACACGACATAAATATACTATACATAAACGAAATATATATTTTTGTATGTGTGTTCCGGCTAGGGTTGCCACCTTTTTTTTGAAGAAAAATAGTATTCTTTTTGTTAAATAAAAAAAATATAGTAGGTACTTTTGGGAAATTCAGGGAAAAAAATAGTACACATCTATTTTCAATCATTATTTATTTTTCCACGAGTATTTATAATTACTTTTCGCTTTAACAGTGACGTTGACATTTGACAATGACAAAGGAGTTAATAAGTGGTACCAACTAAAGGAATAGCTTCAGAATCACGGGATTGTAGAAATTAAATACAGCAATTCACCAATTTGACACACTTTATTTCTCAAACACTTCCTTCAACGGTCAGCAGACGACTGTCCTCTCAAACAATACACGTGGTTATTTTTAACTAACAAAATCAACTGACTATCTTAATTATTATTCAATATCAGATAATTACAGGTATGACAATACTATTAATTATACAATTAAATAACAAATTTATAATAAGGTTTAATTTATGTATGTTCTAATTTTAAATGTACAATATTAGGTTTTAAATAAAAATACAATTATATTGCATCCGTTTGGTCTCAAATCAAAATAATGTCTAATTACATGATATTCGAGCAGGTGAGTATTAATTATTCTTTACTATGTTACTAATATTGTCATTAATGACTATTAGGCTTACAGCTCGGCCTTCCTGTAACGAGCGAGTCCCTTCGCGTAACTGTATAATTACAAGAAATATGAATCGTAATTTTAATTCATATACACTGATGTTATACAATATTGATTTTATGTTAATCATTTTTGCATTTAGTTTTCTTCACAACAATTTGAGTGAATACAGAATATACAATAATTAATCAAATAATACATATGGACATAATATTGTACGCTAGCGCGATTGGTATAATTTTAATTTAAGAGTGAGAATCGTATGATCAAATATCATTCAAAATAAATGAAGATATGAGTGGATAATAATGACAATTTTGCAACTCGTTCCTGGTAAATTATGAAAAAGTGACACATTACCTTCATCAACTCATGTCTTCAAATATTTATGATTACTCTATGTCTGCCGTCCGATCACTATCAGAGTTATTTTCATCACAACTACTTTCCAGATCTCTATTGAAGTGCAGCCATGGCTGCATTTTGTCTACTGCTACAATGGCTTCGTAGCGGCGGTTATTCTTTCGAGACAATGGTGTGTCCTCTATAACGTACCTATCATTAGGAAGAGCTTTCAGAACGCGGTATGGTCCCTGGAACTTCACAACTAATTTTTGTGACTGTCCATCATGAGGAAGTTGCCGCTCTACACGCACTAAATCTCCTTTGGAGTATTGTTTTGCTGGTTTTCTACGACTATTAAACTCTTCTTGATCTTTATTTTGTTTTTCTATTATTTTCTCTCTAGCTTCGTCTCTCATATTTATCAGATCTTTTCCCGACGTTACATTAATAGTATCATCTAAAACCTCACCTAAAATTCCTTCACTACGACACTTAATGTTAAATCCAAAAAGCAATTCGGATGGTGTTTTCTTAGTTGTTTTGTGAGTAGTAGTGTTCAATCCTAATTGAATATCCGATACGTACTCGTCCCAAGATTTTTCGTCCTTTCCGTGAGTTGAAGTAGATAGCGCGTCTAAGATGGTTCTGTTAAACCGTTCTACCTGGCCGTTCGCCCTAGGAGTCGCAACTGCGTTCACTATGTGTTTAATGCCATTTGACGTTATAAAGTCTTTAAAAGCTCCACTTGTAAAGCTTGAACCTTTATCTGTAATTAGGCGCATCGGAGCCCCAAAATAACTGACGTACTCTTTAAGAACCCTAATCGTAGTAACAGATTTAGTATCTTTTACTGGTTTTATGGCAACGTATTTTGTGAACCCATCCACTATGACAAGTAAATAGCAATTGCCTTTCTTACTTTTTATAAACGGTCCTAAGTGGTCAGCGTGAACTGTGTGGAAAGGCACGCTGGGTTTGTCTATAGGGTGAAGTTCGCCTTCACGTTTTCCACCAGAAGCTTTGTGGTGCGAGCATTCCAAGCAGGAAGAAACGTATTTCTTCACAAACTTTCGCATTTTCGCAAACCAATAATTCTTACGGATGCGTTGGAGAGTCTTGTCAAAACCGCAATGACCTACATCATCGTGATTCATTTTCAGGATTTGGAAACGCACCCCTTTGGGTACGACCCATTTTATCTCATCCCCAACAATTCGATACACCCGATCGTTTTTTAGTTTATAATTTTTGTGAATTTCCATTATTTGTTCTGAATCCGGGTCAGATAAAGTTTCCTTTATCCTTTTTACTTCATCGTCGGCTGATTGTACGGTTGCAATCCAGTCTTGTTCTGTGTTCTCGATGGTCAGAACATCCAAACATACCGGCGATTCCATTTCACCGTCTCCAACTGGATTGCGACTCAGGGCGTCAACGTGTGACATACGTGATCCCGGTCTGTACTCGATGGTGCAGTCAAATTCTTGCAACTGTATCCACCATCGGGCAATTCTGGGAATCAGATCACGCTTGATCAGAGTTGACCGTAATGCATTGCAATCCGTGAAGATTTTGAACGGGATACCAACTAGGTACACTCTAAATCGGTTAAGTGACGCCACTACTGCTAGTGTCTCCAGGTCATAAGAATGGAGTTTGCGTTCTTCTGCGTTAGTCTTACGACTAAAATATGACACAGGTTGGAAAACTCCATTTGAATTGGCCTGAAGTAAGATGCCAGCTAGACCCTCTTTACTGGCGTCTGTGTGTACTTGAGTTTCAGCAAGGTGATCATAAAGCGCGAGTATGGGTCTTTCGGTTAACATACCCTTTATTTTGTCAAAGGCATGGTCCTGAGCTTCACCCCACGCCCATTTAGTGTCCTTTTTTAGTAAGTCTGTCAGGGGTGCCGCTAGTAAAGCGTAGTTCTTAATGAATCGTCTAAAATAACCTGACAACCCGAGAAACTGCCTAAGCTCATGTTGATTGCTAGGTTTTGGGAATTTGCTCACAGCTTCGGTTTTTCGGTGACCAGGTCGAATTCCATTACAACTCACCTCGTATCCGAGGAAATCAATGGTGTCGAGGAAGAAATGGCACTTGCTTAATTTTAACGTAAGACCACCCTTTCTCAACAGCCCTAGAACTTCCTCGAGTCGTTGTAAGCCCTCGGTTACGTTTTTGGCTGGAATAAGGACATCGTCCATATAGACGATGGCGTACTTAATTTTTGCTTCGAGTAATATTTTGTTAATTGTGCGCTGAAAAACCGAAGGCGCATTTACCAATCCGAATGGCATTCGATTGTACTCGAATTGTCCATCTGGCGTTACAAAGGAAGTACGATGCCGTGACTCCTCAGCAATCGCTATCTGATAGTAGCCAGAGGCCAAATCGAGTGACGTGAATACCGTGTTGCCCGCCAGTTGATCAAGTTGGTCTTCGATTCGCGGTAGGGGATAGTGTTCCTTTTTCGTTTTGCGGTTCAGAGCTCGATAATCAACGCATAACCGCTTATCCCCCGTTTTCTTTTGCACTAACACGATCGGACTAGCATATGGCGAGGTGGATTCTCGAACAATACCGTGGTCAACCATCTCCTGTATCATGTTCCTTACTAAAGCACGATCGGCGTAAGACATCCGATAGGGTCGATAGACTACCGGTTCTGTGTCTTCGAGTTCTATTACCATTTCGGTCAAATCTGTGAATCCCAAATCATGAAGGCCACTCGAGAAGCAGTCATTGTATTTTTGCAATAATAGCTTTAATTGCATAAGTTCCTCTAGGGTTAGGTTATCGCCGTGGTTAAAATCATCATCCTTCTGGGTTTCACAGAACGAGACATTGCATGAATGCAAAATGTGTTCTGAATTTACCTTATCCGTACCCTTGGGGTACACACGCGCTAAAAGAGTTCCCCTTTTTAAAGTTATTATACTGGATGACGCGTTGTGGATCAGCAGTGCGCTACGTCCATCTTTGACTTCATACTCACCCGGAAGGAGATAGTACTCATTTCCTTCCGGACCCCTAACGGAACCATTTACGTAAACTCGTACGTTTGTCTCAGGCTCGGCAAGAACTTGAACAGCGCGCAATGTATTTGGGTAGATATCGATGTCTTTACTTGTCACCAGGTGCACCTTAGTACACGGAATTTGTTGGAATGTAACGGCAGTGGGGGTCTTTGTGATAATTATGTCTGGTTTTTCCGTAAACGAGTGTCCTAACAGAACCGACTGACTGATAACATAATCGTCGACTACATACATATTTATAGTCTGTTTTATATTTTGAACTTCGACGCAAACGGTTGTCATCCCTACTGGGTAAGTCAGATTATTACCTATACCCCTGAGGGTAGGTAAATCCTCTGGTACTACTACATCCAAATTAAATTCCCTAGCTTTTGACAGTTTTATTAGAGAGCACTGACTTCCCAGATCTAAATGGCAATCTACGACATTTCCGTTTACTTCTATGTTAAGCATGTATTTTGCATTTAACTCCTCTGCTATACTTAACTGGGCAACCTGTTTTTCATTATTATCTTTAACTCGATTTGCGTTTCCCTCGCGATTTTTATAAGTTTTATTCTTAAAACAATGAATGGATAAATGACCTGATTTATCGCATGTAGTACATTTCGCCGGGGGTTTGTCGCATTTAAAACTCGGGTGACCAAGTTGATCACAATTATAGCAAATCATTTTCATAGTGTCAGGCTTTGAGCCACCGGATTTAGTAAAGGACGATGTACTTCTCCGTTCATTTCTGAATTTTGAAGATGATTCATAATTTTCACGGCTTTGTCCTACTTTTACCGTTCTAAAGTATTTTAGAACTTTTTCCGGGTCAGAAAATTGTGCAGCTTGAGCACCTACCCTGATGGCTCTATCGTCAACGCCATGTAGCAGACAATCTACAGCCTGTCGTCCATAAATTTGACATCTATTTAATAAGTTGATTTTTGCATAATAATAATGATCAAGCGATTCTCCGTACTTCACTCTTTTAGCGAGCATCTCGGTCAAAAGTTCAGCATAGTCTTCGCGGACCGGAAAAGATTCTATTAATTTATTCTTCCATTCAGACCAAGTGAACAGCATGGTGGGCAAATTTTGATACCAAGATCGTGCTAGACCTGTTAACTTAGGTAAAGCGTAATGGATTATCTCTTTATCCTCCCAGCCGTAAATTCCGGCGCACTCCTCTACCTTCGTTAACCAGGTCAAAATTGTTTGTTCCTTCGACATAGGGTCAAATTCAGGTATAATGTTAGTGTTAAAAGTCATCCTTGGCTTATCTGAACTTTTGACCGATTGCAGAATAGACAAGAATTTATCTAATATAGCATCTGTAGTAGTATCATGACATTTATGCTGTTTAGAGCTAGATGGTTGCGACTCACCAGGATCTCCAGATGAACTGCGGTTCCTCTTCCTGCCGCACCGGGATTCATGGCTTAAGGTCACTTCGTCTTCACTCCTGGGTGCGCGCTCGAGTGAACGTCCTCCTCTCCCGTGCCCTCTGGATCCCGTGCTAGGCGAGCGCTCTCGCTCCCAACGAACCGGTGTACGTAAGCACCTCTGTGCAGTTCTCCTTGAATGGATTATTTGACGCTCTCCGTCTAATATACTATTACGTTCGACCTCAGTATCGCGCTCCCGCGATACCCCTGGTCCTTCTGAACCGTATTTCCTTAATGACCTGCCTTCACCCACACGTCTGGGCTCTCCAGGCCAACTTGCATGACTAGGCGCTCTCCGCCTTGACTCTAGTGCCTCCCGACCCTGACCCTCACACCTGGGTACACCTGGGTCTGCACTAAACCTTTCAAAACTCGTGTCTCGATTATTACAGTCTCCTCGATCCATAATAATGAACTGAAACTGACAAAAATATAGCTTAATAAACTATTGCTATGCCATTTACTGAATCACGTTACAGCAAGTTACATTTAATGTTAACTTTACGTTGACACTGATGTGGTCTTGAATTATTAGATTATTATAAGCACATGTCTTCGCAAGACAAAGAAAGGCTTTTCCCCAGTAATTGGATCAGATAAACTAGTAGGTAATAGTAATTTAATACAACTCAAATGAGACAGTCCAGCCGTTATAACAACCATAAAAACATATCCGATAACATCAGTCATTATAATTGTTCATCCACACAAAAAAAAACACGCACGTGTTTTACAGTAGATAACCACAAAATGTTGTAAAAATAAAGCAACACAAAAAAAAAAAAAAAAAAAAAAAAAAAAAAAACTATACTTAATCAATCGCATTTAACACCTTATTATCTATAATTATCTCTGTCATTATCTATAATATTTGCATGTTAAAAGAAAATGTCTATTGTATATAGCATCACTACATCACGTATCCATCTAATGAACTTTATTATCAACAACAAGAACACAGACAAAGAGAGAAAAAAAAAAAAGTATAGCCCAAGTTTGTTATGTAATAGAAATTAATGTTCGCTTAAGTTAATAATTATCCCTTCATTTTTGCAATTATCACTTCAATTATACACACAACCAATAATAAAATAAAAGGAACGTGGTACTTACGGTTTTTCTGTTCTTCCCTTTTGTAGGCGTGGTACGAAAAAATTTAAATTTTTCGCTTATCCCACTTCTGAAGCTAAAGGAATAGCTTCAGAATCACGGGATTGTAGAAATTAAATACAGCAATTCACCAATTTGACACACTTTATTTCTCAAACACTTCCTTCAACGGTCAGCAGACGACTGTCCTCTCAAACAATACACGTGGTTATTTTTAACTAACAAAATCAACTGACTATCTTAATTATTATTCAATATCAGATAATTACAGGTATGACAATACTATTAATTATACAATTAAATAACAAATTTATAATAAGGTTTAATTTATGTATGTTCTAATTTTAAATATACAATATTAGGTTTTAAATAAAAATACAATTATATTGCATCCGTTTGGTCTCAAATCAAAATAATGTCTAATTACATGATATTCGAGCAGGTGAGTATTAATTATTCTTTACTATGTTACTAATATTGTCATTAATGACTATTAGGCTTACACAACTAAGCGCCGTACATGAATGATTTTCGTTCAAAAAATCCCTATACAGCGCTGCGGGTGCGTTCTATTCACAGTTAATTAAAAAAAAGCGCGACAATTGAATTAGCGATAAAAATATAGTATTTTTCGTTCTATATTGTTTTTCTATAATATTTGACTAAAATATAGTACGATACTATATAATATAGTACGGGTGGCAACCCTAGTTCCGGCGTCCTATCTCCGAAACGGCTGGACCGATTTTTTTTATTGGCAGATAGCTGATGTTATCTGTCCTTAGGGTATGTATCTACTTTTACTTTTGAAAAAGAATTTAGGATTTCGGGCAAATAATACTTACTCATGATATTATAAACAGCGGAAAGACTTGTTTTAAAAAGCCGGTTCTCAGCTGGTTATCCTTGGTTTCAGTCTGGGTACAAAGAACCGCATCAGTATCTGTCTAGCCTTCTCTCAACTATTTTAGATTCGGCTTCCTTATCGTGGTGTAAAATACTTTATTGCATTGATGGTAAAATGTCTGAACCGATTTTGATGAAATCGTGAAAGCGTAACAAACAAACACTTTCGCATTTATAAATATTATTGGTTAAGATTTATACCTACTTATTATAACTTGCTTCATAATGAAGTACTTACATACCATTATGACGTAATGGTCGTAATGTCAACAGCCTATTATTTTTCTATTGTAAATAATTATCTCGTTATTAGAGGAATGCGTGTTTTAACCATTTAATGAATCAGCGTTTTCTATAATTAATTTATTCATATTTTTTATGTCTCAACACTTGTCCTATTTACTATCTCATTATTGGTTAAACGCCTCTTCTCATACAGAGAAGGCATGAGCACTGATCACCACGCTTGCTCAAGGGGAATTGATGATTTCAGACTTTTTAGTCCACGTTACGTAATGATGTTTTCCTTCAGCGATAGTCAGTGGTGTTTGAGAAACACTTAAAAAGACATTGTGACTTTAGAAAAATCACATTGGTATTCGATGAGGACTTTGACGACTAATCTCATTATCACTATACTATAAAAACTATACACATGTCTGTATAGTTTTTTTTATTTTTATTTGTACATATATACGAATATATATAATTATATTAAGTCTTTAGGTTTATTTAAATATTGTAAAAATATGTTTTAAAATTATATATTTAATAAGATTTTAAATATTAAATACCTTCATTGGTATTTGCCAGGTTTCGGACTCGCGCACCATAAACAACTATATTATGAGGAGACGGGTCGCCTCAGGGAGGTGTGACAGACATCACGCCTCAGCCACTGCGGGAGACGCCACGGGCGTTGAGAGCCGCGAGACGACTCCCGGCCCCGTAGGCGCGAGGCTGCAGACGGTGACCTATGGGTGGCAGTCTAGTAAGGACCAGGGCTAGTGTCGATGGCGCGTTTGTGTTCCACGCGCACCTCAAAGAGCTGTAAGCAAAAGTGACGGGGCTCCCCCAGGGCCATAGCCTGCCAGGATGTTCGAAAGAGTTACCGCGCCCCCGGAATAAAAACGGCTAAGAAAGGAATATGGATGGGTTTTAGTCAGTAAGAGCCTGACACTCCCTCCCGCCCGACCCACTGCGGCAGGAGTCATTTGAAGATTACACTAGGCACAAGGTTACAGGACAACTAGGTATATTTTGAAACCACGGGATAAAGTTGGTATCTTCTAAATATATAAAACTCAAAGGTGACTGACTGACTGACTGACTGACTGACTGACTGACATAGTGATCTATCAACGCACAGCCCAAACCACTGGAGGGATCGGGCTGAAATTTGGCATGCAGGTAGATGTTATGACGTAGACATCCGCTAAGAAAGGATTTTGATAAATTCTACCCCTAAGGGGGTGAAAAAGGGGGGCAAATTTTGTATGAAACTCGGTCATTTTTTAACTCACGCGGGCGAAGCCGCTGGCGGGAGCTAGTTTAATATAAACGTGTTACGGAAAAAAAACACACATAAAATACTTTAATCCTCTTTAATACCACAGAGTTATTTAATACTAAGTTTACATATTTACTTTCCCTAAGGGAATTATAGTTTTACAATCATAAATTGCTCTACTGAATTTACAGTAGGTACCTACGTTATAGCAAAATACGTGAACAGAGAGAAAACACGAGAAAAGTCATATGGTGACAAAATATGTACAGGAAACAAATTTATATAACCAGTGCGCAAATTTTGACAAAATAAACTTAAACACTTTTTAACAAACAAGTATTTTTCAGTTTGTTAGGTCTTAGTAAAAAAAAAAGTTATCGTTTACGAAACGAACTCAATTTGTTTAAAACTCGCCGGTCGGCTTGTGCGTAGATATCAGCTGAGTCGTATTGTACTCGTGAGCTTGCTCTCGCATGCCTAGGCAGTGCAGTGCTATTACGAATATATTATGCCGATGTTTTACTTATTTAATTATAGGACAGGAGTGAAAATTAAAACAAAAAAATTGAGCAAAACAAAGAAATGTGTTCTATTACTGATACCGAACCACCAAAAAAAATGCGCAATGGTTAAAAACTTTTCCAAATTATAAAGGAGAACAGGTTTTTCTCTTAATAATGTACAGATAAATAATTATCGACCTATTTACTATCCCACAGTAGGGTAAAGGCCTCTTCTCATACAGAGAAGGCATGAGCATTGATCACCACGCTTGCTCAAGGCGGATTGGCGATTTGACTTTTTAGTTCAGGTTTCCTCATGATGTTTTCCTTCACCGTTAGTCAGTGGTGTCCAAGATAAACTTAAATATATATAAATTTGAAATAGTCATATTGGTACTTGCTAGGTTGCGAACCTACACATTCGCTCCCGTAATCTATACTTATAATAAATCTGTAGAGAGGTCAATTCTGTACATGAAATATATTTCCAAAATAACTATCAGGGGGTAATTAGGGATCGATACCGATGCCAAAAATGCAATCAGTAAATTTTTTGTCTGTCTGTCTGTCTGTCTGTCTGTCTGTATAAACTCTAAAGAAACAAAAACTACTCGACGGATTTTAACGAAACTTGGTACAATTATTTGTCATACTCCTGAGCTGGTTATAGTATACTTTTCATCACGCTACAATCAATAGGAGCAGAGCAGTGAAGGGAAATGTTGTCATTTTGTTTAAACGCGCTAATCTCAGGAACCGCTGGTCCGATTTGGAAAATTCTTTCAGTATTAGATAGTCCATTTATCGAGGAAGGCTATAGGCTATATATATTATCACGCTAAGACCAATAGGAGCGCGCACCACTATTCCACGCGGACGAAGTCGCTGGCAGAAGCTAGTTTATAATAATATCCCTAAGCCGTGGAAAGAATTGCCTATTGCCTACTTTATTTAAAAAAAAGCTTAAAACATTTTTAGTTATCAAAGCCTATTATAACATAAGCGAATTTCTGTCTGACAAAGAAATAAAACTAGTCGCTAATTAATTGTTTTTATTTAGTTTTTTTATCTTATTGTGCTATGTATAATTTTATTATTGATAGTATTTAAAAAAAAATGTTTTAGTTACCTCTATACTTAATTTTTTTATAACTTTAATTACCTACTTAGACTCTATTTTTTTTTATTTATATAATTTTGCACGCCGACTGGCAAAATATGGCATAAATAATTTATATTATGAAACCATTTACATGTACCTTTTTTTGCAAAATAATAAGTATCTTTATCTTATCTTTATCTTTAAAAAAAAAGGTGAAGCGACAAATAGATAACCCCCTTTATACCCTGTATAAAAAGTTATTTTTTAACCCCCGACGCAAAAAATGGGGTGTTCTAAGTTTGAAGTCAATGTCGATGTGTGTGTAATTTTCTTGTTATAGGTTTCATTCATAATTAATTTACTTTTTTTATTTCATCAGAATTATTCCAAAGAATACCAGTAAGATACCATTGTAAACAATAAAATGTTTGTACTAAAATCATTGAAACGCCTAAAAATACGTATAGGTATATTGTGCCGTCCAAAATATTTAGTATCGGGTAGACCCAGGCGCCTGCGTTTATGTATGATGTGGCCAATCTGAAAGAAAGGAAGAAAAATCCTTTTATTGTTAGCGTGATCTTTACACCGGGATAACAATCCTTATAAACTATGTGTGTACCTAATTTCATCCTAATCCATTCAGTAAATAAATAAATATCTTTGAACTATTTCACACAGCGCCATCTAGCCCCAAAGTAAGCAACTAATATGCTTGTATTTTGGGTGCTATACTTTTTTTTAAATACATACATATTATACATAGTAACACCCAGACTCGTCATTTCAATTACTGCCCGGCCGGGAATCGAACCCGGGACCTCTTGCGTGGTATTCTTGGTTGGCATGTTGACCATTTAACAACTCAGGGGCCTTAACATGACGTGCCAAAACAAGATTATTTTCGTTATGAAAAAGAGACGGAGCTATACGGCGTTAGTAGCTGTCACGCTCTCAAACTTGAATAGTGATTGCAAAATCACGTGGTGGTACAGCCCCTGGTCGTCAGTAGTTTTGCGTGATGCAAGTACAAATATACAGACAAAAAAAAAGAAATGTTGTGTTGCAATAAAGACCCCATATATTATATTACTAGCTTCTGCCAGCGACTTCGTCCGCGTGGAATAGTGGTGCTCCGCTCATATTGGTCTTAGCGTGATGATATATAGCCTATAGCCTTCCTCGATAAATGGACTATCTAACACTGAAAGAATTATTTAAATCGGACCAGCGGTTCCTGAGATTAGCGCGTTTAAACAAAATGACAACATTTGCCTTCACTGCTCTGCTCCTATTGATTGTAGCGTGATGAAAAGTATACTATAACCATCTCAGGAGTATGACAAATAATTGTACCAAGTTTCGTTAAAATCCGTCGAGTAGTTTTTGTTTCTATAGAGTTTATACAGACAGACAGACAGACAGACAGACAAAAATTTTACTGATTGCATTTTTGGCATCAGTATCGATCTCTAATCACCCCCTGATAGTTATTTTGGAAATATATTTCATGTACAGAATTGACCTCTCTGCAGATTTACTATAAGTATAGAAGATATATATATTTGTTCAATATCCTACTAATATAATAAATATTAGAAAGTCTGTGTGTATGTATGTTACTCAACCACGCCAAAACTACTTTATAGATTACAATGAAATTCGATACTAATATTATAAACGCGAAAGTTTTTAAGAAGGTATGGACGTATGTTTGTTACTCTTTCACGTGAAAACTACTGAATGGATTTGGATGAAATTTGGTGCACACATAGTTTATAACCTGGATCCACATATAGGATACTTTTTACCCGGGTACTGCGGGAAACTGCAAGTAAAAGGTTTTATAGGAAAAAAACTGAAACTCACACAATTAAATAGGCCGAAGCGTACCCATACAACAGTAATAGGTTCGTCACATGAGACTCCGGGCCCCTTCTCGGTCGGAAGGCGATCTCCCACAACACCACGGCCATTATAGCTGTATGGATGACATGGTTCGCTGACCAGCTCAGGGTCTTGTCCACACTTGGAGGGAGTATCAGGCTTCTGTCGTAAGAGAAAACTGTCCAAAATATGGTAGACACCGTCTGGAAATAATAAGGTTTATTTAATACTAGCTTTCCGCCCGCGGCTTCGCCCGCGTGAACAATTTTTTTAACTCCTTGGGTTACATTATTCAAGTTTTAGTAAGGATCCCTAATTATATCTGGAAATAAATATAGCCTATGACACTCCGTAAAGATGTAGCTTTCTAAAAGTAAAAGATTTTTTAAAATCGGTCCTGTAGTTTTTGAGTAAAATCCCTACAAATAAACAAATCTTTCCTCTTTATAATATTGTTATTTATAGTCAATAGCTATTGCCCGCGGCTTCGCTCGCGTTATTTAGAACTAAAAAATATTTTGTTAATTTAATCGTCTTAATTTATTCGTTCCATTAGGTACTGATAGTTCAAACTAATACATTTACATCCTCCATCATCTCTTATTTTATCGCCATGGGGGTTGAATTTGTCAAAATCCTATTTAAGCGGGCTTCTTCATCATAGTAGCTTTATTTTTAGCTAGTAGCTCTTTAATTTCAGTTCAATCAGTCGCAAATCTAAGAAGTTTTTTACAAAATTTCATCCCCTATTTTATCCCCTTGGGGGTAGAATTTATCAAAATCCTTTCTTAGCGGATGCCTACGTCATAACATCTACCTGCATGCCAAATTTCAGCCCGACCCCTCTAGTGGTTTGGGCTGTGCGTTGATAGATCACTGTGTCAGTCAGTCAGTCAGTCAGTCACCTTTGAGTTTTATATATTTAGATAGAAGATAGATTACGACTTGGCGCACGCGGTTGTGGAATGTGGACGCTGCTGTCATTGGGCCTATAGTCGTGACAGCCAATGGCCTGATGGTCAAGAGCCTCGATCATCATCTCACGAGGCTCTCGTTAGGCGGCTGAGCCAAGGGCCTGATTCAGAAGGCCGTTCTCCTTGATACGGCTCGTATTGTGAGGGGGTTCGTGTCTCTAGAGCCCTACAGCGGTAGCTTGGACCCTATTCCAGTCATCGGTGGATCCCTATTTTTTAATATTTTGAAATGTTTTTTTTTGTATATTTTTTATAATCTATATTTAAAAATGTAAAAATAAAATGAAGGACATAATAGAATACTTACAAAAGCGAATGGAAAAATCACACATGAGAACAATGGATCTCGTATTTTCTTCAAGGTCTTGAGTAGCGAGGTGTCTTTCCCTTCGTTGGCGAGAGATAACACGTCGCACGAGAGTCCCAGCGCGGTGTACAAAATTTGCATGTACTGAAAGCGAAAAATAATAAGTTCCGAAATGTTTGGAAGAGTTACCACTCTCCCCGGAATACAAAGGGCTGAGGAAGGAACATGGATAGGTTTTAGTCAGTAACGTCATACTTATAAAGCCAGATTAATTTTTAATCTGCTGCTTTCTGGATTAGCAAAAATCTCACTCATAAATACTGTTTAGCGTTAAACCGAAATTAAGTTAGTAGCTTAATCCTAGATTACTACGTTAGGTAAGGGTTAGGAGAGAAATGATTAAAATTCAGGTTTTTTATAAGTAACTGGAATAGCTATAAGTGGGTTTATATTACTATAGCTGTTTCCCGCGGTTTCACCCGCATCTCGAGGGAACTACTTAGCGCACCCGGGTAAAAAGTAGCCTATGTTGTTCCTCAGGGTCTATTCTATCTCTGTACCAAATTTCATTTATATCGGTCCAGTAGTTTTGGCGTGTAAGCGTAACAGACAGACAGAGTTACTTTCGCATTTATAATATTAGTAAGGAAAGTAAGGATCCATGTTGGACACTAGATTTTTTTGTATAGCTGTTGGTATTCCAAAAATTAATAAATAATACTTACGACATTCCAAATGGTCAACAACTTGTTTTGATTATCATAGAATCTCTTCACGTCAGGATCCTTCAATGCGTCTCCTTTGAAGGTGTTGGTCATGTGGACAGCGGTGGTCAGGTACATCGTTAGACTGACAGCATACCCCAGGATTCGGGGGTAGGCTAGTGAGGGGATGTGTCTGAAAAGAGACGCAGAGGGTGAATCTTTAATATTTTGCTATTTGGTTTCCGAATCCTCATTACTCTCATCACCGAATGTCGTTTAAATTGTACAATTTACAAGCTTAAATTATAATGTTAAAAAATATAATAGATATAGCCTCTTAATGTGGGTAAATTTTGAATTTTATACGGCTGGTAATGATGAAATTCGTGTGAGGAAGCGAACAGCGTCGAAAAACCAACCGCATATTTTTGAAGATTCACCCAAGAAAAAGTAATTTAGAAATAAAATATAATATACTAGCTGTTTCCCGCGGTTTCACCCGCATCCCGAGGGAACTACTTAGCGCACCCGGATAAAAAGTAGCTTATGTTGTTCCTCAGGGTCTATTCTATCTCTGTACCAAATTTCATTTATATCGGTCCAGTAGTTTTGGCGTGAAAGCGTAACAGACAGACAGACAGAGTTACTTTCGCATTTATAATATTAAGTAAGGAAGTAAGGATAGGTACGTAGACTATAACATCATGAGGTATGACTTCTCCTGCTGGGTGGGGTGGGAGGAGTGTCAGACTCTTACGGTCTTACTAATTAAGCCTGGTTAATTTTTAATCTGCTGCTTAGGAACGGATTAGCAAAAATCTCACTCATAAATGCTGTGTCGCGTTAATCCGAGCTTAAGTTAGTTAGCTTAATCCTAGATTACGGCGTTAAGTAAGGATTAGGTGAGAAATGGTTAAACTTAAGATTACAGGTTTTTTATAAGTAAGACTGTTACTGACTAAAACCCATCCATGTTCCTTCCTTCAGCTTTTGTGTTCTGAGGGCGCGGAACCTCTTTTGAACATCCCTTTTTTTATGGCATCTCGCAGGTCAACCTACAAGGTTGTCGACTGCTTAACCGGGCTTGCCTGTGAAGTGCCTTAAATGAATCTAGGGCCTCCAGCCAGGGCTTAACTTACACGCTAAAACAATAAATATTAAAAACTAGCTTCCCGTCAGCGGCTTCGCCCGCGATATTTTAGCTAATGGATACAAAAACTTGACAAATTATATACTAAAACCTTCCTCATTAATTACTCTATCTAAAATCCGTTGCGTAGTTTTAAAGATTTAAGCATACATAGAGATATGGGGACAGAGAAAGCGACTTTGTTTTATACTATGTAGTGATGTGTTAAGTGCGAATCAGACTTGCAAACGTATTATCATAATCAATTCATCATCATCAGCGTATATATTGTCCCACTGCTGGGCCCAGGCCTCTTCTCATACAGAGAAGGCATGAGCATTGATCACCACGCTTGCTCAAGGCGGATTGGCGATTTCAAACTTTTAAGTCCAGGTTTCCTCACGATGTTTTCCTTCACCGTTATTCAGGGATGTCTAAGATATACCTACTTAGAACGTAAATATGACTTTAGAAAAGTCACATTGGTACTTGCTGGGTTTCGAACC
Source organism: Pyrrhia umbra (assembly GCA_963891755.1). Lineage (NCBI taxonomy): Eukaryota > Metazoa > Arthropoda > Insecta > Lepidoptera > Noctuidae > Pyrrhia > Pyrrhia umbra. The sequence continues at coordinate 4,784,092 of OY982944.1, forward strand.
TATTAAACGTAAACGAAACGTATTATACATAGTTAAATAATCTTGTATTTACGACCTATGGAACTTTGCGTGAGCGATTCAGGCTCGCACTTGACCATTTTTTTAATCCATATGACGTAAAAGGTAACCCAAAGCTGCAAGCATATATCATTAAGATAAAAATGCATTGCAACGCATTCGGTAAATAATAAACTCTCTTCCTGTATCAATAAGGTGCAAATTCCTTTGATAACGAACTTAAGTTCAACGATACCAATCCAAAAATAAATTTCGTACAACTTGTTTGATTTAAAAATAGAATCTAAAAATAACCTGACCCTTGTGATCTGGCCAAAAATAAATTTTGTTTTAAGTATTAAAATGTTTTCAGCCAAAGAAATATCGACATTGTGGCCATTGCAATAAAATCTAAAATAAATAGATTAAATGTTTCAGTTTCTCGATTTAACGAATTCTTCGTAATCCCCTTGAATTGTCCATAAGAGTCAATATAAAATATACCTTTACATTGCGAACATTTTTTGCGAACAACCTCTTTATAACGAAGTTTCAACTATCAAGAAAAAGTATAAATACCTCTAATTAACGAATTTTGTCAACCCAAAACCTTTATATAAAGTTAACTTTATATAAAGGGAATTCCCACCAATGTATGACTCTAAGGGTAGATTCGACCAAACCTGAATTTATACAAGAATAACTATGCGGAAAATAATATATACCACGATTTTATTCTTGAGTAAATCATTAGTCGTTTTTCCATGCAATCTAGCGTATAGCTTTACTTGGATAAGCTACTCACGAATAGCGAAGTGAATGTGAACGAATGTAATAAGTGGCCAAAAAAAATTGCTCTACAAACAGGAGGATGCAGTAGCATAACTCATATCAACTCTAATTTGTCGTATTATAGCGTGGAAAAGTAACTGCCAAGCGACAAAGCCCTTTAAATAAATTAAAAAAATAAAAATAAAAATGTCAGTGAATTAAAATGACAGCATAAGTCAATAGGACGCCATTTTATTATTCCTTGACTAAACTTCTTATTCCACGCAAAATGGTGGTATAGTGACTATTCCCGAATAGACTAGTTATTCCTCGAATTGTAGTGGGTTAAACGTGAAATTGATTTATTCTTGAGTGATAAGCGATCTACGCCGAGAATAAAATTTATTCCAGTTTGGTCGAATCCGCCCTTAATCTCATAGTATGTGATTCATGTCGCGACATGTATCGACACGCTTTTGTTCGTAAAACGATCATTGTTGTTTGATAAAACGTAATGTAAACACTTCTGCTCATCACTAATGGCTCAGAAACGTAAAATTAACATTCAATTACCTACATAATGTATGTACCCACCAAGATATGTACCTACTTTTAGGGATTTTACTGCATTTATTTTTGATTATTAATGTAAGAGTAAGAAAAGTAAGTAAGAAAAAATTTTTTGTTACCTACCTACTAATTGTTTTTAAATAGAAAATACATACAATAATTTGATAAAAATGTGTTATCATTTATTAGTAGAAATTGTTCGCTATAACAAGACGAGTACGTAATGTTGAGGTACTTAAATAAAACTATTTTTTACCTCTTTATAACGAATTTTAGACCAACCTAACCTCAACATAACAAACCTCAGTTCAACGAATTACTTGATATAACGAATATTTTCTTGTTCCCCTCCGATTTGTTATATCGAGGTTGCACTGGATAAACGATTTCCAAAATACTTATAAGAGAAAAATCAATTTAGAACATCGCTCAACATTAAGTTAGGTAGGTACTATTGTGTTTTTTAACACCGACTACTAGAGATGTTCTTTTATTTTTCTCGTTTTAGTGGTTGGAAATTGGTTATATTTTTTGTAAAAAGTTTTTTATTCTCTTTTTAGTATCTTTATCAATGGATTAAGAGCTGCCGGTCTATCCGAATAGTCCGCTTTCCACATGGCTAAACGTTTTTTTTTAAATAATAATTTATTATTGGACAATTAAGAAAATACCATTCCGGCAGGCATCCCGCGGTTGCGTCATCATCATTTAAATCTTTGAAAATGCAAAAATATTTTTTTTTTACTTCTTCCAACAAGTCGACAACTTTAATTTTCCTAAGGTTTAGGTTAAAAAAAAATTATATATTGAGCTTATTTTTATGAAGTCGGTTAAAAACGCACTGCATTTGTCGGGTTACTAAGCCAGTTTAGACTATTATATAATTAAATTCAGGTTGATAAATTAAACGAGTTATTACTAAAAGGCAGAGGTTATTTAGACCTGACTAGTTTAGAAGCCTTGATCTACACTACAATGTACCTACCGTACCTAGTCAAAGAGTGCCACATATAATACGGTAGAAATATCCGTAGTCTACAAGGAACACTTATAGTTTTGCTATGTCCCCTATAGTTAGTACCCTTATAGTATCTGTCCGCGGCATAGCTCAGAAGTTCTTGATACTAGAAAGCATCGAGATATATCAATAGAGATGCAATCCCGAACATTACGCGGTCACAAAAACGTAACCATTTTTTAGAATGCAGACGTAGCTTTGAAACTAGTAATCATTTTGATGTAAAATTATATCTATCTCTCTCACACTAACCGAAACGTAATGTTCATGACATCTGTATGATAAGGATGGCATTTACTACAAATTTGCCCATATTATTGTTAAAATCGTCCTGCTGTCACTCTGATAGATTCAAGCTGGCTACCAAGAGACAGATGTCATGAATTATGACTGGTCACAACCTTTATGGCACGCATTTTGCTAGGTGATTGCACATCTAGTTACTTTAGTAGCATATATATCTATGCTAGAAAGCTGAAATTTGGTATGGATAATAATGGATCAGCATATTGATCACGCCGACAAAGTGGTAAAATAAAATTTAGAATACATTTTTTTTTGCGTCACAAAGCGGACAATTTTTTTTCTTCTCATCCGTATCCCGTCATGTTGGGTATTTCTAGATAGATTTTACAAAAATGAAGTAGGTATGAATTTTGAATATCTGCTTCTAGCAGATTTTGTGAAAATAATCACAGACGTAACATATATATAACGAACTTAAAAGGAAAACTACCACAGCACAGGTCTTAGTTAGTCGACTATAACTCTGTAACCGGTTAAGCCTACTTAACCGTGATAGTTTTCCTTTGAATTTCTTTAAAAATACTATATCTGTGAATTTTTTCACATATCTAGGGAGAGCCATTCAAAAGTTAGCGGGGACACTCTTACACTCTTATAGAACACTTGGTTACACTCTTATAGAACAAAAAAATGCAATTTAAAGCTAGATATTTCGCAAATGGCTAACTTAAACTAAAAATGGTCTTCACACACCTGTAATAATTTGGAACGACCTATGTAACGATACCGACACGAAGGGATACGCGAGAAAAAATATTCATTCCCACTTTACATGTTTGGGAGCTACCCTAAAAAAATATTTCACAATTTTATTTTACCATTTTTGTCAGCGTGATCATTTTATATAAGTATCTACACTTAATTTCAGTTTTCTAGTACCAAGAACGTCTGTCGAAGAAGCTATGCTAGGGGTTCCTTGTCGACTACGGAACCCTAATAAAATTGACACGGGCTGATGTGTATATTGCAGATATTGAAAAAAAGGAACACTTACAAAAAAAAGGAATTAAAAATCTTACCTGTTTGATAGTTCTGCTGGCATTTTGAAAATACACTTTGATAAATGATGAGAATAATTATAGAAATATGTTTATTGTAATTATTTTATTTTATTATAAACAAACACTTCAATGAAGGAAGTAGTTGACAAGGAAATAAAACTTTTAAAACCAGTAAATAAAATAAAAACTATTTTGAAAACTGTCAAAGGTATTTTTTTTTTCAAGTCGCAAAACAGAACAAAATAATATTGCTATGGACAAAAAGCCATTCAAAATTACAGTCTAAGTATATAATTATTTTTATTAAATAATTTAATTGATAAGGACCGCGTAACCCATGCACTCAGATCCGCGATCGAATGACGTTTAAATCCTATTTAGAATTAAACAAGACAGGTTTCAAACGAGTTAACTAGTGTATTTAATTTTTATACATAATATGACTTTTGTTTTTGTCATTTTGTATGTAAACTTCTGCGTCGTAATTAATAAACCGGACCAATTCGGACTACTCCATAGTTTCAAATCAAATTAAAAGCGAGAGAGAATGTCAGACTTATTTCCTATCGAAAAAGGATTTCATTATAGTATATATATACCCCGAGGCAAAGAAACTGCATCAAAGTTTTTGTTTAAAAAAAATTGAATGGCCCTTTCCAGTATACAAACATACACTTAGGGATAATGATACTACGCTGTTATGAAGTTAAAGAACCAAACTATAGGTTTCAATTTCAATTTGTATAAAAAGTTGGAATACTTGGTTAAAATATTTTTTTCAAAGGTAGGTGCGTGTTGAACATTGATGCAGTTTATTAGTCCGTCAGTGTACATAAATAAAGGTAGGTATCGATCGCTCACTCTCATAGTTGGGGAGAGAGGAAGCTATCGGTCCTGCGTCTGTTCTGAAGCTGGCGACAGCTTTTACGTGCCCTTCGAGGTACGGAGGGGTCTCGCTATGTTACGAAAACGTTCACCCAAGCATGTACTGACCCTGGCTAGCGCAGCTTAGCCTTGCTAATATTTATCCGCACGACTGTTACTTAGCTACGAGCCCCTCAAATGCATTATTTATTTGTAATGTAATATTTTGGATAATGTCGAGGAGCGGCTGTTACTCAGCCACGAGCTCCTCGTGAGCGAGCTCGTGGCTAAGTAACAGCTGCACGGGTCGACCGATCAAAGGTTAAGCTACGCTTGGCGTGGCCGGTCCGTAGATGGGTGACCATCTATATTCTATGTCATAGCGAGACTCCTCCGTGCCTCGAAAAGTACGTTAAGCTGTTGGTCCCGGTTGTCATTTGTAGATCTTTGACAGTCGTTACAGGTAGTCAGAAGCCAGAAAGTCTGACAACCAGTCTTACTAAAGGTTACCGTGTCGGTTGTGGAGGTCAGATAGTCAGTCGCTCCATGGTACACAGCTGCATCCGGCTTAGACTGGAAGCCAACCCTAACATAGTTGGGAAAAGGCTAGGCAGACGATGATGATTTAGGATAATGTCAACCCTTATTATTCCAGATTTTTCTCTTTTTCAACTTTAGAGATAAGGCGGTGGGGAGCGCTGTTTTCCACTGTGTCACTCAAATCCTATTTCAACCTATTTTTCTATTCCACAGGGTCAAATTTTATCTGAACCAGTTCAGCTATTTACCGTAACAAACTCACATTAGCATTTATAATGTTAGTAATGATTAGGGTTATTTGTAATTTGATTTTTTTTTAATAAGAGCAATATGACGAGGAAATAAATTATATTGCAGTAAGTGATGCGTAGGCGCTTTCGATTTTCATTTGTTTCTATATTACTTTCCAATGTAAAAACTGGTATTCTTATTAATAAAACACTAGTTTTTCAGTTTATGATTCTTTATTTTCAACAATAAAATTAGTACCGTAGTCAGTAACATTTTTATAGTGTGTAGGTACACTATTAAACTTTATTCAAGTGATTTAAAGTAATATAAACAATGTAAGTGATTGCTATATTGCAAGAACAGAGTAATTGTGGAATATTTAATGTTTACAAAATATATGTACAATTTAAAATACGAACTTTGGACCAAAAAAAAAAATTGTTACAACCTAGAAACTAGTAGGTAAACTGAAGTAAAGTTACTTTAGTTGGTATAACGGCACCGACCGCTTTGCCGTCTAGTCGCATGTTCATGTCAGTTGATAAAATAATTCACGCTCCGCTCTGTTTATATAAGGAAAAACAAGGTAAATACTCATTAATTTATAATTTATTTAATTCAAAATAGAACGTAACCTAAGAGACTATATATTCGTGTATAATTTTCATTGAAATATCGTTAATTTTCCACAATTTCTCACATGATTTTATAAAATGTGTCATTTTATTTATTTATTGTGTTGTAATTTTTGCCGCGTCAGCGAATGACATGCGCGTGAATGACGTGACCGGCTAAGTCAATTGTGACAGTTTAGAACATGCGATGAAAAATATAAACAAAGTCGTAACGTATTTTGTTCTAATTCTGCCACAAAAATTTACAAAATAGCATTAGGATGGCGCATTTATGTCAATTTCATGCTCTAAACATCATCAGTAATTTAATGTCATTTTATTATAATATCTTGTGGGAATTATAAAAAAAATAGGTTATGATTTTGTTTACATCATTCGTAAAATCAATTAGCACAGAGTATAAACCTATTTAGTTATCAAACTGTTTCGTCTTTATCTGTCATGTCAAAATTAAGTTTGTCAGAAAGGGATAAAACAGTTCGAGCTAAAAGAAGCTTGATAGACGAATGGCATTGTTATGAATAGCCCCCTATTTAGCGTTATAACAATATTAGATATTTATTTTAAAACGAAATCTTTCTGTAAATAGATGTTTTTTTTCTTAACGGGAAATCGTATAGTCAGAGGCTAGTTATAACTTTCTCCAAGGTGAGTGTGTGTGTGAGAACAGAAACAGCTGGTTGCCGGCTTAATATAATCTTACTTTTTACTTTTTAACCGACATAAAAAGGAGGTTGTGTATTCGACACTATAGGTACATACGCACGAATAATAGGTTCAATGTAGTGTTAGTATTTTATTATAAAACATCAATAAAATAGTACGGAATTAATGATGAATATCGATTTAAAATCGATTAAAATTAGTACCGTATATCGTATTTAGTCTGAGAGAGGAGACAGTCAGAGGAGGAGCTCGTGGCTAAGTAACAGCCGCACGATTCGAGTGTTAGATAGCCCATTTATCGAGGAAGGCTATAGGCTATATATCATCACGCTAAGACCAATAGGAGCGGAGCACCACTATTCCACGCGGACGAAGTCGCGGGCAGAAGCTAGTAAATATTATAATTGTCACCTACGTGTCAATGCCACTCTAGTCGTACTTATCAAGTGTAATTTCCGATCACGTTTAGATAACTCTGTAATTATAACTGCAGGTCAAAGTTCAATTATAAACGATCTATGTAACATAAATGTGAAGAAATTAGTCAGCTGCGATGACTACTATAACACACGGTTGCAACAAAAAATATGCGGTTAAAACGTGACACGGAAGATCTGTCAAAATGGCCGCTTGTGCTATTATTTTATGTTTTTCGTCTAAATATGTATGATATGATATTTAATTATTATATATAAGTATTTATTTATATTATAAAAAAATATTTAATGTCTATTATAATTATTAATAATATATATATAGATAATCTATGTTAATTATTGATATCATGTTTGTATTCGTTAAATTGTAAATTAAAAAAAGTTTTGTGCAATCGGCTGTAAGTAGCTGAACTGAAATGATGAAATTTGATATAGAGATAGCTTGAACCCCGAGGAAGAGATAAGATATTTTTTATTTGGGTTCATTTTAGAACATTGATAAATACATCTATTAATAGTACGTATCTGTGTGAGCGAGCTTCGCTTTTATCAGAATCTAGCTTTATACCGCGGGTTTACCCGCATCCTAAGGAAACTACTTCACGAATTCTGATAAAAAGATAAAAATAGTAGATAAAAAATTAGCCTCTAAACGTCTCCAGGATCTCCTCTACCTCCGTAGGTACCAAATTTTATTAAAATCGGTTTAGCCGTTTAAGCGCGAAAGACATAAAACAAACTCACTTTCGCATTTATAAAATTACAAGCCAGCCCAGTGAACATCGTACCTCCTCATCATTATTTCCCCCGTCATTTTTTAAAGTTTTAGTAGTTATTCTGTTATTCAGGACGGAGACAAATACCTCAAATAAAAAACCACGAAAATCGGTCTAGCCGTTCTCGAGTTAAAAGTGTTCGAACAAACCCGACTTTGTTTTATATAAAGACTAGCTTTCCGCCAGCGACTTCGCCCGCGATATTTTAGCTAATGGATAAAAAAACTTGACAAATTATATACTAAAACCTTCCTCATTAATCAATCTATCTATTAAAAAAAACGCATCAAATCCGTTGCGTAGTTTTAAAGATTTAAGCATACATAGGGATATAGGGACAGAGAAAGCGACTTTGTTTTATACTATGTAGCGATAGTTAGGCTTAGTAAGGGAATAAAAAAAAACAAATTTTACCTACGTTTCTGAGATACACGAAATAAAATTATATAAAAAACGAATTTAAAATGATAAGATAAAATAAATGACTTGTAACGAAGGAAATAAAATGGTGTTATCACTTTATCAGTGGCCTGTTTAGATGACCTGAAAAATTATGAATCAGATAGATATAGATAAAGGGTTAACATATAATCGGTTATCACCAGGAGTTCATATCTTCAGTCATTACTCGGAAAGAATTTTCAATCGGAGTGACTCAACCACTTACCTACTAGCCGCAACAAGCCTCGCAAACTTTTATATCCACGAGCCATTAGTTAGGCTATTTCAAAAGAGTCGACTTTTTAATCTATATCTATATCTATACTTATAATAAATCTGTAGAGAGGTCAATTCTGTACATGAAATATATTTCCAAAATAACTATCAGGGGGTGATTAGGGATCGATACTGATGCCAAAAATGCAATCAGTAAAATTTTTGTCTGTCTGTCTGTCTGTCCGTCTGTCTGTCTGTCCGTCTGTCTGTCCGTCTGTCTGTATAAACTCTATAGAAACAAAAACTACTGGACGGATTTTAACGAAACTTGGTACACTTATTCGTCATACTCCTGAGATGGTTATAGTATACTTTTCATCACGCTACAATCAATAGGAGCAGAGCAGTGAAGGGAAATGTTGTCATTTTGTTTAAACGCGCTAATCTCAGGAACCGCTGGTCCGATTTAAATAATTATTTCAGTGTTAGATAGTCCTTTTATCGAGGAAGGCTATAGGCTATATATCATCACGCTAAGACCAATAGGAGCGGAGCACCACTATTCCACGCGGACGAAGTCGCTGGCAGAAGCTAGTAGTCAGTAAGAGTCTGACAGTCCCTCCCGCCCCACCCACGGCGGGAGGAGTCATTTGATGATTTCCCTTCCCAAAAAAAGGAAGTAGGTATATACCTACAAACATGTGATTTTATATTATCACTCAATTTTGACTAGAGGAGCTCGTGGCTAAGTAACAGTTGCACGGTTCGACCGATCAAAGGTTAAGCTGCGCTTGGCGCGGTCGGTCCGTAATTGGGTGACCATCTCTGTCAAAGCGAGACTCCCCCGTGCCTCGGAAAGCACGTTAAGCTGTTGGTCCCGGCTGTCATTGGTAGATCTTCGACAGTCGATACGGGTAGTCAGAAGCCAGAACGTCTGACAACCAGTCTTACCAAGGGGTATCGTGTTACCCGGTAAACTGGATTGTGGAGGTCATATAGGCAGCCGCTCCATGTAAAACACGGGTACTCAGCTGCATCCGGTTTAGACTGGAAGCCGACCCCAACATAGTTGGGAAAAGGCTAGGCAGATGATGGAGGTGATTTTATATCATCACTCAATTTTGACTAGAGGAGCTCGTGGCTAAGTAACAGCCGCACGGTTCGACCGATCAAAGGTTAAGCTGCGCTTGGCGCTGTCGATCCGTAATTGGGTGACCATCTCTGTCATAGCGAGACTCCCCCGTGCCTCGGAAAGTATTTTAAGCTTTTGGTCCCGGCTGTCATTGGTAGATCTTTGATAGTCGTTACGGGTAGTCAGAAGCCAGAACGTTTTACCAAGGGATATCGTGTTACCCGCTAAACTGGGTTGTGGAGGTCAGATAGGCAGTCGCGCCATGTAAAATACTGGTACTCATCAGCTGCATCCGGTTAGACTGGAAGCCGACCCCAAAGTAGTTGGGAAATGGCTAGGCAGATGATGATGATGAGGTTATATGTATATAGGTACCTACATTTCATGAAATTTTGGAGCATTTCATGGATGATTTTATACATGACCGTTAAAATCAGCACTCCAATTTGAATAAAAAACAATTGAAAATCTGTTTGTCTTGTTTAAAATTTTTACTTTTTACTTTTCAGCAAAATGTCTCGCCAGCCGTGCCTGCGTATTCTGCTGTACACTACCAGTATTATTATGTATGTGAGTAACACGTTCTACATGAGCTGGGTGAATAAAAACAATCCCATCAAGAACGAGCAGTTGGAACAGTTCAAGAGTTTGGAGCTAAGGTTCTTCACTACGTGGACTTATGTAAGTTAAAAAGTTAAACAGATTCATTAAAAAAATAATTCTAGAGTACTATGGTTAACCTATCACATAGGTAATTAAAGACAATAGGAATCAATTGTGCCTCGCGCGGATCTACGCTTCCGACATACAAGAGATTAAATGTCTTTCTGGCTGGTTGTCAGAAGCTAGAAAGTCTGACAACCAGCCTTACCAAAAGGGTATCGTATTACCAGGTAACTGGGTTGTGGAGGTCAGATAGGCAGTCGCTCCATGTAAAACACTGGTATACTGCATCTGGTTAGATTGGAAGCTGACCCCAACATAATTGGGAAAAGGCTAGGCAGATGATGATACTTTGCCCTTTATACTATGTACTGTAATCTTATTTCCACACTTTTTCTATTCCAGCTACTACAAGTAGCCTACGCCATATTTGGGCTAGGCTGTGACCTCTTCATCTTGAAGAATGCGAAGAACAAAAACTACAAGCTGCCTTCTCCTATCAGCGATTTTAGGGAGATCATGTTTTCTGGACTCGTGTGGCCTTGTTCTTTGGTAAGCTTTTAGGTGGAGTATTTTTTCCAGTACCTTTCAAATCAGATGGGAAATCATCAAATGTCCCACTGAGGGCGAAGCGAAAGGACGTGTGAAATTATCAAAGCCTTTTTGCGGATGGGAAATCATCAAATGACTTCTCCTGCCGTAGGCGGAACTGGAGGAAGTGAAAAGAGGTTGGAAATAGTGTGGCGGGCTTGTCCCATAAAAATACTCAGCCTTTTTTTCATACGACCCTCTCTTTCTTCTCTGCTGAATGAATTATGAATCCAATGCCTGGATTGGGTATCACCATCAACAGCCCGTGTCAGTCCAATGCTGGACAAAATCCTTTCCCATGGCACTCCACTAGCTCGATCTTCAGCTCTCCTCATCCAATCCCTGCCTACTCCCTTACGCATATCATCCCCCCACCTAGCTACAGAGTGTCCTACCGACACGGTCCACTCAAGAACCAGTCGGCCCCAAAGACCATCGGTTCTGCGGTCATTGGAGCTAAATAAAAAAATCTCTTCAATTTCCAGGTGGTGTTTTCAATATTCTGGGGCCTCTACATCTACGATAGAGCGCTGATATTCCCGGAGTTCTTGGACGCCGTCATACCCCCCATATCGAACCACGTGATACACACGATGATAGTACCCGTGGTGATATGCGAGGTGGTCTTAAGACCACGACAAGAACCGGAGAACCATGCGAGGAATATTATGCAGTTGACTTTGCATCTGTGTGTTTATTTCAGCGTGTAAGTTTAACATGTTGTATTTCAATCATCTGTCTAGCTTATTCCCTGATTATCTCGTCAGCTTCCAGCCAAATAGTGGAATACCAGTATTTAACATAGAGCGATTGCCTATCTGACCTCCACAATCCAGTCGCTGGGTGACACAATACCTCATATACCAGTCGTACACTGGTTTCCAGACTTCCTCTCTCCTAACTTCCCTTTACGACTGTACGATCGACAGATAGCTCACGAGAGGCAAGGCGGTGCCTCGGTATGACATAAATGATTATCTATCCCAGGACTGATCGCAGCTAGAGCAGCTCTAACTTGATCGAACGACCCGTGATGATCCTCATGATGATGATTGGTATAATATAGTTTTTTCTTATTCCAGGTTATACTTCACTTATATTGAGAAAGGCGTCTGGCTGTACCCTATATTTAAGAAGCTGTTTGGCACTATCTACTTCGTGCTAGCCTTAGCCGCCATAGCGACATTGTTTTACGCTTTCTACTACTTGCAATGGCCTATTACGAATATGCTACACGGCTCAAGGAAAAAGGCGGAAAAGAATAAGGCTAAATTGGAAAAAAAACTTAAATGATCTTAGTGGAAATGTAGTTAATTATTAATGTTAATAGATTTATTTTTGGCTAATGTAAATGTAAGGATATGTTTATTTATTATTTAAAGAATTTTCTTAAAATATTATTGTTTCTATTTTTTTCGTGTTTTTGTGGTCTAAGTTATGGTACAAGTTCTGTCCACGATTTCGTCTGAGTAAACTTAGATTTGTGTCAATTTACTTGAATAAAAAGTATCTATGTCCCACATAAAAAGTATCCAGGTTTACCCAACGTGTATATCAAATTTCGTTCAAATCCATTCAGCAGATTTTGTATTAAAATATAACAAACATACACACGTTTCATAAACTTTCGTATTAGGATTAATTATTTTAAAAGTTTAATTAGTTTTGACATAGGTACTGAACATTCGTCTCTTTGCTAATAAATACATTTAAATGTGAGATGCTGTGTCTTACGCTTAGCGCTTTACCAATGAGGTATAATGAAATTTCATAATATTTAGTTAAAAAAAAAAAAAAAAACAAAAAGCCAGTTAGTTCCCTCCAAAAAGCGATTGAAACTTCGAAAAACAGCTAGTAGCTAGTATATTAATTTATTAAACATACACACACTATCATTACAGAGTGATCCAATACAATAGTGGTTTCCCTAGCCATACACATACAAGATGAATAAAATTAAACTTACAGCTAATACACAAAAACAAAAAAAAAACTTTACTTCAAATATAACTTACGAGTATATAACAATAACTTCTTAATGTAACAATTTTTAACCTGAAATTTACAATTTATTAGACAACATAAAAATATCTATATACTTATATAAATACTAGCTGTTTCCCGCGGTTTCACCCGCATCCCGAGGGAACTACTTAGCGCACCCGGGTAAAAAGTAGCCTATGTTGTTCCACAGGGTTTATTCTATCTCTGCACCAAATTTCATTTATATCGGTCCAGTAGTTTTGGTGTGAAAGCGTAACAGACAGACAGAGTTACTTTCGCATTTATAATATTAGTAAAGATTAACTTAGTTATAACTAACAATATTTAACAACACTATTGCGAATTCACTCAAATTGCACGAAAATATATCAATTAACAATATAATAACAATAATTAACAATATCTTCGTGCTAATAATCTCCTAAAGTTTGAATTTGGAACAGAACGTCTAGTCTTGATAACGAGACCTTGGACTTATAAAACAGTCTGTTGAACATAATATTACATAAATTGTTTTATAACCAGCGAACCACGACTAGATCTGTTCGTTTGTACTGTTCTAACTATGGCTTTTATATGAGAGCGACGACATCTACCGGGTCCAATCGTATTTTCAAACTGTCGTTTGACCCTCTCAAATATACACACAACATTTCATCTAAATCAGCCAAGCCGTTTAGGAGGAGTACGTGACAAACACACGTAAAGAAGAATTATCTATACATATAAAATGCTTTGTCCAGAATGACTGACGGATCAACGCACAGCCTAAACCGCTGATCGGAGAGACCTGAAACTTGGAGGGTGTATTCTTTGTATGACGTAGGCATCGGATAAGAAAGGATTTTCCGAAATTCTGCCCCTAAGGGGGTGAAAAGAGTGCAAAGTTTGTATGAAACTTTGTAATTTTTTTAAATTAAATTCGTATAGTCCACGCGGGCGAAGCTGCTGGCGGAAAGCTAGTAAATATATAATGATGCATTGTGAATTAATGAGGTGTAATTATAGAGTTAATTATTCACAGTATTAAAATTCATGTTCGAAAAAACTCCTGCGGATACGAAACACCGAAATCTGTGATTTAGTTTTAATTATGAATTGTTTATTTTGACACCGATAGTAGTTTTGAGACTGATAGTAGTCTATATCTTCTATACTTATAATAAATCTGTAGAGAGGTCAATTCTGTACATGAAATATATTTCCAAAATAACTATCAGGGGGTGATTAGGGATCGATACTGATGCCAAAAATGCAATCAGTAAAATTTTTGTCTGTCTGTCTGTCTGTCTGTATAAACTCTATAGAAACAAAAACTACTCGACGGATTTTAACGAAACTTGGTACAATTATTTGTCATACTTCTGAGATGGTTATAGTATACTTTTCATCACGCTACAATCAATAGGAGCAGAGCAGTGAAGGGAAATGTTGTCATTTTGTTTAAACGCGCTAATCTCAGGAACCGCTGGTCCGATTTAAATAATTCTTTCAGTGTTAGATAGTCCATTTATCGAGGAAGGCTATAGGCTATATATCATCACGTTAAAACTAATAGGAGCGGAGCAGCACTATTCCACGCGGACGAAGTCGCTGGCAGAAGCTAGTTTTTAAATATAAATAGTTGTTTAATTATATTGAACTATTGTTTATTGTTAAAATATATTGGTAAGTTCATCTTCGTAAGTTAATATATATTTTAACCTTTAAAGGCCCAATAGATTTTACCCTTAAAACTGAAAATATATGAAGTAAATAAATAATTTCTATATCTACTAGCATTCCGCCAGCGAGCGTCTTCGCCCGCGTTAGCTGTAAAAATTAAAAATAAAAATGACACAGTTATAAACAAACATTCATAGCTGCAGGCTAACGTTGAAGAAAATCATCAAAGGTACCTGATCTAATTATATGAAAAAAAAAATTATGGAAATCGCCAATCCGCCTTGAGCAAGCGTGGTGATCAATGCTCATGCCTTCTCTTTATGAGAAGAGGCCTGTGCCCAGCAGTGGGACAGTATATAGGCTGATGATGATGATGACTGGGTCCGCCTTCCACATTCAGCCAATCCAGGCGACATGTCATAGATCTTCGATATATAGCCGCGGTCCGTCCCACGACTGTCTCATCATTTGCCTAGCCTTTTCCCAACTATGTTAGGGTCGGCTTCCAATCATGGAGCGACTGCCTATCTGACCTCCACAACCCAGTTACCGGGTAACACTTTTTCGTTGTCAGACGTTCTGGCTTCTGACTACCCGTAACGACTGTCAAAGATCTACAAATGACAGCCGGGACCAACAGCTTAACGTGCTTTCCGAGGCACGGAGGAGTTTTGCTATGACATAGATGGTCACATCCACGGACCGACCGCGCCAGGCGTAGCTTAACTTTTGATCGATTGACCCGTGCGGCTGTTATTTAGCCACGAGCTCCTCCAAAAGTCAAAAAAACAAAAAAAATATTTCACACTAGCTTCTGCCAGCGACTTCGTCCGCGTGGAATAGTGGTGCTCCGCTCCTATTGGTCTTAGCGTGATAGTATATAGCCTATAGCCTTCCTCGATAAATGGACTATCTAACACTGAAATAATTATTTAAATCGGACCAGTAGTTCCTGAGATTAGCGCGTTTAAACAGAATGACAACATTTCCCTTCACTGCTCTGCTCCTATTGATTGTAGCGGGATGAAAAGTATACTATAACCATCTCAGGAGTATGACAAATAATTGTACCAAGTTTCGTTAAAATCCGTCGAGTAGTTTTTGTTTATACAGACAGACAGACAGACGGACAGACAGACAGACAGACAAAAAAATTATTGATTGCATTTTTGGCATCAGCATCGATCCCTAATCACCCCCTGATAGTTATTTTGGAAATATATTTCATGTACAGAATTGACCTCTCTACAGATTTATTATAAGTATAGATATAGATAGATAGATAGATAAAGCACGTATGGAAGATCAAATTTTAATTAGTTGCACGGTTCCAAGTAGTGGGTCCTATGGAGAAGAACCGGCAAGAAACTCCATGGATACTCTTTTCAAAAGTTTTGTTTACAATATAACTCCCACGCCTGTCTATACCTAACATATTTTATTCTATTACAATACGCCTCTGTTATCATTATTTCACATAGTGTGATTTCAGTCTTGCTTGAGCTCAAACGTGCGATAATTACGTAGCTAATTAATAATGTGTGGTTTTAATTAACTGTCTGTGAAGTTCAAAAGTCATTGTATGCCGTGTTTTGTTCTGAAGTTTTTTTTAAATAACGTGGATATTTTAAAATGGAGTAAGTTTTACACCTTTAGCATTATATGCCGAGCCTTTATCCGACAGTGTTGGGTTCGGATGTGTGTGTGTTTTACATGGAGCGACTGCCTATCTGACCTCCACAACCCAATTACTGACTATGGAGAGGTAAGAATTGTACCAATTTCACACCCATAACTCCCTATTACTATCGACCAGGTGGTGAACCCGGACTCCGGACAGTTACTGAGAAAATTCACATTACAAAACACTCGAAACGGGAATCAAACCAAGCGGTATCCGGTTTAGACTGGAAGCCGACCCCAATATAGTTGGGAAAAGGCTAGGCAGATGATGTCAGGCAGTCGGTCCATGTAAAATACTTTAATAAAATACTCAGCTGCATCTGGTTAGACTAGAAACCCGCCCCAACATATTTAGGAAAAGGCTAGGCAAATGATGATGAGTTACAAAGCAGGCACGAGCATTGATCACCACGCTTGCTCAAGATGGATTAGCAATTTCAATTTTATTCTTGTAATAAGATTTACCTTTGATGTTTTTCTTCATCGTTAGCCAGTGGCTTCAAAATAAGTCCAAAAAAACATACGACTATTAAAAAGTCACATTGCTACTTGCCAGGTTGTGAACTCATACTCGTGGTTGAAGACCGGGCACCTTCAATTCTTAATTTATTATGAAGCCTGATTAATGAATAAAAAACACTAAAAAAATGCAAACAAAAGATTTTATAAAATAACTAGCTATCTTCTGCGGATTCACCCGCGTACCGAAGAAATTACTCTACGCACCCGTACAAAAAGTACCCTATAACCATCTCCAGGATTTCATCTATCTCCAGACAGAATTTCATCCAAATCGGTTCAGCCGTTTTGCCGTGAAAGCGTATCAAACAAACAATTTCATAATTTTATTTTACCACTTTACATGATCAATATATCCACAAAAAAAATCGGCTTTCTAGTACTAAGAACTCTGAGCTGTACCGCGGACAGACAGACAGACGGACATGGCGAAACTGTAAGGGTTCCTTGTCGACTACGGAACTCTAAAAATTAGGAAAGTGGTGTCATAGAATTAAACGTGTATTCTTTAATTGGTAGAATTACTGTAAGCCGTGAGTTTTATGTACATTAGTTGTATAATAAATTATATAACTATGACCCCAGGCGATGACCTTTACATTATAGTAACTGTAATCTAAACTAATTTATATCACAGCAAAAGTGCGTTTTTTTTACTTATGATATCAAAAATGTTATGCCTATGTAAACTCGTAAATTTATGTAGACTTGGTTGAGTTCAGAAAAAGTAAATCATTTATTTGTCAAAAATAGGTTATCAGGTACAATATAGGGATCTTATAAAAAGTACTTAGTGCGCTGTTTTGCCAATAATGACCGACGAAGACACCGACACCGACATCGACGCTGACGACGCCACGAACGCAGACGAAGACGCTGTCGCCGACGAAGACACCGACGCCGACGACGGCACCGACGCCGACGACGCTACCGACGCCGACGGAGACACCGACGCCGACGATGCTACCGACGCCGACAACGCCGACGAAGACACTGACGCCACCGACGCCGACGAAGATACCGTCGCCACCGACGCTGACGAAGACGCCGACGCCACCGACGCCGACGAAGACACCGACGCCGACAACGCCGATGAAGACACCGACGCCACCAACGCCGACGAAGACACCGACGCCACCGACGCCGACAAAGACACTGACGCCACCGACGCCGACGAAGACAGCACCGACGCCAACTGCGATGTCGACACTGACTCCAACGCCAGATAGATTACATCTATTAGCTAGACAGTAGATAATATATACTTAAGTCTGAAATCGCCATTCCGCCTTGAGCAAGCGTGTTGATCAATGCTCATGCCTTCTCTGTGTGAGAAGAGGCCTGTGCCCAGCAGTGGGATGATATATAGGCTGATGATGAACTACCTAACATTACTCGATTCGGAAACTAATCGAATTGAGAAGCTATTTCGCAATAGTTGTGCAATATTAATATTTTTTTTTATATTTTCTAGGACCATGCACCACCACATATACCTTCGTATGCTGGGCTACATGGTGACCATAACGATGCACATATCCAACATCTTGGTAATGATGAACTCCTTCCACGGAGAACCGATGAAGAACCACTATGTTCGACACTTCAGTGAGATGCAGTGTTTCTTCTTCACTTGTTGGACTTTTGTGAGTGTTTAATCTCCATATTCTCCAAATAATGTTTAGTGTAGGCAGCTGAATCTAAGGAATTTATTGAACGTGGTGTGCCCTTATTAGTAGTTAAACTGAATTTTAGTAGATAAAATTGTGTGACAAATTCTAGCATGCTGCAAAATTTAATACATTTTGAATGTTAAAACACTTTCCTGTCGAGCCTATATTTTGATTTTAAGGTTGCTATGATAATTTTCACTTATGCTTTGGGTGGGCCCAACCACTGTGTTCTGTATATCTGCAATAAGTGGAACTTACTTGACGAAAAGTTAAATCAAAAGAAATCATGGGCAAGATTTAATAGGCCATCTAGAAGGCCAACTCAAGTCTAGAACTTGTATCTACTCTTTGGAACGAGCTAATAGCTTCAGCTTTCTTTGCGTCTAACTGACAGAGTCATGACTGTTTGATGATTATAATTGATGATTTAAAAGTGCCTGTAAATGTTCTAATTAAATTAAATGATTGGAATTGGATTGGAATTAGCTCGTGGCTAAGTAACAGCCGCAAGGTTCGACCGATCAAAGGTTAAGCTGCGCTTGGCGCGGTCTATCCGTGGATGGGTGACCATCTTTGTCATTGCGAGACTCCTCCGTGCCTCGGAAAGCACGTTAAGCTGTTGGTCCCGGTTGTCATTTGTACATCTTTGACAGTCGTTACGGGTAGTCAGAAGCCAGAAAATCTGACAACCAGTCTTACCAAGGGGTACCGTGTTGCCCGATAACTGGGTTGTGGAGGTCAGTAGGCAGTCGCTCCATGTAAAACACTAGTACTCAGCTGCATCCGGTTTAGACTGGAAGCCGACCCCAACATAGTTGGGAAAAGGCTAGGCAGATGCTGATGATGTTTGGAATTAGAACTTGTGTCGTTAAAATACATACATGTTGAAGTGTCAAATTTAGTTTCAAAATTGTTTTTTTTTGCGTTTCAACTGTTAACCACTACGAAATTGTTATGATGTCTTCTAAAAAAACTTTCTATGATTCTTCTTCCAGACCTTCCAGACGGTTTACGCAGTATTAGCACTGTACACGGACATCCTGACTTTGAAGAACTCCAAATCTGGTGGATATGAACTGCCAAAGATCCTGGTTGCCTGCAGGGATGCCTTATTCTCTATACTCGTGTGGCCATCTACAGTAGTAAGTTCATCAGAATCTAAATACAAGCTTTGATGTGGTATATAATTTTCCTCTGCAAGTAACTAAAATATAGAAGAAAGATTTAACAGTAAAAAATCTCCCTGAAATTTTTTGTTGGTGTTTTCTTGGCATTTACAATTGTTTCTGTTTTGTTTCTCTTTATCCTGTAGTAGTAAAAACTGGTTACACGTACGTAGTACACATTCCATTTATATTTAATATAAATAATTGGAATACGGCCAATATTTCGGTCAAAAAAACAGCTTTGCCATCCAACGCGGCTATGCAGCCAGCCCTTTGGGCACGATTCCTGTTGACAGCGATGCGGATGAATATTTCGATGCCTAATTTCTTTAGTATAATTCATTATTTTAATATTTAAAAAAATAATGAATTCATGACTGAAATATACAGTGTTGTAAATAATAAAGTATTATTTTAATTTTTTACAAGATACAAATATAAATATATTTAAGTTGGTTTTAAATTTCCTCTAACACCCCCAGTGGTTCTAAAATTGGATACTGCATTTCAAAAAGTTGAAAGAAATTGTCTGTCGACAAGAAAAATAGAAAAACTCTTCAAAATTCACCTTCTCTTTCCAGCTAGTCTTCACGATGTTCTGGACGTTCTTCCTTTACGATCGTCAACTTATCTTCCCCAAAGACATCGACCTGGTCATCACGAAGACCTCCAACCACATCATGCACAGTTGCATACTTCCTGCTACCCTATGGGAGGTCATGTTCAGGAGTAGGAAGGCGCCAAAGACACATATTTGGCAGCTGTTGTTAGTGTGGCTGACGGCAGTTGTTTATTTTAGCGTGTAAGTATATTATTTATTAACCGACTTCAAAAAGAAGAGGTTCTGTTTTCGACCCAGAATTTACGTATGTATCTATGTTTGGATGTCCGCAATTTTCTCAAAAACTCCATCTGCATAGCCTTTTCCCAACTATGTTCGGATCGGCTTCCAGTCTAAACCGGATGCAGCTGAGTACTAGTGTTTTATATGGAGCGACTGCCTATCTGACCTCCACAACCCAGTTACCCGGTAACACGATACTCCTTAGTAAGACTGGTTGTCAGACTTTCTGGTTTCTGACTACCCGTAACGACTGTCAAAGATCTACAAATGACAACCGGGACCAACAGCTTAACGTGCTTTCCGAGGCACGAAGGAGTCTCGTTATGACATAGATGGTCACCCATCCACGGACCGACCGCGCCAAGCGCAGCTTAAACTTTGATCGGTCGAACCGTGAGGCTGTTACTTAGCCGCGAGCTCCTCAGCCACCAGCTCCTAGCGCGCAATTTTCTCAAAAACTACTGATCCGATTTGGATGGAAGTTTCGATATTTAAATGCATATTTTTCAGTTTATCGAACGATGGAATAAAATATACTTTTGTTTTATGTAATTCCTAATTTGTAGTATAAATAGTAGGAAGCTGACCCAATTTGAATAGTTAAAAATAAAGGTTTTTTTTTCTTTTCCAGTGTAATCTTCGTGTACGCCATCAGAGGGGTGTGGGTGTACCCCATATTTGGGGTGCTAACTGGATCGATATTTTTCTACTTTTTCTTCGCTTTTGTCTTTGCTATTCTAGTGCCCATATACTACTCGCAATGGGCGTTAAATTCTATAGTATGGGAATCACGAAACACTTCGAAGAAATTAACTTAATAATTAATAAGAATATATATAGTTTATTGTTTATTTCTCTCATAAAGGTACTTTGTTATAGTTATTTAATTTTGTTTTGCCTTATGCCTTTGTGATAGCTGGAGTCTGAACAAAGTTCTGGGGCCTTACCATGACGTGCCAAAACAATATTATTTTCGTTATGAAATAGAGACGGAGCTATACGACGTTAGTAGCTGTGTCACGTTCTCAAACTTGAAAAGTGATTGCAAAAACACGTGGTGGTACAGCCCCAGGACCTGTATGACAGATCTCCAGGCTCACGCCCCTTTCAACATAATCGTTTTTTTTATTATTTGACAATATAGGCTTTATATTTTATGTTTCATAGTGTAAATAATGTATATTTTATAATATTTGATATAGAACCTATAAATATGGCATTATAATACTCTGTCAAATATAGAATGATAATTTTGATAACTAGGGTAGGGATTAGGTAGCAGGTAGTGTTAATCGTTAGTGGAATCGATTCTATTTTATTCTATCGATACTTACTCTCATAGAACTTGGAATCGATAGATGTTTTGCTAATGGATTATAAAGTAAAATAATCATATTTTTTTCTATGGAATTTATATTAAAAAAAAATTCGTCGTTTCGTTTTGTTCGAACCCATCAATGAAATACAACAATATCTGTTGCACATTTTTACCTAAAAAACACGACACTTCATAGGCGTGAGCTGTCAAAATTATCATCCTATATTTGAGTAATAATATCTATTGTATACAGAGTGTAAAAAAGGATAGAAAATATTAAACCATAACCAAACCATATTTTTTTAAATAATGTGATACTAGATTAAGGTTGAATCTATTCCTAAATGTTTTTTTTTATTTGATATGTCTTGCCTTAATTTTTTTTTGGGTGGCATCTCACAGGTCAAGCTAGAAGGTTGTCGACTGCTCAACCGAGCTTGCCTGTGAAGTGCTTTAAATGAATTTAGGGCCTCCAGCCAGGGCTTAACTTACAAAACTAAGCGACTACACGCTAAGGGCATCCCTAGTGGGGTACGGGCCTCGGCTTAGGGCATCGCTAGGGAAGGACAGCAAGGGACAGACTGGATCAGAATATATATGATTATTATAATTTTTGCTCTTGCCTCTAGTCTAGATCAGAGGTGACAGAGACTAAGTCGGCGATGGCGCGAGCTTACTCAAAAGCCAGTTCACTCTAACTTTGAAGATATTAGGGTTGAATGCGTTCGGGAACACAGACTCAGCATGGTTATACAGGTTCTTTGCATGTAGTATTAAACTTGTCATAATGTCTGTCTGTATTCTGTTGCATACTTGTAAAGTCTGTACCAATCGATTTCAAGAAAAATTTAAACAAAATCATAACCTTTTTGTTCTTATTTTCCCACTCATTTAAATAAAACGGCATTAAATGATGAATGATGATGTTTAGAGCATGAAATTGACATAAATGCGCCATCCTTACGCCATTTTGTTAATTTCTGTGGCAGAATTAGAACAAAATAGGTTACGACTTTGTTTACATTTTTTCTTAAAATCAATTGGAACAGATTATATAATGTTATTTTATGTAACTTTGTATATTGGTATACGTCCAAAGATGAATTCACAACATCGGGTCAAAAGTTAATAAATAAATAAATGTACTACAAATCTGCAGGTTTTATTGATAACACTCATCCTTGGACCGACCGCAGCCAGCGCAGCTTAACCTTGATCGAACAACCTGTCCGACTTAGCCATGAGCCCCTCCTAAAAAGTTAACATACACGTGACTTGCGTAGCTTGTGCGTGTCCTAGCTCGACGAGCGGGCCCGCGAGCTGAGCTAATAGCTTTAAAATTCTCTTTATAATAATCATATATTATATATTCTGATGCAGCCTGTCCCTTGCTGTCCTCCCCCAGCGACGCCCTAAGCCGAGGTCCGTACCCCACTAGGGGGTGCCCTTAGCGTGTAGTCGCTTAGTTTTGTAAGTTAAGCTCTGGCTGGAGGCCCTTAATTCATTTAAGGCACTTCACAGGCAAGCCCGGTTAAGCAGTCGACAACCTTCTAGGTTGATCTGCGAGATGCCATACAAAAAAAAAACTTATGCCTGTCATACAACAAAGCATTTTCATCATGATCATCATAGGCTCCAACGACTGAACCGATTTGGAATCGAACCCGTGACCCCGTATAGCAGTTGCGTTCTAACCACCAGACCAACGAGACAGTTGATCTACACATATAAATAAAATGCTTTGTCCTGAATGACTGACGGGTCAACGCACAGCCTAAACCGCTGATCGTAGAGACCTGAAACTTGGAGGGTGTGTTCTTTGTATGACGTAGGCATCCGATAAGAAAGGATTTTACGGAATTCTACCACTAAGGGGTGAAAAAGGGGGTATGAAACTAAAGACAGAGAAGAACAAAGTTTGTATGAAACTCGGTCATTTTTAAGTTGAATTCATATAGCGCACGCGGGCAAAGCCGCTTGCGGAGAGCTAGTTTATAATATTAATACTTCCTTGTAAGATTTTTTATTCAAGGAAATATTGTCATGGACAATATTTCAGTCAGACTTTCGGTTTTATATATATTTAAGGAAGAAAGGATTAGTCCGGAAGTGACTGTTTTTCTGTCTGTCTGTTACGCTCACGGTAAAACGGCTGTTCCAATTTAGATGAAGGTTTTGGTAAAAAGATAAGACTATGACTGAAATCTAGGATAGAACGTAGAGAAGTATTTATTCGGTCGTGTTTTGTAGTACTAGCCAAATCGTAGCACACAACTAGTCATCATCATCTGCCTAGCCTTTTCCCAACTATGTCGGGGTCGGCTTCCAGTCTAAACCAGATGCAGCTGTGTTTTACATGGAGCGACTGCCTATCTGACCTACACAACCCAGTAACCGAGTAACACAATACCCGTTCGTAAGACTGGTTGTCAGACTTTCTGGCTTCTGACTACCCGTAATGACTGTCGAAGTTCTACAAATTACAACTGGCACCAACAGCTTAACGTGCTTTCCGCGGCACGAAGGAGTCTCGCTATGACATAGATGGTCACCCATCCACGGACCGACCGCGCCAACCGCAGCTTAATCTTTGACTGGTCCCGTGTGGCTGTTACTTAGCCACGAGCACCTCAACTAGTATATCTATATAGCTATACATACATATAAAATGCTTTGTCCTGAATGACTGACGGATCAACGCACAGCCTAAACCGCTGGTCGTAGAGACCTGAAACTTGGAGGGTGTATTCTTTGTATGACGTAGACATCCGATAAGAAAGGATTTTCTGAAATTCTACCCCTAAGGGGGTGCAAAAGTTTGTATAAAACTCTGTTATTTATTGTTTAAGTTCGTATAGCTCACGCGAGCGAAGCTGCTGGCGGAGAGCTAGATAAATAACACGAAATAACTAACTTACTACTCTAAACCTAAACATGTTTATACTTCAAAACTGGTTGCATGGAGAAATTCATTCAAGATTGCAATAAAAAGAGTAACCGAAAGAATCCGTTAAGACCAATATACGTTGACCCATCTCTTCACGATAATTCTACCACACAAGGGGTCTACCTTACACTGGTAATGTGACGTCTTGACAAATTTCTCCTGTAGTTCGAAAAAAAACTTTTAGGTCTTATCTGTGAGTAGTAAGGTTGATATTAGAGTGTGTTGTGAGGGAGTTGACTGTAAATGAAACGTGGTCTCGAGACTAGTTCATCGCTACTTTCCACTTCACGGTCAAGAACGTATGTGTTGCCATGTTTTAATTTTTCCCTGATATTTAGGAGTTAGGTTTTATTTTAGAAATAAACATTTGGATTATGAAAATTATTTTTTATTAACAATATTTGACAAGGACATAAGCCGCATAGTGACATAACTACCCAACCTGATAAAAACTGCCCTTTGTCCTACCCCGGGGTTCAAGCTATCTCCATATCAAATTCCATCTCAATCGATTCAACTTTTTTACTAAAATATGGCTTAAAGCACATTATAACTTAGCCACATGATAAGCCTTTTAATTTGTCAGAGAATTTTCAGAAATAGGACAGAAGTTTTAACGATTTCCCGAGATTTTTTTTACCTTAATTTAAAATTACAAATCAAAATATTTTTTTACAGAAGGCACAGACAAATCGAATTAATTCGTTTTCACTCGCTCACTAATCCAATTAATATTATGCCGATATTATGTACAAAAAAAAAATACAATTCAATGCCATTTTTATAAGCAAAGAAACTTACTAAAATAAAAAAGACCACGACAAAAATGACATAAAACCTCAAAGGACAATATCATAGACCAATTCTGACAAGAAAAATAAATATTAAAAAAAATCAGGTAAAATTAATTAATCACACAACAGCACTCCACGCAATGGTTCCACCTGACACCACCATTGCGTATCCAACCGTCCGGCAGAACGGGCGCTACCTGTGCCTAAAAAAAAAACAAAATTAAAAAGTTTAAACTATCATGGCGGTATCCTACGCCGTTTCCCGCGTTTTAAGACGTGCATCACCTATCTTTTATCAAAAAAGATTGGAGTCGACTGTCGCGAGTTTGACAAAAGATGAAATTTTAATACTATTGAGGCCACCGTTTACTAATTGGAGTAATATAATACGAGATGCGGAGAAAGTGGTCGGTTATCCGACATCGTTCATGAACCTACGTTGCTTGCTGAGCGATGAGTTCGCAAACATGGCGCTATATTTGAGAAAATTGGTGAGTTCCATTTTCAAATGATTTTTTGTTTTTGTTATTTTTTTCCCGCTGTTCACTTAAATCCTTACAGAGCTACTACAATACAAGCTACCGAAAAAAAAACTATTACTATATTATTTTACAGGTTTCAATCTATATTCATATTAAATTTGATTTAAATCGGTCCAGCCGCTTTAGCGTAAAAGCGTAATAGACAAATAGAGTTACTTTCGTAAATAATATTAGGTAGTACTAGCTGGTTTCAGCTGCATTTTGAGCGAACTAATTCACGTATACAGAAAAAAATCCTTCCCATATCCTTCTCCAGGTTTAAATCCATCTCCATATAAAATTTCATTCAAATCTGTTCAGCCATTTTACTGTGTGTGTAGTAGGGTCACAGATCAAATAATACTACCAGCCGGTTGCACCAAAAAAAACATGCGTTCACTTATACGTCAAACGGAAGAACTGTCATTCAAGATCTGTCAAAATGGAGAATAAAATTGAATAATTTTGCTATTATTTTATGTTTTTCGTCTAAATATTTATAACACACTAGCTGTTTCCTGCGGTTTCACCCGTGTCCCGACAGAACTACTTCACGCACCCGGATAAAAAGTAGCCTAAAACCTTCTCCAGGATCCCTTCTATCTCCGTTCAAAATTTCATCCAAATCGGTCCAGCCGTTCACGCGTGATGCCGTGACCAAGGGAAATATGGATTATTTTTTATATACATATCTATTACACTTAACACATCCTATTATAATGAAGTCATAATTAATCATCATCTGCCTAGCCTTTTCCCAACTATGTTGGGGTCGGCTTCCAGTCTTTAACCGGATGCGGAGTACCAGTTTTTTAAATGAAGCGATTGCCTATCTGACCTCCACAATCAAGTTACCGGGTAACACGGTAACCCTTGGTAAGACTGGTTGTCAGACTTTCTGGCTTCTGACTACCGGTAACGACATAATTAATGACCTTCAAAAAACGCATTAGGGTATTTTCGTTATTTCGCGTGAGAATCCTGGACTAATTAAGGGTAATTGCTGAGTACCCTTAAATATTATCATTAGAAGTGATGACTGTTGCATAAGTATTGCAATGATTAACTATCATTAATAATCAGTAAAACATTGAGTTTTTTTTTAGTGTAACTCTTACTGACTAAAACCCATTCATGTTCCTTCCTCAGCCCTTTTTGAAAGCCCTCATTACTTCATCATATGTATTCTGATCCAGCCTGTCCCTTGCTGTCCTCCCCCAGCGACGCCCTAAGCCGAGGCCCGTACCCCACTAGGGGGTGCCCTTAGCGTGTAGTCGCTTAGTTTTGTAAGTTAAGCCCTGGCTGGAGGCCCTAAATTCATTTAAGGCACTTCACAGGCAAGCCCGGTTAAGCAGTCTATACACAAAAAAAACCTCATTGCCTTAGAGAACACGTTTATGATTTACAATCATTACTTTTAAAAGCGATACTAACTCTGTCTATCTATCTTTTACGCTTTCACAGAAAAACGGCTAAACCGATTTCGATGAAATTTTGAATAGCGATAGATTGAAAATTCGGAAACTACATAGCTTAGTTTTCTGTTTATCTGGGTGTGTGAAGAAGATTCCAGGCTGCGGGTTATCATACCGCGGGATACAAGCTAGTCCTCAAAAACAACATGACAGTTCGCACTATAAGAAAAAATAGGCAAACATCAAAAAAATCATAACTCTCCTTTACACGATAGTCGGTTAAAAAAGAAAACGAAACTATTTTTGGAAAGCCACATCAATTTATACGCATTTTATGAATAACACCAATGATTCATTCGGTAATAATTTAGTTCAACATAATACATATATTACTATGGCAAAAATCTCACCAACCGGTTTTGGACGTAGAAAGTAAAAGTATTACTTTCACACGACAATATCTCACCTGTAGGTAATATTACTGTTTATATGTTAAGTACAAAAAAACTGTTAATGTTACCTGTTAAGAAAAACAAGAAAGAAAATTGAAAAATACTACTAGCATTTCCATACACCAAGTTGCATCAAAAAAATATCAGGTTACTTATACGTGAAACGGAAGAACTGTCATTCAAGATCTGTCAAAATGGAGGATAAAATTGAATAATGTTGCTATTATTTTATGTTTTTCGTCGTAATATTTTTGATATAAGTTTAGTTTATTATTATAATTAAATACTGATATCATAAAAAAAATATTAAAAGTATGCTAATTATTGATATCATGTTTTGTGACATTCGTAAAAGTATAAAGTACATAGTATAAAACAAAGTCGCTTTCTCTGTCCCTATATCCCTATGTATGCTTAAATCTTTAAAACTACGCAACGGATTTTGATGCGGTTTTTTTTAATAGATAGAGTGATTAATGTGGAAGTTTTTAGTATATAATTTGTCAAGTTTTTGTATCCATTAGCTAAAATATCGCGGGCGAAGCCGCTGGCGGGAGGCTACCTAGTAAATGATAAAAAGTTTGATGCCACCATGCTATATGAGTTTCACTTGCTCCCGTAAAAAACATATAAAAAGTATCCTATGTGTTAATTCAGAATGTGTTCTATTTCTGTGCCAAGTTACATCCAAATCCGTTTAGTCGTTTTTGCGTGAAAGAGTCACATACGAATACAATGGCTGCGATTCTCTTGACACCATCTAAATTAAATTTAGTCTATAATTCTCTCTTTCCATCAACAAATATAAGAAAGGGATAGCAAACTTTTAACACCTGTCAAATTAGAAAAAAATAGTTTTCCATACAAATTAAACATCACGACGTAACATCTCGACTAAATTAACAAACCTGTACGAACAAAATGTCATCCGTCATTAAATTTGACAGCACTGAATTACTTGCTATTCTCTTCTTGTATTTCGCAATAGAAAAAGAGCATGATATTTTAAAATTAGTTTAGTCGTGTGTAAGTCAGAATCGGTACCAATATCAAATTAAGATGGGCAGAATTATACTGGTAAACACTATGTTTAAATAGCTAAACCAATTTAAATAAAATGTGGTATGGAGATGGATTGAAATCATAGGAGAGTATTATTGTTAAAAAAAATTACACTATGCCTGACTTGGGTATCGAACTTATGACTCCATGCTTAATAGTCGCGCTTACGACTAATCAATAAACCAGACTTATAAAAAAGAAATTTGAAATATCCAATCCGCCTTCTCTGTATGAGAAGAGGCCTTTGCCCATCAGTGGGATATTAAATAGGCCGATGATCATGATGATAATATACGCTTACTTAAGCGTAGTAATCTATGCTCATGCCTTCTCTGTATGAGAAGAGGTATTTGCCCAGCAGTGGGATAAAAATAGGCCGTTGCTGACATATTATGTTGCACATCAAAAACTACTTAGTAATTTAAAAAAGTATCATTTGCGAAATTTTTTGAAGGTCTTATGTTGTTAAGTATAATTTTAATAATGATATGATTGGTACATTTATTTTGGCTGGAAACTTGACTAAGGGCCCTCGCCCACGGCGACTTTTTGTAGCGATGCTGTCGCGCGGCCGCATCGATACAGTCGCGAAGCGGTCGCGAGCTGTGTGCCCTCGCCCACGGGCTCAGCTTCAGTCGCGATGCAAACGCAATACTGTCGCGCTTCTGTCTCGATGCAAACGCGATTCAGTAAGGGAGCATTCAAGTATTACGTAACGCAAAATTATGTTGAACAAAGTATACCTTTGTTATATTATTTTTTTTGTTTATTTTTTTTTGTTATATTATTATTAATTGCGTTTGCAGTAGTAATTAAATAAATAAGAGATTTTTAAGTTATATGGTTTTACTAGCTTTCCGCCAGCAGCTTCATCCGCGTGGGCTATATGAATTCTCAGCCCGATCGGTTTAAAATTGACAAAGTTTCATACAAACTTTCATCCCTATTTTATCCCCTTGAGGGTAGAATTTATCAAAATCCCATCTTAGCGGATGCCTACGTCATAACATCTAGCTGCATGCCAAATTTCAGCCCGATCCCTCCAGTGGTTTGGGCTGTGCGTTGATATGTCAGTCAGTCAGTTAGTCACCTTTGAACTTTATATATATTTAGATTTAGATTAGATTTAGTCATAAATCAAATAAGTGTAGGTACGTAAAAACACAATTCAATTGTAATTACTGCTCCTCTGTCCACGGGTTTGCCAGCCACTGACTCTTTCATTACAGGTATTTGGAGAGCAGACGAAGAAGGTTACGGTATTGTTAAAATACTTGCATCAACTTTGTCTTCGAGCCAATCGGTATCCTCAGACAATGCTTCACTATGGCGCACAATGCAGAGCAGCTAATTTGCCCTTCTTCGAGGGGTTCCCCGTAAAACATAAACGAAAAGGGTTGCCGATTTTTTTATTAAAATAAAAAAATGTTACGTAACGCGTTGTTTAAATACCCCTTCTCCCGCCCTTGTAACGCACCGTAACGTTTTACAAGACCCTCCCCTCTCCCCAAATTGCGTTACGTAATACTTGATTGCTCCCTATCCGTTCCTCCCCCCGATGTCGTCCAACACGGTCGCGCGTTTGCAGCGATACAGTCGCGATGCAGTAGCGCGTTGCAAATGCGACTAACACGCGTTAGTAGCGATACTGACGCGCGTTTACCAAACGCGCGACAGCATCGCTACAAAAAGTCGTCGTGGGCGAGGGCCCTAACATTTCAAATGTTTTGTTTACTATACATATCTATAAAGCTGGCTTCCCATGGTGCGTGGATATAGGCGGGCGCTATATTGCACTAATGACGTAGCATGGAAAGAGTATCGTCCGTAGTAGCAGGCACGTCGTTCAAAGTGTGGTGCGAGCTCGTACCATAATTGAAAATAGGAATAACAAAATTGCCTCGGATTGCAACACCCGTACTACTGACACGCACCGTTGATAGAGCCTTGTATTCGGTGCGTGACGTGTCCGTGGTCTTCGACCTTGCGTGATAATCTACAGAATCACGAACCGTGTGACGCCAGCTTAAAATTATATGTATCATACCTGTTGTCTTCAAAGGATTCAGCAGAGATGCTCCTATAGAACTGGTGCCGATCTGTCTAGACGGGAACTACTTTCCATTGTTTAAAATAATGATTAAATTTGAAAATTCCTTGTCCACAGGTTGGGAGCAACCACCTCGTGATGCAGACAGCAAAAAACGTTCTCTACGGAGACTCGAAAAACCTACAACCATGGGGTCTCATCATACTACTCCTCTCCAAATCCGTCAAAACACCCACTTACACTCCTCAAGTGAAGACTAAGGAAGAGCCGACAAGAGTGCTAGCAGAACTAACAGAAATGATGAGAACCGGCCATCTCATACATCGAGGAATTGTCAACGTACCATTCGCTAAAAGATCTAAAGACACAGAATCGGCAATCTTTGGTAACAAAATTGCTATTCTTCTTGGAGACTATCTTTTAGTAACTGCAAACGGTATGCTAGCTAACTTAAGAAACTCAGATGTTTCATACATCATTTCTACTGCGTTAAAAGACTTGTCTGAAGGTGAATTCTTTGGCGAAAGAGATGAACAGAATATGCCTATTCCTGGCAAACCTAAGCCTAGTAGTAAGGATTATGAAATAACTTTTGATACGAATTCTATTGCTGTCGACGATGTTTTAGGCAAGCCTAGGAAAGAATGGACAGCTAGAACAGTATACAATGGCGTCAGCCTTCTAGGTAGAGGCTGTCAATCCGCCATGGTATTGGACCGACAGAATAGAGAAATGCAAAACCTTGCCTATCAATTCGGGTGTCATGTAGGCCTAGCTTGGCAAGCAGCCACGGAAATACAACAGCTAACGTCAGACAGTAAAGAACAATTTTGTTTGGCGAGTGCACCAGTGCTTTTCGCTTTAGACAGCAACCCGAATTTGTATAAGATCATTTCGCAATCGAAAAATGATGTAAAAGATGTTGATTATGAAGATTTGAAATTTAATATTCTGAAGACTGATGCAGTTGATAAAACGCAAATGTTGTACGAAGAGCACGCTAAGAAGGCCACAGAATATATTAATGGTATCGGGCAGAACGAATCTGTGGATATGATTAAGAAATTAATTAATACTTTTTAGTCTCGGGATCACTTTAGAAAAGATTTTCTGAATTATTGACTGAAGTTTTGCACAACTTATTAATACATGCATTGCATGTAGGTATTTATTCAAATAAAATGTCTTGTATGTATTAATAATATATTTGTGTGCCAAATTATCGTCATACCTTAAGCCGTTTATAGGTATGTAACTTAGAATATATACATGTCTAGATGGAGCGTCGCGCTACAATCATAACAAAGAAAACGAGGCAACAATTTCAAGCATGTGTGCGTGCAGGCGTCGTTTTACACTGTGCGTATACGTCTCTGTGTGTGTAAATAATGATAACAGTTACTACAATTCTCCCATAAATCACATAAAAATAATAGACTTATTAATTACGACAAGGTTTACCGACGGTTACGTACTGTACTGATCGGCGGGTAAGCACTTGTGAGCTAATTATTGGCTGACACTTCTTGACACGTTTGCGCGCACTTGACGCTCCATCTAGACATGTATATAATCTAAGGTATGTAAATGAGAAACGAATATACAGACATCTTGAAAAATCATTTTAATTTTTTTTCGAGGCGTGTTTTTCACGAACCTGTGTGGTAATGGTTACTATGATAGTTAAAAGTATTTCAATTTATTAATACTGTGTTCTTACCGCTTGCTATCTTGCCATGAATTGTGACATCACAGTGACGTTGCGAAGTAGAGAGGGCGATATACGGCATATATAGCTGTCTCACTTTTAAACTGGGGTAGGTATAATAAGTATATGGCCAGTTTGAACACCTTCAGATATGTTCCAGCTAAACTTAAGTGGCAGATAACAATGCAACTTTAAATTAGGTATCCGCTAGATAATTCGACGAGCCAGTAATCTTGTCTTCCATTTATATTATAAGTATTTGTTTAGAAATAAGTTTTACTTGTTGAAAATAAATTAAAAATATTATGTCGATGATAATTATGTGAATTTAATATTTTGTAAATTGAAATTAAAACAAAAATGTAATCAAAAGTATCGTTTTATTTAGATTTTCAAGTAATGTCTCCGCCGGCCATTTTTAATGTTTTTGTTATTTTTCGGCAGGCGTCGTAGTTTTCCATAGTTCACCATATCCCAGTCCACTATCATCCCATAATAATATCCTAAGTAGTATCTTTACATCTTTTGTAATAGTCCTAAACAAACCTGGGATAAGGGATCCTTAAGTGCATTTCTATAGTGTAAAAGGGACAATCGCCGGTCATGTGTCACTATCATATTTCATTAAAGTTTTCTCAAAGAGGTTTCGCGCGTTGGCTTCGGCCCCACGTTCACCTCCCAAATGTCTGGGACTCTGTAGTCCCGTGCATGGCAGAGACATTCAAATATAATAATATTTTACCACTTTGTTGGCGTGTTCAAAATGCATATCCATGTCAAATTTCAACTTTCTGGTACTCCTAACCTCTAAGCTATGCCGCGTATAAACAGACAGACGAACATGGCGAAACAATGAAGGATCCTTGTCGACAACGGAACCCAAAACTGCCTTCTCAAAACATAATTTGAATACGTCATAACGATTATCTAGGACAGGGGTCGGCAACCTTTTGAGTCGAAAGAGTCATAAAATACAATTTACAAAATTCCAAAGCTTTAAAAGAGCCACATAAAATTTCTTACCAACAATAAATATGTAGTACAAGGCTTGCATAAATCAGTTTATTTATAAAAAAAAAACTAATCTATTTATGAGAAAAATGTCTATTTATTCATATGTTATAAGTGTTTTTCACAACAAATAAGATAATATATTTGATATTATTAGATAATCACATAATATTTAAAAAAAACATTATTGGTATTGACGATTATTTGCTAAAAAATATGTTTGATTTATTCAAATCAATCATATTATTACAAGTGGCTGAGCGATAGAAATGGTGCCTAATCTTCGTTAATCGATTGAGAACATTTTTTTTTAAAATAATGTATGATATTTGCGTATGGAACTAAAGAGCCGCAGCTTCACATCTAAAGAGCCGCAGCTTCACATCCAAAGAGCCGCATGTGGCTCGCGACCCGCAGGTTGCCGACCCCTGATCTAGGACAATCATTTTAACCCACTTACCCACCGAGACGATCACGATAACTATACAAAACACCTATTAGTGCATTGGTAGCTTCATTATGGCAACGCTTCGTTTAAAACCTTGACCAAGTGTAGTGTTAATTACGTTACCCATGTTATGTCCCGCTGATAATAGAGCAGTGATGCCACAGTACTACTTAAACAGTAGTGCAATCATTTTAAGGGCTCGTGGCTAAGTAACAGATGTGCGGCTTGATAGATTAGCAAGGTTAAGCTGCCCTAGCCACGGTTAGGGTTACCAGGCCAAATCTATTAGCCGGACAGACCAGCCAGTTAGCCGGACATTTGGGTAGAAAGGCCGGACATCCAACATTATCGAGGATTTTGTGCCTCAGTATTAATAGGCATGCGGGAGCAACTAACAGTCGACTCGCCTGCGCTCGGCGACGCTCGGCGCTCGCTCGTTTGCGAAATATAAAAGCCGGACAAGCCGGACACCGTTTATTTTGGCCGGACACGCAATCAAAAAGCCTATCTATGTCCGGTTTTATCCGGACGCCTGGCGATACTAGCCGCGGTCAGTGCATGGCTAAGTGAACATTTTCTGAACACAGCGAGACCCCTCCGTGCCTCAGAGAATACGTAAAGCTGTCGGTCCTGCGCCTGATCTGATTCTGATCTGATTGAATGCACGATATTTATTCCTGTCTAAAGCAATGCAAAGTTTTCGAGAGCTTTAGGCAGTTGTTGTACTGTTACTATTGCACTGTGGCATTTACTAAATGATAAATGTTCTCAAATAAATATGCTTTTCAAGCGTGAGTTTGCAATATTTCATGGTCTTCATTTACATGGTATTGTCTAGGACAATATAATTTGTTTTTAGATACATATTGGAGTTATTTGTATTGATAAACAAATTATCACAAGATTTTCAAGCGCACGGTCAAAATAAATAATTTACTTAGATGAGAAGACTTCTGACGTCATGTTTAAATCCTAAACATATCTAATCCTATCTATACATATAAAATGCTTTGTCCTGAATGACTGATGGATCAATGCACAGCCATAACCGCTGATCGTAGAGACCTGAAACTTGGAGGGTGTGTTCTTTGTATGACGTAGGCATCCGATAAGAAAGGATTTTCCGAAATTCTACTCCTAAGGGGGTGTAAAAGGGAGGCAAAGATTTTATAACACTTTTAATTTGAATTCGTATAGCCAAGGCGGCGAAGCAGCTGGCGGAAAGCTAGTTCTAAATAATATTAGAAATGCGAAAGTGAGTTTGTTTGTTATGACTTCACGGTAAAACGGCCAAACCAATTTTGATGAAATTTGGTACGGAGATAGATGGGACCCTGGAGACGGTTTTAGACTTTATACGAATACGTTAATTAGTTCTCTCGGGACGCGAATGGAGTCGCGGGAAACAGCAAGCAAGTATCTTTTACATTCTTTAAGAATGATACTAGCCATTATATTCACACATAGCTATACAAATAGACAGACGTACGTCAAATGGAAATGCAAATAGATATACTTTTGAAAGAGTTACAAGATTAAACCACAAAGCAGTCTTTATCGCTAAATATTAGTGCAAATAGAGGAAAAAACTTGGATCTATAGTGTTTATAGGTATGACTTCGGTAGCCATTAATTTTTCCTGTTCACTTTTCTAGCTAGGCTTACCTATTAGGTTTCGTATAATGGTGTGGCGCCTGAGTTGATTACGTCGATGAGCAGCAAGCAGGGTGATTATGCTCAGCCATCTTTGTTTTCAATAACAACTTGCAGAAAATATGTCGCTTTGTGATTTATCTACACTATATACACTACTATTATAAAGAGTAAAGATTTGTATTTTTGTGTGTATATTTGTAATAAATAAACTCAAAAACTACTGTGCCGATTTAAAAAAATCTTTCACCATTGGAAAGCTACATTCACCCTGAGTAACATAGGCTACCCGTGCGAAGCCGGGACGGGCCGGTAATACACTGGGTACAAAAACTCCTCACCTCCATTTGCGAATCAGTTATGCTAGAGAAGGAGGTGGCGGAACGCGCAAGGGAGCGACAGACCTCGCGCGCCGCCGCGAGAGACACCACGGGCGTCGGGAGCAGCGAGACGACCCCCGGCCACCGTAGGCGCGGGCTGTGGACGGTAAGCTATGGGTAGCTCGCAGTCCGGCATGGACCAGACCGCCGTCGACGGCGCGTTCGTGGTCCACGCGCGCCTCAAAGAGATATCAGCACATGTGACGGGGCCCTCCCCACAGGGCCATAGCCTGTCGGGGCTGCGGTATGTTCGAAAGAGTTACCGCGCTCCCGGAACATAAAGGGCTGAGGAAGGAACACAGATGGGTTTTAGTCAGTACGAGTCTGACACTCCCTTCCGCCCCACCCAAGCCGGGACGGATCATTTGAAGATTTCCCATTCGAAAAAAAAGGTTACAAACATCTGTAACATCCGCAAGACACTTTGTTATGTCTACTAATTATAATAAAATTCTTTTATTTTTTATTTCATGTTTAAATGTTATTTAATTAAATAAATAGCCTAATGTTTTTCCTCGCTTGGTAAACAGTCCACTCCAAACTAGAACAAAACCAAAGGAAATCTGGACGGGTGATGACCCTATTTAATAGCATTTGTAGATAAGACTTTGGAGTCTGTTCTTAGTCTCAGAGATAACCCTAAAAACAAATATAAAAAATAGTATTTAGGTTCTCAATTCGACTGTATTTTTTTTTATATTTTTTACCTCAGAACTTTCGACTGGGTGAACAGATTTTGATGATTCTTATTTTTTCGAAGAGTACTTTTTACTATTTTATATTTATTAACTATGCGAAGCATACTTATTTTCGAAGAGAATTTATTTGATGAAAAATGTGCTTGTACAAAGACCAAAGATAAACAAGAGATAAACTTTTTCAAGCGCAAATAGCGCCATCTATCGTTCAAGACATTAACTAATACCGAGTAAAGTATATCAGCCCGGTACGGTGCAAATCTGATTGCTTAGGTTGATGCTTTTAATTTAGTTTGTTATTTACAAGATAGGCGGCGCTGCTCGCTATCAATATGGTACCCTGTCCTTTTTTGATGGGGGGAAATCCTCATGGACGAACCCGGCCTGGGGAGGCCGGGAAAAGTGCCGGACTCTTACCGGCTAAAACCAACCCGGTGTCACTTCTCGCTCGTGCGCGCGGGGCCGCGGGAATCCAGATTCTTCAAAGAGTTTCTTGCCCGTTCTTCTCCATAGGAAACTACTTTTTGGAATGGGTAACTAAATTCTGTTTTTGTTGACTTTCAAAAGTGCTTGTTATTTGCTAATTAAATAAATGATTTGAATTGAATTGAATTCCGCGGCAAGGTACCCCGTCCTGAGGGGACTACTTCACCCAGACACCTTCCTAAGGTATCAAACTTTCTCCATACCGAATTTCATTTCAATCGGCTCAGCTGTTTTCCCATGAAAGTGTAAGATAGACAGACAGAGTTAGTTTTACATTTATAATATTGGTGAGGATGAAATATGCCAGTCCCAACCATCACACTATCTATAACAAACATTTATATAATTATATTAGGATCCTAATATAAATATTTTATACTAGCTTCTGCCCGCGACTTCGTCCGCGTGGAATAATGGTGCTCCGCTCCTATTGGTTTTAGCGTGATGATATATAGCCTATAGCCTTCCTCAATAAATGGGCTATCTAACACTGATAGAATTTTTCAAATCGTACCAGTAGTTCCTGAGATTAGCGCGTTCAAACAAACAAACTCTTCAGTTTTATTATATTGGTATAGAGTATAGATTTAAACCCTTACTAATATTATAAATGCGAAAGTAACTCTGTCTGTCTGTCTTTTACGCTTTCACGCCAAAACTACTGGACTGATATAAATGAAATTTGGTAAAGAGATAGAATAGACCCTGAGGAACAACATAGGCTACTTTTTACCCTGGTGCGCTAAGTAGTTCCCTCGGGATGCGGGTGAAACCGCGGGAAACAGCTAGTAATAATATAATTTATATTAGGATATGATGAATCCGGTTAAATGAAAAGATAAGTGGAAACCGTTTGTCATGGTATGGGCATGCTATGCGGAGGAATGAAGAACATGTTGTGAGGAAAGTTATGAGCATGAATGTGGATGGCTATAGAGGTAGAGGAAGACCAAAAAATCGATGGATGGATTGTGCGAAAGATGATATGGCTAGAAAGGATGTTACTAGTGAGATGACGTCAGATAGAGAAGTATGAACGAAGAAGACGTGCTGCGCCGACCCCAAATAAATTGGGATAAGGGCAGGAGGATGATGATATTATTAGGATCTGATGAAGATCTTCGGATATAGTTAATATAGCTTATCAAGTACTAACAGCAAAGGACCCGTGATTGCTGTAATCGTTTGCCTATAGTAATTTTGTACTAAATAAATGTTTTATCTATCTATTTTTCTATCCATTCGTAGCCTACCTACCTCTAAAAAAACATGTAAAATACTTTGTCCCGAATGACTGACGGATCAACGCACAGCCTAATCCGCTGATCGTAGAGACCTGAAACTAGGAGGGTGTGTTCTTTGTATGACGTAGGCATCCGATGAGAAAGGATTTGTCGAAATTCTACCCCTAAGGGTAGATTCGACCAAACCTGAATTTATACAAGAATAACTATGCGGAAAATAATATATACCACGATTTTATTCTTGAGTAAATCATTAGTCGTTTTTCCATGCAATCTAGCGTATAGCTTTACTTGGATAAGCTACTCACGAATAGCGAAGTGAATGTGAACGAATGTAATACGCGGCCAAAAAAATTGCTCTACAAACGGGAGGGTGCAGTAGCATAACTCATGTCAACTCTAATTTGTCGTATTATAGCGTGGAAAAGTAACTGCCAAGCGACAAAGCCCTTTAAATAAATTAAAAAAATTAAGATAAAAATGTCAGTGAATTAAAATGACAGCATAAGTCAATAGGACGCCATTTTAGTATTCCTTGAATAAACTTCTTATTCCACGCAAAATGGTGGTATAGTGACTATTCCCGAACAGACTCGTTATTCCTCGAATTGTAGTTGGTTAAACGTGAAATTGATTTATTCTCGAGTAATAAGATATCTACGCCGAGAATAAAATTTATTCCAGTTTGGTCGAATCCGCCCTAAGTGGCTCAAAGTTTATATGAAATTTTTAATTTGAATTCGTATAGCCTACGTGGGCGAAGTCGCTGGCGGAAAGCTAGTCATCTATACATTTAAAATGCTTTGTCCTGAATGACTGACAGATCAACGCATAGCTTAAACCACTGATCGTAGAGACCTGAAACTTGGAGGGTGTGTTATTTGTATATTCTATACTTCCGATTATTTGTATTCGTATCGGGCGGGCGTAACCGCTGGCGGAAAGCTAGTCGAACACTATGATGTCACTGTATTTATTACCAAACCCAGTCACGTGAATAATCGAAATTAATCTACAAGTCACTTCAAAATCAAATTAGGAAATTGTCTAATCACTATTTAGTTTTCCTGTCTTTCTATCAACGAATCGAATGTTCCGTTTCGATCGGAAACACTGGATTTCCGAGAACATTAGTCATGTTGAACTGATTAACTCTTCATTTAAAATTAATTACATGTTTTGTGAATTCCCGGCCTGTTTAAATTAAGGCAGGTTAGTTGAGGCAATATTCAAAATGGAGACTTTAAAATAGATGGGCTATGGGATTATTCGAAAGAGTTAGGTACCCAGGAACACAAAGGGCGTAGGAAGGAACATGGATGTGTTTTAGTCAGTAAGA
Source organism: Pyrrhia umbra (assembly GCA_963891755.1). NCBI lineage: Eukaryota > Metazoa > Arthropoda > Insecta > Lepidoptera > Noctuidae > Pyrrhia > Pyrrhia umbra. The sequence goes on from OY982944.1 coordinate 4,824,027, forward strand.
GTCTGATACTCTCTCTCGCTTCGCCCACAGTGGGAGGAGTCTTTTGATGATATCCCATCCCAACAGTAATAACTTATTTTCTGCACAGGTGGCTTCCCTGGCGACCAGAAAACTACTTGAAACATTATTTATATTGCTGAATTTAAATTGCAATTTAATTGTTTTTTTTTTGTATAGCATCATTTGGATTGTATAACTTTCTCAGAGATAACCTGTACTGTAAAACGACTATTGTAAACATTTCCTTTTGAAAAGAGTGTCTATGGAGTTTCTTGCCGGTTCTTCTCCATAAGACCCACTCCTTGGAACCGTGCAACTAGCTTGACGTTTCATAAGTGAAATAAAAACATTTGAGTTTTGAATAAAAATAAACTTAATTTTTTTTTACAAATAAAATACAACCGATTTCCAAAAATACTGAAAAGAGAAAAATAAATTTTACTTAACCGCTGAAAATACGAGAGAAAGTAAAACGTGGCAAAATACTAACAACAGGAACTTAGACAAATAAACTTTTTTTTTCACTTTTCGGTATCTCGATCTAATCACCTTATCTGCATTAATTCCTGTACCTAGACCCACTTACAAACTAGTTTTTAAGTTGCAATAAGCTTAAATAACTAGAATGTCTAAGTATGAGCGTATGCCTAGATAGAGATAGACCGTTATCTATGCTAATATAATAAAGCTGAAGAGTTTGTTTGTTTGAACGCGCTAATCTCAGGAACTACTGGTACGATTTGAAAAATTCTTTCAGTGTTAGATAGCCCATTTATTGAGGAAGGTTATAGGCTATATATCATCACGCTAAAACCAATAGGAGTGAAGCGCCACTATTCCACGCGGACGAAGTCCTGAAGAAATTAATCGCTGAATGTGTTGCTAAGCGCATAACTCAAGAATGGCTGGACTAATTTGTATGAAATTTGGTACGGATATAGAGGGGACTTTTTAGCCGGGTGTGCTAAGTAGTTCGCACGGAACACGGGTGAAACCGCGGGTAACAGCTAGTATTTAAAATATTTACAAAACGGCTGAAGCTATGTTGATAAAATTTATATGGGACCACCTTTAAAGTATGACTAATTAAACAAAAAAAGAATTATAAAAATCAGATTACTCTGTAAAAAGTTATGCACGGTCATACACAAAAAAAATATATACGATATACGAGCGCGGTACAGTGGGATACGACTAGCTGATCGCCGCGGTTTTACCCACATCGTATACGTATCTGATCTCCATAGCCTAATATTTGGGTAACAAGATACATTTTTTTAAAGACTTGATAAAAAAGGAGGTTATCAATTTGACCTAGGTATAGGTACTTATGTTTATAATATTGTTGAAATTTAATTAGTCGGTGTGTTAATAAAGTCGGTGGTAAAAATACACACTTTATGAACTTGGTGTAAGACACCGACTTCTAAGTGTTTTTGAAGTCGGTTTTATTTTTTGAAATAATTTAAGAAAAATCAAATCAAATGACCCTCCGCTGAGGGAAGGGTGGGAGCGTCAGACTCTTACTGATTAAAACCCGTCTGTATTGTTTCAATTGTTCTTTCTAAGGTCCCACGTAAGTCTTTCTAAACAATCCAGCAACTTTGCAAAAAATGTGGTTTTTGTGTATTCGGGTAAAATATTGTTATAATTTTTTCTAAAGGTCATTATTGAAAACTACATATTTATACGACTCACACCTTTTTTTCGGTTGTGAAATCATTAAATGACTCCTCCCACCTTGAGTGAGGCAGGAGAGAGTGTCAGACTCTTACTGACTAAAACCCATCCATGTTCCTTCCTCAGCCCTTTACATTCCGAGGGCGCGGTAACACTTTCGAACATCGCAAACGATGACTCACATCGCTGCTCACACCAAAAGTTTGTTTACACATTATTTCTATTATATAACGATTTCAAACCAAAAATAACATTGGATAACAGGACGCGAATATCGATTAAATATTATAATTTCATAAAAACACATAAATTTTTGATATGTCAGATGTCCTTTCAGATAACGTTTTGATGTGTTAATTAAATAATAAAATTGTTTATAAATAGACCGATAGGTTTGTTTCTAATTGTGTCTGAAAGGGCCCTTTGCAACTACGCATCTATTCAAAATAAGACTAGCTATATCACGAGGTTTGTCTCGCGTTCTAAGTATTCCACTCACTTCTGTGCTAAGGTAACAGCTGTCCTGTCTTTCCACAGGTTAAAATTTAACTCCATCAAAATCGTCCCAATCGGCCGATTTACTATCCCACTGCTAGGCACAGGCCTCTTCTCATACAGAGAAGGCATGAGCATTGATCACCGCGCACGCTCAAAGCGGATTGGCGACTTCAGAATTTTTAGTCCAGTTCCCACATAGATAAATAAAATGTCATTAAATGATGATGTTTAGAGCAAGAATTTGACATAACTGCGACATCCGAACGCTATTATGCTAATTTCTGTGGTAGAATTAGAACAAAATAGGTTACGACTTTGTTTACATTTTTCGTAAAATTAATTGGTACATACTAAAGTAACAGATTCAGATGACGGCTATTAAATTGGATAAAAATGCATTTTATTCCATGTAAATACCTAAGAAACTACGTAACTACATATAAATAGAGGAAATTGCTATATTTTTATCAGTTACATCTGTCATAACACAATTTTTATGTCAAAATATTGTAAAAGATAAACGTAGCCGGGGGCTATAATTAGTCTTATATTACGTTATTGATATAATTTCAAGATAAGAGATGTTAAAATATTTATACTTAGGTAGTAATATTTTATTAATATGAATGGGTATAATTTTAAAGTTTTGTTCGTAGAGCGAGCGTGGAGACTCGGATCAGAGTAAATAGTAGGTAGGTATTGTTTGTGTAAAAAAACATTATGTAATATTTATATGGTAGGTACTGCGCGTGTTAATCGTTGCTTTTTATTAGGGTTCCGGGTAAAACGGGACCCTATTACTAAGACTTCGCTGTCGGTCCGTTCATCTGTCTGTCACCAGACTGTATCTCAAGAACCGTGATAGCTAGACAGTTGCAATTTTCACAAATTATGTGTTTCTGGTGTCGCTAGAACAGATACAAAAAACAAAATAAAATAAATATTTATATTTTTTGGCGTATTTATAGATACTGGTACAGAACCCTTCGTGAGCGAGTCCGACTCGCACTTGTCCGGTTTTTTAACTAGATAACAAAAAAGCATCTAATCTCTAATCTAATATTAAAAGGAGAAAATATTTGTTTCTATTACGTTTGCCTGAATTCCTACAAATATATAAATACGAAGGTTAGTGAGAATGTATGTTTGTACTTGTATTTGTACTCTTTCACCTCCCCAGGGTCATGGCCTGCCAGGTCTGCGGGATATTCGAAAGAATTACCGCGCCCTTAGAACACAAAGGGCTGAGGAAGTCTGACACTCCCTCCCGCTCTTCCTACAGCGGGAGAAGTCATTTGATGATGACCCATCCGAAAAAACTACTAAGGCCCGAGTTCACCAACAGATGGTTACCTAATCGGCCCGTTAAATAAAAACGTTTTATAACCACGAAGCGGGAATTATCATGTTATCCACTTCATGTCCAACCTCGGATTGGTAATCGAACGTTTGAGTAATGAAAAACCCAATTAATAAGGTATCTATCGTAAGACAAAAGTTTGAATTTATGGTAAACAGCTGTTTTGAGTTGATCGGACTGTTATCTTGTCGGTGAGCTTGGGCCTAAATGGATTAGGATGATACACATAGCATACACACATAGCCTAGATATATACCTGGGGCTACTCTAACTCAACGAAAACGAAGTTTCGTTTGAAATTCGGAACCTTTCCTTGTCAATTTTAGGGCAGTAAAGTTCAATCAATTGTTATATATTATGGATAGTATAAGTACATCCCTCTATGTACAGAGCATCAGATCGCACCTTACCGCACCACAAAAAAAGTTATCGTCTATTCTCGGTCGTACCGAAGTTTCGTTTCGGTGACTTAGTGTAGGCCCCCTTGATTAACGCATAGGATTTTTTTTATCCGTGTGCACGAAGGAGTTTCTTCAGAGTGTGGGTGAACGATGCAGCCTTTAAGCGGCTCTTACCCCACCTGAAGAGCCCAAACGCCTCCAGCCGGAGGCTCTTCGCGGGGGTCGTGCATTCCATGCCTGCAGACATGGCCAAGCCTTTTTCTATAACTATTATTCACTTGCTGATTCTGTGTGTCTTTTATTTTCTGACTGGATTACTTCATTGCAGATTCAGTCCAAAAGATAACCTAAGCATATCTCTCTCCATCGCACGCTTGCTATATGGATCCAGGTTTCGTCTCCCCAGGCCTTTGCTGGCTCTTATGAAAAGTCACACTAGTTGCACAGTTCCAAAGAGTAGGTCCTATGGAGAAGAACCATTGTCCTATGGAGAAGGTCATTGCAGGTAGGGCTCACTGGATAGACATTAAAGGAAGAGGAAAAAGCTAGACAGATAATTATTATAAAGGCAGGAATTAGATCAATTAGTCCATTTCGGTAAATTAATTTACCGTTAAGAATTTAAAAGATCAAGACCATTCACCAAGGCTCAATATGTCTATGAGAGATATAGATCGACAATTTTAAGTTTACCCGGAAAAACTATTAAAAGTATGCGCGAATGAATTTTTATTCTACTTCTCACATCCTCTTAGCGGTCGCGGTATGGTGATAAGCGGTAGCGGGTTACCTATCTGGTAGATGTTGAATGAATACTATAATAAGTGCCAGGTTCAGCTATAGATAACCTTTTTTTAAGGATGGGAAGTCATCAAATGGCTCCTCCCGCCATAGAAAGATCGAAAGGGAGTGACAGACTCTTACTGACTAAAACCCATCCATGTTCCTTCCTCAGCCCTTTTTATTCCGGGCCGCTGTAACTTTTTTCAACATCCCGCAGTAGCCATAAGAAGCCTATTGGACATCTTCTATTAAAAATAAATAAAAAAAGTATGTTCATATACATACATACTTAAATAAAAAATATACACTACGTAGCAGCAAAAGTCACGTGACTTCAGTTTAAAATATGAAATCAGCTATCTCTACGAAATGCTACGGTATTTGCTACGCATTATTTTTGGCTACGCTTATCGCTACACAATAGAATTTTAGTACAATCATTGTTTTTGCTACGTCATTATCGATAGCTAATATTATTTAACCAATCTATTAATAATAAGAAACTATTATTATGTAATCTGTGTCACTAATTGGTAAATAGGTATATTAATACTTTGATGTAGGCAGTCTTGAAATCCTGCGTGGACTGTTGTACACGTTTTGTAAGAAAAAACTAATAAAAAAAAAAAGAAATTCGACAAATAAAACTTGGGCGATGATGCTTTGTAAATGGTTAAAATTTTATTTTGGTAACTTTAGTAGTTAGTTGCTGTGACAGACAGACGGACGAAGTAACATCGTCAAAGTTATTTTTTTTGTCTGCTACAATCCTACAAGCATAGGCAGAAGAGAATTGTAGCAAAAAAAAAAAATACCTTGCCTATAAATAGTTTTTTTCATTATAGATGTTTATTTTAATTACCTTTGAATTAAACAATAATAACATCACGATTTGTTCAATAAAAATAGATACATAAAAATAAAATTCCAAATTCATTCACAAAATCGCTCAGCTTCTCTCTCCGCTCAACACCTTGCCCTCACCACATCGCTTCTCGGCGCTACACCCCCTATATAAACGTTACAGTAAGCTGCCACCGGACAGTAGCGTCGCACCCTGTGTATGAGTTGTTACCTTTAAAAAAAATACAAAAAATAGTGTCAGTTGTTTATTCACGTAAGTACGAAATTTATCTTTTTTTATTTCATCTCTCCCTGATAGGATTTATCTGTTAGATTAATTATTATTAATTAGCGCTTCATTTGAAGGAAATTATCTGATACTTACATTTAACTGGTATTTATTTAGACGTGGTAAAATTGGCTTGAATATTATTTAAAATATATGAAGTAAAGTTTTGTATAATATGTGAAATGTTTAAAATAATGTTTTGTAATTAAAGTTGTACAAAACGAGTCTAAAAAGGGCTTTTTCAAAGACTTCGATAATGAAGTATTCTTACTCAAATTACAGAAGTACTAAATTAATTTGGATAGGGTTAAAAATAGACTGTGTAATTATGAATGTACGTCTCCTACCTACTAAAACATATTCCACATAATCTTAACTAGCTTCCCGCCAGCGGCTTCGCCCGCGATATTTTAGCTAATGTATACAAAAACTTGACAAATTATATACTAAAACCTTCATCATTAATCACTCTATCTATTAAAAAAAACTGCATCAAAATCCGTTGCGTAGTTTTAAAGATTTAAGCATACATAGGGATATGGGGACAGAGAAAGCGACTTTGTTTTATACTATGTAGCGATATATAAAAGGAGAAACTAGTAGGATTGTTATAACAGCCATAGAAATTTACTAACTCTGTGAAAATTTTAAGTGTACAACTATTTGGATTGAAAAAGCACAGCTCCATGACACCCTTTTGGTATAAGGACAGGACCTTATACTAACTGTACCAAATGGCATACCACCATACCATAGCAAATGGCACCCTTTCGGTAGGCAACCCTAAAAATACACATCCGAAACTCCTTTATAAGAATTTAACTCTTTAAAAAAATCTTTTTATTCGAGCGAAGTGACCCGTTTATATCTTGTTTTGAAGCAAACACTAATTAATTATTTTTTTTCATTCATTTATTAGAGCGATGTAATATCATGACGCAAAAAGCAGCTGTTGTAATTTAAAAAAAAACATGATTTGCCTAGACTTTTCCCATCTAAGGTTCGGCTTTCAGTCTAACTAGATGGCAGTTGAATATCAGAATTGTAGATAATTTATGTATAGACACAGTAGTGTATAATATTTAACATAATTATTATTTACAATGAAACTTACATTAGCGAAAAAAAAAATACTATAGAAATCTACTAACTAATAAAGGGCGTCAAAAAATTCCTTCTCATCGCGGTCAACTGGGAGCGTACCCAAGAGGCTAGATGGATGGTAGATGGACTTGGAAGACTTCAACCTGGCCTCAAACCAGCTACTGAGTCATATTGGAATTGTAATTCAGACATGATTTAGGATTCCGTAAAAAATAAATAAGGAGAAAAAAATATTTTTATTTTAACCCACATATGCTTGGTATTAAAAAAATATTTAATAGTTGCAGGATTCCAAGTAGTGGGTCCTATGTTAAAGAAATGTAAAAACACTTATGGTGTTACTTCGTCTGTCTATCAATCACAGCTTTAGGCCCAAGTTCACCAACAAGATAACGGTCCGATTAACTTAAAACAGCTGTTTACCATAAATTTAAACTTCCAACTATTATTTGAGAATTTGATTCCTGAAACGGTCGATTACCAAACCAGGGTTGAACTAGAAGTGGGTAACACGAAAATTCCAGCTTCCAGGTTAAAAAGCCTTTTCGATTAACGGACCGGTTACGAAACTATTAGTCAGTGAACTTGACCCTTAGAAAATAACTACTAAACTTAATTGCTTACGAGCGTAGTTCAATTGAAAATTGAAAAAAAAAATGCATTTTTGTTTCCATTGCAAGTGGTGGTGTGTTTGAAATTCCAAAGTGGGGCTACTAGGTCGAGTGGTATATCGCGACAATGATTTATCTGCACTTTTCATCAATGTATGCTCTAACATTTTCGGAATAGATGATACAATTGTTTGGTCCATACTTTATACCTCAAGGTAATTATAGTTGATAAACATATCGATCTATACATATAAAATGCTTTGTCCTGAATGATCACCACTGATCGTAGAGACCTGAAATTTGGAGAGTGTGTTCTTTGTATGTCGTAGGCATCCGATAAGAAAGGATTTTCCGAAATTCTATTCCTAATAGGGTGAAAAATTCCTATTTTTTATATTTTTAAATGTTTTTTTTTATTATTAATATCCAAAAATGTATAAAATATGTTGTAAATAAAGCAAAAAATAAAATAAAAATATAAGTAAATTTAGAAATATGACCTTCCAAAGCACAGAACCTTAGAAAGTACGCGTATTGGAGTCACACTTGGCTAAATGACACGATAAATATTTTGATGTTTGATTCCTAGTTTTTTTCGGTCAATTTTCAGTATGCTTTCAGTGAAACGTCAAACTAATTTGTACATTTATAAATATCCCAACGTAGTTGGGAAAAGGCTAGGCAGATGATGATGATAAATATATTATAAGTTGAATTTTTCTATCTGCTCCTATCTATTTTTGGTTCGATTCTCAATAGTCAAGCATGTGTTATCAAATTTTCCCAAGTGGTTTCAGTAGTCTTAGAGAAGAATGAACTAAAAAAATAAGAACCTCACCTTTTTTTGAAGTTGGTACTGTACTTTACTTCATATAAAATCATCATCATCAGCCTATATACTGTCCCACTGCTGGGCACAGGCCTCTTCTCATACAGAGAAGGCACGCTAAGATCACCACGCTTGCTCAAGGCGGATTGGTGGTTTCAGACTTTTTTAGGCCAGGTTTCCTCACGATGTTTTCCTTCACCGTTAGTCAGTGACGTTTAAGATATACTTAGAAAGTACATATGACTTCAGAAAAGTCACATTGGTACTTGCCAGGTTTCGTATCAGTACACGGGATGCAGGTGCCTTAACCACTAGGCCACCACGACTTAAGTACAGTCCGAGTCAATAATTACTGTTTGTGTTGACCTCTTCGTAACTCGATACGTCACAATCTGTCACCGACTGTACTCGGTATTATTTTTATAAAACACCTTTCGGTCGAAGATAGCCTTTTTTCTATTTATATAAAGAGATGTTTTTATTTACTTTATTATTAGAACGAAATGTTGGCAGATTTTTTTTACACACCATCGGCCTAGCCTTTACCTAACTATGTTGGGAGCCTCACTAGATGCAGATCATTACCAGTATTTTACACAGAGCGACTGCCTATCTGACCTCCACAACCCAGTTACCGGGTAACACGATACCCCTTGGTATGACTGGTTGTCAGACTTTTTGGCATCTGACTACCCGTAACCACGATCAAAGATCTACAAATGACAGCCGGGACCAACGGCTTAACATACTTTCCAGGCACGGAGGAGTCCCGGGATGATATAGCTAGAATAAAGGAAATTTGTTTTTTATAACCGATCTTTTGTGCTGTTTTAACCCCCGACGCAAAAAGAGGGGTGTTATAAGTTTTACGAAAACGGAAAACCGATTTCGATGCGGTTTTTTTTCATTTGAAAGCCGGGAACGGGCTTTCGATTGCGGTAGTTCTTAGCTATGTTTGGTTCATATCGGTCCAGTAGTGTAAGAGTATCAGCTATTTTCCAAAATGATGTAAGGCATTTTTACATAGGGGGTATTTTAAATTTTAAATTTATCTTTTTCATAGTACAATGTTTCTTGGTATTTAATTTATTTCGATTTGTGTTAGCCATATAGAACAAGTGGTGTGGGCTAGTATCGACGTACCTACTAAGGCTTCGAATACGTCTGTCGGACAGGATTATCGTATTAAACTATGCGGTTACCGTAACTACACCGAATTCGATAGTTTTTATTTTACGTTTTCTTTTTTTTTGTCGGCCATAATCGTGATAGATAAAATTTACTTAAATATAAGAATGAAATTGATTCCAAAAAATTGTGTCCTTATTTTTTTACAGTAGTTAATTGAAAATTTCTTCCATTATTACGAGCTGGATCTAATCACATTACCAATTCACGAAAATTTCACAAACTTCTAGGTTTAAATAACTAAGGAAGTACATAAAAATGTTTATAAGTCCAAAAAAAACTACACCGAAAAAAATAAAAATAAGACGAATAGCGAAAACATCACGCAAATTGAACAATACTTTTTAAGAAAATCACAAACATACATTCATTCGTTGATCAAACAAAGAATTCGAAGTCGGTATCTAAAATCGCGAAAAACGACTAGTTAAAATACAATTTACTGATGATCATTTTTTTGTTTCAGGTATTAATAAAAAAAACTATAATCCATAGACAAAATGGAGCACTCAGAGTTCCGGGTAAAGGGTAAGAATATTTTGTATAAAATTCTTTGTTGCATATTTCATCACGTGCCATATTTCATCAAATTGTATACGTTGTCTTCAGATTTTTTATTAATTTTAGGAAACATTATGTCATCGGCTTTTCATTCAATTGTTCAGGGGCTGTACCACCACGTGTTTTTGTAATCACTATTCAAGTTTGAGAGCGTGACACAGCTACTAACGTCGTATAGCTCCGTCTCTTTTCATAACGAAAATAATTTTGTATTGGCACGTCATAGTAAGGCCAGTTCAGTTTTAGTCAGTAAGAGTCGAGTTATCAATAGAGATGCAATCCCGAACATTACGCGGAAAAAAAACGTATAACCATTTTTTAGAATGCAGACGTAGCTTTGAAACTAGTAACCATTTTGGTAAAATATTTATCTCTTTGACACTAACCGAAACATTATGTACGTGACATCTGTTCGACAAAGACGGGACAGTCTGTTTTTCCAGACATTCAGTTGAAGTCAAGCTGACAGATGTCTTGAATTGTGGCTGGGGGCTCAAACTTTCATGGCACGCATTTTGCTTGGTGATTGCAGATCTAGTTACTTTAGTAACATATATCTTTAGTAACATATATTATGCTTCCGCCCCACCCACGGCGGGAGGAGTCATGTGATGATTTCCCATCTGAAAATAAAACAGAGTACAAGTGCTTTACATGGAGGACTACCTATCTGATCTCTACAACCCAGTTACCGGGTAACACGACACTCCTTGGTATGACTGTTTGTCAGACTTTCTGGCTTCTGACTGTCATAACGACTGTCAAAGATCTATAAATGACAGCCGGGACCAACAGCTTAACGTGCTTTCCGAGGCACGGAGGAGTCTCGCTATGACATACGGCCAGTTTCAATAACCTATCTATCCTTAAATTTCCTTACTAGAGATAGAATTTCGACATAAAATCCATACAACTAATGTCAAAATTCTATCTCTAGTACGCAAATTTAAGCATAGATAGGTTATTGAAATTGGTCTATAGACGGTCACCCATCCACGGATCGCGCCAAGCACAGTTAAACCTTTGATCGGTCGACCCGTGCGGCTGTTACTTAGCCACGAGCTCCTCCATCAAGTCCATTCTTAGCATGCATATAATTTATTAACCTTCAAATCGCAAATAGGATCTAGTACATAATAATTATATGACCATTATAAAGTATTGAGATACACTAATTACAGAAATACTGATACAATTATATTATATTATTTTGTATGCTTACTGAATACTAATATAGGTTTTTATAATGAATTGTTTTGTTATCCTCTTTTGATATAATTTCCATGGTAACTCGAGTCTTTTTAGTCTGTCTGTCTGTTATGGATAAACGGCTCAACCGATTTAAATGAAATTTGGTATGAATATAGATTGAAGGGGTGGTAGTAGGCTATTATGTATAAAGCCGCAACCATACCAAAACATTTATGTTTTAAATAACAATTTACAGCATCCAAAGATATTATTAAAGTCATCAGTTTAAATAAATAGTAAGTAAGAAGCGAGTACTTTTTCAAAAGTAATTCGTGGTAGGCCCATAGGGTGTGCGGGTAAGAAACCTGGTAAGTTTCTCAAAGCCATAACTCGAGAACGGCTGGACCGATTTTCATGGTTTTTTTGTCATAAATGTCAAAATAACTTTTTATACTGTTCAAACTCACCTACATCTGTTTACACACAGACACTCGCTGTATGGTGTCGCACTGTAAATCTAGGTTTAATCTAATAATCTATCAATAGTAGTATATTTATTGCAACGACAAAACATTTTTAAACCATTCATGGCTCAGGAATTAAACTCCCACCCATTCATTTCAATTCTTTACTATCAGCGCCAATAAATACCAAATCACAGTCCCCTACCCTCATTTCGGATTTCCACGCCTTATTATTGAGTCGTTGGATCCGGTTCGATCCGGTGTAAACTGGTTTATTCCGCTTTATAACCGGTTCATACCAGTTAGTGTGAATCCCTTTTTATGGGCGTCTCTTTATTGATAATATAGAGTATTGACTTTTGTTTGAAACAAATGCGAATCGGATATTGTTTTAGGAATAGTCGATTGTAGATGCTAGTTGTGCATCTGTGGCTAATTTTAAGATTATTTTTTAAGGACAGGGGCTGTACCACCACGTATTTTTGCAATCACTACTCAAGTTTGAGAGCGTGACACAGCTACTAACGTCGTATAGCTCCGTCTCTATTTCATAACGAAAATAATCTTGTTTTGGCAAGTCGTGGTAAGGCCCCTGGTTGTTACACTACACTGTTTTGTCTCTTTCTGTCAAACTTCATTTTGACTTGACAGATAAGGACAAAACAGTTTGATAGTTTAATTGTAATTTTTTCTGTCATTCTCGTTATCGGGGCTACCTGAAAAGGGCTTACGACCTATGCAGGAATATTTTATGATTTTCAGTTTAATTTTTCCATATAGATAATACTAGCTGTTTCCCGCAGTTTCACCAGTTTAAAAGAAAAGAATTGAAAATAACTTCCCTATATGTAGTTAACAAGAAATGTACACAATTAAAGGTCTTTTATTTACTTGCACTGACAGAAGTGCCCGTTTGTCCCGCCCACTTCAATCAGACACTCTTTGTGCTCATAGAATCTTGTTGATACGGTTCTAAGCAAAAAAAAACCTCATGAAATCCTTTGTATTCTGTAAAAAAATCTAACTGCCATCTTGTTTTTTTTTTGTTCGATATTTTTAAAATTTTCTTTTAAACCAACCTTGCCCTGACAATAACGAACACAAAAAAAATTATCCAATTTGGTGCAGTATGACATAGATGGTCACCCATCCAAAAATCAACTGCGCCAAGAGTAGCTTTACCTTTTTCAATCGACTTCTACTGCTGTTAGTCTACAAGCACGTGCCTCTGTTAGAGCTACGATTCCTGCCTGGAGAATAATAAGTATCTGGGGAGTTTGTTGCGCCACTTCTTCTTCCCAGCAATAACACATAGGAAGGGGTGAAGGGCGGGCGTTTTGGGGGCTATCTTTTGTAAATTTGACGTTCAAAAAGTGCTGATTCTCAGCCTAGTTTGACTTGTTTTTTTCTGTAATCCAGCTAAGGAGATGGTGGACTACATAGCGGACTATCTGGAAAACATTCGGGATCGTCGCGTGTATCCTAGCGTGCAGCCGGGCTACCTGCATAAGCTGCTGCCGAAGGAAGCTCCCCAAACTCCTGAGCAGTGGGATGACATCTTCAAAGATGTTGATGAGCATATTATGCCTGGGGTGAGTCTTTTTAAGGTCTTATTAGGCTGCAGAGAACACGATTCATTTAAAGACACTTCCACCTATAGTAAAAAAAAATAAAAACCCCCTACGCAAAAATGCCTTACAGCATTTTGGAAAAGAGCTGATACTCTTGCACTGCTGAACCGATATTAATCAAACATTGCTAAGAACTACCGCAAGGAAACTGGCTTTCAAATAAAACCGCATCGAAATCGGTCCATTTGTTTAAAAGCTACGATGCCACAGACAGACAGACATCGACGTCAAACTTATAACATCCCTCTTTTTGCGTCGAGGCTTAAAAACAACCTTAATATAATAAAGATCGTAAGAAGATGAATAGATTGATGTTGAAAAAAGGCTGTGAATGTAAAAAGATTTTTCTATACCCAGCAGTGTTTAACATAATCTTGAACATCACACCATCTAAAGGTGAAGAAATAATGGCTTTTAGACAACACTCCAAAAATCTATAATATTTTAGGCACAACACCTTGGCGATTGCAATGACCCATCACATTGATAGGTTAAAAAATAAATAAATCCTACACATTGTGATTAATCTCAAACATAAAATTGAGACAGCCTAAGATAGTAACAGATGGACTTAACAGTAACAGAAAAAAGTAGTTTTTAGAGTAGAATCCGAAATTTGGAAACATTTGTTTAGTTAATGAAATGGTGAAGAAAGGCATCGTAAAGAGTTGGACCAAAAAGTATAATGAGCAAATGTTGCCATCAATACTTGTCACTTATCTGTGTGAGAAGCTGATCAACCCTCCAATAAAAGCCTGAAGAATGTCTCTAGAACACACAAAATAACCCAAAATTTCTTCCATAAATCTTCATCAAGAAATCAAACCGTACTTTTATCTGCAGCTGGTGCACTGGCAGAGCCCTCACATGCATGCGTACTTCCCCGCTCTGACGTCATACCCCTCCATCATGGGAGAAATGCTGTCGAGCGCTCTCAACGTTCTCTGCTTTACTTGGGTAAGTTAAGCTTGGACTTGCAAGCATAGGATATGTAAAAATATTGTATTTGGTTATGAACCAATATTGTCATGAACTACAGTCGTATGGTCTTATGGTTTTTATTGATCAAGGCCCTCCCCCTGGGCCATAGCCTGCCGGGGCTGCGGGATGTTCGAAAGAGATACCGCGCCCCCGGAATACAAAGGGCTGAGGAAGGAACGTGGATGGGTTTTAGTCAGTAGGAGTCTGATACTCCCTTCCGCCCCACCCACATCGCAAGAAAAAAATGGTCTTCATTGATAATTATAATATATCTTCAAATCTGATTTTGAAACAAATTTTTGGGGTTTGAAATAGAGGACAAGTTTTGAGGGTTTAGTTAGTGATGTTGGTCGCTGTTCTACATGAATATAAATGAGACATTTTGCGCTTTTTATGGCAAAGTATTTACGATCCCCCTCTTTACAACGACATCCTTAAGCTGAACCAAAAATGGGTATGTCCAAAATCTCATAAGCTAAGCTTACAAAAATTGCGACACAAATTAATGTCAGATTTTATCTTTTATTGTTCACACTTCAACTGCTTCTTGGTATAGCCTGTACCAATCGACTTCACGAAAAATGTAAACAATATCATAACATATTTACATAGATAAATAAAATGCCATTAAATGATGAATGATGATGATAAGAGTATGAAATTGACATAAATACGCTACGCCATTTTATTAATTTCTGTGGCAGAATTAGAACAAAATAGGTTACGACTTTGTTTACGTTTTTCGGAAAATCAATTGTTACGGACTATAAAACCTCTGTCGTGCAGTTTACGTATAGACACTCACTATATACATTGAGTGAACGGTGTACTGTAAATCTAGCTTTAAAACTGCAGTTTTTCAGCCAAAGACTTCGAAAGTCACATTATATATTTGAGATTAAAACCTTCTTTAGGCATCGTCACCTGCTGGGACTGAGCTAGAGACTATAGCCATGAACTGGCTGGGCAAGCTGCTGGGGCTACCAGACTGCTTCCTTAACGAGAAGAACGATAGCCCAGGCGGTGGAGTGATCCAGGTAAGCTTTTGTCAAACTTTCAAGCATCGTATGAAAGATCTCTTATGTTTGTCAAATAAAAACGGTCTGATGAATTCGCTAATGACATCATCACGTAGTTTATAATAAAGAGTTTAAGTAATTAGTAACAAGCTCTATAGAATGTTTGTTCTGTCAATATCAAAACAAGAATAATAAATTATACTGAAGATATGTGGCATCAAAATATTAATCCGTATCGCTGTCAACGAGAATCGTGCCCAAAAGGCTGGCCATCCAAAATGGCAATGCTGATTCTTTGACCGAAATATAGGCCAGCATTTTGATCACGCGTGGAGTCTACTAAACGTTGAATAAATATTAAACATGAATACATTTATTTTTCTGTTGTGAAGATAAATAGGAGTAACTCAGTAATGGTTGATGCTATGCCATGTTTGTATTTTGTATTTCTGTGTGTACATAAATTATTAAATAAATAAGTTTAAAATGCATTCACTTTTACAATATTTCTGAATCTACCAGACTTGATAATTCAAATTAATTTCAAACTGCCTATTTTCGTCACCCAGACTACAGCAAGTGAGGCAACACTAGTAAGTCTACTAGCGGCCCGCACCAGAGCCCTGATGGAGCTCTCCAAGCTAAACCCTGAGGTCCAGTCAGCAGAACTGCTGGGGCACCTCATCTGCTACTGCTCAGATCAGGCTCATTCTTCTGTGGAGAAAGCTGGACTTATCGGTAAGGATTGCACTGCAAAAAGGATTTTTGGTCGGTGTATTTCAAAAATACTCAAGTGTGGAGTAAAATAATCATCTGCCTAGCCTTTTCCCAACGGCGTCGGCTTCCAGTCTTAACTGGAGGCAGCTGAGTACTAATGTATTACATGGAGCGACTGCCTTGAAGCCAGAAAGTCTGACAACTAGTCTTACCAAGGGGTAGCGTGTTACCCGGTAACTGGGTTGTAGAGGTCAGATAGGCAGTCGCTCCATGTAAAACACTGGTTCTCAGCTGCATCCGATTTAGACTGAAAGGCGGCCCCAATATAGTTGGAAAAAGGCTAGGCAGATGATAAACTCCTGGAGTGTATTATGAGTGAGAGTGTATATACGAAATATCTTCACGTTCTCCTTGTCCAGGTCTCGTCCGTATGCGGTACATCGAGTCTGATGAGCACCAGAGCATGAGGGGAGAGCAGCTTGAGAAGGCTATAGCCAGCGACAAAGAAAAGGGACTTGTGCCATTCTGGGTAAGTTTTCTTTCCAAAAATGACCTAGATTAAGAGATAAAAGACTGGTCTTGGCAATTTTTTTTGTGTATGGCATCTCGCAGATCAACCTAGAAGGTTGTCGACTGATTAACCGGGCTTGCCTGTGAAGTGCCTTATTTGACAATTCAAAAGTGCCTGTAAATGGTCTAATTTAAATAAATGTTTTGAATTTTGATGGGAAAAAAAAACTTTTTACAAAAAAATAAAACCGACTTCCAAAAAAAACTGAAAAGTAAAAAATAATTTTTATTTAAACGCTTTACGACCAAAACATCGCTCTAGAAGTCGGTGTCTTGTAAGTTACTGTTGTTAGTATTTCGCCACCGACTTTTCAGTGTCTCGGTCTTGCTATTTTAACAAAATAAACACACCACTTTTTTAGGTTGTAATAAGCGTAAATAACCAAATCCTCTAAGTATTTGGCATATCAGCAAGTAGAGATAAATCTTTATTTTTTATATATTTATAAAACGGCTGAACCGGTAGTGATAAAATTTATATGGGACCACTTCGGAAGTATCTCCTTTCGAAGAATTTTCAAAATCGGTCCACAATAGGCGGAGTAATCGCGTAACAAACATACAAAAAAAAAAAAAAACATACCGTCGAATTGAGAACCTCCTCCTTTTTTGAAGTCGGTTAAAAAATTATATGTCTCTTCCCGCTATGTGTGGAGCGGGAGGAAGTGTCAGAATCTTACTGACTAAAACCCATCCATGTTCCTTTGCGTTTCAGGGCGGCGGTAATTCTTTCGTAAACTCCCGCAGCTCAGTTATGTAGCCTACCTTCGAATAGCAGCATTCTGTCTGAAAAGTTTCAGTATATTTCAAACTATGAAAAACGAAAAGAGTTGCTTTGTGAAAAGTACTATGAAATTCATCTGTTTTGTTGTAAAAAGTATGGTGCGATGCACTTGATTTCATAACTTTCTTTAGACTTCAGTCTAAAAATGCGTAAAAAGAATATCACATGTAATACACACACTTACAAGTTACACCACATCACATCTCATAAACATTATTACACAATTACGTATTGGGTTTTCTTTAAAAAAAAATAGCCCGTCATTAGGATTTTTATTATATCGTAGACGTGTTTCAATACAAAATGTAGGTAGGTACATACACCAAGATGTGATCCAATTTTAGTTGCTCCGAGCGGGACTTGAACCCGCGTATCAGAACGGAGCAGGCATTTTCTCAGCCCCTAAGCCAATCGTGCTCTCATTTATAAATTAGCTAGATCCGAGCTGTCGTTCATCATTTAGACATTTCACGTGTCTTGGGACAAAGATATTAATTTATTCCATATTTTATTCATCTGTTCTTTATGTAAATAAGTCCTAAGAGACAGTAAGAAATATGAGGGAATCCTTTCAAATGAACCATCTCATTATTTGAAGATTAGTTTGTAGTATTTTTAAAGGCTCATGGTCGCTGTGGGACCAATTTGTGTTGTCTAGATTGTGCGGAAGAAGCTTAAGACTTTAAAGTGTGGTGTTAGTTGTAAGCGATAGCGGGTTAGTTAAGAGGTAGCGTTTTTGAAGTTTTTGTGACAGTCATTTGTTTAACTATAGATATTTATCAATATGCTAATCGATTTGATAGGGCACTAGCTTTCCGCTAGCGGCTTCGCCCGCGTGGCCTATACGAATTCAAATGAATGAAGAATGAGTTTCATACAAATTTTGCCCCCCTTTTTCATCCCCTTTAGGGTATGACTTAATAAAAATCCATTCTTAGTGCACGATTGGGTCATTTAATGAACATTTGTGCAAAATTTCATACTTCTAGAACCAGCGGTTTGAGCTGGGCATAGATCCATCTGTCAGTCAGCCAATCAGTTTCTTCTTATATATAGATAGCTTGATAATAGACAATACAAATAACAATAGTACCTGGTAGCGTTATTTTTGAATTTCGAATCATTATATTAACTTATTAAAATAATACATATTACATTTTTTTCCCTTAAAAACCATAACTGTAACAGACAATAATATTGATAACTTTAAAGTTTTTTTTCTAAATTAATCAGATTATTCTACAATTAGGTAATTAATTTGTGCTTATTTAATAAGATTTTATTTTCATTATTTATTGAAAGACTAAAGCTTGTTACTTGAACCACACCTCAGTTGCGTTTACGACAATTTATATTGTCTTTAAGTTTATTTTAAAACGGTCTTAATGATCTTGTGGTTATATTAATTTCAATCTCACTTTTGTATCTTTTACTATTATTTCCCTGGAGTAAATATCGTTTATTGAAATAAGAAATATTTATCCGCCTTTTCTTTAATGGATCGGTTTATTTAGATAAACATTTGGTTTAGTCCTACTTAATATTATAAATACGAATGTTTGTGAGGATGTATGTAAGTGTGTTTTGCGTAAAAGAGTAACAAACATACATTACTCACAAACTTTTGTATTTATAAGATAAGGGAAACGGAACGATATTAAAGTACTTGTGTTCGTTCGATGAAGAATCCAGTTTGCTTTATATATTACGTAATTATTTTCATGTCGTGAAGAATGAAGGGAATCACAAGATTGTACAATGATGTTGAGTTACTAGATGTGTTCCACATTTGAGGAAACGACGGATTTTAAATAATTTAGGACCAAGTTCACCGATAGATGGTTACGTAATCGGCCCGTTAAACAAAAACATTGTTCAACCACGAATCGAGAATTTTAGTGTTATACACTACTTTTCCAACCCCGGATTGGTAATCGACCGTTTTAGGAATAAAAAACCCAATTAATAAGGTATCCATCGTAAGACAGAAGATTTAATGTATGGTAAACAATTATTTTGATTTGATCAGACTGTTATCTTGTGGTGAACTTAGGCCTTAGTCTTCTTATGGTTATTGTTTTATTACTTATGGTAATTTGTTTTTAGTTTAGCCGATTTATACTTGACAAATTTTAATGTTGAATCCAACTGAGCTTCTAAAAATGCTTCTGTTGTAAGGCTAACTAATATTATACAATATGAGAAAGCGAGTTTGTTTATTTGCTTGTTTCTTACGCTTTCACAGTAAAACCTATTCGGATAAAAAATTGTATAGAGATAGGTTTAACCCTTGAGAAGGACATAGGATAGGTTTTATCCGGGTACTTAGTAGGATTCGGGTGACACCACGGGCAACAGCGAGTCTAAATATACGCTCACTGACTCTGTCGCTTCCAGCTCCACTCTATATCTACGTCAAATAATTAAGAAGCATCCCGAACACTTGAGTATCGATCAAATTTTAATAAACGCGTACCTGTTCCATCCTATTGGCTCCATAAGTGCATTGTGAACATGTTACCTGGTTACCGTATTATGATGATGATGTTCTAAAGCTTATTAACTGAGTTAAAAAAAAAAAAATTGTGTTTTCGACTTGTATTTTATTTCTTTATTTCATCTTCACGTAAAGTAGCATGGAGGAGCTCGTGGCTAAGTAACAGCCGCATGGGTCGACCGATCAAAGGCTACGCTGCGCTTGGCGCAGTGGGTCCGTGGATGGGTGACCATTAATAACATAAAGAAACTCCTCCATGCCTCGGAAAGTACGTTAAGCTGTTGGTACAGGCTGTCATTTGTAGATCTTTGACAGTCGTTACGGGTAGTCAGAAGCCAGAAAGTCTGACAACCAGTCTTACCAAGAGGTATCGTGTTACCCGGTAATTGGGTTGTGGAGGTCTGATTGGCAGTCGCTTCGTGCCTCAAAGAGTACCTAAAGCTGTCGGTCATGCACCTGATTTCTCTCCGGTCGTGTCGGACTGCCGACCCTGAGGACTATGAGAGTGAGGGAATACAGAGTGCACCTGTGTCTGCGCAAGCGTGCGTGCACTATAATATCTCCTGCATACCTGGCTAGTCTTCATTGAGATTGGCTGCCGTGACCGATTGCTCTGGAGGGATTATTATTACTAAGGATATTATTACTTATTGTTTGTATAGGTTTGTGCGACCCTCGGTACGACCGGTTCGGTGGCGTTCGACAATCTTCGTGAAATCGGAGCTGTCTGCGAGAAGCATGGTGCATGGTTGCATGTGGATGCTGCATATGCAGGCAGCGCATTCACATGCCCTGAATACAGGTAATTAGCTAGCTATTTCTCGTGGGTTCACTCGTAAACTAGAGGACTTTTATGCACCCTGATAAAAATTGTCTTGGGCAAGTTCCAGTTTATCAACGAACTTCATCATCGGCATATATATTGTCCCACTGCTGGGCATAGGCCTCTTCTCAAACAAAGAAAGCATGAGCATTGATTATCATGTGCTTGCTCAATCCGGATTGGCGATTTGAGACAGGTTTCCTCACGATGTTTCTTTCCCTTCACCGTTAGACCGTGACATCTAAAATATACTTAAAACAAAGTAAGTCATAGGTATGATATAACTTTAGAAAAATCACATTAGTACTTGCCAGGATTCAAATCTCTACGCTCGTACACGAGGCGATCACGAGATCTAAGAACTTACTTGCACCTAAATGGGTTTTAGTAGTTTTGTCGCAAAAATTTCAAACAGATAGATTTAATTTTGCGATATTAGTATGATTATCTTTTGTTGTCAACAATGAATGATGACGAAGAGTTTCTTGTACATCTATTCTTTTTTGGAAATCGAACTACGATGGCTTTAGCAGTTCGTGGTACGTTTCTTGATAAAACGTTTATATTTCAGGCACTGGTTGGACGGCGTCGAGATGGCCGATTCCTTCGCCTTCAACCCTTCCAAGTGGCTGATGGTTAACTTCGATTGCACTGCTATGTGGTGAGTAGCAGCACCCTAATTACGTAACTCAATATCTTTCAATTTGAATTTGAAATTATATAGCAATGTGTTTCAAACTCCTTTTGGGAAAGGTATGTCAGGAAGATATCCATTTTAAGAGTTCCTTACCCAAAGACTTATTCATATTAACACTTACAAAGTGAAACTTTGTTTGTCTGTCTGTCCTGACATCTGATGATTTTAGAAACTACTAATGCTATCGACGTATTTGGAAGTTATAAAGAATGATTGTCAATGTGTCTTGCAAATTAAAAATCACGAGGCGATGCACGGGGTAGTGAGGTGTCCTACCCCGTGCATCGCCTCGGGGGCGCGCGTGGACACAGACACGCGCCGCCGGCTCGGGTCCTATCATGGGGGGCGGGGACTTCCCCAAGTCCGTCGCCCCTGGACCCGTTTATGGGGGGCGGAAGAGGGTGTTGTCTGCCCTCCTCCGGCGCCCGGTGCGCCTGCTGCGGGCGGGGTTAAGAGTGGAGATCTCCCTTTCCCGCTCCGCAGCTTCCTTCTGCGACATCACGTCCTCGCAGAAGGACACCACCGCGTCCCACGACTCTGCCCTGCCGACCATACTCCGAACAACGGCCGGCAGCGACAGATCGTTTCCTACTTCAGAGGTGAGGGCACGGCGCTGCTCCTCCCAGGTCACACACTCCTGGAGCGTGTGTTGCGCCGTGTCTTCCCCGCAATGGACGCAGTGGTGGCACCGAGCGTCCGACTCCCTGCCTATGCGACACAGGTACTTGCCGAAGCACCCATGCCCCGACAGCACCTGCGTCACCCGAAACGACAGGGAGCCGTGCCTTCTCCCGAGCCATGCGTCGAGCACTGGCCGGATCGCCTCGACGGTAGCGAGGCCGGCGGTAGGGCGCAGAAGCCTGTCCCGCCATTCCGCCACCAAGACCTGGCGGAGCTCCGTTCGGCGCAGCGCAATCTGCCGCTGCACCGGTCTGAAGCCCCGTGCCCGCTCTTCCTCGCGCCACCGATACAGTGACGCGAGTACTTTAGCCTCCAGGTCCCAGGGCGGGGATCCGGCCAGAGCGCAAGCCGCCTCGTAGGAGATCGTGCGGTACCCGCGGACGACCCTGACGGCCATCGCCCTCTGCGGCTT
Source organism: Pyrrhia umbra (assembly GCA_963891755.1). Taxonomy (NCBI): domain Eukaryota; kingdom Metazoa; phylum Arthropoda; class Insecta; order Lepidoptera; family Noctuidae; genus Pyrrhia; species Pyrrhia umbra. The sequence continues at coordinate 4,846,641 of OY982944.1, forward strand.
TCGCAGAACGGCGATGGTGCCGGCCGTCAGGTCCATCGCCCACACCGGGGCCCCGTAAAGGGCCATGGACCGCACGATTCCCACGTACAACCGCCTACAGGCGGCGCTCGGGCCCCCCATATTGGGAAGCAGCGTTGAAAGCGCGCCCGCCGCGCCCATCAGCTTGGGCGCCAGCCGCCGGAAGTGGGGTCCGAATTCCCACCGGCTGTCGAGCACCAATCCTAGGTACTTCATGGTGGACCCGACAGCTATCCGGGCCCCACCGACCACGATGTATGATCCCGGCGGCGGCGCGCGTCGGGGGCCATGGAACACGATGGCCTCCGACTTGCTCAGGGCCACCTCCAGGCCCAGGCGACGGATGCGGCTCACCACCTGTGACACCGCAGCCGTAGCTAGCAACGCTGCTTCCCTGTGGGAGCTCCCTCGGGCTGTGACAAGCGTGTCGTCCGCGTAACACGTCAAGTCTGCGCCCGACGGGAGCTCACCTCTGAGCACCCAATCGTATCCGATGTTCCACAGGAGCGGACCCAGAACCGATCCCTGTGGAACACCACACGAAGTGACGCGCCTTCCTGCGCCGTCACGTCCCCGATATGTGACACATCTGCCTCCTAAGTAAGCCCCAACTGTGCGGCGGAGGTAGGGAGGCACGCGATGGTAGACCAGTGCCTCCCGTATACAACTCCAGGGCAGGGTGTTGAAGGCGTTGGAGATATCCAACGATACGGCCAACACCACCCCACCCCGGGACACCGTTTCCTCCGAGCCCCGATTCAGGACGACCAGACCGGTCGTCACCGCCCACTCCTCCAACACCTCACCCCGAGGATCGGTGACCGGGGATCCCCACGCTGATGACTTGGCGTTGAGATCCCCGAGCAGCAGTACGGGACGAGCGAAGTAGCGGCCTACGACGGCGCCCAACTCGACAAGGAAACTCTCGAAGTCGGCGAGACTCTTGTTGGGGGAGAAATACACCCCCACAACAGCGATGCCGCCCGAGACCGCGGCAACCCAGCCGCGGCCCCGAGACGGGTCGATCAGAGCCCCGCCGATTATGGCCACCAAACCGTCCAAACACCCCACCCAGTTGTCGCGGGTGGGAACAAAATACGGTTCAGCGACCACAGCCACGGACTCGTACTTGGCCTTGGATTAACATTACCTACCATGAGGATTATAATTTGCACTCCTAACTGAACAGGTACTTTTTACTAATTAGGTTATAAAATTGATAACGATTATTATTTTGTTTCCTAGGGTTAAAGACAGCACAGCTCTTCACAGGACCTTTAATGTGAACCCAATTTACTTGAGGCACGAGAATTCAGGTGTTTTTTTTTTTAATTCCTTTTCAAATAGTTGCTATTATAAAAAAGTCGAAAAAGTATAGCTAATAAAATTTTTATCTCTGTTTCAGGAAAAGCAATTGATTACATGGTATGTACAGAATGTATTTTTAATTAACTACAATTATTAAAGTAAATCATAGCAATCATAAAGTGGTAGTCCAAAAGAAAATATGAACAAACTAGTTTTCTAAAAAACATTGTTGAGAGAAGCAGGAATAGAAACAGAGAAGAAGATAGACTTTTGTCTATAGTGAAGATTTGTGTATAGTGAGAAAGTATGGGCTTTAGAAAAAAGAAACAAAACAAATTTGCTGTAGCATTATTAATTCTACAATTATTTTCTAAAATCTAGTTATGATTCTCCTCCGGTTACAAATGAAAAATAATTAAATAATTATTACTTTTGGTATGAAAGTTTATACTGCTTTAGGAATAATTTCAAAACCCATCCTAAATTGATTATTTACAATAGGTCGGCGACAAACAGACATACATAAAGAAAAAGCCTCTAAGAAAAATAAACAACAACCTAAAAGGGGTTGATCACCCTACAATCGTGTTCAACGGTGATGAAAAAACAAATGGTGTTGATGTAAACACTAAACATGACAAAGACATCAATGGGAATTTAGACAATGGTGTTGAGAATGATGATTTATACGATGAAGATGATGATGCAAACCTACATGGTTACAACAAGATATCGCCTGGATGCGGTGAAATCATTCAACTCGAGGATCCTGATAAGAAAGAGCTTCTAGTAAGAAGTTTTATAGGGTGATGATGGTGGGGGATGGTGGTTTAGTGGTGATGGTCTGACATATGGTGGTGGGAACTAACTCTAAAAGCTTATTGAAATTGGCTACTGTTTAAATTATATGCAATGATCATTCTTATTAGCATAACAATAGTCGTCATTGACTTCGCTGCTAATAAAAAAATATCCTTTCTGTTCTATTCATATTTAACATAAATATAAAGAATATGGTTCTTCTCTTGTGGTGCAGATATTACGCAGGTTTTAGGATGGAATTTCATATTACCCTTTGAAAACACTTTGCATTCATCTCATTGTAAATTCTGACAAGAATATCAGTATTTAGCTTCTGTGCCCATGGCCACTTCAGTATATTAGACACTACTCACTCCTATTAACAAATGAAGATAGAAAATCTTCTTCATGATTGAAAGCGAAGTAGCGTACTTAATAAAACTAGTACAATCATCGAGTACCTATTTTTGAATATTATATACAGTTCGGTGACAGTAAATACTTTTATATTCATCTTTTATGTAGTTACTGTTTTTCGATGATATCATTATTGACCAGCTAATCTCTACACCACAATATGAGAGGATGAAGAAGATCTGATATGAGATTTGTTTCCTCAACTAACATGTTTGCTTGTATCTTTAGCATTGGCAAATACCCCTGAGTCGTCGCTTCAGGGCGTTGAAGTTATGGTTCGTTCTTCGTAACTATGGCGTGTCAGGAATCCAGAAGCATATTCGTGAGGTAAGATTCTGATCATTAACCGACTTCTTTTAGAAACAATTTCAATCGTATCCTAAGAAACTGTAACCTGTCTACATTCATCTGGTAAAAAAATCCCTAAACTCTTTTCTAGAATCCAAATATTCATACCAAAATTCTTTCAAAATGGTTTATTGCTGGGGTTTCCAAACAAGTCAACATTGACTATGTTAAAGTTTTTGTGGCTATCTACTTAGTATTATTGCCTATTTCAACTAGCTATGGCGATGAGATAAAATATTAAATCTAAAAGTCCGCCGTGAACAGCAAAAGTTTGTGAACCATTGGTTCATCATCATAGATATATTATGTACACATCTATAAAATTAATTCGACTTATTTTTTTATAGTATCAGCAAGAATTAATATGGTTTAAAATATTTTTAATAGATAAAATAAAGCTTCGTCATCCATTCACGCGTCAACCACTACTTTTTCACCGTAGACGCATATTTACATATTTTAATTTGTTTGTTGTTCATAGAGCTCGTTTGCTTTATCACTCGTATTCAGCACTTGTTTATTTTTTAAATTTACCATTTCAGGGTGTTCGTTTAGCGCAGAAGTTTGAAGCTCTAGTGTTAGCTGATCAACGATTTGAAATTCCTCAACCGAGAAATTTGGGTAAGTTTCTTTATTCATCATTGTAATTAAAATAATAATTTCAATTTCAGCTTATGATTCATATTACACCGTATCGTAAGCCTAAAGTTTGGTAGTATTTTACAAAACCCACTTGAGCCAAATATTATTATGGACGGAGTAATATTAAAAGACTTGTACGTGCGTATTTTAAGCGCTTACTCGATCAACATCAGTGGAATTGCTGCCAAAAATGTTCTCATAGAAAAGTCCAGGACTTGTGGTCATGCTTCAGAAGAAAGCGAAAAGCGCTTTTCTAATACGTACTTCTATATTTCAGGCATGGTAGCATTCCGTATGAAAGGCGACAACGCTTTGACTGAGCGTCTGCTGAAGCGCTTAAATGCTCGCGGCTACATCCACGCCGTGCCAGCTTGCTTCAAAGGGATCTACGTCATCAGATTCACCATTACTTCTTCAAGGACTACCAATCAGGATATATTGGGTAATGACTATTCTCTTCGTACAGGACTTTGCGTGATACTTTTTTCTTGTTTCTTGGTTACGAAAACCAATAAAACTTCTGCTCTGACTAAAACAAAAAGCATCGAATAACTTCGTGAAAAAGCCTTGACTTTTTGAGATTGACATTTTGAGATGAGATGAGGGATTTTGCCCAACAGTAAAAGATGACTATCCTTATCCTTTTAAATAGGAAGATGTTTCTCTTAGCGTCTTTGTAAAAAGAGGTCTTAAACAAAGTTTCTATGTAATTGTTTCAGAGGATTGGAATGAAATAAAGACTGTAGCAAAGGAAATATTGATGGAAGTGTTTGGATCAGAGAATGGTAATATTGTGGTCCCGAAGAAGCCAAGGATTTCTCTCAAAGGTAAAATACTTGATATATGTTTGTGTAAGTTGTGAAAAGAAAAATATCTCAGAATTGATTTCCTGCAATTTTACCAACGATTAAAGTCGATGAGAATATGGGATAAATGAAACTAATCCCGATCAGTTCAAAATAAGCTCAACTCAAGCGTTTAACTGACTTCACAGGGCTATTTTAAAGGAAATTTTATAGTTTCGCTCATATGACCTGGTTCAAACGTTAACATTTTCATAGGGTTTTCAAAAAAATATTCATGGTGTCGAGATCTCTTTTCTATTCTTACGGCATATACTTCACATAAAAGAGATCATTTAGGCTAATGAGCACCAAATGAAAATAACTTCAGATCATTAGTTCTTACAATATCAGAATCTGTCGTTATTTTATGTCTTCACTTTCAAAAATCGAGAAAATGTATATGAAAATGCTGAATCATCGAAATTATATAGCTTGGCTCAGAGCAACCCTACAATTTTTGTGCCATAGTAACTATTACTCCAAATGGCTAGTTCTAACGATACATGCCATTTTTTTTTGGCCGAATTTCAGAAAAGTCGCCAAAAAAAAAAAATGATCTCGTAAAGTTTTTATGCCTTTTATTTATTAAACCTCACTGCTCTGGACTGAACAGTAGGAACAGTTTTTATAGAGTCCCTTCCATCTAAGGTCATTCACCATCAGGCACATTTCAGAAACTCGTGAGCTCAACGCTACGTTTGGCACCAGTCTACTCCTAGCCAACAGTCCCATGAGTCCTAAGATTGTGAATGGTACTCATGCTGCTATCTGCGATTACGAACAGGTCCTCACATCCTGCGCCCAAACCTTCGCCCAGTTGAAGATGGAGCCGAAGGATAGCCCTGGTGAGTGCTCTCATGGTTTCCGTTGTTCAATGGTTGGTTTTATCATTTGTTTCTCGGGTTGCTTCTACGTCTTCTTTGCAAAAAGATGCAAAACTGAATTCGTGAATTTGATTATATTAATCATAATATGTTACTAAAGTAACTAGATCTGCAATCACCGAACACAGTGCGAGCCATGAAGGTTGAGCCCACAGACATAATTCATGCCTTTTTTATGTAGTACGCCTCACCGTGTTTTTTCTGGGAGTACTATTGCCATCCTTATCATACAGATGTCATGAATATTATGTTTCGGCTAGTGTGAGAGAGATAGATATAATTTTACATCAAAATGATTACTAGTTTCAAAACTCCGCGTAATGTTCGGGATTGCGTCTCTATTGATATACCTCGAAGATAGTATTCATATCATACATTGGTTCGATTTCATGATGCTTCTACTTTCGATGTAATATTAATAAAACTTAGAATTGTTCATCAATGTGTTCAAACTTATTTCAAATAACATCTTTTTTATTTAATTTACTCTTTCTCTTTTCATTTTAACTTCATTTATTTATCTGATATCTAAATTCACATTTTGCTTAATCTTAATCAAAAATTTTTGACACATTGTTTCAATCAACCCTTAGCTATTCTTAAAATATTACTTTAATGTCATTACCCTTGCTTTCAAATCCATCGCAGTGTCTAACTTAAACTTTAACCTTCCCACTAACACGTCCACGATAGTCCATACTAATCTATAATCTTCCAACTTCATCCTAACCCATACTAATATACTAACAGAGATGCGGCGACGCATCAGAGGCATCAAAATGGTTGGGAAGAAGTTCTCTCTGGACTCTTGCATGGATATGGTGCAGGGCATGATGGTGGAACAGTCTCTGCCGCAGTGTTGCGAGGATGAGAGAGAGGATATGTCTAATGGTGGGTTGAATGAGTTTGTCTATTTATAGAGCCTAGCTAAACAAAAGGACTAGTTCTTTCAAAGAAAGACAGACAAAAATACTTAAGTCTTTCGCAGTATAGAAATTCCTTTCGACTAATAATCATTAGGATTAGAGTCGAAAGATTAATTTAATGATTAGAGTCGACTCTAATGATTAGAGTCGAAAGATTGACTCCATTTGTAAAAAAAACTTCAAACAAATTTAATAATACCTAAATCTTTTTTAGGAGTGAATACTGAGGCACCAATGCTATAAAATTAAGGTAATATGAAACAAGTTATTAGGTGGTGGGATATACTAACTTTTAGTTTAAAGCATAGATGAAGTAGCTAAGTCTAAACTAACTACTGTGACGTCCAGCCCGCATGATATTCCGAAAGTGTAAATGAAACACTCGGACTTAGAACTGTCGACTGAGCATGAAAACATGAAACATAAAGGAATATTCTTTATTATGTACACCAAAAGAAAAACATATGACATTCGAAAATTAGTTACAAAAGGTAACACAATGGGCGGCCTTATCGCTAAAAACGATAATTTGTAGATAATATTTAGATGGATCTATGTTAAAAGGAGAGGTATTGACCTGATATTTAGCCCATAATTTAATTATTTATTTATCTTTATTTTACTAACTATTAATATGTAATTAAAATTAAAATTCTCTTTCCTTTACAAAGTTAATTAAACTCCAGGATCCAGCCCGGGAGACAAGTCTTCACTTACATCGTCGCCAGTGACATCTATCGGGACAATCAAGCAAGAAAACAACACAGATACGAACCAACTGCAAGTACCACTAGCGCCATCTAGGCAATACCGCTCGAAATCCGTCGACGTCGCCCTCTCCGGACTATCACTAGATGACGCTAAAATCACAATTGATGTCAAAAACAATGAAATAATCATCACGCCAACTGGATCCAAAGATGTAACTGAAGAAATGTCTTCAAAATCTAATTACAGCGAAATCGAAGAGAAATTGAATATTGGTGATAAAATTACTCAAGCGTTTGAAAATTTTCAAGATGGCCTGCAAATGTTGAGTGAATATAAGAATACTGTTGAAAAAGCTGAAGATTCTAATACTAAATTAACAATTAGAGGTCCCGGGAGCTATATTAAGAAGTTGATTCAACAATTTAGTGAAGGTCCCTTTGAAGGAGAGGATCCTAAACCCGAAGCTGACAGGGCTATGTCTACACAAACTATCAAAGATAAAGCTGATGCAATTTGTAAGAAATGCTTGCATTATAAAGGAAAAATTACGAAGTAATTTGGAGAGAAACAAAAGAACGTTAACAGTATTTGAAGTTAAAATATATTAAAATGCAATAGCAATATTATACATATTAAAATTTTGTTAAATCAACTCATGAATGTTGAATAATAGAGACCTTGCGATTTATTTTTGTGTTTTATCGATGAATAGTCGATAAAATTATTTTCGAACATTAGAATCTATTATTTTAATATTTTCTTCATCCATAAATGACTTTAAAGTATTTTATTTCCTTAAACGGTGACGGCTAAGAGTATCTTTTAAGTTAATGCACAATTATTTGCTTGATAAACTTGATGATATGCTTTTGTAAAATATTTTCACATCCTTATTAGTTATTTTAAGTTAATATAGGAAAAACTTATTATATTTCATTGTTAACATTTATATATATTAACTGAAAAACTTAAATATATAATATATTATTATGTATTTTATAAAAGTTATAAAACATATTCTTCATAAAAACATCGTATAGGCAAAGAAATATCAAGAATATAAAGTAGTTATCAAAATAAATAAAAAATATATTTAAAATTATATCGCTTAAATATTTAGAGATATATTCTAGTTAAGTATTTCTTTTTTTATTTTAGATAGTAATAAAGAAAATTACTTATTTAAAGATTTAAATACTTCTTCAAAAATACTGGGACATTATGTTTGAAAGTTTAATAAAAGTATTAATCATTGAAATAATCCAAAATTATATAAATTGTGTCAAAATAAAAAACATTTTTATAATTATAAAAATCAGTGATTCTAGTAAGTATTTAATATTGTATTACTCAAATAAACTGCTGTGCATAATCAATAAAAATATTCATTGCTTTAAAAATTGCAGTAGAAAATAATATATTCATGTTACTATCAGTATAGAAATAATTAATGTTATATTGACGCTTATAAATATTTATATATTTGTTATTATATCTATAAAAAAAAACTCGGTCATAGGTATTTCAATTGTTTTTTTCGACTGTTCTATGTACTTAATAGTATTTTCTATAAATTGAAGATATTAATATTTTAAAATGAAATATAAAACTATGTTACTTTACGTAAATTCATTTGTTATTCGATTTCATATCATTAAAACGTTTTTGTTTTCTATGTCAATCTTAAACAAATGTGACCTATTTAGTAAAATAAGATGCATGAGTAGATAAATATACTAATATATTGTTCAACCTGCTTAACTACTTAAATATATACTGTAATATACGTACTCCTAGGCGTTAGGCAAGTAGACACAAAATGTACTTATAAAAAAAATATATATCCTAGCTTTAATTTTAATGTGCAATAAATATGTTATGAGGCATTGATTTCTATGGTTTTATTTGATAAATCAACCTTATTTAATGAGCTATTTTTCTGCTACGTAGCGACGTTTACAGGCACAAAGAGATATTTCATCTTTTTCTCTAAGTTGGCAGCACATTTGTGATGTTTTTGTTGTTGCAAATGTTGATACGGCCTAAAATACATTCATGTTCCTTTTATCGTAACAGGTACCAGGACCACGATGCTGGCAGGATAGAAAGCCATTGTTTACCATCTTTGATAGAAAATTAATGAGTATTTGAGCTATCTCCCCTGATCGTGTGGGCTTCAGATTTTATTAAACTAACTAACCCTAGTGTCAGAGCTTTCTCAAATCCGCCTAACGGCCTCTGACGTGGAATTGTAACAACGACTGCTTTTGTTGAGCAATAAATAAATAAAACACAATACAAATACTTAACACGTTTAATAAATGCATAACTGTCAGTATTCACATTTTCTTATTTTATTTGAGCATTTTATTTAATATTTTTTTACTATATTTCGTGGTTGTTACGGGCAGAGTTCGCAATATAAAATGAAAGTATTATTTTTAAATAAGGAAGGGCATAATTGCATAAACAAATATTTATAATAAAGCTTAAGCCGAATTTATTTGCGACAGACGTTTTTTATGGATTTCGATCAATATTTTTTTAAATACAAGGTAACTCATATTCCACAAAAAAGAAGTAATATAAATACAAAATATTTAATCGATAAAAAATACGACCTGAAGGAACAGTTAATACAAGCAATAATTCTATATTATATACATAAAATATTATATAAAGAAATGGAAATTATCAATAAACTTTACAATAAATATATATAATAAACAAGAATTTAATTTGTATTATATATTTAGTAATAAATATTTTTTTCTACTTATGCTTAAGTTAAAATTATATAATGTCGGCGTACTATGCCCGTATCATGGTAATCAACAACAGTAATTTACTACTTGAGCAAAATATATAAAAAGCTCATTTTTAATATTAATAAGTATGAAGATATAAATTAAAATAAAATAATTTATAATTTCTACAATTCAGTCTTAAATACTAAATTTTAAACTATAAATAACAATAAATAAATGCGTTTTTAATAATGTACAATAACATTAAAGTTACTAGGACGATAATATACAAATTTTATTTATTTTTAAAATACCATTGGTAAGTTTTTGTCACCGAAAAAACAAATTTGATAGGTTTCATTTAAATTAGTCCTTTAAATAATTATGTAGCCATGTTTATTATTATTATATTTCTAAAACAGGATTTGACTGTAATCTAAATAATATAAACATTATTTAACATAATTAACCAGAATTACAAAAATATTAAATATTTTTTCAATAGAGAGCAGTTATATTTATTTTATACAAATTCCAATAGTTATTATTTTATTAATCAATAGGTACAAGTTTTGTGTGTTCATATTTATTATTCTATTCTTTTCTATTTATTAATAAGAATAGAAATTCAATTCAGCTATTATTTGTTATTGACACTCAATAGAACAAAACTCGATGAGAGTTTCGGTAAGAATTTAGTAGTAAAGTATCAAAATCAACAAAACAGAAATACTGAATTATTAATAAATAAATAATTTTCAACTACAAGAATCCATTCATTAATTTCAATCTTTCATACCTCATTTAAATCGTATACCAATACAACAATAAATTACACACACACTCACTCACATACAAACATAACTCACTCACTCACTTTTCTCCAACAATATACACTCTCACACTACATAACTCATCCTCTATTTTACATACTCACACACGTTTCAATGAACTCCTGTAATGCTCTTTAACCAAGGTTTATAGAAAGTAGTTCGCATATACACTCCTGGCAGGAATGGGGCTGCACATTTGATGCCATGGGATACTGTGCCCACCAGCTGCCACTTGCCATCGTCACGCTGAAGGACTAGCGGACCACCACTGTCACCCTGGAAAGCAAAAAAAAATATAAATAGGGATGATGCCTGGGTAAATAAATATTTAGTTCGTCAGTCAGATAAAAAAAAATATTAAACACATTATTACTAGCTGTTTCCCGCGGTTTCACCCGCGTTCCAACTTCACGCATCCGGATAGAAAGTAGCCTATAACCTTCTTCAGGGTCCCCTCTATCTCCGTACCAAATTCTATCTAAATCGGTTCAGTAGAGAGATTACCGCGTACAACCTCACAAACTTTACGTCCTTATAATATTAGTATAGGTAAAAAAAAAAATGACAAAATGCACGAAAGTTTGGGAATGAGATTTGGAGGTAAGACCGATGATGCCGTGATGATCAACGGCACGACGCTTGCCTGCCATCGCGCCACGCCTACGCTACTCTTTACTCTCTTGTATGTGTGTGTAAATCACGATGTTTTCCTTCACTATATTCAGTAGTGTTTCCTTCACTAAGAAAGTACATTATGAGTTTAGAAAAATCATATTAGTATTCTAGGTTCGAATCCGCACACTTGTAGTTGAGATGCCGGCGACTCTTCTTCACGAATCTGGGGGGGTCACTCTAACTCAACGAAAAACGAAGATTCGATTGAAATTCGCAACCTTTCCTTGTGAATTTTAGGGCGGTTTTTAAACAATTGTTATATATGGATAGTATAAGTACACCCCTCTATGTACAGAGCATCAGATCGCACCTTACCGCACCACAAAAAAGTTATCGTCTATTCTCGGTCGTTCCGAAGTTTCGTTTCGGTGACTTAGAGTAGGCCCCTGAATTCAAAATGGCTCTAGCGACTTACCTCGCAAGAATCTTTTTGGCCGTTAGCGTATCCTGCGCAGATGAAGGAATTGAGGATCTTCTTGGAGTGGCCAGCCGTCTGGAACATGTCTTGACAGGCACTGTTCTCAATTACAGGCACCTGGAATGGAAATACATTATTTTTATTTTGTCCTAGTTATATTTTGACGACCTGGGGCTGTACCACCACGTGTTTTTGAAATCACTATTCAAGTTTGAGAGCGTGACACAGCTACTAACGTGGTATTGCTTCGTCTCTATTTCATGACGAAAATAATCTTGTTTTGGCACGTCATGGTAAGGCCCCTGAGTGGTTTAGTGGTCAACATGCCGGAATACCACGCTGACCACGCAAGAGGTCCCGGGTTCGATTCCCGGCCGGGCACAAATTTAAATGATGAATTTTAATTTCTCTGACGGATCTGGGTGTTACTATGTATAATATGTATGTATTTAAATAAGTATATAAGTAGTATATCAGTAGCACCCATAACCCAAGCTGTAGCGAAACCGGCTCAGTTCGCACATTAAGGGATGAAATGGTTAATTTCAAAACGATTGTGGGAGCAACAGACTGACGGAGAAGATAAGGATATGAGCCGCCTTACCTTCGTCCCACAGCGGATTCCACCAGTTCTTGAGGGCGTCGCTTCAGAGGCTGAATTGATGAACACACAACACAATAGTTTTTGTTTCTGTTTCGAATTCTAAGGAAAATAAGTTTCACGAGCGCGCACTTCCCGGCGAGTCGTAGCGAAGTACCAACCGTAAGCGACGTTTGTAGGGATGTGCGCAATGTCAAGATAGTGAACGGTTATAGATTAGCGTATCGATTCGACTAGTGATTTTTGATAGGTGGATAGAAATCCTAATACCCCCCGTTAGTAAGACGGCTTGCGCGTGTCAAGGCGCTTCACTATATTTTCTCCGTGCAACCCAAGCTACCACAAATGTTTTGGGAATATTAGGAAATGTAGGTAATGAATTAATGCGAATACGGTACATACCGCCCACCAAAATACAAGGATGTTGTATTTTTTTTTTTAAAAAACATTAAGAAATACAAGCAATGAAGCGTTGAAGTTACAAATTTGTTTCGCTTTAATTGAAGAAATATCCGAATATATGAACAACAACATGTAACTTAATGTAAACTACGTTTAAACTTACGAACTATAAGATGAAGAAGTTAACTTTATAGATTCTAATCCGTTTGATTTGGTAAAGGACATACCTTTATCAATGGTCGAGTAAGGAAAGAACCATTTGGCAAACGTAATTTCGCGACGCGTACTACTCCGTCCGGCCCACTGAATAAATCCTCTACACGGGCTATTGGCCAATGGAGTGGAGGCGTGTCCGATTTGATAAGTACAACGGTACCGATTTCTAGTGGTTTTGACTGAGCAGTCCACTTGGCTCTTTGAATAAGAGAATGAAGATACTCATTCTTCCATCGTTTCCAAAAATCCTGTTGAAATCGTTGAATGAGTTGCCACCGGCCTAGGCGACTAAGGTTGATGGAAGTAAGATTCTCATCAGGAACAGCCGTAAGTGGCTCTAATGTTAGAAAATGTCCGGGCGTAAGTGCGGAAATGTCATTTGGGCAAGAACTAGAACAATAAAGAGGCCTAGAATTTAACATGGCTTCGATTTGTACGAATAAGGTAAAAAGTTCGTCTAAAGTTAAACATTGATTGTTAACAACTCGATACAAGGTAGATTTTACGGCTTTAATTTGGATCTCCCAAACGCCGAATTGTTCGAATAGAAGAGAAACAAGTAAGCAAATAGTCTATAGGATGCTCGGAAATATCACTAGCGAGAAGAACCTGTATCTTTTCTTCAACACGAAGTTCATCCTCGCGAGGATCTGAAATTGAGCAAGGCCAAGATTGAGAATCTTGAGAGAGCCAACCAGGCCCCGCCCACCATAACGAATTTTTGACAAGTTCCGCCGGAGTTTGGCCTCGAGAAGCAACATCCGCAGAATTGTCCTCGGATTTAACATGACGCCAAATAGCGCTTGGAACAGCATCCTGAATATGACTAACCCGATTTGCCACGAATGTTTTCCAGCGCGAAGAGGGAGAACGGATCGAAGAAAGTGCGACTGTAGAGTCTGACCACGCATAAATAGCAGAAACGGGAAGAAGAGGTTGATAAACTTCAGAAACGAATTTGAGTAAATCTGCGAGAAGAACACAACCGCAGAGTTCCAACCGAGGTAAAGAAACAACCTTGATAGGTGCTACCCTCGCTTTGGATAATACAAAGAATACTTTGATGTTATCAGACGTGTCAATAACACGAAGGAAAACCACACCCGCGAAACCACGCTGAGAACTATCTGCAAATCCATGAATCTCGCACGATTTGATATAAGGAACCGATAGATGTCGCGGGATTCTAAGATCCTGAATCAAAGCTAATTCGTCGGTGTAGCGAATCCATTGTTGTTTAATGTCTTCCGGAGGATCTGCATCCCAGGAAATTCCAAGAACCCACAACTTTTGAACTAAATATTTCGCTAAGAAAGTCAAGGGTGACAAAAAACCGCAAGGGTCATAGATTCTTGCGAGTTCGCTGAGGATCGTACGCTTCGTACAAATACGATTTTGAGGTTTAACTTGGAAAGTGAAATTGTCGGAACCAGGTTCCCACCTCAAACCTAAAATCTTCAAAGTGTGAGACTTCTCCGCGTCGAAAGATACCGTATCAGTGAGACAATGTTCAGGAGGTAGATCAGCGAGCAACCTTGGATCGTTGCTTGCCCACTTCCGGAGTTCCATGTGACCACGTTTGAGAAGCTCTATGACCTCTAGTTTAGTTTGAAGAGCCTGATCGAGATCTGAACACCCGGTAACGATGTCATCGATATAGACATCAGTCATTAGAACTGATCGACCAAGTGGCCTAGTAGAGCCTTCATCGTCAGCGAGTTGCTTGACGGTACGACAAGCGAGAAATGGCGATGAAGAGACACCATAAGTGACAGTGTTCAAACGATATTCCATGATAGGTTCAGAAGGGTGAGATCTCCAAAATATTCTTTGGTAATCACGATGTTCTTGGGTCACAAGAATTTGGCGGTACATTTTACATACGTCAGCGGAAAAAACGATAGAATGGATACGAAACCTCAACAAAATCTCTAATATATTAGCCTGTAACTTCGGCCCGATGAATAAAGTGTCATTTAATGATGTGCCAATGATGCTGTCGCGATTAGACGCGTCAAAGACAGCGCGTAATTTTGTGCTACTACTGTCTGGTTTTAGAACACAAAAGTGAGGAATGTAATATTTTCCTTTGCGTAAATCTTTTGTGGGCACAGGACTCATATGTCCACACTGAAGATATTCATCCATGAAACTAATATATTGTTCACGAAGGACTGAATCTGAGGAAAGCTTACGCTCCAATGAATAAAAACGCCTAAGAGCTGACTCTCGCGAACCAGGGAATGAAGGTTCCTGGTCTTCAATGAAAGGCAGGGCGACGCAGTAACGTCCGGTGACGTCACGAGTCGTGGTTTCACGATATATTTGTTCACAACGTTGATCCGCAGCGCTCAATACAGGGACGCCCGGTAGATTTTCCAATTCCCAAAACTTCTTGACTTCCTGAAGAAGTTGATCATTCGAAACGAAAAGAGAGCTAACCCCGTGGTCAGATGGCGAATTATCGACACTTCCAATAAGAAGCCAGCCGAACACGGAATTCAACGCTGTAGGTTGGTGGGGTTCTCCACTCACACATCCAGGACGAATAATGGAAGGGAAAATCTCAGCACCTAGAAGAATATCAACTGGACCAGGTTTATCACAATCAGGATCTGCCAGATTGAGACCGCGTATATGAAGCCAAGAGGTTTTATCTAGCTTAGTGTTTGGCATATGTCCGCATATGTTAGGAATTGTCAATAATAATAATAATAATAATAAACTTTATTTCAAGTAACCAAGACTCATATAAGGGTTAGTATTTAATACAATATTTACTTACAAACTATGTTAATAATACTCGTATATTTATAGATAAAAAGAGCGGTTATTCAATCACTGCTTCAGAATTCCAGCCGAAACTCCGGAGCAGCGATTTATTATACAACAGTCTAGCCTATTTGCAATCAAACTGATAATGCTATTGGAGCTGTCCCGCACCCTGCGCACCAAGGATGCACTTCTTTTTCGCATTATTGCAAAGAAGCAATCAACCTGCATTTGTGCAAACATACCTGATGCGCTACAGAAGCGAGGCAGCCCCATAAGCACCCTAAATGCATTATTATACTGGACGCGAAGGGCGCTGTAAGATTTTTTCGTAAAATTTACCCACAGGTTACAGGTGTAAAAAGAAGTACAGTAGGCTCTAAACAGCATGATTTTTACGTCGTTAGAAGCACGCGCGAACCTGCGGGCAATCATATTTGCTCTTACCGACAGCGCCCTTCGCTCCCTCTCAATATCGTTATCATCTCCGAGGTCAGTATTCAATACATGTCCAAGGTACTTGAATTGGTGCACTATATTTAGGGGTACATCATTCAGTTTGACTGGAGGTACAGTTTTCGGGGTTTTTCCACTAGCTCCAAACACCATGACAACACTCTTCTTAACATTATATGATAAGCCATGTGCTCTGGCGTATTCTTCACATATATTTACCAATTTTCTCAAACCACACACTGAGGCACTGAGCAGCACCATATCATCTGCATAGCTTATATTGTTAACACATATACCATCAATATAGCAACCGGCTCTGGTGCTGCTCAGCTCCTCAATCAATTGATCCATGTATAGATTAAAGAGAGTAGGAGAACTAAGACCCCCTTGTCTCACTCCACACTCCAATCCATAAGGGCTTGAGTAAGCCCCGTCCCATCGAACACTGTTGACTTGGTTCCCATACCAATATTTAATAATATTGGTAACTTCTGGTGGAACTTGTGCATCGATAAGCTTTTTCCAAAGAATGTCATAGGAAACCAAATCAAAAGCGCTCGACAGGTCGAGAAAACAAGCGTATACAGGTGTCCTGCGTTTTGTGTAATAATCCACAGCGTGCTTTAAACCCAATATAGCACTTTCCGTTGACAAGCCTGGTTGGAATCCAAATTGATTGTCATGTAATTGAATATGCTTATTTAATTGTGCATTAATAACACTATCCAGTACCTTAGAAATCACAGTGGCTAGTGATATTGGCCTGTAATTATTTTTATCAGTTAAATCTCCGGTCTTATTTTTTACTATGGGCACCACTATTGTTCTTAACATATCATGTGGTAAATACGCATGACTAATACACAGATTATAAAATAAAGATAACACTCGAGGTAAGTGCGGACCTGCAAACCGAAGATGCTCAATACTGAGTCCATCGTGTCCAGGTGATTTACCTCTTGACATCAGCTGTATAATACGTGTGATTTCCTTAGCACTACTTCTAACTCCTAATGCCCCTTTGGACTCAGCATTAATCATCGTCCGGGATGGACCCAATGACGATTTCATTTCAAATTTATTTTTGAAAAGATCCGCTATCCCTTTGGGTTCACTTATACCAGCGACACACACAGAAAGACCTGGCTTATGATTAAATTTATTAGTGTTTTTCCAAAATGTTCTAAAGTCTTTTTTTGAATAATTTGATGCCAATATATCCATTTTTATGTGATCTTCCTGATCTTGGCACCATTTGAGTCGCGATTTAAAGATCTTCCTCGATTCACACATTTCCTCATAAAGATAACCAGTTGATGGTCTACCGTACCAAGACCACATCTCATATTTATTCCTGGCCATTCTGTGTGCCTCGCTGACATATTTGTTCCACCCAATTACTACCTTAGATTTAATACTTTTACTTAAATCTCGACTAACCATTGATGATTCACATAAAGCCTCAACAATTTTCTTATACAATTGATCTATGTGATTTCTATGATTAAGGTCTATACACATATGATCGCAGCAGTATTGAAATTCCATTGGGAAATCTATCAATCTAAGTCGTTTATGACTTTCTTTTTTATATAATTCAATTTGTGCAGCGTCCCTATCTCCCCACATAACCTTGGTGTTTACATGTATACTAGAAACATATTTCTTCGGTACAACTACATCTAGATTACATTCGATTATCAAAGGTAAGTGATCTGACCACACAACATCGTATTGAACATATACTCTACTTACAGTTTGTGCCGCAGCCCTGGTCACCACACAGTGGTCTAGCCACCTGGTTGACCCGTGCGCCTGACTTACAAATGTGTAGTTGTCAGATGTCACTCCCAAAAGTTCAGTGTCAATACACACCCAGTCTTGTTCACTACAGAACCCCGACAACTCAACATAAAAATGTTCATTAGGGTGTGCATTGAAATCACCTAGTATATAAACACACTCTGTATTATAACTATCTATAATAGCACTCACCGCGCTGAGAATGTCCGTAAAACATGCCAGATTAATTGACACATCTGTAGGCATATAGATGCTAAACACTAATAAAGTTTTATCTTGCAACACTATTTTAATTGCGCTTATACGCGGGTTATCACATGGGATCACGGTAACGTTAGGATAGACACTCTTCCTCCACAACAACGCCACACCACCATACGGCCTGCCCCGTAGCATTCCAGTCGAAGTATCCACAGCTGTCGTCCCCGTGCAGTTAAAATCATCACTTATCGAGTTCAAATACGAAAGTTCATGCGATAGCAACCAGGTTTCTTGTAACGCTATGATGTCTATAGATTTACACATATGTCGTATGCTATCAATAGAACGTTTTACGTTCTTACAATTGAAGGTTGCAAATCTATGTATTGTATTATCCATTATTTATACTAGATAGACCGTCTCCAGAACCTATAGCAGGTCTGTTCATTAGTTTAGGTTGAAAATGCACAAACCTTCTAAAAATAATTCCTTGTGGCCACATATCATTATTTAAAAAAATATGCGCGGTATGTTGCAATACAAAGAACTTATATGCGTTATACTCAGTTGGTTTTTTCAAATTAATTTTCTCCAACTTAACGTTGATAGCTGTTTTTCTTTGTATATAACGAATAATGTCCTCTTCTGCAGTATCCTTATGTACGTTCGTTATAAAAATTGGTACTTTACGGTCTGCCGCTCTAAATTTTTCATCTGTATCAATAACACTTTTACCCATTTTTCCCCTAAAACGTTCATTGAATCTTCGTTTTCTATTCTTTACCAAGGTCCACTCGTTATTTTGAGTCATTGTCGTCTCATTGTCTAAGTAGTATTGTTGTGTAACAGCTGTGTTTTCTAACGGTTGTTTACATTGTACTTGCATCTGGTCGCCCAGCTGATTGTTCATTCCGTTATCTGTCAACTGTAATGACTCATGCTCTTTAACACATCGATCGGCGACGGCTCCTGCGCTGACTGACGAGTTCGGTAACGGGTTTTTATTCTCAATAACTATTTTGCAACCGTTACCCTCAGTTTGGTTTTTATTTTGATTTACACCGTAACTGATAATATTATCACTATAAGCTAATGAATTATGAGCAAGATTGTCGAAGCCTTTTGCTGGCATGCTGTTTATTTGGGATAGGCACAACGATTCACTAGCTCGGTTTGATCCTCTCTTCATGTTTACATTACGAGGTGATGTAGAAACTGACATAGTTTTTAACTCTTTTTTGAGTTCCTCCAATTGGTCTGTGGTGACATACGAAGCTCTAATATCTTTAATTGCAGCCTGTACCAGTACGAGATCTTTTAATATTTTTGACACATCCAAGTGATCAAAGGTTATAGGAGGCAGTTTTTCTAGATCACGGGCCACAAATACAGGCATCACATCGGGCTCAGTTACTTTGAACACACTGATAATATCATTTAACACTCGATTGTCTTTTCCTTGTCCCTTCCTTGCCGGTTTACGTTGATCTGACGGCAAAGATTCAAACAATAACGATTTCGATTTTTCAATCTGTACACTCGTGAATGTCGTCAAACATATTTTTACTAAACTATCTTCATCTATTATAGACAATTTGTTTTGTATGTAAGCCAGCATCTCATCGACGACAAGATTACAATTAACACACTTTAGCGTAGTCATTACGGATAAATATATTTACACCGTCACTAAGAGACACACGACACGAATGGCTGCGCGCGCGCGACTGCTTCAATGCTTCAACATTGAAAGTCACTTGACCGTGAATACCGATCTGAAATTGAACAGCTCCGGAAATGGAGGCTGACGATTGACCAACGCCTTTAATTCTGCGAGATGTAGTACGTTTGACTAGTCCTAGGCGATCTACTGCTCGCTCTGAAATGAAATGAGCCTGACTACCAGTATCGATCACACAGCGAAATGGCTGATAGTGGCCCGTGGAATCGCGGATATTAATAACGGCAGTAGATAGAAGAACAACCGAATTGCCACTTAAGTTCGTCAATACACTAACAGGATCTACAACAGGGGTGGCCGATTCAATGAGGTTTGCATCGCTTTCCTGATGCAGGAGAGTGTGATGCCTCTGGTGGCATTTTTGACACCTGAATACCGATTTGCAATCGCGAACAGTGTGTGAAGGCTTCAAACAATTGAAACACCAGCGGTTTGATTTCGCGTAATCGCGTCTTTCTTGGATTGATTTAGCCGTGAAACTCTTGCAGTGAGAAATGGAATGAGGTTCTGAACAGGAAGGACACTTAGAAGAGACGGTAACGGGACGCTCTGAAGATTTACCATTATCTTGTTTATTAGTTGTCTTAACTGAAGCAGATAACAACGACGAGGATAATTTATTTTTGTTATTGCCCTTGACACTGCTGTTCTTTTTTATAGACGGTAGAGGAACACGACTACCCGAAAAGTGGGTATCTCGCACAAGTGCATCACATTGTTTCTCTAGAAACTCTTTAAGGGTACGATAATTGGGAATCTTGGGCGTAGGATGCGCTCTTTCAAAAGCGCAGCGAGTTTTAGATTCTATGTTCGATAACAAATGATAACATAGGACAAAGTCCCAATGTTCAGTCGGTAAGTCTAAGCTTTTAAGGATAATTAAATTCTCGTTAAAGAGATCCAAAATGCGTCTAAGTTCGGTAGGGGAATTTGTTTTGAAACTAGTGTTTAACACTTCTCGCCAGCAAGTGAAGGCAAGTTCACGTTCGTCACGATAACGCGCCACTAGAGCTTTGTATGCTTCTTGATAGTATTCGCCTAGCATAGGAAAAGTTCGGATGACACCTAATGCATCGCCAGACAAACTCGCACGAAGATATTGCATTCGATCCGAGTCCGACAAAGATTTATTCAAATGAATTAGCGAGTTGAATGAATCAAAAAACATACTAAATTCTTTTATACATCCTGAGAATCGCGGTAAGTCGATTTTAGGAAGTCTGACTGCCAAATCAGGCGACCTATGTACAGAGGGTGTCTCAATAGATAAGGAAGCAGCAGGAACGAGATTACTATGCAAAGCGATCACTTGAAAGTGAATATTGTCGAATTCGGACCGAATGTCATCTTCCGCATCCATGTCCGAATCGTCCACAATAATCAAAATATCCATATGTGCTTCTTCAAAGTTATTCACTAACTTCTCTAATACAGAATAATGCGCCAAAAATTCGTCTAAATGAGAAACATCCGATTTGGCGATCTGAGCGACGTCCAACATTTTCCGCAATCGATTTAATGCTAAAGTTCGTTTACGTCGTAAAACAGGCAAATCTGCTTCCGTAAGACCAGATGGTTCGATAGACTTAGACTTAGACAATTTCCTAGTACTACGCTTCGGAATGACGTAAGGCATTTTCAAAATTGAAATTCAAAACAAAAAAAAATATATATATAATAATCGATATGAAAACTTATATTATCGACAACCCTATGGAAATCGACAACCCTAACGATATCGTCAAAGTTCACTGTTAACTGAATTAAATCTCAAATTTTAATCGATCACTAAATTTTATTTGAATAAATAATCGATTAATATAAACCGACTGAGAAAGCCGGTAAATCAATCGTAACGCAAATGCACACCACTATGCGATACGTTTGAACTCCTACCTACCCGAACAAATTATTTTTTCTTGGAACAAAGATTCCCAACTTACCCACAATTTGCAAGTATGAACCTGCTAAGATGTTATAAGTGGAACAAATATAACGTGAAAGAATGTTATATAGATAATAATTACGAATGTAAAAAAAAATACTTTTAGATTTGAAATCACGGTTGCGAGTTAATATACGAAGTAAGTATATTGATTTGTAACTGTGTACGAATACGAATAGTTCTTATTACACCTTTCAGTATCACGAATATAATTTGAATATAGGTAGTAAAAGAAATTAAATTGTTGTATACTTGAGTGAAAAACCATGTACTGAACAAAACGATTAATTTTACATGTTCTAACAGCGCAAGTATGGAACAACAATTCTGAACGAATTAACCTGATACAAATCACTGAATAGTCTCGCGAAACAGTAATAAATAGGCAAAACGAAGCAATACGCAAACCACGAATTGGAAATACCTTAGTTACCTAAGTACCAGCGGCGCCAATATGGCGAGTAGGTCACCCAAATATAACTAGGGTCACGGATTGGAATGTTTGCTATCTTCTTCAGATTACGAATTTATTTGAAAATAAATACACAGAAACAAGCGGTTTAATGAATATTGTTGTGTTGTTCATATATTTTGGAGAAACTTTTATTAATTCACGAGATCTGATACGATTAGATATAATCACCATATGATCAATATGGTCGATTATTTGCGGAAATTACGTAAATTAATAAAAACTGAAGCTAAGTCCCGGGTTTCGGCACCAAAACAATGTAGCGAAACCGGCTCAGTTCGCACATTAAGGGATGAAATGGTTAATTTCAAAACGATTGTGGGAGCAACAGACTGACGGAGAAGATAAGGATATGAGCCGCCTTACCTTCGTCCCACAGCGGATTCCACCGGTTCTTGAGGGCGTCGCTTCAGAGGCTGGATTGATGAACACACAACACAATAGTTTTTGTTTCTGTTTCGAATTCTAAGGAAAATAAGTTTCACGAGCGCGCACTTCCCGGCGAGTCGTAGCGAAGTACCAACCGTAAGCGACGTTTGTAGGGATGTGCGCAATGTCAAGATAGTGAACGGTTATAGATTAGCGTATCGATTCGACTAGTGATTTTTGATAGGTGGATAGAAATCCTAATACCCCCCGTTAGTAAGACGGCTTGCGCGTGTCAAGGCGCTTCACTATATTTTCTCCGTGCAACCCAAGCTACCACAAATGTTTTGGGAATATTAGGAAATGTAGGTAATGAATTAATGCGAATACGGTACACAAGCATATTAGTTGCTTACTTTGGGATAAGATGGCGCTGTGTGAAATTGTCCAAAGATATTTATATTTATTTATTTATATGCATCTACATAGTTTATAATAAAAAGAGTTTAAGTAATTAGTAACAAACCCTATGGAATGTTTCATCATCTGTCTATTAGTTCAGCAGTTTAACTATGAAAGCTTAACAGACAAACAGACACATTGCATAACTTTTGCATAGATTTAGAGAAAAGGTTTTAAAACTACAATTCAGTTCAAAGCATAGAACAACAAAAATAACATCGAATTTAAAATCTCATAGCGCTAGCTGGAAGTGCGTTTTTTTTTTTTAACATGACCTCTTGCAGGTTGCTTCTAACAGCATTCGACCTGCTTAACCGGACAATCTGGAAGTGCGAAACCCAAGAATAGGTCATACCTGTACTTCCTGCAATATTGCGGGTACGGAACCACCGTACTTGAGGCGTCCCCAGCCGGTGACGGTGGCCACGCGGCCCGTGAAGTCAGCCTCGTCTGGAGGCATGCAGATGGGCACTGGAATTTAAAAGCAAAAAGTCTTGGAATAAAGTTTAAATTACAATAACTGAGTTTCACTAGTCTCCATGGAATGACACATTATAAGTCAAGCGTAGGTCCTAGTTTACCACGGTCATGTTTTTTATTTGTAGTTTCTTTATCAGCCTATTTATTGTCCTACTGCTGGGCACAGGCTTCTTCTCATACAGAGAAGGCATGAGCATTAATCAAAACGCTTGCTCAAGGCGGGTTTGCGATTTCAGACTTTTTAAGTACAGGTTTCCTCACGATGTTTTCCTTCACCGTTAGTCAGTGACGTCTAAGATATACTAAGAAAGTACATATGACTTCAGAAAAGTCACATCGGTACTTTCCAGGTTTCGAACCCACACACTCGTACACGAGAGGCACTCGTACAAGGAGGCCTTAACCACTGGGCTACCACGACTTTTACGACGATTTGTTGTTTAAGCCAATTTTTTTATATGTAAAAGTCTTTAAGTCAATTTTCACTAAATGGGGGCTAAAATCTTTTAAAAATATGCATTGCATCTATTGCTTATTGAAAAAAATATTTTTTATAAATTTTTGAATTTAAGAATGATGATGTTTTATTTGCTGATGTATGGCAAAATTATCAATCAATGTAGTATTTAACTTTTTTATCCGACAACGTAACTCTAACATTCCAAAAATCTATACATACCAATATGAGCATCAAATTTGATAGGCGCTTCCAGTTCCAACAGCGCTAGATCGTTCTCAAAGGTAGCCGCGTCGTAGGATCTGTGTACGATGACCTTCCTCACATTCCTAGAGACTGGCTTCTTGGGCTCAAAGTCCCCAGAAATATCGTTCTCCCCAAACACAGCAACTAAAGATGCTAGGAAGCTGGAAGTGAGCAAAATTGTAATGTTACCTACTTTATTTTAGACTATTTCATCATCTGCCTAGCCTTTTCCTAACTATATTGGGGTCGGCTTCCAGTCTAAATTGGATGCAGCTGAGTATAAGTGATTTAACTAAGCACTATTGATGGACCCGCGGCTGTTACTTAGCTACGAGCTCCTATTTTTTATTTTTCTTGGTCGGACTGGGTTCAGGTACCGAAACAAAAGATTCCTATGTATTATTGACTATTTGTGTGCTTAATTTCATCTAAATCCCTTCAGCCATTTTTGCACACTGACACATATTATGGAGAAATATGATATTGAACAAGCGATATTGGTTCTTGTCAGTCCCCGCAGACACAGGTGCACTCTCTCATTCCTCACTCAGGATTAGGTGAGAAATTGTTAAACTTAAGAGTACAGGTTTTTTTCAAGTAAGACGGTTATAGTCCGATAGGTTGTCAATCTAGGGGGTTAGATAAGTGGCAAAAACGCTAGTAGAATAGAAAACAAAATGTATGGGAATGACAGATAGCTAGTCGTAAACGAATGTCATTCCCATAAATTTTGTTTTCTATTCTATTAGCGTTTTTACCACTTGTCTAACCCCTACGACGTTTAGATAGCAGGTGACGCATCAGGGTCTATGACAAGGAACCCATCCACGGACCAACCGCGGCAAGCTCAACTCTCTGTTCTATATCTCATGCAGAATTATACTCACCCAGGCTGACAATGAGCAGCAGTTGTGACAAATTTGTTAGTAATGAGCACTCCTCCACACTTGTTCTTGGTGAAGAGGCCGAGCCAGGTGGACTCTCGCACCAGCACTTGCCAGGGCCACTCGCCGAAGTTAGCGCTCTTTCCACCAACGATTCGGCCCGTCTTTGAGAGGGGACGGACTCCACACACTGGAATTTTGAAAATTATATGTTTAATTTTTCTACTAAGTTTCCTTCGTAAGCGCTTTCAAGTCATAATAATGTACCTAGATGTTATTCCACCTTAACAAGCATGGTGATTAATGCTCATGTGTTTATGTATGAAAGGGCCTCTTTTCATACATAACAGTGGGGTATTCCATATCCAAACCAAATGTTTAGGCTTTGTTCGGACTATTTAGTAGATGGTTTATGTGAAGTTTGCACAAAATCGGTTGAGCGGTTCATCTTTAATTTGAATTCATATAGCCCACGCGGGCGAAGCCGCTGGCGGAAAGCTAGTTTATAATAATTTAGTTACGGATTAAGATAAGTAGAATATTCAGACGGGTAAATTAACAAAACTGTTAATTAACTCACAATTCTTGTCATTATAGTCTACGGGGCGTTCGACGTAGTTCTCAGTAGTGATCTCGTCAGCCAGCTCCGTGGACGTGGTGGCGGCCTGTGTGGTCGTGGTCACTTTCTTAGTAGGCTTCGGCTTTTTTGTGGTTGTCACCTGGAAATGTAGACAAACAACATTAATTCTTGCATCTTGACTTACATCTGTATCAATCTTTAGTTAAAGACTAAGTTAAATTTTAAATGCAAAGGAAATTGACGCCTGTTTAAGTCTTAATGCGAAAGTTCACATTTATTTTATACTAGCTTTCCGCCAGTGGCTTTCAAATTAAAAATGACAGAGTTTCATACAAACTTTGCCCCCTTTTTCACCCACTTAGGGGTAGAATTTCGGAAAATTCTTTGTTATCGAATGCCTACAGCATATGAAGAATACAATCTCCAATTTTCAGGTCTCTACGATCAGCGGTTTAGGTTGTGCATTGATCCGGCAGTAATTCATGACAAAGCATTTTATATGTATAGATTATAATTTAAAATCTTAAGTTTTAACATAAACTTAGTGCTTTCATAGTGATGCGCGTACAAATAAACAGACGGACAGACATTACTAAAAATTATACCGGATATATCTTGATTAGAAATCATCTGCCTAGCCTTTACCCACTTATGTTGGGGTCGCCTTAAAAATCGATTAAAACTATCAAATTCAAAATCAGCAACTTTATGTTCATGCTAGGCGAAATAATGATATCTTTTAGCTTAATATGAATTTTGTTTAATTTTTCAATAATAATCTTACCGGCTTTTTTGTAGGAGCGGTCGTAGTCGGCAACTGCGTTGTGGTCGGCCGTCGGTACTGCGTAGTCAGCCTAACTGGTTTCTTAGTCGTCTTCACCGGTGGCCGTCTGGTCGTCGCTTTGGTAGTCGTCAACCTCAAGGGTGTTTTTTTTGTGGTCGTCAAAAAAGGTCTCTTGGTCGTCGGTTGCGTCCTTTTAGGTTTCGCGGTCGTCGTTCTGACGTTGACAGCAGTTTCGTTTGGTTTCTTCCCCAGTATCACGATATCGTGTAACTCCTGGAAAGTCCCTTGGAGATTTCCAACGATTTTGTTGACGAAAACATTCATTTTCTCGTTTAATTTTTCATCCATTTCCCATGATGGCGTCGTGAATTCAACGTCATGTAGAATATCGAGTTCGTTGTCAGACATTGAAATACTTGTGTTGTATAGAGCTGGGTTTGATCCCGTTGCGTTTAACATCGGGTTTCTAACTGGTGGGAAGTTAATCAGATCATCTGGAGACGTTTGCATTTCTGGTTTGTTTGTCGTTGGTGCCTCTGTATACTCCATGATTGGACTGGTTAAGATAGGAGCAGGTCTTGTACCTATCGAAGCCTTGATTGGATAAGGTGTAGTCACCAGTCCAGGTTTTGGAGTAATCACAACTGTAGGTGAAGAAGATGATGGGTAAGATGGCTTACCCATATAAATGTTGTTAGTAGCTGCTATATGGTTGTTCACGGTAATCTGACTCACAGGTTTCTTGAATGGCTCTTGAGAAATTTCAACGAATTGAGGTTCGTCGGCGTCTAATGGAGTTTTTGTTGTGTGTATGTCATTCAACACTATGACAGTTGGTGTGACACTGGAGAATGTATCAACAGCATCATAAGTCACCACATTTGGTGGAAGTGCTGGTCTTCTAACAGGTGTTGCTCCTGTGACGTAACTAGTAGACGGAGGCTTTTTAGCAGTAGTCGGTCTTTGCGTGGTCGTGGAACTAACGTAGCTGAAGGTAGACAAGTCTCCGAAATCAGTAGGATCTGTAGGATATCTATTGAAAGCGTCAATAGCTTGACTAGTGGACTGACTAGGGCTTGGCGAAGAGAAGTATGATGATGGCTTATCGTCCTGTGGTAAGCTGTTTGGTGTCGTATGCAGATAATCATAAGAAGGCTTTTTGCTTGGCGCAGGTCTCTTCGTCAAATATGTTGACAATGATGTAGGTTTTAGAGTGACGTAATGACCAGTCGATGAGAAACTTGGGTACGTGTAGGAATAAGCTGGGGCTGGAGAAGATTTCGTCTCCATTACATCAATAGAGGGAGTTACAGAGTCTTCTTTCATGCTAGGAGTACTATCATTCAACATTTGAATAATACTGTTAATCGACGACAGTTCAGGAGGCTTCTGTGTGTCTTTTGTCGTGGATATTATGACGTAACTCTCAGTTGACGTCACGGGCTTGGGCCTGAAGATTGGTTTTATAGGACGATGAGTTGATACCGTCTTTTGAGGTTCCGTCGTTGAAGTACTCGGAGTTACCGTTGGCTTTGTTTGCATCGAGGACAACTGTATATTGAAATCAGAAGGTCTGACAACATTGTCAACTATAGTTCCATTGGTATGTACTAGAATAGTGTCTGGTCCACCATGGTTTATACTGCTGTGTGTATAATAATCAGGTTTTGGCTTCACATAAATAATACCACTACTATCTTTAGGAGGAGAACTGAGTAGAGTATTCGTGATCTGCGTCAATCCTTCAGATATCATCTCAGCGTGTTCTCCTTCGGTACTCAAATCCTCAGGTTTAAACGTCGTAGCTGATGTTTTATCAGCAGGCTTATACCCTGGAGTTACAACAGGCTTGTAGCTGTTATGCCATGCACTTAATTCTTCTGCGTCATAATCATCGCCTTCCGTTGCCTCAGGGTAATCTAGGTAGCTCGTCATGACAATCCCAGGGCCTTTTGGTATATGGGACTGGCTGTCAGATTTGAGTTGGCAGCATGCTCCGAAGAGGAAGCCGTCCATGCAAGCCCCGACGACTTCGCCCCCCCGTTGGTAGCATTCATGGTTGAACATGCAGATGGTGTTGCCTCTGTTGTATTTGGCGGCGCGCGATGCCTTGCAGTATGTTGGTGTTATCCGGTAGCCACCGAAGAGTTTTCTTGATTCTGTAGGAGAAGAAAGGTTTTTGATTATTTTGTGGTCTTAAGACTTTTCATGTATAGGTTACTAGTTGTTTAAACTACTTGTTGTACCTGAATAAGCTTATATGTAACTATCCCCAGGATCCCCTCTATCTCCGAACGAAATATCATCCAAATCGAAAACAAACAAACAAATTCACTTTCTTATTTATAATATTAGTTAGGACTAGCTGTATTGCCGCGGTTTCACCCGCATCTTGTAAGAACTATTTCACGCACTTGGATAAAAACTCCCCTTAATCATTGCCCACACTTCAGTCTATCTCAATATCAAATTACATCTCAATCAGTTTGGTCGTTTTCTCCTGAAACTGTAACGGACAGATGGACAGACAGAACATTCGCATTCACAATAATAGTAAGGATCTAAATAGATTTTTACTTTTACCAAAATGTGTTACCCGGTAACTGGGTTGTGGAGGTCAGATAGGCTGTTCCTCCATGTAAAACACGAGATGTACATAATAAAGTGCTACTCAAAAGCTTTAAAACTACATTGTCAGCTCAAAGACAGTGTTTAAAATCTAAGCACGTGAGAGTAGTGCCTAGATTTCTCCATCTCAGTAAATTGTGGCTTAAGCATGTGTGTGTGACACTTTCTTAATTTTCACCCATCCGCCAGGCATTGGAAGAAATGACTCGGCTAATATTCAAACGTGTTTGCAATCGAATCGTTTATTTCAATTAGGTTATTTGAGAAAATCCTAGCTCAGTAATAGTGGCACGTGTCGATTGGTCTATGTTAAGCTACGGTTGTCTCGGTCTGTTTTTAGAGGGGTGACCATACATTTTATATAGAAAATAGCTGGTGATCCAGCCAGAAAGTCAGCAGCCAGAAAGTTTACAACCGGGACCAACAGCTTAACGTGCTTTCCGAGGCACGGAGGAGTCTCGCTATGACAAAGATGGTCACCCATCCACGCATC
Source organism: Pyrrhia umbra (assembly GCA_963891755.1). Lineage (NCBI taxonomy): Eukaryota > Metazoa > Arthropoda > Insecta > Lepidoptera > Noctuidae > Pyrrhia > Pyrrhia umbra. The sequence continues at coordinate 4,876,203 of OY982944.1, forward strand.
GACCGCGCCAAGCGCAGCTAAACCTTTGATCGGTCGAACCGTGCGGCTGTTACTTAGCCACGAGCTCCTCCAAAGTATTATAAACACCTTATGAATACGAAGATTCCATCTTCATTACTAAAAACATAACCCTCCTTCTGTCGCAGTCGGGTAAGAAGCGGTATTTTTTACCGAACTACTGACCTAAATTCGTTAATTAAACTCAAATTCGTCAAAAATGTATCGAACGTTTGTTGTTACAATTATCGTATGCGTATTAACTAAACGTGGATGAATATTAAGTACTGTTATGTAGGAAAATGTAAGGAAATGACGTCACATGACATGGAAAATAGAAGATATTTCTAAGTTATAAAACTTCGGTCTAGATTTTAAGACTTGGTAGCCAAGGCACAGATGTATCAATAGCATAATTCGGTACATCGTACATAGAGGGGCTCGTGGCTAAGTAACAGCAGTGCGGCTCATCAAATTAGCAAGGTAAAGCTGTGCTAGCCGCGGTCATTCCATGGATGGGTGACTGTTACACTGTCTAACATAGCGAGACCCCTCCGTGCCTCGGAGAGCACTTAAAGCTGTCGGCCTTGCGCCTGATCTCTCGCCGTTCGTGTCGGATTGACGACCCATTGGACTGTGAGAGTAAAGGAAGAAAAAGAGCATCTATGTCTGCGCACACACTCTGGAACTATGCTACTTATAGTCCCCGGTTTGGTTGGCCATAGTAACGGAAATTCGGCCTACAACACAATCCAAAAACATTGAAAAGAGAAAAATAAATTGTAATTGAACGCTTGTCGACCAAAACATACGCCGGAGTCTCCGCAGAAGGACGCTTTAACGATTACTTTCTTTTTCGTTCAAAAGAATGTCAAAATATATCATGTCGAGTATTTTATGGCATCATAAAAACTCAATATAAACTAAACTCAACTAGACAAGCCTATTAATTAGGTCTTAATAGTGTCAGGAATTTGACCCGCTGTATTATGATTCATTAATGACGTTTAGTACTCGCGAGACGATAACGACACGACTAATTTTAAAGAACATCAATAACTAGATGTTTCCAGTAGTTTTACGTCCACCCTGAGCTAGATAAAAACTATTCTATATCCTTCCTCAGGTTACGATCTACCTCAATACCAAATTTCATCAAAATCGGTTCAATCGCTTTACCGCAAAAGTGTAAGTGTAAAATAGTTATAGATATGCACTACTACATAACTTTGCGAGGAAACGAGACGTGACTTATCATCTGCCTAGCCTTTTACTTACTATGTTGGGGTCGGCTTCTAGTCTAACTGAACTGGATTTAGCTGAGTTTTATTTATTGATTACCAGTGTTTTACATGAGGCGAGAATCTGACCCCCATAACCCAGTTACCGGGTAACACGATACCCTTGGTAAAACTAGTAATCAAACTGGTCGCTTATGACTACTCGTAACGATTGTTAAAGATTTATCAATGACAGCTGACAGCTGATACTGATACCATGTGCTTTCCGAGTACGACATAGATGGTCACCCATTGACGGATTGAACTTTGCGCAGCTTAAACTTGATTACTTAGCTACGAGCCCCTCACATAAAGGCTGTTTATATAAATATCAGTGTGAAAAATGGTTCTACATTTTCACCCGAGTAGCGAAGGTGGGTAATGTGTTTTGAATGTTATTTGAACTTCTATATATTGGTGCTAGACGAAAATCATTTTCTAAGACCCACATTTACACATCGTCTAATCCTCGTCGCGTCCTCGTCTCGTCAACTCTAAATGCACAACATACTAACACGTTTTAAAGCCGGAAGGCTTGTTAAAATTGTACAGGATACAATGTGTGTCGATCAAAACATGGATCGAATAGTAATCGATGCCGTTCTATTCGATTTCAAATTCTCATCGAGTTGAACACTTTCGAATTGGTTAGGATTTATCTTTGTGCATTTAAATTACATTTGGGTCGATGGCCATTGGCCATGAATTTGCATGTAGGTACGTACCTGCTTCGGTTATCAGTATACGATAGTTTTTAGGGTTCCTTGTCGGACTACGGAACCCTTATAGTTTCGCCATGTCCGTCTGTCTGTCTGTCCGCGGCATAGCTCCTAGCTTCTTGTTATTAGAAAGCTGAAATTTGGTATGAGTATGTATATTGTTCACGCCGAAAAAGTGGTAAAATAAAATTTTCAAAAATATATTTTTTTAGGGTAGCTCCCATACATGTAAAGTGGGGTTGAATATTTTTTTTCTCGCGCATCCCTTCGTGTGGGGTATCGTTAGATAGGTCTTTCAAAAATATTATTGGTGTGTTAAGACCATTTTTTGGTTAAGCGAGCCTTTTGCGAAAATTTTGTTCGATACGGGCGATTCAAAAGTTAGAGAAGGCTCTAACTTTTGTATGGAAAGAAAGAAAGAAAGAAAAAGAAAGAAAGCACAAGGTTAAAAAGAAATTAAAAACCATTTCCAAGGCCATCTACCTCCATATCAAATTTCATCCAAAATGGTTTAAGCGTTTTACCGTGAAAACTAAAATTTTGCATTAATAATTATTAGTTAGAATAAGCCAAATTGACTTTATTCTCAGGTTCTTATAAAAAGTTACTAGAGGTTTGTCTACTATCTAGCAGTTAGCAGTGGATAACAGAATGAAGAATACAACTTCCTTGATCTATGTCAAGAAACAAACAAGCTCATACTTGTAGGTCAAGGTTTTGGCGAGCAGAATAATTATGAACGATTTAAAGTTCTAAAAAGGTAGGTAGCTACTTTCGAATCCAAATTCGTTCAGTATTTTTTACGTTTAAGAGTACCAAACATACAATCACGCATACATACATCCTCACAAACTCGCATTTACCTATAATATTAGAATGAAGACATAAATTCCATATTTTAATAAATTTATTTAGCATTAATTTTAAAAATACAAGAGATAATTTTTAAACCCCTTCGCAGTACGCTCGGCAAATTTAAAACAACGACATGTACAGTGGGCCACAGATACGCATGCTCACTTAAGAAAAAAGATTGTGCGGAAGCGCAGCTAGTGATAAACCACACCCCTTCCTTCTTCCGGCCAATTAGAGACAATTTGTATTTGTGTGAGTAAAAGGCGCGCAACAAAAATGACGACTAAACATCATCTAACAAACGAGTTTACGCGCACTACAAGTAAATACGCACACAGCTAAAATGCGCTTCGTGCATCCTATTGGTCAAAAGGATACGCCGGGCGATCGAGTCGAGAGCCGTGCTATACGATTATCGCCTTCACGGTGATCAAGCGGATGTTTTGCCAATAGTACATACAGTAACCACGCACAGACGCAAGTGAGAAGAGAGCGGCGAAGTGTCATGACGGCATAAGCAAGCGTCATACCATTTACCGTCACGACGTTAATCTCGATTTTACCTCTAAACCGCTACAGATGTTTCCCGTAAAAAAAACATCATCACTTCTAATTCTGCTTACCCAATAACCGTGACATCAACTCAATGACATAACAACGAAACAATTTAGGAGCTAACTATAGAAAACCGATGACATGTCCAACAGTAATATAACAAAAAGTTTAAGTGACGTCACAAGGTGAAAGTTACTCTCATTTTCACTGCATTCAAAATGACAGATTGGCTTTGGTTTTTATGTAATACAAAATGGCAGTTAGAACGAATTCTGACGGAATAAGTGAACATTTTTTGTCGTCGTGGTAGCCTAGTGGTTAAGGCACCTGCCTCTCGTGTACGAGTGTGCAGGTTGGAAACCTGGCAAGTACCAATGTGACTTTTCTAAAGTCATATGTACTTTCTTAGTATATCTTAGACGTCATTGACTAACGGTGAAGGAAAAACATCGTGAGGACACCTGGACTTCGGAAGTCTGAATTCGCCAATCCGCCTTGAGCAAGCATGGTGATTAATGCTCATGCCTTCTATGTATGAGAAGAGGCCTGCGCCCAGCAGTGGGATAATATTTAGGCTGATGATGATAAGTGAACTTTTTTTTGTACAACTTTGACAGTCGTTACGGCTAGTCATAAGCCAGAAAGTCGGACAACCAGTCTTACCAAGGGGTTCGTGTTACCTGGTAACTGGGTTGTGGAGGTCAGAATGTCAGTCGCTCTATGTAAAACACTGGTACTCAGCTGCACCCGGTTAGACTGGAAGCCGACCCGAACATAGTTGGGAAAAGGCTAGGCCAGGTTTCAAACATACATTATCATGTTCGAAAAGCGAACGCCTCAATCCCGGGCTCCCAAAAGATCTATTTTAAATATGGGTATTCCGCCTCATAATCTTCGCGAGACCACTCCCGGCTACCGTAGGCGCGGGGCTGCGGACGGTGAGGTATGGGTGGCTCGCCGTCCTACAAGGACCAGACCCACGTCGAGGATGCGGTCGTGTTCCATGCGCGCCACAAAGAGCCTTCAGCATTGATGACGGGACCCTCCCCCAGAGCCATAGCCTGCCGGGGCTGCGGCACGTTCGAAAGAGATACCGCGCCCCCGGAATAGAAAGGGCTGAGGAGGAATATGGATGGGTTTTAGTCAGTAAGAGTCTTACACCCCCTCCACCCCTCCCACGGTGGGAGGGGTCATTTGATGATTTCCCATCCGAAAAAAAAGCCTTATAATCTTACTGCTCATTGACCTCAACCTAGTTAGGAAAAGGCTAGGCAGATGATCAATAAAGCCTGATTCAAATCTGCCAGTAACAAACTCACAGACAATTCTTTTGTTTTGAAACAATACTTACGAGTAACACTTTTCATAGACAAAAGGTGTTTTTTTTTGAAGCCAAGTACCGTTGAATTGGATGACAACTTTCATTGTTGTTTAATTAAGAAAAAAAAAGGTCTTATAATTGGTTGTACGTGGTGCTGTGAGCAGGAAAGGGAAACTATGTCGTTGCTTTTACTTTTTGATTAAGATTTTTCGAAAGATAAGTTAAAACAGTAAGAAGCAGTTATTTTCTTAATAAAAATCATCATCTTCATCTGCCTAGCCTTGTCCCAACTATGTTGAGGTCGGCTTCCAGTCTAAACCGGATGCAGCTAAGTACCAGTGTTTTACATGGAGCGACTGCCCATCTGACCTTCACAACCCAGTTCCCGGGTAACACGGTACCCCTTGGTAAGACTGGTTGTCAGACTTTCTGGCTTCTGACTACCCGTATCGACTGTCAAAGATCTACAAATGACAACTTGGACCAACAGCTTAACGTGCTTTCCGAGGCACGGAGGAGTCTCGCTATGACAAGGATGGTCACTCATCCACGGACCGACCGCGCCAAGCGCAGCTTAACCTTTGATCAATCGAACCGTGTGGCTGTTACTTAGCCACGAGAATGAATAATAATACATGTTTAATTTACCCTGTACATTTTCCTCGTCAAGGTTATTTCACATTTGAAATTCTAGATTGTGTTTTGTAAGTCAATTCCAGTCATATTATATCTGTTATGTATCATCTTAAGATCAGCACACGTTCATTCATCTCTGAAGTGAGGTGTGGGCACCAGTTGTCGTCTATGTATTTTTTTGTTTGTTTTTTTTAAAGTACCTAATTAATATTTTTAATTAATTTTTCTATCGTTTATTTTACTTTGAGTATGTGTCAATACAGGCTATAACTCACCAGTGGAGTAATTAAAAGGCAATGAAATGTTTGTGTGATCTTGGTAATGTATAATTCCTCAACCATTGACCCGATTGTGATAAAACTTGACTGATCTCTTCTGTGTACTCCCAGGACTGTCCCTTTGTTATAAACACAGTGGCATTGCAACGCATTATTTTATAAAATCTCCGAGGGATGCCAACAGGTACGTCCACCCTACACCAGCAGACGGAAGTGCGCCTATTTGCTAAACAGAGCGTGTTAGAAACGCATACCCGATGCTCGATACAGTCTCGCGATACGATCGTCATAATTGTGCCGCTCGGCATCTCTCGAGACTTCATTGAGTTAGGTTAGTTATATCGATCATCTGTCCCACTGCTGGGCAAAGGCTGTGTCCTATAGAGAGGACGTCTTCTTCTTATCATGTGGGCTGCAAATTTTACCAACCTAACAAGCCCTAGTGTCAGAGTTTTCTCAAACCCGTCTGACGGCCTCTGACATGGAATTGTAACAACAACTGCTATCAAGATAGCAGCCGGCGAAGACAGATTAGCGTGCCCTCTCAAGCATCAGAGTATAACACCACCAATTTCCTGACTCCGGGCAGCATTGTGACATTTTCTAAAACCTTGCAATCAAGGCCGAGACCCCGCTTACAGCAGTCGCTAGACCCACGAGACGGTCAAACGAACTGATACAAATGAACATTGATCAACAGTACCCCACTAGGGGGTGCCCTTAGCGTGTAGTCGCTTTGTTTTGTAAGTTAAGCCCTGGCTGGAGGCCCTAAATTCATTTAAGGCACTTCACAGGCAAGCCCGGTTAAGCAGTCGACAAAGTTCTAGGTTGATCTGCGAGATGCTATACAATAAAAAAAAAGAAAAATGATCACCACGCTTGCTCAAGGCGGATTGGCAACCACCGACTTTTTTCCATTAAGCTTACGTACTCAGATAAAAACTACCCTGTGTTCTTCTGTAAGGGGTTCAGTCTATGGGTAACCGTTTTCTGAACATAGCGAGACCCCTCCATGCCTCGAGTATGTGTTGCTGTCGGTCCTGCGCTTAATCTCTCCCCGGTCGTGTCGGATTGCCGACCTATAGGGCAATGAGAGTGAGAGAATAGAGAGTGCACCTGTGTTTGCGCAAGCGTGAGCACTATTTAATCTCCTGCGTACCTGGCTAGTCTACATTGAGATTGGCCGCCGTGACCGTAATCGGACTGGAGAGATTATCTATACTAATGTAATAAAGCTGAAGAGTTTGTTTGTTTGAACGCGCTAATCTCAGGAACTACTGGACCGATTTAAAAAAATCTTTCAGTGGTAGATAGCGCATTTATCGAGGAAGGCTATAGGTTGTATATCATCACGCTAAAATCAATAGGAGCTGAGCATCAATGAAGAATGTTTCAAAATCGGGGGTTAAAGTTAGCGATAGTCCAAAGTTACTATTCCACGCGGACGAAGTCGCGGGTAGAAGCTAGTTATTTATATGCGTGAAATTATTGAGCTGGTAAGAGAAACCGAGGGCAATGTGTTGTATGTAAATGTGTTTACTAACACATCAAAAAGAGGTTTTAAAACAATAGACAGACTTTTTACTATCTGACATTGACACTCCAGCATGATGTGAGAATATTTTTTTTCTACAAATGTAACAGAAACACACTTCTCAACTTTGAATGCAGTTATTATCCTCTGCCTAGCCTTTTCCAAACCATGTTGGGGTCGGCCAGTCAAACCGGATGCAGCTGAGTACCAGTGTTTTAAATGGAGCGACTGCCTATCTGACCTCCACAACCCAGTTTTACCGGGTCACACGATCCCTCTTGGTAAGACTGGTTGTCAGGCTTTCTGGCTTCTGACTACCCGTAACGACTGTCAAAGATCTACAAATGACAGCCGGGACCAACAGCTTAACGTGCTTTCCGAGGCACAGAGGAGTTTCGTTATGTTATAAATGGTCACCCATTCTCGGACCGATCGCGCCAAGCGCAGCTTAACCTTTGATCGATCTAGCCGTGCGGCTGTTACTTAGCCACGAGCTTTGAATATAGTTATTTGGCCGGCCAAGTGCGATTCGGACTCGCGCAGCGAGGGTTCCGGTCTATTGAAGGAATATTCTCGCAATAAATTCGCAATTACCTTTTTTATTTTTTACGACAGCATAATTAAGTTTGTTTGTAAAGGAAAATTGCTGAATTTAAAGGATATGGGAGACCTCTGCCCAGCAGTGGGACAGTAAAAGTTACAAAAAACGACCTCCTTCTCCACAGTTGAGTAATGGAGAAAACTCGTAAAATTTCTTGAGTGAACATCGTAATAGGTAATAGGTACAATTTGTATGACAATTTCTAAAACTTTCACTGTTTGAAGTCAAAAGTAATATTATTCGCTTCGCTCGTTATAAATGTCAACATGTGCTCGTAATGTTTACGAGATTCGCGGGAACTTATTTTTTTAACTATACTTGCACATACATAATTGAACTTTAACTTTTTAGGGTTCCTTAGTAGTAGTGTTTAGTGATAATATTAACTTAAGTAGGTAACTTAATCCTCGATTACGACGTTAAGGAAGGATTAGGTGAGAAATGGTTAAACTCCAGATTACAGGTTTTTTATAAGTAAGACGCTTATAGTCCGATAGGTTGGCAATCTGGAACCTTTATAGTTTCGCTATGTCCGTCTGTCTGTCCGCGGCATAGCTTAGCTTAGCATAGTCTTTGTTCTAGAAAGCTGAAATTTGGTATAAATATGTATATTGATCACGCCAACAAAGTGGTAAAATAAAATTATGAAAAATATTTTTTTAGGGTTGCTCCCATACATGTAAAGTGGAATATTCATTAAATATTGGTACTTGTACATAATTAAACTTTAACTTTTTATTTTATTAAGCTTACTAGCTGTTTCACGTGGTTCCACTCGAATACTGAAAGAAATACTTCATGTATCCGATAACAAAGTATTCTAAATCCTTTCGATATAATCTTTTTCTATGCCAAATTTCACATAAATCAGTTCAGCTATAAACCGTACACGATAAAAGAGTTTCAGCTATCTTTGTAGTAAATTTCATCGAAATTGGTTCAGCGGTTTACACGTAAAAGCGTTATTATTAGCAAGGGTTTAGTGTATCTATTGCTATTAAATTAATCGATTTTAAATCCAAACACTGGAATCTATACTAATATAACAAAGCTGAAGAGTTTGTTTGAACGCGCTAACCTCAGGAACTACTGGTACGATTTGAAAAATTCTTTCAGTGTTAGATAGCACATTTATTAAGGAAGGCTAAAGGCTATATATCATCACGCTAAAACCAATAGGAGCGGAGCACCACTATTCCAAGCGGACGAAGTCGCGGGCAGAAGCTTGTTCTACTATAAAATAGCTTGACCAGGGAATTGAACTCAGAAACTTACGCTCAGTAGTACCGTTTGCAACCACTAAACCAAACAGACAGTCATAATTAATCTTGTACATAGAAAATCTTCAAACAAACATTATGTTTAACTAATTCTTATTAGTTTTAAAAAGTAGAATTGTGTGAAATGGGCACGGTTCAGACAAATAGAAAAATGTGCGAGTTTTGATATTTGCTTGACAGGTTACTTTGTTTTGACGTACAAGCATCAAATTTTTAACAGTCTTGGCAGGTACGGATTTCACGAATAAGGCAAACATATTAAAATATATAGCGATAATGCTGTTTTTTTGTGACTTTTAGGAAACTTTTATGGACTTCTGTACAAAAAATAAACTATTATGTATGACGCATTTTTTCTCTATGTCTACGTATAAAGCTGTTCATAATTTTTAATTCGATAATAGCTTTAATGTTTTAATAAAATTCTTATTTCATAAGTATGAAATTATATTGATTAGCTTGAATCCTTACTAATATTATAAATGCGAAAGTAACTCTGTCTGTCTGTCTGTTACGCTTTCACGCCAAAACTACTGGACCGATATAAATGAAATTTGGTACAGAGATAGAATAGACCCTGAGGAACAACTTTTTACTTTCCCTCGGGATGCGGGTGAAACCGCGGGAAACAGCTAGTATAAAATATTGTAATACATTATTATACAAATATTAAACCGCGGGTAAGAGCTAGTTATATATAAACATGCTTAAAACTACTACAATAAATAATAATATTTTTTATTATTTAACCGACTATAATAAAGGAGAAGGTTCTCAACAATACTACTAAGTACTAAGTCTAATTTCAATGACTGTAAAGATTTAGATTGTGTATGACTGTATAATATATTATAGTCCATTGAAATGTTACATTTTTTAGGCCTAACCTTGCGTTTGTTAGAGGACGCAATTTTATTTTTTTGATGTGTAGGGGGGGTCAGTGTAAAGCTAAAACCAAGTTTGTGGGGTCGCCACCCTTGTCCCCCGGCCGCCATCTTGAAAATAGGGGTTGAAATGGTTTTTACGATATATCTCTTAAACTATTAATTTAATAAAAAAAAATTGTTAGCATTTTTTGTTGCAAATTAAATTCTCTACAACTTTGGTCCAGAAACTTTTTGTCGTAGAACTATAAATAAAAAAGTTATAAGCGAAAATGTTCAGAACCTTCTGGCCTTACTACCTGTTATTTCGTAGCGTTTCTTTATATTTTCTGAGAACATTTACCATAGAAATGTAAATATTTTTTATACCATCAGAAAGTAGAGATTTTAACAAACAAAAAGACCACCGACTTTTTTTTAAAAAGTGATATTTTGACGCGAGAATTTTCGATTGAAAATTAGGGTGTTTTTTCGATATTAAGTCAAAATAAAGTTAAAAAATAATTATTTTAAATAAAATAAATTAGAGTGTGTTTGGGACATAAAAAGGCAAGTTTTCACCAAATTTCGTGGAAAAAAAAAATATTGTAAAAGATAAAAATTAAACTCCAAAAACTTGGTTTTTTGAATTTTTTACATAAATTTTGAGGTTATGTGAAAAAGTGTCAATACAAAAGTTGTAGGTCTTTTTATTACCTACAATTTTGCCATTTAACTTTTTTTCATAGGACTTGTAGTTTTGCCGGAAATTGAGATAAACCAGTTTTTTAACTTTAACCCCGCTCTCCCCCCACTTCCCGACCTCAGATCGCCCGTAATTTATTTTTCCTATCATTTTTATTATATTCTCCTCCTTTTCCAATGGGTTTCATCCTACTATTATTTTATTCACTTTTTACCGTTTTTAGAGGCTAAAAGCACTGGCCTATTACTTCGGAGCGCTGTAAAACCTTAGCTATTGACCTAATGAAAAATGTTTTACATAAAAGTTGTTTCTCGTAAAACGATCTACAAAAATGGTCTAATATCATTTTTTCGTAAAATGATAAAAAAAAGTTATATCGAAAAATATATTTTTTTTTCTGGAATTCTGAACATTTTCGCTTATAACTTTTTTATTTATAGTTCTATGACAAAAAGTTTCTAGACCAAAGTTGTAGAGAATTTAATTTGCAACAAAAATGTCAAGATTTTTTTTAAATCGGATAAACAGTTTAGGAGATATATCGTGAAAACCTTTTCAACCCCTATTTTCAAGATGGCGGCCGGGGGACAAGGGTGGCGACCCCACAAACTTGGTTTTAGCTTTACACTGACCCCTCCTACACATCAAAAAAATAAAATTGCGTCCTCTAAAAAACGCAACCCCAAATGTAACTTTTCAATGGACTATTACTGTATAAATGGAAAATAATAAATTGAAATATGTCAAAGGAACAAATATTTATTGCAATTAGAAATGTATTACATATTTGAATTATCTGTCAAAAGTGAAAAGAATAAAAAAACGGCCAGTAACAAAATATAGTTAGCAAATATTTATAAAAGAGGTTTGTTGTTTTATACAATGACTCCTATATATCAAGATTGTTCACTTTAAAAATAAAATCTGGTATACATTGCTATGTTTTACTTTTGACAAGACACCGTTGCAATTTACTGTGTTGTCGCAGTGAACAGTTGTTATCGCCCACTTGTTTGACTTGTATAGCTCGTTAAAAATGTTTCAAGCGAGTTGCTTAATGTGGATGGACCAAAGACAGAATAGTATACTACCAGCATAAAAAAAGACTGTAACTTTTTTTTTCGGTATTGAGTTATAGTAGTAGTACCAATTGAATTTACGAAAAATGTTTACAAAGTCGTAACATATTTTGTTAATTTTTTTTTTTTTATTATTGATTGGTTCGCGTTTGACCACTATCACACCTGATGGTAAGCGACGATGTGGTCGACGATGAAGCACGCTTACCTAGAAGTAACTTATTCACTCTTGACTTGAAGACCCCTAGGTTATAGCTATCAGGAAATACAGACTATAAATTCTACCTCAGAACAAACAAACAAACTCACTTTCCCATTTAGTATATATAATTTTAGTTAGAATTTATGATACGTGACTCATAATACAAATTTCATTTCCAACAAAATGGCATGATGCATACATGACAGATCACAATGGCATGCAACAGAGAAAGTCTCAGAAATTCCCTCCAGTTTCCGAGATAGTGGTAAACAGATGGATGTATAAGTAAATTAAGGCTCACGTTATAAAACAGAGTATAAAAGAGAGTCGTGGTGGCCTAGTGGTTAAGGCTGCCTCTCGAGTACGAGTGTGCGGGTTCGAAACCTGGCAAGTACCAATGCGACTTTTCTGAAGTCATACGTACTTTCTAAGTATATCTTAGACACCACTGACTAACGGTGAAGGAAAACATCGTGAGGAAACCTGGACTTAAAAGTCTGAAATCGCCAATCCGCCTTGAGCAAGCGTGGTGATCAATGCTCATGCCTTCTCTGTGTGAGAAGAGGCCTGTGCTCGGCAGTGGGACAATATATCGGCTGATGATGATGATGTTATTACACAAGCGATATCTTTGAGGTCCAAAGGTTAAGAAACTGGCTTGAAGCATGAGTACGCAGGTTTGAAACATGGTAAGTACTAACGCGACATTCCTGATGTATCTTGATACCCCGACTAACGGCGAAGGAAAACATCGTGAGGAAGCCTGGACTTAAAAAGTCTGAAGTCGCCAATCTGATTTGAGCAAGCGTGGTGGTCAATGCTCATGCCTTCTCTATATGAGAAGACGCCTTTGACCAGCCATATAACATGAATAGGGTATAAGAATAAATCTATACATATGAAATGCTTTGTCCTGAATGACTGACGGATCAACGCACAGCCCAAACGGCTGATCGTTGAGACCTCAAACTTGGAGGGTGTGTTTTTTGTATGACGTAGGCATGGATTTTCCGTAATTCTAAACCTAAGGGAGTGAAAAAGGGGGGCAAAGTTTGTATGAATCTCTGACCCCAATAAAATAAAAAGAAAATAACAGAGTTTTGAGTTATAATAAGACACATTTATTTATTTTAAGATAAGATAAATTTCAAAGACTTACACTAGGCTTTTTTCGGATAGGAAATCATCAAATGATCCCTCTCGCTGGGGCGTCAGACTCTTACTGTCTATAACCTATCCATGTTCCTTCCTCAGCCCTTTGTATTCCGGAGACACGGTATCTCTTTCGAACATCCCGCAGCCCCGGAACCTATCCCTATCCATGTTCCTAACGTTACGTTTAATATAATTTCGGGAAAAATGAAAACAAGAGAATATCCCTGCAACGTACCAACTTTTTGCGACCTCAAAACCGAAAAACAACTTCAAAATGACCTCAAATCTTTGCATAACCTACAAACGCACCTCAGACGGCACTATAAACCCACATTGTATGCCATTTGTACACCTGTACGGGTCTACGACGTGGATTTCACTTTCTGTGACCCAAACGTTTACTTTCGAAGCACCGTACTAGCTAGCGTTTGTGTTTGATTTCGATTTAAAGATCAGGGGCCTTACCATGACGTGCCCAAACAAGATTATTTTCGTTGTAAAAAGGGACGGAGCTATACGACGTTAGTAGCTGTGTCATTCTCTCAAACTTGAATAGTGATTGCAAAAACACGTGGTGGTACAGCCTCAGGCGGCGAATACGGTGCACACCTTCATTGTACATCCATGTTACAATTACATTACGTCTGGACCTTAAAAGAGACTTTGACCCTGAGAAAACTTAAAAAAAAAGTTTAAATATTCTTATATAAATGTAACTAAAAAATGGCGTCAAAAAATTCTTCCTCATCGCCATCAACTGGAAGTGTACCCAAGAGGCTGGCGGCATGCCACGTTGAATGGCAATGCTAAGCCTTTGGCCAAAGTAAAAGCCAGCCTTTGGGTCACGGGAAGTGTCAACAAGCCGTGTCTTCGACCCTTGAGTTTGTTTCGGTATTTCTTCTCAAGGTAGTCAATTCGGATAGGGAACACCAGCCTGATGATGGCTAGTGTACATATCTGCCTAGCCTTTTCCCAACTGTGTTAGGGTCGACTTCCAGTCTAACCGGATGCAGGTGAGTACCAGTGTTTTACATGGAGCGACTGCCTATCTGATCTCCACAAACCAGTGACCGGGTAACACAATATCCCTTGGTACGACCGGCTGTCAGCCTTTCTGGGTTCTGACTACTCGTAACGACTGTCAAAGATCTACAAATGACAGCCGGGACCAATAGCTCAACGTGGTTTCCGAAGCACGGAAGAGTTTCGTTGTGTCATAGATGGTCACCCATCCAGCGGACCGACCGCGCCTAGCGTAGCTTGACCTTTGATCGATCGACCCGTGCGGCTGTTACTTAACCACGAGCTCCTATAATGATTGCTGTACACTTAGAGAAATTGATCACTTTCTATAGAAAATGAAAGTAATTGATACTTAGATGGAAATTATCAATCAGATCCAATTTATTTAGATTTCCAATTTTCTAGATACGACTTGAGTATCTATTTTCATGCCCGGCTGATATTTAGTGCTAGCAGTTTCATTAAATGCCTAGATTTACGCGTGTGCTATACGAATTCAAATTCAAAATGACACAGTTTCATACTAACTTTGTCCCCCTTTTTTATCCCCGTAGGGGTAGAATTTCGGAAAATCCTACGGAAAATTGGATGCCTACGTCATACAAAGAACACACCCTCCAAGTTTCAGGTCTTTACGATCAGCGGTTTAGGCTGTGCGTAGATCCGTCAGTCATTCAGGACACAGCATTTTATATGTATAGATTAAAGCTACCTTATATTAGATATCTCCTACTAAAACATAAAATCTTCGAAGTACAAAAACCATTTCACTTTCAAAAAAGGCCGAGACACCAAAAGAAATCAAAATGTAACAACGCGACCACCGAAATTAATGTTATCCAAAATATTTTTGAGGTCAAACTACAGTTAAAAAGACGGACGAAATACCTCAGTTATCTGATCGCCCGTATTTAAACCTGACTCATGCGGTTAACGATTTATTAGTATCTTTAATGAGTTAACTGCCCTTTGGTATTTTTGGTTCAGTCTCCGTGTAAGTACCTACTTTTAGTAACGTCAAAATTTATGAATCTTAAATTTTTTATAAGAAAGTTTTATCACTCATTGTTATGTATCGTAAATCTTTTTTAAGCGTATAACGGTTCAGATGTTTTTCAATTTACACTAATAATAATATGTAAGGAAGTTTGTATGTTTGTATACAATGGGTAATCTCTGAAACTACTGGTCTACGCAATGTTCTGCAGATCTGTGGGCCTAGCGAATCACTTTCGAAAAAGTATTCGTATCGAAAGCGATTTTGAATGGAATATACTCGCTTCTTACGTACCTGCTATTTATTTAAATGGATGATTTTAATCATCTAATTCTAATTAGCGAATTATTATTTATGCATTTTAAACATAAAATTTGGTTTATTATTCAAAACTCGCTTACATTAACATTTCGATTACATTAGTGTGTTCGTGCTAGGCAGTGCCGGATTTATATTTTTTATGAGTATAGGCCACTTTATTTCCGCCGCCCATGTACTTTCCTAAAATAATAATTTTACATTTGTAGTAAGGAAAACACTAAAGTTAAATAAAATAAACCGGCCAAGTGCGAGTCGGGATCTTGTTTTTTTTTCGACCGCATAATGTTTGTTGAGGAAAATTGCTGATTACTTAAAAACTGCAATACGATACATACGATACCAATCATAGTTTTATTTTTCCTGTAATATTTAACCTAATGTCTATCAGCCCTAATTATTTCAGATTTTTCTATTCTCAATCTTCGGAGATACGGAGATAAGAACGATTTTTTTTATGCGGAATCTATTATAACTCCAAAATTAAAAGACATACCAGAAAACTTAAAATTATATTCGAATGTGTAAATTATTTAGACCTTTCATTATGATGCCTAAATAAATTTTGAACCCCCACTCCCTCCCACTTTTTCTATAAAAGATGTTTTTATATGCATGCATTATCGTTCTTCATAACTTTTGCAAGCATGAGTAGTTTCTGAAATAATCAGCTGTGACAGATAGACAGACAGACGAAATGAAACCATAAGGGATTTGCCGGCGCGGGCGGCGGGCGCAGGAAGCGGGTGCAGGCAGCGGGGCAGGCTGCTCGGTGAGTGCGGGTGGGTCGCGGAGGTGGCGACCAGTGGCGTAGCCTTTTAGGGGTCCCATATCAACTTTCGATCGGGGCCCTTGTATCAGACTGGGGCGCAGTCCAAATGGAAGGTAGACTTTTCACAAAAGAAACAAAACCTTTCGCATTTTAATAAACACTACCTATGTTTAACTTTTTTAACAGTATAATATTACTAGGAATAATATTTTGCAAAAAAATTTAACAAAAACAGAGGTTAAAAAGCAATTTATACGTAATCGATAGCGCGAGCGAAGCGAGCGAAAATTTTTTTTAGCATGTTAATTATAGGGAATAATATTTTAAAATAAATGGTATTAAAAACAGTGCTTGTAAAAAATACAAATACCCACGTATTACGATAGCGCGAGCGAAGCGAGCGCGAATTTTTTTTAGTATGATATTTGAAGGGACATTTTTCAATAAATTGTATCAAAAATAGAATCTGAAAATAAACAATATACCTACGTAATCAGAAGCGCGAGCGCTAACTTTTTTTTCACATGATAATTATACTTTTCAATCAATTTTAACGAAAACAGAATCTGAAAAGAAATAAGAATATGTCATTGAAAACGCGAGCGAAGCGAGCGCGAATTTCTTTTTTAGCAAGATAATTATAGGGAATAATATTTTTTTAGTGGGTTGCCATGATTGTTGATGTTGCGACCTATTTTTATTTAGTTTCCAAAGATGGGAGATTTTTTTGCTAGTTCAATAAGGTTGGCTAATCAGGTTTTGGGGGCCCCGGGCACTGCCCCGCCTAGCCCCTGGGTAGCTAAGCCTCTGCTCACGCTTTTATGTAAGCGATAACTGTAACAAATTTAAAAAGCGTATGTTGCTTTTCCGCGAAAACAATGAAAAATGCCACTGCCACCAGCTCCCCGCTCTCATTCAACACTCACGCGGTACCTAATATAGATAAAATAGGTACAATAACATAACAGTAAGTACCTAGGATTGATAATTTTCGATAGGAATGAGTTTCTGAGGGATTTAACGTATTAGTATAAAAAACCATGAGAAAACCAGTGAACTTGTTTGACTTTACCCTCTGAAATCAAGTGAGCGTCCTCTGAAATCTGCCGCCCCCCTAGGACGCTGCCGCCCCTAGGCCGCGGCCTATACGGCCTATTGACAAATCCAGGACTGGTGCTAGGCCCATTGGTATTATCGTATGAGAGGTCGTTAAACTCCCTTTTTTCGGTGGAATAAGTCAACTATAAACTACTATGACTCTTTCCTCAAAAAAAAACAATTAACGATCTATTTGATTGATGGAAATTTTTACTAATATTCTAAATACGAAAGCGAGTTAATTTTTTCGTTTGTTACGCTTACACGGTAAACGGCTGAACCGATTTGGATGAAATTTGATACGAGTATAGATTGAAACATGAGAAATGACACAGGGAAGTTTTATGCGGTTGCGTGAAGCTGAGCCGGTTATAGCTTACTTTTTATCCGGACGAGTTTAACCCTGGGAAATAGCTTGTAGTCAATTTCTCTTAGCCCGACCCCACACCAACCCGTCTATTATAAACAAATCTATATTAATTTGTCTTGGTTTTCTTTATCTCAAAATTACAGAAAACAATACAACGAAATTTTTAAGTAATGATGTAAAAAGGGCCAATTTACACGCTAGCTTATTGGAAAATAATTACGCATCATCATCTCATCATCTGCCTAGCCTTTTCCCAACTATATTGGGGCCAGCTTCCAGTATAAACCGGATGCAGCTGAGTACCAGTGTTTTACATTAAGCGACTGCCTATCTGACTTCCACAACCAAGTTACCGGGTAACACGGCCTTGGTAAGACTGGTTGATGAAAGATCTACAAATGCCAACCGGGAGTTAGGCACGGAGGTGTCTCGCTATGACATTGATGGTCACCCATCCAAGAACCGACCGCGCCGAACGCTATTTAACCTGTGATCGGTTGAACAACAATATCGTGTACCATAAATTGGTGTGGACACGTTCACACTGTCCTGTACTATATATTGGCTATGTCTTCTTCTTCCTGCCCTGTTCCCAATCTATTTGGGGTCGGCGCAATATGATTTTCGCTTCCATTCTTCTCTGTTAGCCGTCATACTATCATTCACTCCCTTTTCATTCATATCCTCTTTCACGCAATCAATCCATCTCTTCCTTGGTCTTCCCCTCCCCTTTCGTCCATCTACATTCATATTCAATAATTTTTTTTTGTGGCATGTGTTTCGTCCCTTCTCATTACATGCCCATACCACGACAATCGCTGGCTTCTCATTTTTTCCGTCACTGGCGCTATATTGGCTATGTATGGTGCGCGATATTGTTGTGCTATGAGCTATATACTATATGCTATATATTATAGCGTAGTCTGAAAGCAGCTTATACCAAAACGCATATGCCTTCTCCCTTCTACGTGGGTAAAAGGGAGAGAGAAAAACTCCATCATGCCAATCCGTAACCATCTGAGTCGACCTTAACTCGAATTAATCAACCTCTTTTTGGGCCGCCGAAAAAGTAGCCCCCATAAGTGTTGCGACCGGTCGGTACCGATACCAGTATACCAGTTTCGGTATGCACCTGACCCGGTTTCTGGTTACGCGGCACGAATAGTGATGCGACATGCGACTATTATTCGGTACGGCGAGATTTAATTGGTTTGCTTTTTGAACAAAAAAGGTCCTTCTGCATACCAAATTTCGTCCAAATCGGTTCAGTCGTTTTGCTATGAAAGCATAAATAACAAACAAATAAGTAAAATCACTTTCGTATTTGTAATATTATCGTTAGGATTAGGTAAAGAGGAAAAAAATTGTAGGTATACAAAACACGAGAAGAAAAATCTATGCATCTCTTTTTAAGCATAAAGCGTGCTCTCGGACGAGTTACATTTTGGCAAAGTTTAAGTTTATAAGGAGAGGAGCTCCTTTAAGATCTACATAATATCGTAGGTCTATCTATATCTATACATATAAAATGATTTGTCCTGAATGACTGACGGAACAACGCATAGCCTAAACCGCTGATCCTGACCTGAAACTTGAAGATTGATTGTTCTTTGTATGACGTAGGCATCTGATAAGAAAGGATTTTCCGAAATTCTATCCCTAAGGGGGTGAAAAAGGGGGAGGGGAGTTTGTATGAAACTCTGTCATTTTTAATTTGAATTTGTATAGCCCACGAAAAGTCAAAAAGTCGCTGGCGGAAATCTAGTTTAAAATATAATTTAAGATCGAATTACTAATTAGTTGAGAAAACTTTACCACGTCAATATAAAAGACCGAATATTTTCGCCTGAAGCATGCGTGGAGATCAATGTCTTATCTGTATGACAAAAGTCTTTTGTGTGTGAACAATTTATTTAACCACAAAAAGCCGCTAAACCAACGACCGTTGGGGTAGACTGGTTCTTGATTGGAGACCGCGTGTCGACAAACGTAGTGTAGGGCTCCCTGTAGCTGGGGGGGGGGGGATATTTGTGAGGCAGTGGGCAGGGATTGGAGGAGGAGACCTGAAGATCGAGCTCAGAGACGTGGTATTTAAGAAGCCTATGAACTGACATGGAAAGAAAGAAAGAAGACATTTTTTTTCTGGACACAAACAGGAAAAAACTAAAGATAGTTACATTATTAAAGGAAGACGGACCCATGATGTGAATAAAACAGTATTTGAAACTTCGCTCTTCCTTGTTACTAATCTTTCCAGACCGATTTCGATCATGGCGGCCAATCATAACAAAGACTAGCCAGGTACGCAAGAGATATTATAGTGCACGCACGCTTGCGCAGACACAGGTGCACTCTCTATTCCCTCACTCTCACAGTACGATGGGTCGGCAATCCGACACGACCGGGGAAAGATCAGGCGCACGATAGCTTTACGTGTTCTCTGAGGCATGGAAGGGTCTTGCTATATTCAGAAAACGGTCACCCATCCATGGAATGACAGCGGCTTGCGCAGCTTAAGCTTGCTAATCTATGGGTCCGCAAAGTTGTTACTTAGTTATGAGCCCTTCGTTCTCTCTTTAAAATTCAAACCATTTATTTCAATTAGGCCATTTACAGGCACTTCTGAATAGTCAAAGCATGATGAGTCTGTTAGTTAGTCAAAATTAGTTGAAGCCCGTTCCAAAGCGTAGATTCCTATGGAGAAGAACGGACAAGAAACTCCATGGTTACTCTTTTTCAACATGTTTTATATGTATAAATTTATTTTACAAAATAATTGTACTGAAAGAATTTTTCGAATCGGACCAGCGGTTCCTGAGATTAGCGCGTTTTAACAAAATGACAACATTTCCCTTCACTGCTTTGCTCCTATTGATTGTAGCGTGATGAAAAGTATACTATAACCAGCTCAGGAGTATGAAAAATAATTGTACAAAGTTTCGTTAAAATCCGTCGAGTAGTTTTTGTTTCTATAACGATTATACAGACAAAAATGTTACTGATTGCATTTTTGGCATCAGTATCGATCCCTAATCACCCCCTGATAGTTATTTTGGAAATATATGTATTTCATGTACAGAATTGACCTCTCAAAGTATAGATTACTATAATTTGAAGAAATGTGAGAACAATGTATCTGACATTAATGTTAGCACAAAGTTAGGCTTCCCTATAATATAATATAGTACCTAACGAAACCATTTTTAATGGTTACACTTAACCGCATAGCAAACATGATTTACTGTGGTTTAAAGGTTGAGCACATGATCAGTTAAACGGGTGTTTAAAACCGCAAAACCGTTTAACGTTTGCGGTTTTACTTAAAGGAGCTTTGTGTTATTTCCTTAAGTAGCTGTTTGATCTCATCTTTAGGATAAAAATATTCTGTTGAATTGCACAGGTTTTTGGGCTATCTCCATACCAAATTTCATCAAAGTAAATTGGTTTACTGTGAAAACTATGCAAATGTTAGCTAACCAATAAAAAAAAATCTGCTGGTTAGTAATTATTTTTCATGACCTTGTTTATGATACATGTTGGAGCGGGGAGACTCCCTAACAAAACCTTATATTTTGTAGGACAAATATGTTTTCACGTTATTTAGATAATTATCTCGATAATAATTAACAAAGAAACATTCGGTTAGTAATAAATTTTGGGCGTCTAGTCAAAAGGTAACCTACTCACGAAAAATCAGCTTGTTAGTAATAACTGATGGAAAGTGTACCAGGGATCCTGTACTATATTATATGAGTAAGGTTAGTAAGGATGGTGTAATCACATAAATCTGGGGGCATTTTAGTGTCCTTGTCAAGACTTGACTTTCTGGATAATGTTAGAGGGCTGACATTTTTACTGTTTGACATTACGACATTTTGACGGTTTCCATTCAAATCCAAACTTCTAACTTTCGATGGGTATAACGTCTTATTTGAGATTTTTATTCCTGAAACGGTCGATTACTAAACCAGGGTTGAACAAGAAGTGGGTAACTCGAAAATTCCCGCTTCCTGGTTAAACAACCAGGGGCCGATTATGAAACCATCAGCAGTCGGTGGACTTCGCCCTTAAAGTTTTATATGGACTTTTGACAGGCTATGATGGCACATATCGGAGCTCTACTAGGAGATCGGCTTTATTTTAACAATGAACTTTAACGTCTAGACAACCAATTACACAGGAAAAGTATTGGTGGGATTATTTTTGACCGACGAAAAACGGAAGGAGGTTTTAAGTCCATTCGTATTTTATATGTGGTCAACTCTCATCAAAATTGACAAGCAAACATTTGAAATTCATTCCATTATTTAAATGATCTTAGACACAAACAACATAAAATGACTGTCTATTCTTTACAAGACACAAGAAAGTGCATAAATATTAATTATTAAAGATGGCTAGATATGCCTAGAGTAACAGTGACACATTTCCCACAGGCGGTCACAACTTTCGCGCCAATAAACAGGTATTCTATGAGTTTTGTCTTTGGATTTTTTTATTATCACCATGATAGTGAGGTTCTTTTGTTTTTGGTCAAGTTCGAATTTATAATTATCTTTTTTAATGGTCATCGTGTTAGTTTTTTTTTTATTTGGGTCATTGCTAGTTTAGACGTTTTCAGTTTGTTTTTGGTTTTCATTAATGGAATAGGTACTTGGTGAATGAAAATGCGTCCCAAAAACGGATAAATTAAGGGTTACTATTATGATTCTGTTCAATGAAATTTAATATCTAGTTTTGTTATAAAAAAAATCGGAAACTTCAACTAACTATTTCAAGAATTAATATATTTTCGTAGATTTAAGCTTTCATTATAATACTGAGAAAATACCTAATTAA
Organism: Pyrrhia umbra; assembly: GCA_963891755.1. Lineage (NCBI taxonomy): Eukaryota > Metazoa > Arthropoda > Insecta > Lepidoptera > Noctuidae > Pyrrhia > Pyrrhia umbra. Next base: position 4,898,681 of record OY982944.1, read on the forward strand.
AGTGGTCAATTAATTTGACTTACCTCTATCATAACCTTCGCCCTTACAAGTTAAGGGCAAATTGTCCAAAACAGATAGTATCACTAAAATTGAAAATAACATTTTCACATCACTACGGCGCATAGATTTTCCAAATTTAAACCACTTTCGAACTGTCATTTTGACGTTTAAATTCGCGCGCGCAAAAAAATCGAAACTTATTTTTGACGTTCGATTTTTCAATCACATTCACATTTTTTTTAAATAGTATTTTTTTTCGTCAACGGCATCGACAAGATTTTCTCGACATGTTTTTCGTAATATTTTTTTTTCTGTTTTTTGTGTCTGTCGAGACGTCTGCTCGTCGTTGGAACTGCGAACCTACTAGCCAACTGACCAACTTAACACTGTAAAATAAGAAACATACATATTACTACAAAGAATTTACTATGAGAAAGTCCCATCTAACTTTCACTCGACATCCAAAAACCGACTCTCACATAACTACATAGAAATCAAAATATAACAGCAGCTTACACGACAAACAACTCGGTCACATTTAGTAGCGACTTGCTAAACAAGTGAACGGTGAAATGAGAAATTGTGAGAGACAGACATATGTTAGAGCGAGACAGATAGACATTTCTTTTTATGGTTCAACTGGTGAAACTGAGAACTTTAGAAATGTCGCCTGATCATCATTGAGGTATTTATCAAAGATAATGGTATCTGCCTATGGTTTCTTTGTAATCTTTTAAAAGATATGAGTGGGAGAGTGATTATGGTGTAATATAGTTAAGTCCGTAATATAACTACTTATTCCTTAACATAGATCTTTTCTTGAGCATAGATTTGGGAGCCATTTGAAATTAGATTCAAATAATTTAAGTAATGGTGGCCTAGTGGTTAAGGCACCTGCCTCTCGTGTACGAGTGTGCAGGTTTGAAACCTCGCAAGTACCAATGTGACTTTTCTAAAGTCATATTATGTGCTTTCTAAGTATATCTAAGACGTCACTGACTAACAGTGAAGGAAAACATCGTGAGGAAACCTGGACTTAATAAGTCTGAAATCGCTAATCCGCCTTGAGTAAGCGTTGTGATTAATGCTCATGCCTTCTCTGTATGAGAAGAGGCCTGCGCCCAGCAGTGGGACAATATATAGGCTGATAATGAAGTCAGCTTCTGAATTCAACTTTAGAGAGATCCTTTGGTTTAATATTACTTAAACAATTAAGTGGCTCGTAGCTAAGTAACAACCGTGCGGATCGTAAGATTAACAAGGTTAAGCTGCGCTAGCCGCGGTCGGTCCATGGATGGGTGACCGTTTTCTAACATAACGAGACCCCTCCTGCCTCGAAGGGGACCGAGATGCTGTCGATCCTACGCCTGATCTCTCCCTGGACTATGAGAGTGAGGGAATAGAGAGTAATAGAGAGTGTGTCTGCGAAAGCGTGCGTGCACTATACAACGTTTAAAAAAAATAAGCAATAAAATTTAAGCGGGCTACACATTTGGTGATAACTAATCTTTTGAGCAGTATTAGGAACTGGAAATCTCATAGTATCTTTTAGTTTTAGAACAAAAAAAAGTAACAGTTCTTGTTAAATTAAATAGGTTACAGCCCTAAAAATGGGTTACTAAACTCAAATTTGAAGATCAATAATGCAGAGTTAGCAAATCGGTTACCCCATATTTTCTACTTATTCGTCATCCAGCCTAATAATATTTAGTGAAAAAAATGTATGAAAAAAAAAAGTTAACAGATTTAATAATAAGATTTTGTCAGTGGAATCTTTACTGGATATTATGTACATACCCTTAAATATTATTGCTCATTTTTTTACACGTTGTAATATCTCCTGAACTTACTCAGGACGCATGTGAAATCGCGGGAAATTTATAGGACTTAATCTTTTTTTTATTTATTGAAATTTTTCGTTGGAATTGGTCGTTAATGTCAAAAAGGCCTACAGCCATCTACCATACACAACCACGAAGACTTCCTAATTTCTAATCCAAAATTTCCCCAGTTCAAAGTTTAAGTAGTTAACATAACGAGTAGAGACTCCATATCACTCTTCTAACATATCTTCAAATGACATAATTATAGGAAAAAAAACGAACTTGTTTTAGTAAAACTTACAAGAATGATTGAGAACTGTTTTAGATCACACGCGACCGGTTTTTAGATAAAATGTAGGTCTGTATTACATATTTATAGAGGAAATAATAACAATTTTGTTATTACTATAGTTAGGAGATTAAGATTATTATCTTACTAATTATGTCCCGCGGTTTCACCCGCGTCCCGAAGGAACTACTTAACGCACACGAATGAAAAGTACCCCATAACCGTCTCCAGGACCCCTCCTATCTCCATACCAAATTTCATTCAAATCGCTTCAGCCGTTTTGTCGTGAAAGCGGAAAATGTGAAACAAACTCACTTTCGCATTTTTAATTTTATTTAGGTTATTAGTTGATTCTATAATGGAATTTGGGCCAAAAATGGATAGTTTTATTTACGAAACGATAACTTTTATGCTAAAACAACGATTGGAACGCTTTTGAGCTAAAACTGACTATGCCGTGACGGCAAACAGCATGACCTTCGCTTATGCCGTCAGGTTACGGCCCCGTTGCTTTTTAAGTCCTTGTATTGGTATAATTTGACAACCAAATTGATCGTCATTCACATTATAGCGAAAGAGATGAAGCTATACGGGAACAGGAGCATCGTCTCGTTCTCGCACTGGAAAGACTTACTACAACGTAAATAGGAACCTGTAGGCCTAGCACGTATCACTTTCGAAGAAGTATTCGTATGGAAAGCTTGAAAGAAAGAAAGAAAGAAAGAAAAAACATTTATTTCAGGACACGCACAGGAATTAAACAGTGAGTAAAAATCAAAGAGTGACAGGTTAGTCTACCTGTACGAGGCCAGAAAATGCTCCCATCTCAGCATAATGCTGCAGCAATTATTATAAAAAATGCTGCAGCGCTGGTCTTCCGATAGGAGTCTTAAATTGAATTTTAAATGGAATATACTCGCATCTTACGTACTATCTAAATATATATAAAACTCAACGGTGACTGACTGACATAGTGATCTATCAACGCACAGCCCAAACCACTGGAGGGATCGGGCTGAAATTTGGCATGCAGGTAGATATTATGACGTAGGCATTCGCTAAGAAAGGATTTTGATAAATTCTACCCCCAAGGGGATAAGTTTGTATGAAACTTTGTCAATTTTAAACCGATCGGGCTGACAATTTATAATAGCCCACGCGGTGAAGCCGCTGGCGCAAAGCTAGTTTATTTATATTGATGACTAGACATATCTTTGGATGATGCAAATTGTGATTTATATGCATTTTAAACATTAATTTTGCTTTGGTATTGTTGTATTTGTGATTTGAAAATCACTTACATTAACGTTACAATTAAATTCATGTGTCCGTGCTAGGCCTACTGATGAAAAAAAAAATATCAATCAAATCTTTTGTCTGTTGTTTAGATAAATAAGCAAAAGCATTATTAGTATTTACATTTTTAGGAAGCTTGACAATGCAAATTCGGCATTCTGCATACAAATAAATCAATAAAACCCACTTAATTAACCCCCAATTAACTGTAAAGAACGAGACAGATATACCACAAACGTATACGAAAGAAAGAGATGACCGTATTTTTGTTATCCCCTCGCCTAACCACGGAAGATCGACTCTTGCGTCGAAATGATAGTTAATTGCGCTAATTAAATGCAAACGGTAAAATAATTATGTAGTTAATGAATATATTCTTTCTTTATCTTATTGGATCTGTTGGAAATGAAGTAATAACGGTTGTTTTTCTTTTGTTTTCATGGTTGAGGTGGTATTGGGTCGAATTTATCACTTTCGATAGCGTTAACAATGATTTTTTTAAGCATTTCTCCATGGTTGCCGGGAACAACTGTCTGTGGGCACGTAGTGTATAGCACTGTGTGTAGCACGGACGTACTAATGTAATTTTTAAGGTTCCGTAGTTGACAAGGAACCCTTACAGTTTCGTCATGTCCGTCTGTCTGTCTGTCCGCGGCGTAGCTCAGAGGTTCTTGGTACTAGAAAGCTTAAATTTAGTATAGATACGTATATCGATCACGCCGACAAAGTGGTAAAATAAAATTATAAAAAATATATTTTAAGGGTAGCTCCTAAACACGTGAAGTGGCAATGATTTCTCTCGCGGATCTCTTCCCCTCAATTTTTTAAATGGCTGTCCTTAGAAATGTGAAAAAAATCACAGACGTAGCACATGTAATGAACTTACAAGGAAAACTATCACGACTAAGTAGGCTTAACCGCTTACTAAGACCTACGATGGAACCCTTCTGCGCGTGGCCCGACACGCACTTGGCCGGTTTTATATTTTTACATACAAGTAAATATTTGATTTAAGTAATCATTGCTTAAGTTCTCGGATATAATGGGAGTGTGCTAGTCATCATTGTGTAAAAATACTATCTAATTAAATGTATTTTTTACAATTAATTAACATTGATGTTGTATAAAGTTGGTTCACCAAACCTTACAGACAGACATGTGTTGCTGGGGAGTTGGTTACTCCACTTCTTCTTCCCAGCAAAAACACATAGGAAGTGGTGAAGGGCGGGCATTTTGGGGGCTGTCTTTTGTAAATTTAACATTCAAAAAATGCTGATTTTCAGCCTAATTTAAAAAAAATATTTTTGAAATTAATTCTTGCCTCAGAAAGCACGTGTCGCTGTCGGTCCTGCACCTGCTCTCTCCCCGGGTGTGTCGGACTGCCGACCCATCGGACTATGAGAGTGAGGGAATAGAGAGTGCACCTGTGTCTGCAAGCGTGCGTGCACTATAATATCTCCTGCGTACTTGGCTAGTCTTCATTGAGATTGGCCGCCGTGACCGCAATCTATCTAGAGCAGTGGTTCTCAAACTTTTTAAATGACGGAACCCTTTTGGGAAGCAAAATACTTGATGGAACCCTACAATAAAACAATTGTTTTTATAAGTGTATTTTTTATTAATCAGCATAATAAAAGTACAATCTAACAGTTACTAATTATTATTTACTTCACCACTTGGCAACGACAACAATAGAAAACATTAAAAAAGAAAAAATCTAACTAGTGGGAGGTATGAAACTGTTTTTTATTTTTCATCAATTGGTTGATATCAGGTTTGATGGAAGAAAGTTGGAGTCTCATATCAGCTTCGGCGTCCAGTCTATTGCGATATTTTGTTTTCGTGGCTGCGTAGGTAGAGAATCCTGTTTCGCACAAATATGTAGTTGGGAACGGGAGCAGAATATCCAGAGCCATTTGGCCAAGCATTGCATATTCATCTTGGATTCTGCACCAAAAATCATTGAGAGGCGTCGTTTTGAACAGTGACTCCATACTTGTGTCTGATGACATTTCTAAAAGAGATTCATATATCTCGTTTGACATGTTTTCAGGCTTTTCCAAGTTGGGTAAAAAAGGATTATGAATCCATGAATTCACTTTAATTTTTGTATTGTGTTCTTCGGGAAAATACTTTTCAAAAGATGCGCGCATCGAACTGAGATATTGGACCAATTCAAATACATCATCTTCAAACATTACTGAGTCGTTTTCGCTAACAAACTCACTGAGTAACGTAAAGCTTTCTATTTCTTTCTTACCAATGCAAATGATCCAAAAATCTAATTTTCTTTTAAAAGCAGTTATTTTATTATAGGCCTGAAACACTGTTGTCTGTTTACCTTGCAACGATAAATTCAATTCGTTAAGTTTTTGAAAGATATCCGCCATAAAAGACAATCGGAACAACCAAGTTTTATCATACAAACGGTCCTTCAAATTAAAAGAAGTATCTGCTGAAAGAAACATTTGTAACTCGGCTCTAAGTTCAAATAGCCTTGTTAAAGTTTTACCCCGAGACAGCCATCGCACTTCTGTATGGAGCAGCAGTGTTTTATGTTTGCTGCCATAATCTTCACACAATAATGAGAACAATCGGGATTGTAGTGGTCGTGATTTGATAAAATTAATTATTTTTACCGCTTCATCCATAACTAATTTTAGATTAGACGGCATTTGCTTCATCGCAAGTGCTTGTCTATGCAGAATACAATGACTGGAACTACAATTACGCGCTTTATTTTTAATTCGTGACACTGCTCCTGCTGTTTTACCTGTCATCGCCTTGGCCCCATCTGTACAAATGTCAATGCAATTGTTCCAACTGAGATTATTTTCTTCAAAAAATATATTTATTTTATTAAAAATTTCTTCCCCGGTAGTGTTTGTAAGCAGCGATGAACACATAAGCATGTCTTCTTCAAAAGAACTTTTATATGGATATCTCACAATAACCAGCAGGATAGCCAAACCAGCGACATCAGTCGACTCGTCCATTTGCAAGGCGAATCGTGTATTTTGTAGACGTGTAACTAGTTCTTGTTTGACGTAGCTTGCCAGATCATGGATTCGTCGTGAAACAGTATCGTTTGATAGCGGAACATTAGAAAGATGCTTTGCAGATTTTTCATCGAGCATACATTTTGTTATGTCTAATACACATGGTTTTATTAATTTCTCAGCGATAGTATGCGCTTCACCTGCTTGTGCAATGCGATAGCTAACTAAATATGATGCCTCCGTGGCCTTTTCGTTGATAGTTTGTGTTACATGCATAATATTTTTTTGACTTTCTAATAACTGATCTTTTTTGCGAACAAAAAATTATTTATTCTTGTCTTTAGACTCGGGGTGTACAGTTTCTAAATGTCGGCGCAATTTGGCAGGTGCCATGGAACTATTAGGAAGCAGTTTACTACAGAGCATGCAGAGAGGTGAGCCGTTGGAATCAACAAATCCGAAACTGATATAAGATTCATCATACTTCCTTCTTTTCGTCTTTGAAACCGTCGAGCTTGACGTCGTGGCATCATCTTCTGAATCGGTGGTTGCTATATTCTCCGCGCGCACTGCTTTTGAACATTCAGCGTCATTAGAAGATGTTGTTGCAACACGTTTAACACCTTTAAGCCAACGTTCCATTCTTCTTTATTTATAATGTTACACGTCAGGATAGTGGGGTTTAAATAATCCACAATCGTTACTGCGTATAAGAGACTAAATTTAGTACCTACGGTGAAGAAATGTACAAAACTGAGACAACAGAATACAGCAGGCAGTAAAACAATGAACACTAGTTTCTCGCTAGCGAGCTTGTAAGTAGGCAGTAACTTATCGCTCCGAACGCTAATCGTCAACTGACGACGGGCGACGCTTTTATACTTAGTCCTAGACTCGATCTCAAATATTCTCGAAAATACTCGAGTCGGCACCTTTGATAAACAAAAAGCAAAAATAAAAACAGAAATTTAAAAATTGCGTTGTAAACAATATCGACTTTATCCTTTGAAGTTAGAGTCGAAAGTCGCTTGTTGACAACTATAGCGTCTAATTCAGAGGCGGCTTTTATCAAAGAGACTACGCGCTCACAAGTATACTACCCGCACGTTTTAAGTTTGCCGCTGGCGATAGGTATGACGTTCGAAAAGTAGCGTCACCAATCCTAATATAAAAATATTTTTTATTTAATTGTAACAATAAAAATTGTAATATTTGGGTAAAACTATGACACATTATAAGTTTTGTTGTCACGTGGGGGAGGGTACGCGCATTCCACAGAACGGCAAACTTAGAGCGAACGGGTTGTACAAGTATAAAATTGTTGATACCAAACTTATGATATATTGTACCAGCTATTGTAACACATGTTTCTACAAATACAAATAAATAAATAAGTAACGTTCATAGCGTTTTGTCTCCGCGCGGCCGCGGAGTCCGCGCAGCCGCGGAGCGACCAGAGAGAGGTGTTTTGATTTTTTTTTCTAAATTCTTACGGAACCCCGACAGAGGTATCACGGAACCCTAGGGTTCCGCGGAACACACTTAGAGTATAGCTGACTTAGAGTATAGCTGATCTAGAGAGATTATAACATTAAAAATAAACCAGCTGACTCATCAACCGTTACTTATTATACATTTAATAAATAATATCTTTATCGACTTTCATTTTCTCGATATAAGTGTGTCAATTCAAAGGTTCAAATTTTTGTCGTAAGATATCGATGCGTGATTTTACTCACTATAATGCACATCACTAGCCTCCTTGACGGCTTGGACTTTCGCTTGGAGGTCACGTCTAGGTGAATAGGGATGTCCGGCAGTGGTATCGATATTATTTTGTCGATAAAGTCGCATAGAATTAATTCACTTGCGTACACATAATATCAAGCCTGTTTCCTTGGAAGGTAAGGCAGAAGTGTACACATACATAAAGCATCCCATATTCTTTCAGTTGCAAATATTTATATACTGAGTACAGGTTGAAGAATTGATAAGTTGAAGTCCCAAAATTATTACCTACCATCAACCAAGATAATCCGCGAGTCTACTGAAAAACTTTACATAGAAAAACCCTAACTATAGTTTGACCGATCAGGAAATTGAACTCACTACGAAGCAAGTCAATCACTATAAAACATGTTCATTCCTAAAACATTAAAACAGGAAAAGGCCATTAATTAAAGCACGTCACGATAAAAAAACAACATCGATAAATCACGCGCACATCACTAGCTATTATCGATAAAGTATTCGACACAGCCAGGCACAATAGAAAGTTTATTTGTGTACGATATTTACGGAGCGTCAGCAAAAAAAGCAAATAATTGTTCAACTTTTTTTTTGTTTACTCACGTGAGAGGATTTGGGTACCGGCTTCGAATTGGAGGTTATAAAAAAAAGTTTTTTTTTACTTTTTAACGTGTAACCGTTTGGGTATTAACAAGAATGCGTTTACAAGTATTTGTGATATTCATTGTTGTTTGAAAAGTACGTGATTTAAAGTTGTGGTCATTCTGAATTTTATGGTTGTTTATTTTTAAGGCCTTATTTACTTTTTCCCATGGCAGTTCGTACCTTATTTTTTTTTCTTTTAAAGAATAAGCAATGTTTTGATAAAATTGTTACTCTATAGCGATTATAATATTAGCCACAAACAATGAATCATTGGTGATTGTTTACATGCTAATAAAATAACTCGTTTCATTTTAATACTTTGTGATAACATATCTGTTTGTCTCTATATCTACACTAATATTATAAAGAGGAAAACTTTGTTTGTTTGTTTGTTTGTAATGAATAGGCTCAAAAACTACTGGACCGATTTTAAAAATTCTTTCACAATTCGAAAGCTACATTATCCACGAGTAACATAGGCTAAATTTTATTTTGGAAAAAAAATAGGGTTCCGTAAGATATTTGGGTTTTCTACCACTATTCCACGCGGATGAAGTCGCGGGCAGAAGCTAGTACATAATACAAAGATTTTTATCATTTTATCTAATACTAGCTTCTGCCAGCGACTTCGTCCGCGTGGAATAGTGGTGCTCCGTTCCTATTGGTCTTAGCGTGATGATATATAGCCTATAGCTTTCCTCGATAAATGGACTATCTAACACTGAAAGAATTATTTAAATCGGACCAGCGGTTCCTGAGATTAGCGCGTTTAAACAAAATGACATTTCCCTTCACTGCTCTGCTCCTATTGATTGTAGCGTGATGAAAAGTATACTATAACCATCTCAGGAGTATGACAAATAATAGTACCAAGTTTCGTTAAAATCCGTCCAGTAGTTTTTGTTTCTATAGAGTTTATACAGACAGACAGACGGACAGACAGACAGACAAAAATTTTACTGATTGCATTTTTGGCATCAGTATCGATCCCTAATCACCCCCTGATAGTTATTTTGGAAATATATTTCATGTACAGAATTGACCTCTCTACAGATTTATTATAAGTATAGATAGATAGATTATACCTGCGAAAGTTAGCTTGTTACGCTTTTACGGCTCAACCAATTTGGATAAAATCTGATACGAAGATAAAGGGGACTCTAATGACAGTTATAGTTTGATCCGGATGCGGGTGAAACCGCGGGAAACAGTTAGAATTCAACGTCTTTTATTAAGAAAGAAAGAAAGAAAAAACATTTATTGACACAACAAAGGACAATCACAATATTTGATAAGTAAAAAAAGGTACAAAATAAAAGAATGTTGTGCTAAATAGTTCGAGTTCAGCATTATGCCAGACAGCTAGTGCCTGACGCTGGTTTTCAACTGGACCTAAGACGAGTTGACGAGCTATTATTAATAAGAATTCGAATAACCGTTACTTAATACAGGAAAAATATGATCAACTAACTAAGCCATAGTTAAGCTGGGAAGTCCAATAATAATTGAGAAAAAAAAAAACTATTTTTTGTACAATCACGGTCGTTTGCTGACCTTACAAAGAACATTGAATGAAAGAAAAAACTGCATGACTATCAGTGTTTTATTTAAGTCGATTTTTTTGCAAACGGTACTTTATTGTAACATTGTAATAGCCGACAGGTATCGGAGGTTGAATGCATCGTTAGGGCTCGTTCACACTGAGTTATAAAGGGAAGGACACACTGGTACTATTTAGTAACGGTCGTATTTATCTTTGGAATATTATTCGAGTGCTAACATTAACTTACTTTATAAGCCCTTTTTAGTTATCGAACTGTTCTGTCCCTTTCTGACAGTCTGTATTTTGATTTGACATTTAAGAACAAAACAGTTTTATAGCTAAAAGAGGCTTATAAGACGAATGGTATTATCTGTACCTACTAATATATAAAACTGAAGAGTTTGTCTGTTTACTTGAACGCGTTATTCTCAGGAACTACTGGTCCGATCTGAAAAAATCTTTCTGTGTTAGATAGCCCATTTATCGACGAAGGCTATAGGCTATATATCATCACGCTAAGACCAATAGGAGCGGAGCACCACTTTTCCACGCGGACGAAGTCGCGGGCAGAAGCTAGTTATGAATAAGGCGATTATTTTTTACTAACATTTTAAATGTGTAAGTAACTCCAGTTGGAACGCTGTCACGACAAAACGGCTGAAGCGTTTTGAATAAAATTTAGCGTGGAGTTAGATTGGAACTTAATGTATTGGAATTTAATCCACCTAGCCTGGTTTCAGCATCTGTGAGGTCATGGTGGGTCATACTATGTATCTAAAATACTAGTTTTTGCCCAAGGCGTTACCCGTGTTCCATGTATCTTTTACATACAAATTTTATATCTTTATACAAGCCCAGATGGATAACTATTACATTCCCAGGGTCCAGTCAAGTCCCCAACTATGGTAATATAATAATCATTTTTATTTTTTATCTGATATGTATGAATGCATATTCGTTGTTGCCCGTGGCATGACTTATGGGTCTCCTATCGGAAGATCAGCGATGCAGCATTTACTCAGGTAAATGTTGCAGCATTATGCTGAGATAGGAGCCTTTTCTGGCCTCGTACAGGTAAAATGTTCTTCAATCAGTAATATTTCATTTTTTTCTATTTTGTTTTATTATTTTTTTCTTTGTTATCTATCTACTAATTGTCTACTTCCTGTGCGTGTCCAGAAATAAATGAAAGAAAAAAAGAAAGAAAGAAAAAATGTTTATTTGTCACAGACAACACGTGCATATTTACAAACAGTAGGTAGAAGGAAAAAAAAACAGATAATAAAATGGAAAAAAAAAACAACATTAATGGCTATGGCTTAATTATTGGCACGTTCTGACTGCGACAAGAAGTAAACCACTCAGCATGATGCTATGCTGTGGGGAGCCACAACACAGCGCTGATTTTCAGTGGTCAACTTGGAATGACGTACAAACATCAAATCAGCTATTTCACTAATTCTATTATTACAATTAATGACAAAAACAACAGACAACTTATACCTATAACTTGAAATTAACATGCAATTTATATAAAAAAAAAAACAAAAAAATAACAATACCACTATGTTTTGTCACGCCCCGACATCATACGAAACACATACCTATATATATATATTTTTTTATTGTTCTACCTCCTAACGAGTACAATTGCCCGTCGCATAAGCGAGTGTGATGTACTTTTCGTCCATATACCGTCGGTCGGCGGCTGCGCCGCACGTGTGCTATGTCACGGTCATCTTACTTATGTAGTCGCGTGACTAACTACGTGCATCTCGCCGAGTGGCAAGCAATGATAATAATTATAATACTGTGCAACTGTATCTCATGTGCCGAACCCTTGGCATACTGGAGTGTGTGATGTTTAGGATCATGAGTGCGCTATTCGATATGGTACCTATCTATATGGTACCTATCTACCGTATGCTTTTTCTTTCTCTTTCTTTTCTTTACATTAAAACTACTACTCGTAATAATTGACTTCTGACTTATAAATTAATAAGAGAAATCGACCAATCTTCATGCTTTCTTAACAGAGTGACCCCTTAGTAACCCCGTCGAATTTGACGAGAGGTCACTTCGGATAAAATTCATCATCATCGACCTATTGACTACCCCATTGTTGGGCACAGGCCTCTTCTCATACAGAGAAGGCATGAGCATTGATCACCACGCTTGCTCAAGGCAGGTTGGATTGCTTAGTTGTAACCACACCATACAAAACCTCATTGCTCAAATACTCTTTAAACTTTTTTTTTCGGATGGGAAATCATCAAATGACGCCTCCCGCTGTGGGAGTGTCAGACTCTTACTGAACAAGTGCCAAGTTTCACCGACAGATAATTATATAATCGACCCGTTAAACGAAAACGTTTCTCAACAACGAAGCGGAAATTTCGTATTGTCATCCAAGTTCTTGTTCAACCCCGGCTTGGTAATCGACCGTTTTAGGAATAAAAAATCCAAATGATAGGTTATCCATCGTATGGTAGTAGTTTGAATTTATGGTAAACAGCTGTTTTCAGGTGATCGGACTGTTATTTTGTCGGTGAAATTGGGATTAAAACCCATCCATGTTCCTTCCTCAGCCCTTTTTATTCCGGGAGCGCGGTAACTTTCGAATATCTCGCAGCCCCCTCGAACATCTCGCAGCCCCACTCTTTTGAATAATGTGGTTCTGGTTGATCTTTCAAAAGGACCAAGATGCAGTATGTTGAAATAAATGAAATGATGAAAAACGCAGAGCAAAGTCATGAGTGCATCAACATCTGCCTAGGCTTTTCCCAACCATGTTGGACTCGGCTTCCAGTCTAAACCAGATGTAGCTGAGTACCAGTATTTTACATGGATCAACTTCCTATCTGATCTCCACAACCCAGTAACCGGGTAACACGTTACTGGTTGTCAGAATCTAGCTTCTAACTACTCCTAAATGTCAGTCAAAGATCTATAAATGATAAGAAAAGATATTTTGCTTAAACGCTTCCACTATGGAAATCGCAGGTCATCTGCCCTTAAACTTGAACCCACGACCTTAATAATAGAGAGTGGATATTCAATCACTGTGCCATTTAATACATATTACGAGTATAAGTATCACTTTCTCATAGTATATCTTGTCGTGGTAATCTAGTGGATAAGGCAGCTGCTTCTCGTGTACGAGTGTGCGGGTTCGGAACCTGGCAAGTACCAAAGTGACTTTTCTAAAGTCATTTGTACTTTCTAAGTATATCTCAGACGTCACTGACTAACGGTGAAGGAAAACATCGTGAGGAAACTTGGACTTAAAAAGTCTGTAATCGCCAATCCGCCTTCAGCAAGCGTGATGATCAATGCTCCTGCCTTCTCTGTATGAGAAGAGGCCTGTGCCCAGCAGTGGGGCAATATATAAGCTGATGATTTGATAGTAAATCTTAAGTCTAGGTAAAACAACAGTGCGGATTGATAGACTTCACAGTTTGTTTAAGCTTTTGACAATAGATTACAACAGCAAACATTAAAAAATAAAAAAAATCGTTGGCCTATTTTTAACTGACTTCAAAGAAAGTGGAGAAGAAGTCGGTGGCGAAATACTCTTAACAGTAACTTAGAGACACCGACTTCTTGAGCATCGTATCGTTCCACAATTGTTTCAGCAGAATGTATTTTTTTTTCTCTTTTCATTATTTTGGAAGTCGGTTGGATTTTTTTGCAAAAAAGTTTTTTGTCATACAGAGAAGTCTTGATCATTTTTATATTAAGCCTCAAAAGACTTTTTGTAACCAGGTTTAGAACTCTCATTTGTTAGCCAGCCACTCACAAAAGGGTGTGTAAGACTATGAAATTTCCTCTATCATAGACTGTCGAGGTCAGGGGTCTTACCATGACGTGCCAAAGCATGAATAGTTTCGTTGTGAAAAAGAGATAGTGTTATACGACGTTTCTAGCTTGCTGCGGGACGTTCGAAAGAGATACCTCGCTCCCGGAATAGAAAGGGCTGAGGAAGGAACATGGATGGGTCATTTGATGATATCCCATCCGAAAAAAATACTCGTAGTTAGGTAATAGACGGTGTTACACCCCCATGCTTGGGAGGGCACGTTAAGCCTACGTCCTCAGCTGCTATATTGATAGCAGTCGTTGTTACAATCCCATACCAGAAGCCGTCAGGGGGATTTGAGAATCCTCTAACACTAAGGATTGTTAGGTTAGCAAACTAGGGCTACAAGAAGAAGAAATAAACTCAAATTCTAGTTAAATTTGTAACCTTTACCCACTTAAAACACCTGTATCCGTTAACCTAAAACTCAAACGCAAACAGAATGCGTTAACCTAAGGCCGTGGGCCCAAGTTTCACTCAAACAATAGCTTATTAAGAATCAACGCACACCATCGATAAAGTTGTCTCTGGAAAATCTTGGCAGAGTGGTTTTTTGCCTTATATGTCAAACAAACATATTGGCTATAACACACTTTAGATTGCCGCACTTTCCTTTAGTCGTTGAATTTTTAAGACCGCACCCTGATGTGTACAGTAAAGTTGGTGATATATTAACAGAATAGAATACAAGAAAAAAAAAGCCCTACCTAAAAATAGCTTACATAATTTTGGAAAAGAGCTGATACTCTTACACTACTGGACCGATATTAACCAAACATAGCTAAGAACCACCGCAAGGAAACTGGCTTTTAAATTAAAAAAAAACGCATTCAAATCGGTCCATCCGTTTGAAAGCTACGATGTCACAGACGGATACACACAGACAGACAGACATCGACGTCAAACTTATAATACCCCTCTTTTTACGTTGGGGGTTAAAAATAGAACAAAATTTTTTTTTTACTTTTTAATTTTTTTTGGAAGTCGTTTTTTTTTGTTAATAGTTTGTTTTAAGTCGTTTATTTTTAGTTCACCGTTCATCCATCGACGAAACGACCATGGTATACATAATCTTGCTACGGTAAGTTCGAGAGAGAGAAAGAGGAACATGAATGGGTTTTAGTCAGTAAGAGTCTGATACTCCCTCCCCTGCCCACGGCGGGAGGTATCATTTGATGATTTCCCATCCGAAAAAAACCTAACTATCAAACTATCTCAAAATATTTTTTTACAAAGCTAATGTACTTAAGACCAAGAGGGGTGGGGGCAATGATTAAAAAAATATTAACTCATTACGTTTCAGAATGCGGCGGTAATGTATAGAAAGTAGTGTCCACCTGTGTCCTAATTAAATCTATTGTACAATTTGCAATCCTCACGTGCAGGTGGTCAGGGAGTGTATCCTTAAGTCTTTGGTATGTAGTATAAGTATTGAGTATATCTATGTATTAATAATGATCTAATGTGTGACCAATCTTACCTTTTGTATATTCCACGTGTAACCTCAATTTTACTCTATTTAATCATTGTTTATTATAATTAAATCGCAGTCATACCTGAGATCTCGTAGTTTCAATGTGTTTTCTAATACCTCCCGTACAGGTACTTAAAACATTATTGGTATATTAAACAACTATATTTTTCCTGCGGTTTCACTCGCGTCTTGAAGAAAATACGTCATGCACCTGGATAAAAACCGCAGCTTTTAACCATCTATCTCTGTGCCAAATTTCATTGAAATCCGTTCAACCGTTATAACATGAAAACGTAATAAACAAATAGTTTATATAGTTTTACCATTTATGATGTAGTAGTTGTAGAAGTAGTTTTTAGTCTTTAGCCTTAAGTAGGTTAAGTCATCATCATCATCAGCCTATATATTGTCCCACTGCTGGGCACAGGCCTGTGCCCAGCAGTGGGACAATATATAGGCTTATCTTCTCATACAAAGAAGGCATGAGCATTGATCACCACGCTTGATCAAGGTGGATTGGCGATTACAGACTTTTTAAGTGCAGGTTTCCTCACGATGTTTTCCGTCAGTAGTGTCTAAGATATACTTAGACAGTACATATGACTTTAGAAAAGTCACATTGGTACTTGCCAGGTTTCGAACCCGTACACTCGTACACGAGAGGCAGGTGCCTTAACCACTAGGCCACCACGAATTTTTAGTAGGTTAAGTAATATAAATTAATTAATATAAACAAACAAATCAACATTCAAATCCCACTATCCGCTACTAATATTATAAACGCGAAAGTATGTAAGAATGTATGGATGTATGTTTGTTACTCATTCACGCAAAAACTACTGAACGGATTTGGATGAAATTTGATACACAGATAGTTTATACCCTGGGTTAACGGGTGCGCGTAGTAGTTCCCTCGGGATGCGGGTGAAACCACGGGAAACTGCTAGTTTATAAAAATAGGAAAGATACGATTTTGTTTAGACACTCGTTTCAGCATTATCTGCCTCTTTCACTCGTATACATTTAGACAAGGAAGGCACTACAAAACCATGACGTAGTTTTTAGAGCTATCATTATATTATTAGTCTATTATTAAGCGTAAGATGTACTTCATTTAAACACAATCGTGTTTAACATTCGGTCAACCGCTCCCTAATTCGGTCACCGGTTCATTGAACTCAGTCGATATTACTCGAGTTAACTCACTTTTACTAAATGCTCGGTGAAAGTTACTTTCCCCGGTAACTGCGCGAATTTGATATAGACCGTTGACAGTGTTGACATTTGATAGGAGGGAAATTTTGCAATTTTATATGACGCACTGAAATTCGATTTTATATAAAACACTAGCTTCTAAATATCGTGGCCTAGTGATTATGCACCTGCCTCTCGTGTACGAGTGTGCGGGTTCGAAGTCTGGTATGTACCGATGTGACTTTTCTAAAGTCATATGTACTTTCTAAGTAGGTATATCTTAAACGTCACTGTCTAACGGTGAAGGAAAAAAATGTTCCTGTAATTTTTTATTTTTTTCTGCAATGATATTTAATATCATTACGGAAAGTCTGAAATCGTCTATTCGCCTTGAGCAAGCGTGGTAATCAATGCTCATGCCTTCTCTATATGAGAAGAGGCTTTTGCCTAAGTGGAAGCCGACCCCAACATTGCTGGGAAGCAGCTAGTATGAGAAAACAAAATATACCTACCCTAACTTATTGGCCAAAATACTAGTGAAAAAAAAAGAACAAAACGCTAACGCAAACCGCAAAAATTTAAGTTGCACGTTAACTTTTACGCGTTCGCGGTTATAAAGTAAATAGCGAAAGTCCGTAATGCGATTGCGACCAATTACGCGTTTCCATGTTTGCCGGTGCTCTGATTATTTTCGCTCCATAATATTTGGTTGCTACGCTTTTATTTTTAATGTTTCATGTCGCTTTCGAAATGTACAGGATGTGATTGTTATAGTTGTACAAACAAAAATATAAAATTCAAAAGTCATTTATTCGAATTAGGCTGACCATCAGCACTTTTTGAACGTCAAATTCACAAATGACAGCCCCCAAAACGCCCGCCCTTCAACACAATATATTAACAAAACGACTAAACCGATATTGATCATATTTATATGGGAAAACCTCTGAAGTATGGCTTACCAAACAATAAAATGATTATCAATATCTATTCATAATTGGCGGTTTCACCCGCAACCCGAGGGAACCACTGTTCCCTCCTGTTGTTCCTGTTGAAAACGCGCAACTGGGTAAAAGTTTGTATGTCCGTATGCCTGTGTCTTTTCTCAGGCTATCTGTGTACCAAATTCCATTTAAGTCGGTTAAGTAGTTTGGGCGTAAAAGCGCAATAGACAGACAGAGTTACTTTCGCATTTATAATATTTTAATTACTGTAATTGGTTTTGAACCGTTGTAATAAATAAAAAAGATAGTAAGGATTTATTTTTTCCATCGCAGTTTTTAGACATAACCTTATAAAATCGTAAGTATTTAAAAAATAGAACATCCTATATGTTAAAGCCATGGTTATTAGACGCACGTTCTACGTTATATCACCACGGTTATAGTAACACTTATGGCTATTACCACCGGCTGATGGTAAGCGCAAATGCTATACTTAATGGTCTGTATCAAAATGTTATTGTGATGAAAACAGCTCGTTTGATGGATTTTAAGTGCTTTTTTTGCAGTCTTAGTCATTTTTACTGGAGTTATGTAACGCGAGGGCAGTGAAAACCTCGTTACTCATAGAAATTCATTCTTAGACACTAATATTATAAAGAGACTATCGGTCCTTGGACTGGCGGCTTTTTGTGGTTAAAGTTTTGGTCAACTAATTAGTAATTCGACCTCAAATTATATTATAGACTAGCATTCCGCCAGCGGCTTCGCCCGCGTGCGCGATACGAATTCGAATCAAAAATGACATAGTTTCATAGAAACTTTCCACTCCCTTTTTCAGTTCCTTAGGGGTAGACTTTCGCAAAATCCTGATTATCCTGTTAGATAGCCCATTTATCGAGGAAAGCTATAGGCTATATTTTATATCTTCACGCTAAGACCAATAGGAGCGGAGCACCACTATTCCACGCGGACGAAGTCGCGGGCAGAAGCTAGTCTTCTATATGACTGACTGATCGTAGTGTCCTGAAACTTGGAGGGTGTGTTCTTTGTATGATGTAGGCATCCGATAAGACAGGATTTTGCAAAAGTCTACCCCTTAAGGGGTGAAAAACAGGGACAGTTTGTATGAAGCTCTAGCCATTTTTATTTGAATTCGTATAGACCACGCGGGCGAAGCCGCTGGCGGAAAGCTAGTCTTAGATTAAAATGACAAAGCAAGTATAATTTATACTCTAAAACAGAGAGAGTAAGTTCACGACCTAACTTAAGTTATTACCCAGTAAACTTAGACATTTATTAAGCACTAGATCAAATTTATGAGGCTTTTCACTTTCCAAAGTGAAGTCACTTATTTCGAACGTTTGTACGTGATAAATTACTAGTTAAACGGATAATCTATAATAAAAAAGTGCTTTGTCCTGAATGACAGACGGATCAACGCACAGCCTATAACCACTGATCGTAGAGCCTTGAAACTTGGCGGGTGTGTTCTTTGTACGACGTAGGCATCCGATAAGAAAGGATTTTTCGAAATTCTACGTCTAAGTAGGGGGGCAAAGTTTGTATGAAACTCGTGTCATTTTTAATTTGAATTCGTATACGGGCGAAGCCGCTGGCGGAAAGCTAATTTTTATATATAAACCTACACGAGGAAGGTTTTCCTCACTTGGCTGGAGGCCTTAATTTAATTAATTAAATTAGGACCTCGCCACATTTTCCGGTTAAGCAGGTCGAATGCTGTTAGAAGCACCCTGCAAGAGGTCATGTAGAAAAAAAAAAAGGTTTTACTCAATTTAACCCGCATCCTTTGGTCAGACTGGTTGTTCAACTTCGGGCTTCTGACTACCCGTAACGACTGTCAAAGATTTACAAATGACAGCCGGGAGCTTAACGTGCTTTCCGAGGCACGGAGGAGTCTCGCTATGACATAGAGAGATCTCACGTACTGTGAGATGGATTCATGAAAGAGTTGATAACCTTTTTATATATATTTTTTGTAATTACTGTAATGGGTTTTGAACCGTTGTAATTAATTAAATAAATAATAATAAATAATTAGACGGTCACCCATCCACGGACCGCCCGCGCCAATCCCGTGTGTGGCTGTAACTTAGCCACGAGCTTCTAAAACGCATAAAAAAACATACTCTTATTGCATAAAACAAATTCTAAGTTAGAAAGTGAAATGAAACATTGTTTGCATAAACATTTAGTGCAATTGCAGTTGCATCGTGAAAGTGCAATTTAGAAAATGAGTAAAAGTTGTCCCTGGAGCTTTGAAGACATCGCTGCATGTAAAGTAGGTGATTGTGAACTGGGTTGAACAATGCCTCTTTACATACTTAATATATTTCGCTTGCAAGCTTTCAAAATTTTAGAAAACGTGGTTTTTATTAGATACTTGCATTGTTTTTATATTTATTGTATTTTAAAATACAATAATTTAAAAAATGACACTGGTCGTCTTAGATAACTATAGGTACAAATTTAATTATTATTTTTAATTAAAAAAAAACTTGCTTAATAATCATTATTATAAATGAAAAATTACTTTAAATTAATATTGTTTTCTAAGTTCTTGTAAAAAAAGAATAAAAGTAGTTGTTTTCTTTAAATTATTTTGTGGTTTTATTTTCGAGAAAGAGCTTTTTATTAATACCCAAGATGGCATAATAAATTGTTACCAGATGCATGAAAAAATAAAAATAATGTAAAATAATAATAATAATATTACCAATTATATATATCTTTTCTAAGTTTTAATTAAAATAAACAGATTTAATTCGAAATGCATTTATTTGTAGTCTTACAAAAATCTTAGAGTAAATTAAAAGTGCTACTTTTATCAAACTTACAGTTCTATAAATACCGCAATCAATTTCTTCGTGGTAACTTATTTCGATTTGGTAACTTACGTAGAAAGAAATTATCACATAATAAAAATTAATATGTTTTAACTTTTAATAGACATTAAAATAATATCGAGTTTTATTTTAAACTTGAATAATTTTATAGTATATTATTTAAAACAAACAATTTATAATCTTACCTAAATTATTTATATTAAACATAATATTATTGTATCTTTATAAAATTTCGAATTCGCATCGTCAATTCAACTTAAATTATTATTTAAAGTCAAACTGACAATTTATTTAAAGCACCAATCCTTTTAAATAATAATAAAAAATATCTTTATATTTAAAATGTAATAATTAATAGTTCTACGTGTAATTCTTTTAAATTACAATAAAATATAAATAAAAATGTTTTCATTACAAAAACAATAATAGCAAATTATATTTTTCTCGAGTTTTCTGTACTAACCTCTTGTTTATTCTTTTCTCTTTCCAACAATCTCCTTCTCACTTCTTCTGGATTATATCTCTTTCTAAATACTCTTCTCACTCTTCTTACGGGATTAACATTTCTTGGTTTGATAATCTTCTTCCCAAAGCTCGCAGAAGATGCTAGGTTAGTAATTTTAGTTTCGTCCCCATTCCTCAAAATTTTACTCTTTCTTGTAGAATTATTTAAGAATGTATCTCTTTGCTCTCTTATCGTTGCATCGTAAAACACTTTACCATTTACTATAGCTTTTCTAATATTTTCTGTTGTAGACAGAACTCTAGGCGGACGAACAAAGGAAGTCTCACTCACTTCCAAACTCTTATCAAGTCCTCTTTCTTTTTCAATTTCATCTTTACTCACTTTTTGTATCACACCTCTCCTTTCAACATTAAATCTATTACCAAAATTGAAATCTATCAAATCTTTATCGACGGCTATACTTTTAGCTTCTAAATCTTTTTGGGAACGTTTATCTAGAACTAACTTACCACCTCTTCTTGATGCTAAAATTCTTCCGATTTCTTCAATCTGTCTTTCTTCAGCTTCTAAAGTTTTTAAATCGGACATTTTGTCGCCTTTTACATCGTCTAGATCTAAAACTTCGATGGAACTGGAGAAATCGTCTAACTTGTCATCTATACCCTTAATTGTATCCTTGATTTTAACACTCTCTGGTTTAACTAGCTCAACTTCAGTTATATTTTCAGTAACTGCTTCTTTAACTTCAGGTATCTCTGTTGTAAGTGGTGTGGTAGGCTTAACTGTAGGTTTATCTGTTGGTTTAAATGTCGTTGTGTCTACGTCATCGTAGTCACTCATGTTTCGTTTCTTCTCGTCTCTGTGTCTGTCTGTGTGGTCGGGTCTTGGTGGCACTGTTGATGTTGGTTCGCGAGCTGTCGTATATCGTTCCGTTGTCGTTGTTGGTGGGCGTTGAGTCTCGTTATATCGGAAATATGTTGTGTTGGGTGGTGGCCCCTTGTGGAGGTAGGCTACAGGCCAATACCTGCAATCAAAGTTGTATGGGTAAGTATAGTTTTTTTTTATGTGAAGTTATGGTCAAATGTCAGTGGTTAGAAGAAGTAAACAAAATTAATGATCGTCATAGCAGTATTTGATAGAAAATAGATGTGAAATGTTTTAAATGTGGTTTCTGAAGTAAAACTTTCTAAATTAACACTCATTTGAGGGCCACTCTTATGGCTTCGCTTCATCAACATCAAACATAGCGTGTCCGGTCTTCACTTCTGTTGGCTGCCTCATGACTGCCTATATTTTTCTTTTACAAACTCATAGTTTTTATTTTATTAGCCAAGTTCACCACACACCAATTCCCCTAACCTGGTATTATGGGATTCTGTATTCAGGGCTAAGTTACTTTAGTTATTTTAAAGACCAAATATTCGACTATTTTTGAAATGCGCTCTATTTCATGGTAGCAACTTGAACATACCTGGGTACTCCCAAACCATTCGGGGGTGGTCCATCAGGCTCTTGAGATGGAGAAACAGGCAACCAGTTCCCACCACCAGGATGAGGGTAGTTGTGAGTAAATTTGATGTGGGGACGAGATTCTGTTGGGACACGGGAGTAACCTGAAAAATAAGAAAGTCAAGTTTAAGGTAATAAAACTTGCAGCTGCAAAATTTTTCACGAGAGTTATAGCGTCCTTGAAACACAAAGGGCAGTTGAAGGAACATGGATGGGTTTCAGTCAGTCAGAAAGATTCTGACACGTACTTTCACTCTCCACCCACAGCTTGTTTTGGATGGAATATCTTTAAATAACGCATCCGGGGAGGACGCGTCATTTAAAAAAAACAAAAAGTATAGAATCCTGTATTGCTGGTTAATTTTCATTATAATACGAGATCCCGAAAATCCGGATCCCAAGACCGCGACCATATTTCAAGATCAAATCCTCTTGTGCGACAAAACCGATACGATGTACTTTTTTATAAAAAAAATAAGGTTAAAAGACAAAACAAGATAAACTAAGATTAAGAGTACCAACGTTGTCACTTTTAGGTAGTTAATTTGGTATCTTTCTTAAATATTTGTCATATTTAAGTTTTCAAATTATTCCCAGATTAATAAATCCTATTTATAATTATTACATTACACTTATTACACATTATTACTTGACACTAAAATAAGACTCTCACAAAACAAAAAGCTCAAATTTCTACAAACCTGGTAAAGGATTTCCGTATTTATCATAATACGCCTGAGGTCCATTCTTGTATAAATCATCCCAGTATTTCCTATCTCCTTCTGCCAAGTATGGGCCGGGAGGACTAGGAAGGCCAGGAGGAGCAGCAAGTCCAGGCCTGTCCCTATCACTGTACCCGGGTCTGCCTTGCCATGGGCGAGGGCTGACGGGGCGGGGTGGGATGTCTTCTGAAATTGATATTAGGTAGAGAAAGTTCAATTGATCTTTGGGTTTTGAAAAAACCTAAGACTTATAAGGACTTTTTGGTATTCAATGGTCTTTAGATACGTACTTTTCTCATACATTCTACCACTAACAACTTTTGCTCAGAACGCTAATTCTGGACAAATAGTTGAAGAAAAGAACAAGCGCTAATTGTTTGGCTTTATGCTGAACTGGATCTATTTGGCAAAACCAAAAAACATTTATCTCCATTTTAAGTATGGGAGGTAAAAAACATATTTTCCCGCTTTTTCGGCATGATGAATATACCTAGTACTAAGAACCTCTGATCTAGGGCGCGAATAGACAGACAGATGGACATGGCGATCGATATAATAAGTGTTACTTGTCCACTGCAAAACCCTTCAAAATTCAGAAGCCTAGTTCTTTCTGGCGGATTTTAAGAATCCAACAATCATATTACCTCTATGTCCCGGAGGAAACTGATGACCAGGTGAATGCTGGTGAGCTTGAGAAGGATGAGGCACTTTGTGCTGATGGTAGGGATAATACTTCTCACTGCACGGACGCCATTGATCATCGTTAGGTCCTACGTAACACCTGGAATAAAAGTAACTTTTTTGACATGTCTATTTACCGATTTTTGGAGATAGTTAATGGCTAGGTAACATTATGCTATCCCTCAGGAGTAGGGTAACAACTCAGTTCTGTGTTGTGTTCATAATCGAGTAAATGTCTTCCTTCCTTTAATTTTATTCTATTTTACTCCTCACTACTATTCACTACTCTTTACTACTCTTCACTACTCTTTACTACTATTCACAACTCTTCACTACTATTCACTACTGTTCACTAATATTCACTACTACTCAGTGCTTTTCACTACTATTCACTATTCTTCACTACTCTTTACTACTATTCACAACTCTTCACTACTATTCACTACTCTTACCTACTCTTCACTACTATTCACTACTCTTCACTACTTTTTTCTTCTCTTCTCTACTTACTACTATAGGTAGGCAGCCAAGAGTAAGTAAAACCGCGGGCACAGCCAGTGCTTAATATACTCACCATGGTTTATGAAATCCTTCACTATAACCACACCGATGTGTTGGGGCACAGCAGTAATCCCAAGAACCTAGAACAAACAATTATTTAATGTAACAAAATATCCTGGTGGCCCAGAGGTAATGGACCCTGACTGGTTAAGGTAAATTAAGATTACGACACAGATGTCAGATATAGGTATGTCTCACATTTTTGTCACTTCATAGTATGCCAATACTAACCTATTTCTCCACCTTCAGGCTCGCAAGCCCAGTGCCCAGCGACAGTATTCTGTGCACAAGTAGTCCCGGCGCGGCAGGGGAACCCTGACACTGTGTAGTGGCGCCAAGACACTGAAACTGGGGGGTAAATGGGGGTAAGAGGGGAGAAAAGGCGAAAAATATTAGTATGTTTAATCACGTTCTCACTAGGAATTTCTTCAGCATTTTGAGTGCGTTTACAAATAATTATACTATTATTACATACGCTCAAACAATTAGACTTATAACAATTTAGTCTCTTAGGTGGTTTCGAATCCAATTCATCAATGACGGCACGTTTGACGTAGTGGCTGAGCAATTGACTGCTGCGCTGCGTGTCGTAGGTTCGATTCCCGCGCAGGACAACTAAAATTGTTCCGGGTCTGGGTGTTTGTGCATGTGTAATGTATGCTTGTAAACACACCCATGATACAGGAGTAATTCCATCGTCAAAAAATCAAAATCTTCCATCAGGATAGATCGAGTAGCTTTTGCGTTAATTTCAGATATTTTTTACAGCTTTTTTAATAGAAATAAATAAAAAAGATAGCACTACTTTTATTATAAATGGGAAAATGTGAGGATGTACGTGTGTCACTCTTTTATGCAAAAACTACAGAACGGGTTCGATTAAATTAAATAAATAATTGAAACAAATTTATCTTACTTGGTTCATTATCAACTCTATCCGGGTATCCAGGCTTTGCGACCGGTCTGACAGGCCTGGTTGGTCTCGGCTCATTATAAACCGGTCTATTCGGTCCCGGATACCCGGGTCTTCGGTCCGGCAAATAGCCTGGTTTTTCTGGCAAATATTCGGGTGGATCCGAAATTGGCCTATATACTGGTCTTTGAGGCGGCAAGGGTCGAAATCCGGGCTTCAAATCAGGATCTGGGAGGTACCCAGGTTTGAAACTAGGGCCACTAGGCTCAGCCGGATATCCTGGCTTTAAATTAGGATTAACTGATGGTGGGTATACAGGCTTGAAGCTTGGTGAAATAGGACCCGGATAATCGGGTTCAAAAGTTGGGCCCGAAGGACCAGAAAAACCGGGTTTGTAACTAGGACCTGGATACCCAGGTTTAAACCCAGGGCCCGATGGTTCAGGGTAAGGTTTGTGAGAACCTGGAAGATAGTTTGGTTTGTAACCAGGCCCAGACGGTTCGGGATATCCGGGTTTATATCCGGGTGGTTCTGATCCGGGTGAGTACGGCTTGAACCCGGGTCCACTCGGTGGTCCTGAAGCTGGGATAAATGGCGGTTCTGAAAAAAAAGATATTTTTTTAAACAGATTTATAATAAAAGACATTAACCTCCTTTAAGGTTTGTCGGATGAAAGTTAAAGTTTTGTGAAAGCGAGGACCGACATTTCTCAACTTAAACCTGCAATGGTCTTTAGATTATTATTAATTAAGAAATGAAATTTTATTTTATAGTGTAGCGCAAGATGTATCCTACAGGTTTTTCAAGCATAGGTAGTATAGATATAGTCTCATATAAAAACCTATGTGAATCTTAACGCCTGATCAATTGGCAATAGCAATAAGTTAGCTCATACAACAATGTTAGCGTTTGAAATGGCGCCGCAGAATATATCTATCTATACTAATAATCTATACTAATAATCTATACTAATAATATAAAGCTGAAGAGTTTGTTTGTTTGAACGCGCTAATCTCAGGAACTACTGGTATGATTTGAAAAAATCTTTCAGTGTTAGATAGCCCATTTATTGAGGAAGGCTATAGGCTATATATCATCACGCTAAAACTATTAGGAGCGGAGCACCACTATTCCACGCGGATGAGTCTTACCATGGGGTATCGTGTTACCCGGTAACTGGGTTGTGGAGGTCAGATAGGCAGTCGCTCCATATTAAACACTGGTACTCAGCTGCATCCGGTTTAGACTGGAAGCCGACCCCAACACAGTTGGGAAAAGGCTAGGCAGATGATGATTCTTCGACTTTGTATCTTTGAGGTCTACTAAGCTTTCCGTAAAAGTCTCATTTTTGTAAAAATTTAAACAAGTGCAAGGTTAATCTCATACCATTATCATGTTCCGGCAAATACCCAGGTCCTGACGGGGCGCTAGGACCAGAGAGTCCAGTGATGCTAGGAGGACCTGGTGGGCCAGACGGACCTGATACGGAGTACGGTTCCTCTATAGGCGGCGTGGAGAGGGGGCGAGGGATTTCTGGGGCCGGTTCACTGAAAAAAGACATAAGAATTTAACAACTACTTTGTTAGTTTAGTTTCCCCGGGTTTTATCTGCGTCTCGAAGGGTTATTAAACGCACCCGGATAGAAATAATAATAGCAATTAATATAAAAAATATTTTTTTTTTTAGAAAAACGTTGCCCCACACTAGGATTTACTCCTGTGTCGTGGGTGCGTTTACAAACATTCATTACACATGCACAAACACCCAGACCCGGAACAATTTTAGTTGTCCCGTGCGGGAATCGAACCCGCGACACGCAGCGCAGCAGCCAATTGCTCAGCCACTACGCCAAACGTGCCGTCGTATTAATTATTAACAATAAATCAGTGACATTTTTCATTCAATCAATATCAAAATCACTAGTTAATATAATTCCTACGCTTTGGTAAATTGTTATTATTATAAAGATAGTAGATGAAATATACAAAGCTATTTATCCCATATAACCGTCTCCCGTATCCCTTCTATCTCCATACCAAATTCCAGCCAAATCAGCTCAGGAGTTTCACCGAGAAAGCACAAGATATATAAACTAACATTCGCATTTATAACATTAGCTAGAATTGGTGTTATCTACCCATTTCTAAATCTGTACTTACTCATATTCCACCACATGGACCTTCCTCCAGCATTGTCCATTGAACAGGTCGAAGGCGAACAACCAGTCGTCAGTTGAGTGGACATAGTCTACTCCTCGTTGAAGATCGAACAGGCGTATCTCTGATAGAAGGCAGTTGTCGGTTTTGGTGGGTGCGTTGTTACTAAAAAAGGAGGATGGTCAATCTTTAGCTTTTTTGGTAAAATATGTTTTTTATTTAGGTCGGTTTTAAATTATTTACAATATATACATTCTTAACAACATAAATAAAATAAAACTATAATATTAAAATATGGCGTCAAAAAATCCTCATCGCTGGGAGTGTACCCAAGAGACTGGCGGCATTGCCACGTTGGATGGCAATGCTTAATTAGCTTAATTTCTTAGGCCGATCAAGGTTAAGCTACGCTAGCTACTGCTGGTTTTAGATGGGTGAACCTCCATTTCTTCTTTGACTGTCGATGAAGTTACAAACTCCCTCCCACGGTGGGACGAGTCATTTTGATGATTTCCCATCAGGATACATGATTATTAAAAGCCCGAAAGTCTGATTACTGAGTGATATTATATAGTTTTTTTTTTATAAAGAACTACTTATTCCGCACTTTTAAGTGTACCCATACCAAATCTCTGTATCGCTCAAAGGTGTACTGTTAGAGAACCCAATTCTGGGTTAAGCTCGCCATTGCATACATACTATCTGGATCAAATTTATTATAATTTTGTTTGTATGCAATAAAGAATGAATTAATGAGTATCGTATTTTACTGGATTTAAACCATTGGCTGGATTTTGGAAGTCATTATAGGCAGTCGCTCCATGTAAAATACCTACTAATAAGCACTGAAATGAAACAGATTATAGTTACGGCCTCTCTTCTTATGACGGCAGTACGGTGCCTAGAGAATCTTCTAGAAATACTTAATAACATAAAATGATGACTTACTTGAAGGAAAAGCTTAGACATCTGAAAGGGGCGTCGTTGCACGCGTGGCCGCAAGCTTGTTCGTCTTTCACGCGGGCCTGACCGCGGATCGCAGAGCCTGTGAGTTTGGCTGCCTTGTCGTATTGGAGATAGCATTCTGCAAAAAAAAGCTTTTTGATAAAGGAAAACTGACTTCAAAAACAAATGGGATATTTTATTTTATTTATTTATTTTATTGGGGAAATAAACAGTTGTAAAATATGTCTTACAAATAAAGTAACAATAGTTTCTATGCTAGAGTATAATCAACGACGTTTCCATAAGTTATATTGTAACTATCGATACAGTGTAATGTTGTTAAGAGCACTAGCAAGCTATCCAAATGTTAGTAAGGCTTCATTTTTTTATTTTCTACTCTTCAACCTAGAAGGTTATCGCCTGCTTAACCGGGCTTACCTGTGAAGTCCCTTAAATGAATTTAGGGTCTCCAGCCAGGGCTTAATTTACAAAACTAAGCGACTACACGCTAAGGGCGCCCCCTAGTGGGGTCCGGGCCTCGGCTTAGGGCGTCGCTGGGGGAGGACAGCAAGGGACAGGCTGGATCAGAATATATGTGAACTTATTTCTACTAGACCATTTACAGGCACTTTTGAATTGTCAAAGAGTTGTCTGTCGGTTTGTCGAAAAGAAAGTTGAAGCTGCCCGTAACCATCAGTAACCATCAGATAGCCTATACCACTTTAAACGTACCTTCATCCCGATTCTGTACATCGTCATACAGGGCTGGTTCACACCCTCGGCCATAGTTGCCTCTTGCGTACAGTTCGTGCCCACTGTTGGGACGAAGCCCACGCCCACTCTCCAGCGAAGTTGGCGGGGATGACGTCAGAATACAGTTCTCTAAATCATCACCTATTGTTGGGGAGTCGAATCTGGGAATAAGAAAATGTCAGTTATACTAGTGACTTCACACGGCGTTGTCTGTAATGTAGCATTCTATTAGAGAAATATGTTTTTGCATCGAGCATTCCTTTTTTTTTAATTCAAAACTTTAAGTTTCTTAAGGTCGCCATATTGAATTTATTGTGATGTCACATAGCCTATACTCAGCGGCCTATTAAGACGCTTACAACGATACCTCATTTGTCAAATTATGATAAATAGTTTAGAAGTTATGAGGGAACAATTAGTGGATATACATACACACAAACCGGTCAAAATCATAACACTCCTTTTACTTTGCCATAATGCTGGTACAAACGAGTGAAGTCGCATTAGGTATCTTTTTTAAACCCACCTCTCTTACTTTAAAAAAGGAAATTATTTTTTTCGTCCCTTCATATTGCTATGCTGCATTTTGTTTAGAGAGGCCGTATAACTACAATTTATTTTCAATATTGTGTTGAGTACATGATGTTTGGAATCAGGAAATGATTTTGATTAAAAATTGTTATTTGCAACAGTGATACTTGAAATTGGTGGACTTTGGATATCATACATCCAGTCGCTGCAGTTTGTCATGTGCATTGAGGCACCGGAGTCCACATACCATTTATCACTTTTAGTTGTTACAGAAGAAGCTATAAAAGCTGCTACAAAGCCTTTATCTTCACTTTTAGTTTCTGAACTTTTCTTCTGTGTCCGACAATGTTTACCTAAGTGTCCATACTTATTGCAATTAAAACACCGAGGGCCTTTAGGTTTCAAGTTGTTCTGTTTCTCATGACTTTTCTTCTTGACTGAGTAAAAAGCAGTAGTTTCTGAACTCTGAACTTCTTGTAGTAGTTTAGTTTTTATATTATCTGCACAGATTTTTACTCCTGAACTCTCGATAGCCATAATCATGGGTTTATATAGGTCCGGTAAACCCGCTAACATTAATGTGCCCAGCCATTCGTCATCAACAGTAAATCCTATGTTTCTTAATTTATGAGCCGACGTCATTATTTTGTTTACATAGTCCTCGACACTCTTGGATGATTCTAATGTTGTAGTAATAAGATCTTTTAACAATGCAACTTTTCTTGTCAAACCATTATCGTCAAATGCTCGTTCCAGATTCAGCCAGACTTCTTTTGATGTTTTAGCATCCTGAATATGAACATAATTGATAGCGTCCACTAATAAAATAAGTTTTGACTTAGCTTTGACATCTTTCCCGCCATCAAGTTTGTCGGCGTCTTTGCATTCAATACATTGCCAGAGATCTTCGTGCTCCAAGTACGCTTTTACTGCAAACTTCCAATTTGCGTAATTTTCACGTCCAATGAGTTTTTCTATGTTAAATGTCGTATGTACAGCCATTTTACAATATAAAACTATGTCTAACTTCCAAACTGTATGACGCCACGCCGGTAGGATTTATGATGAAACTGTTTTTCAACTTTTCGGACTTTTCACTGTATAAACTGTACTATTCCGAGTAACCACTAATTTCGTGCGAACCACGCTCTGCTACCATGTAGGATTTGTGATTACTTTAGTAATTAATTATAATAAATGAAAAGATTTGTTGAGAAAAACGTAAGTATATTATGGCGGCAAAAAGAACAGAGCACAGAGTATAAAATATAAAGGGTAAAAATATAAAAGTGTACAGTGGTGCCAACCTATTTACAAGAACTACCAACTATATGGCACTATTGCATTCTCTATTTTCAATATTGTGTTGAGTACATGATGTTTGGAATCAGGAAATGATTTTGATTAAAAATAAGTATTTAACTCAAAACTAAAAAAAATATATAGTCCAATCGATTTTAATAAAAATGTAAACAAAATCCTAACCATACCCTATTTTGTTATAATTTTCCCACTCATATAAATAAAACGGCATTAAATGATGAACGGTGATGTTTAGAGCATGGAATTGACATAAATGCACCGTCCTAACGCCATTTTGTTAATTTCTGAACAGAAATTAATAAAATGGCGTAAGGATGGCACTGGCAGAATTAGAACAAAATAGGTAACGACTTTGTTTACATTTTTTATTAAAAATCAATTGGAACAGATTATAATTACGGCCTCTCTTCTTATGACAGCAGTACGGTAGCTAGAAAATCTTCTAGAAATACTTACCTAAAACTAAACCCTCTGCAGAAGAATGCGTGAGCTC
This sequence comes from Pyrrhia umbra, assembly GCA_963891755.1. NCBI lineage: Eukaryota > Metazoa > Arthropoda > Insecta > Lepidoptera > Noctuidae > Pyrrhia > Pyrrhia umbra. The sequence continues at coordinate 4,930,413 of OY982944.1, forward strand.
TGATGCACTCAGCTTCACAGGCCCCTAAGCCGGCAACTGTCAGCGCGGCTCGAATGGCCGTGTCACTCACTGCGGCTCCGGAACGAACGTGCCAGAAACATTCTACAAAAAGACATATATATTGTCGTACGCCTTGCCTCTTCCCAAGTATATTGCTTGACTACAATCTGACAGAATGTAGGTGAATAATAATCACTGCAGACTGATTTCGGTCACGGCGGCCAATCTCAATGAAGACTAGCCAGGTACGCACGAGATATAGTACACGCACGCTTGCGCAGACACAGGTGCACTCTCTATTCCCTCACTCTCATAGTCCGATGGGTCGGCAATCCGACACGACCGGGGAGAGATCAGGCGCAGGACCGACAGCGCCACGTGCTCTCCGAGACATGACAAACAAAACGATTAGCCATTCAGAAACTGACCGCGGTTAAAGTAGCTTAACTTTGCTAATCTTTCGATTCGCGGTTATTACTTAGCTAAGAGCTCCATAAGGACATAGGGTAGTATCTTTTTTTTCGGATGGGAAATCATCAAACGACCCCTCCGTGGGGCGGAAGGGAGTGTCAGAATCCTACTGACTAAATCCCATCCATGTTCCTTCCTCAGCCCTTTTTCGAACGTCCTACAACCCCGACAGGACATAGCTGAATACCAATATATTAAAGGTGGCGACTGCCTATCTGGTTTCCAAAACCCAGTTACTGGATAAAACCCTTGGTAATATGTAAGAATGGGTGTTAAATTACCTATAGCGTGTATCTACGACTTAAGGTATTGTCTGAGGCACGTGCCTGTTTTTCTCTAAAATTTCAGGCAAAGGTGTACAGCCTCGTACTTAATTGTTGGTTTTGCAAGCACTTACATTTTGCTTTATTGCAATCGACAGAGCAGAATGCTAGGCTCCGAGTTGCAAGTGTGTAGTGCTCTCCGAGTTTTTATTACCTCAAAGAGAGACATATTTCTGGATATATATCAATAGTAGACCTTTTGCACACTGCTTTAGAATCCATCATCTGCCTAGCCTTTTCCCAACTATGTTGGGGTCGGCTTCCAGTCTTAACCGGATGCAGCTGAGTACCAGTGTTTTACATGAAGCGACTGCCTATCTGACCTCCACAACCCAGTTACCGGGTAACACGGTACCCCTTGGTAAGACTGGTTGTCAGACTTTCTGGCTTCTGACTACCCGTAACGACTGTCAAAGATGTACAAATGACAACCGGGACCAACAGCTTAACGTGCTTTCCGAGGCACGGAGGAGTCTCGCTATGACAAAGATGGTCACCCATCCACGGACCGACCGCGCCAAGCGCAGCTTAACCTTTGATCGGTCGACCCGTGCGGCTGTTGCTTAGCCACGAGCTCCTCAAGGAAGTCAAATCAGCTACTAGCGTGTGGATGAGACCTAGTCTCTCTTTATCATTTTTCTTGACATATTTGACATTATATTTTACCATTATATGATTGCTTACGCTTCAACATATCTGATGACAAGGACTTAGACCGGTTCCTCGTCAGCACCGGCTTACGTAGTAGCTACGGACCTCCCTGCACTGCTTTAGAATCCAAAACCTAAAAATAGGCTCCTAAAAATTTTAGAGACCCACATCTCTCTCATAAAAAGTATTATGTCTACTTCAAACTGACGTTCTACAAAATACCACACAATATTAGTCCTTACCGCTCTCAACCCAAGGCTTATAGTTGATGGTCACACAACCCTGATCCTGTGGCATGGCATACACATCAGAACTGCTATCTGCTGCCAGTTCTAATCCTCTATAAGGACGCTCGCTGAGGAAGCAGTTGTCTGTGCCGTGAGAATTTGAATACCTATTAAAAGAGAGATTTACTTATGTTAAAAAAAAACATAATTTGAACTTCGATACGTGGGTGAAACGTAGAAAAGATGGGTAATTAGATAAAATAAACATTTGTAATAAACTACAGTCTATCACTTAGCCAGGAGCGCTTCATTTTAGCTGTACATCATCAACATCATCATCATCAGCCTATATATTGTCCCACTGCTGGGCACAGGCCTCTTCTCATACAGAGAAGGCATTGATCACCACGCTTGCTCAAGGCGGATTGGCGATTTCAGACTTTTTTAAGTCCAGGTTTCCTCACGATGTTTCCCTTCACCGTTAGTCAGGCAGTTAGCTGTACATTTAAAATTAATCAATTATCTTATGTTAAAGGAATTAATTTAAGGGATCCATCTGGTCTAGCCAGCAAACGTCGATAAGACGTTCAGTAAGTAGAATTAACTATTGCTACAAACAAATTAAGCCGTCTGGAAATGTTACAAAGAAATTAACAGGCGCTTCAACTTACCGATAACTATAAGACACACATTTGAACTCCCTCTCGCTGAAGCATGCAGCCTCGCACTCCACCACATTGCGAGATATCAAGGCTCTTCTGATGGCTCCAGTACCTAAAGACATGCCTGGCCGGCGGCGGGAGGAACAATCTGGGAACAAAGAAGAATGCATCTTATGTAACTAGGAATAGACTTGAATATATTTCAGATCTTTGCCTGGGTATGGTCGAAGATACATAACGGCTGTGCTTGGGGTGGTAGTTCTATGTGTAACCGAACCTACTTTATACGTTGAGACATCTTCCCTGTGCTTCGGAGATTGAAAGGTCCCGGCTGTCATAAATCTATTATGCTCGTTGGGGAAAGCAGTAGTCTGAGAGTTTGACAAGGCAACAGGAAACCCTAAATATCAATTTTTTCCCCTACTACGCATTAGTTGGGTTATGGATTTTACGCAATAGTTGGGAGATGGCAATATAGCGGGGAGGTATACTGATTATTCTGCCTATTATTATTTGTAAGTACATATCGTGTTATTTAACTCAATATAAATAATCCTTCGGTATGTGAAAGGAAAAGCTAGAGCTAGAATAAGTAGGTAATAAAATTATAAGAAGAATTGTACCCACCTTTAGTTCTCCCATCATCACTCCGATCAATAGTCTCATGATGATGAGACTTAGCCTTATAAAAACTTGAGTCATCAAAACCTAATCCATTGGAATTCCCTCCACTATTCCACCTCCCCCTCTTCCAAGCCCCATAACCATACCTATTTCCAATCCAACTCCCCCCATTTTTGCCCAGGCTATGGTAGTCGAAATTCGTGTTTGAGTGGGGTTTCACGCCAAATGATGGGCGTTCTACATCGCTGGATATTTGCCAATGGCTGATAGATTTGTGGTAGTCGTTCCTATCTTTGTAATAACTTTCGTAGCCTCCGTATTCACCGCCATATTTGCCCCAGTTCTCTTGGTCTTCATTGCTGCGGGCTAACCCTGGAAACGTGAAGATACGATGTAACGAGAGAATATTTACAAGTTACTAAGTTTAACATTTTCTGCAATACTAAAGCGATTTCTATAACATTTAGAGGAACAACATTAATGAAAAGCCCTGGAAAATTTTCACTTCTCATACAAATTGGGAAGTGATTTCTTTTGCGAATTTTCCAATCTCGTAGAACAAAAGTTTTGGTGGTAGTAATCATGTCATAGACCTAATCCCTTGTTCATTTTGTCAGCTTGTAATATCACTGTATAAAAAAAAAACCGGCCAAGTGCGTGTCGGGCCACGCGCAGTAGGGTTCCGTAGTAGGAGTTAGTTAGTCGACTATAACTCTGTAACCGGTTAAGCCTACTTAGCCGTGATAGTTTTCCTTGTAAGTTCATTACATGTACTACGTCTGTGATTTATTTCACATTTCTGGGTACAGCCATCCAAAAGTTAGAGGGGGGGTAACTCGTATCGAACAAAAATTTGCACTGAAAAGCTAGATATTTTGCAAATGGCTCGCTTAACCAAAAAATGGTCTTCGCACACCCATAATATTTTTAAAAGACCTATCTAACGATACCCCACACGGAGGGGTACGCGAGAAAAAAAATAATCATCCCCACTTTACGTGTTTGGGAGCTACCCTAAAAAAAAATATTTTTCAAAATTTTATTTTACCACTTTCTCGGCGTGATCAATATACATATCCATACCAAATTTCAGCTTTCTAGTATCAAGAACCTCGGAGCTATGCCGCGGACAGACAGACAGACAGACAGACAGACAGACGGACATAGCGAAACTATAAGGGTTCCTTGTCGCCCAGAGGCGTCAGCGTAGTGTGTTACGCTGACGACACGCTTGTCCTGGCGCAGGGGGGGTCGTACCAATTGGCGGCCGACGCGATGACACGCGGGGTTGCAACGGTCGTCGATAGGATCCGGCGGCTGGGTCTCGAGGTGGCTTTGCACAAGTCCGAGGCCATGTGGTTCCATGGCCCTCGGAATAAGCCACCTGTGGGATTCCAGCTTATGGTGGGAGGGGTTCACATCGGCGTCGAGTCGACGATGAAGTACCTGGGACTCGTCCTCGATAGCCGGTGGAACTTCGTTGAGCATTTCCGACGTTTGGCTCCCAAACTAGAGAGGGCCGGTGCCGCCTTTAAGCGGCTCCTGCCCAATCTGGGGGGTCCAAACGCCTCCTGCCGGAGGCTCTACGCGGGAGTCGTGCGATCCATGGCCCTTTATGGGGCTCCGGTGTGGACGGGTTCGGTGGCGCGCCGAGGCACCCGGTATCTGAACCCGCCCGAGAGGGCCATGGCCATAAGGCTCATTAGGGGGTATCGCACGATCTCCCGCGAGGCGGCGGGCCTCCTCGCCGGATTGCCGCCGTGGGATCTGGAGGCGGGGGTCCTCGCGTGCCTGTACGAGTGGCGCGCGACGGCCCAACGCTGGGGCGAACCTCCGCCGCCGCGGCAAATCGCGGCTTGGCGGACGGAGCTCCGGCGTGATCTCATGGCGGAATGGAAAGAGCGACTGTTGCAGCCCAGCGCAGGGCACGCCGCAATCGCGGCGGTAAGTCCCCTCTTTGAGGAGTGGCTAGGGAGACGCCGCGGCGTCCTCACCTACCGCCTGACGCAGGTCCTCACCGGACACGGAAGCTTCGGGAGGTTACTGCACAGAATCGGGCGGGAGGAAACGCCCGGGTGTCACCATTGTGTAGATCGCCCGGAGGACACGGTGGAGCATACGGTGGGGGTTTGCCCCGCTTGGGCGGAGCACCGCCGTGTCCTCGTAGGGGCGATCGGCGGCGGCGACCTCTCGCGTCCGGCCCTGGTTTAGGCCATGGTCCGGAGCGAGACGGAATGGGACGCCGTCGCCTCCTTCTGCGAAGCAGTAATGCTGGAGAAGGAGGCGGCGGAACGCGTGAGGGAGCGACAGGCCTCACGCCCCAGCCGCCGCAGGAGACGCCACGGGCGTCGGGAGCCGCGAGACGACTCCCGGCCACCGTAGGCGCGGGGCTGCGGACGGTGAGCTATGGGTGGCTCGCCGTCCGGCAAGGACCAGACCCGCGTCGACGGCGCGTTCGTGTTCCACGCGCGCCTCAAAGAGATGTCAGCATCATTGACGGGGCCCTCCCCCAGGGCCATAGCCTGCCGGGGCTGCGGGATGTTCGAAAGAGATACCGCGCCCCCGGAATACAAAAGGCTGAGGAAGGAACATGGATGGGTTTTAGTCAGTAAGAGTCTGACACTCCCACCCGCCCCACCCACGGCGGGAGGGGTCATTTGATGATTTCCCATCCGAAAAAAAAAAAAAAAAAAAAAAGGGTTCCTTGTCGGACTACGGAACCCTAAAAAACCCGCAAGAATGTTGTGTAATAAAAAATCTTTAATTCGCAGGTACGATACGATTTACCAGCGTCGTACCATGTATCATTGCTGTTTTGAATAAACCATATTACCTATATTTATTAATCAAAATATTTTAACCCTCATCTTTAACACAGACATTTTCAAATAGACAGACGAAAACTTACCTTGATTAATCTGATAAGGCACAAAGAACCTATCCTCATATCGTCTATTCCCATACCCCCCTCTTCTATCCCCATCATACCGATCTCTATGTCTTCCATCAAACGAATCATATCGATCCCTCCATCCGCTTTGAGCTCCATCCCCATCAGGTATCCTATTCGGTTTTGAGGATAAAAAACCAGAATGCAAGACACCTGGTCCTCTTAGCGTATCTGGGCAGTTGGGTTCCAGGCTATTTCGGTCGAGCTCGAAGAAATCAAAGTCTTTGTCTTCTACGAAGTCTCGGCGAAGATCGAAGGCTTCTATCGGTTTTGTCATTAACTCACAAAGACCTTTGCCGCGGAATGTTCGGTCTAATCTGGAAAAAAGAATACGGCTTACTATGGTGTGATGACATGGTTACTCAGCAGTTAAAGGGCCCGCTTCTTGTGGATGAGACTGCTGGTTCAAAACCTGACAAGTACTAATGTGACTTATTCAAAGTTTTATGCACTTTCTAAGTGTATTTTAGACATCACTGACTAACAGTGAAGGAAAACATCGTGGGGAAACCTGGACTACAAAGTCTGTCATCGCCAATCCGCCTTGAGCAAGCGTGGTGATCAATGCTCATGCCTTCTCTGTGTGAGAAGAGGCCTTAACCCAGCAGAGGGAAAATAAAAATAGGCTATACAGCATCAACTCTGTTTTCTTGTTTCGTTTTCCTGGTAAAATTTCTAAACCTATTTAGTCTGAAATTGGTGTAGATTTATTTTGAATCATGGCGAAGAACATATTGAAGTAAAACTCTGAGGATGCGAGCAAAACTAAAGAAAATAACTAGTATGTTTAAAAGTGACACCACATTTCATACTATGGACGGTGGTAATCACAAATTTCACTAAGTAAAAGTAGGTTATACTAATGATAATGACCTAGGTTGGCTAGATTTCCTGTGCTTGTCAGATGCTGATTATAATAACGAGCCGAGTAATTGAAAATGTTAATTTGATTTTCACCATCAAATTAATCATGATATCCCAACTGTAAATGTCTTTTGAATTTAAAAGTGAGTTTGTTTGTTTGTTACGCTTTCAAGGTAAAATGGCTGATCCGATTTAGATACCATTTAGTACGTAGATAGATGAAACACTGGATACGGCTATAGGCTAAGCAAACAAAGATTAGGCTACGCTTGGCGCGGTTCGTAGATACGTAGATGGGAGAAAATCTATGTTATACCGAAACTCCTTCGTGCTGGAAAAGCACGTTAAGCCGTTGCCCCCGGCAGTTATTTGTAGATCTTTGACATTCGTTACGGGTAGTCAGAAGCCAGAAAGTCTGAGAACCGGGCTTTCCAAGGGGTATTGTGTTTTCCGGTAACTGGGTTGTGGAGGTCAGATAGGTAGTCGCTCCATGTACATACACGCAACTAGTAAGACTGGAAGCCGACCCCAACGCAGTTGGAAAGGCTAGCTGCCTGGCAGATAATAAGTATTTAGACTCTTCTTTGTCTTTCAAAAACTCATCTCTATAAAAAAGAAGATCACAATGGTTCAATTTGATTGCCATCAACAGATACTGAGAAAAAAACCTATTTTCTGTGATAAATTTCATGAAAATCGTTTCAATCCTTTTACTGAAATCCGTGACAAACAAACTGACTCGCATTTTTACTACCTATTAGTTAGGATTATTATAATTCGGTTCACGCGTACAAATTTGCATAAAAGATGATGGATTCCATCTACATTAATAGTGCACTTTTGTGTGAAGTGACATAATTAGGGCACATCCAAGGTTGCTTGTACTACTAGTGGCCATTGTGTGAACGGGTCGCAAGACCAACTGAGTATGACGAAAAATATTGTACGTTGTATGATGATGATGATGACATCACGCTTGTATACTCCGAAGGTAAGTAGAGGTGTAGGTACTGTGAGTTTACTGTCTTCGACCGAGCACAAACTATATAATAAAAAACCGGACAAGTGCGTGTCGGGCCACGCGCAGTAGGGTTCCGTGGTAGGAGTTAGTTAGTCGACTATAACTCTGTAACCGGTTAAGCCTACTTAGCCATGATAGTTTTCCTTTTAAGTTCATTACATGTGCTACGTCTGTGAATTTTTTCACATTTCTAGGTACAGCCATTCAAAAGTTAGAGAGGGGGGATGCTCGTATCGAACAAAAATTTGCACTTAAAAGCTAAATATTTCGCAAATGGCTCGCTTAAACGAAAAATGGTCTTCGCACACCCATAATATTTTTACTGACTAAAACCCATCCATGTTCCTTCCTCAGCCGTTTTTGTTCCGGGGGCGCGGTAACTCTTTCGAAAATCCTGCAGCATGCTATATAAGGCTTGACTGTCTGGTTGTGTTGTGGATGATGGCCACTCATCCACAAACTGACCGTGTCAAGAGCGGCTTTACTTCATAAATCTTTCTGAAGTATGATTTCCAATCCTATAAAAATACTTAGCAGTCCTTGGGGATAGACAAGTGGCAAAAACGCTATAGAATAGAAAACAAAATGTATGGGAATGACATTCGTTTACGACTAGCTATATGTCATTCCCATACATTTTGTTTACTATTCTATTGCGTTTCTATAGCATTTTTGCCACTTGTCTAACCCCCCTTGATTAATTTTAATAACAATAAAACACAGTTTAAAGCTGAATTTTACTAGAAATAAATCTAGACTTTATATCAAACAGCAGATTTAACATTAACCCTGCGACGGCTGAACAATGCAGATGCATCCGATAACTGACGCGAGGTTAAACGTCACGGATTACTTGCGCGTTAACGTAGTACTATAGTTAACTATGATAGGAGACGAGTTCAAATCTATTATATAAACTTTACTAGCAGTTTTCTATGGCTCCACCCGCATCCCAGAAGAATTACTTTAAGGACCGAGATAAAAATGTCTATCTTATCTCCTTCTGCTGGTTTGAACCTATCTTCATACCAAATCTATACTAATCTATCCTGACTAATATTATAAATGCGAAAGTAACTCTGTCTGTCTGTCTGTTACGCTTTCACGCCAAAACTACTGAACCGATATAAATGAAATTTGGTACAGAGATAGAATAGACCCTGAGGAACAACATAGGCTACTTTTTACCCGGGTGCGCTAAGTAGTTCCCTCGGGATGCGGGTGAAACCGCGGGAAACAGCTAGTCTATTATATAAAAAAGAATACCAATTTCCTTTGGTCATCGCATCACGCGCGAACGACCAGTCGTTCCAAATTTCAAACCAAATTTTCAAAAAAAAATTGTTACGGAGATAGAGAGGACCCTGGAGAAGGTTTAAATTTACTTTTCATCTGGGCGAACGCGGGTAAATCCGCGAGAAACAGCTAGTATTAAATATATAAAGCTGAAGAGTTTGTATTTTATTTGCTAGAACGCGCTAATCTCAAGAACTACTGGTCCGATTTGAAAAATTGTTTCACTGTTACATAGCCCATTTATCGAGGAAGGCTATAGGCATACCATCACGCTAAGACCAATAGGGGCGGAGCACCACTATTCCACTCGGACGAAGTCGCAGGCAGAAGCTAATTTTTTTTAATGGGACAAGCCCGCCACACTATTCCCAACCACTGCAACTCCTGAAAGCCAGAATCAACAGTGGCGACCACAAGAAAACACCGAGGCAATGAAGCTCGACGAGTCCCAGAGTTTTTTTTTACTGTCTTGGAACCCGCAACGAATTTAATCAGAAAAAAATTGTGGAGGAGTAGGAATAATCATAGTTTCAGAAGGGAGTGGGCAGAAGCTAGTACCTACTTAGTACTATAAAGAGGTGAAGTTTGTGAATTTCTGAGGATGTAAGGGGTAATCGCAGGATCTAATGAACTGATAAAATTTGGTACGTAGATAGAGGGGACCCTGGAAAAGGTTATAGGTTATTGTTTATCTTGATGCACAAAGCAGTTCCCTAGGGACGCGGGTGAAAACGCGGGAAGCAGCTAGTTTCATGTAAAGAGATTCAGCTGTTTTGCCTACAAAGTGAAACAAACAGACAGATTTCCTTTCGCATTTATAACAGTACTTCCGCCAGCGACTTCGCCCACGTGGGCTTTAAAAATGACAGAATTTCATACAAACTTTGGCCCCCTTTTTCAGCCTCTTAAGGCTAGAATTTCGGAAAATCCTTTCTTATCGGATGCCTACGTTGTACAAAGAACACACCCTCCAAGTTTCAGGTTTCTACGATCAGTGGTTTAGGCTGTGCGTTTCGTCAGTCATTTAGGACAAAGCATTTTATATTTATAGATAGATTAAGGATCGGTTCGCAAACTAGACATTTTGAGGTTAGGGTACCTATATATATGTGCAGGGGCTGTACCACCACGTGTTTTTGCAATCACTATTCAAGTTTGAGAGCGTGATACAGCTACTAACGTCGTATAGCTCCGTCTCTATTTCATAACGAAAATAATCTTATTTTGGCACGTCATGGTAAGGCCCCAGATGTCAATACAGGAATATGATCTTGGGGCCTTGGCGGAAAGACCAACTCGTATGCCTTTATTGCAAACGGTATGACGCTTTTTTATGCCGTCATACACCCTCACCGCCACGCTCTACTGCCATGTATGTATGCGTGGAGCGTATACTATAAACTTCGTAGCTTCTTGTATGTGTGTGTAGGTGCTACGTATGGCTTTTGAAGTTTCACAACAAAGACATCATTTTTATAAGATTTTTGATGGACGATGGTCAAGGCGTTTATGCAAAGCCATGGAGCAAGCTTGTATTGCATTAGACATATCCTACTAATTTTAAAAACCAGCTGCTTCCCGTGGTTTCACTCGTGTCCTGAAGAAACGACTTCTTGCACCCCAATAAAAGGTAGCCTATGCGTTAATCCAGGTTATAAATTATGCGTGTACAAAATTTCATCCAAATCTGTTCAGTAGTTTTTGCGTGAAAGAGTAACTATCAAACACACATCCTCACAAACTTTCGCTTTTGTTATATTAGTAGAAAGTATTTATGATTGTTACTCTCTCACGCAAAAACTGCTGAATGGATTTGGCTGAAATTTGGCACGCACATAGTTCATAACCTGGATTAACACATAGAATACTTTTTATTCGGGTGGTCAAAGTATTTCTCTCAGAATTGGGGTGAAACCGCGGGCGACAGCTAGTAAAATACTAGAGCCAACCCTGTCCCGTCCTAGATGCTTACAGACCATGCAGAGAAGGGCCGCAGCTTAATAGTACATAGGTACTACTCATGCTGTAGATTATGAGATAAAATTGTTCCATCCGTGAGGCTACTGTTGAAGACGCGAAGATTATCTATACTAATATAATAAAGCTGAAGAGTTTGTTTGTTTGTTTGTTTGAACGCGCTAATCTCAGGAACTACTGGTACGATTTGAAACATTCTTTCAGTGTTAGATAGCCCATTTATTGAGGAAGGCTATAGGCTATATATCATCACGCTAAAACCAATAGGAGCGGAGCACCACTATTCCACGCGGACGAAGTCGCGGGCAGAAGCTAGTGATAGATATAAGATGGTGCTGTAAGATTATGAGGGTCTTGACCTAAAGATATTTTTGTATGAGTGTTGAGCATTATAGAGGAGCTCGTGCCTTAGTGATTGTGGATCAGGGCTACGCTGGCCGCGGTCGGTCCTTGAATGGGTGACCATCTTAGTCGTACTGAGTCACCTCCGTGCTTCGAAAAGGAGGTAAAACCGTTGGTCCCGGCTGTTGTTTGCTAGATCTTTGACAGTTTTTACTGGTAGTCAGAAGCCAGAAAGTCTGACGACCAGTGTTACCACAAGGTATCATGTTACCCGGTAATTGTAAAGCACTTTTACTCAACTGCATTCGGTTATACTAGAACCCCAAAATCTATACTAATATAATAAAGCTGAAGAGTTTGTTTGTTTGTTTGAACGCGCTAATCTCAGGAACTACTGGACCGATTCAAAAAAATGTTTCAATGTTAGATAGCACTTTTATCGAGGAAGGCTATAGGCTATATATCATCACGCTAAAATCAATAGGAACGGATCATGAATGAAGAATGTTTCAAAATCGGGGGTTAAAGTTAGCAATAGCCCAAAGTTACTATTCCACGTGGACGATGTCGCGGGCAGAAGCTAGTAGTTGGATAAAAGTTTAGGAAATACCAAAATCGTTTTATGTGCTAATGACAGATGAATAAAAATATAAAGCCCTAGTGACAAAAAAAATAAATACGATAGTTTGATATATTTTCTTTACAAAATCTGCCAAGTTAAAAGTTAGTAGTAAATTTATATTAAAAAATTGGCCCCTATTAAAGTAATATTTATTTCAAAGAGAGGTACAAACCTTAGATTATATACATGTCTAGATGGAGCGTCAAGTGCGCGCAAACGTGTCAAGAAGTGTCAGCCAATGATTAGCTCACAAGTGCTTACCCGCCGATCAGTACAGTACGTAACCGTCGGTAAACCTTGTCGTAATTAATAAGTCTATTATTTTTATGTGATTTATGGGAGAATTGTAGTAACTGTTATCATTATTTACACACACAGAGACGTACGCATACGCACAGTGTAAAACGACGCCTGCACGCACACATGCTTGAAATTGTTGACTCGTTTTCTTTGTTATGATTGTAGCGCGACGCTCCACCTAGACATGTATATAATCTAAAGTACAAACCTCATTTTGCGTAAACTTCATGTACCTTATTCGTCATCAATAAAAATAATTACTAAGAACATTGTCAAAGCGCCCAGTATCTACGAAAATGTTGTAACAATTAACATATTAAGGTTAGTCAAGATCAGGAAACTCACACAATAGTGCGAACAACTCGTGTGAACACCATCAACATATTTGACTTCATTTTTGTTACTATCTGTCATCTGTTAGCTACTTTGTTTTGCTTTGAAAGTTCGAATAGATGTCTGAACTTGGTATGTACTGGCAAGCTCTGTGTACATTCAGCCACGCTATGATAAGTAAAATATCCTTCCTAATTTTATAAACCAGCTGTTACCAGCGGTTTTTTCGAGAGAGAGCTTACGCAACTAAATAAAAAAAAAACTTTTTTACGCTTGTGCGTGGAAGTCGCTCTCTCCATCGCTCTAGAAGTCGGTGTCTCAGGCGCTGCGCAAACCTAGACCAACCATTTCTCATCTAATCCTTACTTAACGTCGTAATCCAACATAGGTCGTCAACGTAAATAAGCAACAGATTAATAATTAATCGGATTTATACGTAAGATGGTCAGTTTCCACGTTAGCGACACCGAACACTTTTTGATCGTCATGAGTGTTGCTTCCACCACAGCTTCCACTTAACCCTCATGACGATCAAAAAGTGTTTGGTGTGGACACAAAAATGTTTACGTATGTGCAGGGAGTGGATGAATTCAATTCGTTCTATAGAGATCCGCACGTACTCAGCTACGAACCCCTCTAATCAATTAAAAATCTAATATTAATTGACTTACCTATAATTAAAGCTTTCACAGGGAAATCTCTTCTCGGTGGCACACTCTCTTCTGCAGTCTTCCAGTCTTTCGCAAGGCACCACTTTCCTGACATGACTCCGAAGTGCCCGCTTGCCGGCCAACACTCGACGGAAGCAAGCTGTAAAGTAAATGGACATTATTTCATCATCCTGAAGTGGTATTGGTGGGTAAAATAGTGGTCTTGTCTAGTGGTTAAGGCACCTGCCTCTCGTGTACGAGTGTGCGGGTTCGAAACCTGGCAAGTACCGATGTGACTCTTCTAAAGTCATACGTACTTTCTAAGGATATATTAGCCGTCACTGACTAACGGTGAAGGAAAACATCGTGTGGAAACCTGGACTAAAAAGTCTGAAATCGCCAATCCGCCTTGAGCAAGCGTGGTGATCAATGCTCATGCCTTCTCTGTATGAGAAGAGGCCTGTGCACAGCAGTGGGACAATATATAGGCTGATGATGATGATGGGTAGAATAAATAAGACCGTTTGGGAGCTAAGTTAAACTTTCAAGTTACTATTTTATCCAGGGCTGCGGGACGTTCGAAAGAGATACCGCGCCCCCGGAATACAAAGGGCTGAGGAAGGAACATGGATGGGTTTTAGTCAGTAAATCTGACACTCCCTTCCGCCCCACCCACGGCGGGAGGGGGTCATTTGAAGATTTCACATGCAAAAAAAATTTATATTTTATCGCGTACACTCCTTGTACAGTTTATAAGGATGCTAATAAAAGCGAAAAAGGATTGAGAAGGATGTAAATAAAAGTGTAAATGAAATAGAAACGAACATCTGAAATAGTTAGGGCTGATAGATAACCTTAATATTACAGGAAAAACTGTTTTGAAGCACCTAATAATTATTTTTTCCTTTACAAGCAAACTAAATTATTCAGTCGGAAAAATAGGATAATTGAAACTTTACTGCTCATATTTTTCGGAACCCTCGGTACACCAACTCAACTCGCACTTGGCCGGGTTTTTTGTTTATATTAATTACTAGCTGTTTCCCGCGGTTTCACCCGCATCCCGAGGGAACTACTTAGCGCACCCGGATAAAAAGCCTATGTTGCTCCTCAGGGTCTATTCTATCTCTGTACCAAATTTCATTTATATCGGTCCAGTAGTTTTGGCGTGAAAGCGTAACAGACAGACAGACAGACAGACAGAGTTACTTTCGCATTTATAATATTAGTAAGGATAAGGATTTTTTTAGTAAAGATGGCATATAATCACATTTATCAAGCACTAGCTTTCCGCCCGCGGCTTCGCCCGCGTAGACATTTGTTTTTACACCTTGGGTTACATTATTCAGGTTTTAGTAGGGATCCCTAATTATTTCTGGAAATAAATATAGCCTATGACACTTCGTAAAGATGTAGCTTTCTAACGGTGAAAGATTTTTTTAAATCTGTCCAGTAGTTTTTGAGTTTAAATCCTACAAACAATCAAACAAATCTTTCCTCTTTATAATATTAGTATAGAAGTATAGATTTCAATAAACGCTTAGTAATACGAATATTTAAAACTACACAACACAACGAAGAAACTGCAATATTTTTCGAAAGAGCGTTTGCAGATACAACAAATAAATAAGGTTCAAGTCAAAATTATTTGTGCATATGTATATGTTTAACTGTCTCGTTGGTGCAGTGGTCGCATCAGGGGGGTTAGACAAATGGCAAAAACGCTAGTAGAATAGAAAACAAAATGTATGGGAATGACAGATAGCTAGTACATATAAATGAGTGCCATTCCCATACACTTTGTTTTCTATTCTACTAACGTTTATGCCATTTCTCTAAACCCCCAGGCATCGCAGCCCGGAATCAGGAAGTTGGTGGTGTTATACCCCCGTGCCTGGACGTTAAGCCGTCGTCCCTGGTTGCTATCTTGATAGCAGTTGTATTGTTATAGTTTGGATTTGAGAAAACTCTGACACTAGGGCTTTGAAGCCCACACTTTAAGAAGTCTAAATGACGTCATACACGTCAGTACCTACCCAAACAAGACATAACTTAAACTTAATTACATAAGGAACAATAAAAATCCTAAGAACGGACTAACAAAAAATTGGTGAATTGTAACCTTGAAGATGCTAGAATCCGTTAAGTCAGAATTAAAAATAAATATGACCTACTGTAAACATCGTGAGAAATCTGAATCTGAAATCGCCAATCTGCTTTAAAAAGCGTGGCGATTAACGCTCATGCAAGTCCAACAGTGGGACAATCATGATGATTGATCACATCTAGGCTAATATGAACAATGACTATGTTAATTTAATATCAAGAATCTACAGTAACATGCCAGGACAAACAGCTTAACTTCCTTTCTGGGTACACCATCATCAGCATCTGCCTAGCCTTTTCTGAACTATGTTGGAGTCGGCTTCCAGCATAACCAGATGTAAATGAGTACCAGTTTTACATGGAGTCTATTTGACTTCCACAACCCAGTTACCAGGTAACACGATTCCCTTGGTTGTCAGACTCACTGGCTTATGACTACCAGTAATGACTCAAAGATTTACCAAACAAACATGATGCTAAAATTAATGTTTACTTATTTTTTATTTGAGATGTGTTTGCTGTTGCTCTTGACTTGGAGGAGCTCGTGGCTAAGTAACAGCCGCACGGTTCGACCGATCAAAGGTTAAGCTGCGCTTGGCGCGGTCGGTCCGTGGATGAATGACCATCTAAGTCATAGCGAGACTCCTCCGTGCTTCGGAAAGCACGTTAAGCTACTGGTCTCGGTTGTCATTTGTGGATCTTTGACAGTCGTTACGGGTAGTCAGAAGCAAGAAAGTCTGACGACCAGTCTTTCCAAGGGGTACCGTGTTACCCAGTAACTGGGTTGTGGAGGTCAGATAGGCAGTCGCTCCATGTAAAACACAGGTACTCAGCTGCATCCGGTTTAGACTGGAAGCCGACCCCAATATAGTTGGGAAAAGGCTAGGTAGATGATGATGTGTTTGCTCTTGACTCTAGTCTAGGTCAGAGGCGACAAGGCAAAGTCCACGATGGCGCGAGCTTAGTCAAAATATTACAAATATCATAGGAACTAGCCACGACGTGGTCACCCATGCGTGTCTTAGACACGACAATGCTTATTGCTCATGAACATGACAAACAGAATATTAAAGCATTTATAGCTTGCTTCTGACCACGGTGTCGCCCATGGTTCATGAAATATAGTAAGTACTCAGAGATAATGTAGGTTTCGATCAATATATATAAAAATCAATGCCACTTTTCGTTGTAATTTTATAACTTAAGAACGGGCTCACCTATCCAAACCAAATGTTTAGGCTTTGTTCGGACTATTTAGTAGATGGTTTATGTGAAGTTTGCACAAAATCGGTCGATTGGTTCATCTTTAATTTGAATTTATATAGCCCACGCGGGCGATGCCGCTGGCGGAAAGCTAGTTATTGATAGGATTTCAGGAATCAGTCTAGTCATTCAAGAGATTACCGATTACTAAAATCAGTCTTCTATTTTTGCACTGTTGGGGTTGGGATCAGTGGGCCCAGCACGAATCACTTTCGAAAAAGTATTCGTATCGACAGCGATTTTTAAATGGAATATACTCGCTTCTTACGAACTATTTACTTAAAGGACATGGCCGGAATTTGTATGGAGCTGTGCCCTAAAAAAAATTCTCATGTACATTGATAAACAGTACGTCATATTAAAGCTTACAGGTTTGTTTTTACAATAATTTAAGTTTTATGATCAGAGAACTCGTCAGAGATACGTAAAATATGATACAAAAAAATAAGTGCCTAAACATTTTGAATAGCAATAATCAAAAGTTCTGAGTTTTATAGGCGAAACAAAACGTGAAATACTATAAATGGATATAAAGGCAGTTTCTTCTCTAGCCGACACGACATTTCACATCGATGTTAGTGAATCTGTGAATATATTATTCTATGAAAATGTGTAGAACACTCTCAATGTCGGTGTTTCATACATTTTCATATTATAATTACTCGGCATAACGGCGAGTGAAGAAAATACCAAGTAAAACTCACTGGTTATTATATTGATAATTATAGTGTTTGGCTAGACCTTTAAAATGTCGTTACAGGTAGGCCGCGATAGCGAAGAATTGCACGTTGCATACAGAATTTCTGGTAAAAGGTAACTTTGCCAAAAAACTACCTCTAATTGGATACCTACGCAATAAAACACTTAAATGGCAATAGAATTTTTATTAAAAAAATATCGATTAATAGACTGATTTCTTTAATGGTGTGATCTCGCGTGAAGTAACGCCTCCTCATTACAGAGCATCCACAACCAATACACACCACTGGGTAGCCCAGCACTCTGCTATGTGTACCGTCTTCTGAGCGTGGGTTTAACAATACATAACTTGCATTGCAAATCACTTCATCTGAAGGAAGCTGAAAAACATATTACTAAACATATTATTACTCGTTAAAGTAATACGTGATAGTTATAGTGCTTCTCTTTCGAATTATGCAACTTAACTGTTTTAAAAAATAGTGGGTCGTCTTAGGTGAAGTTGATGTAATATAAAAATAATCACAACGTCGGTTCGCACCTCTTGAATAGATAGTCATCCAGTCAAAATATTTTGTTACAATATGCCTTCGCATTCGAATACTGATTAGTGGCCACACTGCAATTCAGGCACGTAGACATCGTGACCGTCAGAATCCATAAATAAACAAGTCCAATATAAGAAGCGTACAAGAAAATCCAGTGAACGATAGCATGGCGTAAAGTTAAAATATCCTACACAGTAACAATAAGCAACTAATATTGGCAAGACTTTATTGTTAGTTTATAATTTAGCGCACACAAACCTTAAACGTCAGAAAAGTCAAAATGACTTTAGGACGTTTGGATACACACTCTTGAGGATATTGTCGATGCATAATGTGTAACGTGATCTGTATTGTGACGCGGCAGCTCAAAAAATCTCTTTGCGATAATGCTGAAACCGTTGACTTTTATAAGTATTTACCGTAAAAAACAATTCTGATAGTCATGGATGTTATATATTTTAGTTTGCCCTTCAGGCGGGCTTCAGATACAATGTTTGTGTTGGTTTGTATAATGCATGTATCCAAACGCAGCCATTTTAATCAATGACAAAGTCAAAATAAAAACCACAAAGACAATTAACACACATATTATTTTCGTATATTTTCTCTCAAGTTCTAGAGAAATATAATAAATGCGATTAATTTTTATTTATTACAGAAGTAATTTTCATTATTTAATAGTTACTGTACATTTATGTAAATTCTGAGGGCAGGATCCGGCCATGTCCTTTATGACTTTAATCACATCTTTGGATACTGCAAATTGTTATTTACATATTTTAAACATATATTTAGCTCTGGTATGGTTTTATTTATGATTCGAAAATCGCTGTCGATACGAATACTTTTTCGAAAGTGATTCGTGCTAGGCCCACTGAATGTTCAGGGAGAGACAATGGTATTTGTATATTAGAGGCTGGGGGTTGGTGCACGTTATATTTGAGAATTTTCCACTGTAAGGCTGTTGTTAAAAGATGTTTTTATTCACAATTTTGAATGCAGTGGTCGTTTTCAGGAGTTTTATGAAATTGTATTCTCTTTGTCTCACAGTTAAAAAATATGATATTGCAGATACGCAAAATATCCGTGGCTACGGGACGTTCGAAAGAGATACCGCGCCCCCGGAATTTAAAGGGCTGAGGAAGGAACATGGGTGGGTTTTAGTCAGTAAGAGTATGATACTCCCTATGTTCCACCTACGGCGGAAAGATTCATTTCATGATTTTCCACCCGAAAAAAAAATCGCAAAAAATTATCGATCGCAGAAAAATCACCTAACTGATAGAAAAAAACAACAACTTATCATAATGTAAGCTTATAAATATTATTAAGATATAAATATTTTCAAAAACAATGATACAAGTTATGAATTTTAGCGGGAAGGTATAAAATTCTATTGTTTGTAGATTTCCGAAGGTCTATTGCAATTGTTTTAATAATAAATTTATTTTATATTTTATGGTGTTTAAAAACAAACTTATACAAGAAGTTTTCAAAAAAAATTCTAAACATGATATTCAATTGCAAATGTGTTTTCGATAACTTTAATTAGTATCAATATTTGATTAAAGTTTCCTACAAAACAATACTTAATTAAATATGAAAAAAAAAAACATACTTGGTGCATTCTCCACTAATATAACCCTGGATCCGATCACAGCACACACAAAATGACAAAACAAAAATATTGTAGTCCACAAATTCATTTTCACAACACTTATTCATTTGCATCATCCAATAACTGCACTTTTATACACCACACTTTTATTCAAATAATTCATAGCTGATTTTAATTGAATACAACGAATAATAAAATATTTATTCAATTAAAATTAAAACGCACTGGATATTGTTCCAATTTTGATTTTACAAAATAATGAATGCAACAATATTTTAAAATTAGAATACAATCTGTTTTATTACGTTATTAATTGAATAATAACTTTTGTATTTTTATTAATTGAATTGCTGTTGAAAATTAACGAGTTTTTGTTTAAAATATGAATGAATGTTTGTTTATGGGTCAATGAGATCGAGCCGCGTAACATAGTGCAACTGAACAGAAGCATTGTCTGCTTTAAGCTTATATGTGAATGGAAAATTGACGATAGAATTGTATGGATGAGACCTTTAATTAAACAATAGATTTGGTTAAGTTTAATATTTTTTTTAAATAGTCCGGTGTATTACGTGTAGTAGGTACACGGCGATTATTTTACTATTTTGTCTGCATTGTGTGCAGTGTATTTCAACTTCTATGAACGTAATTAATGGATGAAGAGCGAAGGAAATGTTTCTTTCATGGAAGTCAAATCTTGATTTGATATGCTAAAAAGTTACTGATGTCAATGTCTAAAGTCAGTAGACACCTCAATTGAAATGTCAACGGTATACTACTACTAAAGGAGCACTGGTTTACCCACACACGTTTTGTGTGTGGGTAATACCACACTTCGCACTATCTCTCGCTCATACTTCACACTGATTCTGGTAGTATTCATAAAAAAAAAACAATATACAATAGGATGCTTCGTTGCAGGATTAAATAATTAGGAGATTTCCCGGAATTTTGCCAAATCATAATCGTAATTACCACATCATTATTGGCTCTCATAGAAAGATTTATATTAAAAACAATAGCTTTTAATTACCACTAGCTATTTATCGCGGTTTCACCCTCATCATAATATGGAAACTATTTCAAGCACATAGATAAAAGCATAGACAGGATTCAAGCTATCTCCATACCATCAATATACCCATCAATTTTATTTTTTTTACAGTGTCTTATCCATACATTTCCAACACAGTGTTCATTACATCTGATAAGTTTGGCAGCCGGCCTATTGTCTGTAAAAAAGGATTATTTGAGGCAAAAAGCCTAATATATCCTACCATTGTGTACCTCCATGAGAATGTTTAACATAATATCATGGTGGTTTAATGGTTTCATAAATTAATGCATTCGAATTTTAGTTTTTGGTGTGTTTTAAAAGGTTATGTGATTTTTAGAAATATCTGCGCTAACCCTTTTCCCGATTATGTTGGTGTCGGCTTCTAATTAAAGAGGGACGTATTTATATGGTTTACCAGTAATTCACATCAAGCGACTGCCTATCTGACATCCACAACGGCACGTTTGGCGTAGTGGCTGAGCGATTGGCTGCTGCGCTGCGTTTCGCAGGCTCAATATCCGCACGGGACAACTAAAATTGTTCCGGGTCTGGGTGTGATTTGTGATGTATGTTTGTAAACGCACCCATGATTCAGGTAAACTTCCTACTGTGGGGAAACGTGTTTAAGTTTAATAAAAAAAATATTCGATGACAAGAAATTCTCTTCGCGAAAGTATCTTGGAAGTTTTTGTTATTGGTGTCCACTACCCAATTACAATATCTATCTATACTAATATAATTAAGCTGAAGAGTTTGTTTGTTTGAACGCGCTAATCTCAGGAAATACTGGTACGATTTGAAAAATTATTTCAGTGTTAGATAGCCCATTTATTGAGGAAGGCTATAGGCTATATATCATTACGCTAAAACCAATAGGAGCGGAGCACCACTATTTCACCCGGACGAAGTCGCGGGCAGAAGCTAGTAAGGGATAAGGGCAGGCGGATGATGAATCACAAATATTTACAGACCCATAGAACACGATTAAAGAACGCAAGACACCTCGGGATGAAAAATGGACAAAAAATTCTCATCATTCGAAACTAAAGTCTTCCGTACAATTCAACAAATTGTGTGTATCCGCCGTCCACTGTCTATACTAAAGTACGGACGTTTTAAATGTAATTTATTTATTAGGGTTCAGTAAGCATCGTTAAAAACTTATAGGAATTTAAACAAATGAAAAAAACAATGTGGACGAATGCGGTAGCGTTTAAAAACTACCAAAAAGATTAATTAGAAGATACATATAAGCATAAAAGGCCTAAGGCAGTACCACCACGTATTTTTGCAATCATTATTCTGGCGTGAGAACGAGACACAGCTATTAACGTCGTATAGCACCATCTCTTTTTCAAAACGAAACCATTCCTGTTTGGGGCACGTCATGGTAAGGACCCTGGTTTTTGTGTCAATGATTCTGTCTAAATATCATTTGCCTAGCCTTTTCCTAGCTATTCAGGAGTTGCCTTTCAGTCTAACATGATGCAACTGAATACTAAAACTTTACTTGGAGTGTATGCTATTCTGACTTTCATAATGTAAGTAGTAGTCACTCGGTAACACGTTACCGTTCTGGCTATTAGTAATGACTGTCAAGATATTCAAATGACAACCAGAGCTTTTACTAGCAAAATGCTCTCTTGTCCATCCCCTTTCTTTCCCTCTCCTCCATTCTTAGGAGGTATCTCAAAGACGAAAGTCATTTCAAGCGATAATTACTATATCACTTGGGGTGTGTTTAAAAACATCACTTAAAATGACTACTCAAGTCAATCGAATTTTTACAAAAAGCATACGGAACCCACAACAGTTTTTACGTGTACTTCATGTATTTTTTTCTTTAGAACAATAAGACTAAGCATTACGTTTTAAAACATTTATCCTTGATGGTAGCTCCGTGTACAATATTGTTGTCTAACCGCCTATAGCATGACTTCAAGCCGACCTCAACCTAGGAAGAGGCTAGGCTGATAACGATCTTATGAATGATAAAGAATGACTACCATCACGCGAGTCTTTCCCGAAGGGTAAGGTTAGTTAAGGATATATTTGTACCTACCTATAGTTAAGTTACCTTTTATAAAATTTGTTTTAGTTCGTAATAGAGGGTCTGACCAATAGCTATCACGCAGGCACAGATCTAGACTCCGTGCTGCTAGTGAGAAACACCACTGACTAATGGTGAATGAAAACCACATGAGGAAAATGGTACCAAAAAGTCTGAGATCGCCAATCCGCCTTGAGCAAGCGTGGTGATCAATGCTCATGCCTACACCGTATGAGAAGAGGTCCTTGCCCAACAGTGGGATAGTAAATAATGATGATGATTGTAACACCATTATCATCCTTCTTTTGTCATTCTCCCAAACTATTTGTTGCAAAGGTTCTGGCTTGGTCTAAAGACCGACTGCCCGCCTGATTTCAACCCTCACTTGTACTGATTTAAAATTCAAAATACTGTTGTCATTCATTGGTACTTAGAATTGGATAGATGACACATAATAACCATACCCGATGACGCTATAACCCTCTACCAAGAGAGCAGTAGGTCCACTAGCACTCTACACAAACACAGACCGCGTTCGTATCGACCTCGCCGCCGAGGTCCATCGCGACGACCTTGTCCATGCCCTCCCGACCCTAGCTCGACGAGCCAGCCCGCGAGCTGAGCTAATAGCTTTAAAATTCCCGATTATAATAATCAAAATTTATTCTGATCCAGCCTGTCCCTTGCTGTCCTCCCCCAGCGACGCCCTAAGCCGAGGCCCGTACCCCACTAGGGGGTGCCCTTAGCGTGTAGTCGCTTAGTTTTGTAAGTTAAGCCCTGGCTGGAGGCCCTAAATTTATTTAAGGCACTTCACAGGCAAGCCCGGTTAAGCAGTCGACAACCTTCTAGGTTGACCTGCGAGATTCCATACACAAAAAAAAAAAAAAAAAAAATGACACATAATAACTAATTAATATCAAGTCTTTACTTTTCGAAAAAAAACGCTTTATTTTAGCCCTGCAAAATTAGAGAGGTTGACAGTAAAGTTATACTTTTCAATTCAATCAACCAAAGCAATAATAATAATTAACCGATTGATTTTGAAAATAAGTAAATCACTTATATGTGTTGCCATACATAATATTAAATTAGAAAAAAATTACGGCTCATAAAAATTGCGCCAATATTGATTGTGGTTTCATCTAAACCTACAATAGTATTTTTGGTCTACGGTCGGCTAAAAAGTCCTGGGGGGTTAGACAAGTGGCAAAACGCTAACGCTATAGAATAGAAAAAAAAATGTATGGGAATGACATATAGCTAGTCGTAAACGAATGTCATTCCCATACATTTTGTTTTCTATTCTATAGCATTAGCGTTTTGCCACTTGTCTAACCCCCCTGGTATTCTATTTGTCTACAACTAAAATATCAAATTCTACGTTTCCAATTTCCTTGCCGCTACCAAGTCTTCCTATCATTGTCCAGTCAAAAGCCAAGGCTCTTAACACAATGGCACAAGATTGAAGATAACGTTATTCTAACTATTACATCATTCTGTTAATTTTTGTAAATTACTCATTCATTATTTAGATCGAGTGGACCAGTATTGCTGTCTTTTCAAGTCTTCATCAACGGCATATTAACTGGGTAAGGCTTTGCTTTTTCCAAAATACAGAAAAAAATAAATACATCATCACGCTTACTCGAGACAGATTGGCGATTTTTCGGGTTACCTCAGATTTCTTGATGATGTTTCACATTATTTACTAATTTTTTAGAAAATCATCAAAGACCCCACTACCCCCTTACTGTAAGTGGAGTGGGAGGCAGTAACAGACTTTTACTGACGAAAACACATCAGTGTTCCTTCAATTGCCCTTTTCGTTCCACAGCCGTGGTAACTGTTTCGAACAACCCCGCAACTCATTTTTTCTTCTCCCGTTAGTCAGTGATATCTAGGTTAAACTTGGAACTAATTTGACCTTTCCTAAGTACTTTATTTGGAGGCTTATGTGAAATAAAAAAAATGACTTTGACTTTGGGAAGGGTATCTTCTTTATTTTTGTGCCAGAATCATATTAGTACTTGCCAGGTTTATTTATAATTCTCATTCTTTCTTTAGAAACGGACTCTTTGTCCTCCACCTGCCCTTATTTCGAACTATTTGCAGTCAGCGCAGCATGTCTTTCCTTCCATATCATTTCATCTGTATCACCCGTCATCACATTATCCCCCACCTTTCTAGCCATGGCTTCTTTAAAACAATCCATTCATTAAGTTTTTGATCTTCCTCTAGCCTTAAAGCCGGTACATTCTTCTAGAACTAGCATTATCTACGGATCAGCTTAGATCACAAACACCATTTGTTTTTTCTTTCATTATATTCTCAACCCACCATGAAAATAACTCTACCGATCTTAAACGAAGACATCATATTTTTTATAGATTTTTCCAAAACAAAAGACAATGGCGAAGGCCGTACAAAATGGCTGTATGATATAACATTAACAATAAGTTTTGTACACAATGATTCAAAGATTCTTGATATCAGATCTCTATCTGCAGCGTTTTCGGTTTAAAATGTAAGAAATAGCGAGTTCTGTCAAAGTACAGAAGTCTTCACGATGAAGCTAGCAAGTTTATTAAACTCACTTTTTGTGCCAGCTAAAGATATACCATATTTTAGGGATGGGAAATCATCAAATGGAGGCGGAGGAAGTGACAGATTCTTACTGAATTAAACCCATCCATGTTCCTTAATTCGCCATTTGCGTTCTGGGGTCGCGGTAAACATCAGCTGTACTACTATGTTAAAATATATTTTGGAGCAGTTATTTAATTTACATGGTGATAAGTCAACTTATTCCTCGTAGATTCCTACGTCAAACTACTTTAGCAGTCAAAGGTCGCAAGCCCGGTAGCTCCCGGGAATCATTTGTAGTTGTGAGACAGTCTCACAACCCTAAAAACTACTAACAGATTTGTAGAAATGAGAACCGACAGTTATTTCAATTTAAAATTCAAACTTAACTGTATCTGGTTAGACTAAAAGCCGACCTCAATAAAGTAGGGAAAAGGCTAGGTAAATGATTCAATAACCGCTTATATAATAATAATAATATAATAAAAATTTATTAAAAAACATAGTTCAAACATATGCGAATTACAAATGGCTCAGTTGTAATAACAATCAAAAAATCTTAATAATAATAATCATAGGAGTTGACTTAATCTAAAGTAATACATAATATATGCGAGAAAGACGTTCTAAATCTATTTTCGGGACCACCCGAACTAGGTTTATTTAAACCTGTGTTTCGAGTTATCACAGCACAAAAATGATTGTTGGATATTTTATAATCATATCACATAAGTTATTATAATAGACTAAGCAAATGATTATTATGACTTGCACCACGCCCCATCAGTAAATTGCAAACGGTAGGCCTGGGCAAATTGTTTAGACCTTCCATTATGCGGTATTATTGAGTAAAAACTCCAGGAATTGGTCGGACATGGAGATGATATACGGCATAATAGAAAATGACCTTCAGATGTGGGCGAAAAATACAAGTGAATTGTTTCTTAGAACGTGAGAGTGAGAGAGAGACTCCAACTAGATTTATTTTTGCAAAAGGTGTTTCTTTAGTTGGAAATCATAGGTAACATAAAAAGGAAAAGGCTAGGCGGATAAAGATCTTTCTCTTTCTATTGAAACACATACATACTACTTACTCGCTAATTCCCCCGTATTCACTTACCCCCCGAGGAAACTATATTATGCACCTAGATGAAAACTGTCCTATGTCTTTCCCCAAGCTTAAATCTATCTTCATACCAAATTTCATCTACAACGGTTTAGCAGCTTTCCCGTGAAAGCATAACGGAGGTTTCCCATGGTTTCACCGACGTCCTAAAGGGAACTACTTCACGCACCCGGATTACAACTACCGTAGTCTTTCCACAGACTGCAGTCTACCTTCATAACAAATTTCATCTCAAACACACCAAGGGGGTTAGACAAGTGGCAAAACGCTAACGCTAACGCTCAATGTATGGGAATGACATTCGTTTACGACTAGCTATATGTCATTCCCATACATTGAGCGTTAGCGTTAGCGTTTTGCCACTTGTCTAACCCCCCAAATCCGCCAACGCCAGTGTCGCAGCTCAGTCACTTTTATCGACTATATCATCATCTGCCTAGTCTTTTTCAAACTATGTTGGAGTCTGTTTCTAGTCTAAGCCGGATGCAACTGGTTACCAGTGTTTTACACGGAGCGACTGCCTATCTGACCACAACCTAGTTATCGGGTAACACGATACCCCTTGGTAAGACTGGTTGTCAGATTTTCTGGCTTCTGACTGTTAAAGATCTACAAATGACAACCGGGACCAACAGCTTAACGTGCTTTCCGAGGCACGGAGGAGTCTCGCTATGACTTAGATGGTTACCCAACAACCGGCCGCGCCAAGCGCAACTTAACCTTTGATCGGTCGAACCGTGCGGCTGTTACATAGCCACGAGCTCCTCATTTCCCAACCGAAAACGAATGTATAAAAAAGAGCCCTGTACTATTGCTAGGACTAGGTACCACTTACGGTACACAAAAAGCTCAAAATGACATAATGCGATCAGCCTTCGCCTGACCATCACGGCAGTTACACACCTATATACGCGACACGGTTCGAACACAACCATATTATGTGTTCATGGAATTTGGACATTATCTTCGTGGTTATTTGACTATTAGTTTTTAATGTCAATGTCAAATGGTAATCTCGGAGCCGCTTTTAAAACTTCCAGATAGGAAAGATGTGACCAGGGGGGTTAGACAAGTGGCAAAAACGCTAGTAGAATAGAAAACAAAATGTATGGGAATGACAGATAGCTAGTCGTAAACGAATGTCATTCCCATACATTTTGTTTTCTATTCTTCTAGCGTTTTTGCCACTTGTCTAAACCCCCAGATGACCAACTATGGTCTAGTGGCCGCATATCGCTACTGCCGTAAATGGGGTCTCAGGTTCGATTCCCGGGTCGGGCTGAATCGCTTTTTGGATTTTGAAAAATCCAAAACAACCTGGAGTCAAGAAGTTGGCGGTGTTATATCAGCGCGTTTGATTACACTGTATAGTTGAGAAAAGGCTAGGCATTACAAGAAAATTATTTGGGGATATACTTTCAATATAATAATGATCATCTGTACCCTTTGGTAAGTCTGGTTGTCAGACTTTCTGGCTTCTGACTACCCGTAACGACTGCTAAAGATCTACAAATGACAACCGGGATCAACAGTCTAACGTGCTTTTAGAGGCACGGAGGAGTCTCGCTATGACATAAACGGTCACTGGTTATCCATCCACGGACCGACCGTGCCAAGCACAGTTTAACCTTCGATCAGTCGACGTGTGGCTGTTACTTAGCCATGAGCTTCTCCCAGTATAATAATGATATGGTGCTAAATTTTATTCGTACCAAAACTGAGACCAGTTACCATAATAATGACCTTTTGTGAATGCCCAAAATGCGTCAACCACAACCTCGGATTGTCTATTGTTTTAGCGGCCATTTGGAATTCATATCATTACCATCTGAATAAGTTTAGTTTCATGACCTTAGCTCCCATGGTCGGGTTAGATTGTTTGATGGGTTATGGGGTTCATATCATATAGGTTTTAGGCATTTTATAACACACTAGGTATTTCCCGCGGTTTCCCACGTATTGAGATAAAAAAATTGCCACACCCGGATACAAAGTGGTTCCTATCTACTCATCTCCCAGGTCCCTCTATCATCGTACCAAATTACATTCAAGTCGGGACAGACTCTCGGGACGAGGGTAGAACCAGTCTTCAAACCCATGACATTTTTTTTTTAATTATTTGACTAATTTACACTGCAGACCAAAAATAACCTTTCGTATTCTTTTCATAGTATAAATTAATTACGCATTGTTTGTCAGTATGTGTAATGGCCGTTGCTAAATATATTTTATATGGCGTTATTGCAATGTGAGGGGCTCGTAGCCAAGCTGTGTGGATGAGATAGATTAGCTAGGTTAAGCTGCGCTAGTCGCGGTCAATCCATGGATGGGTGACCGTTTTCTTAATAATGTGAGAACCCTTCGTGCCTCGGAGAACACGTAAAAGTTATCGGTTTTGCGCCTAATCTCTCGCAGGTCATGTCGGACTGATTTGAGGGAATAAAGAGTGCACCTATGTCTGCGCAAGCGTGCGTGCACTATAATATCTCCTGCGTACCTGGCTAGTCTACATTGAGATTGTCCGCCGTGACTGAAATCGGTCTAGAGATTATTATTAGATAGATAGATATAATGTATTGACTCTTGGGTACGCTCCAAGTTGACCGCGATGAGGAGGAATTTTTTGACGCCCTTTATTAGTTACTTGTTTTCCACAGTTTTTTTTACAGTTTGATGTTGCGTGTTTGTGACGCATACTACCCCCTTATGTATCAGTAGTTTTTTAATATTTTTTTTGTGTATATGTATGTCTCCAATCACGTAATTAAACGTATTTTCTTTCTTCTTTCTTTCTTTCATGTTAGTTGGGTACGTACAAATAAAATCAACTTACCTTTATAAATTTCCCTTCCCGGATTCCTGCCATAAGCATCTTCATATTCAGAAACAGCCATAGGTCTGGAAGTCACCACTTCTCCGCCAGGCCTGACCACATAACTGGGAACATTCGCAGGCTTCTGCAACTCATACTCGTATACCGGTTTGATGTTAGGTTTATCATTACCGATAGTACTGGGTTTCTCATTACCGTAGGCTGGTTTATCTGAGTCAGTATTGTAACCGGGATCGTCAGGATTGATGTAATCTGGACGATTTTCGTCGTATGGTGGTGGTTTGCCGTAACCTATGGAGAAATTGGATACATTTATTTTAAGTTTCACTTAATATTCGAGCATTCCGAAAAAATACTTTTTAAAGGAATAAACGTTACACGTTAAATAATTGTTAAAATAAACAATCAATCCATTATACCAACTGAATCAATCAACCGGGATCAGTTTCGGCACGATCAACTCCCCGTTGTCCCGGAACAGCAACGCTCCCCGAAATAAAACGAAGATAATAAAAAATAAAAAATACCTGTGTCTGAGTCTTCATTCCCATAAGAAGGCTTCGGTTTCTGCGGCTTGCCATAACTAGGCTTACTTGTAGATGGTCTATTGCCATAAGCAGGTCTATTATTGTCGTTTTGACTACCATAAGAACCTTGATCACTTCCGTAAGACCCAGAACTGCTTCCGTACGAACCCTGGCTAGTTCCATAAGAACCTGAAGTCCCCCCATAAGAACCTTGACTTCCCCCATAAGAACCGCCATTATAATCGCTTTGTCCTCCATAAGATCCTTGGCTCCCATAAGAATTTGTACTGCTGCTGTGTGAAGATTGTGTAGTTCCATATGAAGCTTGAGATCCTCCATAAGACCCCGAAGTACCTCCATAGGAGTCTTGGTTTCCCCCGTAAGAACCTTGATCACTTCCATAACCTCCAGAAGTACTACCATAAGTTCCCTGGCTTCCACCATAAGAACTTTGTCCTCCATAAGATCCTTGTCCCCCGTAAGATCCTTGATCATACGATCCATGTCCCCCAGAAGAGCTTTGATTATTACCATATCCTCCTTGATTTCCATAAGATCCCTGAGTTCCATACGAAGGCTTTTGCAACCCATAACCACTGTCAGGTTGACCATAAGGTTTATTGGTGTAGTAACTGCCATAACTAGCATGGCTACTACTATAATCGCTTTGACTAAAGGAAGCATGGTTACTGCCGTAGGAAACTTGGTTGCCGTAAGAATGTGACGGTTTGTCATTACCATAAGACGGTCTATCATTACCATATGCAGGCTTGTCATTACCATAAGATGGTCTGTCATTACCATAGACAGGTCTCTCGTTTCCATAAGATGGCTTATCATTACCATACAATGGCCTTTCATTGCCGTACGTTGGTCGATCATTGCCATAAGATGGCCTATCATGTCCGTATGAAGGTTTATCATTGCCGTATAATGGTTTGTTATTCCCATAAGTTGGCTTATCATTTCCATAAGTTGGTTTTTCAGCTACGTATGACGGTTTATCATCACCGTATGAAGGTTTCTCAGCACCATAAGATGGTCTGTCGTTTCCATAACTTGGCTTTTCATTACCATACGATGGCCTATCGTTTCCATAACTTGGCTTCTCATTACCATACGATGGCCTATCATTTCCGTAAGCTGGTTTATCATTACCGTAGCTAGGTTTTTGTGGTTTTGGACCACTACCGTAACCAGTATCAGTTGGTTCTCCATAACCTGGCCTTTCAGGCCTAGGGTCTGGTCTATAAGGGCTTGTACCATAGCCACTGTCAGCTCCAACAGACCCATAATACTGAGATTGACTGGTTTGGGACTGTGAATACGAATTTTGACTGGAATAAGTCCCATAGCCGTAAATTCCTTGTCCAGAAGTTGGTTTTGGAGGCTTATAGGGTCTGGGAGGGTCTTTTATTTCGACATGAATTGAGTTGTCATTATATGGAGAATTTTGGCCATAACCAGCTGCGCTCTCATACCCAGGTCGAGGACGATCGTATGGTTCTTTGTTAGGATAAGGTCTTGAGCCTATTGCCCCAGCTACATACCCAGGTTCGGGCTTTCCATAACCTGGTCTAACTGGGTAATCATTAGTAGGTTTAGTATAACCTGTGTCTCCTTGAGGTCTAGGCTTCCTATTTGGCCTGATGATGTAATGGTATTCAGGCTTTTCTGGCACATACGGTGGCCTTGGCCTATCATAATCATTACCAGGATATCCCGGCCTATCATTGGGCTTATAGGGATCTTGTAACTGCAAAATATCGTATGGATCAGGCCTCGTATTATAAGAACCATTGTGTATTGGTTTTTCTGGTCTGTATGGCATATCTTGAGGTTTATGAGCCCCATAACTAGGTCCCATATCATAATCAGGCTTAGGATTCGAATAATCATCAGGTCTTTCGTCGTACTGAGGCTTATACACTGGTCTAGCCACACCATAAGATTCTAAGTCCCCAGAAATTAAGTAGTCATCAGTGAAAGGCAGTTTTGGATCATCTACGGGTCTGAAAACGGGTCTGTGAGCTGGCCCAGGTGCATCTGAGGGTTCGTCGAACTGTGCTTGGATGGGAGAAGGGGGGGATTGCTCGCATGCAATCCGACGGACGTAGAAGTCGTAGTCTGGATGTCGTAGGAGTAGGTTCTTCTCTTTTAAAGATTTTTCGTCGTTATTGCTCAGGTTGCAAGTTGCGTTGCCTTTGGCGCCGACGCTGAAAAAGAAGTTGAAGCTTTTGAAATTTAAATTCGAAAGTTGAAGTATTTGTGATGAAGGTAAATAACAATTGTTGGCTATACATATACAGAATTTATGTTTTAATTCGTATCTGTACAGAAAGTTCTCTAAACTATTTTTAGAAATTTCCTTGTCACGCCCGAGAATCTCAAACTCACTAATAGTAAAAAAAGACCTGTGGTTTTATAGTCTGTTCCAATTGATTTTACAAAAAATGAAAACAAATCATAACTTATTTTGTTCTAATTTTCCCCACATCATCATCATCATCAGCCTATATATTGTCCCACTGCTGGGCACAGGCCTCTTCTCATACAGAGAAGGCATGAGCATTAATCACCACGCTTGCTCAAGGCGGATTGGCGATTTCAGACTTTTTAAGTCCAGGTTTCCTCACGATGTTTTCCTTCACCGTTAGTCAGTGACGTCTAAGATATACTTAGATAAAAAAACGGCATTATTTATTTATTTATTAATATAGGTACACCAACCGCTTCTGTATACAAATATCAAATAATAGTAGGTAATAGGGTATTAAATGATGAATGATGATGTTTAGAGCATGAAATTGACATAAATGCGTCATTACGCCATTTTGTTAATTTTTGTGGCAGAATTAGAACAAAATAGGTTATGACTTTGTTTACATTTTTCGTGTAATCAATTGGTACGGACCATAGAGCACTAATCGAGAGAAACAATAGCATAATTACGACAACCAGCGCCATCTATCTTCAAAAGAACGTACCCATAATCATAGCTCTGGCACTGCTTGTCTTGCTTGCAGATCTGCTCGCACTCGCGCGTTGTTAGTTCCGTCACGTTGCGATAGATGGCGTCGGGGGGCAACTGCTCGCCGATCGATACTCTTTCAAAGCAATCTGGAAAAAAATATAATTAAATTAATTAAAAAAATCATGTTCAGTTAATGTTGTTTTGTTCATTCCTTATGAAATTCGATTTATGAATTTTAATATAGGTATAATGTATATAACACAAAGTCGGGTTAACTACAACTTTTAAAACTCGAGAACGATTTATGATCTTTGATTTGTGATTTTTTGATCTTGTATTAGATTTATCTCCACTGCCTACTATGTCCTAGATGGTATCTCCTCTACGGACTGACCGCGCCAAGCGTAATTTCACTCTCGTAGTCCGATGGTCGACAATACGACACAACCGGGGAGAGAGCAGGCGCAGGACCAACAGCTTTACGTGTTCTCCGAGTCACGGAGGGGTCTCGTTATGTTAAGAAAACGGTCACCCATCCCTAGATTAACCCTGACTAGACTCGCTAATCTATCGATCCTCACGGCTGTTACTTAACTACGAGCCTCTTTTTACTATGCTAGTACTACATTAGTACTAAATTACTATAATAATAAGTTTTCGCCTGCTATTTTTACATGTATATTTTACATTATTTCGTCAGGCGCCATAGGCTCCCATCATTCCCCATATCCTAATCCACTATCATCCCATTACAATAGCCCAAGTAGTATCTTTTCATGTTTTGCAATAGTCCTGCGCAAGCCGGGGATTGTGCCTGGGTGCATTTCTATAGTGTACGCAGTGATAATCGTCAATTTTGTGTCACCACTACATTTCATTAAAGTTGTTTCAAAGGGCTTCTGTGTGTTGGCTTCGGCCCCACGTTCGCCTCCCAAAAGTCCCGGACTCTGTAGTCCCGTGCAGGCAGAGTTTTCGTAATAATGTCAAACAAATATTTACTTATTAAATTGCTCGTTACATAATTATAATTTCAATTGCATTATAATATTTATTGCAGCTACAGTATGAGTGCAATAGCGGATGCGTTTGGTAATGTAACAGTTGAAATTTTATTATTTAAAAATCGTTTCGACATAATGACAGTATTTAGGTAAGGTATGCGTCTTGAAGTAAAACAGAATACTAAAGTTTTAAACGCGAAAGTAAGTTTGATTGTTATTTTTTTCGTCAGTCATCAACTGCCTAGCCTTTTCCCAACATGTTGGGGTTGGCATCCAGTCTAACCGAATGCAGCTGAGTACCAGTGTTTTACATGGAGCGACTGACGAAAATATTCTCGAGGAGGCTCGTGGCTAAGTAACAGCCGCAAGGGTCGACCGATCAAAGTTTAAGCTGCGCTTGGCGCGGTCGGTCCGTAGATGGGTAACCATCTATGTCATATCGAGACTCCTCCGTGCCTCGGAAAGCACGTTAAGCTGATGATGACAGTTGAATTCATAGATAGAACAATATTTTTGGGCTGTTCTCTTAAGTACCAGTAGCAACCTGAAGTTTGGACGATTATCCTGAGCACCAGATCTCTCCCCGGTCGTGTAGGATTGCCGACCCATCGGACTATGAGAGTGAGGGAATAGAGAGTGCACCTGTGTCTGCAAGCGTGCGTGCACTATAATATCTCCTGCGTAGGTACCTGGCTGATGAGATTATTATTATAAAATGAAAATGTTTGTGAGGATGGATAATGTGTATTCATGTATGTATGTTTGTTACCCTTTCACGCAAAAACCGCTGAATAGATTTGAATGAAATTTAGTACACACACCGTCTTACTTATAAAAAACCTGTAATCTAAAGTTCAACCATTTCTCATCTAATCCTTACTTAACGTCGTAATCCAGGATTAAGGTACCAACTCAAGTACGGATTAACGCTAAACAATGTTTATAATAAACTAGCTTCTGCCCGCGACTTCGTTTGCGTGAGTAGTGGTGCTCCGCTCCTATGGGTCTTAGCGTGATAATATATAGCCTATAGCCTTCCTCGATAAATGGGCTATCTAACACTGAAAGATTTTTTCAAATCGGACCAGTAGTTCCTGAGATTAGCGCGTTCAAACAAACACACTTTTCAGCTTTATTATATTAGTATAGATAAAACGTTTATTTCAATAATTTATGAGTGAGGTTTTTGCTAACCCATTGCTAAGCTGCAGATTAAAAATGAATCGAACTTCATAAGTAAGACGGACATAGTTTAAAACCTAGATTAACAAATTAAGATACTTTTTACCAAAGCCAGACCAAGTTGTAGGCTGAAGCAAGTGATATTAATTTAAAAGAACTTTATTAAATCTTACCTTCAATTGAAGTTCCCAGTTGCGAGTCAATCGTGAGTGTTTGAACCCCAGCCGCGAGTAACACCGGGCACAAAATTAGTATGTTCAACATTTTAACTAACAAACTAACTAACATAGTTTTAACACTTCATTCAATTTATGGCGACCATTTTTAATAATTTCACTTATTTTTTAGATATGTCCGTTAAAAAGATTAACTAATAATCACATCCATTGCCAGCTAAAAAGAACTTAATTATTAAAAATAACGATCAAATCTCGCAATGGAAAACAAAATCTAAATTTAAATTTTTAACACTCTCTAAATAATTTCATTATCTCACGAGGACTTAACAAACCTACATTTATCTCTTTCACTCAATGATCAACACTATACGAGTAAACGAGACGAGCACAACACATTCGCTGCCAATTCAAAATTCGAAATACAAAATCCGAAATTCTCCCGCTCAAAATATTCCCACAGATAAAACAAAAAGTTTCAACTTTTTTTTTCGAAAGTCGACAAAGGCGCACGTCCATACAGGTTTAGTTTTGCAAATATTATGGCGCAAATACTTGGGTGTGCCTTTGTGTCATGGTTCGATGGCCAGAAAACACTTCCTTAGCATCTCATGTGAACCTTTAAGTTTGTTAATCGGACAGGTAGGTGGTTAGTAAGCTTTACTTTAGTACCGCGGGTTTGTCCGCGTCAAAAATCCAAATGTAAATAATGTTCCAACATGAATTCCAATACAAATAGGCTCACCTATGCATATAAAATGTCAGGAATGACTGACGGATCAACGCACAGCCCAAACCGCTGATCGTAGAGACCTGAAACTTGAAGGGAGTATTCTTTGTACGACTTAGGCATCCGATAAGTAATCCAAAATTCTACCCCTAAGAAAAAGAGGGAAAAAGTTTGTATGAAACTCTGACATTTTTAATTTGAATTCATATAGCCCAAAGCCGCTGGCGGATAGCTTTTCCTTGTCTTTTATTTTCGATGTACCTTAGACACCACTGACTAACGGTGAAGGAAAACATGATGAAGAAACCTGGACTTAAAAGTCTGAAATCGCCAATCCGCCTTGAGCAAGCGTTGTGATCAATGCTCATGCCCTCTCTGTGGGGCAACCCCTAGGGCCAGAGCCTGCTTTCGGGATGATTTCGAAAGCGTTACCGCAGCCCTGTAACGCAAAGGAAGAAGTAAGGAAGAGTCTGACACTCCCTACCACTCCACACCTCCACCCATAGCAAGGAAGTCATTTGAGGATTTTCCATTTGTAAAAAAAAACGTTTATAATATTTTTGAAAGTGGAATAGTGCATCACTATTTTTTGCTGCAAAAATAGCAGTATCTACTCAATTCTTCTTATTCTTCTTTCAAATTCTTCAACAAAGAGTTCTATCAGTACTTTAACAACTGGCCTATAGTTTGCTGAAGGACGTCAAGATTTCATAATAACAGACGAACGTTACAATAGTATATATAAATAATTAATTGCAACAAAAAATTCTACGCTAGTTCACGCTCTGTCCGCCATGGCTCAAAAACTATTAATACGCTTTAAATAAAAAATAATAATCATTTCTGTTTATGTCTGATGTTCTACCCTACTAGCTGTCTGCCCCGGCTTGACTTGCATCCTGAGGAATTATTTCACGCTACCCCCGCCCCCGGATAAAATCTAATGATCGTTGGCACCAAACCTTTTATAATGAGTCGTGGTGAGGTGTCGAGGCTGCCTCTAGTGTACGAGTGTGTGGGTTCAAAGCCGCCAAGTACCAATGTGACTTCTCTGAAGTTATAATATTTAGTATGTCATCTATAGATCTTTGACAGGTTTTATGGGTAGTAAGAAGCCAGAAAGTCTGACAATCAGTCTTACCAAGGGGTATTGTTACCCGGTAACTGGGTTGTGGAGGTCAGATAGGCAGTCGCTCTATGTAAAACACTGGTACTAAGCTGCATCCGGTTAGACTGGAAGCCGACCCCAACATAGTTGGGAAAAGGCTAGGCAGATGAAATGAGATGACATTCCTTTGCGATAGGAATTATGAGGATATCTACGTTAAAATGACGAGTGACGTCATTTTGACGTCTTGATAATTACCGTTTTCTTTTGTGTAGAATTATAAACGGAATGAATTTAATTAATTCTCCCATATTTGTTAAGAATCCTTTGTTTATTCACTTTTGTTTGAAGAATTTTAGTTAATCTTTGTTTGAAATTAATTAAAAGATTTTGAAAAAGTGCATTGTTTCAAGACTTTCACGTAATTTTTAGCTTTTGAAAGTCGGAAGCTAAATACAAAAGACAACCCTCGGACAGGTGAAAGATGAAGACTTTCCAACCGGGGCTGTGGGATGTTCGAATAAGTTACCGCGGCCATGGACCGCAAAGGGTGAAGAAAGGAACATGGATGGGTTTTATTCAGTACCCAACCGTCTTACTTATAAAAAACCTGTACCTAATCTGAAGTTTAACAAATTCTCACCTAATCCTTACTTAACGTTGTAATACAGGATTAAGCTACTAACTTAAGTTCGAATTAACGCTACACAGCATTTATGAGTGAGATTTTTGCTTAGCCATTGCTAGGCAGCAGATTAAAAATTAATCGGAGTTTATAAGTAAGACGATAAGAGTCGAACTTCCTGTCATCATCGTATTTTGATGATTTCCCATCCCTAAAAAAGACATCGACTTTCAGAATATACAGCCCACGGGTTTCGGTAAAATTTAAATATTCGTGGAGTGTTTTTGAACTTTGTTGTAGGTACTTCATTCATGTTTTTTATTTTTACACCATTCAATGATTTATACGCACAATGAGCACTATAAAACCATGTAACGATTATTTAGAACAAAAAATATTTTGAATTTCTACGCGTAAATGTGTGTCTATTATTTTGGGGTTACGCAAGTAACAAATTATATCTACGATGAGAAGTTCAAATCTTTAAACCTAACTCTCGTTGAATTTAATTTTCACTTCAAATTACATAAGTAAAATACAATAGGTGGTTTCATTGACAGAAAGTATTTACATTATTTACAATATTATACATTTTTAACAATATAAATAAAAAAAAAACCATAATATTAAAATATTGCGTCAAAAAATTCATCCTCATCACCGTCAACTGGGAGTGAACCCAAGAGACTGGCGGCATTGCCACGTTGGATGGCAATGCTTAGTTTTTGACCAAAATAAAAGCCAGCCTTTGGGTCACAGGAAGTGTCAACAAGCCGCTTGGATATTTCTTTAAAAAGAAGGTGGGCGCTCGGACCCCACGACCCGAAACCTAAACCTAAACCTAACTAATAATAAAAATGTGAGTTTGTTTATAAAGTTGTCAGAGCGAAACAGCTGAATCGATTTAGATCAAAGCTAAGGAGATGGATTGAAATCTGGGGCAGACATAAGATCTGAGGGCACGGTAGATTCCCCTCTTAGAAGAGCTAAAGGGATGAGGATCTTAGCAAAGGGCTTCTAGCAAAAATCATCATCATCATCTGCCTAGCCTTTTCCCAACTATGTTGGCGTCGGCTTCAGACTAAACCGCATGCAGCTGAGTACCAGTGTTTTACATGGAGCGACTGCCTATCTGACCTCCACAACCCAGTTACCGGGTAACACGATACCCCTTGGTAAGACTGGTTGTGACTTTCTGGCTTCTGACTACCCGTAACAACTGTCAAAGATCTATAAATGTCTACCGAGACCAACAGATTAACGTGCTTTCCGAGACAAGGAGGAGTCTTGCTGTGACATAGATCACCTATCCACGGATCGACCGTGCCAAGCGCAGCTTAACATTTGATCGGTCGAACTATGCGGCTGTTACTTAGCCACGAGCTCCTCTTCTAGCAAAAGTAACTTCGGCAATACCCCACGCCCATCTGGGATATCTATCCAGGGGGGTTAGACAAGTGGCAAAAACGCTAGCTAGTAGAATAGAAAACAAAATGTATTGGAATGACAGATCGATTTCAAAGTCGTAAACGAATGTCATTACCATACATTTTGTTTTCTATTCTACTAGCGTTTTTGCCACTTGTCTAACCCCCCAGTAGATCATACAAATCATACATGCGGAACCCCTTATCATCCAAAACAAAATCATACCTATTTTTTATCTTATCTAGGATTCACATCAAATGATTACACAGTGTAAAGGAACGATTTCACGTATTTCTATGAGAATTTCGCGAATTAAAAACTCCTTTGTTTCGAATTAAAGAGTTATGTGAGAAATAACTGTTCTTATTTTGATTATTCAAAACGAAATAACCGAACGGTTTTTGTTTTTTTTAATTACTCGCTCGAATTTTTTTTGCTCATCAAACTTTTGAATCATGCTCACAAAAAATGTTTCATTGAAATCGGTTCAGTGGTTTCCGAGTATTTTTTGGACAAAGAAACTAATAAGCATGCAAAATGTTGACGTGTTCAAAATATAACATCACGGCTTATTCAAGAAGGATAAAGTATACACACATTATCCCTATTCCCATCAATGGTTAAAAATAATAGCCTTCCGCCTTTTTTTCCGACTCCTCAGACTCTTACTGACTAAAACCCATCCATGTTCCTTCCTCAGACCTTTCTATTCCGGGGGCGCGGTAATTCTTCCTTCAAATACCTATTTGAAAAAAAACCATTTCATTGCAGTTTAAAAAGAACTGTTTCTCTTTTTCCCTTACCTGCTTAGTATAATGTTTTCGTAAGTGAGATCTTAACGAGCAATCTAGCTTACAGAACTATCTCACGGCAGAATTCGGCTAGAAATTGTAAAACTTCGTTTTATTCGAAACTTAGTGGGTTCATGTACGACTTTCAGTTGTTTGAGCGATAGTAATGTATGGATGTGACTTAGGATTGACGCTAGAATTTTGCTGAGTAATTCGACAAATAA
This sequence comes from Pyrrhia umbra, assembly GCA_963891755.1. NCBI lineage: Eukaryota > Metazoa > Arthropoda > Insecta > Lepidoptera > Noctuidae > Pyrrhia > Pyrrhia umbra. The sequence continues at coordinate 4,970,375 of OY982944.1, forward strand.
AAGGCAAAAAAAGTAACTTTTTAGACACTTTTTACCCGCATTCTGAGGAAACTACTCCACGCACCCAGATAAACACTACCCCATGTTCTGTCGCAGGGTTCAAGCTATCTGCATGCCAAATTGCACCTCAATCGATTCAGCCGTTTTCCTGTGAAAGACAGATTAACTTTCGCTTTTATAATATAAGTTAGGATTCGGGGGCCTTACCATGACATGCTAAAATAGGAAAAGTTACGTTGTGAAAAAGAGACGGAACTATACGATGTTAGTAGCCGTGTCTCGCTCTCACTTCTGAATAGTGATTGCAAAAACACATGGTGGCGAATGGCAACCCCACACAGATATTCTTAGATTAGATTTATCTCTTTTTAGTCGGTAGGGAGGGTGATATCATATCACGATATCATACGCCGTGGGACCTATATTTTTTTTTATTTTGTTTTATATTCTATGATTCATCGTGATCCACACTAATCTCTCGCAGTTAAAAGCCACACACACAATGAATGAGATAATTAGCGAAGTCCTTATCGGCTCATCTGCAGACGAGCACCGACAATTTATTATTATAAATTTAATATGCTTGGTGAAGGCACCATAGAATAATAACCATTACTACTTAAATAATTGACAATAAAACCTATCCCCTATTTGTTATCCTCTATAGAAGAAAACTAGTGGCTTTTTTATGTTACAATTATTAACTGTCTCCTGTCTCGTTGGTCTAGTGATCTTTCTTTCTTTCTCTGAGCCACGGGATTCTCGAAAAAGTCACCGCGCCCCCAGAATATAAAGGGTTGAGGAAGGAACATGGATGGGTTCTGGAGGCCTTAATTTAATTAATTAAATCTCGCCACATTGTCCTGTTAAGCAGGTCGAATGCTGTTAGAAGCACCCTGCAAGAGGGCATGTAGAAAAAAAATATGGATGGGTTTTAGTATGTATGTCTGACACTCTCTCTCGCCCCACCCACGATAGGAGAATCATCTGATCACCAATGGCGGACTGAAATCCGCACTCAAAAACTAGGTATTTTCGCTTGAACATTTCAATCAGATAGCATCTGCTTATACCATTTTGAAACAAAGGTGTGAAGTACAAATGGCAATAAAACTCGTCGGGTCGTTGACTTATAACTTGTGTAATTGTATATTCTTTATGAAGGAGCGATGTAACGACCTCATATCAGTTTTGCAGATCAGGAAATTGGTTGTTTTCGCAGTATTTTTAAAGAGGCTTGCTATATTCAGTGTAGCTTATAATTACTTTACACCTATAAAAAATAATCGTATATGTCTAGAAGTTGTGGTGGCCTAGTGGTTAAGGCACCTGCATCTCGTGCACGAATGTGTGGGTTCAAAACCTTGCAAGTGTGTAAACTTCCAATGATACTTTTAGTATCAAAAGATCGGTTAACGATCTTTTGACATCACAGAAAGTAGTCATACGTCATGTGAAAGACGGAACTTGGGTTATCTATTTAGATAAATATCTGTGGTCTAGGCTTACATTTGCCTAGCCTTTTCCCAACTATATTTCAGGCTCCCAGTGTAACGGGTCGCATTCAAATACCAGTTTTTAACGTGGAGCTACTGCCTATCTGGTCTCCATAATCCAGTTGCTGGGTACCATCCCTTGGTAAGACTGGTTGTAAGAGTATTTGGCTTCTGATTACCCGTGACGGCTGTCAAAGATCTACATATGACAACCGGGACCCACGGCTTAACGAGATTTCAAAGATACTGATGTTTAGCAGGACTGCTAACCTAATTTATCGATTGCGTCATCAGGGGATGTACCACGTGTTTTTGCAATCACTAAGCTCGTGCGAGAGCGAGACAGCTACTAACGTAGCATAGCGCTGTCTCTTTTTGACAACGAATGTATTCCTGCTTTGGCACGCAATGGAATGACCCAGGGGCAAAAGCTCCCGATCATAATATCTACCTTTTTAGGGTTCCGTAGTCCGACAAGGAACCCTTATAGTTTCGTCATGTCCGTCTGTCTGTCTGTCTGTCTGTCCGCAGCATAGCTCCGAGGTTCTTGATACTAGAAAGCTGAAATTTGTTATGGATATGTATATTGATCACGCCGAGAAAGTGGTAAAATAAAATTTTGAAAAATATATTTTTTTATGGTAGCTCCCAAACACGTAAAGTGGGAATGAATATTTTTTTCTCGCGTACCCCTTCGTGTGGGGTATCGTTAGATAGGTCTTTCAAAAATATTATGGGTGTGTGAAGATCATTTTTCGGTTAAGCGAGCTATTTGCGAAATATCTAGCTTTTAAGTGCATTTTTTTGTTCGATACGAGCATCTTCCCCTCTAACTTTTGAATGGCTGTACCTAGAAATGTGAAAAAAATCACAGACGTAGCACATGTAATGAACTTGCAAGGAAAACTATCACGGCTAAGTAGGCTTAACCGGTTACAGAGTTATAGTCGACTAACTAAGTTTAAATGTAATACCGTTGAGGCAAAGACAAATCTCTCCTACAGCCAAACTGACAATTACCGATGTTACCACAGATAACAAAACACAAACGATATAACCTATGTCGGTAACAAGGTGATAAAAATTAACGAACCGTCAAATTTAACTGTAGCATTTTTTCACGAGTAGCCCAAAGAGGTATTGACACGAAGTAGGCGGATATCGTAAGTCATTCACTTCTATCTAAAATGGGATACCATTCATGCCGTTCGTAGAAGAATTTAAAAGAAATAAAAATAGTAGGTACAAAATAATAGATTTTATGAAAAATAGTTTCTGCCTGCGACTTCGTCCATGTGGAATAGTGGTGCTCCGCTCCTATTGGTCTTAGCGTGATGATATATAGCCTATAGCCTTCCTCAATAAATGGGCTATCTAAGAAAGATTTTTTCAAATCGTACCAGTAGTTCCTGAGATTAGCGCGTTCAAACAAACAAACAAACTCTTCAGCTTTATTACATTAGTATAGATAGATGTAGACAAAGTCGTAACTTATTTTGTTCTAATTCTGCCACAGAAATTAACAAAATTAAAGATGGTGTATTTATGTCAATTTCATGCTCTAAACGTCATCTTTTATTGCCATTTTATTTATCTAGATGGGAAAATTAGAAAATAGGTTATGATTTTGTTTACATTTTTTGTAAAATCAATTGTAACAGACTATAGCTGTTAACCGCAGTTTCACTCTCATACTGAGGACAACCATTTCGTTCATCCGGATAAAAACTATCCTATACGTTAATCCATGTTATAACTAACAGCCGGCTGCTCCAAACTATATCATTTTCACTTTTACGAGTATCAAAAATCATGATATCAATAATAAGCATACTTTAAGGAGTTTTTATGGTATCGATACATAAATATAACAATTAAGCAAACATATATCACAAATATTACAACGAAAAATATAAAATAATAGCAAAATAATTCAATTTTATTATCTATTTTGTCAAATCTTGGATGACAGTTCTTCCGTTTCACGTATACGTAACCGCATATTTTTTGAGGCTACCGGCTGTATGTGTCTACCAAATTTCATCCAAATCCATCCAGTAGTTTTAGCGTGAAAGAGCAACAAAAATACAAACTCACAAACTTTTGCATTTATAATACTTATCCCTCCTTTTTGGAATTAGGTACTGTAATCGGTTAAAAAAATCGACGAACTGAGTGGTTTAGTAGGCGAATACAACGCATGAGGTCCCGGCTTCGATTCCCGGCTGGAAAGAAATTAAAATGATGAATTTTCGTTTCTGTGACGGGTCTGGGTGTTACTGTGTATAATACATATGTAAAAAAGTATATAATATAAGTAGTAATTAATCTAGCACCCATAACACAAGCATATTAGTTGCTTACTTTGGGGCTAGATGGCGCTGTGTTAAATTGTCCAAAGATATAAAAAAAAACAATAATTTAATTTAAAAACAATATTTTATTTTTATTTCTTTTGTTTCTTATCAGCCTTCTCTCGTTTCCTCTTGTTGATGGGATTGCGGGGGTCGTATATGTCAAACCAATCGTCTCCTTTAGTGGAGGCATCCTTCGCTAAGACGGCGCCTTTTTCTTCGAAGCGTAGCGTGTGACCCAACCTGGATGATATAAGAAATAGTTTAGGGCTTTATATCCCAACTAGCTGTTTCCTGCGGTTTCACCCGCATCCCGAGGGAACTACTTAGCGCACCCGGGTAAAAAGTAGCCTATGTTGTTCCTCAGGGTCTATTCTATCTCTGTACCAAATTTCATTTATATCGGTCCAGTAGTTTTGGCGTGAAAGCGTAACAGACAGACAGACAGACAGAGTTACTTTCGCATTTATAATATTAGTAGGGAAGTAGGGATAATTTGGAAAATTATGATTTATTTAAGAAACATGCAAAAACCCAGTGACACTTTGTCTCACCTAGGAACTGAACCCATCAGCAGTCAGAAAAAAAGACCATTAGGCTAACGCGGCAATAAAAAAATAATAGTTCATTGAATGTAAATAGTGATCACCCATGCAAAAACCGAGCATGGCAAGTCCAACGTTGTTAGTCCACCTAGAATGTACATTATCATCACCTGCCTAGCCTTTTCCCAACTGTGTTGGGGTCAGCTTCCAGTCAATATCGAATGCGCTGAACACCAGTATTCTACACTAGCTTCTGCCCGCGACTTCGTCCACGAAATATCTTACGGAACCCTATTTTTTCCAAAATAAAATTTAGCCTATGTTACTCGTGGATAATGTAGCTTTCGAATGGAGAAAGAATTTTTAAAATCGGTCCAGTAGTTTTTGAGCCTATTCATTACAAACAAACAAACAAAGTTTTCCTCTTTATAATATTAGTGTAGATGAGCGACTGCTTATCTGACATCCACAACCGTTAACCACAACCGTTTCGAAAGCGATTTTTGAATGGAACATTCATTTAATCATATCCTTGGATGATGAAAATAGGCTTTTATAAACATACATTTTGCTTTGGTATGGTTGTATTTACGATTTGAACAAACAACCCTTGATCAGTCTGATCAGTCTAACGACTGTCAAAGATCTACAAATGACGGCCGGGACTAACAGTTTAGGGACCAACGGGTTAACGTGCTTTCCGAGGCACGGAGTCTCTATATTACTATGGTGTGAGTATGCAATAGATCGTTCATATTGATTGCAACCGCGCCTGTTAATGGTGATGTCATCTACCTAATATTGAAATTAAAAAAGGGCTGATTTTGGAAACAAAATCTCTCACCAATCATCAGAGTTGAGATCATCATCATTGTCTCCCGTCTGGTCTGATGACGCTGGCGCCGTCTCCGCCTTCTCCTTGATAGCGTGTAATTTGTTCTTGAACTTAGCCAGCAGTTGTAGTGTGAAGTCTTCCCTTAAATATAATAAATTTAACCCTTTAACTTCTGTGTTACAATGGATACCTTATCGTTTGGATTTTTATTCCTAAAACGGTCGTTTACCAATCCGGGGTTGGACCAGAAGTGGAATACGAAAATTCCCGCTTCGACCATTTTTAGGGTTCCGTAGTCCGACAACTGACAAGGAACCCTTATAGTTTCGCCATGTCCGTCTGTCTGTCTGTCTGTCCGCGGCATAGCTCCGAGGTTCATGATACTAGAAAGCTGAAATTTGGTATGAATATTTTCACGCGTTTATTGATCACGCCAAGAAAGTGGTAAAATTAAATTTTGAAAAATATTTTTTTTAGGGTAGCTCTCAAACATGTAAAGTAGGGATGAATTTTTTTTTCTCGCGTACCCCTTCGTGTGGGGTATCGTTAGATACGTCCTTCGGTTAAGCGAGCCATTTGCGAAATATCTAGCTTTTAAGTGAAAATTTTTGTTCGATACGAGCATCACTCTAAATTTTGAATGGCTGTACCTAGAAATGTGAAAAAAATCACAGACGTAGCGCATGTAATGAACTTACAAGGAAAACTATCACGGCTAAGTAGGCTTAACCGGTTACAGAGTTATAGTCGACTAACTGAGACCTACTACGGAACCCTACTGCGCATGGCCCGACACGCACTTGATGGTTAATATTATGTAGTCTGTGGCGTGCTGGATACATTTTGGTTTGTCATGTATACATTGACTATGATGATTTAAAGATTAATGGTCGGCCCGATAATTCGGTAAAAAAACGGGTATGAAATTGATAGACATTTCTGAAAGGATTTTATTATACATTGCCGCATACGTTTGGAAGTGATTATGACATTGTTTTGTAACCACGCAATGTATATCACTGAACTGTCAAAATAGGCTTACTTAATTAGGAGTCATTATCATCAGCCTACTTGATATAAGTCCACTGTTGGAAATAAGCCTCCCCCTCTTTTCGGGTGGGAAATCATTAAATGACCCCTCCCATTGTGGACGGAGCGGGAGGGAGTGACAGACTCTTATTGACTAAAACCCATCCATGTTCCTTCCTCAGCCCTTTCTATTCCGTGGGCGCGGTATCTCTTTCGAACGTCCCGCAGCCCCGGCAGGCTATGGCCCTGGCCCCGTCATCTATGCTGACATCTCTTTGAGGCGCACGTGGAACACGAACGCGGCTCGACACGGGCCTGAGCCTTACCGGACGTATTTTTCCGTACAAATATTAATTAATAAAACCACTACAAATTAAGTATCAATCATTTATATTATGTATCACAATTATTTATAATAAAATCCAATATATTCATACTATACATTATGGAATAACAATAGCTTATATAATATTAATTTACTAAATTACTTAAGATAAAGACATGTCTAAAATACAGTCGAATAATCTGCAGGATTCGAACTAGTATAATCATGCTTAGAAGTAAACTTCTTAACCTCCTAGCCACGACAACATAAATCCGATATGATTATATTATATCTTCACTAATATCATAAATGCGACAGTAAATCTGTCTGTATATTTGCTATGCTTTCACTGCTAAACCGCTCTACCGATTTTTGCTAAAATTTGGTGTTGAGATAGTTCCATACCTAGGGAAGGACTTTGACCCTTATTTTTACCCAGTACATGACACCCTTCCCTTTGCTAAACAATTTTCAATTAATATACAACAATTCTTCTAAATCATCCGAATCATTGATAACAGCCTCATCCCACGGCCCGTACTTATTATCCTTATATTTTTGCCAATAAACAAAAAAGAATGGACAATAACCGCTTAAAACAAACACTAGCAACACGAAATAACATAACAACGTATTTGAAACCGAATATAAACTTAAAACCGTTAAAAATAACGTTATAAAATATATTATATTAAATAGTTTTGTGTGTAATATAGTTTTGAATAGCTGAGGGCTTAGTACAAATAGAATTACAGATATTGTTAGCAACACAAACGCGTCAAAAGGCGTTGAAAGACGCGATACTAAGCATACCGATGCGAAAATCGCAGCGTTTATCGATAAAGAATTCGATACTAGGGCTGCAGGAACGTTGTAATCGAAAAATATCATATGAATAACCATCATTAACACCGCCCAAGCGTAAATAGTATCTGTACTGACCGTATCCGTTAAAGTATGAAGAATAGGAGATAAAAGGTACCCTATAGTAACGTATACAAGGACGGTTTTTAAGTGTCTCAAAACATCACTGCCAGCGAAAGTTATGTACAGGAAATAGCTGAACAAACTGACAGTCGTAGATGTATATATAATAGTGTATGTGTGCACCCAATCGTTGTACATATACACAAATATTACAGCGTAAATTATACATATACAGAGTCGTAGTACAACCCGAAATGAGCCTTGTACAGCTTCGGGTAAAGTCACTTTTTGAACGTTCAAATTTTTTCGCAGCTCTTGAAGGAATTTTCCATCGGTGTGGTTGTCTGGATATTCGCGGTTCTCATACAAGTTTTTCACCCAAGGTTTCCTTCTGACTATCTTACGCGTCGGCTTCTGACGTCCGTTTCTGAAAGTCGATCTTGAGTTAGGATGGCTTGCTTCTTGAAGTATTATTTTTTTATGAAATCACTTATAAAATCATTGACACACAAATATTTCGATATGCGACACGAATCGACAACTACACTACAATTTATTATTTGAATTCTAGTCGAAATATACTCCAATTTTTAGCTATAAAAAGCGGTCAAGTGCGAGTCGACCTCGCGCTCCGAAGGTTCCGAAATTAAAAAAAATAAATAACGCAATGGGGGCTATCGTTTTTGCGGTCACCAGTTGGCGCCACTGTTGAGTAAGGTCCTATGAGTCAACAGAAAAACAGCTCAAAACTCTGCAATACATACTTTTAATAGATAGATACGCTGTAGGAAACACTGGCACGTGTAGATAGTAACTACTACAACCAACTTTGAATTAGCTGTTTTTAAGGCCCACTTATTTGGCACCTATTCTTAGCTTTTCTTGCAAAGCAATAACATTTATTGAGCTATAAAGTATATCTGCCATAATTCACCAGGAAATGCACAATATTTGCAATAAACATTTGCAACAAATGATTTGTAGAAATCCGCGATAAAAGCATGGAGTAACGTGCTTGCAGTGAAAAATCTCTTACATTCGACATTTCTTGAGACCTTACTCTACACTAGCGCCTCTAGCGGCGAATTAAGTCCAACTGTTTTATTTTTCCCGATGATCTTAAGTTTTGTGTAAAGGAATTTTGCTGGCGAAATCGGCAAATTCCTTTTATATGTGAGAGCCTTGGCCCATCAGTGGGACAATATAAAGGCCGAAAATGTGGTGTCCTAGTGGTTAATGCACCTGCCTCTCGTGTACGAGTGTGCAGGTTCGAAACCTGGCAAGTACCAATTTGACTTTTCCAAAAGTCATATGTACTTTCTAAGTATATCTTAGACGTCACTGACTAACGGTGAAGGAAAACATCGTGAGGAAATCTGGACTTGAAAAGTCTGAAATCGCCAATCCGCCTTGAGCGGTGATCAATGCTCATGCCTTCTCTGTATGAGAAGAGACGTGTGCCCAGCAGTGGGACAATATATAGGCTGATGATAAAGGCCGATTAGAATGAGATAATTAAAATCATATTTACCTGGCAGCCCCCTTTTTAGGTAACTTCTCCTTCATCTTCCTATACTTCTCTTGTTCTTCAACGTATTTCTTATACATCTCATTGTCTTCTTCTACCTTCTTCTCTTTAGTCTCTTCTTTGGCACTCTGTTCTTTGAGAGCCTGCTCTCTTATCTTCTCTTCTTTAGAATTCTTCATCTCTTTTCGTAATTGCTTTATTTCGTTTTGAATTCTTTCTCTGGAATTAGAAGAAAATTTTTTTGGAGATAATTATTTTATGTTTTTTTTTAATAATGACTTGGTCAAGTGCAAATCGAAATCGTAATGTAACTAGGTTCTGCCTTAGACTTCAAATATCGGTCTTGAGTCTAAATACCAGTACAAAGATTAAATCTAGTTCACTCATTCAAATGTGTTCAGCAGTTTTTGCTTAACTGAGTAACCACTAAACATTCCTTTTTAAGTATTCCTAGAAAAAAAGGCGGACAGTTTAGTAGTTAGATATTTAATACTAGCTGTTTCCCGCGGTTTCACCCGCATCCCGGGGACTACTTCGCGCACCCGGGTAAAAAGTACCCTATGTGTTATCCAGGTTATAAACTATGTGTGTTCCAAATTTCATCCAAATCCGTTCAGTAGTTTTCGCGTGAAAGAGTAACAAACATACAGCCATACATTCTTACAAACTTTAGCGTTTATAATATCAGTAGGATGGTAGGAGTAGGTGTTAAATACTCAATTTATTATTTACTAAATACTTACTTTTCTTTCTGTCTAGCATCGTCTTTCTCTTTCCCAATATAATATTCCTCTACTTCAGAACTATCGCTATCTTCTGACGCCTCAACTTTCTCTTCTTTCTTCTGCTTCTTACTCTCTTCCGTCTTCTGTCTCTTGCTATCTCCTTCTGGACTCTTACCGCGTTTCTTAGAGCTAAGTTTATCTCTTATGCTTGTTACGGCTGCGGCAGTCTCTTTGATTTTCTCTTCGTTCTCTTCTGGTGTCAATTCTTCTTTCTGATTCTGTTCTTCTAACTCTAATTCTGTACCAAAAAATATTTAGTTATAGAGTTTAAAACTGATTTATTAAACAATAACTGTTTCTTTCAATTTTTAGGCCCAAGTTCACCGACAAGATAACGGTCTGATCAACTGAAAACAGCTGTTTAGCTAAAATTCAAACTTCTACCATACGATGGATAACCTATCACTTGGATTTTTTATTCCTAAAAGGGTCGATTACCAATCCAGGGTTGAACAAGAAGTTGACACACGAAAATTCCAGCTACGTGGTTAAAAAACGTTTTCGTTTAACAGGCCGATTATATAACCATCTATTGGTGAACTTGGCCCTTAGTGTGGCAATAGCTAGAAAGTCTGACAACCAGTCTTACCAAAGGTTATCGAGTTACCCGGTAACTGGGTTGTGGAGGTCAGATAGGCAGTCGCTCCATGTAAAACACTGGTACTCAGCTGCATCCGATTAGACTGGAGACCGACCCCAACATAGTAAAAGGCTAGGCAGATGAAGACCTGTTAAAAATATCTCACCTGCAGCGGTCTTGCTGCTAAGCTTAGGGTCTTCTAGCAGGTCATGAGTAGACTTTGGCTTCCCGCGGTACTCCAGAGCTTCGCCCTCGTCTTCTTCAGCTTCCTCGCCGAAGGACAGCAGCCCGAAGTTCCTGGAAGGAACCAATTTTAATAAAAACCTAGCTGTTTCCTGCGGTTTTAATCGCATGACGAGGAAAGAAAGAAAAAACATTTATTTCAGGACAGGCACAGGAATTAAACAGTGAGTAAAAATCAAGGAGTGACAGGTTGGTCTACCTGTACGAGGCCGGAAAATGCTCCCATCTCAGCATAATGCAACTAAGGACTAAGGATAGCAAAATTCATCTCAATCGGTTCAGTCGTTTTACCATTAATAGCGCTTATGACAGACAGAAAGACAAAGTTACTTTCGCATTTATAATAATAGCTGTTTCCCGCGGTTTCATTAGCCTCCTGAAAGACCTACCATGCGTACCCGGATAAAAACTCCTACCTTATATTCTTCCCCGGATTTCAATCTATCTCCATACCAAATTTCATCTCTATCGGTCTGGCCATTTTAACGTGAAAGAGTAACAAACAAACTCATAAACGGTTAACGCTGAAAACCAGCCCCGTGGACTGGTGCCTTTGTGCCCGGGCCACTGCATTATGTTGAGTGTTAGCCGTTTCGTAGTGGTGACGCATTTATTAGATAGTTTTATTATTATACTAGCTTTCCGCCAGCGCCTTCGCCCGCGTGGGCTATATGAATTCTCAGCCCGATCGGTTTAAAATTGACAAAGTTTCATACAAACTTTCATCCTCTATTTTATCCCCTTGGGGGTAGAATTTATCAAAATCCTTTCTTAGCGGATGCCTACGTCATAACATCTACCTGCATGCCAAATTTCAACCCGATCCATCCAGTGGTTTGGGCTGTGCGTTGATAGATCACTATGTCAGTCAGTCAGTCACCTTTGAGTTTTATATATATTTAGACTTATGCCTAGTTTTAGATGATACAACCATTTGTTTTTCGTCTTATTCTATGTTCTTATGTGTGTTACTGCACGCGAATAAACTGTTTTTCTTTCTTTTTTTCTTTCTTTCATAGTCGCATTCATAATATTAGTTAGGATTATCTCCTAAACAAGCTTTTCGCCAGCGGCTTCGCCCGCGTGGGCTATACAAATCAAATAAAAAATACCAGACTTCCACACAAACTTTGCCCCCCTTTTTTATCCTCTTAGGGGTAGAATTTCGGATAATCCTTTCTTATCGGATGCCTACGTCATATAAAGAACACAACCTCCAAGTTTCAGGTCTCTACGATCAGCGGTTTAGGCTGTGCGTTGATCCGTCAGTCATTCAGGACAAAGCACTTTATATGTTTAGATAAGTAACCGGTACTTTTCATCATCAGTCTATATACTGTCCCACTGCTGGGCACAGGCCTCTTCTCGTATAGAGAAGGCATGAGCATTAATTAACAAAAAAGAGCTTACTCAAGGCGGATTTCAGACTTTTCAAGTCCAGGTTTCCTCACAATGTTTTCCTTCACCGTTAGTCAGTGGTGTCTAAGATTTACTAAGAAAGTACATATCACTATAGAAAATTCAAATTGGTACTTGCCAGGTTTCGAACTCGCACACTTATACACGAGAGGCAGGTGCCTTAACCACTAGTAGGCCACCAGGACTTACTTACTACTATTTTTCAGAAGGTCATAAATTGTTTTCTCAACTCACTTAACCCCTTGCCGCTCTTTCTTCTTCTTCTTAGGCTTGTCCTCCTCCCTGGTCTCCTGTACCCTCGGCACTATGTCAGTGAAGGGGTTGATGATCACCGTTGTGCTGGTGATCTTGTGGGGATGATCAGGCTTATCATCCGGGCCTATCAGACCCTCCGACAGTTTGAGAACATTGTAGATAGTTTCACCTGTAAAAAATATTGTAAGTTAGGTGTGTCGCTTGGTTTTACCCGCATCTGCTGCGCAAATGTAGACACTTGCAGCCGGTTTAATCAAATATCAGGTTACTTATACGTGAAACGGAAGAACTGTCATTCAAGATCTGTCAAAATGGAGGATAGAATTGAATAATTTTGCTATTATTTTTCGTTTTTCTTCTTAATCATTATAATATTTCTATGTCTTGATAACATAAAACATATTAAAAGTGTTCTTATTACTGACTAGCTTTCCGCCCGCGGCTTCGCCCGCGTGGACATTTATTTACACCTTGGGTTACATTATTCAAGTTTTAGTAGGGATCCCTAATTATTTCTGGAAGTAAATATAGCCTATGACACTTCCTAAAGATGTAGCTTTGCAACGGTGAATTATTAAAATCGGTCCAGTAGTTTTTGAGTTAAAACCCTACAAACAAACAAACCTTTCCTCTTTATAATATTAGTATAGATATAGATATTAAGCTAACCTGTAACCTTCCCAAATATAGTATGCTTGTTCTGCAGCTCTGGAGTCGCAGCGAGGGTGAAGAAAAACTGGGAGCCATTGTCGTCTTTGCCTGCGTTGGCGCTGGCCACCAAACCGCGCCGGTTGAACCGGAGTCGAGAGTGAAACTCATCCTGTATAAAAATAATAAGATTCACATTTTTCTTATTGGTTCCGTATCTAAACGGTGTATTACAAAAAAAAATCAAGGCAAGATGAGATAAGATTACTACATTTGTAGGAAAATATATTTATCGAATTCCCCGAAAATTTTAGATGCACTTGCGTCGAATTATGACTTTTAGTACAATTATCTCAATTATTAGGCCTCATCTAGTTATAAACAAAAATATGTTTGACGTGTAAAAGTGTTATTAATACTCAATCGTTTATTGCATTCCACAATGTATATGCTTAGGTGGTAAGAAAAAAAGTGATGTGTCAATTGTGGACCCTGTCGGGCACAGCAAAAACTTACAAACTAACTTATATTTTACAACCTACTTGCAAAATAAATATAATTTATCATTTAATTGATCCTTTTCTATAACTAGATAGAATCTTACGTAACAAGGGAGAGCGGAAGCCCGAGAGATCTTATGTACTTACTCTTACATCGTCCTTGCTTAAATAATGGACTCATTTTAAACCTAAATCCTTACTAATATTATAAATGCGAAAGTACTCTGTCTGTCTGTTACGCCAAAACTACTGGACCGATATAAATGAAATTTGGTACAGAGATAGAATAGACCCTGAGGAACAACATAGGGTACTTTTTACCCGGGTGCGCTAAGTAGTTCCCTCGGGATGCGGGTGAAACCGCGGGAAACAGCTAGTAAACCATATTTATGTAGCCCGTATTTTTTTTTATTGTACACCAAAAAAAAATAAGACACAAACATGAAATATAAAATCAAGGGTCCAAAACAGTCCTATCCCTATAATAATAGCATCTATTCTGCTCCTTTCATTCCTTTTTCGGTGACATACCTTAAAAGGTGCTCCATAGATGGACTCTCCACCGGTCCCATCTCCGTTTGGATCACCACCCTGTACTATGAAACCGGGTATGACTCTGTGGAATATTGTACCTGGAAATAAAAACAATCAATCAAACAAAACAGACAAGAGTGAAAGACAGCAATATAATATTGAGCCAACCCCAGATAGAACGGGAACAGGTCAGGGCGAAAATAAAATTTCTCGGTAACAGCCCAGAGTCTAAACGGGTTTGTGACTGGTTGATAGCCACAGACTACTCCCCAATAACAGGGAAACTTTTTTTTAGATGAGAAATCATCAAATAACCCCCGCCTCCCGCCGTGGGTGGGGCGGGTGGTAGTGTCAGACTCTTACTGACTAAAACCCATCCATGTTCCTTCCTCAGCACTTTGTATTCGAAAGGTTGCGGTAATTCTTTCGAACGTCCCTCAGCAATTACAGGTTGACTTAAATTTTATAGTTTTGCCAGTTAATTGTAAAGCAGCGGAGGCACAGCTGCTAACTCTTCGGAGAAAATAGGCCATGATAACACAAGCATATTAGTTGCTTACTTTGGGGCTAGATGGCGCTGTGTGAAATTGTCCAAAGATATTTATTATTTTGATAATAATATTCCATAAGTACCATTGTAATAGCCCTCCATGCACAGCTGTATGAAGTTGCGGCAGGCCTTCGGAGCTTCTTTCGTCCATAGTTCAATGTCTACCTCTCCGGCTGTGGTTTTTAATAGCACCTGTAATTGAACAATATAGATTCTGTCTTAGAATATTGCTGTACTAATAAGTAGATATTGTATTTTTTTTATATATGACAATGGAGTGTGGGGAAGTCTGTCACCAGTCTTAAGTCCAAGGGGTACCATTGTTAACCAGGTTTACCAGGGGTAACTAGGTTATGGAGGTCAGATAGGCAGTCGCTCCATGTAAAACACTGGTACTCAGCTGCATCCGGTTAAAACTGGAAGCCGACCCCAACATAGTTGGGAAAAGGCTAGGCAGATGAATGGAGTGTGGGGAAATAGTATATCTGTCCAAATGGACTATGAGTGTTAGTAGTCATTGAATCTTTTGTGAGATATACTTTTATTTTGCTATTAAAAGATTCTGTGCTGTAAAAAAAAATACAACTGACTTCCAAAATTACTGAAAACAGAAAAATAAGTTTTATTTAAATGCTAGTGGACCAAAACATCGCTGTAGAAGTTACTGTTGTTAGTTTTTTGTCACCGACTTCTGTCAGTCTGTAATGCTTAAACCACTGAACCGATATGTCCCGGTTTAGCAGGTCGAATGCTGTTAGAAGCACCCTGCAAGAGGTCATATAGAAAAAAAGAAAAAAAAACACTGAACCGATTTTGAAATTTTGATTTTTTCTACCAACTAGCTAGACTGCCTGTTTGTAACAAGTAAATTATGACTGCCTAGAAAACAAACTATCATGGGCATAGTTTAGGGAACTGCTAGACGCTATACAAGATTTTTTTATTGATTCATTTTTAACCTATTTAAAAATGAACGATTTAATTCACAGCTAACACTTTTAACGAATATTTAATAGAGTAATTGTTAATTAAATATATTACAGATAAAAGAAAAACACTTATCTTAATTTTAATATATTAAAAATGTAAAAAAAATGATGGAAAACCAATAATATTCGTGAATGTTTTAATTCATAATTACCTTGCCTAATGCAGGCGGTTCTTGTATATAAATGTTACTCATTTTAAATCTTACACGTGCACTGACTTATGAACTACCTAAAAGTATTAAAAAAATACAATTAATGCATTTTATTCACAAATAACAACAGGTTTTTCACTTCGGTTCCAAACAAAACAATTTTTGATTTGAAATGTCACAATCAATTGACAATATATTGACGTTTCTAAACGAACCACGTATTTATGAAGACTGAAACCTAGTCTTTTGAGCAAAGGCAGAATAATAAATATACTTGAAGTGTACATACTTTTTTTGCCCTAAGAAATGACGATTGATTTATCAATCATCGTCAATCTTTAGTGTTTGTATGGATCAGTCATGGCGCGTCCATGGCCTACAGCCGCCGTATTTGTGAACAAACTACAAGGCACTACTGAAAGTTTTTTGTATTCAAAAAATACTGAACGAATCGTGGTGACACTTCGCACACCGATAGACCATGTTCAAGATCTAGATTAAGCACTGATTACGATGCCAAAAAACATGCATGCTCCTTAAAAGAGACTGGTAAAACCACTGAAAATTAATACCTATTGTAGAGAAATTAATGGCTAACTCAAATAATATAATCTTTTCTAAATTAATGCAAATGTAATCAAACAAGCCCAAGCCATACTATAACGAATACATTTGTCCGTATCGCCCATTTATTGCAAACGTGACCCTAAATAGAAGTTGCGTGTCATAAGTGGTGATATAGGCTAGTTTCATGGTATGTGGCCTTTTGTTTACCTACGTTACATTGCAGATGATTGTGAATTTAATTAAAAGTAACTTAAAGCAAGTTTCTCATCATTATTATCGTCCTATTCGCTGTTGGATAAAGGCCTCTTCCCATACAGAGAAGGCACGAGCGTTGATCACCACGATTGCTCAAGCCGGATTGGCGATTTCAGACAGTTAAGTCAAGGTTTCCTCACGATATTTTCCTACACCGTTAGTCATGGCGGGCTCGAAACCTGGCAAGTCCCAATGTAATTCTAAGTATAGCTTAGACTTCACTGACTAATGGCGAAAGATAACATCGTGAGGAAACCTGAACTAAATAGACTAAAATCGCCAATCCGTCTTGAGCGAGCGTGGTGATCAATGCTTGTGCCTTCTCTGTATGAGAAAAGGGCCTGTGCCCAGCAGTGGGACGATATATAGGCCGATGGCAAAGACGGAAGCCCAATATCATTATGTCTATTTCGTGCTATAGGCAAACGTTTAGTAGACTCCACGCGTGGTCAAAGGGCTGGCCTATATTTCGGTCAAAGAATCAGCATTGCCATCCAACGTGGCAATGCAGCCAGCCTTTTGGGCACGATTCCCGTTGACAGCGATGCGGATGAATATTTTGATGCCTAATTTTATATTAGTACTACCTTCTGCCCGCGACTTCGCGACCGCGACCGCGTGGAATAATGGTGCTCCGCTCCTATTGGTTTTAGCGTGATGATATATAGCTTATAGAATACCTCGATAAATGGTCTATCTAACACTGAAAGAATTTTTCAAATCGTACCTACCAGTAGTTCCTGAGATTAGCGCGTTCAAACAAACAAACTCTAGTATAGATAATTTATTATGTCTTATGTTTTTATTCTTGTTAATAAAAAAATGATGAAAGTAAATTAATATTCTTTTATTTTAGTCCGTACAACACATACCAGTGTATGGAAAATTGTGACCTATTGACACAGCCGACCTAGCCACTGTCTAACAAATAGATAGTCGATCGCCAAAACCATTGCTCTAATCAATTATTGGCTTATCTATCTTTTAAAAACCTGTCATGTTAATGTTTTGTGATCTATATCTTTTTAATGGGTTCCGTACAAAGGCAATTTTATTTAAAAGAAAGTATTTACATTATTTACATTACGAAAAATATAAAAAAAAGTAAATATATTCTAATATAAATCTAACTAAAATATTGCGTCAAAAAATTCTTCCTCATCGCCGTCAACTGGAAGTGTACCCAAGAGGCTGGCGGCATTGCCACGTTGGATGGCAATGCTTAGCCTTTGGCCAAAGTAAAAGCCAGCCTTTGGGTCACGGGAAGTGTCAACAAGCCGCTTCGCCAATTCTTTAAAAAGAAGGTGGGCACTCGGACCCCACGACCCTAGAGTTTCAACCCCAAACGGCTCAAAAATATAGTTACCAATAAGGTTACTATACTTTCGCCGCTTGAGGTTCTCCGCAGCCGCAGCAGCGGAGCCAACGTAGCACGCAGAGCTAGCAAGGTGGGATGGCGCAAGAGTATCGACACAGGTTGCGTCCCACACTAAAGGCCTACCCATCTTCCATGGAAATAATGACATACCGTCTGGTCTCTTGCCATCGTCACGTGCCAAGCCATTTGGTTCTAATACAGCTGGAACGCCGACGGCAACAAGAGCACGACGGATGATGTCATTTATATTTGCGTGCCGCGCGATACGGCCCGCGCTTCGGCTGCATGACAGGCCGTGGTGACCGAGGCTGTTGACAGCTTCGCCACAGTGGCAGCGATGAGGAGAGCAGCATGGCGCGCCCAGACGCAGGCAAACAGCAAGACGGAAAGTAGTGTCATCAAACATGGTGCCTATGTTTGATGACGGAAGTGCTTGAAGCCAAAGACCCGATTCCCATGCACCCACAGCCAGCAAGCGTGCTCGCTCGGCAGAAGTAATTGATGAATCGATTAAATTCTTTTGAATTACTCTGCAGAGCGGCTCATCCCACTGTCTTTGGGAGGATGGGTTGGCGGGTAGATCAGAGTTCGGGCAGGTGATTTTCCAGGTATCTATAGCCTCAGTCAAACACGGTACCTCAAAATTAACCAGTGTGGAAGGTAAGATATTCCTGGTTAATTTCTCAGTACCGCGGACGGAGGATATAAAAGCCGGTAAACTTATACTAGAAATTTTGCGGACGCCGAGGCCTCCCATACGAATGGGAAGAGTGGCTTGAGTCCAAGCTCGGTCGTCCATGGCCACATTTAAGATGGATGTTAATGTTTTATGAATTATTTGATCAATTTTGTCCAAAAGATTTGCGTGCTTCCATAAATGGGAAGCGCGCAGAATATAAGTTAATTTTGGACCAAAACAACAGTACCGAATTATGGTGATGGCCGAATGCATGTTAATTTGGAACAGCCTTTCCGAAACATCACTGAAATTTTGTATTTTCTCATCAATAAAATTAGAAAAGGAATTTTCAAATATTGGGGAACCAAGGAGGCAAAGAGAACTTTTGTCAATTAATTTTAGATCTGGGGCTATTGCGTTAAATTTCGAGAGAGTCACTTGTCTGTCAGTAGTGTCAGGTATAAAAAGTTCACATTTCGAAACGTTGAGTGTCAGGCCTATTGCATTTAGTTTGTCTTGGAGAAAAATGAGGTCATTTAAAACGGTATCTGCATTGCCTCCCAAGGTTCCATCATCCAGATACCAAACATTGAATTCCGAATTTAGTTGTCTAATTATTGGGTTGATTGCCAAACTAAAAATCACAGGCCCGAGGGGGTCACCTTGTTGACAGCCAACAGCAGACTCCAAAAGGTTGTCCCGATATAATAATTTAGATGGATGCCTGTAACACTGCCAAAGAAAACTGAAAATTTGGGGTATTTCGTTTTTAGCTTCTGCCAGCAAGGTGTCCCTATTAACTGAATTGAAGGCATTCTTTATGTCAACCTTCAAGATGACCTCTCCTTTCCCATAATTTAAATAGGTCGACAATGCGTGTACGGCAGCCTCGCAGCCCCCTTTTGAGCCGTAACCAAGCTGCAGGGGCTGAAATTTTTCCGAAACAGCCTCACTATAAAATTTACAGCAAATCTTGGCTGCCATACGACGGTAGGTAGTACCTACGGCAATAGGACGAATGCCGCCATCCCTCTTGCGCAGAGCACATAAGTTGGCTCCGTACAAGACGTCGATGACGGCTTCGTTTACCTTGCCGGAGAGCATAAGGTTGATCAATGCAGTAAGTTCCCTCAAGAGCGACTCACCAGCTTCCCCGGCGCTTGGGCAGGTAAGGTCCTTTAAGTGCTGAGGACTCAAGCCGTCGAGGCCGCCCGCGGAACCGCTCTTGAAGGAGCTCACTGCTGTGACCACATGTCGACCTGTAATTGTGAGGGTATGTGTATCCGGATCAGGGGGGTCGGGAAAAGAAAGGTCATTGGCTGGGGCAGGGTGTTTACTCTCCAGGGCTGAGAGCGTCTCTGGAGAACACGGTGCTACCACATCGCTGCTGAAGAGAATCCTTGCTGCACCCCTTATATCACCTTCGCCTAACTTTGATTCTACCAGGTGAGGTATACTCCCTGGAGAGAGAAATCTTGTCGGTAATTTAGAATCGAAAATATCATTGGCCGAAATATTACAATTGTCTTTAATTTGTGTAGTCAACGTTTTTTTGCTTGCCAAATTCTTTTGCACATGTAAAATCCTGTAAGGGAAGGTGAGTAATTGTTCCCAAGCACGCTGGGAGTTCTCCCGTGTAGCAAGGCGAATACATCCTGCCAAATGTTGAGCAACCAGAGGCCTAGCGCCACGGGGAACTCGCTTTAAAACAGGAGTAGAGTTTTTGAATTTTGCTAGCCTTTTCCAAAACGAGTCGAGAGTGGATATAACTGATGGAGTAGATAGAGATGGTGAAGTTGTATTGACGGGGCCTGCACATTGGGATTTGTGAATTTTCCCAATGTGGATGTTTAAGCCCCGCTTACCTTTAAAGAACCGTGCTTGGGTACATAGGGGGCATCTCTCCAGGACATCCAACGAAGCAGAAGATTGACATGCACTTATTACCACATCATTACTGCCGCTGTGCATGTGGGTCAGTGTTAGATTTGAAACTTAGAAACTATATATATTCACTATCTACACAATAAACTTATTTCAATAACAAAAAAATTAAATGATATAAAAATAATTGTCACTGTGAACTGTCACTACTGCAAAAAGTCGCACTGACGGCCTGGGGCGCCGCGCCGCCGTAGGCTGCGCCGACATTTCGGCGCAGCTGGCGTCTCGTCTCGTCCAGGGGGTAGGTAGCAGAGCTGCTTTGTTGTAGAATATATGCAATCCAATGAGTTATCAAAAGTCCGCATAACAATCCATTAGTCCGAGTCGGGAAAATATGTTTCTGTATTTTAGAAAGAAATAATATAAATATTTCTGCTGTCAAAATGTTTATCGTTTTTCCGTACTTTTTATTTTGCACTGTTTTGCACGATTAATTTGGTTATTCTCTTAGCATAATTTTATTCTCGTATCTTCAGATTCGGCGTCGGTGGAATGATTGATTAGGTTTATTTTTATTTATTTTATAAAATAAATTAAAATTATTTTACTGATCTGTCAATCTGCGTTGTGTTCCGTACATAATTTAAAAAGGGTTTTTAGCATTTTTATTGTTCAAGTTCTTGGTACAACTGTGAAAACAGCATCAAATTTTTGTGCACTTTTTGCGTGATGCCCTTACAAAAATACGGACACGCAAAAGCTTTTGACGCTTATTTCTGGGTAGGTAGTTGAACTGTGAAAAAACCCTAATAAGTATACTATACTTCTCTGGTTTCACCACCCGTCGCGACTCCCGATGCCCTTAGTGTCTCCCACAGCGGCTGGCGCGCGAGGTCTGTCGCTCACTCGCGCGTTCCACCATTTCCTTTTCTTGCATTACTGGTTCGCAGAAGGAGGCCTCCCATTATAGCCTGAACCAGGGCCGGACGCGAGAGACTGTGACGCGAGACTGACCGCACGGTTGTTACTTAGTTACGAGCTTCTAGCGAGATAATTTTATCCAGTAGGACCTATTGCTTAAATAATTAACACTTCGTATTATAATTTTTTCGATTTGTATATTCTCTCGCGGACCCCTAATCCGCTAAACATTCAGATCAAACGGCTAATCGATCACCGACCGACCTCCGCGCGACACCTCAATGTCACCTCGCGTTATACAAACACCGAATTATTTCAAGTGTTTATTACTTATTTATTTGATTAACTTCAGGTTTAAGCCATTTAAATAATTGGCTTAAATTTAATTACCTAACACTTTTAATGGTATAATAAGTGTGGGCTGCGACTTTGTCCCCTCCTAAAACTAATATTATAAATGTGAAAGTGAGTTTGTTTGTTTGTTTATTTTTCATGGTAAAACGGCTGAATTAATTTGGAGGAAATTTGGTATGGAGATTTTGGTGACAGTTATTGGCCTAAAAGCCTTAAAAAAGGAGGAGTTTCTTAATTCGACTGTATATTTTTTTGTATGTTTGTTACGCGATTACTGCGCCAGTTATGAATTTTGATAATTCTTATTTTGTTGTTTGTGGGACTCTACATAGGCTGATGATGAATACAATAAGTTTTTTGTTTTTTTTTTAAGCGAAAAAGATACCACGATTCGACCACACACACGTGTGGTCATTCAGGATTTGAGTAAAGCCACAGGAATCAGCTAGTTTATAAATCTATACTTATATGTATAATAAAGCTGAAGAGTTTGTTTGTTTGAACGCGCTAATCTCAGGAACTGCTGGTACGATTTGAAAAATTCTTTCAGTGTTAGATAGCCCATTTATTGAGGAAGGCTATAGGCTATATATCATCACGCTAAATAGGAGTATAGGATAGGAGAATACCAATAGGAGCGGAGCACCACTATTCCACGCGGACGAAGTCGCGGGCAGAATCTAGTATGTAATACAATGAGGTGAGTGGCGCCTGGCTAAATGCATGTTGACCGCGGACGCCTAAACCGAGGCCGAATTCCTAACCGGCGAATTTATTTTTCTAATTTTAAATTTAGAAATTAAGTATAGTTGTTCGATTTTTACTGGTTCACCGTGAACTTAAGTTCATGTGACATTTGACGGGCGCTTAGTTTGATCAATGAGCGAGGTTAAGCTGCACTTACCGTGGTCAGTATAAGGATGGGTGGCTATATACTGCAAGGGTCTGGCTCTTGATATCTCGGAGGTACGTTAGTCCTCGGTGTTATAAACTTTTCCCTGTTATTCTAAGAATATATTTAAAGATACTTACTTTATGTTTCTCGAAGCTGCTGCGGGCGGTGCGGGAGGGAGTGTCAGACTCTTACTGACTAAAACCCATCCATGTTCCTTCTGTTGCCCTTATCGAAAAATCCCGCAACATGGGCAGATCTGTAACGACCTTACGGGATTGATTGCGGACCTGGCAGTCAGAATCATGAAAGTCTAAAACAAGTAGTACACGGGCAAAGTCATCAGACAAAGCTATGTTATCATCATCAGCCTATATATATTGTCTTACTGACGAGCACAGGCTTCTTCTCACACAGAGAAGGCATGAGCATTGATCACCGCGCTTGCTCAAGGCGGATTGGCGATTTCAGACTTTTCTCTCACTCACGATATTTTCCTTCACCGTTAGTCAGTGACGTCTTACATACTTAGAAAGGACATGACTTTAGAAAAGTCACATTGGAAATTGCCAGGTTTCGAGCCCGCACCCTCGTAACTACACGAGATCATGAGATGCAGGTGCCTTAACTACTAGGCCACTACTACAACTTGACGAAGCTATGGTGGTATAAATAAAATAATCGTCATTGATACTTGGCAGTAGGTACTCAAAATATCCTTGCACGTTTCATCTCACACGATTTAACATTAAATTACTTAACGATTTCAATGTTAGCATCATCGTTTAAATATTTTTATAGTCATTACTTTGTAAGTACAGTCGACAAAAGACAGAAATGGATAGGCAGCAATTTTTTAGATTTAATTAAAAAAATAATTTACAAAATGTCTATAAAATTATTCAAATGTAAACTTCTGCTGCCTAAAAATATAAAATGGTTTGTCCTGAATGCTGGCTGACTGGCGCATCAACGCACAGCCTAAACTGATGATCGTAGAGACCTGAAACTTGGAGGGAATGTTCTTTGTATGACGTAGGCGTCCACCCCCTTGGGGGTAGAATTTCGAAAAATCCTTTCTTCTCAGATGCTTACGTCATACAAAGAACACACCCTCCAAGTTTCAGGTCTCTACGATCAGCGGTTTAGACTGTGCGTTGATCCGTCAGTCATTTAGGACAAAGCATTTTATATGCATAGGTGAGAAGAAGAAGAAGATATACACAACTAGGCACTGTTATAATATTCGAGTGTGTAATACTTCAAGCTCATATAAAAATCTGATTGTCTGTCCGTACTTCACACAGCTCTATATTTTTATTATCATCTCAGATCGTTGCTATATCCGTTGCCAAAACCTTGACATTACATGCTAACGTCACTTCCTAGCCTAGAACCTTGACATGATATAGGCATTTTACTTTTTATTATACATATAGATCACGATTCTTTGACTGTTAAATAAAATATTTTTTTAGATCCGGGAGGAGTTGGTGCTACTGTTTAAAATTATCTTCATTTGTCTAGCTTTTTTTTTTATAACAATGTTTGGGTCAGCTTCTAGTGTTAATGAATGCAGCTGAGTACCAGTGTTTTGCATGGAGCGACTGCTTATCTGACCTCCACAGTCAGTAACTGGTTGTCAGACTTTCTGTGTTTTCATCATCTGCCAAGCCTTTTCCCGACTATGTTGGGGACGGCTTCCAGTCTAAACCAGATGCAGCTGAGTACCAGTGTTTTACATGGAGCGACTGCTTATCTGACCTCCACAACCCAGTTACCGGGTAACACGATACCCCTTGGTAAGACTGGTTGTCATACTTTTTTTGGTTTCTGACTAACCGTAACGACTGTCAAAGATGTATAAATGACAATCGGGACCAACAGCTTAACGTGCTTTCCGAGGCACGGAGGAGTCTCGCTATGACATAGATTTTCACTCATCCACGGTCGAACTGTGCCGCTGTTACTTAGCCACGAGCTCCTTATATCGAACGAGGTATTTAGTGAAATAGGAATTTGGAAAATTTGGGAAAAGCGGAAGCGCTTTTCGATATAATTCGAATATTTTTGAGCGTGAAATTAATCACATTTTCTAAAGAGCTATTAGAACTGTCAGATATATCTAAAGTCAGGTAGTAACACCAAGTTAATATGTAACAGGTTGATTGCACATTATGGTCAGTGCGTCCGCGCAACTTAGCGACCTTCTGCGCGTGCGCGAAATGTACACTTGTAATCATGGGACGGTGTTATGTGAGATATAATTATGTTTAGGATAGTCATCTTTTTAGTAGAATAGTTGAAATAAAAAAATATTAAAATACACTTTACCTAGCAGTTTCCCACGGTTTCCGGATAAAAACTATAATATGTCCCTACCCAGGATTCAATCTATGTCCATACCAAATTTTAACTAATTTAGTTCGGCAGTTTTACTGTAAAGCGTCACAGACAGACAGGGCTAACTTTCAGATTGATATTATTAGGTACTAGCTGTTTCCCACGGTTTCACTCGCATCCTGAGGAAACTACTTCTACAACGTGGCAGTACAGCCAGCCTTTTGATCACGATTCCCGTTCACAGCGATGCGGATGAATATTTTGATGCCAAATTTTATTAGTATAATTTATTATCCTTATGTTTTTATTCTACCTACTACAACAAGATTTTATTCATCAAAATATTTACAATATATTTACATTATTATTAATATTTTATGTATAATACAAAAAAAACGCAGAAGTTAGGCTGATTTTATTCAACGTTGTTTTTATTGTTGTATTCAATAAAATAACACTTAGGACACTTGTAATCCATTTAGGATATTTATTTAGGATACTTTGTTCTATGCTTCATACCGCATAAACTAGTCCTCAGATCAATAAGTACGTCTACTTATTCCAAATCGTATTAGTCCAATTGATTTAGTATAGTGATCTGCGCGACGGTGGCCGGCCATCGACCTGGCGAATATTATTTATTTATTATTTATCGGCTATTTATTTATTATTTATTTTTTATTCGCCATGATGAAGATTACGGCTGTGATTTTTTTGGGTATGTTGTGGTTATTTTGAATATTTTTTTAATATATTTATTTTTGTGTGATCGTTAATATTTTAATGGCAAAATAGATCGTGAAGTTTTCTAAATACCTATAGGTTGACCTGGGAGACCACCAAATTTTTTGAGGTTCTATAAGAATATCTTATTTATAGATGGGTTCAAGGTAAAATAATATTTTAGTTTCTGCATGAAAACTCTATAAGATTGTACTATTTCTAATCATTTATTCTATAATTTATTCAAATTGCTGAAAATCAGCACATTTTCTACGTCAATAATTACAAAAAGCAGGGCCAAAACACATTATTTCCGATGTGTTTTTCCTGAGTAGAAAAGTAAGTTTTAAGCCCCGCTCCACCACAAGGGAGTGCTCGCGCGGGAGGAGTGATTTGATGATAATAATAATCCTATCGTTAAAAAAAGGCCTCAGTCACACTTTTTTTTAAATTTTCATATTAATAAACCAATGGTTCACTTAAATACACTAGATGATACATTGTTTTACGTTTGAAGAACTAGCTCACAAAGAAACAATCATGAGGAAGTTTTTGGTAAATATTTCTCTAAGTTTTCTTTTTAGGAGCTCGTGGCTAAGTAACAGCCGCACGGGTCGACCGATCAAAGGTTAAGCTGCGCTTGGCGCGGTCGGTCCATGAGTGATAATATATGTCATAGCGAGACTCCGTGCCTCGGAAAGCACGTTAAGCTGTTGGTCCCAGTTGTCATTTGTACATCTTTGACAGTCGTTACGGGTAGTCAGAAACCAGAAAGTCTGACAACCAGTCCTACCAACCGTGTTACCTGCGGTTACTGGGTTGTGGAAGTCAGATAGGCAGTCGCTCCATGTAAAACACTGGCACTCAGTTGCATCGGTTACGACCCCAACATAGTTGGGAAAAACCTAGGCAGATGATTTCTTTAAGATTTTCTTAATATCAAATTCTATCTTCCCCAGCGATAGCGGCGGTGTTCAGCCAGCAGCCACATGACTACTACCATGTCCTACACCTGCCTCACAATCCACCTCTCCACCCTGTCTTCGTCACAGCTCCTCGCACCACGTTCACGTGCAGTGGCCGGCCGAGAGGATACTACGCTGATGTGCAGGCTGGATGCCAGGTAAATGAAGAAAATCAATACTAATAACTTACGGCATAACCATTTCCAGGGTCCCATCTATCTCCATACCAAATTTCATCCAAGTCGGTTCAGCCGTTTTACTGGGAAAGCGTAACAAACTTACTTTCGCATTTATAATGTTAACAGCCGGTATTAAACTTTTTATCCTTTATACTTACCTTAAAGAAAATCACAAAACATGATATCTATCTACACTTATAATAAATCTGTAGAGAGGTCAATTCTGTACATGAAATATATTTCCAAAATAACTATCAGGGGGTGATAAGGGATCGATACTGATGCCAAAAATGCAATCAGTAAAATTTTTGACTGTCTGTCTGTCTGTATAAACTCTATAGAAACAAAAACTACTCGACGGATTTTAACGAAACTTGGTACAATTATTTTTCATACTCCTGAGCTGGTTATAGTATACTTTTCATCACGCTACAATCAATAGAAGCAGAGCAGTGAAGGGAAATGTTGTCATTATGTTTAAACGCGCTAATCTCAGGAACCGCTGGTCCGATTTGAAAAATTCTTTCAGTGTTAGATAGTTCATTTATCGAGGAAGGCTATATATCATCACGCTTAGACCAATAGGAGCGGAGCACCACTATTCCACGCGGACGAAGTCGCTAGTCAGTAATAAGAACACTTTTAATATGTTTTATGTTCTCAATACATAGATATAATAACTAATTAAACATGTATCATACATAAAACATAAAGTAATAGCAAAATCTACTCAATTTTATCCTCAATTTTGATAGATCTTGATCCGGCTGTTAATCTTATTTCGTTCGTTCCAGGCGTACCATTTCTGTTGGCGTCAGCATCTTGTGAGCACAGACCTGTGCGCGAATGGAACTCTATTCAACGAACAGTTTCAAGTAAGTATATCTAACCATTATACCAGAATATTACCCCCATTTTCCCGCAAAAGGTTAAGTAGAGATGTGCCTAGTACAATCGACAAATTTGAATCATGACCCACTTTGACGGTAAATCGTTTGAAACCTTTACAGTGCATGCCGCACTTAAGACATTTTAAGTATTAGGCTAGCTATGTCAATACGGGTTTGAGATCTATGCAATTTTAACCTTTGTTATCACTACAATAAATCATATTTTCTATAGAGCATTAATTATCATATTTTGAATCCAAACATTTTGCATCAATTTTTTTCTTTTTCAAAACCATGTTTGAACGAATTCTTTCAATTATAAAATGACAGCGTCAAAAAATCACTCAGCAATAATTGGTGTCAAATAAATGTTTATAAATTTATATCGTGTTACCATGGAAACGTATGCTTACGCGAATGTCGACCTAATTGTATTTGAATTTATGTAAGAATATAACCTTATGGTGGGTCATAATTCAAATTTGTTGACTGTACTTACGCTAATTCCAAAAGTTACGTTTACGTCCCATGGGAGGGGAAAGGGGTTCTTCGAAAGAGTTTTCTAAAACGCAAAGTTCAACAGAAGAAACACGATGGGTGTTATTTGGTAAAAGTCTGACTCTCCCTCCCGCTCCGGGATCAATTGATGAGTTGCCATTCTAAAATAACTATTCAAATACATACGTGTCCCCACTTTACGTGTATGAAAGGTAAACTAAAAGTATTTTTCAAAATTTGATCAATATAATAAATAAATAAATATCTTTGGACAATTTCACACAGCGCCATCTAGCCCCAAAGTAAGCAATGCAAGCATGCTTGTGTTATGGGTGCTAGCTTAACGGATATGACTACTTATATATTTTTATAAATACATACATATTATATATAGTAACACCCAGACCCGTTACAGAAATTAAAATTCATCATTTCAATTTCTGCCCGGCCGGGAATCGAACCCGGGACCTCTTGCGTGGCATTCGGCATGTTGACCACTAAACCACTCAGGTCGTCATATGTACATATATGCAGGGTTGGGCAGTATTTAAATTACTTGTAATTAAAATACGTAATTGAAATACAAATACGTATTTAGTATTTGTATTTCAATTAATTCCTTAAAATGTAATTTGTAATTCGTATTTTAAATACTTGACGCCGAGGTATTTTGTAATTTGTATTTCAAATACTTGAGGCTTCAAAATACATTTTAACATTAAAATACATTTAGCAGGTTTTCTTTGGCAAGTTTTATTCACTCTCCATCGAGAGGCTGTTTGTCATTTAAAAATCTAGTGTTCATGAAAGGAAACTGGTTTAGTGATTAATTAATCTTGTTTTCCCCTACTTTTCATCCCGTGCTGGTCTAGATTTACTTATTTTGTAATTTGTATTTTGTATTTCAACTAAAAATAGCTAAAATACTGTATTTTGTATTTTATATTTCAAATACCTTACTTAAAAGTATTTTGTATTTCGTATTTTAATTACCTGCGATACAGTATTTTTTAATTTGTATTTCAATTAAAGCAAAGCATGTATTTTGCCCAGCCCTGCATATATGTATATCCATCCCAAGTTTCTAGTACTAAGAACCTCTAAGCTATGCCGCGGACAGACAGACGGACATGGCTAAACTATAAGGTTCCTTGTCGACTACGGAACCCTAAAAATGGGGGCATTGCTCAAAACTTTGCCAGACGAGGGAATCGAACAGTCTCATGTAGTTAAGTTTTTTTCACGTTTTCTTCATTATTTGCAGGTATGTGATCATTTCTACAACGTGCGGTGCGGATCTCCCTATGAAGATTTGTAAATAATGTACTTTTAAATGTAACATAATAAATATAAATTATTTAATATTTAAAACACTTACCTAGGTTATAGTTTTGAGTTTTATTTGCCGTCGTTTTTCATTTGTATTAACACCTGCGCCTCTCTCCTGTCGTGTCGGAGTGCCGTCTCATCGTACTATGAGAGTGAGGGAACCATGCAGCAAATATTAGCAAATATACTGCATCGAAAGTCTCAAGTACCTATAATAATAATCTACAACAACAAATTCCACTTATTTACCATGGGTAAAGGCCTCTTCTTATACAGAGAAGGCATGAGCATTGATCACCACGCTTGCTCAAGGCGGATTGGCGATTTCAGACTTTTTAGTCCAGGTTTCATCACGATGTTTTCCTTCACAGTGGCGTCCAAGATACGCTTGTAAAGTAGATATAAATTTAGAAGTCTCATTGGTAATTGCTAGGTTTCGAACCCGCATTATTGTGCTTGACAAGCGAGGTCTCTAATCTCCGAGCCATTACGACGGATAGTTTAGGAAGTATAACAAAAAAACAAATGATTCACATAATATATTTTATTTTTAAAACGTATAAAATACAAAATCGTAATAAAATGAGTATTTAATACATAAAATCTTTGATAAAGGGCGTCGCTAACCGACTTTTTAAATGTAAATCTATAATTTTGTTTACGTCAAAGATTATTAAAAATAAAAAAATCACACAGTAGGTATAAAAAAATAATTACTTATAATAAAAATTAAAAGTTTAAAAAATATCTTATCATAATAATATTTACATGAAAGATCTTATTTTTTAACGTAAGATAGAAACAAAAACTTGTGGCAGTGTACGAAATTTTATTAGTTATCTCGGCATGGAAACTTGTCATGATCACATGTATTATTTTTTCAATATATTTCAACAATTCCCTGACATTTTGAAAAAAAATCCATTCAAAAACCTAAATTATAATCACGCAAAATAAGAAAAACTCTTCTTTATTTTGTTTAAACTCTAAAAATGAGCACACTCTTTTTATCTGAGACCATCCACATTCTTGCCACGGAGTATGGAACGAATGGATCACACATATCCTCATTACTCAACCGTAATCGCAATTGCTTTCATATTGTCAGTACTTTCAAAAAAAATATTGCTTCTTATCAAATTCTTGGCGAGTTCCTTCATAGACACCGATCTAAGCGATATTTATCTTCATTTTTTTTAGTATCATTTAGATATACCTACATGAAAAAATGGGGGCTAACAGTGCGAGCATTTTTAACGAAGACTAGCTTTCCGCCAGCGGCTTCGTCCGCGTGGACTATACAAATTCAAATTAAAAATGACAGAGTTTCATACAAACTTTGCCCCCCTTTTCACCCCCTTAAGAGTAGAATGTTGTTTAAAATAGAGTATTTATTTGTTAAAACTATGTGTTGTAGATTTTTGAGCTGTTTCCTGTTGACTGACAATACCTTACTCACCAGTAGTGCCATCTGGTGAGCACAAAACGATGGCCCTCATTAAGAGCAGTTCATGTAGGACCATATTATTTTCACGCTACCTAGACATATCATTGAAGAGATCAAATGACAGCAACAGGAAAAATGCGTGAGATGTTAATAAGGACCATTTATTATTTTACAGACATTATTTTATTTAAAAAGTCTACGAAATCAATGTCAAAAATGACACATTTGCTCACTTCTACTGATTGTTTGACGTCACTTTGACGTCATAGTAACAGTGAGTCAGAGTAAGAATGTATTTTTTTTTTATAAAGTAGTTTTTCGGCCCTCGATTAAAAGCACGGGCACATTACGATCTAAGCTGTTGTATAAAAAAAACACGCATATTCCCTATTGCTTTTAGTCCGACATGGCTATTTATGAATGTGGCTGACAGGTGAACTAACACTAGCCACCATCTTGAAATGTCATTTTTGATGGTACCGGCCAAGGGATTTTTTGATTTTTGAATATAGCCGTATTCAATCATACTAGATTTTGTCTTCGAACTAGGTGAAAGGGCAATGATAATCTGCAATGCTTCTGGTATTGTAGATATCCATCGGCCTCGATGACTACTTAATAATCTGTGTGGGGTCTCGGCTTGTGAGTCACCTACTGACATCCAAATGAGTGATAAATGTTTAAATATTACATTTTATTATTCTCTTATTAAATGATGAATTAATAAATTACTACTTATCATGTCATGATTAACTTAAAAAAATGGAAATTTCCATTAATTGGTATTATTAACAGTATCATACCAAGGTGTCAATGTTAGTTCCAGTTTTCACCACATTCATATAGACTATACAAGTCGGACTATACAAGGCTAACGAAACAAAATCGTTCCGAATATATTTTTTTCCTCATACCTAACACTCCATTGCCTCATACTCCGTGTCGTACCCAAACAATCACATTATTAGGAACTAAATCATTTAGAATTGAAACAACACAAAGACACACAGAACTACACAGAGAACACTACTCTTCACAAAAGAGCTACCACCATTATCATCATCAGTTTTCACCTCGTTATCTGCCTCGAGGCGTTTGACCTCGTCTAAGATACGTTTTTCCTCAACGGATAGGGTTATCGCGTCATTGATAGTCTGCATCAAGGCGTAATTGGTGTACTTAGGCTGGGGCAGGCGAAGGTGGAGCTTTTCGTCCTGGATTACGTATGCTGGACCTTTGGAGCCGACGAGGGTCACTGTGGAGGAAAAATTTGGGTGTATAACTATTTTCTTAGGTCATATTATGAATACTACACCAGCAATTCGAGAAGTTTTGTTATTTATATTGTAAGAAAAAATATATAAAAATATACCTATTAAGGTGAATGTTCCAGGGTAGTCCGCGAAATTTAAATTTTCGTAAGTTTTTTGCGATTTACAGCTCGGTATCGGATTGTATGATGATAAAATACATATTCGCGGTAGTTATATGTATGTGTTTACACAGTTATACTTGTTAAAACCATCAACATAATTCTGTAACTTAGAGAAGTTCTACAACGTCAAGTTTTTACTAAAATAGAACATTGTAGAAATTCACTAAATTGCGTAGCTATGGGGATGGTTTTAACAAGTATTGTTGTGTAAACACATACATTTCACCGCGAATATATATTTTATCATCATGCTATCTGATATCGAGCTGTAATTCACCTTAAGATAAAAAAACTATTAAATATTTTTTCCTAACTATATCTATGTATCTAACATATAAAAATGAATCCCTATTTCCCTTGGCACGCGTGACCGGCTGGAGCAATTTGGATAAAATTTGATACAAAAATAGAGGGGACCCTGGAGAAGGTTTTAGGCTACTTTTTATCTGGGTGCGTGAAGTAATTCCCACGGTACGCGAGTTTGTTTGTTTCTACGGCTTCTTTTAAAACGGCTGAACCTATTTGGATGAAATTTGGTAAGTATGGAGATTGAGGTGACCCTGGAGACGGTTATAGACTACAGTTGATCCGGGTGCGTTAGGCAAAACCGCGGGGAACAGTTAGTATTAATCTAAAAACAGAACCTCCTTTATTTAAGTAGGTTAAGAGTAGTACTTAAAAAAGTAATTTCTTGCGACAATAATAGAAAATAATCATTTCAAATTCCATTTTCTTGAGAACGATTTACGCGGGCATCCAAATTAATTTCGCCCGGAGCTAGACTAAATTGCTAACTTAAGCCCTTGGTTTTCATTGCTCTTCGGGAGATTTTCTTTACAAAACTTAATCCTTACTTAATATTAATATTACAAACACAAAAATCTGTCTGTCTGTAACGCTGTCATGGTACAACAGCTGAACAAATTTAAATGAAATTTGGTATAGTAATATATATATAATAATATATACTTTGTATACTGTGTCATTGATATATACCAATTTAATGAAATTAAATGATTTATTTTCAAATTGTATATTATAACACTTTTACACATTGATAGATATATAATGTTACTAACGTAACTAGATCTGCAATCACCAAGCAAAATGTGTGCCAAAAAAGTTTGAGCCCCCAGCCACAATTTACGTCATCTGTCACCTGTCAGCTTGACTTCAACTGAATGTCTGGAAAAACTGACTGTCCCCGTCTTTGTCGAACAAATGTCACGTACATAATATTTCGGTTAGTGTGAAAGAGATAAATAGAATGTTGCATCAAAGTGGTTACTAGTTTCAAAGCTACGTCTACATACCTACGTAATTCATTTTGTATATATGGCTATCAGAATTTATAATAAGTTACCAAATAGTGTTAAAGATCTCAACCTAAATTTATTTAAAAGAAAATTATTTGATCTCCTAATTAATAACTGCTACTACTCTACCAAAGACTTTCTGGAGGATAAAAACATTGATAAAGTATAATAGATAATAAGATTATTATGTAATTAAGTTAATGATAAAAATATTTGTACACCGATTCGGTAGAATACATGATACCATAATATAATACTATTAACACCTGTTGTACTGTATTCTGAGAAATAAATTATTCTTTCTTTCTTTTCTTTTTTTCTTTCTTTACCAAAAAAACGTTACCTTGACGCACGCGACGTTTTGTCGCGCAATGTTCGGGATTGCATCTCTATTGTATATATATCTCGATGCTTTTACACGTCAAAATTTAACCATCTTTCTTTCCAAAATGCTGTCAACAACACTTACCATCAGGTATATTGAGGTTCTTGATCGCCTTTTTGACCACAGGGTTGTCCACCATAGTCCTGTGTCGCTCTACGAAGTCGATGTACGCGTCTGTCTCATTGCAGTTGCCTTTAAAGTCGTCTGTGTCTATAGACCACACCATTACGCCGCCTAGGCCTTTGTCGATGGCCATTCTGTGGAGAAAAACATATTTTTTATGTAAAAGAAATATTTTAAACTAGCTAGCCCGACAAACTTAATTTTTAGGGATCCGTACCAAAAATGGTAAAAAGGAACCCTATGGTTTCACTTCGTCTGTCAGTCTGTCCATCTGTCACAGCTGATTATTGCAGGAACTACTCATGCTATCGACTTGTTTTAAAATGACTTAAAATAATGAAGAGGTTCTCAATTCGACTTTGTGTGTTTTTTGTGGGACCGCATCGCTCTAGAAGTCGGTGGCGAAATACTGACCGTAACTTAGAGACACCGACTTCTAGAGCGATGTATTGGTCCAAAAGACTTCACCAGAAAGTTAATTAACATTTCTCTTTTCAGTGTTTTTGGAAGTCGGTGGCATTTTTCTGTCAAAAAACATGTTTCGCGATATTTTGCGATGTTTTAGTAAGACCATTTTTTACTCAAGAACGGCTAGACCGTCTTTAATGGTTATTAGAGTTTGTTGGATTCGTCTCCGCTCGTAGTAGCAGAATAACTATTAAAATATTTTAAAATAAACGCGAATCCGCCGCTTTTTTTTTCTTTTCTTTTTTCTACATGACCTCTTGCAGGGTGCTTCTACTAACAGCATTCGACCTGCTTAACCGGACAACGAATCCGCCGCGTTGATAAACGAATGGATATTGTCAGCATACCAAGGAAGAGGCTAGGCAAATAATGAAAAACTTACTGCACTTTAATCGCAATGGACCGTCCGTTATCGTACGCGATGACCTTCTCCCCGTCTCTGATGTACGGAGTAGAGGACTGCTCGTGCCAGTGGTACACCCAGGGTGAAGACTTGTTCGTGGTTAGAACACATATCTGAAATTAAATAAAAAAAAAACAATTTAAAATTGAAATCATTTATTTCAACTAGACCATTTATTTTATTTTTGTTATACAGTACTTTTTAAATAAAATACTTATTATAAGTTGACACAATGAGCGATCATTAAAAGCTAAAATCGACATTTGGGTGGACTGAAGACAAGAGAAATCCCATTCAACGGGTAGACCAAGACCAAATGCAGATTTCATTAAAAAAAGAATAATTAATTCCTCACCTCATTATACCCCATGAAACCAGCCTCACCAGTGTAAGGACCCTTAAACCCTGTGTCCATGACTGGCGTGCTTCCATACTCCAGCACCCTGGTGGCAGGGTCTGTCAGGATGAAGGTCCTCCCATACATCGGTAGACCGAGCACCATCTTGTAGGGGCTCACGCCGTGAGACAGGAGGTATTCCACCGTCCATTCCTTGGAAGGAGAAAATATAGTTGCAGTCAGTTGGCCATAAAGTTCTGGTAACTAAACTTTTACGTTTTTTTTACATAATTATAGAATATGATAACGCTTTATCTGATAACGTTTTTTTTACATATGATAATATATACATATATTTATTGGGTTACTAGCTTTTCGCCTGAGATTAAAAATGACAGAGTTTCATACAAACTTTGCCCCCCTTTTTCACGCCCTTAAGGTTAGAAATTCAGAAAATCCTTTCTTATCGGATACCTACCTACGTCATACAAAGAACACACCCTCCAAGTTTCAGGTCTACGATCAGGGGTTTAGGCTGTGCGTTGATCCGTCAGTTTTAGGCTGTGCGTTTGTCATTCAGGACAAAACATTTTATATTTATAGATAATACGGATAGTCTACTCACCTAATCAAAGATTATGCTGCGCTTGGCGCGGTCGGTCTGTGGATGGGTGAACATACGTCATAGCGAGACTCCTCCGTGATTCGGAAAGCACGTTAAGCTGTTGGTCCCGGTTGTCATTTGTAAATCTTTGACAGTCATCACGGGTAGTCAGAAGCCAGAAAGTCTGACAACCAGTCTTACCAAGGGGTACCGTGTTACCCGGTAACTGGGTTGTGGAGGTCAGATTGGCAGTCGCTCCATGTAAAACACTAGTACTCAGCTGCATCCGGTTTAGACTGGAAGCCGACCCTACATAGTTGGGAAAAGGCTAGGCAGATGATGACGAGTAGTCTACTCACCACACTGAGCGTGTCATTATCATTAATCCCCTTCATCGGAGCGTTAGCGCCTAACACTCGGTCCCAAGTTCCATGGTAATCGTAGCACATCATATGGATCAGGTCAAGGTATCTGCTCAGCTTGGTCAGGTCGTATGCTGTCTCCATGGTGGTCTTCCCGGCTCCTAAAGCGGCTGTGAGGATGTAGCCATATGGTTCGAAGGCTTCGCTGAGTTCCTGGAAACGAAAAATAGTTTTTAATGTAGTGTGACTGCCAAGTTGATCTAGTGGCATAATGCGACTGAGAGTTCAATTCCCGGATTGGGCCGAATTGGTTTGTGGGTTTTAGAAAATTTCACAAAGCCGCCCGGAGTCAGGAAGTTTGTGGTGTCATACCCCCGTGCCTGGGAGGACGTTAAGCCATTGTCCCCGGCTGCTATCTTGATAGCAGTTGCTGATACAATTCCATGTCAGAGGCCGTCAGGCAGATTTGAGAAAACTCTGATACTAGGGCTTGTTAGGTTGGTAGAATTTGCAGCCCACACGATAAGATGAAGAAGACTGGTGTATGATGAATTATGGTTGACTCTAGGCCGATCCAAAGATGATATAAGTAAGTTTTTCTTTCTGTTATTATCAATATTTTGCCACCGTATTCTAGAGCGATGTATTGGTCCACAAGCGTTTTAACAGAAAGTAAGTTTATTTTTCTCTTTTCTGTATTTTGGAAGTATAGAGGTGTATTTTAAACCGACTTCAAAAAAAAGGAGGTTCTATATTCACCCGTATGTATGTATGTCATGATTTGGATGGGGCTATTTAAATATTTTTGTTTATTATGATAAACGGCCTAAACTGAATTTTTTTTCAGCTTAAAAATTATTTAACGTAAATCTCCCGGCAGGCGATAGGCCGGGGGTGAGTGACAATGGGGTTTATCTTAGCTAGTACCGAAATAAGAATTACCTTCACAAGTAGCACGAAGTTCTCTCTGTCATAGGGTTTCCCGTCTCTCTTTGTTGGATACTCCCAATCCAAATCCAGACCGTCAAATTTGTAGTTACTGAAAATGGAAAAAAAAACAATTATTAAATGTAAGTTTAATGGGGTCAGTCACTGCAGGATGTTCGAACGAGTTACTGCGCCCCTGGAACGCTATGGCTAAAGAAAGAACATGGATGGGTTTTAGTCAGTAGGTAAGTCTGACGCTCCCTCCCACCCACGGCGGGAGGACCCATATGATGATATCCCATCGGAAAACTAAGTCAACGCCCAATACCCTATGAATTTTGATTCCCTTGAAAGTGACGAAATGTACCTACGTTTTTTTGCAGCCCAAACGGCCGTATCTTTTTTTTACGTTAACTTAGAAGTTTGATTTTTTCACAGCTTTAAGCGACTGTCGACCTGAGTATATCGTTTTTCGTTAATTTCAATTCAATACCTCCATGCGTTCCCGAGATAAAGGGTCTTGATGATTCACGGACGGACGGACAACAATGTGATACTATAATGGTTCCGTTTTTCCTTTTGAGGTACGGTACCCTAAAAAGGGAGGTCAGTCAGTCACGCTTACACGTGGCTTAATATAGCTAAAAGTAGGTATGATATAGGAACACCTTCTAACCCTCCAAGGATATCAAAAGTCTTATTCTGTTGTGTAAAAATCTACTTACTGCAGCAACAACATAACGCTTTTGATGAATGCCGCTCTCGTTTCGGGCTTGCTTGCCATGTTGGAGTAGCGAGGGGACCCCTCGTTCCAGCCCCCTATGGCTAGAGTCACCTTCAAGTGGGGGTATTTTTGTTTGAGCCCCACTAGACGCTTGTAACCTGCTTTGCCGTAGTCTGTCTCTAAATCTTGCCAAGGATCTAGAAATAGAAAAATCAATCATCAAAAAAAACTCGTACGTGTAGAGGTGTTACTCAATTTTTAACCGACTTCAAAAAAAGGGGAGTTCTCAATTCGACTGTATTTTTTTATGTTTGCTCCTCAGGACTCTCGACTGGGTGAACCGAAATTTTGAGGACCTTTTTTTATTAAGTCTTTTTGTGATACATTTGTTCGTTCTAGTATTTTAATGGACATAAGTATACACAAAAGAAATCATGTTAATTACGAAGAAAGCATAGACATCGCATTAAAACAATTAGAGGATAATTTGTCTAAATGCACGCGATTTACACAGGGGCATTGAACTTACACGAGCTATTTCTTTTTACACGATTGTATCTGATACAAGAAGCCAACTAGGGTATTCTACAATACCATGGATAAATAGATTTGTTGCCATCCTAGAGATAGCTGAAATGTCTCATTGTGCCTATAATTTGACCGTCATCTATCACTAGTTTACCTATTTAAATCCCCAGCGTACCCCACTAGGGGGTGCCCTTAGCGTTTAGTCGCTTAGTTTTGTAAGTTAAGGCACTTCACAAGCTAGCCCGGTTAAGCAGTCGTCGTTTTTGTATGGCGTCTCGCAGGTCAACCTAGAAGGTTGTCGACTGCTTAACCGGGCTTACCTGTAAAGTGCCTTAAATAAATTTACGGCCTCCAGCCAGGGCTTAATTTACAAAACTAAGTGACTACACGCTAAGGGCACCCCCAAGTGGGGTACGGGCCTCGGCTTAGGGCGTCGCTGGGGTAGGACAGCAAGGGACAGGCCGGATCAGAATATATATGATTATTATAATCGGGAATTTTAAAGCTATTAGCTCAGCTCGCGGGCTGGCTCGTCGAGCTAGGGTCGGGAACACATACATACCAAGGCTCTTAATAGTGTTAGAGGTCTCATTCAACCCAGCGAAGGAGTACACGAGGTGTGTGCACAGGGCTGGCTCCAAGTCTTCCAAGCTGAACTTGCCAGGGTCCGGCCGGTAGACCGCCCATGTTGCTATGTAGCAGACCACCTTCTTGTCGTGTTTAGGTCCTGGAAGGTGGAAAAAATGGTTAATTAATACCTGATGCTAAATATTTGGCGTTATTTTTGATGATTATTATCACCAAAAAACAATGTCAAGTATACATATTTTTTTTCTGTTTGTGTGTCTTTTAGAATAAAATTATGGCGTCGATAGTCGATGCGGCCAAAAACAGTAAAAAAAAGATAAATCAAAGTGTTTGTAATAAGACTTGAAATTCTGGTTAACATTTCATTTAAGGATTTTACAAAAAAAAAGTACAAATAATGTTTATTTGGCAAAACTCTAGATTCTAGAACAACCCGACTGACTCTCAAAAATTCGCTAAGTTAATAGCTCCACAAACTCTGAGTAAGATAGGCTAATTGAAAGACAGCTAATGCCCGGTTTCTGATATACTTTGCCAGTGGTTTATCTATTCAATAACACCGGTATTCATACATCGTTCAGTTATAATCACTACATAGTATAAAACAAAGTCGCTTCCCGCTGACTGTCCCTATGTATGCTTAGATCTTTAAAACTACGCAGCGGATTTTGATGCAGTTTTTTTAATATATAGAGTGATTCAAGAGGAAGGTTTTAAAATATAATTTGTATCCATTGGCTATAATATCGCGGACAAAGCCGCTGGCGGAGAGCTAGTAAATAGATAAACTACCGTGATAATATTTATTCAACACGTCGAAGTAAACATTTTCGCGCCAATACGTAACTCAACAACTCGTATTTTGTTGATGAAAACGTTTCAAAGGACATCAGTTGAAGGTGAACTGGTGGAAGCATGCTTGTTCTCAACAAACGTACACCTATACCTATACCTGGTTTAAATAGTTTATTATCATATCAATAAGCCGGTCCGGCGAACTTCGTACCGCCCCATCATATTTTTACAACAAATATGACAAATACAGCAAATCGAAAACCATTAAAATCGGTCCAGCCGTTCTCGAGTGTTCGACTCGCTGTTTGTGCTGAAATAACTACTTCGCTCACCCGGACAAAAGTATCCTACGTGTAAATCCAGGTTATGTGTGTACCAATCCAAATCTATCCATCCCATCAATATAAGTTTTCGAAAAACCCGACTTTGTCTATACTAATATTATAAAGAGGAAAGATTTGTTTGTTTGTAGGGTTTTAACTCAAAAACTACTGGACTGATTTTAAAAATTCTTTCACCGTTAGAATGCTACATCTTTACGAAGTGTCATAGGCTATATTTATTTCCAGAAATAATAAGGGATCCCTACTAAAACTTGAATAATGTAACCCAAGATGTGAAAAAAATATTATAAATACGAAAATAAAGTTACTGACTTAAATGTAATATTTATACCTACTTACTTTGTATATAAATATTGCTTAACAGCTGATTTTTCAAACCTTACAGACAGACATGTGTTGCTGGGGAGTTTGTTGCGCTACTTCTTTCCAACATAAATATATAGAAAGTAGTGAAGACCGGGCGTTTTGGGAGCTGTCTTTTGTAAATTTGACGTTCAAAAAGCGTGCTTTTTTCAGTCTTTTTTGAATAAATTTTTTTTAATTTTGACTTTTTTAAATGTTTAAAAACCCATCATAACCAAGCACTGATTTTCAATTCAAAAAACAGACAAAGACTCAAAGAGACTACTACTTTAAAATGCCATTTAATTATTCGCACCCAAAGTACCCACTGTTTACATTGCAAAACATACCTAAACCTTAATTAATAACATAATTAAACAACCAGTTACTTAAAACTTTCGCCGCAAATATTTAACTTAATCGGTTAAATAATTAAGCGTTTAAACAAAACGTTGCTCAGATTACAGTTATGCGACAAGATCGATGGGATTGTCAATGTTTTGAAAGAAAACTCGACACTTGAACATTTGCTGGTTACATAACATGGTTCCCAGAACGTATTGTTTTAAAATGTAAGGCTATAATTATACTTCAAGTATTGTGTAAAAAGACCACGTTCTGAATAAGGATGGGTAAAAGAGCTTGACTTTATAAAACCGGCCAAGTACGTGTCGGGCCAAGCGCAGTTCCGTAGTAGGTCTTAGTTACTAGACAATAACTCTGTAACCGGTTAAGCCTACTCAGCCGTGATAGCTTTTCTTGTAATTTCATTATATATGCTACGTCTGTGATTTTTTTTTACATTTCTAGGGACAGCCATTCAAAAGTAAGTGGGGGGCGGGGCTCGTATCTAACAGAAATCAGTACTAAAATTTCAGCTAGTCTAGTACCAAGAACCTCTGAGCTATGCCGACAGACAGACAGACGGACATGGCGAAAATATAAGGGTTCCTTGTCGACTACGGAACCCTAAAAACGGTGAAATTTGTTAAAATTTAGAAAGAATATGCATGTTTCCTTCCCATATCTAATCTAATGCAAAATAGTTTATTGCATCATAAGGGCTAGGCAGAATAAGATGTGTTTTGGAGAACACGTACATCTATACATATAAAATGCTTTGTCCTGAATGACTGACTGACTGACGGATCAACGCACAGCCTAAACCGCTGATTGTAAAAACCTGAAACTTGGAGGGTGTGTTCTTTGTACGACGTAAGCATCCGATAAGAAAGGATTTTTCGAAATTCTACCGGGCAAAGTTTGTATGAAACTCTGTAATTTTTAACTGACTTCAAAAAAGGAGGAGGTTCTCAATTCGACGGTATGCTTTTTTTTTGTATATTTGTTAAGCGATTACTCCGCCAATTGTAGACTACTACCGGTTCAGCCGTTTTATAAACATATCAAAAATAACGATTTATCTCTACTTGCTGATATGCCAAATACTTAGATGATTTGGTTATTTACGCTTATTACAACCTAAAAAAGTGGTGTGTTTATTTTGTTAAGATAGCAAGACCGAGACACTGAAAAGCGAAAAATATTTTTTATTTAAACGCTTTACGACCAAAACATCGCTCTAGAAGTCGGTGTCTTGTAAGTTACTATTGTTAGTATTTCGCCACCGACTTCGAAGGCGATATTTTGGTCGTAAAGCGTTTAAATAAGCCTATTGGATGTATCTTATTGTAATTTGTATCAGTGTATTCAATTGTTGGTGAGCCAAATAAATAAAATAAAATAAAATAAATAAAAATTATTTTTTACTTTTCAGTTTTTTTTTGGAAGTCGGTTTTATTTTTTTGTAATTTTATTTTTTTTAATTTTGAATTCGTATAGCCCTCGCTGGCGAAGCCGATGGTAAAAAGCTAATTTATCCATTAAAGTAATAGTTAAGTTTAAATGTTTTTTGAAAGTTAAAAAATAAATAGCGATAGTGGTCGAGGTGACTGGTTAATTGTGAGTCAACTGTAACAGGCATTATCCATTGTTTCACGGTGCGACAGTTACGAGCTTGTAACTGTATTTTGATGAGTCGAGTTGACTCGCCCTAAATGTGCAGCTAACGTTCATAGGGGCCTCATAGGGACAACGCTTTGTATATTTTTAAAACAATATTCCATTACAGATTTTTTGAATTATATAAATCTTCCAGACGAGAATGAGATGAGAATGTTGAGATGGATGTGTGGAGTAACAAGAATGGACAAAGTGAGGAATGAGTATATAAGGGGTAGCTTGAAGGTAGCGCCAGTGACGGAAAAAATGAGAGGCCAGCGATTGTCGTGGTATGGGCATGTAATGAGAAGGGACGAAACACATGCCACAAAAAATTATTGAATATGAATGTAGATGGACGAAAGGGGAGGGGAAGACCAAGGAAGAGATGGATTGATTGCGTGAAAGAGGATATGAATGAAAAGGGAGTGAATGATAGTATGACGGCTAACAGAGAAGAATGGAAGCGAAAATCATATTGCGCCGACCCCAAATAGATTGGGAACAGGGCAGGAAGAAGAAGAAGATA
The DNA here is from genome assembly GCA_963891755.1 of Pyrrhia umbra. Classification (NCBI taxonomy): domain Eukaryota; kingdom Metazoa; phylum Arthropoda; class Insecta; order Lepidoptera; family Noctuidae; genus Pyrrhia; species Pyrrhia umbra. Next base: position 5,013,584 of record OY982944.1, read on the forward strand.
AATCTCCCCGACCGATTTTTGGTCACGGCGGCCAATTTCAATGAACACTAGTCAGGTAGGCAGGAGATAGTACGCTTCCGCAGAAACAGGTGCACTCTCTATTCCTTCATAGTCGTATGGGTCTGGGTGTTTGTGCATGTGTAATGTATGTTTGTAAACGCACCCACGGTACAGGAAAAATTCCTAGTGTGGGGAAAAGTTTTTATTTTTAAAGAAGAAAATTTGGGTTTACGGTATCATTATTTTATGAAGTGACACCGCGGAACACAGGTAGAATATAAAATAGAATTTAATTGTTTAGCAATAAATTCAACGTGTACATTTTGTTCTATTTGAATTCATCTGTTTAAACTGGATTTTATATAGAAATAACTAAAGAATTATGTGTTAAATCGTTGATAGCACAGTTGTTCAATAAAAAAACCAGTTTATTTTATTACCATATATTAGTATGAGAGCTCGTGGCTAAGTAGCAGCCGCACGGGTCGACCGATCAAAAGTTAAGCTGCGCTTGGCGCGGTCGGTCCGTGAATGGGTGAGCATCCTTGTCATAGCGAGACTCCTCCATGCCTCGGAAAGCACGTTAAGCTGTTGGTCCCGGTTGTCATTTGGAGATCTTTAACAATCGTTACAAGTAGTCAGGAGCCAGAAAGTCTGACAACCAGTCTTACCAAGGAGTATCGTGTTACCCGGTAACTGGGTTGTGGAGGTCAGATAGGCAGTCACTCCATGTAAAACACTGGTACTGCTGCATCCGGTTTAGGCTGGAAGCCGACCACAACATAGTTGGGAAGAGGTTAGCCAGATGATATTGCTATGTAGGAACGCATCCGAAAATGATAAACATCATCCCATCTATATAAACTTTTGGCATTACATGGTATAAATAAAAATAAATAAAATAAATAAAGAAATATTCCGTCACTTTTTTTTCTGTTCTTTATTTAAAGACTTAATTAACTTTGAATTAAACTTATAAGAACAAGATAGCCAATTTTAAACTGGTTTTACCTTGACTGCACTTAATTATGGATCTTGGAGGAAAACTATATTCAAAACTAATGTTGTCAAATCGAAAATAACAGTCGGGGTCTGTGACCAGTTTATGACAAAAAGCTTACTTACCAGGCAAGTGGATGCGATACACCTTGGTAAGACTGGTTGTCAGACTTTCTGGCTCCTGACTACCATCAAAGATCTACAAATTATAGATTCATAGTCCTCAGGATCGACAGTCCGACACGACCGGGGAGAGATCAGGCGCAAAACTGACCGCTTTACGTGCTCTCCAAGGGGCGGAAGAGTCTCGCTATGTTAAGAAAACGGTCAGTCATCCATGGACTGACTGCGGCTAGCACAGCTTAACCTTGCTAATCTATCAATCCGCACGGCTTCGGCCAATACTTCGGCCAATTTTGATTGATGATGACCCCCCCCCCCCCCGCCCCCGTGGCCAATTTTGATGGCTGATGCCCCCCCCCCCCAATATTTGGCTGCGACGGGGCCTGAGTACGAGCCCTTCAAATAACAGACGTAATTTTATTATTTTGTTTGATAACACCAAAATCTCACATTGCTTGCATGACTCACAGTATCTTGAATGTTGTTTTCAAAATGTAAATACACAAGGAAGCCTTTGTGTAGTGAGTCATGCGGTGACTCGTTGGACATAAAGTGCCTGCTATCCCTTACTAATATTATAACTGTGAAAGTGAATCTGTCTTTGTGTTTGTAACATACTCATGTGTGATGGAGATGGGTTAAATCCTGGAGAAGAGCATGGCATAATATTAATCCGGATGCTTTTGTTTCGGATGGGAAATTATCAAATGACCCCTCCCGCCATGGGGGGGTTGGGTGGGAGTGTCAGACTCTTACTGACTAAAACCCATCCATGTTCCTTCCTCAGCTCCTTGTATTCCGGGTGTGCGGTAACTCTTTCGAATGTCCCGCAGCAATCCAGGCGCTGGAAGTAGTTTCCTCAGGATGTGAGTAAAGCCGCGTTAAGGGGCCAGTCTTAATCCTAATACTTTCTGATAATATAATAAATGCAAAAGTTTGGGAGGATGTACGAATGTATATATGTATATTTGTTACTCTTTAACGCAAAAACTACTAAATGGATTTGGACAGAGTTTGGTACAAACACACTAAATTTTGTGTGCCATCCTGGCAAAACATGAGCTTCTATATTTTTATTTTAAGACCTATGTACACCATATCTACTCATGTTTTACAAAATAAATATTTTTATAGTTGTTACCTAGATTAACACATAGGATACTTTATATATGAGTGAGAGAGGTAGTTCCCTCAAAAAACTGGTGACAGCTTGTTACTAATAACTCTAAAAACCTGTCCACATTTAAAAAAAATGTCTCAGTAAGAATTTCGCTTGTATTTTAGGTGCGTTCCCAAATATATTATCGTAAGACTGTGAGTACCGTAAGTTCATAATCTTACTCCTAAGATTATAAGTTGAAGAAAAATCGTAGCTACGGTAGTTTTAATCATTCCATGTCAAACAGCACGAACGATTATAAGCTACCGAAAATGAATACGTAATATTGTGAACAGTAGGTACAGCTCAGTTTTTCGTCAGCTTATAAATTTACGAGTAAGATTATAAACTTACTTCTTACGGTGACACATACATTACTCATGCCCTAACGCCCAGACGCAGACAGATATTTGTGATGTTTTTAATTTTAACTTCCTGTTTTTTGTCGGTGAATCAACGTTGAATTAATGGAATAAACTCATACACGGACCATTGTACAGAATGTGTCAAAATTCTGCAATGTTTTTTTTATTCGGATGGGAAATCATCAAATGACCCCTCCTGCCGTGGGTGGGGGGGGGGGGAGAAGGGAGTGTCTCCTACAGCTTGATCAAAAAACTAGGGGATAATCTTGATAATGTGACAGACAGGAATTCTCTAAAAACCTTGACATGCCTGTCATTGTCCATTCGTGATATTAAAATAGTAACGGGCCTAATATCGAGCCTTGGGGGACACCACTGAATATTTTTACTTGTTTTTCTCCGTACTGATTTGTTTCAACTTTTTGATGTCAATTTAATATAAAAGGTCAAATTTTACAGGTCAAACTACTTATGTCCAATATGTTCCAATTATATTATTGAGAGTCTGAGGACTGACTCATCGAGTCAAATGGCTTTTTCAAATCTTATACTACACCTTTCCGCCAGCGGCTTCACTCGCATGGGCTACACGAATTCAAATTAAAAATGACAGAGTTTCATACAAACTTTGCCCCCTTTTTCACCCCTTTAAGGGTTGAATTTTGGAAAATATAATACAATAAATATAATACCGTCATCCGATAAGAAAGTATTTCCATACTTTCTTATCGGATGACGGTCATACAAAGAACACATCCTTCAAGTTTCAGCTTTCTACGATCAGCGGTTAAGTCTGTACGTTGATCCGTCAGTCACTCAGGACAAAGCATTTTATATGTATAAATGTTTTGTATGTTATTATGTACAAGCGTATATTCGGTGCCCGGATATATAAATACCTCTATAAACTTTACGTTGTATTAAAGTATGTCTGTCAATTTTGTTTTTGCTTTTCAAAGTACAAATTATTTATGAAGCTTCTGTATGCGATTTCGTCTGTGTGCGAAAAAAAATAGATTGATACCGAGATAAAAAGTATCCCATGTGTCAAACAGAATATGGTATATCTGTTTGCCAAGTTTCATCGGAATCTGTTCAGTAGTTTTTGTGTGAAAAATTAACAATCCAACCATCTATCGATCCCTACAAACTCGCCTTTATAATTTTAGTCGGATAGGATTTTTGAAACGCAGTAGATAAGTACCAACGTTTAATCATTTATTTAGCATTAATTCTCTAAAAAATACTGATAAAATTTGTCGTTTTTTTAAATTCAGTAAAAATAACAGAATCCGGCCGACAATGATAAAATGAGATTTAAATTGAGTAACCTTTGGATATTTAGGCATGGTTGTCAACTACTCACATTTGAACCCTGTAACCATCCTACTAAAATTATAAACTAGCTGTTTCCAGCAGTTTCACTCGCACCTTTTTTTTTTTCGCATGGGAAATCATCAAATGACCCCTCCCGCCGTGGGAGGGGCGGGTGGGAGTGTCAGACTCTTACTAACTAAAACCCATCCATGTTCCTTCCTCAGCCCTTTGTGTTCCGGGGGCGCGGTATCTCTTTCGAACGTCCCGCAGCCCCGGCAGGCTATGGCCCAGTGGGAGGGCCCCGTCGCCTATTGCTGACAGCTCTTTGAGGCGCGCGTAGAACACGAACGCGCCGTCGGCGTCGACGCGGGTCTGGTCCTTGCCGGACGGCGAGCCACCCATAGCTCACCGTCCGCAGCCCCGCGCTTACGGTGGCCGGGAGTCGTCTCGCGGCTCCCGACGCCCGTGGCGTCTCCCGCGGCGGCTGGGGCGTGAGGACTGTCTTCACTCGCACCCTGAGAGGACTACTTAGCGCACATCGATAATAAGATATCCTGTGTTAATTCAGGTTGTAAGCTATGTGTGGTGTGTACCAAGTTTCATCTTAATCCGTTATTATTTTTTACGTGAAAGAGTAACAAACATCCATCCATCTTTTCTCACAGACTTTCGCATTTATAACTCAATTCTCAATTTAACTCAATCTTTTTTCATTCAAATAGGTCTTTGCAGGCACTAATGAAACGTCAAGCTAGTTGCACAGTTCCAAGGAGTGGGTCTTATGGAGAAGAACCAGAAAGAAACTCCATAGACACTCTTTTCAAAAATAAATGTTTACAAAGGTCTTTTTAGAGTACAGGTTATCTCTGAGAAGATTCAAGTTCATCTTCCTATAAAAAACTATAATCTATGATTTATTACCAGTGATTGTTATACTTTCGAACAAGCTGAAGGCGTATGAAGCTATCTACTGTCTTGCAGTCAGAGATTACTGCAAGGCTGCAGACTTATTCATTGACTATGTGTCCACTTTCGAATCATATGAAATTGTTGATATTGGTAAGCATTTCAAGGACACTCATTTTTTTTTTCAAGCAATGTATGGGCTTATTGAAATCAATTGTAGACTTTAGTCCTCTGCTAGATAAAGGCCAATTTCGAAAGACAAAAACATGTTTAACATGTTATTTAGTTTTTTACTGTTGACTCATCAATAAAATTATTAAAGACTAGCTTCTGCCCGCGACTTCGTCCGCGTGGAATAGTGGTGCTCCGCTGCTATTGGTTTTACTCCTTTTTAATTATATTAATAATATATATAATTTGTCATACTCCTGAGCTGGTTATAGTATACTTTTCATCATGCTACAATCAATAGGAGCAGAGCAGTGAAGGGAAATGTTGCAATTTTGTTTAAACGCGCTAATCACAGGAACCGCTGGTCCGATTTGAAAAATTATTTCAGTGTTAGATAGTCCATTTATCGAGGAAGGCTATAAGCTATATATCATCACGCTAAGACTAATAGGGGCGGAGCACCACTATTCCACGCGGACGAAGTCGCTGGCAGAAGCTAGTATCTAATATACATTTTGGCATTTATTTGACACATATACATTACATTAATATTACTTCGTTTACAAAAGATGTCTGCGAAAAACAATAAAACGAGCTATGGTCTGTGGCAATTGATTTAATAATAAATGTAAACAAAATTATAACCTATTTTGTTCCAATTTTCACACGTAAATAAATAAAATGGCATTAAATGATGAATAAATTAGAACAAGATAGGTGACGACTTTATTTACATTTTTAGTCAAATCAATCGGTACAGGCTATAGTAACAACATTAAATAAATTCATAATATAAATGAATAAATAAAAATAACTCTGTTTTCCTGTTTGTTTGTTACGCATTCACGATAAATATGTGGACCGATTTAGATGAAATTTGGTAGGAAAATAGGCTAAAGCCTACATTTTTTCCTGGATGCAAGAAGCAGTCCTAAGATGCAAGAGAAATTACAAAAATAGTAAAAATAACGTGCTAAAATTTCACTTTAAACTATGTATAACAATAATGCAACATACGATGCTTCGTTGCAACGTACTGGCGCGGGAATGTTACTAGCGTGCTAGCTACTTTCTCGGCATAGTTGATGTTAGCAATTGTTACCGCGCAGGTCATTAGTATTATAACCTTTTTTCTATTACGGTTACATGTGGACAGTTTTGTGGTACGCAATGGCTTTTCGTATCAACTTATTATGTTGATTTATTAAATTAAAGAAGTATATTTTCAGCTAGCTGTTTCTCGTGGTTTCACCTGCGTCCCGAGGAAACTACAGAACGCACCCGAATATAAAAGTAGCCTATAATTGTCTGCAGGCTGGCATCTATATCTTTACTCAATATCATCTAAATCGGTTAAGCCGTTTTACCTTTAAAGCATAACAAACAAAAAGTTAAGATTGAAAAAGCCGACGCCAATTTAGTTCGGAAAATTAAATGCTAAACAGATGATAATGTAGTCAGTTAAACACTACTTAGTTGTCAAGTAAAGCATACGATAACTTTCATACAAAATATTATGTAGTTTTTGCATCAACGACTACAAAACGTTATGTAGTTTTGCGTCTGTATTTGTGACCTAAGTGGCAATTGCCCCCGCCCTAACATCGAATTGAAACAACTGATGGCGAGCGAACTTGGAAACTCAGAATCTCATGCTTATCAGATGCACACACGACCAGCAGACCATCGAGGCATCGTACTTGAAGTGCTTCAAGCCCAGTACTTGGATTCTAAGGTTAGGGTTGAATCCTAACCTCTCAAAGTTAGAGTGAGCAGGCTTTTTCTGGCAAAACTCACTTCATCGTCGACTTTATTTTTATCACCTCTGACCTAGACTAGAGACAAGAGCAATCCCATCCTTATCCTTACTAATATTATAAATGCGAAAGTAACCCTGTCTGTATGTCTGTCTGTTACGCTTTCACGTCAAAACTACTGGACCGATATAAATGAAATTTGGTACAGAGATGGCTAGACCCCGAGGAACAACATACTTTTTACCCGGGTGCGCTAAGTAGTTCCCTCGGGATGCGGGTGAAACCGCGGGAAACAGCTAGTTTCAAATAAAAATAAGTTTCATGAAAATAGGATGATTGGAACGAAAACATACATTTTTGATATACCAGTTTTAAATGATACTTAAGTAATGTTTGTTGCACCTAAACGGGAAGATCTTAAATCAGAGATGGTCGTCTAGGCGAACGCGGTCAGGCGAATCTTTAGTTGCGCGAGCGAGGTTCAATGACTCCTTTCTCCAAGTTGCAGTTGACTCAGTAATTCAGGTTTAGAATTTAGTAATCAGTGTTAATAATAAATTTAACTTCAAACTACCTTATGGCGCGACTTGATTTATTGTCTTCTACGTTAAGATCATGGGTGTAGGTCATGAGGTGTCTAGCAGTATTGTTGTAAAGTATTTTAATGCAATTTATTTGGTACTATCATATGTCTACGGCTGGTCTCTCATGTTGAATGCACATAAAATATGTCTTTCTATTTGTGAAAGAATTTCTAGAATCAGTCCAGTAGCTCCAAAGATTACCTATATATACTCCAAAGATTACATTTTACCTCTATAGTATACTATTTATATTAAAAATGCATAAATTTGTGAGTTTTGTTTCTCTTTCACACAAAAGTTGCAGAATTTGGTACACATAGTTTACACATACACACACTAGTTCCCTCAGAAGTTAGCATATATTTACTTAAATATGCAAATCATGAGCTTATGTGACGTCGGAGGCTCCGTATATCGTAGACCAGGGTCCACAAAGTTAAGCAATTTGTGACCTTGAGGTTGTGCCTTTATTGTACATCAAGGCATCCGTGCCTTAGATATACGTATATGCAACCAGTTTTAAAACGTGATGTGATTTTTTATTGTCCTATTTAATTGTATTTAAAAAAGGTGGAGGTTGTCAATCAGCTTGATTTTTTTTCTTTTTTGTTAATGGATGTCAAAGAATGTAACTATTTGACTTTGACTATATGCATTGATTTTGATATTCCTTTTTTAAATAAATCCGACTAGTTTCATTTTATTTTTTAAAGACGTTTTTTTTTACATTTCTCGATCTCCCTTGAGAGTCTACTACCAGCTACTAGCTGGTATGGAACATGTATAGAAGTCTAAGACTACCATTACCACGAAGGATGCCGAAGATCGTGCGAAGTGGAGGAGAAAATACCGGGAAAATGGACCCCAGGTTCCGAAGCTCAAACTGATGATGCAACTGGGACTTAACGCTCAGGTGAAATGGAGTTATAAATAAGGGCAAGTCTATTCCAACGTGTCACAAATCCAGTCTCAACACTTTTAGTAAAAAAAAACCTGATGAATAAAACCCATAATACTATGCCACACCTGGGATCGAAGCTAGGATATCACGTTCAGAATCACAAGCAACCACTAGACGAAACAGAGTCAGCAGTCGAATATTTTCACACTATTTTAATTAACAATTCAGGTCATGAACAAACGCCTTGAAATATTTAATGAAAGCAGTTTAAGGTTTGGAAACGGTTAACTGGATTGCTGGACTGGACTAACCTTTAAAATATACTATAATTGGAATAACCTGTATCCTTATAAATACGTATTAAAAATGACAGCACGTTTGGCGTAGGCTGTGCTGCGTGTCGCGGGTTCGAATCCCGCACGGGACAACTTAAATTGTTCCGTGTTTGAGTGTTTGTGCATGTGTAATGTATGTATTTTCAAACTCAATTTAGGTACTATTTTTATTTCAAAGCAACTAAAAATCTCAATTTATATTTAATCGAAAATGAGTAGTTTTTTTTTAAATACATATATAGTGTTTTTTTTTTATAAAAAGTTTGGGTCTTCAAATTATTTATTATTATTGGTAAGCCCAACAAAAGGGCTCTGACATTACGCCAAGGAGGTATTATTAATAGAGAAACCTTAAATAGATATAAATTCTTAAGTAGGTATTACGAAAACGGTTGTGGCTGGCTGGTTTAAGTCAACAGACGAAAACAAGTTGTGTTCTATAAACATTTTTCGGTGGAGCGTTTACTTTAGTAGAGTAAACAGTCAGCTACTAGCGGTGGAGTAGGTGCTTACTGGCATCCAGTACATCTACAGCTGTCAATGTCAAACTAATGTTGTTTTTATATTTACAGATTATAATTATTTTTGCTCTTATTATTCTTGATTAATATGATAATACAGATTTAAATTTGACATAACAAGATCATTTAACTAACATAATTTATACGCACAAGAAAGTAAAAACTGTTTTAAAACAACAAGGTAATTGTTATTCAGATGACCCACCGACCGTTATTCTTGAAAAGTCTATGTATTTCTACATGTAAGATTCAAATAGGTATATACATTTATACAATAAAACCTACTAATTAGCTTGCCCAAAACAGAGAAAAATATTCAGAGCTGACAGCCAACCTTCACTTATTAGAGAGGCCTAAAAATAAGTAAAATTAATGAAGAAAATTTAAGCATTTATTGAGCGAAAATTACATATTCCACACCTACACTGTCTGCAAAAGCTTGTTTTACGGAATTTAATTACGTTTTGACTAAGAAAAGATTGGGACAGATTCTACTCGAAAGGAAAAACATAAAGAAATAAAATACTTTTTGTCCAACTGTGGGACAGCGAAAATGAATCGTAATTGTTGTCATTTAAATTAGTAACATTCAATTTAACTAAATTAGCGAAAATAATTTAAAAAACCGATGACTACTGTCCTATACCACTAGTACTAGACTTATATATGAATGTAAACGAGTCACAACACTCCGGGAAAGCGCTAAGAAGAAAAAGTAGACCATCGAGTCGAGTTGACACGCTAACATTATTTCCACACATTTCTCGTCAGAAAAGCTTTAAAATTACAACAAAAAATACTTTTAGACCTTATTTCTGCTGACACCGTAAAGATATCGCCGTGAAAATATACTCAAAACACACAATATGGCGCCCGAAAACGAGTTTTATATAAAATTTTAAAAAACACCTTTCACTTACCTGTCAAGGTCTGTCCGCAAACCGATACGGCTGCCATAACAAAGAATACGTAGAAAACTTTCATTTTTAACAAACAAACACTTTAATTATCACAGAAAACTATATATTTATAACTTAAAAACTTTAATTTCTAACTTAGAACAAAGTTTTGTTGTAGTTTCTTATTTTTAAATTCAAAATGTCACAGCGATGGCGCGACGCATGCGCGCTCGCGGTTTATGGTGAGTGGGGTGACGGTGTTGCCACGTTATGGATTTGAAATTACACGTCTTAGTAAAGATAATAACATTGATCATTACACATTTTTTTATTTATTTTGATAGTTAATTTTAAGACATAATTTATTGTGCATACATTAATGAAATATGACTGATTCACAAACCACACCAGAAAATCAACATCAAAACAATTATCAAACTTTTACCCTTGATAATGGTCGCCTTTCATAATACTGCTCATTTAATTATTATTATTTTAATATTTAACATATTAAAGCAGTAGGCATTAGATGCCAGTGACAATTATTTATTTAAGTAATAAGTTAAATCTAAAGTTCCTACCTAATATAAACTACAGTACTTTACATAGAACTTTATTTTAAAAGCAAAGTAACAATTATAAAACTTTATAAAAAATATTAATACGCTAAAAACATACCAACTTGCCATTATTTTTTGTAACAAAACATAAAAATATTATTGGTAAAATGATTAACCCACTTTGTGGGAAAATGTTATAACCTGGCAACTCCATTCCAGGTAGTTCTCTATCACGTCAAATAAAAACAGTCTGTAAAAAGTTTATTCGAAATTCGACCTAAACAACTCACACATAAGTTTCAAATTCAATATTCTCAGAACTTTACATTCTGATGGGTACTATACAAGTAATTAAAAAGAAGTTTAATTACAAATTACTTCATTAGAATAATTATTTAATGATTGTCATTTATGGACATGTTATTGTATTAATTAGATACACTTAATTAGCTATATATTTAAGTAGGTATAGAAGTCTAATTGAAATAACGAGCAAGTATTCGTCGTGGTGGCCTAGTGGCTAAGGCACCTGCCTCTCATGTACGAGTGTGCGGGTTAAGCCAAGTACCAATGTGGCTTTTATAAAGTCAAGTGTACTTTTTAACTATATCTTAGACGAACGGTGAAGGAAAACATCGTGAGGAAACCTGGACTTAAAAGTCTGAAATCGCCAATCCGCCTTGCGCAAGCGTGGTGATCAATGCTCATGCCTTCTCTGTATGAGAAGAGGCCTGTGCCCAGCAGTGGGACATTGAGTATTGAGAGGGTTTATTTCTTACAGACAAGCTTTGACTTATACTTCTGTTGATATCTCTACACAGAGTCACTTAATCTGACCGTTACCTTCACAGAATGTCAAACTTTGTCGGCGCGGGCGTGGTGGTCGGTTGAGGAAATATGGTTGAATGATCATTTGAGACTTAAGTTTTAGGGTTCCGACCAAAAATGGTACAAAGGAACCCTCAGGATGATTATTTCAGGAACTATTAATGCTATCGACCTGAAATTAGAAACAGTATAAAAAAAATTACCCATACGCATTGCAAATGAAAAAAGTTGCAAAAAAAATTGAGTTGCAAGATTCCACCCGAATATACATACATTGCAAGTAAACAAAAACCTTGTAAAATCATATTGCTTTTATGAAAAATGTGGGGGGTAGTGAGGGTTTAAATTTCAAAGTATAGTTACTATGTCATGTGGGGTATCAATGAAAGGTATTGATTTGCACATTCTAATAGATTTATTTGTTTTCTTGTATGTCTTTTTGTATGTATTCACGCTTTATACCCTTTAAGGGGTAGGCAGGACCTCTTGACGCCATATTGAAATGACTAGCTCTTTCACTCACTCACATCTTCATCCTCATACAAAGGGCTGAGGAAGGAACATGGATGGGTTTTAGTCAGTAAGAGTCTGACACTCCCTCCCACCCCACCCACGGCGGGAGGAGTCATTTGATGATTTCCCATCCGAAGAAAAAAAAGATAGACAGTCTCTCCATGCAAAATATTGGTACTCAGCTGCATAGGTATAGACTGGAAGCCGAACCTGTTGGGTTCGGCTTCGTTGGGAAAAGGCTAGGCTAGGCCCGGCTTTTGTTGGGAAAAGGCTAGGCAGATGATGATGTTGACTTATTTTTACACCATATTTTCTTCGAAGTTCTTTATAAGTCTTTATGTAACATTTATAAAAAAAAACATTTATTTCAGAATCAAGTTCCATTTTTTGTTAGTAACAGTATAAAATATCTAGCCTTATATCTAGTGTTAGTAAATAAACTAATCTAACAGAATAAAATTCTCATCCCAGTCTACTTCACTGCGTGGAGTCGTATCCAGCGGTCTGCCAACGTCCTCAGGATAAAGGCCTCTTATTTTTTTTAAGTTTTAACAATCCGAAGAAAAAACCTCATCTTGATATATATCACTTACATAACCTTCCACAGGTTGCCCTGTATCTATTAACAAACCAAATTTGATGTTAATCGGTTTATCTGTTTCACCGTGGAAGCGTTACAGACAGACTCAGTTACTTTTACTTTTGAAATATTTTGTAAGAATAATTGACATAGTGGTGGCCTAGTGGTTAAGGTACCTGCATCTCATGTACGGGGGTGCAAGCAAAGCTACCTTTAAGTCCTCCCCTTTGGAACCCTTCGGAAAAAATGGCAGACAGGTGTTGCAATATAAAATGCTCCACATATTTCTGAAATCCTACTACACATTTATGAATACGAAAGTTGGTGAGAATGTTTGTATGTGTATTACTCTTTCATGCAAAAACTACAAGATTGAATTAAAATTTAGCACACATATAGTTTACTAGCTTTCCGCCCGCGGCTTCGCCCGCGTTGACATTATTTTTACACCTTGGGTTAAATTATTCAAGTTTTAGTAGGTATCCCTAATTATTTCTGGAAATGAATATAGCCTATGACACTTCGTAAAGAGGTAGCTTTTTAATGGTGAAAAAATTTTTAAAATCGGTGCAGTAGTTTTTGATTTAAAACCCTACAAACAAATCTTTCCTCTTTATAATATTAGTATAGATCACCTGGATTAACATATAGGATACTTTTTATCCGGGTGTGCGAAGTAGTTCCCTTAAGGTTAGGGTGAACCTACGGGAAGCAGCTAGCGATATCTATCTATCTATACATATAAAATGCTTTGTCCTGAATGACTGACGGATCAACGCACAGCCTAAACCGCTGATCGTAGAGACCTAAAACTTGGAGGGTGTGTTCTTTGTTTGCCGTAGGCATCCAATAAGAAAGGATGTTCCGAAAGTCTACCCCTAAGGGGGTGTAAATAAGGGGGCAAAGTTTGTATGACACTCTGTCATTTTTAATTTGAATTCGTATAGCCCTCGCGGGCGAAGCCGCTGGCGGAATACTAGTTTAACGTAAATTCTTAAGGAGTTAAGGAATTTAATATAGTCATATGCATCATGCTTTATTGATTCTATAGACGCAGCTGCGAATTTTATTACGTCAGTATGTGTCGGGAGGATTTCCGCTTATAAACGTAGACTTAAAACGTAAACGTAGGTACCTATGTAGAATACTTTAAGCCAAATCTAGAATAGGCATGATGACGTCAGGCCGATTATTAAAATATATTGGAAAAGTATTTTTTCATTTTCTTCATGGTCGAAGGATTACACCGATATATTGAGTACAAATGTGGTATGACGTCACGGCTTAGTAGACTTTACTCTCCGACTTTCATCAGTTTCGTCATCATCAGCCTATATATTGCCCCACTGCTGAGCACAGGCCTCTTCTCATATAGAGAAGGCATGAGCATTGATCACCACGCCTGCTCATCAATTTTTTGTTAACTAAAAAATATTATAATATGCTATTTTTTATTTTTTTCTGTCTAAAATATCTACATCCTAATCTCTTACTAATGTTATAAATCTGAAAGTGATTTTAAACTGCTTTACAGAGTCCATAATTGTACGTACATAGCTTTAAGCTATTTCTGACACATTATTAGTACATTGTGGAATGCAAATAAAGAATCTAGCATATTCTAATTATATAAAAATTCATTCCTATTTCCCTTGGTCACAGCATCACGCATGAACGGCTGGACTTATTTGGATAAAATTTGGTACGGAGATCGAGGGGACCCTGAAAAAGGTTTTAGGCTACTTTTTATCCGGGTGCGTGAAGTAGTTTCCTCGGGACGCGGGTGAAACCGCGGGCAACACCTAGTATGCATATACACTCGAGAGCAATGAATCCGGGTCACTTAAAGAATCCTAAAAATCTCGGAAACTAAAAATGCTAGGTTAATGCAATAAATTGTATTTAATAGACAATGTAATACTCCTTAAATGAAGGTATTAAAACTTCTTAGTTATTGTAAAGTTATATCATAAAAAAATCAAATTTGAAAAAGGGCCACTTTCGAAGATGGAACTACGAAATTACAGCATTTGGTTTTGCTTTGTTTGTAATCTGTCATTTATGTGGGTACATAAACCATGTTGATAGTGCTCTATATTCATTATTCAAGCTGAAATTATGTCGCTTACGCCTGAAGAATGCACCAGAATACTTACAATGCTGGAAACCGGCCGGAGTCAGCGCGATACAGCCAGGACTGTCGGTGTGTCGCTGTCAACAGTACAAAGAGTTCTCCGACGTTACGAAGAAACTGGTTCTAACCTACGCAGACCAGGAACGGGCAGAACCAGGTGTACCACAGCACGAGAAGACCGATACTTGGTGAACACCATGCTTCGAAATCGCTTTCTCACAGGAACTGAATTCACAAATCAGTTTCGACGCCTCGGAGGAAGTAACCCAAGTGCATGGACAGTAAGACGTCGGCTTGCTGAATCTAACTTAAAACCCCTTAGACCTGCAAACGGCCCTAAACTGGAGCGTGGGCATCGTATTTCAAGACTAAGATATGCCCAGAGCCACGTAAATTGGAGTATTAAAGATTGGTCAAAACTTATGTTCTCCGACGAATCAAAATTTATGCTCTACAAGCACGATGGAAGACACAGAGTGTATCGAAGACCAGGGGAAAGATTGAAGCAAGCATGCATCGAAGAAAAAGTAGCCTACGGTGGTGGGTCTGTACTTGTGTGGGCCGGAATTTCTTCTGAAAGTCGCACAGAGCTGGTGATCATAGAAAACGGCTCTTTAACTAGCGAAAGATATGTGGAAAAAATCCTCAATGATCACGTTGGTCCATTTATGGTCAATTTAGGTGAGGATGCTATATTTATGCATGACAATGCCCGACCTCATACAGGTAGGATTGTGAATGACTACCTTCAAGAGATGAACATTACTCGTATGGAGTGGCCAGCGCGCAGCCCGGATATCAACCCAATCGAGCATGCTTGGGACGAGCTAGGCAGATGCGTAAAACAACGAAACCCTCCCCCAATCACGCTTCGTGAGCTCAAAATTGCTCTCACAGAGGAATGGGAGAATATTCCCCAAAATCGTATAAGGAACTTGGTGTACAGCATGCCAAATAGCGTAAACGCAGTAATGGAAGCACGAGGAGGCAATACGAAGTATTAAAATTCAAGAAAATCGTAATAAAGTTCAAAAATTTCATGTTTCCTATTTTTGTTTTAAGGAGAGATCAGCAGTTTTTTTCTTTATGTAATTTTGTGTTAATAAAATGTATGGTGACTCATATTTTTTTTATTTTCATTTAAGGAGTATTACATTGTCTATTAAATACAATTTATTGCATTAACCTATCATTTTTAGTTTCCGAGATTTTTAACATTCTTTAAGTGACCCGGATTCATTGCTCTCGAGTGTAAATATGAGATAGATACACCTCTGCTAATCCTTCGGGGTGAAAAGCATCATGTTATGTAGCTTTTGTAATACCCTACAATACAATCCCACATTTTTTAATTACTCCGACCTAAGAACGAGATAATCTAAACGCAAATAAAACAAAAGACGGCCGGCGCACTGTATTTATTGTGCAAATTAAGATTGAAAATGTTTTCTTACTCGGAGGCGATTTATAAGACAGCCCGTGTTAATAAAAAGATACCATTTATTCTTCTTATGTATATGTTTTAACCTAGCTTATTTATATTTGAACTAGCTTTCCGCCAGCGACTTCGCCCGCGTGGATCATACGAATTCAAATTAAAAATGGCCCCCTTTTTCAACCCCTAAAGAGTAGAATTTCAGAAAACCCTTTCTTATCGGATGCCTACGTCATACAAAGAACACGCCCTCCAAGTTTCAGGTCTCTACCATCAGCGGTTTAGGCTGTGCGTTGATCTGGCAGTCATTCAGGACAAAGCATTTTATATCTAGTGTGTATAAGATTCTTGTGAGGGGGCTCGTCCGGGAGAGTCATCATCATCTGCCTAGCCTTTTCAAAACCATATTGGTGTTCAGCTTCCAGTCTAACCAGATGCAGCTGAATATCAGTGTTTGTGAGAGTCCTCAGTGCTAAAGTTAAGCTGTTAGTTCCGGCTGTCATTTGTAGATTTGATTGACAGTCATTACGGGTAGTCAGAATACAGTAAGACTACCAGTCTTACCAAGGGTATCGTGTTACCCGGTAACTGGGTTTTAGAGGTCGTATAGGCGACTCCGAGGCAGCGGCAAATTCGAAAGAGTTACCGCGCCCCTGGAATAAAAAGGGCTGAGTAAGGAACATGGATGGGTTTTAGTCAGTAAGAGCTTGACTCTCTCCCGCCCCACCCACAGCAGGAAGAGTCATTTGATGATTACCCATTCGACAAAAAAATAAGATATGCAGTCTCTCCATGTAAATCACTGGTACTCAGCTGCATCGGTATACATTGGAAGCCGACCCTACCGTGATTAGGAAAAGGCTAGACAGATGTTGACTTCATCATCAGCCTAAATATCGTCCCACTGCTGGGCACAGGCCTCTTCTCACACAGAGAAGGCATGAGCATTGATCACCACGCTTGCCCAAGGCGGATTGGCGATTTTAGACTTTTGAAGTCCAGGTTTCCTCACGATGTTTTCCTTCACCGTTAGCAGTGGTGTCTAAGATATACTTAGACAGTACATATAACTTTTAGAAAAGTCACATTGGTACTTGCCAGGTTTCGAACCAGCACACTCGTACACGAGAGGCAGGTGTCTTAACCACTAGGCCACCACGACGAGATATTAGGCCACCACGGGCTGTTGCAATCACTATTCAATTTTGAGAGCGTGACACAGCTACTAACGTCGTATAGCTCCGTTTCTTTTTCATAACGAAAATAATCTTGTTTTGGCACGTCATGGTAAGGCCCCACGACGAGATTCTGAGAGATGTTGACCTTTTTTTACACAATTATATTTTCTTATCAGTTCTTTATACGTCTGTAAGTAACATTTATATACGCCACAAACAAATTAGAGTGGGAAGAAGTGTACAGTAACACAAATTAAGATGGAGGGTATTGTCAGACGGCGATCTGAGGGCTTATCCTTATTGCAATAGGAGTTAGGCTGGTGCTACACTGTAAGCGTAGCTAGTTCGGGCAATAGCTCAAGTTTTGCCCGAATATATAGGGCGTTTGTTGCGCCACTTCTTCTTTCCAGCAAAAACACGTAGGAAGTGGTGAAGGGCGGGCGTTTTGGGTGCTTTTTAAATTTGACGTTCATTCGTTGAAATTCAATTTGCTGATTTTCAGCCTTATTAGACTAAATGGCTTTTGAATTTAATAACACTTCACTCAATTTTAAGCAGCATTCATTCCGTAGCTTTTGCATGTAGATCTTTGACAGTCGTTACGGGTAGTCAGAAACCAGAAAGTCTGACAAACCAGTCTTATCAAGAAATACCGTGTTACCCGGTAACTGGGTTGTGGATGTCAGATAGGCAGTCGCTCCATGAAAAAACACTGGTACTCAGCTGCATCCGGTTTAGACTGGAAGCCGACCCCGACATAGTTGGGAAAAGGCTAGGCAGATGATGATAGAGAACCTTTTTATTGTTAAGAATGTATTATATAAATTATAAGTGAAATATTTAAATAAAATATAAGTGGTTATAAATAAATAAATAAAATATTATTTTGTACCTACCTAAGTTTTGAACTTTCAATTGAAAACAGAAAATAAATAAAATATGTTAAGGTGGAAAATATGAATAAACGACTATTGCACAAGTAAAAAAATATATCTTTTTTTATTCACTCCCAAAATTTTCATGAAAACAAAATGAATCAAAGACACAGGTCATTATAATTCGATATCGTGCGTATATAACAATAAATCGTTTATGTAAAATGATAGCTCGAAGCGTTAATTGATAGCGTCGCGACGCCCACGCGGTGTGAGACAACCTTATCTGTGAAAGTGAATGAAATGTGGCAAGAGTGAACAGTGTATACGAGGATGGGTTCCGTAGTGTATTTTATTTATTATTTATGTATGTCGTATAATATTAATCTTTAAGTTTTAACCGATAGAGCGGTGGAAAATTATAGAAGTAATGAAAGAATCATAATTGTCCGTATCGTAATATTTCATGCGTATTGCCAATTGGGTTTGGCTACCAGAAAGAGACTATGGAATGAAAATAACCCCTTTGTTAAACCAATGGCATAGCCAAACCTGGGCACGATTTACTATGACCAGCTTGGAAATCTTGATATAGATGTACTACGTAGAAATGCAGGCCAAATTGACGGTGGCCGTCTTACTCGAAACTATGTCACACCTTCTGTCGTCTGTTCTCTGTACCCAAACACTTCCACAAGGGAAGACCGTTTTGACGATGGTAAATAATTAAATCAAATGGCCCCTCCAGCTCTGGGCGAGAACGGGATGAAGTAGTCCTTCATTTGCCCTTGCGTTCCAAGACGGTACCACTTTAGAACTACCTCAATCTGGTCGCAATGATATAAGTATCTTACGCAAAGGTTAAATATTTATTTTTTAAACATTGACATGCAAAGAATAACATTGGTAACAATAACTACGGCCAGGCTCGTTTACTTCGCCTATTTCCATAGTTTGATGTCGTATGGCATACTGTTGTGGGGGGCAGCAGCTGATGTTCAATCTATTTTTGTGTTACAGAAAAGGGCGATTCGTGCGATCTACGACATGGGCCCTCGCGAATCTCTTAGAGACTTCTTTAAAGAAACTAACATACTTACTTTGCCTTCATTGTACATTCTTGAAAATATTATGTTTGTACGTAAAAATCTTCATAAGTTCACAGTTAAAAGTGACATTCACAATATTAACACACGTAATAAACATAAAATAGTAGTTCCAAAATTTAGACTCACTAAGTCAAATAAATCATTCTTAGGGAACTGTGTACGCTTTTATAACAAGCTGCCTAAATGTATCCTTGATCTTACAGATAAAAAGTTTAAAAATGTTGTCAAATTAACACTTATAAAAAGAGCCTATTATAAAATCCAGGACTTCATTGACGACAAGGATGCGTGGCGTTAACAACTTATTTTCTGCACAGGTGGCCTCCCTGGCGACCAGAAAACTACATGAAACATTAATTATATTGCTAAATTTAAATTGTAATTTAATCATTTCATTTTTTTGTTGTATAGCATCATTTGAATTGTATAACTTTCTCAGAGATAACCTGTACTGTAAAAAGACAATTGTAAACATTTCTTATTGAAAAGAGTGTCTATGGAGTTTCTTGCCGGTTCTTCTCCATAAGACCCACTCCTTGGAACCGTGCAACTAACTTGACGTTTCATAAGTGCCTGCAAAGACCTATTTGAAATAAAAACATTTGAATTTTGAATTTTGAATTGTCACTCAAATGTGAATTGTAGCGACAAAAATACTTTTAAGTACAACATAGAGCGTAAGTTTTGACTGGAGTGTTTTTCTATCACACCTACGGACCTCTAACAATAATGTTCGCGCGACTAGAGGTGTTGTGATTTCAGTCGCGTTTAGGATCGCTCGCCGGTACTAGCGTCTAAACTGATTTTATTGTTTCTATTTATATAAACCCTGTAAGGACATTGTGTACAGAACCTTCGGGGCAAGTAGACGACTTTATCCAGGGTAAGTTTAAATCAGAAATTGAGAAAGAGTTTTTTTTAATTGTTGTACAGTTAGTTAGCTACAAAGATAATTGTTTTAAAGTTAAGATTTTTTTGATCATTTGCCATCGTTTTTTAAGTACCCTGTGGAGCCCAATTGCTAGACATAGATACTTGTTTATTTTAGTCGTTAATTAAAAAAATGACGACTTTTTAAAAATATCTTAGTTCGAGTCATACTTGCACACCAAGATGGTTCTGAACTGGATAGAAAAATATACGCAATAAAATTGCAATGTCTAGTTTGTTTGTAAAGGAAAACTGTTGATTATATCAAAAGTGAGATTCTTAGAGTAATAGTGTATTTTTTCTATATTTAGAGTAAAGTCTATCAATCCATAATGATTTGCCGATTATACTAAAACAGTGATTCGTAGAATACTGGTTTTATTTTTTCTGTTATATTTAGGGATGAATTTAGGGATTTAATTACGAAGAAAAAAATTAATTCGAAATTTATGCTTTGAAAACTTTTGAAATAAGGGTATTTTTTGTGAATTTTTCAGCTTAATTAAAAAATACTAAAAGTCATTTAAGAGAATAAATAAATATATTTGAATGTGCAGATCAAGTCCTAATATACGATACTTCACATGGCCTAGTAACTAGCCTCACGCGAAAATTAAATACCCCACTTCCCCCACTTTTTTGTGATGACAAATTCATGGTTTTTGGACTTTTTCCATAACTTGCGCTATAAGATCTTACGTCTTGATAAATTGTATGATTGTAAGTCAATGGAAAATACTCTGTAGGTTTGATTCCCTTTTTTGGCAGACAGGCGAACAACGAAGTGGTCCTATAAGGGTTCCGTTCTTCCATTTGAGGTACGGAACTCTAAAAAATATCCCTTTCTAACTGAAATATTTTATATCTTTGTTATGATCTGAGTTTCTTTTTTTTGGAAAAATTATTATCCTTACCTACTTCCTACTATTATAAATGCGAAAGTGAGTTTGTTCGTTACGCATTCACGGTAAAACGGCTGAATCGATTTGGATGAAATTTGGTTCGGAGATAGAGACGTAGAATTTTATCCGAGTGAGTTAAGTAACTCATTCGGGACACAGTTTAAACCGCGGAAAACGCTAAGATAATATAATATCCCGTCTTTTTTCAGGAAAATAAAAACAAAACCCTCTTTAAATGTAGTTACTTAGCTAGACGAAACTGGCCGGAGAAAAAGATTGAACTTAATTTAAAAATAGGCTTCTCTTTAAATAAAATTACCTATCCCATTGATACATTAAAAAGAACCCAAGATTGAGAAAAACTCAACGTCTCAAAACCGTCCGCATAAAATGAGCGCAACATTCTAAATTGTGCGCTCATTTCAAATAGTCTTGCGGCACATAAAAAAAACCTTAAACCAATTCGCGTAAGGTTGAATTTGCAAAAATATACGTGTTTAGCATAACTATAACTACGTAGACTTTATTCGAGACTGTCCATCTTGAGTTTTTTATATATCAATCACCTATCCCGACAAAGGAAATCCCCGCTACTTTTTTCCACAAAATCTATGACACAAGCTCACATCACTTCCTTTTCAATATAATCGGTAAAACGTCGACTCATGATAAAAGCTCTAGCTATCTAATCGAAGCTTGAGAGCCCTCCAGATTTCAGCAGATAATCCCCCCCCCCCCCCTATCAGCACCTGCTGTCAAAAGTACTCAACCTCTGATTACAATATTATTATAAAAAAGGTTAATGCAAATATCGGCGTCATTAATGTTAGTGCAAACTTTGATTTTTCGATATTGAAATACAATGTCCGATAATTGGGAACCTGTTTAAATAACGTCTATAAGCGGTATCTTTCATTTTAGGGTTGCGTATCAAAGAGTGCCGCTGTCGAAATTTCCTTTCGTGTGTAAAATAACTTTGATGGACAATCGCAATGGCTATGGCTGTGCCTAAAAAACAATTTATCGTCATCTGTATACTGTTATATTGTCTCACTGCTGGGCACAGGCCTCTTCTCATACAGAGAAGGCATGAGCATTGAAACTACTATTAAACAAATAATATAAATATAAAAAGAATTCACCCCTTAAAAGTAAGACTGTATTTTTGGCGTTAAACCGATAAAAAAAATTGTTTGGATCCTATCGTATGAAGTCCGAATCTTCCTTGGCCGGTTTTTTTACTAGCTCGACGAGCCAGCCCGCGAGCTGAGTTAATAGCTTTAAAATTCCCGATTATAATAATCATAATTTCAGCCTGTCCCTTGCTGTCCTCCCCCAGCGACGCCCTAAGCCGAGGCCCGTACCCCACTAGGGGGTGCCCTTAGCGTGTAGTCGCTTAGTTTTGTAAGTCAAGCCCTGGCTGGAGGCCCTAAATTTATTTAAGGCACTTCACAGGCAAGCCCGGTTAAGCAGTCGACAACCTTCTAGGTTGACCTGCGAGATGCTATACACAAAAAAAAAACCGTTTTTTTTCTCTATTCAACTGCATTTAGTCTGGCTGAAAGACCACTCTGTATATGTAAAAAAAGCTAGTAAAAATGATAATAATACTGATAATTAGTGAAGCTCTTATCCTCCACAAAATATTTTCAATATAAATCTACAAATAACTGTAAAATAATGATAATAAGAATCTTTTTTGAACCTATCTATAATCCATTTATTATGAGTTTAGACATTTAAACGCACCCTATTTACTGTTTGTTCAAACGATTTAAAGCTCTATTACTAAGGTGGCAAGACAAAAACAGATGCAAAATATATGTTATTTAAAATATTATTTTGCAGTCAATGCCATCCTTATCAGTAGGGAATAGAAATCAAAATCGGTTGAATAAACTGCAAAAAGAGTTTGGAAGTTTTCTAATCTTATTGTAAATGAAGTATAGTGCACTAGGTTTTTTTTTCAGCAGATACTTCCATCAATCATGCAACATTAAAACCAAAATGGGCACCACCAAAACATTTCTACTATTTCTACTAATCAAGACTTGTCTCAGCCAAAACCTATACGAACTCTTCAAGAAAATCAACGAAGAAACTGGCAACTTTAGCACCATAGCAGCTAATTTAGCATGGGAGTCTTCAATAAACCCTGGCAATACTGAACTACCTGCTCGCTCAGCTATTTACCAGAAAAACCGACTAATATGGCAACACAGCATTTGTGATAAACTGGCAACACTGCATAATCATCAGTCGTTAAACAGCTCTCAAGAGAGACAGTACTATTTATTGTGTAGGGGTCCGAAATATACTTTTGAAGAAATCAGGTATTTAATAAAATTTTCATAGAAAAACCCATTGTTTTTTGTTCTTACAATTTTATTACTAAAAATATATATTTTCAGACTTACAAGTAATCTTTATGAAGAATTACAATCCATTTATTCAGACGCCGAAATATGCATCCCGAGCGACACAAACATATCTTCAAATAACCTAACACAAGTCGAAGACGCCATCTTGAATTATCTGTCAAACGTCAAACAGTTTTTCGGTTTCGAACACGGTGATTCGAATTTATTTGCCGCCAAAATCGCTGTCAACCGTTATTTTCAAGAAAAAGATATGTTATGTTTAAAAGGGGAAGGAGATTTTGAGAAAATGATGGCTTTTTCTAGAAACGAAGAAGTTTTGAGATGGTTGTGGCAGGTTTGGAGAGAGAAAGTAGGCCCACCGATGAAGGAGCCTTACAGAAGATTGGTTGCCATTGAAAATAGAGCTGCTAGACGAAATGGTACGTATTTTGGATATTTAGAATACATAAGCTTATTTTTAAATTCTAAATGCAGATAATTGGTAAAAAGTTATCTACCTATAATTTAGATGACTTTGATTTTGAAGGTCCTTATTCTTTACCTGGTGGGCCCATTCATCATCATCATCAGCCTTAATATTTTCCCACTACTGGAAAGGCCTCTTCTCATACAGAAAACGCATGAGCATATTTGAGAGGTAGGTTCCTTAACCACTAGGCCACCACGACTTCCCCATTACAAGATCTCATTTATTCCAGGGTATCCCAACATAGGAGCGTCCTGGCGAGACGAGCTCGAGGTGCCAAGACTGCGCCGAGTCTGCCGTCACCTCTACGAGGGTGTGAAACCTCTGTACAGGCTACTACATGGTGTAATGAGGTTCTATCTTCGAAAGTTTTATGGAGACATTGTGCCTGAACGTGGAGCTATTCCTGCTCATTTATTAGGTATGCTTATATTTTGAGAATAGGTAGACACTACAGCTCTAAAATATATAAAAATGCTAAAAATTGGCGTAAAAAAACTTCATTCTGATGCTCATGGGAGCGTACTCAAAAAAATGGCAGCATTGCAATGTAATGCTCAATCTTTGTCTGAAGTGTAAGCCAGCCATACAGATGCCGCTGAAACAAAAATTTTGCGCTCGACCCAACAACCCAAGGGTTCAACCCAAATACCTCGTTGCTGTGAATGTAATTGTCAATAAGGGATACTACTACCAACTTGAAGTTCTACGCAGCCGCAGTGGTAGCGCTAACATACCACTCTGAGGACATTAACAATGTCAACAATACCATCTTTTTATCAATGGACGTCTAATATCATTTAGCAAAAATCTTCAGCCAAATTCAACCGGTGTAAACTGCATTATTCAAATCGATTTATGGCGAGTTTTTTGGCAAGAAGCTGCCTATTATTTCTCAGCCATCACGCGGTACATTAAACAATAAGTATTTTTAATTACTTCAGGCGGTCTGAAACAAATGCAATTAAATTAAATGTCTCTTTTAAAACCTGTAGGGAATTCTTACCAGTAGTGGCTTTGTGAAATAAGTCCCAATTTTCAAAAGATTAGTCTGGCCTGGAGTTTTGCTTATTATTTTCATCAATACTTTTCAAAACGATGAAGAAGTGAATTTACACGAGCCAATAATTTGAGGGAGAAAGACGATATAATATGAAGGTATCTGCTATTTAAACTGTTTCAGGTAATCTTTGGTCTCAAAACTGGGAACCTCTCGCTGATCTTCTATTACCACGAACTATAGATTTGGACGAAAGTATCAAGAAGCTCAATTGGACTGTAATGCACATGGTTAGTTCATTTTTAAGGTTATATGTACTCAAATAAACATCAAAATATTTATTCACAACTAGCTGTAGCCCGCGGTTTCACCTTCGTCCCGGGGAAACTACTCAACGCACCCGGGTAAAAATTAGCTTAAAACCTTCTCCAGATCTCTTCTATCTCCGTACTAAATTTCATCCAAATCGGATCAGCTGCTCTCGAGATTTGCGCTTAGCAACACATTCAGCGATTCATTTTTATAATATAGATTGAACATATCTGTAAAAGTACAGGGTTTCACAAGAAATACTCACATATAACTGATTCTATTACCAAAAATTATAATATTTATAGAAAGTTTTAATATTTCTTAACTTAAACTTTTAGGTGAAAAGAGCTGAAGATTTTTACCAATCCCTCGGTCTGCCTGCCATGACGGATACGTTTTGGCGCGAATCTGTTTTTGCGCGGGAGAACAGTGACATGCGCTGTCACGGCACCGCGGCGGACATGTTTCAAGATGGCGACTTTAGGTTAGTGTTGCTAATCGTAAAAAATATTAGTAATAGGTAGCTTTGCATGATTGAGTGATCTATCAAATCAAATCAAAATATTTATTTGTGTTTTAATGTGTCACTGTGTCCCGCCACATTAAGTGGCATATAATTAATATTGTAGATAGCATGGGACATTAGTAGCATTAATAGCACTTTATGTGCAGTTGTTAGTAAAATCTTTCACAAGAAAAAGCGCTAGCAAAACCAGACATATATACATAGTATTGTTCTACTTTATTCTGTCCAAAAATAATGAACTATTTATCGACTACAATCGATGTAAAAACAGTTTTTTTCAAAATCTAGGTTAACTGTGCAATTTAGGAAAATTGGTTCGTCCTCGCAAAACACATAGAAACTGGTGAAAGGTAGTTTAGGGGCTCTCTTTTTGTTTTTGACTATAAAAAGGGTGTTATTTTTTTATAAAAAGACTTTTATCTCCTTGCAGACTGCTGTACTGCTCTGGCACTTCAAAAGAAGACTTCTATGTCCTGCATCATGAACTGGGTCACATTCAGTACTACATGTCTTATGAACACCAGCCGGCTTTGTTTAGAGTAAGTATCAAGTTATCTCTCAAATGAGATGAAATTGACTATTGATATTAAACGTCTTTGGACATTATACAACTTCAGTTAGATAAAGTTTCCCCCATAAAGAAGCCGACCCCGAGGTTGTTAAGAATAGGCTAGGCAGATGATTCAACTCCAGCTCAATGTAATTTGATTTTGTCTGTTGAATGGTAATTGTTCATCGTTGCCTAGAAATATATTTCATGTACAATATTTAACGAATTTATCTCAGTTTTGTAGAATAAAGAAATATCTCAATTGCCTGTAATCACATCGGTAGCCATCCAAACACTAACTCTAACTTAGGTTTCCTTCCAACACTATTTTAATATGTTTTTTTATATTTCCAGCAAGCTAACACTGCTCTCCACGAAACTATAGGAGACACCATAATGTATGGAGTTCTAACACCACAACATTTGAACAGACTTGGCCTTATAAATGACTCCTTACTCTATACAACGAATACAGACACTCTAGCTATTCAAAATAATTATGTGGATCATGACAACAAAGAATGCAGGAGCGAGAAAGATGAGGATTTTGAAACTAACACAAAAGAAACAGAAACAGAAGACAACAGCAGAGAATCATTGCTTAATGATCTTATAGAAGCAAGTAACGAAAATGATTACAAAGCTGTTATAGCCAAATTGAAATCCGAAGACTATGGACCATTCACTAAACTAAATGATTACATAAAAAATGATGACTTTAATAAAGTACCACAACTATTTGAAGACAAAGATATAACGACGGACACAATACTTCTACTTAAACAGGCTTTAAACAAAATACCACAGATACCATTCTCTCTTCTGATAGATGAATACAGGTGGAAGTATTTCGAAGGGAGTTTGGGGAAAGAGAATGAGGAGTTCTGGGCTATGGCAAGGGAGTTGCAGGGAATAGCACCCCCTAGTGAAAGGGGGGAGGAGTATTTTGATGTAGGAGCAAAGTTTCATGTTCCAGATAATACGCCATATATCAGGTAAGAGAGAAAAAATTAAAGGCCAGCGTGGTCGTGATATCGGCACGTGATAAGGAGGGACAAAACATGCCTTTAAGGGTGTGTTGAGTATGAATGTGGATGGACGGAGGGGGAGAGGTAGACCAAAGAAGAGATGGATAGATTGCTTGAAAGATGATATGAATGAGAAGGGAGTTAATGATAGTATGACGGCTATCAGAGAAGAATTCAATAAAACGTGTTCTTGCGCCGACCTGAAATAGACTGGGAACAGTGGGAACACACTCACACTAGCCGAAACATAATGTTCATGACATCTGTATGATAAGGATGGCAATAGTACTCCCAGGAAAAATACGGTGTGGCGTACCACATAAAAAATGGCATGAATTATGTCTGTGAGCTCAACCTTTATGGCTCGCATTGTGTTCGGTGATTGCCGATCTAGTTGCTTTAGTAACATATATATCTATGGGCAGGAAGAAGAAGAATTAACAAGGTAGTCCCAACAGAAATCTTTAAATTCCCTTCGAATTCTTCCAGATACTTCCTAAGCAGCTTCCTTCAACACCAGCTCTTCGAGAAACTGTGTAAAGCGGCAGTCTTCGGGCGCCGGAGTGCTGACGGAGATGTGCCGGACACCATCAGCTTGACCAGATGCGATATATACGGATCCAAAGCTGCTGGGAAGATCTTGAAGTAAGTAAGACATTACCCACAGGTGGTCTCAAGATGTAGGTACTGTCGAGAGAGATCTAGAGGCAAAGCAAGGGTATTCAAATGAGACCTAGTTTTTTAAAGGACTTGAAAAATATGGTATTTACGGTACTTTTGTAGGCTTGTAGGTTATATGGTTGGATTTGCAGAATATTCGTGTGGGCTTTTAAACAGGTGTCCATGCCTTTCTAAGAAAGTAGAAATCGAATGGCAATAATTATTTTCAACAGTGGAAGTTTCATCAGCAGTTTAATAGTAAGCAGGTTACAAACAAACAGACCGATAAACTCCTGTTACTTTTAAGGCCAAGTTTACCAACTGATAGTTTCGTAATCGGCGCGTTAAACAAAAAGGTTTTTTAACCGGGAAGCGGGAATTTTCGTGTTATCCACTTGTTTGGTAATCGACCGTTTCAGGAATAATAATCTCAAATAATACGTTACCCATCGAAAATTATAAGGTTGAATTTATGGTAAACAGCTGTTTTAATTTAATCGGACAGTTATCTTGTCGATGAACTTGGGCTACTAATAACACGAGTACTATTGAGGGTCATTATACCTATTTTGTTTAATATTTACAGAGATTTCATGTCTCGTGGCCATTCGCAACACTGGAGAGAGATTTTACAAGCAGCGTTGGGAGAAGACGACATATCGACAGCAGCTCTCAATCGGTACTACCGCCCTCTGTACGATTTGATGGAGAAATTCGTGCGCGCGCATCGCGTTCCTATTGGCTGGTAAAAAGCTTTAGGAAAAAAACTTTTGTTTTCTAGTCAAATTGGGCTCTAATTTTCCAATGTCATATGTTTTTCTTTTGGTGTATCGTAGTCGGGGAGAATCAATAAAATACATGTCGAAAAAAAACGTTTTTTTTTATTTTTTTAGTTTCGACAAAGTTTTTATTTAAGCAGTGTTTTTTATTTCTAGTCATAAAATAATATCATTAGTTAAAAAATAATTGTCTTGGACTTAAAATATTTAAATAAATATCAGTTAAATAAAACAACTATTTAAATTAACAATAAATACAATTTATTAAATTAACATTAAATAATGTATTTTTATCAACAACGATTTTTGTCTGCGTTAATAAAAAAACCTTAAAATTATTTTTAACAAAAATAGAAAAAAAAATGGTACAAAATAAATTAAAAGCAGAATAATTTACTTCAAGCGCTTTTAAAATTAATACTTAATTAATTTATTTACATTTTTAAAAATGGTAGAAAATGTAAAAAACATGTAAAAATATTTGTTTTTTTGTTACGTATTTATTTACATATAGCAGGATATTTACAAAAGTCGTTAGATGTTATAATGTGGTCGAGATTGGGGATAGTTTTTCTGGACAAAAGGACTGTGAAGGTTTATTTCAATAAACTCACATTTTTTGGGTAGATTTGACAAAAAAATTATGAGCTGTCAAAACGCGATTCTCCCATTAATTTTGTATGGGAATACATACAAGTTACGTCACTTATTATCAAAGTCATTGGCTAAATATTTATTCTACAGAACTCCTGTGCTTGATTGAACAAAATTGGCTGGAGCTTTGCACAAATATTTACACAGTTGTGCACAGACCAACTATCCACAACCTCCTCACAAACCAAGGCACTAATTCAATATGTTAATATTGCATTTTAAAGTGAGTATTTATGCAACAATATTTCTCAATGAATTTAATATTTTATCACAATTAAAAACCTTAAAAAATAAACGAGTCCTTCAATATAGATGACTTTTGATAGTATTTTTTTTTATTTTCAGATAAAAATAAAATATAAAATAAATGGTAATTCTATTGACTATTTGGTGGAATAGGGTTATCATCTAAACGTAAGTCGTTGGTAATATACAAACGTTTTGTCGTATACGACAAAGTATTTCATGACAATCGATCTTACGACAAATAATTTCACGACAATTGATTTCTTTCGTTGTTTTTCTCTGTAGTATTTATTTATAAACACATGTTTTTTTGTAGAAGTACACAGTGTACTGCACCTGTGTACTATATTTAATTCATTAACTTGTGGTTCAAGATTATTCCGAATGTTACAATTGAAATGTAATTAAAAAATATAATCTCCATTATTTGTGCTTTTTATATTTGCCTGATTTTTCCAGTCCTTCGACAACCAACAAAAATCATTTTATTGGTTTTAAGACCAGAGCACACGGTACACTGAATATAATTGACGTTTGTTCTTCATTGAATTTAGTGTGAAATCTCACAAGGCACTACAATAGTATGCCGTGAGCCGATTCCTTTAGAAACCTGTATACTACAACTGATTTCCAGAATACGACACTTTCGTTACATGGAACCAATATCTAAGCCACTCGTACGACACGTCTAAATGGCAACAAAACTAAATACAATTGAAACATTCAGTACCCAATTTCTCAAATCATTTGAAATATAGAAGATGACATTTGTGATATATTAAGCTTGGTTTTTAATTGACTTCAAAAAAATAAGTAATACAACAGTTAAAAAGTTATTGTAAAACATCATCTCAATAAATTAAAAAAAACGGATTAATTGTATTCAGTTTTGATTGCATTTAGTTCAAATCAATCTAAATTAATTCAAAACTCATATAAAACAACCACACAAAATGGCGTTACTGTGCCTAAAAGTTACTCCAACTTTCACTACATCAATTTAACACAAAACTCTGTAGCTTTTTTTTTCTAGAAAAGTCTTAGTCCAACTTTTAACCACACTACCGCCACTTGGCACTTAAAAAGTTTTCATTTTTCACTTCACTTTTATCGATGCTATGATAGTGTTGTGGCGTGGGATATCCAATCTACCGTGTGAGCCACTCGGTGGTAGATCCCCGGCTGGCCCCTGCTGGCGCAGGAGTAGCCTGCGGAGACGACGCCGATGAGGTACCAGCGCCCCGCTCGTTCCAGCATAAGGGGCCCCCCACTGTCTCCTTGGCAGGAGTCTTTGCCGCCGCCTCGGTAGCCGGCGCACAGCATTTCGGGGTATATTACCACATTTATACCTGGAATTTTCAACAATATACTGTAGACAAATATATGCTCTTATACGTTTAGTTTATAAGGAATTTGCGCAGCCTTTGTCAGATATAATGGAGTATAGTGGGGGAGCAGTTTCAAAACAATCCGCTTCCTGGACATTTTTAGGTTTTGCTGGGTTGCACAGTGATCATTAAGTGGACACGGACAATTTTATATAGCTTCAATGATATAGCACAATATTAATAAATATAGAATAGAGCATATACACTATATTCTAAGTATAAAAACTACTTCGTGATTATTATTTTTTTCGTAGAATTTCGTCCTATTGCCGTTGGTCTGAGGTTGTATGTATAATAAGCTGATCTCAGTGGCGTGCACAGAGATTTTAGGCAGGGTAGGCAGAAAAGCCAAAGCGTGCGGACGAGCGGCGCGCGACCTTCGATACTACGATAGGTACGCCTGCCCGTGAAATGCGCCGCCGCGCCGGGGACACCCGCCTGGCTTTGGTACCCACTTTTCAAAAATACCTTTCCCGTTTTGGTTCGTCGTCTTGTCGATCAAATAATGATGCATGTAATTTGCCACCTCAAATAATCATAGATTCAGATTTGATTTAAAAATCTCGAACATGAGTACCGACCTAAGAACGAATTTCATAAATAGTTGTCCATAACTCCGTCGTATTTCGCATGAAAGTTGACCTCTCCTAATAACTTCCCATATTCACATTCAGGAACAAATTCTTTCACGCAAAGTGAGCTCATGTTTACTCCAAAAACAAACAATATCAAAAGTGATTGAATAATATTTCGGTTTCGATCGACTTTCATCGTGTTTCAATACGATTTTTTCCAAGTGTACGGAAGCTTCTAAGTCAGATTGCTCATGGTTTTGGCTACCGTAGGAGATAAATATGAATAGTTGAAACCTGCGTCGTTTCAGACGGTTTTATTAATTTATTGTGTGTGTAAAATAGTAGGCAAGGGAAATAGCGTGTATGCAATCCGAGAGCTAATAATATGAATCGAATTGTTTTGTATTGAATTTACGATTGACTTTACCTTTAGTTTGTATTAATTGTAAATCTGGTGTACAACGGCCTTTCGCGATCACTTGTTTTTTTTCTCCGAAAGATAGTGTTAAAAACTCATAATTTTTAATTTTCTGTACACACACACCACTTTCACAGTGAATATATTCCATTTCACACTATTATCAACGCTTAAAACTCACTATTATTAAAATATTAAGAAATATTCGCTAGCACAGAACAAGTCAGATAAACAATAACAATGGCGACGCGCGCGAAACTCACGTCACAGAAAAAAAAAATACGACTAAAAGAAATGTTGTTTACTTAGAGATAAGAAAGTCAAAACATGCTACTTTTTAAAATAGTTACATTACATCATAATGTAGATCGGTTCGGAAAACATCGGCCACCGTCTCTTGTGGCCTTGTCGATAGCCGAAGGTTTCCGAACCGATGTTTCCGTCGTATAAATCGAATTAAGACATTGCCTTTTTTGTTATTTGTGTGCGTAATTTGTATCAATGTGTGCAAAATATTTATACGAACGCACACTGCATTGTATTCGCATGTCTACGAGTCTTCTTACAAATACTATTGTACGAAATGAGGCATTCACGTTTTCTGCCTAGATTCGCTAGGGGCGCCCTAGTACCGCGCAAACTTTTTTGTGTTGTTGAAATGTATCGCGAGTATTCTTCGTAATACCACCAATATTCGACAGGTGGAGCTGATTTAAGTTTCAAGATTTTTTATTGATAGTAATTACTCTGAGATAAAATATTAGATACTTATTAAAATAAAATAAAGATAGTAAATATTTTCTGAGTTATGTAGGGTAGGCAGTGTCTTTTTGCCTATATGAACTGCACGCCACTGGCTGATCTTAACTAACCTTAACATGAAATTCAGTCAGTCATATCAACCGTCAAAACATGCACTAATACCAGCCTCCTTTCTAAATCTTAAAGATATCTCTAAACCTTAAATCCTTCGAAAAGTTTTCTCAAATAATAAGTAATTGGCTTAAGTGACACGGCGTCTGGTGGCCTAGGTAAGCTACCATTTTGTTAGTTTACCTATATTTGCCAAAACATGAGCTCATCTAACAGATCTTGCGAAAATACGAAAAAGAACAAATAAGTAGGTACTTACCATTAGCCCGGTGCCACCTCTCACAGACCCTATTATCCAATACTGGCACATCCACTGCCTGGAGCGTCCGAGGCCGCAACCTCGACCCAGGACTGAGGGCTCCCCACCCAGCTGCCCAGCCGTACTGCCCCAGGAAATCGGAGCCACGCTCCGGCAGGCAGATTGGGGCTGGAAACAGGGAAAAGACAAATTCAATCTTTTGCACAAAATCCTTACTAATATTAGAAGTCTGAAAATAACTCCTTCTGTCTGTCTGATACGCGTTTATGAAATCTAGTATGGAGTTAGATGCAAAACCTGAAGTATGTACATTTGGGTGTTAATCACTAGATCATGCAAAAACCATAGAATTTTTATAGAATTTGGCACACACTTTGATTACAACCTGGATAAACACATAGGATGCTTTTCAAGTACCTGAACCCAATTCTGAATTACGGACAGAGTAGCGGGCAAGAGCTAGTAAACAAATGAACATCTATACTCACCTATATGCGGCATATAGTGCACATTTCGGTCGAGCGTCAACACTGCCACGTCAAACCTATCAGCTTGCGGTGTAAACTTGAACAAGGGGTGCACTTTGATAGTCCGCACGCCAAACGTGTACGCAGGGAGAGGTTCAGCTGCGGAATTGATGACGTAATCGCCGAGGGTTACGCGGACGTGGCGGGGCTGCGCGCGAGCAACGCAATGGCCGGCTGTCACAACATGGCGCCTGGAGATTAGAGAGCCCCCGCATCTGAAATGTTATATGTACTTGGTTAGATTTGAATTTGATTTCGATATTTATTAGAAGAGGAAATATAAGGGATCTGGGAAAGGGCCTATTTACTATACCACTGCTGGGTAAAGGCCATTCATACAGATAAGGCATGAGCATTGATTAAAATTCAAAAGTAAGTCCAGGTTTTCTCCAGATGTTTTCCTTCATCGTTAGTCAGTGGTGTCCGCTGGCTGAAAGCTAGTCTTTAATAAAAAATAACAAGATTTTGTTCTAACCAGTATCATTATAATATATAATATGTGTAGTCTTTTTTCGCCTCGCGCCAACTCTGGCGACGATATAAAAAAATATAAAAACTAAATTTATCAAAACCATGACCAAACAAAAACAGGCTTTTTCGCCCATTTTCAGAATTTAATTGAATAAATCTTTTACCACCATATCACGTTTAAATAGACAATAGTAAAAAATATTATAATAGATACATTTGCATGACAAAAGATTACTGCCAAAATGACAGAAAATTACAAAATATAGATACTAATAAATCTCTATATGGTTGTCTGTGACTATAAAGCTACCTATTCACGCTGCACCAGCACAGCCCACCGTACTGGGAAGATGGGATGGAGCAAGGGTGTCGACACAAGTTGCATCCCACACCAAAGACCTTCCCATCTTCCATGGCATTACACATATCCCATCCGGTCTCTTGCCGTCGTCGCGTGCCAAACCATTGGGTTCTAGAACGGCTGGCACCCCGGCGGTGACAAGAGCACGGCGGATGATGTCGTTAATGCTATCGATTGCTATCGATTGCTATCGATGAGCTGAGCTGATGAGCTGATGTTTGAACCTAAGTCATTTATATAATGATATTTTAATTTGAGACTGTATTTTATAATTTTAAATAATAAAAAATAATAAATTTGAAAATGGCGACATTTTTAATGTAATCTACAAAGAAACATGCAAAGCATAATATCATGCTTCAAATCTTAAAATAATAAAAAAATACTTACCTCACCTAATTGATAAAAAATATAATTAATAAAAAAACGTTAATTGGTTAATTCATTGTTAGCAATAAAAAACCTTTTTCAATTGATCAAGAAGAGGAATGTGCGAAAAAGTCGGTGAAATTAAAATAATAACTATTTATATAGAAAAAAATACCACAGCGTAGCTACAAAAGACGAAAAGAAAATATAGAAATTAAAAATAAGAAAATCTACTAAATATTACTCGAATTTTTAAAATATCAGTATAAAATAATTGTATTTTAATAATTCGAAATTTGATATATAATATTTTACACTAGATCCTATTCTACCTAAGAGAGCAGACATGTTTAGGTTACGTCACGTCACAAAACAACTAATTGATTAAATTTAAAAGATACAACCAATAGTCATTATTTACTGTTATTTTCTTGTCATTCACATAATTATACACTATTCAAAAAAATATTTATGATAGCATTGTAATATACTACGATAAATTAAAACCATAGCTAAATATTCTTTCAAAAAATAATTACTCAAAAAATCTATGAAAATAAATGCATATTTTCATTCCAATACATGCAAGCACATGCTCAATCTACTACACTACACCTTCCCGTGACGTCATCTTCTACAACGTAACATAAACATGGTCTTCAAACCACTACAGAATAAAAAGTAGGAGTTGCTGGACATCATGCTATCTCTTTCGCACATTTACCTCTCTATCCAACACTGCTTCCAACCGATAAGCTCGAATATCGACATAAGCATGTTGCATCTGTAAAATTAATTATTAATTCAGGTTAATACATTAATTACTATGAATAATTCGTTAATTAAATTAATTACTGGACACAATTTTGAGTGGAAATAATAAATAACTAGAAAAATTAATGAAGAAAATTATATTTAATTTAATATATTATATTTTTTTTACATTGCCTATTTAAAATATAAATACATGTAAAATTAATAAATTAAAAAAAATATTCAAACCTAACTACTAAAAATAAAAAAGAAATTATTATTTCCATCCTCATTAAAATATATATTTATTTACACAAATAAACAATATTTAATTTACGCAAATAATTTTTCGTAGTAGGTATGAATGGTAGGATATAAAGATTTAGTATTAAACCTCTTTTATGAGTTCCTGCAAATATTGTCAATCAAGAAATATTGGATTTCCACTATCAGTTTCAAGAAAAATCCGTAATTTTTATTTAATCCACCATATAATAAATATCTTTGGACAATTTCACACAGCGCCATCTAGCCCCAAAGTAAGCAATGCAAGCAAGCATGCTTGTGTTATGGGTGCTAGCTTAACGGATAATACTACTTATATACTTTTATAAATACATACATATTATACATAGTAACACCCAGACCCGTTACAGAAATTAAAATTCATCATTTCGATTTCTGCCCGGCCGGGAATCGAACCCGGGACCTCTTGCGTGGCATTCCGGCATGTTGACCGCTAAACCACTCAGGTCGCCATATGAATAAGGAACATTGTAAAAATCATTTTTTTCTTCAAAACTTGTGTTTCTTTTTCCACCCAATAAGTTTCTAGTTACTCAGCATTTTGTCATCATCATCATCACTGGGTTATCTATTGTCCCACTGCTGGCCATCACATCACAGGCCTCTTGAGCATTGATCACCACACCATCAAGGCGAATTGGCGATTGCAGACATTTTAAGTCCTGTACCACCACGTGTTTTTGCAATCACTATTCAAGTGTGAGAGCGAGAAACAGCTACTAACGTCGTATAGCACCGTCTCTTTTTCACAACAAAATTATTCCTGCATTAGCACGTGATAGTAAGGCCCCAGGTTACGGATTTTAATTAAAAAAAATCACATAACTATTGGTGTTGTGATAGACAGAAAAAATATTTGCGTGAATTAAATATTAATGTTTCAAAAAGATTAATTATTTTAGTTTTTTTTTAGTTTATTAGTGCGTTAATATACAATGGTTAATATTATAACAAAATACTGTGCAGTCGTCTGTGCTTTTCATACAAAATTGTACATAAAACATAGGCTGAGGTTTAGTGACAGTAACTTGTGATATTTTTGTATACAATGTATAGTTGTATAAACCCATAGATTAGAACATAGCTTAGTATGTTTAAACAAATGAAGTTATGTATAGCCAATGAATTAGAATTGTGTATAGCAAACTTTTTTGGAAATGCATGTCAATAGTCTATTCTGCGGTCATAAGAAAAATGAAAACTATATATTTTTTTCGATATTGAGTTATGTAGGTACATAATTGGAATCAGCATTCCGATTACGAATAAATATGTATTTAACTCAATATCGAACAAAAAATTCTGTATATCGAACAGAATTACTGTATATATAAAAGTCCTTAAGTCCAGGGACCATTGCCCTAATTACGTAAAAAAATGATATTCGATTGATATACCTATAAAAATTTTAATAGCCAAAAAATCGTTTAAACAAAATGTTTCCCCAAACTAGGAATTACTGCTGTACCGTGGGTGCGTTTACAAACATACATTACACATGCACAAACACTCAGACACGGAACAGTTTTAGTTGTCCCGTACGGGAATTGAACCCGCGACACGCAGCGCAGCAGCCAATTTCACAGCTAGTACGCCAAAGATGTTTGTACGTCTGAATGTATTCTTTTCTTCTTTTATATTAAAATATTTTGATGACGTTAATTTATGATTAAACAAAAAAAAATATCATTGTTAACGTTAGTTTGGTTTTGTTAAAAATATAAAAGGCTTAATAAAAAAAATATCTGACATATTTGGTTGAAAATCTATCTTAGACGGTCTTAAATCTAAGCATAAGCTGGCAACATTACTGTCATGGCGATAAAATTGGCAACAATGGAAGGTACAGAACTGTATAACCTTGAGGATCCGATCCTGATGTAAGCTTGCCAGGGGAAGGTGCCGAACCCAGCGTCATCGCCGCCGACAATCCGCCGCTGTGCCGTCTGCTTACTGACTGCTATTCCGCAGCCTAGAAAAAAAAAACAAAGAAATATTTGAATACACGATAAGAATTATTTTTGGCAGTTCATAAGTTCTATAGAAATATATCGATCTATATAAAATGCTTTGTCCTGAATGACTGACGGATCAACGCACAGCCTAAACGGCTGATCGTAGCGACGTAAAACTTGGAGGGTGTGTTCTTTATATGACGTAGGCATCCGATGAGAAAGGATTGTCCAAAATTCCCTCTTAGGGGTAGAATTTTGTTGTTTAAAACAACAACCATTTTTTTGTTGTATGAAACATAAAGCTGAAAGATATACTTAGAAAATACATATGACTTTAGAAATTCACATTGGTACTTGCCAGGTTTTAACCCGCACACTCATACACGAGGGGCAGGTGCCTTTACCACTAGGCCACCACGACTTACGAAATAAAAATGTACTAATTCTAAAATGTGAAGTTTTATCGCCCAAGGTTCAATATGCTGCGGTTTTCGCAATATAAATTAGATAATGATCGTTAATGCTTAGTCTAATGAAGTTCCGACTAATTACTACACGTAATTACAGTGTCTACGCCTGCCTCTATAATGTACTGCACTTCTTCTTTTGGGCTACAGGTTTTACCAACCTAACAAGCAAGCAAGTGTCAGAGTTTTCTTAAATCTACCTGACGGCCTAAATGGAATTGTAACAACAACTGCTATCAAGATAGCAGCCGGGGACGACGGCTTAGCGTGCCCTAACAGCGCGAGGTTATAACACCACCAACTTCATTTAACGTCCAATGTAAGCCAAGTCTGTATTTAAAAAAAAATTACAAGATTCAAGCACTACTTAAAATTAAATTCAATCAATTAAATGGCCCCAAATCAAGGCGTAAGACAATGTGCACCTTGTTTTTTTCAGATGGGAAATCGTCAAATGACTCTTCCCGCCATGGGTGGGGCGGAACAGAGTGTCAGACTCTTATTAAATTCCCGATTATAATAATCATATATATTCTGATCCAGCCTGTCCCTTGCTGTCCTCCCCCAGCGACGACCTAAGCCAAGGCCCTTACCCCTCTAGGCGGTGCCCTTAGCGTGTAGTCGCTTAGTTTCGTAAGCCCTGGCTGGATTAATTTAAGGAACTTCACGGGCAAGCCCGGTAAAGCAGTCGACAACTTTCTAGGTTGACCTGCTATACATTGTTTTTTTAATCATACTCTTATTGACTAAAACCCATCCATGTTCCTTCCCTTTGTGTTCCAGGGCCTGGCCACATTACCGTTCTTTTAAAATCCGTGGTTAAATTTCACAGTTTAATATATATCTAGCTTATATCGTACCTGTATATGTCCAATTATCAGCTTTAAAAATGATTTTTTCTTTAGTTTTTTTATTTTTACTTTTTTTCTTCTTTTCAATAGATAATGTTATTAATAAACTTATAATAACCAATATTAAAATAATTTTCATTTTAGATTTTTAGCTAAATACATTTTATATTTTGATATACTTTTGACGCTGTTAATTTACATTTAATATATTTAAAACTTATTAAATATTAATAAAATATAATTAACCACTTTATTCGGATTTAAATGCAAACTATTAATCGTTATTTAATATATACACAGCACAAAACAAAATATAATAAAATGACACATTATTTGTTTATTTTTTATCATTCCACGTTATTTTTCCAAAATTAAAATTGCTTCACTATTTTTTTTAATTCTTTTTATATTTAGAACAAATTTTAACGGACAATCACACGTGGTACAGTTTAAAACAATGTTTATTGACTGAAGTTTTGTACGGTTTTCTTTACATAACGTTAGTATGTACATAACGTTTCCGTCTAGGAAACAATATTTACATGTCCGAATGAATTTATGAAGGAAATTTAATGCTGCATATATTTACATATTATGTACAATATGTACATTCAAGGTGGACTAACAACGTTGGACTTCCCACGGTCGGTTTTTGGATGGGTGATCCCTATTTACACTTCATCATCATCATCAGCCTATATATGTATTGTCCCACTGCTGGGCACAGGCCTCTTCTCACACAGAGAAGGCATGAGCATTGATCACCACGCTTGCTCAAGGCGGATTGGCGATTTCAGACTTTTAAGTCCAGGTTTCCTCACGATGTTTTTATTCACCGTTAGTCAGAAATAACTATTATTTATGACTGCCTCGTTTTGGACCAAGATTCCTAGCTAAAACTGCGTAAGTAAGTTTGTTTGCTTGTTACACTTTCACGATAATACGGCTGAATCAATGATGAGATTTGGTATGGAGATAGACAGGATCCTAGATACAGTTATAGACTTTATCCGGCTGCTTAATGAATTTCCCTGGGACAC
Organism: Pyrrhia umbra; assembly: GCA_963891755.1. Classification (NCBI taxonomy): domain Eukaryota; kingdom Metazoa; phylum Arthropoda; class Insecta; order Lepidoptera; family Noctuidae; genus Pyrrhia; species Pyrrhia umbra. The sequence continues at coordinate 5,053,880 of OY982944.1, forward strand.
GGGGGGAGTGTTTAATAATAAAGTTGGCTACACTGATAACATTAATTATACGAATTATCAATAATGTTACCATACTAAAAAAATAAAACAATAAAAAAAACATTATTACCCAATGAATAGTGAAAGTAATTACGATATAATCCCAAGTGTGTATTGTATGTTCATACACAGATATTGTGAATAGGTCGTTACGAAAAATAATGACTTGCAAACGTTTAAATGTAATCAAAATAAAGATTGCAAGTATGACTGTCAAATTTTTGACAGTTGACATAACAATTTTGACATTTGACATATTTGAGTTTGACATTTGAGTCAAACAATTACATTATTTGAACAGATTGGATGTTGTAACACTCCATAAATCCACTAAGTAAAGCCTAACATGTTTGTATGTGTTTTGATCAATCACCCAAAAACGGCTAAGCGAGTTTAGATTGTAATTCTTTTTTTTGAGATTTTATGATATAGATGGAGGAGATCGTGGCTAAGTAACAACCGCACGGGTCGACCGATGAAAGGTTAAGCTGTGCTTGGCGCGGTCGGTCCGTGGATGGGTGACCATCTATATCATGGTGAGACTCCTCCGTGCCTCGGAAAGCACGTTAAGCTGTTGATCCCGGTTGTCATTTTGTAGATCTTTAACAGTCGTTACGGGTAGTCAGAAGCCAAAAAGTCTGACAAACAGTCTTTCCAAGGTGTTACCCGGTTACTGGGTTGTGGAGGTCAGATAGGCAGTCGCTCCATGTTTCTCCTTCATTGTGGTGGCAAAATACACGAACAACATCAAACTTAGCGACACCGACTTCTAGGGCGAGGTATTATTTCACAAGCATTTCAGCAGTAAATAAAATTATTTTTCTCTTTTCAGTGTCTTGGAAGTCGTTTGAGAATATTATATTTATTTACAACTAGCTTCCCGCCAGCGGCTTCGCCCGCGATATTTTAACTAATGAATTCAAAAACTTGACAAATTATATTCTAAAACCTTTCTCATCAATTACTCTGTCTATTAATAAAACCGCATCAAAATCCGTTGCGTAGTTTTAAAGATTTAAGCATACATAGGGATATAGGGACAGAGAAAGCGACTTTGTTTTATACTATGTAGTGATAATAAAACATTAACCAAGAATAATAAATTATACTAATAAAATTAGGTATCAAAATATTCATACGCATCGCTGTCAACGGGAATCGTGCCTTTTAAATTTTTATAATTCAAATAGGTAGGTAGTCGTAGTCGTCATTTCTTAAATTTCCAACTACCGCCCTTTTTTCCTATTCCTGTCTCACCGCTCACTCAACGTCACCGCGACCTCAGTTCGACGACGCTGGTCATCTGCATTGTCCGCAAATACAAGTGCGTGCGTGATCACCGTCTAGTGCATCGGTCTGCAACTCTGTTTGTGGATTTGCGACGTCGAATCGTCTTATATATTCGTGTAGTTGTGTCTATCTTGTGAACATTCTCATACTCAAGAAAAGAAGATCTGGAGGTAATTGAAGAGGAACATAACGTGGGTCGCCACGTGTCTTAGCTGGAAGGAAAGTAAGCCACATGTCGCAGCTTATAAGGTGAGCTCCTATCCGTATAACGTAATCCTTTCCAAATCAAGTACCCATCGATTTCTGTAATTTCTTTATTCATTTCCAAATGCAGTCCACTTACTTTGATAACCACGCCTAAGGTTGCCCCATCATCATCATCATCAGCCTATATACTGTCCCACTGCTGGGCACACGCCTCTTCTCATACAGAGAAGGCATGAGCATTGATCACCACGCTTGCTCAAGGCGGATTGGCGATTCCAAACTTTTTAAGTCCAGGTTTCCTCTCGATGTTTTCCTTCGCCATTAGTCAGTGGTATCTAAGATATACTTAGACTGTGACTTTAGAAAAGTCACATTGGCACTTGCCAGGTTTCGAACCCGTACACGAAAGGCCTTAACCATTAGGCCACCACGACTTTTTTTTTCAAAAGGTTGCCCCAACAGTGCCCAAAAGTCCGGCTGCATTGCCACGTTGGATGGCAATGCTGATTCTTTGAACGGAATATAGGCGAGGAGTCTACTAAACGTTTGACTATGTCGGTTGTTTTTTTTTTTTGCAATAACTTCTTGTGCCATTTGCAATTCAAAGTCGAGGTGACAATGTCAGGAAACATAATCGGAATAGCTTTGAAACCGCAGTGTATCTCACCGCAAAACGAAAGTTCAACTTGATACTACGTTAGTATGACGATAATATTTCTATAGAAGTCGTAGTTATAGAGACATATATATAGTTGATGTAAATGATACGTCTGCGTGTTCTAAGATACTCGTTGGTACTCTTTTATTTAATATAATCACATGATTTATATAGGCCGAAACTATAGTGTCAGCAGACACACACAAACAAATAATACATAATAATAAATTGAGAGTTTACAATATTTATCTGGGGCGGCACTGTGTCAACGCATGTAAAAGTGCTAACAGTACTCCCCCCTTTGATATAAGATTTTCGGTAAACATTAAACAAAACAATAAAACAATAAAGATGTATAAAGTAAAAGAACAATTAATTAAGTACTTATGCCTAACTACCTAGTTGGCAAATCGCACGACGGGTCGAATTACACGGCCGGATCAGGTGACATGTCGCGCGCCGCTTCAGAAGGTGGCTAATTCTCGCGTGTCACAGCTAAAATGTAGCCGGTGATGTTACTGTCCTCGTGTGCACGTTGTCCATGTCCTTCTCATCTCCTCCTCCAAGACTGGTGATTATCAGTCGGTCAGTTTCTTGTCTCGTAGTCAGCTGTTTGCCTCGTGGAGCGTACCAGAACCAATGAGGAGTACCTCTGAGCCGAACCTCTTGTTTTCTGCGCGTAGTTCGCAGCTGCGATGCTCACGGTGCCCGGCGCTGTGAATGCTACGGGGCGTCGCTGTGGCTAGGCTAGCGCCTGTTATGACCAGGAGAGTAAGCTCTTCTTGTTACCGGTCGACAGAATGCTGTTGTGCCGAAATCGCTGAGGCTTAGGGCTATGACCAGGATTGAACGCTATCTACTGGCTACCCGTCTAGGCTAAGGGTTGGCAGATAACTCTTGGCATGCTGCTTATCTGACTGAAATGAGGAGGGATGTTGATATTGAATCAACAAAGTTAGTAAAAATGATTGGTCTACTTCCAAATTATAGACACACTTGTCGTATTATGCATCGGAATTCGCTGACGTCTGAAAATTACGCGGTTTTGAACACTCGTCGTATTTTGCAGAATTGCATAGCAGCGTATTACGGATCATGCGACCTACAATCTGCATATCATGTCACTTTGCAATACATATTCCTTCCCGTGACTCTGTCCGTAAATTTCCGAGCTCTATAGTGTCTAGACCATCTTAACTAAGTGTGGCTCATTGCCTTGGACCTTTTGTGCATAATATGTACGCCATGTGCGATCAGATTGATGTGCGTTGTTTTGCTTGCGTGTCGCGGTGTCGTCAATGTCGTATCGATGTAGGTGGAGTACTGCGCGATGATAGATTGCTTGAACAATATCCGTGTATGTTTGCCTCTTGAAATTCCAGTTAGTGAGACCCGCTTGTGGGAGGCCAACTGGAATGTGCAATCACGGTATACTGTCGAATGACGACAGCAGGCAGGTAGTAGCTGGGTAGCGATGACGCGGAGAGTACTAGGTTTGTGCCATCACACCAGCCGGCAGGCCTAGGGCCGGGTCCGTAGCTGGGTGAGGGTCACGTCGGAGAGTACTATGTTTGTGCCATCACACCAGCCGGCAGGCCTAGGGCCGGGTCCGTAGCTGGGTGAGGATCACGTCGGGGTCACCAGTGTAAATGATACGTCTGCGTGTTCTAAGATACTCGTTGGTACTCTTTTATTTAATATAATCACATGATTTATATAGGCCGAAACTATAGTGTCAGCAGACACACACAAACAAATAATACATAATAATAAATTGAGAGTTTACAATATTTATCTGGGGCGGCACTGTGTCAACGCATGTAAAAGTGCTAACAGTTGACAAACTAAATCCTATTTAATATCACGGAACCCTACTGCGCGTGGCTTGACACGCACTTGGTCTGTTTTTTAGGGTTCCGTAGTCGACAAGGAACCCTTATAGTTTCGCCATGTCCGTTTGTCTATCTGTCGGCGGCATAGCTCAGAGGTTCTTGGTACTAGAAAGCTGAAATTGTGTATAAATATACAACAATATAGAACAAACTAGTTGTAAAAATAAAAGTAGTAGTAAAAATCTAAGTATAACCGTTACTTGATGGCCACAGCAGCGCCACAAATTCTGCTAACATCTAAAATGCTTTGTCTTAAATTTATTTATTCATTTAAATCAGGCAACATGACTGACGGATCAACGCACAACCTAAACCGCTGAGACCTCAAACTTGGAGAGTGTGTTCTTTGAATGGCGTAAGAAAATGGCATCCGATTAGAAAGAATTATGTGGATCTTCAAATCCTTTCTATAATTCCTACGATGCCTACGTTATACAAAGAACAAACCCTCCAAGTTTCAGGTCTCTACCCCTAAGGGGGTGAAAAGGGGGGGGGGGCAAAGTTTGTATGAAACTATCATTTTTAATTTAAATATGTATAGAACACGCGGGCGAAACCGCTGGCGGAAAGCTAGTAATAAATAAAACCAGAATTGATATCAACTTGAACTTTCGCGACCGCGGTTCTAATTTAACTGCGGTTAGGAAGTTATCATGTCTATATTTACCGTCTCATTGGTTCAGTGGTTGTAAATGAGGCTTTCAATTGTGAGTTCCTGGGTACGATTCTTACAGACGGTTGCACCTAACTTTTTATCATTTGTACTTTATATTTTTACGAATATCACAAAACGTGATTTCAATAAATTAGCACACTTTTAATATTTTTTATTATATCAAAACATGCATATAATAATTAAGTAAAAATCCTTACTAATATTACCGCGGGAAACAGCTAGTATATAATAAAACTAGCTGTTTCCCGCGGTTTCACCCGCATCCCGAGGGAACTTCTTAGCGCACCCGGGTAAAAAGTAGCCTATGTTGTTCCTCAGGGTCTATTCCAGCTCTGTACCAAATTTCATTTATATTGGTCCTGTAGTTTTGGCGTGAAAGCGTAACAGACAGACAGACAGAGTTACTTTCGCATTTATAATATTATATCGGTCCTGTAGTTTTGGCGTGAAAGCGTAACAGACAGACAGACAGACAGACAGAGTTACTTTCGCATTTATAATATTAGTAAGTAAGGATAATAGCAACATTATTCAATGTTATCCTCCATTTTGACAGATCGTGGATGACAGTTCTTCCGTTTCACGTATAACTTCTTTAAGGTAAAGTCTCATTTCGTCTCAACCTAATCCTTACTAACGAGTGTGCGGGTTCGAAACCTGGCAAGTACCAATGTGACTTTTCTAAAGTCATATTTTGCACTTTCTAAATCCTATATCTGAGACAACACTGACTAACGGTGAAGGAAAACATCGTGAGGAAACCTGGACTTAAAATGTCTGCAATCGCCAATCCGCCTTGAGCAAGCGACATCAATGCTCATCCCTTCTCTGTATGAGAAGAGGCCTGTGCTCAGCAGTGGGACAATATATAGGCTGATGATGTACAAAAATAAATACCAAATAATTTTGGCAATCCTGCTAATGACGAGCTGAGCACATAGTTGCTGTCTACATTTGTAGACTTATGTAAAATAGCCACCCATCTAAGGCCCGACACAGCTTAACCTCGACCAACACATCAATTATACATTCTAACCAGCAGATCAACATACAATACCCACTTGTCAGGGTTCCTGTAACGTAGCATTGTGCCCGATGCTTGTCTAGCGTGTAATGAAACGTTCGCGCATGCGTAATATCCTTACAAACGTACAATTTTACCCAATATTGCAAAAGAAGTACTAGATGAAAGGTTGTAATCTTGGCTGTATGACAGCTGCCTTCGCTTGAAAAATGTGTAATAAAATATGTGTAATGTCAGTGTTGTGTCAAAATGTTTAGGCTGAATTGCTTGTTTCCTTTGCCTTGTGATAACTGTCATTGTCATTATTGAACATAAAATATAGTTATGCCAAGCAGGATGTTACGAATTCGGAAAACGTATAGATTTACAATTATGGAGATACAAAACTGATGTACAGTTTTACTTTTCTTCTTTACGTCTTAAGATTTATGTGAACAAAAAATATGAAACGTAACACGCAATAGTGATAGCTATAGCTTAAAACGTAACACATTTTAGCTGTATTATTAAAAATGCGAAAGTGAGTTTTACTGACACACTTTCACGGTGAAACAGCTGGACCGATTTGGATAAAATTTGGTACAGAGATAGAGGGAACCCTGGAGACAGATTTAAGTTACTTTTTATCCGGTTGCATTAATTAGTTCACTCGAGTAGTAGATTGTAAAACTCGATTATTGTTTTGTTATTCTTCGTATTACAATTATTAATGAGATACCCACGTTTATATTAAAAAATAAGAATATAATAAAAAAACGCGTTATCAATTAAGAATATCGTTAAGAAAATGATCACCTATCCATGGACTTACACGAGAATCGCCAAATAACTCGCAGATAAATAAACCCGCAAGGCTATTACTTAGGTCCAAACATAATATACAGGCAGATTATGTACCATAAAATCACAATAAACCAACTTTCGATACACTACAAGGATGCAAATTGCAGTAAACACAATATAAATAACATCTCTTCGACCGCTCACGCAATTTTGTTGTATAACACACTCAGATCCGTATTATAAAAGTACTAGCTTTCCGCCAGCGACTTCGCCCGCGTGCCCACGCGGCCAATAAATAAACCCGCAAGGCTATTACTTAGGTCCAAACATAATATACAGGCAGATTATGTACCATAAAATCACAATAAACCAACTTTCGATACAGTACAAGGATGCAAATTGCAGTAAACATAATATAAATAACATCTCTTCGAACGCTCACGCAATCTTGTTGTATAACACACTCAGATCCGTATTATAAAAGACTAGCTTTCCGCCAGCGACTTCGCCCTCGTGGGCTATACGAATTCAAATTAAAAATGACAGAGTTTCATACAAACTTTGTACCCCTTTTCATCTCCTTAGGGGTAGAATTTCGGAAAATCCTTTCTAATCAAATGCCCTACGTCATACAAAGAACACACACTCCAAGTTTCAGGTCTCTATAGTGGTTTAGGTTGTGCGTTGATCCGTCAGTCATTCAGGACAAAGCATTTTATATGTACTTATAGATGAATCAGTTTGAAAAGAAACATTCTTTTGGGCAAAGGAAAGTCAATTATTTTGGGCTATACATCCTAAATTTAGTAGAGAAATAAAAAAAACTGGGTTGCTTACTAATTTTATATTGAATTCGTATGTGAGTTTGTTCGTTAAGCTTTTACGGTAAAACGGCTGGACTAATTTGAATAAATATTGGTATAGAACAAGATCGTAAACTAGAATTTTAGTTGTAGGATTTTATTTATTTATACTTATTGAAACTATACAATATAGGAGGCCATAATTATTAAAATGACCAAATCAATAAATAGCATTTAGCTGCTAGAGCACTATTTTGTAGAAACCAAAACATTTTATCTCCCCTCTATTTAACAATAACACCAAACTAAAGTTTCAAACTCGGCGACCCTTTGAACAATCTGGCGACCCCTTTTAAGGTCGCCAGAGCTGTCAAAGGCATGCCCACAGTAATCAACGCTCACATTGTTTACAAACGTGTGCTGACTTTAATATAGTTAAGTAACCCATGGCTAACATATTATGACACGGAGAAAGCTGACCGCTTGACCAACTTAACTAAAGTTACGTCAGTTGACGTAACTTAAAGCGCACTTAACTGGTATTTCCTGCGGGTTTCCGTGTTTTGGTCGCTCATTGTGATTATCACGATTTTTGAGGTCGCCGATATTTGCATAACACACTTTTATTCGTCATATTTTATTTATTATCCACGACGGAATGGAGACGGTATATGCGTTTGGAGTGAGAGGGTGTTTGTTTGTTCAAATCCATGTTGGCATTTTTCTCCAAAACTACTTGTCTGATTTTGATGCAGTTTTCAGTTATGGGTTTGGGTTTGATTAATGCATTTTCTGTGATAAGCCTTACAGTGACTACTCACCAGGGGGCGCTGCAGCAAACATTGTTTGTGCAAATCCATGGAATTTAAAATTTCTTTTGTCGGACAAACTTAACAACGGATTAGTAAAAATCTCACTCATAAATTCTGTTTAGCGTTAATCCAAACTTAAGTTAGTAGCCTAATCCTGGATTACTAACCTGGATGTTAAGTAAAGTTAAACTTCAGATTACAGATAAGTAAGACGGTAAAGATCTGACACAACGAGGGGAAGTCATACGATGATTTCTCATCACTAAATAGTATAAAACAAAGTCGCTTTCTCTGTCCCTATATCCCTATGTATGCTTAAATCTTTAAAACTACGCAACGGATTTTGATGCGGTTTTTTTTAATAGATAGAGTGATTAATGAGGAAGATTTTAGTATATAATTTGTCAAGTTTTTGTATCCATTAGCTAAAATATCGCGGGCGAAGCCGCTGGCGGGAAGCTAGTTCTACATACATAAGAAAAACACCCAGTGCATAGATGTCGCGCTTACGAGAACAATGTAGGTAATAGCAATAACACGGCAATTTATATACATTTAACAAGGAGAAAGTTTTTAACAAAGTCGAGTACATAACAAGGGCAATGTCTTGAGCCCAATATCATTATGTAAGTAGGTGTAAACATAGCCTAAGAGGGCCACGCGGAGCTGCGACATGTTCGAAAGAGTCACCGCGCTCCCGGAACGCAAAGGGCTAAAGAAGGAACATGGATAGGTTTTTTTTTATTTTTTGTATATTGATTGATTGTGCATCTACCATGATTATTACTCTACTATCTAAAGATAGACTGGTAGAGAACGATTATGGCGTTAAGTACAAAAAGTATTTAATAATAAACAAATGTGTTTATTTATTCTACTCGCAACCATAACAATGAAACCACATTTATTTTTGTAGTTTAAAATAATAAGCTAAGTAACAGCCACTTGGTCTTTCCGTGGATGAATGACCATTTATGTCATACCGAGATTCCTCCGTGCCTCAGCACGTTAAGCTGTTGGTCCCGGATGTCTTTTGTAGATCTTTGACAGTCGTTACTGGTCCGGAACGTAAAGGGCTAAAGAAAAAACATGGATAGGTTTTAGTCAGTAAGAGTCTGACACTCCCTCCCGCCTCACCTAGGGCGGGAGAAGTCATTCGATAATTTCCATTCCTAAGAAAAAAGGGCCCATACGGTATACAGTAGTATACCCTAACCAGGGGCCTTACCATGACGTGCCAAAACAAGATTATTTTTGTTATGAACAAGTGCGTGTCGGGCCACGCGCAGTAGGGTTCCGTAGTAGGTCTCAGTTAGTCGACTATAACTCTGTAACCGGTTAAGCCTACTTAGCCGTGATAGTTTTCCTTGTAAGTTCATTATATGTGCTACGTCTGTGATTTTTTTCAAATTTCTAGGTACAGCCATTCAAAAGTTAGAGGGGGGGGGTAACTCGTATCGAACAAAAAATTTCACTTAAAATCTAGATATTTCGCAAATGGCTCGCTTAACCGAAAAATGATCTTCACACACCCATAATATTTTTGAAAGACCTATCTAACGATACCCCACACGAAGGGGTACGCGAGAAAAAAAATATTCATCCCTACTTTACATGTTTGGGAGCTACCCTAAAAAAAAATATTTTTCAAAATTTTATTTTACCACTTTCTCGGCGTGATCAATATACATATTCATACCAAATTTCAACTTTCTAATAACAAAAACCACGGAGCTATGCCGCGGACAGACAGACAGACAGACAGACAGACAGACAGACAGACGGACAGAGCGAAACTATAAGGGTTCCTTGTCGGACTACGGAACCCTAAAAAGAGACGGAGCTGTACGACGTTAGTAGCTGTGTCACGCTCTCAAACTTGAATAGTGATTGCAAAAACACGTGGTGGTACTGCCCCAGGTCATATAAAAAGTGAGTTTGTTTGTTTGTTTATTACGCCTTCATGGTAAAACGGCTGAATCAATTTGGATATAGTGTAATTTAGTCAAAAATTAATTTCTTCAATGAGCAACTTATTTATTTATTCTTTTGTAGTATATCGAAACTAGTACCTATATTATTGTAGTAGCTTAAGTAATGATCTGAATAAATGGCTTTAAAATAAATAATAATTTCAAGTAGGTATCCCCAAAAACATGCGTCATAACAAACAATTTCGGCTAAAAGAACGCAATCAAATTCAGTTTAGCAGTTTCCGAGAAAGCAACACAACGCAATCTCATTACAAAATGCAAAGTAAAAGTCTTCAACCACGTGAGCGAATCAGCTGCGTATTGCGCAACAAACAAACATACATGCGTGCATACAAATTGTATTGGATTCTAAGCAAAGTAGGGTGACATACTTGTCTTATTTATGTATGCAACTCATATTCTTTTGACGGGACCTTGAATTGCTGTGCTCACAAAATAATGCAGTAGTTCATTTGGACACGACAGACAGAGGGCAAACCAGCATGACGAGCCAGCCCTCGAGCTAAGCCAATAGCTTTAAAATTCCCGATTATAATAATCTATACTTCTATATCTATACTATCTACACTAATATTATAAAGAGGAAAGATTTATTTGTTTGTAGGGATTCAACTCAAAAACTACTGGAGCGATTTTAAAAATTCTTTCATCATTAGAAAGCTACTTCTTTATGAAGTGTTATAGGCTATATTATTATTTATTCCCAAAAGTAAATTGAATAATGTAACACAAGGTGTAAAATAATTGACCATGCGGGCGAAGCCACGAGCGGAAAGCTAGTCATATAATATTCTGATCCATCCTGTCCCTTGCTGTCCTCCCCCAGCGATGCCCTAAACCGAGGCCCGTACCCCACTAGGGGGTGCCCTTAGCGTGTAATCGCTTAGTTTTGTAAGTTAAGCCGTGGCTGGAGGCCCTAAATTCATTTAAGGCACTTCACTGGCAAGCCCGGTTGAGCAGTCGACAACTGTCTAGGTTGACCTGCGAGATGCCATACACAAAAAGACGGAGACGGAGATTGCTGGATGAGCTGGACTCCTTCAATAAAGGCTGGTCCTTAGCAGCTCAAGATACAGAGATACAGAGAAAGAGATTATTATAACTAATAACTAGCTTTTCGCCAGCGGCTTCTCCCGCGTGGGCTATACGAATTCAAATTAAAAATTACAGAGTTTTATACAAACTTTGCCCTCTTTTTTGACCCCCTCAGGGGTAGAATTTCGGAAAATCCTTTCTTATCGGATGCCTACGTCATACAAAGAACACACCCTCCAAGTTTCAGGTCTCTACGATCAGCGGTTTAGGCTGTACGTTGATCCGTCAGTCATTCAGGATAAAGCATTTTATATGTATGTAGATAAGATAGAAGATTATTTATTTAGAAATAATTGTCATTGTGGGATGCTGAATTGTTGTTAAAGAGTTACCGCCGGTTGGAATGCAAAGGGCGAAGGAAGGAACAGGGATGGGTTTTAGTCAGTAAGAGTCTGAGACTCCCTGAGGAGTCAATTGAAGAATTCCCATACTTAAAAAAAGTAACTATTTCCTACACTTTGTTACACTTCACGAACGGGGTCAATTGATGATTACCTATTCCCACAAAAAAGAAGTTAAGTATTTTATTTTTATACTGCCCGCGACTTCTTCCGCGCGGAATAGTGGTGGTCCGCTCCTATTCGTTTTAGCGTGACAATATATAGCCTATAGCCTTCCTCAATAAATGAACTATCTAACACTGAAATAATTTTTCAAATCGTACCAGTAGTTCTTGAGATTAGCGCGTTCAAACAAACAAACAAACTCTTCAGCTTTATTATATTAGTATAGATAAATCTGGCTACGAAGCATTTATGTAGACTACTTCAGTCACATTAAAAGTAATTTAAATGTACTATCTTCCTACGCGACCTAGTCGTAAAATTCTATGATGCTTTTATGGGTATTAGAAAGGGGCATTTAATTTTTATTAGCACCATAATGTTCGATTTAAATTCCCATGCTCTTGGTAAATGTTTGCTTTTGAATAGATTTTTGTTGATAAGAAAAAAATATATCTGTTTACCATTTCAATCTTAGATGGTTGGAGATAAATTTAACTTTATTTTTATTTTTTCTATATTAATTAATTGTGGCCCTACCATGATTATTACTCTACTACCTAAAGGTAGCCTGGTAGAGAACGATTATGGCGTTAAGTCTGCCATTGTAAGTACATTATTTTTGAGTATAAAAAGTATTAAATAATAAATAAATATATTAATTAATTAAATGTGTTTTGCATTGTCATGATTGCGAGTACAATTATTGTATATTATGCATTTATTTTTTTAGTTTAAAATAATAAGCTAAGTAACAGCCACTTGGATCAATCGGGCGCGGTCTTTCCGTGGATGGATGACCATTTATGTCATACCGAGATTCCTCCGTGCCTCAGCACGTTAAGCTGTTGGTCCCGGTTGTCATTTGTAGATCTTTGACAGTCGTTACTGGTAGTCAGAAGCCAGTTTTTTTTTTTTTGTGTATGGCATCTCGCAGGTCAACCTAGAAGGTTGTCGACTGCTTAACCGGGCTTGCCTGTGAATTGCCTTAAATAAGTTTAGGGCCTCCAGCCAGGGCTTAACTTACAAAACTAAGCGACTACACGCTAAGGGCACCCCCTAGTGAGGTACGGGCCTCGGCTTAGGGGTCGTGTTACCCAGTAACTGGGTTGTGGAGGTGAGATAGGCTCCATGTATAACACTAGTACTCAGTTGCATTCGGTTAGACTGGAAGCCGACCCCAACATGGTAGTAAAAAGGCATACCAGATGAGGTTAAAAATATGAAAATATAATACAAAAAAATGTCTCACTTTCGCTAATACATTCAAGATAACTCCAAGACGCATAAATAAGTATTTCGTTAGTCTATTGTGTTGTAATCTCGACAATAGAAACCGTCGCCATTGTTGAAAGACATAGAAAGTGCATATGAAATATGGGCCGGAGTTTTGCTCAACTTTATAATAGCAATACTCAGTACCAATAGATTATACGAAAAATGTAAACAAAGTCGTAACCTATTTTGTTCTAATTCTGCCACAGAAATTAACAAAATGGCGTAAGGATGGCGCATTTATGTCAAATTCATGCTCTAAACATCATCATTCATCATTTAATGGCATTTTGTTTATCTATGTGGGAAAATTAGAACAAAATAGGTTATGATTCTGTTTACATTTTTAGGGTTCCGTAGTCCGACGAGGAACCCTTATAGTTTCGCCATGTCCGTCTGTCTGTCTGTCTGTCCACGGCATAGCTCCGAGGTTCTTGATACTAGAAAGCTGAAATTTGGTATGGATATGTATTTTGATCACGCCAAAAAAGTGGTAAAATAAAATTTTGAAAAATATTTTTTTTTAGGGTAGCTCCCAAACACGTAAAGTGGGTTTGAATATTTTTTTTCTCGCGTAACCCTCCGTGTGGGGTATCGTTAGATAGGTCTTTCAAAAATATTATGGGCGTGTTAAGACCATTTTTTGGTTAAGCGAGCCATTTGCGAAATATCTAGCTTTTCAGTGCAAATTTTTGTTCGATACGAGTTACCCCTCTAACTTTTGAATGGCTGTACCTAGAAATGTGAAAAAAATCACAGACGTAGTACATGTAATAAACTTACAAGGAAAAATATTGCGGCTAAGTAGGCTTAACCGGTTACAGAGTTATAGTCGACTAACTAACTCCTACTACGGAACCCTACTGCACGTGGCCTGACACGCACTTGGCCGGTTTTTCTTTATATTCTACTTCATTCTCTTTATATTACTAAGCTAAGCTATATTATATATACTACTGACTAGGTACTACATACATTATTATATTAACGAGAATCCTGTTTTTCATAAGCCTACTATTATGTATCTTCAGATAATCGAGCGGAAGTAGACCGCCCTTGATTACGGCGCGCCGGAAGTGATGCTCGGCCGCGCACGCGCAGCTTTGACGCGTGGTACAAGTTATAAGAGGTAGCGATAATGGTTATTTTAATTTTATAAGCGACAGCGGGGATTAGGTGTATTTTGTACTTGGTGGATATAGGATTCTCTCTCTCTAACGTGTGCCATACCGCCCGGTCTTTAGCTTGACACATCCACCTTCTGCTGATAGTCTTTCGCAGATCATCACTCCATCTTGCCGGAGAAAGTCCTATACTACATGTTCTCCACTCAAGAACCCGTTTACCTCAAAGATCGTTGGTTCTTCGATACATAGTAATCTCCAGATCGATTTCGGTCACGGCGGCCAATCTCAATGTAGACTAGCCAGGTACGCAGGAGATATTATAGTAGACGCACGCTTGCACAGACACAGGTGCACTCTGTATTCCCTCACTCTCATAGTCCGATGGGTCGGCAGTTGACACAACTGGGAAGAGATCAGGTGCAGGACCGACAGCCTACACGATACCCTTTGGTAAGACTGGTTGTCAGACTTTCTGGCTTCTGACTCCTCGTAACGACTGTTAAAGATCTCCAAATGACAACCGGGATCAACAGCTTAACGTACTTTCCGAGGTCATGATGGTCAGATGGTCACCCATCCACGGACCGACCGCGCCAAGCGCAGCTTAACATTTGATCGGTCGAACCGTGCGGCTGTTACTTAGCCACGAGCTCCTCCATATCAGTTCGATAAATATGATAATTATCTATATCGAATAATTTTGTCAGAAAAATCATTTCATCAAGCATCCACAGTATCTTCAGATAATTGTCAGGAAGCAGACGACCCTAGATTACCATGCTGAGCCGACGGAAGACGGCAAGCTTGACTGCACGCGCTGACTTTATTGTGTGGTATAAGTTACAGGAAACAAGCGAGTACTCAAGTAACTATGTATTAAATATGACAATACATAACGAAGGGAGTATTGTAAGGGTGACAATATAGTATCGTGGTGGCCTAGTGGATAAGGCACCTGCCTCTCGTGTACGAGTGTGCGGGTTCGAAACCTGGAAAGTACCAATGTGACTTTTCTGAAGTCATATGTACTTTCTAAGTATATCTTAGACGTCACTGACTGGAAAGACATCGTGAGGAAACCTGGACTTAAAAAGTCTGTAATCGCCAATCCGCCTTGAGCAAGCGTAGTGATCAATGCTCATGCCTTCTCTGTATGAGAAGAGACCTGTGCCCAGCAGTGAGACAGTATACAGGCTGATGATGATGATGATGATGTGCGTAAAGTAGTTCTCTCAGAACGCTGATAAAACCACGGGAAACAGCTTATTAGATTGTAAGTACAAAAACCACTATATGACCAGACGTTAAGTTTTGATTAAATTCGCAAGCATTTCCATGATCTCGTACCTTTTCTTAATAAAGAGCCATTTACACTTTTTACCCAACTGCAAGGAAAGGGTTATGTTTTGTTTGTAATATTCTTTATTCCCTCATATATCTTCCAAACCACTCGATGGATTATCGTTAGGTTTGTCTCATTAGTCCAAGTGTTCTTAGATAGATACCGTAAGAAAAGTAAATATAGGGGGTGCTAGATTTGTTGTTTAAGGTGAAACTGTTTTTTGTCTTATTTTTGAAAGAGATTTTTCTCGCTATCTCTTTTGCTTTGTACCAAACAACATTAGTTTGTAATCAGGCGCGGCGGCGCGTAGTTTCCGCGGTACCCCTCTACACACCACTCGCCGCCTTTCACTGTATTTACATTCGCAAATGACAGTTATAATACGTAGCTATACACGGATCAACGGACGACGAATAAAATACAGTCACGGTTAAAAAACAGACTAAAATTTGATGGCAAAACAGGAGCAATGGCTGAGAGATCGGTCGCTTTACTTTGCGTTGCAGGTTCCATTTTCAATCATCGCCCTTTTTCCAATTATGTAGGTCGGCTTTTAGTCTAACCGGGTGCAATTGAGTTATAGTGCTTAATATGTATATAGTGACTAGGTACCTATGTGATCTCCATAACAAGGGGTAACACTATCCCCCTTAGTTGGCTTGGTAAGACTAATAGTCAGATTTTCTATTATATTGTATTATTTCTATTATATTATATATTGTAATGATTGTCAAAAATCTACAAATGTCAGTCAAAAATCTACAGTCAGGACCAACGGCTAAACAAAAAGAGCTTTCCGAAGCATGATGGAGTCTCATTACAACATACATGGTCACCCATCCACGGACCGCGGCAAGCGCTGCTCAACCTTTGATCCATCGACCCTTGCGGCTGTCACTAAGCCTCGAGCTCCTCCATCGTATGACGCACACATGACTACCCATTTACCCTCTCCTAGACTGGACGAATTTCGGTCCCAAAACCATTGTTCAGATCATCATCATCTGCCTAGCTTTTTCCCAACTATGTTGCGTTCGGCTTCCAGTCTAAACCAGATGCAGCTGAATACCAATGTTTCACATGGAGCGACTGCCTATCTGACCTCAACAACCCGGTTACCGGATAACACGGTATCCCTTGGTAAGACTGGTTTGTCAGATTATCTGGCTTCTGGCTTCTAGCTTCTGACTACCCGTAACGACTGTCAAAGATCTACAAATGACAATGTTCACGTAGGAGGAAATTTGTACCAGAATATTGGTTTCAACGCCATTTGAAACTAAATTAAAAATAATGTGCTGTGATGTCATCGAAACAAAAGAAAGTCGGTCAATCTCTTACTAACCAGTATTAAGACATCGGTGACTAATGTGGACAGACATACATTGTATTGTAAATCGTGTGTACACATCCTTATGGATTAAATTCCTGAATCATGTTTCTTAATCTACATAAACAGCCGGTTGCACAAAAAAAATGCGATTACTTGTACGTGAAATGGAAGAACTGTCATTCAAGATCTGTCAAAATGGAGGATAGTATTGATTTTTGTTTTTCGTCTAAATATTTATGAGATATGTTTACTTAATTATTATGTATTGATATCATAAAAAAATAATAAAAGTATGCTAATTACTGTTATCATGTTTTGTGATATTCGTAAAAGTATAAACGATAAAAAGTTAGGTTGTAATTATAGATGGAGTATAGATTCTATACTAAAACATACTAGCTATATTTCGAGGTTCCTCTCACAACCTAAACGTACTTCGCGCACCTAAATAAAAATTACCCTAAACCTCCATGTTTTAATCTATATTCATATCAAATTTGATCTATATATTGGCTCAGCCGTTTATCATAAAGACGTAACAGATAAGCACAACACACATATCCAATACTAATCTAATATTAAAATTGCAAATGTGTCTGTCTGTCTGTTATCTCTTCACGCTTTAACCGCTGAACCATTTTATATGAAATTTTGCATGGGGATAGCTTGATCCCTGGGAAAATACATAAGGACATAGTTTTTATGCGGGTGTGGGTATATCCTACCTATGTCTGGCTTTTTCCGGACGCCTGGCAATGCAAGCCACGATTGCCGAACATATCTCATCACCTCGCTTTTATGACTCATACGGTTTGGTTTAAGTTACTTCACACTAGATCCGGCATCGCAATCTTTGTTCTTTGCCAATTATAACAGCCTGGTATTACGGAATGACTTCTCCGAATACGTTCTTGCTGTATGAAGATCATTTGTAAACTATTTAAATATAATTTCTTAAACGGCAAATTTCGAAAGAGCTTTGGGTCCATTCAAGATTGAAGGCTAAATAAGTAAATAGATAGATTCAATAGATTGAAATATAAGTGTGAGTTCAAGCATAGTTAAACGAAATTACTTAAATAGTTATTTATAGACGAGCTCGTGGCTAAGTTCAAAGACCGATCAAAGGTTAAGCTGGGCTTGTCGCGGTTGGTCCGTGGATGGGTGACCATCTTTGTCATAGCGAGACTCCTCCGTACCGCAGAATGGTCTCAGTTGTCATTTCTAAATCTTTGACAGTCGTTACAAATAGTCAGAAGCCAGAAAGTCTGACAACCAGTCTTACCAAGGGAAATCGTGTTACCCGGTAACTGGGTTCTAGAAGTCAGATAGGCAGTCGCTCCATGTAAAACACTGGTAATCAGCTGCATCCGGTCTAGACTGGAAGCCGACCTCAACATAGTTGGGACAAGGCTAGGCAGATGATGGTTTTAAGTAGTGGCTTACACTGATCCATAACTTTACTCCTCATCTTCAGCCTATATATTGTCCCACTGCTGGGCACAGGCCTCTTCTCATACAAAGAAGGCATGAACATTGATCTCCACGCATGCTCAAGGCGGATTGGCGATTTCAGACTTTAAGTCTAGGTTTCCTCAAGATATTTTCCTTCACCGTTAGTCAGTGACGTCTAGGATATACTTAAAAGTACATATGACTTTAGAAAATTCACATTGGGGCTTGCCAGGTTTCGAATCTGCGCACTCGTACACAAGAGGCAGGTGCCTTTACCACTAGGCCACCACGCCTTTTAATGTTACTCTTCTTGTTTTGAAAACAAAGTTCATATTTATTTAACAAAGAAAATAATGATTACTTACAATTACGTAAATAAATCTTTTAATAATTCAAATTTTTGTCAACTCATAAAGAAAATATTAATTGCCTATTTTATCGATACGAATAGCGTTAATTAAATTCCGAATTACACGTTCAAGATAAAAATAAACTAAAATGATTATATAATTACTAGAGATGTAACAAACCAGTCAGTCGAGAGTGGGTCACTTCTCTAAAATTAGACTCAGTTACGTTTTAATCGATTCGCATTGATAAACAGTTGTACTTTATGTAAAACTAGCTTCTGCCAGCGACTTCGTCTGCGTGGAATAGTGGTGCTCCGCACCTATTGGTCTTAGCGTGATGATATATAGCCTATAGCCTACCTCGATAAATGGGCTATCTAACACTGAAAGAATTTTTCAAATCGGACCAGTAGTTCCTGAGATTAGCGCGTTTAAACAAAATGACAACATTTCCCTTCACTGCTCTGTTCCTATTGATTGTAGCGTGATGAAAAGTATACTATAACCATCTCAGGAGTATGACAAATAATTGTACCAAGTTTCGTAAAAATCCGTCGAGTAGTTTTTGTTTCTATAGAGTTTATACAGACAGACAGACAGACAGACAGACAGACAAAAATTTTACTGATTGCATTTTTGGCATCAGTATCGATCCCTAATCACCCCCTGATAGTTATTTTGGAAATATATTTCATGTACAGAATTGACCTCTCTACAGATTTATTATAAGTATAGATAGACTAGCTTCTGCCAGCGACTTCATCCGCGTGGAATAGTGGTGCTCCGCACCTATTGGTCTTAGCGTGATGATATATAGCCTATAGCCTATCTCGATAAATGGGCTATCTAACACTGAAAGAATTTTTCAAATCGGACCAGTAGTTCCTGAGTTTAGCGCGTTCAAACAAACAAACTCTTCAACTTTATTATATTAGTATAGATAAATAATGATAATATATTCAAGTACTACATAATCTATACTAATATTATAAAAAGAAAACTACCACCAAAACTTTAATTGTACGAGTTCGTAAAATTCTCATAAAAAAAATTCACTTGCCATAGAAAAAGTCGTCCGCTGATCGACCAGTTTGACATTATATTCTGTACCGTTGTATCTGTGTTGGTTTTACGAAAAATATAAACAGAATCATAACCCATTTTGTTCTTATTTTCCCACATAGATAAATTAAACGGCATTAAATGATGTAGGATTAAGTTTAGAGCATGAAACAGACATAAATGCGCCATCCTTACGCCATTTTGTTAATTTATGTGGCAGAATTAGAACAAAATAGGTTGCGACTTTGTTTACATTTTTCGTAAAATCAATTGTACAGACTATAGCTATTTAGCTTAATTTGTGTATTAACAAGAAAACATAAACAAATATAATAAATCATGCAAGTTCTCTATCCGTCCATGCGACCCTCATTTCTTCATTTCTCCAAATGGGAAAACCTTATTTCGTAAATTCAACCGGACTTTGCCTCGGAGCGGAGACGTATTTAGAAATATCATTTTGGGAAAGACCTCATTAGTTTATTTCAAAATGATATTCTAAATACTTGGCGTTCTTACTGATTTTATAAATGTCAATAACGCTGTATATCTGTTCATCTTTGTATGTTTATCTATTACGCTTTCACTGTAAAAAAGCTGAAGCGATTTGCGTGATATTTGGTTTGGGACCCAAGAGACGCATATAGGCTACTTTTTATCTGAGTCCTTTAACAGTCCGATCAACTAAAAACAGCTGTTTACCATAAATTCAAACTTCTGTCTTACGAAGGATACCTTTTCATTTGGGTTTTTTATTCCTAAAACGTTTACCAATCCGGGGTTGTACTAGTGGTTAACACAAAAATTCCCGCTTCGTGGTTAAAAAAAGTTTTTATTTAACCGGCCGATTAGGTAACCATCTGTCGGTGAACTTGGCCCTAAGTAGTTCCTACAGGACGCGGGTAAAACCGCGGGAAACTACTTGTCACAGAAAACTTTAAAGACAGACACACAGAGTTATTAAAGATATAATAGTCACTGCACATTACTACAGACATTTTGTAACATTGTGAATCATTATATTATTTATATTGTACACATGTTTTTTGTTGAGTTCTTGCGTGTAAAGTATTTTGAATTTTTATATATAACTAGCAGCATCTGGCATGCGTTGCAATGCCACTTTTTTGTGGCTAGGAACAAACATACAGAAACATTCATTATTGTTTAATAGATATAGATAGATTACAACCACATTATGAACCACATACTATCGGACTCAACAGACGGAAAACGAAACAGAGACCCGCTTCTCAAAACGACATCAAAATCAATCAAGCTTTTTGGAGCTTTTTCTAGACTAACACACGGTAAATGATTTTTATATTATAGGTACTCATAAATTGTTATTTTCTTAGTCAAAAATAGAAGAAGAAGATTTTGATCATTTCGGAATGCTCAAGGCTTGTCAAATAGCTGCTTTGTAATCCTCAAAGCAATGTCGGGCTGACCCGGGAACCAAACCCGACATCCCGTTGGAAGCAGTCGTGTTACCAAAGAGTATATCTTAAGGCGTCGTCAGTCGCGTTTGCGAAAATCTAAAGACAGATAAGCAACGGCAGTTTCGTGACTGCTATTGATGTCAAAATAGATTTTATTCTGAAGTTAATGCAAGCAAAGACGCAGGAAAAGCTAGATTGATATGTTGAACATAATCGACACATGTTTCTTCACTTTCTTGCTTAAAATTATTTCGAAATGTTAAGCATTGTCGTATTGTAATAAAATAATGATGGGGTTTCGTGTGGTCGCCTATTGTTGTGGCATTTTTAAGAATCCTAACTTACATTAAAATTACGAAACAATTTTTTCGATTTGTTACGCTTTCATGTTAAAACGGCTGAGGCGATTTGGATAAAATTTGGTGTAGAGGTAGATAGGAACATGGAGAACATTTTAGGAACATTTAGGAGAATATTTTTGTCCGGGTGAGTTGAGTAGTTCCTAAAGGTTACAGGTAAAACGCTGGCAATAGCTAGTAAGTATATATAAATAAGACGGAACCAACATAATTTTTCGCCATCCACGGTTTAATTCTATCCTAAGTAGTCCATGAATTTGATTCTCTACAGCACAAATATGTAGGACAAACCAGTTTAAACTTTAACTTAATCCATTTTTTTTTATATCCATCAAAGGACTCTTCCCACTGTGAGTGGAGAGAGAGAGGAAGACTCAGACTCTTACTGACTAGTGGGGCCCTACCTACAGGGCCATAGCCTGCCGGGGCTGCGGGACGTTCGAAAGAGTTACCGCGCCCCCGGAATACAAAGGGCTGAGGAAGGAACATGGATGGATTTTAGTCAGTAAGAGTCTGGCATTACGACGGGCGGGATGGGTCATTTGTTGATTTCCCATCCGAAAAACAAATACTTACTGACTTAAACCCATCCTTGTTCCTTCCTTCGCCCTTACCGTTCTAGGGCCGCGGTAGTTCCCAAGTTCACCGACAAGATAACAGTCCGATCAACTCAAAACAGCTGTTAACCATACATTCAAACTTCCGTCTTACAATGGATACCTTATTATCTGGGTTTTTTATTCCTAAAATGGTCGATTACCAAACTAGGGTTGGACAAGAAGTGGATAACAGGAAAATTCCCGCTTCGTGGTTAAAAAACGTTTTTATTTGACTGGCCGATTAAGTAACCATCAGTCGGTGAATTTGGCCGTAAGTCCCTCATTAATATATGAATTTTAGTTACAGAATTATTATAACGCTAGTAATTAAAAAAAATACACAAATTAATGCGTGTTAAAAGGAAGTACCTATCTTACCCGACAATTTCTAAATGCTGAAATGTGGCTACGTTTCAAATTGCAAATTACTTAAGTTAAGCCACTTTTAAGTGCTCATTGACCGTTAAAATGGCTGTAAAACTCTTTATAGAGAGTTAATGACGCCTTTACTGTGAAAAAACGCGTGCAAATATAATGTTTTGACGGTAAATGACATTAAGAAATGGTAACTTAGTTGGTTGGAAAAGCGCGGTGACGGTTATTATTTCCGTAATATTTTTTTGGATCTCCTTCGTTCTAATGTTGGGAAAATGACGGAAAAAAACTACTCGTGCCTTTAAAAGGTTACTACAATGAAAAACTTAAAATAATTCAAATAAAAAAATATGTGTTCGAATTAAGCTGAATATCAACACTTTTTGAAAGCCAAAGAACGCACATTACCTCAAAAAAGTATATCTAAAAACCATCAAAATACAATCTGATTGATAGAACCCTTAAAAATTACACACTTTTTAAAGGAATTCGATGCAGTGAAAAAAAAACAAAATCATGTGACGTCATCACCTCATTACTTAAAGTAGCATGTTTACATGTTTACTTAACATACCTAATATCATTTGAAAATGATATTCACTTGTGTTCGCGACTGTACGCGCCAGTGCGCGGAGAAAGTGGGCTTGCGCAAGAATCAGCTGTGCGGTACAGTCGTGCTGTTAAGTGATGAGTCGTTTACGTTCACAAGGTTTTTTTGTGTAACACGATGAAGATATTTTTGGTACGCATTCTTTATTAGATCCAGGTCATTTTTGTTTTAAATTAATATTTATTTTTTTAATAAAAAAGATTATTTTTTGTTTATTTGACGGTATGAGGAAAGTAATAGGTGTTTTATTATGTGCTAGCTTTTCGCCAGCGGCTTCGCCCGCGTGGGCTATACGAATCCAAATTAAAAATGTCAGAGTTTCCTACAAACTTTGCTACTCTTTTTCAATCCCTTTTGGGATACAATTTCTTATCGGATGTCTATGTCATACAAAAAACCCACCTTCCAAGTTTCAGGCTCTGCGGTAATCCATCAGTCAAACAGGACAAAGCATTTTATATGTATAGATAAATTATTTTTACAACTATAATCCATTATTATTAATACGTTTGGGAATAAA
The DNA here is from genome assembly GCA_963891755.1 of Pyrrhia umbra. Classification (NCBI taxonomy): domain Eukaryota; kingdom Metazoa; phylum Arthropoda; class Insecta; order Lepidoptera; family Noctuidae; genus Pyrrhia; species Pyrrhia umbra. The sequence goes on from OY982944.1 coordinate 5,077,505, forward strand.
ACAATGTCATCACTTCACATCACTAATATTATAAAGAGGTAAAGTTTGTGAGTTTGTGAGTGATCTCTGGATCTACAGAACCGATTTAGATAAAATTGGGTACGGAGATAGAGGATACCTTGGAGAAGGTTACAGGATACTTTTTATGCATATGCGTGAAGAAGTTCCCTCGGGACGTGGGTGAAGCCGCGGGAAACAACTAGTACATACTTAAAAAAATCTACTTGAATTACTACAAAAGCTTACACGAAAAATCTATATAATGTTTCTTTGTATAACGGCTATTTCGTCGATTTAGCCTTGTATTGTGAACTATGCACCTATCCATACCTTTGTTAATTATTGTTTTACGCAATATGTTCCTATGATATAGCCTATGCTTTTGGGACTCCTTGTTGGACTTGAAAACCAAAACTATGTCTAAACTTTGTTTATCATTTTCATTTCCTTAGTTCATTCATTACATTCTATATTCAAAATAAAAAAAAAACTGTTTCATTCAAAATCGATATTCAAATCACATTTCCATAAACTAGGTGTTCTGTATTTAAATAATTTCGCTTTCGTAAGTGAGAATGATAACCTACATAATAACTGATACATTTATTTTATTGTTAGCTAAAACGCACGTTACGCTATAATTCTTTAAAACAACCGTTTAGTACAGTCGTCAAGAAAAAGGTTTGTCAATTTTTTTATTAATAAAATTACATTAGATAAAAAAAAATGAAAAATAAAAGTAGTAAAAATAAATTAAATAAAAAAGCACTTACCTGTTTTGTTCTAGAGCAGGAAAAAATATAAATACATTTCTTTGTCGTTAGTATGTTAGTAAATAAATATAATAAATGAACAATAATATTATACAAAATCAGTATATAAAGTAAGGAAGCAAGACATAGTTAGAATAAGGAGGCGGAATTTAGAAAAAAAAGAATATACAACAGAGATATATATGTCACACAATATGTACAAAAAGTTTTTAATACCTGATGACGTCACCGGATCCGAGAAAATGCTATAAATTGCTAAATTCTAGCTATGTCTTGCCGAACGACCACATCCGAGCTCTGTTAGTACTTTTAATTGACGATAGATGGCGCTGCTCTGATGTCTACCACACAAAAGCGTAATATTGGTATTGAAAAAAAAAGTGAGCTATTAAAAAACTGTTTCTAGAAAACCATTTCGAAATAGCAAATTAAAATTGACGAAAAAAAAACAAAACAAAAAAATTTACTCCAACAAATATAAAAAAAATACTTACTTGTTTTTTTTACTATATTTTTTTTTGCATACACAAAACTAAAAATAACTACACAAAAAATAGGCATGCCACTCCATACATGTTAAACAACATACCTACAACAAAACTAAATAAAACCTCTAACTGTAACAAAAAAAAGTAAACGTGCTAAAAGAAGCGTGCAAAAGTTATCTAGAAACAATTCTTAACCCCCAAATTACGCTTTGGCGTGCCATCAGGTCCACTTACTTTCATCATTGACCACAGGTCCGTAACTCAACCCTTCACTGCTTATATCAAGACTATTCGAGTCCTGTACGCCCAAGATTCCGGCTTTAGCCACTCTGTGACAGCATCCTTTCAGAAGGCTTCCACAAGAGCCTTCCAACAAGCCTCCGACCATCCAACAGTAGAAAAAAAATTCGCATGTCCCACCCTGTGGACATCGCTTTCCATCTTGTCTGTCGTTCGACTGTATAGTCTTTTCTGTGGTCACAATTGGAGTACTTAGCAGTACGCTTTGCGGGTTGTTTAAGACTCGGCCTTTTCTTTTAGGTAGTCTTGAGGGCAAACTGTCAAGTATTTCATTGATTTTTAACATCTGTTCATCGGATATCGGCTTGAATTTTGGCAGATCTGCCAGTCTGTTCGTCACGTTTGGAAACTCGTATAGATCAGCTCTTTTCAAGGGTGTTCGTACGTCTGTCTGTATAAACATGGGCTTCTCTAAAACGCGCTTTTTTCTTTTTATTTTATAGTCTGTGGTGTCGTATCGAGCTCGAAGTGGTGCGTTGGCATCTGTTTAAATTAAAAAAAGAAGGTCATTTCGGATACGGTGAATGGATAGAGATGAATGGAATATTTGCATTGAATGAGTGAGTAAATGGTAGGACTTTTTGCGATCCGATCTGGGAGAATGAATGAAGCAGTTAGAATAATATCGTTGGAATGTCTATATTTCTATAAAAAAACATCGATTTTTCAATATTTATAATGTCTTGTCAAAAAGAAATCTACAAAAAGTAATAAAAATAATATAAAAAAATCTTAATTTCTACATTGTGAAACTCAAAAACCCTGCAAAATACGATTAAGGTTGAGACCGACCCTAACATTTTATACTGATATTTAATAAACAGATCTTATCACTATCCCCATCTAAGACCGCTTGCTTTCGTACCGTAGCCCGAAGGTCAGACGATGGACACTGAGCAAACCAGAAACACATTTGTTTTGTTATGCTCTCACCTATTTTTGTACCCGAAATAAAAACGACTTGTAAAATAAATAAATAATATATTTTTTTACAAAAAAAAAATCTTTTCTGTGAAAACATGTTTGTCATCGATTGTACTCTTGTAGATATGACCTCCTATGCAAAACTACCAACCTAAAAAAAACAATACAGCCAATCTAAAAAAAACGCGCGATTTACAAGGAGATGACGAAATAGTCGAATTATGAACACAATAACTTTGATGAAAGCGTCCGAACTATTCGGCTTTCGTTTCGCCGTGTAAGGCAGTAATGGGGGAAACGTGTGGTGACGTAACCTAGTTGTGTTTTGTTCGACTAGTGAGTGTAATACTCAGGGCCCTAGATCTTTTCAAAATTGCAGATGATTCCGTTAGTTTTTTTGTTAAAGATTAGATTTTTTAACCCCCGACCCAAAAAGAGGGGTGTTATAAGTTTGACGTCGATGTCTCTCTGTGGCATCGTAGCTCTCAAACGGATGGACCGATTTCGATGCGGTTTTTTTCATTTGAAAGCCAGTTTCCTTGCGGTGGTTCTTAGCTAATGTTTCTTTGTACCGGTCTAGCAGTGTAAGAGTATCAGCTCTTTTCCAAAATGATGTAAGGCATTTTTGCGTAGGGGTTTTTTTTTATTTTTAATTTATCTTGTTTCTACGATGATCTGCGTAAATAGAGACATTTTTGATTTAAACAACATTTACTAGCAGTTTCCCATGGTTTCACTCGCGTCCAGAGAAAATTATATACTACATATATCCTTACTTCCTTACTAATCCTTACTAATATTATAAATGCGAAAGTAACTCTGTCTGTCTGTCTGTCTGTCTGTCTGTTACGCTTTCACGCCAAAACTACTGGACCGATATAAATGAAATTTGGTACAGAGATAGAATAGACCCTGAGGAACAACATAGACTTTTTACCCGGGTGCGCTAAGTAGTTCCCTCGGGATGCGGGTGAAACCGCGGGAAACAGCTAGTATAATATACTGATAAAACATAGCCTATAACTATCTCCAGGGTTCCCTCTATCTCCAAACCAAATTTTCGGTATAGCCGTTTTCCCGTGAAAGCACAGACAGATAGACTATTATGCATTACTAAGAAATAGATAGATAGAGTTACTTTCTTTCCAACTCATAATACATATTAAGTCCCTAAGAAACTAATTAACGCACCAGAACAAAAAGTAGCGTATAATCCTCTCAAGAGTCCCGTCTATCTCCATACTAAATGTCATCCAAATCGGATCAGCAGTTTTATCGTGAAAGCGTATAACAAACAAACAAACTTTATTAAATTAGAATTGTTTACTTTTTTATACATATACATATGTATAGTTCAAGGCTATACACGCACAGCCTTTTAATGAGTAGGTACCTTAACTTATGTATGTATATAAAAAGGTGTAACACTCACATTCTTAATACGGAAGTATTATACCATAGCCAAGCGCGTGCGCAGCTTACGAATATCATAGCGGCCCACTTCCTTGGCGTAATCATTGGGTAATTCATTTTATAAGTGCATCTTTATTTATGACAGTGTCCCGCGAAGTACTTACGTCGTGCACACAGATAAAACCAATACTGTATGTTAATCCAGATTATAAACTGTATGTATACTAAATTTTATCTAAATCCGTTGAGCAGTTTTTGTGTAATGCTTGTACAAACATACAGACTGTCAAAAATTAAAAAAAGAATAGTTTTGTCTTTAGTTGCTCTAATAAAGACCATAAGTATTAGTTATTCTTCAATATCTATAACGTACAGGAGGAGCTCGTGGCTAAGTAACAGCCGCACGGTTCGACCGATTTAAGATTAAGCTGCACTTGGCGCGGTCGGTCTGTGGATGGGTGACCATCTATGTCATAGCGAGACTCCTCCGTGCCTCGGAAAGCACAATAAGCCTATGGTCCCGGTCGTCATTTGTAGATCTTTGACAGTCGTTACGGGTAGTCAGAAGACAGAAAGTCTTTCAACCAGTCTTACCAAGGGGTACCGTGTTACCCGGTAACTTGGTTGTGGAGTTCAGATAGGCAGTCGCTCCATGTAAAACACTGGTACTCAACTGCGTCCGGTTTAGACTGGAAGCCGACCCCAACATAGTTGGGAAAAGGCTAGGCAGATGATGATCTTTATTTATGTCAGTGTCCCGCGGTTTTACCCGCATCCTAAGATAACTACTTCGCGCCCACAGATAAAAAGTCAACACTGTCGTAGAACAAAGTCGGATCTACAAAATAGCTACTTTACAGGAGAGCACTTTAAAGTTTTGATTTTCTTTGGAACATATTGGAAATACAACTTTGTTCATTTTAATATCTCGGAAAGTACCAGATATATAATTTTATCTTGCTTATATCGATAGATTATGTTTAGTTGAAGCTGATTTTGAAAAAAACCATAATTTCGTTGTATATATGTGATAACATCTGACTTTGTTCTACGACAGTGTCGAAGTATCCTATGTGTTAATCCAGATTATAAACTGTATATGTATACTAAATTTTATCTAAGTCCGTTGAGCAGTTTTTGTGTAAAGCTTGTACGAACCTATTACCTTCGTTCGGGTGTAAGCTATATCCACACCAAAGTTTACCTAAATCGGTACCGTCGTTTTGCCAAGAAGTATAAAAAAACGAACATACATTCGCATATGTGATAATAATAAGTTACGATAGCAAATTAATTATGTCCGTCTGCATGTTTGTAAAGCTCTCACGGTTAAACTGCTGTAGCAACTCTAATAATATAATTTATCAGGAAACATGGAATAGTTCCTTAAGGATACTTGTTAAGCCAAAGGAAAGCTAGTATTTTTTTTTTTTTTGACGACCTGAGTGGTTTAGTGGTCAATATGCCACGCAAGAGGTCCCGAGTTCGATTCCCGGCCGGGCAGAAATTGAAATGATGAATTTTAATTTTTGTAACGGGTCTGGGTGTTACTATGTATAATATGTATGTATTTATAAAGTATATAAGTAGTATATCCGTTAAGCTAGCACCCATAACACAAGCATGCTTGCATTGCTTACTTTGGGGCTAGATGGCGCTGTGTGAAATTGTCCAAAGATATTAAAGATATTATTTGCCCAAATATTCGCGTTATTTTTTAAACCTAAAGTGAACCTTATTAGTAGGAGCATAATGTTCACTTTGTATTACGGAAACGGCACAAATATTGGACCAAATATGCCAAGTGAAGTGCCATCTTTAAATGAAGGTTCGGTTACTGCCCGCTCGATTCAAAAACACGCCTCAACAAACGAGTCGTTACTGTCTAGTGTTGCTACCCGTATCGATAAAACCTCGCCATAAATATCGATATCGATCAGTAAAGACATCTTTATCGCTAAGTGGTTGCGTAAGAACCGCTTTAGTGTGACAGTAAGTGGAGCGTACGGTTAGCAGATAAAATAAAATGCGTGTTCAATTTTTAGTATTGAGTATTATTTTTTCTTTCTTTTGTGGTTTTTAGATCAAATTGGTATGAAAATGGTGTTCTGTAGATTTGTTTGTTTTTTTTTCAATCACTTTTCTGAAAAATACTACGTTGTTTTTGAATTTGAACTCTCGTTGACCTAATTATAAGATTTGTTTTTCTAATATCCTTACTAATATTATAAATGCGAAAGTAACTCTGTCTGTCTGTCTGTCTGTTACGCTTTCACGCCAAAACTACTGGACCGATATAAATGAAATTTGGTACAGAGATAGAATAGACCCTGAGGAACAACATAGGCTACTTTTTACCCGGGTGCGCTAAGTAGTTCCCTCAGGATGCGGGTGAAACCGCGGGAAACCGCGGGAAACAGCTAGTGCTATATATTTTTATTTTCTTTAGGCAAGATTATATAAAATTAAGCTTAGCATTCAGTGATTTCACAAAGTTACAACTATTTCATTTACTGTAGGAATAGGAACGTCTAGACTAGATGTTTATGGCCCTTGATATTTTTTTCATATTTAGACATTACCTTCTAATATTTTTGTTACAATAATAAATAAATTACACGTTCTTAACCATTAACTATCAATTTTTTTTTATCATAGAAATATATAAACTCTTTGTTTTCAATAAAAAAAACACTAAAAGTAGTAAGAAAAAATAAATAAATGATATAATATTTTTAAATAACAAAAAATAAAACTTCTTCGATTAATCTGCTGACGGTCCACAGTATCGCTTTCACATATCCCTGTACATTACGCGACAAGTAATGTTATTCAACTACTGATATTTGTTTACTTGTTACCTCTATCACGGCCTAGTGGGAGGACAGCTTTATATTTTAGGATTACTGTTGTTGTGTGGGATTGTTATGTCAGTTTAGTAGTAGATTAGCTGGGCTATGGGATTCTTCTTCTTATCCTGTGGACTGCAGGTTTTACCAACCTAACAAGCCCTAGTGTCAGAGTGTTCTCAAATCCGCCTGACAGCCTTTGACATGGCATTGTAACAGCAACTGCTATCAAGATAGCAGCCGGGGACGACGGCTTAACGTGCCTTCATAGGGTTAATGTACAGATATACCTAGAAATGTTGCTTTTTTTTATTTATATTGCATAATGGAAAACAAACAGTAGTAGGTATATTAATAATTTACATTAGGTTCTTAATAAAAAAAATACTTAGCAAATATACTACCCACTACATTTTCCACAGATTACTATTCAGAATGCAAAATTTGTGAGCAGATGCTGTATTTGTTGTAAATTAAGTGAACGGAAACGAGGTGACATGAATATTACAGTAAAATAAAATAGTAATAACCACTGATGAATTGACAATTGTAGCTTCATGGCCTTATGGCGTTGATGTTCATCATCATCATCATCAGCCTATATATTGCCCCACTGCTGGGCACAGGCCTCTTCTCATACAGAGAAGGCATGAGCATTGATCACCACGCTTGCTCAAGGCGGATTAGCGATATCAGACTTTTAAGTCCAGGTTTCCTCACGATGTTCTCCTTCACCGTTAGTCAGTGACGTCTAAGATACACTTAGAAAGTACATATGACTTCAGAAAAGTCACATTGGTACTTGTCAGGTTTAGAACCCGCACACTTGTACACGAGAGGCAGCCCTTAACCACTAGGTAACTACGACATTGATGTTACAAGTTGTATAAAAACACTAGCTTCTGCCCGCGACTTCGTCCGCGTGGAATAGTGGTGCTCCGCTCCTATTAGTCTTAGCGTGATGATATATAGCCTATAGCCTTCCTCGATAAATGGGCTATCAAACACAGAAATAATTTTTCTAATCGGACCAGCGGTTCCTGAGATTAGCGCGTTCAAACAAACAACAAACTCTTCAGCGTTATTATATTAGTATAGATAACAGATTGTAACATTACAGGTTACACTGTAATGTTCGGTTCTCCTCCCTCACTGATGTCACATTACATTACAGGCAAATGCTCCCATAAGGCAGCACGTTTATATTTTCAACCAGTTTTTGCCGTTCCCAGGAAACGTCAAAATACCAACATGTCTTCAACATTTCCTTCAGACCGAATGTTCGGAAAACCCTACGCAAGCAACATGCACCAAGTCAATGACATGGAAATGCAAGAAAGGGACCAAGCGTGTGTTATGCGTGGATAAAAAAGAGACGGGTATATTTTTGTTTGCCGTCATGTGCTGGCGAGCGTGGCAGTGAAATCTCTTTATTAAGGCGACAACATATTTAAGTTTAATTGCCGTACTTTAATTAAGAAGCTGTTTAAAGTGTTTTCAATTAGCTGTTACGTGTGGCTATATCAAGAAGCTTAGAAGCTGGAACTATCTATACTAATATTATAAAGAGGAAAGATTTGTTTGTTTGTTTGTAGGGTTTTAACTTAAAAACTACTGGACCGATTTAAAAAAATCTTTCACCGTTAAAAAGCTACATCTATACGAAGTGTCATAGGCTATATTTTTTTCCAGAAATAATTAGGTATCCCTACTAAAACTTGAATATTGTAACCCAAGGTGTAAAAAAATGACCACGCGGGTGAAACCGCAGGCGGATAGCAATTTTTTCTATAAACACACAGACTAGACAGCACACAGGTTCATTACTTTAAATACTTTTTACAATAAAATTAATAATTATTAATAGTTTTATTATATAATTTTGAGATAATTATTCTAACATAGGTTTCCATAGTTCCCCATATTCAAGTCCACTATCATCCCATCACAATATCCCAAGTAGTATCTTTCCATGTTTTTCAATAGTCCTGCACAAGCGAGGACTGTAAGTTACGGGGATGATATGTGTCACAATTACATTTCATTAAAGTTGTCTCAAAGGGCTTCTGCGTGTTCACCTTCTAAAGGTCTTGGACTCTGTAGTTCCATGCATGATAGAGAAGTACAAGAGAAGCCATGCTTGAAGGAGGTACTCGATGCAAAAAAAAACACGTGGTATCCATCAGTCGTCAGTCAAACAAGGTCAATAGAACAATCTTATATTCAATCTAAACATATAAAATGCTTTGTCCTGAATGACTGACAGATCAACGCACAGCCTAAACTGATCGTAGAGACCTGAAACTTGCAGGATGTGTACTTTGTATAACGCAGGCGTCCCATAAGAAAGGATTGTCCTAAATTCTACCCCTAAGGGGAGTGAAAATGAGACGCAAAGTTGGTATAAAACTCTGTCATTATTAATTTGAATTCGTATAGCCTATGCAGGCGAAGCCGCTGGCGAAAAGCTAGTATCTATTGATACGTGAAGTCTGGATGCCTTTTTAGGTATATTTCGCGCATGGAGGAAAGTGAGATTTGGCATAGTTAAACTTTATATGGAGAAGAAGTGGAGAAAGCTGATTAACAAAAAATATGGCTGAATTTCGACTAGTGGGCACTGTATTCATAATAGTGTAGTTTTTTCACAAACCATACCAAAAGGTGGATCTTTTTGGTAGGTTGGCTTCCAGTGGGCTTAACACGAATCACTTTCAAAAAAGTATTTGTATGGAAAGCGATTTTTGAATGGAACATACTCGCTTCTTACGTACTATTTATTTACATTGATAACTTTAATCATATCTTTGGATGTTGCAAATTGTTAATTATGAATTTTAAACATATATTTTGCGTTATTGTAGTTGTATTTATGAGTCGAAAATCGCTTATACTAACGTTACGATTACATTAGTGCGTTTTTGCTAGGGCCACAGTTCAGAATTTCAGAAACGTCAATTTTCATCGCGTATTCTGGTAACACTGGCCATCAACAATAATTATCATTCAAGTGTCTACCAATCTGCGTGATGTTCGAAAGAGAAAAAGGGCTGAAGAAGGAACATGGATGGGCTTTAGGCCCAAGTTCACCGACGACAGTCCGATACGACATAACTAAAAACAGCTGTTTACCATAAATTCAAACTTCCAACTTTCGATGGTAACGTATTATTTGAGATTTTTATTCCTGAAATGGTCGATTACCAAACCAGGGTTAAACTAGAAGTGGGTCACACGACAATTCCAGCTTCCTGGTTAAAAAAACGTTTTTGTTTAACGGGCCGATTACGTAATTTGACCCTTAATCAGTAAGAGTCTGACACTCCCTTCCATCCTCACTGATGATATCGTTCGTTGGATTGTTAAGCTCCTAAGTTGCTGTTGAGTTAAACGAAGACCAACACATGCGTGTCATTGATTGGACAGGTCCACTCAAATTTGTATGGCTCTTTCTTCAAAAGGTCATTTCAGACATGAGTCCACATTGTTCTCCCATATTGCAATGGTTATTAAATGTCTGGACGTTAAAAGAGACTGTGACCCTTGAGTTTGTTTCGGTGTTTCTTCTCAAGGTAGTCGGATATGAAACACCGGCCTCACCTAGCTATAAACAAAAATATGTTTGACGTGTAAAAGTGTTATTTTATAACCTACTTGCAAAAATAAATATCATTTATCCTTCTACCTCACGGCGGGAGGAATCTTTTGATAAAAAGTGTCCACCACTCTCCCATCGTCACACAACCTTCGCCTTAAGTTGCAGCATACATGCGTTGACCAATAAAAACCGTTACAATACACACACCAGCGCGCACGCACACAGACGCAAACAATAAATATATTACCGAAACACATTATGCAATATTATGGAAGTAGGAAATAAATTATTTGTATAATCATTCAGTGATTACAGCGGTCGGAATTTAATGTTACGATTACGATTACGAAGCGATGCGAAATTGTTTTTAACTCCACTGAGAAGTGTAAAGGAGGGTTATGATTTTGACCGGTATGTTTGAATGCATGTTCATCTGTTCCCTCATAAATTCTAAACTGGTTATCATAATTTGACAAATGAGGTATTGTTGGGAGCCTCTTATTGTCCGCGTAAATGGAATACGGCGCGGCGCCCTCTAGAGAACATATAGTCATGAACTAAAAAAAAATTTTTTCAAAGAGGTATCCAGAATGCACCGTAATTTTGCTAGTTATAGTAAAGTGTAGAAGTCATGGTAGCCTAGTGGTTAAGACACCTGCCTCTCGTGTACGAGTGTGCAGGTTCGAAACCTGGCAAAAAGTACCAATGTGACTTTTCTAAAGTCATATGTACTTTCTAAGTATATCTTAGACGTCACTGACTAACGGTGAAGGAAAAACATCGTGAGGAAACGTAGACTTAAAAAGTCTGTAATCGCCAATCCGCCTTGAGCAAGCGTGGTGATCAATGCTCATGCCTTCTCTGTATGAGAAGAGGCCTGTGCCCAGCAGTGGGTCAATATATAGGCTGATGATAATGATGTAGAATTCCAGTGCAGCAAAGCACCAGCCGACGACGTAACCTCTCTCTCATCTGAGAGAGAGAGAGAGACACATCTAGATATAAAATATTTCAAAATCAATATTCGTATTCTAGAATCGGGATTAAGGGATAGATGAGGGAGGATGAGGAGTATAATCTTGGGTTTAAAATATTTAAAAACTAATTTACGTATTCCAGAGAATACGAATAAAGGCAGGCACATCACTATTTTACTCAATAATAACGTCTACTTTTGCGCCAAAAACTCCGTCAAACTTGTCAATGTCAGCTTAATCGAAAATTATGCTCAAGCCCTAACAAAAAAACGCAAAACTGCAAAACTGGCAACACTAAAGTTTAGAAAACTCAAAGCAGTTAGGAATCTAGATGATGATATCAACATTGTCACCTGATATAGTGCTGATAAATCAATTAGAACGGTTCATAATTATTGTGATTATCACAATCCCACTTAACGAGATCCACGTGAAAGCAGAAAAAGATAAACATATCGAATATCTTGAAAACGCACTTGAGGTGGTCGCCTTTCGTAGACTTGGAGTCACTGTGCTTACTCGTAAAGGCTGATGGCCTAAAAGCCAAGAGCCGACAGTGTTCAAGGCTAAAGGCGTATGGCAATGACTTGATACAGAAAGATATTTATAACCCACTAGCTTTCCGCCCGCGGCATCGCCCGCGTGTACATTTTTTTTACACCTTGGGTTACATTATTCAAGTTTTAGTAGGGATCCCTAATTATTTCTGGAAATAAATATAGCCTATGACACTTCGTAAAGATGTAGCTTTCTAACGGTGAAAGAATTTTTAAAATCGGTCTAGCAGTTTTTGAGTTAAAACCCTACAAACAAACAAACCAATTTTTCCTCTTTCGTGAGGATGTGTGTATGTTTGTTACTATTTCACACAAAAACTACTGAATGGATTTGGATGACATTTGGTGCATATAAAGAGCATAACCTGGATTAACACATAGAATACTTTTTATCGGGGTGCGTGAAATAGGTCCCTCAGGATGCGGGTGAAGCCAGGGGAAACAGCACATGCAGTTCATTCCACGAGAGTTACAACTGAAATCTAAACACTAATTTAACAGGAATTATATGAATTTGAATCCTATTTAAATACCCCCAGATCTCACTTTCTCCTGATCATTCGAAGACTTAATTACAAATAACATCAACCCTAATTTCCTTACAGCCATTCTAACTGTTCCAAACGAGTGCTGTACTATCCGCCTTTCTACCAAAAGACCACGTTCTAAAACTACAAAGTAAATCAACTTCCTAGCAACGATCGTAGGTCCCATCAAACCATATAAGATCAATTTATGATTACTGATGTTATAACTCGATCTTAGCTGTGGATACGATCACTTCCCGGTTGTTTTGTAAGTGATGACTTAAAAGGTAGCTTTCCACCCGCGGCTTCGCCCGCGTGGACATTTTTTTTACACCTTGGGTTACATTATTGAAGTTTTAGTAGGGATCCCTAATTATTTCTGGAAATAAATATAGCCTATGACACTTCGTAAAGATGTAGCTTTCTAACAGTGAAAGAATTTTTAAAATAGGTCCATTATTTTTTTAGTTAAAACCTTACAAACAAACAAACAAATCTTTCCTCTTTATAATGTTAGTATAGATGACTTTAATAGGTGAAATATGAAGTTATTGGTAGATAGTTATAGCAGCATAGTAGTATATTATGGATGTAGAATACAATGTTTGTTCGTCTTTTTTGGTTTGGTCCTTCGATCGCGGAGTAAAACAGCAAGGGCAACATGGTTTTGTAATATAGGTTGATGACGGGAAACGATATTACTCAATTATAGAAAAAAATATATTTTTAAACGTATTATGATCAGCAACAATTAAGGCATTTAGCAATTATTAATTTCTCCAACTAATAGTATTTTCGATACAGAAAATCTTTATGATAGAAGGACCAAAAAATTTCGCATCGAAGGACCGTGTGAGATTTCTGGTCCTTAGAAACTACATCACCAATTCGCAAAAAATCTTACCCAAAAACAAGTCTTCCATAATCTGAATAACCGGAAGGTTTTTTCCTTACAACAACAACATTTAAACTATTACACAACAGTTAAAAATCTTTGACATTTCTACCGAACATATGATAACGGCGCCGTTTTCTTGCGTAACTGCGCTTGCGCAACTGTTAAAACTGGTTGACGGGCGCCGTCTGCAGTGATGCTATGGTAACCTTTGGTGGCAGAAGTAGGCAAGCCAGTTAACTGACTGTCATTTACACTGACTACTGTCAGTCCTGCTGTCTATTGATAGTGGAACAAGCCATATATAGGGTACTGATTTTTTTTTAACCAAACTTTTTATCAATGTTAGTATCGTCATCTGGGGCCTTACCATGACGTGCCAAAACAAGATTATTTTCGTTATGAAAAAGAGACAGAGCTATACGACGTTAGTAGCTGTGTCACGCTCTTAAACTTGAATAGTGATTGCAAAAACACGTGGTGGTACAGCCCCTGATTGAACTTGTGAGTTAGAGTTCCAAAATGTGACTGCTGAGGATAAGGTGCTAAGTTTGATGCCCGAGTCGGGCAAAGTGTTATTTTTTATAATTAGTATGTTTTTTTCCTGTAACAGTCTGGACTCTGTTTTATTTATTAGATTGATGCCCGGTTGACGACAATGAGCTCGCTATTTATCACTTAGGACTTAACCGAGTTACATAAAATCTTGTTAAGTTTTTTTTTATAATAACATAATATATTTTCGTCTAAACACGTGCAAAAATTCTTTGCTCTTTAGGACAATAATTAAGTAAACATGGAGTAAATATACAATATTCTACTGCAATGCCTACACCTTAAACAGTAAAGGTTTAGTATAAGAAAACCATCTTATACAAGTTTCTTCGTCCGACCAAACAAAGACAATCAAACTTAAGCACATAAAAAGAGCTTACAGCATCTCTAAAACAAAAGATCAGCATCGTGATAAACCCCACTCATCTTACCAGCCGACCAGCTGATTCAAACTCTCCACACAATCACTAAATACCTACTACCACACAGTCTCTCAAGAAAAATTAAAAATAAACAAGTTTTAAACAAAAAACGTTGGTAAACAATAAGTAATTTCTACATCTCAAGATCGTGGGAGTAAACAGCATCGGGTGAAAATGCTAGTTTCACTGATGTTCAACAAAAAACTTAGATAAAGCCTGAGAACACTGTATTGTCCCTAAGAAAGTGTTAGTGTACTCCACATTAATTACAATTAGTGAATTGTGCAAGCATTTTATTTATTTATTATACTACTTCGAGTTCGCAACTTCACATTTTATTAAGATTTCATCTCATCAATCCATCAGTGTCGGCTTTCGGAGATAAGACCGCTCATTGTGTCATCCTTTGCAACTATTTGTGGTACGTCATTTGTTTTTCTATTGGTGTACATAATAAAAAAAATAAAATATTCTATTCCTATATTTTATTTATAGTTTTAACATATATTTATGACTAGCTTCTGCCAGCGACTTCGTCCGCGTGGAATAGTGGTGCTCCGCTCCTATTGGTCTTAGCGTGATGATATATAGCTTATAGCCTTCCTCAATAAATGGACTATCTAACACTGAAAAATTATTTAAATCGGACCAGCGGTTCCTGAGATTAGCGCGTTTAAACAAAATGACAACATTTCCCTTCACTGCTCTGCTCCTATTGATTATAGCGTGATGAAAAGTATACTATAACCATCTCAGGAGTATAGTTTCGTTAAGATCCGTCGAGTAGTTTTTGTTTCTATAGAGTTTATACAGACAGACAAAATTTTTACTGATTGCATTTTTGGCATCAGTATCGATCCCTAATCACCCCCTGATAGTTATTTTGGAAATATATTTCATGTACAGAATTGACCTCTCTATAGATTTATTATAAGTATAGATGTAGTTTTAAGCATGCAAATTAATTTATGTTTCGTAATAAATTGATTTCTTAAATAAACAATAAAATACCCAAACAAAACTACCATTCAAATTCCCGATTTATTCTGGTGAATTTTGTTGAAAAAACCTTTTCCTGATCATAGCAAACAAAACAATTAGTAACAGCCGAATCGATGACAATATTCTCAAGAAATCTTTTATACATGGGTATGACAATTACATTTTTAAAGAAAGCCTGCATTTAAAGCACGATAAAGCGAGTTACCTAGTACCAATATGACTTTTCTAAAGTGACATGTACTTCCCAAGCAAATATTAGGCCCAAGTTCACCGACAAGATAACAGTCCGATTAACTTAAAACAGCTGTTTACCGTAAATTCAAACTTCCAACTTTCAATAGGTATCATATTATTTGAGATTTTTATTACTGAAACAGTTGATTACCAAACCAGGGTTGAACTAGAAGTGGGTAACATGAAAATTCCAGCTTCCTGGTTAAAAAACGTTTTTGCTTAACGGGCCGATTAGGCATCCAGCTGTTGGTGAACTTGGCTCTTAGACACCACTGACTAACGGTTAAGTAAAACATCGTGAGAAAACATGGACTAAAAAGCCTAAAATCACCAATCCGACTTGAGCAAGCGTGGTGATCAATACTCATGCCTTCTTTGTATGAGAAGAGGACTTTACTAGGCAGTGGAATAATCAGTAGGCCAAAAAACCGGCCAAGTGCGAGTCGGGTCACGCGCACTAGGGTTCCGTAGTAAGTCTTAGTTAGACGAGTATAACTCTGTAACCGGTTACCAGAGGCGTATTTAAAGATTTAGCGCCCCTAGCCAGTTAGCTTTGCCGCCCCATTAACAAAAACCGGCCAAGTGCGTGTCGGGCCACGCGCAGTAGGGTTCCGTAGTAGAAGTTAGTTAGTCGACTGTAACTCTGTAACCGGTTAAGCCTACTTAGCCGTGATAGTTTTCCTTGTAATTTCATTACATGTACTACGTCTGTGATTTTTTTCACATTTCTAGGTACAGCCATTCAAAAGTTAGAGGGGGGGGTAACTCGTATCGAACAAAAAAATTCACTTAAAATCTAGATATTTCGCAAATAGCTCGCTTAACTGAAAAATGGTCTTCACACACCCATAATATTTTTGAAAGACCTATCTAACAATACCCCACAAGAAGGGGTACGCGAGAAAAAAAATATTCATCCCTACTTTACATGTTTGGGAGCTACCCTAAAAAAAAATATTTTTCAAAATTTTATTTTACCACTTTCTCGGCGTGATCAATATACATATTCATACCAAATTTCAGGTTTCTAATAACAAAAACCACGGAGCTATGCCGCGGACAGACAGACAGACAGACAGACAGACAGACAGACAGACAGACAGACAGACAGACAGACGGACAGAGCGAAACTATAAGGGTTCCTTGTCGGACTACGGAACCCTAAAAATGACGATTCATTTTATTGCGTTGCTTGTGAAAAGATAATGGTGTTATGTGGCTTAAGACTTGTGAAGTCAATTTTATCACTATCATCTATACAACTAGCATGAATTGCTTTATTTGCATCTAATGGATTATAAAGAGAATTTAATGTAATAAAAAAATAATCGTTAAACACTTCCTACGAGCGTCTATTGCTCCGTTGATACCTACTATTGGACATCTTAAGAGGACTACTTAACGCCCCGGGATAAAAAGCTTATAATAACCGTCTCGAGTGCCCTATCTATTTTCGTACCAAATTTCATCCAAATCGGTTAAGCCGTTTTATCGTAAAACCATAATAAACAAACTCACTTTCGCACGTATAATATTAGAAGACACCAACAGCGGTGACATTGAAAATTGTTGATTAATTTCTAGTTCAATAATTAGTCAAAACTAACTCATGATTAAAATTCTGTAGCTTATAAATAAAACAATACTTTGTACAATAAAATTTAAATAAAAACGCTCACTTTAATATTATTCAGTAGCTAATAGAGACATTTGCGTGCGGATAAAAAGACCATTTAATTGAATTTATAGTGATAATAAAATATTACACGTTTATGCGTTTAAAAAAAGTTAGTCCAGTTATTAGAAAGAAAGAAAGAAAAATATTTTATTATGATTATTATGATCACAGATATTATTTTTTGGAACTATTGGAAGGATAATAAAAACTTTTTTTTGGTTTCTTTTCCGAAGAAAACAGCAGGAAAAACACCAAATTCTTAATTTTCACACCTAGAAGATTAATGGCCATAATTCAAGCCTAGCTTTCCTCCGCTAAAAACATAACTAATTAACATTTATCCGTATCCAAAGCCTCCGATAGAGACCAAACGGTCGCTCGGTACTTTCTACTGCTTTCGAGGTTGCGCAACCTAAGGCTTCCCTGACGGTGTTCATGTAACCGATGATGTAATCGACATCGATTCGATCTTTAGATGCGTTGGGTCACATCACTAGTCTGTCGATGTTTGAGGTCGTTCTAGTTCGATTGTTTGACGTTTGATGTGTTTTCTTTTAATGGTGTCAAATTAAGATGGTGATTTGAGGTTTTTTTTTGTTTTAGTAGAAGAAAATACTTGATGGAAATTAAAATTAGTTTTTACATACTATGGTCTGTTTCTGGAGTGGATTAATTATTGTGTGTTCACTTTTATAATGCGAAATTAAATTGTTTGATTAAAGTAAATTTTCTAATTAATATTTTTGCAGGATTTTTTTCAATATTATACTGCCTCGTTGGTCCAGTGGTTGCAAAACGCGACTGCTTTCAACAGGATCTTGGGTTCGATCCCCGAGCATGACCGACACTACTTTGTGGGTATTTAAAAATTTCAGAATGCAGCCCGGAGTCAGGTAGTTGGTAGAGCACGTTAAGCCCTTGTCCCCGGCTGTTATCTTATAGTCTGTAGGTACCAATTGATTTAACGAAAAATGAAAACAAAGTCGTAACCTAATTTGCAGAAATTGGGAAAGTCGTCAGACTATTCCATTTATTTTGAAAGAACAGTAAAACTCCCTAAGTAATTAGACAGTAAAAATATAGTTTAAACCAGTGGCTCACCAGGCTTCGCACGGGTAATCTTGATTATTAGTATATTTTTGTCATAAGTAGAACATAAGACTGATCGCCTAGTGGTTAAGGGAGGCTTCCGGCGACTGGGACCGCAATTAACTGATCCGCGGTGTGAGCAGCCGGATGGATTTAATTTAAATATTTTTCTTCCGGCTTCTGGGACCACTCATAAAATGTAAGGTTCAAATAAAAAATAGTACAGTCAGACAAAAAAATCTTCAGTGCACTCTATAATATATTTTAAAAGAATAAAATGGACATTGAACATTTGAAATGTTGCGTCACGAAAAGTACTAGGACATCATAGAATGAAAGAGACCGCAGTGTTGTTTCAACTACCCACCCGTATATAATGTAAAATCTTTGCCCACCCGTTACTTTGTAAATGCCACGTAACATACCAGGGCTTCATAAGGTTGCAGAAGTACCGTCCGCATTCGGATAACGGAACTATTCAATTCTACCAACATAGTGAGATCGAAAGACGGGATGTGTAGGTTGCACCTAAGTCTGTTGTTCCCATCCCGCTAGTGAAGTTACTAGGACAGCATAAAATTAAAGAGCCACCGCTGTGATGTTTCAACTACCCACCAGTTACTTTGTAATAATGCCACGTAACATACCAGGGTTTCGCACTTCTTCACTTCGCTAAGTGTTGATTGATTGGCTGACGACTGCAACTAACCGACGAATACGCGGGCCCGCTCAAGTAGTTTGCTTCTTTACCTTGGTGAGACCCACATATTCCGTGCGCATTTTATTTACATTATATACGGGTGGGTAGTTGAAACAACACTGCGGTCTCTTTCATTCTATGATATTCTAGTACTTTTCGTGACGCAACATTTCAAATGTTCAATGTCCATTTGATTCTTTTAAAATATATTATAGAGTGCACTGAAGATTTTTTTGTCTGACTGTACTATTTTTGATTTGAACCTTATTATAACCTTATTATTGTATCGCCTATTACGCTTCACTACATCTGAGAGGCGCTGAAAGTATGTAGGATTGCTGTGAACAAATAAGGCCACCTCAAGGATATATATATATGGAAGGATGTGTCAGGATTCTGTGCCTGATAAAATAAGGTCTGCAGCTGTCTATGGTTTTGAGACCAAACATGGCACGAATACAGCGCTTCTGTGCTTTAAATGCCATATTTTTGTTGGTGGAGTTTCCCCAAAAGATGATCCCGTATCTTAATACCGAAGCTACTATGCCATGGTAGGCAGTAATCGCAGTATCAATACTGGAAATAGGTACTATTTTTAGTAGAGCATAAGCTGAGCTATTAATTTTTTTGCATAGTTCTTCAATGTGTGCTTTCCAGTTAAGCTGCTTATCAATGGTTAGTCCTAAAAATTTTGCGGTGTCTACCTCGTGTATGGACTTATTTTTATAACTAACGTTAAGGTTATGTGACCGAGGTCTCTGGCTAAAGTGCATAATTACAGTTTTCGTCAAGTTTATTTTAAGGTTATTGTTATCTAACCACTGAACAATTGACGCTAAGCATTTATTTATATCGTCTTGATACTGCTCCTTTGATCTACATTGAATCGAAACAGTACTGTCATCTGCAAAAAGGGACATCGGATGGTTTACATATTTTGGCAGATCGTTTATGTAGATTATAAATAAAAGTGGACCCAAGACGCTACCTTGTGGTACACCAAATGTGATAGAACGCGGTTTGGATCGATATGTGATCTCCTGTTTAGTGTTTATATTTATTTTTGAAATGCTAGTAACCTGTAATCTATCAGAAAGATACGATTTTATTAAATTTAGCACATTACCTCTTATGCCATATGTTTCTAATTTACTGAATAGTATGCAATGGTCAACGTAATCAAAAGCCTGCGTCATATCACAGTAAATTGTACATACAGGTGTTCTGTTATCAACGTTGTTAAGGATATTTTTGTATAAATCATATATTGCTAAATTAGTATTTTTACTTTGCCTAAATCCTTTTTGTTCATCACATAATAACTTGCAGTGTTCCAGGTAGCCATATATTTTATGATGAATAAATTTTTCAAAAATTTTTGAAAATATTGGTACTAATGCTATTGGTCTGTAACACTCTATAAGTTCTTTTTTATCTTTTTTAAACAAATGTTTTACAATAGATATTTTTAAATTATCTGGAAATACGCCATTGCTAATACATAAATTTAAAATATAACTAAGGTGTCCACAAATGTATTGATTAACTTTTTTAACTATTTTAGTCGATATGTCATCAGATCCTACGCTATTTGTATTCTTAAGTCCAGATATAATTTTATAAATGTCATTTGGTACACTAGATGTTACAAAGATTGAGTCAGTTGTTCCTAACATTTTTTTCGATACATTATTTCCTCGACACAATATGGGTTGAATTTTATCAATGAAATAATTATTGAAGGCATTCGCAATTTCTTTCGGGTCTGTAATTATATTATTATTGACTGTTATTCTAGTTATGCTGTCCCGAGGAATGTTAAATCTTCGATTATTTATTACATTCCATGTACTTTTACATTTATTATTAGATGTCTTAATTTTGTAATTATTTTGAGCGCGCTGTGTGAGTTTAATAATTTTTTTTAATGTCTTTGAGTAATTACGGTATATAATTTTGTTTTGGCTTGATGGATTCAATCTCAAATTCCATAGTAATTGCCTTTTTTTTGCACTGCATTTCTTCAGTCCACGTGATATCCATTTGGTTTTCCTCATAACACGTATTATGATTGTTTTATAAGGAAAGCAGAGATCATAAAATAATTTAAAGTTATCTACAAAATAGTTATACGCATCATTTGCATCTGTAATAGAGTACATGTCGGAAAAAGAATAGTTCGCGAGGCATTCTTTAAATTTTATAATATTTTCAGTACTGAAATCGCGGACTTGTTTGCGATACATTTTGAATGTCAATGAGAAAAGACTGGAATACTAGGTAACCCATTTTTTCTCAATCCCATCTTGTGTATTTAATCTGTGATCCCATCCGAGTTCTTTTGTTCGCCCTTTGTGTTCCTGGTTACTCTGTCAAGCAATCCCATTTGACAATTTTTTTTCATCATCATCAGCCTATATATTGTCCCACTGCTGGGCACAGGCCTTTTCTCACACAGAGAACGCATGAGCTTTAATCACCACGCTTGCTCAAGGCGGATTGGTGATTTCAGACTTTTTAAAGTCCAGGTTTCCTCACTACGTTTTCCTTCACCGTTAGTCTGTGACGCCTAAGATACACTTAGGAAGTACGTATGACTTTAGAAAAGGCACATTGGTATTTGCCAGGTTTCGAACCCGCACACTCGTACACGAGAGGCAGGTGCCTTAACCACTAGGCCACGACGACATTTTCAGGACAGATATCCCATTTTAAATAGAGTTAAACAGATCGATTTAAACATACCTACGTAATTAATATCAGATCTATCTAGATCACGTGTTCTTTAATTTACTGTTAATGTCAATACGCAATAACTAACTATTGTGTACAGAAAACATAATTCACAAAACGCTATAAAACAGTAAAAGTGAGTTTTAAAAATCCGACACCATTTCATTCATTCACTCCCTTCATTTAAATACAAACACGCCACATTTCAACACGCAAAGAAAACCGAGAGTCCAGTTAACATACAAAGCAATAACAACCTTTATATCATAAAAATAAAACACCAAATCATTTAACACAAGACCACAATTTAGATCATTACGATACGCAAAATTTACAACAGCTTTTTAAAAGCAAAAATTTCCTGAAACTCATTTTTCTTATTGGCAACACTGAGCTATTTTATGGCTGGCAACATTACGGAAAGAAACTAAACGTTTTATCGTTGTAAATTGCTGTATTGTAAAATAAGAAATTTGTTTATATACTTCGATATACTATACTAGTTTTTACTTGTGGCTTTGCCCGCATTATCAACCCTCGTAGTTCAAAGATAACCCATTACATAGAAATTTTGGTTCTTTGGTATTGGCAAAGATCTATCAAACTATTGGCCGGTTGCATCAAACTTAATGTAATTTATTTTAACTAATATTAGAAATACGAAAGTGAGTTTGTTTATCATGCTTTTACAGTGAAACGACTGAACCGATCGAGATGAAATTTGGTATGGAGATATAGAGGACCCTGGGAACTGGCTACTCTTTATCCAAGTGCGTTTACTAGTCCTCTCAGGACGCCGGTGAAACACTACTTTCCGCCCGCGGCTTCGCCCGCGAGGCCTATACTAATTCAAATTAAAAATGTCGGTTTCTTACAAACTTTGCCCCCTTTTTCACCCCTTAGGGATAGAATTTCGGAAAATCCTTTCTTATCGGATGCCTACGTCATACAAAGAACACACCCTCCAAGTTTCAGGTCTCTACGATCAGCGGTTTAGGCTGTGCGTTGATCCGTCAGTCATTCAGGACAAAGGAGTTTATATTTATAGATTATACGAATGTTTCTGAGGATGTACTAATAGTATGAACCTATGTTTGTTACTCTTTCACGCAAAAACTACTGAATGGATTTGGATGAAATTTGGTACTCATATAGTTTATATCCTGGATTAACATATAGGAAATGTTTTATCCGGGTGCGGGAAGTAATTCCCTCGGGATGCGGGAGAAACTGCGGGAGGCGGCTAGTTTATCATATTACTAAGTAAAGATTATGTAGGAAGTAACATTAAAAAAAACTTAAATTTAAATAATCGTGATGAACAAAGCAAGAGGCTATAGAACCATCATCTCTATTGCAATTAAAACGTGAATATGAGATAAGGCGAAAGGTCGCGGTACTAGTATAGCTTTCAACGGGTCACGATTTAGCATTTTGTTCCTTGGAAACGAATTATCTTTAAATCAAACATTTTCATAAACTACTAGCAATTTCCTGTGGTTTTACCCGGGTCTAGGAGGAACTACTTCATGCACCAGGATATAAAGTAGCCTATAACCTTATCCAGGGTCCTCTCTATTTGCGTACCAAATTTTATTTAATGCGGTCTAGTAGTTCACGCGTGATGCCGTGACTTAGGGAAATAGGGATTCATTTTTATCCATTCATATATATAAAATGCTTTGTCCTGAATGACTGACGCATCAACGCACAGCCTAAACCGCTGATCGTCGAAACCTGAAACTTGGAGGGTGTGTTCTTTGTATGACGCAGGCGTCCGATAAAAAAGGATATTCCGAAATTCTACCTCTAAGGGAATGAAAATGGGGGCGAAGTTTGTGTGAAATTATTAAAGTGTATCATGTTATGATATTGAAGACAGAAGAGATACCAGGGGCCTTACCATGACGTTCCAAAACAAGATTATTTTCGTTATGAAATAGAGACGGAGCTATACGACGTTAGTAGCTGTGTCACGCTCTCAAACTTGAATAGTGATTGCAAAAACACGTGGTGGTTTACCACCTGGATTGAAGAGGTCGGATAGGCACTCCATTTAAAATACTAGTGTTCAGCAGCTACTGGTTAAATTAGAAGCCTACCCCAATATATTTAAGATAGCTTTCTGCCGGCGGCTTCGCCCGCGTGGACATTTTTTTTAAACCTTGGTTTACATTATTTAAGTTTTAGTAGGGACCCCTAATTATTTCTGGAAATAAATATGGCCTATGACACTTTGTAAAGATGTAGCTTTCTAACGGTGAAAGAATTTTTAAAATCGGTCCAGTAGTTTTTGAGTTAAAACCCTACAAACAAACAAACAAACAAACAAAACAGGTAAGACCTCTTTAATATAGATATATATTTAAGAAAAGGCTAGGCAGATGGTTACCCAAACATTATCCAGTCTAACGCATAAAGAAACTCATTTAAACCATTTCACAAGACATTCACTTAAGTGTTGAATGTTGTATTTTTTGTCGCATTACGTTTGAAGTGCTGATGCTTCGTCGGCTGCGCCTGCGCACGCCTTCCTACACGAGTTTGTTTAGTTACACACATACCTATAGAGATTTACAAGATATGCTGTTAAAATATTTAATGAATTTACATGGTACAAAAAATAAGATAAGTATTATATTAAAATATTTTTACATTAAATTTGCATTTTCTTTAAAAAAAAACATAAAAAATAAAATAATTGAAAAATGTGAGCATCAAAATATTTAACCGTATAAGGACCAGCTTTCAGGAGGATCATAGGACCAGATTTTGTGGAGTTGAGTAAACGCTTAGCTATGTTAGCCAATTTGTCTTACGTAAATAGAGATATGCTTTGAAAACAAAAAATGACTATTCAAAAAGTTCTCTGCAAGTACGCAGTAAGTCGCACAGAAAACAAAAGGTACTAGCTACACTACGCTCTAAACGATTCCAGTCAAAACCGACTCGCTGTCAACAATAAGACTTTTACCGATTGTGTGATAATAGTTGGGTTAAAAACGTCGCACGCGCAGCTATGCCAGTGATTTCCCAGTACAAGACACTTGTAATGTGTTCAGGTTTCAAAGCCGTTGTTATTGTAAGCAAGACTTTAAAAGGTTTATTGATCCGTCTAGATGGAGCTCGTGGCTAAGTAACAGCCGCACGGGTCGATCGGGCCCGCGTCGACGGCGCGTTCGTGTTCCACGCGCGCCTCAAAGAGATGTCAGCACATGTGACGGGGCCCTCCCCAGGGCCATAGCCTGCCGGGGTTGCGGGACGTTCGAAAGAGATACCGCACCCCCGGAATACAAAGGGCTGAGGAAGGAACATGGATGGGTTTTAGTCAGTAAGAGTCTGACACTCCCTCCGCCCCACCTACGTCGGGAGGAGTCATTTGATGATTTCCCATCCGAAAAAAAAGTCTATAATAGGAAAATTTGTATACAACAAAGTGTAGCGAATCAGTTGTCGTACAATTCTTATAAACTCATGAAAGGATGTTCGCATATCTTAAGATTTTGGAAAGCTGTATTACATAACATATTATGCTTATTCTATTCATGTGAAACTTACCTAGATTCTTTGTGTATTTCTATGTTATTTAGTTTGAGAGTTTTGCATAAATATTTTTGAAGTTCTAGGCTCAGTGGTCGCAGTTTGAATTAATTTTCTTGTCTATTAAAATTGTTAATAAATATATTAACGAATTGGCCGAGAAATGGTTAAGTTACATAATAAAGAATCTATACTAATAATAATATAATAAAGCTGAAGAATTTGTTTGTTTATTGAAAGCGCTAATCTCAGGTGCGATTTGAATTTTAGAAGAAATTCTTTCACTTTTAGATATCCTATTTATTGAGGAAGGTTATAGGCTATATATCATCACGCTAAAACCAATAGGAGTGGAGCACCACTATTCCACGCGGACGAAGTCACGGGCAGAGGCTAGTTATTTATAAAATGTAAAAATTATATCATGAATACTTAAAAAAGAAATCGTCACGCCTGTTTTTAACCCCTGATAAAAAGAGGGGTGTGTATCTTTGTTTGTCTGTGGCAGCACAGCATCGGATGAACTGATTTCTATGCAATTTCTTTTAATAGTATGTTTCATAGCTATTATTGTTCCCTAAAGGATTAGGAAGAATTGTAGTGTAAAATAGCTTTATCTTTCCATTTATATTTCACTAGCTTTCTGCCCCTAGCCCCTAGGCTATGCCCGCGTGGGCTATACGAATTCAAATTAAAAAAGGCAGAGTTTGATACAAACTTGGTTCCCCATTTCACCCTCTAGGATTAAAATTTCTGAAAAGCCTTCCTATCGGATGCCTACGTCATACAAAGAACACACCTTCCAAGTTTCAGGTCTCTGCGATCAGCGGTTTAAGCTGTGCGTTGATCCGTCAGTCAATCAGGACAAAGCATTTTATATGTAGGTATATATTAGTAACACGAAACGAAACTAGAACTACCTAGTTCTCAAAAATTGAGTTCATTGTGTGCGTGTTAAACTCACACACGCAGAAGTTTAACTGTGTGTACACACGCGATAAACTAACTACATGCAAATACAATTCTTTGCGAGTATTGTTAGTCTTTAATTGTTTAATTACCGTACGTTTATTTCTCGTGAAAATATTGAGGACAAATATTCAATCGTTGGACTGGGAAAATTGTATTCATTTCTTTCAGAATTCTATTGAAATTAAAAACTAGGTTTTGTACTGACTTCGTCTCCGTGGATCTCAGTTTTTTTTTTCTACATGACCTCTTGCAGGGTGCTTCTAACAGCATTCGACCTGCTTAACCGGACAATAAGTGGATCTCAGTATTAAGACCAGATACTGAGTTAAAAAGTACTCAATAGGCCGGTTGCATTAAACATTTTATCTTTTATACTTTTACGATTATCACAAAACAGGATGCCATTAATTAGCATACTTTTAATATAATATTATTTATGTTATCAATAGGTACATAGGTAGCTATTATAATTAAGTAAATATATGTCACAAATATTAAGACGAAAAACATAAAATAACAGCAAAATTACTCAACTTTATTCTCCACTAGCTTCTGCCAGCGACTTCGTCCGCGTGGAATAGTGGTGCTCCGCTCCTATTGGTCTTAGCGTGATGATATATACCTGTGGCCTATAGCCTTGATTTCTGTGTAGCTTTAACCATTAAGGTTGCGCACGCGACGGAAGCTTAAAAATTGGAGTAACTTCTCCCGTTTTCCCAACATTTCTCTTCACTGCTCTGCTCCTATTGATTGTAGCGTGATGAAAAGTATACTATGACCAGCTCAGGAGTATGAAAAATAATTGTACCTAGTTTCGTTAAAATCCGTCTAGTAGTTTTTGTTTCTATAACGGTTATACAGACAGACTGACAGATTTTTTTTACTGATTGCATTTTTCGTATCAGTATCGATCCCTAATCACCCCCTGATAGTTATTTTGGAAATATATTTCATGTGCAGAATTGACCTCTCTTCAGATTTATTACAACTATAGATTTTGACAGATTTAACATGACAGTTCTTCCGTTTCACGTAGGTATAAGTAACCTGACATTTTTTTAGTGCAACCAGCTATAATATATAAATGCCTTCGGCTATTTTTGCATGACATTTAGAATTGAGGAGAATAGAATAGAAAAAAAAATTACTCAAACATATTTAAACTACAGACGATTAAAGAAAGTGGTTTGTACGTAATATTTTCCAACTGTTACAAATAACAAC
Organism: Pyrrhia umbra; assembly: GCA_963891755.1. NCBI lineage: Eukaryota > Metazoa > Arthropoda > Insecta > Lepidoptera > Noctuidae > Pyrrhia > Pyrrhia umbra. The sequence goes on from OY982944.1 coordinate 5,104,955, forward strand.
GTGGTAACATACGCATGCATATTGATTGGTTCATTATGTACAATCGTATATGCATAAATACACGTAATCACATTACGATATTTCCTCGAATTTTAATTGGAGAGTTATAACATAGAACTATTGAGTAGACATGAAATATCTTTCTTTTTTACCTGTCTGTTGGCAAAAAACAATACTTATGTAGGTATTCTGCATCCTTCTTCACTACATAGTATAAAACAAAGTCGCTTTCTCTGTCCCTATGTATGCTTAAATCTTTAAAACTCCGCGACGGATTTTGATGCGGTTTTTTTTAATAGATAGAGTGATTAGAGGGCGTCCATAAATTACGTGAGGTGTTTAAGGGGGGGAGGGAGTCGAGTCAAATCTCATCTAATCTTACGTTAGAGAGAGGGGGGGTCTCGGCAAATATCACGATTTTTTTTTTTTTCTGATTGAAACAAAAAAGAAAAAACCTATTTTGGTCCATTTAATCCATATTGTACATGCTTAAGATTTAATTTTAAGCGTACTAGTCTTAACTAGTCGTAAATAATAGCACGGGAAGTAGTTTTTGTCAGTACAAACAGCAAGTCTATAATAATATATTATCTTTATCTATCTATATATAAAACAAAGTCGGGTTTGTGCGAACACTTATAACTCGAGAACAGCTGGACCGATTTTCATGTGTTTTGATTTTTATGTATTTTTCTCCGCCCCGAATAGCAGAAAAAGTATTAAAACATTGGAAAAATTACGAAAAAAAAATTTATGGGTCGGTACGAAGTTCGCCGGGCTGGCTTGTTATATATATAAAAGAAGAAAATGGCTGGCTGACTGATCAAAGCACAGCTGAAACGTATATTTTCCATAAATTTTCCTTAAATAACGTTAGTGTGCACTGAGAAATATTTTTCTAAATTCATCCCCTAAGGGGTTAAAATAGGGGATGAAAGTTTTTATGAAACTCTGTCATTTTTAATTTGAACTCGTATATTCCTACGGGCGATATCACGGGCGGAAAGCTAGTATTATATAATATCTTGGCAAACATATCGCAAGTAAAAAGTTTACAAAGGAAAAACGTGTTTTTAATTGAAGCGTTGCAAATAACGAGTGTTCTACTATGAATAAATAGATCCCTACACAGTCTATTAATTACAATATCTCCCAGATCAGAGTTAATAAGGTTTAGAATATATACACATACGTCAATATGTACAATAGAGTTTATATGTATAATACATTCAACTATCAGTCTGAAATAGACCTTAAGGCTATGACAATAAAAAATAATACGACAAGATTTCAACTGACGAAAACCAAAAAACTAATAATGTGGAAAACATCATAATACTGGGGGTATTAGATGTTTTCTACATTATTTTTTTTTAATTTAGAAGCTTTCTAATAGTTTACGATTACAATTATCAAAACCTACAAAATAAGTATGTATACCGTATATTTTAAGAAGCATTAATTCACGCGCGAAAAATAAATCGCTCTCACAAAAGTTATTACGTTTTGTTTTGATTAAAGATCTCTCAACGTTAAAATATGTATTTCAAGCACCCAAAGATTTCACTCACGCTTATAATTCTACCAGTTTAATTAAATTAAACACCAAATCCTTTCTCCGAATAAAAATAACTGTCTCTAAAGACCAAATTAGTTTACACTTTATGGTTTATCTTCCTAAAATCTGGTGATATAACTCAGTCATCATATTAAAATGATAAGTACAAAAGGACCACTCACCTCTCTCAGCAAATCCATCACCAGAACCAGTTCCAATGTCCTGCAACGCCTGTTCATCACCAACGTCATTCAAACCGAAATTTTGATCACGAAACACTACATTATCATTAAATCCACCAGGTCCCGCATGAGAATTTGTCTGCACTGAATTTACACTTTCTGAAGCGTACGGAAAGACCACTCGAGGACTCCTAGGCTTCCAGCCCGGGTAGTACCCGTTCCGAACAGAGGGGGCGAAGGGAGCGACCGGGTAAGGATCAAAGGCGTAATTTGGGGCATAAGTCCTACCAAAACGCCCCTGGTAATAATGAGGATGGTTTGAAAAAGGTCGAAACCGAGGCAACGGTTCATAAAACCTTTCGTTCCCAGACGGAAGATCTTCGTTCAACTTCTTCGGCACTTCTGATCCTTCATCCGGAGATGTGAACTCGTAATCCGGTTGATCGTCAAACTTGATTTTTGAGTAGTTTTTGTCCTGAGTCAAATCTATTTCACCCTTTCCGAACGGCTGATGGTTTTCATCTTCATCCAAAAACAGCACCCTGGATTGCCTCGCTCTGGTCCTTCGGTACAAATTCTTGGGCACAAACATGACGTTTTTATACGGCTTCTGGTAGACTAGGCTGAGTGCCCGGCTCGGCTCGACAGCGGCGACGGACGCCACCACTAGCAGTATAACTTTCCATCTATTTTCGCTTAACATGTTGCCTCGGTCAGTGCACTGTTGTTTTCACTTTCATTTCTTATGTTACAAAGGATGAGATTTTTTTGTTGATTTTTAAGGATGTTTTAGTACATGTTTTTGGGATACGCGGTTATAAAATTTGGTGTTTTTGGTCGTGTTTCATTTCTTGTGACGGGACGTGTGGCGCGGGCTGACGGCAGCGGGGGACTGGTTCGGTCGAGGCTCGGTGGTGGCGTGCGGCTGGCGTTATATAAAAATGCATGATTGTGACGTTGCGTTTATGTAATACTGGTGATTAGTGATAGTACGTTGCTTGGCAACTCTGTTTGGGTATACCTGAAAGTGCTACTTTCAGATTTGGTGCTTGTTCGGTATTTCAGTTTGATGGTGTTTTTGAATTTTTGGTTTTGTGTGAAGATATTACAATAGCTTAGAGACTATTATCCTCTAAGTATTTTTTTTAGATTGCTGATTTAATAGTTTCCTGTTGTTGGTATAGAAAATCGGAACGAGTCAATTTGGTCCTTAGTTACGCAAAAAAATATATTAAAGGAATTAATTATTTAATTTTTATAAAATAAAATATGGAATGATTATGCAAAGTATTATTTTAAAATATATGAGGTAAATAATAATGTTGTACAAACATCATCAAAAACTAACCAAGAAAATCCGTTCTCTATTGGAAGTAGAAGTTTATGTATAGGTATTTATTGTTTTTCTTCAGATATTATAATTATTATTCAAATAACAAAACCTAGGATAATCAAGTTAGTCTAAACTTTTTTCGGTAAACCTCACAATTTCAGATAATATATTGCATGTTAAAACTTTTATAAGATATTTACATAAGCCTTTAGTCAAACGTTTAACACAGGTGACATCACCAATTTATTTTACAAAGAAGAAAGTGGGTTGCTGTATTAATTGATATGGAAGGAAACCTTATATCGCAATTCAAAAACAAGGATTTTTATATCATCCTCCTAGCCTTTTCCCAACTAGATTCGATGTACTTCGAACTACATTCAGCCTGTTTTTGGTGAAACTAGCAGCCACACATAGACATACGTAGTTTCATAACAATATTGAATCTGCCAAGTCTTTTTTTTTTTCAAATTTTAAATCATTTACAAAAACATACAATTTTCCCGTTATCTCAAAATTTTGGAAAGCATTAATCCAGTAAAAATAAGTGTTAGTAGACATTCGACTACATATTGCTACAGGAAAATAAAACTATTATCACACAATTGAACAAATCGGTAATTTTCCTCCACAAACAAACTATTCCGAGTCCGATAAAACGTGATCATCACCATCATCAGCCTATATATTGTCCCACTGCTGGGCACAGGCCTCTTCTCATACAGAGAAGGCATGAGCATTGATCACCACGTGCGCTCAAGGCGGATTGGCGATTTCAGACTTTTAAGTCCAGGTTTCCTCACGATGTTTTCCTTCACCGTTAGTCAGTGACGTCTAAGATATACTTAGAAAGTACATATGACTTTAGAAAAGTCACATTGGTACTTTTTGCCAGGTTTCGAACCTGCACACTCGTACACGAGCGGCAGGTGCCCTAACCACTAGGCCACCACGACACACCGTAAAACGTGATATTGCGGGTTTATTGAATATATATTTTACTTTTCCGTTCAAAATCCTCGGTTTGCGAGTTCGACTCGCACATTGTCAGTTTTTCCGTACCAAAACTGGTAAAAAGGAACCATTATAAAAATAAAAAAATATCTTGATTTATAATGTAAATAATTAATCGTAACTCTAATAATAATTAATGTAATGACGAGAACCTCGTGAAGGCTGAAAAAGATAAACAACTCAAGTATCTTGATTTGGCACACGAGGTTGTCGATATGTGGCATGTGGATTCAGCAGTCATTGTGCCGATAGTCGTTTCGGCCAATGGACTACTAGCCAAGAGCCTCGACCAACACCTAAAGAGGCTCTCGTTAGGCAGCTGGATCAAGGGCTTGATACAGAAAGCAGTACTCCTAGACACTGCGCGTATCGTCAGGAGGTTCCTTTCTCTAGAGCCCTGACCGCCGGTAGCTTGGACCCTGTCTCGTTACCGGTGGGAAACTATTTTTTATATTTTTAAATGTTTTTCTTTTTTATATATAGTTTAATATTTAAAAATGTAATTAATATGTATATATATAAATAAACGGAATATTAATGTAAAATAGGTACTCTAAATAATAATGTACAGTTTATTTCTCCAGTGAAAACAATCAACCAAACTGTGAGAAAGCCCAATCGTAACTAATTGATGCCACGCTTATTAAAACCAGTGAAAAAGTATACAGACCTTGCCGTACCTACTAAACCTGACTCTTGGTCTACTTACAATTAGATTCAACCAATCAAATGGCTGTTCCTTGACAGACTCGTGGATGAGTCCGAAATCGCTTTATGGAATTTGGAAAAAAATCACCAAGCAGCCCAAAGTCAAGAAGTTGGTGGTGTTATACGCCCGAGTCCGGGACAGTTAAGCCGTCGTCCTTTTATTTTTTTCGGATGGGAAATCATCAAATGACCCCTCCCGCCGTGGGTGTGTCAGACTCTTACTGACTAAAACCCATCCATGTTCCTTCCTCAGCCCTTTGTCTTCCGGGGGCGCGGTATCTCTTTCGAACGTCCCGCAGCCCCGGCAGGCTATGGCCCAGTGGGAGGGCCCTGTCGCTTATTGCTGACAGCTCTTTGAGGCGCGCGTGGAACACGAACGCGCCGTCGACGCGGGTCTGGTCCTTGCCGGACGGCGAGCCACCCATAGCTCACCGTCCGCAAGGCCGTCCTCCTTGACTGCTGCCTTTGTTACAATTCCGTATCAGAGGCCGTCAGGCGTATTTGAGATAACTCTAACACTAGGGCTTGTTAGGTTGTTAAGACCCGATAAGAAAAATAATGGCTCCTAATCTATACTCAAGGAAAGCTCCGTGCTTAAACATCGTTTTATAATAGGGACCTAGAAATATAGAGCAATATACTTTAACTTAGAGACTAACTTCTGCTCGCGGCATTGTCCGTCCATTTTATTATCTGCCTAGACTTTCCCAACTATGTTGGGGTCGGCTTCCATTCTAAACTGGATGTAGCTGAGTACCAGTGTTTTACATGGAGCGACTGGTCAACAGGCCACCTGGCTTCTGATTACCCGTAACGCTTACGTGCCATTTGTATATACATTATGAAATATAGTGAAAATGTAGCTATACGAACGATAGATGACGAATCCAGCAGATGGCGCGACTACACTCTCACTCCAAAAAAGAATATAAGGAACATTACTTATCGGAATCACAAAGCGATCTATACAAAACATGTTTGTCAGTCGATCCGCTCCATAAATGTTAGCATGTTCATCGTTTAAAGCTATATAGATATATGGAAACCCATGGGGTTATGGTATTTAGTGTGTGGGCTAATATTATGGGTTGGATGACCCCGTAGTACTACATACTAGCTACTGCCGCGACTTCGGCTGCGTGGTGATCGAATTGGGCCTAAATGCCAGGATAAAACCGGCCAAGACCGTGTCGGGCCACGCGCGATAGGGTTCCGTAATAAGATTTAGTTCGTTGACTATATCTCTGTAACCGGTAAAGCCTACTAAACCGTGATAGTTTTAGTATAAAGTTCGGTATATATGTTACATATGTGATTTTTGCTAGGTCAAAATTTAGAGGGCTATTGAAAAATTTGCACTTTAAAGCTAGATATTTCGCAAATTTTAATTTAATTTAATTTAATTCTCTTAACCGCATAATGGTCTTCTCAGACCTATAATATTATAGCCCACACGACGAGATATGTGACAAAACAAAAAAAAATCACACTTTACGAGTACGGGACCTCCCTTAAAAAAAATACCACTTTATTGGCGTGATCAATATATCCACACCATAACCATACCATAATTTCAGTTTTCTATTACTAAGACCCTCTGAGCTATGCAGCGAACAGACAGATAGATGGACATGGCGAAACTACAAGGGTTCCTTGTCGACTACGGAACCTTAAATAGACATGCCGTGGGGACCCCAAATAATTTGGAATAAGGATAGGATCATGACGATACGGGTGAACGGGTCAGGCAGATGGAAGCCTTAATTGACAACCTATTTAACGTGCTCTCCAAAGGATGAGGGTCTCACTCATTGTATAAAACAAAGTCACCCATCTAAAGACTGACCTTATCAAGTGCAGCTTAACCTCGAACCAAACCTCCTATTATTAGCCACGAGCCCCTCAATGTGTATGTCATCATTCGCCTGCCCTTATCCCAATTTATTTGTGGTCGGCGCGGCATGTCTTCTTCTTCCATACTTCTCTATCTACCGTCATCTCACTAGTAACCTCCTTTCTAGCCATATCATCTTTCACACAATCCATCCATCGTTTTATGGTCTTCCTCTACCTCTATAGCCATCCACATTCATGCTCAGAACTTTCCTCACAACATGTTCTTCATTCCTCCGCATAACATGCCCCGTGATATGTATGAATGTGGCTAAAACATTATTAAAAAAAATAGGAAGTGTGCATTCCAAGCGGCCATGACATGATCGGTGGCTATCAAACAATTGATTGATTGTAATGACGAAAAAACGACATATTAATTTCTGTACGAAAACTGGTAGTGTTTAAATTACTGAAAACACACGCAAACGTTTTGACAGACGTTAGAAATTATATGAGTTGGTAAAAAGTCAGACACTTAAAAAAAAAGTTAAATCCAACTAATGAAATAGCCCGACTTTTTTTTTTGTTTTCGTGTTTGTTTTGTTTTTAGCTAAGTCAACCATCCAGCTAATGGTAAGTGGTCATTGCCACTTGACTTCAATACTAAAGACATTAGAAAAAAGCTGAAACGTGATTATTTATTGACTAGTTGTAACCGTCTTCTAGGTTCTAAGATCGTGAGGAAACCTGGACTAAAAAGTCTGAAATAGCCAATCCGCTTTGAGCAAGCGTGGTGATCAATGCTCATGCCTTCTCTGTATGAGAAGAGGCCTGTGCCTAGCAGTGGGACAATATATAGGCTGATGATGATGAAGAAGACGAAAACTTAAATTGTTCCGGGTCTATGTGTTTGTGCACACACGATACAGGAGTATTTCATACAACCGGTTGCATCAAAAAATATGCGGTTACTTATACGTGAAACGGAAGAACTGTCATCCAAGATATGTCAAAATGGAGGGTAAAATTGAATACTTTTGCTATTCTTTTATATGTATTTTTCGTCTTAATATTTATTATTTATGTTTACTTAACTGCTATTATCATAAAAAATATTAGATTTATGCTAATTATTGATATCATGTTTTGTGATATTCGTAAAAGTATGAATGATAAAAAGTGTAATGCAATCGTTAAAGGTTTGATGATAATAGTTATCACTACATATATATATCACTACATAGTATAAAACAAAGTCGCTTTCTCTGTCCCTATATCCCTATGTATGCTTAAATCTTTAAAACTACGCAACGGATTTTGATGCGGCTTTCTTTAATAGATAGAGTGATTAATGAGGAAGGTTTTAGTATATAATTTGTCAAGTTTTTGTATCCATATTAGCTAAAATATCGCGGGCGAAGCCGCTGGCGGGAAGCTAGTTTACAATAAAACTATGAACTTCATTTTTATTTATTCTTCATAGCAATCAGCGCCATCTATCCTCACAATTAAAAAACTGTATGGTAGCTTTCACTACGTACAGATCGCTTGAAGTAAAGCCTTCGCTTGTAAATCGATGCTACGTTCTATTCAGAGATGTCTCTTAGAATAATTAATACTTATATGAGACATCTTTGAATAGCTATGATACAATGATCTGCGGGACGTTCAAAAGAGATACCGCGCCCCCGGAATACAAAGGGCTGAGGAAGGAACATGGATGGGTTTTAGTCAGTAAGAGTCTGACACTCCCTTCCGCCCCACCCATGGCGGGAGGTGTCATATGATGATTTCCCATCCGAAAAATAATAATAAATAAAAAATATGATACAATGATAATAATTTATATCGATTTCGCAAAATTATCAAATTAACTTTAATTATTTATTTTTGAAATGCACATATTTTTTTTTTTATTTATTGCATTATTTTTTAATCAATTTTTAAAAAATAAGGATGGTATGGGCTCTTCGTTTTTATTTTTTCAATTTTGGAACAACATAGCACCAGCAAAAAACACAAAAGGGACAAAAGTTCTACACGTATTCTTAGTAACATTATAAATTTGAATGCTACTCTGTCTGTCTGTCACGCACATGAATATAGATGGAAATATGTGTGAGGACTTAGGATAGCTTTTATCCGGGTAGTAAGCGAAATAGCTTCCTCAGGATGCGCGTCAAACCGCAGGAAGCAGCGAGTATGACGTACATTCTTTTCCTTATATATGTATGTCAATTTAAAACTGTGAGTATTGTTAGTTTATAATTAAGAATCAAACGAACTTACCTAGTGAAGTTTGATGTCTAATTATACGAGTGTCTTGACCGAAGATGATTACTGTTTACATGCAGCAGCACGCGAGATGATGCTGTCCTGATCACACTTTTAAAGCTTAATAAAAATAAATAATAATAATAAATAGTCACTGTATTGACTCGTTTCCCCCACTACAATACACACCGCCATCACTCTGCACGCTCTTGGTTGTCATTTTTCAGAGACAGAATTTTTTCGTTAGATCTTGGGACTTTCAAGCGGGGGGGTGGGAGTGTAATCATCTTCGGTCAAGACACTCGTATAATTAGACATCAAACTTCACTAGGTAAGTTCGTTTGATTCTTAATTATACTTCGTATCTCTCCCGAAGATGATTACTGTTTACATGCAGATGTTTAGAGCAACGAAAAAATTAAACAGTGAAGCGATCGATAAATTTTGTATTATGTAATTACTTTCTACAATTTAAGTTTTTAACATAACAGAACCTTAATCTAATATAATCATTTAAATAATGCATTAGCGAATTCAGTTCCTGCAGACACTGTATCTTTATTATAATATTTTAGAAATACGTGCGACGATTCTGTCCAGCCTGCAGCTTTTCGAATAGCTTCCAGGTTGACGCCAGCTCTGTGCGCGGCGGACGTCGACGCATGTCTAGTACTGTGAGCACTATACATTTGAATGTCTATTCCACTTTTTTCTAAAATTGATTTGACCCAGTGAGATAGGGTTTGAGATCCTACCTTCTTGTGTGGCTTTTGATAGCTAATAAAAAGGAAATCTTCTTGACGTCGTAAGCAGGAAGTTTTTTCAATGTAATACTTAAGAGTTAAAGCTGGGCAGATTGCAGGATTTTCTTTAATGTATGGCAAGAGAATCAATGGTTGATAACCACCTGGCTTAGACGTTTTAATTAAATCTTCAATTTTTATATGAATCTTGTCTAAATCAACTGTAATATTTTTTAATTTAATCAAGCTTAAGGTCTACATTCTCTGTGCTGATGCTAACGCTAAAAGAGTTACAGTTTTAAGGGATAAATCCTTTATTGTGATTGAATCATCGTGATAATTGGCTAAGTAATTTAATACTAGATTGGGGTCCCAGGTGGTATTGTATTTTGGTGCGGGTGGCTTTATACGGTAAACGCCTTTGAAAAAACGTTTAATAATATCATTACAAGTGACTTCCTGACCTAATAATATAGACAGTGCTGAACGGTAACTGTTAAGTGTACTGTAACTAATACCGGAATTAAATTTTTCTGTCAGAAATTCTAATAACTGTGTGGTATTGGCATCACAATAATCTAACCCTTTTTTATTACAATATAGCCACCATAATTTTAGTGAGGTATTATACTGACTTAACGTATTTGAAGAGAAAGAAGCCATCATTATATCAAGAGAAGCGTGGGGTATGCCGCGTCTCAGCAGCGATTGCCTGATAATGTCCCTGCCATCAGGATAAGATCCGCATGGAGGGGGTGTTCCTCCCTGAAAGGGGAGAATAACAGATCTTTGTTAGGTTCGAAATACAATACTTCTGAAATAAGTAAGTTTGACCAAACTGGGTACCATGGCTGTGTGGGCCAGTATGGCGCCACTACAATACCCTCTGCTTTATCACATTTGATTTTATGCAAAACTTTAGACACAAGACAAAATGGTGGAAAGGCATAAAACTTAATATTTTTCCAGTTGAAAGTAAATGCATCAATAACTTCGGAGTTCGGATCTAGTTTCCATGAAGCATATCTATGACATTTATGGTTTTGATTGCTTGCAAATAAGTCGAATTCCGGAATGCCGAGTGTGAGTCTTATTTGATTAAATGCGTAATCTGCTAGTTCCCATTCAATGTCAACATTACAAGCCTGGCGAGATTCAAAGTCTGCGACTACATTCTGACTGGACTGGATATAAGATGCGAATAAGTATATATTGCGTTTCTCGCACCATTGCCATATGTCCCGAGCAATATCATTTAAATGTGTGTATTGTATACCGCCCATTTTATTTATATAGGCAATGGCAGTCGTATTATCTATTTTAAGTAAAATATTGCAACTTTTAAGATGTGATGAGAATACCTTAAGACCGTAAAAGGCTGCCAGTAATTCAAGAGTATTTATGTGCAATGATAATTGCGAATAATTCCAATGTCCGTAAGCGGTTTGGTTATTGCACGCTACACCCCAACCTGTAGTAGAAGCGTCACTATATATTATAAGAGTATAATCAGTAGTTTGAAAGGAACAAAATGTAGAATCGATATGATCTCTCCACCATATAAAATCATTGTTCAGGTGTTCTGGTAAGGATATATAATGATTATAATTGTTAGAATCTTTAAGTGCCAAAAACTTTTCTCTTTCAAATAATTTTGTGTACAGCCAGCCGTATTTGACAGCGGGGCACGCTGATGTCAAAAGACCTAGGAATCGGGCAAAATCTCTAATTGTACACTTTTTTCTATGTAATAAATTTATGGTAAACAACTTTATACGTTTTTTCTTTTCAACTGGTAATGTCAAGCACATGTTACTTGAATCAAATATAAAGCCTAGAAATAAACATTTTTTATTTGGATAAATTTGACTCTTAGTGTCATTGATTAAGAAACCTAACTTTAATAATAATTCTTTTGTGGTTTCAATATTATTTAGGCAATTATTAAATGAATTACCAATACACAAAAAATCATCTATGTAATTAACAGACAAATTACCTAATAATCGTAAATGTTGTAAAACGGGTTTAAGTAATTTTGTGAATACGTAGGGTGCAGTGCAAAGTCCAAACGGTAGAACGTTAAACTCAAATAGTTCTGAGTTCCATGTAAAACGAAGGTATTTTCTGTCACTTTCAGCTATTGAAAGCATGAAATACGCGTCTTTTAGGTCTAAGGTTGCCATATAATAGTCTCTGTCAATTAATTTTAAAGCTGTTCGAAAATCTTCCATTTTAAAATGATTAACATTAATAAATTTATTGAGTTCTTTTAAATTGAGGATAAACCGGTGTTTTCCACTAGACTTAGGTACTGTAAAAATAGGTGAGATAAATTGTTTTGGACATGGTCTACACTGAGAAACAAAACCTGATTTTAATAGTTCAGAAATACACCCATTAATAATCTCAGTTTCTGTCGGCGTGTATGACCTATTTTTATTCGGGCTTACTTGATAGGGCTCGCGATTAAATGGTATCTGATATCCTCTAATCCAAGACAAGATAGTTTTGTCGTTTGTAATATGTTGCCATTCGTCAATGTAATACTGAAGTCTGCCGGCTATTGATATACCATTGCTAACATTACTATAATGTACCTGTGTTGAGACAGTTAGCGCCTCCGAGATTGGTAGTTGGCAGTCCGCGGGCGTGTTGTCGCCGGTGCTCGGCGATTGTCGCGTTGCGGCGGCGGTGGTGGGCGCCGAGTCTGGTTGGGGTACACTCGCGGCTCGGCGGCTGGTGCCCGCGGTGCCCCCCGTGCGTTTAAAGCTGCAGTATGACGAGGCGCTGACGTACTTGGTTGAGCACGCTGTGGTTGATTAGGCTTCACATTAATGCCGTATCTCAACTCCGAAGCAGACATTGATATAGCCTTATTTGATTTTAGGTATTCGGACAAATTAGAGCCGAATAAGTTATAGTCTATTTTAGTGTTTTTTAAGATTTCACGCTTTTGTTTATTTAGAGAATTCATAATACTGAATCTCCTGGAGAGCGATTCCCTGTAGTGCGTATCACACAGCAAACGACCGGCATCACTCAGTGATTTTATAATTTCTTGAGGAAACTTTTCCGATTGTGTTAAGGCCAATTTCAATGCTTTTCCAATTGCTGAAATACAACTGGCCATTTGATTTTGTTTTTGCTCACTGTAAGAATCTTTCCTAACATTGATTTCAGAGAGTGCCGATTTTATTTCTGGATTTAAAACCGGTGCCTTCATGTATGAACAATTTTCAGCAGGTAGGTACTGTTTTAGGAGCTCGATTTTTTCTTCTTTCGGCAGACCGCTTATCAGAATATGCCGCCATCGTGATGCCAAGTCTTTGTGTAAATTATCTCCAAATGATTTATTTTGCGTAGGGTCTGAGCCCAGTAATTGTAAAATATCTGGGTCCAGTTCCTGATTGTCATCAGCCGTATCTTCACCTTCAGATGGTGCCTCAATAATTGGGATCTCGTCTGTAATAACGAAATAACTACAATAATGCAAAGTTTTATATTGTAGTTTTTTTTTTTTTTTTTTTTTTTTTTTTTTTTACTTATACATTATCCACACACGTAACAACGTCGGGATAAAAACAAAAAACATAAATAAAATTATCATAGTATCCACACACGATATACGTCGGGATATCATAGTGAATCTCATCACTTGAAACATTTTTAGGCATCCACACACGATATACGTCGGGATAGCATTTCATAAAAATATATATTATTATGATGATAGTAGTGGGTAGATGAAAATAGTTTGCCTTTCACATAATATTATACGCTTACCTTGAGGTTCTAGATCACTGGCTAAATCCTGTTGAAGTGAATTTATTGGTGATAAGGCTGGTACATCGTCAGATGATGATGACGAAATTCGCCTGCGCTTTTTCACTAATTGTTTTACTTTTTTGAGAAGTTTTTCAACAGTGTCACTATCATCCTTATCGGGCCGCTTCCTTTTACCCATTATTATCGAACGCGAACGAAGTAAATCCAGAGAGAAACGAATTTACGTGTGAATCGGACAACACAAAATCACGTAATGACAACCAAGAGCGTGCAGAGTGATGGCGGTGTGTATTGTAGTGGGGGAAACGAGTCAATACAGTGACTATTTATTATTATTATTTATTTTTATTAAGCTTTAAAAGTGTGATCAGGACAGCATCATCTCGCGTGCTGCTGCATGTAAACAGTAATCATCTTCGGGAGAGATACGAAGTATAATCTCACACGTAAGATAGTACCTTATTTCCTCAGGATGCGTCAGTTCCTATAAAAGACATCAACGCATGATAACGCGTTGATGTCTTTTGTAAGAACACTTTATTTACCGTATCGTGTATTAAGGTTATTGTCTCAACAAGGAAAATTCCTCTTCTTAAACAGAAGAAAAAAACATAAATAAGCATTTTTGGTCATAACATATTTATTAACATTTTTTTAAGTCTTTAAATCCAAGTATTTTATCAAAATCACTGTCAAATAGCTACTATAAAATACATTTTTTCCTTATGTACAAGGAAAACGAAAACAACAAAATAAAATCACATCTCAAACATCAATATTTACACAGACGCACATACTCACGCACTCACACATACATACAACACAGTGACGACTCACTCACCAAATTATAATTTCTCTCTCATGAACAGTTTCACTTCGGATGCGCAGGCGCCGGTGACGTCATCACTCATCATATGGTTCCGTGGTTATAAATGAGGCGTTTATAATGGAGATTACAGATTGAAATCCAGTTTTTTTTTAAATATATAACCTTTTTTTATTTATTTCATTAAAAAATTCGTTTTTAATAATATTATACGTCTCTGTATGTCTGTCTGTTGCGCTTTCATAGTAAAATGGCTGAACCAAATTAGATGAAATTTGACATATAGATAGATTGAAACTGAAATTGAAGGAAGGAATTGAATTGGACATAGGTTAGTTTTTATAGGTATTTATTTAGAAGTAATTATATCACGGGTATGTCTCGGGTTCAATTCCCAGGTCAGGCGGATATGGCTTTAAGGGGTTTTAAAAAACCACATAGCAGTCTGGAGTCAGGTATTTTTCAGGTTGATTGTGTATTACCTCCGTGCACATTGATAGCAGTTGTTGTTACAATTCCATGTCAGAGGCCGTCAGGCGGATTTGAGAAAACTCTGACACTAGGGCTTGTTTTTTTTTAATTGAATTAGTTGTTTTCACTTTTTGGTAATTATTAGACACATTTGTAATGTGGTTTCTTTGTTGCGGCAGCTTCTGCGATTTGATACATCGACTGCCGCAATAAATGGTTTTTATCACTATGTTTTAACACGGGGTAAATATATATATATATATGTATATATTTAAACAGGATATATATGTATATGTATATATTTAAATAAGAATATACACTAATTAGATAAATATGTAATAGGCGGTTGCTCACTAGTGCTTGTTAGGTTGGTAAACCCTGCAGCCCGCACGATAAGAAGAACAACAAATGTCTCCATGCTGTATTGCCAACAGGAAAATTCCGATATTAGCCCGAAGCGACACCACACAATTACGAGACTCCCACGAAATTATTAACAGTCTCGTCAAGTTTCACTTTGCATGCGCCGGCGCCGATGACGTCATCGCAGCGTATTAAATATTGATTTTAATTGAGTGATTACTTTTGGCATTTTTTGGTGAAGACAGCAATTCTATCTTTTGGGGAAAAATTTTGGATACATTCATAGTCATTCTTCATCGGTATATTTACGATCCCACTGCTGGGCACAGGCCTCTTCTCATACAGAGAAGACATGAGCATTGATCACCACGCTTGCTCAAGACAGATTGGCGATTTCAGACTTTTTAGTCCAGGTTTCCTCACGATGTTTTCCTTCACCGTTAATGAGTAGTGTCTAAGAAATATACTTTTTGTTTTTTTTTTTTAAATTCAACATTTTACTTTATTTAGGTATTTTACATATGTAAGTAGACATAGAAAGTATATATGACTTTAGAAAAGTCACATTTCTACTTGCCAAGTTTCGAACCCACCTTAACCACTAGGCCACCACGACATTCATAGGCCCCATTTCTAGGCTAGGCAGTGTAGAATTTAAATCCTGGCATCTAGATTGTAACCTGGATAAATTGAAACTTAAAGATAGAGTAGTTTTGTCCGGGGACGTGAAATAAATCTCGAAGGATGTAAATAAAACCGTGAGATACATCTAAAGCTAAAATCACCAAAAAACAAAAAACGGTTTACTTATACGTGAAACGGAAGAACTGTCATTTCAGATTTGTCAAAATGGTGGATAAAATTGAATAATTTTGCTATTATTTAATTTTTTCGTCTTAGTGTTTATGATATATGTTTACTTAATTATTGTGTCTATGTATTGATAACATAAAAAATATTAAAAGTATACTTATAATTGAGTAATCATGCTTTGTTATATTCGTAAAAGTATAATGTATAAATGATAAAAAGTTTGGTGCAACCGACTCTTAGTCTTTACTAATATCATAAATACGAAAGTAAATTCTGTCTGTCTGTCACGCTTTCACGAACAAACGGCTGTACCAATTAAGATAGGTATGGAGATAGATAAACCTGGATACGGACTACGAACTAGCTTGTAAAAATATCTTACAAAGTATTATAAAAAAAAAAACTATGTTTATTTTTCGGTAAAAAATGTTATTTTGTCATCTGCGTATCGTTTTCACTTGAGTAATGAGTTTCTGATGCGCCGGCGCCTATGACGTCACCGTTTAAAAGAACGTCCACGCTACAGTTGTAAATACATGTGTAAATGTGTACACTAAGAGAATATATTTACATGTATTTTAAACTAGCTTTTCGCCCGCGGCTTCGCCCGCGTGGACATTTTACACCATGGGTTACATTATTCAAGTTTTAGTAGGGATCCCTAATTATTTCTAGAAAAAAATATAGCCTATGACACTTCGTAAAGATGTAGATTTCTAATGGTGAAATATTTTGTAAAATCGGTCCAGTAGCTTTTGAGATATAACCCTACAAACAAACAAACAAATCTTTCCTCTTTATAATATTAGTATAGATTTACTAGCTTTGGACACGGAAAATACCTTTTCTTACGTCACTAAACATATCAGTTGGCTTAGCACGAGTTTAGCACAGCTTAGCGAGAGTAATGTTATCCTAATGTTAATGTTATCGTAATGTAAACGTAATCGTAATGTTAACGTAATCTTAATGTTAACGTAATCGTAATTTTTTTTAAATCTTTTTTTTATCTCTAGACCGATTCCAGTCACGGCGGCCAATCTCAATGTAGACTAACCAGGTACGCAGGAGATATTATAGTGCACGCACGCTTGCAGACACAGGTGCACTCTCTATTCCCTCACTCTCATAGTCCGATAGGTCGGCAATCCGACACGACCGGGGAGAGAGCAGGCGCAGGCCCGACAGCACCACGTGCTCTCCGAGGCGTAATCGTAAATATTACTATCCTTAATCAAAATTGATGTTAGTTGTCTTATTTATTTATTCGGATCTCCATCAAGAAATACACTACAAAAACTAGACAAAAATAGTTCACATGCCTCATAATATTAAAAGAAAATTAAAAAGTTAAAATTAAATGATTAATTAAATAAATTAAAATAAAAATTTGAAATAAAAAACAAGAATTGTCAAGATTAGGTTACTATCCTAACTAATATTTTCTGTCTGTCTATTAGTTAACGAAAAACGGCTGAACCGATTTAGGTGAAATTTGGTATGGATATAGATTGAAATCTAGACAAGAAGATAGTGTAATCTTGATCCTGATACATATAGTAGTTACCTCATAATACGGGTGAACCCGCGAGACACGGTTAGTGCATCATAAACATACCTTCCTCATCTGCACGTAAAAGATTTTCACTTTGCTAACGCGTTTTTGATGCGCCGGCGCCGATGACGTCATCGTTGAACTCGTACACACTGACGAACTCGTTTTTTTATACATTTCTTAATTGAGGTCTCGGTACTGCATTTTGAACAGTAGCAAGTCATACTTGAATATAATTGTTACTTACTAATATGTATGATACATTCGTTGGCTCTGTCTATCTGTGTGTTTCTTAATATTCCACAGTGAAACCATTGAACGGAATTACATTCAACTTGCTATGGAGATTAAAACCTAGGAAAACATAAGACAATTATTTCCTAGTTTCCAAAAACTCTGTAATCAGTAAATACAAATAATCTTGGGTGTGTTCTTTGTATGACGTAGGCATCCGATAAGAAAGGATTTTCCGAAATTCTACTCCTAAGAGAGTAAAGTAAGGGGGGGCAAAGTTTGTATGAAACTCTGTCATTTTTAATTTGAATTCGTATAGCCCATGCGGGTCGCAGGCGAAAAGCTAGTTTAGTCTATAGCTAATAATAATAAATAATAAATATCTTTGGACAATTTCACACAGCGCCAGCTAGCCCCAAAGTAAGGAACTAATATGCTTGTGTTATGGGTGCTAGCTTAACGGATATACTACTTATATACTTTTTAAAAACATACATATTATACATAGTAACACCCAGACCCGTCACAGAAATTAAAATTCATCATTTCAATTTCTGCCCGGCCGGGAATCGAACCCGGGACCTCTTGCGTGGTATTCCGGCATGTTGACCACTGAAGGTCGGCTAAAGCTGACGTGGGAGAAATATCTTGAAGACAAGTGCGAATTATCGCAGACAACGGTAACTCCTAAAGTAGACTTTACATTACGAAATACTAAATATTTCCCGCGGTTTCACCCGCGTTTTGAAGAAACCACTTCGCGCACCCGGATAAAAAGCACCCTATATGTTAATACAGGTTATTAACTATATCTGCACCAAATTTCATCCAAATCCATTCAGTAGTTTAATACCGACTTCAAAAAAGGAGGAGGTTCTCAATTCGACGGTATGTTTTTTTTTTGTAAATTTGTTACGCGATTACTCCGCCAATTGTGAACCGATTTAAAAAAAACTTTTTTTTTCGAAAGGAGATACTTCCGAAGTGGTCCCATATAAATTTTATCACTACCGGTTCAGCCGTTTTATAAATATATCAAAAATAACGATTTATCTCTACTTGCTGATATGCCGAATACTTAGATAATTTGGTTATTTACGCTTATTACAACGAAAGAAGTGGTGTGTTTATTTTGTTAAAATAGCAAGACCGAGACACTGAAAAGCGAAAAAATAAATAAACTTATTACAAAAAAATAAAACCGACTTCCAAAAAAAACTGAAAAGTAAAAAATATTTTTTATTTAAACGCTTTACGACCAAAACATCGCTCTAGAAGTTGGTGTCTTGTAAGTTAGTTTTGTTAGTCAGTTTTTTTTTGGAAGTCTGTTTAATTTTTTTGTATTTTTTTTTTTGTATGAAAGGGTAACATACATACATTCATCATTATAATTGTGCGGATCGATAGATTAGCAAGGTTAAGCTACGCTAGCGGTGGTCAGTCCATGGGTGTGTGACCGTTTTCTGAACAAGCGAGACCCCTCCGTGCCTTGGAGAGCACGTAAAGCTGTCGGGCCTGCGCCTGCTCTCTCCCCGGTCGTGTCTTATTGCCGACCCATCGGACTATGAGAGTGAGGGAATAGAGAGTGCACCTGTGTCTGCAAGCGTGCGTGCACTATAATATCTCCTGCGTACCTGGCTAGTCTTCATTGAGATTGGCCGCAGTAACCGAAACAGGTCTGGAGAGCTCATAACTGTATTAGTCAATAATGTTGCACGCCAGTGTAAATATGACTTTTTTTATCGGATGGGATGGGATTTCATCAAATGACCCCACCCACTGGGTGGGGTGGGTCGGAGTGTCCAGACTCTTACTGACTAAAACCTATCCACGTTCCTTCCTCAGCCCTTTGTATTCCGGGGGCGCGGTATCTCTTTCGAACGTCCCGCAGCCCCGGCAGTGTAAATGTGACTTAATGGACTATGTTACAATGTGTCATGAAGCAGTGTCTCATTAAAGGCTAACGGTACATTTGATAGCCTAATGGCCAATTTATACTATCTACATACGACATGAGCTAGGCTTTTTTACCCATGACAGAAAAAAAAAAGAAAAAATGTTTTTTTTTTAAATCTCATTCTAACCTCACCTCCTAGTATGGATTATACTAATAATAAATGCGAAAGTCTATATGTCTGTCTGTTACCTCATAGCTTAAACCCTGGGGAGGCCTCAGGGTTGAAGCTATCTCCATAGCAAATTTAAATAGAAATTTAGTTATTTATTATTTCAATAATTAAACATTAAGAGAAATCAATCAGTCTGTTTTTTTAATTAATTATTTTAATAATTAACTCCAACCAGATCAATTTGAAACTTACGACAATTGTACGTGTAATGGAGTTAAGAAAAGAAAAATTTCGTGATTTCGTTTCAAAACATACTTTTCTTTTGGACCTTTTATTTAAGGTAATATCCAGGCGGCTGATTGACGCTTCTCGAGACCCAAAGGCTGGCTGCTACTTTGGCCAAAGGATAAGCATGGCTATTCAGCGTGGCAATGCAGCCAGCCTCTTGGGTACGCTCCCATATAACTGCGAATTTTTGTCGCCCTTTTTTAGTTAGTAGTTCTTTTAAGTGTTATAATTTAAGTTTTATTGTAAACTAGCTTTCCGCCAGCGGCTTCGCTCTCGTGGATTAAATGAGTTCAAATTAAAAATGAAAGTGTTATACAAACTTTGTCCCTCCTTTTCATCCCTTTAGGGATAGAATCTCGCAAAATTCTTATCGAATGCCTACGACAAACAAAGAACACACCCTCCAAGTTTCAGGTTTCTACGATCAGAGGTTTAGGTTGTGCGTTGATCCATCAGTTATTCAGGACAAAGCATTTTATATGTATAGATACCTACGTATAACATGGCAATAGCACGAAACAGTTTTTCTTTTTAATAAATGCTAAATCATCATAATTTATTTATTTGGTGTAAATAATCGTGATTGTGAAAATTGGTTTTATGAATTTTGTATAACTTCAAAAATAGAAGAAAGTTGTTTTTCCAAAACAAACCTAATAAAACCTCACTCGTTATTCACAGACAACAAAATCGATATAAGAAAAAGTAACATCGATTCATTAAAACTATACCAATCACGCGCTATAATCGATTATAAACTCGATTGACGGATCTCTAACAAATAATCAGCACATCGGAGCTATTTATTAAATTTTTCCACAACATACTTTCCGATACGATGCGAAAACGTGAAATATCGCCTTAAAACCAGGGCTATAATAATCGTGACAGCGAGACCGCCTGCCTTTGCGACTGGTTTCGAGAAAACAAGGCAGTACCAGGCAGTATACAACCAACTGCCGCCGCCACACCACGGCCCGTTTAAAAAAAAACAAACCAAATTCAAAAATCGAACGTTTTATTACGAACGCGGTCATTTTTAAAGAGGATTCCGACGAAGGAGGTCGCCTTTTATGGTTATTTTTTTATATGAGAAATTGAATTGAATTAAGTGGGTTTTTTAATTTTAGATCTAGTTGAGTTTTGTTAAGTGAAAGTGATTTCTTATCGAAAAGTGAAAGGCGTTGAGCGTCAGGTGAGTGTAGGGTCCTCGAAATCTTGTTTAGTTTAATCTGGTTAGATGCGGAGAAATGTTAGAACGAAGATTCTTTGACCGTGTCCAGTGCCCTACATTGATATATTGAGTGCTTACATGCTTTAGTCTTAGGTTGAATTAAAACCTTTTTGCTGGCTAATTTAAATTTAAAAAAAGAACAGATTTTAATCAACCCTATAAGTTGTCCTTTTATGGCATCCAGAAAAAAAATGATTGTGTATAATTGTGACGTGGTTGTGACATTCAATAAAGGAATGGTTCTAGTTTTTTTAAATGAAGATGGACAATGTTTTTGACTCTTACCGTCTTAACAACAGATTAGCACAAATCTCACTCATAAATGCTATTTAGCGTTAATCTGAACTTAATTTAGTAGTTTAATCCTGGATTACGACGCTAAGTAAGGATTAGGTGAGAAATGGTTAAACTTCACATTACAGGTTTTTTTATAAATACTGGGTTGGTAATCAACTGTTTTAAAAATAAAAAGCTCAAATGATAATGTTGCCCTATGAAACTTGGACGTTTGAATGTTTAATAAACAGCTGTTTAGTTGATCGGACTGTTATCTTGTCGGTGAACTTGGACCTTAGTCAGTAAGAGTCTTGACACTTCCTGCTGGTCCGCCCGACTTTTATTATGATATCCGGTAAATATGACACTTTTTTTTTGTGTATGGCATCTCGCAGGTCAACCTAGAAGGTTGTCGACTGCTTAACCGGGCTTGCCTGTGAAGAGCCTTAAATAAATTTAGGGCCTCCAGCCACGGCTTAACCTACTAAACTAAGCGACTACACGCTAAGGGCACCCCCTAGTGGGGTACGGGCCTCGGCTAAGGGCGTCGCTGGGGGAGGACAGCAAGGGACAGGCTGAATCAGAATATATTATGATTATTATAATCGGGAACTTTAAAGCTATTAGCTCAGCTCGCGGACTGGCTCGTCGAGTTAGGGTCGGGAGGGCATGGACAAGGTCGTCGCGACGGACCTCGGCGGCGAGGTCAATACGAACGCGGTCTGTGTTTGTGTAGAGTGCTAGTGGACCTACTGCTCTCTTGGAGAAATATGACACTCCTCACATTCAGACACTTGGTGCACTGAGTTGACGTTTCTTCTTCTTATAGTAACCTGCAGGCTTATAATAACCTAACAAGCCCTAAATTCTGTACAAATTGATTTTACAAAAAATGTAAACAAAATCGTAACCTATTTTGTTCTAATTCTGCCACAGAAATTAACACAATGGCGTAAGGATAACGCATTTATGTCAATTTCGTCCTCTAAACATCATCATTTATTATTTTATTGCAATTACTTTATCAATGTGGGAAAATTTAAACAAAATAGGTTATTATTTTGTTTAAATTTTTCGTAAAATCAATTTGAATATAATATAATAGAATAAACTTTATTTGCACAGAATGTATGTATACATAAGTTTGAAGGTTACCAAGTTTCTCATCACAGAGTTTGGTTCCATGTTGGGACAGACTATAGTGAGAGTTTTCATAAACCTGCCTAACTGCCTCTGACATGGAATTGTAACAACAACTGCTATCAAGATAGCAGCCGGGGACGACGGCTTAATCTGCCCTCTCAGAGGAACAAGCAGAACTCTCACAAACAGCCAGAATCTTTAAACTCCGGGCTAGTTTATAAAAAATTTACTACCTACTAAAGTGATTTTGGGAATAGAACCCGACACTCTTTCTGTTCGCAGCAGTCCATTGCAACAACTAGACCAACGAGACAGTATATCTATAAAACAAAAATCTCTTTAAAAACAGAGCATCAAAACAATACAATTTGATTATGAATGGAAAATATGTCAAACTAGACTAGACCGCGTGTGTTATGCGAATTCAAATTAAAAATAACAGAGTTTCAGACAAACTTTTCCCCCGTTTTCAACCCCCTTAGGAGTAGAATTTCGGGAAATCCTTTCCTATCGGATGCCTACGTCATACAAAGAACACACCCTCCAAGTTTCAGGTCTCTACGATCAGCGGTTTAGGCTGTGCGTTGATCCGTCAGTCATTCAGGATAAAGCATTTTATATGTACAGATCAAAGTTAAACAAGAATAACTTCATAATCACTACATAGTATAAAACAAAGTCGCTTTCTCTGTCCCTATATCCCTATGTATGCTTAAATCTTTTAAACTACGCAACGGATTTTGATGCCGTTTTTTAGGGTTCCGTAGTCCGACAAGGAACCCTTATAGTTTCGCTCTGTCCGTCCGTCTGTCTGTCTGTCTGTCTGTCTGTCCGCGGCATAGCTCCGTGGTTTTTGTTATTAGAAAGCTGAAATTTGGTATGAATATGTATATTGATCACGCCGAGAAAGTGGTAAAATAAAATTTTGAAAAATATTTTTTTTAGGGTAACTTCCAAACATGTAAAGTAGGGATGAATATTTTTTTTCTCGCGTACCCCTTCGTGTGGGGTATCGTTAGATAGGTCTTTCAAAAATATTATGGGTGTGTGAAGACCATTTTTCAGTTAAGCGAGCTATTTGCGAAATATCTAGATTTAAAGTGAAATTTTTTGTTCGATACGAGTTACCCCCCCCTCTAACTTTTGAATGGCTGTACCTAGAAATGTGAAAAAAATCACAGACGTAGTACATATAATGAAATTACAAGGAAAACTATCA
This sequence comes from Pyrrhia umbra, assembly GCA_963891755.1. NCBI lineage: Eukaryota > Metazoa > Arthropoda > Insecta > Lepidoptera > Noctuidae > Pyrrhia > Pyrrhia umbra. Next base: position 5,128,883 of record OY982944.1, read on the forward strand.
CGGCTAAGTAGGCTTAACCGGTTACAGAGCTATAGTCGACTAACTAACTCCTACTACGGAACCCTACTGCGCGTGGCCCGACACGCACTTGGCCGGTTTTTTTTTTTAATAGACAGAGTGATTCATGAGGAAGGTTTTAGTATGTAATTAGTCAAGTTTTTGTATCCATTAGATAAAATATCGCGGGCGAAGCCACTGGCGGGAAGCTAGTTTTTTCTAAATCAATAGTTTGATATTAACTGTTGTTCGCTGACCTTGACTAATAGTACAATTGAACTTGACCAAGAATTCTTCGATCAGCTACGTCATAAATAAAGATTGATCGACTATCGGATAGAAAGCTTGTGAAAAGTATTTTATTAGATTCCTAACTTATATTATAAATACTAAAGTGAGTTTGTTTGTTTGTTTGTTACGCTTTCACGGTAGAACTGCTGAACCGATTTGGATGAAATTTAGTATAGGGAGAGACAGGACCCTGGCGAAGGACATGGGATAGTTTTTATCCGGGTGCGTAGTGTAGGTTCCCTGGATGCTCGTAAAACTCTATAAAATAGCTAGTGTTATCTTATATAAACACGTATAATTTACTATAGTCAATTTATTATGAGATGAGACATTTAAACGCACCCTATTTACTGTTGATTCATCGCCATCCTTATCAGTAGGGAATAGAACTTAAAATCGGTTGAATAAGCTGCAAAAAGAGTTTGGAAGTGTTTCTAATCTTATTGTAAATGAAGTATAGTGGACTTCGAATTGGTTCCAAATACCGAGATATAAAATATCCTATATTTTATTCTAGGTTATGAACTAAAGGCTAAGACCACCGACAGATGCGTTCATAATCAGTCCGTTAAAAACTTGGGCCGAAACAGGAACAAATCGTTTTTGCGTGAGAGAGTAACAAACGTACATACATACATCCTCACACATTTTCGCATTTATAATAGAAGAATTCTCGCAACTTCGGCTATTCTGTAATGTATAGAGTTTCGTTATTGTACGATGCATCGCACGGTAGCTGTTTAGAATGTAAATTGAATCTTATTTGCAAGTATAAAGGCTATAAAATCAATTGAGCGGCTGGTTGGCTGGAGTTGGATGGGTTGCTGAATTTATTTTTCTGCAAAATTATGTCAGATCAAGCGTGTAATATACTCGTATTATGAATGTGAAATATTTTGAGGATGTTTTTTACACTTTCACGCACAAAAGAATTATATATTTAAGTAAATATTTTGTACAAAGGCTTTTATTTTGGTCAAAAGCTAAGCATTGCTATCCAACGGGGCAATTCCGCCAATCTCTTGGGTACACTCCCAGTTGACGGCGACGAGGATGAATTTTTGACTCGATATTTTAATATTACTTATAGAGTTTTATTTTATTTAAGTATATAAGTAAAGATATTGTATTATTCATTTAGAAATCAACTTTCTTTTAGTTGATGAAATAATGACAGTTGTAACGAACGCCGTTTGGTTCAGGCGCGAGGTCGGGACCTACAAGACGAGCGAAGCGTGAGGTTTTCGCTTGTATTAATTGCAAGCCCGGTGTAGGCTCGCTTCTTAATTAAACTTTAACTGGAATATAGATAGAATATTGTTTAGCTTACGCGGTGTCCTGCGTGAGCGACGAACGCGACGCGACGCGACGCGACACGTCGCGACGTAATGCGACGCGATGCTACACGCGACAAATGTCCTACGTGATTTTGGTCATTACTTCTCGAACCATGGAGAAGTACAGTACAATTTTGCTCGAAAGTTCATATTTAAAGTACAGACTTTTAAAAAAATATCGTAAAAAGCACAGAAAGAAAACGCTTCTGAATCAACCATTTCGAGTTCGTGGTGTCGCGTCTGGTCGCCCTCAAAACAAGTCCGCGTTACGTCGCGTCTTGCCGCAGACTGTCACATAGGCCGCAAGTAGGGTAGCCGTTGAGTTGATCGCATTCGTTGCGTTCGCAGCGTCGCGTTCGTCGCTCACGCAGGACACCGCGTTTGGCGCTAGCAGGAATATGTTCAGGGCGGTGCATTAAATTATGGCCTTAGTATGTTTTCATGCGATTTTTTTTTAATTTGTATTTTCTTTTGCACAACTTGGGAACGTTGCACCCCCTCTCCAGGCGCCCCTGGTTGTTTTGTAACATATATTAATTAAAACTATAAATTTTGTGATTTTAGGTTTGGCTTTTTGTCAAACTTTTTGACTTGACAGATATGGACAAAACAGTTTAATAGCTGAGCTATTTAGTTTATCTTTATCTCTATAAAAACATATAAAATGCTTTGTCCTGAATGACTGACGGATCAATGCACAGCCTAAACCGCGGATTGTAGAGACCTAAAACTTGGAGGATGTGTTCTTTGTATGTCGTAAGCATCCGATAAGAAAGGAATTTCCGAAATTCTATCCCTAAGGGGTGAAAAGGGGGCAAAGTTTGTATGGAACTCTGTCATTTTTAATTTCAATTCGTAATTTCGCGGCCGCTAGTGGAAAGCTAGTTATGAATAAGATGTTAGGTACGCCTTATGCTTTTAACAAATTGTAATACACCGAAGTAGCCTATAGGAATGTACGTTTTTTTGTAACGCAATAATTCCTTTTGTGGGCCAACGTTTAACTAGCCTTAAAGTCCATAGAATTAGCAAGACTTTGCAAACTTAAAAAAAATATTTTTATTTAACAATATATTATGTACACAGAATATAGGAATAAAAGAAGGAATAGGAAAGTATTGTACAAAGGCACTACTTATTTCTTAAGAAATCTCTTCCAGCAGACCTGCGATAGGAGAGTTAGAATAAGAGATGTAGTCAGACTGTGTAAAAAAAGAAAGTAATAATATTAGGTACAACATACAACATAAATAATACATATTTAAAAAGAATAAAATAAAATATTTATTTTTGTTCCAGATAAAATCTTGTCCGAAAGCGTAGTGACAGCCCACGCTATGTCCAACTACAGCCAATTGGCGCCATGTCAACGGTGAAACATGACAGACCATGGCAGAAGTACCATAGACAGAGCGAGCAGGACAGCGCTATACGTAGGGCGAAGTATGAAAATACAAGATGGCGCCTCGGCAGGTGGTTGATACCGCTCGTCATTTTGAATGTAACGAGCCCTGTTGGGGGTGAATGTAGGTATTAGCCATGTTTTTACTATATATTTCTTCAATATTTCTAAGAAGCTATTAACCTATTGTAGGTATGCCGGGTATTAAGACAATAGACATCAATTATGTCTCGCGTGGATGCGCGCTTCTGGCATAGAAAAAGGTTAACTATTTAACACTCCAGGATAAAAAAGAGCCAATAACAGTTTCCAGGGTCCCCACTTATCTCCTTACCAAATTTTAGCCAAATCGGTTCAGCTTTGAATTAGCTGTTTCCCGCAGTTTCACACAAATGCCCTTCTCCAGGTATCAATCTATCTCTATACTAAATATCATCTCGATTGGCTCGGCCGTATACGCCCCAAGATTACAATGGGCTGAGGAAGGAACATGGATGGGTTTTAGTCAGTAAAAGTCTGACTCTCCTTTCCGCCCCACTCATGGCAAGCGAAATCATCAAAATGACCACTCATTTGATGATTTCCCATTGGAAAAAAAAATACGCTGGGTTACGGCTGAAAAACCCTGAAACCAAACCACGTTACGTTATACTTTTTGAAAAAGTTTTTCTTATTTCGCTTTTTCCAGCACTGACGAGTCGGATGTTAGCATCCTTACTAGGCTACCCAAGCACCTGCAATTTAGGATCAGAAGTACGGCCATGTACCCTGTCCCTAACATGCTGGCTCCGAGGGGGCACTCGAGTCAGGGGCTGCGGAGGGAGCTGGCTGTTCTCCTGCTGCGTGTCTCCTGAACCTAGTAGAAATGATGTGCTGGATAACAGGTAACTAGTCCAAAACTATCACATTCACCGTCAATGGTTACCAAGGAGATCCTTAAGAAATAGTGCTATGGAAGAACTAAGATTTACCTTAATAAGGATCCACATGTTGGCTTGTCCTTTATCGGATCAAGCCAGAATCCTGTACAAACTGGCTTTTTTTGTTTTAAAATAGATAATTTTAATTGTAGTTAGTAAGTGTCAATGTTGATATTACAGGGCGTCGTTATCGCTTAGAATAAAGAATAAAATTCAAAATTCAAATCATTTATTTCAATTAGACCATTTACAGGCACTTTTGAATTGTCAAAGAATGGTGAGTCTGTCAGTTAGCCATAATGGAATATTAATTGAAGCTATTTGCCCGTTCCAAAATTTGCGTAGATTCCTATGGAGAAGAAATTTAAAAAATAAAAATAAACAGAACTACTTACATAATCATTATATTTCGCGGGAAAACGTCCATTTCAGAACAGTCATCTGTCTACCAAACGAAATAAAAATCCCGGAGATAGTGTGACTAGACGAGGTCAGTTCCTCGACTATTTAAGTTTTGAAAATGGAAAAACCCCCTATCACTTCCTGACGCTGCGGGATGTTCGAAAGAGCTACCGCGCCCCCAGAATAAAGAGGGATGAGAAAGGAATATGGATGGGTTTTAGTCAGTAAGGGTTTGACACTCCCTCCCGCCCATTCAACGCGGGAGAAGTCATTGATGATTTCCCACACGAAAAAATAAAAAAAAGGGTTTTACTTCATCTGTCTGTCTGTCCGTCTGTCACAGCTGATTATTTCAGGAACTTTTAATGCTATCGGCTTGGCATTCGGGACAGTTATAAAAAATGATTTTTTTGTATGTATTGCGAATAAATAAATGAATGAAAAATAATATTGCCGGTTTGGAAAAAGTTGGGGCAAGTGGGGTTTTAAAATTTCTAGGTTATGAGGGGCCTGTCTAGTCGTTCTATTTTTAGACCCAATCCTCTAATGATTTCAGCATACCATCATCAGAATGGAAGTACAAAGTGGTGCCGCCGAAGCTGCGCCAAGTCCCACAGCGCAGCGTGGTACCAGCCAACGTGTTCCGGAGAAGAGCCGACGATGATGTCGCACAGGTAAATAGGAGTTAATAGTGGTCATTCAGCGAAATTGCTGACACTAGTGCTGACACTACTCAATTTCGTTTTCAACATCATTTTCATAACGAAGTTGCTAACATTCATAATCTAGTGTCTGACACTCATAATGAAGTGTCTGACATTCGAAGTGAAGTGTCTGACACTTTTCAAAAAAATTCAAAATTCAAATCATTTATTTCAATAAGACCATTTACAGACACTTTTGATTTGATTGTCAAAGAATAATGAGTCTGTCAGTTAGTCATAATGGAATATTAATTGAAGCTATTTGCCCGTTCCAAAGCGTAGATTCCTATGGAGAAGAACGGGCAAGAAACTCCATGGCTACTCTTTTAAACATGTTTACAATAGCTGTTTTTACAATAGGTATTTAATTATTCCAAAATATGTGAGAACAACGTAAAAGTATGATTAAATGCTGAAACTTGGCGATTTGGAGATGACCAGCCTCAACTGACGGCACCCGTTCACGAGCTTGACGCATGCATCAGCACCGCTTAACTCAACCATTTTGAAGGGAATCAAACGATCCAATGCACACGCCACCATCAGCGAGACCTTTAAGCGAGCATGACATCACTCAAAGTGAAGTGTCTGACACTCGAAGTGAAGTGTCTGAGTTGAGTAAAAAGTTACAGAAATGCTTAGATCCTGTTAAGAAAAGCCACAATTCTATACTTATATTATAAGGGGGCAAATTTTGTATTTAGAAGGTAGATTAGGTTAGATGGGCTGCTTTCCGCAACACCACGAAAAAGCGCGTATTTTGTGTGAGAGGGTGTGTTGGATTATTTTATTCGATCTATCCCAACTCCTCGAGAAAAGCAGATGCTTGGGTCTGCTGACTATCTCTTGGATAGTACCTGGGTTACCGAAGTACTTAGCCCTGTATGTGGCGGTTTCAGGGCATTCTAGTAGCACATGTGCCACTGTTTCTTCATCCCTCAGGCTCTGCATAAGGGGATGTCTGTAACTCCTCTAACAAAGAGCTGTTTGTTGAATGAGCCATGTCCCGTTAGGGTTGCCATACACTTACGTAAGTTTGATAGGCTCATCAGCTATCTGGTGAGATGGTCATTTAGAGGGTAATGTCCTGAAGTACAGAACTGATTTAAAAAAGAAATCTAGGTGACGCAGAGGACAGAATCCAGTTAGCTAGCTAATTATATTATCATTCGTCTTCCAGGTAGACTGTGGCCTCTCTTCCACGAAGATGATTCAGAAGAGGATCATAGGCGGCCGGGAGGCGAGGTTCGCGGAGTTCCCCTGGCAAGCACACGTCAGGATCTCTGAGTTTCAGTGCGGTGGTGTTCTGGGTATGTTTGTGATGTATTTCGAAACCCTATCGCCATAAGTGCCTGTGAAAAAAGAATTTATAAAGTAGTGATCATCTAAAGGCCACTTCTATCTTGAATTTAATTAGTTATTTAAAGTTTGCCTTTGGTTATCGTGTCACCCAGTTACTGGGTTGTGGAGGTCATATAGACAGTCGCTTCATGTCAAATACTTGTACTCAGCTGTATCCGGTTACATTGGAAGTTGACCCTAAGATATTTGGGAAAAAAGCTATGGCAACTGGCAATGCTTACAATAACTCTGGTATGGCTAGTGTCTATAGGCAGCGATGACTTTTCCTTCAAATAGTAATTTTGTTAGTTTTTCTCTCGTTGACGTATCAACACCGTAATAAAATACTGGATTGTTCAGCCTTTAATTGCAAACGTTTCAGTGTCTCGCTGGTACGTGGCCACAGCAGCGCACTGCGTGTCGCGCGCGCGCCCTCGCGACATCGCGGTGTGGCTGGGGGCGCTAGACACCAGTGCTGGGGCCCACACAGCGAGGAAACTGGGGTGAGATAACATCTTCATTTATTTTTCAATTATGTTTTTTGAACCACGTTCAGGTTTGCTGATAAAGCGAATGGAACGGTTGGTCTCAAACAAATGAAATCATTCGATATACCTTTCCGTCCCTTGTAAGAATTTATTTTTCTTTTAGCGATAAGACCGCCTATTGTACTGGTGCGTATTTGTTTGTATCTACTCATATTGTTTGGCTTTTTGGTTAAAGAATATTCTCCTGGCTACATAGCTATTTTGAATATGTATTTATTTGCTATAAACCCTTTAAAAGTGTTACATATGTAGTTCATCATCATCATCATCATCATCATCATCATCATCATATCAGCCTATCGCCGTCCACTGCTGAACGTAGGCCTCCCCCAAAGAGCGCCAACTATCCCTGTCTTGGGCAGCTTGCATCCATCCGCTGCCTGCCACCTTCCTATGTTTCATATGTAGTTAATTGCATTTTAACGATGAAAGAAAAAAAAATATTTGTGAAGCCAGAATGTGTAGGACTTCAAAAAAGGAGGTTCTGAATTCGCCCCGAATGTATGTACCTATGTATGAAAGAATGGTATGTTTTTTATTTAAATGCACATTTGTCAGGGAAGGTTTTAGTATATAGTACATTATTTCAATCTGTAGTGTTTTGAAGTCGGTTCCATTTTTGCAAAAAAAATATTAATGAATCAATTTTCTCTATTCACAGTGTCGTCCAAAAAGTTCTACACCCCCTCTTCCAATTTCGGATGACACAACCCGATCGATACGACATAGCTCTTCTAAAGCTGTCTCGCCCTGTCACCTACACTACGCATATCCTGCCGATTTGCCTGCCGGAGCGGGACATGGAACTGCGAGGCAGGGCCGGCGTCATAGCGGGCTGGGGCAAGACTGATGCGAGCACTGGCCATACGGGGACTAATATGCTTCGGTCTGCCACCGTGCCTATACTTAGTAAGTATTTTATTTAATTACTAGCTTCTGTCAGCGACGTCGTCCGCGTGGAATAGTGGTGCTCCGCTCCTATTGGTCTTAGCGTGATGATATATAGCCTTCCTCGATAAATGGACTATCTAACACTGAAAGAATTTTTCAAATCGGACCAGCGGTTCCTGAGATTAGCGCGTTTAAACAAAATGACAACATTTCCCTACACTGCTCTGCTCCTATTGATTGTAGCGTGATGAAAAGTATACTATAACCAGCTCAGGAATATGAAAAATAATTGTACAAAGTTTCGTTAAAATCCGTCGAGTAGTTTTTGTTTCTATAGAGTTTATACAGACAGACAGACAAAAAATTTACTGATTGCATTTTTGGCATCAGTATCGATCCCTAATCCCCCTGATAGTTATTTTGGAAATATATTTCATGTACAGAATCGACGTCTCTACAGATTTATTATAAGTATACATATTCTAAATTCAAGTAATTTATTCAAATTAAGCTGAAAAGAAAATCTGCTCTTTTTGAACGTCAAATTTACAAAAGACCGCCCCCAAAATGCCCGCCCTTCACCATTTCCTATGTGTTTTTGCTGGAAAGAAGTGGTGCAACTAACTCCCCAGCGACATATGCCTGTCTGTAAGGTTTGAATCTTCGTTTAAACAATATTAATAAAAATATATTGTAATAGACCCACAACACGCAGCGGATCTTTTTTGACCTGTAGCCCTATGTGTGTTGCTGATTTTCTTGTTAAAATATTTTGTATCAAAAATACTTAAGACTTTAAAAACCCTGGAATTAAAATAATTTTCTTTCCTCTCATCATCATCTGCCTAGCCTTTTCCCAACTATATTGTGGTCGGCTTCCAGTCTTAACCGGATGCAGCTGAGTACCAGTGTTTCACATGGAGCGACTGCCTATCTGACCTCCACAACCCAGTTACCGGGTAACACGACACCTCTTGTTAAGACTGGTTGTCAGACTTTCTGGCTTCTGACTACCCGTAACGACTGTTAAGATCTACAAAGGACAGTCGGAACCAACAGCTTAACGCTATATTCTTTGTACTCAAACTTCTGCTAATGGACAATACCTCAATAGCAAAAATAAATGTACTTAATTGTATTTTTTACTACCAGTACCAGACTAATACCAGTCTAGTAAGGTCGGAATCGCACTCCAAAGTTTCCGAACCATCGGGCCGTCTAGTTTGTCATTCTCATAGCAACAATAGAAATACAATCTATGTAAATTTCAACTCTCAGCGGAATCCTAAAAACCTCTCCATCATCTTTGTCCACAGGCAAGGAGCAGTGCATCAACTGGCATAGGAGCAAACAGATCTCAGTCGAGATACATTCCGAGATGATCTGCGCTGGACACTCCGATGGACACCAGGATGCTTGCTTAGGTAACAAACTTTTTGAGGAAGGAACATGGATGGGTTTTAGTCAGTAAGAGGTCATTTGATGATTTCCCATCCGAAATAAAAAAATAGGTAACAAACTTTTAACGAAGTGTAATTTTTTGAATATACCTGTTTCCCGCGGTTTATCCCGGGTCCTGAGGGAAATACTTCATGCACCCTTCATAATATCCTCTATAACCTCAATAACTCAGAAACTTTACCTCTTTATGATATTATTATAGAATAATTGTGGCTTGCTGTTTCACTTGGAACTAATATTATAAACTAGCTTTTCCCTCGGTTTCACCCGCGTACCGAAGGAACTACTTCATACACCCGGATTAAAAGTATCCTAGGTGTTAATCCAGGTTATAAGCTATCTGTGTACCAAATTTCATCCAAACCCATTCGGTAGTTTTTGCGTGAAAGACTAACAAACAATACATCCATACATTCTTACAAACGTTCGCGTTTATTATTTTAGTAGGATGTGTAAGTAAAATAATTTATTTTTATTTTATTTTATTTCTTCAGAAAGCTTACAGCTTACAGATAGTACAAATATTAGTACAAGAAGGCCAATTACAAGCTTTCACATATAATTATGAGAGTAGAACAAGTAGACAGACAAGATAAAGTGAAATTAAGAAAAAAAACATAAATCAAAAATCTGTGTTTATGTGTCTTTCACGGAAAAACGGATGATCGGATTGATATGAAATTTGCTATGAGATAGATTGAAGCCTAGAGCCTGGACATAGTATTAAGACATTCCCCCGGGATGCCGGTGAACCGCGGAAATGGGCTAACTAAAGGTCTAAGGTCTCAAACAAGAAACCTCATCATCATCAGCCTATATTGTCCCACTGCTGGGCACAGGCCTCTTCTCATACAGAGAAGGCATGAGCATTTATCACCACGCTTGCTCAAGGCGGATTGGCGATTAAAGACTTTTTAAGTCCAGGTTTCGTCACGATGTTTTCCTTCACCGTTAGTCAGTGGTATCTAAGATATACTTAGAAAGCACATATGACTTTAGAAAAGTCACATTGGTACTTGCCAGGTTTCAAACCCGCACACTCGTAATCGAGAGGCAGGTGCCCTAACCACTAGGCCACCACGACATTACTAGGCCACCACGACATTCACACACTCAAACAAGAAACCTATTGCCTCTAAAACAGTTTTTTCATCTTCCAGGTGACTCCGGCGGCCCTCTCATAGTGTCAGACAACGGCCGCTACTATCTAGTAGGAATTACTTCAGCGGGCTTCGGCTGCGGAGTAGATCACCAGCCAGGGATCTACCACAACGTGAAGGTCACCAGCACTTGGATACGAGGAGTTGTGTCTGAACATATGAACTATATCGACTTTTAGTGTTGGAGAAACGCCGATCCCAAATTAATTTGGATCATCATTTGGATCGGTAGGATATAAACGAGTCTTGGGGAAACCTGTCCCCTGATAACGTAAAAAACTGATACCCTATTGACATACCCATCAAAAGGAGTTTAATATACATTTCTGCATGTGTTTGAACGATTATCTCATTGATATTTCCAACGAAGCAATGTATATCATTGAAATGTCTAAAGAAAGGTATTGCAACTGAAATTGAAAGATATTGACTTACGTAATTAGGGCGCTGAAGGCTATTGGGGGTAGACAAACCTTTCTCTACCCTTTATCTGCGTACGTATTGAAAAAGGAGACAAAGAGTGAAGGAGAAAGAAGCTCATTTGTCAACCATCCGTGCTAGAAGTACTGCCGTCCTTAAGTTGATAATAGAATAAGGCAAAGTCAAATTTGTACCTCACACATACTTAAAATTTTAGTGTGTAACGGTCAAATTTTGCCAATTCTTTCACTTATGGGTAGTTATTTATTTATATTATCCCTGAGTGAAACTGAAAATAATACAAAAAATACAAGCAGTACAAAATAAAATTATAGATGGAGAAAATATGCTATACGATAATTTATCCTTCACTGATAAAAAACCAGGCTGTAAATTAAAGTATTCGATTAGCAGAGACAAAGTTATTTCTGACGAAGTCTTCAAACTTGCGTATATGTCGTTTAAGTCGTGCTATTTTGAACCATAACAAAATTACCATATGGTACAAATTAGCAATATATGGCAACATTAACAAGGACTGTCAATTTGAGATTACTGCGAGATACATTGCTTTCCAAGTGCTAACAATTTGTTTGCTGTAAAACTAGAGCAATGCAATGTATATTGTCGTATTGTCAAATTGACATTTATCATAGAATTTGTAATTAATTACTGTAATGTAAATGTTGTTTATGACTGTATATTTAAAACTTTTATCCTATATCTTAAGTTAGCGATCAAGCTTGATCTAATCAAGACAAGGCCTTAATTATGAACTGTAGTTGCGAGGCAGTGTACGCTTAATTACACTGCCTGACAATTAACCTCATAATGTCCAAGATCGCGCTGTGAGTATACCTGACTTGCCATTTCCAATCTCGTGTAAAATTCATAATCTCTTGATTTGATCTCCCTTAAAATATTATTTATTTATTTATTTAATAAAAGTTAAGCAATGTGCAATCGTTTAAAAAAAAATTAAAAGATTTGATGCATTTTCATTTAACCCTTCAAGATTTCAGGTTCCGACTACCAATAACTAACTACATAGTTGGAAGCCAGTCTTAACAAGGCGTATCATTTTACCTAGTTGTGGAGGTCAGGTAAAGTCTGAAAGCCGACCCCGACATAACTGGGCATAGTAGGCAGATGATTTTCCCTGTATATCATCATTTCATTATCAGCCTATATAATGTCCCACTGCTGGGCACAGGCCTCTTCTCACACAGAGAAGGCATGAGCATTGATCACCACGCTTGCTCAAGGCGGATTGGCGATTTCAGACTAAAGTCTAGGTTTCCTCACGATGTTTTCCTTCACCGTTAGTCAATGACGTCTAAGAAATACTTAGAAAGTACATATGACTTTAGAAAAGTCACATTGGTACTTGCCAGGTTTCGAACCTGCACACTCGTACACGAGAGGCAGGTGCCTTAACCACTAGGCCACCACGACTTCTGTATATCCTATTGACCGAATTATTATCATTCAATATTCCTTATCACAAATAAAGTGTATATTTTTGATACTACCCTACACAACACTACCTGACGACGTTAGACCAAGAAGCCCCAATTTTTTTGAGTGCGATCCGGATGAATTATCCCATATATTTGTGTTTTTTTAACCGACTTTGCATAGCCGTAAGTGTGAATTTAATAACAGAATACTAATACGAAATTGAACTGAAATCAAGAGATAAAATTTCGCAGTGCTTCCTAAAAAACAAAACGCGAAAGACAGCTGCTATGTCATAATGACAAAGTTCACGTTGACAATGACACTTGGCCACTTGACAGATAAGCATTGTTGTTTTCATTCTGCGATCTTAAATCTTTTTAAAATACCTACTAAAAATGCCATTAATAATAATTTGTGGTACGCCAGTAAGTGGTAAAACAACAAGAGCAAACGAATTAAAAGAGTTCTTTGTTAATAAACATGGAAAAAAGGTGGAAATCGTATCTGAAGATGAAGCTATTAAGAAGTTAGGTTATGAAAAAAACTCGACATATTTGGACTCGCAGAAGGAGAAGAGAATAAGAGGATACCTCAAATCAGAGGTATTACGACTTATTGGAAAGGACGGTGTTGTTATATTGGATGGCAGTAACTATATTAAAGGTAATAATACATACTTTGCATTTAAACAAGACATAGGTTTTTACTTTTATTGTCCTCATCAAATATCAATACGATTTGAGAAACTCCTTTACATTTGAGAATTACAGGCTACATAACTTTACGCCAAGACCAAAAGGATCTAGGTAACAAAGCGGGAGAGACCGCATAGCTGTCAATAAATTAATCTGGAGTTTCCAATTTCAATCTATGCTCTATAAGATTTTTTTAAATAGATTATGATGGATAGACTTAATTAAGAGTGAATTAAATGAAGAAAAATATGATCATACTTTAGTTTAATTTTACACATCTTTCTGAACATAAGAAAGTGACAAAAAATCACTTGATACTATAATCTGAACCAATTGATTTTATAAAAATGGCATAATGATGGCGCATTTATGTCAATTTCGTGCTCTTAACATCATTAAACGACATTTAGGCCCAAGTTCACCGACATGATAACGGTCCGATTAACTTAAACAGCTGTTTACCATAAATTCAAACTTTTACCATACAATGGGTAACGTATTATTTGAGATTTTTATTCTTGAAAAGGTCGATTACCAAACCAGGGTTGAACAAGAAGTGGGTACCATGAAAATTCCAGCTTCCTGGTTAAAAAACGTTTTATTTTAACGGGCCGATTACGTAACCAAGTGTTGGTGAATTTGGCCCTTAGAACAATATATAAGCCAGATAGAAAATTAGAACAAAACAAGTTATGATTTTGTTTAAATTTTTCGTAAAATCTATTGGACTATACTTTTATTAAACTTTACCTTCCTCTCCTCAAAACACCTCTCCACTTACCAGTGTTGCCAACCGCACCTCTCTGCTCCCTAGTGTTGATAACTGCAACTCTTTACTTTCCCCATCTCTTTTTTAATTTACTCCAGGCGACTATGCCAGCATCATTGGTTCTTCATCGACACCTCCGATCCTTTCATACCTTTCTCTTGTTATAAGATTGCATTTATTTCGCAGGATACCGTTATGAACTGTACTGTGCGTCAAAAGCATCCAAATCAACACAGTGTACGGTATATACTATCAGAAATCACAATGAAGCGTGGGAGGCTAACCTTAAGAGACAGAGTGAAACCGATACTGCAAACACACAGGATGGACACGATAACGTTCCTTATACTGAAGAAGTGTTCAATGCTTTAACTAGATTAAGGTAAGAACATTCATTTGTTAACAAAATTGTTCTGAGACAATGTTAAGCCGGCTAACGCTGAAAACCAGCGCCGTGGACTGGTGCCTTTGTGCCCGGGCCACTGCATTATGCTGAGCGTTAGCCGTTTCGCGTAGTGGTGACGCATTTTTTAGATTTTTCTTTCTTATTAATTTTTGTATTATTCCGTGTTTTTATGTGTGTTACTGCACGCGAATAAACTGTTTTTCTTTCTTCTTCTTTCAGAAACACTATTATTTTAATTGTAACTAACGTGAGTTTATATGAATGGGAGTTTGTTCCGCCTTCATGGTACAACAGATGAACCAATTTAGTTAAAATTTGATATGGAGATAGATGGGACCCTGGAGACTGTTATAGGCTACTTTTTATTTGGGTGCAAGCCAAACGTTACTTGCAATAATTTAGTTAAGAAATTAAGAAAGTAAAGATTTTTTAAAGAAACTATACTTCATTTACAATTAGATTTGAAAAACTTCCAATTTCTTCTTGCAGTATATTCAACTGATTTTGATAAGGATGGCGTTGAAAGCAAAATAATGTTTACAATCAAATATATTCTGCATCTGTTTTTGTCTTGTCACGTTAATGATAGAGCTTTAAATCGTTTGAACAAATGGGAAATAGTGTGTTTAAATGTCTAATCTTATTATAAACTAGCTTCCGCCCGCGACTTCGTCCACGTGGAATAGTGGTACTCCGCTCCTATTGGTTTTAGTGTGATGATATATAGCCTAGCCTTCCTCAATAAATGGGCTATCTAACACTGAAAGATTTTTTCAAATCGTACCAGTAGTTCTTGAGATTACCGCATTCAAACAAACAAACACATAGATTGAGTATAAATAAAAACTTACTCTTCATAATAATTCCAGGTTTGAGGAACCAAACTCCAATAACAGATGGGACAGCCCTCTCTTCACAGTACAACCAACAGACGAGCTTAACCTAGATGATGTATACAAAGTGTTGTTTGAGAAGAAACCCCCACCACCTAACATGAGCACACAGAATGTAAGCCAGTCAAAATACTACAATAAAATCGGAGTATTATAGTCCCACTGCTGGTCAAAGACCTCTTTAAGCAGGGATGGTGTTTTAGTTTTAACTTTTTTTTTTAAGTTACCCCACTAGGAATGACTCCTGTGTCGTGGGTGCGTTCACAAACATTAATTACACACTCACAAACACCCAGACCCGGAACAATTTTAGTTGTCCCGTGCGGCAATCGAACCCGCGACACGAAGCGCAGCAGCCAATTGCTCAGCCCAACGTCACTGATTTACAATGCTAACAGAAGGCCTTCCCATGACGCGTCAAAGTTGAAATAGATTGTTGCAAAAAAGGGATGGTACTATATGTATAGCTCTGTCTCACTCTCACACTAAAATATTTACAGCAAAACCAATCTGACACACAGGCAACACCAATCTCTGTTAAACTTAGAATAAATTGACATTAAAACCCAAAACTAACTACAATTTTATTTATTTCAGCCGCCATTGACATCATCAAACTTTTTATACGAGCTCGACAAAGTGACACAGGCAATATCAAAACAGATTCTAGAAGCAAAACAATTTAATATGGACGGAGAAGTCAAATTTCCTGAATACCCGGGCTGTGTACTAGAGGCAGGGTACACACAGTTTGTGAGCCCACAGAAACTACTGCGTTTGAGACGTCAGTTCCTTACATATGCTAAAATGAACCATTCAAATGAAGATACGAGTAAGATCGGCAGATATTTTATACAGTATTTAAATAAAACCTTAACGGATTAGTATTTTGTTTTATTTTTGTAATACATTTTTAATTAAACATTGTTCTCTTTAATATAAGAGTAATATATAGTTGCATGTTGAGGGGCTCGTGGCTAAGTAACAGCCGCATGGTTCGACTGATCAAAGATTAAGCTGCGCTTAGCGCGGTCGGTCCATGGATGGGTGACCATCTATGTCATACCGAGACTCCTTCATGCCTCGGAAAGCACGTTAAGCAGTTTGTTCCGGCTGTCATTTGTAGATCTTTGACAGTCGTTACGGGTAGTCAAAAGCAAAGTCTGAGAACCAGTTTTAACTAGGGATATCGTGTTACCCGGTAACTGAAAGTGAAGGTGAAGGTCAAATAGGCAGTCACTCCATGTAAAACACTCAGCTGTATGCGGTTTAGACAGGAAGCCGACCCCAACATAGTTCATTTTCAGGATAGTTTCCCACTTATTTTTTAAATTAGCTTTTCCCTATCTCCTAAGGGAACTACTAAACGCACCCAGTTTAACAGTCTCCAGGGTTCCATCTATCTGCATACCAATATTTATCCAAATCAAGTTTAGCCATTTTACCGTGAAAGCGTAACAAACTCACTTTCGCATTGATTTGTTTTGTATCCCGAATAGCAGAATTTGTCACGAAAAGTACTAGGACATCATAAAATTAAGGAGACCGCTGTTATGTTTCAACATACCCACCCGTTGAATAAACATTTGACATGTTGCGTCACGAATAGTACTAGGACATCATAAAATGAAAGAGACACCACTGTTATGTTTCAACTACCTCCCACCCGTTGAATAAACATTTGACATGTTGCGTCACGAATAGTACTAGGACATCATAAAATGAAAGAGACCGCTGTTATGTTTCAACATACCCACCCGTTGAATAAACATTTGACATGTTGCGTCACGAATAGTACTAGGACATCATAAAATGAAAGAGACAACGCTGTTATGTTTCAACTACCCATCCGTTGAATAAACATTTGACATGCTGCGTCACGAAAAGTACTAGGACATCATAAAATGAAAGAGACAACGCTGTTTTGTTTCAAATACCCACCCGTATAAATAAATAGTGTATTTGCCCACACCCGTTTTTGTAAATGTCATGAAACCATTTACCAGGACTTCATAATTTTGCAGGAGTTCCGTCCGCATTGAGAGATAGCACAATTCCAAACTCAACACTTATCGGAAAAATCATGGAATTTAATATTGCTCACGAAAACAAAGTACTAGGACATCATAAAATAAAAGAGACACCGCTGTGATGTTTTTCAACTACCCACCAGTTACTTTGTAATAATACCACGTAATGTACCAGGGTTTCATAAGGTTGCAGAAGTCCTCACTGAGATAGCGGAACAATTCTAGCAAGTTTTGTGTGTAGGTTGCGCCTGTCTTTGTTCCCGATTTGCGATGATCTCAGTATGCATATCATATTGGAAAAATCATCAAGCTTTTATTTGTTTATTTTTTTGTGCATGGAAGAAGGAAAACTTGCTGTCAAGGTTACGGAAATTTATTTCTAACTATCACAAAATCTAGAAACAGTTTTTTTTTTTTTTTTTAAGTTGAAAATTGACTGTTTGGGCGATACGATGGTCGCCGGGACAGCTTATACTAAAATTTGAAAGATAGGCAACATAGTGTTTGCTAAGTGACCATTTCCATTCTAAAATTTGAGTCTATTAGTAGAAAAAGACTTCTCGCAAAAAAACTTCGGAATTTCATGTCATCAGGGAAAGATAAAAGAAATAGAAAATAACCAATAAAATCATTGTTTTAATCTCTTTTGCTTAACAAATTAACAACAGTGCGTTTTTAACAGTAGAACAATTTGAAACAATAAACATAACACACAAGCAGTCTAATCCCATACCTTATGCAAAGCAGTTGAATATACATTGCTTGATAAGTTTAAGCGTTTATAGTATTGATAGTTGTATGACAACGCAATGTATATTGTTAAACTGCCAGAACATAAGGTATATTAACGTAATTGACATACTTAACAAAATATTAATATACAAAAGTATGTAGTTATGTTCGAGCGTAGTAGTAGAGTTTAATGTAATCATTGACTTTTGCAATATCTTTAAAACTAAGGCTTTATAGATATAGATTTTTACGTATCATAGCTAATAAGAGATCCAGATTTCAATGCGAAAAAAGGACGGTGCTATTCATCTTGTATGCATCTCTCTCTCACACTGGAAGATTTACAAAAACTGATCCTGCTAGGTTACAAGCTTAGCTGCTTTAAGCAAATTCAAAACTTATTTCATAGTATACAAGGTTTAAAATACATAATAATAATAACAGTATCTGAAACCATTTGTGTACATAAACAATTGAAATTTGTTTCAAATTGTTCTACTGGGGCTATAAAATGAAGTTTAAAACGATAATTGCTCTGTTGTTAAAAAAGGATAACACTATTCATCGTATAGCTTCATCTCTTTAAAACAATGGAACAATGATGGCAATTAAACGTCATAATACGCCCATTTCCATACACGAGTCTCACAATAAAAGTGTTTTACAACATGCAACCAATAACTAAATTTAAATATATGTAAATGTTGTAATACTTTAGCCCAACATTTTGTGATTAGTCCCAATTGTGGGCATAAATTAATATAATACGAGAAATATACTTTTTTTGTTGGTGTTACATTTAATGTGTACTGTTGTGCCGTATTGTGGAATAGTGAATGACTTTTTTATCTATACATATAAAATGCTTGTCCTGAATAACTGGTCGTAGAGAACTGAAACTTGGAGGATGTGTTTTTTGTATAACGTAGGCATTCAGCAGATAGGAGTTTCCGAAATTCTATCCCTAAAGGGGTAAAAAAGAGGGAAAAATTTGTATGAAACTCTGTCATTTTTGAATTCGTATAGCCCACCCGAGTTTAAGCTAGTTATTATGAAATAAGACCTACGTATACAATTATGCTATAAATATAGCCCTCTCTAATACAGTGTCGAGAAAAGAAAAAGATCAGTCTAGTCTGTAAAGTCTTCAAATTATACAAAATTAAAAACTAAAGTATTTCATACACTTAGTACAAGTTTAAAGCTATTTTATTTTACTTTTAGATTTCGATAATATAGATATTTTTTAGACACGCGATCATGACAAGACGAGACATCAGTAGGAGATCATTTACAGCTATTTTCGACATGTATCCGAAGATTTTCTTGCGATAGAATTTTGACATAAGATCCATATTAACTAATGTCAAAAACCTATCTGTAGTAAAAAATACTAAGGATAGATAGGATATTAAAAACGGTATTAACTTGTAGAATTATAATAAAAATTACGGCACTACAGTACAAATTGAATGAACTCATGACCTAATACTCAAATTTTAAGACTTACTGTCACTATATAAATTTTGACTCGACGTTTCTACACATATAAAATGCTTTGTCTTGAATGACTGACGGATCAACGCACAGCCTAAACCGCTGATGGTAGAGACCTGAAACTTGGAGGGCGTGTTCTTTGTATGACGTAGATATCCGATAAAAAAAGGATTTTGGGGCAAAGTTTGTATAAAACTCTGTAATTTTTTATTCGAATTCGTATAGCCCACGCGGGCGAAGCCGCTGGCGGGACGCTAGTATATATACACATCATATAACCAGACACACCACGTACTGTATACAATTATTATATAAATCCTGACACACGGATTTTGGGTATACATCTTACAACTTGTTAAATATAATATATTATGTAGAGCAAAATGAAGATCATAGTGATTATACGCCATTCATTTTCTGATAATATGCATTGCCTTTTGAAAATAATAATATACTGTTTTGACTTACAAAAAGTGCTGATTTTTACTATGTTAGTAGTCAGACTTCTGCGTGGATTTAGAATTGGCCCAAATACCTGGATAAAAAAGTCGTGGTGGCCTAGCGGTTAAGGCACCTGCCTCTCGTGCACGAGTGTGCAGGTTCGAAACCTGGCAAGTACCAATGTGACTTTTCTAAAGTCGTATACACTTTCTAAGTATATCTTAGACGTCACAGACTAACGGTGAAGGAATACATCGTGAGGAAACCTGGACTTAAAAAGTCTGAAATCGCCAATCCGCCTTGAGCAAGCGTGGTGATTAATGCTCATGCCTTCTCTGTATGAGAAGAGGCCTGGGCCCAGCAGTGGACATATATAGGCTGATGATGATGATGACCTGGATAAAAAAATATCCTGTCTTAATTCAGGAATACCAAATTCCATCTAAATCCACTCAGTAGATTTCGCGTGAAAGTGTGATAAACATACAGACATCGTCACAATCTTTTGCACTTATAGTATTAGTATTATTATCACAAAATGAACGACGAATACAATATTATCACATCTGTGTACATTACACTATACATTAAAAAAAAACATAAGTTTTATTGTAAAGCGCTATTTCGAGCCTTGAAATAAGATTAGTTCGTTTTAAACTAAATAATGCATTTTTTTGTCTGACTGGCTAATTAGAAATTTTGTATACTGTTTGACTGGCTAGAAAATTCATGTTGTATCTTTTTTTTTAATCTTTAATCAGTCCACCGGCACCAAATAGATCTCATTGCGTACAGATTACCTCTTTTGTAGTCATCATCATCATCTGCCTAGCCTTTTCCCAACTACGTTGGGGTCGGCTTTTTTGTAGTGTTGATTAAAAAAAATAAGAGGTTCCTGTCTCTTGACATCCATTTTAAAAGATGTTGAATGAAAGTTATTCCATTATACGTATAAATAACTGAATATTTTTTCATGTAACCGGCTGTAAATGTTCTTTAAATAATATTTAAATACTTTTTTTCTAGCCAATCAACCCATCAAAACATACAACCAAATATTATTTTTAAACAGTATTATATTTTTATTCCAAACTTTAAATTCCTTGTTCATAAAAACTAAGTTAGTTATCAAATTTATTATACGCAATTATGACTAAGTATCACTTCTAAACGGACGTGGATACGTTCCGGGATGCTCAGGGATTGTATCGATATAATTGCGATTAACTAGGTACTGCCCGCGGCATCGATTGTTTAAACTGTCTTACAATAATGGTATAATGTAGCATTCTATTATTGAAATATATATTGGAATCGGTCCAGCAGTTTCAAAGATAGGCAGCACATACAAACTTATTAACGTTACCTTTTTTTTTCAGAAAACGCGGTCTCCAGAAAACAATCATTTTGCTACAATTTTAGTATTTGTGATTAAACTATACGCTCAATTTCATAAACAGGCAGGGGAAAAAATATTTTTTACAGCAGAATAACTTAACATCAACCACTTAAAATTGCCTTCGACTTGCTCTCGATCACTACGGTAGAACATAAGCATATATTTTGTATCAAAACTAGTGCTGTCAGTAGCAAACTAAAAATCAAACGAGACGAGCGGTAAACATATATTTATAACTACGTCCCGACCTTTGCGTTGCTGTCCCGGTCTTTCCGTTGCTGGACCGGTCTTTCCGTTGCTGAACCGACCTTTCCATTGCTGTCCCGATTTATTCCCGATTTTTATAGTTATTAGAAAATCTTTTATTTGTAACTTAATCACATTTATATCGATACGAACTTTTAAGAGCGTCGGCTCTTGTATTTGATTTTTACGTTCACATCAATACAAATTGTTACTAAAATGTATATGTTTTAAATAAAGAAGTGTATTTTTTATACCCTTTAAAATTCCATACTAAAATAATTACGTATATCTTTTGAAACAACAAAAATAATACAATAAAGAGAACTTTATACTGCCTTTACGAGTGCGGTATCGTGGTACCCAGTAACTGGGTTGTGGAGGTCAGATATGCAGTCGCTCCATGTAAAACATAGGTACATGTAGATAGTTGGGAAAAGGCTAGGCAGATTAACTGCCAATTTTAAAAATAAAATCTTTGTATTAATGTGAACGCATTTTTAGGCCTTTAAACTCCTTATTTCTTAGAAAAAATCTATTATGTTTCAGTCGCTATCGCTTTTGGCGATTATTTATTAAACAATTCTTGTGGGTCTCTAAAATACGTGTTAATGATAAAGTGTATGAGAAAAAAAAACATTAGTAATTTAATTTGACATTTTCAATTATTTCAAAATCGTCTTACGGTTCTCCTGGGCTAAAATTGACAATACGTTTTTCTTTTTATTATATGTATTATATTATATCGCTATTATTTTGTTTAATATGTATGAATGAGTCTGTGGGTGACAACGTTTCGAGAGACACACAAGAATTTAAACAAAAAACAAAAAAAATACTTTGTGATAACAGCTTATGTCCTAGTTCGTAAACGAAAAGTTACTTAGATTAATTAAATTATATAATAAAGTTATATGTCTGTTGACTCACTGATGGACAGTATTCGAACACATTTTTAATTATTATTCTCTTCTCATAAACAAAATTACTCAATACTTTTTTTTAATATATGTAGGGTTGGAGCAGGGCGAAGAGCATTGAAAACGCACGTAAGATTAAATTAAATTTATTTCTTTAGCACAAAACTTTTCGTTGTACGTCTACCCATCCATAGCGTCAATCTACTAAAAAATCCTTTTCTTCATTCTTACTTCCCTCCATCATTCACACATTCACGTCTTTCACTTATTCAATCATTACATTCCCTTTTCACGCATAATCTAACGTTCCTTTCCTACATATGTAATTTAATAATTTGAAAAAAACATGAGGAAAAGATCTTTTTGTGAATTACACATTTGTTTATTAGACGCAGTAGTGTTTTTTACTCGCCGCAAAGCACCTGTTACTATATTTCTGTTCGGTTACCGATATATGTAAGAAAATTTGTCAGTGAATCTGTCCATCCGTGACCAACATATGGGTTACAAAACATATAATGTGAGAGCTATTTACTGTAACATAACTACCGTTAATCTCTATACTGTCCTATTATCTTGTGGTGTAGAGATCTTTTAGTTAACTCATATCTTCGAGCTGCCCTGTCGATTTAAAACAGCGATATTCAATTTAGCCAACTTCATAAAGAAAGAGGTTATTGTTATTAACACGTTCCCTGTCCCAGAACAAAAGTTAAAAAATATTCTGTCGTCTGTCTACAATCACTACATAGTATAAAACAAAGTCGCTTTCTCTGTCCCTATATCCCTATGTATGCTTAAATCTTTAAAACTACGCAACGGATTTTGATGCGGTTTTTTTTAATAGATAGAGTGATTACGTCGACAGAATAATCTCTTTCACTTTTTTTTTGGAAATATGACCTTTTTCTATTTAATCGACGATTTATCTTTGTAGTATGATTCCAATTAGGGCTTGTACACAAAACTGCGATGCGACGTCGCATCGCAAAAATCTGCGAGCTCCCTTTACGCATCGCAAGAACTTGCGAATTGATTCGCATCGCGCATTCCTGCGATGTTGCGTCACACTTGTTGACGCCATTTTAGTTTGAACCCAAAATCTTCTTTGTTTCTTTTTCCTGTATCTCCTAAGCAATAATAAAAGTGCACATTTTTTTTTACGATCCATGTCACGACCTAGTTTTCAATTCAAAATACGTTTAGTACGGTTAACGGTCGTCGAAGGAATGGTCACCCTGGGAGACGCCTTGCCGCACGAAATCGCATCGCAGCAATTCGTGTCGTAATTTTCTGCGTTGCGAATTCGCATCGCGTCGCATCGCAGTTTTGTGTACAAGCCCTAAGGTCGTAGACGTGCGAGATCGGCACAAACGTGACTCCTTTGGAGTCATTGGATAGAAAACGTGTTAAACTAGATTTTTCCCACGTTTTTACCCGCGTCCTAAGGGAACTACTTACCTGACCAGGGACCGAGAAACTACCTCCAGCACCAACATTTTCCAAAAAGCTAGTGTTGCCAGATATCCTACTTTTGGTGGTTTATACAATTTTCAGTGCTTTGTAAACTTCATCTTATAACATATTTTTTTTTGTATGGCATCTCGCAGTTCAACCTAGAAGGTTGTCGACTGCTCAACCGGGCTTGATCTTATAACAGTTTCGTAAATAAAACTATTGAATATCACTGTTTTAAAACGAGTATATTTTGAATTAATGGTTTGGGAAATACCATCAAATAAAAATCTACACTAACACTTAATTATGTGTTTTAATTAAAAGCGTCCGATTACACATAACCTGCAAAGACCAAAAGTGATCAGAAATAATTTTGAAGTAGAGTTTATCACTACATAGTATAAAACAAAGTCGCTCTCTCTGTCCCTATATCCCTATGTATGCTTAAATCTTTAAAATTACGCAACGGATTTTGATGCGTTTTTTTTTAATAGATAGAGTGATTAATGAGGAAGGTTTTAGTATATAATTTGTCAAGTTTTTGTATCCATTAGCTAAATTATCGCGGGCGAAGCCGCTGGCGGGAAGCTAGTTTTTAATAATTTCTACTCTACTACGTAACCTGACCAGACCAAACACGACCAGAATCATTTTACATTTTATTTTTCTCAACAGAAGACTTGACTCTTACTGTCTTACTAATAATGTTCGATAATTTTTTAATCTGCTGTTTAGCAACGGACTAGCTAAAATCTCACTCATAAATCCTGTTTAGCTTTAATCCTAACTTAAGGATTAGGTGAGAAATGGTTAAACTTTAGATTACAGGTTTTTTTATAAGTAAGGTTCTTTAAGATTCGGTTAGATTCTAGTTTGAGTCGAATTTCTATAATACGGCCATAATTTATCATTTAGTTTCACTTGTAATTAATATTATTTCACATAGAGACCATACATTATTCTTCTGTATATGAGAAGAGGTCATTGCCTAGCAATAGGACAACAAACAGGCAGATTCCCCAAACCATTAAACCAAAATTTTCCACATTCCTATTAATAAATAACGTATATCTTTTTAATATGTACTACATGACTAAAATTTAATAACATATTCGTATTTGTTACATTTTAGAAGTTTTGTGCTTTTCTCCCAATGCTTTTGTTTGATTGAAGAGCGACAGTGCCGCACACAATCCCGCAAGTGTAACCACAATCGCGCAAGTGTCACCACAATCGCGCAAGTGTCACCACAAACGCGCAAGTTTCACCACAAACGCGCAAGTGTCGCACACAATTGCGCAAGTGTCACCACAAACGCGCAAGTGTCACCACAAACGCGCAAGTGTCACCACAAACGCGCAAGAGTCGCCACAATCGCTCAACAGTGACACCATAATAATGGCCAACTGTATTTAGTACATTTCAATCTCCTTCTATTATTTTTTTCAAAACTATCTTCTACGTATAAAAATGTTTACATATAATTATAATAAATAGCGTATATTATGTACTAGGTAGCTACATACAGTAAGGTTTGCGGCACACGAAGAACACCGAGTCGTATTCGTGCTGCATCATAGAGTGAGGGTTTTGGGCGTATTTCGTTTTAACCCCAGTCTGCTCTTTCTGCGAACAACATTTAAATACGGTTAAAGAGAAATACGGAAAATCTAGCCATAAATTCCACCAAGGGGTATTTTCTCGTATCTTCCCACTGGGAGGGTAATGGAGGTCAGTAGGAGAAAGAGTGATTGTATATAAATTAATACGGACGATTATACATAAGCTACAGAAAATTTACACGTAATATTGTAAACAAATAGCACAGTTCAAATCTTCGTCAGTTTATAATCTAACGAGTGAGATTATAAACTAACGGTACCCAGTCTTACGGTGACATTATATACAAACTCCTCTGCCTATCCTATTTGGGAAAATAGGCGTGATATTATGCCAATATAATTTAACCGTCTTACTTATAAACTCCGATTAATTTTTAATCTGCCGCTTAGTAACGGATTATCATGTCTCACTCATAAATGCTTTTTAGCGTTAATCTGTACTTAAGTTAGTCTTGAATACGACGTTAAGTAAGGCTTAGGTGAGAAATGGAACTTCAGATTAAAGGTTTTTATAAGTAAGTACGGTAAGTGACTTACCAATATATCAAATCCTATATCTCTAATAATCTCCAGCAGTATGTCGTATGGCGGCTCGATGCTATTCTCTGTTGGCATGTCACTGCAAAACAAACATATATTTTTATTATTATTTCGATTATTCTGCTTCGTTCTTCTACCAGTTAACCATTGAACAATTTTGAATATCCTAGCCTAGCCTTTTCCCAACTATGTTGGGGTCGGCTTCCAGTCTAACCGAATGCAGCTGAGTACCAGTGTTTTACATGGAGCGACTGCCTATCTTAACACAATGACCTAACCTTATTTAAATAAAAAGTTGCCTATAAAAGACTCCAGGCTCGAGGGGAGCCTGGAGTCATCTTCGTACCAAACTTCATCTAAATCGAATCGGCCGTTTTACCGTGAAAGCGTAACAAACAAACATACTCACTTTCGCATTTATTGTATAAGTTAGGATAAATAAAATGCGCCCCCAACAAGAACAAACTACCAAAAGTTTTTTTTTTTTCATTTTTCTGCGTTTAAAATTATGTATAGTTGCTACTAGAAAACTATACTCCATTTAAAACAAGATTAGACATTTCAACGCACCCCATTTACCGTTCGTTCAAACGATTTTAAGCTCTATTGCTAAGTTGATAAGACAAAAACAGATGCAGAATATATTTGTTATTGTAAACATTATTTTGCTTTCAACGCCATCCTTATTATTAGGGAATAGAACTCAAAATCGGTTGAATAAGCTGCAAAAAGAGTGGAAGTTTTTATATATTTTTTTGTAAATGAAGTTAGTGAAATCACTGAGAAAAACTAGCTTTCTATACATTTCTCTCACCTATAATGATACAGCAGTGGTCCTAGGTTAATCCAGTACCCCCCCGGCTGGAGGATCATGTATATCCTCTCAATGAACTCTATGACATTCGGTGCACAGTCTATGAAGAAGCAAGTCGCTACGCACGACCACTCGTCCGCTTCCGTGTATACCTAGAAACAAAAAAAAAATAAGGTAAATTTTGGTACTTACAAGTTTTCGCGATTATCTAAATTGCCCATATCTTAAAAAAAATACCTCAAAGTATAAGGGTACTTTACGAAATTACTTGTAGACAAATGTTATTATTCATTAACTGATTTCTTAATAGACAAGTTACCTAATTGAAAACAAATTTTCGTTTTTTGTTAAGATCATAAATGTATTACTATACCTAATGCTGATGACTCTTTCAAAAGCCTAAATCTGCAATTATTTTCGCACGCCTTATGGACAGAATGTAACATCTGATTTGTAATACCTACATTCTAAGCAAATAAACTAATGTATTCTATTTTATTCTATTCTATTCTTTTTATCGTGTTGACTTGGATTTTTATACACCTAATAGGGACAATAGACCTCGGTATCTGGTATAAATTTCAACTTGCTAGATCCACCCTTTCCTGATAAAATCGGTGGTGAGTCACGGACAGACGGACAAGCGAGTGATCTTTTAAGGGTTCTTTTTTACCTTTTGAGGTACGGAACCTTAAAAACAGATAAACCATGGCGCCGTTTCTGCTGAAGGGCTAAACATAGGGGCTGCGGTATCGTTCGAAAGAGTTACCGCGCCCCCGGAACGTAAAGCGAAGGAAGAAACATGGATGGGTTTTAGTCAGAAAGAGTCTGACACCTCCTATCTCTCCGCCCACAGCGGGAAGTCCATTTGATAATTTCCCATCCCTAAAAAAAGGTCCTAAACTCAGATTTCGCTTGTTTTGGGTCTTACGAAGAAGGGCTATTGCTTGATTTTCCGAAATTCTACTTCTAAGGGGGTGTAAAAGGAGGGCAACGTTTGTATGAAACTCTGAGATTTTTTATTTGAACTCGTACAGCACATGCGGGCGAAGCCGCTGGCGGTAAGCTAGTTCAAATCAAATCAAATAGTTTATTTGTAAAACATAGGTATTCAATAGGTGTTACACATAAAATAAGACGCTATGTTTTGTCTTTTAAGACATACAAATATCAAATTCAGAAAAATTATATCAATAAAACTAAACATTATAAAAAAATAAAAAATAAACTTTAATTATAAATGTCATAATTATTTATAACTAGCTGTTTCCCGCGGTTTCACCCGCATCCCGAGGGAACTACTTAGCGCACCCGGGTAAAAAGCCTATGTTGTTCCTCAGGGTCTTTTCTATCTCTGTACCAAATTTCATTTATATCGGTCCAGTAGTTTTGGCGTGAAAGCGTAACAGACAGACAGACAGACAGAGTTACTTTCGCATTTATAATATTAGTAAGGATAATATAAATAATCATAATATCAAAATGTCAAAATTAGTTGAGATTAGATCTGTATCGTTTAAAAACTCGTCTATTGTGTAGTAGCATGTGTCAAGAAGAATTTTCTCCAATGCTATTTAGAATTTTGATATTGGCATTATTAAGTTTCTCAAAGTTAGTTCTGTTTAAAATAACTTACTTTGAGAAAGTCACCAGCTGTCATAGAAAAGTTGTGGTTGGGTCTGTTCCCGGACGGACAGACGTCGGGGAAGCGCGCCGATATCAGCTGGTGCTCGCAGGTAATGTTATTCACGTACTGGTGCACCCACGGGTGAACCGTGTATTTGTTTATCTGTAATTAAAAATAATCATATTATTATTAGTTTTCCTAACAACATGTTCTAATCACTACATAGTATAAAACAAAGTCGCTTTCTCTGTCCCTATATCCCTATGTATGCTTAAATCTTTTAAACTACGCAACGGATTTTGATGCGGCTTTTTTTAATGGATAGAGTGATTAATGACTTCCTCAGTTTTAATATTTGTATACATTAGCTAAAATATCGCGGGCGAAGCCGCTGGCGGGAAGCTAGTTGTTATATAACATCACATCAGTGAACTCGCTAAGATAATTTTACATTATATTATGCTATAAAAGGGAATAACAATAATTACTGGCATTTTCTTTGTTATATAGTTATTTTATTGTTTAAGGTTTTTGTTAATTTAAGTTTATATTTATATAGTTTATAATATAGTATAGTAGGTAGTATTTTATATTGTTCACTTTTTTGTATAATTTTAGATTTTTTAAAATATGTTTTTCGTAGTCCTAGTTATTGCATTAGGTTTTAAAAACCTGTAATGATAGTTTTAGAGTTTTTTAAATAAATAAAATAAATAAATAATAGTACTATGATGATTAAGTTTGGGATAGTCAGGTAAGGTTTGGTCCGGTCCGGTTAAGACTAATAAAGCACTTAATTGTAATTCATTGGAGAGCACGTTTAGTAGTAGCTACTGCGCTACGTGTCGCGGGTTCGATTCCCGCATGGGACAACTAAAATTGTTCCGGGTCTGAGTGTTTGTGCTTGTGTAATGTATGTTTGTAAACGCACCCACGATACAGGAGTAATTCCCTAGTGTGCTAAAAATAATAAGATGGGTTTAATAAATCTAATTTTTAGAGAAAGCTAGTGCACCGGATAAATAAATTATACCAATTAATAAAAGAATTCAAATCCCAATTTCCTCTTGGAAATAAGGACTATTTTCGCGTGCTATCTGCAAGTTATCTATCAAACTAGTTCGCTGAAGTATGACGCTTCAACTTATTTATTCCTCAAGACCACTTACGTAGACAAAACTATAGATTTGAGTTATTACGACTATTTCAACCCACAAAGATACAGATAAACAAGAGATACCGCGCTCCCGGAATGCAAAGGGCTGAGGAAGGAACATGGATGGTTTTAGTCAGTAAGAGTCTGACACTCCCACCCGCCCCACCCTCGGCGGGAGGGGTCATTTGATGATTTCCCATTCGAAAAAAAAAATCCCACGAAAACTCACCTCGGTACATCTATTGAGTATAAAATTGCTGGCGAACAGCATGAACAATGAGAACTCGTTGCCCTGGCACGTGTAGCCGCGGGCGGCGACCTCCCACGCAAGCCGCCCGAGCCCCGCGCCCGGGACTAGCACGCGGACTTGAGAACGATCACTGGAACATCAAAATAAAATTCCCGATTATAATAATTATATATATTATATATTCAGATCCAGCAGAGGAGCTCGTGGCTAAGCCACAGCCGCACGGTTCGACCGATCAAAGGTTAAGCTGCGCTTGGCGCGGTCGGACCGTGGATGGGTGACCATCTTTGTCATAGCGAGACTCCTCCGTGCCTCGGAAAGCACGTTAAGCTGTTGGTCCCGGTTGTCATTTGAAGATCTTTGACAGTCGTTACGGGTAGTCAGAAGCCAGAAAGTCTGACAACCAGTCTTACCAAGGGGTACCGTGTTACCCGGTAACTGGGTTGTGGAGGTCAGATAGGCAGTCGCTCCATGTAAAACACTGGTACTCAGCTGCATCCGGTTTAGACTGGAAGCCGACCCCAACATAGTTGGGAAAAGGCTAGGCAGATGATGATGATGATATATTCAGATCCAGCCTGTCCCTTGCTGTCCTCCCCCAGCGCCGCCCTAAGCCGAGGCCCGTACCCCACTAGGGGGTGCCCTTAGCGTGTAAGTTAAGCCCTGGCTGAAGGCCCTAAATTCATTTAAGGCACTTCACAGGCAAGCCCGGTTAAGCAGTCCTTCTAGGTTAACCTTCTAAGTTGATCTGCGATACGCCATACCAAAAAAAAATGGAACATCGAAATGAATCCATCCATTTACTAAGTATTAAGAGGAAAGTCGTGGTGGCCTAGTGGTTAAGGCACTCGTGTGCGAGTGCACGGGTTCGAAAACCTGGCAAGTATCAATGTGACTTTTCTAAAGTCATATGTACTTTCTAAGTATATCTTAGACGTCACTGACTAACGGTGAAGGAAAACCATCGTGAGGAAACCTGGACTTAAAAAGTCTGAAATTGCCAATCCGCCTTGAGCAAGCGCGGTGATCAATGCTCATTCCTTCTCTGTATGAGAAGAGGCCTGTGCCCAGCAGTGGGACGAAATATAGGCTGATGAATGATAGACAGGTTATTGAACCGGAAGTAAGCTATACCTGTATTCGTCCAGTGCGAATCGTTCTTCCATTTCGTCCAGTATAGGCTTGTAACATTGTTCCCTTTCCGCAGCACCCATGTCGCTCCAATCTCGGACTATGTTTTTTAAAACTGATTGTACCTGAAATTTTTACAAGTAGATTTTAAAAATGCTAAAATATCGCACCTCCGATAAAATAGGGTTATTATTCGAAAATCGTGGATTAAATAAATCAATCATAAAGACTGATCTTTATTCTTGCAGTTACAATAAAATCTTACAATATATTCGTGAGTTTCTTTTTGCTTCTCTAAAAATCTAGGCTTTTCGAGTAAATTGTCCTCTTTTCGGCCTTTTTTTCGGATGCGAAATCAGCCAATCCCGCCGTGGCTGGGGCGGGAGCGTATCATATTCTAATTAATTAACTAATTTGGATGAAATTTGGTACGGATATAGATGAGATGGGAGACCCTGGTAACGATTATAGGCTACTTTTTTCATGACAAAAAAGAATGTTGTTTATTATCCAGGTGCGTTTAGTTACTACAGGAGGCGAGCGAAACCGCGGGTTGCCGCTAGTATTGGAATAAACCTTTTGAAAGACTATTAAGCACATTTTTTTTTTTCGGATGGGAAGTCATCAAATGATCCTCCCGCCGTGCTAGGTGTCAGACTCTTACTGACTAAACCCATCCATGTTCCCTCCTCATAGCCCTTTCTATTCCGGGGGCGCAGTATCTCTTTCGGAAGTCCCGCAGATTAAGCACTACATAGTGTACTATTGGCAAAACATCTGCTTGATCACCGTAAAGGCGATAATTGTATAGCACGGCTCTCGAATCGATCCCCCGACGTATCCTTTTAACCAATAGGATGCACGAAGCACATTTTAGCCGTAAACTCGTTTGTGATGTTTAATCGTCATTTTTTGTTCACTCACACAAATACAAATTGTCTCTAATTGGCCAGAAGAAGGGGTGTGGCTTATTTCTAGCTGCGCTTCCGCACATTTTTTTTTTCTTAAGTGAGCATGCGTAACTTTGGCCGACTGTACATACCTTTTCCACATCATGTTGCATTTTATGCTGTTTCTGCGACGCTATTTCACAATTATTATAATTACAACCAAAACTTTCCGTCCCATTTGTCCCAGAAATGTCGGTAACAGTGTGGTCAACGTTTTCGAACATAGTGTCAACGTCTTTAATTATTAGGTGAACCACACTGTTGTTTACATCGAGACATTTCTTGAATTTCGCGAGATAAGTCTTGTATTTTTCTAAGCGACGCTGATGATTCTGTGGCAATATTGATATTATTTTCTCTGATTTGTGGATTCTGTCTAAACTGCATAGTCTGAAACAATAGAGTGGTTTTAAGTAGCATAAATTTACTTACACCCAGTTGCACAAAAAAAAACCAGGTGACTTGTACGTGAAACGGACGAACGGTGATTCAAGATCTGTCAAAATGGATTATAATACAATTAAATAATTTTATGTTATTCGTTTAAATATTTATGGTATTATGTTTAATTAATTATTATAAGTATGCATGTAACCCAAAAATATTTAAAGTATGCTAATTATTTATATCATGTTTTATGATATTCGTAAAAATAATAAAAGTTTGGTGAAATCAGTCATTATGAGTGAAAATTAAAAAGTATTACGACCTAAGTAATGTACGCATCGTAAACAAAGTAGGTACCTATATCATTACACATCACACCCCCTATTGTACCGTGTCGTATACAGTGTGTTTAATAATATATCAGCTACAACAATATGTTGCCACCCAACCCTACAACGCAATCATGACGTGCAACACATAATTATACCTCGCCTTAAGGCTGGGTAATAGGCCAGTTTTAACAAAATGAGGGGGTGAAGCAGGGGAAATAGCTCCGCCCACTGCGGGGCGCCCCTCTCGCAGTTGTCGTATCGCGAGGCCTCTACTGTAGTCACTGCTAGGAATAAGTAACTCAAGATTTTCAATTTTAAAACATGTAAGAATCATGTATATTAAATAACTATAAACATCGTGTTCATGCATAGTATTTTTATTTAGAGAAGTAAGTATTAGGTAGTACCTAATTGAGAAACCTAACCAATTCAAAGGACTGTTATATAAAACCAATCGATTAATTTCGATAATACTGTTACTATCACATTTAGATGTAAAAAGTTATTATTTATAAATGATTTCTGACAGTAAATGATCAAGACTAGCTTGTTTTTAAACTTAGTACTCAGACTTAAATATTAGCCTTTATTGATTTATATCTAGAGAAACTAGCTGACACCAACGGCGCCGCCCACGTCTTCTAATTTAAGATATTTTTTTTTATTAATGCAGCTTAAGTAATTGCTTACGCTAACAGCTATCTTCCAGTGAAAGTCCCATCGAAATCAGTTAAGCCGATTCACTTCACTTTGCATTGAAGATCTGTAAGTAACATACAACTCGACAAATCAACTTTTCAAAAAACTGGCCAGTGCATGACATTTTGATAAGTTATATTATATTATTATATTATAATAAAATAAAAACTGACTGACTGTTTCTGACTAAACTCTGGTATATACACCATCTAAAATCTCTTCTAATCTGTCTTTGCTTACTATACTTATTACAGGAAGTAAACACGTTTTCGTTTTCCTTTTTTGTCAGACTTAATTCCTTCAAAGACCTATCGAAGTCAACACTGCCTTAAAGGTTTTCGTTGTTTTCGCTTTAAAGTTCAAGTTTCGAGTCTCTGTAAAAATATTACATTGGTTTCGAAACAAAAAAACTGTAATGGAAATGATTTTTCATTCCTGCCATAATGTGTCTATAGATATATGTCAGCATAAGACTATGAATAGTGTTTGCTGACGACAATTCGTGAACTGTACCAAGTTTTTAGAATATTATGTATTCATTTTCGATGGTTCATAGTCGCTCCGTGTCAAACCGTAAAATTGTGAACAAACATGTACTTATCACCCGTAAATCTGTAAACCATCCCTGATTAGTCGGTTTGCAGCAGGTCATTCTGTGTCCAATAGCAAACAAACGATGGGAACAATTAACACTGGAGTCAATTAAAGGAAAATAATAATTATTTGAGATCAAATTTCATAATGTATGTTTACATTTTTTATTAACAATACTAATATATATATAAATACGTTACATGGTAAGAAAATAAAATTCAAAATAAATAATTAGAAAACAAAACAACTATTGATGGTTACATTTGTTTAAAAATGTCTTATTTTTTATTTTTATTTATTTATTTATTTATTTCAGATATGAATATAGTCCATACATTATAAAACAAATTGAAATCATATAAAACACAAGTAGTTACATTAAAATAAATGAAATGAAATGAAACAATCACAAACAACACTGGATCAGGGACGCCTAACATGCTGCTTTGTCCAGTATTCCATGAACCAGCAGTCAGTGTCCATTCTCCCCGCAATGAGTTGCAGGAAGCTGTTGGGGCTGCCCCGCAAGCGGCGCATCAAGGACGCAATTTTCTTGCGATGTATTGCTGGAAAACCATCCACTTGTGCGTCCGCAAACATGCCTGATGCGCTACAAAAGCGCGGCAACCCCATCAACCTCCTGAAAGCGTTGTTGTATTGGACACGCAGGGCATTATAAGCCCCCTGCGTATGCTTCACCCATAGGCTGCATGTATACATCGACTGACAATACGCTTTAAATAATGTTCTTTTCACCTGTGCAGTGCAGCGTGCAAACCTACGGGCTAGCATATTCGCTCTGACTGATAATGCCCTGCGTTCCCTCTCAACATCCATATCGTCTGTGAGGGTCTCGGTGACCCAGTGGCCCAGGTATTTGAACTGAGACACTTTCTTAAGAGCACTGCCGTTCAATGTAATTTTCGGAACGGTATCATAGGTCTTCGTACCGGACTTGAACACCATCAGCTCGCTCTTGCTCGTGTTATACCTGAGCCCATGGGCCTCCGCATAGTTCTCACATACTTTCATTAGGCGCCTGAGGGCACTGATCGATGGGCTCAGCAGCACCATATCGTCGGCGTAGCTTATATTGTTGACAAAGACCCCATCAATTGAGCAGCCTACCTGTGTACTGCTGAGCTCACGGACCAGCCGATCCACATACAGGTTGAAAAGCTTAGGTGAAGTCAGGCCACCCTGTCTCACCCCACACTTAACATCAGGTATCCACAATTAGCGCGCAAGGTGTGTTTTGTTACCTTGTAGTTAGTTAGCTTAATACCAATGATTTATATGGAGCGACTTCCTATATGACTTCCACAACCCAGTTACCGGGTAACACATGTATTATGCGACTGATTGTCAGGCTTTCTGGCTTCTGACTACCTATAGCGACTGTAACAAAAAATATTTTGTTCGTGGTCAGTCATCGACTACAAGTATAAAGAAAGCACAGTTCTGCTATAATTCTATGGATTTCCGTTTTATATCTCCGAAGTTCATGATAAATTTTATATAACCACCTGACAAAATCAAAAAAGCCTAGTATAATTTAAACGACTATTTTAGCGATAACAACAGATAGAAGCTGTTAAGTGGATAATATAAAAGTGAACACATTTGTATTGTAAATTCGGTGTATTATATTGTATAATAAATATGACATAATATATAAAGTTAAACTGTAATAGGCAGCTGTCTTGCTGGGAAGTTTGTTCATCACTGCTTCTTCTTTGCGGCCATAACACTAGGAAGCTGT
The DNA here is from genome assembly GCA_963891755.1 of Pyrrhia umbra. Lineage (NCBI taxonomy): Eukaryota > Metazoa > Arthropoda > Insecta > Lepidoptera > Noctuidae > Pyrrhia > Pyrrhia umbra. Next base: position 5,164,565 of record OY982944.1, read on the forward strand.
GAAGGGTGGGCGTTTTGGGGTGCTGTCATAATGTATTTTGACGTGAAAAAGTGCTAATTGAATTAGCCTAATTTCAATAAACGTTTTTTGAGTTGGAGTTTTGAGAAAGGCTTTTTCGAAATTCATCCGCTAGAGGGGAAAATAAGGGATGAAAATTTTGTATGGAGCTCAGTAATTTTTTATTTAAAAGAAATGTGGTAATTAGCCTCTAAGTATAAAGTAAAAACAATATTTAATTATTTTTTAGTTTCACTCTTTAGCGTAAAAAGTGTGGTGTATGCAAGCAAACATGCCGCCAGAATTGGAAAAAACTAAACAGCCAAAATTATGTTGTCCACGCGAGCGAAGCCGCGGGCGGAAGGCTAGTAATATATATTTATACCAAGCTACAAGGTTGTCGTGTATGACAGCGAAACACAATGAAATACAAAAATAAATTATGAAAATAAATGTATTTTATAAATGAAAGCACACATATACCTGAAGTATGCGGCCATTGTATTTATTTTCCTATTTTTAAGTCTTGGTTACGGCCTCGTTTTACTCTAAAACAGGGGTTTCAAAGCACAATATCGACAACAGCTATCATCATCATGTTTACCATTCACCTGCTATTTACACCCCTTCACAACAGTTAGTTACATTATAGACATTAAAATAGATTCACTTTTACATATAAAAAATTTAATTACGTAGGTTTAATTTTTATAAATCAATTTTATATTTATTTTCTGAATGCGAAAGACCAACTGTCATCGGATGACAGAGTGACATAGACCACCCGTCTCTACGGCGGAGCGCCGTCTGGTCGATGAAACAGATTTATGCAAATAGTTCATTCAGAAAAGAGATGCAATACGAAGAATTTTTGAAATGAAATCGACGGCAATTTTTACACGGTTTTTTTCAATTTGCTCGATAAATACACCATATATTTATACAATATTGCAGTTGTACCTTGTTCACGGAATTCCCTTTCTTTTGGTTCTAAAAAATGTGATGGTAATCATTGAAAATTTTGAGAACTACGCGACGAAAAATTTTTTCGAGAGGTTACTTTAGGATTTTTTTTTTCAATGTTCTAGACCATTTCTTTAAGATTTTTTTGGGGTTGTACCTGCATCATATACTTAACTATACATGGTATTTTTTTCTGGTTTGTAACTTGTACCAACGTCTCAATCTAGGCGACGAAAAATTGCCTATTTTATAGCTTTTTTCGCAAAGGAGCGCCTTAAACGCCCGACACGTGTAAACGAATACAAGGAAAAAATATGATTCAGTAATCTCATTATACGAAGTCACTGAATCACGCGAGTAGTACAATGTCGCAGTATAAATAACTAGCTTCTGCCCGCGACTTCGTGCGCCTATTGGTTTTAGCGTGATGATATATAGCCTATAGCCTTCCTCAATAAATGGACTATCTAACACTGAAAGAATTTTTCAAATCGTAAAAGTAGTTCCTGAGATTAGCGCGTTCAAACAAACAAACTCTTCAGCTTTATTATATTAGTATAGAAGTATAGATGTATACAGTAAGTAAACTCTGTTCAAACGATGCACTCACACAGATGCATTTCTCACTAAGGTCCCGTCCTGGTGGCCTAGTGGTTAAGGGACCTGCATCTCATGTACCAGTGATCTGGTCGGGCGCGGTCGCAGCCAAATATTAGGGGTGGGGGGGTGTCATCAACAATCAAAAGTGGCCGACGTGTTGGCCGAAGCTGAAGGTTTCAAGCTAGATCCGAAATCGAACGATCTGTAACGATTAACGACTGTACCAATGCGTAATAATAAAAAAATAGGTTTTTCAATTAGATTTGTACGATTTTGGGGGGGGTCATGTCCCCTGTGACCCCCTCGGACAGCCATTTCTCTATGGAATATGTATTCAGCAACAAGACGAAGGGTGGAGAAAATTCCTTTGTCCACCCCGCCCTTCTTTTGGAGGCCTAGCACGAGGGAGAGGGAGTATAAATATATTTACAGTTGTTATGTATGTAGTTATTTCCTATGACATCTCTATCAGTTTTTATTATTCACCCCCCTTTCTAGCCATACTCATCTTTTACAGAATCTACCGAGCATTATGTTGGTAGATGGATGAATGTACTTTTTTACTTAGACTATCGCATCATTCAACTATCGATCACCGATATCAGGAGGGGAGTGATGTAGCGACACCTATCTCGCTACATGCGAACTACGAAGGCAACAAACTACACTACTGTAAACTATATAGAACATCCCGACATCCACCATCGGGCAGTAGCCCGCCAGGCAATATCACCCGCCTGGCCGGAGGATCCTCCCTTTTCAATGGAGGGACCCCGCACGGTGTTCCTCCATAGACTCAACACACCGTAAATCATATGGATGTTGATGGGATCAATGAGCTGAGGCATAATTCCAGATACTGGGAATGCGAATGAATGCGTTACTTTCATCCACACACCTGACTATAGGCGGAAAGAACATGGAGTAGTTTTACACGGCCCAGAAAGTCCATGAGGATTTCGCTATTTCGCCAAAAAAAAATCACTGGCTGCCAACTTCCTTCCTTTGAAAATATGGTCCGACCTAGGGACCATATTTTCAGCAAATAACTGCAATACTCGCTCGTTACCCATAACTCAACTATGACGAATCCGCACCTGATGCCAACTGACGTCATAATAGAAAATCATTTGTAATAAATATAACTTTTACTCAAATACAATGTAAATTATGCATATAGGTGAGTTGTTGCATCATCTATTGTACTAATATGATTAGTTCAATTCTAACTAATATAAATAAAACTGGTCTCGGCTGGAAGGACCTCGAAGTTGCCGCACAAGATCGAAAAAAAATTGAGATCTCTTCTTAGAGCCCTATGTCCTTTATGAGGGACCACAGGATCGCTTCATCATCATCTAACTAATATAATTAATGCGAAAGTGAGTCATTCAGGCTTAGAATGTCCCTTTTCCAAAATGTCTGTTGGTTTCAAATAATTTCCCGAAATGTCCCCTCCCCCCATAATGTCCATATCCCAAAATGTCCCTTTTCCGAAACATCCATTTCCCAGAATGCTCCCCTTCCAAAATGTCCCTTCCCGAAATGGGGAATGTTATAGAAAAAAAGTTCTATCCAGCTACAAGAAGTAGTTGTCTCAGCACTCGCCACAAAAAACCGTGGGGAAACAGCTAGAACTATATTATAAAACATCCCTTTTTTTTTCAGATGGGAAATCATGATCAAGCTCATGAAGCTAGCATAGTCACCTTGAGTGCAGGTACTGGTTTTTATATAGAACTAGCTTTTCCGCCTGCGGCTTCACCCACATGGTCTATACAAATTATAATTAAAAAATGACAGACTTTGATTGTGAATTAATCAATTCGCCCCCTTAGAATTCCGGAAAATTATTTCTTATCGGATGCCTACATCCTACAAAGAACACACCCTCCAAGTTTCAGGTCTCTATGATTAGCAGTTTAGGCTGTGCGTTGATACGTCAGTCATTCAGGACAAAGCATTTTATATGTATAGATGAAATTACCACCTAGTTGAAAGGTCTGGACATGCTCTACATGGTAAAAACATGATGAAAATGTACATAAAACCCAGGAATAACTTATAATAATCCTAAACCTTAATAAAATTTAATGTATTTGTGCAGCAGTTTTATGGCAGGATATGCTGAATATATTATTATGTTATCAACCTATTTATTACATCTTAAGTTTTTTTTTTCTACCCTGTGTTGTTGTAGAGCTAAGCACCTAAATATATTACCAAACAGTATGTAGTCTTAAAATAAAGTCAGTTAAAGGTACTGTTAAAAATTGTGATAAATGTATAAATATATATTTGACATCCTTTTTAGTATGTATATGCAAATTGAATGTCAACAATTCTACATTTTATTTGTTCATCTGTGTATGTATGTATGACTGATTATGTATCTATTAATAATTATGTTGATAGTCGACCCAATGCACGTATTTCACTCTATTTTAAGGTACAGTTATATACTATTTCGGGATGCATATCAATTTTAATGTACCTTATATTACACTTTATAATAACATTTACGTAAAATAATGAATAATAACACCGATACGGCAAAAATCCCGCCCTTAAACCACAGCGCCATAGACCTCTCTATTGCAAAGAGGATATAAACAAAGGAGTTTTGGTTTCTATCTAAATAGGTTAATTAGATCGTACGATTTGCTCAAACAAAGAAGTTGTTGCTAACCAGAACTTAAACTTTGTTTCACGCCCAAAACTATTTATAGATCCATCTCAAACCACTTCCAAGGGCTAAAAAGGCGTATTATACGTGTATAAATTGAATAAATACTTACTTATAATATTTGAAAGCGGTGACAACGGCGCGAAAGTGCTCTCGCTCTTTTGCCTCATCAATTTCGTCCGCTGCTGAAGTAGAAGACATCTTTAGTAGTTCCTTTTGCACACACAACTCTTATATTAATAGATAGATTCTATTGGAAGCACTAATTCGTTAGGTATTTTAAGAATTCGTATATTTTTTTGTCAATTTTAACAACGACCAAGCCTTTCGAACGGAACGAATGACGGAAGATAAGATCGACAGATTATAGTGAAGGGACATCGACTGTCATCGGCATGCGCAGTCATGCCAAAAACTGTCAAATCAATCGATTTATCACTTCGTTTACAAACGATTAAATCTGTAAAATTATTTCTGTGAAACAAATAGTTCATCTTACTATGTGTAAGAAGAGCGAAAATTAACTAATTTCATGTTTATTCTTGAAAATTGGAAAATATAGATAGCATAACCAGTTCCAGTTCTTAATAATATTAACAAAGTTTAGCAGCAAAATAATAATTATCAATCTGACCCAGTGACTGAGAGGACGAGTTTACATAATACGCTCCGGCTCATCCATCACTCAAGCAAAGTGACAGTTCTGAAATAATTAAAACGTCTCTGATAAGAATCGAAAAAGAATCGATTTCTAAATGAATAATGACGATTGTACGAAAGATTGATATCATGCCAAATCAACTCATAATAAAAGTATGTAATAATTTGTAATACATAACTCCAATTAGTCTTTTAATACTTTTTTATTTAGAAATTATTGGTCTAAACTTGTAATAAACAAAACGTAAGTTAATGTATTGTCAACTGGGGGGTGTAAGAAGGTCAACGAATAAACGAAACGTCCACAATATGTCGGCCGAAATGTGTTTGTCAACATTCTATTGATTTTTCTTGTTATATTAAAAAATATCAAGTAAAGTAATCAACACAACATAAAAAATAATCGCAATTACTTGTTTCATTATTGGCCCACGTCATAATTACTAATTCAGTGAAATTAAACGTAAAAAAAATGTAAACATTGATACTTTCAAATATCTCGATAACTGCGACTTAAAATTAATCATTAATCGTTAATTTCTAACTTTAAATATATTGAACACTGTGTGACACATTTTTTTAACTAAGTGTTATTGAACTCGTAAATTTAGTGATTAAAATTACTGCATACGGACATATGATAGTGAGGAAAGAAAAATCGATATTTCTGCAGTATCTCCGTTGCTAGGCTGTGCGTTAGCCTATGCAGTGCAAAATAAACGCATGAAGATTAAAATTTCTTAAATATGACGTGAGTAACAAAGATTTTGTTACAATATTCTATCCAAACATGATGGAAGGTTTAATAACATACAGAGTAACACCACTACTCAAATGCATAGTGCTGTTTCTATTTATTTTTACGGCAAAGGTACTCACGTCTCGGCCTCAGGAATCTCAGGATCTAAGGAATGGCATTCAACACCTAAAGCCTTCCCACTATGTGAGAACATTCACAAAATACCACCATAGAAGAACAATACAGTGGAACAGTCAGCAAGATTTGAATAATGACTGGCCAGTTACAAATGATCAGCCAAGAGCTGTAGGTAAAAGAAATGCTGATGCTGTTCCAAACTATGTAGAAGTTAGAGATGTGTCTAAAGTGTATCAACATGCAAAGCTATTAAAAAAACGAAGCATACCAGATGATTTACTAAAAAAAGTTTCTAATGACCCAAGTAAGCATAAATACTGGCCAGTACGGCATATGAATATTGACAAAAGAAGCCTTGACATTCCGAATTCAAATGAATTTGTGGGTACATCTCATGAGATGCCAAGACTTGATCAGTTCACTTCAGACACTGTTAGAGATAACATCGTAGCATCTTTTGAAAAAAAGGCAATAATCTCCAGTAAAGAAAACAAAGGAAAAAATGGTCTCTCCATGGACATTAAGGATTATAAAGTTAAACAGCGTATTATACCAACGGAACCAACCACTACAATGGGACCTACCATATCGTGTTTGTACAAGATTCACGATAGTGTGGCAATGAGTGTCACCCCTTCCTATGCTGATGAGAGGAATGCTCAGCTGGTGGTGGAGAATGATAGTTTTGGTAGGTGTCACATTTTAATTTATGTATATTTCACTTTTTAAAACTAAAATAATAGGTAGCTGTTTCCCATGGTTGTTGATCCAATTCTTTTGGGAAAGGTCTGTCTATCCCCAGTCGTGTCAGGTCGCCGAACCATCTGACTGTAAGAGTGGAGGTATAGAGAGTGCACCTGTGTCTGCGCTATAATATCTCCTGCGTACCTGGCTAGAATCCATAGAGATTGGCCAAAGTTGATCCAGAGAGATTATTACACTCGCTTTAAAACATGATCCATGATACAATTAACTGTTATCTTTATATTTCTTTCTAGAAACAGGCCCAATATCAGAGACCACCCTCCCCAACGGTGAGGTGGCGCAGGTAGAACATTGTACAGATACGAGAGCTTCTTGTTACACCCTGTGGCACCAGGACCAGGACGCCAACATCACTGTTCTTGGACAAGGTAAGGAGAAAAAGCTATTTATTTAACCCTGGTCCCTTTAATAAAAAATAATAAAGACCAAAGTACGGAAAAAATATACGCGGCGGAGTCCAATTATCTAGTAATTAAAAAAAAAATTGAAAACGAAAATTGAATTCACTATACTTTATCCCAAAATGTTTTTCACTTTCTTTCATTTGCAATACATGTGTGTACAATCATTTGTTTTAATTTATTTCTATTTTAATAGTCTTAGATATTCCAGAAATATCAGGTCGGACCACATAGGGCGAAGAAAGTAACATGAATGGGTTTAAATCAGTAAGAGTCACACTCCCCCCCGATTCTCCCACAGCGGAAGGAGTCATTCGAAGATTTCCCATCCCTAAAAAAGGGTATATTATGCAATAAAGATGTATTGTTTGAAGACACGACAAATTATGTTGAAATGTCTTGTTTGTAGGTTGCTGGCGCTCGTCGCAGTCTGAAGGGCGAAGCTCCTGTGACAGGTGCACCCGGGTGGCGGCTGCAAGGCTGCCCGGCACCAAATTCTGTTGCTGTACTAACACTTATTGCAATGCTGATTTCTGTGAGTATATAATTTTAAGAGATGCCAAATTACTTGCTAAGTGAATTTTCGGAATAATTTGATAAACAACCATGAAATCACCATCAAATCAATGTATGATCATAGACATTTGTTTTTTCTATATTGTTATTTTCGTAATTTTCTTTTCTGTGTAAACAGGAGTCAAAGGTTCAAGCTGAAAACCAGCGCTTGTAACCCATTCCGGGTTATTAAGCATAACGCTGACGCTTAAACCTTTTGCTTCCGGTATTATAGTATTGTGTACAAATTCTCTACTACCTGCTGTAATACTGGAGACAATAAATGCTTATTCTATTCTATTCTATTCTAAATCTGTACTTATATATAAAGCTAAAGAGTTTGTTTGTTTGTTTGAACGCGCTAATCTCAGAAACTACTAGCCCGATTTGAAAAATTATTTCACTGTTAGATAGCCCATTTATCGCCCATTTATCACATTTCCGGGTACCCGTCCCTGGCGTCAGGGACGGGGAAATAATCGGTTACATACAACTTGTATGAACTCGTTCATACATCTCCGTGTCAGGGGCATCCAGATCGTCAGTGTCGGACGCACGGACGCTCTGACAGGGCTATCCGATTTTTATCTAGGTACATTGACAGCCGTTTAACAAATATACGTTTTGCCGGCTGATAGTCTGCTTAATAATCTGCTTCTTCTTCTAGCGCTATTGCAATCATTGCTAATTCTTCATTGTTAATTAAAGACATTATGTTTGAATACGGGTGACGGATGGCACGTCCCTGACGGGAACATTGACACGGACAACTCGGAACACGGATAGCATTGACCCGGAAATGTGTGGATAGCGCCTAAGACCGATAGGAGTGGAGCACCACTATTCTACGCGGACGAAGTCGCGGGCAGAAGCTAGAGTTAATATATCATCCGAATCTTATTCGGGTAAGGATATATTAACTCTAGCTTCTGCCCGCGATTTCGTCCGCGTGGAATAGTGGTGCTCCGCTCCTATTGGTTTTAGCGTGATGAAATAAAGCCTTCTTCAATAAATGGGCTATCTAACACTGAAAGAATTTTCAAATCGGACCAGTAGTTCCTGAGATTAGTAGCGTACGCAAAAAAGGTATTTTTTCTGGTTGATTTCTCACACCTTGTGTCCGAAAAACCCAAATATCTTACGGAACCCAATTTTTTCCCAAAATAAAATTTAGCCCATGTTACTCGTGGATAATGTAGCTTTCGAATGGTGAAAGAATTTTTAAAATCGGTCCAGTAGTTTTTGAGCCTATTCATTACAAACAAACAAACAAACAAAGTTTTCCTCTTTATAATATTAGTGTAGACTAACTAAGTACACGAAGTAGTAGCAGACCTCTTCCCACTACTAACTTAAATAGTTATTAAATAATCAAGTGTCAAAGCAAACATATGTACGTAAACCGTATAGCTGGTGTCTACTCCCATTAGCTTATGGCCCTGCTTTAACGATCTTTAACCCTCTTGTTCCCAGTGACCTTGAAAGAAGAGACGGTGACCATGAAAGCTGAATCCACAATGGACAGCGGCGCCCACAACATAGTGGCGGCTTCAAATATCCTAGCGTCCTCAGTCCTGGCGCTGGTGGCTATCCTGATCATGGCGCTACTGCTCACCAAGTTATACTGCCGCAGTAATAGACACCATCATAGCGATACTGACACTCTGAATATTGAAAAAGGTAAGAAATTTATCACCCTTTTTAATTTTATCCACAACTAGTGAAAACGCGGGAAACAATATTTGAATATTCTTTCTCCACTTAATACCATATTTCTTTTCCAGGAGAAGTAATGGGTAGCGGTCCAGACGCGCTGGCGACCGGTCTGTCGTGTGTCGATAATCTAACGCTGATTGAGCATATAGGTAAGTGCTTTCGTAATAAGGATATGGGCGTAGCTCCAATGAGGACTATTTTTTACAATCTTTATCACTTCAGAATGATACCTGCATCAACATTATTAATGTAATATCTGTTTTGATTCCGAAAATAACTATAAAATTGGCACGAAATCGTTGATTGAGATGAAACGCAACCCTCTCAATTCCTGGGGGATGTTCGAAAGTGCGGGATATTCGAAAGAGTTACCGCGCCCCCGGAACGCAAAGTACTGTGGAAGGAACATGGATGGGTTTTAGTCAGTAAGAGTCTGACACTCCTTCCCGCCCCACCCACTGTAAGAGGAGCCATTTGATGATTTCCCATCCGAAAAAAAGTATGTCAAATCTCACACTTCTCCGTGTACGCAGTATTTAAACCGCCCTTAGTCCCACGTCAAAAAGCATAAGCGTGCTTTTTTTGGTACCCACACCACGGTAATGAGGCTCTAGTACAAAATATTTATTTATTTATATACATACATGCAGCTACCATTAGTTACTCAATTCGATAATGCAGTAATCAAGAACAACAATGCACCTTATATAATATGCATTTATCGATATCAATTATTACACATTTTTATTACACGTTACACACCACTAGTCGGCAGTGGTGTGGTTACCAAAAAAAAAGAAAACGACATCCCTGTTGTCCAGTGGTTTCGTTGACCATACACGAAGTTACATAGGGATCAAATATAGAACCTCTAGCTTTCCGCCAGCGACGGCTATACGAATTCAAATTAAAAATAAGTGTTTCATACAAACATTGCCCCCTTTTTCACCCCTTTAGGGGCGGAATTTCGGAAAATCCTTTCTTATCTGATGCCTTCGTCATACAAAGAACACACCTTCCAAGTTTCAGGTCTCTACGATCAGCGGTTTAGGCTGTGCGTTGATCCGTCAGTCATTCAGGACAAAGCATTTTATATGTATAGAAGATTAAGATTATTCTAGAATATTGATGTTCAGGTCAGGGTAAGTTCGGGTCGGTGTGGCGCGGCAGCCTGGGCAGCACTCCGGTGGCGGTGAAGCTGTACTCCAACTCCAGCACTTGGCAGAAGGAAGCCGCCGTGTATGCTCTGCCACATTTGGCTCATCCCAACATACTACGGTATTATGGTGAGTTGTGGCAACAATAGTTTTATTGTTTTGTACTTTTTTGACAGACTTCAAATGAGAAGGAGGTTCTTAATTCGAATGTATGTTTTTTTGTATGTTTGCTACGCGATTACTCAGCCAGTTATATTATTATATTTTTTTATCAACGTCGGTTCAGTCGTTTTGTATACATTAAAAATAACGACTTTTGTATGAAATACTTGTTGTGTGTCGCACAGGCAGCGACAGCCGCGCCAGCCTGACGTCGTGCGGGCGCTCGCAGCTGATCGTGGTGGAGCTGTGCAGCGAGTCCCTGCGAGCTCGCCTCACCCGCGCCGCCCTCGCCTGGCGCGACTTCGCGCACCTCGCGCACGGCCTGGCTGCCGCGCTCGCGCACCTGCACACGCCCAGTAACTATGCACACACTAACACCCAGCGCCCTCGCCTGGCGCCGCGCTCGCGCATCTGCACACGCCCAGTAACTATGCACACACTAACACCCAGCGCCCTCGCCTGGCGCCGCGCTCGCGCATCTGCACACGCCCAGTAACTATGCACACACTAACACCCAGCGCCCTCGCCTGGCGCCGCGCTCGCACATCTGCACACGCCCAGTAACTATGCACACACTAACACCCAGCGCCCTCGCCTGGCGCCGCGCTCGCGCATCTGCACACGCCCAGTAACTATGCACACACTAACACCCAGCGCCCTCGCCTGGCGCCGCGCTCGCGCATCTGCACACGCCCAGTAACTATGCACACACTAACACCCAGCGCCCTCGCCTGGCGCCGCGCTCGCGCAGCTGCACACGCCCAGTACAGTAAAATTCATTTATTTATGCCTATTTGAAGTGCGCAATTTGAGGCTGCGCAGTTGTCACTTTTCGGATCTAAATGGTGACGAGTATGATAACGGGGGACGCGGAAGCCGAGCGCTTACGGAAACTGCCGAACACAGAACATACACCCGAGTGATAGCCAGTGTTGCTAGCTTAGGGTGGGTTTCCCTAGATTTATAGTAAAACTTAAAATAGATATAAACAACTATATATTTTTAATATCGTTTATAAATCATATATGAATACTTTAATCAAACCGAAATGCTGTTAGATAAATTTAATAATAATATTCATAGGGAAAAAGACAATAATGTGGGAAGAAACATTAATTCTTGAAGTGCCAATGTACTTACTATTAAAATATAACTCACAAATAATACTTAATTTATCTAATTGTTTACTTATAGACAGTAAAAAACAGAAACTTGATGGTGTTTATTCAAAATAATGCACAATTTAAGATAAAAATAGATCAAGGATGGGGTGTTTCGGAAACAAGACCTGACAACACTGGTGTGAGCAGTTATAATCGTTCATCTTTGTCCCGCCTATACGCATGTCTCTCTCTCTAGGTAGTCGGCGCCAAAAGTGTTTCACAAAGTGTTTGCTGTTTTAAATAGTTATTTCGTTTTAGTTTATTGTTGTTTTTTTATTTGTTATTACTTTTGGTTTCGTTCTTTTTTCGTGAACGTTTCATGATGAAAGATGCCAAAGCGTAATACTGTTCTCCGCCGAAAAATATCAGTCAGGTAAGTACAGCAAAGGGCACGTCCATACGTACCGAGCGTAACTTCATTACCGAAGGCAAAAAGGCGGAATTTATATCAGTTTTCCGTACCCCGGGGAAAATTAGGGTCAAGCCGAAACCAGTTACCGGCATCGATAAATTTGATAAAGGTATAAACAAAAGGCTTGTACACAATTTTCACCTAACTGAAAAAGAAATGAAAACCTCAAACTGATTCTGAGGATGAGGAAAACGTCCCAAGCTTTAGCAGATCAAGATTCTGTTATGATGGGAATTATTTCAGTGCTTTCAAGTCATATTGACTATATCGCCAATCATCTTTCATCATACACATACGCTCTAAAAAAACCCTCCTTCGGCAGTCTGCCGCCGAAAATTAAACAGTAAAAGATTAAAAGAAAATTATTCGAAAATAAATAATTTATAAACAATTTTCTTTTCGACTGTACCTATGCGCGAACTTCACTGTTTGCTCACTTCATATAGGCATTGATAAACGAATATTACTGTAACTATGCACACACTAACACCCAGCGCCCTCGCCTGGCGCCGCGCTCGCGCAGCTGCACACGCCCAGTAACTATGCACACACTAACACCCAGCGCCCTCGCCTGGCGCCGCGCTCGCACATCTGCACACGCCCAGTAACTATGCACACACTAACACCCAGCGCCCTCGCCTGGCGCCGCGCTCGCGCATCTGCACACGCCCAGTAACTATGCACACACTAACACCCAGCGCCCTCGCCTGGCGCCGCGCTCGCGCAGCTGCACACGCCCAGTAACTATGCACACACTAACACCCAGCGCCCTCGCCTGGCGCCGCGCTCGCGCATCTGCACACGCCCAGTAACTATGCACACACTAACACCCAGCGCCCTTGCCTGGCGCCGCGCTCGCGCAGCTGCACACGCCCAGTAACTATGCACACACTAACACCCAGCGCCCTCGCCTGGCGCGACTTCGCGTATTTCTAAAAACAATATTATAATACCGTTCAGTTTTAGAAATGATGTGTCTGTCCGCAGGCGGCAGCAAGCCGTGCGTGGTGCACCGCGACGTGAACAGCAGCAACGTGCTGGTGACGGCGGGCGGCGCGGCGCGGCTGGCCGACCTGGGCCTGGCGCAGCTGCTGCCCGCGCGGGACCGCGCCGCGCCCACGCGGGTGGCCGAGGCCGGCACGCTGCGCTACCTGGCGCCCGAGGCGCTGGAGGGCGCGCTGGACCTGAGCGGCGCCCGCGCGGCGCTGTGCGCGGTGGACGTGTTCGCGCTGGGGCTGGTGCTGTGGGAGATGCTGTGGCGCACCCGCGGCGCCCACGCCGGCCCGCTGCCGCCCTACGCGCCGCCCTACCAGCACCACGGCCTGCCGCCGCGCCCTAGCCTGGCACAGATGCAGGTAACGCGCCGCCCCACCGGCACCACGGCCTGCCGCCGCGCCCCAGCCTGGCACAGATGCAGGTAACGCGCCGCCCTACCGGCACCACGGCCTGCCGCCGCGCCCCAGCCTGGCACAGATGCAGGTAACGCGCCGCCCTACCGGCACCACGGCCTGCCGCCGCGCCCCAGCCTGGCACAGATGCAGGTAACGCGCCGCCCTACCGGCACCACGGCCTGCCGCCGCGCCCCAGCCTGGCACAGATGCAGGTAACGCGCCGCCCTACCGGCACCACGGCCTGCCGCCGCGCCCTAGCCTGGCACAGATGCAGGTAACGCGCCGCCCTACGCTGGGGCTTATGTAGATCAGATATACATCTCGTTAGACTGGAAGCCAAACTCAGCCAGCCGGAAAAATACTAAGTACATGATTGTCTGCATACAAGAAAAAAGACTTTGTAAATACAATACAATTGAAACTGTATTTGTATACCAACAGAGCTTAGTATCCCGCAACAAGGCGCGGCCGCCGCTCCCCAAGGGGCCCGTACAACAGTCCCGCGCTCTCAAGGTAGCCGCCGATACCTGCGACGAATGCTGGGATCATGATGCTGAAGCCAGGTTTGAAATTTAATCATTACTAACATTTTATGGGCTTATGAAAATTGTTTGTCTGTTACGCTTTCATGAAGTTTAGAAAACAATTTAGATGAAATTTTGTTTGGAGATAGGTTGAAGCTCGGGGAGGAATATAGGATATTTTTAATAATAATATCTCAGACCGATTTCGGTCACGGCGGCCAATCTCAATGAAGACTAGCCAGATATGCAGGAGATATTATAGTGCAGGCACGCTTGCAGACACAGGTGCACTCTCTATTCTCTCACTCTCATAGTCCGATGGGTCGGAAATCCGACCGGGGAGAAACCAGGCGCAGGACCGACAGCGCCACGTGCTCTCCGAGGCACGGAGGGGTCTCGCTATGTTAAGAAATCTGTCGCAGCGCGCAGCTTAACCTAGCTAATCTATCGATCCGCACGGATGTTACTTAGCTACGACCCCCTCATATAGACGTGTACAAAAGATTACTTAGTCTTAACCTCCAAAAATGTTCTGTGCCGGGGCTGCGGGACGTTCGAAAGAGATACCGCGCCCCCAGAATACAAAGGGCTGAGGAAGGAACATGGATGGGTTTTAGTCAGTAAGAGTCTGACACTAACGGCGGGAGGGGTCATTTGATGATTTCCCTTTCGAAAAAAAATAAAAATATGAATGTGTATTTTACCTTTAGATTGACAGCGGTGTGCGTAGAAGAGCGCATGGCTGAGCTAAAGCAGATGCTACACTCGCAAGGACCTCTTATACACGACAACAATTTGCATCCGCACCCACCTGGTGAGTAACATGCCTTATTTGACGCTATTTATTGAATCTTTGTGAAATGCACCGTGTTTCCAGCAAATAAAGATCTATTCTAAAAAAAAGATGAATAATTTGATGAAATGAAAGATGATGAATTTGGTATGGAGATCTAAAGTCTAAAAGATCTTATTTTTCTCCACACCAAATTTAATCTAAATCCGTTCCACCGTTTTACCCTAAAACTCACTTTCGCATATTATTTGGGATATATATATTAAACTTGTATCTCTTTACAGCGGACTCCAACGTCCCATCGCCACCGGAATCCGACAAAAATTCCAACTGCACTACCACCCAAAACTGTGACGTACACACCCCCCTACTTTACCCCCAACCACACATAGGTCGTAACGCGTGCATCGAACGTAACACACACACTAACACACAACAGACTACTGTCGAACTTATACATAAGAGTTTGAAAGACATTACAGCTCCTATTGAAACACAGAGGGCGCCTAACAATGAAGAAAATTGCCTTTCCGTAGCTAGAGTGCCCAGTCATACTAGACTACCTCTCCTAGAAAATTCTGGCCTTTCCGAAATCAGGTCCTACCAAAGACCTTTAGATTATGTTCAGAATGACGTCACGAGTCACGATGTCGATAGAGGTCCAAAACAAACAAATCTACTCCAAGACGTTAAAGTAGAAAAACCTAAATGGGGTATCAAAAAGTTCTTTGAAAAGTTGAATCGAAATAAAATGGAAACCGAAGTTAAATTGGCTGAGAATTCACAACGAACAATGACTTCGATAGTCGATAAGCCTTCCAATATCAATGAGAGAGAAAGACCTTCGAATCTGACTATCAGCCAAGATAGAAGCCCTTACAATTTCGAAGGACCTTGCACCTTATCGCCTCCAAATAAGACTCTATCTCCAACAATGATGATGGAATCCGAAAACAAAGTCTTTGGGTTCAAAGAACTGCCAAATAGAGAGACTGAAGCTAGAACTCCAAACCAGATCTTCGCAGTCATAGTACCGAAAGCGAAACCCCCAGATTTCAACGAAATTAAAAACAAGAAAGGCAGTTCGGAAAGTCTAAATAAAAGATCAGTGAAAACGTCTTTGTCTTCGCAAAGTATTTTAAAATCTAATTCCGAATCTGAAGATTCTACAGTTAAAAAACGGCTTAGTTGTGACAACAGGATTATAAATAGTGCTAGTTCTTCTAGGGCGAGTATAAATTTAGAGCTTCAATACTTGGATACCCAGGACAATTACAACGGGAACATAAGCCCTTTCGACTTAAACTCCGACTGTTCAAGCAGCGAAGATGAACATCTAATGCTGCTATCCGAAAATGGGGGTTCAAAAATAACAATGCAAGCAATCCCAAAAACTGACGCAGAAAAGAAAAAATACCAAAACGAAGTACTGAAAGAATCAAGCCAAGTCACCGATTTCACATTCAACAAATTCCAAAATAAATACACGAATTTCGACAACGAATTCAGCGACCCTAATGATAAAGAGAATCTTGTTAACGGTTACAGTGGCGATAACCCCGTTTACTTAGCCGCTTTGAACGGTGAAATTGACACGACCGAATTAAAATATCCAGCGAGTAGGTCTCCCAAACCGACGCTCAAAAACCTTGCTATCAAAAGACAGCATTCGCTAGAACAAGTGAGCGAGATTTTCACTTCCGCTGGTGACGTCAATCTTCTGAACCCTGCGGGAAGAGTGAAAACTCCTGGGGATCTTCCTGTAGCCGTCAGAAGGGCAAGAAGGGATAGGGCGTTGCAGAAGGGGAGAGCTAGCGAGTGTAATAGATTGAGTTTGTATGACGATAGGATGATGTTTGGGAATAGTTTGTAGATCGGTGTATTACGTGAATACTAAACTTTAAAGATAGAAATATACTTCAAGGGGGTATTTAATTACTTTACTTTAAAAAGGAATGTCTTGGCGTGTGTAAAACAAACCTACATCTAAAATTGAACTGCTGAAAATAAACGGCTTTATTGTTTTTAGATATTTTGACCCCCTTAAGTATGGTAACTCTTAATTCTTTATTTTTACATATTAGGTGTTACGCATAATGACTAGAGGTTTCGGTGAGTAACCAAAAACATCGCTATCTGTCGAGGTTATCGATAAAATACATCACTATAATAATAAGATGAATCATATTTATGTTAGAACAACACTGATATATTTTGACATATTACAGTGATCCTTAATCTAGTGCGGAACAAGAAAGGTTCTATTCATCTTGTATCTCTCTCACACACTGGAATACGGATCATAACAGCGTATCATAATATTGTTTCTTTTCATATATATTCTTAAAACGGTTACGCAATAGACTCGCCTCATAGTGCGGGTTGTTGGTTAAATGGTTTAAAACATTAGAAAAAATAACCAACAAAAATATATCATAAATCTAGGGAAAATGGGTATAACTCTGATTTTGTCAGAAGGGAATGAAATACATATTCCCTTCTTACTTGTAGAAATAAGTTAACTCTGTTTTCACCTAACGATGGAGCTTTTTTTTTCTGATATTTTTTTGTTACACTTTCGATAAAAACCGACTTACACCCTTTTTACTAGAGATACATAAGTAAAAAAGTGTCATTTCCCAATGCATTTAAAAGTATAGTCAGCAAAAAAACTCACGAAAAATAAAATGAAATGCTTTCATAGAAATCGTTACCTCACTGAAGTTAAGATATAAGATATATTAAAATAAATGTAAAAAAAAAAACATTTGTGGCTTTTATAAATTCTTTCATTAATAATTCGATTTTTCACTTTGACCGAACAAAATTTGTAAAAAATATATTTGCATTTTAAAATTATTTGTACAAATGTTTGAACGGAATATTTACTACGATTTGCATGCTATTTATTCCTATTACATATTTTCCAGTTTACCCGGTTATTCCTTATAATACGATGTATATTTTTAATGCATTTGAAATAAGGTAATTTTAAGAGTAGCATTTTATTGCAGTATGTTATTAGGTTTTTTTTTATTTTAATTGTTGATGATAATGATTTGCGCGGAAATGTCTTTGAAAATCTAATAGAGTTATTCTCATTTGTTAATTTGATCTGATATTTGGTGGTAAGGTAAGAGCGAGACGTCGAATAGGTCGCTCCCTTTCGCTAGAATGCCTTACAGACACGGCGATAAGCGTTAAGTTGCGTACATTATTATATAACATGTTATAAAACGTTATATAACATGATTCAATAACGTAGATACTGAATGTTATGTTGTATAACATTTGTCAATATTAATAATATGTAACAAAACTTGTTATATAACACAAGTTACACAACATGTTACATAATCCGTGCGCACTTTAACTTATAAAAAATATTTCATTTTTATGTCTACCTCCAATGTCCCACAGCTGGGCAATATCAACAATACCTTCTTCACCAGACACTGTGTTCCCTTTTCTCAGCAACTTAGTATCGATATATATACTAGTTGATGTTGTACATACCTACCGCGTAAATTATTATTGTTTTTTATTGTACATAGTTTTAAGTTCCTACCAGCCATGTTTTTAATTTGTTTATTTTTGTTTGTTTATACTGTTAAGTTTAAGTAACATTACATTGACAAACATTATGTTTTTGTTTTATATAACGTTTATTATTATTAAAAACTGATAGTTTTAGCTATTTTACCCCATTTAGCTTTAAAAAAAATTTGTACATATTCCTGTATTCTTCATGAATTTGATATTATTATTAAATTTTATATTTGTGGTGTGTTTATATGTATTACGGTTAAAGTACGCGGTTGTTTCTTAAATTAACCGGTCGATGTACAGAATAGGCATCAAAATTAAAATGAAAAAGTGCAAAATACAGACAAATACACGTCTGTGCTCCTGTTTGGACATTGACCGGTTATTGTGAGAAATAAATTTTATTCATTCCATTATACATTCAATAAATGCAAGAAGATATTATAATACCTTAAGCAGAATCCTAAAAGAACATATTTCGTATGCAATCTCGTTGAAAAACTGAAGTTGAAAAGTACGTGATTTTAAAGAAGTAGTTGTTAATTAAAAAGGAATCTCGGTGTGGTAGGAAATGTTAAAATTCGAATGTTTGAATTTAAAATCACGACTTTTAGTAAAAAATAATTATTGAAATTAAAGTCATAGCAAGCAAACTATAAACATGTTGATAAGAAATAGGTATATTTAATAAATTGTATCTTTAATTATGTATACCGTAGACGTATTGACGCAAAAATTAATTTCCTTAATAATTAATTGATAAAAGCATTTTAAGTTTTTTCTTTTATAACTCCCAAGTTAAACTTGTGGCCAGTAAATTATTGTAAATTTGAGGAAAACATGAATTTCTAAGTTTTTTTTTTATTTATTTTTATTGCTAACACTACATATCTTAAATAGCTTCCAACAACAGAAAAAGAAAATTTCAAACTGATGATAAAAAGGTATTGAATTGTTTTCTTTACGAAACTTTTTGTTAAATACTTTTTGAGTCAATACGTGTGCGGTCCGCACCAATAAACGTTGTAAATGTATACCATAGATCATAGAGCGATTATAGATTGTTGCGAGTTGTGTGGTGTGACGAGGTGGAATAATTCATTTGATATGTTTTAATTAAGACGAAATTAATGTATTCAGGCTAAAATGGTTTACTCCTCAATTATATTCTGATAACGTGCAAAAAATATAGTCAGCTTCATAATAAACTAAGAAGTTGAAACTTTAACTTAATCTAAAAAAAATAACATTAATTAGCAGTCATTACTGATATATTTAGTGTAGTAATAGTTTTTAGTGGTAACTCAAGCGAAATAATTAGTAACAAATACGAAAATTGTTCAATTTATTGATTAAAATTTTAATTAATATCCTCGCCTCGCATCCTCGGTTGCATCGTCACTCAACATCAAGTACGGTGTTGCCAAACACACTCGAATAAATAAAATAAACATACAATAACAAAAAAAAGTTGGGACCTCATCTCACCTACATTTTTAATTAAAAGGAACTTGGTTACATTGTTGTTAGCTTGTAGGTATGTACGTAACTACCCAAGAAGAGTCATATTGATCTTGAAAAAGATCTAAAAGAAAGCTCTTGACTTGCTTTTTATTCTATTAATTCTTCTTAACCACAAGCCTGTGTTTTAAATCACAGCATAAAATCTTTTCACAGTCCCAGTGCCCAGTGAAATTAACGTTCCATAAAAAAACAACAGTGATAAACTTTTGTTCCCGCCTGTACAAATGCATTATTCCACCGCGCCACTGCTGCACGTGAGTGTACAAAAGCGTTAGCCGCAGCTTTCACATAGCTTTGTTGATATTATCGTAATGTTGGCATACACTTGGCCTATTTGGCCTAATGTTTGCGCTATTTTATAGACAAAAAGTGGACCCTATTAGTAATTGTATTAAGTTCACTTCGTAATACGGAAAAGTCCCTAATATTTGGACAAATAAGCCAAGTGTAGAACCAGCATAATGTTGGCTCTACACTTGGCATATTTGTCCAAATATTCGCGCTATTTTATAAACATAAAATGCACCCTATTTGTGGAAGCATAATGTTCACTTTGTAATACGGAAATAACACAAATATTGGACCAAATATGCCAAGTGCAGTGCCATCTTAACTGACCATGTCAGACACCGAATATAACGAATATGTTTTTATAGTAATGCGTTTTATTTCTTACCTTTCAATTTGAAATAAAGAACTTCTCCCAAGTTCCGCCACAACACCCGGTCCTCAGTCTTCCGCATCTAGTCTGGGTACAAAGATTATAATAACTATAGACTATAGAGGGTAGTATTTGACACCACCGATCAATTGACATACTTCTTATGAGCTGTCAAAACGCGTTTCTCCTATAGATTTTGTATGGAATTATAGCTGTGACGTCACTAATTTTCGAACTCAATTGACTTTTTATTGGCATTTCAAAGCAAGTAAAAATCAAATTTTACAGACAATTCTAAATTTATCAGGTTTTCAGGGATAAAATCTAGCACATTTTTAGATAAATTGAGTCTTGAAATAATTTGTTAGTGGTGTTAACAACCCAGCTACCTACCGAAGGTCGTCAGTTTTGACGTTAGAAATCTATATAACCTATAACGTAGGATACTAAGTGCCGGATAAAAAGACCTGGAGAATGTACTAAGGCTACGTCCGCACAGGCAGGCGGCTAGATTAGCGCCTAGAGCCTAGCGAGTAGCTTAGTAAAACGAACGTTCTTGAATGTTCGCGACCGGCCGCACTGCGCGCTTGACGTCTAGCTTGTCGCTAAGCGTGTATCCAAGTAAACAAACGTGTTGGTTTTTTATCGCCAGGCGCCAGGCGTTTTTGAACAAAAAACATCAATCATGTGACATCTTGTCAACGTGCCGACAAGCAAATGACCAACACACCTAGCGACCCACCACGCCAACTACCTCTCAGTGCGGTCACCGTGTATCCTAGTTAGTAGCCAGAATGCGAGCCACTAGGCTCTAGGCGCTTAACTAGCCGCCTGTCTGTGCGGACGTAGCCTAAGCGTTTCCAATTTAGCTCGGAGTACCCGAATTTTTAATTTGGCTTGGAAACTATGACGTTTCTTTGATGTCATCACAACTCTGAAAAAAAAAAGTCGTACATTACAGCCGATGTGTTGTGGTTGCTCTGAATTTAGCTTTTTGCCTGCACAATGCCGTATTTGATATTAAAAATGCTTCTGCGCAGCAAAATGACTAGCCGGCCCTACTTACGTTTTTAAACCTGGTACAATAAAACACTATATCAGTAAAAAATCCCCTTTATTTATTTCATAATTACAATAACAAATAAATGTTCATACATGCTTCAGTATCTTCATGCTTCTGATATATTTCCAATATTTTAGACACCAATTAACAACTTCTTTGTAATTTGAAGCGACTACGATTTCGAAGTCAAATAATTTAAATCCTTGAAATATAATTTATTAGCGTTACAGTGATACAGTATATCTATCTCTGTCGCACAAATGTGAAAATGCGCCTGCAAGACAGAGACAGGCATAACATAACCAAAGGATGTACTTTATCGGACAATATAATACGCGAAGATGTTTTTTTTTTTTTCAAAATATACTTTTGTAATATTTTCAAAGATATTCAAGTAATAAAATCCGGCGTCGCTTCAAATTCCTATAGTGAGTAAATTTTACTAAAACATTTATTATTTGAATGGGCTATTATACCTTAGAAATATGTTACTACCAAACTGTAGTGAAAACACCGTTTCAATATTATATATAGAAAAAGTCTGTAAAAATATTTATTTTACAAACTTCTATGAATGAAGAATCGACATTGTCACTACAATATGACATTTCCGGATTCTGAAAAACTGTTTTATTTTAAACATCTGTCAAATCTCATAGCTCAGTGATTGGTTGTTCAGAATAGTTACTACCAATCACATGGTTATGAAATTTAACAGTAGAGTTGACCCCACGAGGTGTTGCCTTTTGTAATTTGACGTGTTCAGTCCCACCATTATCAAAGTATGGATAAATTTTTCATCTTCTAAAATTTTTTTAAAATGTAATTTTATTGACATTTTATATGATTTGTAACAATTAGCTAGCTGACAAATACTTTTAATGAGATTGTTAAAACGCTATTCTCCCATATTTTTTATCGTGATTATAAGCTGTGATGTCGCCTTTTTTCCGACTCGATAGACATTTATTGATTTCAAAGCAACTAGAAATAAAATCATACAGTTAATTCAAAATAAATCGAGTTTTCATGCATAAAATTTAGTATTATTTATAGAAGTTGTGTTAGAATTATTGGTGTCAAGTAACTAGTAATGATATTTTGACTGCATTTAAATAATTTTTTATACTTATATTTTTTTCTTCTGCATAAATTAAACAATATTTCAGAATCCTAGGTTATTCCTGTTTGGGGTTAAGGTTTAAACATTGATCCATTTATATCTATACGTATCTATTACATTGACTTAGCCCTCAAGGTGGAATATCTGTACCAAATTAATTAATTATCATTAATATTTATAAATATATGCGAAATCAGCGTTGTATATAAAAATATTTACATTTATAACATAATAATAATAAAAAATGCTATAATTATATTACAATACATATTTGGAGAAATCAAATTCATTTTTTTTTGTTCTAGTTACACTCGCCAATCTGACAGTAACTTGTAGAATTATTGCCACTTAAAAAAAACTTACCACTCATATTCAGGCGCATATTACTATTGGTATATTTTTCGTATAATTCGAGAAGGACTGGACCGATTTTCATGGTTTTTAATTTGTCGCATTTCGCTCCATCCTGAATAGCAGAATAACTATTAAAATATTGGAAAATTAACAATACAAAAAACATGATGGGCGATACAAAGTTCACCAGGCCGGCTAGTTTGTAAATAAAGATACTATTACCTAATATAAATAAAGTTTATAATTTTAGTCTGAAAAAAAAACTATACATTTACAATGCTGACTCCACATATCAACCTTAACCTACATATCACATAAAAATTACCAACAATCAACTTAATTACCACTTAAGACAAAGTTCTAATGTAATAATTAAAAATATGAAATTAAAAACCTTTTTTAAACTAAAAATATAGGTAACATGTGTTAAATTCTTTGAATGCAAGCGAGTTGGTCGGTTTTCTTGTATTGCCTCAATTTAAAGCAATATTAATTATATACCATTATTTTGCGTATATTTATTCATTATTTGATTTTTTTAAATATAAATAATAATTTGAGCAATTTAAATAAACATTAAATATGTCAAGTTTGAAATCATTTGCCTCGTAACAAAGTTGATTTTCATTTACAATTCAATTTTGATATTTGAGGCCTTCAAAATAAAATTGATTTTCTATTTTAGTATTGAACTTGACATATGACATAATATGTTAATAAATGAATGAGTGAGTAATTTTATGAAAATAAAGTAATTTATTGCTGTTTGCCTCATTCAAACTAAGAAAAGCTACACCTCATTTAAAATTACGTGTGGTAAAAAAACTAACATAAGTCGAGGTAAACCCGAATCACTAACATATATTTATATATCACATACATTTTATGTGGTACTAGCTGTTCCCAGCTATTTGTTGCAATTATTAAAAAAAAAAACCAAGATTTTTTTGTACATTATGCCAATATTATAATGCCTTTTTCAGTTTATTTCACAGAAGTGAGAGGCCATACTTTTGGTCGAGGCATTAAGTTTCAAAATTAATTCAAGAGAATGTTGTACAAAAAGACCAAAATACCAGTACCCAAGGACCAGTAAGAAATTATTCAACAACTCTAAAACATTAAAAATGCAATATTTGTGTTCTAAACCGTTTTTTTTGCTTGTTTCGAACCCATCTAAGCATCATTTTCGAGTTCGAAAACCATAGCTTTTGGTACGACAATACATTGCGAATACAAATACATTTTTTTTTATTTTAAATAAATAACAGACCAACCCATACATACATAATATATTATAAATATAAAAAACCACAATACATTTTACTCCGAAATAAAATGAAAAACAACTATTTTCCTATAGATAAAATATTTAAATAAATAAATAATAGATAGACGAAAAACTATTCACAGAAATTTCAAAAAAAAAAAGAAATCATAAAAAATACAAAGATACCAAGAAAAAGTCAATTTCACAATAGAACATATTGTGGTGAAAGTGCGAAATCATTATAATAACTACTTTAGCCACGAGCGCGGTTATTGTCAACAATAGCCGATCTGTGAGCGGTCAGTGTCGACATCGAGTGATACCTTAGAACTAAGTGTTGTACAGCATTGAGACCTGAAATTTAGAAATTTAAATATAGAACACTTATTTAAAAAAAAAAAAAAGTTTGTTTTGACGGATGCTGATAAACGGGTGTAAATGAAAGGGATACCCAGTTTGTACCTAATCTGGGTTAACGTCAATCTTTAGTAAAAAAAAAAAAGAGTTTTATAGACACTACCAAATATTTTTTAATTTGCTTGAAATGGATGATGTTCATAGGTACATCTGTCGACGAGAATAGCATTAGCCCATACTAATAAATTAGTTAATACTAGTGTTCGCCCACTAGTCGATACTCGACTATCGATATTTTTATTATTAATACTTTTTATTTACATGATACACTTCTCCATAAAAACTTTTAACTATGCCAAAATTAAGATCTCCGTGCGGGCAGTATTTTTAAAAAGTGATCCAAAGTTTTCGCATCACATAATAATATAAAGTTGACTCAAAGGGTTTCTTCGTATTAGCTCCGGCCCCACGTTCGCGTCCCAAAGGACCGGGACTCTGTAGTCCCGTTCCTGGTACAGAGATGGATACGTACGTTATGTGTGCCTGCGCGCGCGGGCCTGCAGCAGGCGGAAGGCGAGCAGCGGCCACAGCAGCACCAGCGCCAGCGTCGGCGCGCTCAGCTCCTGCCACGGCCAGCGCCAGCCGCCCGACACTTGCTGCACGGACAAGTATAGCATCATCATCTGCCTAGTAATGTCCAGTGGCGGATCCGGGGGGGGGGGCTAAGGGGCTCAAGAACCCAACTATGTTGGGGTCGGCTTCCAGTCTAAACCGGATGCAGCTGAGTACCAGTGTTTTACATGGAGCGACTGTCTATCTGACCTCCACAACCCAGTTACCGGGTAACACGGTACCCCTTGGCAGGGCTGGGCAAAATACATGCTTTGCATTAATTGAAATACAAATTACAAAATACTGTATCGCAGGTAATTAAAATACGAAATACTAAATATCTTTAAGTAAGGTATTTGAAATATTAAATACAAAATACAGTATTTTAGCAATTTTTAATTGAAATACAAAATAAGTAAATCTAGATCAGCACGGGCTGAAAAGTAGAGGAAAACAAGATTAATTAATCACTAGACCTGAGTTTCCTTTCATGAACACTAGATTTTTAGGGTTCCGTAGTCCGACAAGGAACCCTTATAGTTTCGCTCTGTCCGTCTGTCTGTCTGTCTGTCTGTCTATCTGTCTGTCTGTCCGCGGCATAGCTCCGTGGTTTTTGTTATTAGAAAGCTCAAATTTGGTATGAATATGTATATTGAACACGCCGAGAAAGTGGTAAAATAAAATTTTGAAAAATATTTTTTTTTAGGGTAGCTCCCAAACATGTAAAGTAGGGATGAATATTTTTTTTCTCGCGTACCCCTTCGTGTGGGGTATCGATAGATAGGACTTTCAAAAATATTATGGGTGTGTGAAGACCATTTTTCAGTTAAGCGAGCCATTTGCGAAATATCTAGATTTTAAGTGAATTTTTTTGTTCGATACGAGTTACCCCCCCCTCTAACTTTTGAATGGCTTTACCTAGAAATGTGAAAAAATCAAAGACGTAGCACATGTAATGAACTTACAAGGAAAACTATCACGGCTAAGTAGGCTTAACCGGTTACCGAGTTATAGTCGACTAACTGAGACCTACTACGGAACCCTACTGCGCGTGGCCCGACACGCACTTGGCCGGTTTTAAATGTACTGCCAGACAAACAGTTTCTCGTTGGAGAGTGAATAAAACCTGCTAAAGAAAACCTGCTAAATGTATTTTAATGTTAAAATGTATTTTGAAGCCTCAAGTATTTGAAATACAAATTACAAAATACCTCGGCGTCAAGTATTTGAAATACGAATTAAAAATTACTTTTTAAGGAAGTAATTGAAATACAAATACTAAATACGTATTTGTATTTTAATTACAAGTAATTCAAATACTGCCCAACCCTGCCCCTTGGTAAGACTGGTTGTCAGACTTTCTGGCTTCTGACTACCCGTAACGACTGTCAAAGATCTACAAATGACAACAGAAGGTGTAATTTAATTAACTATTTTCCCGAAAACTATGTACTCAGGTAATGAATTTCTACATGACTAAAAATCTACCAAAAATCATTGAAAAAATAAGCATACCATGAAAAAACGTAATTTTTGGAGTTATCCAGGTTCACCATAATTCATCACCATCCAAAAACACCGATATCGGTCCAGCCATTTAGGAGTACAGTGACATACTCTTATAGGTAACACAGGTAATAACCGTAAAGATAGATCAATAAACACTGCTACTAGGAATTATCTAACAGATTAATATTCATAAATGGGACATCATTCCACCCATATGTTTAACAGAGACTTATTCAGTGGCCTTAGTAACTGGTCACAGGGGGGGGGGGGGTACTCACGTCAAGTATCCTGCGGTCCCCTTCGACGGCCTTCCGTAGCGCGGCCACGTCAGCCTCCAGCCGCGCCAGCGTGCCAGGCAGCTGCTCCAGCACCTTCAAGTCTAAGGTCATAACAGGCCAAAGGTTAAGGACCAC
The DNA here is from genome assembly GCA_963891755.1 of Pyrrhia umbra. Taxonomy (NCBI): domain Eukaryota; kingdom Metazoa; phylum Arthropoda; class Insecta; order Lepidoptera; family Noctuidae; genus Pyrrhia; species Pyrrhia umbra. The sequence continues at coordinate 5,191,819 of OY982944.1, forward strand.
ATCTCCAAAGACTTCGAAGATATGTTTAATGAGACGCATGGTCCATGCGTTCACAGTTCTTCTGTTCATGTCTATTGATTTATAGGTCTTTTTTTTTAGGGTGGGAAATCATCAAATGACTCCTCCCATGGGTGGGACGGGAAGGAGGAAATAGTCCTTTGTGTTCTGGGGTCGCGGTAACACTTTTGCACATCTCGCAGCCCCGGAATGCATAGGTCTATGATCACAAATATAACTTTTTTTTAAACTATAATTAAAAACTTTAGAGATTATATCACACAACTATAAAATCATAAAGTGTGTTCACTTATCCACAGACATTCCAAACTGCGGTATGGAAAACCAATCATTTTCATAAAAAAAGGCGACAGCGGAGAGCATATTTTGAGACATAGTTAAATTTTTTGCTTCCCTTGCCCATAAATTTGAAGGTGTAAGAAATATGTTGTTTTGGTCTAGAGGTTAAGCCACTTGCATCTGTACGAATGTGCGGATTCGAAACCTAGCAATTACCAATGTGACTTCAGGATCAATATGTACTTTCTAATTGCATCTTGGACACTAACAAACGGTGAAGAAAAACTCCGTGATGAAATCTGGAATAGCCAAACGGCCTTGCAAGAATAGTGATCAATGCTCATGCCTTCTCTGTGAGATGAGGCCTTTGCCTAGCGGTGGGACAAAAGAAGAAATAAATTGAACTCATGTAGACGTGTATCTTAAGCCACTTACGTGTGAGTTGTGACGTAATCTGATGGGCGTGTCCATTGCTAAGCCTCTGTGCGGTCTGTCTCGGCGGCGGGGGGATTTCCGGCTCGCTCTGCAAGTATTATGATACATCATTAATACCATTCATATTATAATTAATTACCCTCGAATCAGAAACGATAGGTTAAAGACGTAAGGCGTGTTTCACCACCCCCGGAATTATCCGGAATGATCCTATAATAATAAATACGAATCTTTCGATTTTAAATATTGTCATAAATTCATCTGGTAGATATACTCCTATGCAGATGTGGTGAAACAGGCCCTCAATCAAACAGCGAGCATGGTAAGTCCTGGCACGCCCGTTGTTTCAATGTCTTTATAAAACAGTTCTTGCGTGAAAGAGATATCTTATAATTTCTCAGCTAAAAAAATCGGCACATATTATAACGGAAAGACTTGGTTAAAACGCTGAGTTAATATCTAACTGTCATAATCTTTCAGGCAATACTATAACTATCTATTGTATCTGACGAGAAAACATAGAATTTACAACATTGAATACGATTTTTAATGCACATAATATAACGGCATGCGTTCGAAATTATGAAACAAAAGCCTACTGACACCTCTCAAAAGGATCTTACAGACAAAATCCTGCATTGTTCTCAAACAATTTTCACACAGGATTATACTTAAACATCTCTATTCAAAGTCTATTGTAAACATTTCCTTTTGAAAAGAGTGTCTATGGAGTTTCTTGCCGGTTCTTCTCCATAAGACCCACTCCTTGGAACCGTGCAACTAGCTTGACGTTTCATAAGTGCCTGCAAAGACCTATTTGAAATAAAAACATTTGAGTTTGAGTTTAAAAGAAACGTCGAAGCTAGTTGGCGAAAAAAAAAATGGCCGTCACCGGACGTCCGGCAGGTGTGAAACATCAAAAGGCACCTGCAGTACATACACTTACGAAGAATGTAGTATACGCGCCATGTACACTTATACTGGACTAGAGGGGCGTGACGCCATAAGTGAGCGTCATACCATTTACCGTCACGGCAAACGAGTTACCCCCAAAGCGTGCCTATAGATGTTTCACATAAAAAAAATCCAACCGCTAAAAGCGACAACAAAACATAATCCAATGTTTAGTTTGTGTGTGGACCTTATCGTTTTGTGCAGCAGTGGGATTGGGACGGCGTGGGACCTGCCCGTCTGATACACTCTCTTGAAACATCAGGTGTAAATGTTGGACCTCGTCCCACGCTACGTTGGATCTTCTAACCTGTCCCGAGTTCCCAATTACCTGTGTACCGGAAACCCTGTTATGCAATTTTTCACGTTCGATGGTAAGTATAATCGATTCGAATATCGAATAATCGTTTGTTTTCAAATGCAGTGACCAACACTACAACTACGACCTAATGAAGGGCTAAAAAAATTTACGGGAAAATCATCTCGATAATCGAATCGTTTATCGATAATTGTTTCGAGTATCGATTACGAACTGATATAACAACAGAAATAAAATTAAAAATATACCTACACGCAGTTAAACAATATTACATCATCGATAAAACTGTAAGTTTATATCGAGTGCCATCAATAAATGGTAGAATTAAAGTTTTTTATGAATCCTTAAAAGCTTTTTTGAGTATACAAGGACTTTCCATCGCACGTAAAAAATACTATATAGGCAAATAAGCTTTGTATGTGTCTGAAAAGGTTTGGGCGTCTTCGGGAGGAATGTGAGAATAAAAAGCAGACAAAATATTTGAAATTATAGTATTACTATTCCGATAATCACAGCCGCTTATAAACTTCACTATCCCCGGCAGAAATAAGCGTACTGGTAGTACTTCTTCCTCGGTAACTGACTGAAACTACCCAAAAACACCCAACTCTTAGCACTGCAGAGAAAAAAAACATCACCCATTGACTTAAATAACCAATGGACGTCGAATCCGCGCTCAAAAATGTCCGACCAAAAGCCTTTAGGTAAAATCGCTAAACAGTCTTGCAATCGCGGACTCCAGGTGACAAGCAATATCATGTAATGTTGGTATTATTGTTTAATTATTTTTTTGTTCTGAAAATCTATTTAAACGTGGAACTACACAATACATGTCAGCTGCAGACTGTTCAGCCCTTTCTCGCGTCGAAAGTGGGATTTAGACATTCCGCCAAGACTCTGAGGGACACATAAATTTCCACTTTTTCTTCCAGGTAGTAACATAAAGAAATTAGGCGAACTAGTACATTTATTTTACTATGTCCAAATCTTTTATTCACCCTCTCATTTTCTTTTGGAAAAATAACTCCGGCAACAGGATTCAGTTACTTTTTCTTAAATTAAGTTCTAAACTCAAATGTTTTCATTTGCCACAGTTATTTAACTTTTTGGAAACGTCAAAACACTTTTTAAAATAAAGGCTTACTTTTTGCGTCAAACTTGCCATATACTACCCGACCGTCCATTGGTTTCAAAGTCAATACCATCACCACCACACACCCATTAGTACCAGAACCAAGTATTAGTCACAAGTTTACGTACAACACTAACATCGACTGTGTCAATGAACTCGTCGTCGGAGTCGTGTCGCTGTCGTGGTGGCGGCGACTGGCTTCGGACTGGAGATGAGGCGCCGGACACTGGCCGCGAACCTGAAGGTTGGTGGAATCAGGTCTTTTGGCACTGAGGGGCGATTCAAATGGGGCTAGGGAACTCAATTGGAAAAGTTGTAAGCTCTTTCTATCGTATCAAAAATAAAATTGAAGATTAGTAACCAGTTTTAGAACAATTTAATTTAAATAATCACAACATTGAATTAAATAGTATCTATGCTAATATTATAAAGCTAAAGAGTTTGTTTGTTTGAACGCGCTAATCTCAGGAACCTCTGGTCCGATTTGAAAAATTCTTTCAGTGTTGGATAGTCCATTTATCGAGGAAGGCTATAGGCTATATATCATTACGCTAAGACCAACAGGAGCTGAGCACCACTATTCCACGCGGACGAAGTCGCGAGCAGAAGCTAGTATCTACATAAAGAACACTTGACTTTGCGAGCAAATAGTCGCAAAAGACAGCCTGCTTTTTGGGCATTAAACTCAAAAGCAAGGCCTTGTTAAATGGACTATTTAGCCTCCTTACTTATATTATAAATGCAAAAGTAAGTTTACGTCTTCACGGTTAAAATCCTGAACCGATGTTGTATAGAATTTTGGCATTAAAATAGCTTGAACCTTCAGAAAGGAAAAAGGATTTTATAGGATACTTTATACGGAAACACAGTAGCTCACTTTGGTGCATCTTGAAGGGGTATTAACACTACAATGGATCAGGCCTCTAAATTTAGGGTCTCCCTTATTCACTTTACTACACTAAGTAGTCTTTCTCTTATTACAATTCCCATATTTAGGGTTTAAGGGCTCTGATTTAGGGTAGTGTAACAAGCCCTTGAATGAACTACTTATCTATATAAAAATGAATCTCTATTTCCCTTGGTTACAGCATTACGCATGAATGACTGGACCAATTTGAATAAAATTTGGTACGGAGATAAAGGGGACCCTGGAGAAGGTTTTAGGCTACTTTTACCATACGGGACGTAGGTGACACCGCGGGCTACAGCTAGTGAAACATAAATCTTAATATTTTTGTTATTAAAATGCTGGCTTTAGATCTTCGTAAACCTTAGGACATCCAACACAAAAACAAATTTCACAGTTCCGTTTTCGTACTCACACACGGGCGTGTTGTGCCCCGACCTGACTCTCGCTAGCACGTCACCGGCGACCAGCTCCAGGTCGTTGTTGGGGAAGTTCGGGTCATCATCATCCACTGAGAGGAACGACGCCACGTCTGAGTTGTATGACATCGTTTCAACTATCTGTGGACAGAATAAATATCGGTGTTGAGGTTGAGTGGTTGCGAATGCCTTGTGGCTTTAGGTCTGCCTATGTATTACTGTTGTAAATGAAGTTTGAGTTAATAAGTACATTATTATTGTACAGAATTATAGATTACTAGCTGTTTCCCGCAGTTTCACCCGGATTGCAGTATCCTTTGTGTTAATCCAGGTAATGCAACTATGTGTATACCAAACTTCATACATACATCCTCAAAAACTTTCGCATATTAGTAGGATTTGAATTCTCTAACAAAAGATACGTGTCAATATTTGATTGACACTGCGTATGACATAAAAAAAGTATTCTGGCGGGTCGTAGACGTAGGTAGTCAAAAAACTTTTTATTCTTACGACAATGTCGACAGTTTGTATGCTCCTAGTAAAAAATCGGTGGTGACACACGGACAAACTGACGGACAAGAGAGTGATCTTATAAGGGTTCCCTTTTTACCTTTTGAGGTACGGAACCCTAAAAAATATCGAAAAACTAAGGAAATAAAATCCAGGACTCAAAACCACTAGCCCAAAAAGCCAGTAAAATAATGTATGTTACATATACCTTATGTAATTCGTCGACATATGCCTGCATTGCCTCGTCCTTCGTCATGTTTCCTAGTTTGTTCCACGACTCCCATTTTGCTCTGAAATCACATACGATTAAATTTAAAGGATGGTGCTATTTGTCTTGTATAGCTCTCTTTCTCCCGCACTGGAATCTGGAACACTTTAACATTATAAGCCCTAGCTGCTGCGGGATGCTCGAAAGAGTAACCGCGCACCCGGAATAAAAAGGGCTGAGGAAGGAACATGGATGGGTTTTAGTCAGTAAGAGTCTGACACTCCCTCCCGCCACACCCACAGCGGGGGAGTCTTTTGAAGATATCCCATCTGAAAAAGAAGCCCCAGATCTGTCTCTAACAAAGCATGCTATGCCTCTGATGTTGCACATATCCCTAGAGGGCAGGCATCATTATCTGCTAAGCTTTTCTCCAACTGTGTTGTGTTCGGCTTCCAGTCTAACTGTATGCATCTGAGTATCAGCGTTTAACATGTGGCCTATCTGACCTCCACAACTTAGAAACTGGGTGACACGATACCCCTTGATAAAACTGGCTATCAGACTTTTTGGCTACTATCTACTATCAAATCAAAGATTTACAAATATCAGCCGAGACCAACAGCTTAACATACCGAGACATGGAGAAGTCTCGGTACGATATAAATGGTCACCCATCGTTAAACCGACCGCTACACGCGTAGTTTAACCTTGATTAATCGAGCCGTGCGGCTTTTACTTAATGACGAGCTCCTCATACATCAGATCCGGGGCCTCACCATGACGTGCCAATGCAGGAATAGTTTAGTTGTGAAAAAGAGACGGTGCTATACTGCCGTCAAAGGAAGAAAGGCTGTAACAATTTTTTATTTCGATATGCGTTAAATACATATTCGTAATCAGATTTTTTTCCTCATTCCAAAGTATGTACCCTCAATTTCGAAAAAAAAATGTAGTTACGGTCTTTATATATCTGTACGGTCTCTATACGACGTTAGTAGGTATATCTCATTCCCACACCTGAATAATGATTGCAAAAATACGTGGTGGTACGGTCCATGTGGGCCTAGCACGAATCACTTTCGAAAAAGTATTCGTATCGAAAGCTATTCTCGAATCATAAATACAACCATACCAGAGCAAAATTTATGTTTAAAATATGTAAATAACAATTTGCAGCATCCAAAGATATGATTAAAGTCATAAATTTAAATAAATAGTTTGTAAGAAGCGAGTGTATTCCATTCAAAAATCGCTGTCGATACGAACACTTATTCGAAAGTGATTCGTGCTAGGCCCACTGATCTTGTATACCTTCTAATAACATAAGAAAAACCAATTGTATCTGACCTGTTGACTACATCCCAGAAGCCAGGTTTAGGCTTGTCGCAAGGACCTTCTGTGGCTTGCTTGAAGTAGCTGTAGAAACGCAGCATCAGCTCATTGCTTGGCTGATATGACCCTGGAAAAGAAGAGACATATTTCTGTTAATATTTTGTTCAATAAAAATACTACCTGTGAAATTACCACTTAAATTTCAACAGGCTGGTGCCCAAAGATTGAGCCTTCTTGGTCGTCAAAGACTATTTAATTTTCTCGACAGAGTTTTCCCTCGCCTGCACGGTCAAGATTGTAGTAGACTCTCGTCTAATTAAGTTACAATGGCAAACACTAATAGCCGGTTGCAACAAAATCATTTTTATACTTATACGAATATCACAAAACATGATATCAATATTTAGCAAACTTTTAATATTGTTTATGATATCAATACATAGGTGTTTCATAAATAATACAACGAAAAACATAACATAATAGCAAAATTATTCAATTTTATCTTCCATTTTGACCGATCTTCCGTTTCACGTATAAGTAACCTGATAATTTTTTTGTGCAATAGGGTGTTAATATGTTAAAAATAAAATTCGCCATGGTTCTCTGAGAACCAAAAACTTGTTTCGGCAGCTGAGATGAAAGAACACGCCATAATTTTTACCGGTCAAGGACGTGTTGGAATCAAGTTATTCGAATATTTATTAACATATGAACATAATATATTGCTTAAATAAACATGTCAAGTTTTAATTTATTAGGCTTTAAAGTTGCAAATTTTGTATACAACGTGTAAAAAAACTAGCAATAATACTCAAGGGTAAGTAAAAGATCTTGAAAGCCATATGTGATGATGGAATCCCCCTAAATGTAACTGCTTTATAGTGTAAATCTAGTTAATTATAGTAATTATTGAACAACTCCCTAATTAATTTCAACGCCAAACTGAGATCAAACACGTAAAGTATTTAATCTCAGATCGCACGCACGTGTCTCAAATTATGTACAAGGTTAAATAGGTACATAACAGTATTAATTATCGTGTAATTATTTAATTAATAAATTGGTCATCATTAAAAAAAATGGTGTGTCAAGGTATAACCCCCTTTTTGCGTAAACTAGTAGTTTTTCGCTAACTGAACTACTTCATATAGCTCAATCAAAAATATTCAATTTCCTTCCCAAAGTAATCTACCAAATTTCATCTAAATAAGTACAGCCTTCAGTTTTACCATGAAAGCATGACAGAATTACTTTTGCATTCATAATATCACTAGCTGTTTTCCGCTGGTTCGCCCGCGTCCCATCAAGCTATACTCATATCAAATTTCATCTGAATCGGTTCAGCGGTTTAAGCGTGAAGAGGTAAGAGACAGACACACTTTCGCATTATTATATTAGTATGTATATGTATAGTTTATTATGGATTGCCCATTTTTTTGGGCCGCTCAACTTGTGTTTATAAGTTACATTTTAATACCAGAAAATTACATTTTTAATCCCAGACGCAAAAAGAGGGGTGTTATAAGTTTGACGTCGATGTCTGTCTGTCTATCTGTGTGTGTATGTCTGTGGCATCGTAGCTCTCAAACAGATTTCGAAGCGGTTTTCTTCATTTGAAAGCCAGTTTCCTTGTTAAAATTCACATTTACAGATGCATTTATATTTCGCTAGTTATAGTACAAAGAACTTTGAGCTTGTCAGAAATTGAACTAACCACATTGCACATAGATAGAGACACTACTTTACAAAATCAACCTTACGTTTGACTTGGTAAAGTCTAGTTTTCATTGACATAACAATTCTTTGTTCCAACATACTTTGAACTATTGACCCTAGCAGTCTGTTAGTGTCTACAAAGTGATACAATAGAAATGTTGACATTACACATATTATACTAGGTCTTTGCCCCAGCTTCACCTATATCCTGAGGAAACTACTTCAAGCACCTGGATAAAAAGTATCCTATATGTTAATCCAGGTTATAAACTATGTGTGTTCAAAATTTCATCCAAATCCGTTTAGTACTATTTGTGTAAAAGCGTTGCATCCTCACAGACCTTCGTATTTATCTATACACTAGCTTCTGCCCGCGACTTCGTCCGCGTGGAATAGTGGTGCTCCGCTCCTATTGGTGTTAGCGTGATGATATATAGCCTTCCTCGATAAATGGGCTATCTAACACGGAAATATTTTTTCAAATCGGACCAGTAGTTCCTGAGATTAGCGCGCTCAAACACTCTTCAGCTTTGTATAGGTATTAGTATAGATATAGAGTACCTATAGATATAAAACGCTTTATCCGAATGACTGACGGATCAACGCACAGCCTAAACCGCTGATCATAGAGACCTGAAACTTGGAGGGTGTGTTCTTTGTATGACGTAGGCATCCGATAAGAATGATTTTCCGCAATTCTACTCCTAAGGGAGTGAAAAAGGGGGGGCAAAGTTTGTAAGAAAGTCTGTTATTTTTAATTTGAATTCGTAAAGATCACGCGGGCGAGGCCGCTGGCAGAAAGCTAGTAATATCATAAGTGAGACGAGCAGTATAGTAACCTCCCGCGGTTTCGCTCGCATCCTGAAGGAACTACTTCACGCACTTCTCCAGGTTTCAGTCTATCTCCATACCAAATTTCATATCAATCGGCTCAGCCGGATTTCCGTGAAAGCGTGACAGACAGACATAGGCGCATTATTTACTTTCAGATTTATACATAATATTACAAAGAATGAGGTTAATACCATTTAATAACATTAATTATTGTGTTAAAAACGTGACCAAGATACTAGGAAATAGCATATTACGAAGCAATAATTACCAAGCAAATAATACTTAGGAGTACATAACATGCAAATGCCATAGTCAAATATTTGACAGCTGGTAAAGCCCCGACGTTTTTAATACTAGATCGGCAATGGTAGCATTTCATAATGCCTAAATACCACCAAAATCAGATAGAACCTTTTTGGAGTGACTGACAAAATACTCACAACAGTAACTTAGGGCCAAGTTCACCAACAGATTGTTACGTAATCAGGCCTTTAAGACGACGACTACCGCCAATGACCTTGAGCAAATGGGCGGAGCTTGAGCTTCCCCCCCGCGACCCCGCAATGCACACCGCACGGTTGTCATTTTATATTTTGAAGAACTTTGACGGGTGACCATAATATTATGTAGAGATTCTAAGGACAGTCGCATATTGTGTTTTGATATGCACGTCTAATATATAAAATAGAAATACAAATACCATCTGTCTGAGTAATACTTCGAAACACTAATTTTAAATTTCCAACCCCCACTACATACTTCGTTTGCCAGAAAAGCAAAAATATTTTCAATTTCTTTAATCTGCAAAACATGTTTATCGATCTGAATTGTTACAAGTTTCAAGAAAAAAATCTGACAACTAGCATTCTTGAATTAATCCGCTGTGAAAGATGGACAGACAGACAGACAAAATAGCACCATAGGAGTTAATTTTTAGGCCATATTGGTGTCCACTTTGAGCTCTTCTAACAGAAATGCACGCAAGTTTTTTTCATATTTGCATTTTACGACATCTGCTGCTTCTCAAATAACTTCAGCTCATCTTCACTTGTATAGGAAAATCATATTAGTTTTGTAAGGAGAGCCTGGAAGCCAGTTAATTAGTCCGACGTTTCTGATCCATCTGTAAAGTGTCCGACCAAACCTTTGGCATCAGCTTTGTCCAAACTATTAGCTTAAAATTGGCCTAAGTTTTGACACCAACAGAACCGAAATTGAATAATCTATTACGTTTAAAGACCTAAAAGTGAGTGAGACTGTATTACAAATGATGTTAATATTTTAAATAAGCTGCAGGTAGTTTTATTTATATTATTAAGTTGATACACCGAACATATTAGTAAAAAGTGATTGTGGCTTCTTTGCTAAGGCACCTGCATCTCATTTATGAGTATGCAGATTCGAACTTCGAAACCTAGAAATTACGAATCTGACTATTCCAAAGTTTTACATGCACTTTTTTTAGTATAACTTAGACACCATTGACTAACGGTGAAGGAAAACATCGTGAGGAAACCTGGACTACACGGTCTGAAATCACCAATCCACCTTGAAAAAGCGTGATAATTAATGGATAGTAAGGATTCCGATTATGACCAGGATTTTAAAATTTTTACCTATCATGAACAATGGAATATCACCCGTTTTGGGCCCAATTTTGAAAGTGCCGCAAAGCAAAAAATCAATGTAAAAATAAATGTGCTAAATTCGGATATAGACTTTGTCTGAATGAGAATTAGCTGTTACTTTTTCAAGCACCAAATTTGTACGACCCTTTTCCACGGTTTCATGCATTATTGAAGAAATAAAGTAATGGAAAAAAATCCTACCATTGTATGGCATTTCGATAATCTTTTAGAAAGATGCAATATCGATTTTTGACTTTGAAATCATTTATAATTACCGATTTAAATATTTTTGATCTTTAGATAGTAATATAAGGTTTATTATAATATATTTTATCAGAAAAACTCACCGCAAAATTGACAGATTTTTTTATAAAAAGATTATTAAATTGACATGCAGTAGCTCAATTTTCATTGAGTTTTGTTATTACAATTCATCGGAATTCAAACATAACCTTGGAATTGGAAAATGGTCGAAATACCATATTAAGAAAAGCATTTAAGAGAAAAATGTACGGAAGTCTAATTATTTCAGAATGTTTGTTTTACAAACTACGGAGAGTTTTTTTTAAATTTAATTCGTATACCAAAAGATGTCGAAGAAAACATAAAAAATATTAGAATATGCATCAAGCCTTTATATCAAGCCCTTTCATAATTATGATGACGTAGAAACTACACTTTGTAATTTTAATTCCTATTTTTCTTCGAAAGTAATAGGTAGTATTTTTCTACTTTATCCATTTGCGATATATTTCAACAATTATTCCAAATCGATGAGGTTAGTTATTCCTGAAGTAATTATCAGCTCTGACAGACAGACAGAGAAAGTCGCATCCCATAAGGGTTACTTTTTACTATTTTGGTTCGGAACCTTAAATATACTATTTGAATATATCTTTTTTTTTCATTTTCAGTTCTTCTGTCTTTGACTTCTGGACCAAAAATTAAAGAAGATCAAGTCCTTTTCATTTATCAGGGATTTAGCCAAAGAATTAAGAGATTGCCTATTAATCGGCTTAGGCCTAGCCAAAAATCGACGTTCTGTCGGATACTATTTGGTGTTGAAAATAAAACATAAGAGTGGCATAGTGAAGTAGGACCTTCATTTCTAAAACACTATGCTTCGTCTTATCTTTTAGATTGTGTGTATATAATATTATCCCACATTAGATACCTTGACTAATAGATCAATATGTATATCATATGTGACTGCTTACTTGGCGTTATTACTAAACTTCGAAAATGGTTGCTATGTAAAAAATGTTACCAGTAAAAAACTGGCCAAGTGCGTGTCGGGCCACACGCAGTAGGATTCCGTAGTAGGTCTTAGTTAGTCAACTATAACTATGTAACCGGTGAAGCCTACTTTGCCGTGATAGTTTTCGAAAGTTAGTTTTTTTTTTATTTTTGAAAGACCTATCTAACGATACCCTACATGAAGGGTTACGCAACAAAAAAAAATATTCATCCTCATTTCACGTGTTCGGGAGCTCCACTAAATTATTTTATTTTTTTTATTCATTTTTACCACTTTTTCGGTGTGATCAATACACATATCTATACTAAATTTCAGCTTTCTAGTACCATGAGCCTCTGAGCTATGCCGCGAACAGACAGACAGACAGACGGACATTGCGAAACTATAAGGGTTCCTTGTCGGACTACGGAACCCTAAAAATAAAACTAATGTAACCAATCCAAAATAGGAAAATAGTCAAGCTAAAATAGTCAGACAATACAATACATTTTAAATTTTACATTTTACAATACTCTTTTTATAGCGTAAGCTTATTTTTTTATCATATTCTGCATTTTTTTTCAAATTCGTCTCGTAGCAAAGAAACTCGAACCCAAATTCACGTGTTTAGAAAAATATTTTCATTGGTAATAATTTAGAATAGCGCCACCTTGTTACCCATGGATAAACCGTTTTATTTACAAACCATTAAGTTTTGTTCTAAGATATCATCCCATGCCCTGACTTATAGCTACTATTTCTATAAATTCCAAATTATTAGGAAATATTATAAAAGAATTTTAATTTTGACGACTATCTCCGACCTACATGTAAAATTTAAATGAGGTATGCAATATTCTCGTTTTGAATACGCAAAGTATTAAAAGAAATACATATTTAAATCCTAAAGTACATTTAATTATTTAGTAAGTCAATAACAAAATATATTTGTCCTGCCAAATTTAGATACACACATTTTAGATTATGACAGATTATGGATGATTTGGTTTGAAAACACGTTATTCACATCAAAAAAATATTTTATCCGCATGTAGTGCCTTTTCAATGTAATAATTATAATTCACCAGTCATCTTATCACAAATATAATAATTTATTTACATCGTAATGTGCTCGCTCTGAGTGACAGCGTCTACCCGTGACAGTGGTCACAGACGTACTGCCCCCGTCGCCCGGTGGAGCCCCTCCGTAATTTCAACTCAACGTTTTGACAAAAGCACAAAAATTGACGTAAATGTACGATTTAAAAAAAATATACGTATACAAAAAGACAGATAATTAACTTTTCTATAAAATGGTACAGGTTTCATTAAAATCCGCTTGATAAATTCTATGTAAAACTCAGTTTTTCTTGTGCGTTAGACCTAACTTCATGATTTTTTTATACAATGTTATAAATACATAATTAAAAAAAACGTTATACAAAATTATCAAGCATATGCTCTAGTTTAGTATATATACTTTTCAAATCATGAAAGCAAGTCGTTAAAGCGTAATCATTAGCTTTAAAAGGGCCAAAGTCGTATATCGCCGCCTTAAACAAAAACGTTTTTAACCAAGAAGCTGGATATTTGTGTTTCCCACTTCTAGTTCAACCTTGGTTTGGTAATCGATCGTTTCAGGAATAAAAATCGCAAATAATAAGTTACCCATGAAAATTTGAAGTTTGAATTTATGGTAAACAGTTGTTTTAAGTTAATCGGACCGTTATCTTGTCGATGAACATGGGCCTTAAACCACAGTCACGCTGCGGGATGTTCGACAGAGTTGCCGCGCCCCTGGATCGTAAAGGGCTGAGGAAGGAACATGGATGGGTTATAGTCAGTAAGAGACTGACACCCTCCCAGCCCACCCATGGCGAGAGAGTCATTTGATGATTTTCCCATCCGAAAAAAAGACCACAGCCACATTAGAACGACACCGACTTCTAGAGCGATGTATAATGATTTCAGTTTTTTGAAATTCGGTCGTATTTTTTTGTAAAAAAAGTTTTGATTAGACTTTACAAACCGTTTCCCGCGGATTCACCCGCGTCCTGAGTAAACTTCTTCACGCACCAGGACCTATAACCATCTCCAAGGAACCATATATCACCGTAACTTTATCCAAATTGGTTCAGTCGTCTTACCATGAAAACGTAAAAAAACAAACTGATGTTCGCAATTATACTATTAACTAGCTGTTTCCCGCGGTTTCACCCGCATCCCGAGGGAACTATTTAGCGCACCCGGATAAAAAGTAGCCTATGTTGTTCCTCAGGGTCTATTCTATCTCTGTACCAAATTTCATTTATATCGGTCTAGTAGTTTTGGCGTGAAAGCGTAACAGACAGACAGACAGACAGACAGAGTTACTTTCGCATTTATAATATTAGTAAGGAAGCAAGGATAACTTCCCCGTCTCATGAGTCATATGTGATACATGGCCATTGTTTTATGTGTCTGCATCGCGAATAGTGAAGTGGATAAGTTACAATAGTATGAGTATGTAGAAATTTCAGACATTTGCCTTGACATTCCTAGCATTCGAAAAACCGGCCAAGTGCGAGTCGGACTCGCGCACCGAGGGTGCCGACCATTAGAAAGAACATTAATCGCAATTATCTTGTTTTTTCCGAGCGCATAATTAAGTTTGTTTGTAGAGGAAAATTGCTGATAACTTAAAAACTACTTACTAGATCTCGTTCATACCAAATTTTGGTGGAAGTTTGTATAGAAATGTACATCATATATTTTTTTTAGTTTTATCATTCTCTTATTTTGTATGGGTTTTATGATTTCTTTTTTTTTTCAGTTCTAAGAATCCCATTTTTTTTTTCTATTTTTGTGTGAAAATCTTAATGCTGTTCACAGAATACATCTACATACCAAGTTTCAACAGTATCTTATAGTTTCGGAAAAAAGTGGCTGTGACGGACAGACAGACATGCCGAATCTATAAGGGTTTTTTTTGCCATTTGGCTACGGAACCCTAAAAATACGAAATCACATCCACTGCACTCCAAAACTGGCCACCTACTTATTACGTTCCGTTTTAGGCGACGAACATAGAGAAGAGAAAGTATGATTCGTGTCATAGAGTTTTTGTTAACTAAGCTACCACTTACGACGGCTACTTAATGTTATTGTAGAAAAAGTACACCTCGTCTATGACTTATGCTTTTATTAAATGCATTAGTTTAGATTAAATGCAAAAAGAAAATATAGACCATTAGTGACTTTCCGCAAATTCATTGTCATCCTAAGGGAACTACTGCTCATACCTAGATAAAAAATATTCTATAATCTAATAATCTTCAGACCGATTTCGTCACTGCGGCCAATTTCAATGGCTAGCCAGGTATGCAAGAGATATTATAGTCCACGCACGCTTGCGCAGACACTCCGGTAGCTTTACGTGCTGAAAATGCGTTTGTCCACCCCCCGTGCTAGGCTTGAAGGTTTATACAAAATGTCATCTCCGTCTGGCAGCATTGCGGTATTGGATGGCAATGCTTAACCTTTGACCAAAGTGATAGCCAGCCTTTGGTCCAGTGATAGTAAAATTAATTACATAGAGAGAGAGAGACACAAGCATATGAAATCAATTCTGCCACTAATAAAAACATCGCTCTACGAGTTAATTTAAACTGAAGAGTAAATAAAATTTTATAGCTGTCTGTAAAAAATAATAATTATATTAATTATTATAATAATTTAAACTGAAGAGTAAATAAATAAACTTTAATAGTTATCTTGTACAAAATAATAATAAAAACAATCATAGCTATAATTTGGCCACCGCCTGCTAAAGAGAAAGTTTGTAATCCGACGCTCTAGACATTTTGATAGACGAAAAGTAACTTTCTTTAATAGAAGTAAACAACGCTTGTTTTGAAAATAATTTTAGATTAAAAATATTTTTTTGGACTTAACTTATGAGAGAAAAATAAAATATGCTTTATTGTACACTACCTTTCCGCCCGCGGCTACGCGTATACATTTTTTTTACACCATGGGTTACATTATTCAAGTTTTAGTAGGGATCCCTAATTATTTCTGGCAATAAATATAGCCTATGACACTTCGTAAACATGTAGCTATGTAACGGTGGAAGAATATTTAAAATCAGTACAGTAGTTTTTGAGTTAAAACCCTACAAACAAACAAATCTTTTCTCTTTATAATATTAGTATAGAAGTATAGATAAAAAATAATAAGGAAGATACAAGTTAAAGTGGCCACAGAACACAAAGGGCATATGGATGAACCCTTAACCCTTTTATTGGAAATCAAATGGCACCTCGCGCCTTATGTCTGGGCGGACTAGGAGGAAGTGTCAGACTCTTACTGACCAAAAATCCATGTTCCGTCAATTACCCTTTGTGATATTTGCCATTTTGCGCAATCCCGCAACTCGGAACATTCCTGCAATTTTGGGCTTGACTACTAGCCTATCTTCATTTAGTTTAATAGCACAGGGACCGTTAAAGTGGTCAAAACCGCAGTGCAAGAGAGATGCAACTTTACAGGACGTATAGCACCGTCTCTTTTTGTCGCTGGAATTTGGATAGCCAAAATGTTTGTATCCAACTGATAATAAAACTAAGATACGGTTTATCTCTTCACCCTTTTATTCATAACCCTCATTTAATACGTTACGTCTTATAAGCCTAGCTTTTAGCTATCAAATTGTTTGTCCCTTTCTGTCAAACTTCATTTAAACTTGACAGATAAGGACAAAGCAGTTCAATAGCTAAAAGAGGCTTTTAAGCGGATGGTGTTATTGAATAAGAGGGTTCATTTTTATCAGACTCACAAAAGTATAGTCACTGGCACATAACTTGACAAGATTTTAAAGTAATTGGAACAAGTTTGCGCATGTGTAAGCCAAAAGTAACACTTTCAATGCTTGTCATTACACTGTCGTCTATTGTATTAATTTATTTTTAACCATTTATATGTAGAAGATAGTTAGAGAAAAGAGAAAAACTACTTATGATACTTGCCAAGTTACGTTTTTTTTTTTGTGTATGGCATCTCGCAGGTCAACCTAGAAGGTTGTCGACTGCTTAACCGGGCTTGCCTGTGAAGTGCCTTAAATAAATTTAGGGCCTCCAGCCAGGGCTTAACTTACAAAACTAAGCGACTACACGCTAAGGGCACCCCCTAGTGGGGTACGGGCCTCGGCTTAGGGCGTCGCTGGGGGAGGACAGCAAGGGACAGGCTGGATCAGAATAAATTATGATTATTATAATCGGGAATTTTAAAGCTATTAGCTCAGCTCGCGGGCTGGCTCGTCGAGCTAGGGTCGGGAGGGCATGGAGCCAAGTTACGTGCCGATTACTGTACTGTACTGTACATATAAGTTTCGTATAACATGAACCACTTATTCAATACGTACAAACTAGTTCAGCTACCAGTCTTCCACTTAAATGTAATAGGCCTTGAACTATCTGCATAATATCGATTATTTGCCTGCATTCAACGATAGCAGATATTGAGATATTTAAGGTCGATATTCTAGAACAATACTATATTACAGAACTTGTGTGAAGCATAAATGTGGAGTTTTTTGATTAGTTGAATTCAAATTTAAATAGTATTTAACGGCAATAAGTTAATTCAAACAGTCATTTTTCTTACTGGAGATATAATTCTGACATAAGGTCCATACAACTAATTTCACAAACCTATCTCTGTTAATCCTTACTTATATTATAATTGCGAAAGTAACTCTGTCTGTCTGTCTGTCTGTTACGCTTTCACGCCAAAACTACTGGAGCGATATAAATGAAATTTGGTACAGAGATAGAATAGACCCTGAGGAACAACATAGGCTACTTTTTACCCGGGTGCGCTAAGTAGTTCCCTCGGGATGCGGGTGAAACCGCGGGAAACAGCTAGTCAAATATAAGGAAAGATAAGTTATTGAAAATGGTCGTAAGTCTTAGGTTCAGATTCTGTAGTAACACCCTAAGAGCATTATAGTCACCAGCACCAGTCAGCGGTATTGCCAAAATTAAAGCTTATGGCATATACATAAAGGTTATGGAATGATGACACTTTTTATTAGTTCAAGAATTTATGGAAAGAGTACTTCCAGAGATTATCCTTTAAATAAAAACTCAGTCAATTTACCTGATTAATGTTAAGTAATAGCTTTTGTCCGCGGCGTCATCCATGATGCACATAAAACATGGCGTATATTACTTAGGGATAATGTAGCCATCTTTTAATGAAGGATTTTTTGAAATCGGTTCAGTATGAAGTATAGACAGTTAAGACCTGCTATTAACCTTGGACTCTGGGAAACTACCCGGTGTAGGTGCAGTAGTTACTCTAACCCTATATGAAAGAAATCGATTTGAAATATCAGAAATAGAAAGCAGAAGTTCTTGATATCTGACGATCGATAGAGACCTTGAATGACCGATTGTCATTCGAAGCACGAGGAGCTAATGGTGGAGTATCTGAGAATACGTAGCCAGTTGTGTCGTGGAATATTAAATCGATCTTGGGTAATAAGGAGTTGCATCATGAATTAGGATCAGATAGCGAGATCTCACTTTCTATTGAAGATTACTTTTACAAAAAGACAGCCAAATAAGGAGAAAGTAAACTTACTAAAGATACAGTGCACAAGGATAGAAAGGAGGAACTTACAACTCATGAAACAAATAATACAAAACAAATTAAGTGTTAGAAATCACGAGCCAATCAATTACAAGAGCTGTTTGATCAAGAAACAACTACCAATCAATCAACAAAGTAATGGCCCAAATAATGGTCCAACTTATACGTGATAGATCCCATAAAGGCGACAATTACTTAAGACTTAGTACTTACCATAAAAATAAAAACACGTCACGTCTACTGTGGACGTCACATACGACTCTTTGTTCGAGACAACTAGTTCAATACCAGAAGATTGATAGATGCATTACCATTTCAGAGACAATTTATGTAAAATTTATCAAGTCCAGGATGTTCAATACCAAAACTACTGTAAATGCACTGCCATTTCAGAGATAAAGCTAAAGCCTTATGTCGTTAGTTACACTTATACCCTTTAATCACAACAGAGCAATGCTGATTAGCGGCAGATCACAGAAGCAGATATGGGTATTTTCGAATGGGATATCATCAAATGACTTCTCAAGCCGTGGTTGGGGCGGGAGTGTCAGACTCTTACTGACTAAAACGCATCCATGTTCCTTCTTTAGCCCTTTGCGTTCCGGGACTGCGGTAACTGTTTCAAACATCCCGCAGTGAATTTTAGCCTAAGCTGTGTAGACTTTAGCAATAATTTTGACAAAATACAAAGAGAATTGTAAGTTAGTGTAAGGTGATAACTAAACTGATTTTGAGGTGTTAATGACCAAGAAAAAGCTAATTAAACCTTGAGTGTTATAGGTTATGTTTCATACAAATGCGGGCAACGCCGTAAGCAATAGCTAGTATGTAATACTTCTTCTTTAGCAACAATGACCTCATACTTACTTTCAGTGTTATGGTATAGTTGATAATTGAATACAGACATATCATTATTGTCGTCATTTACGGAACAATAACTATGTTTTTCATCAATACCTTCGATCACCGATAACGTTGTTATTTAATTGTATGTAGCATGCAACACTTTTGCGCAACGCGATACGATACACGTTGCACGAATAATTTGATTATTTTTACCAATTTCTGCCCACGAGTTGGTCTTTGATATTGGAATCCTTTGTGTTAATCCAGATTCTTATAAACCAAATTAGCTAATACAAACACACGAACTTTCAAATTATTAGTAGGATTAATCAAAAGTTTGGTAAAAAAAACCTTGGGATCAGTAATGAGCATCTTATGGCCATACATTATATTATTATTCTATTAACACTTTGAGAGATTATTGGATTCAAATGCTAGTATTTATTGCCACAAATGTCTTAAACATTTATAATAATTGCTAATTTATGTATGTTTTTTCGATTCATAATTTCGGGTCGATGGACTAAACAAGGGTGACAGATCTTCTTGCATTCATTCGCACCGCTTAACAATCGCAGCCAAAAGTCAGAAAATAATTTAATGAATAGAATTTGTTACTGTTCGGAACAAAGGCATGCTAATATTTTTTTTCACTTTCGTTTTATGCTTATTTAAAATCTCATTTTCTGTTTCTTAGATTGTTTTTTTTTTCGTCGCAAAAACTTATTAACCATATGGTCAAACAAAAAATATTATGAATTTAATATTAGGTAAATGTATAGGTTGAAACGGTGTCCAAATGTCATCATCCTTTAGAAAAATCCAGAAAATGTAAAGAACAATTCAATATTACTCCACTATTATAGCCATGCAATCTGTCTGTCATGCAATGCCATTAGAGCACTTTCCCTGATAACCATTTACTGGGGATATAAAATGAGGGCGTGAATACTAACACGCTTACAAGATGATTGACCGCCTTTTTTCCTTCAGTACAAGGCTTCCTTATCCTGTTTGTGTGCACAACAACGCATGTAGAATTTGAATTTCAAATCATAAAAGTGACATTAAATTCAAACTAATATCATGAACACAAAACAATGTCAATCTAGTCAGGTATTTATGGTATAGTAGCTATGTAATATTATATAATACCGCACCTAGTGGAGATTATTAACGTTATGTGGTCACGATCCTAAGCAAAAAGGGAATAGAAAAAGGAGAAGGTATGATATGTGAAACAAAATTTTGAGATGACCTACAAATTAAATGAACAGGATTTTTCTTCGAACACAAAATTAAAGATGGGAAAACTACGTTACGAGTTACACCACATAATAGCTAACGTCTTCATAAAATAAGACATCAAATGTCCAGTAAATAATTTACACGATAACTATCTTGAAGACACCACCAAACGTGCTTTCAATTACAATTCGCTAATTACAACCATATACGACACGAAGTCATCACAAAAGTAATATCATACGATCATAGCAGTCCAAAAGTGCTGAATAAATACGAATGTATATTCGTTAGTAGCATTTCATTACGTGCACGACCCATTATCAAAAATAGGACATGGATCGATTTGTCTGACAACGTGCATGTCATCTAGATATTAAACTGTTGTTAAATGTTAAACGTAATTGGACGGGTACAGAATATTTTTGGACGTACCAGGCTGTAACTGTTTAGTAGAAGTTAATATAATAAGCAAAGATTATGATAAGACTGAAATGAAAAGACAAAACATGAGAAGAATTATGTTATTAGAATCTGATAAAACCCTTTACTAAGGTCAAGAAAAGATATTTTTAAAATAAAAATCATTAAACAATATTGCTGTAAAAAAACAATTTCGTTCAAGACACGTTTAATCACGAAATATGAGAAATAAACTCTTTCCCACAGAACATTCAAATTCTTCGAAAGTCGAGCAACAAACAAAGCATATCGATACAATAAGTTGAAACGACTCGGTGCACCCGTGACCGAGAAACGATTACGTAAATTATCTTAAGATTGCATTCTTACGTCACTTTCACGTTTATTGTAACCAGTTCCCTGTGTAACTGACGGAAGTGTTATCGTAAAGATTCATTTTATTGACAAAGAAGTAAAATATATTTACATTGAAATTGAAAGTGGTTCTCTCTTTCAATGTAAGGACTCACTTGAATTGTCTGAGAAAAAATGCTGTTTTGGCTCGGGTTCTACTTATGCAGTTATCTGCATTTTATCATTATATGTAACTTGGAAGCTTTTTGGATCAAAGACTAGATCAATTTTTACTACTTAATTTCGGATCTAATGAGAGAATATTGATGTGTCATAAATTAATTCAGCAAATGATTTCATGATTATGTTTTGATTATATTATCGAGTATTTTCTCAAAACTTTAAGATATTCTGTCCACCACTTGTTGTCACACAATCAACATGCAATTCATAGAAGTTGCGTGTTCATATTTTTCACGATTTTCAACTATGACAAGATGTTTATTAGACAAGACTTTTATTTGAGTTTGACAGACATGTCTTTTTATTAATGAGATTGTTCCTGCTTATTATGTTAGATTTTCCTTAATGCGTTGAGACAGGACGCTAAATTTGATTTCTTACGTTTTCTGGCAGTTCAGTGGCGTTTAAGGAAATTAAGTGCCTTGCCTTGGTGTGACATTGAATTCATAAAGCAGTGTTAAGTTCTATGTCTTTAAAACTTTTTAGTCATGTATTTTAATGATAATTGATTGATAATACGCATCAAACGATATTTTTTTTGCATTGGACATAATATTTTAAAATAAACTACTATATTTCATTATTTAACTTTTGGCCTTCCGTAAATGCTTCTTCATTTTCCAAGGGCTTTCAGTAGTAAAAGCAACTTAATTTAAAGATATACGAGCGCAGCTGTTCAGTAGCGACGAAAAAAATAGTACTAAAACAAAATTACAGGCAGTAAGCCCAAAACAGTGATAATTATGTCGTTTGTAGGGCAGTGCTCTCGAACCGCAAATTACTATCATCCAGATTGTGCAAACCGCAGCGGATTACAGCTCGCACACAAGGACAGACGTTTTAAAATGGACAGCCTTTTTTATACAGTTAGTAATCGATATTTTTTTCATGAAAATATAATTGTAGTTTTTGCAACCGCCACTATTGTTTCTAAAAAAATACTCTTTACGGCTCATCAGAATCATAGATACACGTTTCAGAGATCAATCATTAAGATAATCAGACGCTTTTGACTAATGAAAGATTATTCCGAAATGTTTATTTTTCACGGCTTGCTTGCTAACATCATAAATGCGAATGTGAGTTTGTTTGCTACGCTTTAACGGTAAAACGGCTGTATTAATTTATTCGCAATTTTGGCATGTTTACCCACCATGCCATAGGTAGGATAGGATTATCTGGGTGTGTAAAGTAATTCCTGCAAGACGCATGACATTTTTTGTTACATTATTATAATACACTCAGAAAATAAGGCACGGGAGTTTTTTGATCGAAACATGATGGACTTTGATCAAGATATAAAATACAAAAAAATAGTTTTTCTACTGAAGAGGTTAAAGTCCGAACGAATTATTCGTCTAGAAAGATATTCCACTCAGATACAAGTAAGACACAGACCGGTTTTGATATAAAATTTTAATGGCGGAGCAAAGTACAAGGCATTCGCTCTATCATAAACAAACATATAGGACCATTTTATCCACCAAATAAAACATCAAATCTTCTATAAATAGACACTGGCTACGAAAGATTTACCAAACCAGTATTTTAAGTGTATTAGTCATACAAGTTATTTCACGCAAGCAAACATGCTATGGAAGATTTATTTTTAAGCTTACGTGGAAGAAGTTAAGCTCTCTTAATAACTCTACGATCAAAACTTGTGGCGTAAACATTTTGGTATTGTTCATCGTCATCATTAGCCTTTTTAAATATCGGTCCACTTTTGGACAAAGACCTCCCCTACTAACGAGTAACATTTCGCCAGTCTTCAGTTTGAAAGTTGCTTATGATATACTTTTTTTGTTATAATTCTTCTTAAAGTACCATTCTACTTTCTAATTAAATTTTAAACAACACCTTTAGATAAAGCTGATGAAAAAATTGTAAGGAAACCTAGACTAGTAAAAGTATTTCTTAACACTCATATCACTGGTTTTCATTGAGCAAGTGTGGTGATCAATGCTCATATCCTCTCCCTGTAACAGCCTTTTGCACTACATCTCAAACTTTATGCATTATTTTCTCTTATCAAAGTCAAAATTGATTTCAATCAAAATATTGCTCGGCAAAGAAAACCTGTTTGACCGGAATTATGTATACTCAAAGTGCATTCACTTTCGATGTACCTTTATAATGGTACCTCTATCTCGACCTGAATCAAATATATGTGACGCACTTAAAAAGCTTCTGGCAGATTCACTCTCGTCCTCGGACAGTTTCAATTATTGGTCTTCTCACCTGATTTACTAAATCAACAATATTTTAATGAATTGAAGCAAAAGATATACTGATAATAAACAGAACATTGAAGCTTTGGCTAAGTGCCACAGTCGTCTATATAATGAAATAGCATACAGAGCCTATTCAGTAACCTGAATTGGCATTATAACAGGTTAAAGTGATCCAAGTTCCAGTGCGAAAAAGGGATGGTCCTATTCGACCTTTTATAGCTCCAACTACCTCTACTGGATTATTAAAACATGCCCCACAGCCTACACAAGCATCTTTAAATACATAGTCACTTCAAATATACAATACTTACATTACTATCCTTGCATCACAAGTGCACATCTGCTTACAGAATATTTATTCTGTGGCTCAAATGCATGGGTTGCGACATCGCTGGGAGGTTTGTGGCAACGTGCTTAACACTATCTTTGTGCAATGTTTGTCTGTAGGCTATATTCCTAACGCAACACCACGCCAGTTCCCTGAAGAGTCAGGCAGTGTTGCAGCTATAGTACTTACCGTATACTAACGAGAAGTATCATCATCAACAGAGTCCAGATTCTGACTCTGGACTACAACTGACAAGGTGGAAATCTTTGCAGGATCGAGAGATCCGATCCCAAGAGACTCCATAGCAGTAGCGACCAGGCGACCACTAGATCAACGAAGCAGTTCTAACCAGATCTATTTACGTCCATGTTCAGTAACTTATCTATCCTCAGATTTGCTTACTAGAGATAGGTTTTTGACGTTAGTTGTATGGACTTTATGTCAAAATTCTATCTCTAGTAAGAAAATCTTCGGATAGACAGGTCATTGAAAATGACCGTTAGTCTTTCTAGTCTTATTCAGGTTTATATCCAGGCTAAAATATTTGTATCTATCTCCCGGGGGTTTTGGGATCATCATTATTTTCGATATGAAGAAAAATCACCTTGATAGATAGACGCAAAGCTACCATTTACCCCCAAATAGAAATTATTACCCTCCTACAGCAGTCTGGTGAAAAATTAAATATTATGCCACAAAGTAAAATCACTACTAGTTTCAATTGTATGCTATTAAATACAGTACATTGACTTGTAAGTTGGTATATAATTAGATACAATGTAGACAATTGCGTAGTAAGTACGTAATTATGTATGGAGTTTATTTCATTGAAAGTGGTTCAAAGATCAGCGAGGTCTGCTTCTACTTGGTACCTACTTCACAAAATTTATTTCAGTAGCTGTTTGCCGCGGTTTCAACCAGGTCCCGAGGGAAGTACTTAACACAACCGGATAAAAAGCCTACAACCTATAACCGTCTCCAGGTCCTATCTATCTGCGGGGCGTTCGAAAGAGATACCGCGCCCCCGGAATACAAAGGGAGGAAGGAACATGGATGGGTTTTGATCAGTAAGAGTTTGACACTCCCTTCCGCCCCACCCACAGCGGGAGGGTCATCTGATGATTTCCCATCCGAAAAAAAAATAAGGGTCCTATCTATCCTCATACTAAATTTAATCCAAAACAATTCAATCGTTTTACCGTGAAAGCGTAAGAAACAAGTCACTTTCGCATTGATATCCTAACTTATCAATGCGAAAGTGACTTGTTTCTTACGCTTAGTCTATAGTTAAGATTTTTATTTCGGCCGAGTGACTTGAATTTTCGAGATGTCTAATCGCGCACAATTAGGAAATAGTAGTGTTTATTTCCTAGTTCTGATTAGTTTCAGAGACTTAACTTCGCGGAATTGTGATGTTTCGCAGAATTTTGTATGTATTACAAATTTATTTATATGAATTCTACATTACATTAGGAAATCGATATCAACTAGGTCCGTAAATTATTGGCATACGAGGAGCGTATGTATTGGTTCACAAGTACAGCTACCTTAGTAATTAGAAATTATATTTTTTTTTGGGTGGGAATTAATCAAATGACTTCTCTGTGGTCGGAGCGTGAGAAAGTGTCAGACTCTTACTTGCTAAAACCCATCCATGTTCCTTCCTTCGCTCTTTGCGTTCCAAGGCCGCGGTGACGAGCAATCCTGCAGCTTGCCACTATGAACATTTTCTCTATATCGTCGTCAATTGCTCAAACCACTTATAGTGCTTATTAGACCAGCTTAGAACTTTCGAGCACAAACTACCCGCCAAAAATACCATAGGTAACTCAAAACGTAATGATACAAAATTAAGCAGCATTCACCTAGATACGCGAACTTGTTTTGGAGGTTATCGACATAAACGGGTAAAATTCCACTCTCGGTGGCACGCATCGAATGCGATGCTGTGACGTCACAGCTAGCCATGTTTACGTTATGCCCTATATCAGGCCCTATCACGACCGTTTAATGCAGTAACAAATCAGATGCGAAAAAGGATTTTATTATACTTCGATTCTAGCTCCGTCTCTTTCACTCCTGACCAGTGATTACAATACACATTTTTTATCTGGTCATTGAGAAATAAGGTCGTATTTATTCTCTTCAAATACGTCTGAGGCAGTCCACACATCCTAGAATGAACAGCAGGACACATCGAAAATGGTGCCTCTGGTATTTCAAATTAATAGGTAAAATTCTCGCAGTATCATCATCATCATCACCAACCTATCTTATAGTGGTCAACTGTTCGACATAGGCCTCTTCTAACGTGTGCCGTATCTCCCGGTCTTCAGCTTGACGCAACGACAAAATGTCAAAGCTGTCTAATCTGCTTTTTATCGTGTGGGCTGTAGGTTTTATCATCCTAACAAGCCCTAGGTCAGTTTTCTCAAATCCGCCTGACGGCCTCTGACATGGAATTGTAACAACAACTGCCAGCTATCAAGATAGCAGCCGGGGACGACGGCTTAACGTCCCAGGCACGGGGATATTACACTACCAACTTCCTGATTCCTTTTTTACTCCGGGCTGCTTTGTGACATTTTGCAAAATCCAGAGCGATTTCGACCGAACCGCAAATCGAACCCGAGACCCCGTTTACAGTCGCGTTATGCAACCACTAGACCAACGAGATAGTCGTCAAATCTTTAAATTATAAATTAATGTCAACGGTCAATTTAAGTATTTTTAATTTTTTTGATGCTTAGAATTGAAGTTCATTAGTGGGGATAGGAACTGAATTTGTACATTTTTAGATACACCAAATCAACACATACACACACAAGTAAACATGTACTTAGTCACAATGGACCGTCATACACACATAAATAAAAACTTTATCGAATGATACCAAAATACGCATTTTCTGCTATACTAAAGCCAAGGTTATCAATACTTAACAATACGCATACAAATATAATAACAGTACTATCAAAAACCTAAACAAAACACCCCGTCTCGCTCTGATTATCAACCTGAATATATTTACATTTTTCTGAAGTAATTAGGTCAAAGACCTAAGGATTTAAGGCTACAAGAATTACGGTACCCTTGTAGTAGATTGCTATCTGCTATTCGAGTTTCAAACAAACGAGTCTCAAACACAAGACGAAAAATCTTTAGAAAAATATTGAACGTAGCTTCCTAAAGATTCTAAGCTAAGTAACCTGCATCTTTGCTATGCATTTCTAATAGGACCAGATAACATCCAGAGCAACTGCGGAACACCCACAAAAACTGCCCTGTCCACCTTTGCCCGAGATCTTGTTCCCAGATCCTGAAGGACTTGATTCTAGCCGAATACTTACTTAAAAAAAAGCCATTGAAATCAAGATAAAAAAAATATAACTATTCGTCTTTTATACCCTGTAATATATATAAAAATAGAAACAAAAACTACATCCAAATGCAACCTTAGTGCAATATAACTTTTATGATCCACATTTGATCAAGAGTTTTGTGAAATAAATAAAACATCGCTCGTTGTACGTCGAAACATGTTAACGTATATTATTACGCGCACGCGCAACTATTGTGTACAAAAAGCGAAGATCCGTTGCAATAAATTACATCATTTTAATTTGCTTACGGTTTCTTGGGATATATTGTAACAAATATTCAACTTCGTTGATCTACATGGGGCTTTTTTTTCGGATGGGAAATCATCAAATGACCCCTCCCGTCGTGGGTGGGGCGGAAGGGAGTGCCAGTCTCTTACTGACTAAAACCCTTCCATGTTCCTTCCTCAGCCCTTTGTATTCCGGGGGCGTAGTGTCTCTTTCGAACGTCAAGCAGCCCCGGATCTACATGGGGCTCCCAATTCGATCCTCAAATAGGTATTAAACTTTGTGGGGAGTTTCCATGTCCTGGTCTGGTTGATCGCAATAAACTCACCCATTTTACTTGGTAAAATTAGGGCGTGCTCTGTGTACACCTCTACCTGTTATCCTTAAGAATTGAGACCCCGAAATAGAGACATGGTATTTTAGAAAGTTACTAATCGATTCTTGAGGTAAAACGTGGAAGACAACCCCATTGGGTTGTCTTCCAAATTTTTTTTTGTTAAATATAACATAGTCACCTCACAAAACTTCTCAATGGGGCTCAACTAACCTCTCTGAGAATAATGTACAAGTGAACCGAAATCTATCATGAAGACGTAGAAATAGTTGGTGGACATCACAATTGTTGGAATTCTATAATATTACCATAAAATACGCAATTGCTTTTCTGAGAATCGATTTTTCGATTGCAAAATCTCTGACCGATTACGGCAAAATTTATGATAGCGTTATCTTTGAACCCGGAAAATTTCAATTGGGCTTCATGGACTTGACGGCACGATTGGGGTAGTATTGCGCTTCATAACGAGGGTTCGTTTCCCGCAAGAAACAAATAAACTAATCCAGATCTGGATGCTTTTGGATGGGTGTGTAACCGCAACAACGAATAACGATACAGGAAAAAAAGATTTTGTTCTTGTGCTTCTAAGAAATTGCAAATATGACACATTCAATGTCAAAATCTAAGGATTTATTCTTTCACAACGTTTCCGCGACATTGTATTTACATAATTCCATTGTTGTATTATCCCACGCCCACACAATGGACTTCATTCGTAGATGAGCTAGCAAGTTAGTCTTCATGGTCTAATGGCGTGACTCTAGTTCCCAGGGTGTCTGGTTCCTACGTAAGAAAATGATGCTACTGGTAGCTTAAAGTATCTTCCCGATAAGGAATGAGCGTTTTCAGGAATATTAACAGACCCAGTTGTGCGACACCGAAATAAAGTTGAATACATCTTCTGTTTTACTGGAAACTTAAATATCTTCAAACTTATATTAATCTGGCAGATAAGATCCGTATTTTTTTTACGATAACCTCTGTTCTTTTTTTTAAGGGATGGGAAATCATCAAATGACTCCTCCTGCTGTGTATTGATATCCATGTTTTTTCAATCGCCCTTTGTGTTCTGGGGTCGCAGTAACTTTTTAGCCCCATCTCTACCCCCTTAATCACACAAAATGAGGTAATATGGGCTTAAGAACACAAAATTCACCTGAACAGCGATCATTGTTTCACCACAAATCAGTTTAACCATTTGTTATTCTATACAAAACTCCGGAGTCGCTGAAAATCCGACGCATGTACAAAAGTTTATCCCACAATGAATAGCACCAGCGACCACTTGATCATCAACAAGTGTTCAACCATTTATCAATGTGTAATCTAACGCAGATAGCTCATATCTTAATCATTAGCTGCTTAGTGTAATCTTTTATCAAAATTATGGTATTTAGCTCAAGCATTGCCAGTTTTCATACATGTGAACGCATAGGTAAAGTAACATTAGATTGACATCAGTGAAGGGGATAGTTTAGTCAAAAAATATTGCGAAGTTTATAACTTCGCCTTGGACGAAGTTTAATACTTTATAACGTGTTTTTAACATAAAAAAATTGAGTTTGACCTTTGTGGTCGACGTCGAAGTAACGTCAATATAGTGTAATAATAGGTGTACGTGAGAATAGTAACAGATGGCATCCAATACTTTCTGTGTGCGAAAATTCCCAACGGGGAATAGGGGTTATTTATGTATTAGATATACTGGCTGGCGGTCCGGGGATTGACCATCTATTGAATACCGAGACTCCTCCGTGCCTCGAAAAGCACGTTAAGCCGTTGGTCCGGATGTCTAGATCTTTGGCAGTCACGGTAGTCAGATGCCGAAAAGTCTCTCAACGAGTCTTACTAAGGGGTATCGTGTTGTAAGGTAAAACTGGGTTGTTGTACTCAGCTGCATCCGGTTAGACTGGAAGCCGACAAGCATAGTTAGGGAAAGGCTAGGCAAATGAGATGAGCTGTTTCCCGCGGTTTCACCTGCGTCCCGAGAGAGTATTTTTGCGTGAAATAGTAACAAACATACGTCCTCATAAACTTTCGCTCGTATAATATAAGTAGGACTAGTTTTTCGCCAGCGGCTTCGCCCGCGTGGCCTTTACGAATTCAAATTAAAAATGACAGAGATACAAACTATGGCCCCAGTTTTCTCCCTTAGGGCTAGGATGCCGGAAAAGCTTTTCTTATCGGATACCTACGTCATACAAAGAACACACCCTCCAAGTTTCAGGTCTCTACGATCAGCGGTTTAGGCTGTGCGTTGATTCGTAAGTAATTTGAAATATCGTAATACGTAAACTATAGACTAACAGAATACCGACCTCTCTCAATAAGCGTAACTTTCACCCACCATTAATAGAAAAAAAATCCGTTTTGCGGTGTAACGTAAACCATAACACTTAAACCCATACATTTTGTATGGTCGTATGGTCATACAGGAAAAAGTTATGACGTAAGACTTTCCTTTCTTTTCTTGTTTCTTGTGCAATGTTACACCGACGCTGCGGCTATTAATTAGCTTTGACGCAAAGCTAGATAATTAGCAAGCATTCATTTATTGTTCCGATGTTTGCTTTATGGGGGGAATAGCAGAATAGAAAACTACTATATCGGCTATATCCTTAGGCACTTATTGATGCGAAAACCGTCTTTGCGTTTTTATGTTTTCATAGAAAGACTGGATCTTTCTTCAAAAGGCCATTCCAGACATTGCCTACACGATGATATCAACTAATTATGAACTTTGTTTGGACCCCTGAGTTTGTTTCGGCATTTCTTCTCAGAGGTAGTCAGCTAGGAAATGCCGGCGCCAGCGTTCTCAATAACAACTATTGACGTGTAAAAGTGATTTAGATATCCTAGTTACAAAATAAATAATTTCATTTCATTTCACTGAGAAACGATTTATTTATTTAAATCTTCCCACAGCTTGTGTATACAATATACAATAAAATAAATCGTAAATTGGAAGTTCAGAAGGCTTAAACATAAGCCTAGTACGGGCCAACCAACATTCGAACCAACGATTATGATGAACCTGTTCCCAACTATCTTAGGTTCGGCTTCCAGTCTAACCCTTTATACAATAACCTTTGGCACGCCTGTTTTTGAGAACTTCTGGATTCTGACTAGCTGTGACAAATGTTTAAGATCTACAAATTTATGAAGCTTAATGTGTGTTTCAAAAAGTAGAGAAGGCTCTCTGTATGACATAGATGGTGACCCATCCAAGAACCACCCGCGCCAAGCCTAGCTTAATCTTTGGTCGATTGACATGTGCGGCTGTTACTAAGCCACAAGCTCCTCGGGAGATAGCTAGTGCACTAATTAATAAATTATACTAATAAGAAAAAGAGTTCCTAATCACAATTTCCTCTTGGAAATAAGGGCTGTTTTCGCGTGCTATCTGCAAGTTATCGTTCAAACTAGTTTGCTGAAGTCTCGCTTCAACTTATTTATTCCTCAAGACCACTTATGAAGTGTTGTGAAACTGACATAAGTGCTCAAGGTTATATGATCGTAAGTGGTAACCTAGTTAGTGGACAGTTTTGCATTCTTGAGTTATTGATATCCATTAATTACGAGAGGCTTTTAGTAGGGGGAGGGGGTCAAATCTCAAAAGGGGGAGAGGGGTGGACTCGGGAATTATCACGTTATTTCTTTTTCCGCAAGATTAAGTGTAAAATTGCGAGAAAATAACCCTGTCCTTTTAAGTAAAAATGTTTCTCCACTCAAATATGGCTAAACCATACTTAAACAGGTAACTTTGCAGTTTCATAATATTCTATGCATAGGCTAAGTAAATAGCTATAGGCTTTGAAAGTTAATGTATTTACAGAGGTAACACTCAAATAGGTTTTATTTACAAAAGTGGCCAGCACTGCAGAAATCATATCTAAATAGATAATGCAAATTCCGTCATTTGTATGAAAAATCAAGTTGGTAACTTTATGATACTTTTTGTGACTGTGTGTGTGTGTGTGTGTTTTATTGTAATATAATGTAATGTTTCACTGATGTAATCTCCATAACTACTGAACCAATTCCAGATTTTTATTCTTTATTTTTGAATATTAATACATTCTCCCTTAGAGCACTCTGTTTATGCTTATTGTGATTTTAGTAATTTTGTTTACTAATAAAGTTAATATACTATTTTATTGAACTTTGTTATCGCAAGCTGATAAGAATTATTATTATAAGCCTGTGTAGTCCCACTGCAGGGCAAAGGCCCTACTCTCATTCCATCTCTCTCTATCTGATAAGAATGTAATTATTTATTATTATTCTGTTATTGTTGCATGCATTTATATCAATAAATATACATAGACATCTAACCTACATAGACATCTTTTAATATGGACTAGTCTGTGACTCTCATTAAATATTTCGACACTGTCGTAGAACAAAGTCAGATGTGATAATACAACGAAATTGTGATTTTTTCAAAATCAGCTTCAACTAAACATAATCTATTGATATAAGCAAGAAAAAAATGTATATATCTGAAACTTTCCGAGATATTAAAACGAACAAAGTTGTATTTCCAATATGTTCCAAAGAAAATCAAAACTCTAAAGTGCTCTCCTGTAAAGTAGCTATTTTGTAGATCCAACTTTGTTCTACGTCAGTGTTGATTTAAAAAATATGTTGTACAAGCTTTTTCGGGTTCGCGCTTTCACGGGTATCCTGAGGGTATTACTATGTTCACCCGTATAAATCGCATCCAGGTTCTAAAAAGTTACGAGTAGGTACCTAGTAGTTTTTGAGTGATAGAGTTACAAATATACATCCTTACAAACTTTTCAACATAATATATAATATTAGTAATTAGTAGGATGTCCATCCATTGATGTAATGGAATAATAATTGTATTGAAGTCAAAACATTTTTTTTTTTACTTTCTTTCAGAGTAATTTTGTGTGAGAGTAATTTTTATTAGATATTTAAAAGTGTATATTTGATATTATGTACGAATTTCCAAAGTGTAATAAAGTTAAATAGTTAATGAAAAAGACATCTATTCAATTTTATGATTAAACTAAATAAAAAAAGTTCTTCGTCAAACACTCACCAATTTTGAAAATAGATAAACGTGACTCAACAATTTTGAAAATAGAGCATCAATTAACGCGCTAGAAAACAATGAATTGTTCGATGTGCATAGCAACCAGCCAGCTACTTTTCGATGTTTACATTACCATACAATGTGCGACATGCATCATAATAGCCGTTTGCATCACATCTCGTTTCTGGTATCATTAGAAACAGATTAACCGCGATATATTTATGTAATAACTTACCACATACACGTACGTAATCGATAAACAACAGAGACATTAAAAATAAAAAACAAAAAAATAACTCACCGCTCTTCGGTAAACTCCGGATTACGTTGACCGCAGCGTTGAATTTATCTTCCAAAGACATATTTGGCACGTTTCAATAATAATCACAAACACTAAATATTAATTTAAAACAGCACGCACTTTGGACTTGATAATTGGTGACTGAATAAATACACCGAATCACAGCACGATTAACGACATGTTTTTAACACAATCACTTTCAATGAATATTAATTGTAATCGCTACTTCGTGACGTATTTGTAACGAAAGTATTTTTGAAGATAAAGCGCTGAAAGCGAACAAAAAATGTGAAGGGCAAATACAACTAATATAGCACCGCCTTCGTTTCGAACGAAATGAAATGAAACGAACGACCGCGCCGTGCTAGACAAATTGTCAATTCACAATATTGACATTTATTTTATTTAGACAAGGGATGTCTATTGCTCTAGTTACCGATATCGATCCCTTACTCTTAGAACTTAGATACGTGCGAAGTAAATAAATGTCTTCCTTCTCTATATATCATTTAAGGCGATGCTTTAAGACCTTGATCACAGATTACCTTATAATACCTAAAATACGTTGACTCCAAAACTACAGTAAGCTTTACTAAATTTACTAAATTACTAACAGAAGTTTTTAAAAATATCCACTTTCTAATCATCATGTTATTTTATGTTACGTCTCGTTAAACGCAGTTTACATGAGATTTTACAATGTAAACTTTATTAGTTAGTTTTATGGGGTCATTAGGGACTTAATTGAATTATTATTTCATACTATATTGTAGGTAAAGCGCGTTAGATCCAGACGGCGATGGCGGAATGAGCTGGGTTCATTTAATATAGACTGGTCCTTAGCGGCTTAATAATAACTATATTGTAAACTACATAAGAAATTATGATAATTTCTTATTAAATTTTATAGTTATTTCCTAAAAGGAGGTTGAAAATAACTTTCATTGCTTGAAGCTTGAGATGCTCATTATCAGAAATATTGATTTGTTTTTATTCTTGTCGATATCGATACTATCTATATCCTGAAATCACTATCGCTGTTTGACATTTCAGGCTGTATTGCCACCAGTGAAAATTTAAAATTGTGGAAATTCGTTCGGATACACACAAAATTAAGTATTTCGATGCATCAATTATTTTATCGGTTGGCAATCTTTTTCAGCTCTTGTCAAATTGAAGCGAGTCCCCGTTGATTCCTTTTTAGACCGATTATTCCTAATTAAAGGTAATAAATCCATAGTTTCTAAGCAAATCTTAGTGTTTAAGTGTATTACAAAATTGCTATAGTGTTTCACGGTGGATTTTCTACTTATTTGCATTGATATTTCAATATTTTAGTTTGGTGTTTTAGCGAAACCCGCGCCCATATTATTTTCGCACAAGTGTTGAAATTGTTTCAATTTCCTGTGATATACAGTGATAAAACTGCGTTTTAATTACATTAAACTAGGATTCAATTGTGTAAGCCTTAACCTGGGTTTTGGTGCTAAGTATTTTCTGTAATTTGATATCATGGTCATGTATTCATACCATTTTCTTGGTTAAGAAGTCGGCACTTGCATGAAACTTCGTTTTTATATCTTCAAATATGCTTGAGTAAACAACTCAGGGTTGTTTTTATCCATAATATTCATGGGAAGTGTGTTTATACACTAACGTGCTTGTACTTTTGTGATAAATATATGTTTAGCTTGCACTTGCGCTTTCGAGACCTTTAATCCTACACAATTTAAGTACAAATAATATATATCTCTTATCTAGCTCTAAACTAGAAGGCGTACTTAGGTATCTGGGTTTCAATAGTATATTATTCATGTTTATTGATACTTAAAATCTAGCCTTAATATTGTTTTTTATACTCACTGTACAGCCATGTGTTAAGCTCAGTATAATATCGATCTTCTAGTGCATAGACAAGTATTCTGGGATAAAATCTGGTTCTCTAGCACCTTCTTGGTGTGAAGTACCAAATAATAGTGTAATATTTTGCTTTGTAACCTCCTTGATGCAAATTATCAATGAGTAAACTGATACACTATAGCTAGAATTGTTTTTTAATGTATAGTTTTCAAGATATGGCAAAATAAGAAGTTTTCGTCATCATATTGAGTAGGATTCCTATGTTTTTCTTAGATTCAAAAGTCACACTTTGTTTTCTTAGTGGAAATATAGTATGAGGTGTATTTAGTACTAAATTAATTTCATATTTAATTAATATAAAAGCTACGCTTCATTACTACCAAGAATTATCAGACTATAAAAATAAATTATCTTTTTCTGTTCACAGGAATTCTTCCATAACCCAAGATAACAGCCAGTGAGGAGTCCAAAATGCCGGAACTGACAGAGCTGGACAAGGCCACCGCCTCCATGACTGAGAAGCGCAAGGAAGAGACTGCTTCCTCGGACAGTGACTCCGATGACACCATCCCAGAACTGGAAGATGCTGGTGAGTTTGTGACCAAATTTTTTATTAAATAATTTTTTATATATAGGTATGATCACCATCAGCCAATCCCAAAACTGTTTTTAGAACGACTATGCCAGCCTCATATCTTTGCCACACACATTACATCAACAAAACTACAAAGAATCTTAAATGCTATAGGTGTAATGCAATTATTTAAAATAAATTAGAGGTTTAATATTTATAGATATTAAAGTTTGTAATTTCAGCTGTTGTATATTAGATGCTAAATATTATAGCCACTTTGTTCCTTACTGGTGTGCACAAATTATTATGCTGTAGCTGTATGGGCGATGATATTTGTAAAGCAGGGATTGGAGGAGGGGAGCTGAAGATCAAACTCAGTGCCATGCCATGGGATAGCCTAGTCTACCAGTTGACTGACACGGGCTGATGATGATGCCACACATGCCAGTAGTTTGATTTAATTACCATTATAAAGCCAACTAGCTGTTTCCCGCGGTTTCACCCGCATCCCGAGGGAACTACTTAGCGCACCCGGGTAAAAAGTAGCCTATGTTGTTCCTCAGGGTCTATTCTAT
This sequence comes from Pyrrhia umbra, assembly GCA_963891755.1. NCBI lineage: Eukaryota > Metazoa > Arthropoda > Insecta > Lepidoptera > Noctuidae > Pyrrhia > Pyrrhia umbra. Next base: position 5,228,352 of record OY982944.1, read on the forward strand.
CTCTGTACCAAATTTCATTTATATCGGTCCAGTAGTTTTGGCGTGAAAGCGTAACAGACAGACAGACAGAGTTACTTTCGCATTTATAATATTAGTAAGGATGACTGTTCCACAGGTGCACCCGGCACTGGAGGCATCTCCAACCCTATCGCCGGCATCGACATCGTGTCCAAGGCGAAACAGTCGCGCGGCGAGAAGAAAGCGCGCAAAATCATGAGCAAGCTCGGCCTTAAACCTGTAAGATTTATTCCTACTAATATTATAAAATAATATATCTTAATATATCACGTGACTGTGAGTACTGCTAGTTTATAACCTACTAGCTTCTGCCCGCGACTTCGTCCGCGTGGAATAGTGGTGCTCCGCTCCTATTGGTTTTAGCGTGATGAAATATAGCCTATAGCCTTCTTCAATAAATGGGCTATCTAACACTGAAAGAATTTTCAAATCGGACCAGTAGTTCCTGAGATTAGTAGCGTACGCAAAAAAAGTAACTTTGTGGTTGATTTCTTACGCCGTGTGTCCGAAAAACCCAAATATCTTACGGAACCCTATTTTTTTCCAAAATAAAATTTAGCCTATGTTAATCGTGGATAATGTAGCTTTCGAATGGTGAAAGAATTTTTAAAATCGGTCCAGTAGATTTTGAGCCTATTCATTACAAACAAACAAAGTTTTCCTCTTTATAATATTAGTGTAGACAGAATTTGCAGTTGTACAATGACATACATATTTACATGTTATGTTCTAATATTATATCATAACATAAACCTAAAACTTACAATCACATGACCACAATCAGTCACACATTTGACCACATCAGATATCAATATATTGTATGTTTTTCACATGAATGTGTTGTTTTGTAATTCGTTTAACTTACTCAATACATACACTGCCAAGCCAATTAATAAAAAGGCTTAATTTCTGCTAGCATTATGGACCAGTGCCTCAGAAAGGATTAAAAAACATAGGTTTTTTCTTTTTATATTATAAATAGTATTTGTCATTAGTTACTAGCTGTTTTACCCGCATCCCGAGAGAACTACTTCGCGCACCCGGGTAAAAAGTATCCTATATGTTAATCCAGGTTATAAACTATGTGCATACCAAATTTCATTCAAATCCGTTCAGTAGTTTTCGCTTGAAAGAGTAACAAACATACATCCATACATTCTTAAAAACTTTCGCGTTTTTATAATATTAGTAGAATTGATATTTTAACTACAATATTTATTATAATTCCAGGTACAAGGTGTAAACAGAGTGACAATCAGGAAGTCCAAAAACATCCTCTTCGTGATCAACTCCCCGGATGTCTACAAGAACCCTCACTCGGACACGTATATTGTGTTCGGAGAGGCCAAGATTGAGGACCTGTCCCAACAGGCTACCATGGCAGCTGCTGAGAGGTTCAAGGCACCGGAGAGTGCGGCCGCTGGCAACGATGCCGCTGCAGCGGGCACGGTATGTTCTAGAACTATTTTCTTTAGTATTGTGAAGCTTGTTTGTTGAAGAAATTGCAACGGTTGATATGAACTTTCGTAACTAGGCCTAAGATCAACTTGCTGGACACTAATGATGATAGAAATCTTGATTATTCTATTGATTGTAAATGAAATCTACCTTGGCTGTGTCTGAAGTGTCTTTGAATAGGTATTAAAACGCTTTTATTAAATGTTAGTTTGAAATAGGACAGTTGTAAGGGTATAATTCCTTAAAAGTAAACGAAAATCCTGAAAAAATAATAATAACACACTTAAGATCTTTGTTAGTAGTGGTGGCCTAGTGGTTAAGGCACCTGCCTCTCGATTACGAGTGTGCAGGTTCGAAACCTGGCAAGTACCAATGTGACTTTTCTAAATTCATATGTACTTTCTAAGTATATCTTAGACACCACTGACTAACGGTGAAGGAAAACATTGTGAGGAAACCTGGACTCTAAAAGTCTGAAATCGCCAATCCGCCTTGAGCAAGCGTAGTGATCGATGCTCATGCCTTCCCTGTGTGAGAAGAGGCCTGTGCCCAATAGTGGGACAATATATAGGCTAATGATGATCTTTTAAATTACCCTCCTGGCTTAAGAGACAATTATGTAACGACATTATTAATTTATTTCAAAAAACCTCAAAATGTTTCAGACGGTAGCACCCATAGCTGAGGAGGAGGACGAAGAAGGCGTGGACGAGACGGGAGTGGACGAGAAGGACGTGGAGATCGTGATGTCGCAGGCCAACGTGTCGCGAGCGCGGGCCGTGCGCGCGCTCAGGAACAACCAGTCCGACATCGTCAACGCCATCATGGTACGTACGACTAGAGATTTAACATAAACAGAGATTGTCACTTTGAAGAGATTCACACATGATTCAGTGATTTATGACACCTTGAAGAGATCTGATCACATCTGATTCAGTGATTTTAAGTGTCTTTTAGCTGCTGCTTTCAGCCTTTTAACATCATGGTACCATAGCCTGCCGGGGCTGCGGAACGTTCGAAAGCTTCCGTGACCCGGAATACAAATGGCTGAGGAAGGAACATGGATGGGTTGTAGTCAGTAATAGTCTGACACTCCCTTCCGCCCCATCCACGGCGGGAGGTGTCATTTGATGATTTCCCATCCGAAAAAATATAAAAAACGTATTATCAAAACGATAAATGACGCTAAATGATAAATAGCATCATCACTTTTTTACACAAGAGTTTGCGTAATGGGAGCCACTTTAACGTGATAATTATGATATAATAAAATATTATGATTGGTTTGCGACAATTTACTGTTTAGGCCTGTACATAAAGTACAGAGATTTATATATATTGATACCATTTAGACTAAAATGGAACTGTTTGCTAGACACTAATGATGATAAATTCTTGATTATTCTATTGATTCTTCATGAAATCTACCTTGGCTGTGTCTGAAGTGATCTATGCAAACATACGAGTCCGACGAGGCTGGCGATGTATGCCCGCCACAGTGGAACTAACGCTAGACGACATCTTTAACTGTAATTTTTGATAATACTATTTTGTCGAATGTTCATTAATCGAACACTACACTACATCGAGTGTTCAAAATATCGAACATTTGTTTATATACATTTTATAGATTATAGTGTAGAATTATTTTTTGTACTAATATTGTGTGTATCTCTTCTACAGGAGCTGACGATGTAGACACCCTGAGCATAGTCAAGAGTATGTTAACTGTTCCTAGCTTTAAGTCTCCGGTAAAACTATCCAACGGGCGGGAGCGAGACGGATATACTCGTGTCTCGCTCGCACACTCACAAACTGAAGAATCCAAAGGTCGATGTCGACGCTAGAATTGTTTTGTACGGTACGGGAATGTATATAGACTTATTTACTTCAATACAATAAAATTATGGTAATACTATTTGTCGTTTAATCTTATGTTAGCTGTCCCGGCGGGTACTTCGCCGATTCACACCACGCGCGATTCGGACCATGGTGTGAATCGCACAAGAACCATTTTTGAATTGCATGATTCACACCATGGTGTGAATCGAGAAATCCCAAAAAAGTCATTCGGTGATCCACACCATGGTGTGAATCGCCGAAGGACACTTTTTCAATTCGCCGATTCATACCAACGGTTCTTTCTTATTAATTAACAAGCAAGCACACAAGTGCTTAGCGAAATACTATTAAAAATATTAAGTAAGTACCTATTATGAGTGAACCAGTGCCACCACTTTAGGAGTTCTGTGGCTACTATAATAATACTATCTACTACTCCTGCGGGGTTTTTTTTAATAATTAAAATGATAAAACATGCAATCTGATATTATAATATCAGCTTAACATTGTATATCAATTTTATTTAAAAATTCAGTAACGTGCGCCTAAACAGTGCGCGGCGTAGGTACGCGCCAATATTCTCAGGTAAAAAACAACCCTTTTGTAAACAATGGAAAATTTCTGAACTACCACAATGCACTAATTTTAAACGTAATTGCTTCATTTCTATCCTGAGAGTAGTGTTGTAGGTACATGTGAAGTGACTGTCATATTTTTAGTGAAATATAATTTTGGTAAGTACAGTTTTCAATATGTTGTTAAAATTAAAAAAATTATAATTATCTCAGGCACAAAATTAATTAATTAATGTTAAACATAATATTTAAAGTTGTCTTCTTCATTACTTGGTAGATACCTATTGCTATTTTTATTCTATAATACTTAATTAACTTTTATATTGGTCAATGTTAACAGTGCATCTGCATTATTAGCTTTAGCACTTCAAAATCTGGTTTACAATTAATCTTGGATTAATTGTTTATGGATGAAATTGAATACAATATTTTAAAATAGCGTAAAACAAAATGGCGGACTGTCCGCCATTTTACTTTAGTGTGTAGGTACTGATTTCAATAAGTATTGCACCATAATGCCAAAGTGTGTAATAATTTTGTATACTATATTATAATATTTTGTTTAGTCATTGCTTGTGGTGTTTGTAATCATAGAATTGGATTTTATTTAATCTCAATACCTATCTAAAGCTTTATGAAATGTAAATAAGTAAAATAATAAGAAAGGAGAGTGTTATCTGCATGCTTTTAATATAAAACTTTTGTAAATAAATTTTTAGATAGTTAATATAACTAAATCGATATTTTTTAAGCAAGTAAAGTATTTTACAATGTTAATTATATTTAGATATTAAAATCCAATTTCCTTATTTTTGAACAGGCTCGGTGTAAAAATGTCTGAAGATGCGTCAACTTCACATGCTCTTGAAAATATGGAGTTTCAAATAACCGAGAGAGGTCGTCGTATGCTGTGTCGAAATGGATACAATTATATTTGGAAACGTATAAACAAAGATGGTTCTGAGGTCTGGAGGTGCACCAAAAAAGATAGCAAATGCAATGCAATATTCAAAATGCACCCGTCTCCATTTGCAATATTATGTGAAACTAATCATAACCATGCTCCTAAGAATCAAACAGCGATTGAAATAGACCAGCAGATGCACATATGTACCGAAACTGTTAAAAACAATATCAATAAGCCAGTCACACAAATTTTTCAAGATTCAATAGATGTACTTACAGATAAAGGAATTAATCTAACGAAACCGTTACCTCAATTCAATAACGTAAAGAATAAACTGTACAATCAAAGAAATAAAGCTATAGGCGCTAATAAACTTATCTTCAATAAAGCCACACATCTTGAAGTGCCAAAAAAATACGATCATCTGTTGTTCGCCGATTACGCATACAAAAACAAGCGCATCATAATTTTTGGAAAGACCGAAATGACAAAATATTTAAAGGAGTCGAAACATTTTTTTATCGATGGCACATTTAAGATTTGCGTCAAGTGCTTTCATCAAGTATACACTATTCATGCGGATATAGGGAGCAATGAAGAATACGTCAATGTGGTTCCTGTGCTATATGCTTTGCTTCCAGATAGAAAAGAAGAAACTTATGAGATTATGTTCCAAATTATTAAAAGCCGAGTTCAAGAATGGGAGCCCACACATATATCAATGGACTTTGAAGTAAGTGCAATGTTGGCACTGAAAGTGTTGTTTCCAGATGTGAAAATAGTTGGCTGTTATTTTCATTTCACCCGCTGCTTATGGCGTAAAGCTAAGAAGCTTGGAGTAACCAAATCTAAACTGGGCAGGATCCATGTAAGCCTATGCGCAGCTATGACACATTTGCCACAAAACTTATTGGATGATGGCTGGCTGTATGTTATGGGAGAAAGTCCCAATACCGCAGAAGTTACGCTTTTTAATGATTATTTTGTCCAAACATGGCTCCAACACTCAGTTCTATCAAATACGTGGAGTACTTACAATGAAAGTCATAAAACAAATAACATGGTTGAATCGTGGAATGCTAGAATTAAAAAAATTATTCCATCAAAACCAAATATTGCCCAATTTCTTCATGGAGTAGACAAAGACGCACACTTTTATTATAATAAAATAAATTTACCGGGTGACGTTAAAATTTCAAAAAGAAAACTAGTAAGCGTGCAAGTTAATGAAAAAATTAATAACACTATAGATGAGTTATTGACTAACCAAATAAGTATTGGCCATTGCTTGGAGAAGTTGAGATTTTGAAAAAAATCTAATTTTCGTATTATGCTGATTTATTTTTTGGTAGCTCATCATTATATAATTAACAATAATCTTGTTTATAAGTAACGTTAACTTAATTTATATTATTTTATTAATTACAGCCATATAACCAAACAAATCTGTGATTCCAATTACAAAGAAAAGGGTAATCTATTCAATCTGTTTTTTTTTAGATATAGTAAAACTATGTACTATTGTACACTCTTAATTAGTAAGGTAAGAAGACGACAAGCAATTTTAGTCATTGGATATATCTCGTTATATAAGTAGTAACTAAAATTACTTATAGTAATAAAGTAGGTATTACTTAGTCTTTTTTTTTACTGACAAATAAATCGTAAGTCAAAATGTGCAACATGTGATGTAATTATTATTAAGGTGAATATTTTATATTAAAGATGTTGATGACAAGTATTTTTTGTAATTAGTAATAAGTAACAGGGTAATCTTTCAGTCTGTATTTGTGATTTTATTTATAGTTGTTTTTTATTTTTTTATAAATACCTAGATCTTTATTAATGTTGACCAATATTGTGATTTATATTTACAGTTAAAACTGTACATACCTAAATATCTTTATTCAAGTTGAACAACATGTGATTTTTAAATTAATCATAAGCATAGGAATAACTGACCTACATAATATGAATAATCTAACATACTTGTAAAAACTTATGCTATGTTTAATTTCTTATGTTAGCATAATAAATATTATATCCCTATAAATAATTTGTTTCAATAACCGTTTTGTACCAGTCAGTACCAAAAAGTAATTACTTTTATAACTTTTTTATAATGGTGCGAATCGACGAATTCGCAAAATGTCTTTCGTCTTTTCACACCATGGTGTGAATCGCCGAAAGACTTTTTTGGGATTCGTCGATTCACACCACGGTGTGAATCATGCAATTCAAAAATGATTCTTGTGCGATTCACACCATGGTCCGAATCGCGCGTGGTGTGAATCGACGAAGTACCCGTCCCGGCGACCTTCGTACCGCCTAAACAGTCAATTTACAACAACTAAAAACAACTTAAAAAAAAACCGTTTCTAAATAGAATCCAATTTCCCTAACCTTGACACCAAGTTTTCCCTTTTCCATGCACAAAACAATAATCGAATGCGAGACTCCTCCGTGCCTCGGAAATAAATATGTTCCTTGCTCGGAAAGCACGTTAAGCTGTTGATCCCGGTTGTCATTTGTAGATCTTTGACAGTCGTTACGGGTAGTCAGAAGCCAGAAAGTCTGACAACCAGTCTAACCAAAGGGTATCGTGTTACCCGGTAACTGGGTTGTGGAGGTCCGATAGGCAGTCGCTCCATTTAAAACATTGGCACTCAGTTGCATCCGGTTTAGACTGGAAGCCGACCCCAACATGGTTGGGAAAAGGCTAGGCAGATGATATGCATACTGAGATCCGCCAGTAGGAAGGGAACAAAGATAGGCGCAACCTGCACACAAAACTTGGTAGAACTGTTCCGCTACCTCGGTGATGACTTCTGCAACATTATGAAACCCTGGTATGGTCGTGGTATTATTACAAAGTAACTGGTGGGTAGTTGAAACATTTAGTCCGACATGGCTATTTAAGAACGTGGCTGACAGATGAACTAACGCTAGCCACCATCTTGAAATGTCATTTTGGTGATACCGGCCAAGGGAAAACTCTTACCCAACTATTAGCAAAAATATAGCGCTATTCAATAAGACTAGATTTTGTCCTTGAACTTGTTTAGAAAGGGCAATGATGATCTGCGATGTCTTTGGTGTTGTAGATATCCATCAGCCGCGGCACAGAATACATAATAGTACAAGTTGACTACTTAATAATCAGGAGGGTTTCGGCTTGTGAACCACCTACTAACATCCAAAAATGTGTTAAATGTTTAAATATTGCATTTTATTGTTTCCAATTTTAGATTATTATTAAAACTTAAATGATGAATTAATAAATTGCTATTTATCATGTCATGATTTACTTAGAAAAATGGAAATTTCCATGAATAATTAAATTGGTATCATTATCACTAAAAATGACATTTCAAGATGGTGGCTAGCGTTAGTTCTCCTGTCAGCCACGTTCATAAATAGCCATGTCGGACTATAACAGCGATGTCTCTTTGATTTTATGATGTCCTAGTACTTTTCGTGACGCAACATGTCAAATATTTATTCAACGTGACGGGTGGGTGGGTAGTTGAAACATAACAGCGGTGTGTCTCTTTCATTTTATGATGTCCTAGTACTTTTCGTGACGCAACATGTCAAATGTTTTATCAATGTCCATAGTAAGCGTTCATTTACCAGGACGACATGACAGGCCGGTCTGGCGATCTTCTTAAAACCCCATTTGTCACGTCACACGGGAACGCGGTCAAACTGGATAAAAATCCTATGTCCGTCTCCTGGTTCTAAGCTACCTCCCCACCAAGTTTCAGCACAAATCTGTCCAGCCGTTCTCGAGTTATAAGTGGTGTAACTAACATGACTTTCTTTTATATATATAGAATTACTGTAAATTTAAGGCAGATATTTATATATTTGTCTAGGTGGTGCCTAGCCAAATGACTTGATATTCATTCATGATGGAATGTATTTGTCACTTTATGATTGTGAACACCGTTAGTTTATAATCTATCTCACGAAATTGTAAACTCGGTAAATTTATAGTAATATTAAAAACCCTAGTTAGTAATAATGTATGTTTTTTACTCTTTCACGCAAAAACTACTTAACGGATTTGGATGAAATTTGGTATACACATAGTTTATAACCTGGATTAACATGTAAGATACTTTTTACCCGGTTACGCGAAGTAGTTCCCTCGGCATAAGGGTGAAACTGCGGGAAACAGCTAGTTACGTATAATTTTTCGACTGTTTTTAATGTATCGTCGAATTGTGAACTGCCATATTTTATCTAGCAAAAAAACATAGCAAAGGCACATGCTAGCGAAGGAAAAGTTAAAACTCCAATAAATAAATTAGCTTATTATTTTATTAGTGCAATAAGGCATCCATCACATGTTTGGTATAACCGCTCGCATACAGTGAAATGCATTGACTTAATATTATAATTAAAATAATATTATTATTACTGCCAAGTCCGAGTGGGGCCTAGCGCTGTGCTAAGCGTTTTACAACATTTAAATTCAACTTTGAACACTAATAAAAATATTTTCTTGAACATTACATAGTTTTAGCTTGGTGATCGTTGATAATATCTTTGGTCGAATCGAAACAATCCACTATCTATTTTTGGTTCCACCCCCCAGTCTAGTAAAAAGTAGCACAATTTCTGTTTTCATCTTTAAAAGAAAATACTTCTAAAAGCATTCAAAGTTTCAACGACGTCACTACATCGTCAGCAATAAACTGTTACATTTGAATATAATTTGAGACAGAATAAAAAGCTCTCATCAGAATGTCTAGCGAATCCTTTCAATCCGTTAAAAAATCCGTTGAAAGGTTAAATAACAAAACAAATATATTCTAACAATGTGGTACTGTACTACATATTATGAAATATGTACATTTGTGATTTATATTTAAAGTTTCTAATTTTTTTGTAGATTTATTGTAAAATCTCCAGTTGTCGCTTGTTAAGAATTTGAATTGATTTTCTTAAGATCTTAGCTATCCAAGATGAATGATACACGTTTTTAAAGTTATTAAATTCTCAATTTTAGATACAAATTTGTCAGTCCAGTTTATGTATGTTTACCAAGCAACAACTAAAACACCTAAACTCCACATTTTCAATAATATCTATTTCAGCCGTTCGCATACACATAAACATTTGTACTCAAACCAAACTGAATTTGGCGTTATAATTCATCTGGTGAGATTTGAAAAAAAAACCTTTTAATATTTTTGATAGCCCAATTGTTGTAAAAGGTATGCTATATTCAACATCATGCTCTGATCCTTACAAGCCCGCTTTATCCGGCGAGAAGAACTCTGGGTCTCAAAACTGTGGCTAAAGTCGCCATCATGAGAAAACTTTTTGATTTTTAATCCCAAAGACGTGAAATTATTACACCTAATTTTGACATCAACTATATAATATCTTTATGCATATACGAAGACCGTACATTAGGCGTTATATAATAAAAAGATCATAGACATAACAGTAAAGTAAAAGTTACAATTAATACTTTTAGTTGATCGAGTCGGCGGGCGAGCGCACGTCGTCAATCTTGAGGATCATCTTGACGAGCTGCGTGGCCAGCGATATCTGCTGCTTCTTGGAGTGGAGGGACTCGATCACGTTCATTTTCTTCATGTCGTTGGAACCTGGGAAACGTTACGTTAGATTTAATAGTATATCCTTACTAATATTATAAATGCGAAAGTAACTCTGTCTGTCTGTCTGTTACGCTTTCACGCCAAAACTACTGGACCGATAGAAATGAAATTTGGTACAGAGATAGAATAGACCCTGAGGAACAACATAGGCTTTTTACCCGGGTGCGCTAAGTAGTTCCCTCGGGATGCGGGTGAAACCGCGGGAAACAGCTAGTCAGTGATAAAACACGTTATGCGACAATCAACCATCATCTGCCTAGAATTTTCCCAACTATGATGTCGGCTTCTATTCTAAGCGAATGCAGCTGAGTATCACTGTTTTAAATTGAGCGACTGCATATCTGACCTTCACAACCCAATTACTGGGTAACACAACAAAAAAACAGTGATTAATCGCTAAAATTTAACGACTAATTATTAAATTAGTTTGATGTTAATGCAAATATTAATCATTTTTTTGGGTCCAACAAGAATCCACAATTAGCAATATGGTATTAATGATAATAACATCAACGTTTTAAATGTACTTTAGTCTCGTTCAGTCAGACATATATAGAAACGCAGAGGCGGATCCAGGGCTGAGCGCTGAGCCAGCGCAGCACGCAGTGCTGCTCAAGGTGGGATGGCGCAAGAGTCGACACAGGTTGCGTCCCACACTAAAGGCCTACCCAGTAATAATTAATTATTTAGATAGTTACCTGTGCCCATGCAGTCAATACCCAGGTTGTGGTTGTTCTCAGACACCTGCCGCGACTTCACCTCCGACAGGGTGTCGATAGGGGACAGACCGCTGTGGAAACAGAAACAAATAAAACATATTGTCAAAAAATTAAACTGACAAGATGACGTCATATTTCATTAGTGCTATTTTATTGTAGCAATGTGCTTTGAAACGCTTTCACGCCAAAAAGGCTGCAACAATTTAAATAACTTTTGGCATGGAGATAGGTTGAAAATCTGGGAAAGGACATAGGATAGTTTTCAGCAGAGTGTGTGAAGCACATTGCCTTCGGAATGCAGGTTAAACCATATAAAACATCCAGTCAGCCCATCTCAATGAAGACTCGCCAGGTATGCAGGCATTTATTTGATACCCCACATGACGTAGTAACATTTTAAAACCCCCACTTTCTTAAAAGCAATATTATTTTTTCACTTTTTGTACTTGCCAGGTTTCGTACCAGCACACTCGTACCCGAGAGTCAGGTACCTTAACCACCTTAGGATAAATAAATTATTGACAAAGAGTCACGTTACCTGTTCTCGGAGAGTGCAAGCGGTATGGCCTCGAGCGCGTCTGCGTAGGCGCGGTAGGCGTACTGGTCGAGCGAGGACAGCTTGTCGGCCGCGCGGGCGACCGCCAGCGAGCACGAGATCTCCGCCGCGCCGCCGCCGTACACCACGCGGGAGTCCTGGGGGGGAAACAATCGTTTTTAACCGACTTCAGAAAAGGAGGTTCTGTATTCTACTTATATGTGTGTATGTCCGCGATTTAGTCAAAAAATATCGGTCCAATTTTTATTACATTTAAAAATTAAATGAAAAACATCAAATAAATAACGTAATTTTTCGTTGTCTAAAAAAATGCCTGCAACATATTTTGCAATAATCAATAATGAGCATTTGCAGCTAATTCGCAATGGTAACAATACTTTTCTACCCTATAATAAAATAGTAGTCAGTGCTGCGGTTAAATGATAAAATTACATATCTCCAAATTTTTTTATCTATTTTGGAGATAATTATGTATCTTTCCATGAAATCGATAAAATAATGTTGTTTGCATTTTTTTTAATAATCATTTTAAGCTATAGTAATATGGTTTCATTGGCTACTTTTCGTCCGGGTCTGTGATCCTAAACCGCTTTATTGATTGATGCTATTAAAAAAAATGGATACTAGATATTCCTTGGAACTGTCCTAACGGATCCAAAGGCCTATTATTTCAGTCTATGTAGTTTGTCTGGTGCGGCATACCTGCACGAGACTGCGCACGATGCAGAGCGCGTCATGCACGGAGCGCTTGGCCTCGTCCACGATCATGCGGTTGCCGCCGCGCATCAGCACGGTCACCGCGCGGCTGTTGGAGCACTCCTCGATCACCAGCATCTCCTCCTTCGACGTGCCGAACGCTACACAATTTTTAATGTTAAATTATATAAATGTTACTATTTACCCGACCAGGGTAAACCCAACAAGAATAAAAAGATTTTTTTATAAAAAAAAAAGTTGGCCCACACTAGTAATTTCTCCTATACCATGGGTGCGTTTACAAAACGTATATTAAACGTGTGCAAACACCTGGGTGTTTGTGTAATATACGGTCTTTGGAATTGGTATAGTTCTGGACCTGGAATAATTTTAGTTGTCCCATGCGGGAATCGAACCCGCGACACCCAGCGCAGCCACCAATTGCTATTTTAGCTCTTTGACTACCCAACATCCAAGAAATAACTCCAACAAATTCAAAAGTAAGCTGTACACTTTCAATCTGCTTTCACAGTAAAACTGCTGAACCGATTTAGATAAAATTTAGTATGGAGATAGAAAAATAGATCCTAGATCTATCAGGACTTGGTAGAATTTATGTGAAACCATAATAATGCGAGTCTTTTATGATGATGATGATGCGATCCTGTGGTCCCTCATCAGGCACATAGGGCTCTAAAAAGAAATTTCCTTTTTTTGCAAGAGTCTTTAAAATAATCAATTAACCATTTAATCAAAGTACACTTACTAAGCTCCCGAACCAGTCCACAGGAGCCCAGCTTATCGGGCGTCAACTCCTCGAACCTGGGCACGATACGGCCCCCGGTGGCGATGGCGATGAGCTCCATCTCGGGTCCTCCCACCCACCGCACGGCCGGCAAACCTTCAGCGAGCAGCAGGTGGTTCGCCTCGTCGTCGAAACCCCACTGGCAGATAGCCAGGGTGGCTCCGGCATCCTGGGTGATGCAGAAAATGTTAATTCTGAAGTTGCTAAGGTTCTGCTTGAAATTTACAGAAATTAGGGATTCGTCAGGACCTGAGTTTTTGCTTTTAATAACCTATTTCTTGACTATTACCCTTAGGAGACAGGCATAAAGTAAAGAGAATAAAGAAAACAGAAACTAATAGCGACAGGCAGGCGATTCACGTTCGTGGGTGCCCAATCGGATAAAAACAGAGTGGTTTAGCTGATAGAAAACATCATCAATACTGGTCCACTATTGGACCTCCACTAACGCAAAACTTCGCCCGGTCTCCATCTTAATGTATCCAACTTGCAGAATCTCCTACATGATCTCCATCTCACTGGAGAATGTCCAACACAGCCAGTTGCACAAAACCTTTTATCATATAAACTTTATACTTTTACGAATATCACAAAACATGATATCAATATTAAGCAAACTTTTAATATTTTTTTATGATATCAATACATAGATATAATAATGAAGTAAACATATATCGTGTATATTTAGACGAAAAACAGAATATAAAAGCAAGATTATTCAATTTTATCGTCCATTTTGACAGACCTTTGACAGTTCTTCCATTTCACGTATTAGTAAAAGGGGGTTTACACGGGTGACTAAAGCCGCACGATTTTTGCCGCGCGGCGTAAATCGACCATCTAAATGGCAATTCGGTTAAGTCGCAAGTGACTAAAGCCGCAACCCCCAAAGTTGGGTAGCATCCGACTTTGGCCGCGCGGCGACCGGCCGCATGCGACTGGTGACTAAAATCGACCGTGTAAACGATCAGTTGCAGGCGATAGCCCGCCGCATGAAGGTGTTTCGCGCACGCATGTTGTATTCACTACAGCGATTCTATTCTACAGCAATTGTTGAATAATTAATGATTTCAATTCCGGCACAAACTGCTATTCTGCTCATCATTTTTGATGGAAATGACCGAGCCGCATGCGGTTTTTACCTAACCTGTGTAAATGGGCTAGCGATGCGGCTTGGTGAGGCAATTTGTGAATCGACTCGCCGCACGGCGAAAATCGACCCGTGTAAATACCCCATAACCTGTCATTTTTGGTGCAACAAGGTGTATTGCTCCAAGGTGTCTAGTAGAAGAACATATCATCATTACCTTGACCCTGCGCACCATCTCCAAGAACTTGTCGTGCTCGTACTGGCGCAGCTCGCGGTACTCGTCGGCCGAGCCCACCTGCAGCTTGTGCTTGGTCTTCGGCTTGGGCGGCTCGAACGGGCATGTGAGGATGGCCAGCTTTACATTCTGCAATGTTAAAAACAATGTCAGCACCGTCTCACTAATGTATAAGACAACAAACCTCTTTGGTAGCTTAAACATATTTATTACTTTGTAACTGGTCACATTTTTTTTTTTAAATAGGTAGGTTTTACTTTTATCACAGAATGTGGTTGCTAACGGACTATTGAACAGTTCCACATTGAAATATTTTAATGCTTAAACTGCCTATATCCACTAAACAATAGTGTCAAAACTAACTGACTAAAACCCATCCATGTTCCTTCCTCAGCCCTTTCCATTCCGGGGGCGCGGCATCTCTGTCGAACATAACTGTCGATCTACAAATCACAAACATGACAAACAGCTTATAGTCCGGTCAATTTAGACATAAAAATAGTGATCAAATAAAGAAAATTCCGACAGAGCCAAATCTTCGTAGAGACCTTAGGTTTACCACAAGGAATAAAGTGTCAAAAGTCCCCATCAGTCCCATGTGAGCTTAGGGACTTATTCGGGGCCCAATGTCAAAATTTTAGGTTTTTTGGATTTTTCTCGAAAACGGTAAGTTTTGTCGAAAAAGTACCTTAGAGCAAAGTTGTAGATCTTAAAATTCTCTATAAAAATGGTCCCTGTAATTTTTTCTCTTAGACCCACTATTTCCCAGATATTGCGCTTGTAAGAATCACGTTCTACATAATATGCACACATTTCCACACCACCTGTGAGGTAGTGTACTCGGCGCGTTTTTTTTAACGTGGTATCCCCGGTAGGCCTATTTCACGAACCTTTATGACGTTATTTTCAGGAACAATAATTATTTAATAGTATAAAGATTATTGATATGGGTTACTGAGTTTAACTGTCGTTCTAACTTTTTTTTATTACTTTAATCTGACTCATACTCTTCATATTCAACAATCATGTTTTCTTCAATTTCTTCTTGTTCTTCTTCTTCTCCTTCCTGTTGATGAACGCTGAGAAATTGTTCAAATGAAGATGATCAGTTGTCTCTTCATCAAAATCACATGAATCTTCCTCTCTTGTATTTAATTGAACATTTGAGCAAGACCTTGGCAATTGGTACACGCTGGAGAACACTGCAACCCTACTTTTTTACAGCCACATTTGGCACTACAAATATATTTCTGTCCGTTGCTGCGCCTTCCCAGGTTTAAAAAAGTAAAGTAATTTTATCAGATGGAGTCCTTGCAGTGAGTAGTACTAATAAATCAACATCTTCACCCACTACAATAGTTGTATTTCTTGCATTAAATTGTTCTATTGCTGTTTCAATTATGAGGACATCGGCGTAATAGGGAGCTTGTTTCATGGCAATATTTTCAGCTGTTAATTTGTTACTTAACATAGAAATAAATGAGATTTATTATTTTTTTTTTTTTTTTTTTTATGGCTACAGTCGATCTAGTCAATGTCGACTACTGCCAACGTCACGTTATGACAGCTAACTGGCTGTCGAACTTTGCGGTAGCTCTAAAATGTTAATAGCTGAAAAGACAACACAGTTTTTGTTAGTCTAACATATAGGTGATTAATTAAATTAAAACATGGATTATTATTTATACAATATATAGCAATAAATACATAAATATCTTGACTAATCATTACACACCATTGGGTTACATTTTAATATTGTTCTCATTTAAAAATTTTGATAAAGTTTTGATTAGCTGAGGAGAAAAATAATATAAAAGGGAATGAAAGTTAATAGGGAGGGGAATTTTAATTTTGGGAAGTTTTTGGTATAAGTCAAAAGATTGAGTGTTTAAAGGGCAGGAAAAGAAGATGTGGTCCAGAGAGCCGTCATCGAGCCCGCATTCGCACAGAGAGCTGTCACGAACGCGTATCTTTTTAAGAAACACTGGGCTACAACAATGTCCGAGTCTAAGTCTACACAAAGATGTAACAGTTCTTTTGGATAGTTTCAAACATTTAAAGAACCACGGTTTCCGCTGGATGTTTGGTTGGATACCAGCATAGTAAGCACCTTTAA
Organism: Pyrrhia umbra; assembly: GCA_963891755.1. Lineage (NCBI taxonomy): Eukaryota > Metazoa > Arthropoda > Insecta > Lepidoptera > Noctuidae > Pyrrhia > Pyrrhia umbra. The sequence continues at coordinate 5,245,005 of OY982944.1, forward strand.
GTTTGGAGCTTATCTGCCAAACAGCAGTCCAAGCGTTGTATAACTTAGTTTTTGTGCCCACCCGTAAGTCATAACCATGAACCATATAATGTTTGCTATCTACCGAATTGGATGTTGCGAATTTTGCTAGCGTATCTGCGCACTCGTTGCCGGTTATACCCGAGTGACTGGGGATCCACGCTATTTCAACATTCAGTCCTTTATTAGAGCAATTGAGAAGTAAAATTTTGATATCCATAATGATTTTGCTATAAATTTTCGATTTAAGTTGATTTTGTCTTAAGGCTTGAATGCTGCTTAGTGAGTCCGAAAAAATTACAGAGTTGAGAATGTTATGAGTGTAAATGAAATTTATTGCTTCTAAAATACCGATACATTCGCCTGTGAATACAGAGACCTCAGGTGGACATTGAAATAATAGACCGATCTTGGAATTTTGAAAATAGGTAGCAACTCCCGTGCATCCTGTGGTTTTAAATTTAGACGCGTCGGTGTAGAATAGATTCCACCCTCTCCAGTATTTCTCAACGACGCGGACAAAATCGCCTTTTACGTCCTGGGAACTTTTGGAAATACCAAGACCCAAAACAATTTTAGGCTCAAAATTAATTACCTCGTATGTAGAAGAAAAAACCGGTAAAGTGGGGTATTGACAAATAGGTGAGGAGAGGTTTTTAAGCTCCCTGTACCTATTAATCAACGGCGGAGTTGACTTATTATTCCAATAAGGCGATGCTTCTAAATAAAGATGGATTTGCTCTAAAATAGGAAGTAAAGGATGGGGTGTAAGGGTGAAAACTTTAGACATAAAACGGTCCGCTAAATATTGTCTACGGAGATGAAGGGGTGGCTCTGCACATTCCACTTGGAGGGCATTTATGGGAGAGGATTTCATTGCACCCATAATAATCCTAAGGCATTTAGCTTGCATGGAGTCTAGTTTGCGGAGTGCTTCTTTATTGCAGGGCTCGATTAGGAAGCTACAGTAGTCCATCACGCTTCTGACCAGAGCATTGTATACTAATTTTAGCGTGGATGGGTGGGCTCCCCACCAGACTCCTGCTAAGGCCTTTAGGACCGATACCGAACGCTCACATTTTTTAACGGTGTTGTTGATGTGCTCAACTCCCGACATTCTATGGTCAAGGGTAACTCCCAGGAACCTAGCCTTATCCTTAAGTGGAATTGTTTGGCCATTGATACTAATATCGATTGGGGGAATGAGTCGCTTGCGAGTAAAAATAACAGCTGTGCTCTTGGGAGCGCTCAAAGATAGCCCGTGGTCGCGGAGCCAGTGATTTAGTGAGGCCAAAGATATATTTAAGGACTGAGCGGCATCCTGTATGGAATTGCCAGAGACCAATAACGCAATATCGTCAGCATACTGAAGAATTTTGCAGTCATAATTTAAACAAGAAGGGAGGTCTGAAGTATACAAATTATATAAAAGGGGACTAATAACAGAACCCTGAGGTAATCCTCTCCAAGTCATTCTGCTCTCAGAGTTTTCTCCTGGGATCCTCAGGTGGAGAGTGCGGTTGGATAGGATATTGCAAATTATCTGAGTAATCCTAACCGGAATTCTCAGCTTATGCAGTTTTTGCCTGAGAACTGGGAGGAGAACTGAGTCATAAGCTGCAGAGATATCCAAAAAAACTGCTACCACCGACTCATTTCTACTCAGCGCCAGCCGGATATCTGATGTGAGAATGCTAACACTGTCAGTAGTACCCAAACCTTTTCTAAAGCCGAATTGAGTCGTTGGCAACAGTTTCCTATGTTCTACAAGCCATTCTAGGCGATTTTTTATAAGATGTTCTAAAAGTTTAATAAGTATGGACGATAGAGCGATTGGTCTGAAAGAACAATGATCACATGGATCTTTACCGGGTTTTAATAGGGGAATCACCACCTGAACCTTCCATGTTGGGGGAATATAACCGGATGAGAAACAAAAATTAACCAAGTCTAGGTAATATTGGTGGCATTTTACACCTGCTTTAGTAATAAAAGAGTAGGGGAAACCGTCCACACCAGGAGCAGAATCCTTAACACAGCCCAGAACCGATTTAAACTCGTTTAGAGTAAATGGCTCATCTAAAGGGTCGTTGGAGACAATTTCGAAGGCTCCGAAATAGAGCTCATCCACACCAGGAACATAAGCCGGGGCGATTTTGGAGAAAAAAGTATTTCCCAAATCCGCCGACATCAAACCCCCGGAGGGAGGCGACAAACTGGTTCTGAAGCTCTTCACCTTTTTCCATACTACAGACGCCGGGGTGGACGGATTCAAAGAGTTGCAAAACGACTGCCATCCTACTCTTTTCTTTTTCCTTAATAATTTCCTAGACTTAGCCAATATCCGCTTGAAGGCCATCAGATTTTCCAGGTTCATAAATTGGTTAAGGGACTTTTCAGCCTCATTTCTGACCCTGATTATTGAGGTACACTCCCTATCCCACCAAGGCGGAGATGGGATGTTACCAGTGGGTGTCTTTTTTAAAGGGAAACAGTCATCAGCTGTACTAGATATTATTTCCGAAAAAGAAGAAAAACAATCCTCAGCATTCTCTGTAGTAATGGGTGGAAGGAAAGAAACACGTAAGTCTAATAATTTTGAATACAGGTCCCAATCAGCTGAGTTTAACCTATATTTTAGTAAAGGGGGGAGGGTTGCGGCAGGGATAATTTTAGAGGGAATTTCCACCGTGATGGGGTAGTGATCACTCCCATATGTCATGTTCAAGCGACTCCAGATTAGAAGGCTGGCTATATCAGATGAACAGAATGTCAGGTCGACACAGCTATTGCTCTGTCCTAAATTGGACCTACGTGTAGCACTACCATCGTTAATGACACACAAATTAAGGTCATCCAACATATCCACCAAGCCTATACCAGTACTATCACACGATTCCGACCCCCAACGATAGTGATGACAATTGAAGTCACCCATGACAAGCAATGGACCATTAACTTTATCAAGCAAATTTCTTATTATCAAAAGGTCATCCAGATGAGGGTGTGCAATATAAAAGGTAAAGATGTTTATGCCCTCAGCCTTAACAGCAACAACATTTATGTTGTCACCAACGAAGGGTAGAGGGATAGGGGAGAATGCAACTTTGTTATTGATGAGCAAAGCACATCCCCCATATCCATCGGATCTATCCTGACGAACAATACTAAAACATGGAATCCTGAAGTTAACTCCAGGACGAAGCCATGTCTCAGCAATGCCGCAGATCGATGGTTTAAACTTATTTATTAAAAAGAGTAGGTCAGGTTTCCTGGGAGAAATACTCCTCACGTTCCATTGAAGGAATGTCAGGGGATGGAACATTATTTATATATTTTAATATGGAGGTCAATTTTTTGGCAACGTGGTCAGGTACGGAATAGGAAGGGTTGGCCAATACTGCCATAAGCATATTGGTAATTACGTTTAAAATATCAGTGGAACTGTCGGGACTGTTTGCGTGTTCCCTATATCCAAGGGCGCAGCCATTTTGGGAAGGAGAGTAGGAATAGTCATGAGTTAGAGCATGATGGGCCTGCTTATCATAACTAGGCGAAAGAGGAGCATGAGTCTTAGGCTTAAGGAAGACCGTTTTACGGTATGACTTTTGGGAAAGTGGGGAAGGAGATTGTATTAGGTTGCTGTGTGGTTTTATTCCATGAGATGTTCTAGACACTTCAGCGTATGACCTTGAAACTGGAGGGAAAACTTTACTGGCTTCTACATAGGAGATTGATTTTTCAGCCATTAGCGCCTTAATTCCTTTTTGACGACCCAATTCAGGGCATGCATTATTGTTTGCAAAATGGTTGCCGGAACAGGAAACACAAAATGCACTATCCTCAGAAACTTGGCATCCATCTCCTGGGTGGTCTTGACCACATTTATAACAACGGGGTTTTGAGCGACAGGATGTACGTGTGTGACCGTAGCGACAGCAGTTGAAACATTGAATTGTTGGGTACATGTACCTGTCGACTGTCAAAGCCGAGTAGAAACAGTATACCCGTTTAGGTAACACCTGGCCATCAAAGGTCAAAACTACTGTTTGAGTAGGTCTCCACTCGGTGACACCAAGTGAGGACACTCTTCGGTTCATTCGCCTCGCTTTAATAACAGGTCCACAACCATCTGGAACAGTGACATTTTCTAATATTTCCTCCTCTGACCATTCAACTGGGATATCTCTGACAATGCCCATACGAGTGACATTGAACTGCGGAATGGAAGCGATGTAATCATTCTGAATTAGGATGCGATTAATAAGAAAGCTGTTAGCATCTTGGTGAGACCTAAATTCGACTGACAGTCGGTTTCTTCCTAGTCGTTTGACGCCGTCCGCGAGTATGTGGTTAAAATTGTTATTCTTTAAGAACATACCAAACTTGACCGGGTGTAGCACAGTGCCGGGCGTCTGGTCGTTTTTCAAAGATATGTAAACAATATACGGAGGATTGTCTCTGGCTGTATATGATTGTCTACCAACAACATTTTTTGCTAATTTCGGAGGGTTGGTAACAGTACTAGGCGGTGGGGAGACAGCAGGTCTTTTCCTACTAAGAAGAGTATCACTATCTGTATTATCTTGTTTCGGATCTGGGAGGGTAACAGTTAACACTGGGGTATATTCGAAGGGATCTGGAGAGTCGGGAGGATCGGGGGGATCTGGGGGTTTTTTTCTATCCATGATGGATAGAAGTAATTATAATAAAAGGAATACAATAACTAACCTTAATTAGTATGACAAACACAACGAATAATCTCGATTGAGGTTCACACTCAATTACACCACTAAAATCGAAAATATTCTTTACACAAACAAAAGCACGTGTATAGCCTTCACCACTACCGACGAAAGTCCGAGATTTATTATTAATGTTTGAAAAAAAAAAAAAATGTTGTTGATTTACTAGAACTGTCATAAATTCATCAAACATTATGTCGGTACCTGAGAATTTTCTTAGAATAGTATAATGTATACATAAAAAACCGGCCAAGTACGTGTTGGGCCACGCGCAGTAGGGTTCCGTAGTAGGAGTTAGTTAGTCGACTGTAACTCTGTAACCGGTTAAGCCTACTAAGCCGTGATAGTTTTCCTTGTAAGTTCATTATATGTACTACGTCTGTGATTTTTTTCACATTTCTAGGTACAGCCATTCAAAAGTTAGAGGGGGGGGTAACTCGTATCGAACAAAAATTTGCACTTAAAAGCTAGATATTACGCAAATGGCTCGCTTAACCAAAAAATGGTCTTCACACACCCATAATATTTTTGAAAGACCTATCTAACGATACCCCACACGGAGGGGTACGCGAGAAAAAAAAATATTCATCCCCACTTTACGTGTTTGGGAGATTCATGATTCTTACAAGCGCAATATCTGGGAAATAGTGGGTCTAAGAGAAAAAATTACAGGGACCATTTTTATAGAGAATTTTAAGATCTACAACTTTGCTCTAAGGTACTTTTTCGACAAAACTTACCGTTTTCGAGAAAAATCCAAAAAACCTAAAATTTTGACATTGGGCCCCGAATAAGTCCCTAAGCTCACATGGGACTGATGGGGACTTTTGACACTTTATTCCTTGTGGTAAACCTAAGGTCTCTACGAAGATTTGGCTCTGTCGGAATTTTCTTTATTTCAATTGTCTAAATTGACCGGACTATTAATGCTTTCTGATGCAGAAGGAGAAAAAACAGGATCAACAAAAAGGTTAAACACAGTATTTAGACGAAAAAAATAAATAACTTCCTACCTTCAACGTCTTAGGCATCTGCGGGTGGCTCATGGTCTTGTCGATGACGACTCCCTTGACCAGCATGGAGTCCTCCATGCGGCCTCCCACCTTGCCCTCCACCTTGATCAGCTCGAAGTTCACGTCGCGCTTCTCCAGGTCAGCTACCGAGAGCACCGCCTACGAATAACGAGATTATGATAAATTTAATGAAGATCATTCAAATGTTGATGATTCATCGTTATATTAAATGGAAATCATCCATAAAGTATCTCTCTAAGAAGTTTTTTTGCGGATGGGAAATCATCAAATGACCGCTCTCCCGCTGGTCTTACTGACTAAAACCCATCCATGTTCCTTCCCCATCCCTTTGTATTCCAGGGGCGCGGTATCTCTTTCAAGCATCCCGCGGCCCTGGTATCGCTCTAGGAACTTGATGCCAAATCATACTACTAATATTAGAAAGGGGTTCTATGTTTCTATGTAGGGGTAAACCCTGGAAGCACTGCACCATTTCCAAAAAACTTACAAACAGAAAGGCACATTATTCCTGAGAGCAAGATGCAATTTTTATTAACCCGTAAAAGCAATTAGGACGTCAGAGGCCGAAAACCTACCCGCAGGATCGATGCCATCCTGGAGTACCTGCAGTGTAACACTTTGCCCAAAATAGGAACACTTGGAGAGCCCTGACCCACAATGCTACTCTTGGTGGTCACGACCCTCAGTCATGAGGTTACGACGAAGAAGAAAAAGAATAGGTAGAATAAGTTTGCAGACAGCCGTCCAGTTGGCGCAGGATCGGGTGGCCTGGAAAACGATGGTGGCGAGACACCATAGTCACGTCCCTTAGTCACGAGGAAACAATCAAGAGGAAGAAGAAGAATAAGTTTGTATGTAGGGGTAAACTCTGGAACCACTACATCGTTTCCAAAAAAAATTACAAGCAGAAAGGTACATTATTCCTGAGAGCAAGAGGCGATTTTTTATTAACCTGTAAAAACAATTTGTAATAAATTATTCAAGAAACTTACATCTACAGCAATCTCAGCCATCAACCGATGACACTTCACCACCACCTTACTGCCGAGCGTTGTCATGGCAACCTTGATCAGGTGCTCCCTAGTCTCCTTGTTCACTGGGAAGGCTTCACTGATGCTGTCCAGGTGAGCCAGTGCGGTGGCCGCTGCCATCTCGAAGCCATCTGCCACACGGATGGGGTGGATACCCTTGTCTAGGAGATTTGAAGCCTGTTCCAAGAGAGCACCTGGTGAAAGAAGATGAGGATATTTTAATATGAGTATATGATGCAGACAAACTGGGGATATTGGGATCTGCATACCATACTACAAAAGAGTCAATAAAAAAAAATGTGGACACAATATTTATTTTTAGTGTTTTAAAAAAAAATGTGGACACAATATTTATATTTAGTGTTTTAAAAAGACAGATAGGCACTATAGTCCACTTGATTTTACGAAAAATGTAAACAAAGTCGTAACCTATTTTGTTCTAATTCTGCCTCAGAAATTAACAAAACGGCGTAAGAATGGCGCATTTAGGTCAATTTCATGCTCTAAACATCATCATTTATTATTTAATGCCATTTTATTTATCTGTGGGCTTTTTTTTTCAAAATAGGTTATGATTTTGTTTATATTTTTCATAAAAACAATTGGTACAGACAATAGACTGGCATGCACATACTCCTTGCATAGTTATTTGAGTACTACAAAGGCACATCCGGTAATATTTTAGACAACCTTTAGTCAGAATTATGTTCAGCTAAATTCAAAATTTAAAATCTCCATAACAACTTACCTTACCATATTCTGAAATTACTCTCCATATCATACCATTCTAATAGCAATAAAATATCAATTCAGTTAAAATGTAATAAGAAAGTTATTCACAACGTTCCCTTACCAGCCAAAACCACGACACCGGTGGTTCCATCACCAATCTCATCATCCTGACTCTGAGACAATTGCACCAACAGTTTTCCGATCTGGTGTTCCACATCCATGAGCTTCAGGATAGTCGCTCCATCATTGGTTACTGTCACATCGCCATCAGGGGAGACCATGAGCTTGTCCAGTCCACGGGGGCCGAGAGATGTGCGGAGAATACCCGCAATCTGACGGGCCGCTGAGATGTGCGACTGGAAATTTAAAACATTTTTTGAAGGTATATCAGGAAATGGCTGATGATGATAAATCATCGTCATCATCTGCCTAGCCTTTTCCCAAGTATGTTGGAGTCAGCTTCCAGTCTAACCAGATGCAGCTGGGTACCAGTGTTTTACATGGAACGACTGCCTATCTGACCTCCACAACCCAGTTACTGGGTAACATGATACCTCTTAGTAAGGCTGATGATGATTAATAATTATATTTAGTTGCAGTATTATTTTAAACCTATAATATAGCTTGTCAGTTTTTCTTTCTATTGCATTATTTACTCAGAATGGTTTGGTCTCTACAAAAAAAATAATTTATAAAGATTTGGGTGTGTTCTTTTTGAATTTAGGTACTACATAATGCCTTTTTTATTATTGGACATAGGATTGTCTAGTATAGCCATGACTTTCAATATTTGGTGCTTATCTTTTCTTTTTAATTGTTAGAAACAAGAGCAAATAATGATTCCATTTTGTAAAAACCTTCTGTTATATATCACTAAATAATGTTTTTTTAAATATAGTAATTACACAAATCAACTTTAGAGCATAAATTTATATGCAAACTAATTTTATAACAAGTGCAATCTCATGAAATGTCTTAATTTATTTATTTTCAAATAAGAAAAAGAAACAGTGTTTTAGTCTGCAATGACAATTTAGGAGTTCAATTTCAGTCGATTTATTTGGCACACAATATGATCAAATATCTTAACACCACTATGATAGGTTACTTAAATAATGTAACAAAGAAAATTCTAAAGTTAAACTTCCTTGAAGTAAATATTACTTGAAATCAAGTCATTTTCACTATAATAGTGTGTCATATTAAGATTAATAGCCTTTAAAGAGGCTATAGAGATGATTTCGAAATAAAAAATCGTACAGGTTGCCTAAATTCGAATCATGTGATTTTCAACACCTGACAATATTATTACATGTAACTTCAAAAAATAACATTAAATCTTTAATTTTACGATCGTAAAAGGTTTAAATAAAGATAAATAACAATTTCAACCCCGGTTTTAGTTATAAATTCGTATTATTTTATTATTATTTCTCGATTATTCGAAATTATGTTGACATGTTTAGGTTATCCATTTAATAAGTCATTGTTTCAGGATTTCAGGCAAGGCTGTTAGTTGTATATAGCTAGAAGCACTACAATGGGTCCTGAATTAGTCTTTAGAAATTGATATTTTATTATTTATAGTGGAGAAATTGTAATAAATTACCTTCAAGGCATCGATACCGGTTAGCCGTTTCTGCTGATCTTGGTCCCTCAAAATGATAAATGGACGACCATATTCGTCAAAGGCCACCGCTCCGGGGAACAGCGTCATTTTTTATTATATTATCACTTCACAATCTCAAGATGAAAGCAGATTTAGTTTCATAGATTTCACCAAAATCGAAACAAAAACCAAATGACAGATTGTCAATGACAGTTTCATACAGTGTTACCAACTCCCGAAAATATTTATCCCTAAAGTTAAGTTAAAAATCCCTAAAACTGCCACAATTACAAGAAAATCCCCCTAACTTTTTTTTATTAAAATAAGAGTAAATAATAAATTAGTACTCGTACCTAAAAAAAAAAATTCCCGGCAAAAAATAAATATACCTCATATATTCACATATCTGGATCATCATGATCTGGATCTGTTTCCCAAATCTTTGTATACTTTTGAATGTGTATATTTTTATCTTCAAGCATTATTAACAAATTCCTGGTCGACATAACAGTACAATAGAAAAATTAAACAATAACCAACGTATTTCCAGTAAGCACAGACCATCAGTCTTATGCTTATTATGCCATATTTGTTTTTCATAAACTGCATTCTTAGTATTGAGGAATACTTTTATTTTTTTAATAAAAAAATTATGAGAAATATAAAAAATTGGGAAAATATAAGAAGAAGAAAGTCCCTAAAAATAAAACGCCCCTAAAAAAATCCCATCCCACCTATTTACCCCCTAAATTTAGGGGGAAAACCCCTAAGTTGGTAACACTGGTTTCATAAATTGAATTTGACATTTGGCCATATGACCACAGATAAATTATTGTAAAAAAACCATTTTACGCAGAAACTTGATATCGCGCTTGGCGCGGTCGGTCCGTGGATGGGTGACCATCTTTGTCATAGCGAGACTCCTCCGTGCCTCGGAAAGCACGTTAAGCTGTTGGTCCCGGCTGTCATTTGTAAATCTTTGACAGTCGTTACGGGTAGTCAGAAGCCAGAAAGTCTGACAACCAGTCTTGCCAAGGGGTATCGTGTTACCCGGTAAACTGGGTTGTGGAGGTCAGATAGGCAGTCGTTCCATGTAAAACACTGGTACTCAGCTGCATCCGGTTAGACTGGAAGCCGACCCCAACGTAGTTGGGAAAAGGCTAGGCAGATGATGACTTGATATCGCTCCTATGATTAGCCTGCGTTGCATTGACTGCTTGGTTTTCGGCGTTGAAAATGGTTGGATTAGGTCAAAGCTCTCCTTACAGAGGCCAATGTATTGTAGTTTTCACAAGCTGTATCAGCTGCGAACTGTACACACGGTCACACACTGAATGAACTTTGGAGCATTTTGTTAGGTTTCATTTAGTAGATACATAGATAGATAGAATATTCTTTATTGTACACCATTAAATAACAACACAGGAAAAAACAAACAAAAAGGTATCAGTACAATCGGCGGTCTTATCGCTAAGCGCAATTTCTTACAGACAACCTTTGGATGGAGTCAAATTGGTAAATAATAGATAACGGGCAGTTTTTGGCCTAGAAACTAGAGTTTTTAGTCTAGAAACTAGAACTATTCATAACCTCCGTTACATACTTACATTAATGAGTCTCAGTCGGGTAATAAATTGAAACAAATTATTTTAAAAAGAATAACTTTATTTCATTAACGGTTAACTAACACGCCTGTTTCCAGGAAGGCGGTTTAGCATTATCATAAATAGTAGCAACGGCGTAAAATAAACCAAAACAGCAAGCTAGAAGAGTAATTCCATACAAAAGTCGATCACAAAACCCACCCTTCAGGAACACGGGGCGTCCATCTTCACATTGAAAATCGGCTTGTAATTTCTTCAATTTCACTAAGCTTCGCTGTTGAAGCAAAGGAGGCGTTGTTGAAATGCCTCGCCGTAAATATCTTGCGACAATAGTGAGTAACATTATAATTTGATCCGTTCGGTATCGGTTTGTTGAATCGAATGATTTTGAAAGCTATTTTGACGGGAGTTTTTTTTCGGAGATCGCCTCTTTATTTAATGGCCAGTTGCTTTTATTTAAAAAACTTACTGGCCGTTCGTTTTGTTAGACTTTTTTACTGGAGGCTAGAGAAAACCTGTAGTAGGGTACCTTTCAAATCTACAAAATTATAGGAATCTTTGTGGTACAGAACGCAGTATCGCATGCATCCCAAGGGAAAACCCCGAATAAAACATATGCTACATTTATCTATATACCTACCTCTCTTCACTTTGTGTACTTTTCATCAGACTGATTCAAGAATTCAAGTTACTTTCGAATACCGAATAATATCGTACCTAATATTTATAATATTGAGCTCTCGTGGCATCCGTCGCTCACACTGTTTGCTTACAAAACATAGCCTATTATAACTTTCTGGGAGCTCCGTATTATTAAAATAATGATTGGAATCCATCAAGAAGTTCTCCTCCAAGAACTTACCTTTTTCCGTGGCGTAAATTAACAGATCACCACGATTTTTGCAGGTCTGTAATTTAACACTTGCTTCGTCCAAATTCATACATTTCGTCACGCACGCAAGTACTATTTAAATAAAAATCACAAAACTACGCAAAAATATGATTATATTACTATCATCATAATAATACATCATTATTCATAATACAAGAAACACATCCTTCACAATTTCACTGACAGTATTGTCCTCACTGTTCGATCAAAAACTTTTACCGAGCGAGAAATCTTAATCCGAAGACTTCCTCGCTCGCTTTCGACGTTAAATATCGAATCTTTCGAAAGCTAACGCCTTCCCTTCCTCCTCATATTCCTCTTTTGTAACGCAGAACGAATAGAAATCGGGATCTCGGAATATTTGTTTGCCCCCCTCCCAGGCGTATGTCAAAGGATTATCTGCTTTTGTTACGTTGACATCGAAATGGTCTAAAGCAAAGGACCGTACTTCGTTGTACACCCTGTCTCGGAAACCAGGGAACATGGCGTTACCACCATATAAAACAATATTCTCAAGCAAACTCTCTGTGTGTTCCTCAGGACAAGCGGCGATTGAATGCATTATAGCTTCTGGTATACCCATCTGGGGGATGCCTACGTCTGAAGGATGAAACAATAACTCCGGAATTGCGAATCTTTCGTTGTTTAGTCTGAGAGTTTGCTGTTCTAAGTCCTCGTCTGGTTTAACGACCTCGCGTAGGTAACCGCGCCGGATTGACGTGTAGTCCGGTAAGACATAGTCTTTAACTATCGTGTTTTCTGGACCTGTAATTTGAGTGGACGGTTATTTGATAAATGCTCGGCTCTCGGCATGTCATAGGGATTATCAATGTATTATACGAAGCTTTTCGCGGGAATTTGTCTTTCATGTTTTTGCGAAAGGTGGAAAGGCCTTGAGTTCTGAAGATAGACAGTAAGCAAGTGGCAAACAGTTTACAGTACCTATTTAAACTTGCGTTAGTTTAAATAGGTACTGTAAACTGTTTACTGTGGTACTGTAAACGCTACCGTCGATCGCTGCTACAAAAGAGGCGGTGGCGCGCACACCCACCTGTGGCCATGGTCTTTGGCCGGTAGCATTGCACAAAATTATAAGTGAGTCGTGACACAGATCTCAAGCGGCACGCAAGCCTGGAGCGAATTAAGGATCATTTCCGTGCATTGCGGCCGATCGCAGCAGCAGGCGGCTAATGTGACAATAATCAGAGTATGAAAATGTCTGGCGCACGCGATCTTACTCGCGCGCGGCTGTGATCGGCCGCGATGCACGGAAATGAACCTTAAATTCACTCCAGGTTTAGTGTCACGACTCACTATCTATCTACTATGTATATCAATAAATAAAAAAAAATCGTATGTTTGTCTTCTATGTGTTCGTAAACCATTGACCACTTGTTATGAAACTTGAGTGGGTGTCAAGTATGTACAAAGGTTCCTAGCTCAAAAAAGTGGCTTTGTCTCTTATAAAATAGGGAATATGTGTGTATTTTTTTATATTAATATATGATAGGGGAATTCTTAGACCACGGGTGGCCAACTGTATTTAACTGAAGATCTACTGTTTACTGATGAAACTCTGTGCTATCTAACCATCTTTGGAGTTCTTTTTTATATAATTATGAATCAGGTAATGTTATTTATTTACCTTGATTATATTAACATGGCCACCTAATAAAAGAATGTTAAACAAACCTTATTACTAAACTACAATATATTAGAACTCACCTTTCTTTCTAGCAGTTTCCATATCCCCTAAAAAGTCTTGAGACACAAAACATGAGTCTTCCTTAGCCTGATTGATAACAAAAGTCTCGTCCATTACATTCAGCTGCCTATATGACAACACCTCTTTCAAATGATTAGTGAGCACTTTGCCACCCACATCTATCCTTCTTATGGCATCCCGGTACTTCTTGCCATCAATATAAGGAACTATGTTCGTAAAACTGTAACCGGAGTCAACGACTACTGTACATTTATTTTTATGGTCCTTACGGTACTTGTATTCAGCTAAATCTGTAGCATTTATGCGTAACAATGACGTGCATTCGTATTCTTCGAAGAAAATCTCAGTTATCGCTTCTTGAATGGACGCAAAGTTAAATAATGGCTCAGTAATAATTAATGGTGTCTCACTGAAGTTTACAGGGCAGCATTCTTTACTGAACATGTAGTCCCAAACAGTTTTTTGGGTATCCCAATTGATTAGAAAGCCTCTTTGGAAGGGAAGAATGTAGAACAATCCCGAAGCGTCCCGACAATCGTCTATCTGCGACCCAATGAAGGGACGTCGTCTTTCAGACTTCGCTTTCATGATGCAGTTGGGGACCACCTTCGGCTCCTTGTTGGAAAAGCCCACCTTAGCAGAGTAGCCGCCATTGTCGAGGATATAACAAGAAGTTTCTGACATTTTTGTTTGTACCGCCTTTTAGGTTACCGGTGCAAAATTTTCGATGCGAATGCTCTTACACTCATAAATACTTAATATAACACATTTCAGCAGACTGAATTCAATTCAATAACTTCGTGAAATAAGCATTTAAATGGAAAATCGACATTATAAACATAAACTAACGCTTTAACGCTTCACAAAACAAATGTCAAATTAATGTCAACAAAGTTGACGTTTCTTCTTTTTTTTTTTTTTTTTTTTATTGTTGTTAAGGTAATTTACCACCTCAACATTTTAATCCGTTGTACCGGTTGCCGATAATCGGCTTCAAGATCTTAGACGACTCACCAACGGTCCAGTGGGCCCAAGAGTCCTACCTCTCGCTCCTGGCGTGGACGGCCACACTGTACTCTAACCGGATCACTTCGGGAACATCGTCAGAGCCAACGTCGTCATCAGCGTTGAAACCTACTTATGTATTACAAAGAGTCCAATTGTTGGTACCACCTTTAAAACGGTACTAAGGAAGTCTGGAACGTCTTCGTCTGGAAGGACGGACGGACTCTGGAGATGGAGTATATGTATGCTCAGCTTTTGATGGCCTTCGGCCCAATTCTGAAGCTTACGAGAGACAATCATACATTAGAGGAACCCGACTTACCAGATCGCGGTCCAGAATCTCCGACAGCATCTCAGGCCGTGGGTCATGACACGCACAATGGCTAGCTGAACGACGCTCTTGCATTCTTGTACCCTACATACTGTTCTGTCTCTATGGACGCCGCTGTAGAGGTGCTGTGTGTCTTCATCGGCACCTGGAAATGACACTGGTGTCTCGCCACGACATAGGCGATGCGCACGCATCTGCGCAATGACCAGCGACACTAAGAAGTGGAACTTCATGCATACAACGTGGAATGCTTTTGTCGGTAGTAAGCGCCACATCGGGTATCTTCCATCCGACCTCTCAAGCTTTTCATTCAAAATAAAAAACCATTCATCATGTTCAGATAGTGTCTTAACATAACTTTAGCTTACTCAACAAACTGGGCTAAATATCTATGCACCATATACATATCAAAGGTCATAGGAAAATAAAGCAACTGTTAGGTAACTCTAAACGGAATTTATTAAATCATAAATTATGATTAAAATATACAGTTTGCTAGCTTAATCCTAATACATTTTGATGGTAACACAGAAGCTTGAGGCTTACCTGTAAAAAAAACAAAATGTGAATACAACTGTTAAATAATGTACAACAAATATTAATATTAGCAGTGGGTACAGGAAAATGTATGTGAATATTAAATAAGGCAGAAGTTAGGGGTAGTCTCTCTATCTAATACACTATCATGGTAAAACCACAGAACTTCTTTAAATGAAATTTTGTATGGAGATAGATAGGAACTTGGGGAAGATATTAGGTAATTTTTATTTGGATACACAAACTACTTCATATCTTCCTACTCATTCTGTATCAATGTCAGTTAAATTGCGAGAAACTGCTAGATTAAATGTAAATTTCATACACACCCATTAATAAGGCCATAACTACCATTCTTCTATAGAATTAAGTACATATTTGGAATCAGGAAAACTACATGATATTCTCCACAAAAGGAAATATTGCTTCAAAATTATTTGATTGCCCCAATGGTCTACAAGCAACAAGTATGACTGTCAAACAGAAAGCCCCATTATTGATTCCTGGGTAGAACAGTGTTATTGATAGGATTTTTAAATTTTAGCCTAGAATCCGAATTTGTCAAGTGTTGATGAAAATAGGCTGATCAGAATATTACATAGGCCTAAATATATACATCACTTTTACTCATCACTATACAATAATATGGCATTAAAGCACTGGCAGCTTTAGAGAATTTATTCCTCAATAAAGTACCATTTTCGGAGGATAAGAATGAATTTCATTTTTTTTAACACGCTTTTATTAGCTCGGGTTGTATGTATGTATGTAACGGAATCTTTGAATCTAATTTTCACTGGTTTCTACACGTCTGATCAACTTGGAACTTTGCACACGTGTTAAGGGCCGATGACAATGCAATAATCCGATAAAAAAGCGTGTTTTTTAGTTTTTTTAAACTATTATTTATTTTCCATTTTTTAGTTCGGTCAGCAATAAAAGCGTGTTTTTTTTGTGTTTTTAAACTATTATTTTTTCTTGATAAAGTTGTTTACATAAGTAATAAATAAGTAGCACCTACATAGCCTAATTTAAGTAAGGATTGGTCAAAAGAGGTTTAGAAGCAGAAAAACCTCATTTGATGAACCATAGAGTAAATGAAACAAAGTAATTACTTCTTCAAGAGCTGATGACGGCAGATGAGGTAAGGGGCAGCCAGGCCAGAGCCAAAGAATGCGATGAAGTAGACTGTGAGCTTGTAGCGGTTGTTGATGTCGAAGGGCAGGTTCTGAAACAGTTTGATAAGTGATGATAAAAAAATATATCTCTATTTATAGAAACCTCTTTTGTTTGCAATGTTGTTCCTGTATAATTTAAAGGATGTATGCTTTCAGGCGGTCAAATCCGCCTCTAAGATGATCTACCGACCCAAGTTTGTAACGTTTGAGATGATAAATGGAGTAAATGAAAGTACTGCTATCAAAAAAGCAAATCAATATTTTTTGTTCTTGTAGAACCTAACCTATGACGTTTAGTCAATAAAGATTCTTAGGTAAGTTAAATCTTTTACAAGATACACTACAGATGAAAGAATTGAGAATACATGGGCGTGATTAATTAAACGTTAATTTTACTATAATAAAAACAATTGACGCATTCCAGGGTTATGTAATGACGTAAAATTTTGAATGTAGAACTCACCTCGCCAGGGACACCACCGTGGGAATGGTTCCTCACCATGGTGGTAATCACATTCCTGCCTAGTTTGTTTGAAATACGTGCTATGGGAGCAAACATTTTGTTATTTCAAGATTTCCTTGACAAAGCTCGTGAAAAACAGAAAATTCGATTTCCTTCACGAAAAGTGGTAAAGTTTTAATGGAAACTACCACTGCGTTCCCAATGGGAGAATAGTTTTTAATTTTTGGTAGATTCTGAAATGAACGCATCTATAACTGGGGAAATGAAACTGCTAGAGATATTTTCTATGAGTTGTATTTGAGATTTATCTACATAGTTACATTTTTTTATTATTATTTGAACATGATCTGACGAGTACCTGAAAAAAAAAGTTTTTGGATATATTGCGCTGTCACGGCAAGGATAAACATGGCCTAGGTGGCCCAACATAATAATCTGGTGATTAATAAATTATCTTATGATCCTGCCTACCTACATAAGGTTTGGAAGTGTTTATGTTAATTATTACCTACAGGGTTATATCACAGGTCATACATTCACTCAAACCACATTGGCCAAGGGCATACGTTGATGTACCTAATTCAGGCTTCAAGTTCATGTTTCAGCACAATGAGCAATAAACTATCTACATAATTATAATTATACTGTGCATTGTGGTCGTCAAACAGGAGTAAAGTTTTATGTTGTTCTGTTTCAAGAATATGGGACTTATTAAGAATATAATTTGTTATTTAACCGGTTATTTTGCATTTACAAGACTTTTGTAGATAGTAAGTTTTCAGTAGTTTTAATTTGCATAAATGGTGTAAGATAATGTAAAACACTGAAATTTTGCTAAGCATTAACTTTCTTCAATAACTAAAAGACATAGGCGACCACAATCTAATGTACCACAGTTTCAGCTTACGCCAAACCATGGCATTATCATATTTAAATAAGAATGTTTGCATGTTGTCTAGCAATAAAATTTTCTTATTTACATAAAAGTGGTTCTCCTCTGAGGTGTGAGTGACGCCAATATACTCGCAAACAAATAGCAATAGTAATTAGGCTAATAAGCTCCCTCGTTTTATTGGCACAAAAGAAATTGGATAGGTGTGTTTGGTGAGTGAAACAAACAAGTAAATTTTTGCGTTTCATTTAAGGATGGACTTGCATTTAGCCTACGACTTCGTCCGGGTGTCAAGTAGTAGATATGGTCACGCAAGGGAAAAGCGTTATGCCCACTCTATATGACTTTCTTTCCCTCTGTCTCATTCAATTTTAGGTGTATACGAGTCAATCACGAGACAGACGAGCAGCTGCACAATGCAGCCGATTGCGGAACATAATTAAGGAACTACCATTTATTTTAAGAAATTCTACTCTCAAAAAAGTTGGTCAGGCGCTGGCGCGGTCGTAGCCAAATATTTGGGGGGTTGGGGTCATTAACAACCAATATTCAAGCAAACTCCAAAATTGAACGCTCTATTACGATTAACGACCTACCAATGCGTAATTACAATGATTTTTTTATTTTAGGAGGTTTGTCAATGAGACGTATACGATTTTGGGGGGCGGGGGGACATGACCCCTGTGATCCACCCCCCCCTCGGACCGCCACTGAAGTTGGTTGATGTAAAAATGACAAATGAAGCCAGCAGGCAGCATTGTTTAAGTAGGGGGTAAACAGACGAGTTAACATGACTTACCAAGTTTAGTTCTTATTCATCTGGTGCCACAGCACGACGAAGGGCGCCGCAATACCGGTGCCGACGAACAAGAAGAAGTTGATGGTCAAACGTGTTCGGTTGTGGATGTTGAATGGAAGGTTCTGGAATAAGGATACATTGTGATTTTTAGCTTACTTATGTATTACTGAAAAAGGCCTAATCGCAAGCGGAGGAACCAGTATTTACCCGTCAGTGAGATAGTAAATAGGCTGGTCATGATGATGAATACTAGTAAGGGCCAAGTTCACCGACAGATGGTTAACTAATCGGCCCGTTAAATAAAAACGTTTTTTAACCACGAAGCGGGAATTTTCGTGTTATCCACTTCTTGTCCAACCCCGGATTGGTAATCAACCGTTTTAGGAATAAAAACCCAAATGATAAGGTATCCATCGTAAGACAGAAGTTTGAATTTGTGGTAAACAGCTGTTTTGAGTTGATCGGACCGTTATCTTGTCGGTGAACTTGGGCCTTAAACTATGTACAGACATTTCATCAGCTAGAGTTTTTGAAAACATGGCATGATCAGCTCTGATTTCATTTAATTCTTACAGGATAATGATGAGGTTTTGACACCAAACCTATTTTGAAGCATTTATCCGTTATTCATCCGTGAGTGACCTCCGCAGATACTACGAAGCTTATTTTTCTGATATAAACTAATGTAATTCCAAAACCTTTCTAACTGATTAGTTTTTTTACGACTGTAGTGAGAGATATGGGCGAGTCATATACATATGATTGTGTAGTGTTTATATAGAGACTGGTATAAATCAATTTATTTGTCCATGTAGGTAATGTATAAAGTATATTTCGCGAATAGGTATGTGCAGTTTAACAAACATGGCTTTTGTAAACAGGCATTCCGTCTGTGTCAATGTTATGACAAACTTTGTGGTCACGACGAGTCGTATTATAAGAATTATATAATTTATTAGCTGCTTCCCGTGGTTTCACCCACATCCCGAGGGAACTAATTCACGCACCCTGATAAAAAATATGCTATGCTATCTCCATACCTAATTCCATCCAAAACGGTTGAGCCGTTTTCTCAAGAAAAGTTGAAAGTTTAACATGCAGACAAAGTTACTTTTGGATTCATAATTTTAATAGGGATATTCCTTTGTACGGAACTAGGTGTTTTCTTATGTGCAAAAGCAAATTTATCCGTTAACCATATAATAATTGATTGATTGATGTACTTTTACTAGAAAAGCTAATCACATACCCGTTATATTTTTACATCAACTTATGATTGCCATAAAACTTTTAATCTAGTCCAATACGAATGGAACATTAACATTGAGTGCTCCTGAACTAAGAAAAAATTACGTAACAACAAAATCTGGACTTACCTCACCAGGGACGCCTCCATGGGATCCATTCCTGATGAAACTCCTCATCACATTTCTGCCAGATTGGTTTGAAATCCTGGCTAGCGGACCCAACATTTTGACTTTCCTTTTTTACCGACTAACTTTACAAAATGGCCAGGTATACAGGTAGATAAGATAATCGTATCGGATATTGGGTGTGTATTGACTGACCGGCTCGAGCTGATAAGCTAAGACTGGAGTGTTTCAAGCAAATACGTATACTGGTATAATCCGCCAATGTGATATTGATACTGTGTGAGTTGTATTTCAATGTGAATAAGAACCTTTTAAAAGTGATCGGGTTGTTATGTTGTAGGCGATTCAGGTAAATAGAAATGCAATGAAATGTCTGTTTTTGACGATTTTTATGTAAGAGAATGACTATATTCGGTAATGTATAGGAAGATTTGAGAAGATGGACTCGTGCAGTGGCTAAACAAGGCGGCAAAGCAGTAGTATCTGCGCTTGGCAAAGTTTTAACATGAAGCCGTGCGTGCCTGCGTGCCTCAAAGAGTATGTTGAACACTTTGGTATTTAAAATTCAAGGTAGTCGTTATAAGAATTCCCAAGTTAACCGGTCAAACCATGGAATGTAAAAAGGTGATAAAATCGTGTATATTTTTTTGTGCATTTATGGAAGTGGTGGACTGCCATAGTTACTACATCAATTGCATCGAGTTGTTGTTAGAAAATGCTTGTTATAAAAATATAAGCTGGCTGGATGGTGATAATACTAGTACCTAATAAGCATGTACATAATAACTAATAATTACAGTGGTAAAATTTAACGAATTTTAGTAAGTATTTTGTCATATCTGAATACAGGAATTGTTATTAAGCAAAATATTAATTATCGCCAGCGGCACGGCAGTCTGTTATAAACTCTAAATTACAGAATTTAATGCAACATACGCGACGCTGTTGTTCATTTATAAATAAGGAAGGATAAATTGAATAAAATAAGTTGATTGTAATAAGAATAATAACTAATAACTTTTCCTTGAATGTTTTAATCTTTTTAGCTTTATAAAGTTTTAATTTACCGGATATCTACAGATTTCTTTGAAAATATGTTTATTTCTTTTAACAGATAAGCCTAATATAACGCTTGTCTATTTGCTGAAAGAAATGTAATTTTATTTATCATGAAGGTTTTCCTCCGTCATAACTTCAACTAAATAATAGTTATTTTAATTTAATTAAATGGCAATTTGCGAATGACATTTTTGCGTTCCAAAGTGGCAACATAGGATCTGCCATTTTAAAAAAAAGAAACAGTCGGCCACGCTTGCTACAGAAATCATTTCACTTTTCGGGGGCCTATTTTCCCCCTTTACGTTTAGTTCCAATATTGCTGTAATTACCTCATTACCAGAGCAAAACTTTAAATCGTAAGTCAAAATTTGAAATGGCCGACTTAGACGATTTCTTCGCGAAAAAAGATCGCAAAAAGTCAAAGGCAGTGAAAAAGTTCGCTACCGCCGATGAGTTAGCCAAAAAATTGGACGACCCAAAACAGAAATCAGATGTTAGGCCGAAGAAGGAGCGGCCGGCCCAGGAGGGAGAGGAAGGAGGCCGAGCAGGGGTGAGTTTTGATATCAAACATTAGAATTTTACCGCAACTTCGAGTCATCCCTGTAACTGGGCGAATCGTGGTCATTCTTGATGATTGTTCAAGTCTTGTTTATTTCTCGGTGACTAATGTCGACTTCTCGTGTCAGTAGAGCGGTTGACCTGGTTTCGTATGAAAATCTGGCAATTTTTTTTGTAGGTCGACATGAATAACGACTAATTTCCAGCTATTAACATAAGTGTCGTGGTGGTAGTATTCATGCATAAGCTGTCTTTATTGGTAGACGTGTTTTCTCTGACGAAGCTGCAGTGTCATTCATGGCAAGAAAGAAACATGATAGGTTATGTTCAGTAAATCTCTGTTTAATCTGTACATTGTATCAAGACGATTTTTTCTCAATTGAGAATTACTGAAATGTACAGTATTAATGAATTTAACACTTGGAAATAAGAGAAAACACTAACATACTAGAAAGTAAAGAAAACATTTGAAATTAGTCATTCATGGGTTATCCATAGACATTCCTACTACTTAATTGTCTATTGTCTGTTAAAAGCAAAGGAAAACTGAATACAGCCAAATACATGTTTTGATACAACCTACTTTGTTTTTATAACAGTTAACAATCTTAACTTCACATTAAATAATAATAAACAACTTTATGTAAACACCTCAAACAATTATAACTTATGTATGTATGTATATTGACATTCAACAATTCAATTATTTAGGTCTGATAAATATTTATGCAGTATAAGGAAAATAAATATGGCAGATAATAAGATGTTATTTCAACAATAAACTTGTAATGTTCCTTGGTTAACTTACAATTTAAATTCATGAAGGATTTACCTTTATAATTTGCGGCCTCATTTTATTTCCTAATATGGTGCGACAATAAGACTGAACAAAGAAAAAAAATATTATGTTCTGTTGTTCTTACCTACTCAGATGTATAATGGATATGATAGTATGTGTGTATGGGTTAAACGATAGTCTTAATACAAGACTATTGTTATTAACAATGGGTTTAAACTATCCCTCACTCGATAAATCACTGCTCTTTTTAATGTACTAATTGTAGCCTGCGGTTTCACCCACGTTCCGAGGGAACTACCTAACACACCTGCATAAAATGTAGCCTAAAACCGTCTCCAGGGTCCCCTCTATCTCTGTACCAATTTTATCCTAATCGGTCCAGCTGTTCACATGTGATGCTGTGACCAAGGGATTCATTTCAGATAGAATAGAAGATATAATATGTATATAGATAAAGAGATATGTCTGAACTGTCATCATTTATTATGCATGCCTGTGATGGAAAAATAAAATATTAGCTACTCCTTGTATGTACATCAACATTGTTATTGAAGTATAAAATATGTGCATAAATTGCACTTTAAACTATATTCTTGAAACCATTCGAAACTTCTTGCTAGAGTTAAAGTATTGTCTATGGGTTTGAAAAGTCCACTGAGTTCTTTTTTTATGTTCTTAGGCCCTAGTTCACCGACAAGATAACAGTCCAATCAACTAAAACAGTTACAGTTGTTTACAGTAAATTAAAACTTGCAAGTTTTGAAGAGTAACACTATCATTTGAGCTTTTTATTTCTAAAACAGTCAATTACCAACCTCAGTTTGTACAAGATGTAGGTAAAAAGTAAAATTCTCGCTTCATAATAGAAAAACATTTTTTTTTACGGGCTGATTATGCCATCTGTTGGTGAACTTGGCCCTTAGATAACAGCTATATTTTGAAGGTAGCATCTGAGATAAACATCTCATGACATATCCTAGGTTTCAAACTATCTCCATACTACTTTTAATTGGTTCAGAGATGAAATCCTAACAAATGGGCAACCTTCGTAAATTTTGGCTTGAAATATTCATGGCTTAAGCATTTTTTTCTTAAAATGAAATATTTAATGATAAAATCAATTATGTAATTTTTTTTTGTTTTATGTGTGTATGCTGCCCCATTATATTCGTAAATATTTGACTGATTTTAAGTTTTTTTTTACTGTCTAGTCGGTTTCATTAAAATAATATTTGAGTTGAGTACAGTAGTAAAGTTCTCCCCCTTAATAGTCAATTAGCTAGTAGTAGTAGTAAGGATTTTTTGGCGATACTGTTAGGTAAATCCCCAATATAGATATCATTGAGCCATAGAAATGCGTCTGTGCCATTGTGGTTCGGGGAATCCCTCGACTTGACTGTTGAATATTTAAGTAGAGATAATTGTGTCATTACGGAGAAAACATATTCAGTTCAACTGGTCGGTTACGTAAGCCTGTCTATACAGGGGCATATTAAAACACGCTGTAGTTATTCAGATCCCTGTGTGAGAGAGAGATGACGCTATAAAGACAGATAGCGGCATCACTTTCGCACTAGAATCTGGACTATTTTACGGTTCCAGTGTTATTTAAATAGTGTAAAAATATGATTTTAAATGTAAAAATTATATGTTTGTTTAGGCCAAGTTTATACAAAGATGCTTCACTAGCTGAATCTGTTAGCTGATCGAAAGTAACTACATTATTCAGGAATCAGTGAATTTATTTGTGCCATACTTTATTCATTTTCGGAAAATGAAATATACAAATTAAAATTCTTACCCCTGTTTATTATACACCCGATTTGCAATAAACTATCTATCGATCGATTTGGACATTATTTATAGTAAGCCAATCTACCCAAAAAAGTGACCAAAAATATTCTCCAATCTTTGCAGGAAGAAGAAGAATGGAAGGAGTATGAAGAACCAGTGAAAGACTACACTGGTCTCAAGATCCAGGTGCTTCAAGGTGGCAACGGGCAGCAGGGCGAGTCGGGCCGCGACTCCGCCTCTGAGGACACCGCCCCCGAGGGGGGGAAGGTCAAGGGCCCTTGGAACAAGCCTGTACGTAATGATTTATTTGGTTACTACCTACCGTGGTTTTACTATCGTCCTGAGAAAAATAGTTCACGCACCCGGTTATCCTGTCTTTACCGGTAGAGGGTCTCAATGCAGCTTACGTCAGCACCCAGTGGAGACTATTGACGTTATGTGGTTGCGATCCTCAGCACTGAAGGAAGGAAACAGAAGAAGTTGAAAACTGTTCTTCCCCAGGATTACATCTATCTCCGTAGAAATAAAATTTCATCGAAGTCGGTCGAAAAAAAAATACTGGGTGAGACTGACAGGTCGGAGTAATGAAATTTCATCAAAGTCGGTCGAAAAAAAAGTAAATGAGAGACTGACAGATAAACGGCCGGAACATCATTGTGTTTTCTCATCAGGAATTTCTCAGTAACGGCATGGAGTCTGGATTTATGGCAAACTAGCTGTTTCCCCTTTTTATCTCCTCTTAAATGAGACTTAAACTAAACGGGTAAAATGTGGGTGACTGACAAGATACACGTTAATCCCTTTTATGTAACCATGCGTTATGTTATATCCTGAAAAATTACCATAAACGTGGTGTACATTTATGGCAATTTCTGCGTGTCCCATAAGAAAGCAGGCGCGATGATCTGTTGTGTTAATTTTAGCAACCGGAAGCCGAGGCCCCTGCGCCTGCGCCGGTGGAAGAGCCGAAGCCGCGCGAAACCAAGCCGGCGACGTACGTGCCGCCCTCGTCGCGCCAGCGGCCCATTGAGAACGTGCGCAGGAGTACGGTAAGGAAGTGTTTTATTTTTAACCGACTTCAAAAAAAGGAGGAGGTTCTCAATTCGACTGTGTTTTTTTTATGTTTGTTACCTCATAACTTTTGACTGGGTGAATCGATTTTGATGATATTTTTTTAGGTTGGAAAGGTACTAGTAATTTTGTCCATTACCTTTTGTGCTCTAAAATAATAACAAAACAAGTCAGCAGCATATTTTCTCCTGAAATAATCAGCGTGACAGACGGACTGACAGACAGGCCAGGATTACTTTACATACTATAGGTAAACTACTATAAGCGCGGCTCTCCTGATGGTTTGCGGGACGCAGGGCGGGAGCGCGTTCAACCGATTAGCTAGTTTCCCGCCACACTGCTGCTATCCGCCGACAGCAGCAGACGTAAATAAAAAACAACGCTCTTTAGGTTTACCTATACCTAACCATTTTGGAGGAACCTTATAAAAATCTCATGCATAAACATTACGAGTCATAAAAGCGTGTTTTTGAGAATGTAACTTTGGCCAATATTTTGATCTCAGTCAAAAAGAGGTCATGTTAAAAAGCAGTGTCGATTAAAGTGTCATAATAAGCTGAAAACATTGTTCCAAGTTTTAAGATATTTATGTATGTATGGTACAGTACAATGAATATCGGAGACGACGGCTAAGTTACACAGCCTTACTCTTAAAGTCTACGTAAGTCTTAACCACGCACTCTGTACTTCTGGGTTTCTCTGTATATAATTTGTTTCCAAGGAAAAAAAGATTTTCGTCGAATAAAATTTCATTTAAATCAAAATATATCGGAAGTGAAAACTGCAGTATTAAAGAGGAAATATTTTTTTATACTTGACGCTTGTCTTTTACAATAGCGAGCGCGGCTGACGGAACGCCTGGAAGCCTTCGCCTATTTACCTTCTCGCGAACATTTCGTCAGTTTAGCCCGACTTTATTGGTGTTATTGATTCGGGACATAGTGCTGAACATGGAATATGTCTGTCTATAGAAGCACGCGCCCGACATCCACAACGACGACTACTTCCCGGTGCTCGGAGCCAGCGCCAAGCGCGGCGGCGGCGGCTGGAGCACGGCGGGCGCGGGCGCGGCACGCGAGCCCTCCGCGCCGCGCCAGCCGCTCGCGCTCGGCAACCGCTTCACCTCGCTGCAGGACGACAGCTAGCCAGGTAGCCACTGCACTAGCAAACTACCTCCACACTACACTAGCACACTACTGCCCGGTGCTGGAGCACGGCGGGCGCGGGCGCGGCACGCGAGCCCTCCGCGCCGCGCCAGCCGCTCGCGCTCGGCAACCGCTTCACCTCGCTGCAGGACGACAGCTAGCCAGGTAGCCACTGCACTAGCAAACTACCTCCACACTACACTAGCACACTACTGCCCGGTGCTGGAGCACGGCGGGCGCGGGCGCGGCACGCGAGCCCTCCGCGCCGCGCCAGCCGCTCGCGCTCGGCAACCGCTTCA
Organism: Pyrrhia umbra; assembly: GCA_963891755.1. Taxonomy (NCBI): domain Eukaryota; kingdom Metazoa; phylum Arthropoda; class Insecta; order Lepidoptera; family Noctuidae; genus Pyrrhia; species Pyrrhia umbra. Next base: position 5,271,699 of record OY982944.1, read on the forward strand.
CCTCGCTGCAGGACGACAGCTAGCCAGGTAGCCACTGCACTAGCAAACTACCTCCACACTACACTAGCACACTACTGCCCGGTGCTGGAGCACGGCGGGCGCGGGCGCGGCACGCGAGCCCTCCGCGCCGCGCCAGCCGCTCGCGCTCGGCAACCGCTTCACCTCGCTGCAGGACGACAGCTAGCCAGGTAGCCACTGCACTAGCAAACTACCTCCACACTACACTAGCACACTACTGCCCGGTGCTGGAGCACGGCGGGCGCGGGCGCGGCACGCGAGCCCTCCGCGCCGCGCCAGCCGCTCGCGCTCGGCAACCGCTTCACCTCGCTGCAGGACGACAGCTAGCCAGGTAGCCACTGCACTAGCAAACTACCTCCACACTACACTAGCACACTACTGCCCGGTGCTGGAGCACGGCGGGCGCGGGCGCGGCACGCGAGCCCTCCGCGCCGCGCCAGCCGCTCGCGCTCGGCAACCGCTTCACCTCGCTGCAGGACGACAGCTAGCCAGGTAGCCACTGCACTAGCAAACTACCTCCACACTACACTAGCACACTACTGCCCGGTGCTGGAGCACGGCGGGCGCGGGCGCGGCACGCGAGCCCTCCGCGCCGCGCCAGCCGCTCGCGCTCGGCAACCGCTTCACCTCGCTGCAGGACGACAGCTAGCCAGGTAGCCACTGCACTAGCACACTACCTCCACACTACACTAGCACACTACTGCCCGGTGCTGGAGCACGGCGGGCGCGGGCGCGGCACGCGAGCCCTCCGCGCCGCGCCAGCCGCTCGCGCTCGGCAACCGCTTCACCTCGCTGCAGGACGACAGCTAGCCAGGTAGCCACTGCACTAGCACACTACCTCCACACTACACTAGCACACTACTGCCCGGTGCTGGAGCACGGCGGGCGCGGGCGCGGCACGCGAGCCCTCCGCGCCGCGCCAGCCGCTCGCGCTCGGCAACCGCTTCACCTCGCTGCAGGACGACAGCTAGCCAGGTAGCCACTGCACTAGCACACTACCTCCACACTACACTAACACACTACTGCCCGGTGCTGGAGCACGGCGGGCGCGGGCGCGGCACGCGAGCCCTCCGCGCCGCGCCAGCCGCTCGCGCTCGGCAACCGCTTCACCTCGCTGCAGGACGACAGCTAGCCAGGTAGCCACTGCACTAGCACACTACCTCCACACTACACTAGCACACTACTGCCCGGTGCTGGAGCACGGCGGGCGCGGGCGCGGCACGCGAGCCCTCCGCGCCGCGCCAGCCGCTCGCGCTCGGCAACCGCTTCACCTCGCTGCAGGACGACAGCTAGCCAGGTAGCCACTGCACTAGCACACTACCTCCACACTACACTAACACACTACTGCCCGGTGCTGGAGCACGGCGGGCGCGGGCGCGGCACGCGAGCCCTCCGCGCCGCGCCAGCCGCTCGCGCTCGGCAACCGCTTCACCTCGCTGCAGGACGACAGCTAGCCAGGTAGCCACTGCACTAGCACACTACCTCCACACTACACTAGCACACTACTGCCCGGTGCTGGAGCACGCAGGGCTGAATTTAATTTATTCTTTGTCACACAGCAACAGTAAGGTCGACACAAATGTACCATAGCATGTCTTGCATTACCTAAGGCGTAGACGCTAATTTTCCGTCTTCCGTTTCCCTTCTTCCATTGCTAGTTTGACTATTAAATCAGGTCATGAAATTTAAAGTATGCTTGTGTCTCAATTCTCTACTATTTTTGTTCCGTAATTTTAAGTGTTGTCAGTTGAAAAATCAATCTTTGTTTTGTTTACAGGTAACATAGAGCCACAACGTGATACGCTGCAGTAAAGTGAAGTGTCAATATGGACTTGTAAGCGAAGCCTGGCGCATAGCATATACAATATATTACCTATACAACACACACTCATACAGACAGAACAACATGCATTTCATATTATGTAGCCCCATGCAGGAACCACAATATGGCGGCCAGACAGTTGCTATACCGACAATGAACGCTACAAACTTGAATAACTTTTTTCTTCAGTGTTGTTATTAGTTAAGCCAGTAATGTTTATCGATTTGTTTGTAATCGATACCTTATTTAGACGACGTCCGTTTCGTATGAATTGTAGACAATAAAATTAATGCCTAAAGTGCTTTCTGAACATTAATGTAAGAGACACTGAATTTAGGAATACTTTTTACAATACAATATGGCAACTGTCTTAAAAAAAGTGTAAAAGCAAGAAATGAATGTGCGATTTGTTATTTTTTATGTTTATATTGATAAATAAATAAATAAAAAAATGTGTCTCGTATGCGTGGAAATGGACATTTAGGGAAAAAAAATTGGTGGAATTATTTATATACAAAACCGATGATTTAAAGTGTTAATAATCAATAAACCAAGCGTGGAATATAGATTTTTATATTTAAACAAAATTGTTATACAAAAAAAATGAGAAACATTTGGAAAATACAGTAAAGAGCTCCGGTCTACGACATTGTACATTTTGTTTTGATATTGCAATTATAAATTCTGTAACGGCAAATCATTGGAAATATCTTGTACCATAGAAATAAATTATGTATTTAAAACTAATGTTTATTTTATTTATGTATTTTATAATTGTTAATAGGTCTTCACCGGCGAAGCGGACAGAAGCATATGCGGTTGAGTTTATTAAATTCTATACGAATTTAAAATTCGCCTCTAACAAAAAACTATGTATTGGTTTGCTTAGCATGTATTGCCCTTACATGAAAATCAATCAATTCCTAGACATATCTATTTTTATACACACATAGAGCGTCTTTTTGTCTTCCTCTTATCCAAATAATATAAGGCTGAAAAGTGAAAATCACCAGCACTATTTGAACCTTCAAAGTTTATATTTGCTCCTTAATTAAGCTGTTTTACCCGCAACCTGGGGCAACTACTTAGGGCACCCGGTAAATAGTATCCTGTGTTAAATTCTAATATAACCTACTAGCATCTGTCCACGACTTCCTCCGCGTGTCTTTTCGTTCGTTCCTATTGGTCTTAGCGTGATAATATACAGCCTATAGCCTTCCTCGATAAATGGGCTATCTAACACTGAAAGATTTTTTTCAAATCGGACCAGTAGTTCCGGAGGTTAGCACGTTCAAGCAAACAAACTCTTCAGCTTTATATGTTAGTATAGATGTGTGTTCGAAATCGCATACAAATCCAATCAATGATGTTTGCGTGAAAAAGAAATGTTCACCTACATCCTCACAAACTTTCACATTTTTACCCCCCTATTCATAAACGCTGTTCGTCTAATAAGCCCGTTTTAGCTGTCAAACTTAATTTCAAGCTGAGAGATAAGAAGAAAACAGTTTAGTAGCTAAAATAGGTTTAATAAGTGAATGGGTTCGTTATGAAATAGGCGTTAAGTATTTAGTAGTATTATACAAAACGCGTAAGCACGTTACCGTGGCGTAAGTCTCAATCATTTTTAAAGCATATTCGCGTAAATTTTGCGTCCAGTCTAGTTGCCACATTACAATATTTTTTTCAGTTTTAGATTTATATACCTACCTAACAGTACCGGATTTGTATTTTTTATGAGTATAGGCCACTTTATTTCCGCCGCCCATGTACCTTCCAATAATCAAGTTAGCGTCCTCTGAAATCTGCCGCCCCTAGGACGCTGCCGCCCCTAGGCCCCGGCCTATACGGCCTATTGACAAATCCAGGACTGCTACCTAAGTAAGTATAAAATTTTGATTTCAAATCATGGATTTATTTTCATAGGCCTAGTTGAATAGCAATCAAGCTATATAGCGTTATTTTCTCCATTATTAACACTTAAATAGTGTTCCAATGGCTTCATAAATAAAATATATTATTTATTGCTTAGACTTTAGACCTAAGCGTAGGAAATCTTGAGCCAGGGGTCTTTTATGCGATATTATAGATAGTGATCCCTATACTACACTGAATCAGGGTCTCTAGACCCTAAATAAGAGAAGTGGAATATAAGAAAGGCACCTTAAATTTATTTATGACATTTAAACATACATAAGTAATAGATTTTTCTAAGATTGAGCGTAGAAATTATTTCATTGATAAATACAGTGCTGGCTGACCCATTTCACCATTCGAAGCAAGCTCGATCTATGTAGTAGCGCTATCTGTGTTTAGAAAGTAGACTTATAATGCCGTATTTAAACGCCATCTATAAACAAATTTAGAAAACCGTGCAAGTGTTGACGGTGCTGACGTGTCACGCAAGATCGTTCTAAAATGTAGCATAGATGGCGCTGTAACAACAAATACAATTAAAACCATTTATTTAAGTGAAATTAGTATTTAATACCAATTGATTCATCAATGTAGTGTATTCTATAAAAACTTCATAGGCATATATTATGGAAAAAGTAAGTAACGATATTAAAATACAAATATTTGGGGAGATATTCGTAATAGTTCTAGATCGCGGTATCAGAGTTTTCGGAGTCAGAAGATTATATACAAAATTTCATGCCACTTCAGTGTACTTGCTTCGGCAGTACATATACTAAAATTGGAACGATACAGAGAAGATTAGCATGGCCCCTGCGCAAGGATGACACGCAAAATCGTGAAGCGTTCCACATTTTTTGGAAGATTGTGTTCCTATTGGTAAGTTATTTTCGATGTATTTATAAGTAACTTATACCTTTTTAAACCATATTATTGTTTTACCCTACATACATACTTAATATGCTGGGGTTTAAGCTTAGTAACTTTATTATATCACAAAGTTTTTGTGCAGGATTGCTTGCTCTTCGCGGGTGTTTGGCTAAAGTCAAAAAAAATTGGATCAAGTATGCACGCGTTTTTTCGTATTTAAATTGAATGCTCAAAGCTCTCTGAACAGATTTTTAAGCAGGTACCTACATATTGTGATGAGTTACTTACCCTGTGGGTCAGGTCAAGCCTCGCTGTGTCGTATGCTGCATGTGTTGACTCTCAGGGCCGCGCCGCCCCTGTGTGCGAAGTGTGCGGCGCACACAGGCGCCAGGGCAGTAGGGGCGCCGGATGAAATGCCAGCACCAATTATTAACATTATTTTTGTCACTTATGAACATATTCTCTCATAGTTGAGCATCGATGACTAAGTAGATACAAGTCTCCCAAGACAATATTTATGATTGTGGTTTAATTTAACACTATTTGAATTGACCCTCTGTTTACGTTTCGGGTATTAGTTTACATGAATTACGAGCTCTGCATTAAAATCAAAAGAACCATCGCAGTCGCTACAATATGCGATTATTTTATTACAAAAGCAGTGGCGTAACTATACCATCTGGGGCCCGTGGCAAATTCTTTTGATGGGGCCCTATCAGTAAGGCCCGTCACGTTGTACTTAGTTTAATTTTAATAAACCACTTAAAGTAGTAATCCAACAGTTAATAACAATTTTATTTTCAAGAGCATGGGTTTATACATTTACATAATCAGCGGCGGCCTTAGCCATTGCGAGGCTCCGGGCGGCAGGCCTTAGCGAGGCCCTTGTCTTTAGGCTAATTCTAATAATTATCACATTACTATGCACGGGACTACAGAGTCCCGGACCTTTGGGAGGCGAACGTGGGCCCGAAGCCAACACGCAGAAGCCCTTTCAGATAACTTTTATGAAATGTGATCATGACTTATGACCGGTTATTGTACCTGTATACACTATAGAAAGGCACCCAGGGACAATCCCCGGTTATATGTTTGATAAGAAATGCTTAAGATTTATACTTAAATAAATATTTTTTTACGTTTTTCAATGTTTAATATAATATATAATAATAATATAGTATTGGTTGATTTAGAATAGTTAACAAACACAAAGAGCAAGTTTTCCTAAGACTAAATCTTTAATTAAAGCAGATTAGTGTCTTCAGTGCCTGATTAAGCAAGCGCGGGGCCCGCAGAAAATTTGATCTAGGGGCCCTTGATCTGCTATGCGTCTTAAGTGTATAGTGGTAAAAAATAACATTCAATACGCGTGTATGGATAACATATACGATACGACGACAGGTAGTAATACCACCAATTTTCTGAATCCGAGCTGCTTTGTGATTTTTTCAAATTCCATAAAGCGATACGTCGTTCTACCTATTATTCCATTTTGCCATATTTCCCTAACTCAGTAATGTCGTTTTGGAAGGAAGATATGAGTTATTTAGTTATTTTACCATGGCATATATCAGATAACCTATAGGGTTTACTGTAGATGACAGCGCGAGCTAAGTGAACGCGATTTTTTTAGCATGAATATTATAGGGTTTTTTCAATAAATAGTATCAGAAACAAAATGTCAAATAAATAGGAATATGCAATTGGAAGCGCGAGCGAAGCGAGCGCGAATTTTTTTGTAACATGATAGTAATAAATAAAAAAATTGTAACAAAAATAGAATCTGAAAAGATATAAGAATATATAATTGAAAGCGCGAGCGCAGCGAGCGCGAATTTTCGTCAGCGAGACAATAAAATAATACATAAAAATAAAAATAATCTCGATGCTTTCTCTAATCAACTCTTGCTTCCTTGAATTTCACGTTTTTCATTTTTTCGTCTTTCGTGTGGGGGCCACAGGTCTTCAATTATATGTATGTATGCAACAAAATACGCTCACGCGAGGTCGGCCGGTTGGGATGCGCGAGGCCCCTTTAGGCTACGTGGTTAATCCGGCACTGAGTGTCATCGAATTCCTAATAATTTTTAGTCTCAAAAACGCATTTCTTCAGAGGTAACACGTGTAGTAGCAATAATTTTCAGGACAATGTCAATATTGGGAAAAACTTCAGTTATTTTTTTCTGTTAAATTTAAACCTATTTCAGCACCGAGATGACATTAAGTTCTTCGGACAATTCCGCCCTGCCCTTATATATTATGTATAAGTTAAAGCCTACAGCTATAAAGGTAATATATAAGCGTAAAGTGAATGAGTTGACGAACGTAATGAAACATACGTACATGGGGTATGCACCGAGCGGTAGCGGTAGGTTTACGATATTTTATAGTGTAGCGTTTGGAGAATCTCTGTGTTTCTACCATAAATATATTATGCGAATAATACATCCATGGTTTCTACAGAAACCGAGCTTGAAGTGTTTCAACCAAATTAAAAAATATTGAATTAAAAAAAATATTGCTCGGGTTGTCGCGCGAGGCCCCTGCAAGAGCGAGGCCCCGGGCGAGTGCCCCGTTCGCCACCCCCTAAGGCCGCCTCTGTTTACATTCATTCACATTCACCAGCCTATACATATACGTCCCACTGCTGGGCATATGCCGCCTCTCAATTAAATGCAATGTTAAAAAAAAATTGCTGAGCTGGCGGCCTCTTGGGCCGGGGCCCTCTTGGGTCGGGGGCCCGTGGCATTTTGCCAGCCCTGCCACCCTATAGTTACGCCACTGTACAAAAGCCATGCCGTGGATGAGTTTATCAACGCAATCCGATGCGATGCGACGCGAGCGAAATGTGGTCAGCGGGGACTCCCCAATTTTAACAACAATTAAAAAAAAACAATTACAAAAGTAAAAATTTTGAGTAGCCTCAATGGAATAGGAAAGATTATAGGCTAGCTCTCCTAAGTATTTACGTAAACCTACACAAAATGTAAGAATTTTTCATTGTTTTTGCGGAAAATCAACATAAGCTTTAATTTGTTACAGTTATCACTTAAATAAAAGCGTGCGCAGAGGCTTAGCTACCCAGGGGGTAGCCGGGCAGTGCCCCGGGGTCCCCAAAATCTGATTAGCTAACCTCTTATTGAACTAGCGAAAAATTCCCATCTATTATTATATATGATCTATTTATTTTCAGATACTGTTTTTGTTACTATTTATTGAAAAACGATCCTATAATTATCATGCTAAAAAAAATTCGCGCTCGCTTCGCTCGCGCTTTCGATTACTTACGTATTTTTACTTCTTTTCGAACTCTGTTTTTGTTACCATTTATTAAAAAATATTATACCCTTTCATTATCATGCTAAAAAAATTCGCGCTCGCTTCGCTCGCGCTTTCGATTACGTAGGTATTTATATTTCTTTTCAAATTCTGTTTTTGTTACTATTCATTAAAAAATATTATTCCTAATAATATTATCATGTTAAGAAATAGTCCGCGCTCGCTTCGCTCGCGCTTTCTACTTTAAAAGAAACAAATTGGTACAAAGTCTGCAGACGCTGAAAGCCTTAAAAAATTTCGCGCTCGCTTCGGTCGCGCTTTATATATTATACTATACGAGTATGTCTAGCCGAGTACAGGGCGATATTCTATACGTAAGGTGAGGCATTTAAAAGTAAACCAATATTAACATAGGCTAATGATGATTAGCTAACATCAAATTCTTATCTATCTAAAAAAATATACATTTTCTAGCAACATAGTGTTTATTTATTTTATTAAAATGCGAAAGGTTTTGTTTCTTTTGTGAAAAGTCTACCATCTATTAGGGCTTCGCCCAAGTCTGATACTAGGGCCCTGAGCAAAAGTTGATTTACCAAACAAAAAAGAATAATCAAAATCAATTAATAATTGGTGGAGTAATCGCGTAACAAACACAAAACATATTCGACTTGAGAACCTTTTCCTTTTTTAAAGTCGGTTAAAAAAGAGGCGCTTCTTAGGTTTCGCACACAGGCGCTGCAAGTGGTCGGCGCGGTCCTGTTGACTCTCACAAGTTCATAACGCGCATGGGATGGGACCTACAACGGTCCCATGTCATGCATCGGATAAGTATCCACATCGCGGTGGTTATCGCTCCTTTTTCGCAAAATGTTTGACTTCTAGACAAGCAGATAGTTAGAATAATTCTGGGACGAGGACGAACGTAAGGACAGGCCACGAATGATTTAAAAAGATTCAAATAATTCACTATAAAAACTTTATTTACACATAAGTACCTATTGACAATCTTTCAAACGAGGTTATTAATTAAATACTGAAATTTTCCTCCAATCTCCTCAAATGATCCACATTAGACTCTTGCGGTGGGCTGCTATGGCTCAAAATATTATTTTTGTACACATCCATGCTTCTTTGTGCCATATTATTGTAAACTTCTCTCGGTAAAATGCGGCTTTGCGCGGGCATTTTGACATTAACATTTCCCGCCAAACTTAAACCGCGGTCCATAAAAACTCTTTCGTTCGGATACACTGTAGGGTTTAGAAATGGCACCTCTGGTTTTGGTAGATTTCGAAACATGTTCGTTCTGTCAATAATTTGGTTTTGCGCGTTCATTGTGTTTAGGGATTTCATCCATTGTTGCTGTTGTGTTGGTGGTACTCTATTGGGGTAGTTGAAGATCCAGAGCCGGTCGCCGACGAACATGGGCCGCGGGCTAACGATACCGAGGCTGCTGTAATACTGTTGTGCAAGGAGTTCGATGTCGTTTGTATATTTTCGTTTCCACTTTGTTCGACGGTTTTGGAACCATATCTTTATCTGGAATGAAAAATAAGTTGAATTGAAGTTACATTGATCACATTATATTTAGTCACTTAGTTTTGCCTAAGGAAGTAAATGTTTCATGGGTTACGACTGCCGAGACATATTCCATCTTACAGAGCGTTTATTTATTTAGTCCAACGATTATTCACTTCTATTTAGCTTTATGTATGGCCACATACGGGTGGCCAGTTATATTTTGCCTTCGTTATATTTATACTTTTACACTGTGTACACATATTGTTAACGAACCTGTGTCTCAGTAAGTCTGAGTTGCCTGGCGAGTCTGCCTCGTGCCGCCACGGAGAGATAGCGGTTCTTCTCAAACTCTGCCTCCAAGCTCTTGATCTGCTGAGCGCTGAATGCGGTGCGAGCACGCTTGCCCCGTGATGACCCTGTGAAGTAAATTGGATGTATTTTAATTGATATATCTGTAAGTAACAGATATGGGGAGTTTGTGGTTGAGTATCAGCCACAAAATTCACGTAATATTATAATCTTTGCGGAATTCTGGCATCATTTTTTTGCTGTGGGGAATGTCCATTTTCATCTGATGCAGGAGAGGCAACCCTTTCCCGCATCAGCGGTTTGTTGCCAACGCAAGAGAACCGCTAATTTTATTTATAAATAGTTCAACTGTGTAAATAGTGTTGTTAATATACCTGATCCAATTTCTCGAAATCGATCGAAATATTCTTGGGTGGCGACAACGTACCAGGAATCGCAGTGGGGGTAGACCCCCCACTAGGTTGACCGTAACCTAGTTCGGGTCATGGGAAATCCACTGAGTGTGGGCAGCGAAGAATCGATTGTTTTGAGAATTGGGGACTAACATTATAAATACTAAGCTTCCAATGTCTTTTGATTGAATTACGATGAAGTTATTGCTGCGTCGTTGTTCTAATTAACTACCTAGTCCAAATATAAAACCTAATTGTGTACTCATTCATATTCCAAATACCAATAGCGGCTCAGATTTTGGATTCGATTAATCGCCCACTGGTGGGCAAAGGTCTCTTCTCATACAGATACATACAAATACAGATCTCATACAGGTATGAGCATTGATGATCTCGCTTGCTCAAGGGTAATTATAATAATAATAATAATAAGCCCTGACCGCCGGTAGCTTGGACCCTGTCTCGTTACCGGTGGGAAACTATTTTTTATATTTTTAAATGTTTTTCTTTTTTGTATATAGTTTAATATTTAAAAATGTAATTAATATGTATATAAATAAATAAACGGAATAATAATAATAAAGCCCTTTTATTCCGAATTGCATGTTTAACATTTTTTTATTTTTTTAATTCAATTAAATTATATCTCGCACTTCGGTGTGCCTCTTGGCATAGGCCTCCTCCAGCTCTCTCCAATGAGCTCTGTCTTCTGCAGCTCTGGTCCAGTATGGTCCTAGGGTTAAGCGGATATCGTCACTCCATCTTGTTTTCGGTCGCCCCTGTCTTCTGGTGCCTCCTCTTGGATACCATAAGGTTACTTGCTTGCTCCATTTGAATAATTTGCAACGCAACATATGCCCGGTACAACTCCATTTTAAATGTTCTATACGAGCTATTGTGTCCGTTACTTTTGTCTTTTTTCTTATTTCCATACTTCGGATTCTGTCACTAAGCCTGATTCCCAACATACTTCTTTCCATTGCTCTTTCGGTTTTGGCTAGTATTTCTCTATGTTTGTCCGTTAGTGTCCATGTCTCACAACCGTATGTCATACAGGGGAGAATACACGTGTTGAAAGTCTTTCTCTTGATGTGTATGCCTAGATTTTTGTTCTTCATAATTTCTTTCAATGACCAGTATTTCTTCCAACCATAAGCTATTCTTTTGTTTATTTCCTTAGACATGGGGTCTTCCGGGGATGTAATTTGTCCTAGGTAGACATATTCTTTCACATATTCTAGCTTAGTTCCATTGGCCTCTATGTGGACTTCTGTCGAGTTGGTCATTAACTTGGTTTTTTCTGTGTTTATTTCTAGACCTACTTCTCTGCTATTTTCTGCTATGACTTTTATCATGTGTTCTAATTTGTTAGGGTCTTCTTCTAGTATGACAATGTCGTCGGCAAACTTCAAGTGGTTGAGGCGGCTACCATTGATTAGAATCCCATAGTTATCCCAGTCCATTTGTCTAAATGTGTGTTCCAGCACAGCGTTAAACAGTTTAGGAGATAATGGGTCTCCTTGTCTCACGCCTCTGTTTATTGGGAAGGGGTCTTCAGTTGACTCTAGTTTAATGCGGCTTTTACTTTCTTTGTAGATGGATTTAATTAGTTCTATATAAACCTCCTCCACACCTTGCTCTTTTAGACTCAGCCAGATAAATTTATGTTTTAGGCTATCAAATGCTTTGGAATAGTCAATAAAGCAGATATACAGTGACTTCTGGTACTCATTATACTTTTCAAAAACTTGTTTGATTGTGTGGATGTGGTCTATAGTACTATAATGTTTTCTAAATCCTGCCTGTTCAATCGGTTGGCTTTCGTCTAAGAGCCTTGTTATTCTTTCCAAAATTACTTTTGCGAAGACTTTGTAAACATTTGATATCAGGCTAATTGGTCTATAGTTGCCGATGTCGTCTTTATCCCCTTTCTTATGGAGGAGTATGATATGTGATTCGTTCCACTGTTTCGGGATTTTTCCTGATGTTACAATCTCATTAAACAGCTTGGTTAGGATTGGGGTTATTTCCTCTTCGTTGCGTCTGATTAGCTCATTTGTTATGTTGTCAGGTCCAGGAGTTTTTTCTAGCTTTTGTGACCTTATGGCTCTCTGTACTTCCTGCAAGAGTATTGATGGGACTTTTTTACAGCTTATGTTAGAGTTTTTATAGGCGTTCTTTTCTCGTTCGGTGTCGTTGTTCGAGTAAAGTGTTCAGTAAAAGTCTGTGGCAACACATTGGATTCTTCTTCGATTTGTTACTTGTTTAGATCTGTTGCTTTTTAGTTTTGGAATCCATTCCTTGCCACATTCTCTTAATTCCTTGAAAGCTTTTGTTGTTCCCCCTGTTCTTTGGATTTCCTCTTCCAGTTTTTTCGTTCTTTTTAATTTCCTTTCCTTTCTTATCTTCTCTCGAATTTGTTTACCCTCCAAGGGTAATTATCACTTTTTAATTTAAGGCCTTGTAAAAAGAAATTGTGCGGTTCAAAACCTGGCAAGTATTAATGTGACTTTTTCAAACTCTAAGTAGTATACTTTCTAAGTGCACTTTAGAGCTTTGGGTATATATAGGCAATTGAGAGGAGGTGATGTGCTCACAGTAGCCAAGTTATATCATAAAGACATCAATAGTTTTGGTCTTCTTCAATGAACTAACTATACTACAGCTTTCGTGAATGGCATGTCACTCATCGGACGAATATTGATCTAAATACGTGGTACTCGTAATGGCTGAAGAGTGTCACCTGCGAATTGTCGCAGTTATACGTTGATTGATTACAATTGCTCTGTTACGAGCTAAGCTCTTTTGGCAAGACATAGATATAATTATGTCAAACGACTTCTTTGAGATCTGTAGACTAATTTCTTCATTTAAAATTTAGCATACATCGTCCATAATGACGTCAATAACCATGTACTACATTATTTACAGAATTAGTTTCGTAAACTAATGATTGTACACTTAATTTATTACGGAAGTTACTCTGAACGGACATAGAAATCGTAGCAGACACGACTCGTCGTCACCTTACAGTTATTTTCAATAAACACCTCCCCGCTTTGAGTAATTAGTGGTAATATATCAACATGTCAAGCTAGCGTCTCGCGGCCATCTTGGAACTGTGAGCTGAGAGCGCCACACTGACTATCCGAACGCGCTAATGAGCGCGCCAAAATAAATATCATTATTTTTTATTGGATTGGAGAGCTGTGGCTGTGACTTCATAAATGGTACAGCCAATTAAGTCTAATAAATAATGCTTTATTGAACAATTAAGAGTAGTGGTCATGATGTCTACCTACACCTTTGTAAATTACATACTTGTTAATTTTGCAAATTTTATGGCACTGGGCTGCCAATATAGTACTTATCAATGACCATTGAGTCAACGGCAGAAATTATGAAATACCGATCATATAAATATTTTTTTAATTATGGTGACATTATGATGATATTCATTATAGTATCTAACTTTAGAACTGGGGTCTATGGTCCCTAGAAAGTAGCAGAGCAGTATGAAAACTATCCAGGGCTGTATTATGATACGATAGGTAGAGCGTTCCAGTTTTCAATTCAAGAGAGAATCGGAGATAAATTAGAAGGAAGAGCACCTCGCACTGGAGCCTGCATAACTGTAACGTCATAATAAGGTCCCAGATAAATTAACTAAGACACAAGAAGGTGTTGAAACGGGCCGTATATCTTCATTAATGGGTTCTAATTTTAAATGTACTCATTATGTATGTTGCAGCGAACTCGAACCGAATAAAAGGAACGTTTGTCCATAGTCCAATCTATTGTCACTGCGAATAGTGAAGCGGATGATCTCATATCGATGTCGATATCATATCACACGTTACACGCTTATTAAATAGTCATATGTCACTGTTCTGTAGTGCAATCCTTGTCTAAACGTATACGAATAAAAGAGACAGATATATCGTGAGTGTATTATTGAACAAGCAACGTAAATAAATTCATCTTTAGTAACTTGAATCGTCCAATTTACAGAAATAAAATGTGAAATTCGAATTTATCGTGGAAATAACGGCTCGGATATGATCAGTAATGATAATATAAATCTCTGGAACGATTTGATAAGTGCTGCGTCGCGATATTATCTTCAAAATGTTATAAATATCGTGTTTTATAAATGTTTTACCGGTAAATGCTTTGTGGAAATGTGAAAGATGTTATTTTTGTTGGATTATAAGTGTTTGATGGTTTGGTGGGCGCAATAGCTGCGTTTAGTATGAGGACCTGAGTTCCACATGTCGGACAAGTGTTATTGTACGGAATCGGGAATTATGAATGTGACTCTATTGATGGTAATAGGCAAAATGGCTCGATGTTATGTAGTTTACGCTGTTTTTCACATCCTAAGGCGCTGTGATTAAAAGTATATTCTACGTTGGTAGGTTTTTTTATACACTAATTTACTTCAAAAGTTCAAAGTATCATTTTCTATGACTTAAGTTGTTTGTATTTTTAAACAAAAAGAAGGATGTTGTGAGTTGAGTTTAATTTCATATCTAGTTTGGTTGTCTCACTCCAACCTTTGCGGAGTCTTCAAAGTTAATAGAGTTTTTTTTACCGATTGTCTTTTGTAACGCGATAATGCATAGTTTTCATCATCCGAGGAATCTTAAACATTTAAGAAACTGATACAATAACATCCTTTGTTTACAAATTATATGTACCTATCCGAACGCATCCAATCCAAACGCGTAACATAAAACATTTTCTAACACTGTACACGCTTCCAGACGCAATCCATCAAATCGCGGGCAATAATGTAGAAAGTAAATTAATTAGCGCCTAAAATAATCCTATTGCCGTCAAAAACGAGCGACGTAACACGCTTGCAAACCACTCCGACAGTGGTAAGGCAATTAATGTCAATTTATCCTCGCTTGTCAACGCTGCACGTCTTTGTTTCCCGCCATTGTGAAGCCCGCACTATTCAATTTACCAACAAATTAGTTAATTGACACTTCTAATCCGTCCAAATAAAGACTATTTTCAAATAACGTTGTTGATAAAAATAAAGTTGTTGGTTCTCTATGACGTTCGGCCCGTTCGGATACACACCCATCCGTTGTCTGGTAATAGAATTTTACAGCTTTTTAATGAGCTCAGGCCACTTACTAAATTTCAGTTGTGAGACGTTTCTTTTCATGTTTATTTCCTTTTTTTCTAACGGGTGAATAATTACGGGGGAGAAAGATTTAGCTAACGAGAGTCGGGACGCGTGGAGATTTATCTTTTCGTAACAAATTTAGAAAATGAGACATCACTGCGCGGTTAACGGGTGTATAAATGTAGGGCTGTCAGTTTAGTGAAAATATTTGACATTTTATGAACTCCGTGATAGATTACCGGCTCAGAATTAACATGTTTTGTGATTTATCATTTAAATATCTTCACCTATTTGAGATAGAAAGAAGAGTTGTAATTGATTGTAATGAACTTGTTAAAATAAAATATCTTGAAATCATCTGGCTTCTAAATCAACATAAAAACGAGACAGGTTAAAACTGAAAACCTAGATGAAGACATTGAAAGCCAATATAAATGGCCGTAACACTGTCATCAATTTCCAAATTCACATGAACAAACGACTTGCTAATTTATTTATTAAAATCGTATTAAACTTAAAAAAAAATTCAGTCCCACTGATTGGTGAAATAAAATGAAGAAGCATCCCTATTCACGTATGTGTGAGAAAATTTAAATCGTTCTATTTGCATGTGTGAGTGGAACGCGGGAAACCAATTCAAACGGCTAATTCGAGCCGCAATTGCTTGAACAAAAATGTCCAGGGGCGCTTTATAGTTGGCAGATCGTAAATAAATTAGCGTTTTATTATGTTTTTTTAGAGTAAAACTCGTTACGACGAGTTATTGGCAATTGTCACTGAAAAAATCCTGTGATTTTTTTTTATTATGTTTTTACTATGAAATTCGATTTATGTTTTTGTATTTTATTGCCCGATGTATAAGGTGTGATACGGATACTTTTATTTAAGAAGTAAACAGGGTAAAATAATAGTAACTTTGTTTGAGTGATTTTTGGTTATTGCAACATACAGACTAACTAATACTAAAAATGCTAAATATGAGTTTGTTTGTAACGCTTTCATGGGAGAACGGTTGAACCGATTTAGATGAAATTTGGTACAGTAGTAGCTTGAACCCTGGAGAAGGTTATAAGATACTTTGTATCCCGGTGCGTCAAGTAATTCCCTCAAGACGCGAGTGAAACCCCGGGAAACATCTAGTTTGTAAAATTAATAAGTATAACCTAAGTAATTGTGTTTACTTTTTGAGTGATCATATTTTATATATAAAACTAACTTTCTGCTAGCGGCCTCGCCCGCGTGGTCCATACGAATTTAAATTAAAAAATAAAGTTTTACCAAACTTTGCCCCCCCTTTTCATACCCACTTCAGGGTAGAATTTCGGAAAATTATTTTTTATCGGATGCCTAAGTCAAACAAAGAACACACCCTCTAAGTTTCAGGTCTCTACGATCAGCGGTTTAGGCTGTGCGTTGATTCGTCAGTTATATAAGACAAAGCATTTTATATGTATAGACTAGCTGCTTCCCGGTTTCACCCGCGTCCTTAGTTCTCCCACCGCACACCGGGATAAAAATTATCCTGCCTTCCTCAAGGTTTGAATCCATCTACATACCATATGTTATCTCAATTGGCTTGGCTGTTTACCCGTGTAAACGTAACAGTCAGATAGATCAGACCGACAGACAGAGATACTTTTGGATTTATAATAATATAAGCTAGTCCTTACTAATAGGACTAGCTTTTTCCAGTTATACTCGCATCTCCTTGCACCCGAAAAAAAAAACAGATGTTAGATCACACTCAATAAGGATTCTAATTTTCGTCTCAATTCTCCTACGAAAACTTTATTACTGGTATTTTTATTTTCATATTTCATACCCCCAAAGTATTCGATCAAGAATGTGGGTGGATGCTCAACAATTGAGGAGTGAGGGCTTTTCAATGCTGCTTCAGCGTGTGTCGGGGCTGGGATATTGTTCCTGGTTGATTGATTCAGTTGGTGTAATTGGTCTAGCTAGCTAGGCCATTCCGGTAAATAAAAAAATGCAATTTGCAGTGAAATAAATGAACTGTCGAATAGATGAAAATAATTACAACAGAGTGAAGCGTGAAGGATACTAAAAAGGTATGTAGTTGTCTTTTTTATTCAAAAAGTAATTTATTCAAACTAGGCTGAAAATCAACACTTTTTGAACGTCAAATTTACAATAGACAGTCTCCAAAACGCCCGTCCTTCACTCCACTTCTTATGTGTTTTTGCTAGGAAGAAGAGTTTTTTTTAAATAATATAATCATAACGTTAATGACCATACCATAGCAAACCAATCATAACTAAGCAAACTTATGTTTAAAATACATAAATAACAATTTACAGCATCCGAAGAATCGTCAGTCATCATTTAAATAAATACAAGTATAGTAGAGCTACGTAAGAAGCGAGTATATTCGATTTAAAAATCGCTTACGGTACCAATATTTTTCAAATATAATTCGTGCTAGGCTCACTGCTATGAAGAAATTGTAGATCACACGCGAAAAAAAAAAACATGTATTTTTTTTTATGTAAACAAGAAAATCATTAATCAAGATTTCCACAGCGGTTTCAATATTGATGAAAAACGGTCTGTGGCAGCTGTCTCCTTGCGTTTGTAACAAAATGTTCTGTTCTGAATTACTGAAACCTGCAAAAATAATGGATTTTAAATTGATTTTCTATTTTTTCGTATTTTCACTAGTGAAATTTACAGCTTTTGTTTAACACATATTATTATCATAAGTAGATAAATAGCTAACGTTAAGATGATTAACTGTAATACAATCCTTACTTCCTTACTAATATTATAAATGCGAAAGTAACTCTGTCTGTCTGTCTGTTACGCTTTCACGCCAAAACTACTGGACCGATATAAATGAAATTTGGTACAGAGATAGAATAGACCCTGAGGAACAACATAGGCTACTTTTTACCCGGGTGCGCTAAGTAGTTCCCTCGGGATGCGGGTGAAACCGCGGGAAACAGATAGTACCTGATAAATGGAATGCCTACGGGTTTTTACGTCATCAGTAAATTCAGTCAATCAGTGAAAAGAAACTTTTTTGAAGCATATTGGGCTCAACTATGATTTGTAATTCTACGATAAATCATGTCATCATATTATATTATTTCAATCAGTATCGATATCGATACAAATAATAATTCTATACGCCGAGCCTTAGTGATTGTAAAATGAAATATTTTGAAAAATACTTTTTGCGTAATTTATGTATGCCTCGTCTCAAACCAAAAATAACAGAATTTCATAGAAACGTTTTATTCGTAAACGTCCATTGGTTAGATCTAAGCTAGAAGAAGCTTAATATTATTTTGTTATAAATCAGCTAATTATAGGTTTATTGATATTACTTAATCTGTGCAAATTAATCGTCGGCGTTACCCTATATTCCGATTCGTCTTAATTTCTTGGGGTGTCATTTAAAAAAATATAAGATATATATCCGAACGCACCAACAGATTAATTGGCGCCAAAAATATACGAAGCGCGGGAGCGTGGCGTGGAGTCAAATGGCGCGGGAAGGCGTCAATTGCTTTACTTTTTATCTTTTTATATTAATTATGTTGCTTCAAATTACAAGCTCGCGTTTCTGTGAATTATCTGTTTGTTACGAATAGCATTTATTTTGAAATTGTATATTTTAGATTTATTTTGTCGCCGGAAAAAGTAATTATGTGTGTCGAAGTTTTCATGTTGGAATGAGAATCGTTATAAAAGCTTGATTAGGCCTATTATTATTCGTGGACGTAAATATTTATCATTTCATTATAATAAAAATAGAATCATAGATTACTTTATCCTTGTACTAGCGGTATCCCGCGTGTCATTTTGATAAAAACTATGTTATGTTCTTTTCCAGGGTTTCAGCTATCTCCATACCAAATTTGATCTTTATTGGTTCAGCCATTTTCCCGTTAAAGTGTAACAGATAGACTGACTAAACGCAGGGTTTAGATTTTTGATTGATTTATGAAAGAGATATTTCTTAAGGCTTCCTTAATTAAAGTAACGAATTTTAAGGTTCCGTACTTTAAAAGGAGTAATGGTACCCATATACCTCACTTCATTGTTCGTCTGTCTGTCTGTCTGTTAGTAGTACAATTAGTTTTATATCCTACAAGACCCTTTTTCTCAGAAACGCGTTGTAATAATCACGTCAAAATTTAAATCTTTTACAATTTTAAAAAGATGACATTATATTTTTGAGTTGAATTGAATTGATCATGTTTTGCGACACTTACAATGGGAATCAAAACCTATGGGGAGTTTTCGTTGGCCTACAAATATTAAATTTCTTGAAAAGCAAGATTAATTAAACTCTAAAAAAACAACTTACTTAATGAATCAATAAATCGAAAAATTGCTAATTTGTAATTACATCTCATTTTTTCGGGTTCCGTACCTCAAATGGAAAAACGGAACCACTTCTTTTTCCCATTTTACATATTTTTTTCATTCGCAATACGTTTAGAATTATTCTTCATAATTGATCAAAATTTCAAGTCGATACCATTAGAAGTTCTTGAAATAGTCAGCTGTGACAGTCGGACAAACAGACAGACGAAGTGAAGTGAGTTTTTATGGGGTTATTTATTTCGAATTCAATAACATGAATTAATCTTGCATCGTCCCGTGATAGGTATGTCGCTAAACCAATTCGCTGGTACGTCGAAGTCGCTGTACTGTGGATAGGAATTTAATAACTAGTTGAAGGAGAAAAGGAACCGAACCCGATTTCCTTGGGCAGCGTTTGAGAATTAACGCTATATTTCCTCATCGTAAGTACCGAATGTCTCAATCTCAAGTCGGAAAGACTTGTGATGTCGGTGACGATTTACAGAAAGATGACAATGACGGCACTCAGACGTGGTCGCTCACAAATGATCCCATTAAAAGGCTCAAAGTTGCAAAAAGAGCAGTGGATAGGGATTATATCCTTGCAGATTCCCTGAGCTTCCTCTGAGGAATCAATGAGGAAATTTTCCCGAAAACTATTGGTAACCGACACAGCCCAAAGAATTGCTAAAATGAGGTACCGCAATGGGCGAGGCACATAACCGATGGCTGATTGGGTGGAAAAGTAGGCCTCCCGGCTCCCGCAAGACGACTTAGACCTAGTGTTCAAGTTGCGGGAATCCGTTGGATACGGACAGCACAGTACAGATCGTTGTGGGGATGCTTGGGAGAGGCCTATATCCAGCAGATGACGACTAATGTTGGAGAAACCCTATGACCCTAACCCTAAGACCTATGGTGGAAATAATGGAATGGATAAATATCCATGTCTCGTATTTTCACGGAGCTCTTTGCATAGAAGATATTATAGAGCATAGAGCACAAGTGTTAATCCAGACACAGGTGCACTTAATCTTCTCTCACTCTCATAGTCCGACGGGTCGGCAATCCGACGCGACCAGGGAGAGATCAGGCGCAGGACCGATGGCTTAGCTTACTTTCAGACGCACGCAGAGGAGCTGAAAACGATCACTCATCTATTGACTGACTGGGGCTAGGGCTAGTGTTACTTAACTACGGCCCTATCAGTTTATAGGATAGGAGCGAGGAATTAACCTATTAATTAGGTGAACTGCGAAGTATACTGACGCGTAGAATTTCCTACATTTTTGAACTCATAGTATATTTTTGCCAGATTATGACAAAGCCCAAAGGAAGGGTTATGATTTCAGCAGTGTATCTGTAAGGTTTAAAAACTAAAACCCCTGTAGTCAAGTGAAAGATCTAAGTAAAAAGCAATGAAAGAAGAAAATACTCTCCGCATGGGGTAGCTTAAAGTACCTACCTGTTACTGCGGCATGAAACCTTACTTTTTGACAAAAGACTTGAGATTATTTTAGGACCTGGGGCCGTACCACCACGTTTTTTTGCCATCTCTTCAGCTGTGAGAGCGAGACACAGCTATTGTCGTCGTATAGAACCGTCTCTTTTTTCAAAACAAAGCCATTTCTGCTTTGGCACGTCATGGTAAGGCCCCTGACCTGACAGTGTGGGTCCTATGCACAAAGATAACTATCGAATGCTGTTGTACAATTATGTTTTTTTTTGAAGTTTCGTACCTCAACCGGAAATATATAGCGTCATTCGTGCGTTCGTTCGTTTTTCCGCATATCTGTCTGTCTGTTAAGACAGGGGAATCAAAACCTACCCGTACTTCACATTAACTTAGAATGATGAGATTCGGCAAGAAGAAATGTCTTAAGCCATTTCCCCAATTAAAAAAACCGAACATCGTAAAATTTGAAGCGCCGAAGTGCGCAAAACAAAGATTGATAAACCTTTGATAGATCTCATATATTAAGCACAGGCAAAAAAACAATGATTCTAAGCACCTAAGTACCACAGTTTCCAAGTAATCACCAATTTTCCTTTAATTGGTCGAAATAAAACACATTATTTTGACTTTACAGCGGCGGCGGCCCTTTACTTCCAAGTTCCGACCCTTTGGTGCCTGAGGCCGACTCACGTTTGGCCGTTTTTTTTGTTTTTTACACACTTCAAAATGTTTTTTTTTTAATTTGGAAATTAGGTTTTTCCGTATGTTTTTTCTGTTATATTCGTAACTATCCATGTACCGATCGCAATGGAACAACTCGAGACAAAAGTCCAGATTTCAATTAAGTTTATAATAAGCACTTTATATAAGTTCTCTGAGCGCAAGGAGGATGCAATTACTAACCTCAGATAAATAAAGTAAATTAAAACAATTTACTATCATTAAAAAATGTACATTAAAAATAGGGAAACATTTTTCAAAAGTCTTTGTAGGCCGTTAGTAGATTAATTTGCTTAATAAAAGTATAATTACCTGATTGTTGATAATCAGTAGATTTAATGTCAAGAAACTCCTGCGCATCGCCGACGGTCGAACTCTCAACGTCCACATTTTCAGAACTATTGCTGCTTGCTCTATCATCATCGTCCGAATCGATATTTTCAGTCACATCACTAACAAAACTACTTTTTAATTCACAATTCACACCACTAGTAGAAGCGTTCGCGTCATTTGTAAAATCATTACAACTCTGTTTTTCGAATTTATCAGCCAATAAATTTTCGATGGAAAACGGTAGTTTAGATTCGTGTTTTTCCGTTTTTATTTCGTCCACGTCCATTGTAGCTTCAGAAGGATCCATTTTGGAATTGTTCTTTATTTATTTGATTATTATTTTAATCAACGTGTGCTCTGAAGCAGCTTGGAGGACATTTTGAATCACACTTTAAGCACTGAACTATTTAATGCGAAGCATCTCACACAGGGACATAATTTAAACTAATAAGAAAGTTTCACGATGCGTTTTTGTCAATTCGTCCGCTGAAACGTCTGGGGACGGAATGTTAACTACCTCTTTTGAAAAACATAATCGTATCTCAACATATTTTAGTTTGAACAACCCTTATTTGAATAGTGCTAAAGTCGAAAATTGTTTAATTATCAAATTAGTTATATCTGGCAGTGGTGCGACTGATCCGAATGAAGATTGAGAGTCTTTACTAATGGGCGTCTTTCTGGATGACAGTATTTTAAACCAAAATGCGTTGTAATCTCAGTCTTGTGTGGTGGAAAAAGAGTTTATAATTAGTTGTAGGATCTTAAACGATGCAAATAGCTCATGAAGAGCCACAAAGTTATAATTAGAGTTGGACCAATCACCGTCCGGGGGCGTGGCGGGAGCGCGATGCGTTGCGTATGCGCACTCCTTGTACATCAAACGAAGATTTATTTAAGGAGCCCGCTGATATATGCGCGGAGTCATTAATTCTGATAATTATTTAGTTAGTTCGTTTAATTGGACTAGTCAGATGGTCGCTTATATTAGAACCGAGAGAGTCTTCATTGATTTATTGCGTTAGCTTCTGTTATGTGTCGACTTGGTTCTGATTATGACTTCTTAATTTTGCCGTTAATTGTTTTCGAATTTTGAAATTGTTAATTTATCTTTTTGCTGATTGATTTGTCTTTTAATGAGGTTTAGAAGAAAAATGTTTTGTTAATGTCAGCACTTTCGTTTTCTTCAGATGAATTTTTATCTTCATTCGATAAAGGTGGCGGATATCCTGGCGCCTGTTCTTTGAGGTAAGCGCTTCAATTACTGATATTAACACCCCTTTCTATACACTACTAATTAGGTCCTAATATCTTAAGATGACCAAACAGAGTGACCCTACCCGCCTTAGGCCAGAAGGGGGACATGAGAGGACATAGCCAAATGGTACGTCGGTAACCTTAGGAACTCCGGCTTGGAAATTCCTTGAGAGCACCTCTACGTATACCACGTACACCACCAACGTGCGCTGTCACCAATCGGGGGGCATCGCTTATATGCTTAATTTATTTATTTTATTTATTTGCATCAGTCAACAAAGGCCCATATTGAAAATACAATAAGACTATATGTATAAACATACAAAACATATAAAATACTATACATAAACAATTACACTATAAACCTAAAAACTAAAAAAGTTATAGGTACATGATTGCTATTATTCTGCAGAGTCGGCGTCGTGTATCGCGCAGTGTCGGGTATCCGGCCACGGAATCGCCGGAAAATAACGCCTTTCGGCCAAAATTCTGGAG
This sequence comes from Pyrrhia umbra, assembly GCA_963891755.1. Classification (NCBI taxonomy): domain Eukaryota; kingdom Metazoa; phylum Arthropoda; class Insecta; order Lepidoptera; family Noctuidae; genus Pyrrhia; species Pyrrhia umbra. Next base: position 5,295,563 of record OY982944.1, read on the forward strand.
AAATGAATTTTGAAAGATGCTCAGTCAGTTAATGCTTACCTTTGCTTGAAGACTGACTATCGTGACTACTCCCAAATGTATCTAAGATCGATTTCAAGGCGGTTACTTAACTATCTGATTCCCGCAGACTCACTCGCGTTTTGAGGGAATAACTTCGCGCATCCAGGTGAAAACTGTCCAATGTCATTCCCTGGATTTTAATCTGTACCTATATCGGCCTTTTTACCTACTTACCCTGAAAGTGTAACAGACAGCGTTATAGTCCGACATGGCTATTTATGAACGTGGCTGATAGGAGAACTAACGCAAGCCACCATCTTGAAATGTCATTTTGGTGATATCAGCCAAGGGAAAATTCTTACCCAACTATATATAAGTAAAAATATAGCGCTATTCAATAAGACTAGATTTTGTCCTTGAAATAGTTAAGAAAGGGCAATGATGATCTTCGATGCCTCTGGTGTTGTAGATATCTATCGGCCGCGGTGGCTACTTAATAATCAGGAGGGTTTCGGCTTGTGAGCCACCTACTAACATCCAAATATGTGTAAAATTTTTAAATATTGCATTTTATTGTTTCCAATTTAAAATTATTATTAAAACTTTAATGATGAATCAATAAATTGTTATTTAACATGTCATGATTTATTTAAAAAATGGAAATTTCCATTAATTGGTATCATTATGCCTAAAATTGACATTTCAAGATGGTGGATAGCGTTAGTTCATCTTTCAGCCACGTTCATAAATAGCCATGTCGGACTATACTTCCATATTTATAATATTCTTTATCTTTTTGTGTCGGGTTTTACCAACCTACCAAGCCCTAGTGTCAGTTTTCTCAAACCCGCCTGACGGCCTTTGACATGGAATTGTAACTACAACTGTTAGCCGGGGACGACGGCTTAGCGGCCTAGGCACGGGGGTATAACACCACCAATTTCCTGACTCCGGTTTGCTTTGTGACATTTTCTACGCACAAAGCTAGTTCGTCCGGACCCAGGAATCCAACCCGAGACCCCGTTATGGGACCACTACAACAACGAGCTAGTAATTTATAATATTCTTAAGAATATATTTAAAAGCTGAAGAGTTTGTTTGTTTAAGCTCGCTAATTTCCGAAACCACTCGGAATTGACAAAAAAATAATAAATTGATAGCCCAATCGGTGAAAAAGTTTTTTTGACATCACGCTATGACCTTTGGAATACCAGCAGAAAGAAAAAAAGTACGGGCAGGCAATGTACAAATGGCCATAAGCATACATAATTTTCAGCCCTAACAGATTAGATTTAGAAAAGTTACTAGTAAAATATTATTCTGAAGAATCTTCTAAGTTGTAAAGAAAAAGAAAAAAATATAATCGGCATCGCATCACAAAACAAATGTTAACCATAATGAAAGCAATAAATAAACAAAGACAAAAAAAATGTTCTTGTCTCCTCTTTTCAAAACTCCGACGTATATTGTCATAATTAGGCTGAATAGGTCGGTGGCGCTTAGCGTTTTTTTTTTTAAGTTTTTCTACCATTTGATGAATGTTCGGTGTTCCCATAAAAAAAGCTTACGGTTTATGGGTTCCGTAGATTTTGTTAATACATTTACTTTATTATAATTATCTAACTGCGGTACCTCACGTAGGTTTACATATTTAAACGAAGTACCCCCATTTTTACCCGACTGCGACAGAAGGAGGGTTACGTTTTTGTCAGGCGTGTCGTCAGGGACTCTAGTAAAAAGATGTTGAATATTCTATTTATATCAGACAAAATGTAATTTAATGTATAACTTTTTTCTTTTATAACGTGCTTTTTTTGTTTTTTTTTTTTACCATAAAATAACTATTTATCGTTTAGGCTTTCCAATCTACCCACGGTACCCTAAACCGTGAATTAATTTTCGACAACTCCACACCGTTACGTTTCCGCATATTTGACTACGGTATGCGATCCCTACATCTAAAATGATCTAAATTGCTCCAGCATGCACGTAGCAATGGCTGACACGAATTAAAAAACTACAGAAGTTTTATAGAATAAATAAATATTTACGGCGCGTTATGCTTACAGTCTAATCTAAGTTCATTTTTTTTAATTAGGTACAACATATTTGGCTATAAGAACCCGCTGGACAAAAAAAGTAATAGTTTTTGAAAAAATATTCGTGCTTAAGACAAACAATACAGATAGGTATGATTATTATGATGCAGATTATTTAGTTGACCTTGCTCTGAATATAGCTAAACAAAAGGTTTCTGCTTGTAAATGAACCTACGACATGAAAAAACAGCTAACTGAAACACGCAAGAGATAAAATAACATAAATATTTAAATTTAGAGCGAGCCTTCTGAGTTTTTTTTCTTGGATCCTCGAGAGTCGACGTCGTTCATCAATAAACACGTGTACGGATGAGCGTGGTTACCGCTTAATTAGTTTATTTCTAAAATGTTTAGCGTAATTAGGAAGAGTATTGTTTTTAATTGATTTAGACTTGATAGAGGTTTTATAGACTTCTAAGTCGTGTATTTTATATAAACTACATCGGTTTTTCATCTATCGCATGATCGCACTGTGGGAAATGGGTATTGAAGCTAAAGATAGTCAAAAAGTTATTTGGGAAAATGAACAAGCTGAAACTCATGTTGATATTTTTTTGCTCGCTGGGCAATGTTATCAATTTTAGAAACCAAACAAATTAATTAGCTGCTTAGGCAAGGGGTACATTAACAAATTGAAAAGCATAATTATATTCGTTGTTATCTATGTCTAAAGGGAATAATAAATAACCAAGACGCACCACGGTGAAGTTAATGTTAAAAAAATAGTATCTAATCATTTATAAAAATGAGATTTTGGATCAACCCACGCAATCTATACCTAACTAGCCTGACTCAATTAAACAGCTCTTAAATCATCATCATCACCCCGTGCCCACTGCTGGCTGACATACGTCTTTCTCATGGCATGCCACTGAGCTATATCTTCACTTCTCCATATAAATAATAATATTGAACTACAGTTCGAAAGGTGACATATCAAATTTGATCTTCGCACATCCTGTCCCGGTAAAAAGCGTGGCATACTTCTACTTAAATCATCTGATTTTTTGTTTATGGCAACAGCAATTAACTTCCTACGAAAAAAAACCCTAGCTGTCAAATATTTATGAACCGGAACTGTGCGGAACCTATAAAGATAGTTTTTGTATGGAGCCAAGAATTTATGAAATGTCTTAACGGTACACAAAATATTTAACACAAAAAGATAGACGACTTCACACTGTGGAATGTATGCTTTAGTACCTTTAGGTGTTTTTTCAAGATTTGCTAAGAATATTCAATAGAAAAGAATATATTTATTGATGGCCAGCAAGAGTTTTCATAGTAAAACTATTATAAGTAGCTGCTACGCATTCCTTGGACAGCTATGAGAACCAATGTCTCCATCCTCGAAGAGCTGAAGGTCACCAAGCGCCTGCTGACTACGTGCCAGGAAAGGATCCGGAGTTTCTTTGGGCACATAATGCGATCCCCATTGCACAGCCTGGAGAAACTCATCATTCTCGGACATATGGAGGGGAAGCGCGCTAGAGGAAGAGCGCCAGCTAGATGGGTGGACCAACTCAAAGAGGTGACTGGTGGCCAGATACAGGGAGCGGTACATATGGCGCAGAACCGGACCGAGTGGAGAAGATTGACATACAGTCACGATTGATATTGATCTCAGCATTGAGGGAACGACCAGAAAGAAGAAGAAGAAGTAGTTGGTGGTAGTTTTATAGGTGCCAGTAACAGTACCAGCATACCTGTATCTACCTATTAATCAATACTAAAATTATAAATGCGAAAGAAGTTGTCTGTTCGGCTACCTGTTACGCTTCCACGGCCTATGGTAAAAGCTCTAAACGAACTAAGATGAAATTTCACGCAGCAGTTCACTCAGGGTGCGAGTGAAACCGCCAGAAACAGCTATTAGATTACAAATGAAGCTCGTAATTCATCGCGAATAATCAAAACCCGAACCAAATCTTTTTGAAAGAATTTAAAACATCTCAAAATATTTAAATAAATTACATAAATCTATCAACAATCTGTTCGGATCATGCGATTAGGCGTGTTTTGTCAACACGCGAGCTCACGACAGTCGCTTTGGCACGCGTGATCGATCTTCATTGATCAATAAACATTTGGCAACAAACTGTACCAAGAAGTATTTAGCTCAGTTATTTTCATTTTGATTTTTCTGTCTCATAGATCCATTACGCTGTATCTCCTAAATAAATTATATTATATTCTACTAGCTTTCCGCCAGCGGCTTTGCCCGCGTGGACATTTTTTAACACCTCGGGTTTCATTATTCAAGTTATAGTAGGGATCCCTAATTATTTCTGGAAATAAATATAGCCTATGACAAAAGTGCAAGAATTTTTAAAATCGGTCCAGTAGTTTTTGAGTTAAAACCCTACAAACAAACAAATCTTTCCTCTTTATAACATTATTAGTATAGAAGCATAGATATAAACTAGCTGTTTCCCGCAGTTTCGCCCGCGGCCCGAGGGAACTATTTAACGCACCTGGATAAAAAGTAGCGTAAAACCGTGTCCCGGTCCAGCCGTTCACGCGTGATGACCAAGGGAAATAGGAATTAAGTTTTATAGATGCGAAACTAACTCTGTCCATCTGTGATTTAAAGATTGACAGATGTTACGGTTTTACATTGAAACGTCTAAACTGATTAAAATGTGATTTGGTATGAATATAAGTATATTAAAACCTAAGGAAGGATAAAGGATTGTTTTTTGAGTAAGTGAAGTATTTCGCTCAGGGTGCGAGTGAATTCGTAAGAAACAGCCTATCTTCTTCTTTTATATAAATAAAAAAAATGCTCGTTGGTATATTTGTCCTCTATGCGTTCCTAAACCTTTAACTTGAGTAAATTCTTCTGTGTACTCCACGAAAGTTCCTAGCGCAAAAAATTGGCATTGCAACGCATGCCGGGTGCAGCTAGTTATAACTAGGGGTTATAACTATAAACAAATAAAGATCTAATAATTGTATCCCTACGTGACGTAACTTGTAAGCCGCCCATTAGGTAGACGCGTCAGCAATGGCGATACATATGAGGAATTTCCCGGATTATATTTATGTTTATAGCAGAAAACGCGACGTTTTCTCGGGATTCACCCTAACGATAAAGGTGTGACCTTAATGTTATTATTAAGGTTACCTATTATTATACCTATCAATATTAATTACCTATTTGTGCACTAGGTGCTCGCGTAATTATTTCTAGGGACAAATACGCCCACTTGATCGATTTTTACGTCATCTTGATTGACAAAAATGATTAATAGGTACTATTGGTCGTTTCTACATTGAACGTAACACACTTTTTTTTAAATTAAAGCCAGAATTGGGCGCCATAAACCAATTCTCTTTGAAATTTTTGGGTTCGATACCCGCACGGGACAACTACTATACCTTTTTTGTGATGAAACTGAGTCCTATGGCCTGACGGCAAACGGCATGACCCTCACGTATACCATCGGAGCCGCTCTCTCTAATGACTTGTTTGTGTGCGTGACGCATATCTTCTCTTCCATCCGTGTGTACAGGTACACACACACGTGTGTACGTATATGTATGCATGTGTGTATGCGATCCCGTGACCGTACCGTGATGGTCAATCGTTAGCCCAATGGCTACGATGTATCCTTACCTAAGTTTTTAATAGAATAGAGGATGTATTCTATGTATTGTAGGATATATTATTATAGCTATACTAACCTCGACTCGTAATGTAATACACAAGACTTGCATTGAGTGTTATACTTCACAGCGGCCACGATAACATTGTTACGCAGCGTGGTATAGTTAAGATTGTTTTGTTTATTGCTAGTACAACCGTGATAACAACCGGCGTTGTGCTCGTAAATTGTACATAGATACTTTTAAACCTTGGTTTGGTCGTTCAATGGACGTTTAAGTGTGGCCTGAGAAAAATAAAAAATAGTGTACGATTGTGAAAAAGTTATCAATTAAACAATACTTTTTAATGAAAAAAAAACATGTCAATAAAAGAGATATTTAAAAACAACTTAGTTTATTTATGTTTTTTTTACTACAGCCAATAAATAATAATGTGAAATCTTATCGTACTTTTATTCAATGTATTGTTTTTTGAAATCGCATTACAAAATTCTAACTTCAACAAAGTGTTCTGTGAGCATACGAGTGTATATGTAAAAATAAAATATATGAAAAATGGGATTGACTATTGCTTGTAGGCGTTGGACCGGCAGCTGTTCCCTCAGAGCGCTGTGTTTGATACTATGTGTATTGTCTTTATACTTACTGTTAATGGATTTGAACAATATTGATGTGCTAAGTGTTCAGTCTACATGGCATGCTGCTGGGAACATTTTTAGACTGTGTAAGTAAAATTAAGTTACTATGTTGAAATAAACTTGGCGAAAACTGAAAGTTCTAAAGTTCAGTGTGGATAGATCCTTCAGGAAAAGGTATGAGGTGTGAGTTAGTGGCCGTCACTGAAACCCGAGTTATTGTTAGATACGGGCAACGCAGGTTTAGTTTTTTTGGTGATCTTTGGGCAGTCCTATGAACAGCAGTGGACGTTTTATGGTTGATATTAGGTGAAAAAAAAATATAATAATTTATGAAATTCTATGCATTAACCTAATGCCCAACTGGAACTACGGAACATTTTATATTTAAGTTTTGAGTCTCGGATATTGTAAATAAAAAAATCTCAAAACATAGTTCCTCGTAACAAAACAAATATTTTTCTATTTTAGTTCTAGTGTTAACCAATTAAAATACAGTTATGGTAGAAAGATTAGTTTCTACCATGACTTATTTTTTATTACGGTAAGTAAATATTTCGGACACTGGTCACACAGCTGTCAGCCGTCATTTGTTTTTTGACGTGTACACACGTACCAGCGGTGTTTGTTGTGGTTTTTAAAAGAAAAAAAATCGTAATTATTCAATTATCAGATTGCAAACTATACGCTTTATCAACGGTAAAAGTGTTCATTTATAGTTACAATAAAGTTTCTATCGCTAAAACGATGTGTGAGAAGTGATTTGCCCAGTGAACTTGGTACAACAATTTAGAACACGTATATTTTATTTTCAAAGTATAATTGGTGATGTTTCTTATTTACGTTTGCGTCCACCGGATAGCGGGAACATATATTACAGGACTATGGACGAGCTAAGTTGTTCATGACACTACAATTCTCACATGGACGTTAATAAAATTGTAATCCAAAATGCGTTTGAATATCAAAAAAATAACTATATTTGTGGGTTGTGTGGTGTTTTTATGGCTCTTGCTATCATACGCATCTGTAATAGAAGTACCAAGGTCCGCTAGCACCAAAAATGCCGCCGTAGAAATAGAAAATAGAATAATAAGACTTCAGAAACAAATGGATGAACAGATAGCTGATAGCAATAAATTGTTAGATAAAGTAAAGAAACACTTGAAGAAGACAGAGAGTGAGAGGAATGAAGTGAATGAAGGAGAAGAAGATGAGAACGTTAAAGACTTGGAAGTGTTGCAGCGTGAGTATTATTCAGCTAGCTTTTTCCGTGACCCTAAAACCAAAGATAGTCTAGAACTTCAGGAGCCATATATATCAGTGATTAAAAATGAACCGTTTTCACTCTCTGGCCCATAAGTTATCTCTATGGTAGTCAATTTAAATAAATATGTATACTGCAATAGACAATAAGTAATGTCTCAACTTACTGGCATTGTGGTGAATGGCATGGCACCTATTTAGAAAAAAACATATACAACTAGGTTTTTTTTAGCCTTTTCACTGGTTTAAAAAGAACTACTTGACACATCTGTAAAGTCACTATTATCCTACACCAGAGTTCAAGCTATCTCCATGCGAAATTTAATCTAAATTGGTTCAGCCGTTTAACAGTGAAAGCGTAACAAATAAAGAAATAATTAAACAAACTTACTTTCACATTTATAATATTAATTAGGATGAAGATTATAATTTAATTATTTTTAGCTCTTTATTACTTTCACAACTGCTCAATCTAGGATCTATAAAATTTTAATTAATAATAAATAATAAAATAATAGTATTTTCTATCCACATTAGTTCATAAATAAAACATAGTTCCATAAACAAAAAGGTTATCTCAAAACAGGTTGGTACAGTGAACTCTGATATTATTACATTTAACATGCTAAATGATTTGCAAGCAAAATGTCATTGCACCCACTTTGTTGATGCAGGTGTGGGCGTGAAAGATTTATATATCTTATATACATATGTATTGTACTATTGTGACCGCTACAACATGTGAAATGTTTAACAAATTACAAATCTTCCATATATCACATGAGACTCGAAAGGGTCGTCATACAAAGAACACACCCTCCAAGTTTCAGGTGTCTATGATCAGCGGTTTAGGCTGTGCGTTGATCCGTCAGTCATTCAGGACAAAGCATTTCATATGTATAGAAAATAATACAACAACAACTGGTGACAAATCCAGGCACCAAAGCCAGTACCCAGACAGGGAATTAAGTCTAACTTAAATATGTGCACAATTGAGTATGTTGTGTGGTAAACGAAATATTATAATTCTATAATTGTTTAGTTATCCTTGTGGTTTCAAAATGTATCTAAGGTATAATATCATTCTATATTTTTATGAACAACTAGCTTTCCGCCCGCGGCTTCGCCCGCGTGGTTTTTTTTTACACCTTGGGTTACATTATTCAAGTTTTAGAAGACATCCCTAATTATTTCTGGAAATAATTATAGCCTATGACACTTCGTAAAGATGTAGCTTTCTAACGGTGACAGAACTTTTCTGGTTGATTTTTTACACCTTGTATCCGAAAAACCCAAATATCTTACGGAAACCTATTTTTTTCCAAAATAAAATTTAGCCTATGTTACTCGTGGATAATGTAGCTTTCGAATGGTGAAAGAATTTTTAAAATCGGTCCAGTAGTTTCTGAGCCTATTCATTACAAACAAACAAACAAACAAAGTTTTCCTCTTTATAATATTAGTGTAGATAATCAGAGCGGTTACATTTCAGCATTAATACGTCAAACACAGTCGCGTAACTATACTTCATTTACAATAAGAGTAGAAAAACGTCCAAACTCTTTTTACAGCTTATTCAACCGATTTTGAGTTCTATTCCGTACTGATAAGGGTGGCGTTGAAAGCAAAATAAGTTTACAATCCTACTAATATTATAAATGCGAAAGTTTGTATGTATGGATGTATGGATGTATGGATGTTTGTTACTCTTTCACGCAAAAACTACTGAACGGATTTGGATGAAATTTGGTACACATATAGCTTTTAACCTAGATTAACATATAGGATACTTTTTACCCGGGTGCGCGGAGTAGTTCCCTCGGGATGCGGGTGAAACCGCGGGAAACAGCTAGTAACAAATATATTCTGCGTCTCTTTTTGTCTTGTCACCTTATAAATAAAGATTTAAATCATTTGAACAAACAGTAAATGGGGTGCGTTTAAATGTCTAATCTTATTATAAATGGAGTATAGACTATGTTATTCCAGACTTAAACCTAATGAACGTTAGATTTGAACTCTTCATAACTTCACTGTAGAGTTTTGAAAAGAAGTTTTTAATGTATTGATACGAGAGTTGTCTCGTTCATCATCTGCCTAGCCTTTTCCCAACTATGTTGTCTTGGTTTCCAGTCAAACCGGATGCAGCTGAGTACCAGTGTTTTATATGGAGCGACTGCCTATCTAACCTCCATAACCCAGTTTTACCGGGTGACAGGATACCCCTTGATAAGACTGATAGTCAGACTTTCTGGTGTCTGACTACCTGTAAGGACTGTCAAATGACAGCCTTGAAAGCCTTAAATGTCTCGTTAAAAGACGAAAATATAAAATGTTTACTGAAAAGTGTTTCATGTGTTGAATAAAAATTCTTCTCACCAAATTGTGAAAACAATATTGTGTGAGTGTAAGCAATCAATGCGTGTTTTGTTAGTTCTTACTTGGGAGAATGACAATACAATGCTGTATTTTTACCCGACCGGGACGTACAAAAAGAGAGTAATGTTTTTATTTGAATGTATGCTGTGAACTGCAGTCTACATACAGTGACATCATTCATTCGTCTTACGATGGATACCATATCATTTGGGTTTTTTATTCCTAAAACGGTTGATTAACAATCCGGGGTTGGACAAGAAGTGGGTACACGAAAATTCCTGCGTCGTGGTTAAAAAACGTTTTTATTAAACGGGACCATCTGTCGGTGAAATTAGCTTTTAGGCCCAAGTTCACCGACAGTTAGTTACCTAATCGGCCCGTTAATTAAAAACGTTTTTTTACCACGAAGCGAGAATTTTCGTGTCATCCACTTCTTGTCCAACCCCGGATTGGTAATCGACCGTTTTAGGAATAAAAAACCCAAATGATAAGGTATCCATCGTAAGACAGAAGTTTGAATTTATGGTAAACAGCTGTTTTGAGTTGATCGGACTGTTATCTCGTCGGTGAACTTGGGCCTTAGTATGTCACACGGGTCCATCGATCAAGTCTTACCGAGACTCCTCCGTGCCTCGGAAACCACGTTATGCCGTTGGTCCCTAAACTTAGTCCCGGCTGTCATTTGTAGATCTTTGACAGTTGTTATGGGTAGTCTGAAGCCAAAAAGTGGGACAAACAGTCTTACCACGTGTTTGTGGAGGTGAGATAGGCAGCCGCTCCATGTATAACCACTGGTACTCAGCTGCATCTGATAAGACAGGAAGTCGACCCCTACGTAACTACGGGAAAAAGCTAGGCAGATGAATCACTGTGCGTATGACATTAGTCTAATATGACGCGTTTATTGCACTGGACTGCCTCGTTGGTCTTATGGTCGCATAACCGGACTGCTTTAAACGGAGTCTCGGCTTCGATTCCCGGGTCGGGCTAATCGCTTTAGAAAATTTCACAAAGCAGCCCACAGTCAGGAAGTTGGTGGTGATATACCCCCGTGCCTGGGAGGTTAAGCCTTCGTCCCCGGCTGCTATCTTGACAGTTGTTGTTACAATTCCATGTCAGAGGCCGTCAGGTAGATTTGGGAACTCTGACACTAGGGCTTGTTAGGTTGGTAAAACCTGCAATCCACACGATAAGAAGAAGATAGTATTGTAATTTGGATCACATTTACGTATCTTAATACCCAGAACCATATATTCAGCGTAAAAACCATGTAGATAGATAGCTAATATTTTAAATCATCTTTTCGAGGATTACTGTTACTCATTTTATAACCGGAGATTATCATAGACAATGAATTATATCACACAATTTTGTTACCACACAGATAGACAAATCGCACAATCTTATCAGTAAATAATATAAAAAATTCTGATATCCATTCACATTTTTATCATCCACATGTGTGCCAGATGTCGACACACGAGTTTTTATCGTAATGAAACTGATGTTCCATTACATTGTGTGACCTGTGTTTGGTTGGCCTGCAATTTAATGTCAGGATAGTGAAATTTCGACCTTATGCTACGAGCTCAGAGTTAATTTTTATTCAGTCCGATGCAATTATGTTAAAACATTTCTGTTTGTGCATCGCATTATCTTTTTGTTATCACAGGTTAATTTGATACTCCCCTTAAAGTTTAAACTTTTTCTAGTTATTTTATCGGAGTATTTAGCAATGAGGCTGAGGTTAGGCTGAGCATGATCCTTTTACCTCAGAACGCGTCCCACTAGGGCCCAGAACGGGTCACCTAAAATCTAGCTAAGCAAAGTGGCAAGTAAAAAAAAATACTAAGCCAAAAGCGCACGAGACCGGCCAGTCTTTTCGTCTCCGTCCCGGTTTCTATCCATTAGATTTTTTTCTATCCATTCTGAAAAACAAAGCTGGCATCAAAGACTAGAGAGAGAGAGAGCAGATTTCTGGATGAGTAATGCAAACCCCTCCAACTAGATCGTATAAACTTCTAAGTAACAGGTGTCCTTGGCTAGAAAATTGCGCTGAAATTACTGAAAATCGTTGAAAAATTACTCTCGATTCGTGACGGTTGGAATCACTCAATGCCATTGTAATTTTAAATCTGTCAATTATTTATTTATCCATGTGCTGTTTATTATGAGGACGCTTAATCCTTACTCCTTACTAATATTATAAATGCGAAAGTAACTCTGTCTGTCTGTCTGTCTGTTACGCTTTCACGCCAAAACTACTGGACCGATATAAATGAAATTTGGTACAGAGATAGAATAGACCCTGAGGAACAACATAGGCTTTTTACCCTAAGTAGTTCCCTCGGGATGCGGGTGAAACCGCGGGAAACAGCTAGTCTATACTTATATTTTGTTACTTTTTGTTTTACAATGGGTTATCTCGAGAACTACCAGACCGAGTTCGAGAAATTGTTTTGTTAATAAAGTTTAGTAAATTAGTCCTAAGTACTATGTTGAGTAATTAAAATTAAATACTCACCATCTCCTCGTATGGTCGTGCTGGCCAAGCGGGTTCGAAACCTGGCAAGTACCAATGTGACTTTTCCAAAGTTACATGTACTTTCTAAGTTTATCTTAAACACTGACCAACCATGAAGGAAAACATCGTGAGGAAATATGGACTAAAATGTCTGAAATTGCCAATGCCCCTTGAGCAAGCGTTGTGATCATACCTTTTCTGTATGAGAAGAGTCCTGCGCCCAGCAGTTCGACAATATATAGGCTGATGATGATGGGCAAAAACTAGTCGGTTATAATTTTAGATTATATTATTTTTGTTGCAGATGTAGCCCAACCGATCCTGCCAGTGTTAGTGATAGCGTGCGACAGGGTCACAGTCAAGAGGTGTCTGGATAACCTGGTGAAATTCAGGCCTAGCAAGGAGACGTTTCCTATCATTGTTAGCCAGGTAAGTTCCTTGAACTGTAACTAAACTAATATTCTGTAAGATGAGGGGTTTTTTGTTTGTTAGGACATGGTAATCTCTGGAAGTACTAATCAGTGGTCTTTTTCTTTCGTGTCGGTATGAACTACGTAGAAAGGCTTGTGTCATGATAAAATTAATGCCTTGAGCTGGTTTCCCCACATTACGAACCGTATTGGGGACCGACTGGGACCAGCCCGCACTGACGCGCAATTTGAAGAGTATCGTCCAGATGGTACTGCAGACACATCAGTCCAAAAACCCAATTCGAAATTCAAATTAGGCTAAAAAGCAGCACTTTTCGTATGTTATAAAAAGACAGGTCTGAAAATGCTCCTACACCACTTCCTATGTGTTTTTGCTGGGAAAAAGTGCCGCAACAGACTCCCCAGCAACAAGAAAAAGTCTTACTTTCCAAACGGACTAAATCACTTCAGTATTTCTGACAATATTACTTAATACTACTACGTAAAGCCTTAATAATGAGGATTCAACGCTTTTCTATGACTTCCATTGTACGTTTTGTATTTAATCGCTTTGCAAATGGTTAACGGCGATGAAGCCAAAAAAGCGTTTATTTTTTTGGTCTGCAACAAGGCTGATTGAAGTGAATATTTTAATCATAAGAGGAGTGTAATTATTAAGTAATCTGTCGATGGTCAGTAGTCGTGGTGGCCTAGAGGTTAAGAAACCTGCATTTCCTGTACAAGTGTAATCCTGGCATGTAACAATGTGACTTTTCTAAAGTCATTATGCACTTTCTAAGTGTATCTCAGACACCACTGACTAACGGTGAAGGAAAACATCGCGAGGAGACTTGAACTAAAAAGTCTGAAATCGCCAATTGGTCTTGAGCAAGCGTGGTGATCAACGCTAATGCATTCTCTGTATGAGAAGAGGCCTTAACCCAACAGTGGGATAGTAAATAGGTCGGTGCTCCCACACAAATTATATCAACCTCAGTTGAGTAAGATTTTCATAACGTCAATAAACGGTGTTTTGCCAACTAGGCGTTTGAAATTTGGTTTATCACAATCTCTCATAATAAACGTTAACTAAATTCAATAAAGACGAAGCTCGTGGAATAAAATCGTATTTTAAAATTAACTGTTTTGGAAATTTTCATACGTGCATGTCTTTATACAGAGGTGATTACAATTATCAGATGAAATTATGTACGGTTTACTGCTAGCCGTGGCGATAACGAGTAATGTAGTTTTTATGATAGTTTTTTATTACCATACTACGAATTTTCGCGGAGAGCCATTTTAGAACACTTTGGTTTTAGCTTTTTGCTCAGGATCCCATTGGAGCCCTTCAACCAAGTTGTAGTCTACATTTGTACCAAAGAACACCTTCTTTTTGCGCCCAAAATGTGTATCTAACTACAATGTTTCTCAAATTCTATACAAATAGACTCTAATTGAAATCCTGTTATTTCTATATAAACCGAAGGGCAGGTCCGACAGTTTTATATGCTCGTGTTTCGAGGCACGGAAAGGTCTCGCTATGTTAAAAAAACCGTCACCCATCCATTTATTTTTTACTAGCTTCTGCCCGCGACTTCGTCCGAAGGAATAGTGGTGCTCCGCTCCTATTGGTTTTAGCGTGATGATATATACCCTATAGCCTTTCTCAATAAATGGGCTATATAACACTAAAATAATTTTTCAAATCGTACCGGTAGTTCCTGAGATTAGCGCGTTCAAACAAACAAACTCTTCAGCTTTATTATATTAGTATAGATTTTATTTATTTGATTTACAAGGCTTAAGAAACCAATTACATAAACCAAAGTATTATATGTATAATAAATAAACTAATAACTATAATTAAATTATATTAGCCTCACAAAAATGCAGGCACTTAACCATTAATTTGGGGAAATTATCCAGCAATAGATCGCAGTCTGGGTTGACTTCCACAAGTTTATTTAGCGTGGTCATCGCGCGCGGTACTGTAGACGCAGCGCAGGCTGCGGTCCGACATGAAGGCACGTCTAGCAGTCGATGTTTTCTGCCACGGAGATAATTATTCGGTGCGTATAGTCGAATCAGCTCATTTTGGATGTCAGCAGCATCCGTCATACCTTTGCATATTTTGAGCATAACGCCTATCTGGTCATATGCCCTTTTGGTCTCCAACATATGATGTCCCAGACATCCTATTTCACACTACAGTACTACTTAAAGGCAGTTTACCTATCTCTGCGGTGGTATTTAAACTATACCTTCCAAGAACAACCCTACTATTTAAAAAAAAACTTGTATTTCAAAGAAATATGCATTTTTAAAATTCTCTGAATCGTCCATGGTCACCATTAAAGACAGTTAATAAGTCAAAATGGTTTCTGCTTTCAATATTATTTTATGTATTTGATATAGCGTGACTCAGTTAATTATTTGTGTCGTGTTATTATGTACAGGGAATTACATTAATAATTAATAAGTGATATCTGATTTTGATAAATTAATAAAACAGACAATGGTGCCGATTCTGACTTACACACGACTAAACTAACTTTAAAATATCATGCTCTTTTTCTATTGCGAAATACAGAAGAGGATAGCAAGTTATTCAGTGCTGTCAAATTAAATGACAGATGACATTTTGTTCGTACAGGTTTGTTAATTTAGTCGAGATGTTACGTCGTGATGTTTAAATTTGTATGGAAAACTATTTTTTTCTAATTTGACAGGTGTTAAAAGTTTGCTATCCCTTTCTTATATTTGTTGATGGAAAGAGAGAATTATAGACTAAATTTAATTTAGATGGTGTCAAGAGAATCGCGGCCAATGTATACTGATAGCTGATGACTAATTTCGGACAGGTGTTTTAGACAATTTGACGTTGAAATAAATAGGTAGGTATTATGTCACCGATGTTGGCGAATATGTCTTCTTTTTACCCGACTGCAACAGAAGGAGGGTTATGTTTTTCGAGTGTATGTATGTTGTATGCATGTCCATTTCTTTGGCACGCCCTACAGCCCAAACGGCTGGACGGTTTTTGACATATGAGGTGTCGTTGGATTTGTATAAATTGTAGTAGTGACATAGGCTATATAGATTTTCAAAATGACGCCCGCAAATGGTGGAATGGGGGGGGGAATTGAATTTTTTTTCTTACCGTAGCAATATGGGTATCAAATGAAAGCTAGTAAACAGACCAGTTTAAAAAAACCGTCAGTCACCGTCGTGAGTCAGACAGTCGGGACCCATTAAATAACCTAGACTGATTCCTATCCAATATGGGTCCCGACTGTCAAAGTCCTTCAGTTCAGATCAACCAGACTGTTTTATTTTTTTTAGTTTATAATAAGAGTATTTTTAGACATAGAAATTGGTGGACTTTCTTTTGAGGTTTGAAAAGTGCTTCTTCTTCGTATCGTATGCGCTGCAGGTTTTACCAACCTAACAAACCCTAGTGTCAGAATGTTCTCAAATCCGCCTGACGGCCTCTGACATGGGATTGTAACAACGACTACTTATGACTTAAAGTTTCGACCCGACCCGGGAATCGAACGGGACCCCGTTCACAGCAGTCGCATTATGCGACCGGGAGACCAACGAGGCATTCAAAAAAGTTGCTGATTTTCAGCCATAAATCATTTTTGAATTTGATTATTTTATGGAATCCATAGTCGGTTCAATCGGTTTGTGGTTAGGCTTTTTTTTACTTATTTTTTTGTGTATTTTTCTACCAGGATTGTGGCCACAACGCTACGTACGAAGTGATAAAGTCCTACACGAGCTTGGACTCTTCAATCTCCGTGGTACGACAGCCGGACCTGTCGGAGATCGTGCTGCCACGGGTCAAGGTCAAGTTCAGGGGGTACTACAAGATAGCCAGGCACTACAAATTCGCTCTCAACCATGTCTTCGAGACCCTGGGGCATGAAGCTGTCATTATAGTTGAAGGTCAGTGCGTAGAATACTTGCTGATTGAACAATAGGTCGCGTGCTGTGCCCGAAGCCCTGAATACGACCTGGAGGGGAGACAAATTAGCAGAATTAAAAAAACACGGAATTTCCCCTCCATTTCTGATACTTCTGAAATTTTACAATTGGTGCCAATAATTAAGATTAAACACTGGTACTCAGCTGCATCCGGTTTAGACTGGAAGGCGACCCTAACATAGTTTGGGAAAAGGCTAGGCTAGGCAGTTGAATTTAGATTAACCAAATCCTACTAATGTTATAAATGCCAACGTTTGTAGGGATGTACGTATATTACTCTTTCACGCAAAAACTACTTAATGGGTGAAATTATATCCAAAATTAGATACACACATAGTTCATAAGCTGGATTAACACGTGGGATATTTCTTATCTATAGAGGAGCTCGTGGCTAAGTAACAGCCGCACGGTTCGACCGATCAAAGGTTAAGCTGCGCTTGGCGCGGTCGGTCCGTAGATGGGTGACCATCTTTGTCATAGCGAGACTCCTCCGTGCCTCGGAAAGCACGTTAAGCTGTTGGTACAGGCTGTCATTTGTAGATCTTTGACAGTCGTTACGGGTAATCAGAAGCCAGAAAGTCTGATAACCAGTCTTACCAAAGAGTATCGTGTTACCCAGTGACTGGGTTATGGAGGTCAGATAGGCAGTCGCTCCATGTAAAACACTGATACTCAGCTGCATCTGGTTAGACTGAAAGCCGACTCCAATATAGTTGGGAAAAGGCTAGGCACAACCAGGAATAAAAAATATTTGTAACAAGTAACTTAGTTCAGAATCACTATGAATATAAGCTCTGGGGCTGTACCACCACGTGTTTTAGCATTCACCTTCCAGGTTTGAGAGCGTGACACAGCTACTAACGTCGTATAGCTCCGTCCCTTTTTACAACGAAAATAATCTTGTTTTGGCACGTCATGTATGGCTCCAGTACTGTTTTTTTTACTGTGCCGCTCATAATATTCTATTAAATTGTATGGAGTGTGGTCCATTTAAATGGCTCCGTTTGAATACCGTGACACAAAGGTGGACTCGACCGCGGAGACTAACACGACCTTGTTGACCAATCGTGAATATATTGTTAGTCTCTAACAACGAAAGTACATTGACACTAATATGTTTACTGAACATTCCTAATACACAGAAAGACGGACAGACAACTGAATGAAACAGGAATTTGTCACGTCACGACAACTTTTTTCGCCATGTCCGTCTGTCTGTCTGCGGCATAGCTCAGAGGTTCTTGGTACTAGGAAGCTGAAATTTAGTATATTGATCACGCCGACAAACTGGTAAATAAAATTATGAAAATTATTTTTTTTTGGTAGCTCCCAAACACGAAAAGTGGGGATAAATATTTTTTCTCATGTATCCCTTCGTGTGGGGTATCGTTAGATAGTTCTTTTAAAAATATCGTAAGTGTGCAAAGCCCATTTTTAGGTTAAGGGAGCCATTTGCGAAATATCTAGCTTTTAAGTGCAAATTTTTGCTCGATACGAGCATCTCTCCCTCTAGCTTTTGAATAGCTGTCCCTGGCAATGTGAAAAAAATCACAGATGTAGCACATGTAAAGAACTTTAAAGGAAAATTATCACGGCTAAGTAGGCTTAACCGGTTACAGGGTTACAGTCGACTAACTAAGACCTACTGCGGAACCCTACTGCGCGTGGCCCGACACGCATTTGGCCGGTTTTAAAGAGAAAAGTTATCTCTTTAGTACATACCTACATGATGTACGTTATGCATTCCAGTCCAGTAAGCCGATAAAACATACACATAGGTGTTATCAGAAACTTGGTGAGCAACGTTTATAAAATAACTCGGGGCTGTTAAACTCGAGTACCGCAACTGATTAGCACTTGAACGAGGTATTTGGAGTCCTGTGAAGTTGTTAATTTCACTGTCCACTGGCTCATTTCCACAGTATTCAAAATCCTAAAGTCATTTATTCAAATTAGGCTGAAAATCAGCACTTTTTAAGCGTCAAATTTACAAAAGACAACCTCCAAATCGCCCGTCTTCATCACTTCCTATGTGTTTTTGCTGGGAAGAAGAAGTGGCGCAACAAACTCCTCATTCCTATCTATATGTGTCTATCCTATGTTTTTTTTCCTGGTCTGCCATCTAATTACGTAAGCCAGTCTTTCAATTTCAGTTGCAATACCTTTCATTTTGATAGTTCAATGATATCATTGCTTCGTTAAAAGTATAAATGAGATAAACGTCCAAAAATATGCAGCAATTATACTTATGTATGTCAATTGGCTATCCATTTTTTACGTAATTATGGTGCTGGTCTGGAATCCCAAAAGTTTAATGCAATTACTATATAGGTACTAACTGTATCCTGACGGTAATTACTTGGCTCACCCGGATAAAAAGTATCCGTGAAGTCGATCCAGGTAATAAACTATGGTTGTACCAAATTTCGTCCAAATCCCTGCAGTAGTTTTTGCGTGTTAGAGTCATCATCATCTGCCTAGCCTTTTCCCAACTATGTTGGGGTCGGCTTCCAGTCTAAACCGGATGCAGCTGAGTACCAGTGTTTTACATGGAGCGACTGCCTATCTGACCTCCACAACCCAGTTAACGGGTAACACGGTACCCCTACTACCCGTAACGACTGTCAAAGATGTACAAATGACAACCGGGACCAACAGCTTAACATGCTTTCCGAGGCACGGAGGAGTCTCGCTGTGACATAGATGGTCACCCATCCACCGACCAACCGTGCCAAGCGCAGCTTAACCTTGATCGGTCGAACCGTGCGGCTGTTACTTAGCCACGAGCCACGAGCTGCTCTATTGCGTGTAAGAGTAAGAAACATACAAACACACATCCTCACTAACTTTCTCATATATAATACTAGCTGTTTCCCGCGCATTCAACCGCATCCGAAGAAACTTCTTCGCGCACCTTGATAAAAAGTATTCTACGTGTCAATCCAGGTTGTAAACTATGTGTGTACCAAATTTCATCGAAATCCAATTAGTGGTTTTTGCGTGAAAGAGTAACAAACTCCTATAATATTGGTAGCATTATATTTCGTTCGTTAATTGGTATTAATGTTTTCAGATGACCTGGACATATCCCCGGACTTCTTCGAGTATTTCCTCGGCACGTATCCGTTGCTGCTCAAAGATCACACGCTCTGGTAAATTCCATAGGTTTTCCTCTTTATTTTAAGTTTAGGTATAATGTCTTACTAATCTGATTTAATAGCCAGGTTCTGAAATCAAAAACGGAGAAACAAACTATATTTTTGCGATGTTACTGGTTCTTCGGTTCGGATGAAGAGCTCGTGGCTATGGGCTGGAAGCCGACCACAACATAGTTGAAAAGCCTAGACAGATAATGATGACTGGTTCTTTGGTTGATAAATAAACTCAGCCTATCACAGTCCACCGCTGGCCGTGGCCTCTCCCATGTTGCGCCATAACACCCGGGATCCGCATCCCGGCGTTAATACCAGCGACCTTTCTAAAGTAGCCTGTCCATTAAGCTGGGCATCCCAGCATTCTTCTCCTGCCGATACGGCTGATGATCTCCACTTAGAAAACACGCGTGCATTTTGATTCAAATAAATAGATTCGAATATTATCGATAACCAACAACATTTAATCGATAGTTGGACAATAATTAATTTGGTATTTTTGAAATAGATTTTTAAATTCTAAAATTATCGACAACCATAAAAATTTAATCGATAGTTGGACAACACTAACACTTTATTTGGTATACGGGTATTTATTAACTAGATTGTTAAATAAACGCCAAAATTATCGACAACCAACAAGATTTAATCGATATTTGAACAATACTAATACTTTTTTTGATATTCTCTTCTTTAAATAGATCGTTAAATTCAACCATCAACATTTAATCGATAGTTGGACAACACTAATCCTTTAATAACTTGTTTTCACAGGTGTATATCGGCGTGGAACGACAACGGCAAGATGGAAGTGATCGACATGTCCCGGCCCGAGCTGCTGCACCGCACGGACTTCTTCCCAGGGCTTGGCTGGGTGCTGAGGCGGGAGACCTGGCTCAAACTGGCTCCGAAGTGGCCGGCCGCGTGAGTACCTGCCCCTATCTATACGTATAAATAAAATTGGAGTGTCTGTTTGTAATATTGAAATAACCGTTTTTTTACTATATGTATATGAATATCGGTACATACACTAAAATATTTTTTTTCCAATTTTTGTCTGTCTGTTTGTTCCGGCTAATCTCTGAAATGGCTGGACCGATTTTGACGGGACTTCTGGCTCATGTAATAAGGAATAACTTAGGCTACGTTCATTTTAGAAAAAAAATCTTTTATTAAAAAAAAAACAAAAAATCGACTGTTAGGCGGAACGAAGTTTGCCGGGTCAGCTAGTATATCTATAGTTTTGATATTTAGCGTTAAACCGAACTTAAGTGGCTTAATGCTGGATTACGACGTTAAGTAAGGAATAGGTGAGAAATGGTTAAACTTTAGATTACAGGTTTTTTATAAGTAGAGTACTCATACCGAGTCGGACACCCTCTTCCGCTCCGCCTAGGACGGGGTCTTATGAAGATTTCCCATCCTCTTAAAAAAAACCAAGCTTGCCGCGGTCGATCCATGGATGAGTGACCTATGACCTATGTCATACAGAGACTCCATGCCTCGGAAAGCACGTCAAGCCCGCCTGTGTCTTTCTAAAATGAATATCAATGTTCGTTGCAGTTTCTTCGACGACTGGCTTCGCAACCCAGTGAACATTGGCGGCAAGGCGTGCATCCGACCAGAAATATCTAGGACTTACTCCTTTGGGAAGGTAAGTGTTGTTTTATAACCGACTTCAGAAAAAGGAGAGGTTTTTAATTCGTCGGAATCTTTTTTTAAATGAATGTTCCCCGATTAGTTGAAGATGCTTGGATCGCGTTGACTCCACCTCCTCCCGCTTTCCAAGATTAAATATTATATCGTGTGAGGTATTTTTTGAAAGGGTTTTTGGTAAGGATTTCAAATATTAGTTTTACAATAGCCTGAGGGGGCGGGGTGAATCGTAGGCACCAATAAAAATCGTGAAAATTTTTTTACACTAAAATTATAAGTACAATACAATAAAATATATATATATATATTAGTATTAATTATTGTTATTTTTTTATTAGTAGCCATCTTATCATTATAACGCCGACGCTTAATATACCTAGCTTAGCTATCAAACTGGTTTGTTACTTTCTTTCAAGTTAAAACAGTTACAAAGAGTTCCCTCAGGATACCAGTAAAGCCACGACAAAAAGCTAGTATTAGGTAACAATAAGTTGCTGCGTGACGTTCGGAAGAGATTCCGCGCCCCCGGAATACAAAGGGCTGAGGAAGGAACATGGATGGGTTTTAGTCAGTAAGAGTCTGACACTCCCACCCGCCCCACCCTCGGCTGGAGGGGTCATTTGATAATTTCCCATCCGAAAAATAAAAATAAAAAAAAAGTAACAATAAGTTTTCCTCAACAGGTGGGCGTCAGCAAAGGCCTGTTCTTCGACGTACATCTCCGTAACATTCAACTCAACATGGAATATGTTGAGTTCACCAAATTGAACCTCACGTATTTACTCAAGGTGAGTCTTTATTATGTTTTACTACCCCGTGTACTTTGTATCACCTACATGTTTCATTACTTTTTCTCACCGTTTAAACCTTCCCTGGACTACGACAAACATTTCAAAACCAAAATCAGCTAAATCGACCCAGCCGTTCTCGAGTTTTAGCGATACTAATGAACAGCAGTCCATTTTTATATATAAGACTAGCTTCTACCCGCGACTTCGTCCGCGTGGAATAGTGGTGCTCCGCTCCTATTGGTTTTAGCGAAATGATATATAGCCTTCCTCAATAAATGGGCTATCTAACACTGAAAGAATTTTTCAAATCGTACCAGTAGTTCCTGAGATTAACGCGTTCAAACAAATAAACTCTTCAGCTATATTATATTAAGTATAGATTTGTTTCAATTCTCGTGGCCTAGTGGTTAAGGCACAAGCATCTCGTCTACGAGTGTGCGGGTTCCCACGACTCTTTTACAGATAAAAGAAATAATAAACAGCTGAAATGAATTCAGTAGCCAATTCGAAACAAATGTTCAGGATTTAGCTTAGTAATGATTAATGGTGTACTTAGAATTAAATTTTTAACTACTTACTATATTTTATACCGCAAATCTATACTATACATTAAATTATAACAGGCCGATGTCTGTACATTATACACCTACCTACAAAAAAGAAAATAATATGAAGTAGAAACAGAAGCCAAAACAAAAAAAAAATAGAATTTTACTCTGTGTATGTTTGTACACGCATCACGCAAAAATACTGAATGGATTTTGATGAAACGTTCTCTAATCTGTATCAATTGATTTAACGAAAAATTCAAACAGAATCATGACCTATTTTGTTCTAATTTTCCCACATAGATAAATAAAATGACATTTAATGATGAATAAACATTAAAAAACAAAAATTAAACCTTATTTCTCAAAAATATTTTCAAATAAACCCTATTTCTCAATTTTTTTATAGGAATAGACGCTTTGGAACGGGCAAATAGCTTCAACTTTCTTTTCGACCAACTGACAGACTTATGACTCTTTGACAAATCAAAAGTGCTTGTAAATGGTCTAGTTGAAATAAATGATTTCAATTGAATTGAATTTTTTACTCCAATATTATTTCTCAACAATTTTTTCAGTAAAATGTATCATCAAATTTTGCAGTTTTTTTTTATTTATTTTTAAAAACGTTGCCCCACGCTAGGAATTGCTCCTGTATCGTGGGTGCGTTTACAAACATTCATTACACATGCACAAACACCCAGACCCGGAACAATTTTAAGCAGTTAAACCTTATTTCTCACCTATTTTTGTTTTCTAGGAGAACTACGATGAAGCCCTAGTGCACACGGTGTACTCGCTGCCCGAGCTGTCGGCCGAGCAGGTGGCGAGCGGCGCGGCCGGCGGCTCGGCCGTGCGGGTCATGTACAGCAACGCCAAGACATACCAGCGCGCCGCCAAGAAGCTGGGGCTCATGGACGATTTCAGAGTAAGTTTATTATCATCATCAGCCTATATATTGTCCCACTGCTGAGCACAGGCCTCTTCTCATACAGAGAAGGCTTGAGTAATGATCACCGCGCTTGCTCAAGGCAGATTGGCGATTTCAGACTTTTAGGTGCCGGTTTCCTCGTGATGCTTTCCTTCACCGTTAGTCAGTGACGTCTAAGATATACTTAGAAAGTATGTACATATGACTTTAGAAAAGTCACATTGGTACAATTTATTTTAAAAGAAAAAAGTTATTTTAAAAGAGCTTATAACAAAGTACCTTGATATAAGGAAAACATTTTATTTATCTCATCTTATTTTCTAATATGTATTTTAAATGTGAAAGTAACTCTGTTTGTCTACCAATCCATCTGTTACGTTTTCACGTTAAAACGTCTGAACCGATTTGAATAATCTTAAATCCGAGTGCACGAAGTAATTCCCTATCTTAGCCCTAAAATGACGATTTATTTTCAAATTAAATTTTGAGTTGCTTTTGATATCAATGAATAGTTCCAGTTGGTTGGAAAGTATATGACGTCACGATTAGCTGTTGCCATGTTAAACTTTGAAGGCGTTTTGACAGGTCATATAAAGTATTGATTGGTGATTTCAACTACCCAACTTTGTATTGCTTTAATGTTTTTTTTGTTTTTTTTAAGTTGTTCCACTCTAGGAATTACTCCCGTGTCGTGGGTCACGTGGATGCATTTAACAACATTTATTACACATGCACAAACCCAGGAATAATTTTAGTTGTCCGTGCAGGAATTGAACCTGCGACACGCAACGCAGCAGCCAATTGCTCAGCCACTACGCCAAACGTGCCGTCGAATGTGAAATTGATGTAACATATTTTGTTGTTGTTCAGAGCGGCGTACCCCGCACGGCGTACCGCGGCATCGTGACGTGCTACGTGCGCGGCCGGCGCGTCTACCTCGCGCCCGACTACGACTGGACCAAGTACTACCCCACCTGGGGCTAGCGAACACCCCCCACCCGCAACTACTAGCCTTTCTATACAATTCCTCATTTGTGACTATAGTGACTCGGTGTTGTCCCTCATGGGGTTCATGTGAACCCCACTTGGAGATCGTGTGAACCCCACTTGGAGTTCTTAGCCTTTTCTATACAATTCCTCATTTGTGACTATAGTGACTCGGTGTTGTCCTACTTGGTGTTCGTGTGACTCCCACTTGGAGATCATATGAAACTCACTTGGTGTTCTTGTGAACCCCACTTGCTTAGATTGGTAGATTTTTATATGAATGTCCAAATTGTCAAGTGAGTATAATATATTGACTCTGAAATAATCTGAAATGATCAATTGGGGTTTTGTTAAATATAAGTCCACGATTCAAATGTCAAATTATTTGCAAAATCAAATGTCCGATTTTATTATTTATTAAATGATTCAAAACAGACAATGTTTACCCAAAAAGGTAATGCAAAGTTTCACGGAATGTATAAAAATACATTGTGTATTTATAAAATGACAAATAACCCAACAAAATTTTGAAATAGTGATCTAAGCTTCTGATTTGACATTAAACAAAACACTTGCATCATACGCCCCCTTTACAAATTCTTGGGCACACTGTACACGTTTCGTATGCTATCTTAAATACAGGTTAAAAAACCGAGAATGAATATGATTAGAACACGGTTTAACGGCTGTCTTGTCACTATAGAACTAGATAAATATTATTGTAAATAAAATCGAGTTTGTTCTCGTGTCTTTTCGAATATTTACACTATATTAGTCGTAATTGATGAGCGTACTGTACTTGATAATAGTTCGGTTCTTGAAGCTTATTTTCGTTGGACGAATCGACAGACGTTTTTCAAAGTCTTCGTATTAGTTTTGCTTTTTTTTCAAATCCCATATAATGCCCTTGCCATTATTTTAAAATTGAAACACTATTGCCACGACACACACACATACATTTGACTATGAATTTGTATAATGAGACCGTCACGGGACATCGACAGGCACGCATAGAACACACACACACACACACACACATACACACACGCGCACGCGAGCGCAGAAGCTATAAAGTTAATAGAATACGCGACAGGCGACAGGCACTCGTACAAGATACTAGAGTGTGAGAGAGTACGTGGCGCCATCGTAATACCGGTTGCCGTCACGGCCTTTCTGTCTGCGCTTCTAAAGATGTTATACTACAAAACAAAACTTGTTTTTAATAGCAAATTGTAGTAAGTATACATATTTTATTTTATTTTAATAATGCCAATAATCCCTTCATTTTACAAATATGATATTGAAATATCGATGTCTGGATTAGATTCGTACAACGAAATTAAGTTTATTGCTCATATTTAATTAGCATTTTACTGAAGCCACATATTGATTGGTTAAGGCTGTTGTTTGCGATATTAGGCCCAAGTTCACCGACAAGATAACGGTCCGATCAACTGAAAACAGCTGTTAGCATAAATCTAAACTTCTACCATACGATGGATAACCTATCATTTGGGTTTTTTATTCCTAAAACGGTCGATTACCAAGCCGGGTTTGAATAAGAAGTTGACTACACGAAAATTCCCGCTTCGTGGGTAAAAAAAGTTTTTTATATACGTCGGTAAACTTGGCCCGTAGAGATGTAATATTATACCAAAAGTCGATATTATCGATATATGTAGATAATCGTTGCTCTTTTGGCAAAATGTACCCTCATGCAAATATTTATATAACTAGCAGAAATATTTATCCTTTTTAATTTGTGATTTCTCTTTAAACTATGAATCAAAATGGCGGCTTCAGTAAACGCTATAAAGTAATATAATAATGCCAATATTAATATAAGTCGCGTCGGCTTAATTAAGGTGTTTAGTGATTATTTTAGTAACTAAATTATAAAAGTTACTAAATCGAGTGATTCTAGATAATTTTGTAAATATTTTATTGTAACTCTGTGTGTGGTTTGGTAATGCACTGTATTTTAATACCACATTAGTAATTTATATTTAGGAATATAACCAGGGGCCTTACCATGACGTGCCAAAACAAAATTATTTTCGTTATGAAAAAGTGACGGAGCTATACGACGTTAGTAGCTGTGTCACGCTCTCAAACTTGAATGGTGATTGCAACAACACGTGGTGGTACAGCCCCTGAGCGATATTACAAGAATAAGAACGATTCGCAGATTTTTTTTAAATTGTAAAATCAAATGTGAGTGACTGCCTAATTCTTGAGGTATTGGGCCTATATTATTGGCTATTCAACAACACGTTTAGGAGACGGCCAAAAAGAAAAAAAATGTGGGGTCGTGATGCGATACGGTCGGGAGCCACGGGATGAAACTGCGGGGCACACCTATGCTATAGTCGTATCAGTAGATTTTATGAAACATGTTAACAAAGTCGTAACCTATTTTGTTCTAATTCTGCTACAGAAATTAACAAAATGGCGTATGGATGGCGCATTTATGCCGATTTCATGCTCTAAATATCATCATTCATTATTTAATGTCATTTTATTTATCTATGTGCGAAAATTAGAATAAAATATGTTGTTGTATGTTTATGATTTTGTTTTCTTTTTTCGTAAAATCAATTGATTCAGACTATAGTATATCTATTATAGTGCATTACCTACCAAGCGTTGTAAAATGTACTGACAAATGACGTCACAAACATAGGTTAATTTCCTTATCGATTGAACGAGAGATCTTCCATTAATTTTAATATTGAATGTTGCTTTATATTTTCAAATTGTAATATTGAAAAAATGTGATCATAAATATTGGTTTAAATTTTATGGCTAACTAAACCTTAGGATGAGTATTTTTTTTTGTAAAGTAAATTGGTCACATTTCTTTGATACAAAATTTGTATTTAAGGTCACAATTTAGTTAATATCTTCTAGATTACTATTGAGATTCTCACTCTATTACTTTTGACTTCGTATTGTGCAATAAATGTGTTTTACTTGTTGTCACAAATTTGAATAATTTCGGCTTATTTAAATTCTTGTCATTCTAGCTAAATTAACATGGGGTCTTTTTTTGGCCCTTAGTCTAAAGTGTTTTAAATTCGACATGGTCAAATTTTACTAAATAACTTGACATTTTTTTATTTTCACTTTAACTGAAAATTATGTCAAAAATTACAATTATTTCCATTCCATACTACCTATAATAATTGTAAATTGTTTATTTAATTTGACTATTTAATTATTTTACAATTCGCATAGGTTCCGCATCAACTTACATCTGACATATTAATATTATACTGAATACCATATAAGACTGTGATCTGCATTGTATTATATTATTGTGCATGTAAATAGCCCAAGTTATGTATTTGTAACTTATAATATATTAAATGGTTTTGTTTATTTTGCATTTTTATCTTAACTTTTATGGATTAATATGTTCACCGTGTTTTATCCGCGTCCCGAGGGAACTTTTTAACGCACCCGGATAAAAAGGATAACAATCTCCAGTATACCATCTAACTTCGTATCGAATCTTGATACAAATCAGTTCAGCCGTTTTATCTTGACAGCGGAACAAACGAACAAACTCACTTTATATTCTAAGGAATTAAGTATTCAAACGTGAAATGGAACGTTACACAATTTTTGTACGTAAAAAAATTGGATGGAACTGGAATTATAGAATCAGTATTTCATAAAGTAGAATAAACGTAGGTATTATCACTTAGTTTTCTATTTCGTCATTTGTATTAATCATAATAATGACAAACATAATTACATCTATCTCTCTCCCTTGTTGCTTGATTACACCAATAAAAGAGAGAGACAGAACATGTTTCACATACGTATTTAGCTACAGGTGATTAGCGCGTTATCTCCTTAATTTTCCTCTATACAAACAAATATATTTCCTATATTATCAGTTGATTGTTGCATTAGCAATAAACAGTTGTTATATTTAATTAAATAAAAATGGCGGTATCAGAAAAGAGAGCGAGTGTTGCATCGGGGTTTTTTGGCGGGAAAGAGCCAGCGGCATCAGATTATATATTTCAAGATGAACAGGTAGGTAATTTTTCTTAAATTTAATTACGGAATTACTTCACGCATCTGTATAAAAACTATCATGTAATCTTCCTCAAGCTGCTTTTAGACTACGCTGTAGTATAATATAGAGTATATAGCTCATAGCACAACAATATCGCGCGCCATACATTGTTATGGACACGTTCACACTGTACATACTGTACTATACATATAGTATTGGCTATGTATGGTGCGCGATATTGTTGAGCTATATACTATATGCTATATATTATAGCGTAGTCTGAAAGCAGCTTCAGGGTTTAAGCTATCCCCATAATATATCCTATCCAAATCGAGTCAGCCGTTTTTCCGTGAAAACCAACCAAACCAAAGTCACTAATATTATAAATTCGAATGTAGCTAGCTCTGTCTGTCTGTATGCCATGCTTTCACGAGAAAACGTATGAACCGATAGAGATTGATTATGTATTTCTTAATTTAATTGAAAGTTTTGTTTCAGTGCGTAGTTTTCGATGAACAAAGGAATAAACAGGCGCCCGTACATTTTCTGGTGGTACCAAAAAAAGTGATACCAACTCTGGCAGAAGCTACGCTGGATGATGAAAGATTATTAGGTCAGTAAAACACATTTAAATAACAAATTCTAACATGTTATATTAATTTTAACATTGACATTTTGTGTTTTTGAATAAAGAATAGCTTTTTTTAAACTTACATAAACGTGTCATAAATGGGCTAACAGTGTTATTATAAGAGCAGTTGAGACAAAAACCGGCCAAGAGCGTGTCGGGCCACGCGCAATAGGGTTCCGTAGTAGGTCTTAGTTAGTCGACTATAACTCTGTAACCGGTGAAGTTTGATTGTAACCTCGGCCCCGCCAGCCTATCTAAATTGTAGGAAAAATTGAAAAACGCGAAAAAGGCGCGACTACCCACTTGTATCAGGCTCAGTCAGGCAAACAACAAGCACCCGTGACATTAATCCCGCCAATTTTCATTCGCAATTTCCATCGATCTCCATTGTGATTTTTTAGTACACTGTACACGCCAGTCCTGGATTTGTCAATAGGCCGTATAGGCCGCGGCCTAGGGGCGGCAGCGTCCTAGGGGCGGCAGATTTCAGAGGACGGGCACTCGATTTCAGTTCACTGGTCAAACAAGTTCACTGGTTTTCTCATGGTTTTTTATACTAATACGTCAAATCCCTAAAGAAACTCATTCCTATCGAAAATTATTAATCCTAGGTACCTACTGCTACGTTATTGTACCTATTTTATCTATATTACTGCGTGAGTGTTGGATGAGAGCGGGGGGCGGGCGGCAGTAGCTCAACGTAACCACCAGGGACGTAGCTACCGCCGTATCAGCTGTATCAATGATTCGGGGATATGGGAGCCCCGACATGTGACATGGGGAAAGTTTTGACATCATACCCACAACTTCATTACAACTACTACCGACTTGCCCCCTTTATTATAAATCAAATATACGTTTATATTACATATTTTTGTCCCTTTCAAACTATTGTTTTACCTAGTTAAGATAGAGAAGATGTCATCAATATCAGCATTATCAGCCTATTGTCCACTTTTGAACATAGGCCTCCCTGTCTTAACATTTTTAGATGAGTATATTTTTCTACCAATTCTTGCATTCAGTGAGCTATGGTGCAAGCCAGTCTTAGACGTATGCTAAGCGCTTAATAAAGCAGGCGCCCAAATTTTGGTTGCTATGGACGTCACAGATTCAACATTTTTATTGGGGCGTCCGTGGAGCGCTTGTTTTCTGTTCTGTACAAAGTAAAAATTTTGAGTAGTTTGCATAAACCTACACAGAATGTTAGCCTGGATGTCGAAGAATTTTTCATTGTTTTCGCTCGCGTTTTCAATAACATATTCCTATTTCTTTTCAAATTCTGTTTTCGTTACAATTTATTAAAAAATATAATTAACATGTTAAAAAAAAAGTTCGCGCCCGCGCTCCTGATTACGTATATTACCTATTTTAATTTTCAGATTACGTTCTGTTCGATACAATTTATTGAAACATATTCCCTATCATGCTAAAAAAAATTCGCGCTCGCTTCGCTCGCGCTTTCGATTAGTGGGACTTTGTTTCTTTGCAAACTTTGTTTTAGTTACCATTTATTTCAAAATATTATTCCCTATAATAAACATGTTGAAAAAAATTCGCGCTCACTTCGCTCGCGCTTTCGGTTACGTGGATCTTTGTGTTTCCTTGCAAACTCTGTTTTAGTTACCATTTATTTTAAAATATTATTCCCTATAATAAACATGCTAAAAAAAAAATCGCGCTCGCTTCGCTCGCGTTTTCGGTTACGTGGATCTTTGTGTTTCTTTGCAAACTCTGTTTTAGTTACCATTTATTTGAAAATATTATTCCCTATAATAAACATTCGAAAAAAAATTTGCGCTCGCTTCGCTCGCGCTATCGATTACGCCGGTATTTGTTTTCAAACTCTGTGTTTGTTACTACTTATTGAAAAATATTATCATTTTACAAAAAGTCCGCAGCCGCTGAAATCCCTACAAAAATTCACGCTCGCTTCGGTCGCGCTCTACATATTTTACTATCCTGGATCCGCGCCTGGACCTTATTTGACAAACTTTGTTTTAGTTACCATTTATTTCAAAATATTATTCCCTATAATTAACATGCTTTTTAAATATGTAATTGTAAACAAACTTAATTATCGAAAAAAATACAAGATCGCGACTCGCACTTGGCCGGTTTTTTTATTTAACTTTAGTTTTTTCCTTACTACAAATGTAAAATTATTATTTTAGGAAGGTACATGGGCGGCGGAAATAAAGTGGCCTACACTCATAAAAAATATAAATCCGGCACTGGTACACGCTAGTCGTTTAGTCATATTATGATTAATTTGTTAACAAAGATAAGCTCAGTAAAATCATATCATACAAATCTAAATCTAAAAGTCATAATGATTGTCTGTTTTAGTACCTACTTAAACGTTATAGATAGATTAATATAAATTTATTTTTGTTATCAGAGGACACGCGAAATCGCAAGGTAACGCTGAATGGCTTCTAAAGAGTACCCATGTGAATCATTTTCAACGACAAGGCTGTTAGTGTTTAGGACCTTGACCTTGTAAAAGTTCTTGAACGCAGCCATGGCCTTATGGCTGCATTCGTCTTTCAATGCCATCGTGAATTCCGTTTCACTGTAAATAGAGCAATTCTTACTCGTTTAAAATTGTTTAACAATTTATTTAAGTTTGTAGGTATAATTACTGCCTGGACTGTGACTCAGCTGTGCTAGGTTTAGTTTAGCTTCCGTCCACTAATTAGCAACTGCAAAATTACTAAAACTATTTCCGAAGGAATATATTGGCCACTAAGAGTTAACTGTCAAATTTTCAAATACAGGCGCTTTACTTAGAGTAATAATCATCAGCTTAGCCTTTTCCCTAGTGTTCGGCTTCTAGTCTCACCAGATAGATACAGATGTATCAGTGTTTTACATGGACCGACTGCCTATCTGACCTCAACAACCCAGTTACCGGGTAATACGATAGCCCTTGGTAAGTCTGGTTATGAGAATCTCGGGCTTACCCGTAAGGACTGCCAAAGATCTACGAATTAATAATAGATCTACAATTATCTAAAAATAAAATTAAAATGCAGGTCATCTCCTGATCGTCGCACGCCATGTCGCGAAAATGAAAGGCATTGACCAAACAGGCTTCAGGGTGGTCATGAATGAAGGGCCACATTCTTGCCAAACTATTAAACAATTTTATGTCCAAGTTCTTGGCGGAAGACAGATGGGATGGCCATTTTGTTAGAGGAATAAAGTTCAGCTTACAAAAGTATTTGTTTGGTGTTTTATTAAGTTTTCCATGACATAGTATACACCTATAGGATGATAGGATCAGAGATCTAAGTACCTAGGATACCTATTAAATTTTTGCCAACTGCTACAAAAAATTGCTAGCTCCTTTTCGGTATTATATTTTGAGCATTGTTGTCAGTTTTGTGTGACTTATTGTGATTTTATAAGGAATGGAAGAAACTGTTAACGAGATCACAGAAGCGACGAAACTTTTTTTTTAATAACCCATGCATCTTAACAGAACATAATACCTAGTTATTTTTGTTGACACGAGAAATTTAACGTTACATTTTATTCTGCGCATTACTAGGAAGAATTTGTACTTTTCTAATAGTATTGCACCCGTCCAATCCAATAAAAATATGTCTTCTTGTACCATAATGTTGTTACCCATGTAAAAGTTACAGTACTAATTACTTTTTCCAGGACATTTGCTGCTGGTAGCGAACGATATTGCTTTAGGAAAGGGTCTCAACAGAACGGGTTATCATGTGATGATCGATGAACAGCATCAAACTAAAAGTTTTAGGTCTCTGCATGTTTTTGGAAGAGCACTGCATCACATGGTGTGGCCTACTGGGCCAGGCTCTAGACTTTAGACAGGAATAGTAATTAGGAGTAATATAAATGAAAAATGTATCTTAGTATAATTTATTATTAAATAAATAG
Source organism: Pyrrhia umbra (assembly GCA_963891755.1). Taxonomy (NCBI): domain Eukaryota; kingdom Metazoa; phylum Arthropoda; class Insecta; order Lepidoptera; family Noctuidae; genus Pyrrhia; species Pyrrhia umbra. Next base: position 5,329,119 of record OY982944.1, read on the forward strand.
CGATTTTTATTTTTGAATACAATTTATTTCTATGTCATGTGTTGTTTTATTCCGCTTTACGATTCTGCTAATTCTGCGTAATATGAAACTAAAATGTCAACGTCAAAAATAAAATGACGTTTGGTCTGAAAATTTTGTGCTCTGTGATTTTTTTCACAAAAATGGCTGGCGGTGAGGTTGAGTTAGCGCAATCGGCCGCTCCGGCCGCTGATACGATATTTGGAAAGATATTAAGGAAGGAAATACCTGCTAAATTCGTCTACGAAGACGACCAAGTAAGTTTTCAAATGTGTTTTTATTAATATTAAACATATTAGCCATACCGGCCGGCTACCATATTTTGCAATAGGAATCAGCTGGTAGCGGGTTTCGTACTATAATGTCAATGATATTAATTATTATTCTGCCTTACACTGTCTTACGATAGCCTAAAGAAATCTTGTTTTGCCGCAGTGCGTAGCGTTCCATGATGTGAACCCGCAAGCTCCTAAGCATATCCTGGTGATCCCGAGGAAGCCTATCACGCAGCTATCGAAGGCTGATGACAAGGATGAACAGCTTCTTGGTAATAAAAAAAGGCCTACAGATAGTACTATAAACTAATATTGTAGTAGCATTTTTTAATACATACCTACTTCTTTTTTGTGTTGTTGGCTGTCAAAACTCATTTATTATTCTAATTTTAATGATGTAAAGCAAGGTTCCCCAAGGAGGTCTGCAAGAACTAACTTTAGTATACTCAGAATAAACATTAATCAATAAAGAATTTAATACAGAATGTCTTTAACATGACACATAAACTTGCAAAGAAAAATACTCAATTTTCTTCAAAATGGTGTAGGTTAAACTTTCCTTTATGGGCCGTCGATTTATGGTTCGGGGAGAAGAGGGGGGGGAGGGGGGGTAAAGAGGATATCCCTGGTCCCATCCCCAACCCGCGGAGCCCTACGGTTATGGAGATATCCATGGTTAAAGTTTTGAGGTTAGGTTAGGTTAAAACACTAATTTCCATCAATTTGAACTCTAATTTCCAAAGATTTATGGAGGGGAGGGCGAGGGTGGAAGGTGCCTACCCCCCTGTACCAACACCACCCCGCGGAACCTCATGCTTACGGAGATATACGTGATTTAAATTAGTAATTACTTCTGGGTAGTTATAAAAAAATAACCACGAAGGCTTACCTTATTCGTGTCGGGGTGCCCTAAACACTACCCTACCTGCCAAGATAGCTCGACGGAGCCCCGCTTCGCGGGGCTCCTACTTCTGGGTGGTTAAAAAAAAAATAACCTCGAAGGAGGTGGCGGGGTCGGTGTTCGCTCGCTTCGCTCGCTCACTACGACCCCGCCACCTCCTTCTAACCTAACCTATCCGAGTCGGGGTGCCCTAAAATTCCGAGCTCGCTTCGCTCGCTCTTGCACATGTATGTATACACTCATCATTAATATATATAATGGCGTCGCTGCACGTTCCGTTTCAGTGTAAAAAAAATATCTTTATTTTTAATGTAAAAAAGTCATTGTAATTGCATAGTACAACGCATTTTTAGTGCACATTAATTACGTATCATAATTTTTTTAAATTTAATTTTAATTTACTATGTGAAAATATAATTATATTTGAAGACATAATATGATAAAATTTAATGAAACACACCTCCACCGTAAACGGAACGTAAAACGTCAATTTGACATCTAACATGACATGAAATTACGTGTTATTTTTCAATTCATATGGAATATTTAGAAAATTATATCTCGTAAACCGTGAGTCTCCGCAACTTAAAAATTTGTAAAAAGGCTTCTGTTTATGAGTGCTATCTACAAAAAAAAAATGAACCTCCAACTCGACGGCCCATAAAGGAAAGTTTATCCATGGTGTATTAGTTAAATAAATTATGAAACCATTACTAATTAGTCTTGCAAAGTTTTGCTACAATAGTAATTAGTAGGAAAGATATTTTATGCTTTTATAACACCTTTAATATTTCCCAGGACACCTGATGATTGCTGCCCGCAAAGTTGCCCATCAGGAGGGTCTGGACAAGACCGGCTTCCGCTTGGTCATCAATGATGGCAAGCATGGAGCACAGAGTGTCTACCATCTTCATATCCACATCTTAGGTGGCCGTCAAATGGAATGGCCCCCCGGCTAACAACAAACCTGCTTTCAGATTCATGACCATAAATAAAATTTGTTTTTTTTTTATCTGTTTTTTTATGTTGCTTTGGAATCCTGAATGCCTTGTTATAAATATTTTTAATCAATGCAATTTTGATGAGATGTTAGAATTTTCAAAGATTAAAATATACTCAAATAGTCTCAAGGTTAGTTATTTTTTTTCTTAGATTGAGTTATATTTCAACAATAGACTGAAGCTCTTCTTTTACTTGAAACAAAACTACGTATTTAAATGTCGTGTCATGTTTACTAAAGTTTCAGACCATGTGTTAATGATATTACAAAAACCATGTACTATTTAATTGAACAACAAATTAATTTGCCGTTTTTACAAAACTTGCCCCAGTATATTGGTAGCTCTGTGCCTCTTAGAGTATTTTATTCTATGGTTTGTACACACGAGATATGTTGAACTTGAAAGACTAGTATCCGAATATTTAAAAAAAAAGTTGAGAAAAAAACATTAATTTATTGATTTCGATTTCCTTTCTGTCAAGAAAAGTTGTTTTCATCACTGTTTTTTCATAGTAAATTACTAAAAAAATAGTCAAAATGTGTGAAAATCATGTAATAAATACCATTTTCACAGACTTTCAGAGAAACATGGACATGGATCAAGAAATACGTGAGGTACATGTTAATATTTGTCGCGAAAATAAGTTTTTTTTGTGAAACTTAAGGCGCACTTTAACTATCGCATTTTGTCTTGTTTTCGTTGTGAACCTTTTTCAAATTTATAAAAGTATTATTATAACAACCATTCCTAAGTCTGTGCTATATTCTTTCGCCATTGTAATTGAATTATTCATGATTTTACCACGCATTATTTGATGTAGGTTATTCGTAATATCTGCAAAGATGTTGGTCAAATATCGCGGGAAGCGACCACAGTACTCCAAGTTATTCACCACAATGAAGCTGCCAGTAAGCATTGATAAGATTTCTTAAACCACACAGACCTTAACCTCCAACTCTATTTCACTACAGAATATTTTTTTTTTCAGTCACACCAGCCTGTGTTAAGGCAAGGGAATTATTTGAAAAGGCACAGGAGGGTTATGCGAGACTAAAGGAGGCTTTACCCCCCAATGACTATTACAAGTATGAAAACTTTTTTATATAAGTTAATGTTTATTAGAATCTTTTATATAACTAGTAGTTTTCCTGTGGATTTTCTTAGTTTCTGAATTAACTTCTGGGGCATTCCACGTAAAATAGGAAAACGACGTAAATTTTAAAATTGCAATAATTCTGCCCTTTTCAATCATAACCCATAGTTAAATGTCTATTTTTTATGATTCTGTAGAAAAATATCCATAAAAATAAAAATTACTACCATTTTTGTCCATCTAAACTTCAACTTCATACAGAATCACTCACCGGACAAATTTAGGTCTGACTTGCAAGACTCTTTCTGGCCATTTTGGCAGTTGTAGAAAGTCGCCGCGTGTATTTTACAGAAAGGATGAAAAATACTTTGTTACAACATAAAAATAAAGTTAAAAAGTATGCAAGTTTTTGGGTTATTCTTCTCTGAACAGATGCATGTTGCATGTCCCACCAGTCACGCAAAAAGAGATAAAAGTTGTTTTCCTAAGCTCAAATATAATTTCATGAATGCAGTTTCTTTCTAGAAGTAACAAAACACAGGTTCTTTACTATTTTGACGTGTTTTTATATATTAAAATATAATATTACGGTTTTGAGAAGGTTTTGAAATCTGTCCCACCAGTCACACGTGGCTGGTGGGACAGCTTAAAAACCAAAATATATCTCGCTCAGAATTGATTTAAAGCGAAATTATGTCTGGCTATTGCTGATTGTAGCTTTATTGCCTGTTCTAACCTAAACTGGAATGGTCTATACATCTTTTTTATATAACATGAATATTAGCTGGGTGATAGTTTCCATACTTTCATATAACTGTAATCTTAATTGGAATGTAAGCTTCTGCTTACCTTAAACTTTGACTGGGTGATTGATGCTTTCTTTAACGAAAAGATAACGAGGAAAACTCGAGAGAAGATGAAGAAGGACACATATAAACGTAACATAAACCAAGAAAGTGGCATAGAAAACGGAAAAAAATGGCATGAATGTGAGGAAAATTACAAAGAGAGATAATATTTGAGAGAAAATGAAATATAACGTTAAACAGACGAATGGAAAATAAAAAAATATCAATAGATATAGAAAAAAACCATTTCAGCACTGAAATTTTTACGTCCTTGAATACTTTAAAGATCATTTTCGTTAGGTTAGAAGCTGTTTTTTTATGCTGTTCAGTAAAATTTAGTAATAACTAGTTTAAGCATGTTCAAAACAATAATAAAACTGATTAAAAAAACAACTATTTTCACAAATTTCGTACTCGTCCCACCAGTCACAAAGACCTGTCCCACCAGTCACAATTTCAAATATTTTTCATATTTTTTATGTGAAGGTTATCAGTTTATTTTTTTATGAAAACAAAATTATGTTCTATAAAGTTTACAACACAAAAAAATCTGATTTAAAAATTACGTGGTTTGGCTGAAATTCGTCATTGAGTGCACAAAGGTAGAAGGGAGGGATTTTTAAGTGTCCCACCAGTCACACTCATTAAAATGATGTTTACTCAGAACTTATTAACTGTTTCGTTTTATTTTTAATGGGATTGGATACATTAGTTATTTATCTATGTTCAAATGTATATTTCACTAATATTTGAGTTTCGAGGATATAGTTATAACTCAAAGTAGGTCAAATTCTGGAGTCAAATGTCCCACCAGTCACTATGGAATGCCCCTTCTTCATGTACTTATATGATAGTATACTTTATATATGTCCCTTCTCTGGTCTCGGCTGGAAGGACCTCGAAGTTGCCGTACAAGATTGCAAAAAATGGTAATCTCTTCTTATGAGCCCTATGTCCCTGATGAGAGAACACAGGATCGCATCATGATCACATATCCACAGTAAATCCTACTAATGCCATACTTTGTGAAGATGTATGTTTTTTACTCAAAATACTGTATGAAATCTTTTATACACATTGCATATAATCCAGAATTCAGGATCAACACATAGGATACTATTTTCTTGGTGAGCCAACGAGGTCTCTGTTTCCTGTGCTTTCGCTCGCATCTTGATGTAACCATTTAATGTACCCTAATAAAAACAAGCCTAAAATATTCACCAGATTCTATGAAATTACCTAATTCAACTGATTCCTCATCATCAGCCTATATTATTGTCCCACTGCTGGGCACAGGCCTCTTCTCACACAGAGAAGGCATGAGCATTGATCACCACGCTTGCTCAAGGCGGATTGGCAATTTCAGACTGTTTAAGTCCAGGTTTCCTCACGATGTTTTCCTTCACCGTTAGTCAGTAGTGTCTTAGATATAATTAGAAAGTACATATGACTTGAGAAAAGTCACATTGGTACGCACACTCGTAATCTAGAGGCAGGTACCTTAACCACTAGGCCACCAGATGATGCTGATTCCTCATGAAAGCAAAACAAACAAACCAGCTCACTTTCACATTTATAACACTTCAGATTCTTCTAAATCTATCTCCATTACGTAGATACCAAGAGCACTGGCGCAACATGACCCAGCGTTACTGCTTCCTCATCGCCCTCACCATATGGCTGGAGACCGGCATCCTGGCTACACATGACACCGTCGCTCAGATACTAGGCAGTAAGTGAGAAAGATTAATAAATATTGATAAAATTTATGCTATAATTGAGAAAAAAATATACAAGAGACATTTCACAATCCTTGTGATAAATTTGTTCCAGTCTCACATGATTAATGGAAGATCCCTTAATCTAATATCTACAAATATTTTTGAATTTGCTTACCACAACATTTAAAACACCACGCTGCATGCATAATAGGAACTAACTACTAAATGTAATATATTTCTTGTATAAATTTCAGTAAGTGTCATCGAAAGGAAGACAGGTTTCCATCTGGACATAGAAGACTACCTGAATGGGCTGCTGCAGCTGTGCTCAGAGCTGGTGAGCTTATTTTTATACAGAACTAGCTGTTTCCCGCGGTTTCACCCGCATCCCGAGGGAACTACTTAGCGCACCCGGGTAAAAAGTAGCCTATGTTGTTCCTCAGGGTCTATTCTATCTCTGTACCAAATTTCAATTATATCGGTCCAGTAGTTTTGGCGTGAAAGCGTAACAGACAGACAGAGAGACAGAGTTACTTTCGCATTTATAATATTAGTAAGGATATAATCCTTTTGATAAAAGCTAAAGTTTGTGAGGTATATACATATTTGCATTCACGCAAAAACTACATCAGGGATTTCGATATAATTTATTTTGTATACTTTTTATTCGGGTGCGCAAAGTAGTAAAGCCGCGGTAAACAGCTAGTCTATACTAATATAATAAAGCTGAAGAGTTTGTTTGTTTGAACGCGCTAAACTCAGGAACTACTGGTACGATTTGAAAAATTCTTTCAGTGTGTGATAGTCCTTTATTGAGGAAGGCTATAGGCTATATATCATCACGCTAAAACCAATAGGAGCGGAGCACCACTATTCCACGCGGATGAAGTCGCGGGCAGAAGCTAGTAATTAATATAAAAAAATGACAATATTTAAGTAGGTGTCCATAATTCAGTTTCATACTAGAAGTCCTTATAATATGGAACTTTTATTTTTCGGATGTGAAATCATCAAGTACCTCCTCCCGCCGTGGGTGGGGCGAGAGGGAGTGTCAGACTGACTAAAAGCTATACATTTTCCTTCCTCAGCTCTTTTAATTCGGGGTTGCGGTAACTCGACAATATTTTAGTACATTTCAGGCAGGGACAGCTGCTGATCGAAATATTTCTGTTTCCAGGCCCGTCTGGCAGTGAACTCTGTAACGCGAGGGGACTACGAGAAACCGCTGCAGATATCCAAGTTTGTCATGGAGTTAAATGCAGGATTTAGGTAATTACATGAACACTGTTACAATAATAAATCTATACATATAAATAAAATTGGAGTGTCTGTTCTATTGAATAACCATTCTTTACTACATGTATCTGAATATATATACACCAAAATAACATTATTTTTAATTTTTGTCTCTCTGTTTGTCCCGGCTAATCTTTGAAATGGCTGGACCGATTTTGACGGGACTTTTATTGGCGGCAAGTAGCATCAGCTACTTGCCGCCAATAAAAGTCCCGTTACATCAGTAATAAGGAGTAACTTATGCTAGGTTGATTTTCGGGTGGACGAAGGTGAGACCGCGGAAACGGCTAGTCCTTACTAATATTATAAATGCGAAAGTAACTCTGTCTGTCTGTTACGCTTTCACGCCAAAACTACTGGACCGATATAAATGAAATTTGGTACAGAGATAGAATAGACCCTGAGGAACAACATAGGCTACTTTTTACCCGGGTGCGCTAAGTAGTTCCCTCGGGATGCGGGTGAAACCGCGGGAAACAGCTAGTATAGAAATAAATCAAGATACGAGTAAGCATGTAACCTTCTTGTCATAGCAACCACTCGGTCGCTATTATTACATGTTTTTGAAAGCGCACAATGAATTTATTGATATAATATTGATGATATTGATTGATTGATAAAAAAAACTAATATTTGGTCTTCTTTTTTTATGTATCCTTTTTGTACTTAGACCTTTAAAACTTAGATGCTAGTGGACCCGACAGACGTCATACTATCCTAACTTTGGCGTTTTTATGTAAACGACGACATCTGTATCCAATTGAATTTTCAAACCGTCCACCCACTCAAATGTAGGATGTGTACACCAAAAATTTCATCCAAATCGATTAATTCGTTTAGGAGGAGTTAGGTGACAAACATGGGTACAGAAAAATTATCACTACATAGTATAATATAAAACAAAGTCGCTTTCTCTGTCCCTATATCTATGTATGCTTAAATCTTTAAAACTGCGCAACGGATTTTGATGCGGTTTTTTTCAATAGAGTGATAAATGAGGAAGGTTTTAGTATATAATTTGTCAAGTTTTTGTATCCATTAGCTAAAATATCGTGGGCGAAGACGCTGGCGGGAAGCTAGTATATATATAAAGATACTATTTATTTTATGTTGCAGATTATTGAACCTAAAGAATGATCACCTGCGCAAGCGCTTCGACGTGCTTAAATACGACGTGAAGAAGATCGAAGAAGTGGTGTATGATCTCAGTATTAGAGGACTGCGGCCAAAACCCGAGCCTGTTATCTAAACGACTTGTAGCACTGATTGTAAAAGTATTCATTATAAAATTAATAAATATTACTTTAAAATAAATGATTACACTGTAAATTAGTTATTATTAACTGTTTTCCGCATCCCGAAAACACTACAAGCCATACTATATAATAATGTTCGTAAGGATGGTGGAATAATCTCTTCGTCATTCATGGGACCCTGGTACTTTATGCCTAGTTTGACAGTTTAAATAAATGTAATCATACCCGCATATAAGTGAACGCTTAAAAAATCATCTCTTTGTCATTTATGAGAGCCTAGTACTTTGTGCTGGAACAGATAGTAATGTTGGAACATAATAATTTTGAAATAGGTATTCCTAAAGATGGTGGAATAATCTCTTTGTCATTCATGGGACCCTGGTACTTGATGCCTAGTTTGACAGTTTAAATAAATGTAATCATACCCTCATATAAGTGAACGCTTAAAAAATCATCTCTGTCATTTATGAGAGCCTAGTACTTTGTGCTGGAACAGATAGAATGGTGGAACATAATAATTGTGAAAACGGTCTGTTGATGTGCTATGGTAGCCTGGTACTTTATGCTGTCTGTGGGACATTATTTCGCAGAAATGTGAGTGGAACAGTCTCTTTGTCTGTTATGGGAGCCTAGTACTTTATACTGAGTTTTGCCATACATATTGCAGCTTAAAGATATATTTTTCCCGCGGTTTCGTCCGCATCCTGACGTAACTGCGCGCACTCAGATATGAAAATGTATCCTTTGTGTTATCCAGGTAATTAACTATGTGTATACCAAATTTATCCGAATCCATTCAGTAGTTTTGCGTGAAAGAGTAACATACATACATCCTCACATACTTTCGGATTTATAATATTAGCTAGCAGGATTTTAATTCTCACGTTAGCGAAGAAAAAAAATTACAAAAACTAGTTCCCATATAATGCGACTAAAACCACAACTGCTAGATCACTTATTGAAAAAGTCGGGTCCTAGCACACTGCCCTGAGAGCACCAAAAGAAACTGACTTGCTTACTAAAAGTAGTTTTAAATTTTGCCCCACTTACTATTAACGAGCTGTGATATAATTCTTGACAGTATCGCAGGCTCTCCCGCTATTCCAGAGATCCGAAAAGTATAAGGACAATATCAAAAGCAATTCAAAAATTCATTTTTTTTATTTCAACTAGACCAAAGCTTTGGATAGGTCTAAAAAATGGTAATCATATGGAAACCGGCTACAATCTATTTCGGAAAAGTAAAACCAAAAGTACTAGGCAGTTTTGTCGGGTAATAAAACACAAAATTAAAGTAACAAAATCAGTATATTCACTCCCAAATCAAACTGAACTCTACTTTGTCTACACCCGCGAATAACGCGAAATGAGACGCATGTATAAAATCAATGGAAATCTTATCCATTCTAACCACAAAGATAGTAAAACCATCGTGATACTCCCTCTTTTCTACCACCCATTCTTTAGTAGAAATATCTTTATTATACAACTCAATCATATTAAATAAGTAAACAGTATCAAAATTAAATAAACAAAACAATTTTAGAGCCATTTTGTTAGAATTTTTAGTGTTTAACACTTTCAAATCACCGACTTCTTTAATGGCATTTTCGAGAAAATCAAATGTATTTTTGTTATGGCAAGTGTATATAAGCGCGCCATTTTGGACGCCATGACACTTCAGCAAAGGCAACTCTTTAGCCAGCAGTATTTGCTTTGAAATAAACTCTTGAATTGTCTTTGCTTTCTCTTTGGTAATTATTTCAGTGGGATATTGAATGTTTACTATGTAAACGTTTTTGATTTCTGAGTATTTCTTATCTGGTAAATCTAAAGTGTTTTCTATTTGACCCGTTTCGAAATGGTTAACTACTAAAGATTGATTATCACAATTTTCTTCACTTAAATCTAAATTGTCTTTATCAAAATTAATATCACAATCAGTCTTATTTTCTGTTTTTATGGTTATATCTTCGGTACGCTTAGAGATTTCTTCGTCGTCCATTCGTTTAGATTCTACATCGATCTCTTTAGAAGATTGATTAGTAATGATAACTTCAGTTAATTCTTCTTTTATACAAATCTCTTCTATTGGTTTGTCTAAACCAATTTCTTTCATTGGTTCATCCTTAATTTCAGTTTTAATTTCTACGATATTTGGATATTCAGAGATATTTTCTTGTACTTGGAACTGTACTTTTTGATCAACTGCATTCTCAGTGTTAGAGAGGACTTCATCGATCATTACATCAATATTATCGTTTCTATTCTTTTCCATATTGTATTCTTGATCATTCTTAGTTTCAACGTCTTTGCTATGATCAAAGAACTTCTCTGAGTATTTTATTTCTTCGCTATTAAAGTCATCAATCAACATTTCCTCATTATCAACTTCCTCTACACCATTATCGACACAAAATAAATATTCGGCCTCCATTTCAGGATTATCCACATCCATACGTTTAGTTTGAGCATCAACATTTTTCATATCAATCACTTGATTGTCATTATTATCAATCACAACATTGCCGTTACCAATATCATTATTTGGAGTCAAATCAAATTTATCATCAGCAACTTTATTTTGTTTATAACTGTAAGTTGTCGGATCATACAAATAGAGATACTCATACATACTAACTGTTTCATCTCGTGGAGGGAGGACTTTGCTAATAATTTTAGTATCATCTTCCTCCCCACTGCTATTTGCATCGCTATTATAATCATCACCAGTGATGTCATAATCATTACCCGTACCATCATTTTCTTTGCCAGTGGCTTCATATTCGTTATCAGTAATCTCAGCAGTATCAGTAGGTCTACTGGTACTGGTAAAATTATCGAGGTCAACTGTGGTTTGTGATTTACGTTTCTCCACGTTGTCTGGTCTGTTGAGTCGTTTGAAGCGGAAGTGCTTGCTTAGAGTCACGGCTCTGGAATTAAATGAAGATTGGTATTAGAAATGTGAACTTTGTAGTAATATGATTAGTTTATAGTAATCCTAAATGTTTATTTTATTTTTAGTTTTGATTATAGTATATCGTCACGGATAGCTTTCATAATTTTTTGTAGTATAATCAGCATAAAAATATAATGAGCTGTGAAAAGATGATTGTCTCATAGATTTTGATTGATAATAGCTACCCGTGGCGTCACTTATTAGCCAAGACTTAATTTATTGATTAGAAATAACTATCTTTAAACTGCTTTCAATGAACTAAAATTTACTCAGAAACTTAATAGTTATTTGGAAATCAATAGTTTGCTGGGGAGTTTGTTGCGCCACTTCTTCCCAGCAATACCACATAGGAAATTGTGAAGGGCGGCCATTTTGGGGACTGTATTTTATAAATTGGACGTTCATAAAGTGGTGATTTGCAGCCTAGTTTGAATAAATAATATTAAATTTGAAAATGAAGCGGGAAACATGATAATGGAATTAAAGATAACTGGTGCAAACTATTAAAAAAAATCAACTTACGTATACTGATGATTAAACATTGAAGTCAAAAAAGCATCTTTAATATAACTTTTGATTAGCTTTGACAACTTCTTCTCTGGCGTACTGCCACCGATCTTTTGCCGCATATTCACAGACTCCATTATCGAATCAATGACGAGCCTCTGTTTCCGCGGAACCACTTTATTGAACAAAACTTCGAATTCTTCATTATTTGATTTGACAAATTGGAGTATTTTCAAAAGAATTAGTACTCTAAATTTAAGGGCATCAAGAGCTTTTCTTGTCTGGCAAGTGTACGCGGAATCTTGTATGTATAGTGATATATCTGGTATATCCTCTTCAGATATTAATGAATAATTCATTTGATCATCGGGATTATTTTTAAATGGCAACTTTTGGTATTCAACTTCCCTGAAATTGAAATTAAGTTTTTTTTATTCATCCTTTCTAATATTTTAAATAAGTAAGTAGCTTTGTCTTTCTATTGCGCTCTAAATGAAAAATGGCTATACCGATTTGTATGAAATTTGGTATGGAAATAGCTACATAAGAGATAATTTTCATACGGGTACTTGAAGTAGGTCACGATGCGGGTGAAACCGCGGCCTAGAACTATTATAACATATATGAAATCAAGCTAGATTCCCCAAAGAGTTAGGTAGATGTGTAAACTGTAGTATTTCTCATCTATATTTAGCCCCACTGCTGGGCAAAGGCCTCTTCTCATGCAGGGAAAACTCAAGCAATAATCACGACATCCTCAAAAAAAATTGCCCATAAACTGTTTCGCCCCCTGGGAGTTGAACCCGTAACCAACACTGGACCAACGTCATTCTCAGCCAATTTTACAATGTTTAAGGCATGCATCCAGGAGTGGATGGAAATTATCCACCAGATAAGAATATTATATATATATGTACGATATTATCCGGCTGATAATTCTACGAAGGAGGTGCGATCATAACATTCACTTACAATTTATTTTCAGAAACATAACCTCGAACAACAACATCGGGTAATTCCTTATATTTCTCCACAATTCGATCAACAACATCTTGTTCCTGCCACGGTACTATGACATTTCCATTATATCTGAGACATTCCAACACACTCATCATATATTGTTTATTTTTCTTAGTAATAGCCTTGTCGAAAGTCAACGTTTTAGATTTAGAATCTGTAGTTAGGAGTTCTAACACACTCTGTAGCATTTCGAAGCGGAAATTACGAGGTTGTGGTAACTCTATATTAGAATCTGGTGACTGTGAGGCTGTGGCATGGTATCTTGTTTGTGTTGGTAGGTTGACAATCAATTTTTTAGAATTTGTTGCTTTTGGGGGCTCAGATTTCGAAGTTGATGCGTTTGGGGGCTGAGTTGCCGCGCTTGTTACCTTTTGGGGCCCAGTTGCCGAGATAGTAGTGTTTGAGGGCGCAATTAAACTAGTTGCTTTTGAATTTGTTGTTTTTGGGGGCTCAAAATCCAATCCTTTTGAGTCAACTGTCAACTGTATTGGGTCTGTTAATCTGGTTATCGGATTTGTAAAGTCTCCTTTAATTATTTTATCGAACGTCAAGTTATCAAGGAGCAGTTGTTTAGTCTTTTCGACGATAACATCGTTTTCAGAAGGTTGCGTATCTATTTCTGTGTTCGTGTCGTTGGTCGGCCATGATGTTCCAATTTTTGGTGCTTTATGTTTCTTGGGAACGATTTCAGGTTGCGAAGTCTTGCCGTGGCCGAAGCCAGCTCCTTTAGCCACTCTAACGTCCGGGCCGCGCGACCGTTTATCTCTCTAACGTCCAGCTGCGCGCGGCGCGCGCGACTTCGTTCGCGCGCAAGTTCGTCGTAACAAAAAACCTATATAGCTACTGAACCGTAATGGCTAGAATAAAGAAAACAATACCAAAAAAAAGATTGAAGAATACTGATCAATCTTAACGATTTTTTTAAATCGTAAGTTATAATCTTTGATACAAAAAACCGGGTTAAACATGTAATTCAGAAAAAAAATACACAATTATTTCTACCTTTTTAGAATATAAGGCACAACTATTGCATATTTTATCAATAAAATATTTTTACAACAAACTAGACTTATTACCCTTTCTTCTGATGTATATACGATTACATTCGGTTAACTCTAAGTATTTTAATTAAATCAAAACAAAACACTACTCCTCGTAATTTTACCGCGATGTCCCGAGCGCCCTTGACTCGTCCGAGAATGCGAAATAATAGCAATATGGCCGCCCGTCTAAGGTTTCCCACACACGATGTAATTTTAATAAAATATTTTAAATAATTTTATGAATTAGTTTTATGCAATAATTGTATTTTTGAAGTTGTTTATTTGTTCTAGTTGGTTATTTAAATAAAAAGCAAATAAAAAAATCAATATATAATATAATAATTTATTCCTTCCACACATTTATATATGGTAAGCCATAAAACAATTTTCAATGCAGAGATTGACGTCGCATTGTAGACACTTCCATATGGTCTGCATGAATAATTTAAAACATTAGTATTGTTAAAAGAATAAAATAAAATTTGGCGAAGCATTAAAATATATGCGACCATGCAACACGTGCAAGGGCAACAGTAAAAAAGAAAGGTAGTCAAATCCACAAGTGCATTTTTTTACATTTAGCGGAAATTAATCAACACGAACAAACATGTAATTAATGTTTCAAAACAAAAAAAAACCATTAGAACATTATACATATCCAACGGAAACCAAGCGAAAAATAAATGATGAATATTAGTACAAAACCCAAAAGTGCATTTTATATTAAATATTAGTATCATCTCAAGCAAAATATTATACCACCACTAGCAAAACAAAAATAATGCAAACATATTTTGCCGTGTATAGCGAACCTTATTTATCACGTTTCATGTAACGTCCGTGGATACCAAACAGTCCACATCAAAAAACCTGAGGAACACATTGACATTATTATGGAATCTTCAGTGAATTTAGTATATTTCTCTTTGAAAAATGTATTATTTTGCTTATTACGAAATGTATTTCGATATTTTATATACTATTGTAATGCAAAGTATGTAAAATATGTATAAACAAAACTAAAAGTGGCCGACACCATACGACCGGCCATTTTTTTCGAAACAACAATCGTTTGAAGTTAAAAGTAGACTAGATTTATCAGCTAAAACTGTGATATTTATACATCATCGTAAAGCACAAATCTTCTAGTTTATTTTGATGTATAACACTTGCAAGATAAATAAAACAAAACTGTAGTACTTACGACATAATTGTTGGCACTCACAAAAACACTTCACAACACGCGCGTCAAACGAGTCAACTGAACTTAAAAAATTATATTTTGTTTGTCAAAGCTTATTACACTGCCATCTCTATTTTTTTCGTCGAACTATTTATTCAACTGTATAGATAATCTGTCAAAACTCACCAAGCAAGACCGTATTTTAAACTAGAGGACGTTAAACACAACTCGTCGCTTTGGATACTATAGTATCCATGGGCGTATGACGCTACTTTTTTCTTGGATACCGTACTATCCACGGACGTCAGAGTGGTTAGGCTGTAATATAAGTATAAATAATCACTACATAGTATAAAACAAAGTCGCTTCCCACTGTCTGTCCCTATGTATGTTTGGATCTTTAATACGCAACGGATTTTGATGCGGTTTTTTTAATAGATAGAGTGATTTAAGAGGAAGGTTTGAGTGTATAATTTGTCAAGTTTTTGTATCCATTTGCTAAAATATCGCAGGCGAAGCTGCTGGCGGAAAGCTAGTATATAATAATAATAAATATTAATTCATAGCAGTATACAGAAATTAATTGCCGGGGCTGCGGGACGTTCGAAAGAGATACCTCGCCCCCGGAATACAAAGGGCTGAGGTAGGAACATGGATGGGTTTTAGCCAGTAAGAGTCTGACACTCTCACCCGCCCCACCCACGGCGGGAGGGGTCATTTGATGATTTCCCATCCGATAAAATATAGAAACTAATATAGGCATTAATAAAAATTGTATGAAGTTTATAAAAAAACTAATTGGATATTTGACACCACTAATCAATTGACATACTTTTTATGAGGTGTCAAAAAAGATTCTCCCATAGATTTTGTATGGGGATAGTGAGCTGTGACGTCACGTATTTTCCAACTCAATTCACTAACTATTTACTGATTCCTAAGCAACTTAAAATCGAATTATACAGTTAATTGAAAATTAGTCGTCTTTTCATAGCTAAAATAAGGTGCTTATATAGGAAAGTGGAGTTTTATACTACTACTAGCGGTTGCCCGCGGTTTCACCCGCGTTCCGGGGGAACTACTTCACGCACCCAGATAAAAACCTAAAACCTTCTCCAGGGTCCCCTCTATCTCCGTACCAAATTTCAGCGAAATCGGTCAAGCCGTTTTCATGCTATGTCGTGACAACGGAAAACGGGTTTCATTTTTATATATATAGATAAGATATTTGGGTTATTTTATAAACACAAAGTGGACCCTATTAGTAGTCGCATAAAGTTCACTTCGTTATACGGAAATGGCCCAAATATTTGGACAAATAAGCCAAGTCTACTACCAGCATTAGAATTTAATTGTTGTCAACTACCTAGTAACCAATCTCGTTTATTCAGGAGTTTTAATAGAATATGACAAACCAATCATGCAATTTTGTGCCTCTTTGTGTTGGACATAAGAGTCATTTTTGTTCTAGCAAATATGGAGGTTGTGAGTGGTTAAGGGTGATTTTCTACTGTGAAGAGCATTGCCCCACGATTTTGGTATAGAGCAGGGGTCTCCAAACTACGGCCCGCGGGCTAAATCACTAGATGTCGTTACGTGTCACAATACATAGTCAATAGTAATTGAAATGCAATAAAAGCCTATGTTTGCTTAGGTGGGCAGAAAAATTAAAATTGTTATGGCCCTTGCAACATACCAAAAAAAATATTATGGCCTTAAGGCTTCAAAGTTTGGAGACTCCTGGTATAGACAAACAGTTATTTTAAGTTAAGGACAGTTTGTGGTACTTACAATATCAAGGGCCGGCATTATGGGTTCAGTTATCCCATCCCCCCTCGCCCCGAGCGCTCCCCCACTCCAGCCCATGCCTCGCATGATCCTGAAATCACATTTATTTTAATTATCGATTTGTATATCTCTACTACACATATACAAGGTGTAATTAAATTCACTGTTTTCCCTAAAATGTATGCATAATGTACTTACTTCATTGCCTTGTCGCTCTGGACGGGCACAGACAGGGCTTCTATGAGCTGTTCCTTCCTCGCGTTGTCCCGCCATCGCATTCTCCTCCCGTTAGCTATCCCTCTAACATTAGGATCAGCGTCTTGAGGCTCCCGTCTGAAAATAATTAAGTAAAATTCTATATCTTATATATATAAAAATGAATTGCTTTTTGTTAGTCTCGCTAAAACTCGAGAACGGCTGGGCCGATTTACCTGATTTTAGTTTTAAAATATTTGTCGTAGTCCAAGGAAGGTTAAAACGGTGAGAAAAAGTTACGACACGTAGGTGATACGAAGTTCACCGGGTCATCTAGACTATACATATAAAATGCTTTGTCCTGAATTACTGACGGATCAACGCACAGCCTAAACCGCTGATCATATAGAACTGAAACTCGGAGGGTGTGTTCTTTGTATGACGTAGGCATGCGATAAGAAAGGAGTTTTCAAACTACCCCTGAAGTGCTTCTACCCCTAAAGTGATGAAAGAAGGGGGACCAAGTCAAGTGGTTAGAGCAATGCGAACGCCTCGTGTACGAGTGTACGGGCTCGAAACCTGGCGAGTAACAATGTGACTGTTCTAAAGTCAGATGTACTTTATAGTGTACCTTAGACTACACTGACTAACGGCGAAGGTAAGCATTGTGAGAAAACCTGGATTAAAAAAAAATGTCTGAAATCGCCAATCCGCCTTGAGCAAGCGTGGTGATTAATGCTCGTGCCTTCTCTGTATGAGAAGAGGCCTGGGCCCAGCAGTGGGATCGTAAATAGACCGATGATGATGCAGTTCCCTCAGGATGCTATTTTAATGGAAATAAATACCGCCTTACTTATTAAGTCCACCAAAAACCTCACTCATAAATGATTTTTAGCGTTAAAACGAACTTAAGTTAGTTGTTAATCCTGGATTACGACGTTAAGTAAGGATTAGGTGAGAAATGGTTAAACTTTAGATTACAGGGTTTTTTATAAGACGGATAGACTTCAAATAAAACTTACTGGTTCATCTTCTTAGCCTTGCGTTTAACTTTCCTGTCGAGGCTGGCTCCACGGCTGCTACTGCTCACGTCACTCGTGTCGTCATGCTCATTCTGTTTAGACGACTTGAACGATATCTTGTTGCTGGGAAAGCGAAAGGTTCATGACGACCTGAGTGGTTTAGTGGTCAACATGCCACATGCGAATACCACGCAAGAGGCCAGGCAGAAATTGTAATGATGAATTTTAATTTCTGTGACGGGTCTGGGTGTTACTATGTATAATATGAATGTATTTAAAAAAAGTATATAAGTAGTATATCCGTTAATCTAGCACCCATAACACAAGCATATTAGTTATTTTGGGGCTAGATGGACTTGTGTGAAATTGACCAAAGATATATTTTTTTTTTTATGGGAGATTTGGAGGGGGCCAGTGCCTGCCGGGGCTGGGAGGATTGTTCGAAAGAGTTACTACAGCTCTTGATGGCGAAGGAACATGGATGGGTTTTAGTCAGTAAGAGTCTGACAGTCCCTCCCCCTCTAACCACTGTGGGGGGAGTTATTTGATGATTTCCCATCCCATCCGTAAAAAAAAGCTGCCAAGTGCGTGTCGGGCCACGCGCAGTAGGGTTACGTAGTAGGTCTTAGTTAGTCGACTATAACTCTGTATGCGGTTAAGCCTACTTAGCCGTGATAGTTTTCCTTGTAAGTTCATTACATGAACTACGTGTTTCGCCATGTCCGTCTGTCCGCGGCATAGCTCAAAGGCTCTTGGTACTCAAAAGCTGAAATTTAGTATAGATTTGTATATTTATCACGCCGAATATGTGCTAAAATAACCGGTTACAGAGTTATAGTCGATTAACTAAGACCTACTACGAAACCCTACTGCGCGTGGCCCGACACGCACTTGGCCGGTTTTTTTATAACAATGACTATTCTGGGGAACTGGAATTTCACCTGTATCGTGGGTGTGTTTACTAACATACATTAGACATGCACAAACACTCACACCCGGAATAAATTCGTCCCGAGCGGGCATCGAACGGCGGAAAGTTCTCAAGCAACAGACCAACAAGTATTTTAAGTATGGATTAATGTGCCAAAGCTCCCAAATAAATGAATTAATTTTGACAAGTTTAAAAATTTAATGATTTTATGTGATTGCGAAGTGAAGATTAAGCTTTTTGATAAGTGATGTTTATTCTGTAGCTTAGAGACATACCTCAAACCTACGACAGATATTTTGTTTTTACATTTCACTAAATTTTTATTCTTCAACTTTTTATTTTTCTTCTTATTTCTTAAGCTAAATAAAACAAAAATGCATCTTATTAGCAACATAAAAAAATATTAAAAAAAATCTGCGCTATGTTACGCTTTAATGGTAAAAAGGCTTAACCGATTTAGATGGTGAATTTTTATGAAGATAGAACTAATTTTCGGAAGGTCATGGGATCGTGTTTTTATCCAAGTACTTGAAGTAGTTCCATTAGAATGTAATTTAGCGGGCAATTGACTATCTCGTTGGTGTAGTGCGCATAATACGAATACAAAGGTTGTCTGGAAGATATCGCTTTTAGCGATAAGAACGCCGTTGTACCCATATTTTAGTTTTAAATTGTATCTGTTTTAATTTCTTTTGGTGTACAATCCTTACTAATATTATAAATGCGAAAGTAACTCTGTCTGTCTGTTACGCTTTCACGCCAAAACTACTGGGACGATATAAATGAAATTTGGTACAGAGATAGAATAGACCCTGAGAAACAACATAGGCTACTTTTTACCCGGGTGCGCTAAGTAGTTCCCTCGGGATGCGGGTGAAACCGCGGGGAACAGCTAGTAAAGCATAATTCTATTCTAATACGACTGCTGGCAACAGGGTCTTTGATTTGATTACCGGGTCGAGCCGAAATCGCTTTATCAATTTTGGAAAATGTCACAAAACAGCCCAGTGTCAGGCAGTTGGTTATGGTACACCTCTGTGCCTGGGAGGGCACGCTAAGCCGTCGTCTCCGGCTGCTATCTTGATAGCAGTTGTTGTTACAATTCCATGTCAGAAGCCGTTAGGCAGGATTTGAGAAAACTCTGACACGATAAGAAGAACAACAAATGTCTCCATGCTGTATTGCCAACAGGAAAATTCCGATATTAGCCCGAAGCGACACCACACAATTACGAGACTCCCACGAAATTATTAACAGTCTCGTCAAGTTTCACTTTGCATGCGCCGGCGTCGATGACGTCATCGCAGCATATTAAATATGGATTTTAATTGAGTGATTATTTTTGGCATTTTTTGGAGTAGCGCATGCCATAAGAAGAAGAAGCGGAAAAAATCTAGTATATATATTTATTAACATACCTTGTAAATACGTTAGGAACTTTGAAATCTGTTGTCTGCTCTGTGTTAGCTACCTCTTGTGGTTTTATAACGTTTTTGCTAAAAAAAAAACAAAAAATACATATAAAGTTCTACAATATATCTAATAATAAATATAATATCTGTTTGTGAGGCTTTATATACCTTCTTAACAATATAAATAAAAAAAACTCTACGATAGTGAAATATTCCGTCAAAAACTTCATCCTCATCGCCGTCAACTAGGAGTGTATCCAAGAGACTGACGGCATTGCCACGTTGGATGGCAATGCTTAGTTTTTGACCAAATTAAAGCCAGTCTTTGGGTCACAGGAAATGTCAACAAGCCGCTTGGCTATTTCTTTGAACAGAAGGTAGGCGCTCGGACCCCACGACCCGAGAGTTTCAACCCTAAACGGCTCAAAAGTATAGTTTCCGAAGCTTTTTATCCGGGTGTGTGAAATAGTTCCCTCGGGACGCGGGTGAAACCGCGGGAAATAGCTAGTGTAATATAATTTAATAATAATAGTTACCCTGTTATCTTATCAACTTTCAGCTTCTTGACGTAAATAACTTCCCTGTAACAATTTAAAAACATATTTCATTGATTCGAAAATATATCTCCGAAGATCTTTATCAGATCTTAATATTATACACTTAAACTTTTCTTGTAATACATTTTTAAATATAATAATATTTTGAAAATACTTTTAAGTCCAAATCAGTTTAGTATTTTTTGAGAAAATCGCGGACATACAAACATACGAGTCGAATATAGAACCTTTGGGTTTTATTTGAGGTTGTTTTGAGGCGTAATGTTCGGGATTGCATCTCTATAGTAATTAGTATATATCTATGTATATCATCATACTATAGGTCTAGTATATATATAACTAAAGGTGCGTACATATTATATTAACATAACATGTTATATAACATGTTTCGGTTTTGTTTATAAAACGTGTTATATATATTTACAAATGTTATACAACTTATATGTACACATGTATCAAGATGCATGTCATATAACATTGTTATATTGCATTATTATTCTAATGTGTACAGTATTATTATTTGTTGCAATTGCTAATTTGTAGATGTCCTCAAAATACCACTATTCAGTGTATGTCCTTAATATTGTTCTCTATGCATATGTCTATGGATCCTACTGGATGTGTGATTTTTGAAATACAGTTTTGTTTCTTATTCTCTGATTTTGCCTAGCAAATACGTTGTTTTATTTTAGCAATGTTGAAAAAGAATAACATAGTGTGGACGTGTTATAAAACACAAGTTATACAACATGTTACTTAATCTGTACGCATCTTAACAAAGTAGAGTTACACACATCTCGACACTGTCGTAGAACAAAGTCAGATGTGATAATACAATGATATTGTGATTTTTTCAAAATCAGCTTCAACTAAACATAATCTATCGATATAAGCAAGAAAAAAATATATATATCTGGTACTTTCCGAGATATTAAAACAAACAAAGTTGTATTTCCAATATGTTCCAAAGAAAATCAAAACTTTAAAGTGCTCTCCTGTAAAGTAGCTATTTTGTAGATCCGACTTTGTTGTACGACAGTTTCGATCTGTCTGATATTTAAACATACCTCATTCCACCAATCAAATTCTTCCTCTCATCGAGCTTAGGCAATTCACACTTCATACAACTTAAATGTTCAACGATCTGCTTAAAGAGAGGTTTGTACTCTCCTTCGAATATCCGCTCGTAGTGGGCAAAGCGTCCCCATTCCACACACTTCCTACAGAACACCGTTTCATCTTCGTTCCTTGCAACCACTATCATATAGTCTCTGTTGTCGTCCGATAAGAATTCTATAATAGTCTTGAAAGTGGACAAGACGAATTTTCGTGGTAATCTGTTGACGAATGCTGCTCTGTTCTTCAATTTTATTAGTTTCTTCTTTGATAGTTTTTTTGGTTGGTTCCTGTTAGAAAAATTAATAGGTTGTGAATGTTTAGAAAGCTGCTTTTTAGCCATTGTCGACGAACCACCAACACGACGACCAAAAGCATAATTGAATGAAATCCCTACTAATATTATAAACTAGCTTCTGCCCGCGACTTCGTCCGCGTGGAAGAGTGGTGCTTCGCTCTTATTGGTCTTAACGTAATGATATATTATAGCCTATAACCTTCCTCGATAAATGTACTGTAACACTGAAAGAATTTTTCAAATCGGAGCAGCGGTTACTAAGATTGTGACGCGCTAACGTTCAAACAAACAAACAAACTCTTCAGCTTTATAATATTAGTATAGATGCGAAAGTATGTCTATCTGATACGCTTTCACGGTAAAACGGTTGTACCTATTTGGATGATATTTTGTATGGAGATAGATATAACCTAGATATTGATTCATATAACCTTGGAGTCTTCAAGTCAAGAGTGAATAGGCATTATTTGAGTTTGCGTGTACCATCCTCGACGGCATCGTCACTTCCCATCAGGTGAGATGCAGTCAAAGCAGTTTAAAAAAAAAAAAAAGATAGGATGGTTAAAGGCTACATACTATTCGGGTGCGTTAAGCAGTTCCTTTGACGCAGGTGAAACCGTAGGAAAAACTTAAACTACATAATTATTTCAAGCTTCAAGCGCAAGTCCCATTTTTGATTCCCAGAAAAAAAAACTCAATTAGAATGTCTGACGTGAAAATCAAACCTAAGACTTTACGCTCAGCAGTTGTATGTGACCATTTTACCAATGAAGCAGAAGATTAAAAATCTTTGTACTTACATTATGTGATTGGAACCAACTACAAGTTGGTTGTTACTAGGAACTGGTTGACTAGAACCGGCCGGTTGATTTGTACATGTAACCGGTTGATTTCCACTGATTACAGGTTGCTTTGTATTTGTAACCGGTTGATTGGCACTGACTATAGGTGACTTTGTACTTGTTACTGGCTGATTGCCACTGAGTATAGGTTGCTTTGTATTAGTAACTGGTTGATTGCCACTGACTGTAGGTTGCTTTGTATTAGTAACCGGCTGATTGGCGCTGACTACAGGTTGCTTTGTACTTGTTACTGGCTGATTGGCGTTGACTACAGGTTGCTTTGTAGTTGTAACCGGCTGATTGGCGCTGACTACAGGTTGCTTTGTACTTGTTACTGGCTGATTGCCACTGACTATAGGTTGCTTTGTGCTAGTAACCGGTTGACTAACACTGACTTTAGGTGGCTTTGTGTTTGTAACCGGTTGACTGACACTGACTTTAGGTGGCTTTGTACTTGTAACCGGTTGAGTGGTACTTATAGCTATTTGTTTAGCAGCATTTTGAACTGGTTTCAGTTTTGGTAGTTTTTCAAACACCAAACTTCTGTAATGTAATGAATTAATTATTAAAAATAAATAAATAATAATAAGGGAAGTGTTATAAATAATGATAATTAATAGGCAGAATGTTTTTCTTTTTTCAGCACCTCTGGATATATATCTTGGCACATTTATGTATAAATAATAAAGGTTTTACTGATTATACTTATTTGCCAGATAATTCTATATGAATCATGTTTCAGTTACGAATTTATCTGATAGATAATTCTAATCCAAAAAAGATGACACAGGCTATTAGTATTTCGAGTTTAGTGAGCAGTTTGACGGGTGTGGTTAATTTAAGCATATAAACTAAGTATGCAATCATAATAGCTTCAAAAACAAATAAAAAAAGCGTTTAGTCCACTCCTCGCGTGACCTGAAGACTGGATGGCATAGCTTTGCCAAATAACCAGCATTGCCATCCAACGTATGATTGCCATTGATATGCAGATGAATATTTAGGCCGTTCCAATTTGAACTAAAATGAAAATTAAATAAATATTTTAGTATAATGTTTTTTTTACTGTGCATAATTATATTGTTAATAGTTTTGTATAAAAAATATAATGTTAATGCAAAACAAAAATAGTGTTATTCACATCCCAAGCCAAAAGTAACTGTTTTAATTTTAAACTTACTTTTTCTCACCCCAAGTGTCTACAGTATTTATTCTAAAGTCATACTTAAGGCTGTGAATTTTGACGGCCTCCCACAAAGCTCTATACAATTCATTGACCTCGGCACTATTATCAAAATCAGCTAAAGTTATAACACTCTCGAGTAATAATTGCATAAAGTGTGCCTGGTCCGAACTCAATTCGGGAAATTCAATATTTTTTGTAACTTTATTTTTGACGAACGCCAGCGTTGTTCTGATGCAATGTATTTTAAAGCCATTAGATATGGGTTCCTTGGTTGACCTTTTTGGTGAAGCGGTGGGATCCATGTCGGTTGGAGAGGAGGATTGCCTGGTGTCTGATGAACTGAAAATTTTTAATAATATTTTCAACCGTTTCATACTAATTAAAATGCATCACTAGGTCTGATACAATACAAGGGCCACTTGTCATATCCAAATCTTTAGTAGTTTAAGGTAATATGTTGTAAAAAATAATGTTAACAACATTGAATGGCTAATAATTTTATTGAAGTTAAACTAAATTAGAATTTTAATTTCATTTGTTTGTAGTTTTATAATTATGTTTTTATCTTTCTCTTATACGCAAATAATGTTTCGGTATATTTAATACTAGCTGTTTCCCGCGGTTTCACCCGCATCCCGAGGGAACTACTCCGCGCACCCGGGTAAAAAGTATCCTATATGTTAATCTAGGTTAAAAGCTATATGTGTACCAAATTTCATCCAAATCCGTTCAGTAGTTTTTGCGTGAAAGAGTAACAAACATCCATACATCCATACATACAAACTTTCGCATTTATAATATTAGTAGGATTAAAATTAATATTTAAATGTAATAATTGTACGGAATATACTAGAAAAAAGAAACTTGCCTAGACAATATGGGTCCATCCAATCTTGATGGATTCTTCATATCCATTTTTTTAACCACCAGGACTGTGCTGTGAACAAAAAATATAAAATAAAAAGATTTTTCCTAAAATTCGAACAACTGTACATTACAGTTGTTTAAATTTACAATTTAGGATTGCAAATTAAAACAATTAACAATCCTTATTATTTTTTAGTTTTCAATCTTTATCTTTCTTATTACTAATTGTGCTACACTCAAAAAAAGATGTGAGGAATTAACTGATCTTTTAGGTCGCTCTAGACAGTGACAAGTAGAACAAGCGCTACAGTATCATAGGCTAAACCCAACATATTTAAACACCTTGAAGATCTGTATAGTATCAAATACCTACTTTTTTTATTGAAAATGTTTTAATTATAATCATGAAAAGATCTTGTCCCGTGTTTTAAGTTTATACTGATTTGGTTTAAATGAAATTAGGTACAGATGTAATTTGAATTTTGGGTAGGATAAGAGATTTTTAAGCAGAGTCCATGATGGTTTAGAACATACAGATGCATGGGACAAACTGGAATACACCGTGTACAATAAAAAAGTGAAAGGTATGTCCGTAGGTATACTAAGGGATGTGTTAAGGAATAATAACAGAAAAAAATAAAAATATACTTTGAAAACTCCTTCCTATACTCATAGTTATAGGTCAAAAGAAATCCAGACTTCTTGAAGCTTGCAACCTCTATTATTTTGTCACAAATATCTCTGTAATTGGCATCTAAACTCCTTGATTTCAAAAGATTAACATCCTGCATTATCATTTTGAAAAACTCTTCGTATTGCTTAGATATGAAGGGAAAACACATTTCTTTGTTGGCACTTTGCAAAAACTGCAGTAATTTTGTGAAATTCAGGTATAACGTGTCGAATTTTAATTTTTCTAGAATTTCGTCGAAACTGGGAGGTATCCTGAGTTTTCTTTTTTTGATTTTCGGCGAATCAAACGACGTGTCGGATTTCGACGGGATATCATTTGTTACCGGTGATGATTCCGTGGTGTTGTTGATAATATATTTTTCCGTCACGTCAACCCAGTCATCACATATCATCGAATCATCATTAAATTCCGAACTTTCATTTTTATTATTATTTTTTGGCGGGACGGCTTTACTTTTCCTAGACATTTTGATGTTATTTTAAGTCAATGGTTTTAACTTATTTTTTTACAGCTTGTGGGTAAATTATAAATTGTAAGCCATGTATCTACCTCTCCTAGTGTAAAGTGCTCAAATGGGTGCCCTTTTTAGGTACCTAAAGTCTGTTTTTTTATTTCACTTTAACGGAACGGCACAATCGTAATCACTTAAACCGATCGCATAAACATAAAAGTAAACTTATTGCAACGGCACACAAACTAAAAAATACAAAAATACTCGACGCACGGTATTTCAATAATTTTGAGAC
This sequence comes from Pyrrhia umbra, assembly GCA_963891755.1. Classification (NCBI taxonomy): domain Eukaryota; kingdom Metazoa; phylum Arthropoda; class Insecta; order Lepidoptera; family Noctuidae; genus Pyrrhia; species Pyrrhia umbra. The sequence continues at coordinate 5,355,894 of OY982944.1, forward strand.
CGTTTGCAAAATGTCACTCACCATGAATTTTAGACAGAAAAGTGCTGCAACTCTGCAAATATATAAAAAATATATGTTGTGATATTGATATTTTTTTAAAGAAAGAAAGAAAGATTATATAAACTTTCCTGTATTTAAGTAAAAGATAAAACTCATTGTTCAATTTATTGACATGGTAAAGATTTTTTAAAATTTGCTAAAATTGGAGTATTGGAACGCATCACCTTTTTTTTGACAGATAATTAATTGCCAGTAAAAGAACAATTATACTATATTAGTAACAAAATAGAATTTTAATATCCAGTCCTTCCTTAATCTTATAAAATCATGCAGTCGCAGTTTTGTTTAACGCGTATTTGATTCCGATGAAATTTCGTAAAATAGTAAAATGAATGATAGATTAAAATCTGATGAAGGACATAAGGTAATTTTTAATCTGAGTGGATAAAGTAGACGAGTGGCAGTCTCGTTCACGTTCACATTTGAACAACGAGTCTTTATCTACATTTTATTGAAGTCGTAAAATAATATTTATTATCAAAAAGATATTAATATGTAGTTACAGTAGTAATCTGTGGTAGTAATTTAAATTATTGTTTGCAACACTGCGCAAATCGGCCGAATCGTAAATGTTATGATTATTTTTTATCGTAATTTCTTAAAATGTCCAACAAGAATAATAGAAAAACAGGTAATTCCATGGTAAACAGCACAACAGCGGACTTTGACGTGAACTGGGATGTCGATAAATACAGAGATGAGCACGAATGCGAGGATCATTGGCAGCTACGCAAAGCTTTTCTGGAGAGATGGAAAAATAATTTCCCCGAAGAAAGATTGATTTGTTTGGCGCGTGTTTATACTAATATTGAGTTTATGGGTTGTAGATACCCTCCACAGGTTATGGAACAAATCGCTCAACTTTCTTTTGAGGTAAACATAACCTAAAATTACACCTACATAACAACAACTTTAGTGTAAAATTAAACAAAATTTATTTTTTTGTTACTCGTCTCAATTATATTACAAACAACTCTGTGACCCCACTTAATTTAGGTATCTCTAAGAAGTAAAATGCGTTTTGTCATTAATAATCTATTTCCTTAAATCCATTATTATATTATAATAAAGAAAGAACGGTGATACACATTAAATATTATTGATTAATCACACTATAATAAAATTTTCTAGGTCGGACGCAAATACAAAGAACAAAAGAAATCAAAACTGCAAAGAACATTTGTGTCCGCATCCACAGCCGCAGAGGACAGAGCACGAGGGATCAAGCGAGTCGCAGGAGAAGTAGTTGTAAATAAACCTAAATCTTCTAGAATTGCATTTGTACCACAAGGTCAGGCCCCGGACCAGGAAACCGATGACAAAAACAATGTTTCGGATGAAGAATCTCACCAAAATAATGAAGATGAGGATATGGAGGGTAACAATAAAACTGCAGACCAGGGTACCGTTACTACGGAAACGAGGAATACAGACTTAATGGACGCAGATGGATATTTGAAGGAAATGTTAGGTATAAACTGTTTGGATGTCCGACTGTTCAGAGAGAATATGTTCCAGTCTTCGTTTGGACGCATGGTGTTATTAATACGACCGTGGGCAAGGAAATTATGGAATATACAAAGTGAGTTTTTTAATATTGTAATCACAATTTGTGCGTAATTATTGCCTCTAGTATGCTTTTGTGAAAGGATAGGTATTTTTGCAGTAAAAAGGTGCAAGGAACAAGAACAAATGGCTGAATTACAGTCCAAAAGCTGGAGTACAACATATAATGGATAGTTTTTGTCAGCATATGTGAACTTTCAAAATGCGAATGAAACCACCGGAAACATCTAGGATATACTTTTTTATTTTGACAGTGAGATGAGATGTCGAATTTGGCACTTTGTCGTAGTTACATGTTATAAGCCATAGTCACTGTCAATATAATCCGATACACTTATTTTCTAGCCAGCTGTCAAGTGTGTGGGCTCAATTTGACAAATGGATATGAGAACAAGAGCTACTCTCTCCGCATCAACGACAAGCTACTAGCGCAAGCGACTGGAGACACCAAAGTCGAAGCTAGGAATGCAGTTGAGGACATAGCATGGGAGGTATGTTATGTATACATATTTAAAACCGTAAAGATTAAAAAAAACAAGCTCTTTTTGCAGCTCATTCAACCGATTTTGAGTTCTATTCCGTTCAGATAAGAATGGTGTTGAAAGCAAAATTTTGTTTACAATAACAAATATATTCTACATCTGTTTTTTGTCATGTCATCTTAGCAATAGAGCTCAAAATCGCTTGAACAAATGGTAAATACTGTTCATATCAATTTCTAATCTTGTTATAAATGGAGTCTAGACACTAAAATCTATCTTATTATTAAGATATGACTGGATATGACCATCTATGTCATACCAAGACAATTATTTAAATTGTTGAGGGGCTCATGGCTAATTAACAGCCATGCGGATTGATAGATTAGCAAAGTTACACTACGCTAGCCGCGGTCAGTCCATGGGTGACCGTTTTCTTAACATGGCGAGACCCCTCCGTGCCTCGGAGAGCCCGTAAAGCTGTCGGTCCTGCGAATGATCTCTCCCCGGTCGTGTCGGAGTGCCGACCCATCGGACTTTGAGAGTGAGGGAATAGAGAGTGCACCTGTGTCCGCGCTTGTGCACTAATATCTTCTCCATACCTGTCTAGCCTTCTCTAGCTCGACGAGCCAGCCCGCGTGAGCCGATAGCTTTAAAATTCCCGATAATAATAATCATATATATTCTGACCTAGCCTGTCGCTTGCTGTCCTCTCCCAGTGACGCCCTAAGCCGAGGCCCGTACTCCACTAGGGGGTGCCCTTAGCGTGTAGTCGCTTAGTTTTGTAAGTTTAGCCCTGGCTGGAGGCCCTAAATTAATTTAAGGCTCTTCACAGGCACGCCCGGTAATCAGTCGACAACCTTCTAGGTTGGCCTACAAGATGCCATACACAAAAAAAAATCCGTCTAGCCTTCATTGAGATTGGCCGCCGTAATCTGGAGATATAATTAAATTTGTGTATGTCTGCAGGCGTTACGTCGCGAGGTGGTCAGCGTTCTGATCAAGGAGCAGTTCATAGCGCAGGGCGACGCGCGGATCAGCGTGAGCGACGTGTCGGGCAAGAAGAAGGACGAGGTGTTCGGCACGCCCGTCGAGAACAGCGTGGCCACCAAGTTAGTGTCAAGTTATGAGTAAAGATAAAGTTAATAGATTCAATTTTTATGAACCTTAATTAAAGCTTTTCAATCAATTATATTAATGAGACCACTGACCCCACTAAAGTTAGCTATCTCCTAGAACTTGAGCAGCCAAATATGGGGGGGGGGTCATCAACAACCAAAATTTGCCGAACTGTTGTCCGAAGCCGAAGGTTTCAAGCAAGATCCAAAATAAAACGATCTATTACGATATATATACCAATGCGTTATTACAATTAAAATTTTCATAAATTGTCATTTAGATGTGTACGATTTGGGGGGGACAGAGTCATGTCAAATTATACGTTACCCATCGAAATTTGGAAGTTTGAATTTATGGTAAACAGCTGTTTTATGTTAATCGAACCGTCATCTTGTTGGTGAACAGATGAGGATTAGGTACATTATATTTAATCATTTTTTTTACAGAATGATGAAAATGATGGGTTGGCAAGGCGGAGGGCTCGGCGTCGACGCGCAAGGCATATCGGAACCTATCAAGCCTAATTTACAAATGGTGAGTTTGTATTCAAAGTTTGGGACCCGCGGGGTTGACAACCATTTTAGGGGTTCTAAACCCAAAATTCATCCGTCTGCCCGTTTATCTGTACCTTCGTCCATCTGCCTGTCACAGGGCTATGTTTATTTTTTGGGTATAAGTGTTTTTATCGGCTCAAATTCTCACTCTCTCTCATATTATAAGCTGGTAGGTAGCGAACCCATGTGGGTATCCGAATTGGTTTGGACCGGTTCAGTAGTCGACAAAGAACCTTTATAGTTTCGCCATGTCCGCCTGTCTGTCTGTCTGTCAGTCCGCGGTGTAGCTCCGAGCTTCTTAGTACTAGAAAGCTGAAGATTGGTGGATGGATGCACATTGATCAAGCCGATAAAGGGGTAAATTAAAATTTTGAAAAATATTTTTTTGATGGAGGTCTCATACTTTTAGTGTCAATTTTTTTTTCTCGCTTATTAAGTCGTGTGTGGTATCGTTAGATAGTTTTTTTTTCATGTAGGTATTTTTATGACACCATTTTTCACGCATTCCTTTTCATAAGGTACCTATGGATTATTCATCAATTATTTTATATTCTACTAGCTTCTGCCCGCGACTTCGTCCGCGTGGAATAGTGGTGCTCCGCTCCTATTGGTTTTAGCGTGATGAAATATAGCCTATAGCCTTCTTCAATAACTGAGCTATCTAACACTGACAGAATTTTCAAATCGGACGAAAAAGTAACTTTTCTGGTTGATTTCTTACACCTTGTGTCCGAAAAACCCAAATATCTTACGGAACCCTTTTTTTTTCCAAAATAAAATTTAGCCTATGTTACTCGTGGATAATGTAGCTTTCGAATGGTGAAAGAATTTTTAAAATCGGTCCAGTAGTTTTTGAGCCTATTCATTACAAACAAACAAACAAACAAAGTTTTCCTCTTTATAATATTAGTGTAGATTATTTCTTCCAAATTGTGTGTTAGGTGAATCGCGCGGGTCTAGGCAGCGTGCAAGACGTGCGCATGCTCCGTCGTGCGGCCCACAGCCTGATGCAGCGCTACATAGCGTCCGACACCTTCGACCTGGACCTGGTGTTCGCGAGCGACTTCACGAAGCCGGAGCGAGCCACGCTGCACCAGTGCGCGCAGAAGATGGGGCTAGCTTCCAGGAGTTATGGAGAAGGAGACGATAGGTGAGGCTCATTTTTAGGGTTTAAAACCAAAATGGTTAAAAGTTTTGTTTCACTTCGCCTGTCTGTCCGTCTGTCACAGCTGATTATTTCAGGAACTACTGATGTCGACTTGAAATTTATATAGCAAATTGCAAACGAAAAAACTTTGCAAATAATATATGAGAAACGTGAGGATGTGGGTTTTGTTTACAAACTAAATTATGCGGTCGTAATAAAACAATTGTATGAGGGCTGCCACGCTTGAATTCGCCGTTAGCGGCGCTAGTGTAGAGTAAGGTCTCAAGAAATGTCAAATGTAAGAGATCTTTCACTGCAAGCACTTTTATCGCAAATTACTACAAATAATGATGTTTAAGTCACGAGTCCTTAGCTGTCTTTGGGAAATCCTTTACAAAATGTATTTGACGCTAATTGTTAGATCATTCTGACTCTACAAATGTCTGAACTTCCTTTTCAGATTCCTGGTGGTGAAAAAGAAGCTCGACCCATTCTCCCTAGTGCGTGCCATCATAGAAAAAGGTGGCGTCACACCGAAATACCAAGTTTTTATACCGGCAACACTGGCGCGGAATAATAGAATATAGTCTATCTATATACAAAAGTGATTTTAAACAAGAGCAATAAATTTAGATAAATTTACTAAGTTAAAAATGTTGTTTTATTTCAAAATACACAAGAAGATATCGGAATGCATACCCAGCACACACACGAAGCAATGATGTATATAGTATACGAGCCACGCGCACACATACAAGACAATAGTTTAAGTTGCTTTTGTCGCGGTCGTTCAGTGGATGGGTGTATGTATCATACTGAGACTCCTCCGTGCCTCGGAAAGCACGTTATGCCCTTGGTTCCGGCTCTCGGTTATAGATCTTTGAAAGTCGTTATATTACGGGTAGTCAGAAGCCAGAAAATTTGACAACAAATCTTACCAAGGAGTATCGTGTTACCCGGTAACTGGGTTGTGGAGGTGTACCAACTGTTGTTGGTACGTAAGTAAGTGCAGTCACAGTCGAAAAAAACGCGTGAACCGACTCCAAGAAAATAAATTTCATGCTTTCTATTTGTATTTCTGAATAATTATACTCTTTTAATAAAATAATCTGAGCTATTATTTTGTACTTACTGTTTCCCGCGGTTTCTCCCGCACCGCGTCCTGCTTCACGCACCTGGATAACAAGATACGGTACTTAGGTACGTTTTCACGCAATAACTGCTAATAAAAAAAATATGGATAATATAAATAATATAAACGATGGAATGAAATTTGACATATTCAAAGGGTATAATTTCGACCAGCATGGACCGTTAACAATGCAATGAGAATCCATTCTTCTATACCTACCCTACCAAAGATAACAATCATTTTACCTACCCGCATAACAAAAACGCAGATAAAATCTAGCACCTGTTTATTATTCTGAAAGCGTGAATTAGTTTTGATCAGATCTTCAGAAAATACGGGAGCAATCGAATCCTTTTAGTATAAATACACACAAAACTACAACTCAAACATCATTCAATTTACGGTTTTCTACGAAACTCCCGCCATTTTGTAGTAACGTTTTTAAAATGAACTCTAAATTGGCAACGGTTTTGTTGGCATACTGCCTTATCCACTTTTTCAGTGAAGCTGAAGGTTCGTTTATAAAGCCTAATAATGTGCCAAGGGTTGGAAGAAGCAATGAAGAAATTAACCCATTCGATCAGGGTAGCATGGGCTATGTTATTAAAACGAATAAAAATATACCACGGATGGGCAGAAGGAACTATGACTCGGTAAGATATTTAATAAGTATTTACTTATTTAAAATGGCCCTTATTACATGTCGCTGTACCATATTAAAAAGTACGTAGGTATGTAATGTTACTAATGTATGAGAGGTTCTTTCTCGTGACATGGCAGCCGTGCCGTGATCTTGTCCCACAGCAACCGTCTTTACAGTATGAATTATATTGGCTTGTATGGATTCATTCAATGAGGATCCGTAACGTTTTTAGTTGACAATGCAGATTTGTAGAGCTAAGTAATCCTTAACATACAGTGCCAAAATTTTTGATCTACGATAAAAATTGACGAAGTTATGACCAAATTACTAGCGAAGTTCACCGAGCGGTCGCCGCGATAGCTGTGACGTCACTCCAACGGTTAGCCGTTGGCAGCAGTATGGCGCGCAGTGTTTTGTTTGATTAATTGTGACTTTCAAACAAATTAAGTGTCCGATTTGTGTCTAATTCACCTTTTCAAACATGTATTAATATTGTATAGTGCCAAAATGTACAAATACTTCTATTATTACCTTAGAAAAATTATTTTTAACGTGCCGAAAAACGCAAAACTTCTTCAAAATGGTATCCTGTTGTAAAGAGATGATTGATGATGATTTTTTCAAGCCATCCTAAGTAGGTACATACTGAATGAATTATTTGTAACAATGAACGAGGTGGCAAAAAATAGCCATTGAAAACCAATATTAAGGTTTCCGTTATAGATCGACAAGTATATAGGGAACTATGAACTAAATAAAGCGCAAGTTGGTTAAATAGCCATCCGCGAAATGATCCGCATAGGAATGAACGAAAACAACATTTGTTTATCAAGATTTCTGTACCAATACATTATATTCATTATTTTTTACACCTACCTACTGCTGCCTCCACACAATCACCGATGATCGCGGTGATTTGCTATACATTGCTGCGTTGGATGAAAAACTCTCAAGAGTTTTTGAGAGTTCACAGCAATGTACAGCGATTCACCGCGATAATAGCCGATTGTGTGGAGGCCTAAAGATTTTAAATCAATATCTTAAGATTACTAATAAGTAACGTAGATTAACTTAGAACTAGATTACTGAGATAATCAAATGTCATGAAAGAATCCACCTTTGGAAGATTATCTGACTGAGCTCGCACAAAACCAGCCTCTACTTTATTAGTACTCATATTTTAGAACGTTTTATACTCAAATATCACAAAACACACTCTAACAACACTTTACGTAAAATAAATTGCCAAATATACTGACCAACCGCGTCGCAGCTCCGCCGAATAGTGAAATATGAATGCAGACTGCGCTCGGTTCCGTTGGAGTGACGTCACACGCTCCCGCGGACATTAATTTTTAGCGGCCGGAACGGCAAATGTTTATTACTTAATATCTTCATAAGTAATGGTCCGATTTCGATAATTCAAAAAGATATATCATTCTTATGTCATAAAGAATAACATAGATACTAGTTTTATTGAATTTGCTATTACATTACTGATCCTCATTGAACATGCGAGCAAAATTTTATGGTGACCCTGTGCATGTGAAAAGGACATTCAAATCTGTACTTTTGATGGTCTATTTATTATGTGTAACCTAGTAATGATGTGCTCATAATAGTACAAAAATTACTTCACCCTTACCTATCGGTCGATCTTCATTTTCACAACTTCTGCGTTCAATCCCTGGGTCCAGCAAAGTGTTATTAGGTTTTTCAGTATGAAAGTTCTAAGTAGGTAACTGTTCCTGTTCATCCTCCAACTGAAATATAACTGGTGAAATGAGGATATATTTATTGAACATCTGTGCTTACCCTCTGTAGTAATGTAAGCATGTTTTTTTTTCTTCAGGAAAACCGCTATGACATCCCCAAATTTTATCAGCTGCCTACAGAAAATTATGGTGCATACGGTAAATAATGATTTTAAGTGTGCTCATCGAATAAAGGAAAGTATAATAATGAGTGTATTTGTATACAGGTGACGAATTCAATATGCCAATCGAAGCCTACTACCCTAAAAATTTGGAAAACATGAAAAGATAAACTGGGACCTTGTCTATCTAATATGCAACACTTAGTGAAGCCAAACGTTTAAAAATTGTTGATTATAGTCCTAAATAAGTTTAATAAATGATTATAAGCATGCATGCAAATACGTTATTTTATTAATGTAATAATATTTGCCAATTTGATGAGTTTTATTTTTCAGCGTGGATCGGAATGAATTCCAATTTATCCGTCAATGTCAAACATTTTAACCCGACCAAAATTAAAAGTTCCCGTCGTATTGTGTCCATCTCGCTCGGTCTTATGTAAAAGTATATCGTTTGTCTCTTTTTATCTCAAATGATTCTTGTTATCTAAAATTATTAGGATTACTCTCGAATTTCTTCCACGGATTTTGTGGAAGAAATTTCACTATTTATTTTGGATAATAACATCTAAATTTCTCGTGTAAACTCGATTAAGTTAAAATGGTGGTATCCGCGGACATTCATCTGCCGGAAGAGTCCGAATTGACGGTGCAGGAGCTTAATTTGTCGTCAGCAACTCTATACGCTGGTTCTTTCCATTTAGGAAAATATTGTGAAAAAGCTAATAATGTGAGTATAACTGTTATTTTATTTATTAAACTATCAGCTATAACATGATTACGTTTTCAACCTACATTTGTTGTTTGTTAGACTTAAATTGATTGCATAATCAAACCTTTGTTGAGGTTATGTTATGATAGATTTTTAGAAGATAAATTCTTTTAACTGAAGAATATTATAACAATTGGTAACATAATATCTGTTTTAATGCCTGTAATCAACTAATCTACCCATTCCCTTTCATTCCCAGGCGTATTAGCCTGAAACACACTTACATTAATATTTTTTGATTGTCCTGAATTACAGCTGTAGTCACCAAGCACTGCTCTAAGGCAGTTTAAGATATTTTAGGCTTACCTCACCTCTTTTTAAGTAGTCTGATAAGCGATATTTATTTCATGTCTTAAAGTATGATTTTAAATATTTTCTTTTGCAGCCATTATTTAAATGTTTATGCCATAGAATTGTCAATGGATAGGACCTAGTATTTATCCAAGTGTTTGATATTTGTCATCTGTGTTTTCTAATATTAATTTACACAAAGGTAAATCCAGGTCTTCTTTATCTTTTTTAGGTGTTACTAAGGTCAGGGCTCTAAATAGTTTAAAATAAAATTAAGCTAACTGGTACAATATTATTTTAGTAAAGAAAATAACGGCAACTCATAATATGTACATTCTAAGTTTATTTTACACCACACATCTGACGAATGGTGAAGGAAAATATATTGAAGAAACTTGGACCAAAAAGTCTTAGAAAATCACTAATCCGCCTTGAGCAAGCATGGTGATCAATGCTTTTGATGATGATGAATAAAAATTGAAGTATTTCTCATTTACTTCTTTACATCCATTTTTATTACTTAATTGATTATTACTTAATTACATCCACAATCTGATTTCCAGGAGTTTATGCTGTGCCGTCTGGAGGAAAAAGACCCTCGGAAATGCATCAACGAAGGCAAAGCGGTCACCGCTTGCACCATGGAATTCTTCCGCAAGGTGAAGAAGTCCTGCCTGGACGAGTTCAACCAGTACTCCAACTGTGTTGACAAGAGTTCCGGTGACTACAGCTTGAAGCAGTAAGTTGCAGATTTTAAACATTAATGATGATGATGATGATGCCATCCTGTAGTCCCTCATCAAGGACATAGGGCTCTAAGGAGAGATTTCCATTTTTTGCGATCTTGTTTGGCAACTTAGACATATTTTTTTTTAATCTATTTTTTTAGAGGCTTTAGTTAACCCAGGGTGACTATGCCAGCCTCATGGGTTCTTTCATATCTTTGCCACACACATTATCTACACAATCACATGCATCATTTACAAATTAATATCCTAAATAATATTATAAATGTGAATCTGAGTTTATTTGTTTGTTATGCTGTCACCATAAAACAACTGGACCGATTTAGATTTGAAAATTGTTTGGAACCCTGGAGACGGTTATATCCTTTAAGTAGTTCTCTTGGGTTGCGGGTGAAACCTGGTAACAGGAAGTAAAAAGATATCAATCAATATTGCTTTAAAAAAAAACGTTTTGTCAAAACAGATCTTACAGTTGTAGTAGTACACTTACTGATTTTCTTACTTTTTCTTTCTTCATCATCATATCAACCTACCGCCGTCCACTGCTGAATGTAGGCCTCCCACGAACAGCACCAACCATCATCCTTGGCAGGCTTATATCCTTGGGCAGGTTTCTTGCTTACTCTTATTACATTTTTTGGTTCATGTTTCAGGTGCCGCAAGACCCAAGGTGTGTTTGACAAGTGTGTGCTTGAGAAGCTCAACATTGAACGTCCTGCGTTCGGATACTTCTGTGAGGCCCGCGTGCACGACACTAAGAGGTAGGTCTACTTATATTATACACAAATTTCGCCAGTTATTTTTAACATGTATACAAGAAGTGGCCAACTTGTTTTGTTTTTTCTGATCAATAGGAACTTTGGTTGTTCTTGTTCCTGATGTATACCAATGGAAAATGATGAATAGCAACTGAAATAAATTGGACACAGGGTTGCTATTGAAAAAAAATCCTGTGTTGAGAATTGAACTCAGAGCTTCAAGCACAGCATCAGCTCACCCTTGCGCCCACTAAACTAACAAAGCAAATATTCAACCTCCATTGCTAAAATCAACTAACACAGTACTAAACTATTACCTTACGATGCGACACTGCCCCCCCACCTCCCAGCATTACTTATATCAATGTTGCCATAATGTAAAAACACTCTAATTTTAGTTTTAGAAATAAGTAACAAACATCATAATTATGATAAGCTACTGGCAGTGATTGCAGTTTTCTTTAACTATTCTTGAATTACCTATATTTATTTCCAGGCCAAAGCCATTGGAAGAACCGAAGGCGGTCTACCCGGACGCAACTCCGGCCCTACCGGAGAATGCCGAGAAGAAACCAGCAAGATTCGGTTCCCGCTTCTACTGGATGACCGAGTAAACGGCAGCTGCCGTGTGAGCGAGATGCTGAATATTGACTATGTGTGTGAGAAAGGGATGGGACTGTTTATCGAATTGGCGGATTTATTTTTTCCAATATTTTTTTACTATTTATGGGTTTTTGTAAATATTAAAAGAAGTAAATATGCTTCGGCATATTAAAATAAAAGTAGAAGCAGAAAAACAGTTTCTACATTTCTAATGAATATTTAAGAAATCTGGCCGCGTTCCGTTTCACGACTTTTTCACACGCACGTCCTCCTAAGTAAGGCATTTGATGAGTTTTTAAAATCATCTTCTAGCAAAGTTCAGTGTAATTATTTAATTTATAAGCTAACAGTGGTACAGATCATCAAATCGTGTTATACAAAAACTTATCTAATGTTTTGCTTTATCAATCAAATAGCTATTATTGATTTGTAGAGTAATAAATGTTGAAATTTAAAGTTTGTTTTATTTTCTCTCTTGTTCTATCTCGTTTATGTAAATAAGAAAAGATTAGTTCTTAAAAGATGCACCTTCTAAAACGGCCACTCTTCTTCGCAATTTTATACGATTATTTGGAAAGTAGAAGATTCAGGAGACACTCCAAATCTCTGATGGTTGACTGTCTGACACAGATATTATGTTGAGCTTCTTCTTAAGAGGTCGGCGCAGCATCTTTAATATTTAGATTTTTTTTAATCTGTGGCCTTGCGTAAATTGGACTACGGTTTTAAGATGTCAAAATTGACATGATTGACATTTTGTAGAGCAGGTGCAGCGTTTCAGGTCGCAGTTATTTTATTGTTGTTCTATTTGCGTTCTTATCTTTTCTTACATAATAGTAATATATGAAGCTATCTCTGTCTAACTATGGACTCTGTTTGTTGATTTCGAAATGAATGAACTACAAACCTTGAAAATAAAATCTTGCAACGCATGAGTGTCATTGAGAAATTGAGTGTACATGATCGATTTATTCAATAATACTATATAAATAAATCGTAAAAGCCGTTTAATTACGTAAAAGATTTAAATCCGTTTAATTTTACAGCATTACTGACCAGTAAAGGAGGATAAACATTAAAACAATACTTGAAATAATGTGAAAACGCGCGTCGCGTTCAATTACAAAGTATAAACAAATGTTATGATATTGTGTTTTCCTTGATAAATAATGAGTGATTTGTGCGATGAGCAAGTTATTCACGATAATAATTACACGAATACATACAGTTTGTGGGGTAATTCTAAGTATTATGATATAAAAAACTTGTCTCCGCAAAATTTCGCTAATCGTAATGGTACCATTGGTAGTGAGATTAGCCAGGAGTTCAAGACTTCGCGATGGTCGTCGAGCTCGGCGGAGGTGCCGGCTCCGGAGCTGCCCGACAGCCGCAACCGGAGGATAGTCGACCGAGAGTCCTTATATGAAGATCCTGATACGTTTCAGAAGGAAACAGTGTAAGTTTGTTATTGTTTAGTAAATTGATTGTTTTTGTTTACACGGCTCGTGTCGTGTGTTATGTTATTGCTGGAAAATGAGCAGTTGATACGGCGTAATTTGAGTACCTATACTTTATTTTTTTTCTTTGTTGATAGTGTTTTATGTAGGGCATATCATGTGTTTGGTGTGGTAATCGTGTTTTTGTTGTAGCATAATAGCAGATAGTTATTTATAAATTAATTGAAAATGGTTTTTAATAGCAGCCTCTTCTGGCTAAATTCTCTTCCCTCTTAATCTTCAAATTAAAAAAAAAACTTTGTTCAAATCCTTTAGGAAACTTCACCCCAGCTTCAATTAATCTCTATACCATTTTTTAATCTCAATGGGTTCTATAGTTTAACTATGGAAGTGTCACAAACAAACAGCCTTATTTAATAATATTTCATTAATAAACTATTTTCCTTTCTAATCAGTACAAAATAAAAAAACACATCTCAAGTACACAATGATGATAAAGTTTGACCTTTGTTTGAGTGGCTTGTGAAATAAAGGAGATAATAAAAATATATAATAATAATTTATCAGAGTGAATTCTGTAGTAGTCTGCTCAGGATAATTACAATTAAATGAAAACAGATGAAATGCAAAACTTATTGTGTAGGCTGTAGGTTCAATAACATAACAAGCTCGAGTATCAGAGTTTTATCAAATCTGACTGATGGTCTCCGACATAGTATGGTAACAAAGACTGTTATCATGGTAGCAGCTTGAGACAATAGCTTAACGTGTCCTCCCAGGCACATGGGTGTATCACCCTACTCAACCTCAACTAGAGTACACTACACTGTCTTGTGAAATATTTTAAATCTACAATGCGATATTAGCCTGACCTAGGAATCTAAACCCAGACCTTATCCACAACAGACACTTTTGCAACTAATACCTGGTTTTTTTTTATTGACATTATATACAAGACATGATGTAACCCTGACTTCTAAGCTAGGCCAAGCCTGTGCAACAGGAGTCAGCTGTCACTCAGTCAGTCACTACCACCCCCGTTAACTTCCACAGTGAGGAGAGCCCAAACAAAAGCCCAACCTTCGACTGGACCCAGTTCTATTGGCACAAGGCTTCAGAGAAATTGCAGGAAGGATCTTGGGACTCTGGCCAGGGTTCTAGCAGGAGTAGGAAACAGCAGGTGGTGGGGGCTAATAAGATCCAAAAGAAACTCGATAAGATGTTGGCTAAACCTGTGAAAATGACAAAGGCGGAAAGGTAAGGGCTCACTTCCTGCCTTACCTTCTATTACAGTTTAGGAAAGCCTTGGTTTGCCATTTTAGTTAAAACAAATAAACTTGTTTGTTTGTTTCGCCTCCTGAGGGAACTACTTAACGTGCCCAGATAAAAACTATTCTAAGTTCTTCCTTCCCCAAGGTCTCAGTCGGCCATATTCCCGTGAAATCGTAACTTACAGACCGGCAGAGTTATATTCGGCTAGTAAGAATTTTCTTATCATTTGTAGCATGATGCAGAAGATGGGTTGGCAGGGTGGGGCGCTCGGCAGGAGTGGGGATGGTATCGTTGAGCCAATCGCGCCTAATGCTGTCTATGTGAGTTATTGTCATATATCATACTAGCTGTTTCCCGCGGTTTCACCCGCATCCCGAGGGAACTACTTAGCGCACCCGGGTAAAAAGTAGCCTATGTTATTCCTCAGGGTCTATTCTATCTCTGTACCAAATTTCATTTATATCGTCCCAGTAGTTTTGGCGTGAAAGCGTAACAGACAGACAGACAGACAGACAGAGTTACTTTCGCATTTATAATATTAGTAAGGATATCAGCTTAAAGCAGTCCAATTTTAACATTGTATTTCTAATGGCATTATGTTGATATCCCATCACTGGTGCTTCAATATATGTTCTTGTTTGAGATTTTGGTTTTAAATAGAGGGGCAGGAAATCCTTAAGCTCTTTACTTTTGCCAGGAAACCTAATAATGTAGCACGAAGAATATTAGTACATTAAGTAGAATGTTATTTAAAATTAAAATTGTTATTATAAATATGTATAGATTAATGCATGTTTCCCGCTATTTTAATCGCATCCATAAATTTTATCCGGGTACATTAAGTGGTATCCCACTTAATGTACCCGGATAAAATTTATTTTGTAAATGCCCCTCTTTACTTTTGTTTAAATAACTTACTAGATCTTTTTCCAACATGAAACTCTCAATTCTAGGCGAAAAAGAAAATAGGTTTCGGTCAAAATCACTTGCATGTCCTGAGACCGCCGAAAAACAAAAAGGCTGACAGCAAACAGTTCTACGAAATGAACGTTCTGCTAAACATTTACGAGTTTGTAAAAAACAATTCTGAAGTAGAACTTTTATTTGACAAGAACTTGAAGAAAGATGAGAGGAAACGCATACACCATTTGGTCGAGTTCAAGCTGCAGGCTGACGACTTGGCGTCTGTGGATTTCGAAGATGCTGCTCAAATGGACCTGGTTTTGCAGATAAATGATAAAAACTGTTATGTATTGCATACGCAGAGTCATGGAGTATATCCTTCACGGTGAGTATTCTTTTAAATTTTGAGCTTGACCTGCATAATAATGATTTAAAATCACTGATCGAATTTATAATAAATGGTTAAACTGCCTGCTGGGATCGATCGTTCGAGAGAGTTACCGCGACCCTGGAATTCAATAGGCGAAGGACCTTTTTATTTGGATGGAAAATCTTCAAATGATTCCTTCCCCTCTACCTGTGGTTGGGGCGGAAGGGAGTGTCAGATTCTTACTGACTAAAACCCATCCGTGTTCCTTCCTCAGCCTTTTGCATTCCGGGGGCGCGGTATCTCTTTCGAACGTCCCGCAGCCCAAGAAAGGACCATGGAGATATAGTTTCAATTAAAATGATCAATAAGCCTGTACGGAAAGGTTTTTACAATTTAACATCTTTAAATGTAAAACAAGAGGTCTATAATTTTTTTTCAGGCAACTCTGTCTTTACAAATTGGCCCCCGCGCATGTATATCTTATCGTACCAGATGACCTTAAAGATGAGACACCAGACATCTTCTTATCAACTGACACAAAAACCGGTGAGGAAGTCCTAAATGTCGAAGTAGACCCTCCGAAAGTTGCAGAAGAAAATCTAGAAGTTGCAAAAGAACCTCCAGAAGTTGTAGAAGAACTGGAAGTAGAAGAAGAAACGAATCCCTTCTTAATAAGCATAACGAGGAATTTAAAGAAGAAAACTGATTCGGAATGTCAAGAAGAGGAGCCAGTTCAAGAAGTACCAGAAGTTCCAGAAGAGCCGGTTTCAGTTCTTCCAGAAATGTCAAAGTTGACGAAGAAAATTGTTGATTTTTTTATCGAATTTGCCGACGACAAGAAATTTTCTCAGTTCAAATTTTTGGGGCCGTTTAATGAGGAAGAAATTTGTGCTATCAACGATTTTATTGAGCAAGCCGTCTTGTTTTTAAGTAAGGAGGGCGCATGTCCGTTGGCGGCCATTTTTGAAAAGGTCGCGTTCGAAATTAACGAAGACTGCACTGGGAATACAGTGTAAGTATATTTTTTTTTCTCTAATATGTAATTCATGGGTATCTTATGTCCCATAAACTCCATTAAATATCTTTAAAAATTTTAGAGCTTTCGGTAAATAACGTACGTCCAGTTTTTATTCCTTCATGCGCCTAGCCATTTCCCAACTATGTTGAGGTCGGCTTCCAGTCTAAACCGGATGCAGCTGAGTACCAGTGTTTTACATGGAGCGACTGCCTATCTGACCTCCACAACCCAGTTTATCGGGTACCACGACACCCCTTGGTAAGACTGATTGTCAGACATTCTGGCTTCCGACTACCCGTAACGACTGTCAAACATGTACAAATGATAACCGGGACCAACGGCTTGTCATGCTTTCGGGCACAGAGACCCCTCTGTCTATCTCGGTATGAAACGGATGATCACCCATCCAAAAGCATAGTAAGCAGAGCCCTACAATCCCGAAAATAATTATATTCTCATAAAAAAATGAGTTGTTTTACATATATTGTGCATTAAACATTTAATTTTAAGCATTATTTTTCCTTGCCAGGATATACAAGATACCTGTATGAAGGATGGATTTTGAGATTTAGTTCTTAAGTCGTTTGTATTTAAGTTGAATATTGTTTGTTACGGAAAGTTTAATCTAGCGAAATTCACGCCGGCTGGTCTTAGGGGTTTAAAACTATGGTTAATTGAAAATTAATCGGGTTTTCAGGTCAAAATGAGAAAGTATAGAAAAATTGTGTTTAGATTATTTTTCATTGATGTAAAATAACACGTTAGTATAGTAATAGTTTTGATGTCCACCAACTTTGCCTTTAACATTTTCTAAAGAAAACACTGCCCGGGCAATTTATGCCCAACATACACGTTGACCATTAAAGGCGTTGCCCATTAAGCCGGCGCGAGTTTTAGCTAGCCGGTGTTGATTTGCGATTGTGGAATCACCATTTCGAATACCCTACAGTTAGAATAAAAATGTGAATATATCGATGTGTGTTAATCGAATCGTTTAGAGATCCGAATCTCGCTATCGATATTTTTTTTCTTATCGATTATAATTGTACAGCATTGTTATTCTAGCTATAGAGTAGTGGATTTATGGGTTATTCTCATTGCTCAGTGACTAAGGGTCATAGGGTTTTGGAGTAAAAACTCCGTGTTCTAACCTCTTTACTGCCACGTCTATAGACTTCATCGCTTTAATTTCGTTTTGAAAAGACGTTTTATGAAGAAATAAGGGCATATTAATCGTGGTGGTAAAAAAGATGCAATAATTTAAAAATAAAATTATTAAATTATGTAACTAGTCTAGTACACATTTGGCGATGTTAGTTGTATTTGTTCGTTTTTGAATAATAACTAGCAAAGCGCTCCGGTTGCGCATACATAATTGGTATAGTGAAAATATGTGATAGCATTGACATCTCTGACTTAGACTAGAGTCAAAAGCAAACCCTTCTATACATATAAAATGCTTTGTCCTGAATGACTGACGGATCAACGCACAGCCTAAACCGCTGATCGTAGAGACCTGAAACTTTGAGGGTGTGTTCTTTGTATGACATAGGCATCCGATAAGAAAGGATTTTCCGAAATTCTACTCCTAAGGGGGCGAAAAAGAGGGGCAAAGTTTGTATGAACCTCTGTCACTTTTTATTTGTAATTCGTATAGCCCAAGCCGCTGGCGGAAAACTAGTATCAAATAAAAAAGACAGCAGAATTTAAAACTTTTTTTTAAAATTTATATCCCAAATACTAAATAAAGAAATATGTTTGAAACGAAAACGACATAAGTGCTTCAAATTATCAACTAACAAACGCCCTTGTGTGCTAGAGTATAAGGGTCTACTAACTAGACGCGCGTTTTATTTGTATAGACAACGATATACAGGGCGTATCTTCCTCGAATATCGTGTTGACTCTTTCCTTACGGCGTATTACTTTAAGATGGAAATAGATTTTTAACATTCGCCGCGATTTGGGAAAAGTGACACTTTAATATTAGACTAAGCGTCTTATTATCTTCATTGTCTTCATCACAGAATTCTAAATAATGGGGAATATTACTGTTATGTTCTCCCGCCAGAGTGCAGCACTAGCACAAGGAATAAGAACACTTTTAATATGTTTTATGTTATAAATACATAGATATAATAATTAAATAAACATATATCATAAATATTAAGACGAAAAAATTAAAATAATAGCAAAATTAATCAATTTTATCATACATTTTAAAAGATCTAGAATGACAGTTCTTCCGTTTCACGTATAAGTAACCTGATATTTTTTCATGCAACCGGCTGTAACAGATTATTTTATACAGATTAGAATAAATACGACATGATGCATAATCAGCGGTTTGTTTACTCCTTGTGCTAGTAGCGCCCTCTGCGTCGAACTTTGCGTAATGTTTCCTATTCTGTGATGACAATAATAAAGGTTTTCGCTAGAATTTAGTCTAAACAGGCAAACATTTCTAATCTGACTGCCATAGGCAATCGAATTATTATGCCACAAGCGATATTAAGATATACTTTGGTTACTTTTAGTAAATTACCTCATAAATATTCAACGCTCGTAAGGAAAGGGTTTATTTTATTTATTTATTAATTATTTAAATTAAATTAATATTTTATTAAATATCCATGGGTGTAGCCGGGATAAAAAAGTGTAGGTATAGAATATGATCGGATTATTTAAAATGTGGACATGGATCCAATTTATTTATTTAATTATAGTGTAAGGAGTTAGATGAATAGCAATATTTCGGAGGACAAATTTAATTGTAAAGGTGTGTTGCACCTATCATTTACGTATGTCAATTGTAGGCCAGATACAGATACGATGTAGTCGCACGAAGAAAAATTTTTAGTGCAAAAAGAGAAAAGATATTTCTAATTGTATTTCCCAATTAAAAAAGGCCTCAAAGCGGTTTGAACATGCTAAGAAATAAACGTCGTATGTCGCTCGACCAAATCGTATCGTTTTGATCGTACGATCAAATTGTATCGTTTTGATCATATGATCAAATTGTATCGTTTCGATAGTACGATCAAATAGTATTGTTTTGATTGCACGATCAAATAGTATTGTTTTGATCGCACGATCAAAACGTATTCCGATTGTATAATCTAAGCCCATTTAGGAAGATTGGGATGTCTATGACGGCTACAAGCCTGAAACATGTTTTTAAATTTATAGAGACAACATAATGATTGAAACCATCAAACTAGCCAGTTACACCACCAATCAATAGACATACCTTTTATGAGCTGTGAAAGCGCGTTTCTCCCATAGATTTTGTATAGAATTATTATAAGCTGTGACGTCACAAACTTTCCAACTCTGTTCACTGATTATATTTTATTATAACTAAAAATCTAATTTTAAAGTAAATTCGAAATGAATTGAGCTGACAAGAATAAAGTTTCAAATTAGGCTTTGCAAATGGATGGGAAATTGAAAATTCTGAAAGCTTTCCAGAGGCTGAGAGAGACAGACAGACGGACACGGTGAAACTATAAGCGCACGTTGACTACGGAACCCTAAAAGTGGTGCAAAATTTCATGTAATGACCGGTAGGTTTGGTATCAAATAGATCTTAAGCCATCGGTCGCCTATCCAAGATAGAATGTATGATAGCTGATATGGTTAACGGCTGTTTTCAATAACCTATCTATCCGAAAATTTTCTTACCGTAGATATGTTTTTGACATTAGTTGTATGGATATTATATAGGGCGGCCGCCCGAATTTATAATTTATAGGACAAATCCTGGAAAACCACGCCTCTAAATTAGGAATACCAGGATTTGTCCTAATAATCCTGGTTTTCCAGGATTTGTCCTAATTTAGAGGGCTTCTGCAGTGCGTTCGGGCGGGGTTATCAAAGAGCGTCTTGGTGATAACCCGAACACTTTGGGTTTACCTCATATCCGATCCCGATTGATTGAAAGATAAGCAATAAATTAAAATAAATCATAAAAAAACGTTCGGGGAAAAAATCATATTCACTGAAATACCCGGGGTTTTTATAGTTTCAAGACGATTAAGGTGATTAGGCGCGGTCGCAGCCAAATAGTTGGGGGGAGGGGGTCATCAACAACTAAAATTAGCCGTGGGGGGTTCATCAACAGCCAAAACTAGCCGACGTGTTGACCGAAGCCGAAGGTTTCAAGCAAGATCCGAAATTGAACGATCTATTACGCTTAACGACCTATTAATGCGTTATTAAAATTTTCATAAATTGTAAATTTTTAGGAGTTTGTCAATGTATATGATTTGGGGGGAGGGGGCCATGTCCCCTGTGACACCCCCCTCGGACCGCTGCTGAAGGCCATGGCAGCCTTAATCTTATGTTTAATTACTTCTATCTTTAGTACGGAAGTCTTCGAATAGATAGGTTGTTGTAAATGGCCAAAAAGCTTATTTTCATTCCGGCTACGCCTATTTTTTATAAGTTAAGGCCAGTCCTTAGAAAATGAACGGTGTCTTTAACTAATTTGTGCTAATTAATGTTTTCATTCATGTCATTTTCTCATTCTAATAAAGCTTAATTTATATTGCCACGCAAAGAAACAAACTCGCTTTTTCAAAAACCTATTCGAGATATTTTTATTTCATAGGTACCATATTTATTTAATTTCCATTCTAGAGTATTTATTTATTATATAGTATTTATTTATTATATATATATTTACAATTTATGTACACACAAGAACGTGAAAGAACAGATCATTAATGAATATCTTTATCAGGGATGCCCAATTCTTTTCATTTAAATTCTCAGTTAGATAAATAATTTCGTTTAATAACACACTGGAAGTTAATACGGTGCGAAAGTGCCAAAAAGCCTAATTTCGGATAATTCCAATTATTTTCAAATTACGCTATATACGTTAAAATGAAATAGGGACCAGTGCGAAATAGGGACGGTGCTATCCGTCCTATATAGCACCATCTCTCTCCCCCACTGGAATCTGGATCACTTTAACACTTCATAATATGAACCGATTACGAAAAGCTAACTAGTGTAGATTAGTACACGTCCATTTAAACTGAGGACTGGCTTATTATGTAAATAATTGTAATTATGATTTATTTAAGAAATTATACACTATATTGTCTTCAAATGTGTTTCATTTGTGTTTTATCCATAATTTCGGCTTTAAAGCTTCTATGACATTCGTGGAGTCAAAGGGAAGCTTCGCTACATTTAGTAAGGTACCTACTTGTACGTCTCGTTATTCAAAATAGAGGTAGATTTCAAAAGGTCGCAGTCAAAATAAAACAAATAATCGTAAATATGAACATATTTGATCTTTATTTACACACATCGGATGACAAATACAATTTTCAGTCTATATCGTCTACTAGCCACACGTAACATAAAGGTGCCTTTACACAATGGCCCATATTGGCCCAACAACATCCATTTTCGACGACCAAAAAGGTCTTGACACTACATTATTACCATCCTGTTTTTTAATCCACCTTTATACAACAAAATATGAGCCATTATGTTAAGAACCATAACAATACTTGTCATACACCGCCAATAGATGGCGTTGTTATTAATAAACCTAACTAAGATATGCAAGAATGCAAGACTGAGTATGTGTGTGAAATTACTGACATCCCGTCAATTTTTTATTCTTGCATTGTCTCACAAAGTTTAGCCTCACTGTGGCAAAGTGTATTGTTTAAAATTACATTGAAATAAACGATGATATTTCGAGATTTTAGTAATATTTTCTTTCATAAAATAATATTTGTATAAATTATTACAATCACAAATGCAAGAATCAATGTAGAAATAAATGCCAGAATCAATAATATGCAAGAACTGTCATTCAATAATCAAACTCGATGTATTATCGTTTAATTCGAATTTAATCGTTAACAATACAAGATAAATCCTACCTTACGATAAATTTAAACTAAAGTAGTTCAACGCGAACTAAATATTGCGTGTTTTAATTAATTATCACTAAAATTATTACAAAAATTGGCATGTGTGATTAAAAATAATATAATTGGACAATAAAATAGATATTTATTTTGTTTTATATTTTAGCAGCTCTTGCTTCATCAATATGCTTACAGAAACAATTTACAATAACATAGGTATAATAATAGCTGACGCAAGAATAGTGCCAAGTAAATTGACCACATAGACCGCAAGCCACGAACAGATTTTGATGACCAATTTCCTCCCGGGCGAAAACTTGTCTGACGTATAATCCACCACCCATAGTATATAGTATAGTAAGCAATTTTTTTTCTTCAAAATATTGGTTTAACTTTGATTTGACGCATATTTCATTCGGGAGGAAATGACTGTTTTTTTTCTCTACATACTTGGGAGACCACTGCTGCTTATCCCACCAAAACTGCAGCTGACGTTCACTAGGCTTCATAATAACACTATAATAGGAGTTTTCGCCCGGAAGGATGTTTGATTAAAAAAAAAACATATTGACTAGGGAAAAATGGCTTAACATTGTGATCAGTCGCAATCTAAAGGAATGCTAAACAATTATTGAAGATTTAAGACCGATGCACACCGACTATACTATATGAGATGGAACACAAAACGTTGTCATTATTACAGAAAGTAAATTATACATAATCCCAAAGGCAGAAGGCCTTACCATTATTGGAAAAAAGGTGTTAAGTTATCAAAACACCGTGTATTTTCAACGACATCACTGGAGCACACCACTAGGATATTATATTTTTTTTTCGGTAGCCACACCACCGTAATAAAGTTCTAATACAAAACTTACGCATTTATCGATATCAATTATAACACGTTACACAACACTAGTCGGTCATCCCAACGGCGTCGTTGACAATACGTGTAAAACACTTTACTAAAAGGATGAATCTTCTTATATTTTAACAACATTTGGTGTGCACCAGCATTTAAATGTGATAGAGTAGTGATTAATAAAAATACGTAATTGCTACTAAAAGCTGTTTTGGGCCTGTGACTCGATAAAATAAAAATATTAATTAAAAACTACTCGTCTGTACGCCTAAGACTGGGCGCCGTCATTTACATAAAACGGACATTGACATTTTATTAAATAAATTCTGTTCTTATATTGTAAAATTTATCTTTAATTTCACAACATACAATTCAATTTCATAAACCTACCGTACGACGATTAGAAATCTCCCAAAACATATTTTTATTGCCAATGTACATTTTATAAATTCTACCATCACGACCAATAAAGAAAATAATTCACATTATATTAAAAAAAAAACAATCTTCAGTCATTCGTAATAAATTATAGTAACCGATATTAAATTACTTAATTTAAAAACCAATTTATGTAGATATATGAAAAAAAAAATGTCTTTTGATAAATTTTTAATCTATGAAATAAGCAGTCTATGATAATATCACTTAAATCAAGATATGGCAACACTAACTTTATAATAATGGCAAAGTGATAATATAGTTGCTTTTGCACAAGACTCGTTATAACATTTCAAGGAGAAATAGTTATAAAACTTATAAACCGGCTTTGATAAACAAAGCAAAGACTTACAAAATATAATTAAAGTCCGCATAAACACAATATGCAATATACTCAGTAAAATCAAGAAATAAACAAACAAATTATTGTATTATCGACTATTCTGTCACCTTTGTTGTATATTAAACAAAAAATAATTATGATCAAACGTTAAACATAAGAATTTGGTTGGCTATACAAAAAAAATTGAGGACCGTAATGTAGAACCCGACTCGAGCAAGAACTACTTAAAATTAGATTGAACAAATCAAATGGCTCGAATCTATGCTCAAGACAAGATCAGAGCTTGAGTAATCATCATCTGCCTAGCCTTTTCCAGCTATGTTGGAGTCATCTTCCAGTCTAACCAGATGCAGCTGAGTACCAGTGTTTTACATGGAGCGACCGCCTATTTGACCTCCGCAATTCAGTTACTATACCCCCTGGTAAGAGTGGTTGTCAGACTTTCCAGCTTCTGACTACTCGTACCGACTGAAAGATCTATAAATGACAGCCGGGACCAACAGCTTAACATGCTTTTCGAGGTACGAATGCGTCTGTATGTCTGGTATGACATAGATGGTCACCCATCCACGGACGGACTGCGTTAAACGCAGATTAACCTTTGATCGATCGAACCGTGCGACTGTTACTTAGCCACGAGATCTGCGCTTGAGTATCGTTCTGTTATATTACCTTACATAATTTAAATAAAAAGATATTTTCATCAATAATTACGCACCTTTATAGCTAGATAAAATCATGTTAGGAAGTTACTCAAACTATTTTTCAGCTGATTTTTTTTTGTATAGCCAGCCATTTTATTCCATTTACGGTTAAAATAAAAAAGTTACAACCATTTGTCTATCGTCCTCATAGATATGTTCAGCCTTGTATGTACACTACATACGTTTTATATAATAACAATAATAATTGAAATATACTAAATTTACAGCTACCCAATTACTTTACATTAGGGAGAAATTTTCTACCATTTGTTTATTGAATATTTTGATATGGCAACACTCGCTGTATAGCCATTAGACTTTGTCACAGTAGGTACTGCCTATATTTTAAACACTGAAATTGTGAAAGACATAATGATTAAAATAAAAAATAAAACTGAAATGTTATTTCTCCTAATGACTATACAATTAAGTTTGACTGCACACGTGACTTCCAAAGTTGTAATAAACGACTTTTATGATTCAATAGTTCCATTAATACTTTACGATTTTTAATATTTTTAGGATCACTGTTGTCTTATAATTACTTGATTTATGAGTTGCCAAATCAACAAGTCGTTTACAATAACTTTTATTTTTAATATTAATTATCTACAAGCAATGATTACGATTTACTACAGTAATGTATAAAATCTATTTTTTATATATTATTAGAGGGAAATGTAAATATTATCGTTAAGTTAATGTATCATGAATCTTTACAAAGTTTTCATTTGCACTAAAATGTGACTGTAACAATCAGTTAGCTAAAAGGACGTCATACAATAATACTGGTTTAGTAAAGTTTTTAAGAAGAATCAACTGACGTTTTCCTCACCGATCGCAGCGCCAACTATCGGTTCAAATTGTGAATCTAAACCCTTTCATGAAATATGTACGGTCGAGCCATTTTCGAGTTATTGCGAGACTAAACGCACGGTCGATTGTGTTTAATATATTTGTACAGATAGATGGATCTTATGGCCGTCGTAGTCTGGTAAAAACTGACCAAAATAAAGCTAAATATTATCACGTGGGCAGCGGGATTGATCGAAAGACTTACGCGGCTACGGAACGCTAAGGTTAATAATGATTTTCTTCTATTATTATTAAAATTAATATCCATGATTTTATTGTACTGTAGCTGTAGCGAAACCTATCTAGCTACGTGCGAACTACGAAGGCAATATTCCTGCATCAGCGACAGTTCCTATTTATTGTGTTGATGAGTTATTGTTGTTGTACTAAGAAATGTTTCTTTCTTGAAGGGCGAAGGGAGGAATATGGATAGGTTTTAGTCAGTAAGAATCTGTCCGCTTCCAGTCTAAACCGGATGCAGCTGAGTACCAGTGTTTTACATGGAGCAACTGCCTATCTAACCTCCACAACCCAGTTACCGGGTAACACGATACCCCTTGATAAGACTGGTTGTCAGACTTTCGGATCTTTCAACAACAAATCAATATAATTATATAGGTACGAGATATGACAGAATCTGTCCCCCGTCCCGCTCCACCCACAGCGGGACGGGGACATTTCATGATTTTCTATCCCTTAAAAACGCTACAACGTAAAGAAGTAGTCTAGTAACTGAGAAACACATCAAAACCTATCTGATGATTGTAAAAAGCCGCCCAGTACATTTTAGTGCAATATTTTATATTGATAGTGTTGTCACATGTGCAGTGTGTAAGATAGGTATGGCATGGTAGTCACGCGAATGTCAATCGAAATAGTCCAGGACTGAGAATATAAGTTAAAAAAAAACAAAACTTTTTTTTAAATGGAGTAGATAAATCTGATACCAACTCTAGCAAATTTTTATTTCTGGATAATGGTTAGATTGTAAGGGCATATCTGGAGATATACTGACGTCGTGAGTTAAATACATATTCATATATAATTATATTCAGAATCTTTTCCTGATTCGAAATATGAACTTAATATCGAAAAAAATATTTAGTTATGCCCTTTCCTCTTATGGCGGCAGTATATAACCTAACCCGTTCACTATCGAATATATCAACAACAAATAAATATATAATATTGAGGTAAGTTATAACATAAAAAAATCTCGGAATATCCCCCTATAATTTTCAAAGTCCTGGACTAATATCGACAATGGCACAACACTACAATCGACATTCAATCCGCGCACTAAGCGTATTTACACTAGTTTACACGAAACCAAAACTTAGCCGCGAGTCTATATTTTATAATATAAACTAAATTGTCTTTTCATTGCTATTTTGTTTTTATTGCTGATCTTAATATGTCAATATATAAAAATCGATAACTCTCCATCAGCCGCCCTATTCAAACCCTAGCGAATTTTTAGACTAACCTAACACGCAATTTTTAATTTTATGATTAAGATTCGTTAACCAACTTGATGTTATTTTATAAAATACTAGCTTTCCGTCCGCGGCTTCGCCCGCGTGGACATTTTTTTTACACTTTGGGTTACTTTATTCAAGTTTTAGTAGGGATCCCTAGTTATTTCTAGAAATAAATATAGCCTATGTTACTCGTGGATAATGTAGCTTTCGAATGGTGAAATAATTTTTTAAGTCGGTCCAGTAGTTTTTGAGCCTATTCATTACAAACAAACAAACAAACAAAGTTTTCCTCTTTATAATATTAGTGTAGATTAATATTTCCTGTAGTAGTATTTACTGTACAAATTAATATAATTAGTAGATCGGAATCGGGAGGCTGATTACGGAACATTGCAACTGCAATTGCGACTAGCAACTTCTATATTCGATTGTTTCTACCGATGCATTTGCTATTAAGCAAGAATTAATTTTCCCTTTAATTTTTGTTTTTGGCCAGTTTTAACATCTCTCAGATAATTCAAATGACTTCCCAATTATGTGAATTAATCTCGTAGATAATTCCTTATCAGAAGAAATCAAGGCCCTTGTCATTACTGATGCAAACGTATAATTATTAGCTCTTAAAAAGTTATAATTTATTTATTATTTAATTTCAGAGAGCCATTTAAGAAAAAAACTTATTTTTTTTTCAGATAGAAGCATATATTAATTTATTAATACGGGAATGTTCTAGAATGGTAGCAACCAGTCGTAATAGCAATCGCAAAGTTACACCATACACACATATTAGTCGTTAATTTTTAAACATAGTAAATTCAGTCGTCAATACTTTGGTATGTCATTTATAATGGCAAGTTTCTCGCTCGAAAAAGTTGGTTGAACATTTTTATTTTTTTAGATAGCAACACTGTTAGTAATATTGCTGGCCTGTAAGTTGTTTTTCTTAACATATACGTCAAAATTGTTTTTGCTTTCTATCAAGTATATTTCGTTTTTTTACGCGACACAAAGGGGGTAATTATTGTTTTTGTAGTTTTTCTACCGACACCTAAAAAAACTAGAGTCAATGTCTAACATAAAAAATAAAAATGCTTTAACCAACTTAATCTAATGTTAGCAAATTATTTTCTTTACCTTTTAATTACAACCTCACTGGTTGTAAAGTCAAAAATTATAAGCGTCCCGCAATAATTTTGGAACTTGTGATTCCTTGGGATATTTTTTAAAGAGTCCATAGGACTCGTAATACCTGAAAAGATAAAGTTGAAAATAAATCTCCACGACTGTCAGTAACTTAATTAATAATTAAAGATATCACAAGTCAGACATCTAGGGCCGTCTTACGTCAAGCGACGTCATACGCATATAGTCCGACATGGATCTATATAAATGTGGTGAAAACTAGAACTAACATTGTCATCTTGGAATTACACTGTTAATGATACCAATTTTTGGAAATTTCCATTATTTTAAGTAAATCAAGACATGATAAATAGTAATTTATTTAATTATCCTTTACGCCACAATTATAATTTAAAATTGGAAAAAATAAAATGGGATATTTAAACATTTAACGATAATTTGGATGTTAGTAAGTGGCTCAAAAGCCGAGACACACCAGATTATTAAGTGTCACCGAGACCGATGGATAACTACAATACCAGAGGCATCGCAGATCATCATTGCTCATTCCACTATTTCGGAAACAAAATCTAGTATTATCGAATACAGCTATATTTTTTTTACTTATAGTGGGGTAAGAATTTTTCCTCGGCCGGTATCACCAAAAATGTCATTTCAAGATGGCGGCTTGCGTTAGTTCAGCTGTCAGCCACGTTCATAAATAATCATGTCGGACTATACGATCATCTTATGTCTAAGGAAGTCATATGCCTAGCGACGTTTTACGTCTAAAGATGTCAAACGGTTACTGACACGTCTAGGGATGTCATATGCCCATTGACGAGTTAAGTCTATGCACCCCATGTGCGGCACCTGGGGTACCGCCTTACCTTGTAGCTAGTGTGTGTTGGCAGCGAAGGCGGCGGCGGTAGCGGCGGCCCCCAGCACGGCACACAGCAGCGCGCTGACGAGCGGCCCGCCGTCGCCCGCGCCGCGCACTACCGCGCACCCCATGTGCGGCACCTGGGGTACCGCCTTACCTTGTAGCTAGTGTGTGTTGGCAGCGAAGGCGGCGGCGGTAGCGGCGGCCCCCAGCACGGCACACAGCAGCGCGCTGACGAGCGGCCCGCCGTCGCCCGCGCCGCGCACTACCGCGCACCCCATGTACGTCACCGACAGGATCAGCCCGTGAGCTGTGCATCTGGCCAACGGAATAATACACTACATATATATACTACCCAAAATGCCATTGAAGAATAGATACAACAATAAATGAGTATGTCAGCTCCGAAAACCGGTAAAACCGGCGGCGCGACGACCACAAGTCATTGAGGTGAGAGAGAGATGCAATCCCGAACATTACGCGTAAAAAAAAAGTAACCAATTTTTTGGTATATAGACGTAGCTTTGAAACTAGTAACCATTTTGATGCAACATTCTATTTATCTCTTTCCCACTAACCGAAACATTATGTACGTGACATCTATTCGACAAAGACGGCGACAGTTAGTTTTTCCAGACATTCAGTTGAAGTCAAGCTGACAGATGACATGAATGAAGAATGTTAACTAATTTTGATTATTAGCACTCCATATTCTCTGTCAAAAATAAAAAATACTAGTGAAAAAATTACTTCGATACGTCAATTAGTTTCCGATTTAGAAGTAAAACAAGTTGTAAACGCCCGGTGACGGTGTGACGTCACACTACAACACGCTCAATCTGGCTCACTCAGTCCGCTAGCGATCGCGCGCCCGTGCCGTCGAAATTATAATTAAATACTTTTAAAAATGTCCAATCCAAATACCAGAAAATCATGTGTTGTGCCTAAATGTAAAAATACAACTACCAATTCGCCGGATAAGTTGTTTTTTATAGTTCCAAAGGACGTTAAAAAAACTACGTTTAAAAAAACCGACTTCAAAAAAAAAACTAAAAAGTATTAAAAAAGTGTAAAATAACTTAATAAAGATTTAACACAAACCTAATACCTTTAATATTAATAAAACACCATTATTTGTATGTGTTACCTATTGACAGGTTTAAAGTCGGTGCCAAGCCAAATGTAATAGTGTTACTCATTCAGGTATTAAAAAGTTTTCATCTGTTTCACATTAATTCACATTGTTCTTTAAGTTTATTTACGTAGGTTAATCTTTAGGAATTTCATTTTGTTTAGGACTTGGCACCGACTTCAAACCTGTCAATAGGTAACACATACAAATAATGGTGTTTTATTAATATTAAAGGTATTAGGTTTGTGTTAAATCTTTATTAAGTTATTTTACACTTTTTTAATACTTTTTAGTTTTTTTTTTGAAGTCGGTTTTTTTAAACGTAGTTTTTTTTAATTTATTTTTTACTTTTTAGTGTCTGTAATAAGTTGCTCTGTAAACTACAGTATTTTTTACAGGATTTTTATAGATTACATAAGGAAGGCTATAACATTTCGTTGTTTTTATTGTCATAATTATATGTTAAATAGTTTTTTTTTAAGTAGCTATGGGTAGGCCTACGAAAGGTGCAGCTTTAAACAATATAGATCAAGAAACGGGAACGGAAAATATAAATCGACTCCGAAACAATTACGTCATCGATGTAAACAAAAATGTAAAAAATGTTCACAAAATGAAAACTACTGGGCCAAACCATGTGAAATTTTTATGGGACCAAATGGCATCTATTCCGCATCAAACTAAAAAAGAATCACGTAAATCGGATCATAAATCTCAGCGTAATCGGTGTACATACATAGAAAAAAAAAAAAAAAAAAAAAAAAAAACCGATCGAATTGAGAACCTCCTCCTTTTTTTTAAGTCGGTTAAAAATGAGAAGAAAATGGATAAAAGCTATGAAGAGGTTAGATCCATTTGGAGATAAAAGTACAGTTTATTGTAGTGAAGACCACAGTTTATTGTTGTGAAGACATCTACATTTTGCAATAAACATTAAATTAAATAAAATGAAAAAAATACAAATAAAAAAATGTTTAGTACGTCTGTAACGTTCAACCCACTACTTCTACATCCTAGGTACCTAAGGTACCTATCCTACTTCCTACTAATATTATAAATGCGAAAGTTTGTGAGTGTGTGTGTGTTTGTTATCTTTCACGCAAAAAATACTGAACGGATCTGGACGAACTAGTACTTTTACTGTTTGAATTGCATTCTTCCATTACGACATTAGTTGGGTATTTTGTTTGATAAAACAAGATTTAGAACAGATAAACTATTAAGCATGAGTAGGTAGTAGCAAGGAAAGTTTACTTACCTTTGCATTTTTATTCCTCGCATTTCGGCGGCAACGAAATTACTATTTGTTGATAAATAATGCGCAACCATTAATCCGTCTATTTTAGGTAGATTATCCGATTGCCCTTTTTCGAATCCCTCATCCATTTTATTAAACGAATAATAATAACTATTATTGGACTATTAACGTAATTCGCGGACGAAAACCCATCAAAATATTGCGCAAGCTATTACACCTACTACAGCGCTGCCGACTTGATACTAAGCGCGGGGCCGCACAGTGGGCTGAAACGGGCCGGTAAAGGACTTAGCATTTAAAAAAAAAAAGTTTATTTTTCTGAAATTTTAAATATTGTGTTGGATTTATCTATCGATTATAAGTAATTATTTCTATGAGGGTTATTCAGATAACTTAGTATTTTCGGAGTTATAAATATCCAAAGTAATTTTTGTATGAAGCAAAAGAAAAAAATGTGAAAATCTCGAAATTCTCAAATTTTCTCAAAGAATTGACTCTACGTATGCATAGTATGTATATTTGTCCTATTTTAGCGCCTATTCTCGGGTTGCGATTTTCTGCGATTTGCGACCAAATCGCAAAATTTCAAATTTTGTTCTCTATTCCACACCACCGTTTTTTTTGTATGTAGTAGTCTCCCCTTAGGCCTAATCCACTAAGGACTAATAAAATAAATAAGTAAAAATCATAATCACCACTGGTCACTGCACTGTTTTAATTTAATCACTGTCAAGGGTATCCACATTAACGAATGCAAAATGTTCGTATTCGTCATCATCAAATGTTTCCGCTTGTTCAATTACTAATAAACTTTGTGCTTCTACTGACAAAGTTTTATGTTTTCTGCGAAGTTTGTGACGTTTCGCTGAGATGAGTGGATCAGAGCTGGTCAATAAATTATTTAAAATGTCTTCATTTGTAGTTTTTCTACTGCATTTCCTGGAATGGTGTTGGCGGTACCTACGAAAGTCTTTATTTCTAGCTTCAGCAGCTTCTTCAGATAGCTGTCCAATTGGTATTAGACCTAAACTTTCAATAATAGCTGCACCATGCATAAGGACTTTATGAACACTTGAAGCATATAATACCAGCTATATAATTCCAAATACAGTTGCATGGTCACTTGAGCATATTCGTGAGATTTCGCTGTGTCAATGTGGTAACCTGATGAAGTTGCCTCTAAAATGATTGCAAATCGCCTTATTAATTCTTCACTAACACCAGTTATCTCAGCAGTCATGTTTGGATTTGCAAAAAATCTTCTAGCAGTATTTCCGTCATTCGTGGAGCCGTGCCCATGTTTAACAACATCAATCAGAAGTCCCATTCTATTTTTAAAAGTGTCTTGTATGTCTTCCTTTCTTCTTTCCATGATGCACTTGTTGTCTCCCTTTACTGTCCATGTCTGTATCGTTAATCTGTAGGCTATATGCAGAATGCATTCCATCATTCGTATCCAGGTATGCAATGATGACAATCCGTATTTACAGAGATCTGGATCAGTCGGTTTTGATGCAATTAAGGGCAAATTATTCATCTCTGTTGGAGTGGCTTTACAAATGTCGCATCTCTGAGAAGTATCACATAAAATTGATGTTTTAAAAGTACGTACGAATGCAACCGAACATTCCGTAGGTACCCTATCGTTGCACCAATCACGTTACGACACGTCATAACTTGTTGTTGCGCTCGCGCACTCTTATCCCTTGATTCCCGGAAATAAGTCTCAAAACAAATTACGTCATACCTACCTATGGTGGTGGAAAATGTCCAACATTGTTTTTTTTTTAAGAACTAAGTAGGTATTGAGGTTTTCAGGCCGTTTAGTATACATTATTTTCAATTTCAATTTAATTGGAATAAATTGCTTAACTAAAATAACATGACTCTTCATACAAATTTGATATGGCTATATCTCCGAAAGTACTCGTTAAATTGAAAAAAGTCAAAGAATAAAAACGTTTTAAATTTATGCCTAGATACCAAAAAAATACATTTGATCTCTTAAGACCCAACTTTGTAATCCCAGCCCACTGTGGGCCGGGGCGCGCGGCGCGTTGTGACGTGACGTCACAAGCGGTCACGTGACTATTAGCGGGACTCGATATTTTTCGAAACTTTGAATGCGTATAAAATCAAAACTACTAGGTATTTTTGACTACGACAAAAACTAGTGTATTTGTATACATACAGGCTTTACTGAGACACAATTTCAAGGGATTTGGCATACCTAGTAACATTCTTCATTGTGGCTGGGGGCTCAAACTTTTTGGCACGCATTTTGCTTGGTGATTGCAGATCTAGTTACGTTAGTATATACATATTTATCACGACACCAGTGGCTGTGGTAATGGGCTACGAAGAAGGCATGTATGTGACGAGACTATAGGTAAACCGCTGTAAGCGCGGCCGTTCAGTCTTTCGGCCTTTTGTCGTATCGTGTATAGCCGAACGCATTAGACGTCCCGCGTCCAAATCAGGGGGTCCAAGCTTACTTGTTTAGAAGTTGGTAAGTGTCGTTATTCACAGAGACGTTAAGGTCTCGTCCGCACAGACAGACGGCTTGCGTTCAAGCCCGGTTAAGCAGTCGACAACCTTCTAGGTTGACCTGCGAGATGCCATACACAAAAAAAAGAAGGCTTGCGTAGCGCCTAGAGATTAGCGAGTGAGTAGCTTAGTAAAACGAATGTTCTAGAATGTTCGCGACCGGCTGCACTGCGCGCTTGAGTAAATAAACGTGTTGGTTTTTAAACAAAAAGGGTTAAAATATTAATTGCTTCAGTTTTTAAAAGAGAACCTCTGGAATCCAGCCCTCTGTGCGTATCCACCGTGTATCGGCAAGTACCCAGAATGCAAGCCACTAGGCTCAAGGCGCTAAACAAGTCGCCTGTCTGTGCGGTCGTAGCCTAAGAAGAAGAGGTCTATCGTGGTATGGACATGTCAACACGAGCCATGAGATATTATTTCACGGTTTAGTCCGCGCTCGGATACGGACGTGCTTCGCAGGTTAGGTAGGCTATAGTCCTTGAGCTGTTGGCATTCATACAGCATGCCATCGACATAATGGATGAAGTCTGCATTTTCAAGTCCAGAAATGACTTGTAGAAGGGAAGAATGGGAGAATTATACACGTTTCGCTTTCTATTAGAAAAAGTGGACACGAGCATGCAGATAATATTGAGACAAAGGTGTTGTACTAATTGCCAAATCGTACGACAAGGAAAAAATAACCTCTTCATTTCTATAGCTCAAAAAGTCCGTCATTGTCGCGTACTGGAGCGGGGACAAAATAGCGTAATATTTTTCTCTGGGGGAAAAAGTTTTTTTTTTATTTTTTGTCCGTTTACAGCTGCATAAACGAACAAGTTTTTATGCATAAACAGAATAATCACAAATAAAGACTACATATTACAGATTACAAAATAAATAAATGGTACTGAAAGCAGCGGTTTCATTAAATTTTTAATAGATAGGACTTTTTATCAGGGTGTATAAAGTAGTTCCTCATGTACAGTGGTGGCGCAAGACCTAAACTTAATGTGGGCAAGGTATAATTTGCGAGGCCCTCTGATGGTGCAAGAAGAAGAGAATATAAATTTTTTTTTTCCTAAAAAATAGAACCGACTTCCAAAAATACTGAGCAGAGAAGAATAAGTTTTATTTAGACGCTAGGGGACCAGTGCATCGCTCTAGAAGTCGATGTCTCTAAGTTTTCGACTGTGAGGCGCGAGGCCCTTTGCACCGCGAGGCCGTGGGCGGTGGCCCACACCGCCCACGCCTTTCACCGCCTCTGCTCATGTAAATAATAATATAACAGTATAATATTTACCTCAAGTTATGTGGATATGTGTCAACGACGTTAACGCCTACGGAGTAGAATACCATCGCAATAAAAAACCGGTACACCGCCTCCACCACGTATAGCGCTGTCTCGCTGTGCGCTATGTAAACTAAGGGAGACAGCAACACGCAGGCGCCGCACATCGCCACTGTGGAGAGAAATAATATTTGGAGAGTCAGCATGACGGCACAAGCGAGCGTCATGCCACTTCCCGTCACGGCATACGAGTCAGTGTTACCACCAAGGCACGCTAATAGATTTCACACAAACATTTGGTCAAGTGCAAGTCGGACTCACGCACCGAGTTTTCAGCACAAATATTTTTTTTCAATTTTGCCTACTTTTTTTTTGGTCAACGGGAAGTACCTTATAGTTTTCGATAGGCAACCATAAGCAAGCGTCATGCCACTTCCCGTCACGGCATACGAGTCTGTCTTAGCCCTAGGCACGCCAATACATTGTTTACATAAAAACTCACTAGTAGGCCGCATAGACTGCGGCAACAACGCAACGAACATGACGACAAACATGGCGTGCGACACGTAGCTCTGCTCTGACGTCATGCCGCCCAGCCGTGACGTCAGGTCGGCGTGGCGGGAGCAGCCCCCCCGCATGCCCCGGATGATGGTGCTGTTGAACACGCACCACTCGTCCAGCTCCCTACCTACCTCCATGTCTGTGTCGATTATTCTGTGGGATAAAAAAAAACCCCTTATTGACCGATAAATTATATACTTACAAATCATCTGCCTAGCCTTTTCCCAACTATGTTGGGGTCGGCTACCAGTCTAAACCGGATGCAGCTGAGTACCAGTGTTTTACATGGAGCGACTGCCCATCTGACCTCCACAACCCAGTTACCTGGTAACAAGGTACCCCTTGGTAAGAATGGTTGTCAGACTTTTTGGCTTCTGACTACCCGTAACGACTGTTAAAGATCTACAAATGACAACCGGGACCAACAGCTTAATGTGCTTTCCGAGGCACTGAGGAGTCTCGCTATGACAAAGATCCATCTACGGACCGAGCACGTCAAGCGCAGCTTAACCTTTGAGCGGTCGAACCGTGCGGCTGTTACTTAGCCACGAGCTCCTCCACTTTTAATCCTGCACTTTTTATTATTTTCTCAAACAATTTGGATATCTTCAAAAAATTTTGAAGCAGGTATAATTTATTTAATAAAAAAAATAGGTCCTTATCAAAGTCACAACACATTCCCTATTCAGACACATATAAAATGTTACTTGTATTAAAAAATCGCCACTTACGTGCTATTCACAAACAGGCAACCCTCAAACGTGGTGAACGACGTTTTAATATTGGACAACGCGACATTATTGAAGGAGCAATTCTTGAACGCGACGTGTGACATCAACAAGTCTTTGATTGTACATTTATTGAATGTCATATTGTAGAACTCTATGTTTTCTAACGTCGTGTTGTAGTGTACGTCTGTATATGTCTCGTTGCCGTAACTCTTTTTAGACGCCTCGAATAGGTCGCTATCCATTTTGACGACTGTTGCTGGTACGTATGAAGCCAGGTAATACTGTAAAAAAAAAAACATTATTCATCATCTCATCACCAGCCTTATATTGTCCCACTGCTGGGCACAGGCCTCTTCTCATACAGAGAAGGCATGAGCATTGATCACCACGCTTGCTCAAGGCGGATTGGCGATTACAAACTTTTTAAGTACAGGTTTCCTCACGATGTTTTCCTTCACCGTTAGTCAGTGGTGTCTAAGCTATACTTAGAAAGTACATATGACTTTAGAAAAGTCACATTGGTACTTGCCAGGTTCCGAACCCGCACACTCGTACACGAGAAGCAGGTGCCTTAACCACTAGGCCACCAGGACCTACAGGCCACAACGACTTATTCATCATCTATATTGGGGTCGGCTTCCAGTCTAAACCGGATGCAGCTGATGAATAAGTACCAGTGTTTTGATTATTTATGTCTTATTTCTCTGACTAACGGTGAAGGAAAACATCGTGAGGAAACCTGGACTTAAAAAGTCTGAAATCGCCAATCCGCCTTGAGCAAGCGTGGTGATCAATGCTCATACTTCTGTATGAGAAGAGGCCTGTGCCCAGCAGTGGGACGATATATAAGCTGATGCTGAATGATGAATATTACATTTTGATTATAGATGTGAAACTAACTCAGTCTGTTACGCTTTTAACGGAAAACAGCAAAACCGATTTAGACGAAACTCGTCATGAAGATTGATTGAAATCTAGAGAGGGACATGGGATATTTTTTATCCGGGTACGTAAAGTTGTTCCCTTGGGAAGACCCCGGGGTACAGCTAGTGACGTCACGATACCTGTATCGCCATGGTGAAGAGCAGCATCCCTCCAAGCGACAGTGTGGTGCGCCTGTACGCGCTCGAGAACAACTGGAAGAATGACTGCCAGAACTGGAACAATACAATAGAGATTCTTTTAATTTCAAAAAACCATAAAAATCGTCATAATATTTAAAAAAAACATTAGTAGCCTGCAGGCCAAGCCCTTTCTTCATCAGGTCAGATTGGCAGTCACTCCATGTAAAACACTGGTACTCAGCTGCATCCGGTTTAGACTGGAAGCCGACCCCAACATAGTTGGGAAAAGGCTAGGCAGATGATGAGGCCAAGCCCTTTCATATGATACCCCACATAACCTAGAACCTATAGTTTAAAATTTTAAACCCCCACTTTTTCCATAAAAGCAAAATGATTCATCAACTTTTTTCATTTGTAATACGCATGGACAATCGCTCGTTTAACTATTCTATAAGTAGTTCCTGAAATAATCATCTGTGAAACCATAAGGGTTGCTTTTTAAATTTTTTGCCCGGAACCCTAAAAAGAAACTGGCAACACTACCAGCAATCCGTTATACACTGTGACTTTTTGCAGCGATACAGACGCGCGTTTGCCAGCCGGGCGACTGCATCGAAGTTGCATAAAGACTCAGTGGCGGTCCGGATAGGGATTGGGGAGTGGGTGGGGGGTGACAGAGGCCATGACCCCAAATCGTACACATCTTAAAAATTTTGGAGCTTGCTTGAAAA
Organism: Pyrrhia umbra; assembly: GCA_963891755.1. Taxonomy (NCBI): domain Eukaryota; kingdom Metazoa; phylum Arthropoda; class Insecta; order Lepidoptera; family Noctuidae; genus Pyrrhia; species Pyrrhia umbra. The sequence goes on from OY982944.1 coordinate 5,394,539, forward strand.
CTTTGACTTCGGCCAATACTTTGTCGAATTTTGATTGTTGATGACTCCCCCTAAACCTGGCTGCAATCAAGCCTGTAAAGACTCTAGTCTCTTTTCGACTAAATATTTCGAAGGTTTCTGAAGGTGGAAAACTACTCTTCATGTACTTGAACAATGGAATGTTGAAAAGTGATTAAAAAAAATTGGCCTAGAATTCGAATTGTTTCATGTCATTAATTTTAGAGTGAACCACGGTTGGTATTTTAAACCTGGAAGGTTTTGTTACCGTCGGTAGTAATGGTATCTGAAATGAAAGCGATAGACACAAAGAAGTGGTCAGTACTAGGTCTGTGCACTATAGGTGCACAAATGACCTGTTACTGTGTATGCTCTAACACTTGTGAGCTCACCATCTTGACGCTGTGCCGCACGTGGTGCAGCGCGGGCGGGCGGCGCTTGCCGGGCAGCGCCAGCTCGCCCAGCCGGTACTCCGCCGCGCCCGCCGCAGCGCTGCCGCACACGCGCACCCTGTTACTGCTGTGTATGCTCTAACACTTGTGAGCTCACCATCTTGACGCTGTGCCGCACGTGGTGCAGCGCGGGCGGGCGGCGCTTGCCGGGCAGCGCCAGCTCGCCCAGCCGGTACTCCGCCGCGCCCGCCGCAGCGCTGCCGCACACGCGCACCCTGTTACTGCTGTGTATGCTCTAACACTTGTGAGCTCACCATCTTGACGCTGTGCCGCACGTGGTGCAGCGCGGGCGGGCGGCGCTTGCCGGGCAGCGCCAGCTCGCCCAGCCGGTACTCCGCCGCGCCCGCCGCAGCGCTGCCGCACACGCGCACCCTGTTACTGCTGTGTATGCTCTAACACTTGTGAGCTCACCATCTTGACGCTGTGCCGCACGTGGTGCAGCGCGGGCGGGCGGCGCTTGCCGGGCAGCGCCAGCTCGCCCAGCCGGTACTCCGCCGCGCCCGCCGCAGCGCTGCCGCACACGCGCACCCTGTTACTGCTGTGTATGCTCTAACACAAAATAAACACATTTCCATCACTAATTGGGTAGTTGACACTAATAACAAATAATTTCTAGATAAAATTTATTTTTAAATGCTTGAAATTACCAGTAAAAACCACATAAACTTTCCAAGGCTACTAAAATTGAATTTTACACTAGGTAAAATTCTATTTCAGATTGGTGGTGTCGACTACCCAATCGCTTGCATAACATAAATCTATGTGACAGAAGTGAACCACAGTGCAAAATATTATTTTTATTATATATGTGTTTGCTCTTGCCTCTAGTCTAGGTCAGAGGTGAAAGAAACAAAGTCGACAATTACCCGGAAGAAGCCTGTTCATTCTAACTTTGAAGAGATTACGGATTAACCCTTCGAAAACAGACGCAGGTAGACAGTTCCACTCCTTTGCAAATTATATGGAAATACCTATTAATTTCTTCCTAAGTTCATACCTGATAGACCATCATGGCGTCGACCTCCCTGCCGACGTCGAGCAGGTACCGCGGCGACTCCTGCGTCCAGATCAGACTCACCAGCGACGCCAGGATCGGGAGAGTGCACAGCAGGAGGTACCTGATAGGGGAAAAATACATTCACGCACGCTTTCTTATACCCGGTCGTATCAAACTTTTTATCATTTATCATCATCAGCCTATATGTTGTCCCACTGCTGGGCACAGGCCTCTTCTCATACAGAGAAGGCATGAGCATTGATCACCACGTGCGCTCAAGGCGGATTGGCAATTTGAAACTTTTTAAGTCCAGGTTTCCTCACGATGTTTTCCTTCACCGTTAGTCAGTGGTGTCTAAGATATACTTAGAAAGTACATATGACTTTATAAAAGTCACATTGGTACTTGCCAGGTTCCGAACCCGCACACTTGTACACGAGAAGCAGGTGCCTTAACCACTAGGCAACCACGACTTATCATTTATACTTCTACGAATATGTAAAAAATTAAATGATAAAAAATTTGGTGCAACCGACTGAAAGGGTGATTTAGAGATTGTGAAACGGAGACTTAGAAATTGAATTAAAGTGATCATGGGCCTTTAAAAGGGGTCTGAATCTCTCTCTTAGCCAACGCACATCCTGCCTGATACTCTTAAAAAAATATACACAAATCTTTTTGAGATAACACAATATTTTCATCGAATATTTTTCATGTATGTTTCTATAAAACATTTATTAATTTTATTAGTATTTATAATGAATAATAAAAGTGCTCATAATCTATATCTCATGACTCACCTGTGCCATGCGCTGAAATGCTCCTTATTCTCTATGAGCGTGGTGGCTCCCGTCTGAGGCAGGGTAGTGGCGGCCAGGCCTGCAGCTAGCAGCGAGCCGGCGGCCGCAGCCCCCGCCGCCGCACACAGCCCGGCAGGCCTCCGCCCCCGAGCGCACATCTCGCCCACGTACGTGTAGCTGATAGGCACTATGCCGCCCGAGCCTAGTGCTGAACAGAACCTGACGCGCACCAAAATGCATCTAAGTTATTTTTTTTATCAGACTACGGAGAAGCAAAAAGTAGGGTAATGAATTTGACCGGTATGTATGTTGGATCATCTGTACCATCATAACTTCAAAACTACTGATCATAATTTGAAAAAACGAGGTATCGTTGGAACTTCTTGATTGTCTGCTGGTTATAGGCTATGTGACGTCATATTCAACTTAATGTAGCACCCTCTAGAGAACTTAGGCATGAACTAAAAACAAAATTATCGTTGTCGTGTTGGGTATCAAACATGGGCGCGGTTTCTCAAGGAGGTGCATTAAATTATTTTAGCTGATTGTCTTTTGAACAACAACTTAGATTGCTAAGAACTAGAAGAGGGTGCTAGGAGGTACACATGCACCCCCTGGCATAAAAAATACAATTAGAACAATAAGTTGAAATATAAAACACAATCTGTATGTTTATAAAAATATTTGAATTTTTATGGCAGGGGTGCATTTATGTACCTTCTTGCACCCCCATCCCGGCGCCCATGATTTCAAATAAAAGGGCATTTTGCACATTTCTGTCTTTAATCTACTCACCTGGCCATCATAAAGGTCCCATAAGTGGGCATGAAAGCGGCGATGGCTGCGAACACGGCGTTCACAGCTAGGCACGACACCAGGCACCGCCTGCGACCTAGGCGCTCCGACAGGGCCCCCCAGCCTACCGCGCCCAGGGACCCGCCTACTAGGCTGATCATTACTGCAAGAAAGATAGTTATTGACCTACTAGGTTGTGACGAAGCTTCTTGAAGTTTTGTGACGTAGATACCTGGGTCATGCTTGATGGCGAAGCTAATCATTTAATTAAGAATATAGTAAATTTTGTCATTCCATACGATAAAAAAATTCATGGTATTTTTGGGGGTTAAAAAATCTGCTTATTGAACGAGTTTCAATCACCTAAGACAAAACGTCAAGTCTGTCAATGTCAAGTAAGGCAAAGTTTTTTTTTTCTATAAAAATCAACTACATTAACACCACCATACTATATAACTACTTACCCAGCCAATTCTTCTCATGTGGCAGTATGCATAGCTCAATCTCCGCTGAAGGCAGTATGAAGGGTATGGCGGACAGCTCGAGCGACGCACCGGATATCGCCAGGAAGACTGCGAGCGTCACCCGCGCCTGGGAGAGACCGCACCCAGCCTGTTGAAGAATAAGGGAGAATTTATTAGTCGACTAGCTGTCCGGTAGCGACTTCGCCCGCGTGGGTATACGAATTCAAATTAAAAATGACAGAGTTTCATAAAAACTTTGCCCCCCTTTTTCCACCCCCTTAGGGGTAGAATTAAGTAATTATAAAAAGAATACACCCTCCAAGTTTCAGGTCTCTACGATCAGCGGTTTAGGCTGTGCGTTATCCGTCAGTCATTCAGCACAAAGCATTTTATATGGATAGATAGATAGATTAATTAATAATAGATAGACTAATTGACGTCGATTTTTTTTCCACCAACAAAATATTTTCTCACATAAAATAATAGTAATTCAAATTATTTTAAAAATAGAAGCCCGTTATGCATAGGTAGTTTAAACGGCCGACATTTTTCTTGTTGTGACGTCAATGTCTTATAATGAACTAGCTTCTGCCCGCGACTTCGTCCGCGTGGAATAGTGGTGCTCCGCTCCTATTGGTTTCCGCGTGATGATATAGATATAGCCTTCCTCAATAAATGGGTTATCTAACACTGAAAGAATTTTTAAAATCGGACTAGTAGTTCCTGATATTAGCGCGTTCAAACAAACAAACTCATCAGCTTTATTATATTATAAGTATAGATATCAATCAAAACAGTGAGCAAAGTGTGTGTAATTTTTGACATTGCTATTGTAGACCCTGACGTCACATGCGATCGAACTAATAGCGTCGCGTTTCATCTGCTTTGAATTTCGCGATATTTTTTTGCACATTTTAATAATTTTAGTCTCATGCTGGTACTTGACGTATTTCTCCAAATATTCACATTATTTTATAAACATAAACTGAACTCTATTAGTAGTAGCATAATGTTCATTTTGTAATACGGATATGGCACAAATTTTTGGACAAATACGCCAAGTGTAGTGGCAGTATAAGAGCTGACCTGTCGCAAGGCATCCTCGTGGAATAGTCTAAGAGCCTACCTGTCGCAAGGCATCGAGTCGTTATAGTCTATGAGCCTACCTGTCGCAAGGCATCGAGTCGTTATAGTCTAAGAGCCTACCTGTCGCAAGGCATCCTCATGGAACTGCTCTAGTACACTGGAGTCATTGTAGTCGAGGAGCTCGCCGCTCTCGTTAGCGTCGGCGGTGTCGGGCGGGCTGGCGGCCATGTGGCTCGTGTTGCCTGGCTCTCCGCCACCACTTTCCGTACCTGGGGAAAAAATACATGCCTTCAAGATATGTTTATAATGTCTTTAATTTTTAACACATTTTATTTCCGTTTTCAGTGATTGGTTCTATTTGTGATTGGGGTTTTTATAAGAGACTAGCGAACCCGACGTTATACTGTCCTAACTTTGGCGTTTTTAGGGTCTAATTGTATTTCCAAACCATCCATGGCATCCAACTCAAATTTTATCCAAATCGGTTAAGCTATTTAGGAGGAGTTAGGTGACAAAGACACATACAAGAATTATATGTATAAAGGAAGGATTTAAAATGTATCACTCATGTAGCCTTGTGGGTACCACAGCATCATTTTTTTAGGGATACGAAATCATCAAATTACTCCCCCCGCTGTGGATAGAGCGGGAGTATCAGACTCTTACCCAGACTGACTAAAACCCCTCCATGTTTCTTCCTTTGTGTTCCGAGAGGAGGAATTATCTGATGATTTCCCATCCCTTAAAAAAAGTTAAATAAACCCCAATCTCACCGCTAAGTCTATCTTCAGTGTACGTCATGGTGCCGAAGCTGTGCTTAGAGGAGCCTTCAGAGTCGGAGCGCGCGCGCACCAGGCACGCGTGCTCCTCCGCCATTGTGCGACGAGCGCCTCACCACGCCGCTAGAGAGAGCGAGAGGCATCTGCAATGCGAACATGTTTTAGAGGGTGGAAAGAGACGGGTTATAAGATATATGTACTATTGGCAAAACATCCGCTTGATCACCGTAAAGGCGATAATCGTATAGCACGGCTCTCGACTCGATCGCCCGGCGTATCCTTTTGACCAATAGGATGTACGAAGCGCATTTTAGCTGTGTGCGTATTTAGTTGTAGTGCGCGTTAACTCGTTTGTTAGATGATCTTTAATCGTATTTTTTTGTTGCGCGCCCCTCACTCACACAAATACAAATTGTCTCTAATTAGCCGGAAGAAGGAAAGGGTGTGGTTTATCACTTGCTGCGCTTCCGCATTTTTTCTTAAGTGAGCATTCGTAACTTTGGCCCATTGTACATGTATGCATACAATATATGCACAACATATTAACTATACCACTGAAGGGTAAAGGAAGAGGCCTTTACTCTATATTGGTATGTCATACAGAGAGGGCATGAGCATTGATCACCAAGCATTCTCAAGGTGGATTGGCGATTACAGACTTTTTAGTCCAGTTTTCCTCACGATGTTTTCCTTCACCGTTAGTCAGTGTTGTCTAAGATACACTTAGAAAGTGCATACAAACCCGCACGCTTGTATGTGATACAGGTTCCTCAACTACTAAGCCAACACAACATTTGAAAAACATAAGCGCAAATATAAAGTGTTATATAAAGCCAGAAAAAAATATTGTTCACTTAATGGATTGAAATGGTCCCAGTACGTACATGTGAGATATAATTTTAATTAACAGAAAACTGAGTTTGTTATCTATGTGGATATTATTGATTAATAAGTAAATGCTAATAAAAATGTTAATTAGTAGACACCCAGTGGTAAAAATTTAACTGTAACTTATTCAATATATCATCGGTTAAAAAGAAAAGGCCATATTCACAAAAAAATGTGAAAAAGATTATTCTTTCGATTTAATGGCAAACTATATTTATCTTCTTTTCGATGAAAAAAAATGTTTTCGAAAAATTCTGAAATACGTATTTTTTCCATTTAACCGACAATATGTATTTATTTTTAAATTGAAGCATTCTGCCCTTTTCTTAAAACTTTAAACTTTGGTCATGCCAAATATTACACAATTGTAAACACACAATTTAAAAAGAGGTTCAATGTTTTCTCATCATGGTATAACAAACAGATTATTTACATCATAAAGAGATGCAAATTTGTGTGAGTGAGCATCATTTCAGTGATGTTTTTCATAACAAGATTTATATTAACCTCTTGTATGCCAGAAGCGTGGAACCGCGTGAAACAATAGATTTCTATTGTCTTTTAAATACCTGGTATAGTATAGGTTAAACTGAGTGCATTACAATGACAATGCGATCCTGTGGTCCCTCATCAAGGACATAGGGCTCAAAGAGATTTCCATTTTTTGCGATCTTGTGCGGCAATATAGTGCATTACAATACAGTTACAAAAATATTTTTTACTAATATCAGACATTCAAATGTGCCATTTTATCTGAATTCCTTTCTACAGTAAAATAGTAAGGTTTTGGTTAGCTAAAAACTAATACTGTTGATAAACTAAATAATGAAGACGCAGCCATATATTTATCTTAAGTATAAAAAACATAATATTATTATTATTTATTCTTAATTGTGTACTCAAGTGAACTTTTTGGTTCACAATCATTTTACGAAAGAAAATCTCATTTCCTTTCTGATATATGTATTTCAAATCTGATTCTAATTATTTAGATTGATTTTGAGAATGTTGTAATAATTCTTTCATTTACAAATTTAATATATAAAGCAGGTTTTATATATAAAAAAAAATGCAATTGATCAATAAATGATCAACACAAATTTTATTTTTATTTACAAGATTAAGGTATTTATGTATGTAGGAACATTCATACATTATTTTTATTGTTTATTAAAATGCAAATTACATACACATAGTATTTGTCGCATAATAAAAGCCACATTACACGATACACGACACAATAAAAGCCACAGTTCTAAGACGGTAAAACATTATTACAAAACATATGTTATCACACAAAGGCACTCCAACTAATAGCACTAATACCTGCTATTATAAGACAGGAAGACGAAATTAACAGAAATTATTACTGGTGACGCTTAAACTGAGAACAATAACCAAAGCCGATAACTTGTACATAAACAAATCGTCACTAATACACATGCCCTATTTACAAAACGCCGATAACAAATAATTGTACTGATTTACGCTTGTTATAACAAAATTCATTATTGATAATTTTCAAATCGTTACAAATAGTCAAAAGGTGTGCAACTTACGTTTTAAGAGCTTGCAATAACTAATATGTGTTAAAATCAATCTATCAAGGAGGAAATCATTTCAATTCGCAAGTTTTTTAATATTAAAAACGCAAAATAAAAATTATAAACACCCACAGCGCGGAACCAGCGATACAATTATTTTATTTATAACATTCGCAATTTTAATAACCCCAAGATCCAATTCAAGTATTTTCTATCCTTGTCTTAGAATCAAATCAAATCAATGTGTTAGAGAGAAGAGGAGATAAATCTAGTCCAGCTTAATGTGCCTACATAATTTTGTAAACTTATATTAGAGAGTGAATGACTTCTAGTATTTGAATGAACAGATTTAAATTGTTGCTAGGGATGATCAATGTAATCACTGCTATACATCCGTAGTATTTATAATTAGTTTGTGACAAATAGCCGAAATGGTTATTGTATCCCTAAATGCTTGATATTCCCTTTACTTTTCACAAATCTATAAGATAAATCATATTAAATAAAATAACAAACATTAAATAAATTGTTAACACTATCAGCACACAAATATTATACTATTATGCTTGATGTTTCTCAAACATGCACGAACCGCGCAAAATTAAAAATTTCATCGTAGAGTAACCTTGACTTGTTAATTACTTTTAATATGAAACCAGCGATCAAACAAATATTTATGAAGGCTAAGTTTCAAGGTTCAAAATTCCGTTAGTCTTTATTTAACGTAACTTGATATTTAATTAACTCGTACATTTTCCGAATCACTCAAATTAATCTAAAAGGCTGATAAGCGAAGCAATGGATCAGTTTTATTGCTCAGACCTTGAACTAGAAAATGTGCGAACCAGTCGAAGTATTGATTTAGATGGTTGGTCAAATTGCTATATTAACAGGGTGCTAACGCAAAACTTTAATGACTTTTCATTTTTTTTTTCAGGAAGCCTTAGAAAATCTAAGGCCACATTTTAAAATCATGCTATACTTTGAAATCTATGTTTTCTATTCTAAAACTAACAATTTATTGCACTGCAAGTCAATTACAAAAAGGCGATACTACTTACAATTTTGAAGCATTAAGCAATTTTGCGTCCTATTATTTTTCACTGATATTTAACACTGAAAGCGGTGCCACACTGCTGTTCTCTAATTGTATGAAATATATTATACAAATTACATTGTGATTATTTATGGCTGGTGTCGTGTGCGAAATTTGCAATAAATAATTGAACTATTTCAAAACCTGATGCACTGTTTAGCACTCATTGTTGTTTTTTGGACAAATACTATCTTTAAATACTATAAACATGAGTAAAAATATATTTTGTAGTTTTTATTAAACATTTTCAGTAACACTGTATTCTGAGGTGTCTTGAGAAATGTGTCACACGTTATAAAGGGGTATACGACATGGAATTTACTTATCACATTCACTTCGCATATATTTTATAACAACCAAATATCCCATGTCTAAACTATTATCGTTTATCAAGAAAAGGGTTGATGGGATTTTAAAATTATACATTCAGGACCACTCATAAAATGTGTCTCATGTGGGACACAATGAAATCTGCAGGGTTTAAGGTCAGGAAAGGGATGGGAAACTTATTATAGGAAATGATAGAAAGAGAGGCAGAGTGAAGATCAAGGTAATATAAATGGGGTAAACGTCTTCGGATATTTTCTTTTGCAAATTATTTCAACAGTCAATGCATAGTTCCATTAAATTATACTAATTTGGTTTTGCTTTTATAAATTATATTTGCTTTTCATACTATAAATGAATTATGTTGGAATAAGGAGGACGTATTACACTGCGAAGTTATTACTACTGGTCCTAATTTTATAAAGTAGCATTGTTTCACGTCTTATGTAAATCATAACATATTGCATAATTATTTAAGTTTTCAACAAAAAGTAAATATACTTAAGTGATTGGAAATGTCATAATTTGCAATAGAAATATCTTTAGATGCTACCCTCTTGTGTACTACATTGTTTATCGATCGGTCTTCTGTGTTGCGCAGATGGGCATAATAGTCACACATGCGCAGTACGTGACGTGAAGTTCCGTGATATTTAATTATCTGTCATATTTGAGCAAAACAGTGACAATTGTGTATTTTATTAATTTATTTAGCAGTAATCCGATTTTTTGTCGTAATATTAAGTTATAGATTAACCAAATAATTCATCTTCAATAAATAATAACTCATTCGTTTAGTGGAGAACAACACTAAAACCGGCCAGTTGATTGAATGAACGAATACAATAGACAGCTGTTTGTCAAGAACGTCATTTTGTGGAAATGTGACATTTCGATTCGAAGGCGGGAACCGAAATAGTTTGTTTATTTGTTTCCGTCAATAGAATTTCTTTAAAATGTGCGGGCTTCATGCAGATAACCCACTTGCAGTGCAAATAAAACTTATAAGGAAGTACTTAAAACTAAAAATAATGGCTGACAATGTGTCTTTTCGGGGGCACAGTCAAGAAAGGAACCATGTTTATGATTTGTTCAAACGGACGGTTTCTCATGGTGAATCTCATTCGGCTCTGATGATCGGACCTAGGGGAAGCGGCAAGACAACGGTAAGTACTTGATTTTGATGTTTGCACTGAACACCGGCCGCATAAGAAATGTAAAATTGATAGTAACATTTCACCTAACCTAACCTTACATAAAATATTATAATTATCTTTGAAGTCGAAGTCTTACCTTACCTATTTTTCAAATTTTGATTCTGTATGATCTTATTTGTACATGGAGGATTTGTACATGTACCATGGAGTTTCTTCTCCATAGGAAAACTGCTTTTTGGTATAGTCAACTAAATTCTTTTTATTCTCATCAAACGATTTGAATTGAAAGAAAGCCTGTAAATCCTATAAATCCACCCACATTAGTAGTATTTACTTTATCAGGGATATGTATTTAAATAAACATTAAAAAAACAGTCAATTTTTCTTTAGGTATGCCATAAAAGAAATGAAAAAAAAAAGTATTTTTGCACACACACAATTTACTTTTACATATTTTAGAAAAACTTACTCGAATTTTTATTATAAGTTAGGATTAGGATTTAACCCCTAAGCTGACATTTATTCCTATCCTGTAGATATTCATCAGGCACCAAATATATTAGTTTTATTTGTTCCAGCTTATAAACTCAGTGCTACATCAAATCAGCCAGGAGATGGACCTATCTAATGATGCTATTATCGTAAGACTGAATGGTCTGATCCATCATGATGATAAAATAGCTCTAAAGTCTATCACAGCACAGGTAAGCATACACAAATATTTTAAAATTGCTTTTTTCCTCAGTTTCTACTGCTTCCCAAGGAAACAACTTCATACACTCGGATAAAATATAATAGAATAGCCTGTAGCCATCGCCCGGGTCCTCTCTATCTTCGTGCCAAACTTCATCCAAATCGGTTCAGACGTTAATAATAGAATAGAATAGCCTGTAACTTAAAGGTCCCCTCTATCTTTGTGCCAAATTTCATCCAAATCGGTCCAGCCAAGTTATACAGTAAAAGGGTAACAAACAAATAAACAAGCAAGCCGCGGCCACAGCTAGTAAAAAAATAAACTTCTTATTGATTTCTTTTGAATCCTATTGAAGTTGTGGTGGCCTAGTGGTTAAGGCACCAGCCTCTCGTGTGCAAGTGTGCAGGTTCGAAACCTGACAAGTACCAATATGACTTTTCTAAAGTCATGTACTTTCTAAGTAAATCTTAGACGTCACTGACTAACGGTGAAGGAAAACATTGTGAGGAAACCTGGACTTAAATCTGTAATCGCCAATCCACCTTGAGCGCACGTGGTGATCAATGCTCATGCCTTCTCTGTATGAGAAGAGGCCTGTGCCCAGCAGTGGGACAATAGGCTAACAATGATGATGATTGATTGATGATTTCTTTACATTTTTCAGATGCAATTAGAAAACGCAGTAGGCGACCGTGTCTTCGGTACATTTGCTGAGAACCTAGCGTTCTTACTGAGCTGCCTACAGAGTGGTGCCGACCGGCGCTGTAAGAGCATGCTGTTTGTGCTGGAGGAGTTTGACATGTTCTGCCATAGCGGGCGCACGCAGACGCTGCTGTACAACCTGTTTGATATCACACACAGTCAGCAAGCTCCTATGTGTGTATTAGGTATGTTTATTTTTACCCAACTAGCAAGGAAAGGCACAGTATTACGAAATCTCCCTACAGTAGCGGAGCAACGGCGGCGGACTCGCGGGGAGGCGGGCGGTGTCAACCGCGTCCCGCAAACACGCTTACTTTGCGGGACGGAGCGTCGCGGTCGTGTTTTGTTGAAAATCTTTTCGCTTTGTTGTTATTTTATTTCCCACTAGCTTACCGCCAGCGGCTTCGCCCGCGATATTTTAGCTAATGGATACAAAAACTTGACAAATTATATACTAAAACTTTCCTCATTAATCACTCTATCTATTAAAAAAAACCGCATCAAAAACCGTTGCGTAGTTTTAAAGATTTAAGCATACATAGGGATATAAAGACAGAGAAAGCGACTTTGTTTTATACTATGTAGTGATTTTGTAACAACCTTAGCGTATCTAATAAACTTCGGCGGCGGCATCGCGCGTCATTTTTTTTTTTTATGTATGACATCTCGCAGGTCCACCTAGAAGGTTGTCGACTGCTTAACCGGGCTTGCCTGTGAAGTGCCTTAAATGAATTTAGGGCCCCCAGCCAGGGCTTAACTTACAAAACTAAGCGACTACACGATAAGGGCACCCCTAGTGGGGTACGGGCCTCGGCTTAGGGCGTCGCTGGGGGAGGACAGCAAGGGACAGGCTGGATCAGAATATATATGATTATTATAATTGGGAATTTGGCATCGCGCGTCATCAAAGGCGTTGCGCCACTGTAGGGAGATATCGTAATACTGTGACTAGGGCTTGTAGCCCACATGATAAGAAGATCTTTTAATGTACTTTATATACATTTCCAGGCATAACAAACCGTATAGATGTAATGGAACTGCTAGAAAAACGGGTCAAGTCCCGTTTCTCCCACCGGCACCTGTTCATATTCCCTAACGAGCACGAGCCGCAGAGGGCGCCGCAGTACAAGTATCAAGATCTGTTAGTCCAGCTGCTGAGTATGCCCGTCAGACAGAAAACTGTTGCTACGCCCAAGAAGAAGGGCAGGAGTCGGAAGAATACAGGTATTTTTATAATAATACTAGCTTTCCGACAGCGGCGTCGCCCCCGTGTGCTATACGAATTTAAATTAAAAATGACAGAGTTTCATACAAACTTTCGTGCCCTATTTCAACTCTTTAGGGTATGAATTTAGCGACAGGTGCGGTCGCAGTCAAATATTTGGGCATCATTGCATCAACAACCAAAATTGTCCAAGGGGGGGTCATGCCCCCCCTTGGACTGCCAATGTTCAGCAAAATCCGTTCTTAGTGCACACTTACGTTATAAGGAACATTCATCCAAAAATTTTATACTTCTAGAACCAGTGGTTTCAGCTGTGTGTTGATCGATCAGTCAGTCAGCCAATCAGTTTCTTCTTTTATCTATATAGTCTAGCTTTCCACCAGTGGCTTCGCCCGCGTGTGCTATACTAATTCAATTAAAAATGACAGAGTTTCATACTAACTTTGCCCCCTTTTTTCATCCCCTTGGGATAGAATTACAGAAAATCCTTTCTTTTCGGATGCCTACGTCAAACAAAGAACACATCCTCCAAGTTACAGGTCTATGATCAGCGGTTTAGGCTGTGCGTTGATCCGTCAGTCATTCAGGACAAAGCATTTTATATGTATAGATTAGCTTATTCCCTTTTTGCTGAAAAAACTACTACACAGCCAGTGTGCAAGTATCAAGATGTTTAGTAAGTTCAGTTGAAGAATACAGGCATTAAGATATTTATAAATTTTGAAAGTTAATTAAAGATTATCCACGAATTGTGGTGGCCTACAATTAAAGGCATCTCGTGTGCGAGTGTGCAGGTTCGAGACCTGGCATGTACCAATATATACCACGCCACAATCGTAGCGGTAAGTCCCCTCTTTAAGGAGTAGCTAGGGACACGCCACGGCGGCGTCCTGACCTACCGCCTGACGCAGGTCCACACCGGGCAGCGGGTCTTTTTTTTTCAGATGGGAAATCATCAAATAACCCCTCCCGCCGTAAGTGGGGCGCAAGGGAGTGTCAGACTCTTACTTTACTAAAACCCATCCATGTTCCTTCCTCAGCCCTTTATATTCCGGGGGCGCGGTATCGCTTTCGTACGTCCCGCAGCCCCGGCAGGCTATGGCCCTGGGGGAGGGCCTCGTCATCGATGCTGACATCTCTTGGATCGCGCGTGGAACACGAACGCGCCATCGACGCGGGTCTGGTCTTTGCCGGGAGTCGTCCCGCGACCCCGATGCCCGTGGCGTCTCCCACGGGGAAGAAACATAGAAACCAGATCATAAAAACCATCTTTCCGTCATTCCAGTGACCTCAGAAGACATGGAAGTAGACCAGACCACCTCCAGCCACTCTCTGCCAGCGCATATGCTATCCCGCATCGACCTAGCAGCGCTAGACCCAGACTTCGTGCTGGACTGGAACGAGCATGTGGCTAGTCTGTTACAAGACCACAAAGTGACGGACTGTCTGGAGAAATTGTGCTATTATACCGTCAATGAACAGATATTCAGGAATGTGCTGGTGAGTTTGAGTATAGACTAGTTTTTATCGTAGAATAGGGAATGTGTTTTTTAAAAATATAGCTATAGTTAACTTTATCTTTATAATTATTCTAGCTTTCCGACAGCGGCTTCGTCCGCAATATTTTAGCCATGGAAACAAAAACTTGACAAATTATATACTAAAATCTTCCTATTGAATCACTTTATCTATTTAAAAATACTGCATCAAAATCCGTTGCGTAGTTTTAAAGATCTAAGCATACATAGGGACAGACAGACAGCGGGAAGCGACTTTGTTTTATACTGTGTAGTGATTCTTTTGTATGTGTGTTTGTCACCTAATTCCTCATAAACGGCTTGACCGATTTGGATTCAATTTTGTGCCTATACTTAAGTGGATCCTAGATTGTTTGAAAATACAATTGGACCTGGTATATGTCGTAATTTTTATAAAAAACGCTAAATTTAGGACAGTACAACGTCTGTCGGGGGCGCTAGTATGACTAAATAGAATATCTAGCACCCAAAAAACTAAAGAGGGAGAAGAAGGAACCGTCTCCAGGATTCCATCTATATCCGTACCAAATTTTATCCAAATCGATTCAGCTGTTTTACCATGAAAGCGTTACAAACAAACTTGCTTTCTTAGTAAGGATACCATTTTTTGTTGTTTCCAGTTTGAGCTGGTCTCAAAATTATCCAATGATAATCCCTACATAGAGGTTGCAACATTATCAGCTGTCATAGACAAGACCGTCGCGCCGGAGCATAGAGTGAAGCTGCTACAATCGTTGTCTATACTCGAGTTGTCTCTGGTAATAGCCATGAAACACGGCATGGAGATATTTGATGGACAGCCCATGAACTTTGAAATGGTTTTACATAGGTAAGTGAATTTTGTTTAATACTAGTTATGTCTCGCGTATTTACTTGCATCCTGAGAGTACTACTTTACGCATCCGGTTAAAAACTATCAAAATTCAAAAGTAATATAATCAAATAAGGCTGAAAATCAGCACGTCAATTTTACAAAGACAGCCCCCAAAACGAAACGAAACCCTTAACCACTTCCTATGTGTTTTTGCTGGGAAGAAGAAGTGGCGCAACAAACTCCCCAGCAACACATATCTGTCTGTAATAAATAAAAAATAATAATAAATAGATAAATACACCATATACAGTATGACTGATTTATAATGAAAGATAATTCTTCTTCTTTACCAACTTTTAAAAAGTATTTAGTGACTGAGCCTAACTGTCTCTGTGAGATAGGGACTGTAACTGTCGCTCGCGGTTTCACCCGTGTCCTGAAGAACTTAGCGCACTCAGATAAAAAATTAACCATGTTCTTTACCAAGTTTTAATCAACCCCCATACCAAAAATCATTCAGATCGCTCCAACCGTTTTTAGGGTTCCGTAGTCCGACAAGGAACCCTTATAGTTTCGCTCTGTCCGTCTGTCTGTCTGTCTGTCTGTCTGTCTGTCTGTCCGCGGCATAGCTCCGTGGTTTTTGTTATTAGAAAGCTGAAATTTGGTATGAATATGTATATTGATCACGCCGAGAAAGTGGTAAAATAAAATTTTGAAAAAAATTTTTTTTTAGGGTAGCTCCCAAACATGTAATGTAGGGATGAATATTTTTTTTCTCGCGTACCCCTTCGTGTGGGGTATCGTTAGATAGGTCTTTCAAAAATATTATGGGTGTGTGAAGACCATTTTTCAGTTAAGCGAGCCATTTGGAAATATCTAGATTTTAAGTGAAATTTTTTGTTCGATACGAGTTACCCCCCCCTCTAACTTTTGAATGGCTGTACCTAGAAATGTGAAAAAAATCACAGACGTAGTACATGTAATGAAATTATAAGGAAAACTATCACGGCTAAGTAGGCTTAACCGGTTACAGAGCTATAGTCGACTAACTAACTCCTACTACGGAACCCTACTGCGCGTGGCCCGACACGCACTTGGCCGGTTTTTTCCGTGAAATCATAATAAACAGACAGACAAAGTTACTACGCATTTATAATATTACAAAGTAAAAGTAAGTCATCATCGGCCTATATATTGTCCCACTGCTGGGCACAGGCCTCTTCTCATACAGAGAAGGCATGAGCATTGATCAACACGCTTGCTCAAGGCGAATTGGCGAATTCAGACTTTTTAAATCCAGGTTTCCTCGCGATGTTTTCCTTCACTGTTAGTCAGTAGTGTCTAAGATATACTTAGAAAGTACATATGACTTTAAAGAAGTCACATTGGTACTTGCCAGGTTTTGAACCTGCACACTCGTACACGAGAGGCAGGTGCTTTAACCACTAGGCCACCACGAATTCAAAAGTAAGTTAGTACTAAAACAAAATTCTTTCCCGACAGATACACAAAATTCGCGAACTCAAACTCATCAACACAAACCGTTCCTCGTCCGGTCATCTTAAAAGCCTTCGAGCACCTACAAGAGCTAGAAATAATAATGCCTGTTAAAACCACAGACTCCATATACAATACTGGAGACACCACAGCCAGTAGAGTCCAGAAAGAGTATAAATTATACACCTTAGCTGTTCCAAACGAAGATATAAGTGATGCTGTAAAAAGTTTTAAAGCTTTACCTACAGAAATTAACCATTGGTTTAATAACTCTGTGGTTTGATTTTTTTAGGCTGGTAACATTTAAGGTTTGGTAGAAATAAGTGTTTCTTTTTGTGGCAACATTGTTATAATTTTATATTAAGGTGAATGCTCCAGAGTAGCCCGAAATTTAAATTTTCGTAAGTGTTTTGCAATTTACAGCTCGATATCAGATACCATGATGATAAAATATATATTCGCGGTAGTGAAATGTATCTTTGTACACAACAATACTTGTTAAAACCATCCACATAGCTCCGCAATTTAGTGAAGTTCTATAATGTACCATTTTAGTAAAAACTTGACGTTGTAGACCTTCTCTAAGTTACAGAGTTATGTTGATGGTTTTAACAAGTATTGTTGTGTACAAAGATACATTTCACTACCGCGAATATATATTTTATCATCATGGTATCTGATATCGAGCTGTAACGAGCTGTGTAACTGTGTAAACACATACATTTAACTACAACGAATATATATATTTATCATCATACAATCCGATATCGAGTTGTAAATCGCAAAAAAAATAAAAAAAATTCGCGGTCGACCCTGGAACATCCACCTTAAAGTGTGCATGTTATGTACAAAGACTGATCAATGAAATGTATTTAATTAAATAATAGTTTGTTTTTATTATTTTTAATTGATATTTATTGGTTAAATGATAAATTAATATCAGTAATATGTCTATAAATTATACTAAACTAGCTGCACCCGGGATTGCAATGACACGTTTTTTTAGGTCAAGGATTTTCGCGGGAGTAGTACACAGAAGAACACACCAAAGTTTTATCACAATCGGTTGAATGGTTGAGGAACCGATAGAAGACAAAAATACAAACATTCATTTCTATTTATATACCTAGATTAGCAATGTCTACAACCTTTTGATTTTAAATATCTCTCCCTCGTTGTATTATAAGTTGAATATAAGATAACGGGGTTCACATTTAAAAAGGATCCGACTATTGAGATAAGATGTTGATATACAAGTAGTTAGCACCACTCAAAAATACAAGGTGAGAAAATTCAAAGACAACTGTTCAATTTTTAATTGGTTTTACTTTTTTCACAAAAAATCGTGTTCTTAATTTCTAATATCAAACAGCTCATTAATAACACTGATTTACTTAATATTGTATTTGTGCTTTTATTTATTTACATTCAAACACACATATACTCACGCCTCACACTGCTAGAATCATTCCTGTGATACATACACACATACAGTACCTACTTACATAAAAAATAACTGGAATTGTTTGATGTTAGACTTTCGTAACTTCCGCACATGCACCGAAAAATGTGCGGAATTATTTAATTAAAAATAAAAAAATATATATTTTCTTTTCTCGGTGACTATTTTTTTAACGTTCAGAAAGCCTTCCATCAAATGTTTTTAGTTACAACGGACTGGTACGTACTTCATTTGCGATTTTGCGAGTTTCATACAAACTTTGACCCCCTTAGGGGTGGAATTTCGGAAAATCCTTTCTTATCGGATGCCTACGTCATACAAAAAGCACACCCTTCAAGTTTTAGGTTTCTACAATCAGCGGTTTAGGCTGTGCTTTGATCAGTCATTCATACAGGATAAAGCATTTTATATGTATAGATTTGGTTCGTCCACAATCACACATCTTCATACACGATTATTTTAATCTAACCACCTAATATTAGAACTAGCACTTCTTTCAATATCATTTTTGTAGTCCTCCTCGTGAAATCTATACCTAAACCTATCCTGACTTGCGCTGATCCTTCCGAGTTCCTCCAACTCTTTAGGACTCAAATCTTTGTATCTTTTACCTTTAATCTCTTCGGGGATAACATGTACAACATTACTTATTTCTTTATTTTTTAGTGTGGCATCATTTATGTCGTGCACCATAGAGTCTAGAGTTTTGTGTGGGTTATTGTCGGTGTTGCCAGGTCTCTTGTGCAAAAATCCCTGGTTTGTGAACGAAGATGCTGAGGGTTCGTGGTCGTTTACGAATGCTTTGTTGTTGAACATTTGGAATACTGCTTTCTTTTTCTTTGCCTGTAACAAATTTATGTCTATAAGTAAAATACTTCTATCTCCCATAGCAAGTTTGAAGAAGTTTTTCCTAACCTTAATTTTATTCTACCTACTTTTTTTGGACTTTTCATCGTGGATTTCGTAAAACTGGACGCTGGTAGGAATGTTCTAAACAAATTGCCATTAAAAAAGTATGAAGAAGCCACGAGGCACATTTTTAAAAATTCAACCTATTTTGTGACTAAGTTAAAATAGGTAATTTATCTGTATTTGGGGATTTTAGAATATACCACTAAGCAGCCCGGAGTCAGGATATTGGTGGTGTTATACCTCCGTGCCTGGGAGGTCGTTAAGCCGTCGTCCCCGGCTGTTATCTTAATAGCAGTTCTTGTTACAACTCCATGTCAGAGGCCGTCAGGTGGATTTGCGACAACTCTGACACTAGGGCATCAGGTTGGTAAAACCAGCTCACGTGACAAGTATGAAATTAAATCTTTGAAACATTTTAAGTTAGCTAACATCTTCCTAAACGATACCTACATATCATAAATAAGTAGTAGTACTAGCCTCGTGCAGCTTGTCGACGATGTAGCCGTGGCCAGTGTTCATGCCGACCGTGGGCATCTGCTCGATGC
The DNA here is from genome assembly GCA_963891755.1 of Pyrrhia umbra. Taxonomy (NCBI): domain Eukaryota; kingdom Metazoa; phylum Arthropoda; class Insecta; order Lepidoptera; family Noctuidae; genus Pyrrhia; species Pyrrhia umbra. The sequence continues at coordinate 5,414,310 of OY982944.1, forward strand.
TGTTGGAGCGGTGGTACGGCCGAAGGGCGGACACTGCGCGGGATATTCCCACCTGTGACAGTGAAATGGTGTCTTTGATAGGCTAGAGAAGACTGGACATTGGTGGATGGCAGAAGTTCAAATCAGTAACTACAGAAAAGGAATTATTGTTCCATTTAAAAATGTAGGTACCTTACACCTAGTATTATTCCCATGTAGAAGAATGGGCTGTTTGATAAAAAAAGTTTTAGTATGATCAATAATAGCTTTAATAACAACAATCTTTGTTGTCTCACTACTGCGCAAAAGCGTGTCCTCATACAGAAAACGCAAGAACATTTATTAGCAACGTTTGCTCAAGGCTTTTTTTGTTACAAAAGTTATTACCTGTCCATGTCTAATCCTGTGCTCAGTGATATCAGCGCCCATCAGCTCAGTGTAGGGATCCATGCGTATCGGCATGATCTTGTCTATGAACCAGAGCAACGTGATGGTGACCAGGATGCCCCACGTCATCAGACACACGCCGGTGAGGGTCTGCACGCCTAGGAGGTACCAGCCGCCACCTGGGCATGAGAACGGCATCGAAACGTAATATGTGGAACAGTGGAAAGTTGAGTTAGTCATGTAGAATTATAAAATTCTCTAGAACGAATTTTGGTCATGAAAGCCAATACCTAAGATGGTTTCGGCAGGCGTTATAGGTTTTGTTAGTTCTCCATAACCTAATCTACTATCGTCCCATCACAATAGCTCAAGTCGTTTCCGTTATTTCTGTAGTAGGTATTCTTTATTGCGACCCACCATAGTGTACGCGAGCTTTTAGAATATTTAGGTACTTTGAGTTTTTTCTTGTGATCATTAGGGAATTTACTGTCACGATTGGTGGCCTCTAATATCTGGCTTCCATAGGCCCGGGTCTTAGTATAATGTATATGCATACTTGTTTGGTATGTGTCTCCGTTACATTTCATTAAAGTTGTCTCAAAGGGCTTCTGAATTTAGCTTCGGCCCCACGCGCACCTTCCAAATGATATCACGCTAAAATCTTTACCTTTGAACAGTCCAGATCTGCCGTTCGTAGTTTCCATAGGAATCGGATTGTCAGCAAATAGTCCCACTGCTAATACACCTGAAATTCAATTTTACATTGAAAATTTTGATTTGGCGCGTTTGGTCTATGGCCTTGTGGTCGTATAACGCGATTACTGTAAACGGGGTCTCAATATCGATTCCCGTGTCGGGCCGAAATCGTTTAGTAGATTTTTGATAATTTAACAAACATCAGCTCGGTGTTAGGAAGTTGGTGGTGTTAGGGAGGGCACGCTAAGCCGTCGTCCCCGACTTCACATGGAAGCCGTCAGATTTAAAAAAAACTTGTAAGGTTAGTAAAAGCTGCAGCTCACACGATACGAAGAAGAATTCACGGCTGCCAGGAATTGCTAAATAACTTTGGCTGCTGCTAAAAGACAAGTTTGACAGGATATTAGTTTACAGAAACGAACTTTATGCTGGTACCACACTTGGCTTATTTGTTCAAATATTTGGGCCTTTTCCGTATAACGAAGTGAACTTTATGCAACTACTAATAGGGTCCACTTTGTGTTTATAAAATAATCCAAATTTGGACCAGCATTAAATGAACGTTTATCTCACCCCAAAGGCCACAGGCTCCGTGCACTGCTGACGCCCCGACAGGATCATCGACTCCCATCATATCGAACAGCGGCGACGTGCCAGACGCTATGGCGGCGCCAATGAATCCGATCAACAATGACTCCCAAGCCCGGTACAGAAAACATCCAGCTACAACCGGTTATATTAGGTTAGTATTAAATTCTTCTTTGTTAAGTTGATACTGTTTCTAGTGGTTTTTACTCATTTACGGAGGATACTATACTTCATTTACAACAATATTAGAAACACTTTCAAACTCTTTTTGCAGCTTATTCAACCGATTTAGAGTTCTATTCCCTACTGATAAGGATTGCGTTGAAAGTAAAATAATGTTTACAGTAAAAAATTATGCATCTGTTTTTGTCATTTCACCTTAGTAATAGAGCTTAAAATCGTTTGAACAAACGGTCTATATGGTGTGTTTAAATGTGTAATCTTATTATAAATGGAGTATACTTCATTTTAACGGATTAGAATAATTTTATAGCCTTCCGTATGTTTCAATCTACTTTCATAACGAATTTCGTCTTAATTGATTGTGAATGCGTTTACCCATGTTTAAGGGTAAATCTTCAGATAAAGCAACACCATCTCAATTCTGTTAGGAATAAACCCGCTTCAAAAATGTTGCCAGGTTCTGAATTAACAAAAATATATAGAAGAAAGAAACAACTGAAATTATACGAATTAAGGTTGAACAACTTAATATTACGAATGCGATAATGAGTTTGGTTTGTTACGCTTTCACGGTAAAACGGCTGAACTGATTTAAATGAAATTCGCCATGGATATAGATTGAAAACTGGAGACCGTTTTAGTTTACTTATTATCCGGGTCCGTTAAGTAGTTCCCTCGGGGCGCGAGTAAAACCGCGACAAACAGCTAGTTAATAATTACCTGTAATGGACACGAGTGAACCCAGAACGCTGTTAATGAGTTCCATTACTTCTGCCTTGCCTTTGTTCTTAATTAGCGTGAAGCTGAAATAAAAACATTCATATTTACGTTTTCGGTTAGAGAATTGAATGTAACTATACTCCAGGAAGCTCGTGGCTAAGTTACAGCCGTACGGGTCGATCGATTAAAGGTCCCGGCGCTTGGCACGGTCGGTCCGTGGATGGGCAACCATTTATGTCATACCGAGACTCCCAGCCACGGAAACCACGTTAACCATCGGTAACGTAACCATCATTAATTGAAGACACTTGACAGTCGTTACGGGTAGTCAGGTTACAAAGGGGTATCGTGTTACCCGGTAACTGGGTTGTGGAGGTCAGATACTAAAACACTTGTACTCAGCAAATAGTCCGCATCCGATTAGACTGGAAGCCGACCCCAACATAGTTGGAAAATGCTAGGCAGAAGATGATGATGATGATGAAAGCGCATTGAATGTTTTTAGGATACAGGAGAAATGTATAGACTAGATAAGTATCTATTCTGTACCTGTAATACTTAAAGGGAAAACTTTCGATCCCTTTTAAGAATACTGCGCACACTGAAGTGAGTGTTTTGGTATTGTTAAGGTTTATATGGAGAAGAAACGCAGAAAATTATAGGCATGGTCAAATTTGTATCAGTAGACGAACACTATTAGTTTCAAATATTACATTCTAGAAAACTTGGTAAAATAACTCACAGCAATCCGAAGCAGCCGCCTCCGAAAGAGCCCATCATTGTCATGACGGCGGCACGCGCCGCATACTGCCATTTGGCACCGCTCACCTACAATCAAAAATGGCCGTCGAATCGCAAATGCTTACATAATATTACAGGCCTATTAGATGCTCACCTTTCATAGGTTTACGCGTATACTGATGATGATGATGAAATCCCCTTATCCATTATCAGGGACATAAGGTTCTTAGTAGGGATTCCTTCCCTTCCTTCCCCCTCCTCCAATATAATCTCTTTCTTATGTGAGTGACGAGTAAAAGTAAGTGATAAAAGTAATTCTGAGTTACGGGTGCTATTGAGAAATTCCTCATGAAAAAATCCAATAACGCTTTGATTCATCTACATCGGTTCAGCAGTTACTCTTGAAGGATTACAGACGGACTCACTTCTACATTCGTAATATTAGTTAGGATCAGTCAAATCTATCAATCAGGAATACATAAGTATTCCACTAATATACTAGCTTCTGCCAGCGACTTCGTCCGCGTGGAATAGTGGTGCTCCGCTCCTATTGGTCTTAGCGTGATGATATATAGCCTATAGCCTTCCTCGACAAATGGACTATCTAACACTTAAAGAATTTTTCAAATCGGACCAGCGGTTCCTGAGATTAGCGCATTTAAACAAAATGGCAACATTTCCCTTCACTGCTCTGCTCCTATTGATTGTAGCGTGATGAAAAGTATACTATAACCAGCTCGAGTATGAAAAATAATTGTACAAAGTTTCGTTAAATTCCGTCGAGTAGTTTTTGTTTCTATAACGTTGGCATCAGTATCGATCCCTAATCACCCCCTGATAGTTATTTTGGAAATATATTTCATGTACAGAATTGACCTCTCTACAGATTTATTATAAGTATAGAAGAAGATAGATGAGAAAGTTTGTGAGGAAATATGTACGTATGTTTGTTACTCTTCCACGCAAAAACTACTGAATGGATTTGGATGAAATTTTGGTCTAGATTGTGTTTTTTTTTGTCAATGCACTAGCCATTTCTCTAGCATTACTGATGTCTATATATACCTACATAGAGTGAGAGATTACCTACTAAGATTCGTACGAAAATATACCCCCAGACAAAGAAACTACATCAAAGTTTTTGTTTAAAAAAAAAATTGAATGACCCTTTCCAGTATACAAACATACACTTAGGAATAATGATACTACGCTGTTATGAAGTTAACGAACTAAACTATAGGTTTCAATTTAAGTTTGTATAAAAAGTTGGAATACTTGGTTAAAATGTTTTTTTCAAAGGTAGGTGCGTGTTGAACATTGATGCAGTTTATTAGTCCGTCAGTGTATATGTGTAAGTTTGTTACCCTTTTACCGAAAAACTGCTGAATGGATTTAGACGAAATTCAACACACACGTAGTCTATAACCTGGATTAAGGCATAGGATACTTTTTATCCGGGTCCGCGAAGTAGTTCCCTGGGTGAAAAAGCGGGAAACAGCTAGTACATAACACAGATTCTCGGCATAGCATACAATGAAGATAATGCATGCAAAGTATTCAGACAATTAGTGGCCGACTGGACATCATGCATGCGACTCAAATCGTCAGTCATTTAGCTAATTTGTTCTAATGCCTACCGATTACTGACAATCTTGTTGAGTAGTAGGAAAACGTGATTTCAATGTACTGTTACTAGGATTTTAAAGTTGTTAGTGGGTTGGTAGACGATTTGAGCAGAAGGAAGATGAAAAGGCGCGAATTTTGTATATTTTTTTGTACTATACTCCATTTATTATGAGATGAGACATTTAAACGCATCCTATTTATTCAAACAATTTAAAGCTTTATTACTAAGGTGAAAAGACAAAAACAGATGCAGAATATATTTGTTATTTTAAATATTATTTTGCTTTTAACGCCGTCGTTATCAGTATGAATAGAACTTAAAATCGGTTGAATAAGCTGCAAAACGAGTTTGGAAGTTTTTCTAATCTTATGGTAAATGAAGTATAGTATAGAAGAATATAACAATAAAATTATGCCAATCTTTTGTGAACTAAAAAAAAATAACACAATAATCGAGATTATGTCGAATTTTGACAAATAACAAGTAATGAATAATAATGACTACATTTCATTGCTATTTTTTGTTATAAAAATTTTAGAACTCACGGTAATTAATACATGGAAATATTTTTCCTCACACCTTTTAAGAAGGTGTGCTATGTGCCTGTCTCTGCCTGTCTACTTATGCAAATTGATTATTTGTCCGTTCAGCCTTGTGCGACACATATGTGGATAATATTTTAAAGAATTCCAGTGAATTAGATTGTCAACATATTGGAGGAGTAATCGCGTAACAAATATACAAAAAAAACATACAATTGACTTGAGAACCTCCTCCTTTTTTGAAGTCTGTTAAAAAAATTGTGTGCTCATACACAAATGACTGCTGTATTATAATATCGTGAGAGAGAGATGGAGCTATACATGACTGATACCACCGTCTCTTTTTCGCACTGGAATATTAATCACTGTGACATTTCATATTACCGTTCCCTACCTTGTATAACTGCTGTAAATACCCTTTCTCTGTTACCAACTTACCCCATAAGTGCTTCCAGAGTTGAAGGCCAACCATCCCCACCAGAGTACGAAAGTCCCCATCACCGCATTCACAGGGTTCCCCATGGGGAGGGGCGCTATGCCGTGGGCATACCGGCCCAGTCGGGGGCCCAGCATTAGCGCTGATGCGAAGGCTGATGCACCACCTAGGGTGGAGGAAAGGACTTGTTTTAGTTTAATTAGTAATACTATTAATGCCAAGGTTCGCCTGTCTGTCTGTCTGTTGTAAGCATCTTTACTATGATCTCTATTATTGTCATAAAGATCTAATCTACTACGTCTATCCTTGTTAAACCAATATCTCTTACACTGCCGGACCGATTCTAACTAAACATAGCTAAAAACCACCGCAAGGAAACTGGCTTTCAAATGAAAATAAAAACCGCATCGAAATTGGCCCATCCGTTTGAGAGCTACGATGCCACCAGATACACACAGACAGACAGAAATCGACGTCCTGGAACTTAAAGGGCGAAGGAAGGAACATAGATCGGTTTTAGTCAGTAAGAGTCTGACACTCCCACCCGCTCCGCTCACAGCGGGAAGCGTCATTTGATGATTTCCCATCCCTAAAAGAAAGGTATTTCGGAAGCCCTTACCAATAAGATGCACAGGTCCTGAGCCTGCTATGTCGACAGCTCCCAGCTTGTTGAGGAACCCGTGCGAGCCCCACACCCAGCCCGCCGGCACGCAGTACACTATCGTGTTGAGGAGAGAGAACAGGCAGTACGCCTTGAAGTTACACCTGAGGAGAGAGAGACGGTAAAGATAGCTCTTTTGACGGAGATCAAAAAGTACGAGGTTAAATGGTCATGTATTTGAGTATTTTTGACGATTACACTGTAATGGTTGGATGGCGCATAGACATGATTTTTCTGGGCTCCGTCAGGGAAACAAACCTGCGATCTTATTATAAAGCACGTTCAAAATATATGTAACCGTAGACCAGAAGAATAGAATGGTCATGGGGAATTTTTTTATTTTGCAAAATTATATTTTACAATCTGTTTCCTGCGATTTAACCTGTGCCCTCAAGGAAAACGCATCCGAATTAAAAGCAGCCTATAATCGTCTCCAGGATCCCATCTATCTCCATATCAATTTTCATCTTAATAGGTTCGGCTGAAGCTTAACAAACATAGCACATTCGTTATTTAACGTTTTAAATAGAATTTTCTAATTCGTATGATTCAAATTATACTAGTGAGAAATTTCGGGAATCCAAATTTTAAAGGTCATGAAATATTTTAATACCATAATCAGACTTACCTTTCAGCCATCGCCCCACTGACTATAGTCGTGGCGGTCGTAGCAAACGATAGTTGGAACAGAAATGACGCGAACACAGGCCCCATGAGCGCGTCCCCCACCGGGGGGTCTGGCAAGAAGTCCCCTACCCCTATGAAGGGGTTTGAATAAGCCCCCTCGCCGAACGACATGCCGTACCCGAAGATCCAGTAGGTCAGACCTTGGAACAATAGAATGTTTATCTGTGCCTTCATTGCGTTTAGAAAACCATCATTATATGCCTGTTTATTATTTAGTATGTTTATAAGGTCTTATAATAGAATCTTTTATTTTTCTTTCTTTAGTATGTTGTCCGATGCTACGACGCATGGGCGGATAAGATTTTTTTTTGTTTGAAGGGGTATACTTCCCAGGTGGTCCCAGGTATTTTTTGCCATGATCTGATCATGATCTTCGGAGATATAGAACGGAATTCAGGTAGTCCCGTAGAGTTTTTGTCCAACTGCATTCATATTCTCGTAGAGAGAATTGATGCACGAGGATTGATGATCACCCATTTCAAGCAAAAATGAGGAGGTACTTACCACCTAAAGAAATATCAGCCAGATTCTTCATCATGATGTTTGCTTCATTTTTAATGGACACGCAACCGGATTCCAGCATGCCGAAACCTGCAAAAACGTTAAATGTCATCATCATCATCATCTTCAGCCTATATATTGTCCCACTGCTGGGCACAGGCATCTTCTCATACAGAGAAAGTATGAGCATTGATCACCACGCTTGCTCAAGGCGGGTTGGCGATTTCGGATTTTTTAAGTCTTGGTTTCCTCGCGATGTTTTCCTTAACCGTTAGTCAGTGGTATCTAAGATATACTTAGAAAGTGACACTGCGACATCAAAATCGTTAAATATACTACTACAAATATATCTATACATATAAAATGCTTTGTCCTGAGTGGCTGACGAATGAACGCACAACCTAAACCGCTTATCGTAGAGACCTGTAACTTGGAGGGTAGTGTGTTCTTTGTATGACGTAGGCATCCGATAAGCAAGAATTTTCCGAAATTCTAACCCTAAAGCAGGCCTGTCCCACTCCCCGTGTAGGTATCAAAAATGTACCTACGCACAGCGGCCTATCCGAGACGGCTAGTCACTGGGGCCTCACGCGCGAGCCGTGAGTGACGTACGCGCAAGATTTGTTCCTTTGATTATATACGTATCTACTTCATTTGTTCGTTTCAATTATTCGTAAGTTTTTTGGAACGGGCTCCCGGACTAATCTGTTTGCATCGTAAGTCATTCCGGTGACCGTGTGATACGATTTGAAACGTCTTTTGTTGACAAAGGTATTAATAGTAAGGCGGCGTAATTCAACATTATTTGAGTAATATAAGGCCTGTGTCTCTTTTCGTGAAGGTATCGAAAACGTAAGTAGGTATGTATGCATAAATGTATTAGAATTAAAGTACTGTTAACACCTACCTTACGTTTTTATTTTGAAAGTCATTTGTTTTCTAGAGTACTACAAAACTGGTAATTCAGTATTTAGATTAATTTATTTTTTAAAAGGAGACAACCCTGTTTTCGTTAGAAAAGGTAAGCGTTACGCGCAGTCCTGGATTTGTCAATAGGCCGTATAGGCCGGGGCCTAGGGGCGGCAGCGTCCTAGGGGCGGCAGATTTCAGAAGACGCTAACTTGATTATTGGGCCTAGGGCGGCGGAAATAAAGTGGCCTATACTCATAAAAAATACAAATCCGGCACTGGTTACGCGCTAGAAAGAGACGCAACTTCTAGGCAACTATAAGCGTAGGTAATTACGCGCTGCGCGATCTGAATTGAACTTAATCGTATCGTCGCTAAAGTCTATATTTCTTTAGATGACTTTTCAAAGTGGCTCTTCTGTACTTGTACTATTATGTATTCTGTGCCTAAAGGGGTGAAAAAGAGGTGCAAAATTTGTATGAAACTCTGTAATTTTCAATTTAAATTCGTATAGCCGCCGGCTCAGTAGGGTTAGACAAGTGGCAAAAACGCTAGTAGAATAGAATACAAAATGTATGGGGATGACATTTAATGACAGATGAAATGAAATGAAAAGCGTTTATTCACAAAAAAATCAATTTCCATACAAACATTTTACTTCTACCAAACTGCATAACAGTTTGACGGCAGACGTAGCCCCCATAATATAATAATTCTTAATATAGTTTAATATAATTAAATTTTACACTTTTTCACTTAATTATAAATACAAATATTAAATCTATAATTAAACATGCAAATTAGATTCTGTAATATTTTGATGCACAGTATTTAGGAGGTATTTAATCAATTTATTTTTGAATGATGTTTTGGTAAGACAGCTGTTTCCTATGTCTAAAGGAAGGCTATTGACAAATGACGCAACAAGGTACTTTCCACACCGGCGCCCATAGTAATTATTACACATGGGCACCACACATCTCATGCTTCTACTTCTTTGTGATCTTGTGTGTGATAACTATATATAACTATAGATAACCATATTCGTTTACGATAAACAGTCGTAAACGAATGTCATTCCCATACATTTTGTATTCTATTCTACTAGCGTTTTTGCCACTTGTCTAGACCCTCAGTAGTTCTACTGATCTACACTAATATTATAAAGAGGAAAACTTTGTTTGTTTGTCTACACTAATATTATAAAGAGGAAAACTTTGTTTGTTTGTAATGAATAGGCTCAAAAACTACTGCACCGATTTTAAAAATTCTTTCACCATTCGAAAGCTACATTATCCACGAGTAACATGGGCTAAATTTTATTTTGGAAAAAATAGGGTTCCGTAAGATATTTGGGTTTTTCGGACACAAGGTGTAAGAAATCAACCAGAAAAGTATTTTTTTTTTGCGTACGCTACTAATCTCAGGAACTACTGGTCCGATTTGAAAATTCTTTCAGAGTTAGATAGCCCATTTATTGAAGAAGGCTATAGGAGCGGAGCACCACTATTCCACGCGGACGAAGTCGCGGGCAGAAGCTAGTATCTTATAAACATACGGACAAATTCACTTCTTTACAATTCTATACATAATAATGTTGACTGGCGACCACGGTGAACATTATGACATTGCAACAATATTTATCTAAATTACATATTAGAGGAAAATCGTAATATGTCGTCTTTCCTTTACAAGAATATATCCTTGGCCTAGTGAGTTTAGCAGCTAGGAAGGTTTTTAGATTAAAAGTTCTTTAATTAACATGTTAATTCTTGCTAATTCCTTAAAAAAAGATAGTTTTAATTGTTATTTTTGTATCTAATTGTTCTTTTGGATAATCTCATATCCTTCTGAAGTAGACCTTAAATTTTATTTACTTAGACTATAACCATTGATGAACTAGGTGTTTCTCGCGGTTCCACCCGTATCCTACTGGAACTACTTTACGCAGCCCTATTAAAAGTATCCTATCTATTAATCCAGGTATTAAAGTACGCGTGTGCAAAATTTCATCCAAATCCACTCAGTAGTTTTTGGGTAAAGGAGTAACAAACATACATACATCTTCGTACGAATCTTGGTAATTTCTCCCTCCATGTATATCTAAACAGTAATGATAGAGAAATGGCTAATGCATTGACAAAAAAAAAACACAATACTTACCTAGAATCTAGGCCAAAATAAACAAGTTCTAAAGCTATTGTTTACGCTAATATCACGTCACAATCACGTTCTATGATATAAAACAAAAATATAATTTTGAAAACAATCATTTTATTATGGGTACCCATTTCTTTCCCATCGCTCAAAATGAACAATGCGGTGTTTAAATTCCTATTAGTTTTATATAAACCTAAACCATTATTGCTACTAGATGACTAATATAATAATAACAATTAGATAAAAAACTGAAAAAAAATATACTAGAAGAATTTCTGTTGACTCAAAAATAAATCTATGCTATAAAATGCTTTGTCCTGAATGACTGACGGATCAACGCACAGCTTAAACCGCTGATCGTAGAGACCTGAAACTTAGAGGGTGTGTTCTTTGTATGACGTAGGTATCCGGTAAGATAGGATTTTCCGAAACTCTACCCCTGAGGGAGTTAAAAAGGGGGTCAAAGTTAAATGAAACTCTGTCATTTTAAATTTAAATTCGTATTACCCAAGCGGGCGAAGCTGCTGGCGGAAAGCTAGTTAATTATTAAAATGAAATCGATGATCTAGGGGTCGTAATTGCGAGTGTGACTTCTGAGTGTGGGATTCTCGGTTCTATTTGGATTGGATAAAGTGTCTTTGGGATCTTTTAGCCGGAAATTTTCTGGCAAAAGGCTAGGCAGATGACTGCTTTATCGAATAAAATGTCGTGGACGGTATACGGGAAAAATAATGCTGTCTAAACGTGGCTTAATCGTAAAAAAAAATAACAATTTTGTTTCTGCTCAAGACAACAAAAGAGTTTTAAACTAAATAGATTAAAACCTTCATGGTAAAAATCCCCTCTGCCAAGTGGGTTGGTACGACAGTGCATATGTATGGCACGGCTTGGCATCCTGGCGATATGCCAATACCTAGCCAGCCCTGCCGTTTAGTAATAACATATGGCACATCCCATCCTGAATTTTAATCGAATAATTATTGTAACATTACCTTTTTAATCGGTTTTGGTTGCCAACTTTAAATATTTATATACTTCGTCTTTGGAATAAGTTGTTGGTAGATAATATTGAGTAGGAGGTGAGGGGCTCGTGGCTAAGTAACAGCCGCACGGGTCGATTGATTAAAGGTTTAGCTGCGCTCGGTGCGGTCGGTCCGTGGGTGACCATCTATGTCATACCGAGACTCCTCCGTACCTCGGATTGGTGCCGGCTGTCATTTGAAGATCTTTAAAAGTGTTAGGATGAATCTACAATATTTTGCTGTTTGGTTTCCGAATCGTCATTACCCTCATCAGCGACTGTCGTTTAAATTGTATAATTTACTAGCTTGAAAGTCTCTCTAATTTACAGGAATTCTATACGGCTGGTAATGATGAAATTCGTGTGAGGAAGCGAACAGCGTCGAAAAACCAACAGCATATTCACCCGTTACGTGTAGTCAGCAGCCAGAAAGTCTGACTATCAGTCTTATCAAGGGGTATAAGACTGATAGTCAGACATTCTGGGTGGGGGGGCTGGAACTTCATCTACAGACAGATAAACTTATGTGCCGATCATGTGAGACCAGCCCTTTCCCGTGGTTTCACCTACTTTCGAGGGTAAAAAATTGCTTATAATCTCTCTCTATGTCCGTACCAAATTTTATCAAAATGGGTTCAGCCGTTTTACCGTGAAAGCGTAACAAATAAACAAACTCACTTTTGCATTTTTAATAATAAGTACTTAGGATTACGTAGGATTAAGTTACCTGTCTGCATGGTGAAAATGATGAAAGATGAAGTCAGAATCCAGTTGGTGTCTTCCAGATCGATTTCGAAGCTCTCCTGAAGATTCACTGTTGTATTCGTCAGGTTAGGAGACCGCAAACCTATGCGGGGGTACATGGTCCAATTGGAATCCATTTTGAATACCTTTGCCCAATTATTGAAAAAAAAAAACTGGGAAGATTTTTTTATCTGTATTTTGACTTTGGCGGGAAATGTCAAAAACTTTTTTTTACTCAATTTGATTGCATTTTTAATTATTGATTTAAAGTTATTGTTTTAACTGGCACTATTTGAAAAATATATATTCAAAACGAATATTTTTATAGATTTCCTAATGAAAATCCATTTTTATGGTTTTTTTTTTCACAATAAAATAAATGTCACTGTATTTTTTTTAAACCGTCTCGCGCGCACCTCGTCAAAAACGCTGTAATGCCAAATGAAAGGAGTGTTTTCATCGGAACCTCTTTTATAAGGAGCGAGTGAATCGCGTGATGGCGGCCCGCGGTAAACAAATAAAGAATTGATGTGGTCTTGTATAAATGCAGATTGCTACGTCATTTAGTCTGAAGTAATTTCCTATGTCAAGAACAGACTGATTCGTTATTTAAATATGGATTGTTTATTTTTATTTATTAATTGGGAGATCAACCGATGAATTTAAAAAAAAAATTTTTTTTGTGGTTTATCTCTATAAACAATACTTGAGGAAACTGTTTGTATGTAGGAGGTAATCTTTAAGCCTACTAAAACGAGTACCTGGGCTGTACCACCATTCAATGTTTTTGCAATCACTTTTCAGGTATGAGAGTAAGACATAGCTACTAACGTCGTACAGCAACGTCTTTTCTTCACAATTAAACTATTCCTGTTTAGCATGTCATCGTAAGGCCCCTGGTGGCTCTCGTATGAAAAAAAATTAAGTTTAAACTGTTTAAACTACTTGAAATTAACTGTAATAATTTAATTAGGTACCTACTTATCATTCGCCTAACCTTTTCAACCAAGTTATGGTCGGCATCCAGTTCTTAGACTATCAAGTTTCTGACTTCTTATAGATACTGCTTCTAACCGGGGTAGACTGCTAGCCACCTCCTTATTTCCGAGTATTGATGTGTAAATGGGTGACCATCATGCGATGGCACGATTAGCGTAGTGGCAGTCGATGGTAGTGGGTGAGCAATTGGCTGCTGCGCTGCGTGTCGCGGGTTCGACAAGTAAATTTTTCCGGGTCTGGGTGTTTGTGCATGTGTAATGTATGTTTGTAAACGCACCCACGATACAGGAGAAATTTCTAGTGTGGGGCAACGTTATAAAAAAAACCGGCCAAGAGCGAGTCGGACTCGCGCATCGAGGGTTCCAACCTTTGGAAAGAATACGCAATCTATATCTCGTTTATTTCCGACATAATTAAGTTTGAGATAATTTCAGATTTTTCTCTTCTCAAACTAAGGAGATAAGGGGAGGGGACGGTCATTTTTTGTGCAAATTTCATTATAGTTCGAAAATTAAAAGACGTACAAGAAAACAAAAAAATATTAGAATGTGCAAATCAAGACCTTTCATTTATGATACCCCACATGACCTAGTAACTATACTTTGAAATTTGTCGACCGTTTGCCCCCACTTTTTCCACAAAAGCAATATGATATTTCAACTTTTTTAATTTGCAATACACATCAACAATCGTTCTTTATACTGTTTCAAATTTCAAGTCGATAGCATTAGTAGTTCTTGAAAAAAACATCTTTGACAGACGGACAGACAGATGAAGTCAAACCATAAGGGTTCCTTTTAACAATTTTTCGTACGGAACTCTAAAAACTAGCGCTACTAGCGCATGGTTACAGAAGGATAATCTATTGAAGACATTTAGATATAACCAGTAAAATCCAGCTGTTACATGATGTTCATATAGCTATCTACAACACTCTCTACATACATAATTTTCATGAAAAACTAATTATGGAGTTGAAAATAAATATATATATACGAGTTCTAAACGCGGAAAACTCATCAGTTTTAATTGCAGTAATAATTAGAGTTTTAAACATATTTGTCTTTATACAACACTAGTTTATGTCTACGCCGTCGTTCGTGTTGCCATAAAAATACTACGCAGGGATAAGGTAGCTTTCTAGAATTTGTACAATTATTCCAGAGATTTATCATAATTATCCATCTATCTATCTTCTTCTATCTTCTATCTATATCTATACTTATAATAAATCTGTAGAGAGGTCAATTCTGTACATGAAATATATTTCCAAAATAACTATCAGGGGGTGATTAGGGATCGATACTGATGCCAAAATGCAATCAGTAAAATTTTTGTCTGTCTGTCTGTATAAACGTTATAGAAACAAAAACTACTCGACGGATTTTAACGAAACTTGGTACTATTATTTATCATACTCCTGAGCTGGTTATAGTATACTTTTCATCACGCTACAATCAATAGGAGCAGAGCAGTGAACGGAAATTTTGGGAAAACGGGAGAAGTTACTCCATTTTTTAAGCTTCCGTCGCGTGTGCAACCTTAATGGTTAAAGCTACACAGAAATCAAGGCTATATATCATCACGCTAAGACCAATAGGAGCGGAGCACCACTATTCCACGCGGACGAAGTCGCTGGCAGAAGCTAGTTTATTATAAATGCGCAAGTTCTGTCACTAAGGGCCAAGTTCACCGACAGTTGGTTACGTAATCGGCCCGTTAAATAAAAACATTTTTTAACCACGAAGCAGGAATTTTCGTGTTATCCACTTCTTGTCCAACCCCGGATTGGTAATCGACCGATTTAGGAATAGAAAACCCAAATGATAAGGTATCCATTGTAACACAGAAGTTTGAATCTATGGTAAATTGCTGTTTTGAGTTGATCGGACTGTTATCTTGTCAAAATCGCTTTTTAGACTTTGGAAAATTTCACAAAGCAGCCCGTAGTCAGGAAGTTGGTGGTGGTACACCCACGTGCCTGAGATGTTAAGCCGTCGTCCACTGCTATCTTGACAGTTGATGCTATAATTCCATGTCAGAGGCCGTCAGGCGGGTTTGAGAAAACTCTGACACTAGGGCTTAGGTTAGTAAAACTTGCAGCCCACACGATCAGAAGAAGAATGTGAAAGTGAGTTTGTTTGTTTGTTACGCTTCTACGGTAAAACGGTTTGGTAAGGAGGCTGGGTACCGGTATGGAGACGGTTTTAGGCAATTTTTTATCCAGGTGCGTTATTAGTTCTCTCGGGATGCGGGTGAAACCGCGAAAAACAGCTAGTTTCCTATAATCTTCTTGGATTACAATAAAAGCTAGATCGACAATGTTTACATGTACAATTACATCTCTATGTAATGTCACATTAAAGTGTGTCAATGTCAACTATATGATAAAGTGGTATTTCCTTGAGACGCGCATTTTTTATTTTGGTAAAAATATTCATCTTCAATTTAGTCTAGGGCCCCCTCCGGGACTGCGGGACGTTCGAAAGAGATACCGCGCCTCCGGAATACAAAGGGCTGAGGAAGGAACATTGATGAGTCTGACACTCCCTTCAGCCCCACCCATAGCGGGAGGGGTCACTTGATGATTTCCCATCCGAAAAAAAAATCCCCATTTAGCATCGTGGGCTCCCCTACCATAATAATATTGTAAATGTCATTTGTAGAACTTTGACAGTCGTAATGGGTAGTCAGAAGCCAGAAAGTTTGATGACCAGTCTTGGCAAGGGATATAGTGTTACCCGGTAACATGGGTTGTGGAGGTCAAATAGGCAGTCGTTCCATGAAAAACACTGATACTCAGCTGCATCCGGTTAGGATGGAATTCGGTCCCAATATAGTTGGGAAGAGACTAAGCAGCGGTGTCAGACTCTTACTGACTAAAACCCATCCATGTTCCTTCCTCAACCCTTTATATTCCGGGGGCGCGGTATCTCTGTCGAACGTCCCGCCGCCCCGACACCTCGAGTTTGAGTTCACGAGATTTGTTTTGAAGCGTCCAACAAAATGAATACAGAGAATTTAAATAAAGTTGACAGTGAATGATTTTGTATAAAAATAAGGTATTTTAAAATTATTTGTTTTAAATGTTCTGCTGATGCTGTTATCCCTGCGGCATCTTAAAGATATGTGACCACAGATAACAAAGTCATATTTTTATGTTGCTTGCAATGACATCTAGTGAATATTTTTGCAACAATTAAACCGAACGGAATGCTAGTGCATATTGCTATTAACCAATAGATGGCGTTGTTTATTGGTATTAACTACTCCGCACTAGATGGCAGCACATGGATAAAATATGCCACGGTTTTACAAGGTATAAAATAATTTTCCTAATCTTGAGCTTGTTTATATTAGGTTATCTTAAGACTTTTTCCTTTACAATATTGTTTTGGTTTCTCTCCGATTTCTATTTCATAATGAGCATGATTATTTTTCCGTACCTAAATATCATAATATCTAACTGAGTAAAATGATGAAATGAAATTTCATGTGAAAATATTTTCTGTCAGATATTATAGATGTTATGTTTCTGTTCGTAAGACAGTTGAACCGATAGATGAAATCCTTACTTAATATTATAAATGCGAAAGTAACTCTGTCTGTCTGTCTGTTACGCTTTCACGCCAAAACTACTGGACCGATATAAATGAAATTTGGTACAGAGATAGAATAGACCCTGAGGAACAACATAGGCTACTTTTTACCCGGGTGCGCTAAATAGTTCCCTCGAGATGCGGGTGAAACCGCGGGAAACAGCTATTTTGTTATAAATTGTTTTAAAGGCACATGGATGTTTTTATGCAGTTAAGTAGGAGTTTTAATGGGGGTGAAGTAGAGCCCTCGGGATGCGAGTGAAATTAGTTTTATAAAATAAATGTAAATGTATCCTTTTAAGAAAAATGTTGCTGCATTTGCATTTTTGCACCGGGCGTTCTACACTAGGATTCCTAGCCGTGGTCTCCACTCAAGAACCCCTTTAGTTCACAGGGCGTCGGTTTTCGACAGATATTGACCAGCCCACTGCCACTTCAGCTTACCAATTCTTTGAGCTGTCCTCTTTGTAATTTATCTGAGGGCCTACTCTAACTCACCGAAACTTCGAAACGACCGAGAATAGACGATAACTTTTTTGTGTGGCGGTAAAGTGTGATATGCTCTGTGCATAGAGGGATGTACTTATACTATCCATATACAACAATTGTTTGAACCTTACCGCCCTAAAATTCACAAGGAAAGGTTCCAAATTTTAAGCGAATCTTCGTTTTCGTTGAGTTAGAGTAGGCCCCCTGTATAGAATAGATGTAAGTTATAAGGAGCAAGGCATCACCTTTCACAATCCGGAGATCGGGCAGCTACTGAAAAAAAAAATCTAGTAGAGATTCTTTGCCCGGCTTGAGAATCGAATCTAGGACCCGCTACTCGGTTATTGCGGTTTTAACATATCTACTTGGTTAACTAATGTTTATAGATAGTTTTATGAGTGAAACTTGAATAGATTATGTGTATGAAGTTTTTCGAGAATAGCGGAAAATTTTGGTTCTTAAAACCAAGCCTTTTTTTAGATTTATTTGGCGCTGCAAAAAAAAACTAAATCAAGTGACGGTCTCGCTTATAAATAGTTGTATATTGTCCCACTCTCATCTATACATATAAAATGCTTTGTCCTGAATGACTGACTGATAAACCGCTGATCGTAGAGACCTGACACTTGGAGGATGTGTTCTCTGTATGACTTAAGCATCCTATAAGAATGGATTTTCCGAATTTTTCACTCTGAAATGAAACTCTGTCATTTCCAATTTGATTTCGTATAGTCCACGTGGGCGAAACCGCTGGCGGAAAGCTAGTTACAAATAAAGGACATAATAAGAAGACTAATTTTCAAATAATTACAAATTGGATTTTTAGTTGCTTTTAAATCAATAAACAGTTGGAAAATAAATGACGTCACACCCATATAAATTCTATGAGAGAATCGCGTTTTGACAGCTCGTAAAAAGTATGTCAATTGATTACTGGTGTCAAATATCCAAATGTTGTGACATTTTTGAATATCGACATGAGCGACAGAACTACTAAAAGTATCTAAACCGACGGTCCTAATAAAATTATCTTGTTAAACATTATTTACTTTACGAAAAATTAAAAACAAAAAAAAAGTAAGTACCTATAAATATATTCTAATATAAATCTAACTAAAATATGGCCTCAAAAAATTCTTCCTCATCGCCGTCAACTGGAAGTGTACCCAAGTTTTTTTTTTTTTTTTGTATGGCATCTCGCAGGTCAACCTAGAAGGTTGTCGACTGCTTAACCGGGCTTGCCTGTGAAGTGCCTTAAATAAATTTAGGGCCTCCAGCCAGGGCTTAACTTACAAAACTAAGCGACTACACGCTAAGGGCACCCCCTAGTGGGGTACGGGCCTCGGCTTAGGGCGTCGCTGGGGGAGGACAGCAAGGGACAGGCTGGATCAGAATAAATTATGATTATTATAATCGGGAATTTTAAAGCTATTAGCTCAGCTCGCGGGCTGGCTCATCGAGCTAGGAGTGTACCCAAGAGGCTGGCGGCATTGCCACGTTGGATGGCAATGCTTAGCCTTTGGCCAAAGTAAAAGCCAGCCTCTCGGACCCCACGACCCTAGAGTTTCAACCCCAAACGGCTCAAAAATATAGTTGTTAAAACAAAAATAAAACACCATATTATATCCCAACCATATATTTGCTGAAACAAATAAACCTTTATAACAGTAGTTAACGCGGCGCATCATCGAGCGCTTATTTATTTAAATTATTTATTGGTCGCCATTTTTTGTCGCATTATACCAGATCATAATACGTATTTATTTAGGTAAACACACTCTGAAATACACTTTAGCTTCAACAAAATAAAGATGGAAATTACATATCAAAATTTTCACGCTGAAGAGTCTGGAACAACAGTCAAAAGAAAGTGAACTATAACTATATGATGCTAAGGTTGAAATTCGATTGAATATGGCGGATAATAGGAATAACCTCCCCTCACCAAGAGGCGTGGTCCTCAACAGCGGACTGACACCGCACTGACATCAGTACACAACCGACATTCGGACGTTCCAAATACAAAAATTCGAAAAATCGCGCTGTGCCCAGTGTTAGTGTAGTGATGGAATCGGAAATAAACAAAATGCAGACCAAAATGCCTTCGAAGAACTTCTCTATTGAATCGATTGTTGGAATTAACGATCGCCGCTCACCCGAAATCGATATTGAGAACAGCATATCGCAAGACTACTCCGGTACTAACGAGCATTCGGAAGACGAGGAGCTCAAAGTTAGGGATGGGAAAATGAGTTACTATTTTCAACAGAATCGAGTTCCGAATTTCCCGTTTTTCATGAGTTATGATAAGAGGATGGGAGGGTTCCAGAGTGAGCAGGGAGGGCAGCAGGAGGAGCTGAAGAGGGCAAGTCCTGGGAGTGTGAGGAGTGAGGTGGATAGCGACGGAGTTGATGATAGGCCACACGGTGAGATATTTTTTGTATATTTTTGACTGAATGGACAAACCGACGATTGACTGTTCTGTGTTAAAGTAATTTTTGAATAAAATGTTTTTCTTTTTTTTAACATGATCATAAAAAAATATTTTATTTATTAATATTTTTATATATATTCGTTATTTAAATTCAGACCAATAATAATATAATTTATTGATAATAAAAAAGATACTTTAGTGTAGGTCAAAGGCTGGTCATCTACTTTAATCGGAGATCAAAAGAAAATGTAACTCATTCATTATAATCTTTTTATTCACAATAAGGTTAGCGACGCACTGAGACTATTTCATTTTGTAACAAAAGTCATTAAGATACTAAGTACTTCTTTTTTAATCATTGCCTAATTTAGTTCAATAATCATTAATTCTAAAAAAAATACAATCCAATCGTTATCAAGTTCTGAAACTTATAAAAAATGCTTTTTTATTTGATATTGTAGGTAGGTAAAGCAGAAAATAAAACACATTTTTTTTTTAACCAAATTAAATTAGTACTTAAATCTCCTTTTCATAGGATTAAAAAAGAACCACCTACTTTAATTACCTAAAGCCACATATTAACATAATAATTACCTATATTGAAATAAATTACCGAAAAAGATTATTAAAGAAATTACCGATAATAACGTCCAAAACTTACTTTTACCGCTTTTTTATTCACCGGACCTTACAAGCCAATAAAATAATAACTTTGTGTAGCGGTAAATACTTAATGGCGGTACATAATTCAGTGATTGTGACACAAAGTGACCGACTAGTTCGCCGCCCGACGCCGCTCGCCTGCCCTTTGATGTTTTACAACACAACTGTAAAATATTCTAACTGCTTTTTATGATAACGTGGTATTTTGTTTAGAAATTAGGAAAAGGTATATTAGCGGTGTATTTGTTTTGAGGTTAGCAAAAACATCTTTTTTTTCATCAACATAACGGTACTTTCGGTATTTCAAAAAGTGTTTTGGGAATACCTAATTTCGGTGTAGGCAGAAATTTTACCAAACGAATGTATTTAACGAGATTTTTCTTTTTCGATGATTGATAGGCATTTGGTGAAAAGCTTGAGAGTGATCGAGATTGATAAACTTTGTTTTATTTATATCTAGATACCTTGCTACGCAATTAATGCTTATACAGACGAAAATGTAATGTAATCCTATGTATCCGCGTCGCGCATTTTCCGACGCTTCTTTGGATTAGACTTTTGCCGACGGCTGCTGAACTGAAAATATTTAAGTAGCTATAGATAGGACAATAATATTTTTTCATTTTCGATTAAATAATGTCAAAAACTCTAGTTCGATGAAGAAATCGCGAAAATCTATGTAAGAATGAAAAACATAGTTTAAATAATTAACAATTTTGTACTAATGAGGAAAGACTTTCGTAAAATTAAAAATAAAACAATGCATAATAAAAGTAGTTTTTTGGAGATTAAAAAAAAAACGGTGCTTCAATACGATTACACTAAACAGTACTAATAATGATTCGTCTAATCTCAACTAATCCGCCAATGATATTTAAATCCCTACAATATATCGCTCCCTCTCAAAATATCTGGATTGTCGTCAAATATTTACATAATAAAAACTCAATTGGGCATCATATTGTTTACAAAATAAAGCTATTAGAGCGAAAGGGGACAAAAAAGGGTCCCATTTGTGCATCGCCGACATGCCGACACTCCGACACCCGTTTTTTTAGGGTTGAATGTAATAGATACTGTCTTGTTTTGATAGGTTATATATTCGATTTAGATGGATGTTATCTTAATAACATGATTTGATTTTTATTGAGTTATATTTTCTGACTTTTTTTGCTACAAAATTAGTTTCAAATTCTTTTTAGATTGTCAAGTACAACCAAGACGAAACAATTATTTGCTGTTGCTTGATTTATATGACGTTTAAACAATATCATTTTTTAAATATTCTAGACATCTAAAAAAATAAGTAGGTATCTCATTTAATTAAGTAGGTTTGTAACAGTACCAGGGTTGTATTTATAAAACAGTTGTGGGAGAAATTCATTTCCTTTTGTATTCGTTTAAAATAAGATAGCTATCTTGCATTTCACTAGCGTAATATGCATAAAATGATTGCCAGCAATTTTCTGTACGGACATTCTGAATACATGACCAGGAAGACAATATAGGGAGTTCAATTTAAAAAACTGTCTTTATATGGTAGAATTTATTTGTCGAAATTTTTACTTGGATCGTAAATTGGCAACTCATGTTCAACATTAAGTAGCTATTCTGTTAGCATATCATTTAGCAAATCATACTTTGTTATTTAACGTTTTACGATACTATTACTGAGAAAAACAATGTTTCTAGTCCCAATATTACAACTTCATGCTTTAATTTTGACAAATCATCGGTAGACCAGTAGCATTTTATTCAAAAGCTACTGTTCAAGGGAAATAATCCTTTGTTCAAGACACTGTCACAGCATGACGTCTGTCAAAATTGCCGCCAAAACGCAGTCAGACATTTGTAAAGAGTTCGTTCTCCTTTGTGCATGTTGGCACAATAATGCATTGTCTTTGCTCAATTATGGAGTGGTGTATTGTGACCGCACTGAAAGTCGAAATTTCTCTTTTATTACTGTCGCTAAAAGCTTGTCATCGCTATTAAAGTTTGGTTTTACTGCTTCCACATTTTTGGTGAATACGTAATGGTTCTTAGAATTATTGGTTGTTAGATATGGCGAGATATTTTTTCTTGTCCAGGTTTTTTATATAGAAAAATATTAACATGTACCAAGAAAATATTATCGTCCTTATTAATAAAAAGAAGACTTCTTAGATCGTTGATCTGGCTTACCACATCACAGTTATTTTTCAACTTATTATCAGCCTCACAAAAGTATCATGAACACCTTCTAATCTGTGTCCTCATTATAGCTAACCGTATAATAACTACTTCTATAACATGTAGGCACCTACTTTTCCTAGCTATCTCATTAATTTGCCCAAATTTTTACACTCCCACAAATACAAATTAATATTACCTATGTTTTAAGTTCAAAAATTTCATTTCCAAACAAAAGAGTTCAATTTCAATGTCCAACCTCTTTGATGGTCCTTAAAAATCCAAAGACAATATTCGAAAATGGAATCCTCGTATAAATCGTCGTAATATCTACAAAATGAAGTTTATTACACTAGACGAGAGGTGATCTAGTGCGCTCTCTCTGTTATATATCACAAAACTAGCTGGTCCGTGTATTAATAACCTGGTTCGCTGTAATAAGGGTTCATGATGTTCAGTGCGCGCTGTTATGGAAGATGAGCGCGCATGATTAAAAGTTTAGGGCGGTGGTTCACTGGGAGCGATGTCGGACTCCACTTTGTTGCGTTTTTGAGGATAGATTTTTGATTTTGTTCAACTGTTGAATGGTTGGAATATTTTTAATAAGTTGAAGCTTTCGTACAATGTCTTAAAAAAATCAGTTACTGTTGTGTATTAAGCGGTATTAAAAAAAAAGAGATTTATTATTTTCTAGCAATTTCAAAGAATTATTTTTCTTAATAATTATTCTATAAATTTCAACACCACATCATTCTAAAAGACAAGAAAAAATTAAAACAATGCCAAATCAATTCTAGTCCGCCAACGCTCACTGAAAAATTTCATACAAAAAAATATAAGTATGTCGTAGTAGCTATTGCGACAAAATCTGGAACGAGGTCTTATTGTGTTATCGACCTAACAGAGCGAGCTTCAACAAAGCTCATGAGCGAAAGAGACAGTAAACGATTATGAAGCCACGCCCTGATTGGTGGGGATAAAAACGGGCAACGTTATTGGTCAACGCATTATAGATTTTTAGTGAGGCGGTGCGCCGTGCAACGACAACAAAACTTTGACAGTTTACTTTTTCGATCGGAGGCAAAGGCAACAAGCGACTTTGTTAGTTTTTCACCATGGAGGCTTTTAGGAATTTTTCTTTTGAACATAAATCTATTCGGGAGCCGCTGACTGTTGATTTAATGGCTAAAAGTCATGTGTATAGTGATTTGAGCGGTCAAAATACTCCACCGTCATCGCCTAAGAGCAAAGGTATGTGTTTTGTTAATTAAAATGCCTAATTAACGTGTGTTTTTAGTTGTTTATTGACAATTAAAAATACATATTTTTAATTCTATACATGTGTAGTACCTATAGGTACTACAGATACTTTAATGTATGATACTAGATAATAATAAATAGATTTTTGTTTTTACCTTTAATTGTATATAGGTGTGATATAAATACCTACTTTTTGACTAATGCTTATGAAAAATAATGTCCTGATGTTGTGTTGAGTCGGTACTGAAAACTGTAAATGGTCTGACTCTGGAAACAAATTTAATACAAGATCCGCTAGGTTTATACAGGTTTTATAAATATTGGATTTTGTTGTGTGGTTTAATGTCCGCTTACATATAGCTATTGATTTGCATCTTAATTTGACATTTCGTCAACGTAATAAATAATTTTGAATATTAAACTTTTATTATAATAGGAGCTAAGATATCTTGATAATATGCTAATACAAAAAGAAGAATCATATAATTTTATGACGGCATTTGATGACATTTTAGCATGTCTACAGCTTATTTTTATACTCAATGCTCTCTTTGTGGAATAGCAAATAATAAATATCTAATAATAAAAAAAAATATTCATAAGTATTACAATATTAGTCACTTAAGACCTTACGTGTTTATTAACTTACTGGAGAGATTATCTACATGTCTCTGTCATATTTTGAATTAAAAAAAAAAGAAAAAAAATACGAAGCTACGGTAAACAGCGAGTCTTTCATATTTTTGAATCTTTGTCGGCAACATAACACGGACTATATAATGAGTTATATCCATAATTATTATAACAGTAATAAACGATATTGCCTTCATAATAATCCACAAAGCAGCGACTAACGGACATTTTTATAAACATACAATTTTTGGCAGGTAATACTCAAACCATTATAATTTTACAACTCAATGAACACTTTGCCATACAAATATGAGCCTTATCAGCTTGTAATAAACATTTTTATGAAGCTTTTGGAACGGTATATGTAAGTTTGCTAATGTTTAAAGCAATTATTGCCTTTTTACAACTATCTTTGAGTCTCGCCGACTCTTTGTCAGTGTCAATAAAATATTAAAAATAATTTTGTGTTGTGTTCGTTTTGGGTTAAATATTTTTATTGGTCTATAATGTTATCTGGTTTTGCCGTTAGGTGTTTTTTTAAGTCTAGCAAAAAGTTTCCATATTTGTTTAAAACTCTGGGTGTGCTAATTGCCTAATTTAGTTGTTTTGTCTTGTAATTTGCATTTTTTGTTTTTAAGATTTCACTTTTTGTTCAAATATTACTTATACTTCGATTACAAATCAACAGAGTAGAAACATAATAAAACCTCCTTCAGATAAAGAATTTTTGAATTAAATTAAGAACAGTCATAAATAAATGAATGCCAGTTCGCTAATAAATTAAACAGTCGCCATAACAATTAACACGAGCAACAATAATAAATTAAATCAACACTAATTTATCGTCAAAAGGTATCAATAGAATTAACCGCAGCTGCCACCGCAAAGGTTAAACAGCTTGTCTATGGAAAGAAAGCGTGGGTGGACTTCCCGCCACAAATTGACAGATGACAGAGTAGCCGCCATCTTAATTACTGTCAATAAATACTGGAACATATTTAGCGTACGTGGAGCGAAATAATGTTGTAGAATTAGCTTAATTATATTGGCATATGGCAGTATTTTTAATTAAGCGTTCAGAATATATAAATTTACGTTACACGGCGGACAAAATTCTGCATAGTTTTGGTTTTATGAGAGATCAAGTTAAATGAGATTACCTTGTATAATAGAAAATATGTCTGAATTAGTAGCTAACCAAATTATTTATTTTCATCAACATTAAGTAGTATAGTTTGCTCAAAACATATGTTACCCATTTGGGTTTGTCTTAGTCGGGTAAAAAAGAAGGATTAGGACAAGTTTTGTGTGATCTTTTCTAATACAAGCAATGTAAGCTTACTAAAAAGTCTTGAAGATAAGTCCTAAAGACTCAAATTTCGTTTATTTTCTTAACCAAACTTCATCTAACGACAATCAGGTTTATACGCGGGGCTGACGCTGTAATTTTTCTTGTCAATTGGGCTTAAACTGATTTCGTTTTTATTGCGTCCCTATAGCGATATTAATCTTCATTACTACGACTACTAGATACGGATTTTATCGTGTAAATTGTGTAGGGGACTCGGGTACAGGGGTTGGGGATGCGATGACACCATGTAATTGACTTTATGTCGAGTAATTGTATGCCACCGTACTGTTGTTTGTTTGTTTGTAAATTGTTTTAATTCCTCTGAGACTTAGTTTTGATTATGCATGAAGTTGAAATTGATTAGCGTTGTTATTTTTTTGTGAGGATTGATTAGTTTAAGTTGGCGAGCGTAGGCAGTAATAGCTAGGTTAAGATTCTTTCAGTATATTTTGTTTAATATGCATATATTTGTATTATGGGATCAAATTGAAATATTTATTAATAATAATAAAGTTATATTATAAATCTTCTTTAACGAGTAACGTGATAAAATCACAAACATGCGAATACAATAACACGTTAATATTGTTTTAATTCAAAATCAGCAGAACGATCAAACCAGCCAGTGTTCATAGACAATAAACGTATTAAGGGGAGCCATTCATGGCAATACAATTACTGGAGCGTGCCACGCACGGGGCGGCGGCAATTCTCGATAATCCAATTGTTAATGTATAGGCTATCGGTTTCCGCCTATTACTGCGGCAGTTTGGTTCGCAAATTGAGCGGTGTCGCGATTAATTAGCCGTTTAGTGTCGGTTTGTGAATGGGCAGCTTTATTGCATTATTCTTTTGTTGAGTTTTGTTGTAGTTTATTGTGTCATGGGTTAATTTTGTTGTTATTACTTTTCTACAAAATAGTTCTTACTTATTAATCATAGTGGATGCAGATTTTAATTGTCCGGTTACGCCGGTCGAATGCTGTTACAAGCAGCAGGTCATTAAAAAAAAGGATGCATACTTTAAAAGTTTTTTATAACCCACTACAAATTGGCAATGATCAGATAACATTCAGCCAATTACAGTGTTGCCAGTGCTAATAATGTACCAAAAATTTAAGTGCCGTATTAGGTATCATTTATTAGGTGAATGATTTGAGCACTTGTTTTGGTGTGCATGTTAATAGGTGGGACACTACACGTTTCATAACGTTCCGATAATGTTCTTCGGTTTGTTTATACATTG
The DNA here is from genome assembly GCA_963891755.1 of Pyrrhia umbra. Classification (NCBI taxonomy): domain Eukaryota; kingdom Metazoa; phylum Arthropoda; class Insecta; order Lepidoptera; family Noctuidae; genus Pyrrhia; species Pyrrhia umbra. Next base: position 5,441,734 of record OY982944.1, read on the forward strand.
TTTTATCGGAACCACAAGGTTATTTAGTTGTAATATCATTGTAGGATGAAGATAGCACGACGGTAACTTTTTTGGTATTTTTTTTAAGTCCTGTGTATCTTAATCTTTTTAAATCTGTCTTTCATTTAATGCTGCGTTCATACCATGCAAAAAAAACTTTCTTCAAGAGTTATTCTGGGTACTAACGAACTAAAAAGTACACAAGTAGAAACTTATCTATCAAGCATTTTCCTAGTTAAATGACGAACTAAGACCTTATTTTTTCACCAAATGTGACTGAAAAACTCCCAACTTCTCTTACAATAGAAATATCAAAAGAAAAGTCTCTCACGATCATTACCTCTGTACAGTGTAACCCAGCCTTAAAACGTTATGACTGTACCCAAAGTATTGTGTGTTCTACCCATTAGCGGACATTTTGAAACAAAGATGTGGTTTCGAAATTCAAAGAAGAGACACTGATGGACTATGACGTCACGTTTCATGAGTCGGTAATGAGCACTTATGTTTTATATTATTTGTGTTAAATATTATCGTTAAATAATAAAAGTAGATATGTAAAAAGACATGATTTTCCACCAACATCATCATCTGCCTAGCCTTTTTTCCAACTATGTTGCGGTCGGCTTCCAGTCTAAGCCGGATGAAGCTGGAACGACTGCCTATCTGACCTCCACAACCCAGCAACATGATTTCCCACCAATCAAAGTAACATTTTAACAGCTTTTTAGTTTTCATGGTCTTTAAAACCATTACTAACAATTGATTCTGTTGAATTGTAAATTTTTGTTTCGAAAGTAAAAGTAGTTTTAATAAATTTTGAATTTGAAACACAAGCATAAATTATTACCATAATCATAATTATTTTCATCGTAATTCTTTTTACGATTATTAATATTAATATCTACCTAAAACTCTTAAATTACATAATCTTATAAGTGACGGTCGTATAAATACCTTTTCAAAAAAAACATACGTAAAATACTTTTCGTGTCCCCAAATTAAAGTATGATTCCTTCCTAAATATAGAACGGAAGCTCTTAAAGCGGAAACTTTTTAAATCTCGAACGTTTCCTCGTTCTTTTTTCAAAAAGACACACGCCATAATAGCGCAGCTGGGGACCATAGACATCTCACTAAAGAGGTTGTAACGTAAAAAGTTTGTACAACAACAAATTAATGAGAGGAAGCCACCGGCTAGACTATTGCAAATTGGTTTTTGAGTGTTCTGTCGCCACCCAGCATGGGAACGACTCAAGTGGTTCAGACGCCACAAACGACGATAAAAAAAATCATGAATCGTTTAGTTCGCGACGCTCTCATGGAGCAATTAATTTTCTCTAATGCGAAATTACTATAACAGTTTTAACTGAGCAAATATTTAAGTGAATGATGCTTTTAGCTTCTCATATAAATTCACGTATAAGTGATACTTAAACGGAAATGAGAATGAACATCATAATCAGGCCACCATTAAAACAATACGTGACTTTTAAAAGCGTAACTACGATGTTCTTTTTTCAAAAGCGGTCATGTCAAATAGCGCTCCCGTTTGCCGCGCCCTTTTAAATTTAGAACCACTTCAGCGACTAATCAGATTTGTAAAGTCGGCTTTTTGGACGAGATATTTTTTTTAAATTGAGCGGCGATCGACTGAGAGCTTCGGCCTCTTTGTTGTGTGTTTATATGAAATAGACAAACTGTGCATGGGAAAATATTTAATTAGACAATAGCTTATTTGTGTTTGTTCTGTTAATGTTACTCTGAAAGTCTGGGTGCGCGCAATTAGCACCTGCAGGCTACTGGTTCCCGAACGATGCGTTCGGTTATATCTTTTTTACTGTTTTACGACAAGTCAATTTCGGAACGGAGGAATAATTAGTTTTTAAAAAGCATTCAGGAATGACTTTCTTTTCGAACTTCTTTACTATAAAACATTTAAAATAAGATTTATTTTCATTTCTGTGTAGGTGCTTCCGATACACACTTAACATGAAATCTCCAAGCAGCTATTACTAAACAGAAGTGTCCTGGCTGATCAAGTAGCTAATGTCTAAACGTCTAGACGTAACAGTAATTAAGATAATTGTAAAGCCAGCCGCGCTCGAGTGGTACTTACAACCCTTTAGAGCACGTTAAGATATCTCATGATCGGTCCTCAAAATCTATTGAGAGATTTTTAACTGGTATTAGTGGTTATGGTGTTTTAAACTGCCTTTATATATACAGTTTATATAGGGCTTTAAAATAATCTTAACTTATATTATAAAAACAACAATGAGTTTGTTTGTTTTGTACTAGCAAAAGAAATACATTTGTTTATTATTTTTACTAATATATATTTTTCTTTGTTCACAGAGTCTCTAAGTCCACAGTCTGAGCAGATGACAAACTCCAACCAAACGGCGCCCGACCCAAATATCAGGTTGGTAAAAATATTTTTTTAATAATTTCTTTAAGCGTTTTTACATACAAAGTGTCTTTATAATAATAGTACCTATTGATTATGACATTATTTACAGTAGGAAAAATTTAAAAAGAAACCATAAATATTATTATATAAATCTAACTAAAATATAGCGTCAAAAAAAACATTTTTTAGTCTTTGTTATAGAAGTAGGGAGGCTGGCTTTAATAAGTAGAAGAACTAAGAAGTATGATATACTAATGTAACCTTCTTGTCTCCCAGGAGATACCGCACAGCATTCACAAGGGAGCAACTGGCTAGATTAGAGAAAGAGTTTATGAAAGAAAATTACGTATCAAGACCACGGCGATGCGAGCTGGCGGCGCAGCTGCAGCTACCGGAATCCACTATCAAGGTAAGGATCGATATTAAGCCTTATTGTGTAAGCTATTTGGGCGAATTTGGTGTCTGCTGATCCCTTCTTTGCACCGCGGTCTTTGGAGCCGTTTATATAGTAGACGTTATGAAGTAAATTCTAACTAATATTATACACTAGCTTCTGCCCGCGACTTCGTCCGCTTGGAATAGTGGTGCTCCGCTCCTATTGGTTTTAGCGTGATGATATATAGCCTATAGCCTTCCTTAATAAATGGGCTATCTAACACTGAAAGAGTTTTTCAAATCGTACCAGTAGTTCCTGAGATTAGCGGGTTCAAACAAACAAACTCTTCAGCTTTATTATATTAGTATATAGATGAGAAAGTGAATTTGTTTGTTGCGTTTCCATGTTAAAACGTCCGAACCGATTTATATGAAATTTGATATGGAGTTAGATTAAAACTTGGAGTTGAATCTAGGATAGTTTTTATCCGGGTGCGTGAAGTTACCCGTGCGTGAAATAGCTAGTTTTATCGTAACAATAAAAGAAACGTAGAGATTGCAGCTATGAAGGATTTCTTTTCCACAAAACTGAAGTACCTTATCTGAGAAGTTTTAATAGTCGAGATGTTTTCTAATCAAGTAGGCGTAGCTATTCTCCGAACAAAAGAAAACGATGGCACACTTAAATATTCGTACTGACTCAACCAATTATACCCTGAAATTTCACATGAAACATTTACGAAACACAACTAGGTAATTAAATTAAGTTCTCTCCGCCCCCTCACTGTGACACATACAAAACAGGCATTATTTCAGAATCTGTACCACCCACGAGATGGCCCGAATAATACCGACCTCTGTTCCATTCTAACGAACTGGCAAATGTTTTCGTAATGTCAATTGACAAGTCAACTGAGTAACGAGTCGCAGATCGCTTGCGTCGTGATGACAGTTGCGATATTTTTTTATGATAGGCTGTATGGAATGTTTCCTTTGCCTTCAAAAGTTATGTGTCATTTATGGTTACCGGATATGTGAGTGAATGATAATTAGTTGTCATAATAAAAACAAATTAATTATTAAATAGTTTTGATTTAAGTAAGTATTTATTTAATAATGAAAACGTTCAATGTCAAAACTCGTACTAATGGGTAACAATAGTCGAAACAACAACTACATACATATTGATTCGTTAACTAGCATCCGTGACTTTAACAGTGTATGATGCTTCAATCAACTTCAATTAGATCCACTATAATTTCCATAGACGAACATTCTATTATGCTCGCTAATTCGCGAGAATTCGTGTACAAATGTGCGAAATAACAGTTTCTATTGAATATTGATAGACGTTACTACTATGAAGACACATTCTCAATGTTTAGAATAGAAATTAATGTAATAGAAGTATGGTAAGAATTTCAACGGGTAAACTTTATATTGAATAATAAATTCAAAATTCAATAGTAAATGTTTGACAGATCCCAGCTTTAAATAAGGCTTTTAATGTGAGTTCATAAGCGAGATAAAAACACACATAAGTCAACGCCAAAATATCTGCCAAATGACATTAACAAACCAACAAGATTTGACACACAAAAAACTAAATAAACACAACGAAATTGTCATTTACAAATGTTCAATTATAAAATTCCACTTTTAAAACTACACGCCAATTTAAATTTAAATTCTTCAGTTCGGTCATAATGTCAATTATCACTTCTAATAAAAAAGAAAAAATCGTAAAGCAAAAAAAAAACATGTATTTTATGACTTCATTCGAGTTTTACATTCATGCTAATTTGTCGATAGGCATTAAAAGACGCCGACCGAGTTATTCGGTAGCTGTGTGATGCTAATGAACATTAATGCGGGGAACGGAACGTTGGATTATAAAATGACCATATTAGTATAGGGTTCCACTGGTAGATAAGGTAAAGGTGTGATACAATTCGAAATAATTATTTTTACTTTCTAAAAAATATCTTGATCAATTTCATAAATCAACAGAATGTGAAATTTTATCTTCAGAAACATAACATTTTTAAACAGATGTAGTAGAATAAAGTTATTATATTGAAGCTACAAGCATCGGAATTGAATAGCGTTTACATAAGCTTAGCGATAAAAAACCCGCTTACCGCTGCCAACACAACCTCAGCCTCGCCATCATTAGTGAGTGAGTGAATGAAAACACTTCATCGGTTGTCTATGGGCATCTGTTTTATGACGCGATAATACCAATTAAAAACTATTAAATTATACCTTTCGGCTACCATTTGATGAGTTATAAAGAACTGGATTTTTATTCGTATGTTTGTTTATTGTGATTAATTTTTATTGCTATCGTAAATGCTGTGTAACGTGTCAATAAATGAATAGAGGTTTTGGGTTTCCAGATTATTGTTGCGTAATGAACGGCTTGGATTGTCGCTGGTTGCTTTAATTGAAGTAGTTTGAAATAATTATATAAAAAACTTTGACTTTGATCCGCACAAATTGCGTATCATTGCTCATTAAAAATAAAACGTCCATAAAGTTTTATCTGTAAACGTCACTTTTTTTTCTGTCCGATTTTGTAACAAAATGTATTTTATATTTACATTTAAAGTTCGCTTCTCGCCTTTATATTTGAGCATTGACTTTTAGCCAAGCCGTTAAGCCCCTTGTTTTATTATTTCTGCACAATAAAATGCAATAATCTTCTTGGAAGCGCTAAAGGAAAGTCGTTTTGTGCGAACGTTAGCGCGGTTCCCGCCAATTAACACTTTGCGAACAAAGATGGCCGCCTTTTGGAGGGAAAGTCTTTGTGTACATACATTGTAAGGGCGGCTATTATATTGTGTTTAATGATTTTAGAAGGATCGGCCTGAGAAGTAATGTACGAAGGTTTTGTTGACTGTTTGGATAGAAAATTGTACTTGGTATTCTAAAATATTTCATTTTCGAGTGTTAAGCAAAATAATTCCTCCGTATTCGTAATTAAAAACATCTATAGTACACTAATATTGCCTAAACCTTTAATATTTTAAACGATGTAAGTGAAGAGATATGTTAAAGAAATGGCCAATAATGCTTCGAAAATGTTTTTCTTAAAAAAACATAGTAATCCCATTTATGATCAATGCCTCAAATAATTTTAGATGCTCTCAACTATTTATGACTACTCAGTTATACGAAAATGTGCAATTAATTAGCGAGTTAGTGCTAAAACTCTACGCTCTTAATAGATTTTTGTTAGGCTATGACTATAGAAATTGATGCTACTAGCTAAGCGGATTGAGAAAAGTAAAACCTTTTTAATTAGAACTGTTTTCAGTTGGAGTTACAAAGATAAATAAATTCAGCATGGAATTAATATGTACTATCACAAAACCATTTTTGTAGTATTTAATAAGCTTGCAAAATCATTCACTCGTTTTATACTCATTCTTTATTAGTATCAACTTTATTTGTGATTATATTGTTTTTAAATGTCAATTAACACTTTGTATAATGATGTTTGGTTTTAATGACCGATTTCTGTAGTTTATTACTGGCCGATGATGTCATTAACAACATCATTAGGTATGTGAATTTCCAACGTTTTATCTTATTAAAAACATAAGTGTTCAGATTCTTTCGAGAGATCTCAAAACGGATTAATAATGACTGACTGTCGCATATTTTAGAAATGTTTTATTTACCTTTTGAAAGTAATTTTATTTATAGATTAACGGTTCATTGATTAAGAGAAACAATTCACAATCTTTAAAACTATAAACGCATAGTAAAACGATATTATGACTTACTTAAAAAAAACAATCGCAGCTTCTATCTCTACAAATCTTATAATTTAACCAAATTATGTATTAAATCAACATGTTACTAATTACAATATCTCTTTGTCAACAGGTATGGTTCCAAAACCGTAGAATGAAGGACAAGAGACAACGCATCGCCGTGGCATGGCCCTACGCGGCCGTTTATAGCGATCCCGCGTTCGCCGCATCAATTCTTCAAGCCGCCGCGTCGTCTGTAGGCCTACCTTACGGGTACCCCTCCCCCGCACTTATCCCACCCTTCCACAACCCCCAGCTTCTACCCGCGGGGTACCCATACCCCTACCCTACGTACCCCCGCTACCCCTATATCCCTCCTACCCCTCCTTCCCCAGTGAACGCTGAAGCGACGTCGCTAAGGCCTGCGTATTCGAATTTCAACTTAAACGTTGATAAATAATTTTCGCTGGAAATATCGAAGGAGTTTTGGTTTTAAGAATAACCCTGATGGTATGCGAATGGTACTTTAGGAGGGAAAAATAATGTTTATTGTGACTTGGGGGTCGAGAATAGAGGAGTTTGACCCCCAAAGAGGTACCATGCCCATTTCGGGGTTAATGATTGTAAATATTTTTTTTATTCTATTTATTGAATGCTGGTCATACCTGTGAACGACTATGAATGAACGAAATGAATGATTTATAATAAGTTTAAAAAGACGCGAATAATGTATTGTACAGTTATTTAAATAAGTTTTGGTGATTATTCATTCCATGTTAATTGCTCCAAAATTAGTATGTTTAGGTATAGTAATTCTAAATTGATTTTCATGGTAAAAAAATCCGTTTAGCATAATTTTTTTCCAACTAAATATTTCTTTTTGTTCAGAAATTTGTATAAAACCAAAGTATATAAATCTTAGTAAAAATATTAGTGCAATACTGAAAATATATTGTCATTTTGTTTGAGTGTACCATTGACAGCAACGGTGGTATATTCAGATATAGGTTTCGTACAGACTTGCGACTAATCGCACGCATTTTATTTTTCAAATCAATATCCGTACATGCGTATGTAAGTGTTCAATTTTCATAAACCGATTCTTGTGTCATAGCTCAAAAAATAGCTTGCGATTTTTTGTCGCAAGACTGTATCGAACGTTTAATTGTAAATGTTGTGTATAAATATAACGTTTAATTGACTAAGTGTTAGTGTTCATAGTAATTAGATAATTGTTTATGTAATACATTAATTAATTAAAATTAGAAAATCCTAGTTTTTAAGAAAGAAAATTGTAAAAATTACATTTTAAATATAAAACATAAAAGAATAAATAAGAAAGTTATTATATACATTTATTTTGTTGTTTCATTTTAATAAAGAGACATACGTTTCTTGGAACAAACAAATCATAAAGTCATCATCAGCCTATATATTGGCCCACTGCTGGGCATGCTCTTCTCATATAGAGAAGGCTTGAGCATTGATCACCACGCTTGCTCAAGGCGGATTGGCGATTACAGACTTTTTAAGTCCAGGTTTCCTCACGATGTTTTCCTTCACCGACACGAGATGCAGGCGCCTTAACCTGAACACCATCAGCCGGTTGCACCAAACTTCTTATCATTTAAACTTAATACTTTTATGAATATCACAAAACATGATATCAATAATTAGCTTACTTTAAAACTTTTTATGGTATATAAACATAGGTACAATAATTAAGTAAACGTCTATCATACATAATAATATTTAGACGATAATAAAAAAAAATATTCAATTTTATCCTCCATTTTGACAGATCTTGAATGACAGTTCTTTCGTTTCACGTATAAGTAACCTGACATTTTTTTTGCAACTGGGTGCATAACAAGCAAAGACAAAACAACATCACGCTTTTATTTCTCAAAAGATAGCGTAGAGATAATAATATGATACATTTTTTTGGGGAAAATAAAATAAAATGTTTTTTACACGTAAGCTACCAGTCTACGCGATCGTAGCACCCGTAGTAAGCTTGCTACGCCGTAGCATATAGCGTAGCATCGGGAAAGGCTAGCGCCAATTATATTAGAAAAGACAATTTTTATGTTATTAACCGACTTCAAAAAAAGGAGGAGCTTTACAAATTGCTCGGAACCTTTTTTTTATATATATATAGTTACTAATATTATAATTGCACATTATAAGAACAAGTTAAATGAACATTATAATATGTTTGTTTCTAATGTTGCTTAACGGAGGTTTTCTTTCCAAAAAATAAAATAAAATAAAAAACCACGAATTTGTGCTTTACGAGGTTTTCACAGCACTGAGATTGTCTCGCTTTCACGGCTAAACCGCTTAACCAATTTACATAAAATTTAGTATGGAGATAGCTTGTACCTTGAGGAAGGATTTGGTATACTTTTAACCTGAGTACATGAAGTAGTTTCTTCAGAATACGAGTGAAACCGCTGGGAACATCTAGCTTCTAATAAATACCTATATATATTCTATGTAGGGTTGATGTATACCCATGTCCTTCTATGTACATAAACTATAGGTAAACGATATTGCGATACCAGACTAACCTTTACGCCGTTCAATAATGAGTCACCTATCAGGGCTGTCGCAGTAAATAACTTAATAAGACACCGGTTACCGACGGAGGTGCTGCCACGGGGAGGGACAGGGGCGGATTAGGGAGGGTAGGTGATACCCGTCGCGCGGTATTTGTGGTCCTAGCAGCTTTTTTTTCGGTTGGGAAATCATCAAATGAACAATTGAACGATGATTTTTATATATTTTTTCATCTATAAGCGCAAAAAATTGTTATGTGGTCTAAAAAACGCCAATTTAAGATCAATACAAAAACAGGTCAACCCTCAAAATACACATTTTTAGCAAATTTAAGCTGTGGTAAACACTTTGATATAGGTGCTAATAACTCCAGTTACCTCTGAATAAGCTGTTTTTAAAGCTCACTTATTTAACCTAAATGTACAATATGTTTGCTATAATATGAAATCTTATTAATCAGGGAAGACACAATATTTTATAACAATCATGACTAATTTGTAAAAATCCTTGTAAAAATGCTCGCAGTAAAATAATAGATCGATGAGTTTGTCAGTAGATCGCATTTAACATTTCTAGCGATCCTTGAGCTCCATTTTTCTCTCACACTATTTCTCTTTTATAAGACTGAGAGATTTGTCCATTAAGATTATTTTTATTGTGTGGGCTGCTTTACTAACCTAACAAGCAACAGCACAATTTTTTCTCAAATCCACCTGACGGCCTCTGACATGGAATTGTAACAACAACTGCTATCAAGATAGCAGTCGGAGACGACGGCATAACGACCCAGGTACTAAAAGATGTAATATAATACCACCAACTACCTAACTCAGGGGCCTTACCATGACGTCCCAAAACAAGATTATTTTCGTTATGAAATAGAGACGGAGCTATACGACGTTGGTAGCTGTGTCACGCTCTCAAACTTGAATAGTGATTGCAAAAACACGTGGCGGTACAGCCACTGGTCTTATTGAAATTTAAAAAAAGCCTCAAAACGATGTTGGACAGGCCCAAATATTCAACCCGCGAACAGTTTAGCCTTTTCAAAATGACTGCATGCTCTAATCCGTCCCTGTGCTATCGACGACACGACTCCGCCGTGTGTGGGTGTTAATTAAACGGTCTCACGTATTGGACCCTTTAATGGGAGTGATGTATGGCTCACGTGGCCTATGTAGCTAGGTATTTACGTGTATCGATTGTATTAGTAGGTACAGCCTGGGCTTGGATAATGGACAATATATTTTTTAGGCAAAGTCAGAGGGACGAAAATTATAAAATGTTTGTGAGAATGAACAGTTTAAAAAAGATCTATATAATAATTATTAATTTACGTCAAACAATGGGTATACATATAAAACATAAAATAATCACACAAAACGGTTTAACGGTTTAACTGTGGGTGTGGCGAGACATAACTAACTTTAGCTGAAATAAATATTTTTTCACTTTACTTTCAAACTGTGGGTGAGATGCGAGACATTACATAGAATTAAAAAGGATATGTTAGTTAATCTTGCGTCAAAAAACTACTGAACGGTTTTAGGCAAAACTTGTCACACAGATAGATCCCATAGCACAAAATATGCACGTTGCGTTCCTAATAGGAGCCAGTTGAATGCGCGAAATAAATTTAGAATAATTATTTGAACTGACCTGCGTATGAAAGAGGAGAACACTTACATAGTAAAAATACTAGCCGTAAGGTCTCTCTAAACCTAAAAAGTTATAATATTTACGTGTAAGATAATAATCTAACTCTAACCAATCATAATAATATTATAAACGCGAATGTTTGTATGAGTGTGTGGATGGATGTTTGTTACTCTTTCACGCAAAAACCGCTGGATGGATTTTAATGAAATTCGGTACACGCATAGTTTATAACCTGGATTTACATATAGGATACTTTTTAACCGGGTGCGCGAAGTAGTTCTCTCAGGAACCGCGGAAAACAGTTACTATTCAAAATGCAAAATTGAGTTTGTTTGCTTGTGACGCTTTCAAGCTAAAACGGTTGAACCGATTTAGATGAAATTTGGTACGGAGAAAGAGAGGACACTGGAGACTTTTATAGGCTACTTTTTATCCAGGTGCGTTAAGTAGTTGCCTCGGGACGCGGGTAAAACCGCGGTAAATAGCTAGTTATTATTTAAGGAAAAAACAACAGCCTACTAACTCCCAAATGAAATGAAAATGACGTAGTTATATAAAAACAACATAATTGTGAGAAGAATTTCCGCCTATAATACTTCGATAACAAATATGGCGGGCATACATCTACTCGCAGATAACTGAGTAATAAATGTTACTGAGAAATAGGACTAGAGCTGTAGGGTGACTATGGTGTTGAAATAATTTGGGATTTTTCCTACACTAACGTGGCTTGGTAGATAAAGAAAAAAAAACAAAAAAGAATATCAATTTGTTTTTGTCACCTCGTTAGAAAATTAAAAATACAATTGCTTTCGAATTATATTCTGTTTTATTTAAATTAATTAAAAAAAAATACATCTTTCCCAAAATAATTATTACATAGACAGTTGCAAAAAAAATTAAACTCAAGGTAATCAAAAAGTATTTCTTATTTTTAATGTTTTCTGTTTTATTTTAATTCAGAGGTAAACACCGATGAGATATATTCCGACGAACCCATAGTTATATGTCCTATATTATTAAAAGAGATGAGAAAAATTTGAAGTTTCTTTCATTTCTCTCAACAGGTTAGTAACAAACACGTAAGTAATAGCTATTTATCGCGTTTTGTCATACATTTGTGAACTTTTCATATTAAGTACATGCGATAAACGATTACTTCCGTGCTTGGTTATTTAGTGTACCGTTGTGGTAAGCAGAATTCAGTAGACGTATTGTCGTGGTGATATGTTGGGGAGTTTGTAGCGTCACTTCTTCTCAGAAGAAACATGTAAGAAGTAGTGGGCGAGTTTTTGGACTGGGGGTACTGATTTTTAGTCTCATTAGACTGCGTTTTAGATGTTGAGGGGCAAAATGGGTGGTGTGGTGAATGGTGGAAAGCTGTTAAGAAATATTTCTGTCTAAATAAATATAATACGTTTAGTTGTTTTTAAAGAAATTACTTGTTTCCCCGGATCTCACCCCGGAAATACTTTATGCACTCGGATAAAAATTGTCTTATGGAATTTCCAATGTTTCAATCTACACTCGAGAGCAATGAATCCGGGTCACTTAAAGAATGTTAAAAATCTCGGAAACTAAAAATGATAGGTTAATGCAATAAATTGTATTTAATAGACATTGGTGTCGATTCTGACGTACACACGACTAAACTAATTTTAAAATATCATGCTCTTTTTCTATTGCGAAATACAAGAAGAGGATAGCAAGTAATTCAGTGCTGTCAAATTAAATGACAGATGACATTTTGTTCGTACAGGTTTGTTAATTTAGTCGAGATGTTACATCGTGATGTTTAATTTTGTATGGAAAACTATTTTTTTCTAATTTGACAGGTGTTAAAAGTTTGCTATCCCTTTCTTATATTTGTCGATGGAAAGAGAGAATTATAGACTAAATTTAATTTAGTTGGTGTCAAGAGAATCGCGGCCAATGTAATACTCCTTAAATGAAAGTAAAAAAAATATGAGTCACCATACAATTTATTAACACAAAATTACATAAAGAAAAAAACTGCTGATCTCTCCTTAAAACAAAAATAGGAAACATGAAATTTTTGAACTTTATTACGATTTTCTTGAATTTTAATACTTCGTATTGCCTCCTCGTGCTTCCATTACTGCGTTTACGCGGTTTGGCATGCTGTACACCAAGTTCCGTATACGATTTTGGGGAATATTCTCCCATTCCTGTGTGAGAGCAATTTTGAGCTCACGAAGCGTGATTGGGGGAGGGTTTCGTTGTTTTACGCATCTGCCTAGCTCGTCCCAAGCATGCTCGATCGGGTTGATATCCGGGCTGCGCGCTGGCCACTCCATACGAGTAATGTTCATGTCTTGAAGGTAGTCATTCACAATCATACCTGTATGAGGTCGGGCATTGTCATGCATAAATATAGCATCCTCACCTAAATTGACCATAAATGGACCAACGTGATCATTGAGGATTTCTTCCACATATCTTTCGCTAGTTAAAGAGCCGTTTTCTATGATCACCAGCTCTGTGCGACTTTCAGAAGAAATTCCGGCCCACACAAGTACAGACCCACCACCGTAGGCTACTTTTTCTTCGATGCATGCTTGCTTGAATCTTTCCCCTGGTCTTCGATACACTCTGTGTCTTCCATCGTGCTTGTAGAGCATAAATTTTGATTCGTCGGAGAACATAACTTTTGACCAATCTTCAATACTCCAATTTACGTGGCTCTGGGCATATCTTAGTCTTGAAATACGATGCCCACGCTCCAGTTTAGGGCCGTTTGCAGGTCTAAGGGGTTTTAAGTTAGATTCAGCAAGCCGACGTCTTACTGTCCATGCACTTGGGTTACTTCCTCCGAGGCGTCGAAACTGATTTGTGAGTTCAGTTCCTTTGAGAAAGCGATTTCAAAGCATGGTGTTCACCAAGTATCGGTCTTCTCGTGCTGTGGTACACCTGGTTCTGCCCGTTCCTGGTCTGCGTAGGTTAGAACCAGTTTCTTCGTAACGTCGGAGAACTCTTTGTACTGTTGACAGCGACACACCGACAGTCCTGGCTGTATCGCGCTGACTCCGGCCGGTTTCCAGCATTGTAAGTATTCTGGTGCATTCTTCAGGCGTAAGCGACATAATTTCAGCTTGAATAATGAATATAGAGCACTATCAACATGGTTTATGTACCCACATAAATGACAGATTACAAACAAAAGCAAAACCAAATGCTGTAATTTCGTAGTTCCATCTTCGAAAGTGGCCCTTTTTCAAATTTGATTTTTTTATGATATAACTTTACAATAACTAAGAAGTTTTAATACCTTCATTTAAGGAGTATTACATTGTCTATTAAATACAATTTATTGCATTAACCTAGCATTTTTAACCGACTTCAAAAAAAGGAGGAGGTTATCAATTCGACTGTATTTTTTTTTTTATTTTTTTTTATGTTTGTTACCTCATAACTTGCGACTGGGTGAACCGATTTTCATGATTCTTTTTTTATTTGAAAGCTGGTGCTTCCTGTGTGGTCCCATTTAAATTTTATCACTGCCGGTTCAGCCGTTTTATAAATATATCAAAAATAACGATTTATCTCTACTTGCTGATATGCCAAATACTTAGATGATTTGGTTATTTACGCTTATTACAACCTAAAAAAGTGGTGTGTTTATTTTGTTAAGATAGCAAGACCGAGACACTGAAAAGCGAAAAAATAAAAAAGCTTTTTACAAAAAAAATAAAACCGACTTCCAAAAAAAAACTGAAAAGTAAAAAATAATTTTAATTTAAACGCTTTACGACCAAAACATCGCTCTAGAAGTCGGTGGCGAAATACTAACAATAGTAACTTACAAGACACCGACTTCTAGAGCGTTTAAATTAAAATTATTTTTTACTTTTCAGTTTTTTTTTTGGAAGTTGGTTTTATTTTTTTTGTAAAAAGCTTTTTTTTAGTTTCCTAGATTTTTAGGATTCTTTAAGTGACCCGGATTCATTGTATATCCAAACCAAAATACTTCAACATTGGTTCAACCCTTTTACTGTCAAAGCTTAAAAGACACACGGAGTTATTTACTCATCTATACTTCTATACTAATTATATAAAGAGAAAAGATTTGTTTGTTTGTAGGGATTTGACTCAAAAACTACTGGACCGATTTCAAAAATTCTTTCGCCATTAAAAATCTACATCTTCATGAAAAGTCACAGGTCATTTATTTCCAGAAATAATTAGGGATCGATACTAAAACTTGAATAATGTAACCCAAGGTGTTAAAAAAATTGTCCACGCGGGCGAAGCCGCGGGCGGAAAGCTAGTTAATAATATTAGGAAAAATGTCCCGGTTTTTCGCACAGCCCCATGGTCACCCTACACTAGTATGTTGGCTACGCAGTGTTATCATTTCTATCTGACTGCTGCTATATTACTGATGCGTATCACACGCGTATCATTACAGAGTCCCCGTTACACTATGTGAGCGCACTTACTATTCATCGCTGTTTGGCTCATCTATTTTGATTATTTTTATTCTTTGTATGTTTATTTATTGGAGGCGAGAGATAATTTTTTTGTGTTTTTTTTTCGTATTAAATGGACTATAATATTTTTCTATTCCAAGGGTTTTTTTTACCAAATTAATACTTTGTACCTAACATGATTTTGGTATTATCTCGACTTACAACGAATCTGATATTAATGGCCATCAACATCTCTAAATAAGTTTAAACTTATGTTCTACATCGCTCCCTACGACGTTCCAAATTTGAATAAACCTTGTAGATAATGCCTAGATGTGGTGAAACAGGCCGTAAATAAAAACCATGTCTTTAAAACATAAAAATCATCTATCTATGGTTTCATAACCAACATGGCCCACTGTATAATCGGGTAATAAAACTTTAAACTACACTGGCCCGCGATTATGGTGTTTCAGCAGCAACTAATGAAATATAAACTTCATGGAGCCCGCTCTATTATTTAGCGCCTGATGGAGATACGACGTGAAAAATTGCCTTTGAACCGACGCGCGCCATTATGTAGGGGTCGTAGAGTGAAGAATGTGTAGATGCGGCATTAGGAAATTTTGAATTTGGATTTTTAGAATTTTGCGTTCGATTGATTTTATCTATACGTATAAAATGCTTTGTCCTGAATGACCAACGGATCAACGCACAGCCTAAACCGCTGATCGTAGAAACCTGAAACTTGGAGGGTGTGTTCTTTGTATGACGTAGGCAACTGATAAGAAAGGATTTTCCGAAATTCTATCCCTAAGGGGGTGAAAATGGAAGACAAAGTTTGTATGAAACTCTGTTATTTTTATTTGAATTCGTGTAGCATAAGCGGGCGAAGCCGCTAGCGGAAAGCTAGTTTGAAATAATCGTTGATGGGTAAATAATATTCTTTAATCAAAACTAATTAACTGACTTCAAAAAGGAGGTTTTCATTTCGTCTGTTTTTTTTTGCTTTAGGTACAAACTTACATACTTTCTGGATTAATTGTAGTTGCCCTTATAAAGGCATTCACTGATCTTTTAATTCATATTTTGGCCCTTTTTAATCGTTTTATTAGAAAAAGAAAAAATCTAGAAACATTAAATTCCAAAGAGTTTTAAAATAACTTTTATAACTAATTAAATAATTTACTAATACGTTTGTGCGAGGACCAGTCAGCCAACGATTTGCTCCCCCGCGATGCGAACGACAGGAATATTTCTAATAATACCTATCGATGGGTATGTTTATAATTAGAGTGGCTAAATAGAGTAACTTTGTGTTAATATTAACTTGTAAAACTTGTCTGATTTGAAATAAATACGATGTTGTGTTGTGATGTACTCTGATTCTCGCTTAGTACAGAAAAATATTATAAAAGACATACGAATGTTATGGAAGAAATAGATTATTTAAAACCAAATCTCAGAAAATAGAATCAAATAGATTAGTATTATTATTGTAATATTTCATCTCTGAAGTGATAAATAATCTATATATATAATAGAAAGTCAGGTTTGTACAAACACTTATAACTCGAGAACGGCTGGACCGTTCACGGTTTTTGATTTGTTGTAATTGTCTCCATCCCGAATAGTAGAATAACTGTTAGAAACATTGGAAAATTGACGAGTGAGAAAAAATATGGGGCGATAATTATGAAGTTTGCCGGTTCGAAGGGCCAGCTTGTAACAATATAAAAACAAAATATGGTTGAATTTTAACCAGTGGGTTATCTTGTATTTATGGTTCAAAATAGCTTACGTTAACATAACGATTACATTATTTCGCTTCATACTAACCCCCTGTAGTGACCACAGACTACACAATGAAACCATAGTGTTAAAAGCCAGTAGCACATCATTCGTCTCGCCTTGTTAGCGTCGAAGCGATGAAAGGTGGGCGTTTGAAGTCTTTTGTATGTTTGAATGAATATTGGTTTAGATAGGAACCTGCGGAAGAACCTTATCAGGGTACGTGAAGTATGCTGGAGAAGGAGGCGGGTCGCGCAAGGGAGTGACAAACCTCATGGCCCAACCATGGGAGCCTCGAGACGACTGCTGGCCAACGTAGGCGCGGGCCTGCGAATGGTGAGCTAAGGGTGGCTCGCCGTTTGGTAAGGACTAGGCCCATGTCGACTGCGCGTTCCGCGCGCGCATCAAAAAAGAAAAGAAAGACAGAATCAGTGACGAGGCCCTCCCAAGGCCATAGCCTGCCGGGGCTGCAGGATGTTCGAAAGAGTTACCACGCCCCCGGAATAAAGAGGGCTGAGAAAGAAACATGGATAGGAATAAGGGTCTGACACTTCTTCTCGCCCCACCAACGGCGGGAGGATTCATTTGATGACTTCCCATCCGAAAAAAATGACGCGGCCGGAATCATTGGTAACAGCTAGTTACTAATATTAATTAATCTAAACTACACAGGAATTCCTTTTGGAAAACCCTAAGCTATAATATCAAACTGCTGTTTTTATTCTATGAAAGCAATGACTAATATTTTTTGTGGACATCCCCCCCGTGTCGTCGACCAGTAGCAGATGATTCGTTTCGCTTACGTATTGTTTAAAAACATGACTTTGTTTGAAAGTGTTCATTGTAGTTAGGAATTTTGGATGTTGTGACGTCACACGGGCCTTCACGAAACTTCACACATTTGACTATTTTTACCCGACTATGGTGAAGCAAAAAGTAGGGTTATGATTTCGACCGGTACGTATTGATCCTCATACATATACATAAAATAGTCCTTTATTAGTATTTTATTTAATGTATATTTTTTATGTTATGTAAAACAAGTAAAACCGCGGGTTTCAGTAAATATGTAGGTACATTATATTCTTAGTACATTTTCTTTTGTACCTAAATACTTTTCAGTTTAATGGCATGCAAGTAGGCGTTTAGGCATCTAGGTATGCAAAAAGGTTTTAATATACTTACCTCAATGTACTAAAAGTAATTGCACATTATTTTCTAGAGTACTAATAAATATCTTTCAAAGACAATGTACAAAGATATTGAAGTACTTAGTAATTTAAAACTCAATTAACAAAACTGTGAGAAATGTCTTAATTGTTATTAAAAAAAAGATAAAATGCCAACTCTAAACGTTATTACTCTGTGCGAAAAAGAAAAACTCGTATAATTGCTCTAATATTGCAATTTCATTCCACTCCTCAATTCACACACGTATCGTGTACCTCGCGTCAGAACCAAAAAGGCGTAACATCCTTCTATTAGTACTAAACTTACGACTATTCTATCATAAACTAAGCTGGCGCTTACGACGTTTCGTATAACGCTGTAATAAAGAACGCGCCGCTAACAATTTGTTTTGGCCAATCACAGGCTGCGTACTTTTTTTGAAACAGCCAATGGTGGGACGTAGATAAAGGCCCGCTCTAGCAAGCCGGGCTAAAAGTCCGTGACCATTTTCGCGTATAACCTAGAGGAAAAGTGTTCACGGGATTCCGGACCGTATTGCATTGTATAATCAGCCATCATGGGGGCTGAAGCGATTCATAAATGTGCTTCGTAGTCGGAAAAGCTTAGCTCGCTTGCTTTTCCCCTGTAAGAGGGAGCGGGATGGAGGTAGCCGGGAAAGCGTGTGGGAGGGAGAGGAAAATAGGTGGCGCTTAGGATGTTTCATGTACGGGTGTTGGTGAAGTAATTTTCCCGCTTTTATTCGGCTTGCAGCGGCGGTAGGAGCGATACGGTGTAACTGTGTCACGTTCGCGTTTTAATATTTTGAAAACTTTTAAAATTACCCGATTTAAACCCGACAGCAAAAAATCATTTTTTTTTATTTTGATATATCCATTGTCACTCTCGTAGTAAATGCGAATCTAACAACACATCTCAAGGAAAAATCCATTGAGCCGTTTAGGCTGCAGAGCGTCTCAAACAATTATACACACATACATACTTACTCACGAATTATACATTAATTTAGAATTATATTACTCCTTCTGGTGCAGTCGGGTAAAAATAAAAAAATAAAATGCCTAATCAAAGTTTCATTCTAAAAAGTCAAATTCCTAGTCTAATTTAAGCAATTTTTTGATAACAGCTATAAAAATGTGCTTAAAATCTAATATACATTTTTAAGTAGTTTTAAATATTAACAATATAATATACGATGTACTAAAAATTATAGTTATTATTATAATAAAATAACAATTTACTCGTTGTTTGATACATAAAACAGTTTAATTTATTTTAATTATATTGTTGAATGAATGCCAAGAAACTATCTTAAATACATAAATATTTTAATAATGAATACGTTTGAAGATTTCCCGCCATTTCTTCTTTTTATTCTTATCGTGTGGGCTGCACTGCAGGTTTTACCAACCTAACAAGCCCTAGTGTCAGAGTTTTCTCAAAACGGCCTGACGGACTCTGACGTGGAATTGTAACAACAACTGCTATCAAGATAGCAGTCGGGGACGCAGGTCTCCCAGGCATGGGGGATTACACCTCCAACTTCCTAATTCCGGGCTGCTTTTTCTGAAACTTTCTAAAATCCCCAAAGCGATTTCGGCCCGACCCTGTTTACAGCAGTCGCGTTATGCGACCACTATAATTCTGACATTTCTAACTAATGTCAATTATACCATACAATCTATTGTCATTCTATTACGAGTATGTATAGGTACTTCATAAAGATAGGAACCCACTAGTCAAAGTCATTTCCCGACCGATTCAGAATAGAATTCACTTAGCTTCTTTTCGCAATATTCATTTTTGCGATCCCAGTTACATACCCAGTCTGTTTAGACTTAACCGGTGTATAATAAAACAGTCGCTTCCACCGCCAGCTCACCGACAATGATAACAGTTTATTCAGCGTCTGTATCCGAACGCTTTTGTGACGTACATTTTGGCGGGAAATCGAGGCAAAATGGCTGACTATTTGTTTACGTAAATGATGGATTTTAAAGGAATTTTAAATGTCTATTATACGCTGGAAACGGGACGGGAACATTTCGCGAGAAGTTGGGCCAAGGAAATGTATTTGATATTGTTCTTTGCAATGCTTAAAAGGAAGGAATACGTTTCTTTTTCATGTTCTGGATACACATATCTCAATTATTTCACTGTCTACGTGATTAGTGTTAATTTTACTTATTATATTTGAATTCCATACAGCTTGTGTTGTCCCACAAGGGAAAATACACAAAGCCTTACCTTCCGAATCAAGAAAAAACTTGTCACACTAAACGCTTAATTACGAGTTCATAGAACGAACAACTTTTACAACGCATCGGAAAGAAATTGTAACAATTTCACCCGAAAACAATATATCTTTCAACACTTTTACAACTTCTGGCATAATAGATTATAAACAATGCGGCCTATGAAAAAAAAACAAACAAAAAAAGCGGGAAACATTTTGACATTTCGTGAAGCAAAGTTTATGGTTGCGTTCACAATTATGGTTTATAATTCTTGAAAAAAGGTTGGTATACAATAATGGGCCGTTCCCCGCTGGGTAATGCTTGTTTATTTTGCTACCAGTAGCAAATGATTAGTTTCGGTCGCCATTTTAATGTGTAAATAATCTTGTCCGTTTACTATTGAGATGTTTATTGCGCACAACGGTGACGAATTATGTTAGTTCCGCACGATAGAATTTAAGTAAAATGTATACGTTTTACACAAAATAAGGGTTGTTTTTACTGAATTGTACATAGCAATCGCAATGGTGTAACGTTTTTTATTGCACATGTTTTTGCTACCATTTCTTTACTTTCGAGAAAAGTATTTTGTGGAGCCACAAAAGATTTGGCATGAACTTGTACATAACACTGGCATATTTTATTAGTTTCTTACATTGGTGGTATCAAAATGGTAAACTCAAATGTATTAACAAGGTTCAATTAAGATACATCCTTATTTTAGACCGCACTTTTTATGAGTAATAAATCTACTTAGCATACCTACGTAACTAGCTAGTAAGTTCCTCAGAAAAATCCCATAGGTTCCGTAGCTACCAGTAAAGAGTTCTGAGGCTGTAAAATACTCTTTGATTCTCTATTAGTCATACAGACTGGCCGATGTAAAAAAAATAGCATATGTACAGTTATTTAAATAAAGAACTAAGTATTTGAGTCTATTCTCACAAAAGAGCAGACTATTATTATCATACAACCAGGAAACTACCTAATTTCTTAATTATTTTTTCAGATGGGTAATTAGCAAATGACCCTTCCCGCCATGGGTAGGGAAGGGAGGGGAAGGGAGTGTCAGACTCTTACTGACTAACACCCCTACCTAACTGTCGTAGGTCCAAAAACTTAATTTCAAGATGGACTCGATTAGACTCCAAACCTAAGTAAAACAAAAAAAAGCGCTCCAATACCTCTAAATCTATGTCACCTACCTACACGTACAAAAAAGCGGCAGAGCAATAGTTTCCAAATAAAACATATATAAAGGGACGCCCCTGGGGAACAATGCTACATTTTCCCGGGAAAAAATAGTGTAGATAGCCGGATGATTGGCCCGGTATATCCGTGATACCCGGCCCGGCTGTTTACGACCCTGCCGGATTAAAAAGTAAACGGGTAAAGGTGTTATGGCCCGGGCCGGATATTATTGTAGGTAAGGGAGGGTCGGGTTATTTGCTCGCCTTTTTTTTCTTTAATTTTGTGTGATGGGCGAAGTAGTGGTGTAACGGTGGCTGGTTCATGTCGATAAGAGCACGTTTTATGTGTTAACGGTTCGTAAGTCGTTCGGAAATCAGGTAGGTTCATAAAAGGAACTTAATCTTGGCCACTATTAGGTGTACTGTTATGAGGGCTTCCGTTGTAAAGCCGGCTTTCTTTTTTAAAAACATCGATACAATTATCGAATGACGAAACGATAGTGAATCGAGTATCGATATTAATTTTCTGTTTTGTTTTTGCAGTCGAAACTACAGTTAGCTTCATCAATCAAAAGCAGACAAAATACATCAAAATATTTATCACTTTAATCCATAACAGAGGCGCCCCAGATCATAAATAAAAACAATAATCCCTCGCTGATATCAACTAATATAATAACAAGATTTAATTCATTTATTATTAAAATTTTCGTTACACACCCCGCCTGTCCCGCGACGCTCATGAAAATAAAATCATGGCGCGCAACCCGCGCGAATTGAATTCAAAATTGGAATCAAAAGACAATCCTTTTTTTTTTTTCGATCTTTTTTTATTGCTACGAATGGCTATCGCGGAGTGGGGTCGCCAGTGTTAAATTTTATATGGGTATAGTGAGGAGTTTTGGAGATCTGTAACAATGAGGTTTGTATTTTTTACTTTGATTGGATTGAAAGGTGTGAATGTTAAGTTTATAATGCGGTTGGTCATTGTTATTTTGAATACATTATAAAGACAGGTGTTTTGTTTCATGGCCATACCTGTAGATTTTCTCAAGACGTAGCCCTGAGAAAATCTATAATACCATGTGTATTAAATTAGGTACACGACGTACTAAAAAGCTCTTTTTTTATTACTTTTTGTTCAACAATGTTTATGAAATAAGGTATTTTTTACCATAAAGGTAATTTTTACCATTTTTACTTCGGAACCCTAAAAACATGATACAATCGTTTTTCCAAATAAAGGTTCAGTAGTTTATGTGCTACGGTAGTACATACCTACATGGTTTAAGAATACATACAAACACTGCCAAAATCATAACCCTTTAGTCTTTGCCGGAGTCGGGTAAAAACATTATAGTAGCTAGGTTATTAAATTTCACATTTATTTATGCTTTTTATACTTTACAAGTGACACGCACCGGCTTCGCATGGTTGCAATGGAGATATTATAGAGATTCTCTACTATAATATCCATGTAATATACAGATAAACCTTCCTCTAGAATCACTCTGTCTACTGATAGACAGAGTGATCAACAACCACATTAAAATCCATTGCGTAGTTTAAAAGATCTAAGCGTACAGGCGACGGGAAGCGATTTTGTTTTATACTATGTAAGTAAAAATAATTGAATAGATAGACTATAGTTTATAAGTACTAATTAATTTTACAAAAAATGTAAAAAAGTCGTAACCTATTTTGCTCTAATTCTGCCACAGAAATTAACAAAATGACGTAAGGATGGCGCATTTAGGTCAATTTCATGCTCTAAACATCATCATATTCATCATTTAATATCATCTTTTATCTATGTGGGAAAATTAGAACAAAGAGGTTACTTATGATTTTGTTTATAATTTTCGTAAAATCTATTGGTTCAGGCTATAGAAGGCAAAGTTTAAGGAATATACGAGCTCCCTTTAAATATGCATTTAATGTGTATTTAACAAGATAATTGCTTGGTTGATGGGCAACCAACCTGTTTTCGCTACACCCTCCTTGTTTAAACTCAACGCGAGCGACGCCGGGGTGCGCCCCTCTCTTTTACTGTAATGTGTGTTTTAAATTAGCTGAATAGTTTTACATGTTAAAGGTTTGTTTAGTGACGATACGAATCTTGATCTAGGTAAACTTGAGGGCTTTTTTTAAAATAGGTAGTTAATTAATATTTGCGTTTGTACTTTAAAACAAGTTTGTTTCTTTAACAACTAGTAATTAGGGCCTGTTTTTAAGCTAGTAAAGCTTGTATTAAGAGGCACCGCTTTTCAACCACTGAGCTGCTATTCTTACACATTCATGCATTTAAATGGAGTTAAGTATAACATAAATTAATATTTTGCGATGCTATTTTTATTTGTTTTAATGTAGGAACGCTAGTTTGAATAAGAACAAATAAAATATACTGCATAAAAATAAAACTTACAAAATCTATGAGAGAATCGCATATTATCGCTCATAAAAATAATGTCAATTGATTGGTGATGTCATCTAATAAATGGCAATCATCAATTTCTATAAGTTTGTAAGTGTAGCAATCTCTAGAATTAAGAAATTGTGTTATTAATTGCAATGTATTAAGTCGCTAGTAATGATAATAATTATTTTATTACAAACAATAATTGGAATTAGTGCTATAATAAAAATGAGAGACAAATATTTTGCCTTTAATTATTCCAACATAAAACAACAAAGAAGAAATAATTTCTCTACAAATTTTGTGGTAAAGAAATACCAGAATATTATCACTTGACTAGAAATATACAGCCAATAATAATTTACTAACATATTTTTACAATAACCAATAAAACAACTAAATATAAATTATGGCGGACAACCATCAAAGTTGCCGCCATTTTCTTGAAATGTCAAAAGAAAGATGTCTGCCCTTGCAATATTGCGGTAGTGTACAGATTACTCACGGTCGCAATATAACAATTAAAAACTACCGTAAAGTGGTCGGGATGGAGTAATAAAGCTATTTTCCTTTATTTTATGGCGGTAACTTTGAGACCGAAGAAATGACAAAACATTTATTCATCTATTATGGATCCGTCCTTGACGAAAAGGCGGCGAGTTTTTTTCTTAAATTTCTATACCGACTTCTTTGGTTGAAACCAAAGACAGCTTGAAAGAAAGTTGTAACTATTTTTTGTTATTTGTGGTCAGGTATTGGGGGAATAAACTACGCAATATATTTTTTATTGTGGTAATATATAATCACTAGGACACTAATAAATGGATTGTTTAACTATTTTGTGTGGTTTGGATTTTTTTAAAGTTTTTTTTTGTGATGGTCTCTGAAATTTGTAATCATACTAGCTGTTTTCCGCTGTTTCACCCGCATTGGGAAGGAACTACTTCATGCACACAGATAAAAAATATCCGACGCCATTTTCCAGGTTTTAATCTATCTTCGTATCAAATTTTATTTCAATCGGACCAACCGTTTTCCCGTGAAAGCGTAATAGATAGAACAGTTACTTTAAAATACAAGTAAAAAAAACATGAAATTATAAAATTACTGATAGGCACACAACTGAAGAATTAAAGACTAAGACTTAACGAACTACAATATCCACTGACTCTAAAAAGCTGACGTAAAAAAAAACAATAATTATTGACATAATACAGTGACCATCACGAATCAATCTATCAAAAAAACAGTAACACACTGGTTCAAACCACTTTGAGCGAGATAAATCCGCCTTAATCCGGTTAAAACCGGCCGAATCCGGATTAATAGTCTGTCAAATTGCCGGTAGGGGGCGTTAAATGCCACCTGGGTCCCGTCTGCTGGTTTTTTCAGCTAACTCAACGTCTGTCGACGATATAAATGGCTGTTAGTTTATTATTTTGATTCGCCAATTATGTGAGGGTGTAGGGTTGGGGTAGTTTAATTTGTTTATCACATATGCGGCTTAGGGAGTTGATCGATTTAAATAACTTGGATAAGCTGGCTGGAAGCTGTGGAGTTACTAGAGGAATCTTAATAATATCATGCTTAAATTACTGCAACGTATTATAAATATACGAACGAAAAAAACCACTGCTTCCTTTCAGGGAAAATGGGTAAAATTGGGTTTAAATTCTGGTACTTGTGACTCGATAAATATGTATTGGTAATTATAGCTAATGTTAGATTATATTTTAATGTTAACTTGTTTAATTAACGGCCAATTTCAATCTATATTTCTATCCGAACATTTTCTTACTAGAAATAGAATTTTCACATAATATATGGTCCTTACAACTCATGTCAAAAACCAATCTCTAGTAAGCAAATGTAAGTTTAATATGTACGTTACTGTAAATGACCGTAATTCAGCACTCATCAGTCATCATTCACAAAACGCATGTCGGTAGATATGCATTTATAAAAAAATAGCTAAAAAGTTGATTCATTCGGATATAAATGCTATCTATACATATAAAATGCTTTGTCCTGAATGGCTGACGGATCAACGCACAGCCTAAACCGTTGATCGTAGAGACCTGAAACTTGGAGGATGTGTTCTTTGTATGACGTAGGCAGATGATAAAAAAGGATTTTCAAAAATTCTACTCCTAAGGGGGTGTAAAAGGGGTAAAGAGTATGTGAAACTCTGATTTTTAATTTGAATTCGTATGGCCCACACGGGCGAAGCCGCTGGCGTAAAATTAGTATTATAATAAAAGTTTAGTATATTTTTATATATTAATTTCAAAACAAACGCAAATCATCTTGAATAAAATCCATTATTCCTTTTTAAAGAAATGATTTCAACAAAATCGGCAAATGTAAAAAAACTTACTGTCAAACATTGATTCGGTCGCGTTCAAAATGAATGCATCGCCTTCCCTCCCCCTATTCTATTTATGTTCTAAAAAACTTCAGCTAATTGCTTCTTTATTGGTCGCTACTTTATTTGTGTGACATATTAGGAGCTCTTTACAAGCAGTTTTTAAGTGGATCCACGTAGTGATGTGATGTGCTTTTCTTTTTATCCGAATATCTGAAAACATTGCACTCGATAATTAATTGATACTACTTTTATTAACATTTAGAAGTATCAAAAATCAAGACTGTCAGTCAGAAAAATAAATAAAAAAGTTGAGTTTTATGGTATTTATACGAATGTCCAATGAACCAATGGAAAAAATAACAATTAATACATATATGTATTACCTAATGTCAGATTAAAGTTTAAGACAAATAATTATATCCACATCGTTTAATCTAAAATAAAACTACACACGTAGACTAAAAACTATAAGGGACTATAATAATGTTAATATTTTCAAACATAAATTGTCTAAATTATTGTTAGAAAACTGTTATCACTCCTATTTTATTTAATAATATGTTATTTATATGTTTTGTATGCCCCATGCGGCTGATCACGGAATAGACACATCTTGTATTAAAGGCCTGTGTAACCTGTGAATCACAAATAAACGATTTAATTTGAAAAACCAAATAAATACGTATTAAACATTAATCGATAACATACGCCGCTTATAAAAACTCTCGGATATTTTTATCCGACGGCACACTCACAACACTAGCCTGAATCTTTCAGAGGCGACGAAATTAATCCTGTTGGCATTTATGTGTTGTCGTTGAGTGCTTTTTTATAATTAGCCTTTTAGCCTTTAATTAAATGGTTAAAAAGAAAGCGATATATATCAGTAACCGCGTCTGTTCGTCCGTGACTTTGTTCGAAAGTCGTAAAGTTAATAAAAAGGTTGATTCTTATTATGTTAGACATTAGTATGGAAAGCCACTATTTTCTTTGTTGTTTTTTTTTGTTTATACGTATAGCCCGTGTTAATAGATTTTATAAAAAACTAGCTTTCCGCCAGCAGCTTCGCCCGCGTGGGCTATATGAATTCAAATTAAAGATGAACCGCTCGACCGATTTTGTTCAAACTTCACATAAACCATCTACTAAATAGTCCGAACAAAGCCTAAACATTTGGTTTGGATGGGTGAGCCCGTTCTTGAGTTATAAAATTACAACGAAAAGCGGCATTGATTTTTATATAAATTGATGTAAGCAAAGTCGTAATTTTCCCACATAGATAAATAAAATGGCATTAAATGATGAATGATGATGTTTAGAGCATGAAATTGACATAAACGCGCCATCCTTACGCAATTTTATGAGTTCTGTGGCAGTATTAAAACTAAATAGATTATGATTATGATTAAATTTTTCGTAAGATCAATTGTTACAGACTATAATACAGTCTTGCGTTGTTTTTTTGTGTTATGTTAAAAAAAACAAGAGTTATACTATAACCTACTTATACTAGGACCAAGTTCACCGACTGTTGGTTTTGTAATCGGCCCGTTAAACGAAAAGGCTTTTAACCAGGAAGCGGGAATTTTCGTGTTACACACTTCTTGTTCAACCCTGGGTTGATAATCGACCGTTTCAGGAATAAAATTCACAAATAATACGTTACCCATCGAAAGTTAGAAGTTTAAATTTATGCTAAACAGCTGTTTTAAGTTAATCGGACCGTTATCATGTCGGTGAACTTGGCCCTAATACTATCAATGCGAAAGTTAACAGTGAATCCACGTCTATATTATAACTACTATGTATTTACGCAAACCTTACGGAATGGATTTTGATGTAATTTGTAATCTATAACCAATCCATATTATCCATAGGATAGGATTGGACAGTTTATCATTACCATTGAGCATCAAGGGAATAGAAAGAAAGATGCAGCAATGTATGTAAAACTCCCTTTGATGGGTATGTCAATTGGCTATCCATTTTTTACGTAATAAGGGTGGTGGACTAAAAAAATGTGATCAATGCTTTTATGCCTTCTCTGTATGAGAAGAGGCTTGTGCCCAGCAGTGGGACAATATATAGGCTGATGATGATCTCTAAAGTACTTCAACAGCTTTTCCAACAAAGTAGTATTTATCTCAAAGTCCTGCTATGCTGTCAGTCCTTCTATTATGTTGGTAGCGTGAACATACCTCGTATTACAACCCCCACCTATCCTCCCGCTGAGCGCAGATTATATTTTAACGCAATAATTTTACGTGATCATACCACGTTTACGAGAGACCGGTGTGTACGAGCGTAAGGTCCGTAGGATGTGTCTGAAGATATGTTCTGATATTTATTTAAACAATTGGGAATATTTTGATGCCGAACTAATTTTTTTGCGTTTTAATTAAAAAAAAATGTTTTTCAGGGTATTGTTAATGTTGTTTAAAATTAAGAAAGAATTAATAGGTTCCAATTACAAAAAAATAACCACTGAGACATTCAGCTAAAGTTGTTTACGGAAGAGATCCGTGCTGTTTTTATTAGTTACTAATTTGATAAAGCGCTGTTTTTTTTTTAATTTTGAGATTATCTGGTCAAAAGAATGTAGTTCCTTGAATATAATATTCCTGATAATCTATAAAAGCTTCTTTGCGGACACATTGATGACTAACGCGCTTAACTAGCATGTTAAAAGTTTTATAATAGCGTATTATGTGTTGTCAAACTACTGACTGATTTGTTTATACAGTCTTAAACTAGTCAGTCTTAAGGTTTAGCGTAAAATCTACAATTTTAATCAGCGAGATTGGTAGGGCTGAAACAAACAAAAAAAAACTAAGCTAAACTATTTAAAAATGTCTCAAATGAAGAGAAGTATCTGTAGTACAAACATTGATAATGTAGTAGGTATCTAAGTAGTTATATTTCCTACAAATATCATGAGACAAATCTCAGGACATCTCACCCCTTCGAGGCAGGGTTCTCGCCGCCGCTGCTAAGATTAAATTTGGCCAAATCTGAGAGAAGTTTATATCAGCGTACAATGCTGACAATAGATTGTGTCTACGTTGGCTAGCTAATGTTAGCGTAATAATACATGTTTTTGGCTGAAGAGGCCTTATTGTGGTATTGGCAGGTTGGTATACGTGCAGCTCCATAAAAAGGTATTGTTTGTAGGTACCAATTGATTTTACGCAAAATGTAAACAAAGTCGTAACCCATTTTGTTCTAATTCTGCCACAGAAATTAACAAAATGGCGTAAGAATGTCGCATTTATGTCAATTTCATGCATATAAATATCATCTTTCATCATTGAATGCCATTTTATTTATCTACTAGCTTCTGCCCGCGACTTCGTCCGCGTGGAATAGTGGTGCTTCGATCCTATTGGTTTTAGCGTGATGATATATAGCCTATAGCCTTCCTCAATAAATGGGCTATCTAACACTGAAAGAATTTTTCAAATTATACCAGTAGTTCCTGAGATTAGCGTGTTCACAAACAAACTCTTCAGCTTTATTATATTAGTATAGATGTGGAAAATTAGAACAACATAGGTTATGTATATTACATTTTTCTTAAAATCATTTGGTAGGTACAGACATAGTGTAAAAGTCGATCGATCTGCGCTTGACGTGGTCGGATGGTGGATGAACTGGGTTGTGGAGGTCAGATAGGCTGTCGCTCCATCCTGGCCCTCATCTGCATTCGGGTAGACTGGTAGCCAGACGATGAATTTCAATGGGCAGCAAAGAATATAGTTCTACTTAATTAATTTTCAGTAAAAACAGATAACGAAACAATTTTATGCATTTTCTATAATAATTTTAAATAAAAAATATTCTCAAACCTGTTTCAAACTTGCGTCGCTCTCTGTATCGCTACCATGGTATAATATTCAATTATTAAAACAATAATCCGCCCTCACCGGTCCCGGGAGGCGAGCAGCGCCATCTAGCGTCGCTTTAACGTGTTAACCTTTCGGTAATCTGACAAATTGTTTTTTGGTAGAAAATTCGAGAGTTATTTTTGTGCCAATCATATATTTTTTGTACTGGAGTTAGACTGGAATAGAGTTAGTAGGGCGAGACCAAAAAATAGTTCACTTGTGTGCGTGTAACTGTCGATTTTCTATCCTAGATGAATTACAACACAACCAGGAAGTGCGCACGTACCTAACCATTACTGTTTGCGTCTATTAATACCAATTATTACAATTTTCTAATTAAAAAAAAAAACTTTTTATACGCGTGATTAAATAAAAGATGCTTGCTGGATTTGGTTCGTTCTCACACGCGGATGGTCTCGCCTATCTATCTCGCTCTACCACATGAGTACCTATAATAACGCTAATATAATAAATCTATGGTGCCAATCTATAGGTTCTAATATGATTAAAAGGATTTTTAATCTCTTGAACTATTGGATTGATTTCAGAAATTCATGTTCTAATAGAATCTTGCATCAACTGGGCATAGCTGGATAGACCTAGCAATGGCTGTCCAAGATAGAAAGAAGTGGAGTTCTCTTCTAAGAGCTCTTGCTAAGGAATGAGAGGTTTTCATCATTCGATTCCCAGCCTTCCCAGGTTCCGCAAGTTATTATATATTACATTACCAATATAGGAAATCGTCAAATGACTTTTCCCGCCGTGGGTGGGGTGGAAAAGAGTCTCGGGAGTGTCAGACTAAGCTACAACCTAAATCATAAATTCATAACTCTCCGTTGTAGGGTAAAAAGGGGAGACTGACAAGAGTAGAATGTAAATTAAATTAATTCTAACTAAATAAATAATAGTAACCAGTAAGTGATTAATTATAATTACAACGAAAATTCAGCTGTGATTTTCTTAACCTCTCTGCTCGACCAGATTGTGACATATGACACTACCCCTGATTCGGCGGGATATTTTGAATTGTGACATGGAATTCAAAAATTTGCATCAACTTTCAACTTACAAATATAAAGTGTAAAATACTTTATTGTAGATGTCTAAACAATAAGTTTGAAGTAAATTTAATAAATAATGATTTGCAGTAGGCCATACCGTGTCAGTATAATCCAAAATTAGTATAAATTACATAAATCTGTTACCTATCCAAAAGGTAGACTACTTTAAATTACTCAAAAATTACACCCGTAGAGTGCACTCACTTTCTTAAATAGTGTATCGAGGACATATTTATAATATTTTCAGTTGACCTGTAGTATCATTCATACTAATAATCATGCAATAAGTTACTTTTAATTCACAATCAAAATCGGTCAAAAATTACCATAATATCAAAGACAAAGTAATACTCGTTTAGTGCTGCCCAATCATCCTTTTTTTTTTAATTTTCTTAGGTATTTAGCATTCTGCCTAATCGATAATCGAATACAATAAAAAAAGTTGTAACTGTATTAAATTAAATAAAAACTTTTTGATTTATTTTAGTAATATTATTACTATTTATTCCTACACTATTAATTGTGTAACTAAAATAAAAACTTTTGAGAACAAAAATATAATATTATTTCATAAAAAAAATCTTTATCTCAAATTAAGAATTTTATTATTTGATGCAAAAAATAGACGCGGTTATGAGGTCACGTGTGACTTTTTGTTTTTTAAATGTATAATATGGACATTTTATAGTTTTGGTCTTTTAAGGGTTCCGTAGTCGACAAGGGTTTAGTTTAATTTCGCCATGTCCATCTGTCTGTTTGTCCGCGGCATAGCTCAGAGGTTCTTCGGACTAGAAAGCTGCCTCCACGAAACAGGTAAAGTGAGGATAAATATTTTTCCCCGTGTACCCCATTGTGTGGGGTATTTTTAGATAGGTATTTCAAAAATAACGCAGGTGTGTCAAGATAAATATTCAATTTAGGGAGCAGTTAACGAAATATCAAGCTTTAAAATGTATATTTGCTCGGTTTGAGCGTGGCCTCTAATTTTCGAATGGTTGTTCCAAGATTTGTGAACTAAATTGTGCGGTTACACAGTTATAGTCAACCAACCAAATAAAACATATTAACTTTGATAGGAAAAATGTACGCAGTAAAATCCAATTACCCTATTTTTAGGATTTCGACATGTTTTTGAGGTCAAAAGGACACAAAAACTGAACGCTTATAGAATCGACGTGTCTGTCTGTTCGTCCTCATGTTACAGCCAATTTTCTCCAAAACTACTGGACCGATTGAGTTGAAATTCGGTACACTTATTTAAGTCGTTGATCCAAAGACGGCCATGTAACGTAAATAAATAAATTTTATGCACTGGGGCCAGTTTTCGGGAATATTATAAGAAAATTAATTAAAAAAAAAGGAAACTTTATCGTATGACATATAGATGAAAATTCTTTGACAATAAAAACGGTACCATTTTTGGTTGGAACACTAAACACTTTATTTTTCTCTTTTCAGTGTTTTGGAAGCCGGTTGCATTTTTGTCAAAAAGATTACACTATTTTTAGTGGTACCTACGATCAACCCAGGGGGGTACCCCTATTCAGACTTTTGGAAGACTGATGTTTGAAATTCTTGCCAAAAGACCTTTCAAATGATACCTCACACAATAAAAAACTGGGAACGTGGTAGGAGGGGGGGGGGGGGGGGGGTCGACGCACCCGGCCCTTGTTATTGGTCAGTCATTGGCGTATAAATAACATGTATAAACAAATAACAAATATTTAAAATATTTTGTGATTAACAAATTCTATTTTTTTATAATAATATACCGGGCGTACTGTACGCTCCCTTTTATCCATTTAGATTTTTTTTAGGTGAAATTATGTAAAAATATTCCATTTATTTTTACATCATTTCACCTAAAAAAAAATTTTTTTAATTAAATAAATAAATCGATTACTAATTTGATGAATCGATTCGATCGGAATTTGAAATAATAATCGGATCATACCATCGCTCCCTCACATCTTTAAATTAAAAAAACAACTAATGTAAACAAACATGGCGGATTTTAAGCACGAAATTCTAGTAATGATTTTCAAAACGTAAATGTTATAACTTTAACGCTAAATATGAAAGGTTTGATGAAGTTAACTGAACATATATTTATTACAGTTTTTAAATTACTATACACACATAAGATTCGATGGAATGCAAAATAAATATAGGCATAAATAATTAGGATGGCGCATGACAAAATTCCCGGCCCCTCTGGGTACCCCTACTGAGCTTACGGTGGTTTTGACGTTCGGCCCCCAAAGGGGCCTGCTACTAACTATACGGTTAAACCAATCTCATTTTGAATGCAATAGTAGCGCTATCTATTATGGAGTAGCAATGCAATTAAAAGCATGAAAATCAAATTATTCTATTCGCCACTAGATGGTGCTAAATTGCAAAAATATTCCAAAATGTAGAATTTTCAATACCAAGGTGTTTTTCTTGAAATTAAAATATTTTTGATAATTTTAAAATTAATTTTATAGTTATAAGATAAAGCTTGTAATTTATTTTTTCTTAAAGAAAATCTGACGCAAAACGCGTTTTTCGTAACGTCTGATAAAATGTTAGACTGACTTTGACATTTTGATTCAGAGATGCCAGAACGTCCCAAAAGGGACGATTTTTGTCCGTTTATTTATTTATTTATCTTATTTTTTTTATTTTATTTATCCTTTATTTCAGGCAACTAGGGCCCATAAAACACAATACATATATAAGTATAAAAACAATAACTATAAACTAATACATATTTAATACTTAAAAACTAGTGCACACGAAGTGACGGCGTCGTGTTACGCTGCGAGGTGTCGCGTAGCCGGCCGCGGAAACGCCGATACAGCACACCTTTCGGCCAAAACTCTTCCTTGAGGAAGGTCACCAAATGATGAGTCGGAACACGCACCACGAACGACTTGAAATTTGTGTTATGGCGCGCCTCCAACTTCTCCACCCTCAAGGTCCAGTTGGTCTTCACCCGTATGTACTGTACGATGTCCTCAGCATTCGTAGAGTGGTGCAAACGGGACACGTACAGCTGCGTCGTCGGTACTGCTGCACGTAGCAGCATGTTGGGTCCTTCAAGCGCTGTCCCACACTGATTGCGATAAGTAGGCTTCTTCTTCTTTCTCTCCACCTTGATGAAGCCGTCCTCACCGCAAGTGTTCTTCGGTGGACCCTGCAGTTTCTGGTCCATCATAGCGACTTTAGTCGCCGTCGGTGTTGACCGACTCTGCTTTCCCCCTTTTGGTTTTTCTGCTTGTCGCTTTGTTTGCGACACAGCAGGTTTTGTCTTGGCGACAATTGCAGAATAGGCACACTTGGGGGTCGATGTACCTATTACACGCGTCGCTTCCCCGGCAGTTACGACGCGATCAGCGGAACATGATGCAATCTTGACAGCCGATGACGTGGATTCACTCGCCGACTTAGACATATTTACGTCCCTTCGATGTCCGTTCATATATTCCGTCCTTTTTTAGTCCCTTTTCAAATAGACAACTATAATGTAGTTGTATATTTGAATTTACTTTCTTATTATAAAAATAACAAAACGCTGTTTTAAAAATTACAAAAATGCGTTAAGCTTGTAAAAATGAAACGCACGGTGTGTGAATGCAACCACAGATTACACACACTACACTATGTGATAGTTTTCACTTTTTGCTTAGTTTCCAAATGGTCCGTTAAGGCACTGCAGTCGCAATCTTGATATGACAGTTTCTGAATATGTGGCATTATTGATATGATTTATCTAGCTAGTCCCTAGTTGTCCTCCCCAATGACGCCGTAGCCGAGGTTCATTTCCCACTAGGGGGAGCCCTTAGCGCGCTGTCACTTAGTATTAAATTTAGTTGTAAGCCTTGGCTTGAGGCCTTAATTTAATTAAATAAATTAGGACCTTGCCACATTTTCCTGTTAAGCAGGTCGAATGCTGTTAGAAACACCCTGCAA
This sequence comes from Pyrrhia umbra, assembly GCA_963891755.1. Lineage (NCBI taxonomy): Eukaryota > Metazoa > Arthropoda > Insecta > Lepidoptera > Noctuidae > Pyrrhia > Pyrrhia umbra. Next base: position 5,477,026 of record OY982944.1, read on the forward strand.
TAGGTCATGTAGAAAAAAAAATTGAATTTCTAGGTTCATATGACGAAATAATATGGTCAAGATCCACCGAGATTGTTTCAAACAACGGAGGAATAGTTGTGCCTCAAGGATCACAACTCAGCAAAATGCGAGGAAATATACTTGGAGAAACAGACATTCCACTCGGAAGTTTTTCATCAATGCCAAATTTTCAACTTTCTTATTTTGACACTTACAACTTTGACAGAATCTTGAAATCTCAATATGGCTGAAGTATCCCGTGCATCACCAGCAAACATCAGAAAATTTATTGGAATGCCGTTTGTTTTACTATTTGCAAAACACCAATACTTTAGTATCATTCAATCATAAATTCGTAACAAATTAATGTTTCACCAGCCGTCCTTTTTGTCCAAAAATCGTCCCATTTCAGGTAGTGAATCGTCCGAAAGTCGACGCAGGTACTGGCAACACTGTTTTGATTTGACATTCGTTTCGGCAGCAAAATTGACCGTGGGATTTGTTTTGGTTATGAACGTAGAAATATTTAACTAAATACAAAAAAACTTACTTCCGTTACATAATATTACAATGTTTTTATAAAATCTCAATAGAAATACTGAGCTATGATGGAGCAAATCTACGCGCTTGGTGTCACCTGCATAGAATATGTTCAATATTGGTAATGCATTTGAATATCGATTATTTCAATGAAATGCTGTGGTTTCTAGCTTTTTATAGACTTTACACACAATCAGTTGCCAAGTCCATTAGTTACAGCGGTAATACCTACACTCCATTTATGTCGTGAAAGAATATTTTAACCTTTCAAATATTTTTTGTTTTGAAAATTAATTGTTGCCACCGGCTAGATTTATTATATAAATATTGCAGTTTAACCTTTCTTTAGGTATATGTAGGTGTTATTTATTTTCTGAATAAAAAATGCTACTGTTTTTGAATGAACTATGTGCATTGTAATTTTTTCCCTTTATTATTATTTAAATAAATACTGTGTAATAATAAAGATTTTACTTATATTCTGATGCAAATTCATCACGCACCTGGATAAATACTATCCTACCTTACTCCGGGTTTCAATCTATATATATATAACAAATTTTATCCAAGCCGGCTCAGTTTACTGTGAAAATGTAACAGACAGACAGACAGAGTTACTTTCACATTTATAATATAACTAGCTGCACCCAGCAATGCCTTGGTTTAATTAACTTAGGACCTTTATGGTAGTACTCTACCAACTAAAGTTTCATCACGATCATTTGAATGGTTAAGGAACCCATAGAGGACAAACATTATATTTTATTCATATAGAAAATTCATAACGATTGCATATTACAACTTAACGATTCTATTTTATTAACTTTTGTATTTTTCCCCAGGTTCGCAGACAATGCCAGCTTCTTTGAGTTTGTCAACAACCTGTGCGACCCTCAGTTGGTGATAGATTTCTTGTTCCCTCTCATGTCCATCATAGACTCAGTGTTCGCTGCTCAGTTGCTGCTGTGTCTTGCTTTCGGGGGATGGCTCAATGCCGTTATGAAATGGTTTGTCTTGTTCTATCCTCATCATCTGCCTAGCCTTAGCCCAACTATGTTGGTGTCAGCTTCCAGTCTAAACCGAATGCAGCTGATTACCAATGTTTTCCATGTAGCGACTGCCTATCTGACCTGCACAACCCATTTACCGGGTAACACAATACTCCTTGGTAAGACTGGTTGACAGGCTTCTGACTGCCTGTACAGGCTGCTAAATATCTGCTGTTCTCTAAATTCCTCAGTAGCTCTCCTGAATCTGGATTTTGGTTCTCACACTTGCTTAAAAATTTTAGCTGTTTAAAACGGCACTGTGCAACCTTCAGAATAAACCATAGTTACTACAGAACTCTAGTAACAATTGTGTTCTTTTAATGGATTGCAGGTGGCTACTAGAAGACAGACCATACTGGTGGGTCCGTGAGACCACATTCTACACGGAGTCCCGGAGGCCGGTGCTGCGGCAGACTCTTCAGACGTGTGAGACTGGCCCAGGCAGTCCGTCCGGACACTCCACGACTGCTGCCATGATGCTGATACTCTCACTCATGTGGATATCACATATTATGCATGACAAGTAAGTTTTTTACGCTAACTCCGATGTTGACGCCAACTCCGACGCCGATGCCTCTTATGACTTCGAGGTCGACGTCGAATCCGACGCCGACGTGAAATCCGATGCCGACGCCAACTTCGACGCCGACGCCAACTACTACGACGACGCCGACGCCAACTTCGACGCCAACTCCAACCCTGATGCCAACTCCGACGCCGTCTACGAAGCCGACACCAACCCCGACGCCGACGCCAACTCCGACGTCGACGCCTCTTCAACATCGACGCCAACTCCGACGCCGATGCTAATTCCGAGGACGACGCCTCTGAATTCGACGCCGACGCCTCTATGAATTCGACGCCGACGCCTCTATGAATTCGACGCTGACGCCTCTATGAATTTGACGCCGACGCCTCTATGAATTCGACGCCGATGCATCTATGAATTCGACCCCAACTTCGACGCCGAGGCCAACTCCGAACAATACTTTCAAACTTTTTTTGCAGCTCATTTAACCGATTTTGAGTTCTATTCCGTACTGATAAGGATGGTGTTGAAAGCAAAATAATGTTTACAATAACAAATATGAATCTGTTTTTGTCATGTCACCTTAGCAATAGGGCTCAAAATCGTTTGAACAAACGGTAAATAGGGTGCGTTTAAATGTCTAATCTCATAGTAAATGCAGTATAGTGTCGTGATATTATGATATTTCTGGCCAGGAAATGCTACGTCTGGTGGTGGAAGTACCTGATGTATCCACTGTTCGTCGTGGCTATCAGCTCGGTGGTGCTGGCTCGGATGTTCGTCGCCACCCACTTCCCGCATCAGTGTCTGATCGGCGCTTTAGTTGGTAAGGGCTTATCCTTACTAATATTATAAATGCGAAAGTAACTCTGTCTGTCTGTCTGTCTGTCTGTTACGCTTTCACGCCAAAACTACTGGACCGATATAAATGAAATTTGGTACAGAGATAGAATAGACCCTGAGGAACAACATAGGCTACTTTTTACCCGGGTGCGCTAAGTAGTTCCCTCGGGATGCGGGTGAAACCGCGGGAAACAGCTAGTCTATAATATAACTGTCAAATAATAAGCTTTCATATAATATTTTATATATGAAATTAACTGTGTGTCAGTCAAACGATTTAACAGGTATGGTTAAATCGCTTTACCCCTTTTTTCTCTCACACATTCACTGTTTCACTCACGCGCCCCCACTATCAATTTCACTCACTAACCATCTCTCAATCTCACACACTCACTCTCTCTCAATCTCACTCACTATACATCTGTCTCTCTATTTCAACGTTCTACTCTACTCCCAGGTTCTTTCCTAGCGCCAGCCCTCTGCATCTACGTGTCCGACCCTTTCATTTGGAAGTACGGTATGCACGCGACGTACGAGGCGAGGCGGGCGGTGGCCTGGCATGCCTTCTCCGCCGTGGTCACCATACTCATAGCTACAGTCACTTACTTGAGTCTCGTCTGGTGCGGCTGGGACCCCCATTGGACTGTGAAACTGGTTAGTTTGATATTTTTGTGGGGTTAAGCATGGATGGGTGACAGTTTTATTGGGCTTACTACTATATACTAGCTTTCCGCCCGCGGCTTCGACTGGTGGTCATTTTTTTTACACCTTGGGTTACATTATTCAAGTTTTAGTAGGGATCCCTAATTATTTCTGGAAATAAATATAGCCTATGATACTTCGTAAAGATGTAGCTTTCTAACGGTGAAAGTATTTTTTAAATCGGTTCAGTAGTTTTTGAGTTAAAACCCTACAAACAAACAAATCTTTCCTCTTTATAATATTAGTATAGACTAGCGGTTTTACCGGTGTCCCTAAGGAACTACTTAACGGACTCGGATAAAAATAGCGTTTCTAGGGTCCCGTGTATGTCCGTATTTCGTGATTTTTACCCGACGATGAAGAAAAGGGTTATGGTTTTCGCGCCTCTTTGTTTGTTTGTAATATTATTGATTCCCTCATATATTCCAAACCACTCGATGTATTTATTTAATTAAAGTATCGTTAGATTCGTCTAATTAGCCCAAGATAGTTGTCATAACAAACAATATGCGTTAGATACTAGATTTAATAAAGCTGAAGAGTTTGTTTGTTTGTAGGCGCTAATCTTAGGAACTACTGGTACGATTTGAAAAATTATTTTAGTGTTACATAGCCCATTTATCGAGGAAGGCTATAGGCTATATATCATCACGCTAAAACCAATACACGCGGACGAAGTCGCGGGCAGAAGCTAGTAGGCAATAAGGGCAGGAGATTGACCTAAAATTGTAATAATTACAGGCGTTCCGTTGGTGTGAGAATCCTGAAACGATCCGCGTGTCGACGACGCCGATGTACGCGCTCGTACATTCTACGGGCAGCCTGCTGGGCTGGGCCCTGTGTGTTACACCCGCCGTGGCTGAGTGAGTCTATTCCTATTATATTTACTATCGCGTCACTGTTATTGCATTTTGGGGGTTGTTTTTTGTAAATTTGACGTTCAAAAAGTGCTGTTTTTCAGCCTTTTCTATTTTGAATTTTTGAATTTGAAAAAAAAAACCGGTATAACACAACTAGTTCTTTTCCTTGATTTCACTTGAACAAAAATATAAACAAAATCGTAACCTAGTTTGTTTTAATTTTCCCACATAGATAAATAAAATGCCATTAAATGATGAATGATGATGTTTAGAGCATGACATTGACCTAAATGCGCCATCCTTACGTCATGTTGTTAATTTCTGTGCAAGAATTAGAACGAAATAGGTTACGACTTTGTTTAAATTTTTTCTAAAATCTATTGGTATCGGCTATACTTAACCTACCCAGATAAAAAAGTAGTCTATAAATGATAGAAAATGCAGTACATTCTACTATATCTACTAGTATTATAAATGCGTAAATTTTAAAGTTGTGTATTTGTATGTTTGCTACGCTACGGTATAATGGCTAAGCAGATTTGAATAAAATTTGGTACAGATATAGATGGGAGACGATTTTACGCTATTCTTATCCGGCGAAGGAATCCGGCTTAAGAAGTGACTCACTTGTGCTCACTTAGGAAGTGACGAAGGGCGGGCGTTTGGGGGCTGTTTTTTTCTACATTTCTTGTTCAAAAAGTGCTGATTTTCAGCCCACTTTGAATAAATAATTATTAATTTAATCTGTGCTTGCCAGACCAAATATTGGTGACCAATTAATTACACATATTTGTTCCAGGTATCGTCATTACACAAAAGACCGGTCCCTCCTCATATCAATATTTACCACAATTGTCTTCTTAATGGGCTACCAACACATACAAGACAACATGTGCAAGGCTGATGCAACCAGATTCTATGCGATGCAGTTCCTCCTATCAGGACTCAAGCCTATGTTGTTGCTCAGGGTCATGCCTGCGTTTTCCATGTGGCCATTCAGAGCTGCTAAAACAAAAGTTGAGTAAATTTTAAAATCTAAGTTTTGAAGCCTAAATAGATGACGCAAGTTCCGACATTTGTAGGAAATCGTCATCATCATCAGCCTATATATCGTCCCACTGCTGGGCACAGGCCTCTTCTCATACAGAGAAGGCATGGGCATTGATCACCACGCTTGCTCAAGGTTTGGCGATTTCAGACTTTTTAAGTCCAGTCCGATGTTTTCCTTCACCGTTAGTCAGTGGTGTCTAAGATATACTACGAAAGTACATATGACTTTAGAAAAGTCACATTGGTACTTGCCAGGTTTCGAACCCGCACACTCGTACACGAGAGGCAGGTGCCTTAACTGAGAAATGAATGAAAAATGAAAAATGTCGTGGCCTAGTGGCCACCACGACATTTTTGTATGAAAACCAAGCGTCAATTTATGACTACTTTCTGTGACGTCACAAGAACGTTTTACTAGCTAACATTTTTAGTACTTCTTGCAGCTCAATATAGCACAATTATAATATACTAGCTTCTGCCTGCGACTTCGTCCGCGTGGAATAGTGGTGCTCCGCTCCTATTGGTTTTAGCGTGATGAAATATAGCCTATAGCCTTCCTCAATAAATGGGCTATCTAACACTGAAAGAATTTTCAAATCGGACCAGTAGTTCCTGAGATTAGTAGCGTACGCAAAAAAAGTAACTTTTCTGGTTGATTTCTTACACCTTGTGTCCGAAAAACCCAAATATCTTACGGAACCCTATTTTTTTTACAAAATAAAATTTAGCCTATGTTACTCGTGGATAATGTCGCTTTCGAATGGTGAAAGAATTTTTAAAATCGGTCCAGTAGTTTTTGAGCCTATTCATTACAAACAAACAAAGTTTTCCTCTTTATAATATTAGTGTAGATTTTGCTAGCTTAGGTGGAGCGCGGACTCATTCAGACAGTGATGATTTAGATGCACCACACTCATCTGTCACTCGCGAAATACACACCCTTGCGTCATCTATTTAGATACATGTGGTTGTCTGTGGTTTAGGCCTTTTTTGGGATCATTAAAGCTTTAAGTCATAAATAGTGTTGCCAGACTACAAAATATGAATATTGCTCGCATCGTGTCGCTTTCAGTTCGCTTACTGATATTTTTGATAATATTGTTACTTCAAAGGGGAATTTTAAACACGTTCTATGCTTAAAATTGGTACATACATCCCGCCAAAAGCCAGACATCTGGTAACACTTGAAATAAGGGCCTAATTACGAAATTATGACTATTATGAGCGGTCCGTTAATGGTTTTTTGATTTTGAGAGCACATTGTGTACTAAGGTATTATTTATTAATATCCCATTGAAGGCCTTTTAAACATTTCATAGGTCAAATTAATTAACATTAAGTATTTTATGGTCATACATGATATTATTTATTAACATAATGCCAAAAAAAATACCTAAAAGCTTTGTACACCGTTTTGCATGAGTTTGCTTCATTTGAGTAGCGTAGGTAAACAAAAAAGAGAAACTATATTAAATGTTAAAAATAACGGATAGTTAAACAAGCCGTTAGTAAACGCAGATTTAACAGATGCTAGTTTTTAATGGAGTGTCAATTTAATTAAAATAACTCAAGCAATTTCGTTCTTCAGCGATTTATTAATTTTTTATGCATTTTATGACATATTTGGTTGTTTAATGATACGACTTTGACTATATAAAAACACGATTTTGACTATATAAAGACACGATTTTGACTGTTTAATGACACGACTGAAAGTTTAATGACACAACTTTGACTGTTTAGGGACACGACTTTGACTGTTTCGTGACATAAGTTTGACTTTTTAATGACACGACTTTGTTTAATGGCATGGCTTAGACTTTTTATGACACGACTTTGTCAGTTTAATGACATGGTCTTGACTGTTTAATGACGCGACTTTGAATGTTTATTGACACGACTTTGACTGTTTAATGACACAACTTTGACTGCTTAATGACACGACTATGACTGTTTAATGACACGACTTTGACTGTTTAATGACACGACTTTGACTGTTTCATGACACGAGTTTAACTGTTAAATGACACGACTTTGACCGTTTAATGATACGACTTTGACTGTTTCACGACACGAGTTTGATATGGCTGTTACATGAAACGACTTTATTTAATAGCTTAAAACTTTACTTTGATTGTTCCACGTCCACGACACGACTTTGACTGTTTTATGACGCGAATATTTTACTACTTAGACTTCGACAGTTTTTTTGATACATTTTTTAAATTTTCTTTAATTGATCCACGACACGACCTTGACTGTTTCATAACTTTAATTGTTCCACGAAGCGGCTTTGGCTATTCTATGACACAACTTTGACAGTTAATGACATTGATACCATTGTATATTTTATAAGAATTAGTTGTAGCTATGCCTCGTCAGACTGTGTAGTCTAGGCTTGTAGGCACTAATGTAATTATATAGGCTAATTAAAAAGTGAGAATATTGTATGAATAAAATCCACGTACTTTCTTGTATAAATTATTGCTTTCGAAATTAATCTTCCATCGGCAAAATAAGTACGTATAAAAAAAGCAATGTTTTTTTTTCACTTAGGTGTTATTGTAAATGATTTAATAAGGTTTTTTTGTTGATTTAAAATGCGGGGTATGTATTTTTATTTAATATAATTTATATTTGCGTAAATTCTGTGATACTTTCCAAAAATATATTTCTTATTACTCGTGACAAAGGACCGAGTCTTAAATAAAAAAAATAGAATAAAATTGTTTTAATGTACAAAAATCTTCCCTGTATATTTGATACTAGCTTTCCGCCAGCGGTTTCGCCCGCGTAGGCCATACGAATTCAAATTAAAAATCACAGAGTTTCATAACAACTTTGCCCCCCTTTTCACCCCCTCAGGGGTAGAATTTCGCAAAATCTTTTCTTATCGGAGGCCTACGTCATACAAAGAACACACCCTCCAAGTTTCAGGTCTCTTCGATTGGCGGGTGAGGCTGTGCGTTGATCCGTCAGTCATTCAGTACAAAGCATTTTATATGTATAGATAGGTGAAAGTAAGTCTGTCTTACAGTTAAACCGTGGTACCGATTTAGTGTTTTCTATAATCCATCTATCCCTAGATATGCTTACTAGATATCGATTTTTGACATTAGGTGAATGACATTATGTAAAAATTCTATCTCTAGCAAGAAAATCTTTGGATAGACAGGTTATTAAAAATGGCCGTTAGATCATTTGATAGAGAAATAGATTAAAACCTAAGAAGAAGAATATAGTTAATAATTATATTATATACTGCTACTGTGAAAAAATATTGCAAATATTGAAGTCCGTGAATTGTCCTCCAAATACAAAAAAAATATTTATGTAATAATTTAAGAATTTTAGTGCAATTTTTATTGTTTTAAGGTAACTCCTTAATGCATTTGAAACTTTGTTTTATTTTTGGGTAAATAAAGGAAATTGTTTTTATTATTTTGTGGTTTTATTTATTTTTTAACGTTTACACTGTAGCAGTAAGGAGCCCAAGGAATTTGATAAAATCCTACTAATACATATTATAAGCGCGAAAGTTTGTAAGAATGTATGGATGTATGTTTGTTACTCTTTAACACAAAAACTACTGAACGGATTTTGGTGAAATTTGGTACACACATAGTTTATAACCTGGATTAACATATAGGCTTTTTACCCGGGTGCGCGAAGTAGTTCCCTCGGGATGCGGGTGGAACCGTGGGAAACAGCTAGTTTCAAAATAAATTAAGAGCCGTTTTACAATAATCGTAAGAAAACTACGATATTGCAACTTTTTGACGGCGTTAATCTCAGTAATAGATGTGTTTATTTAATTTTTTGTTAATACCACAAGATAGCCCTGTTCATGTATTTGAAACACTATTGAGTACAATTTTCCAATATTGCGTCTAAGATTCATAATAAACAATTTCTCATGCCACTACGTTGGTAAAACGCTCGGAAGGGGTATTTCAAACCCCTAGATCTCAGTTATCTTCGGCTATAAACTAGTTTAAAATGGCCCATAATATTCTAGATATGTTCTTGTAGGAACATTATTTTGTATTTTTTTGTTCCGTATATCCGTTTTCACTAAATAAAATACCAAAGTTACGAAAGATGAGGAAAAAACACCGCTTTTAACATGCGTTATTTATTACTTTAAAATATATATATTTAAAAAAATATATTCCAACGTAAACTATCATCATTAAGCTATCATATAAAATTATGAAAATATAAATATTTTATTATGAAATATGTAATTTTATTATATATTTTAAGTTACTCTCTATGGTCTTTATTGGCGCGCCGTACCTATCGCTACCGACTGGCCGGCGGGCGCGCCTAGCGATGAGTCTGCCGCGCGCGATTTTGTGAAACGGCTCTTAAGAAAATATTTGTACCGTATACGTGATATCAATGAGTTAGTAAATAGAATTGAATTACAATTACACACATACAAGTTACTTTTGTACTAACGTTGGTTTGAGCTGTGAGTAAACAAGGTTTGCTTGCGATACGCAAAGAAAAGGTGTTCTAGAGTTAATAATATAATTATTGCTTGCGCTAATTGGCGCCCACTTGGGACTATTTTTTGTAAACCCTTTAGCACGCGCAATGACACTATACTCCGTACACTCTGTGTATACAGTGAGTGTCTGTGTGTAAACAGGTGTCGCGACAGCATCATCACGACGAAACTGTTGAACACACGCAGTGTAGGTATGTATAAAAAATCATTCTGACATATTCTGTGTCGCAATTTCTGTCGTGGTATAATTCATACTTTAGAGCCGATGGACACGCAGCACATAGCCGGTTGTTGTTAAAGAATTCGAAAGTACCTATGGGATACTCATCTACCAAGTAATAAATAAATTATTTATCTACTAGTTAGCTAGCTAGCTAGTTAAAATTAACTGGTATCAAATACAATTGCCATCTTGGAGGAAATTTTGCCTAGCCCTCGGGTTATTAAACACGAAATGTGGACAATGACACTGGGTACTTCCAGCATACTAAAAGAAAAAAAAAAATTTTTTTGTTGTACTTTTATGTTAGTTTACACAGAATCAAAAACAGCCACAATGGACCAAGGTTTAGACCGCTGTGACTCTTTTCTCGCCGTCCTTTTTAATATAATCTACGTAAGTATCACTATAATTCTGTTCTTGTACCAAGTTCCATCGTAGAGGCCTCTTTTTAATGTTTCTAGACAATTTCGGCGTCGGTGGACCGTCCCCAGCGGATTCTTCGTTATCTGTGCACGAACTTGTCAAATTTTCCCGCGGTTTTATGTCATTTTTAATCCATTTCATATTGCTAGGATGTGATTTTTTCATCATCCTTTTCCATTTGTTGTCCTGACATTTCTTCTTACTTTTTATCGAAGTTTCGTTGCTTCTTAGCGAACCATTCGATTTTTTCTTGTATTTTGTAGTGCTTTTCGTCGTATGGCATCCAGTTTCGTCGTATTTCTTTTTGTCAGCTTTGCCTTTAAAAATGTTGCATTTAGATTTTTTGTTTCTAATCTTTTTTGATGATATCTCGCTTCTGACTCTGGAAGTGTCGTTTATAGATATTCTAGATCGTGGTAAGATCTGTAGCTTCAATTCTGGTAAATTTTCTGTTGTTTGACAAATCTCTGGTATGAGGTAGACTTTTTGTATATTCTGGTGGTTCGTCGGCACTATTCTGTCTAGAGGAAAGCAGCAAACAGTTTTGATGCAAATAATGAGTCTTCTGAGTAAAATTTTAAGAGCTAAAGTGATTATTGTATTTTCTCGGTTTTTCTTGCTCGAAGCTGAAGCAAAGCTCAATTTGCTATTACACGCTGATTTTGGCATTATTATTATTCTGTTTGTCTTATTTCAGATCCATTTTGTTTTTTATTTGTGGCTTTTTGGAGAATTCTCCACTCTTTTGCTAATGTCACATCACACCATAACTTTTGGCATTGACGTTTAGGTAACATTTGACAGTGTGGAAGTTTGTGGATATTTATGGTATGCTTAAATAAAAGACCTCTGAGTAGTAAAACCTTTTTCTTTATTACAAAGAGGATGTGATAAGAAAGTAGGGAAGTTATTCATCATGCGTGCATTATTACGTGTATAATATAAAAGAGACTGTAGGCTGCCTACCATCAGGCAACAATACAGGATGCACTTTGTTTACGCGTCTCCTTTTTACCCCCCTTTCTTTGGCCTTCATCACATTCTTATCCATCAGCTGTATGCTCGTCTGGTCATCTAGAAGTTTCTTCAATATACTCAGAATGGTTGTAGAGGACATTGATTCATCTTCATCTGTCATATTGTCGAGTTTGACAGCGATTTTGGCGCAATTTTCTGACGATAGCTGTCAAAATGTTAAAAAGTTTTTATTGTGAGTTTGTTAGCTACAAAAGTAACTTTATCTTGGAATGGATTTATTTAATATAGTGACAAGTTAGTTCACGAATAAAAAAAAATGTTATACGTCCAGGGATACTTTGATATCCAAAAAAAGGGCGTTGTACGTCCAAGGATATTTTATATCCATTTCAATATTTATTCCAAATTCAATATTTACACCTATTTTTAATACGTTAAATTAATTTTCAGATCTTAAAAAATACATAGATTTAATCTGTAGTCTTCTAGCAAGTTTTCGTAGTATTTGTATTCTAGCGGTATAATAGGTATTTAGGTCGGGACGTGTGAGTAGATATGTTTACGCCTGTTTGTTACACAGAATTGTATTATAATTAGGTACCTAAGTATAGGTAAAAAAATGACAGTATTGAATGAAATTTAGTACGAAAATAGACAGTTCCCTGGACACGGATATAGGCTATATTTTATTCGGGAGCGTTAAGGAGTTTCCTTGGGACACGGTTGAAACCGCGGAAAACAGCTAACAGCTAATTAGCCATAAATAAAATTTAAAAAAGTAATAAAGTACCTTTTGAATCAATGGCTTAAGTCTATCGAGTTCTTTATTAGTTTTCAAGACTTCAGTCTGTATACGTTTGGATGACAGCCAGCTGTAGTTATTGGCACTATGCTGCATACTCGCTTCTCGAAGCTTCGATTCCTTTACCAGCATTTCAGCCTGAAAAACGAGTTGCTGAACATTAAAGGTCGTTTCGGAATGGTAATAAATCCGAAAATAACTATCTGGCCGTTTTGGCGTAAAAACGTAACAACGTTTTTACGCCAAAACGGCTGAACCGATTTAGATCAAATTTGTTTTGGAGATAGCTTGAACCCTGAAGAAGGGTAACCTAACTCGACTTTGTTCTATATAATCAAAGTCGAGTTAGAACCTAATTATTTAGGTACACCATTAGATAACTCACATACTTGTCCGACTTTTAAGATTTTTGTTTTTTTTTAATTGCCTTCGGCCCGGGTAACTATCAAAAATAGCAAAATAACTAATAAAAAAATGTCACGCGAAAAGTTTTAAATAAACAATCGAAATAAGATCTTACGTATTGAAACAAATCCTTCGGCGAATAACTATTAGCTGCAGTCACCATTTTATTGTCGTTCCTACTGATATGACCAGTAGGGCAGAATTCTAACAACAAATGCGTCAATATTGAATAAGTGTTGAATACATAGCGAAACCTTATCAGTGGGCTTAGCATGAATTACTTTCGAGAGAGTATTCGTATCGACAGCGATTTTTGAATGGAATATACTCGCTTCTTACAAACTATTAATTTAAATGTATGTCTTTAATCATATCTTTGGATTGTGCAAATTATTATTTACATTATTTTAAATTTACATTTTGCTCTCGAAAATCGCTTTCGATACGAATACTTTTTCGAAAGTGATTCGTGCTAAGCCCACTGAATACTATTTCCCCGCAGTTTCTAACCCTAAGTTGGTAACTACCCCATGTGCTATTCCGAGATATGAACTATGTGTGTGCCAAATTTCATCAGAATCCATTAAGTAGTTTTGGCGTGGGGAACCAAAATACATACAAACTTTCGAATTTAGGAACGATATTAGAATTTGATAATTCTATCGAAATATCACTGATGATAAACCAACTTAATTAAAATAGAGAAGAGATTGATAATAAACAGCTACCTAATATCAATCCACTTGATGTGAAAAAGTTTTATGTGGTAACTTATCGCTTTGATAAAATAACTTTAATTAAATTTACGTATTACGTGCAATGGCGGTTCGAGGTAGTCACGGGGGATATGACCCCCCCCAAAATAATACGCATTGCTAGGTCATATCGTATATCGTAATAGATTCGAGATTCGATTCGAGATTAGAGATCGTTCTATTTTGGAGCTTGCTTAAAAGGTTGCGCCTACGTTTGTGTCAGACTTACAGGGCTGCTTTTTGTGAATTTTTCCAAAATCCGCAAAGAGATTTCGGCCCGACCCGGGAATCGAACTCTAGACTATACGACCACTATACCACGGTAATATTACGTGACTTTACCAACGAGGCAGTCACCTAACTTTACAATAGACATTTTGTCTGACCCGGAACTGGAACCCAAGCCATCAGTCGGTCTTGCGACCACCAAGGAGGCGTACATTTAAAAACTTTTAACATCAATCACTCTTATTTATAAAACAATGCGTTCATTTCGATTTATTGCATTTTCAAAGTTTCATTCATGATCATTTATCTCAATCAGTTGTCACGCGTGAAATGAAATAAAAATAAAATGTTTTCGTAACCGCAAGATCAACTCAACCAGGTATTTATGTTTATTCATAAAGTGAAATGTCCACTGGCAAGTAACTTCCACAATTTCTTGCAGAAGCCAATTGACAACTGTTTCCACCATCGAGATATATACAATAGAGAAGCAATCCCGAACATTACGCGTCAAAAACGTCACCTTTTTTTTTTGGTTTGTAGACGAAGCTTTAAAACTAGTAACCATTTTGATGCAACATTCTATTTATCTCTTTCACACTAACCGAATCATTATGTCGTTTCTGCCACGCGTCCTTGTTGTAGTCCAAAACGGTTCAGATATTTCAACATGTTTCAACACAATACGTTAAATAAATAATAAGTGATCAACGTATTGATGCCTACTGATTGAATTAATAAATTGTGTTGGTTGTAATGGAATGTGACATGAATTGAGTCCAATGATTGATGTATCAGGAATTAACACTGTATGCTGGCTGACCTCACAGATATATTTTCCTTAAAAAAATATACAAAGTCAAAAATTCTATTGAAAATCGTATCGGGACGTACAAACATACATGCATACGGGTCGAATACAGAACCTCTTTTTTTAAGTCGGTTTAAAAAAACTTCCGATTCTACTTCCTATTAAAATGTGTGATGTAATACAATAAGCTGCTTCTTAAATATGTCATTTAAAAGATTTGTTTACTTTAAAAAAATACGTAGGTTAAATGTTGTCTTAATTTATCACTATTCGTTCTTTCGAACACTTTTTATAGTCATTGGAAATCATTCCATGACTTCTTTTTGTAGGTAGAGCGGGCGAAAGTGTCAAACTCTTACTGACTAAAACCAATCCATTTTCCTTCCTTTGTGTTCTGGGGCTGCGGTAATTCTTTTGAACAACCCCTTAGCCCCAGCAAATTTACAAAAATGTTTTGGCTTTGTAGTAAAACAATAAAAAATATATTATTTTAAAAAAATATTTTTTTATTTACATTATTTTTTACACGTTTTTACAAAAATATTTTTAAAAATTACAAATGCAAACAAGCATTTTCTTACAAACACGGAAGAGAATGCGTCTATTTACATTTTTAATCTTATCATTATGGCAGTGCTTCCGTTTGAAATTACGAAATTATTGCAAAAATACCCAATTATTATTAAAAAAAGCCTCTTGTAGGTTAAATGGTGATTAAAAATATTCTCTTTTTTCATTAAACTGTGGGATGACATTGACAGTAACTGATGTATATAAAGAAAATCCATTAAAATATCGATAATTTCATATGACACCAATTTTTATCGATTTCCCAATAAATTTTAGAGGCCATTTTGTTTTTTTTTTTACAGTAAAGGGTATTAAGTACGAAAACTGTCCCATATTATTTGTAGACATTTCCAAAAAAAAAACTACAAAATCTGCTCGACTAAGGCTGACTTTGACATAAGCACAGATAAAAAAATAATTGGAAATGAACCACAGATAAAATAGCGTCTACGTATTATTTTTTGAAGATGTCATAATTTTTTGTCGGAAAAGAGTTGGTGTCTTGGGGCATATCTATCACCAGCAGTAGGGGTAGTTCGGGCAAAGCGCCGCTGGGAAGTCCGCGGGGTACCTTGGGGCGGCGGGGACGGGCCTGCAAAAATTATTAAAAAATTAGATCTACCTGGAAGACATTGTTTGTATTATCAACAATAAAAACCCTTTTCATTTTATATAGTAGAAGTAAGTAAGGTATGTAGGTAGTCTGTATTGGCAATTTACAAACATATACACACAGACACATAACATATCAATACACAGACCAGTTATTCCAGACATTTTGTAGACAATATTTTTTTTTTATTCTGTCTAGGAATTTAACATACACAACAACATCCACATACCCATTACCAGACTTGAATCCTTACTTCACCAGATTAAAATTATGTTACCGTTGTTTTTCTTGGTTTATTTTATAATTATAATATATTCCACTGCTTATAATATTCAGTTACTATTGACTATAGTACAGGATCCCTGGTACATCTTTCATCATTTATTACTAACAAGCTGATTTTTCGTGAGTAGGTTCCTTTTGACTAGACGCCCAACTTTTTTCTTTACAGTAATGTTGGTAAGTGGTAGCTTAATAGGGGTAACAAGGATAAAATATGTTGATTTGACGAATTTTAAAAATTTATTACTAACCGATTTTTTTTGGTTTATTATCAAGATACTAATTATCTAAATAACGTGAAAAAAATATTTGTCCTACAAAATGTAAGGTTTTGTTAGGGAGTCCCCCCGCTCCAACATGTATCGTAAACAAGGTCATGAAAAATAATGACTAACCAGTAACCTGTACTACTAGTATGCTTAAGTATTAAAAAATCCTTACCCAGCGTGAGCAGGGGCCACAGCAGGGTTATATCCCCATTGGGGAATGGGCATGCCGTCTGGGGTGTGGCGGGCAAGCGCATCGGCGTCACAGTAGGGGTAGTTGGGGCAAACTGCGGGGTGTACGCCGGCGGGGTACTCCCGGGCAAAGGCTGCCGCCACCAGCGCGAAGAACAAGAACTGAGGACAAAAAGAGTCACAAATTTTTACTTGAAGATCTACCAGAATATGATTTGCAGTCTTTTAATTTTATGGGGTTCCTAAATCGTGCCTTAACTGTCTCAATCTATGTCATTTAATAGTAAATCCGTTTTTCCCGGTTTCATCCGCATCCCGATCCTTCTTCGTGCACCCGGATAAAAAATATCCTATGTGTTAATCCTATGTGCTGAGGGATGTCCGAAAGAGTTACCCCGCTCCCGGAACTTAAAGGGCTGAGGAAGGAACGTAGATGCGTTTTAGTAAACAAGAGTTTGATACACCCTTCCGCCCCACCTATGGGGGGAGGGGTCATTTGGTGATTTATTATCAGAAAAAAAAGTTTATAAACTATGCGTGAACCAAATTTCATTCAAATCCATTCAGCAGTTTTTGGGTTAAAGAGTAAAAAACATACATATTTCTGGCTAAGTAACAGCTGCATGGTTCGACCGATCAAAGGTTAAGCTGCGCTTGACGCGGTCGGCCCGTGGATGGGTGACCATCTATGTCATAGCGAGACTCCTCCGTGCCTCGGAAAGCACGATAAGACGTTGGTCCCGGCTGTCATTTGTACATCTTTGACAGTCGTTACGGGTAGTCAGAAGTCAGAAAGTCTGACGACCAGTCTTACCAAGGAGTACCGTGTTACCCGGTAACTGGGTTGTGGAGGTCAGATAGGCAGTCGCTCCATGTAAAACACTGGTACTCAGCTGCATCTGGTTTAGATTGGTAGCCGACCCCAACATGGCTAGGAAGATGATGATGATGATTAGGATTGGAATATGTATTTTATATAAAAGAAAATCGAATAGAGAAAAAATATGGCAGTACGGAGTTCGCCGGGTCAAGTAGTTAATGATATTAATAGGTTTACCAATTAGCAGTGTGTATCGGACGAACCAGGGCGTAACTTGAACATTGCAATGCACATATTGCAACTTACTAAGCAATTCTAGACTAATCAACTTTTAACGAATAATTGACACGAAACTATGAATGTCGTAAATTAATTTCTATTTTATTGCAATTTTTGTTCTAGTTTTTTTTTTAAGTTCTAATTGGTGCTGCGTGTCGGGTTCGATTCTCGTGCGTGACAAATGTGATTTTCTGATTTTATGAGGTCTGTTTTAGAAAATGTGTTACGTAATATATTTGTGTGTTTCTGCGCTCTTTCCTTTTCTTTTATATTCCAAATTCGGAGTATTTAAAAAAAAATGAAAATATTAAGGTTTTTGTTTGTTGAAAAAGTTCAAGAATCTGTCTTAAAAAAAGAGTAAGCAGAGATATAAAAAATGTATGCTATTTTAAAGGTACAAGCAGCATAAACAGTAATTGGGCATTGTACAAAAAAATAAGTTTTGTTGAAAATTAGGTTTTTTTTTGCAAAAACATATAAGTAATATAAATACAGAGGCATATAATATGTAGGTTTTCAACATCCAAAAAAAACAGCAAAATATTCTTTTACTTACTAGTTAAAAATACTGACATTCCTCTATTTAGACAACGAAAACTTACCATAACTATTAAGGCATATTTTTTTATTAAAGATGAGAAATAATTTATTTTACCAACTAGTTATAAAAAAAACTAAAATTCCTATAGTTAAACAACGAAAACTTAACAAAATAATTTAGGCACCTATATTAATAATATTATAACAAAATCGAATTACATAACTGTCAAACATTCCCAAAACAGCAATGCAACACTCTCCCAAATGCAAGCAATTCGATGCATGTAGGCGTTATCACAACGATTAGTCAGAATGACAATATAATTATGCAGAAATGCAGTGGATATTCAAATTGAATGACATTATTGTGTGGATTACACGGTTTCCGGCGCTGTTGGGTATTGTTTATTGCATTGAACACGTCAAAATCGGAGATTCAATTTTGGTCTTGCTTAGCATTTAAATAGGTACTTTGATAAAGGAATTGATTGGTTAATCTATACTTATAATAAATCTGTAGAGAGGTCAATTCTGTACATGAAATATATTTCCAAAATAACTATCAGGGGGTGATTAGGGAGATATACTGATGCCAAAAATGCAATCAGTAAAATTTAATAGTTCAAGCAAACACAGAAATGAAGGCTTTAGGCTATATATCATCACGCTAAGACCAATAGAAGCGGAGCACCACTATTACATGCGGACGAAGTCGCTGCCAGAAGCTAGTTCCAACTATATATATAAGATGCTTTATCCTGAATGACTGACGGATCAACGCACAACCTAAACCGCTGATCGTAGAGACCTGAAACTTGGAGGGTGTGTTCTTTGTATGACGTAGGCATCCGATAAGAAAATATTTTCTGTAATTCTACACCTAAAAGGGTGAAAAAGGGGGGTAAAGTTTGTATGGGAATTCTGTCATTTTTAATTTGAATCCGTATAGCCCACGCGGGCAAAGCCACTGGAAAGCTAGTAAAACAAAATTATTATTCAACTAGCTTCTGCCAGCGACTTCGTCTGCGTGGAATAGTGGTGCTCCGCTCCTCTTGGTCTTAGCGTGATGATATATAGCCTATAGCCTTCCTCGATAAATGGACTATCTAACACTGAAAGAATTATTTAAATCGGACCAGCGGTTCCTGAGATTAGCGCGTTTAAACAAAATGACAACATTTCCCTTCACTGCTCTGCTCCTATTGATTGTAGCGTGATGAAAAGTATACTATAACCAGCTCAGGAGTATGACAAATAATTGTACCAAGTTTCGTTAAAATCCGTCGAGTAGTTTTTGTTTCTATAGAGTTTATACTGACAGACAGACAGACAAAAAATTTACTGATTGCATTTTTGGCATCAGTATCGATCCCTAATCACCCCCTGATAGTTATTTTGGAAATATATTTCATGTACAGAATTGACCTCTCTACAGATTTATTATAAGTATAGAAGACAACGGGAACAAATAATGCGACTTATAAAACTGATTAGCACACAAACTTTTGTCCCTGACTGTACACACTGACAAGTCCTAATAATTGACACATAAACATAGATATCACCATGGTAACCTCTAATTAAATCGCTCGACTAATTACCAGATAAATTATGATTGAGATTGAATAAATACATACTTAATTAAAAGATTGATTTAATTAATTATCATGCATACACCTGTTGTTACCTATGTTACTACACCCACTACATCAAACTATGTGTTGTAAGCGTATGCTAATTATATAATTAGACATTGTCATTAATATCTTCATTATTATATCCGAGGCTTGAATTAATTCTATGTAGGTACCCGGAACAAACGTATTCTATATCCTGAGAGGGATAGTTTTTTTAACTCACGCTTCTAAGTTTAGAATCGAATAGACGGATAGATTTACATACTTTTTTTCAAAACCTGCGTCTCACACGAAGGCTGCAGGTTTTACTAACCCAACAAGCCCTATTGTCAGAGTTTTCTCATCCCCCTGACGGCCTCTGACATGGAATTGTAACAACGACTGCTATCAAGATAGCAGCCGGTGACGGCTTAACGCCCTCCTAGACTGGACCATGGCAGTTCCTACCAACTACTTTGACTATTGGCTGCTCTGCGAAATTTTTAAAAACTCACAAACGATGTCGGCCCGACCCGGGAATTCGTATTCATATTTTCTATTGCGTTCCATAGGTAATGTACAGATAAGGGGGGTTAGACAAGTGTCAAAAACGCTCTGCGGGCCATCTCTCGCTTCCGGCCGTCGTGACAACTATGGTCGGGAGCGAGAGCGGGTGGGCTGCCGTCGCCTCCTTTTGCGAGGACGTCATGTCTGCAAAGGAGGCGGCGGAAAGGGAGAGAGAGGCTGTCACCTCTCTCCCGGCCCGCAGCAGACGAACGGGGCGTCGCAGGGTGGCCGACGATCTCCGGCCACCGTAGGGCGCGGCCTGCGGGCGACAGAACAGGGGCATCTGTCGCCCGACCAGACACAGGCCTCGAGGCGGCGGCGTAGTGTTCCGCGCGCGCCTCACAGTCGGAGGATTCCTGCGGCCGCTGGGTGACGGCCGCAGAGGGTGACGGGGCCCGCCTTTCCATCTGGCGGGCCAATACCTGCCGGGGGCGCGGAAGAATGCGCGAGCGATACCCGTACCCCCGGCACTGGGTACAAGTAAGGAACACCGTGGTGGTTTTAGCCGGTAAGAGTCCGGCACTGTTCCCGGCCGCCCCATTGGGCCGGGTTCGTACATGAGGATTTCCCCACGTAAAAAAAAAAAAAAAAAAAAAAAAAGTGTCAAAAACGCTAGTAGAATAGAAAACAAGATGTATGGGAATGACATTCGTTTTACGACTAGCTACCTGTCATTCCCATACATTTTGTTTTCTTTTCTACTAGCGTTTTTGACACTTAACCCCGAAGGTGTAAATATAAAAATAGTAACAATTATGGACTTTGATGGGCACAGCAAATAGTAGGAGAGAGGGAGACATGGTAGATATAAATATATTTAAGTGGTATGCTTTCTTATGAGGAATATCATAGTTTATTTATTTTATTTTATAACTAGCTTCTGCCCGCGACTTCGTTCGCGTGGAATAGTGGTGCTCCGCACCTATTGATTTTAGCGTGCTGATATATAGCCTATAGCCTTCCTCAATAAATGGGCTATCTAACACTGAAAGATTTTTTCAAATCGTACCATAAACATACAAACAAACTCTTCAGCTTTATCATAAATTAAGTATAGATATTTTTGAACTTTTATTTGGTATACTTTATATATTTATTATTTGTTTCGTTTATTTATTTTTTAAACATATTATTTACATTTTTACAAGCAAAAAAAAAAATTACATTTATTATTATTTTTATATTAATTTATGAATATTTGAACCCGAGTCGACGTTTGCGCCCATTAGACAGGAGAGGCAGAATTACAAAATGTCTTACATCAGACTTGTAAGAACCACCATTTTACATCCGCAACCGGTATTACCACCTGTCAGACACGCTTCTGACTACCGGTATTATCAAGAATTGAATACCTTATTATTTATGCATTCTTTTATTCACTAATCAATCACAATTTAGACAATAATTTGTCACTATAAGGACCAATGTTGAGTTCTATGTTTTTTTTTTGTATGGCATCTCGCAGGTCAACCTAGAAGGTTGTCGACTGCTTAACCGGGCTTGCCTGTGAAGTGCCTTAAATAAATTTAGGGCCTCCAGCCAGGGCTTAACTTACAAAACTAAGCGACTACACGCTAACGGCACCCCCTAGTGGGGTACGGGCCTCGGCTTAGGGCGTCGCTGGGGGATATTTCAATGTATTGTTAGAAATGACTAGGTAAGGCTACGTTTACGTGTTAGCGGAGCGAGTAGAGATCAAGAGAGTTCGAATTAACAGTATTTCTATGTAACACTCGTGGCTAAGTAACAGCCGCACGGGTCGACCGATCAAAGGTTAAGCTGCGCTTGGCGTGGTCGGCCCGTGGATGGGTGACCATCTATGTCATAGCGAGACTCCTCCATGCCTCAGAAAGCACGTTAAGCTGTTGGTCCCGGTTGTCATTTGTGGATTTTAACAGTCGTTACGGGTAGTCAGAAGCCAGAAAATCTGACAACCAGTCTTACCAAGGGGTATCGTGTTACCCGGTAACTGGGTTGTGGAGGTCGGATAGGCAGTCGCTCCATGTAAAACACTGGTACTCAGCTGCATCCGGTTAAGACTGAAAGCCGACCCCAACATAGTTGGGAAAAGGCTAGGCAGATGATGATATGTAATACCAGCTGTTTCAGGAGATTTCGCCCTCATCCCTGATAATGGTATTGATTTGGTCCTCCAAAATTATAATTCAATTAAATTTATCGATTATACTAAATCGTTTATTGTAAATGATCGCAAACTTTATAAAAACGTATGTTAGGTGTTTAGAAATAAGTTGACCAGTATTGAAAAAAAAAAAGTATAATTTTAAGGCTAATAAATCTCTAATTTTAAAAGATTCAAACCAAAATGGTAAATAAAAAATGGGAACTAAAGGAAATACGCCTCTCTGTCTACCAGGCTGTTTTATTATGAGAACAAATCAGCTCTCAAATCTTTTCTACTAAAAATATTCATCTACACTAGCTTTCCGCCTAGAAATGACTGATTTTAATTCAAACTTTGCCCCCCCCCCCCCTTTTTCAACCCCTTAGGGGTAGAATTTCAGAAAATCCTTTCTTATCCGATACCTGTTTAGACAAGTTTTAGGGCTGTACGATTAGCGGTTTAGGCTGTGCGTTGATGCGTCAGTCATTCAGGGCAAAGCATTTTATAGGTATAGATAGATATTAAAAAAAAATACAACTCACCAGTTTTCCGAACATGTTGTGTGTATGTGTATCCTCTCAACGGCACAGTGAGACTGATACCTTAAGTTGGCGGCTCGGCGCTTATATACATGCGCGGGAGTCGACGTCGATTCGTGTGGAGTATTGTAATATTTCTCGAAGCTATTCGCGGGCTTGCTAGATAGAAGTTTTTGTGTGTTTTAGCTGTCTTTCGAACTGAAATTGAAAACGTAATTAAATGTTAAACTAGGCAGACGCTCCATGTAAAACACTGGTACTCAGCTGCATCCGGTTTAGACTGGAAGCCGACCCCAATATAGTTGGGAAAAGGCTAGGCAGATGATGAATTAAATGTTAAAATAGCTTTCTGCCAGCTGACTACCAGTGTTTTACATGGAGCGACTGCCTATCTGACCTCCACAACCCAGTTACCGGGTAACACGGTACCCCATGGTAAGACTGGTTGTCAGACTTTCTGGCTTCTGACTACCCGTAACGACTGTCAAAGATGTACAAATGACAACCGGGACCGACCGCGCCAAGCGCAGGTTAACCTTTGATCGGTCGAACCGTGAGGCTGTTACTTAGCCACGAGCTCCTCTCGCGATCTAAATATAGTTTTGGGATTATAGTAGGGTTGTTACTACAGTAACATATTTGGTACGAGCTGATCCTCGAATCGTCCTTATTTTGTAATACGAACACATTTTGATACTGGTACTTTCTTTAACACCGTAACAAACCTAGATCTTTAAGTTCTGGTTTAATCCCAGTACTTTCGAGTTTTTTGTAATAAGATGGTAAGGGTTTCTTTTTACCATTTTTTGATACGGAACCCTAATTACAGAGTTTCATATATACTTTAACTGCCTGCTGATCTAGTGTTGCCATAACGCGCCTGCTGCAAACGGGGTCTCGGGTTCGATTCCCGGGTCGGGCTGAAATTGCTTTGTGGGTTTCGCAGAGTTCGGAAGTTGGTGGTGTTATATACCCCCATGCTTGGGACGTTAGGCCGTCGTCCCCGGCTGTTATCTTGATAGCAGTTGTTGTTACAATTCCATGTCAGAGCCCGCCAACTAGCTGAGTCCCAGTTGCTTTCATGATTTTTTATAAACCCACAAAGCGATACTGGCTTGACCCGGTAATCGAACCCGAAACCCCGTTCATAACAGTCGCGTTTTCGACAAACGAGGCAGTCAACTTGGTCTAGAAAAAAAATTACACATTTCACAAAGAATCTCCAAAAAGGTTTCGCATTTATCAAGTGATGCGTTTACAAATGAGCAGAACCTACCTGTTTTTTCGTGCTTCGCTCGCATCCAGAGTAAACTACTGCAATTTTCATGCCAAATTCCATCTGAATCGGTTGAGCAATTTTGACGTGAAATTGTACACGGGCAGTCAGATAGACAAACACACTGAGTTACTTTCGTATGCTGAGGGAACTACTTACACGCACCAAAGTAAAAACTACTATACTACTACGAATTTCATCTAAATCGGTTCTGCCCGTTATCGTTATGAAAGCGTATCAGTCAGGCAATAAGAAAAGAAAGAAAAGAAAGAAGAAGAAGAAAAAACATTTATTGCTGGACACGCACAGGAAATAGACAATTAGTAAATAGTTAACAAATAGGAAATAGAAACAATTAAAACAACATAGAAAAAAATAAAATAATAATTAAAGACAGGACATTTTACCTGTACGAGGCCAGAAAAGGCTCCTATCTCAGCATAATGCTGCAACATTTACCTGAGTAAATGCCGCAACGCTGATCTAGCCGATAAGATGGACATACATACGGATTAACATCTGAATTCTTACTAATATTATAAACTAGCTTTCCGCCAGCGGTTTTGCCCGTGTGGGCTATATAATACGAATTCAAATATAAAATCACAGAGTTTTCACACAAACTTTGCCCCCCTTTTTTACCCCCTTAGGGGTAGAACTCCGGAAAATCCTTTCTTGAAATGCTTACGTCATACAAATAACACACCCTCCAAGTTTCAGGTTTCTGCGATCAGCGGTTTAGGCTGTGCGTTGACCCGTCAGTCATTCAGGACAAAGCATTTTATATGTATAGATGCAAAACTTTTCGTATCATTATTTTTGTTGTTAATTTGGGAACAGCGTTGTATGCTGCAATATAGCGTATATTTTAATGTATATGACATATAGACAAAAATGTATAATGTAGCTGTTTGTTGTTCCATTTGAAAAAAATAACTGTCTGCGTGTCTTTAGTATGGAGATAGCTTGGACCCAGGGTAAGGACATACCTAGTATAGTGTTGCCCGGGTACTTGAAGTAGTCAGTTTCCTGAGCACAGCTGATGTAATCCAGAAGCGCGTTACAATAAGCAATTTACGCGCAATATTGCACGAAATAAGGACTGACAGGTTGCGCAGGCGCAGCGATCTAACTATGCGTGAAATATTAAAACATATACACATACAAATGTCAGAAATGGATTTATTACATACTAGCTTTCCGCCCGCGGTTTCACCCGCATGGAGTTTTAGTAGGGATCCCTTATTATTTCTGGTAATAAATATAGCCTATGACAGTTCATAAAGATGTAGCTTTCTAATGGTGAAAGAATTTTTAAAATCGGTCCAGTAGTTTTTGAGTTAAATCCCTACAAACAAACAAATATTTCCCCTTCATAATATTACTATAGACTTACCGACTTGAAGAGCTCGTGACTAACAGCCGTACGGATCGACCGATCAAAGGTTAAGCTGCGCTTGGCGCGGTCGGTCTGTGGATGGGTGACCATCTATGTCGTGCCAAGACTCCTCTGTGCCTCAAAAGCACGTAAAGCCGTTGGTCCCAGCTGACATTTGTAGATCTTTGACAAACTGTACTGGAGTTAGAATCCAGAGGGTAAGTACTGACAACCAGTATGTTTTAATTATTTTTTTGAAGAGAACCAAAGTCGGTATATAAAAGTACCTTCTCCACACAACAATCATATTTTTAAAACATCTGTCTAACGATACCTCACACGAAGAGATATGGGACAATAAATATATTTGTTCACACTTTACGTGTATACCACTTTGTCGGAGCAAACAATATGTATATCCATACAATGAGGATCCGTAACGTTTTTAGTTGACAATGCAGATTTGTAGAGCTAAGTAATCCTTAACATACAGTGCAAAAATTTTTGATCTACGATAAAAATTGACGAAGTTATGACCAAATTACTAGCGAAGTTCACCGAGCGGTCGCCGCGATAGCTGTGACGTCACTCCTACGGTTAGCCGTTGGCAGCAGTATGGCGCGCAGTGTTTTGTTTGATTAATTGTGACTTTCAAACAAATTAAGTGTCCGATTTGTGTCTAATTCACCTTTTCAAACATGTATTAATATTGTATAGTGCCAAAATGTACAAATACTTCTATTATTACCTTAGAAAAATTATTTTTAACGTGCCGAAAAACGCAAAACTTCTTCAAAATGGTATCCTGTTGTAAAGAGATGATTGATGATGATTTTTTCAAGCCATCCTAAGTAGGTACATACTGAATGAATTATTTGTAACAATGAACGAGGTGGCAAAAAATAGCCATTGAAAACCAATATTAAGGTTTCCGTTATAGATCGACAAGTATATAGGGAACTATGAACTAAATAAAGCGCAAGTTGGTTAAATAGCCATCCGCGAAATGATCCGCATAGGAATGAACGAAAACAACATTTGTTTATCAAGATTTCTGTACCAATACATTATATTCATTATTTTTTACACCTACCTACTGCTGCCTCCACACAATCACCGATGATCGCGGTGATTTGCTATACATTGCTGCGTCGGATGAAAAACTCTCAAGAGTTTTTGAGAGTTCACAGCAATGTACAGCGATTCACCGCGATAATAGCCGATTGTGTGGAGGCCTAAAGATTTTAAATCAATATCTTAAGATTACTAATAAGTAACGTAGATTAACTTAGAACTAGATTACTGAGATAATCAAATGTCATGAAAGAATCCACCTTTGGAAGATTATCTGACTGAGCTCGCACAAAACCAGCCTCTACTTTATTAGTACTCATATTTTAGGACGTTTAATACTCAAATATCACAAAACACACTCTAACAACACTTTACGTAAAATAAATTGCCAAATATAGTGACCAACCGCGTCGCAGCTCCGCCGAATAGTGAAATATGAATGCAGACTGCGCTCGGTTCCGTAGGAGTGACGTCACACGCTCCCGCGGACATTAATTTTTAGCGGCCGGAACGGCAAATGTTTATTACTTAATATCTTCATAAGTAATGGTCCGATTTCGATAATTCAAAAAGATATATCATTCTTATGTCATAAAGAATAACATAGATACTAGTTTTATTGAATTTGCTATTACATTACTGATCCTCATTACAGTTTTCTAGTACTAATAAGCTCTGAGCTATGTCGCAGACAGACAGATAGACATGGCGAAACTATAAGGGTTCCTTGTCAATTACGGTACCCTAAAAAAGGGTGGAAAAACACGTTTGTCCACCCCCCCGTGCTATGCCTTTTTATTGTTTAATTTTTTTCGGATGGGAAATCATCAAATGACCCCTCCCGCCGAGGGTGGGGCGGAAGGAAATGTCAGTCTCTTACTGACTAAAACCCATCCATGTTCCTTCCTCAGCCCTTTGTATTCCTATTTGTATTTATTTATGAGTGGTCCCAGTAGCCGGAATAAAAATACTTAAATTAAATCCATCCGGCGACTCACACTGCGGATCAGTTAATTGCGGTCCCAGTCGCCGGAAGCCTCCGGTAACTCTTTCGAACGTCCCGCAGCCCCGGCCTTGTGCTATGCCTGCTAACATTTATTATATAACGTTGTAAACTAAAAATATTATTATGATTCAATCACGTATCTTATTACATAAAACAAGTCAACGTAACGATGTCCTTCACTCAACGTACAGGGTCACTATTTATTAGAACTTATCGAACTTGAGTATGCATTACAGTGTATTAAATATCTCGGTTTAGCCTAGATACCTCATATACAGAGAAGATCCATTCATTGCTTGCTGATACATATGTTTTGTCATAATAGTTCCTATCAGAAGCCTGTTTTAAAAATTTTGTTCTCAACAGTTTACACATAAATAATGACAATAGAACGTCCTACTCAAGCACTATACTTACGTCGAACGGATTATTTATAAAAAATAATTAATCATAGTACTTTGTGAATGATTTTGTTAGTTACTCATTTGATAAGTCTAGCCTAGTATAACTGTTTGTTATTCATGTTTAATGTGTAACATAAAAAAAATCCTTTTTCTGAAAAAATTATAATACCTTTTTCTGAAAAAATATTTCTGGCGTCAAACATCTACAAATGGCAGTCGGGACCAACGGCTTAACATGCTTTTCGAGGCACGGAGGAGTCTCAGTATGACTTGGATACCCATCCACGGACCGACGGCGCCAAACGTAGTTGTACATGTAATGCAGTTGACGTACTCGTATGTATGTACAGAAGCCAGTTCATTAATAAAGAAGATAACAACATAAATTCTTCTCTGTATACAACGATTTTGTTCCCACATTCTTTAAAACGATTCACAAACAAATAATAAATTTCATACATTTAAATTAACATCAATACACACTATCCGTCGCATCTATCTACTTCAAAAAAGTAAAAAAAAACTACCATTTCCTACCAAAAAACTGCCACTGTGAAACCAACTTTAAGTCCATGTCCTAAAGAAAATTTTCCCCTGGCAAAATAACCACATTAATTGGTCAGTCGAAATGGTCGAAATGGTTCAGTTATTACGGACGGTCCCAAATAAGGCGTCGGCTAAAGGGCAACATTACTGTGACAATAAAATAACTCCAACGATGATCTGATGCGAAAATTATATGCTTTTACTGCGTACATTATGAGAGGACTGTTTAAAGAAATCAATCATAACTTAAGAACATATTTGCCGAAGGAATTCGAAAAGGTTGTTGTCGCCTCCCACGATCTTAGCCACATATTGTATGCGACTGTGTTGACTTAATAATAATAAACTTCAGACCGATTTCGGCGAAGATTTAGCCAGGTATGCAGGATTGCACGCACGCTTGCGCAGACACAGGTGCACTCTCTATTCCCTCACTCTCATAGTCCGAAGGGTCGGCAACCCGACACGACCGGGGAGAGATCAGGCGCAGGAACGACAGCTTTACGTGCTCTCCGAGGCACGGAGCGGTTTCGCTATGTTAAGAAAACGGTCACCTATCTAAAGATTGACCGCAGCTAGCGCAGCTTAACCTCGCTAATCTATCGATCTGCAGATCTGATAAGCTGATTCAGATTATAGGTGCTTCAGAGAATACCTATATACAGCTGTCGATCTTACGCCAGTGGGCCTAGCACGAATCACTTTCGAAAAAGTATTCGTATCGAAAGCGATTTTTCGAATAATAAATACAACCATACCAGAGCAAAATTTAGATATGATTAAAGTCATCAATTTAAATAAAAATGGTACGTAAGAAGCGAGTATATTCCATTCAAAAATCGTTTTCGATTCGAATACTTTTTCGAAAGTGATTCGTGCCAGGCCCACTGATCTCTCACCGGTCGTGTCGGGTGGCCATCTTATGGGACAAGTAGTAGTCTCCGTCAAGTTTGACCACCGATGACCGAAGCTCGGTCTGGTACATCACTTACTTTGATGAGCAGCTCGTGGCTAAGTAACAGCCGCACGGATCGATCGATCAAAGGTTAGGCTACGCTTGGCGCGGCCGGTCCGTGGATGAGTGACCTATCCATATATCCCATCTATGTCATAGCGCAACTCCTCCGTACCTCGGAAAGCACGTTAAGCTGTTGGTCCCGGCTGTCATTTGTAGATCTTTAACGGTCGTGTTACCACGGTAACACTGGTTGTCAGACTTTCGATACCCCACGGGGTATCGTGTTATCCGGTAACTGGGTTGTGGAGGTTAGATAGGCAGTCGCCCCAAGTAAAACACTGGTACTCAGCTGCATCCGGTTTAGACTGGAAGCCGACCCCAACATAGTTGGGAAAAGGCTATATGATGACATCACTTACCACTTTCTTTGGTTGGTGGCGCTTAAGCTCCTCCAGCAGCATGGCTCCCCCCGCTGTGGGCGGAGCGGGAGGGAGTGTCAGACTCCTACTGACTAAAACCCATCCATGTTCCTTCCTCAGCCCTTTGCATTACGTAGCGCAGTAATTCTCTTGAAGAATCCCGTTGATATTTGAAGTCTAGGTACTTAAAATTTCAGCCATGATAATAAAGTCACACTTATGTATAAGACTATACATATACAAAAGAAGAAACTGACTGGCTGACTGATCGATCAACGCACAGCCAAACCGCTGGTTCTAGAAGTATGAAATTTTGCACAAATGTTCCTTAAACGACGTGAGTGTGAACTACGAAAAGGTTTTTTGTAAATTCATCCCCTAAGGGGTTAAAATAGGAGATGAAGTTTGTACCAGATGCGGGTGTTATAGCGGGAAACAGCTAGTATGTCTATAAACAGCGGAATTACAAATAAATCAATTTAATTACAAATAAAAGCTTATCCAAGGTGATTGAGATACATAAATAACGAGTATTTAATGTTTTTTTATTGTATATTTAGTAATACGATCGCGGAGTGCATCACAAAAAGTACTCCGTATGTTGCAGCGATGTTAGAAGCGCAACGAGCTTGGATGGATGCGGTATTTTTAAACAACTCCAAAAAGAGAAGGTTGCTTCTTAATTCGTCGAAATCATTGTTTTTTTATTTTTGTTTCCCGATTACTCGTAGATCCCTCAACCGCGGTGAAATTTTTTTTTTGTTTGAAAGCATATACTTCGTATGCGGGGGATGTTTGTCATGATCAGATCATAATCTTCCGAGATGTGGAACGGAACTCCTTTTATGATCATAGCAGAACTGTCGTAACAAGTAATATTGCTTTGTTTATTATCGACGTGTAGTCGATAACTGACCACTGTCAAGAAAGAGGAGGAGAGTGCGTGGACTCTCCCTCTCCCCACCACTTTCCAAGATTAATTATAGCGTGTGAGGTATCGTTTGAAAGGGTTTTGATAAGAATAATTCAAATATCAGTGTTACGTCTAGTACCTAGTGACTTTATCTATATCTATACTAATATTATAAAGAGGAAAGATTTGTTTGTTTGTAGGGTTTTAATTCAAAAACTACTTAACCGATTTTAAAAATTCTTTCACCGTTAGAAAGCTACATCTTTACGAAGTGTCATAGGCTATATTTATTTCCAGAAATAATGAGGGATCCCAACTAAAACTTGAATAATGGAACTCAAGGTGTAAAAAAATGTCCACGCGGGCGAAGCCGCAAGCGAAAAGCTAGTAACCAATAAATAGTAAGTTAATAGAATTGGAAAATTACTGACATCACAATTAGCAATTTCCATATAAAATCTATGAGAAAAACGCGTTTTGACAGCTCATAAAAAGAATGTCAATTGAATGTTAGTCTAGTGTTTCTTGGCGGACTTCCATAGGACCTACTCTTTGGAACCGTGCATTTATTGTGACTTTTAGTAAGCGCCTGCAAAGGACTGTTTGTTTCTTTTTTGCATTTTTGGACTTTAAATTGCCACATCAATTTTGTCGCACTTCAATAAATTTTGACATTACCATAGCAACCCTCCATCGTCTTGGTTTCCGCATGCCTCCGCCAGGCGTGGCTGATTTACATTATAATTAAGAACTTCACATGTACGTATGTACGTCATTATTTATGTATGTATGTAGGCTGGGATTATCTCGTTACCACAGACATTTATCTAAATAGATGACGCAAGTGTGTGTATTTCGCGTGTGGTTTAAGAGGAAGATTTATATGTATAATGATATTATAGTAGAGAATCTTTATAATATCTATATTGCACCCGTGCGAAGCAGGGGCGGGTCGCTAGTCTATGATATGAATATTTAGCAAACTTTTAATATTTTTTTATGTTATGAATGCATAGATTATAACAATAAAGAAAACAAAGAAAATAATAGCAAAATTATTCAATTTTATCCCCTATTTTGACAGATCTTGAATGACAGTTATTCCGTTTCACGTACTATAAGTAACCTGATATTAGTCCTAGAACCGTATGTTTTATTTGTTATTAGAACTTAATTTTGCTCCCTACCTTATTTATTCACGGTCTAACTAAACAATTGTACAAATCGATTCTCCGTCTTAGACACCGACTAACGGTGAAGGAAAATATCTTAAGGAAACCTGGACTAAAAGTCTGAAATCGCCAATCCGCCTTGAGCAAGCGTGGTGATCAATGCTCATGCCTTCTCTGTGTGAGAAGAGGCCTGTGCCCGGCAGTGGGACAATATATAGGTCAATGATGATGATTTCTCTGGAGTAAACGCCAATAAAGATGGATAAATAGTCACTTTTCGTTATCAGTAACCTTCATAGATACTTGAAATACTTGTGTACAGAATGCAGCCTCCTTAAGGCTAGCATGATAATAACAGCGATCATTCTGACTAGTCGACACCCCGGCACCCACGGCCGAGATTGGGACATTCAAATTAAATTTATTGGCCCGCATTCTGGGCTCGCCTCCTGTCATAGCGAGGCGATAGCGAGATATGGTAGAGATATATTTTTAAGGATATTTTGCGTGGCCTCACTGTGGGGCGAAGATTATTTTCTTTTTTTTTAACGGACTTTGAAGGAGGGAGATTCTTTGTAATTATAATTTTACACGTACTTAAGCCTATTTTGTTGACCTGACCTGGCTGTGAAATTGTTTGAATGAGTTACTGCGGCTTCGGAACGCAACGGGTGAAGGAAGGAACATGGATGGGTTTTAATCAGTAAGAGTCTGACACTCCCTCCTGCCCCACCCACAGCGGGAAGAGTCATTCTATGATTCCCCATGTAATTTGGGAAAAGTTAACTTGACTTGGAACATGAACTTGGCAATTATTTTTCCGTCTCTGTTTTACTGTTATAGTTAGGCAGTTGTGCAACAGAGACAAGGCTAATAAGGATTTCTTTGCGGCGTTAATATTTTATGCAATCTTTTACTTAAATGACTTTTTATTTGTAGTCAGGTATTTATTATTAACAGTATTGAACATTACAAAAGAAACCATAAATATTCGAATAAAATGAAAATCTAACTAAAATATGTAATATAATATAAAAGCCAGCCAACAAGCTGCTTCGATAAATCTTTAAAAATAATGTGGGGCACCCGGATCCTACAGTTTCAACCCAGAACCAAAATATGTATACCTTGTCACAAAACAATATTATCGCTTACAGTGTTCTCTTACCCTAGTACTATCGCAATAAAATCATGCACGCCATCACACCAGCTTCCTACAAGCTAACGAGTCCAATAATGTTCCCTTTTCAATAACAATGAGATAGCAGCTAAAGGTTACGTATGTTACTTCTTTATTTGCGAGCCAGTTGGCTAAGAGCCTCTTGGCCTTTCCGTTATGGCTGTTGTCGGCCACTTCGACAAAGACATAGTAGAAACAGATAAGTAGGCTAACTCGAGCCTATAGTCTGTACCTACCAATCGATTTTAAGAAAAATGTAAACAAAAAAATAGGTTACGACTACCTATTTTGTTCTAATTCTGCCACAATAATTAACAAAATGGCGTAAGAATGACGCATTTATGTAAATTTCATGCTCACATGATTTAATGCATTAAATTTTAACACAATAAGTTATTATGTAGGTACAGACTATTCACACGTAGGGCTATCGCGTATAATTTGTAGTTATAGGAGGCAGGTAGGTTATTATCAAATTATTACGAGCAGCAGCCTAGCGTTGTTATGTACGGCGTAGCCACGACTGGCACACCTTTAGCAGCGATATATTTTGTCAGTGTGTGTGTATTTTTTTTGTGTATGGCATCTCGTATGTCAACCTAGAAGGTTGTCGACTGCTTAACCGGGCTTGCCTGTGAAGTGCCTTAAATAAATTTAAGGCCTCCAGCCAGGGCTTAACTTACAAAACTAAGCGATTACACGCCAAGGGCACCCCATAGTGGGGAACGGGCCTCGGTCGCTAGGGGAGGACAGCAAGGGACAGGCTGGATCAGAATATTATATGATTATTATAGTCGGGAATTTTAAAGCTATTGGCTCAGCTCGCGGGCTGGCTCGTCGAGCTAGGTTTTGTGGCTAGCTCGACGCAAACGTACGGGCGCGCTCACATACTTACCGTATTCGGTGAGTATGTATTCAGATTACGTACTTATTTGTTTCTACTATGTTAAATAAAGTAGAGTTTTGACAGTTTATATACGTTGTTCATCCTTGTTATTGCTATATTATTGTTTATTTATCATGATGGTAAAGTTTTGTGCAATAATATCTGTGAAATTACAAAAGTAGATCTCTTTTTAGGGTTCCGTACCAAAAGTGGTTAAAAGTAATTCTTATGGTTTCACTTTATCTGTCTGTCCGTCTGTCACAGTTGATTATTTCAGTAACTACTGATGTTGTCGGCTTGAAATTTGGAACGGTTATAAAGAACGTGCATGCGTATTAAAAAAATTTGAAAAATCATATTGTTTTCCTCTCCCCATTTATGCCATATAAATGGGGAGAGGTTCATTTGAGGTATCATATAAAATCTCTTGGTCTTGATTTGCACATCCTAATGTTTTCCAGTAAGTTTTTTAATTTTTGATATATAATGTAATTTGCACAAAAAAGAAACACAGAAAGAAGCACAGAAGAGAAGACCATTTCCTCCTATCCCATCTCTAAAGTTTGAGAAGTTAAAAATCGAAATAATTAGGGTTGATAAACTTTACACCTAAATATTACAGGAAATATGAAACTATGATTCTAAATATAAATATTCTAAATATTTCGCGGTTTTTAAGTAGTCAGCAATTACAAATTTAATTATGCGGTCAGATAAAACAATATCATCATCATCATTCATATACTGTCCCACTGCTGGGCACAGGCCTCTTCTCATACAGAGAAGGCATGAGCATTAATCACCACGCTTGCTCAAGGCGGATTGGCGATTTCAGACTTTTTAAGTCCAGGTTTCCTCGCGATGTTTTCCTTCAGCGTTAGTCAGTGGCAACTAAGATATATTTAGAAAGTACATATGACTTTAGAAAAATCACACTGGTACTTGCCAGGTTTCGAACCCGCACACTCATACACGAGAGGCAGGTGCCTTAACCACTAGGCTACCACGACTTTTAATAAATTTTGAAAACAAGAAAATGTGAGTTTATTGCGTAAATTCTTTTTTCAGTTCGGAAAACTCGGTGCGTGAGTTAAACTCACACGCAGTCGGTTTTATGTAGCTCATTTTTTTAATAGAATTTATTACACATAGCTAATATATTAAAAATGTGAAAAGAATTCCCTGTTTTCCTGTTACTAACTCAGTATAACTAATGGCTGAACTGATTTTGATGCAATCGGGTGTAGACATAGATTGAATACTGTTGAAGAGCGGAAGAATACAGGGTAGTTTTAGTAGAGATGTCAGCATCGTTGACGGGGCCCTCCCCCAGGGCCATAGCCTGCCGGGACTGCGGGGCGTTCGAATGAGATACCGCGCCCCCGGAATACAAAGGGCTGAGGAGGGAACATGGATGGGTTTTAGTCAGTAAGAGTCCGACACTATGGTGGGAGGGGTCATTCGATGATTTTCCATCCGAAAAAAATGGTAGTTTTAGAAGTAAAACCCGCGGGAAACACCTAGTATATTTTAATTTAGTTGTAACACTTAAAAATGTTACACATTTTGACAGTAATAGCATATAATTGAAGCTTATACATGATGTTTAATAAACGCCTATAAATTATTCAATTATTTAAATGCGATTCCGAAGCGATTATCTCGATACTTTATGTAATGAAGGTCGACTCGATGTGTTATATATTATGCATACTTGTTTTTTTATGCGGCGCCAACTTGAATTTTCATTAGGCCTTGGTTTATTTTTAGACTAGCTGCTTCCCACAGTTTCACTCGTGTCCTAAGGAAACTACTTAATGCACCCCAATAAAAAGTGGCCTGTAACCGTCTCTTGTATTCCATCTACCTCCGTACAAAATTTCGTCAAAATCGGTTCAGCAGTTTTATTGTGAAAGCGCTACAAATAAATAAACTCACTGTCGCATTTATAATATTATTTCATGCCTCTTTTAAAACATCTTCCTCATTGATAAACCTTATCAAAAAACATTAAGCTTTAACTGGAATGAATTATGGTAGCATTTTCTTTATTTATGAAGTACTTTGTTTTGTCATTAATTTATTATAATTTCTTATTTAAGGTCGTAAATAACTTAAGTGTCACCTTTTAAGACAAATGGGCGCCGGTGGAGGTATAAATACTTTTTTTTTTTATCATATATTCTTTATACTTTTACGAATATCACAAAACATGATATCAATAATTAACATACTTTTAATATTTTTTATGATATCAATACATATAAAAATAAAGTAAACATTATATCTATACTAATAATATAATAAAGCTGAAGAGTTTGTTTGTTTGAACGCGCTAATCTCAGGAACTACTGGTACAATTTGTAAAATTCTTTCAGTGTTAGATAGCCCGTTTATTGAGAAAGGCTATAGGCTATTATCACGCTAAAACCAATAGGAGCGGAGCACCACTATTCCACGCG
Source organism: Pyrrhia umbra (assembly GCA_963891755.1). Taxonomy (NCBI): domain Eukaryota; kingdom Metazoa; phylum Arthropoda; class Insecta; order Lepidoptera; family Noctuidae; genus Pyrrhia; species Pyrrhia umbra. Next base: position 5,513,826 of record OY982944.1, read on the forward strand.
GACGAAGTCGCGGGCAGAAGCTAGTCATACGTATTTAGACGAAGAACATTATTATATTGAATAGAAACGTTATAAATTTTTATTATCCTCTAGTTTACCGCCAGCGGCTTCGCCACCGTGGGCTATACGAATTCAAATTAAAAATGTCAGAGTTTCATACAAACTTTGCCCCTTTCTAACCCCCCTAGGGATAAAATTTTGGAAAATCAATTCTTATCGGATGCCTACGTCATACAAAGAACACACCCTCCAAGTTTCAGGTCTCTACGATCAGCGGTTTAGGTTGTGCGTTGATCCGTCAGTCATTCAGGACAAACCATTTAATTTATGTATAGATGAACATGTACAGTTTTTAGCCTATAAATATGTATATTTATCATCATCATCTGCCTAGCCTTTTCCCAAATATATTGGGGTCGGCTTCCAGTGTTAATCGGATGCAGCTGAGTACCAGTGTTTTACATGGAGCGACTGCCTATCTGACCTCCACAACCCAGCTACAGTTATCTACCTATTATTACAGGTGACGCCCAAATAATTGGTCAGCGTCATGTAATATGTAGCAATCGTGTTAAAAATCGAATCGTGCCAAATATTGGTAACTAATGAGTAACGTATATTAATTGTTGTTAGTGCGATTGATTTATTGCTAATGGAAGTAATTCATTTATTTTCGAACTGAAAGGTAATATCCTTCTAAATGTTGTTTAATTATGTTTTTTGACGACCTGAGTGGTTCAGTGGTCAACATGCCGGAATACCACGCAAGAGGTCCCGGGTTCGATTCCCGGCCGGGCAGAAATTTAAATGATGAATTTTAATTTCTGTGTTGGGTCTGGGTGTTACTATGTATAATATGTATGTATTTAAAAAGTATATAAGTAGTATATCCGTTAAGCTAGCACCCATAACACAAGCATATTAGTTGCTTACTTTGGGGCTAGATGGCGCTGTGTGGAATTGTCCAAAGATATTTGTCCAAAGATATTTATGTTAATTTATGGGAGAACTTCTTCCTGTAAGTAATCTATCCTTCACTACATAGTATAAAACAAAGTCGTTTTCTCTGTCCCTAAATCCTTATGTATGCTTAAATCTTTAAAACTACGCAACGGATTTTGATGCGGTTTTTTTAATAGATAGAGTGATTAATGAGGAAGGCTTTAGTATATAATTTGTCAAGTTTTTGTATCCATTAGCTAAAATATCGCGGGCGAAGCCGCTGGCGGGAAGCTAGTTATAATATTATAAATCTCTCTGTCTATCTGTGCCGCTTTCACGGTGAAACGGCTGAACCGATTGATATGAAACTTGGTATGGAGATAGATGTGACTATGGAGACGGCTATAGGGTACTTTTTAATCGGGTGCGTGCAGTGTTTCCCACAGGACGAGGGTGAAACCGTGGCAAACAGTTAGCAATAAATTTAGACAAACAGCCACTAAGAAAAACTCAACAACATTGTGCAATTGTCGTGGTGGTCTAGTGGTTAAGGTACTCGTATCTAGTGTACGAGTGTGCGTGTTTGAAACCTGGCAAATACCAATATGACTTTTTCAAAGTCATAAGTACTTTCTAAGAATCTCTTAGACATCACTGACAAACGGTGAAAGGAAACATCGTGAGGAAACATAGACCAAGAAGTTGGAAATCACCAATCCGCCTTGAGCAAGTGTTGTGATTAATGCTCATGAAATATTTTTCTTTCTTTCTTTCTTTCATGCCTTCTCTGTATGAGAAGAGACCTGTGCCTAGTAGTAGAACAATATATATTAAGGCACGGAGGGGTCTGGCTATGTTAAGAAAGTCACCCATCTATGGTTTGACCGCGGCTAGCGCAGCTTAACCTTGTTAATCCATCAATCAGCATGGCTCTTACTAAGCTACGAGCCCCTCAACAACAAGGCAGTATAGCATAGTAGGATAGTATAGATACATACTCGCCCATCCAAAAATTTAAAACCGGTAATTTGACATGCATTAATATATATAATACATATTATCATACGTACAGCAAAGCTTGTCAGTTGCCTCTGAATGTCAAGGGCTTCATTATAAGTTCCGATTTTGAATTCCAATTCGTTTCGTTGCACACTAAGGAACTGATGTGTCTGTTTGTACATCGAGATCATTATATATAATGGAGATGCAATCCCGAACATTACGCGTCAATTAAAACGTAACCATTTTTAGTATTTAGGTGTAGCTTTGAAACTAGTAACCATTTTGATGCAAAATTTATTTGACAATTGAAAAGTGCCTGTTAATGGTGTAATTGTAATAAATGTTTTGAATTTATCTCTTTCCCACTAACCGAAACATAAATAGCATAAATATTACGACGAAAAACATAAAATTATTCAATGGTATCCTCCATATTGACAGATCTGGAATGACAATTCTTTCGTTTCACGTATGATCCGACATGGCTATTTATGAACGTGGCTGACAGGTGAACTAATGACCACCATCTTGAAATGTCATTTTTTGTGATAATGATACCAATTAATGGAAATTTCCAATTTTTTAAGTAAATCATGACATGAGAAATAGCAATTTATTAATTCATCATTTAAGTTTTAATAATAATTTGAATTGGAAACAATAAAATGCAATATTTAAACATTTAACACACATTTGGATGTTAGTAAGTGGCTCACAAGCCGAAACCTTCCTGATTATTAAGTAGGTAGTCACCGCGGCCGGTGGATATCTACAACACCTAGTCAAGTGCATAATCTGAAAATTTATTTATTCAGGATTTTTTATTTTGGAAAAATTCAAAAAGAAGAAGAAAGAAACTATATAATTATATTCTAATATAAACAAAACTAAAATATGGTAACTAAATAAGACTTTTTGATAAATATGTATTAATTGCAGGGTACTCATACCAAAAGTACCTACATTTTAGTATTTTGCTTGTCTCTATCTGTTTGTCTTTTTGTTCCGGCTAATCTCGAGGCCTCGAAGTTGCCGCACAAGATCGCAGAAAATGGAAATCTCTTCTTAGCCCCGTGTCCCTGATGAGGGGACACAGGATCGCATCATCATCATCAATCTCGAGACGGAACTCCTTTTTCAATGGTAAAATACTGCCAGCATATAAATATTCATACATACTAATATAATTAACACCATTACATGTATTTTTATGTACTGTAATATCACTCATGTTAATGCAAATAAAAATATCTTTATCTCTAAGACACTCTAGACAACTACTAGTAATCGCAAATAGTGTCTCGGTGTGCGCCGACTCTGCGATAGTCCAGTACATTTTACGCAGTAAGAGAGGTCGTATTGTATTTTTTATCTTAATTAAGGTTTATAAAGATATCTTCAAGCACATTTTTACTAATGGGAAGTCTGGATTCCATTACCATAACTAAGAAATTTTAAATCTCTAAAAGGTTAAGGCGGTGAGTGTTACGTGAGGTCCCATAAACAAGATTTCAGCGACAGTAATAAATCTAAAGTTGAATGGCTGAGATATTTGTAAAAGCTTTTATTTTAACTTGAAATGTTATTATTATTATTTTTTGTTTTTTTTTTGTTTACACCTGCCGGCTGTTTCACCTAGTTTCACCCACATCATCTGCCTAGCCTTTTCCCAACTATGTTGGGGTCGGCTTCCAGTCTAAACCGGATGCAGCTGAGTACCGGCGTTTTACATGGAGCGACTGCCTATCTGACCTCCACAACCCAGGTACCGGTTAACACGGTACCCCTTGGTAAGACTGGTTGTCAGCCTTTCTGGCTTCTGAATTCCCGTAACGACTGTCAAAGATGTACAAATGACAACCGGGACCAACAGCTTAACGTGCTTTCCGAGGCAGGGAGGAGACTCGCTATGACATAGATGGTCACCCATCTACGGACCGACCGCGCCAAGCGTAGCTGAACCTTTGATCGGTCGAACCGTGCGGCTGTTATTTAGCCACGAGCTCCTGTGTTTCACCCACGTTCTAATATGATCAAATAGATGGTGGGAACCACACCATTCCATGAGGAAGGAACATGGATGGGTTTTAGTCAGTAAGAGTCTGACACTCCTTCCAGCCCCACACACGGCGGGAGAAGTCATTTGATAATTTCCCATCCGAAAACAACTCTATAGTTAGGAAATAGCTAGCCAGATGATTACTTTATTAACTGACAAACCAAATTGCAGCAAGTAATTAGCAAGGTATTCATTATTTCATTAAACATTTCACCCGCAACGTTTGATTTACGAGGCTTGCAACCTCTTTCATAATGCCGACCAATTACGCCTTTCGTACACAAATTTAATTTAAAAGAACTTTTTGACAGACTTAATTTAAAAAGGTTCTTATTTCAATTGTGTAGGGTTCCTTAGTCATGAATATCATGAAAAAAGTACGTAACCAACCTTTTTTTTTTCAACATAGAGTTAAGGAAATATTTGGAATCAGGAAAAATCAGTATTTAAAAATGTATATTTAACTCAATATTGAAAAAATATATTAAGTTACGCCCTTTTGCTTATGGGGATAGAGGACTACAGGAAGGCCAAAAAAAACGTGTGTGACTATGTAAAGGCGACATTTTTAGAAAGATGTAAATGATGATTGATTGACCATAAAAAGTCAAGAACAGTCTAGAGTCTAGACTGAGAGAGTTACTTTCGTCACGGTGCAAAATTTAGATTCCTTATCTAAACTAATATTATAAAGCTGAAGAGTTTGTTTGTTTAAACGCGCTAATCTCAGGAACTACTGGTACGATTTGAAAAATTCTTTCAGTGTTAGATAGTCCATTTATTGAGGAAGGCTATAGGCTATATATCATCACTCTAAAACCAATAGGAGCGGAGCACCACTATTCCACGCGGACGAAGTCGCGGGCAGAAGCTTGTACCTTATATACCTGTGGTCATATGAGAAATATGACAATGGCCGTTGTATGTTTTGCGATTTTCTTTTGTTTTCGAGTTATAATCATTTTTGTATGATTTTCAATAATCTTTGTATTAAGTATTATTTAAGAATTTCATAGGTACCTTTGATTTTAGAGCACTTTTGCAATAGCTGCCTGATTCATTATATTTTCAAGTAAATAAGATTAAAAATAATTTAAATAAAACGCACGAAATTAAATTTTCATATGCACATATATTCGTTATAGTAATAATAATATTTTAATAATGTAATATAATTACAATAATTATCTCTTACAACACTATTAAAGCTGGCACATATTCTTTTGTTTTTACCGCAACGCTAATTAATTCATTGATAATAATTAAATAATAATAATAAATTATAATTATTTTAATAACCGCTACATAATAATAATTAATAAGATTTTTTGACACATAAATTAAAGTCTTAAGGCCGGTTCACACTTCATTAAAAGGTAAGTTAAATAAAAATAGCATTATCAATAACTTGTGCTAAATATTTTTATGACTTTAGTTATTAAGATGCGTACATATTACATATATAACATAACATGTTATAAAACGTTGTTATTTAACATGTTTCAGTAAAGTGTATACTGAATGTTATGTTGTATAACATTTGTAAATATAAATAACATGTAACACAACTTGTTATATAACAGAAGTTACACAATATGTTACTTAATCTGTACGCACATTTAGGTGATACTATTTTTATGTGTTGTACTTGTTTAAATCTCAGATTGGCATTTGTATTTTTTTTTTCAATAACACATAAAAGTACACCTATCTTGACTGACATGAGGATCCTTCTTTATGGAGGGACCACACACGGGGTTGGGGTGAATCTACAAAAATAATGCCGTTGGTTTTTCGACGTCGTCCGCTTACTCACAGGAATTTCATCATTACTAGCCGTATAGAATTCAATATTTACCTACACTGAGAGACTAGACCTACTTTTTTATTTCACATAACAATTTTAAGCTTGTAAATGCAAACTATTTTTACGATAGTCGCTGATAAGGGAAATGACGATTCGGGAACTAAACTGCAAAATATTTGTAGATTTACCCTTCAAAAGTGGATGACTGGCTTATAGTAGGTAAGGTTTTTCACAAATAATAAAAAAAATGTAAAATAAGATATCTAAAAATGTATTTGTTCAAATAATATAATTTATAAATTCTTTCTATGAATTTTAAATATCTTTTTTATAATTTATATCATTTGAACTTTATATTAATGCATTTTTTAAATTAAATTGATATTTAAATATTAAGCTAGATTCAATTCCAATATAACATATCTAGAAACAATAATATCTAAATAATAAAAGTAAATAATCATCTAAGTTGTATATTTGAACTATGCATTAAGCTTCTTACTGTATCCGATATCATAATTCGATAATTTCGTATATCTATCTAAATTTAAAATACTGATTTTTAATAATTATTTTGCTTAAAATGAGGCATGCCTCATTTTGCTTAAAACGAGGCATGCCTCACTTTAAGCATATGTGCAAAATAAAGCGTGAATTTGCCTCTTAAAGAAAACTGTCACTTTTGCTTAGTTACCAAAAGTCAAAGTCAAAAGTATTTTTTTTTATTTCACATAGGCCTACAAATAAAGCACTTATGAAAAGTCAAATTAGTTGCACGGTTCCAAGTAGTGGGTCCTATGGAGAAGAACCGGCAAGAAACTCCATGGATACTCTTTTTAAAAATTCGAGTCCGTCGCCATACGCATCAAAAGCATTAATAATATCATTGCGAAAAAGGGATGTTACTATACTTAGCATAGCTCCGTCTCGCTTTTACTCCTGAACACGTCATGGTACAATGTCTGATTACGTTAAGGATATTGGCATAATAAGCTTGCTTAAAATGTAACTGATAGTTCGAAGATGTTTAAGTCACATCTACTTATAAATAATGAATCTGTGTAGTTCTTTAAAATTGTGAATTGGTTTACTTTAAAAGGGTGGTTGGTTTGCTTCGTTTTTAACGAGCTATTATTAAAAATCAGTACTATTAATAATAATACAGCAATAACATATATATAAAATATTAATAGTTAAAATAGGGCTATTTAAGTGTATTCACAATTGTCTTAATTAGCCCCATGCAATCTCCCTTTACAAAACAATGCGATTTTATTTTGTTATAATTTATATTATAATAATTCAATAAGTATCAAACATTATTCATTTTAATTTATATCGCATGGTTTTGCTAAGTGAGATGAAATTTTAACACAGCAAAGATCCTCAGAATAATTGAGTTTGAAATAACTGCCATTCAAATTTATTACCTCTAGAAAAGTACCGGTTAAATTTATCTGCCAGATAAGCGCAAGTAATGTTTTAGGAATAAAAAACCCAAATGATAGGTTATCCATCATATGGTAGAAGTTTGAATTTATGGTAAACAGCTGTTTTCAGTTGATTGGACCGTTGTCTTGTCGGTGAACTTGGGCTTAAGTAACATAACTATGCTGGCATTATTATTGATTTGTAACACAGTCTGAAATTATTTCACGGAATTGAATGTATAAAATGTGTTACCCATTTCCAAGGTTTTGCCGAACATACTGTCATCATCATCATCAGCCTATAAATTGTCCCCCTGCTGGGCACAGGCCTCTTCTCATACAGAAAAGGCATGAGCATTGATCACCACGCTTGCTCAAATTTTTTTAAGTCCAGGTTTCCTAACGATGTTTTCCTTCACCATTAGTCAGTGACGTCTAAGATATACTTAGAAATGACTTTAGAAAAGTACTTGCCAGGTTTTAAATCCGCACACTTGTTATATTTCGACAGTTGTTTCAAACTCTGATCTTGGGCTGTTTTATGACACGTTATAGTGTTCTAGATTTCAGTGAAAGAAAAGGATGGTGCTATTCGTTCTGTATCTCCCTCGCAATGAGATTTAGAGTACTGTAACGTATCAATATAGCTCCTGATATAACGATAGCTAGAAACAGTACAACGAATATAAAGAATAGAACTTAGTTATAGTGGTGTTCATTACCTCAGTAAATTATGGCAAAATTGTGTTAAAATGACCTCATTATCAGAATGAAGTATACGAAATGAAGATTCATATTTATCAGAATGAAGTATATGAAATGAAGATTAATAAACAGCAGTGTATGGAACTGAGAGAAATATTTTCTCCAATATTTTTGTATCAAGTCACTAATAATAGTTACACATTAATTTAGGCGGTCTTGCACCACACCTCACAATATATACATAAAAAAAGTTTTATTTAATATTCGAAATTGACAGCAAATAAATGAAGTTTTAATTAAACATATTAGTTGGCTCAAGTCAACCTTAAAATAAATCTCTTCGCAAGGCATATTATGAACATCACTTTAACTTTTCCAAACTTAAGTCAAAGAATTCACAACTTTTTTCAAATAGATAATATATACAGATAGGAAGATATGCTACACATTAATACTAGAAGCACCAACACAGACACAGACATACAGTATTACATTTATAAAATTATATAACATATTTACACATACACTTCGCGATCAACATGAGATTGACTTTGTTTTATTTAATTTTATTAGTCCGGCACTTCAGCATCCTAATAACGTATTAGCAATCCAATTGACATATGTTTCCCAAAGAAGGTTTTAATAAACATTGTTTTATAAGTTTCAACTGTCTTTTTATCGCGTAGAACATCAAAAGAAAGGTATTGAAATTGATATGGAAAAGTTGTGTTACGTGATTAAGGTGTTGGTTTTATGTTACAAATATATCGAAATTAAAAAAAAACTTCTTCAAATTGTATATCAAAAAGAGTACACAATTATGAACGATTTTGAAATTATTTTGGAGCCTTATCATGAGACGACATACTCATCAATTCCCAATGCGAAAAAGGAAGGTGCTATTCGTCTTGTATATATAGCTCCATCTTCCCCGTACTAGATTTCTGATCAGTATTAGGCTTTTTATATACGGCAATTTATTTATAAATATAAAACAATCTGTCTTTAAAAGAACTGTTAACTATAAAAATCGAGGCACAACAAATTACTTTTAGTGAGGCATAGATTTTTCTCAAGTCGAGACATGTTGATCGCGATTCAAAACAAAATAATCCTGGTTTGCGATGGCGCTATATTTATTCTAAATAAATCTATCGTGTTTTCCTATAACGGATAAAATCTCCTATAGAAAAATATGTACAAAAATGCTGGCATAGGAATTAAGGACGTATCCATTACTTCTTGGCACAACATTGATATTATTTATTTTTATAATAATTTATCAGATAATCTTTTTTCTTACGTTAAAAATTATCGAACGAAATTGCGTTAATTTAATACCAAAAATATGTACGTTAAATTAAAATATTAGGTATGCCTAAATTTATGCCGAAATCACTTACATAAAATAATTAAATGTAATATTAAATTGTAGTGGAGTTACATTTAAATACATTTAAACTGGAAATTTGTATGCCATATTTTACGACAAAGCATTAACATTTTCACGACACAAAATTTACATTTAACACGACATTACTTTTCTTTTTAAATCAATACATTATTTTGTCAGTACAAGTTTTACATTTAAAAGCCTTAAAATTATTAATTCTTAAATTAAAACAACACATTGATAATGTCTTAGGTAAATATTTTTTAAACATTTCATAACATTAAGTTTTAACATTTCTTGAAAAACACAATTCTTCAGTTTAAAACTTTTTAAAAATAACATAAGTTTATATTAAAATTTAATACGGAACATTTTACGTTAAAAATAATAATAGGGACGTATAATAAAATGCACATAATTATATCATTATTAAATAATTATATTTAAGTTTCATTAATATCCTACCTATAAAATTAAACTAATAATGTAAGTTACTGAAAAATAAAATATTTAAAAATGTTTTCTTGGAAATTTTACGATCTAATAAAATTTCACATTCCGGTAACAATCATATTTCTGCGATTTTCTTTTATTTCTTCTTCTTTCATTTAATTACCCGAATTCTTCGATTCAGTTTCAATAAACTTGGTATTGAAGTTTTTGCTATTTGTTAGTGTTGTGTTTTTAATTAGCCGATAATTTACGGCTTTGTTACATAGTAACATGTTAAAATGTTTCTTACATTTAAACTTGTATAGTCTTATTCTTGATGCAAGATTGACTTTAAATGAAGCGGGATTCAAATGCTTTTATATTGATATAAAAATAAAAAAGAGATATGAAAAAAAAACCCTATAAAACAAAAGAATTATTTTTCAATTCGCGGCATATTTTTCATTTATTAAATCTCAATAATTTATTTGACTTTAAATGTAGACATTACAATATGTTTTACATATAAATATATTTTATAAATGTATATATATTTATATCTAATTTAGCAAAAATGGACGTTAGGGTTTCTGCAAGAACATTTCTTACTAATAAAAGATGCTTTGAGTTCACGAGATCAGACGTTATTTTAGGAATAAAGGATTGTGAATTTAATACATTTCACGGACGTTAGGTATAGGAAAAGGGCTAAAGAAGTGCTAGCATTTGAATTAGAACAGAGAAACCAGACTTTATAACAAGAAAGAAAGATTTTTTTTTTATTTCAGGACACGCACAGGAATTAACCTTTTGAACGCCAATCACTTGTATACAAGTTCGAGATTTTCGTGCCCTCAGCGCCACTACTTGATTAGAAGTAATAATAATAGTATAAAATAAATGTACGACTTTTACAGCGTGGCGCTGGAGGACACATCGCGTATAATATAGATGGGCGTCGAAAAGGTTAAACAGTGAGTAAAATCAAAGACAAAAGATAGGTGAGTCTACTTGTACGAGGTTGGAAAATGCTCCCATATCATCAAAATCTGCAAAAAATATTATAATACATATAAATGTTGCAGCGCTGGTCTTCCAATAGGAGCTCTCAACAATAATAAACAGATATATTCACGCATATTATGAAGAAGTCGCACAACAACTTTTTCCCAGAAAAAAACACAAGGGTGTTTTGGAGGCTGTCTGATGTTCTAATTTTGTTTTAAAATGATTTAAATTTTTAGAATCATACATTCTTACTAATGTTCTATAAATAAATGCGATAGTAACTCTTGTTTCTTTGTTACGTTTTCACAATTTAAACTGCTAAAATAATTTTGGTGATACTGGGGGCCTCTAACTCACCGAAACAAAACTTCAGAACGACCGAGAATAGACGATAACTTTTTTGTGGTGCGGTAAGGTGCGATCTGATGCTCTGTACATAGAGGGATGTACTTATACTATCCATATATAACAATTGTTTGAACCTTACCGCCCTAAAATTCACAAGGAAAGGTTCCGAAATTCAATCGAATCTTCGTTTTCGTTGAGTTAGAGTAGGCCGCCTATTTTGTCCTTATCTGTCAAGTTAAAATGAAGTTTGACAGAAAGGGATAGCTAGCTAGCAGATAGGGCTCGATAGCTAAAAGAGCCTAACGACGAAAGGTGTTATTACGAATAAAGGGGTGCGTCTTTGAATAGGGTAGATAAGCTTGAGGGTAGGTACTAGCGAGAAAGTTTTATAAACCTTAAGTTCATTTTTTTATTAATACAAGCCGTGATATTTAACCCTACCATATTGAACACATGGCAAGTCTCTTGTTAGTTCTATAGATATTCACAATCGATATGAATATCGATCGTTAATCGATTGATTGATAGAGCGATATTTTATCACGTTTAGTCTGTCATTTTGTTTTTAGCGCTTAGCGATGTTAATTAAATTAATATACATTAATATCCCATTAAACACGGTGTTATTCAATTCACTGTTTTCCCAAAAAGTGTATACTCAGTTTCCAGAATTTGTGCATGATTAAGTGTTAAAAATTATTTGAAAATAATCTTAAAAAATAGGCATTATTAATTTTATCATATTAAACTTGTCGCGGTACCGTATAATCACGACATTTAAGGAGTTGCCCGGGTTTCCTAATTATAATTATTAATATTTTCATTTTGATGAACAAATGCTCAAGAAAGGTTTTATGTCATGGACTGAGTAGGTACATACCTTTCGGGAGAACCGTGATTTTAATTATACAGTGTCTACGTTTTTCAAGTTATACATATACATATTTTTTGTTGCTTCAGTTTTTATATTGTTATCAAATCCGTGTAAGAAAAAACAAATGATTTAGTATCATAACTTTGTAGGTGTATAATATATTAGGTCACGTATCAAATTCTTTTCAGAAAATAAGTGAATATTTGCTTTTATTAAAAGTAGTAAGTACATAATTATTATTAAACCTTTGTTCCAAAGTACTTTGTATTGTATCAATTATGTTTTAATCAATTAATTGGTAAAATTAACCGTAGATTGATTAATCAACTGATTGATAAGAGTTACAAACGTTGATGTTTTATGGTCATTAATCGTATGATTGATTAACTTTTAAAAATTGATATATTGTTTTAAAGTTTTGATTCATAGAAAAAAACCAAATTTCGAAGAAGAGATTGATAACTTGAATACATAAGATGAAACGCAAGTGAGATGTAAAAAGTTTACATCCGATTAATTAATCAAATGATTGGTAAAGATTAATAATAAGTTGAAGTTATTAACAGTGCGTGAATAGTTTGAAGAACCCCCTTCCCTTTTCTGGCGCTGGTCCCATCAGCATTGGAACTTGGTTCTTGTGGGTTATTGTTATCTGAAAATAAATATTATCATTTGAGCCAAAAAGGAACCCTTATAATTTCGGTTTGTCTATCCGTCTGTCTGTTTAAGGCTTAGCTAAGAGCATAGTACGGAGAGAGATAGGACCCAAGAGACGGTTATAGGCTTTTTTTTATCTAGTCTATTAATAGTTTCCGGGACGCGGATTAAACCACGATAATCAGCTACTACCGGATATTATTGAGTTACTAATATATTCCGGAATAAATGGAAATGTTTCCGGAAAATGTAAATTATTCCCAAAAAATGGAATGTTTCCAGAAAAATGGTAATGTTGCCGGAAAAATGGAAATTCGTACAGGACGTTATCTGTCGGGTGCCTCAGAGAGTTAAAAATATAATTACCTTGCACGGCGGCTGCATCCATGGCTCCCCATCAATTTGCATGGGGAATGTCTTCTTCGTCGTGAGTGTGATGGAACTGCACTGCGCCAGCCGTCTGCCAGATGCACGGAGACCTGGATAATATAGGTTCAACATCATTTGCCTAGCATACATAGCATTTTAGTCATTTCCGAACAATTTTGGGGTCAGCTTCCATTTATCATAAGCTGTTTTTGCTATCAATGTTTTGACTAAAATGAGAAAAACTAACATACTGTCACGTAGGTCGGTACGAATATTCTAGAACGAACGTTCTAGGTCCAACATTCTAGAACGAATGTTATAGAGCTAGGACCTAGAATGATCTAGAAAATGCTACGCTACCGCAATCTATTTTCGAGAATGTTCTAGAACTATGTAGGTTACCTAGAATTTTCTAGAAGCCTGGGCTCGACATATAAATAGAGGGTGGGCAGCGCTGCGAGTCAGTTCATTACTGAACGCGATACAGTGAACTTCGAGTGAACGAAGTGAAGAGTGATCAGTGAGTTTACTAGTGAGTGATTTTGATTAGTGAGTGACTAATTAATGTTATTGTATTTGTGTTTGTGAATTTTAATAAAGTGTTGTGTGATTTGTGGAAATTGGTGCAAAATTATGTATCCCGAACCCCAGCTCGTAACAATTTGGTGTCAGAAGTGAGGGATAAATTATGCCAGTATTACCAAAGGACGACATGGAAGGTATCCGTGTACCGTACCATAAGTCAGCGTCAGCAAGAAATCAAACAGAGGCGGTTTGAAGGTTCTTCGGTACAGACCCCTGGTCATAATTAGCCGATGACGGATAGTCTCTGATCAACCTCCTGCTGCTGCTGACTTCTGGTACGGATACCTTCCATGTCGTCCTTCGGTAATACTGGCATAATTTATCCCTCACTTCTGACACCAAATTGTTACTAGCTGGGGTTCGGGATAAATAAATTTTACACCAATTTACACAACTCACACAACGCTTTATTAATATTCATAAACACAAATACAATAACACTAGTAATTAGTCACTCACTAATAAAAATCACTTACTAGTAAATTCACTGATCACTCTTCACTTCGTTCACTCGAAGTTCACTGTATCGCGTTCAGTAATGAACTGACTCGCAGCGCTGCCCACCCTCTATTTATATGCCGAGCTCAAGCTTCTAGAAAGTGCTAGATAACCTACATAGTTCTAGAACATTCTTGTTGTCCTGCTACTCCATTATAGATGGTAGTAGCGTAGCATTTTCTAGATCATTCTAGGTCCTAAGTCTAGAACATTTGTTCTAGAATGTTCGACCTAGAAGTTCCTACCGATGTACCGACCTACGTGACAATACCATAGATTAATAAAAGTCTCCGCGCCACTCCAACTAGATACCGCGTTTCCTAAAAACAATAGCTCCGTGAATGCGGCAATTTATTACTGTAGTGTGTGAGTGTAAGTGAACCCAGTGTCTTTCTTATTTTTGTACTATTATTTTTACACAATTTCATTACAAAAACTGGCATTGCACTTCGGATTATGTCTAAAATGATTTAAATTACTATTAGGGACGCCTTCCTTGCAACGGGACTGGCATCGGACTGGCTTGGGTCTGCCGACTTCGGCATAGTATTTGTTGCCGCAGTTTACAAGTACACTGGCGGTATCTAGTCGGTGCAGTATATTGTATTTGAGTTATTTTTGCTGAAATTAATTATTGACCCATTTTAGGAATGAGTTTACAAACACACATTACTCATGCAGACACACCTAGACTCGGAACAATTTTAGTTGTTAATCGAATCCGTGAATCCAGAAACGTGCCCAGAAGACTGGCAGCATTGCCACGTTGAATGGCAATGCTAATTTGCTGTCCAAAAGACCAGAGGGCTTCCCCCCTCTGGTCTCGCGAAGTGTCGACCAGTCTTTTCGTGATTTCTTTGACCAGGAGACGCGAAAAGACCCCATGGCCCGAGCGTTTCGACCCCAAACGGCTCAAAGGTATAGTAGATAGTTAAATATAGTATTTCTTTTACCTGTTCTCACTTGCCCCATGTGCAGGCAATTCTCCAAACCTATGACTTCTATTAATTTGTCACCGATATCTGAAAAGAAATAAATCTATTAAAAATTGTGGAGACCGACGTGTAGAGGTTATTTTATTTAAGCCGGCTGACGCTGAAAACAGGTTATTGAAGTGAAAATTAATGTTATTGAAGTACAATTTAAAATGCAAATTTTGGCAATTTCGAGATGACCAGTTCCGACTGACAGCGCCCGTTCACGAACATGACGTGTGAATCAGCACCGCTTAACTCAACCATTTTTTTTAATAATTAGAAACATAGTTTTATTTCTGAGGCTTGTATTATTTAGGTTAATGTCTATTTAGGATAATTGCCCAGCTATGGGACCAGATAGATTGATGATGATGACACTTGTATGGTCTCACCTTGCTGTGCGTTAGGGAACCTGCCCCTTCGGTGGGCCCCGCTAGAGCCCCACAGGTTGGAGCCTCCATGGGCGTATGGTATGTTGAGGAGGGCCACCCCTTGTAGTGCAGGGCCCTTGTTCAGTTCTAGCGACGCGCCGTCACACTGAAATATACATTAAATTGACATATTAAATAGATCTACGAAAAAAGGGGCAGGACTGTCCATTCTGTATATAGTATATATTTTTTTGGATTGGAATTTCGTTGAATTTACTGGTTTCTATCAAACTAACTGAGATGGCAAACTTCGTACTGCCATTTTATGCTGCTGACAGATGTTATAAGTAACATAATTATATAAGTAAAACAGGCTACTTGTATTTTAGAAAAATAATTGTGGTACTGCGCTGAAAATAAACTAGTAAAACTAAAAAAAATATCAAATGACTCTTCCCGCTGTGGGCGGAGAGAGAGGGAAGGAGTGTCTGACTCTTACTGACTCAAACCCCTCCGTGTTTCTTCAATTATGAGAACTCTTTCGAAAAATCTCGCAGTAATTTCGAACACTCTATTTAAATAATATAAAAGAAGAAGAAAACATGCTACGCCGACCCCAAATAAAATTGGGATAAGGGCAGGAGGATGATGATGATGAAAAGAAGAAACTGACTGGCTGACTGATCGATCAACGTACAGCTGAAACCGCTGGTTCTAGAAGTATGAAATTTTGCACACATGTTCCTTAAATGACGTAAGTGTGCACTAAGAAAGGATTTTTCTAAATTCATCCCCTAAGGGATTTAAATAGGGGGGTTATTACAAAAAGTCTGTAGGAGATCACTTTTAGCGATAAGACCGCCCATTATGTCCTATCTTAATTAAATTGTTAAGTATTTTTAAATTTAAAAGTGGTGTACATAATAAAACATATTATATTCTAATAGGGGATGAAAGTTTGCAGCTATTGTATACGTACGACAATGTCAATATGCTCGTGTAGATTCTTGCAGCTGGCGGCGAACTGCTCGGAGGTGGCGAACTCGAAGTACCACAGCTTGTTCTTCATTCGCGAGCTGAACTTGTCAGGGTTCCTCTCCCGCTCAGTGTGGAACTTCACGCATATCGCCGCGTCCTGGGGTAGACAGGGACAATCCGGTCAGTATATTATAGAATTATTGAAATAGCTGATTTGATGTTCGTACGTCATTCCAAGTTGACCACTGAAAATCAGCGCTGTGCTGTGGCTCCCCAGCACAGCATCATGCTGAGTGGTTTACTGCTTGACGCAGTCAGAACGTGCCAGTAATTAAGTCATAGTTGTAAATGTTGTTTTTATTTCATTTTATTATCTGTTTTTTTTTCTCTTATTTACCTACCTACCATTTGTGAATATGCACGTTTTGTCTGTGACAGTATTTTTTCTTTCTTTCCTTCTAATCTGGGACCGTATTATGATCTAATATCAGTGTGAAAGAAATGAAGCTATGCCAAGACAAACATTGACCGTTTTTCACTGATGGATTAATGAAAGTCTGAGCACTGCTCCGACTAGATGCCGCCAGTGTACTTGTAAAATGCGGCAACAAATACTACGTCGAAGTCGGCTTACCCGAGCCAGTCCGAAGCCAATCCCGTTGCAAGAAAGGCACAAAATGCTATAATCTTTGCAGTGAAACTGTGTGAAAATAATACCTATTAGAAAAATAAGAAAAACACTGGATTCACTTACACACAACACACTACAAAAGTAAGTTGCCGCATTCACAGAGCTATTGTTTTTAGGAGGCGCGGTATCTAGTCGGAGCGGCGCGGAGACTTTTATTAATCTATGGTGAGAGCAATATAAATGTTTTGTTTATCAGAGAAATAAATTAAAAATTTAAAAAACCCCCTACGTAAAAATGCCTTACATCATTTTGGAAAAGAGCTGATACTCTTACACTGCTGGTCCAATATTAACCAAACATAGCTAAGAACGGAAACTGTGGCTTTCAAATGAAAAAAAAACTGCATCGAAATCGGTCCATTCGTTTGAGAGGTACGATGACACAGACAGACATCGACGTCAAACTTATAACACCCCTATTTTTGCGTCGGGATTAAGAACACAAGAAAAACAACTAATATACTCACAACACCAACGGAGAAATAATTGTTGATGATATTGTACGGCACGACCGTGGGATGAGGCGCCGAGTCGGGCATCTGAGGTTGATCACACTGGTAACAAAGAATATAAATAAGAATTTTATTTATTTTTACCGATCGATCAAAGGTTAAGCTACGCTTGGCGCGGTTGGTGACCATTTGTAACATAACGAAACTCCTCCGTGCCTCGGAAAGCACGTTAAGCTGTTGGTCCTGGCTGTCATTTGACAGTCGTTACGGGTAGTCAGAAGCCAGAAAGTCTGACAACCAGTCTTATCGTGGGGTATCGTGTTACCCGGTAACTGGGTCGTGGAGGTCAGATAGGCAGTCGCTCCATGTAAAACACTGGTACTCAGGTGCATCCGGCATTTGACTGGAAGCCGACCCCAACATAGTTGGGAAAAGGCTAGACAGATGATGATAAATTTATTTTATTTTCTAAAAAATCGCGGAGTTACAATCACCGAACACAATGCGAGCCATAAAGGTTGAGCCCACAGACATAATTAATGCCATTTTTATGTGATACGCCACACCGTAGTTCCTCTGGGAGTATTGCCATCCTTATCATAGAAATGTCATGAACATTATATTTCGGCTAGAGTGAGAAAGATAGATATAATTTTACATCAAATTTTAGATTAGTAGTGTCAAAGCTACGTCTGCATTCTAAAACATGGTTACGTTTTTGTTACCGCGTAATGTTCGGGATTGCATCTCTATTGATATATCTCGATGATTTATGTACCTAGTGACATTTAAGTAACTCACATCAGTGGAAGAATTCTCAACGACGATATGCCATCGGTCCATCATGACGGTGCTTGCGCGAGCTATTTTATCCAAAATCTTATGAATGGATTCACCTTCATACCTGCAAAAGGATAGATTAATTATGTCTTCTTATACTTCATCTTCTATATATATAAAATGCTTTATCCTGAATGACTGACAGATCAACGCACAGCCTAAACCGCTGATCGTAGAGACCTGAAACTTGGAGGGTGTGTTCTTTGTATGACGTAGGCATCCGATAAGAAAGGATTTTTGTGAAATTCTACACCTAAGGGGGTGAAAAAGGGGGACCAAGTTTGTTGTTTTTAATTTGAATTCATATAGACGAAGCGGCTGGCGGAAAGTTAGTTTACAATTAGATTATAAAATACTTTTTTTGCAGCTTATTCAACCAATTTTGAGTTCTATTCCATACAGATAAGATGGTTTAGGGAATAAAATAATGTTTACAATAGCAAATATATTCTGCATCTGTTTTTCTCATGTCACCTAAGCAATAGAGCTTAAAATCGTTTGAATAAACGGTAAATAGGGTGCGTTCACATTTCTAATGTTATTATAGGACTTAACTTTTTCATTTTAACATCGTAGTGACCTAGAGTTTGAAGTTCGCTTCTCAAGTACAGGGTTCAAACTCTGGCGAGGAATAATGTGACTTTTCAAAGTCATATTATGTTTTGTCTTAGGTTACAGCGATGGCGAAAGGAAACATCGTGAGGTAACCTGAATTTTGCTGAAACTCGGCAATCTACCATTAGCAAAAGTGCCGATTTAGCTTATGCCTTCTCTGTATGAGAAAAAGCCTGTGCCTAGAAGTGAGGCAAAAAAATGGCCCATGATGCCGAAGATGATCCGGTGACCTTTGTTTAGCTTTAGCGATAAAATAAAAAGGAAGAGATGAATTGTTTTTGGACTCACCCTCCTCCCCACCGCAGACACCTGGCCAGGTCATTACCAGTGCCGAGAGGTATCACCCCCACTGCTGGCTGAGTGTCCATCTGCACTTTATCTGCGAAAACGAAAACAATTTATTTTATTTTATTTTTAGCCTATTGTGGCCCACTGCAGGGCAAGAGCCTCTCTTTCCTCCTTCCGTTTGTTCCGGTGTTGTGCAATCAAAACCTTTACTTTTTAATTTATTTAGAAAACGGCTAAACCGATGTTGATAAAAGTAATATGGGACTACACAGGAACACCAGCTTTCAAATAAAAAAAGAATCATCAAAATCGGTTCCCCAAGTCCAAAGTTCTGAGGTAAACATAAAAAAATAAAAAATATACAGTCGAATTGAGAACCTTCTCATTTTTTTCAAGTCGGTTAAAGATAGTAAGATACATTTAATAAATTTCATTTTTAATATCCTATCTATCCGAAGAGTTTCTTACTAGACATAGAGTTATGACGTAAAGACAGTTTTGACATAAGAAAATCTAAGGATGGATAAGTCGTTGAAATATGGAGGAGCTCGTGGCTAAGTAACAGCTGCACGGGTCGACCGATCAAAGGTTAAGCTGTGCTTGGCGCGGTCGGTCCGTGGATGGGTGACCATCTATGTCATAGCGAGACTCCTCCGTGCCTCGGAAAGCACGTTATGGCGCTATCCACACATTTCTGGGTACCCGTCCCTGCCGTGTTCCGTTTAATAAATATACGTTTGGCCGCCTGATAGTCTTCTTAGTGATCTGCTTCTTCTTCTAGCGCTATTGCAATTATTGCTAATTCTTCATTGTTAACTAAAGACATCGTGTTTGAATACGGGTGACGGATGGCACGTCTCTGAAGGGAACACTGAAACGGACAACTTGGAACACGGATAGCACTGAACTAGTAATGTGTGGATAGCGCCTAAGCCATTGGTCGCGGTTATCATTTGTACATCTTTGACAGTCGTTACGGGTAGTCCGTAAACTGTACGTAGTATCTACATATCTGGGCGAGGTTTAAGGAAGGCCTGCGTATCTTACCCATGGTTTCTAACACCCATCCGACGGTGCCATCACCGCCGCAGCATATCACGCGGTAATTCTTCACGTCCTTAAACATCTGCAGCCCTAAGGAATAAGGGGAATATGGCTATATAAATGTTGGATTCAATAAGAATGTGATCGCAATTAAATACGACTGGATTGCGGTCTTCTTTGTGACCAAATTAGACCGGGCCAAAGATTTGAGGATATTTACAGTCGTTTCGGAAATAATTCAAATCATAATATCTGAAAGATTACTGGAATTGTTAGTAGAAAAAAAAAATACATTTCCTTTCTTACTAATTTCGTAAATGCAGAAGTGAGTTTGTCACGCTTTCACGGTAAAACGACTGAACTGATTCGGATGAAATTTGGTAGGGACCCTGAAGATAGTTATAGGCTACTTTTAATCCGGTTGCGGTCAGTATTTCCCTTAGAACACGGGTGAAACCGCGGGAAAAAGCTAGTTAAAATAAAACCTTAGCCTCACCTTGCATAGGACCTCCTTTCGCAATATCATGGACCTGACGAGGGTTCAAGATGTACTGTAGCTTCCTCAACACCCTGGACCCTTGTCTTCCCCCAGACTTGGGGTTGATGAAGACTAGGAGAGGGCAGGAGCCGTCAGGAGGGGTTATCTGGAAGGAAATAGGAGGGGCTCGTGGCTCGCGTTTCTCTTTCTCTTCTCTCTTCTCTTCTGAAGTTGCTGCTATTGATATTGGAAGGGATATTGAGGTGGGAAGGGATTGCTGAAAAAAGTGCGGAATGTGAGAAGATTATATTAAATGAAATATCAGAGTTTTAAATTCACATATCCATTTAAATAGATTTGGCTTCTAAATTCGTCTAATATAAATCTATATTGTTTAAAATGGACCTGGTGGTGGTTGGTTGGAAACGCGGCATCGACATGAGAAATAAGGTATTTTAGCTTGATGATACTGTAGCATGTCTCGTGTTACCTGGTCGTGCTGCGGGCGGTGAGGCAGCGACCGCTGGCGGTCGAGCACGAGCGGGCGTATGGCGGTGGGCGGCAGCAGGTGGCGCGCGTGCCTGCCCAGCGAGCACGCGCCGCCCGCGCTGCCCACGCATCGGTTGTGCAGCTGTAATGATATGAGCGTCGCACTTTATGTCATCGGGCTAATGATAATCGAAGAAGCTATAGATTTCATTTGGTCAGCAATCAAATTTCTGAATATGGAGGTCAGAATAATGTGGAGTTTTCTGTCAGGTAAAAGTCTGAAATAGTCTTACAATTTCCTAAGCCGAAAGAAAAGCAGTTTAGTAGTGTATTTCAATATCTCTCCTCGAGTAGACGAGTATTATACTAGACTCCTCGGTAAAATTCAGACTCAGAATGGTTTTCAAATTGCCTTTCCTAAAATGTCCTTTGGTTTCAAATAGTCTTTCCCGAAATGTCCATTTTCCGGAATTTCTCTTTCCCAAAATGCCTTCTGCTAGTTATGTGCACAGATTATTTATTAATCAAGAACCTTATTTACAGTCATTTAAAGTACATAGTCCAGTAACTCACAGTGATATGGCACCAGCGGCAGTGCAGTCCAGTGATCCCGTTGTACCCCTTGATCTTTTTCCGACACCTCGCACATTTGCCGTGGCAGTTACCTGGCAATTAAAGCAATAGGTTAAAATATAACGCTAGAAATACAAGAAGAAAATTGACATGCTAGTCTTTAGTTCAAAGATAATAATATGTTTATCATTCTTCAATATTATCCTTACTAAAAATTTTCTACATAAATAAAACTTAATGTTCGTCCTCTATGCGCTCCTAAACCATACAGTTTCATAGTTTCTGTTAAGTTGTTCTGCAGACACCCACAAAGGATCCTGGATCAAAAAATTAAAAAGTGGCATTGCAACACATGTTGGGAAAAGCTAGTATATTATAAATGCGAAAATAGGTCGTCTGTCTGTTTCGACTGATATAGACAAAATTGACGATACGGCGATAGATTTTTTTTTCGGTGCAGAAAATAGTTCTCAGTTCAGGATGCAAGTGAATATGCGGGACACAGCTAGTTGGAACCTACCTTCGACCCAATGGTGAGCTAGCGTGGCGGGCGCCCTCTTCGACTTGGAGTACGTTGCGATGCAAGATGCAGGTGCACGCTGCACGCAACGCTCGTGCACTGTGAACTTGCAGACTGAAAGAAAAAATGATGGCTCATTAACACCTTAGTAGAAACCTTGAAAAGCTGGTAGAAGTTTTCTACATGGTGGTAGAAACTTGAACAAGCTGGTAGAAGTTTTCTACCTGGTGGTAGAAACCTTGACAATATCTCAAAAGTTTTCTATTTGATGGTAAAAATCTTGATCAGGTAGTAGGACTGTTCTACCGTGTGATGGAAATCTTCTTTAAGTGATGGAAAAAGCTTTTTTTTTTAAATTTCGTCTATCTG
The DNA here is from genome assembly GCA_963891755.1 of Pyrrhia umbra. Lineage (NCBI taxonomy): Eukaryota > Metazoa > Arthropoda > Insecta > Lepidoptera > Noctuidae > Pyrrhia > Pyrrhia umbra. Next base: position 5,536,620 of record OY982944.1, read on the forward strand.
TATATTACTTTGCACGCTAGATAGTTGTGTAAAAACTTTACCGCGAAGGTTTTCATGTGTATAAGATCATATACATAATAAATGATTGTGTTATGACAAGGTTAGAATGGGTGTTTCTAGCCAGTAACTAGAAATATAAGTATGGAGGGTATAAAAATATATCGGGTTTTAGAAAACAGTTGGGAGATAAGCACTCCTATGCCAAACTCTTGGAAACCCCGTGCTACTAGGTACGCTATTGTTGTAGGTACACCACAAGTGAAGACCATTTTTCGGTTAAGTAAGCCATTTGCGAAATATTTTGAATGATATGCACTGATGACTGAGTGAGGAAGGTTTTGGACATGAATGTGGATGGATATAGAGGAAGGGGACGACCGAAGAAACGATGGATGGATTGTGTGAAGGTTGATATGATTAGAATGAATGTTACTAGCGAGATGACGGCAGATAGAAGAGTATGGAAGAAGAAAACATGCTGCGCCGACCCCAAATAAAATTGGGATAAGGGCAGGAGGATGATGATGATGATGATGCACTGATGATTAACACCGGTTAACGCTAAAAACCAGCGCCGTGGACTGGTGCCTTTGTGCCCGGGCCACTGCATTATGCTGAGCGTTAGCCGTTCACGTAGTGGTGACGCATTTATTAGATAGTTTCTTTATAAGCCTAGTTTTAGATTATACACCCATTTGTTTTTCTTCTTATTTTATGTTTTGTATGTGTGTTACTGCACGCGAATAAACTGTTTTTTTTTTCATTTTCTTAATTTTCTTTATGATGGTGAATTTTACTTACAAATGCAACACAGGCCCTTCTTCCCTAGCCCGACGAGCATGTTTAGACACAGGTTGCAGTAAGCTGGTCTGCTGAAGTGTTTGAGCCTCCACGCGTGTTCTCCATCCTCTTTGACGTTCGTATCCAGGCCTAGCAGGACTAGGAGAGGAATGGTGGTCATGCTGTAAAGGTAAAAATAAAGATTATTTTTATATATAAAAATGAATCACTATTTCCTTTTAATCTAGTTAGTAGAATGATAAAGTACATTTATCTTTCAAAGAATTGTGTCACCCAAAGGTAGACTTGTAGAGATCGCCTAAGATGTTAAGTCCGCCATTGTACATATATTTATGTGTGCTAAAGTATTAATAAATATATAGGTACTGACCCTCCTCGCTTCCATTCGTCGAGTGACACTGTACCGTCAGCATCATAGTCTATCTCCACCATCATGTCTTGTAGGATCTGTAAAAAAGTGATTCCGCAACTTTGATAAAGTGGTAGCTAAAATGTTCGAAGTTTATTTATATTTTTAAAACATATATATTCACAATAAAACTTAAAAAAGCTTAAAAAAAAAAACATAATTAGAAAACTACTAACTAATACAGGGCGTCAAAAAATTCTTCCTCACCACAGTCAACTGGGAGCGTACCCAAGAGGCTGGCTGCATTTGTCACGTTGGATAGCTATGCTTATCCATTGGCCGAAATAGCAGCCAACCCTTGGGTCTCGAGAAGCGTCAATCAGCCGCCTGGATATTTCCTTAATTTTCTAAGATAATTTTGTTATTCTAAATGCCTTGTTTTCGGCATACGTCTTACTAGAAAACTCTTTAGAGGAAATCTGGTCTGGACTGAAATCGCAAATAATCTCGTCAGGCCTATTTCGGTCACGGCGGCAAATCTCAATGGAGACCAGCCAGGTACGCAGGAGATATTATAGTGCACGCACGCTTGCAGACACAGGTGCACTCTCTATTCCCTCACTCTCACAGTCCTCAGGGTCGGCAATCCGACACGACCGGGGAGAGATCCGGCGCGGCAGCAACAGCTTTACGTGCTCCACAGAGGGATCTCGCTATGTTAAGAAAAAAGTCACCCATCTATGGAGTGACCGTGGCTAGCGCAGTTTAAACTTGCTTATCTATCGATCCGCACGGCTGTTACTTAGCCACGAGCCCCTCACCCCTCGAACACACAAAAATGCACTGACCAAGCATAGTGATCAATGCTCATGTCTTCTCTGTGTCAAAAGCCTTTGAGAGTATGAACAAGTATGTAAGTCATATTTGGATTAGCGATTCCAGCTCTTTAAATACAGTGCGGTGCGATGTGCGGTCGAGTACGGACGTGTTTGCGCTGCACTGTACGAATTTAACATTCGCGAATCGCGCGGCTATAGCCGCTGCACGGTTTCCGCTATGAGTGCTCAAACGCTCATAGCCAATGAAGTATTGGCATTTATCAAACATGCCATCGACTATATGGACGAGGTCAGCATCTTGCAGATCTGCAAGTCATCGTTCAAGGAGGATGAGATTAGCAGTGCCAAGTTGCTGCTGTTCACGACGCTTGGCAAAGTCAGCCAGATGCCGTCTCGTCGAAGAGATGGCACAGAGAAGAGTCTCCAGGACATCATAACGTTGTTGAAGGAGACCGACCCGGACGACGTGCCTGAATTCCTGGCGAAGGATCTACACAAGCTTCCTCCCGTCACGTTCGACCACGTAGACGTCACCAGGCTGCTGAAGGACATTACACTCCTGAAGCAAAGCCAGGCCGAGATGCAGCATCAGCTGGAGGTGTCCAACAACACCATCAGTGATCTACGGGCAGAAGTAGTGTTATTGCGCAATGCAATTTCTGCAAGTAGGTCACCTACCGACGCGAATGTGAACACGCGTCGAGGGGCGCAAAACGCCTCCATCTGTAGTTTCGAGTCGGCGGGCTCGAATGCGTCACCAACTGCCGAGAATGCATGCGTTGCAACGTGTGCCGCCGCCGTCCCTGCCTCGAAACAGGTGGAGACGATGACTTGTGTAGGTTCGGCGACCCCCAAACGAGCCTACGCAGCAATTGTAGCCGCTAATAAGCCTGTTGAGCCACAAAACTCGCAGGTAAGACTAGCGGTGAAAACAAAAGGGGGTAAATGCAGCCGGTCGAAACCAAACCAGGTTTTGAAACGGCAGGGTCCAGAGAAGGACACGTGCGACGAGGATGGTTTCATCAAGGTGGAGAAGAGGAAGAAGAAGAAGCCTCCTTGTCGGAACCAGTGCGGTACTGCGCTGGCAGGACCCAACATGCTGCTGCGTCCAGCAATCCCGACGACGCTGCTGTACGTGTCCAGACTGCACCACTTCACACCACGAAGGCTGAGGAGATCGTGGAGTACCTGCGTGTGAAGACCAACTGGACCGTGAGGGTCGAGAGTTTGGAGCCGCGACACAACATGAACTTCAAGTCGTTTGTGGTGCGTGTTCCAACGCATGATCTCGAGAAGTTCCTCAAGGAAGAGCTTTGGCCGAAGGGTGTTGTGTTCCGCCGGTTTCGTGACCGGCTACGTGACACCTGTCAGCGAAACACGACGCCGACGATTCGTGTGCAGTAGTTTTAGGTTATTTTGTATGTATTTATAGTATTTTTAAGTTATATTTTAAATTTATACTATTGTATTTATTGTGATATTCTTTATATATTAGTTTATAAGTATTTTTATGTTTTTGTATTATATTTTTATGGGCCTTAGTTGCCTGAAATAAAGGAATAAATAAAAAAAATAAAAATAAATTAAATAAAGTTTGGCACTGAGTATCGTGTTTTTTTTTTATTATGGCGTCTCGCAGGTCAACCTAGAAGGTTGTCGACTGCTTAACCGGGCTTGCCTGTGAAGTGCCTTAAATGAATTTAGGGCCTCCAGCCAGGGCTTAACTTACAAAACTAAGCGACTACACGCTAAGGGCACCCCCTAGTGGGGTACGGGCCTCGGCTTAGGGCGTCGCTGGGGGAGGACAGCAAGGGACAGGCTGGATCAGAATATATATGATTATTTTTATCGGGAATTTAAGTACGTGTACTCACAGGTCTTAGCTCTGAAGTCTCCCAGCCAAGGTATTCAGCCACTGTCATCATCTGGTTGACAATGCAGTCCATCTCGTTCGTATCCAGCACGCCATTCCCATCCGTGTCGTATAGACGAAACATGACTGGAATAAAAATCATGAATGAGCTATAGTCAAGTCTGGTTTCCTGGCGATGAAGAAATGGATACAATGACTTTAAAAATACGCATGAATGATTGCATGTATATTTTCAGAATCATTTTATCTCAGAAGAAAATTACATTGACCATTTTATTAGCTTAGTTCAGTTATAATTTTTATTTATTTTATTTTATTTTAATAATATTTAAAAAAAACCCTTAAAGAAATATTCTAATAAAAATCTATATAAAATATGGCGTCATAAACTCCTTGATTAAAATAAACTATAGTACAATACTCACACTCGAGCTTGTCTTCCGGTCTCCCAGCCTCTAACAGAGATAGGTAGCACACGATGTCTTTAAGAGAAACCCTCGCCGTATGCACTTCTAAGGTGGACGACCGCCTCATCAGGTGTCTGAAGTCTGGCGACAGAAATTGAAGTTGAGAGGCACGTGAAGTAAAAGATCAGGGGGGCTACTCTAACTCACCGAAACGAAACTTCGGAACGACCGAGAATAGACGATAACTTGTGGTGCGGTAAGGTGCGATCTGATGCTCTGTAAATAGAGGGATATACTTATGCTATCCATATATAACAATTGTTTGAACTTTACTGCCATAAAATTCACAAGGAAAGGTTCCGAATTTCAAACGAATCTTCGTTTTCGTTGAGTTAGAGTAGGCCTCCTGTTCTTCTTATCGCGTTAGCTGCAGGTAAAATTGACCTAATAAGCCCTAGTGTCAGAGTTTTCTCAAATCCACCTGACGGCCTCTGACATGAAATTATAGCACCGACTGCTCTCAAGGTAGCCAGGGACGTGCCCAGACACGGGAGTGTAACACCGCCAACAACATTCTTCCGGGCTGCTTTGTGAAATTTTAAAAACCCACTTGGCGAATCTCCCAGTGAAATGAAATATCAAAAAATATTGATTTTAATAAGTAAATTACCATCGAGTAAGGCACTGAAAGTTATATCAGCTAGGTCTTCATCATCATAAAAATCGTCATCTCTGGCATTTGAATCAACTTGAGAGCAATATAAAAATAAGTGTAATAAATTCTATAACAAATGGTAATTCTGTTGTTAGGGTCATACAAAAGGACGTACCTTCAATCTTAGTAGACTGGTTGACCCTGAGCGAGTTGCTGCTCTTCCGGCTGGAGTTCCTGGACATCTGACTGTGGCTGGGGCTAGTCTCATTGCGTCTATCTAGGCACAGCTCGTGCGAGGAGTATGAGGGGTGCGTCGTCACTGTAAACATTGGATGGACGCTCCCTGGAATATACAACAGCAAATATTAATGCTTTCATTTTTTTCCCATCATTATCATCATCCCAATTTACGTAGAGCAAAACTTGTTCTTCCATACTTCTCTATCTGATGTCATCTCACTAGTAAGCTCCTTTCTAGCCATATCATCTTTTACATAATTCATGCTTTCTTTGGTCTTCCTTTACCTCTATAGCCATCCACATTCATGCTCTGAACCTCCTGACAACATCTTCTTCATTTCTCCGCATAACACGCCCTTATCATGACAAACTGTTTCCACATAGCTTTTCGGTTACCGGTGCTACTTTCAAAGTTCCTCTTATATACTCATATCTTATTCTATCCATCCGCGTAACACCACACATCCCTCTTAAAATTCTCATCTCAGCTGCATTCAATTGTCTTTCATTCATCCCTTTTGATATCATTTTTTCTGCCCTCAAAGCCTTCACAGGCTTTTAGGATAAGTCAAAATGTAGCTGATATAAGGCGCAAGTCATTATACTATACATAGGTTTAATGAACCTGTCAAACAATGGAACTCTGACTGAACTCGACAATATATCGAACCACGTTCGCGAGTTCATACAATTTCTGTCCATACAAAGGTTGTCTGGAAGATATCGCTGATTGCGATAAGAGTCGCCCATTGTACCACTATTACTGAATGATCCATTTTTTCTGATCCTTTATTAATTTGGTGTGCAATAAAGAGTATATCTATCTATATTACGCCTCTGTCCCCCAAAGCATTAGGAATAGAAAGACCCAATAACTTGACCCCTTGATCTCTAAAACCCCTTCCCTGAACTCAAGGTACTCAGCAGAAGCACTTGCAATTATTACACCAAGGCAATCACTACTCCCTTCAAATAAATATCATTCTCACCAGTCCGACTCCTGGAACCTTTATCGCTTCCATCGACGGAGTCTCCCGAACTCTTGCCCAGCTGCTGCAGGCGCTCCGCCAAGCCATGGATCTTGGAAGCTAGGCTCAGCTTCCCCTGAAAATTATAAGTGTTTTATAATTAGAAAACGAAAAAACTCAAGCACAGTATTGAGAATTACTTGCATATTGAGAAGCTAGAAAGTCGCACGCTCGGTTTTTCAATATTTGTTAGTATTAGGATAGTTAGTATTAGGATAGTTAGTATTAGGATAGTTAGTATTAGGATAGTTAGTATTAGGATAGTTAGTATTAGGATAGTTAGTATTAGGATAGTTAGTATTAGGATAGTTAGGATTAGGATAGTTAGTATTAGGATGGTTAGGATTAGGATATTTAGGATTGGGATATTTACGATTAGGATACTTAGGATTGGGATAGTTAGGATTCCGATAGTAAGGATTAGGATATTTAGGGTAAGGATACTCGGGAATAGGATATTTAGGAATAGGATAGTTAGGATTAGAATAGTCAAAGTAATAAAATAAAAAGTAAATGGTTGATAATGTTTCATATACCTGGCGTACCTGATGGTCGGCGTGCGCGGTGACGGCTGCGCACGCGGCGGTGGAGCTCGCGGCCGCCATCTCGCGGAGCGCGGGCCGACGGTCGCGCCGCACGAACGATAGGAATAGGTGCCTGTAATTACATGTTGTGGAAATATTTGTTATGATACCAAACAAACAAAGATAATTAACATTGATCACCATGCTTGATTAAGGCGGAGTGGTGGTTTCAGACATTTTAGGTCCATATTTCCTTCACCGTAAGTCAGTGATTTGCAAGATACACTTTGAAAAATTCACATTGGTTCCTGCCAGTTTCCGAACCTGCTCATTCGTACTTTAGACACCATTACATCACTGGAACCATAATATTACTGAAAATAAATAATAACTGACTAACAGTGGAGGAAAAAGTCGTGAGGAAACCTGGACTAAAAAGTCTGAAATCGCCAATCAGCCTTGAGCAAGCGTGGTGATCAATGCTCATGCCTTCTCTGTATGAGAAGAGGCCTTAACCCAACAGTGGGATCGTAAATTAATTAATAACTTACCGGGAGAGTTAGAGGAGCTCGTTTCTAAGTAACAGCCGCACGGTTCGACCGATCAAAGGTTAAGCTGCGCTTGGCACGGTCGGTCCGTGGATGGGTGACCATCTATGTCATAGCGAGACTCCTCCGTGCCTCGGAAAACACGTTAAGCTGTTGGTCCCGGTTGTCTGTTGTAGATTTTTGGCAGTCGTTACGGGTAGTCAAAAGCCAGAAAGGCTGACAACCAGTCTTACCAAGGGGTACCGCGTTACCCGTTAACTGGGTTGTGGAGGTCAGATAGGCAGTCTCTCCGTGTAAAACACTGGTACTCAGTTGCATCCGGTTTAGACTGGCAGCTGACCCCAACATAGTTGGGAAAAGGCTAGGCGGATGATGAACTTACCGGGAGAGTTCATCAGGGGCTGATACCTCGAGGAAGGTGTCCAGGAACCATCGGAAACCTTCATAGTCGATATCCTGGAACAATATAGATATATTTTTAGTGTATTCGTAGATTTGAACTGTTCTATAATCCATTGACTATGAGATTAGACATTTAAAGTCTCCCTATTTACCGTTTGTTCAAACGATCTTGAGCTCTATTGCTAAAGTGACAAGACAAAAACAGAATGCAGATATATTTCTTATTGTAAACACTATTTTGCTTTCAACACCATCCTTATCAGTAGGGAATAGAATTTTAAATCGCTTGAATAAGCTGCAAAATCAGTTTGGAAGTTTTTGTAATCTTATTGTAAATGAAGTATACTTGATTATGTCGAGGTTTTGTCTGACACGGAGATTGAACTCAGGACCTCGTGCCAGGACGACGACTATTTGACAAATGGAACAATCTCAATTTGAAATCATAATTACACATACACTGTGTAATTGAATTCATTGTTTTCCCGAAAGGTATGTACTTTGTCAACATTGTAAGGATAAGGTTTTTATAAAAGAAAATTTATAAAAATAATCCAACAGAAAAAAAATGGCGGTACGAAGTTCGTTAGCTAATTTTCTTATATTACTTACATGTTTTCTCTATAAATGTACACTGACGGACTAATAAACTGCATCAATGTTCAACACGCACCTACCCCACCCACCTTTGAAAAAAATATTTTAACCAAGTATTCAAACTTTTTATACAAATTTAAATTGAAACCTTTAGTTTGGTTCGTTAACTTCATAACAGCGTAGTATCATTATCCCTAAGTGTATGTTTGTATACCTACTGGAAAGGGTCATTCATTTTTTTTTTAAACAAAAACTTTGATGCAGTTTCTTTGTCTGGGGGTATATGTATATATGTACTGTTAATCCATGATCAAAAAGGTACTTAAAGCACCACCTGTTAAACGCCACCATCTTTAATTCTACTAACGAAGATGTTTGCAAACTCAGACAATACATTTTGGAGAATACACGTTGCGCGGTGCACGAATTGTGGCGGTCGTAATCCTTCTTAATCCGTCGACATAAAAGAATTCCATCTATCTGCCTATTGCCCTTTCACGTTAGAACGGCTTTAGCAATTAAAATGAAATTCGGTATGGAGGTAGATTAAAGCTTAAAGTGCTTTCCGAGGTAAGAAGGTGGTCACTAATCCACGCACCGACCGCGCCGAGCGTTGCTTAACCTTTGATCAATCGAAGCGTGAGGCTGTTAGTTAGCAACGAGCTCCTCTTCTTATCCTTTTGCTTGACCGTTCCATAGCAAATCCTCTATATTACTGGTCAACAACTTCGTCACAGTCTGTGTTGATGCTGGAACAACACTGGCGCGACTAAATGATACGACCAAAAAGGTGCCGTATCTCCGAGATTTAAGAATTATTTTTGTTTGACAATTAACGTTCTCATTGGAGCTACATAAATGCTGAACAAGAATTCTGATAGTGTGTATAAGGTGCGATCACCCATCCGTGAACTGACCGCAGAAAGCTACTTTCAATTCGTGTATGCCCGGTCACATATCTCACACAAAACCAGACTAGTTAACTCACTTCAAATAGACTGATTATTAATATTAAGTGAGAAAAAAGAAAGAAATAATATTTATCTCGGTATCCTCTACAATTGTGCCGGTTACATCCAGGTGGGTCGTTGCCAAGCAACGCTCATTGCGTCTCTAATGTCAGCCATCTTTAAATCCAATAACAAACAAGGAAAAATATGTAAACATACTTAGTATGCGCTGTGTAATAATGTTTCGGGGACGATTTCTTAAAAAAAAAAGTTTTTAAATTACCCTTTGCTATTAGTTAAATCATTATACATTACTCGTATATGTATCGTAAGATAACAAATATAAAAAAGTAAAAGATTCTCACGAATTGAGAATCGCCTCCTTTTGTTGAAGTCGGTTAAAAATTCAGATAACATTATTTTTGCCAACTACTTATACTTTAATTTCACACTCATCTCTAACCGTAACACATAATTCGTTTACTTCTTATTCAAGCCCAAACGGCTTCATAGATTTTAACTTTCAAAGACTTCAATGTAATTTGCAAGCAATGAGTCTATCATTTTATGAGTTCAATTTCAGATTTTGGTAACTGTAACTTCAACCTTATTTTGATTTTTTTAGTTTATTTTTTATTTACCTATTCAAACTATCAGTACATTTCTCATGTGGCTAACTATTGTGCTAAAAGCATTGTAATAAATAGTTACTGTCTGTACGAAATATGTAAAAAAAATACGCTGTCCGACCCGAAACGAGTAAATAGCTGTCCCAATCACAGGACCAAATAAGAAACATAAAATATGATAACAAAAATATAATTAAATTAAATTCAAATCATTAATTTCAGTTAGGCATAATAACAAGCACTTTTGAAAGTCGAAAAAGAAAGAGTTTAGTTGCAATTTAAAATGCCCATTTTTTTGTGCTTAAAAGTGCATTTTCACCAAAACTATCAATTTTTTTAAATGTGTCAACACCATCATCGGCGGTATTAACACCGGTGATGTCTGCCATCGCCAGCGCCCCTTGTCATATAAATTTCGTAATTTTGTTACTTGAAATTTGTTATTTTTTTCCTAAATAGAATTGAAACTCGATACCTAATAATACCTTCATCGGTCAGATAAGGATTTCTTAACATACTGTATCTATTTACTATACATATTAAATGCTTTGTCCTGAATGACTGATGGATCAACGCACAGCCTAAACCGCTGATCGTAGGGACCTGAAACTTTGAGGGTGTGTTCTTTATATGACGTAGGCATCCGATAAGAAAGGATTTTCCGTAATTCTACCCCTAAAGGAGGTGAAAAAGGGGAGCAAAGTTTGTATGAAACTCTGTAATTTTTTTATTCGTATGGTCCAAGCGGGTAAAAACGCTGGCGGAAAGCTAGTATACATATATAAAATTGCGACCATATTCCTTCTACAGGATAAACACCCGGAGTATGTGGGCCAACATTCTTTTCATAGCACAAACACATTGTCCGGGCACCGCTTTGTTCACACAACGTATGCTCAGTATGTTCTCTTTTTGATATTGTAGATCTCTCACAGCTTTCCACACAATCGTTTATGAGATTAGATATGAATACTCCACCACATTGAAGGCTATTGTAGAGGATTATAGAACGCTTCTCGGAATCTCCTTTTGTATGAAATTATTCTTTGTGGTATATAATAAAGAGATTTCGATTTTAGTCTATGGTCTCGTATTTATACCATTTCGGTAAGTCATTGTTTTCTTTTTAACCGACTTCAAAAAAGGAGGTTATTGTATTCGACTCGTATGTATATCTGATATGTATGTATGTATGCCCCCGATTTTCTCAAAAACTACTGATCCGATTTGGACGGGGTTTACACACTGGTACTTAGCTGGGAAAAGGCTAGGCAGATGAGAGTTATGCGAGCCGTAGTGCATTGCTTGCGTAGTCATAAACTAGACTGATACGCCATAGCAATTATTCATGACTAGCTTCTGCCAGCGACTTCGTCCGCGTGGAATATTGGTGCTCCGCTCCTATTGGTCTTAGCGTGATGATATATAGCCTATAGCCTTGATTTCTGTGTAGCTTTAACCGTTAAGGTTGCACACGCGACGGAAACTTAAAAAACCGGCCAAGTGCGTGTCCGGCCACGCGTAATAGGGTTCCGTAGTAGGTCTTAGTTAGACGACTATAACTCTGTAACCGGTTGAGCCTACTTAGCCGTGATAGTTTTCTTTGTAAGTTCATTACATGTGCTACGTCTGTGATTTTTTTCACATTTCTAGGTACAACCATTCAAAAGTTAGAGGGGGGGGATGCTCGTATCGAACAAAAATTTGCACTTAAAAGCTAGATATCTCGCAAATAGCTCGCGTAACCAAACTGAAACTTACAAATTGCCAATTACTTTCGTTGAATTACATACTGTGTCACTCAACAATTTTGTACAAATTATTTTCGTGGAAAAGCGGGGGAAACAAAAGAAACTCGCCCGCGTAAGAGGTCCCCAGATGGGGCCACAGGGCAAACTATTAACCCTTCTGTTATAGGGATGTGCGTGAAGGTGTATCCGAAAGTTTGCGGATATTTTTTGGGATATTCAAGTCAATCTCTTGAATATCCGAAAATATATCATCACTCACACACCAGCGACAATTTATATTGAGTATATTTATGACGTTCGTCAAAAGTATGATTTTTGTTTTTTTTTAAAGGCTCTCACTGCTGAACGTACCCTCTGGGGAGCGAGCTCTTTAGGTTCATACTATATTTAAAAATATTGAGTGACGTATGTTTATAACGTATGTATAATTACTAAAGTCCTTATCAGTCCAAAAATCCGACCTATTGTGTCAATGCTATGCCTCTTCTAATACAGAGAAGGCATGGACATAAAAATCAGAAGTACAGGCTTTCTCTGGGTAAGCTCCTTCCATTGTCGACTTTGTCTCTGTCATCCCGACCAAGACTAGAGTCAAGAGCAAACACAAACCAAAAAAAAAACAAATATCCGCGCAACTTTCGGATACACTAAAATATCCGCAACTCATGTCCCATCACTAGTCATAAAACGGGATTAACCATGGTTTACGATGGCGTGGCGCTAGGATTGCCTCGCCCCCCATGGGATGTCTACATAGTAAGTGCTGGGCGAGAGTGCCGGCCTATGACGTCACGTTTTGGCGGATAATAGCATCACGGTGGCTATTCTCTGAGGTTAAGTGGGTCTGTACTTAAGTTTCAAATTAAACCAACCGTTTAAGTCTGGTTTGAACACCCGTTGAAAATTAACTAGTGTATCTGGGTGAATTTCAACAAAGTCGTTTAATTTTACTAAAACTTCGGCGATTTTTCTACATATTGAGTTTGTTCAGATTCAAACTATTGGCGTTATCAGTTCTATGACTGACTGACGGACTAACGCACAGCCTAAACCGCTGATCGTAGTGACCCGAAACTTGGAAGATGTGTTCTTTGTATGACGTAGGCATCCGATAAGAAAGGATTTTCCGAAATTCTACGCCTAAGGGGACGAAAAAGGAGGGCACAGTTTGTATGAAACTCTGTATTTTTTTTATTATGAATTCGTTTAGACCACGCGGGCGAAGGCGCTGGCGGAAAGCTAGTTATGAATAAGGCGGTTAATCTTAATATTCAAGATACTTTTATGCAGGTATATGAAGTTGCCTCAGTATGCAAAGAAAGCACCTAGCCAATATAACGTTGGTAGAAGTAGTATAAAACGCCCACAGGGAGTTTCAAACGAAAATAGATGTTAAGATAGAGCGAGCTCTTCACTATTAAAACTTGAGATGCTATTGTAATTTATTGAAATACTAAAGAATAGAATATTCTTTATTATGTACACCAAAACAAAAACAAATGAAAATTAGTAATAAGGGTGACATAATGGGCGATCTTATCGCTAAAAGCGATCTTTTACAGACAACCTTTAGATGGATTTAAATTTAAAGGAGAAATGGTGCTGTAGGTAGTCCTGGTGTACTGTTTACATAATGTACAAATACAATACTCGTAATAAACCTATTATTTTCGCAAGCCTTTTTAACCGACTGACGAAGGACGGTAATGCTTTTAGAGCGTATGTACGTTTATACTGGACTCCTACCTAAAATAATGGCCTTAGATTGTACGAGATCGGATCAAATTGATAGAGGGAAGAGAGGCCTTTGCTCTGCAGTGGGACACAATAGTCAAATAATAAAATAGATAAAATTGTATTGTCAATGGGGTCTATCGATTGTGCGGTCACCAGTTGACGCCACTAGTGAGTTTTTTTTCGGATGGAATATAATCAAATGACTCCTCCTGCCATGGGTGTGGCGGATGGGAATGTCAGACTCGTACTGACTAAAACCCATCCATGTTCCTTTAGCCTTTTGCGTTCCCGGGGGCACGGTAAGTCTTTAGAACATCCCGCAGCCCCGGCAGGCTATGGCCCTGGGGGAGGGCCCCGTCACTGTTAGTGACATCTCTTTAAGGCGCGCGTGGAACACGAACTTCACACGCCATTGACACCGACCTGGTCCTTACCGGACGGCGAGCCACCCATAGCTCACCGTCCGCAGGCTCGCGCCTACGGTGGCCGGGAGTCGTCTCGCGGCTCCCGACGCCCGTGGCGTCTCCCACGACAGCTGGAGCGTGAGGTATGTCTCTCCCTCACATGACCCTCGTCCACGGTCTACGGCGTAAGCTTCAACTTCTACTGGCAATCAGGTTTTTTTATTTATTCATAGTAGGGAAACGTTCTTTTTGAAAATTGTGTTTTTTTACATTTAAATACCCTATGCCCTATAGGTTTTTATTCCCATTTCTTGGTGGACAAACAGACAACAGTCCCCTAGAGAACGTTACTTGTTAGTGACTGTGCATATTACCGAGAAATTCCAATTATTATTATATTCTACTAAGAACTGGAATTGTGGAAATGTTCCGTTGGGAACTAAGAATTAACTGGTTTGTTCTAATTACTCGTTTTACGAAGCATTTCTGAGTAAATATCGATTTTAAGTGAAACGAACATTATTTCATCGCTGTACTCATTTATTATTGTTTTCGTAAATATATTTTGGTATCTATTACCTCGGTCTATTAATCGCAAACGCAACTGTAGTGAGTGGGGTGTTGGGTTCAAATCCCGGGTCGGGCTGACATCGCTTTGTGGTTTTTAATATTTCACAAAACACAGCCCGGAGTCAGATAGGTGGAATTACTCTTCCGTGCTTGGGAGGAGCGCGCTAAACCGTCGTCTCCGACTCTTGATAGCAGTTGTTGTTATAATTCCATGTCAGAGGCCGTCAGGCGGGTTTGAGAAAACTCTGACACTAGGGCTTGTTAGGTTATTTAACCTGCCCATACAATAAGAAAAACTTTCTAGTCTACAACTACAACCAGTCTTACGAAGGAATAAGTCAACTCAACTCAAAACTATTTTTTATATCAAATAGGTCTTTGCAGCTTTGATATTATGAAACGTCAAGCATTAGTTACACGGTTCCAAGTAATGGGTCTTATGCAGAAGAACCGGCAAGAAACTCCATAGACACTCTTTTAAAAAGAAATGTTTACAATAGTCAGTCGAATTGAAAACCCTTTTTGAATTCAATTAATAAAATACTTCTTTACCCCCAGTACCTACAAAAAAAATCGGCCAAGAGCGTGTCGGGCCACGCGCAGTAGGGTTCCGTAGTGGGAGTTAGTTAGTCGACTATAACTCTGTAACCGGTTAGGCCTACTTAGCCGTGATAGTTTTCCTTGTAAGTTCATTACATGTACTACGTTTGTGATTTTTTTTTCCATTTCTAGGTAGAGCTATTCAAAAGTTGGATGATGGGAGGATGCTCGTATCGAACAAAAATTTGCACTTAAAAGCTAGATATTTCGCAAATGGCTCGCTTAACCGAAAAATGGTCTTCACATACCCATAATATTATTGAAAGACCTATCTAACGATACCCCACACGAGGGGTACGCGAGAAAAAAATATTCATCCCCACTTTACGTGTTTGGGAGCTACCCTAAAAAAATATATTCAGACAGACAGACAGACAGATGGACATGGCGAAACTATAAGGGTTCCTTGTCGGACTACGAAACCCTAAAAAGCGGGTAAACCGAGCAAAAAGCTACTACAAACTAAAAGTCTAGTCACCACTCTTCAATAAGTTACCGCGGTACTAAAATGAACGGAATGAAGGGAGGAGGTGTTTAAAACAAATAGAAACTAATGACTCTGGATCCTCCACTGGAACGAACACCGATCTTCATTACACGCCGTGGTGGGCACCTGTTACACCGTAGTGTAAGCGGACGAGATTTTCCGGCCGAGATTATCCGGTCGAGTTCGTGAAATGGAACGCTGTCATATTATCTTGTCACCGCTTTCTATACAAAATTGTCAACTATTTCATCAGCTTGCAAACGTACTAATGTTTGCTCATAAAACATAGGATTGATAGTACTTACACTAGAGGTATCTTTGTTTTCGGAATAAAAAATTAAATACGCATATCCAATTGTTAGGACAAGGTTGGTATGAAAGATAGCTTTCAGAAATGTTTGAAATACTTATGGTATTATTTTGCAACTATGTGGAACCCGATATTTTTATTAAAACTGCCAGACACTTCGAATATACAGAAACAAAGAAAATAAACTATTTATTGACATATACCAGCGTGGCAAGTTAAGAATACATATAATCGTAGGTAATTATGTAATTAATAAATATATAAAAAAATACTAGCGGCCCTTCCAGGCTTCAGTCGGGTAGACATTTAAAAACAATTAGTAATAAATATAGCCTGTGTTACTTAGTAATAATGTAGTTTTCTAACGTCCAAAGATGAAATCTGTCCAGTAGTTTTTAAGTTTATTCGTTACATCAATCTTTCTTCTTTACAATACTATTAGTGTAGTCTAATAATCTCATAAAAATCACCCGAAATTATTTTACAAGTGCGTACGTTTGTCCTAAACTCACAGACCTCAAAAATCGCTACGGTGTGAGCGCTATCCATCTGTAGTACATGCTCCGTCGACCCTCCAACATTTTACGACCTCGATAGAAATTTATTGCCACGATAATAGTATTTTTGCTCTTAAAATAAGGTTCTTTGTCCCAAACAACTTTTGTAATACGAAATTATGACGACCGCCGGTCGGTGTTCATTGTGATTGTTACAAATAGCGTTCGCGTGGGTTTGAGAGGAGGATAACACAATAATAAAAACTTTTTAACACTTTATTTATTGTATAGCTAGTTCCCGTGGTTTCATCCGTATCTTGAAGTAAATACTTAATGCATCCGGATAAAAAGTATCCTATAATCATCTTTATGGTACCATCTATCTCTGTACCAAATTTCATCTAAATCGGTTTACTCGTTTTACAGTGAAAGCATAACAAACAGAAGCCACAAGCCTATGGCCAGGAGTCCCTATTGATTTCTTTTCATTATGTAACCCTAAAACGCGAGCGCTATCGTTCAACAATAGTCCGCAATATGCAAATAAAATGCATATGCAGTACAGTGTCGTATGCATGTATTTGCATATTGCATGTATTCACTTAAAATCGATGCTGTGTTGGTTATCTCATAGAATTGTTTTATTTTCAACCATTTTGAGGCTTAACTCTTAATAATTAAAAATGCTCAAAATTATAGACGTATTTGTGTACCACATTTTATCGAAATCCATTTAGCAGTTTTTGCGTGAAAGGGTAACAAACGTACATATCGACACTGTCGTAGAACAAAGTCGGATCTACAAAATAGCTACTTTACAGGAGAGCACTTTAAAGTTTTGAGTTCACAATTTTCGGCATAATATATTTTGCTATCATATAAATGAAAAGAAAATTAGCAATAGCCTTTTGTCTCTTATTAAGGGTTATTAATAGATAATGATATTAAAAAAATCTTTATTAAATAAAAAAAATGCCTTCACATGTAACAATCCGACGTTGTACTACGTAGCTTAGGATGTTTTTTGTGACTTTCCGACGTTTTTCTACGGAAACTACTACGACGTATGTATACATGCCACACTGTTCTATGGAGTTACATAAAAATTTGGTGTCGTATGTTATTTCTGAGTAAATAAAAAATATGGATATGTATAAAAAAACTTTATGAAGAACTATTATACACACACATATATTATTTATTATACATTATTTATTCTATTATATCAAAAATATTATAGAGAGAAACATAAAATTACAATCAATACTTTTATTTTTAATTCAAATATATTTTGAAAATTTCTACATCAAACAAATACCTAGGTTATTAGAAGTCGTAATATTAATACATAGTATGGCTCTTCATCAGTCTTAGTAGGAAACAAGATAATCAGTCTGAATCAGTTTTAAAAGATTTTAAAACTAACTTAAATCAATTTTTATCACAATTGAAATCAATCATAAACACAATATTATTTATCTCTGCTATACCTATAAGACAAAATAACAATAGATATAGTATGAGTGTTTACCTAGTTGTATAAAATTATTAAAAAAAATAACATTTAACTTACAACATGATTATAAACTTTTATTTTGGTACTTAAAGAAAACAACAATTATGATTAAATAAAGTAACCTTGAAATACTAAAAAGTATTTTCAAAAAATCCTAACAATACAAAAATCAACCTTCAGTCAGGTCATATCGCCAAAAATATAGTAATGTATGTAATTATTGCACTTGACCCAAAGCTGTCTGAAATCTTTTTATATAGGTAATAAAAAAACAATGAGTTTTCATTCCGAATCAAATGAATCACATGTTATCAACTTAAAATGAAATGTAATTGAATCTGGTAAGAAAGGAATATTTGTAAAGTCACTCATCATCTGTATCATTATCGTTGATAATAAGACCACGATTATTTTACAAAAGATAGGGATTTGAAATAATAGGTTGATGTCAGAAATAATTATTCTAGTGGTTTGCACATATGAAAAAGTTCGTTATAATTTTATCTTTCTATATTTATCAAACTTTTAGAAATAGGTTCCAAATTAGGTAAAGGTGATGAGTATCTGGTACTAGATCCAATAACCATATAGCTAGTTAGCTATTAGTTCATTGTAGTATTACTTTCTTTGAGATTATATTTATAATATAATTTTTTGGGCTCATTTTTATTAACATGGACTTCTTCTATCTGCCTCTTCTTCTCTTCCTATATCTATTTTTTAACCCATACATTTAATATCATCTTTATTTTTAAATTGACTATAAATGTCTGTCCAAAAAAATCTTTTACTCCATATTCAGTGGTGGGGAAGCCAAAGTCAAAACATAATCTATGCCAAGAAGTGATACTTAAATTTACTATATTTAAGTTAATTTAATTGAGGTGTTCCTCACCATCTCCAAATATAACACATATTCCTGCGCTTCTTCGCTTAACTGATTGGCTATGTTTCCGATCCTGGGAGCCTACAAGGACAAGAATTGGTGATAACTTTATTATTATTATATATTGTGGTGCAGTACCTAAGGTGCAATCTGATGCTCTGCACATAGAGGGATATACTTATACTACCCATATAAAACATTTATAAGAAAACGAACGGAACATCAATCGAATCTTCGTTTTCGATGAGTTATGTAGTAATGGTGTAATGGTGGTAACACCCCCTGGTAGTAATGGTGATTCGGGTTTTTCAACCCCCGGACCTGCAACATAGTAAAATATTTAAAGATACATGTTAATGGAATAAATGAATAACAATAAAATAAATCGGGTAATTTATACGTGTTTTATTGGCGTTTGAACATGCTGAACAAAAACCTATGTGATATTATACCGAAGTACATAGTTAGTTCTCAATATGCTGCATCAAAAACGTGATAAAATTTCGAAGAATAACGTCGGATGTGCACAAGCAATCCATATAATTGAGAAGAAAAACGAAGCATAATTACATACGAGGTCTGAAAAATCAAATCCCAGAAAACAAAAATATAAATAACGTAACGAATGTACATAAAACAAACAGCATTAAAAATAATTTTATCTAGTATTTTTTTTTTTTTTTAAATTCCGAAGAACACTGTCGGTTGTTATGATACGATATGAAATTTGAATGTTCCGGCATAAAATGTCAACCAATGATTCAAAAACAATAAACTCGAAAATAATAGTACTGTTATTCATCACAAATAAATATTTATAAATTAACTTACCAGAATAATGTGCATTTTCCGTAGATTTTCTTAAAATACTAGAGTGCTCCGCGAATCGCTTTCTTATTTCTTCATTATTAATAATTAAATTTAATATTTTTTGTATTCGTGTCATTTTTCACGTCGATTTTAATACAGAAAGTAAAAAAAGATTACATAGTACAAGCAATAACACCCATATCAATCGTCAATCATATTCTTGATAAGCACCACCGCTTTCCGTTGAACATCGCCGCTTGTGACGAACGACGCACGGCGCGCGGCGCTGATACCCAAGCGACAGTGGCGCTATTGACCTTACGACGATGTTCTTTGGAACGTATTTGAAATACAACTTTGTTCGTTTCAATATCTCGGAAAGTATCAGATATATAATTTTTTTTCTTGCTTATATCGATAGATTATGCTTAGTTGAAGCTGATTTTGTAAAAATCTCAATTTCGTTGTATTATCACATCTGGCTTTGTTCTACGGCAGTGTCGATATATCCTTACAAAATATTCGCATTTATAATATTAGTAGGAAGAATTGTAATTCATCATCATCATCTGCCTAGCCTTCCAGTCTAAACCGGATGCTGCTGAGTACCCGTGTTTTACATGGAGCGGCTGCCTATCTGACCTCCACAACCCAGTTACCGGGTAACACGGTACCCCTTGGTAAGACTGGTTGTCAGACTTTCTGGCTTCTGACTACCCGTAACGACTGTCAAAGATGTACAAATGACAACCGGGACCAACAGCTTAACGTGCTTTCCGAGGCACGGAGGAGTCTCGCTATGACAAAGATGGTCACCCATCCACGGACCGACGGCGTCAAGCGCAGCTTAACCTTTGATCGGTCGAACCGTGCGGCTGTTACTTAGCCACGAGCTCCTACCTCGAGTAGGAAGAATTGTAATTATTAATATTTTTATTTTGATGAATGAATGCTCTAGAAATGCTCTACGTCATGAGTACATACCTTTCGAGATAACAGTGAATTAAATTACACAGTGTATAGGCGTATATTCTAACAAGATCACAAACCAAGCAATCAATACGGCTGGATTGATTTATGTAAATTTATATGGGAACTGGGAAGTTTTCGCGGCTTGGGAAGAATGGGAAATGAATGTCTGGTGCTCTCGTGGAATGGGAACACTTTTGATAGATTGGGTGTGCGAAAAAATATGGTTTTATTTCGTGTAGAAATTTTATATGAACATAAGCTCGATTGTGCAAAATTTTGAACACAATGTGTATTTTGTCTATTGTATGCACACATTAATTGCTAGCTATTTCCCGTGGTTTCACTCCCGTCCCGATGGAAATATTTAACGCACTCAGATAAAAACTAGCTTCAAACCTTTTCCAGGGCCCCCTCTATCTCCAAACCAAATTTCATTCAAATCGGTTTAGCCGTTTTACCGTGAGAGAGGAAACTAAGCGCTTACTAACTAAAACCCATCCATGTTCCTTCCTACGCCCTTTATCTTGCCGGGGCGCGGTAAATCTTTCGAACATCTTGCAGCCCCGGTAGGCTATGGCCCTGTGGGGAGGGCCCCATCCCTTTTGCTGACATCTCTTTCGCGCGTGGAACATAAACGCGCTGTCGACGAGGCTCACCGTCCGAAATTCCTTGGTGCTTAGGACATGCTTTATGGTTTCTAGGGAGCGGCTGTGGGATTGTCCAAAAGGGTTTCCCAGGTCCTGGACCGCAAAGGGCAATTGAAGAACACGAGTGAGTTTTAGTCAGTAAGAGTCTGACACTCCCTTCCGCGTCACAGGAGGAGTCATTTGATGATTTCCCATGCTTAAAAAAAGCTTGGGAAATTGCTTGTTATTATTTGTAACTAGCTTTTTTCCGTGGTTACACCCGCGTCTCGGGGGAACTCCTTAACGCACCGGGATAAAAAGTAGTCCCTTCGGAGATGGACGGGATGTACGGAGATACCGTACCAAATTTTAGCCTAATTTACCTAGCCGTTCACGCGTGATACGATGACCAAGGGAAATAGGGATTCGTTTTTATATATATAGTTATTATTGATATAGGTGATGCCATGAAAAAGGCTAGTTTTATTATAATAAGTTTTTTCTCACATAATTTCATACAACTATTATAATATCTCAAAGCATCCCTTGATTTGTGCTTATCCCTCAAAGCCTCGGATACCATACAGCGATCTAAATGATAATAGTCCTTTATATAGGTCAGATAAATATCAGTAGGTCGATCTATTTCTAACACAATACGAGCAAATGTACATCCTATTTTCATTGGCATTGAGTTCATATTTCTTTGATGATGTTTTCATAAAATGTTGATCTGAATTGCAGCCTTAATTCAAGGAGATACGGTTTAAATTAATTTGTTTTGAGTTGATAACGATATTTGCTGTTTTGCTATTCATATTTCCGTTAAAAAGAATTTGTATTTTATTTCTAGATGGAGCATTTTATAGCATACACGCTGTTTTCCTTGGTTTCACCCATTTCCATAGGTAACTACTAAAACGAATAAAAAGTACCCTAGAACCTTCTCCAAAGATCAAGCTATCTGCACACCAAATTTCATGTCAATCAGTTCAGTCGTTTTACAGTAAAAACGTAACAAAAACATACACTTTAGCATTTATTACATTCGTGATTTCAAAGAGGATTTCTAAAATAGTTTAACTGTGAGTTAAAAATAACTGTTGAATGGCGATACGTAGGTATAATTATTATATACCCCCAGATAAAGAAACTGCATCAAAGTTTTTGTTTAAAAAAATTGAATGGCCCTTTCCAGTATACAAACATACACTTAGGGATAATGATACTACGCTGTTATGAAGTTAACGAACCAAACTATAGGTGTCAATTTAAATTTGTATAAAAAGTTGGAATACTTGGTTAAAATGTTTTTTTCAAAGGTAGGTGCGTGTTGAACATTGATGCATATTAGTCCGTCAGTGTATAATGTATAAATTAATTAGAAAATATTATGTAATAATAAATGTATAGTTATGTTGGAAAGTAAAGTGAGAAAATATTTATTTTAGTTAAAGTTAGGTATGCCCATTGTTTTATGCAAATAAACAAATAATAAACCTCTGCTGATCCCTTTTTAAAAGGCGTAATTTTATTTTCAGGAATGGCAGTATTCTGCCAATCTTGGTAATCTTATAAAGGCCTATATTGGCAGGCTCGTAGACGCTCGTAGCAGTTGGCTACGGTCCGCGGCTACGGCGTAGCTCGATCGGACTACGAGATTAATTCGCTACTAAACTGATTAATGTACTTATAGGGACCAGGGGCCTTACCATGACGGGCCAAAACAAGATTATTTTCGTTGTGAAAAAGAGACGGAGGTATACGACGTTAGTAGCTGTGTCACGCTCTCAAACTTGAATAGTGATTGCAAAAACACGTGGTTTACATAGTTTTACTCTTAAGTATATAGAAATGTATGTCTGTTAGTCATGTAATTAGGATAATTAATAAAGCTCGAAATAAACCGTCAAGGTCACTTTAGATACCCACGGACACTTGAGACTTTAACCAAGGACTCAAAACTGAGAACCAAAGTAACAAGTATTATGACCTTTTTACAACAGATATCTGTCACTTGAATAACTGCAATACCCAATCCATGATCGTCACCCTAACCGGACTTTGGAATCTATTGTAAATGTGTTTTATAAAATCCACACTTACCATTTTTTTAAAAAAACTTCCTGTTTTATCCTAAGTCTTACTTGCGGGACGTTCAAAAAAGATGCCGCGCCCCCGGAATACAAAGGGCTGAGGAAGGAACATGGATGGGTTTTAGTCAGTAAGAGTCTGACACTTCCACTCACCCACGGGAGGGGTCATTTGATGATTTCCTATCCGAAAAAAAAATCCCAAGTCTTATACTCAACCTTTTTTTATAGGGGACACAAAAATGTTTCAGTCATGGAATCGCGGGCCGCAAACATTGTTAAGTTGCTAATAAAAAAACTATAACTTTTCCTCCGAAACGCTGATACGGTTCTCTTTACTAATTACCTTTATTACTTACATGAAGTTAGTACCTATTTCACCCACAGTTTTTCTGATGGACGCGAAATTTAAAATGGTTTACAATATTGCAATTCAAGGTGGGCCAATCACAAAAACACAGCGGGCCGCAGGCTGAGTACTGCTGTTCTAAAGTCTCATATTTGCCACGCCATGATTGTTAAAGCACACAGTACACACGAAACTGCGATCTCGCAAACGCGCGTGACTGAAGCACAAAGCTGAATAATGAGCGTCACCAAAAGTTATGTGCATCGAATCGTCTGTTGCGTGTGACCGGCCTTTAAAATGTATAGTATAGTCATCGAATGACAGAGAAGGTCCGAGCATTGATCACCATACTTTGAGGTTTGGCGATTTCAGACTTCTATTTTGTATAGGTTTCCTCAAGGTATTTAGTCCTCTATTATTATAGAGATAGAGTCCTATATTTAGTCCCTTAGTCGTATGTCAGCCTTCTCTGTGTAAGAGGTGTTTGCCAAGCAGTGGGACAACAAATAAGCCGTTGTTTATATATAGTTGAGACCAACAAGCTTTAAATAACCGGTTTCAGTTTGAATTATACCGAGACTCCTCCGTGCCTCGAAAGTCCCGGTTGTCATTTGACAGTCGTTACGGAGAGTCAAAAGCCAGAAAGTCTGACAGTCTTACCAAGGGGTATTATGTTATGCGGTAACTAGGTTGTGGAAGACGATGGATCTGCTATACCCCTTTTTTCGGATAGGAAATTATCAAATGACTCCTCCCGCCGAAATGGAACGGGAGGGGTGTCAGACTCGTACTGACTAAAACCCATCCATGTTCCTTCGTCGGCCATTTCAATTCTGGGGGCATGGTAACTATAACCCTGGTATTGCAGATAGCATCCGATCAGAAAGCCATTGGCTTGAATATACATAAAAGAAGACAGCTTTTTTAAGTCTGACAAAGAACCTTCGTTCTCTACCAATCAACAAAACGTTTCCCAGTGGTGCAAGTAGTGGGTAGTGTACGGAGCTACATTTTTCGCACAAAGCTTTGACGTTTGGCAGTCCCTAGAGAGGAATACGTTATGTAGTACGATCGGAGTTTAAACTTGCAATTGTATCGATGCCCCTTGTGGGTTTTAGTTAAAGGACTAGTTTGAGATGAGTTTTGATTATTTATATCTGCCCAGAAATAGTTTTAATGGATTCTGGTGAAAGTCTCAATTCCAATTCTAGGAGTTGCTGTGTTTAGTCTGATTAGTTTGTTATTTAAACGTTTTCTATACTAATACAAGCTGTTTTCCGTGGTTTTACTCGAATACTGAGGATTCTAATTCTGCCATCATGGTGAGAAAGGCTATTGAGTTAAATGCATATTCGGTATCAGAAAAAAGAAACTGTCTTATGACAGTAGAATAAGATACTACTTGACACACTCCGATAAAAACTTGAGTATATTTCAATACTAACCATTGCGGCTATTACTTAGCTTGTGGTCAAATAAAAGTCGCACGAATTAATCGATCAAAGGTGACCATCTATGTCATACCGAGACTCCTCTGTGCCCGGAGAGTACATTGAGTTGGTCTCGGCTGTCATTTGCAGATCTTTGGGACTCGTCAGTCAGAAGCCAGAAAGTCTGTCAACCAGATTGACCAAGGGGTATCATGGCACCCGGTTACTGGGTTGTGGAGTTCAGATAAGCAGTTGCTCCATTCCACTCAGCTGCATGCGGTTAAACTGGAAGCCGACCCCAATATAGTTGGGAAAAGGCTAGGCTAGGATGTGATTAATATTTTCAGACCGACTTCATTAAGAATGTTTTCATACGAAATATTCATACTTTACAAAAACGTTGTTCAGGAATTCCACCAGAATCATGTTCATTCAATTTTACTTCATTGGAAATGGGAGTAAGTTAAATTCAGTTTAAAACTGGGGTACATCTGCAGCGTTTTTGTGTTCTATCGTTCATTTAGTTCATTCGTTCTCGGCTGGAGTTTGCTCTTGAAATGAACTGTAAAACGGTTTAGTATGATGTATGGAACTATTATAAACTGCAAGCCAAGTGAAAATTTCGTCAATAATTTCCTCCCGGGCAAAAACTCGTAAGATGCTTAAGATAATTTTATTATAAAGCCTAATGAATGTCAGCTACGATTTTGTTGGTGGGATAAGCAGCAGTGGTCTCCCAAGTATGAAGAAAAATATAATTTTTTCAGTCATTTTCTCCCGAATATAATATGTGTCAAATCATAGTTAATACAATATCTTGAAGAAAAAAAATTGTCAGCTGACTATAGGTGGTGGATTACACGTCAGCTGGTCACGCGAAAATGCAAAAAATAATTAAAAAAAACGGTTATTTCCTCTCAATTGAAACCTTAATCAGATGATAGCTTATATGCTATTATGAATATATAAAATCGTCAGCTGACTGTATCGTGGTGGAAAGATCGTCAGCTGATGGTCTGAAGTTGCAACACAGGCGCCATACGGAAGCATCTATCGCCTGTTTAAACGCCTCATACGACGAGATTCCTCTTTTATTAACAATCAGCTCATGAATTTTCCGGAGGAAATTGTGTAGGTTCTATCTAAAGATATTCAGGATTTTCCTTCATTAACTTAATTTAATAATTTCCGTTCTCGCTTTGGCTCGTGTTACTTTCATCTTTCTTATTTATTGTCTTCGCTCTGACATATCACCAATCGTAGCTCAACTTAGGTCGAGATTCCTCGTGTGTATGTATAACTGTGTGTGTGTGTGTATAACTGTTACCTTTGTTAGTTAGAATTACTAGTTTATTACATTCAAAAATAGGCTGCGGAGAACCTCAAGCGGCGCAAGTATAGTAGCCTCATCGGAAACTATATTTTTGAGCCGTTTGGGGTTGAAACTCTCGGGTCGTGGGGTCCGAGCTCCGACCTTCTTTTCAAAGAAATAGCCAAGCGGCTTGATGACACTTCCTGTGACCCAAAAGCTGGCTTTTATTTTGGCCAAAAGCTAAGCATTGCCATCCAACGTGGCAATGCCGTTAGTCTCTTGGGTACACTCTTAGTTTACGGCGATGAGGATGAATATTTTGTCGCAATATTTTAATATTATAGAGTTTTTTTTGTTTATATTGTTAAGAATATATTATATACTAGCTTCTGCCAGCGACTTCGTCTGCGTGGAATAGTGGTGCTCCGCTCCTATTGGTCTTAGCGTAATGATATATAGCCTATAGTCTTCCTCGATAAATGGACTATCTAACACTGAAAGAATTATTTAAATCGGACCAGCGGTTCCTGAGATTAGCGACAGACAGACAAACAGACAGACAGACAAAAAATTTACTGATTGCATTTTTGGCATCAGTATCGATCCCTAATCACCCCCTGATAGTTATTTTGGAAATATATTTCATGTACAGAATTGACCTCTCTACAGATTTATTATAAGTATAGATAGATATAGATTGTAAATAACCGTTAAAAAAACTCATAAAGATTAACAAACATGATTGTTGTGTAAGTACATTATTCTGAGTTTCACTTACATTTTAGTATTGTTGCGGTTACTGCTCCAGTCTCTGAATATCATCTTAAGCCGCTGTTCGTAGGAAATGTCCCGAAATAAGTGGTAAAGTGACGACACAGGTCTTTGTAGGCTGATGTAGGTTGGCCATGATTTTCATTGTTGCGTGGACAGTCTTATAACATTACTAGCTTTTCGCTAGTGGCTTCGCCCGCGCGGGCTATACGAATTCAAATTACAAATGTCAAGATTCATAAAAACTTTGCCCCCCTTTTTCACCTCCTTAGGGGTAGAATTTTGGAAAATCCTTTCTTATCATACAAAGAATACACCCTCCAAGTTTCAGGTCTCTACAATCAGCGGTTTAGGCTGTGCGTTGATCCGTCAGTCAGTCAGGACAAAGCATTTAAATGTATGTCACGTTGAAGTGGAGAAAGAAAAAGGACAGTGTTTTTCGAGAACTACCTCTCTTTCATATTGGCATCTAGATAATTTTAATTTCTTATAAAATTATGGTTTCTGTCCCCAGATAGCTAGTAGGTTTTTTTTATTTATTCAGCTCTATATTTACGTCAGATATAGAGGTCTTAATTTTCAGCCAGTTAGTTACATTTTGTAATACAACAAATTATTGAATTATTGTAAGTAATTAATAAAAAAATAAGTTGATGTAGGGGGTCTCTTAGGCTTACATACATTATTTAACTAATAAATATATGCAACGTCCCCGCATGTTATATGTTTTATATGCATACAATACGAGCAATATTGAGAGCAGAAGCTTGTTGCAAAAAAACTTGATTAAAGTTAATTAATTGTTTGGCTTCCCCGATGATTCGAAGATTGTTTGCTGTTCCGAGACCACGGGGAGAACATTTGTGCCGAAATTGATCCTGGATAATTGATTCAGTTGGTGTAATTGGTCTAAGCCGTTCCAATTTGAACTAAAATAAATAAATAAATAAATAAATTGTGGAATAAAACCAAGCATATTTTCAGCTACCGACTGTAAGCGGGCGTTGCGCCTACTTCATAATTAACCGAATTTTCGTCAGATTACCTTCAAGTGAGTCTGCCCACATACATTTGCCTTAGAATCTTCTAGAGTTCTCTCTTAGTTACATCTATTTTGGTACTTAAAATTTCTTAAATTACGTTATTAAATTCGATAATCTCTCCAGACCGATTAGGGCCACGGCGACCAATCTCAACAAAGTCTAGCCAAGCACACCTAAGATATGGTGGACACGTAATTACGCAGACACAGGTGCACTCTCATAGTCCAATGGATCAGCAATCCGATACGACCGGGGACAGATCAGGCGCAGGACCGAGAGCTTTACGTGCTCTTCGAGGCACGGAGGGGTCTATGTTAAAAAGCGGTCACCCATCCATTGACTGACTGCTAATGGCACAGACACAGGTGCACTCTCTATTCCCTCACTCTCATAGCAGTCCAAAGGATCGGCAATCGTACAAAACTGGGGAGAGATCAGGCGCAGGACCGACAGCTTTACGTGCTCTTCGAGGCAAGGAGGGGTGTATTTTGGAAAGGGGTCACCCATCCATGGAGTGTCTAGCTGGCAAGGTTAAACCTGGCTAATCTATCCATCCGCTCAGCTATTACTTAGCAACAAGCTTTTTATATCAAAATTACTTTCTTATATTATTTTTCTCTCGATATTTGACGCTAAAGCCAACAAATTTGACTTGACTTTGATCAAATGAGCCTGGTTCAGATTACCGTGCAAATTAGAAGATTAGTCTGTGAAAAATAAAAGATAAAAAGAATATGGGAGGAGTGTTTCGCGTATCTATGGATATCTGAGCACGGGATTAACGTCTAGGGGCGGACTGAATGTTGAAAAATAAAATTATGTTTTATTTTGTATATGAGAAGGTTTTAATTTCGTTGAAGAGATTATAGAATATTATCTCGCAGAAAAAGTAACAATAACTGTTTTCATCGAAACCAGTGTATGACCACGCGCCTACAGGGGCTGCGGGACGTTCGAAAGAGATACCGCGCCCCCGGAATACAAAGGGCTGAGGAAGGAACATGGATGGATTTTAGTCAGTAAGAGCCCACACCCAAATTAGTAATAACCTGCGCCAAAGAATTAACTGCCCCCCTCACATTTTTAATTAACCAATCAATAACAGAAAAAACTTTTCCATCCCACCTAAAAACTGCAATAATCAAACCTATATTGAAGAAAGGTGGCAAACCTAAAGATCCTAGTCAATATAGACCAATAGCTGTTCTACCAGCATTTTCAAAAATATATGAAAAAGTAATGACAAACCGTTTGTGCAAATATCTTGAGAAATATAATATCCTTGACGCTAATCAATTTGGCTTTCGGGAAAATCGCTCGACCACTCTAGCCGTATACCGATACACACAAGAAATTCTCACTTACATCAGAGACAAAAACTATGCGATCGGCCTTATGCTGGATATGACCAAAGCCTACGATAAAGTATCCCATGACATCCTACTCACAAAACTAGAAGGAGTAGGGATTAGAGGAGATCCACTCGACTGGCTGAGATCCTACCTCCTGGATAGACGCCAATGTGTTCAGATTCAACATTTGGACGAGGTCACCAACGAGCTTCAAAACGTGCGATCTAACACCCTTACCACGAATTGGTCCATACCTCAAGGAAGTGTCATAGGATGCATACTCTTCCTCGTGTACATAAATGACCTGCCAAAAATACTAAACGACCAACTGTGTGTGATGTTTGCTGATGATATATCCATTCTCTTCAAGTCACCTACCGCTAACGTCAATGACAATCTTATAATAGACACATACAATACAGTAAAACTCTGGCTACAAAACCACAATCTAGAAGTGAACAACAAGAAAACAAAAATAATTCAATTTAAACCTTACCAAAAACAGCACATAAACCTAAACACGATTACACAAAGAATTAACATTGAAGAAGTAGATCATTTCACCCTATTAGGACTTACCCTGGATACACACCTAAATTGGAAAATGCATGTAGAAATAGTAAAATTAAAAATATCTAAATTTATATATGGACTCAGTGTACTTAAAACTAACACAAATGCAAAGTGTGCCCTATCTGTATACTACGCTTACGCGTATGCCTGGCTACGGTACGGCATAATCTTGTGGGGTCATAGCACGGACGCCCACGACTTATTCATCTCCCAAAAAAAATGTCTTCGCATAATTTACAATATCCCACCACGAACAAGTTGTAAGCCCTATTTCATTAAAGGAAAAATCCTCACCCTAGTGTCTATATACATCCTCGAAACTGCCGTATTTGTAAAGAAAAACATCAACCTCTTCAATTTTAAAACAAACACACGACATCAACATAAACTAGCTCCTCCAGTACCTAGAATAGAAATGTATAGAAATAGTCCCTATTATCGATCTATCCAAATATATAATAAGTTACCCGAAGAAATAAAAAACACAAAAACAACAAATATATTCAAATCAAGGTTAAAACGTATATTAGTTGAGAAATCTTACTATTCAATTAAGGAGTTTATGGAAGATAAATTTTTAGAATTTAAGAAACCTAGATATTAAGTTACTTGCACCGCCCTTACAGGGTCTATGTCTGTTAAAGTTTATACTATTATTATGTAATGTGTATACTGTAAACTACATAGATAAATAAATAAATAAGAGTCTGACACTACGGCGGGAGGGGTCATTTGATGATTTCCCATCCGAAAAAAGGGTAATGACCACGAAGACTGAGTTGCTTTCTTTAATAAATCCAAGCCACTTTACCGTTGACTATCAGGTACTTTATCAGCAAGCTATGAAACCGGCTTCTAATGATTAATAATGTAAACCTTTGGATCTTAAATCAGATTCCTTCTTTTATATTCCTAACTGTTTATCATTCACAACACGACTAAATGTAATATGGCGTACCAAATAGAATGTCCCAATTTTTTCTTTCGTATACGTGGTAGCCCTGCTTCGCCGGCGTGTCGGCGCCTCGTAATCAAAGCACACTCATCCCCCTGTCGAGTAGGCCTACCACATCGCTGATATTAAACTCAGGACAATTCCCGGCTCAGTCACAAGTGAAATTATGGAAACGACCTGCAATTTCCGGGGTGGTTCTCAAGCGGAATCGGTTTTAATGTCAAGGGAATCGTGGTACTGTTACTTATTGGTCTTTTAAGGCAGATTTGCAGAGGAAAAAAAATGAAGTTTATTTTTGTTCCTTAGTGATGTTTTTGATACAGAAAGACTTTATTTAGAATTGAAATGTTTTATATCTTACGATATTTTGAAATAAAGTTCATTATTTGATACCGCTATGGTTGTGCCGTGAGTGATTATGGACTATTTTAAATCCCATGATGTTTTTATACAAAAGAAAAATTAATTGGTGCATTAAAATATTTTTGTTATACATATCAAACTATATGTTATTTCATATCTAGTCTTTATGACTAAGTTGTGTGTGAATTAGTAATTGAAACACATTTTTAGTTTGTGGTTTTGAAGTACTAATACAGAAAAGGTCAGTCTTGCTTTTTGGTAGTGATCGCAAACGCCTGCTGATCTGGATTCGACTCCCAGTCTGGTAGTGTTATTAATATTACCCAGCGTCAGGCACCAGCTGTCTGGCATAATGCTGAACTGGATCTATTTGGCAAAACAAGCTTGTAGTGTTTTCTTGTTATCTTTATAGTATTGATATCCCTATCTATTATACTGTGTTGTTGTGTCAATAAATATTTCTTTCTTTCTTCTTTAATGTGCAATATCTTAGTAGTAGCTTAAAGTCAGTATTTGTACCCCTTTAATGGTAATTATTTCGCAGTTTTTACTGATTTAAAAAAATAAGATTTATGAATATTAAAAAATATGAGTTTATTATAAGTAAGTCTAATTTTGCCTAACTTACAGTGCAAACAGAAACTATGTAATTAAAAAAAAAATCTTACAAACTTCGAACGCATGGTTACCCTAATCTCATCAGCTCTTGAACCAGAAATCCCCTTTTCGAGACTCAATCGTCTGAGTTCTCCTATTTAGCGCCGTTATTGCCTACAATGCAATCATTTATTCCTATTACACCATTGAAAAGTCGTTCAATGATATTTATAAGGTCTTCTGGGCGATTTCTATAGGGTTTCTTTTGTTATTTTTGTGGGCACTTTTCTTTATTCTTCTGTTTCTTAACCTTTTATTTGAGTTTGACATCTATTAGCTTGTGCTCGAGGCTAAGCAACAGCTACACGGGTCGACCGATCACAGGTTAAGCTGCGCTTGGCGCGGTCGGTCCGTGGTTGGGTGACTATCTTTGTCATAGCGAGACTCCTCCGTGCCTCGGAAAGCACGTTAAGCTGTTGGTCCCGGTTGTCATTTGTACATCTTTGACAGTCGTTACGGGTAGTCAGAAGCCAGAAAGTCCGACAAACAGTCTTACCAAGGGGTACCGTGTTACCCGGTAACTGGGTTGTGGAGGTCAGATAGGCAGTCGCTCCATGTAAAACACTGGTACTCAGCTGCATCCGGTTAAGACTGGAAGCCGACCCCAACATAGTTGGGAAAAGGCTAGGCAGATGATGATCTATTAGCTTCAAGATTGTCAAAATGGGGGATAAAATTTTATAATTTTGCTATTGTTTTTTGTCATAATAATAATATTGAATGATATAATAGCTTTCCGCCATCGTGGGCTTTACGAATTAAAATTAAAAATGACAGAGTTTTATACATGTTTGCCCCTTTTTTTTACCCCCTTAGGGCTAGAATTTTGGAAAACCCTTTCTTATCGGATGCCTATGTCATACAAAGAACACACTCTCTAAGTTTTAGGTCTCTACGATCAGCGGTTTAGGCTGTGCGTTGATCCGTCAGTCATTCAAGACAAAGCATTTTATATAGATTGATAACATAAAACTTTCAACATTATTACTTTCACAATAATAATTATACTTATTATTGATAAATATATAATAAATGATAATGAAGTTTATTGCAACCGGTTATTAGTGTGCAAAACTGATTTAAACTTAGACCTTTTTTTGATCAGAAACATAAATTCATCTATTTTCGTCCACACAATGCAATTTTAACGAAAAATATAGGCCACGGGGGACTAATGCCAGCCCAAATGGCCGACAGGGGAGATATTACGTCGTTTTCTCACAATTTATCGACTTGTTTGTATTGATTTTATTGACAGGGAACATTAGATGGCATTCTCCTATACATACCTAGTATTATAGTTTTACTTTTTAGGGTTCTGTAGTGAAAAGAAACCCCTGTCTTTTCACTTCGTCTGTGTGTCTTTTTTGCTCTGCTTCTAAATGTCATTCTGGAATTAAATAGCTGATATAACCTTACTCGAAATTGAGCTTCGAAATAGTAAAAATAATATTAAAGAGATTAGTGCTTTCACACATACAATCACACAAAATTAGTGTAGATTATACTTTTCTTTACGATCTTTACAAAAAACCAACAAAAAAAATTTCATTAAAGAACAATATGACATCAAAATTCGAGCTTGGTTTAGTCCTTTTCCACTAATTGTTTACAGGCTTGACATGATATTACAACCCCCTACTAACCCCGGAAGACACAAAATACCCCCTAAGTACCCCACTCTACCCCTATTTTCGTCCCCACGTAGGTTTTTACAAGAGAAAACACTTAAAGCCAAGCAAATAGGCTTCGCTATCCTTGGCAAACTTTTAGTAGGACATCAAGTTTATTTATAGACTACAAACAAAACCGAACCTTATCACGAAAGCAATAAAGTCGACAACATTATCACGAATAAATATTTATTTTTCTTCTTTACACCCCTTTTTGTGACGTCATGGTTCCTTATCTGAATAGCGTCAATTGGATTTTGTATTCTATTCCATTATGGCGAAGGTTGGTTATTCTTTGCATATGCAAAAGGTTATCATCGATTGTCAAACAGCAGTGACGTCAGAACGGGAAGGAGATAGCGGATATGACGTCATATTTGCTGTTTCGTTCGCACAGATTAAGAGTACGTAAATAAATGAAAGTCCATAAAAGTTTCGGGTGTTTGTGTATAATGGCTATTTTTGATGGGTATAGGGGAATAAAAATGGAATTTTCTCCCCATACTAACATAAAATGTAAGCTGTATTCTAAGTACCTACTAGAATGTAATATACATAGACTTAGCGCGACTTTTTTCGTACGAAATCGTTAAAAATATACATAATCATTACAAATTACTAGCTAGTAAGTATAATCGTAACTCTCAAATTAAAGGGGCTCGTGGCTAAGTAACAGCCGCACGGGTTGACCGATCATAAGTTAAGCTGCGCTTGGCGCGGTCGGTCCGTGGATGAGTGACCATCACCGAGACTCCTCCGTGCCTTGGAAAGCACGTTAAACTGTTGGTCTCGACTGTCATTTGTAGATCTTTTCTTGTCCTATGGTTTACTAACCTAACAAGCGCTAGTGTCAGAGTTTTCTCAAATTCGCCTGATGGCCTCTGACATGGAATTGTAACAACAACTGATATCAAGATAGCAGCCGGGTACGACGGCTTTATGTACCACGGGGACGTATAACACCGCCAATTACTTGACTCCGGGATGCAGTGTGATTTTTTTAAAACCTACAAAGCGATTTTACCCCACCCGGGAACGTTTAATAGCGGTCGCGTTTGAGAACCCTGGACTAAAGCAGTCAGAATATGAAAGAAACCGTGGCAACTACTAATCCTTCTCATATTATAAATACGAAAGTTTTTGAGGATGTATGTATGTTTATTGCTCTTTCACACAAAAAGTACTGAATGGATTTTGATGAAATTTGGTACCCATATAGGTTATAAACATCATCATCAGCCTATATACTGTCCCACTGCTGGGCACAAGCCACTTCTCATACAGAGAAGGCATGATCATTGCACGCCACGCGCACTACGCTTGCTCAAGGCGGATTGGCGATTTCAGACTTTTTAAGTCCAGGTTTCCTCCCGATGTTTTCCTTCACCGTTAGTCAGTGACGTCTAAGATATACTAAGAAAGTACATATGACTTTAGAAAACTCACATTGGTACTTGCCAGGTTTCGAACCCGCACACTCGTACACGTGAGGCATGTGCCTTAACCACTAGGCCACACACAACTGTTATTGGGAATAATACACAGCATACTTTTTATCTGGGTATATAAGACTATGTAGGCGAAGTCACAGTCATACGCTAGTCTATACTAATATAAATATAAATCTTTTATAAAGAGGGAAAATTTGTTTGTTTGTTTGTAGGGATTTAACTCAAAAACTACTGGACCGATATCAAAAACTCTTTCGCCATTAGAAAGCTACATCTTTACGAAGTGTCATAAGCTATATTTATTTCCAGAAATAATTAGGGATCCCTACTAAAACTTGAATAATGTAACCCAAGGTGTTAAAAAAATTGTCCACGCGGGCGAAGCCGAGGGCGGAAAGCTGTATGTAATAAAGCACTTTATCTGCACATAATGAGGTGCCAATATCAGTGAGATAAATAATGATACCGCTCTACACCACGTTATTGAGTGTGCCACTTAATCTGATTGTGGTATTATGATATTATGACATTTAAGTGTTGATTTCGAAAATATTGCTTACGTAGGTAATGATTTTATTTTATTTTTGACTTTATTGGTTTACCAACAATGTTTACACTGGTTTTGACAGCAAAAATAGATAAATGATAGTTTAACAATCATTAACATGTAAACTCAGCATGCAAAACGGGAGTTATATTAAAAAAAAACTACCTAAATTTGTATCAACTGCTTTTATCTATCTAAATAATAAAAAAAACGCCTGACACTTCTTTTGTCGAAATACCGATATACCATGGTGTTTTTATTTTGAAGTCCCTTGAGAACCCATCCCTCCATTTGGTATTGTTCGAAATAATCACCGCAGCCCTAAGGGCAATGCTGCGCGACGTTCGAAAGAGATATCGCGCCCCCGGAAGACAAAGGGCTGAGGAAGGAACATGGATGGGTTTTAGTCAGTAAGAGTCTGACACTCCCACCCGCCCCATCCACGGCGGGAGGGGTCATTTGATGATTTCCCATCCGAAAAAAAAGCCCTAAGGGCAATCGAAGGATGGATGAGGACACGGATGAGTTTAGTCATTACTAGCTTTTCGCTAGCAGCTTCGCCCACCTAGGCTATACGATGTAAGAATGACAGAGGTTCATATAAACTTTGCCCCTTTTTTACAGCCCCTTGGAGGTACAATCGGATGCCTACGTCATACAAAGAATACACCCTCGAAATTTCAGGTCTCTACGATCAGCGGT
Source organism: Pyrrhia umbra (assembly GCA_963891755.1). Lineage (NCBI taxonomy): Eukaryota > Metazoa > Arthropoda > Insecta > Lepidoptera > Noctuidae > Pyrrhia > Pyrrhia umbra. The sequence goes on from OY982944.1 coordinate 5,572,899, forward strand.
TTAGGCTGTGCGTTGATCCGTCAGTCATTCAGGATAAAGGATTTTATATGTATAGATATTTACATTTATTATATAAAAACGGCATTTCTAGCTTTTCGCCAGCGGCTTAGCCCACCTAGGCTATACGAATTCGAATTAAGAATGACAGAGGTTCATACAAACTTTACCCCCCTTTTTCATTGGTCTGCTGCCTACCGTTTGCCAGGGGACTCTTACAAATTTATTTACTTTCCAATCTAGTTCTAGTCCACAACCCATTTACTGGGTAACACGATACCTCTTGGAGACTGGTTGCCAGACTTTCTAGCTTCTGACTCCCCGTAACGACTGTCAAAGATCTACAAATGGCAGCCGGGACCGTCTTAACGTGCTTTCCGAGGCACGGAGGAGTCTCGGTATGACATAGATGATCGCCCATCCAAGGACTGACCGATCGATCCTTGCGGCTTTAACTTAGCCACGAGCTCCCCAGTGGAAGGCCAAATAAAAAGTACCTACCTATAATTTAATCGCGCATATCCAACTTTAGATAGACAACACGATATTGCATTAAAGTTTGTGAACTAATATTATTTTCGCGTTTGTTTGACCTCGTATTGTTGTAGTTCCGTACTCTCAATGATTAACTAAAGTGGATTGCTTTCATACTTGTATAGACATAGATATACATACATACATAAATTGAAGGAGAAGTAATTTAACTAACACACCACTGCTTTTTACTAATAAAAATTGAAATATCGATGTTTACTTTCTTAATTTTACAAATTCATTAGATGTTTCCCGCGCCATTGGAACACAGGGCTGAGGAAGAAATCCTACAGAGATTCCAAACTATAGCCTTAAGATCTGGCGCAGAGTGGTTCGTGAGAAACTCCGAACTTTATGAAAACCTTTTTTTTTCGAATGGGAAATCATCAAATGACCCCTCCCGCCGTATGTGGAGCAGGAGGGAGTGTCTCTTGTCGACTCTTACTGACTAAAACCCATCCATGTTCCTTCCTCAGCCCTTTCTATTTCGAGGGCGCAGTATCTCTTTCGAACATCCCGCAGCCCCGGCAGGCTATGGCCCGGGGGAGGGCCCCGTCATTCCATGAATACGAGTACCAAAGGAAGAAAATGCCAGAAATTGTAAGCGATATAAGAAGAGACTAGGGCATACCAATGTATTAGTCCACAAGCGTTTCAGCTGAAAGTAAATTAATTTTTCTCCAGTGTTTTTGGCAAACGCCGATTTTTGTTTTTGGAAAATAGTTTTTTTGAATTTTCGCTTTTCTGAGTCTCTATTTAAAAAACCGGCCAAATGCGTGTCGGGCCACGCGTAGGGGTTAGTCGACTATAACGCTGTAACTGGTTAAGCCTACTTAGCCGTGATAGTTTTCCTTTTAAGTTCATTATATGTGCTACGTCTGTGAATTTTGAATTTTTACACATTTCTAGGAACAGCCATTCAAAAATTAGAGGGGGGAAGCTCGTATCGAACAACAATTTGCACTTAAAAGCTAGATATTTCGCAAATGGCTCGATTAACCGAAATATGGTGTTCACACACCCATAATAATTTTAAAAGAACTATCTGCACTAAGCACCTCTGAGCTATGCCGCGGACAGATAGACAGACGGACATAACGAAACTATAAGGGTTCCTTGACGACTATGAAACCCTAAAAAGAATCGTCAAAATCCGAGTAATTACGTAACAAACGTACAATCGAATTGAGAACCTCCTTTTTGCCGGCTAAAAAAGTAGTTACATTATAAAGTTTGTAATAGAGTTGTATTGTATTACCAAAGTTCATATGACAAAAGTTTTGCGCATCCAACAAACTAATAATGCAATGCATCCATTATTTGTAATAACTTCATCCACTTAACTATATTGTTTGAACTACGAGAGCTGAAGTTATTATTGAACTCAGAAATAATATTTTAATCTAGATGTTTCACCCGTATCTAAAAAGAACTCCTTTTACCTCATCATCAGCCTCTATATCGTCCCACTGCTGGGCACAGGCCTCTTCTCATACAGAGAAGGCATGAGCATTGATCAACACGCTTGCTCAAGGATTGGCGATTTCAGACTTTATAGTCCAGATTTTCACGTCACGATGTTTTCCTTCACCGTTAGTCAGTGACGTCTAAGATATACTTAGAAAGTACGTATGACTTTAGGAAAGCACACTCGTACACGAGAGGCAGGTGCCTTAACCACTAGGCCACCACAACATTTTTTACTTCTTATACCTAGTTTAAAACTACCTTACGTCTTTTCGTAGGATTCAAGCTATCGTTATACCAAAATAAATCTAAATCGGTTCAGCCGTTTTACCATGAGAGCGTAACAAACACACAAAGCTCACTTTCGTATATATAACACTAGCTTTCCGCCAGTGGCTTCGCCCGCGTGAGCTATATGAATTCAAATTAAAGACGAACCGCTCGACCGATTTTGTGCAAACTTCACATAAATCATCTGCTGAAGACACGTTAGGGGAAGCCTATGCCCAATAATGGACCAATTAGGCTGATGATAATGACGATGAAGTCGACTTTTTTCTGTCACCGCCGACCGCACCGACCGACTTCGCATCTTTTTCATCTATACTAATATAATAAAGCTGAAGATTTTGTTTGTTTGTTTGTTTGAACGCGTTAATCTCAGGAACTAATGGTACGATTTGAAAAATTCTTTCAGTGTTAGATAGCCCATTTATTGAGGAAGGCTATAGGCTATTTATCATCACGCTGAAATCAATAGGAGCGGAGCACCACTATTCCACGCGGACGAAGTCGCGGGCCAAAGCTAGTATCATATAAAAATAAACTTACCCCATCAGAACTCTGCTTTTTGACTTCACAGAACTCCTTGAGGACATCTTGAAGTTTCTTGGTGGAATCTGAAAACAAAACAAATTAGTAAATCATTATCGAAGGAGGCTGAGGAGCTCGTGGCCAAGTAACAGCCGCACGGATCGACCGATCAAAGGTTAAGCTGCGCTTGGCGCGGTCGGTCATGGATCTCTTTTACGAAAAAGCTGCTGAACGTATTTGGATAAGACTTGTCACACACATAGGTTATAACTGAATTAACACTGTTTACTCCGGTTTCTAGACCCAATTCTGAAGTCCACGTGGAAAGTCGCAGGTGTATAATAAAAGAAGGAAATGTTTTATATTTTAAAATTATAATGTTTTTTTCATGAGTACTTAAATATTTATACATATAAAATGCTTTGTGTGTCCTCTGAATGGCTGACGGATCAACGCAGGTAGAAACCTGAAACTTTTAGGGTGCGTTCTTTGTATGACGTAGGCATCCAACAAGAAAGCATTTTCCGAAATTCTAACCCTAATGGGGTGAAAAGGGGGTGATATGTTTGTATGAAACTCTGTCATTTTTTATTTGAATTTGTGCCCACGCCGGCTAAGCCGCTAAATATAAATCTATGAAACATAAATAAATAGGTACGAATTATCACTTTTTTAATAAAGGTATATAAACTCATAAAATGGTCACAGTTGATAGTCTTAAAGTGGCATACATATGAACATGGCCTTATTTGAATGAAAGCTTTTAATATCAATTAGTCGAGTTTGATCAGGCCCAGATCAATATGGTAACAGGTAATCCCTATACTTATATGAGTAGAAATTGGGTATATATAGGCATTGAGATATCCAGGGCTGGCAGGTTTTATTTTTAGCATACGCGGCCGGATTTATGCGTAGTTTCGAAAACAATTTTAGACCCGAAAAAGTTGAGTCACGAAAAATTAACTTGTTTTAGAGGACATTTTTAATTTTCACGTATAAAATTTCCCGCGCTATGACACCTGTCAGTGTCACAATGATAACTGTCAGTGTCATCCACTCAAAATGGCGCCAACTGAGTGAAAAAAAATTATAAACTCTCATTGCTAGTACACTTGCTTTATTAGTCGATCGAATAATAAACATAGTTTAAACATATTAATCACGCTTATTTTTCCGAAAGAGGAAGGCAGTGCTCTTCATGTATTGTTCAGAAAAGGCTGACTGCCTCGTGGATCTAAAGGTCTCAATACGTCTTCGACTCCCGGGATTTCTTCACCGGAGTCTGTTTGAGATGTTACACTACTGTAGCTGGAAAAGCAAGTTAAGCCGTCGTTACTGCCTGCTACCTTGATAGCAGTAGTTAAAATTCCATGTCAGAGACCGTCAGTCGGATAAGAGAAAACTCTGACACTAGGGCTTGTTTGGCTGGTAAACCTGAACCCCACGCGATAGTTAAGAAGCAGACAGAAGACGCGTCTTTTGCCAAACAGACATCAGAGATGATTTCTAATACCATGGAAATCCCATTAGTACTTTTACATGACCGGGGAAACGAATCCATTGCCACATTCTCGGTAGCCGTGTTTATAACCACCAGACAAAAATGTCACAATTATATTATACTAGCTTTCCACCAGCGGCTACGCCCGCGTAGGCTATACGAAATCAAAAAACTCTGACCCTTTTTTCACCCCCTTAGGGGTAAAATTTCGGAAAAACCTTTTTCAACAGATGCCTACGTCATACAAAGATTACGCCTCCAAGTTTCTGGTCTCTACGATCGGCGCTTAAGACTGTGCATTGATCCGCCAGTCAGTCATTCAGGACAAAGCATTTTATATGTATAGATTTATTTCATAAAATTTGACGCCCAAGTGACACCCCTGTCACCGTAACGAAATTGGCTGAGTGCAAAAGTTTAATTCGGTAAAACACGTGCCTTGGGGCCATATATATAATTGGATTGAATTACTCAGAGACCAGACTATTACATTATTGGTCTTCATATACATATACTATATCGTCCTACTGATATTATAAATGAGAAAGCTTGTAAGAATGTATGTTTGTTACTCTTTAACTCAATAACTGCTGTATGGGTTTGGCTGAAATTTACTACGTAAATAGAGAGGACCATTATATACCTCTTCATATCTTTATATATACAATTATATACCTCTATATATATATATTTTTATCTCTCATTGGCTCATTGTAAAATGTGGGTATCATGTAACCATTAATGTATGGTCTACCGTTAAATAATAACTTTGTACTGGTCTGTTGTCTGGCAACAGAAGTCTGTCATGCTCACTCAAGTGAGCACTTCTGCGCCCCCGGAATACAAAGGGCTGAAGAAGGAACATGGAAAAAAAAAAAAAAAAAAATGGTGGCGATGTGTATCGGGTCGTTAAGTTCCCTTCAATATGGTTGAGCTAAGTGAGGCTGATGCGCTCGTCATGCTCGTGAACGGGTACCGTCAGTCGGGACTGGTCAGCTTCAAACTGCCATGGCAATCAGATTAGACTCTCTATTACTTTTGCTGTTTTAATACCTATTCTTTTTATTTATTTTACTTTTAATACACTTACATTGACCTACATAATCCTCACATAACTCTGCCATTTGTAACCAAAACATCTATTTTAAAAAGAGTGTCCATGGAGTTTCTTGCCGGTTCTTCTCCATAGGACCCACTTTTTGGAACCGTGCACCTAGCTTCTATTGTTGACGTTTTATAAGTACCTGTAAATTGGTCTATATAAAATAAAAACCTTTTGACTTTGACCCTTTTTTCGGATGGGAAATCATCGAATGACTCCCGCCGTGGGTGGGGAGCAGTGAGTATCAGACTCTTACTGACTAAAACTCATCCATGTTCCTTCCTCAGTCCTTTTTATTCCAGGGGCGCGGTAAGTAAATGTTTGTATTTTCCATCTTCTATCTTGTTTGTTTTCTCTGTTACTCGTATTCCTATCAACTTATGTCTTGTGCCAATAAAATATTTTTCTTTCTTTCTTTCTTTCTTTCTTTCTTTCTTTCTTTCTTTCTTTCTTTCTTTCTTTCTTTCCTTCTTTCTTTCTTTCTTTCTTAAACTCTTTCGAACATCCCGCAGCAAATAAAACGGGTCTTGGTAACAGGTATAGGTTACATTATATCCGGTAGTTCCCTTGGGACACGGGTGAAACCACAGGATTAGCTTGTAGAAGTATAAAGCGTGTATATCACCTACCTTCCGTCAAGGATAACGAAGTGACGTCACTAAATATTACGTCACTGCCTCGGGGTAATTGAATAAAGCCCTTACATGTTCAGATTTTACACAGGACGCCGGGCGTTGGTAACTGATGTAACCAATTAACGATATTGCGTTATGCCTCGTATGAGGCGGAGGCTCTGATTATAGAGGGTGTAAAAAGATTAAGCCGAAAAAAACGCATCCTGTACATTAATAATAATCTTTGTCATCAAGTGGAATGTGGACTCGGCAGTCAAGGTCAAGGGCCTGATTCAGAAGGCAGTGCTCCTGGATACGGCACGTATAGTGAGGAGGTTCCTGTCTCTGGAGCCCTAACCACTGGTAGCTTGGACCCTGTTCCCGACATCGGTGGATCCCTATCTTTTTAAATGTTTTTTTTATATTTTTTGAATAGAAATATTTTAAATTTTAATTAATACTAGCTTCTTCCAGCGACTTCGTCCGCGTGGAATAGTGGTGCTCCGCTCCTATTAGTCTTAGTGTGATGATATATAGCCTATAGCCTTCCTCGATAAATGGACTATCTAACACTGAAAGAATTATTTAAATCGGACCAGCGGTTCCTGAGATTAGCGCGTTTAAACAAAATGACAACATTTCCCTTCACTGCTCTGCTCCTATTGATTGTAACGTGATGAAAAGTATACTATAACCATCTCAGGAGTATGACAAATAATTGTACCAAGTTTCGTTAAAATCCGTCGAGTAGTTTTTGTTTCTATAGAGTTTATACAGACAGACAGACAGACAAAAATTTTACTGATTGCATTTTTGGCATCAGTATCGATTCCTAATTACCCCCTGATAGTTATTTTGGAAATATATTTCATGTAGAGAATTGACCTCTCTACAGATTTATTATAAGTATAGATATAGATATAGAAGATAGATATAGATGTGTTAAAATGAATAAACGGATCTATAATCGTGAAGCTTAAACTTTGGATCCCTTTTGAAGGAAAGGTTTTAGCATTGTAGTTTGAATAGTGAGCAAGTGCAGTAAGGTAATTTAAAAAGATAAAGACTAATTTCGATAAGTGGGTTTAAAAGAATACGAATTTAAAACTGTTATGTTAAAATATACTAGCTTTGGCCAACAACTTTGTCTGTTTGGCATAAAGTCGGGATAAAAAGTATCCTATATTTTAATCCAGGTTATAAACTATATGTGTACCAAATTAAATACAAATTCATTTAGTATTTTTATGTGATGCGAGTACAAACATATAAAACTGAACGAACAGACAAAAAATAAAAAAAATATATAGACTTCTGTCGCTCTAATAAAGACTACCTGTTGTGGCCTATTACAATTTTATTATATATATGTATAGAAGATGTTGGCCCCATCTGGGGACACAGTGAAGGGTGTACTCACACGAGGTCAACTCCTGCAACTGCTGGAACTCTGCGGGCGACAGCTTGTCCCATTGGAAGCTGCAGCCCGCGTGCACCATTTCTGTCTGCAACAATAAGAGATTATGAATAAATAGGTGGTAACGTTATATATATAAAACAATAGAGTGATAGGGCTGTGGCGTCATTCTCCTGGGTCCCCCCAATCTCCGCACCAAATCTCATCATCTGCCTAGCCTTTTCCCAACTATGTTGGGGTCGGCTTCCAGTCTTAACCGGATGCAGCTGAGTACCAGTGTTTTACATGGAGCGACTGCCTATCTGACCTCCACAACCCAGTTACCGGGTAACACGGTACCCCTTGGTAAGACTGGTTGTCAGACTTTCTGGCTTCTGACTACCCGTAACGATTGTCAAAGATGTACAAATGACAACCGGGACCAACAGCTTAACGTGCTTTCCGAGGCACGGAGGAGTCTCGATATGACAAAGATGGTCACCCATCCACGGACCGACCGCGCCAAGCGGATTAACCTTTGATCGGTCGAACCGTGCGGCTGTTACTTAGCCACGAGCTCCTCTCTCCGCACCAAACCTATTCACCCATTTTACCGTAAAAGCGAAAACAAACAAACAAACTCACTTCCCCATTACTTTAGACAAAATGACCAATATGCCATCTTTATTATAAGCAGAAAAACATGAAAGAAAAAAATACAAGAAGCTTAGAGTAACACGAACCAAGCCTAATACATCGTAAGTGGTACAACTTGACCGGCGTCACCTCGTATGATGGATGGCCCGGGCAGCGATCACGTCGTGTAAGCTCAGTATACTGCCTTTTATCCTTACTAATATTATAAATGCGAAAGTAACTCTGTCTGTCTGTCTGTTACGGTTTCACGCCAAAACTACTAGACCGATATAAATGAAATTTGGTACAGAGATAGAATAGACCCTGAGGAACAACATAGGCTTTTTACCCGGGTGCGCTAAGTAGTTCCCTCGGGATGCGGGTAAAACCACGGGAAACAGCTAGTATTTAATACTATCTTCCCGCCAGTGGCGTCGCCCGCGTGGGCTATACGAATTCAAATTAAAAATAAGTATACAAATTTTGCCCCCCTTTTTCGCCCAATTAGGGGTAGAATTTCGGAAAATCCTTTCTTATCGGATGCCTACGTCATGCAAAGAACACACCCTTCAAGTTTCAGGTCTCTACGATCAGCGGTTTAGGCTAGGCGTTGATCCGTCAGTCATTCAGGATATAGCATTTTATATGTTAGATTTTATTTGCTATTTAATAAAAAAATAAGGTTCGTAAAAGAAAACTCGTTATTTATTATAGTGTTTTCATTAACTATTAATAGTGTTGTGCCATTAAATTGTATAAATTTTTGAGATTGAAAATAGATCAAAGTTTAAAATAATTCCTATTTTAGTAATGGCAACGCTCTGTTGAATTGTAAACAATATAGGGAATAATAACCATCACAACCAATTAGTTCAAAAGTTTGAAAAAGCTAATTAATTTCAATAAAAACACCTACATAATTTCATTATTATTTACTGTAACCACAAACGGTGTAAACAACAAAACAGCGGCCTATCTAGAATCAAAAACTTTTCTACCCCACAAAAATCCAATTACGCGCCATTCTATTTTCATCCCCCATTGATTCAAAAATAGAATTCGGTTGCCAGCTTATCGCCCACATCATGATCAGCCCACCACCATTCCACCCCCGCGTGGGTTGCAAACTAATGCCCTGTTTGTACTTCATCCCCTGATAAAACTTGCTCTAAATAACGATCAAGGATTTCGTCGCGCTTCGGCAGCCTTCGGAAGTCCTCGTTGAGATATTTATAGAATGAGATAATAAATTATCTTTAGAAGCCTTGAGATGAGGACAAGATCTCTTCATTTGAAGGCAAGGCCATTTTGAAAACGAAGTTTTTTAACGCAGTTTGCGGTAAACGGTAGAAATCTTGAAGTTAACCCCCCTCCATAAGGTGCGTTTGTATTCCACGTGCGCCCCACAGAGAAGTCAGCATAGTTGATGGATCCCCTAGAGCCAGTGCCTGACGGGACCTTGGGATTGTTCGAAAGAGTACCGTGGCTCTGAAACGCAAAAGGCAAAGGAAAGAACATGGATGGTGTACGAGTCATCGTACATTCTTTACGAAATATTTTATTATTGTAACTAATTGTGCAACGCCGTAGGTATTGCTGACATTGCGACACACTTCTACGTTACTATGAAGACTTTTGTACATAACATGATTAATTAATTTTAGTGTTAATAAATTGCTCAATTGTGTCGGTGGTGTTTACATTCTCACTGTTCCCTATATACACATCGGGATCATACCGACACCACACACCAACTACACATAGCATCATATGTACAAGAGTATACAGCCCGTACAGATGGGTTTTAGTCAGTAAGAGTCTGACACTTCTTCCCGCCCCAACCACGGGGGTAGGAGTTATCGGCATCCAAGTAAAAACATTACCATCCTTTTAGGCTCCGTCACATCATCATCAGTCTATATATTGTCCCACTACTGGGCACAGGCCTCTTCTCACACAGAGAAGGCATGAGCATTGATCACCACGCTTGCTCAAGACGGATTGGCGATTTCGACTTTTTAAGACCGTTTCCTCACGATGTTTTCCTTCACAGTTCGTCAGTGGTATCTAAGATATACTTAATAAAAAGGACATATGACTTTAAAAACTCCCATTGGTACTTGCCAGGTTTCGAACCCGCACACTCTTAATCGAGAGGCAGGTGCCTTAACCGCCAGGCTACCATGGCTCCGTCACAGTTGAGTGAAAATAAGATAACTATAGATTCCACCATTTATTTTATGGTGTCATATTCCTCGAAGCCAGCTAGCGTCGAAAAACATTTTCTTCAATTTTCCTCAACAAGACATGGGTCGGCAAGGAAAATGGGAACAAAAAATAAAGCACATTTGTGAGAACTCTATAAAACATCACGTAATGGTATTTATCGTATATTTTATCTATACCTACTAATAATTAAAGTGTTTGTTTGTTTGTAGGAAAAAATCTAAGCTTATAAGCAAGTAACTTACTTTTAAATTGCGTTTGCTGATTTATTGTCGCCTAAACTATGTTGTTGAAATTTTATCCAAATCTCTTCAGTGTTTTAACCGTAAAACCATAACAAACAAACCAATAAACAAACTCAGTTTAGTAATTATCATAATAGAAATAGAGATTAATAATGACAATTAAGGCCCCTCGCCTACGACGACTTTTTGTAGCGATGCTGTCGCGCGTTTACCAAACGCAACTAACGCGTGTTAGTCGCGTTTGCAACGCGCTACTGCATCGCGACTGTATCGATGCAAACGCGCGACCGTGTTGGACGACATTGGGTGAAGAACGGATCGTTGCCTACGCTTAGGCTGCTTACGTATAAGCAACACCAAAGACAACGTGACTAATGTTACCTCAACGGGGTCCATCTTGCAACTGTAGCGATCGTAGGTATTTTTGTGCTGTTAGGGAGCATTCAAATATTACGTAACGCAATTTGAGGGGAGGATCTTGTAAAACGTTACAAGGGCGGGAGAAAAGGTATTTAAACAACGCGTTACGTAACATTTTTTTATTTTAATAAAAAAACTAGGGAATTAGAATCTTCCAAATCGGCAACCCTTTTCGTTTATGTTTTATGGGGAATCCCTCGAAGAAGAAGGGCAAATTAGCTGCTCTGCATTGTGCGCCATAGTGAGGCATTGTCTGAGGATGCCGATTGGCTCAAATACGAAGTTGATGCAAGTGTTTTAACAATACCGGAACCTTCTTCGTCTGCTCTCCAAATAACAATGAAAGAGTCTGAGTGGCTGGCAAACCCGTGGACAGAGTAGCAGTAATTACAATTGAATTGTGTTTTTTACGTACCTACACTTATTTGATTTATGACTAAATAAAAACATATAACTTAAAAATCTCTTATTTTGTTTATTACTACTGCAAACGCAATTACTACAGTAACAAAGGTATACTTTGTTCAACATAATTGTGACTTCAATGGTCACTTAAATGTTACGTAACGTTTAGGGAGGGGGAGGGGGGTACAGAAAAAGGTTACCGTGCGTTACATTTCTAAAATCTTCAAAAATTGCGTTACGTAATACTTGAATGCTCCCTTACTGAATCGCGTTTGCAGCGAGACAGACGCGCGACAGTATTGCGTTTGCATCGCGACTGAAGCTGAGCTCGTAGGCGAGGGCACACAGCTAGCGACCGCTTCGCGACTGTATCGATGCGGACGCGCGACAGCATCGCTACAAAAAGTCGCCGTGGGCGAGGGCCCTAAGCGTCTGTTTGACTGACGTGATGCCGGCAAAACGAATCCTAAACAATATTATAAATGCGAACGTCAGTTTGTTGATTTGTTACGCTTTCACGGTAAAACGGCTAACCGATTTGGATGAAATTTAGTACGGAGGTAGAAGAAACCCTAGAGACGATTATAAGCTACTTTTTATTCGGGTGCATTTAGTAGTTCTTTCAGGATGCGGGTGAAACCGCGGGAAACAGAAACTGTGTGACTTAGGGCGGATTCGACCAAACAGGAATAAATTTTATTCTCGGCGTAAATCGCTTATTACTCGAGAATAAATCAATTTCACGTTTAACCAACTACAATTCGAGGAATAACGAGTCTATTCAGGATTAGTCACTATACCACCATTTTGCATGGAATAAGAAACTAATTCCTGGAAAAAAAAATGACATTAAATGACAGCATAATTCACTGACATTTTTTTTTATTTATTTTTTTTATTAATTTAAAGGGCTTTGTCGCTTGGCATCTACTTTTCCACACTATAATACGACAAATCAGAGTTGACATGAGTTATACTTCTGCACCCTCCCATTTGTAGAACAACTTTTTTTGGCCGCGTATTACATTCGTTCACATTCACTTCGCTATTCGTGAGTAAGCAACTCCAAGTATAGCTATACGCTAGAATGCATGGAAAAACGACTAATGATTTACTCGAGAATATAATCGTGGTATATATTATTTTCCGTATAGTTATTCTTGTATAAATTCAGGTTTGGTCGAATCTACCCTTAAACGTCTGAATCGATTTAATCTGGTGCTCAGCAACTGAATAGCAAAAATCTCACTCATGAATGCTGTTTAGCGTTAATCCGAACTTTCATTAGTAACTTAATCGTGGATTACGACGTTAAGTAAGGATTAGGTGAGAAATTGTATAAACTTCCGATTACAGATTTTTATAAGTAAGACGGTTCATAGTTAATATACATCGATGTGTGAACCAGATAGATAAGATTTGACAAGCATAATACTACATAGAAAGACAAGCGTAAATAATATTGGAATTTCTGTCTCGGAAAGTAGATACATAAGGAAAATATATGACAGCAAAAATATACTAACTAATATTATTAAAGCGAAAGTCACGTCTGTCTGTCCCTTACGCCGCTTTCATGACTGAATGGTTTGACATGAAATTTGGTATAGTAGCCGGCACATAACTTGGCAAGTCCTAACTTAGATATATAATAGTAGTAGTAAGATACAATAGACGATAGTGTAATGACAAGCATTGAAAGTGTTACTTTTGGATTGCACTGGGTGTACAGGCGCAAACTTGTTCCCAACTAGTTTGCGCATGTACAATCGACAAATTTGAATCATGACCCACTTTGACGATAAATCGTTTGAAACCGTCAAAATAAGAAAGATTTCCATCCTTTTCAGTGCATGCCGCACTTAGGACGTTTTAAATATTAGGCAAGCTATGTCAATACGGGTTGGAGATCTATGCAATGTTAACCTTTGTTATCACTACAATAGATAATATTTTCTATAAAGCATTAATAAAAATATTTTGAATCCAAACTCTTTGGAACAAAAAAAAAAAAGAAAAATTGTTCTTTTTCAAAACCATATTCGAACGAATTCTTTCGATTATAAAATGACAGCGTCAAAAAGTCACTCATACAAAGTTTATAAGTTTATATCGTGTTACCATGGAAACATATGTTTACGCGAATGTCGACCTAATTGTATTTGAATGTATGTAAGAAAATAGCCTTATGGTGGGTCATGATTCAAATTGGTTGACTGTACACCCAGTGCAATCCAAAAGTAACACTTTCAATGCTTGTAATTGCACTATCGTCTATTGTATTAAGAAAGATATTTTTTTAAATCGAACATAAATATAAAACTTTTTTGCAAAAGCATTTTTGAAGTAGATTTAATTTATGTAAAAAAGTTTTTTGTACTCGCTTTTATATGTGCGTTCCCCACCAAAGCTTAGACGCGTGATGTTACATGGAATAGTGAAAATAATACATAGTCAATAATACATAATTATCATCCTTTGCGGTAAGTAATTGAAGAGTACTATTGTCTATCTCCGAAGATCTTCATCAGATCTTAATAAATTACACACTTGTTACATTTAAACAACGAAAACCCCATCAAAATCAAATCAGTATTTCTTGAGAAAATCCAGGACAACATGCGGTCGAATAAAGAACTAAGTTTTTTGAAGTCGGTTAAAAAAATGGCGGTCCGAAGTTAGGTGGTAGCTAGTAGCTATGGTTTATAATAAAAGTAACGTTAGGTAAACACACTTACTTTAGTTGCAGTCATCTTGATGACTTCAGTACCTCATGTTGGCGTTAGACACGTCATCGTCTGAAAATAAAAGAAAATACATAATTTAAAACATATCTATACTTAATATAATAAAGCTGAAGAGTTTGTTTGTTTGAACGCGCTAATCTCAGGAACTACTGGTACGATTGGAAAAATTCTTTCAGTGTTAGATAGCCCATTTATTGAGGAAGGCTATAGGCTATATAATCATCACGCTAAAACCAATAGGAGCGGAGCACCACTATTCCACGTGGACGAAGTCGCTGGCTAGTATAATTATATCTGACTGCCTCGTTGGACTAGTGGTCGCATAACGCAACTGCTGTAAACGGGGTCTCAAATTCGATTCCCGGGTCGGGCCGAAATCGCTTTGTGGGTTTTAGAAAATTTCACAAAGCAGCCCGGAGTCAGGAAGTTGATGGTGTAATACCCCCGTGCCTGGGAGGGCACGTTAAGCCGTCGTCCTCGGCTGCTATCTTGATAGCAGTTGTTATTACAATTCCATGTCAGAGGCTGTCAGGTGGGTTTGAGCGGGGAGTGTCACTCTTACTGACCAAAACCCATCCATGTCCCTTCCTCAGCCCTTTATGTTCCGGGGCGCGGTAACTCTTTCGAACATACCGCAGAGAATACAATTCTGTGGTTATTTCTACAATTAGGTATTTGACCACCAACTAAAATGTACTAAAATGCTATTTTATTAAGAAGATTCCATAGAAACAAAACGAAGTGTCGAAAAATAAATTAAATCATTAAAATAAATAACATCCATGCTTTAAAAGTTTTTGGAAGGGGAATTCTCTATCCTTGTCACGCGAAACATAATTTGTTCTAGGAAATGTCAAGTTATACAGCGTTTTGACATAACGACGTCATATTTGCATCGTGCTCTCTTTTTCTAGCAATGACTTTTTAAATGCTTATAACTAGGCCGTTTTTTAAGATAATACATTCGTATTTTCACTGTTGTTAATCTTTTCGTTAATTAGTTATATATCTAATAAAAAAAATACAGTCAAATAACCAATTCATGGCACAGTCATGGTATAGTACGGTCTAATGGGTAAACATCTTTAATGGGATATTACTTGTCCCAATTCCTATAGTGTATCATTCAATCATTTTACTTCTATGGTTAAATCATTCGACCAAATATAATTTTAAACAAAGACGTTAATTTCTCCTCATAATCTTTGGACAGCAATGAAATGTATCGAAACGTTAACCCTTACAAATCCTGTTAACTATATATAAACAGGTAAATATTTACCGCGCAATCTCGTAAACGTTGTTACTCTAGGGATGGACCGAAAAGGTGCGAGCGATTTTCTAGGGTTGCTAGTAAGAAAAATTATTTTTTTTGTCGAGTTTTATCGAGTTTGGTCCTATACCATGGTACAGGATTTACAAAACTTTGTATAGTGCGGAATCCTTCATGTGTGAGTCCGACTCGCACTTGACACTTGATTTGTATTTTTGTGTGTATGTTTATAATGAATAAACTCAATAACTACTGTGCCGATTTCAAAAATTCTTTCACCCTGAGAAACATAGGCTACCCGTGCAAAGCCGGGACGGGTCGCTAGTTTATTATATATTAGCTGTTTCCCGCGGTTTCACCCGCATCCCGAGGGAACTACTTAGCGCACCCGGGTAAAAAGTAGCCTATGTTGTTCCTCAGGGTCTATTCTATCTCTGTACCAAATTTCATTTATATCGGTCCAGTAGTTTTGGCGTGAAAGCGTAACAGACAGACAGACAGATAGACAGACAGAGTTACTTTCGCATTTATAATATTAGTAAGGAAGTAAGGATATAGTAAGGATTAGCTTTTCCCGTGGTTCCTCCCGCTTCCTGGGAGAGCTACTTAACGCACCCGGATAAAAAGTAGCCTATAAGCCTTTTTAAAGTCCCATCCATCTCCATACCAAATTTCATGCAAATCGGTTCAGCCGTTTAACCGTGAAAGCGTTACAAACAAATTAGTTAGGCCCTACTCACAAATTCTCATCATCATCATCATCAGCCTATATATTTTCCCACTGCTGGGCACAGGCCTCTTCTCATACAGAGAAGGCTTGAGCATTGATCACCACGTTTGCTCAAGGCGCATTGGTGATTTCAGACTTTTAAGTCCAGGTTTCCTCACTATGTTTTCCTTCACCGTTAGTCAGTGGTGTCTAAGATATACTTGGAAAGCACATATGACTTAGAAAAGTCACATTGGTACTTGCCAGGTTCCGAACCCGGACCCTCGTACACAAAAGGCTAGAGGCTAGAGGCTAGAGGCTAGAGGCAAGAGGCCTAGTGGTTAAGGTGCTTTAACCACTAGGCCACCACGACTTAATTTCGACTCTCAAATTATATTTTAGAATGATTCTAAAATCGCCAACCCTAAACTGCAGCCCCTTTGGTCCGACCCACTATCGTACCTTTACCGATTTCGGTACCCATGTCACGCGCCATTTTATTTGATCTATGAATCGATTATAATGGCCCGCTGGGATAGCGATGACGTCGGCATTTGAGGGTTACGCTGTGGGGATATTTTTCACGCGTTTTCTAAAAGGTTTAGCTTTGATCTACAATTGTGTTTTGGTGACGAGGCATTTCACAATCCTTACCGATAAAGGCGAAGGTGACTCTGTCTGTCTATGTCTTAGTAATATTATAAAGAGGAAAGATTTGTTTGTTTGTAGAGTTTTAACTCAAAAACTACCGGACCGATTTTAAAAATTCTTTCACCGTTATGGAGCTACATCTTTACGAAGTGTCGTAGGCTATATTTATTTCCAGAAATAATAAGGGATCCCTACTAAAACTTGAATAATGTAACCCAAGGTGTTAAAAAATGATCACGCGGCCGCGGGTGGAAGGCTAGTCACGTATAAACAGCTGAACAGGTGAATATGGAATTTGGTATGGAATTTAAAACTTGTAGGCCTAGCACGGGGAGTGGTCAAACGAGTCTTCTCCATCTTTTTTCCCCTGTTTGAAATCTAAATTATATCATGAAATTTTGTTCAATCCAGAATCCAAAGACAAAGAGTGGTTTTACCGATCTGCCTACAGCAGAGAGAGTCATTTTATGTATTCATGATTTTCTATCCCCAAAAAAAAAGTGGAGAAAACGGATTTATCAGCCCCATGATAAGCCTTCTGGGGTAGGCTGCGGGATGTACAAAAGAGTTACCCCGGAACGCAAAAGGCTAAAGAAGGAACATGGATGGGTTTTAGTCATTAAGAGTCTGACACTCCCTCACACCCCAGTCATTTGATAATTTCCGACCCAAAAAGAAATGTTGAACCGGTGTAGATGAATAGAATAGAATAGAAATATGCTTTATTGTACACCAAAAAGAAATGAAGACAGATACAATTTAAAACTAAAAATATGGGTACAACAGCGGTGTTATCGCTAAAAGCGATATCTTCCAGACAACCTTTGGATGGACAGGAAAGAAATATTCAGCTAAGGGTAGTCCGTGGTGTACAGCTATATTATATAGAAGAATATATGCATATACATATATATAAATATCTATATAAAACATAATAACATATAACATATATATGAAATATATAAATAAACAAAAACTAATATTATAATATTGTATATATAATTTATTTAATATTTTATTTATAATATATAATAATATTTTATTTAATATATTATACTATATATAATTAATTTAATATGAAATTCAGTATGGAGATAGATCTGGACAAGAAAATGGGATATTTTTAGACGGGTAGGTACGGAAAGTAGTTCTGTAGTGAAAACGAGGGGCAAATATTGAGTTAATAACACCAGAAAACTAAAATTACGTTAATTAATGGCATACGCACGTTAATTAGAATATAACTAATAGTAGTAACACACTTAGAACACTCGACGCGAGCTGCCGCGTATTAATTGGCAACAATTAATCTCACGCTAACGCGTCGTTGAACACGCGTCGTTGAATCGCGTCTAGTGTAGTACATCTGTTTTCACCTTATTCACGCGAAAAATTAAAACAAAGAAGATTATTAAAGATTTTGAATTCTCATCACACACATATATCGGAGAATTTTAAAGTATTTAGAAAATTAATTAATCAATTAGGTACTGGCTGTTTTATCCGCGTCGCAATGCAACTCCCCTTACTTTTTTTTCTATTGCTTGGCTTCTAATAATGACAGCGTGATGTTACATAGCCTAAGCATTCCTCATAAATTGGTCTATCAACAGCATAAAGATTTTTTCAAATCGTACCAGTAGTTCCTGAGATTAGCACGTTCAAACAAACAAACAAACTCTTCAGCTTTATTATATTAGTATAGATTTCACAATAGAACACAACCCTTTTGTCCGGCTCGTGACGGGTCATAATTTATAAACCCGGATAATTTGGGCTGTACCTGGGTATGACGTAACAATAGCTCTGTCCCGGTATTTTTGTTACGTTAAAAAAACGGGTCAGTCTGTATAGCGAATATGTGAGAGAGGGTTGTGAACATTTTATGGAAGATATTTTTAATCTCTCGTGTAGCATTTGTTTTTGTTTTAAAATTGTTTTGAATGAAACAAAATATTTTAATACAACAATTGCCGGTGTTTTTGGGCAAATAAATACATTCATAGAACTATTGTTTTTTGTTGTTTTTAAGACAATCTCTGATATTTTTATCCGACGAAAAATAAGGTGGAGGTTTACAATTCGACGCGTATATATGTTTTTTTGTATGACCATGCATAACTTTTTACAGAATAGTCCGATTTTGATAACAACTAAAATAAATACTCCAAAAGTATTTTAATAAAATATACATTACAGATAAGTAATCCCATTTGATCCTGACTGTCTTACTGGCTTCGTGCCGGGGGAGACAATTCCTTACTCCTCCGTCGCCGATTTAGAATAGAAACTTAATTAAAATGGCTTCATTGTTATTAGTGGGCAGAGTCGTGCTGCGTTTAGAATATCTTTAAACAATTTCACACAGCGCCAACTAGCCCCAAAGTAAGCAACTAATATGCTTGTTTTATGGGTGCTAGATTCGATTCGACGAATATACTACTTATATACGTTTTTAAATATATACATATTATACATAGAAACGATAAAGGTTTGTTTAATCTGTGATGTTTTTAACCCCCGACGCAAAAAGAGGGGTGTTATAAGTTTGATGTCGATGTCTGTCTGTGAGTGTATCTGTCTGTGACATGAGCTCTCAAACGGATGGGCCGATTTCGATGCGGTTCATTTGAAAGCCAGTTTCCTTGCGGAGGTTCTTAGCTATATTTGGTTAAAATCGGTCCAGCAGTGTAAGAGTATCAGTTCTTTTTCAAAATTATGTAAGGTTTTTATGGTAGGGTTTTTTAACTAGTTCTTCAACTAGAAATAATTTATCTTTGAACAAACAAAATAATTACGTCATAAGAATCTGTATTTTCCTCAGACAGACAGAAGCTAGACATACCCTTTAAAAAAACTAAGGGATCATCATAAGCCTAGCCTTTTCCAGTCTAACCGTATACAGCTGAGTACCTACCAGTGTTTAAACATGGAGCGACAGCCTATCTGACCTTCGAAAGCCAGTAACTGGGTAGCACTATTTGCTTTAGTAAGACTGGTTGTCACACTTCACTTTGACAGAGATTTACAAAATGACAGCCGGGACCAACGGATTAACGTGCTTTCCGAGGCACGGAAGAGCCTCGCTATGACATAAATGGTCACCCATCCACTGACCGACAACGCCAAGCGCAGCTTAACCTTCGATCGATCGGCCCGTGCGGTTGTTATAGCCACGAGCTCCTCAAAACGCTTTAAAATAACTATGTAATGTTAGGAAATTTCTCTCGTAGTCGAATTTAAGTTATTATTTCTAAGAGTATCTTAGACACCACTGGCTAACGGTGAAGGAAAAATCCTGAGGAAACTTGGAATAAAAAGTTTGAAATCGCCAATCCGCCTTGAGCAAGCGTGGTGATCAATGCTCATGCCTTCTCTGTACAAGAAGAGGGCTTTACCCAACAGTGGAATACTAGGCCCGTTAAACAAAAACGTTTTTTAACCAGGAAGCTGAAATTTTCGAGTTACCCACTTCTAGTTCAACACTGGTTTGGTAATCGACCGTTTCAGGAATAAAAGTCTCAAATAATACGTTACCCATCGAAAGTTGGAAGTTTGAATTTATGGTAAACAGCTGTTTTAAGTTTATCGGACCGATATCTTGTCGGTGATCTTGGGCCTAAATAGGCCAGTGATGACTATCCTTACTAATATTATAAATACAAAAGTAACTCTGTCTGTCTGTCTGTTACGCTTTCATGCCAAAACTACGGGACCGATATAAATGAAATTTGGTACAGAGATAGAATAGACCCTGAGGAACAACATAGGCTACTTTTTACCCGGCTGCGCTAAGTAGGTAGTTCCATCCGGATGCGGGTGAAACCGCGGGAAACAGCTAGTTGAACTATATATTACTCAACTCACTATAATCTTTCACAGTCTAAAAGACTGAGAGCTGAGAATACAATCCAGTGGATCTAGTAACAAAATACTAGCAATAAAATCATGACAAGGAAAAATACAGTAATGTGAACGATAGCGATGTAACACGATATTACCGGTTAAGACTAGCTACTGTACTCGAGTCGACAACTGTACTCGACCACTGGACTCGACCACTGGACTCGACCACTGTACTCGACTACTGGACTCGACCACGAAACTTGACTACTGTATTCTTTCAATACACTCGACCGCTATTCTCGTTCACTACACTCGACCACTCTACTTGACTACTGGACTGCGCTACTGGACCCTTTCTTTAAATACACTCGACCGCTGTTCTCGTTCACTACACTCGACCACTCTACTCGACCACTGGACTCGACCACTGAACTGTATATAATTTACTATGTTCTAAGCATAAAAGCCAGTGCATGTAGTTTCATACAGCAATGATAACAAACACCAGCTATAAAGTCTTGACAGGAATAAACTGGGTAGAGTGAACGATAGCTGTAACTGGATATTACCGGTTATAACCGGCCCCGGCTAGTTATGACGTCATTTAGCGAGGTGAAGCTTTATAGCGGTAGTGGTTTTCTTTTACCGAACTCAGTGAAGATAAGTTACGGATGTCACTATTTTCCTTAGAAAGCACTTTAAGCCGTTGGTCCCGGCTGTCATTTGTAGATCCATCGAGATAAACACAATAGAGATGAAATCCCGAACATTACACGACAAAAAAAAACGTTACCAATGTTTTGGTATGTAGACAAAGCTTTGAAACTAGTAACCACTTTGACGCAAACTTCTTTTTATCTCTTTCACGCTAACTAAAACATTATGTACGTGACATCTGTTCGACAATGACGACGACAGTCAGTTTTTCCAGACATTCAGTTGAAGTCAAACTGACAGATGGCATGAATTATGTCTGTGGGCTCAACCTTTATGACACGCATTGTGTTCGGTCATTCGGTGATTGCAGATCTAGGTAACGGCCGCACGGATCGATTGATCAAAGGTTAAACTGCGCTTAGCGCGGTCGGAACATGGAAGGGTGAGCATCTATGTCATAGCGAGACTCCTCCGTGCCTCGGAGAGTACGTTAAGCTGTTGGTCCCGGCTGTCATTTGTAGATCTTTGACAGTCGTTACGGGTAGTCAGAAGCCAGTGCCTGCAGTCTCGACATTGATAGCGATGACTTTACGACAAAAATCGGTCGCTACGTGCTAACGAACCGATCACAACGATTTTTGGTAGTCTCTACTGCCAAAGCTATCGACTGTCATCGCAAACTTGACAAATATTGTTGCTAAGATACCGATTTATCGTAATATTATCGAATTTCCTAGCGACCATTTTTGGCAGCCCGATAAGTGATCGCTACGATCGTTAGCATTGGTTCTTAGGTTGTTTCATGAGCTTGTTGGTGAACTTCGCCAATCTATTCGGCGTTACCGACGTTTTATGGAGTCCCAAGTCGTCTAGACTCCATGCCTAAATAATATTTCTTGATTTTTTCTAGTCTCTAAGTACTTCTAATTATTTTCTTAATAGATACCGAAGGCACTTCGATTTTACGCAAGTGGGTGCTACCAACTACTTGTTGGCTTGGAGTGAGATTGTAGCATAAGCCACTAAACCCAGTAATACATGTTGTGACTTTGGCTATTAATGAAAAGCTATGTTAAATTTCCCATGATCCAAGAAGAATGGTGTGCATTTAAAGAACAGTTTAGAAATGCTCCACAGAAGTTTCATCGATGGGGCATGACTGACACGGCGAGCCGTGACTCGCCTCTGTCGCGTTTGCACACAACACTCGGCAAACCCCGAACTCTTCGCGCTGGTTGCACTACGCCCCCACGCACCCTTTAATGCGTAGTCAGAAAAGTTAGCAAGACAGAGTACCACAAGATATCATATCAGATAGGATACCACATTGGCAGCCGAGGAAACGGGAGACACATGGGACAGACGCAATAAAACACTTTGCTTCGCGATGTAACTGTAGAACTCTGCGGCTTGTATTTATTCGTCAGTAGTTTACATAAAATACATTTGTTATATATCATGAGATAGGGAATAAAGTCCCCTATCCGAAAATGTAATACATATATACCTTAGTCTAACATACACAATATCAGTAAATAATAATTAGACCCATGTGCCCAAAGACGCCGTGCGGCTCTACTTGTCGAGTAATGGTGACCTGGAAACTCTTCTGGTGAGGTTCATCTCTCCTGGAGCAAAGTTTTCTATGACGCCTTGCTCTTTATACACCATAATGGTGGTCCTAACCCCATGGGGGAAAAACCTCATTTTCAGATCACCCTCGATGTCTAACTACGACTCTTATCCTTTTAGTAGGTGACGTCTGCGGGTTTCCTGGGTGCCGTCTCCAAGGTCTCGTATCACTGACACAACACCGCATGCCACTGTTCCCATAAGATTCTCATACCATCACATTCAGACTAGTCTTATAGCAAGGCGGTTATCTTTACACGGGTGCGTTAAGGTGCCACTGAATGCTATTTCCAGGAAGTGTGTAGGCGAAGGTGAAGTACATGGCTGCTTGGTAAATAATAATAAATATACATTATAATCTGGCTAGAAGAGGTTTCTCATTTGGCAGTTGAAAGTACTTTCTATGTTTATTCTTGTAACTGATGATGGATATCCGATGGAACGATGGTTGATGCCTCCTTTAAAGAATCAATGCCTTGAGTGTGCGGACCGGAGTGGAAATATATAAATGCTCATCGTTCAGCCAGGGGTATCGTTGAAAGATGCTTTGGTGTGCTGAAGTTTGTTTTTAGGTGTCTGTGTTGGACAGACAACAACGCCAGTTGAGGTATGAGCATACACGTCGCCTGTGCCATTGTCCCCCAACATCGGAAAATAGTTTTTTATCAGTATTTATAACAGATCGGATTCAATCTATTTTGTGAACAAACAAACTTGACATTGACAGTTTGTCATGTATTTTTTTAATTTATTCATCATGACCATAGAAACGAGTCTTTCAGTCGGAGACATAAAGTTTGTCATGTTCAAAGTCTGTATTGCAAGGACGCGAACTATTATGTTCTTTGTTTAACTGTATTCTTAAAAACGGTTCAAGCTATTTACACGTTTCGTTGCAAAAAAGTGTTAATATGATAAGGTTTACCTATCTTCTATACAATTTTCAAGGAAAGACAATTTTTTGAGAATATTTTGTCCCCCAATTTTCCCTTTAATATAAAGATTTTTGTTAACTGCCAATATTTTACAATAAAATCTCCGCACTATAAATACGATTTTCGTAAGTGTACCGACAGCGCAAAGTCAACATAGTGATGTGATTTTGTTCGCTATCTCGTCTGTCGAGACTTGCATTTATCGTTAATGTCGTTACGGCAACCGAATTTTTTCGCTAATATTTAGCGATCGGTAGTTTGCGATGACATCGCTATCAATGTCGAGACTGCAGGCCCAGAAAATGACATACAGTCTTTCCAAGGGAGCATCGTGTTACGCTGTAACTGTGTTGTGGAAGTCAGATAGGCAGTCGCTCCATGTAAAACACTGGTACTTAACTGTGGCAGGTTAGATTGGAAGCCGACCCCAACTTAGTTGGGAAAATGCTAGGCAGGTGACGATTCTATGTGTATGTGTAGTAGCTATTTCCAGCAGTTTTGCCCGCATCTTAAAGGAACTACTTCGCGCACCTGGATAAAAATACATATATACTATCTTTTAATCCAGGTTATAAACTACGTGTATACCAAATTTCATCAAAATCCATTCAGTAGTTTTTGCTTGAAAGAGTAACAAACATACATCCTCACAAACTTTTGCATTTATAATTTTAAGTAGGATGAACCCTATGTTGCAGAAATAAAATACCTACAATGTATATACCTACGGCGATGACATAAGCACACAGTGTTGTCGAATGGAAATTACCTTCGAAATTCTGATTGCATTTCATTCAGTTGAATTTATCTTTCATTTCGAATTGAACTGAAATATTATGCCAATACATTGTGTTTAATATTATGCAAAAGGTGGTTTTATACGAACTATTTAAGCATAAAAGGTAAAATGCGAAATAAGTAGAAATGTACGTAAGTGAGACGAATGAATGGCCGACCATGGGCCATACCACCACGTAATTATGCAATCACTATTCAGGTGTGAGAGCGAGACACAGCTACTAAGGTCGTATAGCACCTTCCCTTTTTAGAACGAAAGTATTCCTGCGTTGGCACGTCATGGTAAGGCCCCTGTTACTGCGCATTACGCGCATACTGGTCTGAGCGGAAGGTTGTCATTACGCGTTTCGTCAAAAATAAACGTGGAGATTTTTAACCTATAAAAGAGACTCTAATTTAACAGGACCACAAACTTGGAATGTGATGGGAAGCCGTCTCGTCCTTCTGCGAAGCAGTAATGCTGGTGAAGGAAGCGGCAGGACGCGTGAGGAAGCGACAGGCCCTACGCCCAAGGCGCCGCGGGAGACGCCACGGGCGTCGGGAGCCGCGAGACGACTCCCGGCCACCGTAGGCGCGGGGCTGCGGACGGTGAGCTATGGGTGGCTCGCCGTCCGGCAAGGACCAGACCCGCGTCGACGGCGCGTTCGTGTTCCACGCGCACCTCAACGCCTTACCCCAGGCGGGAGGAGTCATTTGATGAATTCCCATACGAAAAAAAAACTATGCTTAGCAGTCCTGCTTACCCACTAGTCTACCAGGACTATCAAAACAACGACAACTTTCAAATACAAGTTTAATCTAGCATCAACACGATTTATCTACGATAATAACAAGCGGAGAGTGTCCAATAATGCAGGGACACGGATTAATGCACCCGCTGGGAGCGCTCGCGACACGGCAACCGGATATTATCGGATATAACTGGTTACGACTGGATATAGCCGGTTCGTTTGCGCCTTTGTTGCCGGTTTATTTGTAGAGGAAAATATTCTTTTATGTATTTTTGTATAGGATTTTTATTTGTATTTACTAGCGGACCTAACAGACATTGTACTGTCCTAACTTTGGCGTTTTTATGAAAAGGACGACATCTACCGGGTCCAATTGTATTTTCAAACCATTCAGGGCACCACTCAAATTTATACCAAACATTTCATCCAAATCGGTCAATCCCTTTAGGAGGAGTTAGGTGACAAACACACTTACAATAGAATAATATATATAAAGATTTACTAGCTATTTCCTGGGGGTTTACCCGTATCCTGACGACTTACTTCGCACACCCAGATGAAAAATATCCTATGTATTAACCCTGTGTATACCAAATTTTATCTAAACCTATAACCTGACCGACAATTAATACGTAATAAAGTAAACAGTTGATACAGTTCACAATTTTTCGTCAGTTTATAATCTTACTCGTAAGATTATAAACCAACGGTATTCGTAGATGTTGAAATCTCATATTATTAATAGAACTCGCTAGGCTTCGAGTTCATCTCTCCTATGTATCATGTTAAGGCCACTTTATCTGAAGTCGTAAAACCGATCCCGGAAAATTATGGGTTATCACCACATAACAGCCAATAACGTCTTAAGGGTAGTTTCAGTTTCAAGTGTCGTGTTACATAACCCTTTTGCGAGTGAGGCAGCTGTGATGTATCCGATAAACGATAAACAGGGTGTGTATAATACAAGATTCGGTTTCGCTAGTTATAGGGATTGGTTTCAAAGGAGCAAATCTTTGGGATTGATAGTTTGTTTTATTAAGATTTGTTAGTGTTTATTATCTGCTGGAAAATTTGACTGGTGGTTCTAGAGATATGCGCATTCAGATAGACGAAATAATAATTTCTTCAGCTTTATGTTAGTAGCTGTTTCTCGTGCAAGGCTGTGGGATGTTCGAAAGAGATCCCGCGTCCCCGGTATATAAAGGGCTGAGGAAAGAACATGGATGGGTTTGAGTCAATAAGAGTCTGACACTCCCTCCCGCCCCATCCATCAGGGTTTTCAGATTTTCAGGTATGGAACCGCAAAAAATATCTTTATATGCCTATCCTCTTTCCAACTATATTCTGGTCTGCTTCTAATCTAACTAAATGCAGCTGAATGACTGCCCTCCACGGCCCAGTTTCCGGATAACACGATACCCCTTGGTAAGACCGGTTGTCAAACTTTCTGGCCTCTGATTACCTGCAACGACAGATAGACCAACGACTAAACCTGCTTATGCTTACCTAGTGTTAAAAATAAAATTGTAATTTTTATGGCAAGGCGCTACGATTTTTTGCGTATTTCCTACGTCACGGCTGACGTCACTGCTACGCCGTAGCACTCGTAGCCGATAACCTTTCTACTACGGTTACGCGATTCATTTGCGTTTATAGTGAATATTATTTTATGACGTCATCGTTTAATTTATCATAGATTTAATAAACGCTTGCTCAAGGCCGATTGGCGATTTCAGACTTCCTAATTCCAGGTTTCCTCACGATGTTTTCCTTCACCGTTAATCAGTGGTGTCTAAGATATACTTAGAAAGTACATATGACTTTAGAAAAGTCACATTGGTACTTGCCAGGTTTCGAATCTGCACACTCGTACACGAGAGGCTGAGACGCACACGTGGCAATAATATTTATTACGATTACGTTTAATATGGTAATTACCCATTTTTTTATCAATATTGTGTCAACGAAGGTTCTTCAAACCTTACAGACAGATATGTGTTGCTGGGAGTTTGTTGCGCCACTTCTACTTCCCAGCAAAAACTCATAGGAAGTGGTGAAGGACGGGCGTTTTGGGGGCTGTCTTTTGTAAATTTCGGCGTTCAATAAGTGCTGATTTTCAGCCTAATTTGAATAAATGACTTTTGAATTTTGAAGCAAGACTCTGACACTCCTTTCTAGCTCCGCCTACAGCGGGAGGAATCATTTGATGATTTCCCATCCCTAAAAAAGGGACAGACAGATTGAAAACAGGCGTTAAACGACCAATATACCAAACCTCAACCTAAAATTCTGCACGCCACAGACTAATATATTACTTACAATATTTCTAAGTGGTACGGAGATGCTTAATCGAATCACTTGAACCGTGAGCATTCTGTGGCTCATAATCCAATATTGATAATCACTTTAGCTAACGATTAGGGATGCTGGGTGCTCGGCATAATATCGGTTAAAAGATTGTAAACGATATGGACTTTAACAGCCGTTTGCATCAAAAAATATGCGGTTACTTTATACGTGACTAGCTGTTTCCCGCGGTTTCACCTGCATCCCGAGGGAACTACTTAGCGCACCCGGGTAAAAAGTAGCCTATGTTGTTCCTCAGGGTCTATTCTATCTCCGTACCAAATTTCATTTATATCGGTCCAGTAGTTTTGGCGTGAAAGCGTAACAGACAGACAGACAGAGTTACTTTCGCATTTATAATATTAGTAAGGATACGGAAGAACTGTCATCCAAGATCTGTCAAAATGGAGCATTAAATAGAATAATTTTGCTATTATTTTATTATTTTCGTCTAAATCATACATTGATATATGTTTACTTATTTATTAAATCTATGTATTGCCATCTTAAAAAAATATTAAAAGTATGATGATTAGGTATTATGATATCATGTTTTGTGATATTCGCAAGAGTATCTAATCTAAATATATATAAAACTCAAAGGTTACTGACTGACTGACTGACATAGTGATCTATCAACGCACAGCCTAAACTACTGGAGGGATCGGGCTGAAATTTGGCAAGCAGGTAGATGTTATGACGTAAGCATTCGCTAAGAAAGGATTTTGATAAATTCTACCCCCAAGGGGATAAAATAGGGGATGAAAGTTTGTATGAAACTTTGTCAATTTTAAACCGATCGGTCTGAGAATTCATATAGCCCACGCGGGCGAAACCGCTGGCGGAAAGCTAGTAAAGTTTAAATGATAAGAAATTTGATGCAACCGGCTGTACAAGTTGGTTATACAACAAAATATGATGTTCTGGATTCTTAAGTAACATTTTCTTACTGTCAAAATCATCATTATCAGCCTATACATTGTCCCACTGCTGGGCACAGGTCTCTTCTCATACAGAGAAGGCATGAGCATTGATCACCACGCTTGCTCAAGGCGGATTGGCGATTTCAGACTTTTTAAGTCCAGATTTCCTCACGATATTTTCCTTCACCGTTAGTCAGTGTCGTCTAAGATATACTTAGAAAGTACATATGACTTTAGAAAAGTCACATTGGTACTTGCCAGGTTTTGTACCAGCACACTCGTACACGAGAGACAGGTGCCTTAACCACTAGGCCACACTGTCAGAATTAAGACTGTTTTATTTTGTTTTAACGTTTACGATTTACGGCCTAGCTTTTTCCCAACTATGTTTGTGGTCGGCTTCCAGTCTAAACTGGATGCGGCTGAGTACCAGTGTTTTACATGGAGCGACAGCCTATCTGACCTCCAGAACCCAGTTACCGGGTAACACGGTACCCCTTGGTAAGACTGGTTGCTAATCTTCTAGCTTCTGACTACTCGTAACGACTGTCAAAGATCTACAAATGACAGCCGGAACCAATGGCTTAACGTGCTTTCCGATACACGGAGGAGTCTCGGTATGACATAGACGGTCACCCATCATAAGACAAACCACGCCAAGCGTAGCTTAACCTTGATCGCGCGTCGTGAAACCAAGAATAGTAAGTTTATCTGTCAATCTAAGCGCTCATAACTCGCTCAAGAAGCGATTGAATAATGACTGATGTGTTTTGACATGTTACTAGACGTAAATAGTACTAGGAGATTGTGAATCAATGTCGTAACTCTTAAGCGGCCTTCCCACGGTTCGAAATTCTGCGGATTATCACGCAAAGCCGATTATTGTGAACAGTCGCGCTCCGCATACAAGGCTTGGTGGGTTTTAGTCTGTGTGCGTTTTGAGATTCGAAGAAATTTTGTCATTACAAAATGCATTGAAAGATAGCTCGCTCCGCACCTTTGGAGTTACCAACTTGCCGCGATAAAAAGAAAGAAATATTATTGATTGTCGCACATCATACTTTTAAACGTGTTCACCATACAACACCAAAAACAACAATAAACCAGAACGGCAACAAACAAAATTTAAAGAAAAATAAGTTGCTCGTGGGTAACAATGGAGTTTCCACTCCGCATTATGCTGGTGGACCTAAGTAAGTCACAGACCAGCGCAATGTGTGTTCAGTGTCAAACCGCAATTATAATTAAAAAAAACAAAAGACAGCCCACACTTCAGCACTTCCAGTGGGTTTTTGCTGGCGCAACAAACTCTCCAGCAAAAAATTGTTCCTCATTACTAACAAGAGAAACAACTTCAAAGCTTAGCCTTTATTCAAAATATTACAGCCAATAAAAAAGCCAGAGTAAAAAATTAACAACGAAAATAAGGACCAATGGTAAGGGCGTCTTAAAAGGGTCTAACTTAAGTAAGTCCGTACCAAAAGACGGTGTTATCACTGAGAGAAATTCAAGAACCCTCCAACACCACATAATTGGTTTCCATTATAAACGTGTTTGAGTTACTCAGAAGTTCTTAAAACTTAACGGTTTTGTATTCGAATAACTTCGAGGCTTAAATTGGGTGAATATATAACTAACTAGCTGTTTCCCGCGGTTTCACCCGCATCCCGAGGGAACTACTTAGCGCACCCGGGTAAAAATTAGCCTATGTTGTTCCTCAGGGTCTATTCTATCTCTGTACCAAATTTCATTTATATCGGTCCTGTAGTTTTGGCGTCAAAGCGTAACAGACAGACAGACAGACAGAGTTACTTTCGCATTTATAATATTAGTAAGGAAGTAAGGATAATTCTAAGATTCAACTTCTTTAAAAAATCATTTAATTTTAGCCTTACATCTCAGAGATATTTTGAATTGACTATAAAATCTTATTTTTTTGATGCTTTAAAATCAAGAAATAATTTTAGCCCATTGACTACTTAACTCTTTTGTATTGCCATACAAAACTATGGGAGAATCGCGTTTTCACAGCTTAAAAAGTGCGTCAATTAATTGTGGTTTCATCTACCTGATTGTAAGAACATGGAGGAGCTTCTTAATCTATACACATAAAATGCTTTGTCCTGAATGACTGACGGATCAACGCACAGCCTAAACCGCTGGTCGTAGAGACCTGAAACTTGGAGGGTGTGTTCTTTGTATAACGTAGGCATCTTATAAGAAACGATTTTCCGAAATTCTACCCCTAAGGAGGTGAAAATGGGGGGCAAAGTTTGTATGAAACTCTGACATTTTTAATTTCAATTCGTATACCCCATGCAGGTGAAGCAGCTGGCGGAAAGCTAGTCATGAATACGGGTACAAAACCTACCAAGTACGATAACCGGTATATAGTCGTTGAACGTGCAAAACCGCGTAAGAGCAGTATGTAAATACCGCGTAACAGAAAAAGGCGCAAAAATTACACATCGCGCTAACAAATATTTTACCTGAATTAGGTTTATTTAAACGTCGCAGAATTTATATAAGTAGTACAATTAATCTGTCACAAAGGAGTTGCTATAAAGTTTAGTCGACAAAATCACAATATTAAGTTTTCCCTGCCGCCTGCAATATAGTGAAAAATCAGATACGCGGTATTGCACGCGCAACGACGATATACACTTTGACATGCATAGCCTGAACGAAGCACCGACCTGAAGTAATCGTTCAATATTCAGTGACGTAGCCATTCGACTGTATGACGTCACTACATAGGCAGCATAAAAACCATGGGCTCCCATAAAACACGGTGCGAGCCGAACTTAATGTCATTTGGGTGGGAGGTTGGTCCAAGAGAAAGGTGACTGAGTATTTTATTTTAGTCTATAGGTGCGTGTTAATAGCAGTGGCTATTTAATATCGCCACTAGTGAGCTCTTGCTTGCTCTGACTACCCTTTTTTCACTGACTCTCTAACTAAATCAATTTAGCGGTTTACGCGTGCCGAAGTGACCGACACACTTTCGAATTTATGATATTACTAGCTGTTTCCCGCGGTTTCATTCGCGTCCTAAGGGAATTTAGTAGTCTATGTCCATCGAGATATATCAATAGAGATGCAATCCCGAACATTACGCGGTCACAAAAACGTAACCATTTTTTAGAATGCAGACGTAGCTTTGAAACTAGTAATCATTTTGATGTAAAATTATATCTATCTCTCTCACACTAACCGAAACGTAATGTTCATGACATCTGTATGATAAGGATGGCATTTACTACAAATTTGCCCATACATTTACTACAAATTTGCCCATATTATTGTTAAAATCGTCCTGCTGTCACTCTGATAGATTCAAGCTGGCTACCAAGTGACAGATGTCATGAATTATGGCTGGTCACAACCTTTATGGCACGCATTTTGCTTGTTGATTGCACATCTAGTTACTTTAGTAACATATATATCTATATCTATGTCCTAATCCAGGTTATAAACTATGTGTATACCAAATTTCATCCAAATCCATTCAGTAGTTTTTGCGTGAAAGATTAACAAACATCCATACGTCCATGCGCATTTCTAACATTGGTAGGATAGTAAGGATTATTTTAAACACACTCCGCTCTCGCTACCGCTTATGACTCAAAGCACACCGCATGGAATTTCATATCCCCGGGGCTCGTATTAAGTGAGATTGCTTAGATAAGTCCTGGTTATACCCACAAGTGCTAGACGACACATGAAGTATATCAACATAGTCTCATAGCGTCTGTTCAGATTAAATGAGAGCAAATCTCCGTTAAAAAATCGGTTGGTTTATAATTTTACGCGTGAGATTATAAACTGACGAAAAACTGTGAACTGTTAACAAAATTATCTTCAAATGACAGCCGGGACCAATAGCTTAACGTGCTTTCCGAGGCACGGAGGAGTCTCAGAATGATAGTTGGTCACCCATCCACGCAACCACCGTACCGAGTGCAACTTAACCTTTGATCGATCGACCCTTGCAGCTGTTACTTAGCCATGTGCTCTTAGAACTTACAAATATTATTTATTTATTTTATTTTTAGCCTATTGTGTCCCCGTGCAGGAAGGCATAAGGCAGGCCCTTCTTCCATTTGTTCCAATCTCGTGTAATCTGAGGCCATTCTTTTAGGTAGGAGTCCAGTTCATCCCGCCATCTCCTTAACAAATATTATCGAAAACAGAAATACGAGTATCTGAGAATTTCAGGCCTTGTCAATGACCAAGCCCTCTAATTACGTAAATAACGGGTATCCGAGTGACATACCTTTCCCAGGGAAGTTTAATATACATTGCTGCTCATATTTGGACGTTCATGTTATCGATTCTTACAACGAGGCAATGGATATCGTTGAACTGTCAAAATTAAAATATATTGCAACTGAAATTGAAAAATAATGGCTTACGTGATTACTAAATAAAACAGGGTGTTTAGACTTTTAATGTCTTAAAAATCTGTAATTTGAATTTAATCCTTACTCAACGTCGTAATCTCACTAACTTAAATTGGAATTAAAGGCCAGTAGGCCAGTGCTTTTAGCCTCTAAAAACGGTAAAAAGTGAATTAAATAATAGTAGGATGAAACCCATTGGAAAAGGAGGAGAATACAATAAAAATGATAGGAAAAATAAATTACGGGCGATCTGAGGTCGGGAAGTGGGGGTGAGGTGGAAGTGGAAGGGGTTAAAGTTAAAAAAACGGTTTATCTCAATTTCCGGCAAAACTACAAGTCCTATGAAAAAAAGTTAAATGGCAAAGTTGTAGGTAATAAAAAGATCTACAACTTTTGGATTGACACTTTTTTCACATAACCTCAAAATTTATGTGAAAAATTCAAAAAACCAAGTTTTTGGTTTTTTATTTTTATCTTTTACAATAATTAAATTTTTTTCACGAAATTTGGTGAAAACTTACCTTTTTATGTCCCAAACTCACTGTAATTTATTTGATTTAAAATAATTATTTTTTCACCCTTATTTTGACTTAATATCGAAAAAACACCCTTATTTTCAATCGAAAATTCTCGTGTCAAAATATCACTTTTAAAAAAAAATTCGATAGTCTTTTTGTTCGTTGAAATCTCTACTTTCAGATGGTATAAAAAAATATTTACATTGCTATAGTAAATGTTCTCAGAAAATATAAAGTAACGCTACGAAATAACAGGTAGTAAGGCCTAGACCGGCTTAATTTTTTTGCGTAGATGCCTATTTATTGCTATTTTAAAATAACTTATGTATCTGAGTGACCTACGGAACCTCGGACCTCTCTATGAAATACCTTTTAGCTCATCAAAAGGTATTTCATAGAGAAGTGGGGAGTTGCTAGAAGGATCTAGGGCTTGCTAACTGTTATTTCGTAGCGTTTCTTTATATTTTCTGAGAACATTTACAATAGCAATGTAAATATTTTTTATACCATCTGAAAGTACAGATTTCAACGAACAAAAAGACCATCGAATTTAAAAAAAAAAGTGATATTTTGACACGAGAATTTTCGATTGAAAATTAGGGTGTTTTTTCGATATTAAGTCAAAATAAGGGTGAAAAAATAATTATTTTAAATCAAATAAATTACAGTGTGTTTGGGACATAAAAAGGTAAGTTTTCACCAAATTTCGTGAAAAAAAATTAATTATTGTAAAAGATAAAAATAAAAAACCAAAAACTTGGTTTTTTGAATTTTTCACATAAATTTTGAGGTTATGTGAAAAAAGTGTCAATCCAAAAGTTGAAGATCTTTTTATTACCTACAACTTTGCCATTTAACTTTTTTTCATAGGACTTGTAGTTTTGCCGGAAATTGAGATAAACCGTTTTTTTAACTTTAACCCCCCCTCCCCCCCACTTCCCGACCTCAGATCGACCGTAATTTATTTTTCCTACCATTTTTATTGTATTCTCCTCCTTTTCCAATGGGTTTCATCCTACTATTATTTATTTTGTTTTCAAAAGTTATTGGCACTGGTCTATTAACGCTAAACAGCATTTATGAGTGAGATTTTTGCTAATCCGTGGCGAAACAGCAAATTTTCGAAATTATTTTGACTTTATGAGTAAGATGGCTAGAGTGTATGAACTAATTATTATTAAAGCTAGTGATGTAAAAATTAACGATTATAGACGAGAATAGACGAGGAGCTCGTGGCTAAGTAACAGCCGCACGGTTCGACCGATCAAAGGTTATATAAGCTGCGCTTGGCGCGGTCGGTCCGTGGATGGGTGACCATCTATGTCACAGCGAGACTCCACCGTGCCTCGGAAAACAAGTTAAGCTGTTGGTCCTGGTTGTCATTTGTAGATCTTTGACAGTCGTTACGGGTAGTCAGAAGCCAGAAAGTCTGACAACCAGTCTTACCAAGGGGCACCGTGTTACCCGGTAACTGGGTTGTGGAGGTCAGACAGGCAGTCGCGCCATGTAAAACACTGGTACTCAGCTGCATCCGGTTAAGACTGGAAGCCGACCCCAACATAGTTGGCAAAAGGCTAGGCAGATGATGTAACAATTTAATGATAATTGACGATAGCATCGGAGATCCAATATGTTACCGCAGCGGAGGTTACACCGGTACCATTGACAGGGAACAGACACGACCGGTAGGGTTACCCCTATACAATAATTAAGCTTCCTAACCACGAATCCTTATCCTTACTAATATTATAAATGCGAAAGTAACTCTGTCTGTCTGTCTGTCTGTCTGTTACGCTTTCACGCCAAAACTACTGGACCGATATAAATGAAATTTGGTACAGAGATAGAATAGACCCTGAGGAACAACATAGGCTACTTTTTACCCGGGTGCGCTAAGTAGTTCCCTCGGGATGCGGGTGAAACCGCGGGAAACAGCTAGTAAAATTATAAATGGGAAAGTATCTTAGTGAGTTTTGTAACGCTTTCACGGTAAAATGGCTGAAGTAATATGGATGAAATTTGGTACGGAGATAGGGCGGGAAACAGCTAATATTTTTATAATTTTAAATGCCATTTTTATATTTTAAATGTAAATATATCTATACGTATAAAATCCTTTATCCTGAATGACTGACGGATCAACGCACAGCCTAAACTGCTGTTTGTTGAGACCTGAAACTTGCAGGGTGTGTTCTTTGTATGACACAGGCATCCGATACGAAAGGATTTTGCGAATTTCTACCCTCAAGGGGGTGAAAAAAGGGGGCAAAGTTTGTATGAAACTGTCATTTTTAATTTGAATTCATATAGCCCACGCGGTCGAAGCCGCTGGCGGAAATCTAGTCAATTATTAAATAAATGAATAAATTAACACTATATTTCCTACAAAATCGCTGGCAACCCTACACACTGCACTTACGACCTAGTTACCTACCGCTGTAAATGTCACCTGCGTCCGATCGATAATGCTTTATATTCATTAAGTTTATTAAAGGCCAAAGGTCATTGACTGTATGTCAAACTGTAGGTAGGTGAGGCCGAGAATTGGATGGGTGTCTAAAGGTATGTAAAAAAAAAAGTTGGTTAATTCAACGGGCCAGCTTTGGTTGAATTACTTGATAAGGGAAACTATCACGGCTAAGATGGCTTAACTGATTACAGAATGTAATCGGTTAGTCATCATCAGCCTATATATGTATTGTCTCACAGCTAGGCACAGGCCTCTTCTCACACAGAGTAGGCATGAGCATTGATCACTACGCTTGCTCAAGGCGGATTGGCGATTTCAGACTTTTTAAGTCCAGGTTTCCTCACGATGTTTTCCTTCACCGTTAGTCAGTGACGTCTAAGATATACTTAGAACGTACATATGACTTTAGAAAAGTCACATTGGTACTTGCCAGGTTTCGAAACCGCACACTCGTACACGAGAGGCAGGTGCATTAACCACTAGGCCACCACGACTTATCTAATCGGTTAGTAAGGAACTAAAGGAGACATAATATAAATAATTTTAACTAAAACATTTTTTTCTCGCTTTACTTTCAAACTGTGAATGAGAATTTAACTTAATTGTTTTTCTAATTTTACTTTTAAACCTTATCTTATATTTTCTTCTCCTTTTTAACCGACGAAAAAAGGAGGAGTTTACAAGTCGACGCGTGTATTTTTTTTATGTATGACCTGACCACGCATAGCTTTTTACAGAGTAGTGCGATTTTTGATAATTCTTATTTTTTTGGTAAGTCATACTTCAGAGGTGGTCCCTTATAAATTTTATCAACATAGGTTCAGCTGTGTTGTAAATATATTAAAATAACGGTCTATCTGGAGATACGCCCATACTTAGATGATCTGGTTATTTAAGCTTATTGCAACAAAAAAACTGGTGTGTAAGTAGGTCTAGGTACACGAATTTATGCAAATAAGGTAATCACATTGAGATACCGAAAAGCGAAAAAATAAATACAACTGACTTCCAAAAGTACTGAGGAGAGAAAAATAAGTTTAATTTAAACGCTAATGGACAATCGCTCTAGCAGTCGGTGGCAAAGTACTAACAAAAGTAATTTAGAGACACCGACTTCTAGAGAGATGTATTGGTCCACTAGCGTTTAAATGAATAATTTTTTCTCTTTTCAGTATTTTTTTAAATCGTTTTATTTTGTTTTTTTTCGAAGTCCAAACAAATTGTCATACCTATTTGTACAAAAAACCGACTTTAAAAACGAATGCCGTTAAAAGCCAACAAATAAACAATTTACTTGTAAAAGGACACTAACCGCAGACTCATTTGTTTTACATACAAATGAATAACAGAACATTATTGATCGCTTGCAGGCCATGATGCACTATTAATGGTGACCTCGATTGACTTGTGTTTCTACACATTGTTGTTTTTAACCCTTTCAGACGGTTCATCATCTGCCAGTCTAAACTGGATGCAGCTGACCATGGAGCAACTGCCTATCTGACCTCCACAACCCAGTTACCGGGTAACACGATACCCCTTGGTAAGACTGGTTGTCAGATTTTCTGGCTTCTGACTACCCGTAACGATTGTCAAAGATCTACAAATGACAACCGGGACCAACAGCTTAACGTGCTTTCCGAGGCACGGAGGAGTCTCGCTATGACATAGATGGACCGCGCCAAGATCGGTCGACCCGTGCGGCTGTTACTTAGCCACGAGCTCCTCCCTTTTAGCCGGTTGCACCAAATATACGGTTACTTATACGTGAAACGGAAGAAC
Organism: Pyrrhia umbra; assembly: GCA_963891755.1. Classification (NCBI taxonomy): domain Eukaryota; kingdom Metazoa; phylum Arthropoda; class Insecta; order Lepidoptera; family Noctuidae; genus Pyrrhia; species Pyrrhia umbra. The sequence goes on from OY982944.1 coordinate 5,610,679, forward strand.
TGTCATTCAAGATTTGTCAAAATCGAGGATGAAATTGAATAATTTTGCTATTAATTTATGGTTTTTATCTAAATATTGATGACATATTATGTTTACTGAAAAAAAGTCATGGTGGCTCAGAAGTTTATGAGCGTAATTAATTGGATTTTTGATAGGGTATCTATCAATGTGAGATCGCTAGCTAAACCCAGCAAGAGCACACCAATAGCACTAGTATTATAATAATTTGAAAAAAAAAATCTGGTCCTCCTTTTTGAAAGTCTGTGAAAAATAATCTAAGAGTCCGGTTGGTTTAGAGGATGGAAGCGCGACAGCTGAGTACTAGTGTCAATTCCTAGATCAAGCAGTTCAGCACACGACCATCCATATCACAAAGAGAATACAGAACTACGTAAATCAATCTTTTGACACCGACGCGACGCCCTGCAGCGGTCTCCCCGGCAACGGTTGCCAAGGCCGGAGGCTGCGCTGAAATGGCAGTGACGGCGGCGCGGCGCTCCAGGCCCCCAGAGCGACTGCGTCAATTTTTTTTGACATCCCTGTCAAAATTGTCTATTTTGTTTTTCTAGCTTATATTTTTATTTGTTATTGTATATATAAGTGTAATTGTGTTTTTGTATTGTAAATTTTACAAAAAATGGCTAGTAGCGATGCGGGAGGAAGTGCGAGTCAATCTTCTACATCGCAGGATGTCCTGGAGCGATGCCCTCATTGTACTCAGGCACGTTATTTTAAAGGTAAGCGGGGTCTAAATATCCATATCGGCAAAGTCCATAGACCCCAAAATATTCCTTCCACCGAGGAAATACCATCTTCCTCACATACAGGTGTCCCTACTAATGACCCATTTTGGCAAAACCTCTCTAAATTAAAAAATTCTGTCCCAATTTTAAAAAGAGTTCCCCGTGGTGCGAGGCCACTAGTAGCGCAATATTTATCGCGCTGCGTGCGCCTCGCCGCGCAGGAGAACTCACAACGTGCCTGGGAACAGCTGCTCACTTTCCCCTACAGGATTCTACACATACAAAAAAATTTGGAAAATAAAAAATCTTTAACATCACAAATTAAGGATAATTGCAATATTTCGACTCTAAATTGGGATCCTAAATTACCATCACATTATCATACCACCCCCAATGTCATATCTAAGCTCATAGAATCCAAGCTAGGCGAAGGTGACATTAGAGGTGCTGCCAGGATTCTGTTCAGCAGCGATGTAGTGGCGCCGTGCTCTCCAGATACACTCTCAGCTCTGGAGAGCAAACACCCGGCCCCAGTAGATGGCCTTTCTTTTCCCGACCCCCCTATTCCAGATACTCATACCCTCACTGTTACAGGTCGACAAGTGGTCACAGCTATAGCCTCCTTTCGAAGTGGCTCCGCTGGTGGCCTCGACGGCTTGACTCCACAACACCTAAAAGATCTCACGAGTTCAAGCGCCGGGGACGCTGGTGTAAGTCTTCTTAAGGAGCTTACAGCTCTGACCAATGTGATGCTCTCCGGCAGTGTACACGATGCCGTCATCGACGTATTATATGGAGCAAATTTATGTGCCCTAAGAAAGAAGGATGGCGGTATTCGTCCCATTGCCGTGGGAACAACATATCGTCGTATGGTAGCCAAAATCTGTTCTAAATTTTATAGTGAGGAGGTTTCGACAAAATTTCAGCCCCTGCAATTAGGATATGGTTCTAAAGGGGGCTGTGAGGCTGCCGTACACGCTTTGTCGACCTATCTAAATTGTGGTGAAGGAGAGGTCATCCTGAAGGTTGACATTAAGAATGCCTTCAACTCTGTAAACCGGGACACCCTCTTGGCAGAAGCTGAAAAAAATTTACCCAAAATTTACAGTTTTCTTTATCAATGTTACAGACACCCTTCAAAATTACTCTATAAGGACAAACTATTGGAATCTGCAGTTGGCTGCCAACAAGGTGATCCCCTCGGACCAGTGATTTTTAGTTTAGCTATCCACCCTGTTATTCGAGAGCTAAATTCCAAATTTAACGTATGGTACCTAGATGATGGAATCCTGGGAGGTGATGTAGAAACAGTTTTTCAAGATTTGGTTTTTTTAAAAAATAAATTTCAATCGATTGGCCCAGAACTTAATCTTTCTAAGTGTGAATTATTCATACCGGACAATACCGACAGACAATTGACCCTTGCAAAATTTTACTCCATAGCTCCACAAATTACAATTACAGATAAAAATTCCCTCCGCCTCCTTGGGTCCCCCATCCTAGATGAATCATTTCCAAAATTTATTGAGGAAAAAATTGCGAAATTCAATGACATCTCGGAAAGACTACTCCAAATTAATATGCATTCGGCTATCACTATAATTCGATACTGCTGTTTCGGCCCAAAATTTACATATTTCCTTCGGTCTTCCCATTTGTGGAAGCACACACATCTTTTAGACCAAATAGATAAAATTATCCGTCATACACTTAGTTCTGTCTTAAATGTGGCCTTGGACGACCGAGCTTGGCTACAAGCTACACTTCCCATCCGTATGGGAGGCCTCGGAGTCCGCAAAATTACTAGTATTAGTTTACCGGCATTTATATCCTCAGTACACGGTACCGAGAAATTAACCAGGAATATTTTAGCTCATACACTGGTTAATTTTGATGTACCGTTCTTAACTGAGGCTATAGATGCCTGGAAAATCACCTGTCCGAATTCAGATCCACCCGCCAACCCGGCCTCCCAGAGGCAGTGGGATGAGCCGCTCTGCAAAGTAATACGGGAAAATTTACTTGAAACGTCAATTACTTCTGCCGAGCGTGCGCGCCTGCTGGCTGTGGGTCAATGGGAGTCGGGTCTATGGCTTCTGGCACTTCCGTCGTCAAACATAGGTACCATGTTTGACGACACTACTTTCCGCCTCGCTGCTTGCTTACGTCTGGGCGCTCCCTGCTGTTCTCCTCACCGCTGCCACTGTGGGGAAGCTGTCAATAGCCTCGGACACCACGGCCTGTCTTGTAGCAGAAGTGCGGGCCGTATAGCGCGGCACGCTAACATAAATGATATCATTCGTCGCGCTCTTGTTGCCGTCGGAGTTCCAGCCGTACTAGAACCAAACGGCTTGGCACGCGACGATGGCAAGAGACCAGACGGTATGTCGTTGTTTCCTTGGAAGATGGGTAGGCCTTTAGTGTGGGACGCGACCTGTGTCGATACTCTTGCGCCATCCCATCTTTCTGGCTCTGCGTGCTGCGCAGCGGCTGCCGCTGCTGCTGCTGAAAACCTCAAACGGCGGAAATATAGTAACCTTATTGGCAACTATATTTTCGAGCCGTTTGGGGTTGAAACTCTTGGGTCGTGGGGTCCAAATGCTCACCTTTTATTTAAGGAAATATCCAGGCGGCTGATTGACGCTTCGCGAGACCCAAAGGCTGGCTGTTATTTTGGCCAACGGATAAGCATAGCAATCCAACGTGGCAATGCAGCCAGCCTCTTGGGTACGCTCCCAGTTGACCGCGATGAGGAGGAATTTTTTGACGCTCTGTATTAGTGTAGTATATATGTATATAGTTTAGTTTTTAGCTATTGTAAGTTTTTTTGTTAATATGTAAATACTTAGTAATATTCATTAATGTAAATTGAAAAGAGATTAATGTCGAGTTACTTAATTATTATATAGGTACTAGCTTTCCGCCAGCGGCTCCGCCCGCGTGTATATATTTTTTAACACCTTGGGTTACATTATTCAAGTTTTAGTAGGGATCTCTAATTATTTCTGGAAATATATATAGCCTATGACATTATGTAAAGACGTAGCTTTCTAACGGTGAATTTTCAAAATCGATCCAGTAGTTTTTGAGTTAAAACCTTACAAACAAACAAATCTTTCCTCTTTATAATATTAGTATAGATAGGTATTGATTTCATAAGAAATATTAAAAGTATGCTGCAGTCTTTGTTACAAGTCCATGTCAGAGGCCGTCAGGCGGATTTGAGAAACGACATTAGGGCTTGTAAGGTTAGTAAACCTATAGTTTTTGTCCATCAGTGGGACAGTTAACCCCTTATTGTTGTTATGTATATTCATAATGAGCTATGGGACTTTTCGAAAGAGTTGCCGCGTCCCTCGAACACAAATGGCGAAGAGTAACATGGATGGGTTTTAATCTTCCGTCCCACCCATGGCGGGAGGAGCCATTTCATAATTTTCATTGGGAGCCTGAGAGACACCATTAAAGTGTCCCAAGTCACAAAATGGCGGACAATAATATAAATATTTTTGTTATCCTCGTGAGATTGGGGCATAAGGAAAATTAGAAACAATATTATATTCTAACGAAATGAAAGCCATTTGTAGATAGTTAATTTTCTATTTTATTATGTCACAAGCGTAATATTGTGATTAAGCTAGCAAAATTGTTTTTCTTTGTAATCCAAAAGTGGCTTAAATTAAATTCTATCTCTACAAATAACACAAAATTGAAGTGTATGTTTGTATTGTCAAAATTACAGCTTTTTAACCAATATAAAATGCTTTGTCTTGAATGACTACGGATCAACGCACAGCCTAAACCGCTGATCGTAGTGACCTGAAACTTGAAAGGTGTATTCTTTGTATAACGTAGGCATCCGATAAGACAGGGTTTACCAAAATTCTACCCCTAAGGGGGTAAAAAAGGGGGGCAAAGTTTGCATGAAACTCTGTCATTTTGAATTTGAATTCGTATAGAGCAAAGCCGCTGGCCGAAGCCGCTGGCCGAAAGCTAGTAACTTTAAAAAAAATATTTTTGATGACTTTTTCAACGAGGCACGCTGACGAAGTAGGCCTAGCTTGAACGCACTAATGTAATCGTAACGTTAATGTCAGCGATTTTCGAATAAATACAACAATACCAAATGTATGTATAACAATTTGCAGCATCCAAAGTTATGATTAAAGTCTCAGCTCATCAATTTAAATAAATAGTTTGTACGAAGCGAGTTTATTCCATTCAAAAATCGCTTTCGATACGAATACTTTTTCGAAAGTGATTCGTGCTAGGCCCACTGGTACCGCACCTAACTGATGCCGCCCTTAAGCATTTTTGTTTCATTCTAGTGGTCAGTCTGACTCTTTCTAGTAGGGAGAGCCTAAGATAGGGTAGAAAGAGAAAGACTGATCACAAAATGAACACAAACATTAAAAATATGAGCCATTATAAAAATAATTTAGATCAGTATTGTTTTACTTAAATTATGGTTCTAATTGTACAAATAGCTGTAAAAACTTGCTAATTTTCTAGGCTATACAAAAAGGTATAAAAGATAATTTAAATTTGTAATGCAGGGTGTGTTTTACTCGGAGCTCGCGGAAAAATACATATATTGAATAACTAGATGGCCCCGGTGAACTTCGTAACACCTACATCTATCTTAACTTTTTCTCACCGTTTAAACCTTCCCTGGACTACGACAAACATTTCAAAAACAAAATCAGCAACATCGGCCCAGCCGTTCTCGAGTTTTAGCGAGACTTACGAACATTATTTTTTTTGTGTATGGCATCTCGCAGGTCAGCCTAGAAGGATGTCGACTGCTTAACCGGGCTTGCCTGTGAAGTGCCTTAAATGAATTTAGGGCTTCCAGCCAGGGTTTAACTAACAAAACTAAGCGACTGCACGCTAAGGGTGCTCTTGTGGGGTACGGGCCTCGGCTTAGGGCGTCGCTGGTGGTGGACAGCAAGAGACAGGCTGGATCAGAATATAATATAATTATGATTATTATAATCGGGAATTTTAAAGCTATTGGCTCAGCTCGCGGGCTGTCTCGTCAACTAAGGGTCGGGAGGGCATGGACAAGGTCGTCGCAACGGACCTCGGCGGCGAGGTCGATACGAACGCGGTCTGTGTTTGTATAGAGTGCTAGTGGATCTACTGCTCTCTTGGAAGAGGGTTATAGTGTCATCGGGAATGGTGGGAATATGCCTCGGGTGGCGAATTTTACTGATCTGGGAGGGTCCAGCGGCCACTAAAGAACATCAATCCATTTTTATATATAAGAAGATTGTCAGTGTTTGTCCTTCTTGTAGGCTAGAAAGAGAAAGACTGGCCACAAGAGTAAGACAAAAATACTCAAGGTTTTAGTTAGGTATAGTAGGCGATTGCTCCACTTTTACTTCACGACTGACGCTAAGGACTACACAACACTGTTATGACATCATCAAACAATCTTCATGTCGGCCATTTTTTCTCCAGGGCCGTGTGACGTATTACCGCTGACGGCAACAATGACGCCACACTCTATATCTGATCTGTTGGGCCACAAATAGCGTCGGCCGTTTGTCTTCCTGAAGTTTTTATTAGAGTAGTAGCTATTATAATATTTGTGAGGGAGCTCATGGCTACGCTCAGCGCGGTCAGTACGGAGTGACCATTCATGTCATACCGAGACTCCTCCGTGCCTCAGAAAGCACGTTAAGCTGGTCCTGGCTGTCATTTGTTGATCTTTGACAGTCGTTAGTCAAAAGCCAGAAAGTCGGACAATCAGTCTTGCGAAGAGAGGAGCTCGTGGCTAAGTAACAGCCGCATGGGTCGATCGATCAAAAGATTAAGCTACGCTTGGCGTGGTCGGTCCGTGAATGGGTGAATTTCTATGCCATACCGAGACTCCTTCGTGCCTCAGAAAGCACGTTAAGATGTTGGTCCCGGTTGTCATTTGTTGATATTTGACAGTCGTTAGTCAGAAGCTAGAAAATCTGACAACCAGTCTTACTACGGGGTATCGTGTTACCCGGTATTTGGGTTGTCGAGGTCAGATAGGTACTCGCTCCATGCAAAATACTAATACTTTAAATTCCATATCAAAACGAAATTTCACAAAATTACCTCTTTAAAAAACTGTTAATTTTTTGATGATCAACCCGACTCGTAGCTTACCTGTGAAAGAAAAAAAAACATATTAGTTAACATCCTTATTTTACTAATATTATAACTTCGATGGTATCCATATTCATATATATTCTGATCCAGCCTGTCCCTTGCTGTCCTCCCCCAGCGACGCCCTAAGCCGAGGCCCGTACCCCACTAGGGGGTGCCCTTAACGTGTAGTCGCTTAGTTTTGTAAGTTAAGCCCTGGCTGGAGGCCCTAAATTTATTTAAGGCACTTCACAGGCAAGCCCGGTTAAGTAGTCGACAACCTTCTAGGTCGACCTGCGAGATGCCATACAAAAAAAAAGGGTATCTATATTTGCCTGTCTGTCTGTCTGTTACGCTTTCATTTTAAATGCCAGAAAGTCTGACAACCAGTCTTGCGAAGGGGTATCGTGTTACCCGGTAACTGGGTTATCGCGGTCAGATAGGCAGTCGCTTCATGTAAAATACTGATCTGATACTCAGCTGCATCCAGTTAAACCAATATAGTTGAGAAAAGGCTAGGCACATGATGGTATTCGATCAATAATATCGATTTTAACCAGATACGAGATCAATTAAAATCGATTGACCGATGTGTATCTATCGTCTATCTATACCAATTAATTTAACGAAAAATGAAAACAAAGTCGTAACCTACTTTGTTCTAATTCTGCCACAGAAATTAACAAAATGGCGTAAGGATGGCGCATTTATATCAATTTCATGCTCTAAACATCACCATTCATCATTAAGGGTAGATTCGACCAAACCTGAATTTATACAACAATAACTATGCGGAAAATAATATATACCACGATTATATTTTCGAGTAAATCATCAGTCATTTTTCCATGCAATCTAGCGTATAGCTTTACTTGGATAAGCTACTCACGAATAGCGAAGTGAATGTGAACGAATGTAATACGCGGCCAAAAAAAATTGCTCTACAAACGGGAGGGTGCAGTAGCATTACTCATGTCAACTCTAATTTGTCGTATTATAGCGTAGAAAAGTAACTGCCAAGCGACAAAGCCCTTTAAATAAATTAAGAAAATTAAAATGTCAGTGAATTAAAATGACAGCATGAGTCAATAGGACGCCATTTTATTATTCCTTGAATAAACTTCTTATTCCACGCAAAATGGTGGTATAGTGACTATTCCCGAATAGAATCGTTATTCCTCGAATTGTAGTTGGTTAAACGTGAAATTGATTTATTCTCAAGTAATAAGAGATCTACGCCGAGAATAAAATTTATTTCACTTTGGTCGAATCCGCCCTTAATGTCATTTTATTTATCTACGTGGGAAAATTATAACAAAATAGGTCATGATTTTGTTTATGTTTTTTGTAAAATCAATTGTAACTGACTATAGATCTAAATTTACACGCATGCAACCGGTTGCAGTCGTAAAACCCCGATTACTAGCAACAGCGTCCAGTAATTGTGTCAAACTCATTGAACTGTCGACTCAAATACACTGGCGAGCCGCGAGTATAATTGATCGACAGATTAACTGCCGATTGCACCGAAAAAATATGCCGTTATAGTCCGACATGGATCTATATGTAAGTGGTGAAAACTGGAACTAACATTGTCATCTTGGAATGTCACTGTTAATGATACCAATTGATGGGAATTTCCATTTTTAGGGTTCCGTAGCCAAATGGCAAAAAAGGGAACCCTTATGGATTCGTCATGTCTGTCGGTCCGTCCGTATGTCACAGCTTTTTTTTTCCCAAACTATAAGAACTATACTGTTGGAAACTTCGTAAGTAGATGTATTCTATGAACCGCATTAAGATTTGCACACAAAAATAGAAAAAAATACAATTTATTTTGGGGATTCCCCATACTTAGACATTAAACTCATTTTTTTTTTGTAAATCATGATACGATGAATAGTAATTTATTAATTCATCATTTACGTCATAATAATAATTTAAAATTGAAAACAATAAAATGTAATATAATTTAAACATTAACACTCATATGGAGGAGTAGGTGGCTCACAAGCCGAGACTCAACAGATTATTAAGTAGTCACCGCGGCCGATAGATATCTACAACACCAGAGGCATCGCAGATCAACATTGCCCTTTCCTAACTATTTCGAGAAAAAAACATTTTTCTCATCCTCATCATCATCATCAGCCTATATACTGTCCCCACTGCTGGGCACAGGCCTCTTCTCATACAGAGAAGGCATGAGCATTGATCACCACGCTTGCTCAAGGCGGATTGGTGATTTCAGACTTACTAAGTCCAGGTTTCCTCACGATGATTTCCTTCACCGTTAGTCAGTGGTATCTAAGATACACTTAAAAAGTACATACGACTTTAGAAAAATCACATTGGTACTTGCCAGGTTTCGAACCCGCACACTCATCCACGAGAGGCAGGTGCCTTAACCACTAGGCCACCACGACTTTTTTTCACCTTCTTATTTTAGAATCCTAGAATCCTAGAATTTTTCTCACCTTTCAAAAAATTATTTTGAATGAAACTAGTTTCACGGGTACTTTCAGTGTCATGAAATTAATTTCATCATGCATGAAACTTGTTTCATATTCTGTCGGTCCTGCGCCTAATCTCTCCCCGGTCGTCTCGGGACTCCTGATAGCTTTTAGTGATAGATCTTATATTTTACATACAATTTTAATACAAAAACAGAGTAATCTCTCTCATACAACACATCTTACATGAATAATGGTAAAATAAGAACACAAATATCTTTGATGTATTAGAAGTTAGAACGTTGTTCCGATATCTAATATTTATTAAAAATAGTAAGTAAATATTACGAGAATACGAGAGGAGCTCGTGGCTAAGTAACAGCCACACGGTTCGACCGATCAAAGGTTAAGCTGCACTCGGTGCGGTCGGTCCGTGGATGGGTGACTATCTATGTCATAGCGAGACTCCTCCGTGCCTCGGAAAGCACGTTAAGCTGTTGGTCCCAGTTGTCATTTGGAGATCTTTGACAGTCGTTACGGGTGGTCGGAAGCCAGAAAGTCTGACAACCAGTCTTACCAAGAGGTATAGTGTTACCCGGTAACTGGGTTGTGGAGGTCAGATAGGCAGTCGGTCCATGTAAAACACTGGTACTGCTGCATCCGGTTAAGACTGAAAGCCGACCCCAACATAGTTGGGAAAAAAGGCTAGGCAGATGATTAGGTAAATATTACGTAACGCCTGTATCCCCTAAAGGGGATGGGCAAAAATATATTACACGCATTTTTTGCTCTTCGTTTTTTATTATGATGTACTTTATTATATCAGATTACGTTAGCATTAGCGTATTTGTTTGTTTGTCACGTTTTCACGGTAAAACGACTGAACCGATTTAGATGAAATTTGGTAAGGAGATAGATGGGACTCTAAAGATTGTTATGGACTACTTTTTATCGGGATGTGATAAGTAGTTCCCTCGTAACGCGGGTGAAACCGAGGGCACAGCTAGTTTATAATACGGCTGACCAGTTTAATTGATGCCGATCACATGATATATTGAGAACACAATATTCTTAGCACGCGTTAAATATAGGCGAAGTCACAGTACAAGTTTAAACAGTACATCAACTCCATACAGGCTTCGAAATTGAAGTATAAATTAGGTTTGATGTTTTACAGGTAAGTAATTTGAATAGTGACAAATGAACGCACGGGCCATCTAAAGTTTAAACTGGGATCTGTAAGTTCTTAACGTCCCTTGTGCCATAAATCATCTGCCTAGCCTTTTCCCAACTATGTTGAGGTCACCATCCAATTTAACCAGATGCAGCTGGGTACCAGTGTTTTACATGGAGCGACTGCCTAGATTCAGGTTTCTGACTACCCGTAACGATTGTCAAAGATTTACAAATGACAGCCGGGACCAACGGCTTAACGTACTTTCCGAAGCACGGGAAGTCTCGGCATGGCATAGTTGGTCACCCATCCACCGAACGACCGCGCCAAGCGTAGATTAACCTTTGATCGATTGACCCGTGTAGCTTTTACTTAGCCACGAGCCCCTCTCTCAGGATGCAATATAATGGTATTAATTTTTAGTAGTTTAAAAGCTATATCTTTGCGTCTGTATTAAAATTGACCTACTGATATGATCTATACTGTGACATACATCTATTTCAGTCCGTATGACCCGTCCGTTCAACCCGGACAAATAAATAAAAGTTATTACTATTTTTATTATATAAAATCGTAGATTTTATGACCTATGTAATATTTTCAGGAAGTCTAGTCGTCTGTAGTTACTATTTTGGGGCATAAAACTAGGTCTAGTTTCTGTTATGTACTTTTTTATTTCAATAATATTTTTTCTAAAATACTAGCTATTTTGCTCGGTTTAAATATTTTTTTAAATATGTAGGTGTAATAATTTACAATGTCCACAATTTAATTATTTTTAATTTTTCAAAATTTAATTCTAATTTTTTATTTCACTTAAGCCTCCAAATAAAACACTTGAGAAAGGTCAAATTAGTTTCACGGTAAAGTCAGAACATTCTCGAACATCTTCATAATCTCTTAGAGTTCATTTTCGTCCAGCACAAACGTCTAATCTTATTTATAAAACGGAAGCATGCTGTACATAACGATGTACTATGTAGTGACGACACTCGTCACGTCAGCTGTGCGCCGCGTCAAACATCTTGATGGCGCCGCGATTAGAAAATGAAATATATTCAGCCTATCCTTTTCCCGACTATGTTGGGGTCAGCTTCCAGTCTAAACTGGATGCAGCTGAGTACCAGTGTTTTACATGGAGCGACTGCCTTCCCACCCAGTCACCGGATAACACGGTACCCCTTGGTAAGACTGGTTGTCAGACTTTCTGGCTTCTGACTTCCCGTAACGATTGTCAAAGATCTACAAATGATAGCCGAGACTAACAGCTTAAGGTGCTTTCCGAGGCACGGAGGAGTCTCGCTATGACAAAGTTGGTCACCCGTCCACGGAGCGTCCGCGTCAAGCGCAGCTTAGCCTTTGATCGGTCGAACCGTGCGGCTGTTACTTAGCCACGAGCTCCTCTATAAAATTAAATATACCTATTGGATATTAAATTATTACATAATACTAGCTTTCCGCCAGCGGCTTCGCCCGCGTGAGGTATACGATAGGATTAAAAATGACAGAGTTTCATACAAACTTTACCCCCCTTTTTCAGCCCCCGTGATGATGTTACGGAATGGTGAAAGTAATATTTATTCTGATCCAGCCTGTCTCTTGCTGTCCTCCCCCAGCGACGCCCTAAGCCGAGGCCCGTACCCCACTAGGGGGTGCCCTTAGCGTGTAGTCGCTTAGTTTTGTAAGTTAAGCCCTGGCTGGAGGCCCTAAATTTATTTAAGGCACTTCACAGGCAAGCCCGGTTAAGCAGTCGACAACCTTCTAGGTTGACCTGCGAGATGCCATACACAAAAAAAAAAAAAAAGGTGAAAGTAATACATAGGCATACGATCGCAGCAATCGCGTCGCAATCGAAGAATTCCATTGGCTATCTCCGAAGATCTTTCTATACCTGTCTATATGCTAAAATCTTCCTTGAAAAATATGCATTTCAATATAGAAAACCCCATCCAAATCGGATCAGTACTTTTTGAAAAAATCGGGGCCATATAAACCTACCTACATATACGTGTTACACTAAAAGCTGACTTCAACCTAGATAGTAAAATACTAGCCGGATGAAACTATAAAATGAAATTTCTTAACACAAAAAAAAACTCGATGACGTCACAAAATCGACACCTCCCACCCGCCATATTATTTATTTCAAAACGATATCTATAATTTTCCTGAAGGAGCGATCATATGTTTGAAATCACATAACTCATTATTTATCAAAATAATCTCGGTTATACGCGGGGATACATAAAAAACACATAAAACATTGTGTCTTAATGTTTTTCTTTGATCTTTGAAATATATTCCCGAATGACTGCAAGTTTCAAGCGATAAGCGGTTTGAAATTTGGAGTTCTTTATCTGAATTTTATTCGTTTACTAGCTTCTGCCAGCGACTTCGTCCGCGTGGAATAGTGGTGCTCCGCTCCTATTGGTCTTAGCGTGATGATATATAGCCTATAGCCTTTCTCGATAAATGGACTATCTAACACTGAAAGATTTTTTCAAATCGGACCAGGGATTCCTGAGATTAGCGCGTTTAAACAAAATGACAACATTTTCCTTCACTGCTCTGCGCCTATTGATTGTAGCGTGATGAAAAGTATACTATAACCATCTCAGGAGTATGACAAATAATTGAACCAAGTTTCGTTAAAATCCATCGAGTAGTTTTTGTTTCTATAGAGTTTATACAGACAGACAGACAGACAGATAGACAGACAGACAGATAGACAGACAGACAGACGGACAGACAGACAGACGGACAGACAGACAGACAAAAATTTTACTGATTGCATTTTTGGCATCAATATCGATCCCTAATCACCCCCTGATAGTTATTTTGGAAATATATTTCATGTACAGAATTGACCTCTCTACAGATTTATTATAAGTATAGATAGAAGATGTAGTAGGTATCGATTAATAATTAGTGTTTTAAATTATTAATAAGGGACTAGTGTATTTATTACAATCTGACACTGATTACAAGGTGCAACTTAAAAAAGCTTAAACTTAACAAACAAAGCTAGATTTAATGGCCTAGGTATTTTACCACTTCTGGACAGCAAATATTTTCTATCAGATTTATTTTGACATAATATATAATAAAGCACCCGCGGCCCGAGGGAACTGCTTAACGCGTCTCTAGGGCCCTTCTATCTCTATAGAAAATCACATTCAAATCGGTGCAGCCGTTTTACCATAAAGTGTAACAAACAAACTCACTTTGGCATTTATTATATTAGCTCATAATTGAATTGTCATTAATGTAAATAAATAAATTTCTTTAGTAAATCCCGAAATCCCCGCTTGGGCTCCCCTACCATAATTGTACGAAGTTATCTGGCAGATAACCGGTACTTATGCGAAAGCCGTGAAACTGATTATAAATCTCGCTATTTTCTTATAGCTTGGGCCACAATAATCTCAATTGTACTCGGGAGAGTCGGTTCGAATGCTGTTATATCGAAACAATTGGCGAGCGCCATTTATCGGAATCGATTCGACCGCTTTTTAACTGAAAGAAAACATTTGGAGTAATTTTCATAGCTGTTCGTGAATGTTAAAGAGATTTTGGAAATTGGCCTGATAGCCGTTCGTGTAATTCTACATTTTATTGTATATACAACGTTTTGATTTTCAAAAGATCAATTATGAAGGAGACGTAAGTAGGTATTGACCATTTTTTTAGTAAAATTAGGACTTGCATATTAATTGATGTTTTTCATTTGCAAATGAACGTATGTCTATTTAAAAAAAAATGACAGAATTTCATACAAACTTTGCCCTCCTTCCCCGCCCCCCTTAACTCTATTTACCCCTTAAGGGGTAGAATTTCGAAAAATCCTTTCTTATCGGACGCCTACGTCATACAAATAACACACCCTCCAAGTTTCAGGTCTCTACGATCAGCGGTTTAGGCTGTGCGTTGATCCGTCAGTCATTGAGGACAAAGCATTTTATATGTATGTGCAGATGTGTGTAGGTTAAGCTGTTGGCTAAGTTAGGCTTGGTAGGTCCGTGGGTGATCATCTATGTCATACCAAGTCTCCTCCGTGCTTCGGAAAGCACGTTAAGCTTTTAGTACCGGCTGTTTTTTAATTTAATTATTGTCATTCAACAATATTGTTCCTGTATTATAAAGATCGCTTACGCTTATGTCTTATACTTTAATTATCGAATGTTTTCAATGCTGACTTTGAGTACAGACCGCCACAGTTTGGTAAGCTTGCTAAAATCACTTTGTACGAGTGTACTCGTACCTCCAAAACAAATGAACAAAGTTATAATTTATGATATTATTATGCGATGCCAATTTTATATGGGACTAGCTTTACGCCCGCGGCTTCGCCCGCGTGGACAAGTTTTTTATCACCTTGGGTTATATTTTTCAAGTTTTAGTATCGATCCCTAATTATTTCTGGAAATAAATGCCTATGACACTTCATAAAGATGTAGCTTTCTAATGGCGAAAGAATTTTTGAAATCGGTCCAGTAGTTTTTGCGTTAAATCCCTACAAACAAACAAACAAATCTTTCCTCTTTATAATATTAGTATAGAAATACTTAATTTTATATGTCTGTGTTAATATGAAAGGTTGTGACTTTACCCCTCTGATGATAGAACACCCTTTTTAGGTTTCCGTCGTCGACAAGGTACCCCTATAGTTTCGCCATGTCCGTCTGTCTGTTTGTCTCCTGTCTTGCAGGTGTGCAAAGACTTAGAGAGATAAGGGATCTGTTTGGGAAATATCAAGCTTTAAAGTTCTTTTTTTTTAAGTCCTAGCGTATCCCCCCTATAACTTTGGAATGGCTGTACCTAGATACATGAAAAAAATCACAGATGTAGCATATATAAAGAACTTCAACTGAAACTATCAAGGCTAAACAGGCTTAACCGGTTACAGAGTTATAGTCGACCAACTAAAACGTACTACGGAACCCTACTGCGCGTAGCCCGACACGCACTTGGCCGGTTTTACTAAATGGGCAATTATTAATTTATCCCTCGCAGTGATGGGCGGAGTGGGAGGGATTTTCAGACTCTTCACTACATAGTATAAAACAAAGTCGCTTTCTCTGTCCCTATATGCCTATGCATGCTTAAATATTTAAAACTACGGAACGGATTTTGATGCGTTTTTTTTTAATAGATAGAGTGATTAATGAGGAAGGTTTTAATATATAATTTGTCAAGTTTTTGTATCCATTAGCTAAAATATCGCGGGCGAAGCTGCTGGCGGGAAGCTAGTACTGACTTAAACACATCAGTGTTCCTTCAATCGCCCTTTGTGTTACCCTTTAGAAAAATCCTGCAAATATTTGTCACCCTTCATTAGTTTATCGCAGTAGTTTACGAAAAATTCAAGAACATTGAATTTTATCTCTATATTCGTCTACGAAATTAAATAGGACGCTAGCCTAGCCTCTTACAATTTATCTTTTACGCCAAACATTTAGATTTACGACTGCGTAATAATTCACGAAAAAATATTTTTCAGAAGAAAAATTTAAGATACAAACGTAAATCTGAGATTAAGCGCGAAAGCGCTTTTTGTCATTTAACAAATTGGGTTTTTTTTTAGACAGACGACGTAGACGGAATGTTGCGAGTTTTGAATATTTGAAGTGGTTCCGCACATTAAAATATGTATGTTATTTTAGTAGGTATACTAATTTCATAAATAATTTGCTCTCATTCGATAAGCCTTTATTAGTTTCAGCAAAACAACGAGGCACCTCTGAAGTTTTACCGACAGACAGACAGAGTTTATTTCGCATTAATATTTGATAGAAAAAAGTATAGAATACGCTTTATTACCTACACACTATATAACTGAAGACTTAGAAAAAATCCTATTGTCTTATTGTCATTGTCAATACGAAGGTGTTTTTTTTGTTTGTGAAATGAAATTTTGTTGGTCTTATCGCTTAGGATTTCTTGTGGTTTGTATGAACTGGGGAACATGGGATAGTCATCATCTGCCTCGCCTTTTCAAAACATTTATTTCAATTAGACCATTTACAGGCACTTTTGAATTGTCAAATAATTAAGAGTCAGTCCGTTAGTCACAAAAAAGAAAAATTGAAGCTATTTGCTCGTTCCAAAGCGTAGATTCCTATGGAGAAGAACGAGCAAGAAATTCCATGGTTACTCTTTTTCAACATGTTAGTTTACAATATTTGTTTTACATTTGGTATAAAAAAGATGTGAGAACAATGTACAGGTTATCTGAATCGTATCTAAAGTACAACTTAAAATGCAAATTATGGCAATTTCGAGATGACCAGTCCCGACTGCAGCGCCCGTTCACGAACATGACGTGCATCAGCACCGCTGAACTCAAACATTTTGAAGGGAATTAAGCGATCCAATACACGCGCCACCATCAGCGAGACTTTTTAGCGAGCATGACATACTCTCAACTACCAGACTAAGAACGCTTAAAATTATGTAAATAGTTACATAGTACTCACATGTACATGAGTGAGAAAGAAATTATCCAATTTAAGACAATAATTTTCCCAACTATGTTGGGGTCGGCTTCCAGTCTAAACCGTATGCAGCTGAGTACCAGTGTTTTACATGGAGCGACTGCCTCTTTGACCTACACAACCCAGTTACCGGGTAACACGGTACCCCTTGGTAAGACTGGTTGTCAGACTTTCTGGCTGACTACCCGTAGCGATTGTCAAAGATCTACAAATGACAATCGGGACCAACAGCTTAACGTGCTTTCCGAGGCATGGAGGAGTCTCGCTATGACACGCTAAGATGGTCACCCATCCACGGACCGTCCGCGCCAAGCGCAGCTTAACCTTTGATCAGTCGAACCGTGCGGCTGTTACTAAGCCACGAGCTCCTCAAGATCCTCCCGTTGACAAGAAATAATAATAAATAATTCAGTATATTATTAAAATAAATATTATTATTAGCAATAAATCAAAATGACACGCTGAACCCTAAAAATTGTAAACAAAATCAAGTATTTCTTGGCGAAAGTTTGACTTTTCTCCGAATTGTGAGTAACACGTGGCTCCTTTGTTGTGTGGCCATAAAAACAGCGAGCTTTAGACGTTATAAATAATAACAGTCATTTGTTTTGATATATAAGTTTATTTTGTTTACTTCGCCTATTTCCATAGTTTGATGTCGTATGGCATACTGTTGTGGGGGGCAGCAGCTGATGTTCAATCTATTTTTGTGTTACAGAAAAGGGCGATTCGTGCGATCTACGACATGGGCCCTCGCGAATCTCTTAGAGACTTCTTTAAAGAAACTAACATACTTACTTTGCCTTCATTGTACATTCTTGAAAATATTATGTTTGTACGTAAAAATCTTCATAAGTTCACAGTTAAAAGTGACATTCACAATATTAACACACGTAATAAACATAAAATAGTAGTTCCAAAATTAAGACTCACTAAGTCAAATAAATCATTCTTAGGGAACTGTGTACGCTTTTATAACAAGCTGCCTAAATGTATCCTTGATCTTACAGATAAAAAGTTTAAAAATGTTGTCAAATCAACACTTATAAAAAGAGCCTATTATAAAATCCAGGACTTCATTGACGACAAGGATGCGTGGCGTTAACAACTTATTTTCTGCACAGGTGGCCTCCCTGGCGACCAGAAAACTACATGAAACATTAATTATATTGCTAAATTTAAATTGTAATTTAATCATTTCATTTTTTTGTTGTATAGCATCATTTGAATTGTATAACTTTCTCAGAGATAACCTGTACTGTAAAAAGACAATTGTAAACATTTCCTATTGAAAAGAGTGTCTATGGAGTTTCTTGCCGGTTCTTCTCCATAAGACCCACTCCTTGGAACCGTGCAACTAACTTGACGTTTCATAAGTGCCTGCAAAGACCTATTTGAAATAAAAACATTTGAATTTTGAATTTTGAATTTTTTGAATTTTGTTGATTGCGGATTCGCCCGTGCGTGACATTGACATACTTTTTTGTTTGTTTATTTTTATATATATATATTATTTTGAGCGTCGATCGATTTACACTCAATAGCACGAATTCAGGTCGTCTACTGTCAGCGAAATAAAGTTTTTTGATTTTATTCTAAAGATCGCTTTTAGCGGTAAGACCGCCCATCGTGTCACCCTATGTAACAAATTTTCCAATGTCATATGTTTTTCTTTTGGTGTAAAGAATATTCTATTCTATTGACATATATTTCGAATAACTATCAAATGCATAATATGTGTATCCCTTTTTTATAAAGTCGGTTAAAAAGTACTTTTAATTAAGTCTGACTTGCTCCTGAAAATTCATCATGATTTGTAATATCTAGTTAAAAAAATTGAAAACACCATATTTCGTAATCCTAATCCTTAGATACTAACAATAGCAGATGTAAAAGTGAGTTTGTATGTTTGTAACGCTTTCAAGATGAAACGGCTCAACTGATTTGGATAAAATTTGATACAAAGAAGTATGTTACCCAGAAGACGCTTATAAGCGTGCGTTAATTAGTTCCCAAGAGACGCGGCTAGTATTTAATTAATAAAATAATTTTACAAATAACTTCTATGCATTACAAGATATCTAAGAAGAAAAAAAATTAAAAACCTCCTAAGCAGAAATGCCTTACATCATTTTTAAAAAGAGCCTGATACTCTTACACTACTGGACCGATATTAACCAAACATAGCTAAGAACCACCGCAAGGAAACTTGACTTTCAAATGTAAAAAACCGCATCGAAATCGGTCCATACATTTGAGAGCTACGATGCCACAGACAGACAAACATCGACGTCAAACTTATAACACCCCTCTTTTTGCATCGGGGGTAAAAAAACAAGGGAGAAAACAAAAAATGTTTCTTTTTAAATAAACGGGGGTATTATTTATACTATACAAATGTGCCACTAAAGTCGAAGCTTCCAAGATTAATCGTTCGAACGGAGATTAGTGATGTTAATCGCATGCTAATCTGGCTCGCCTTGACATTCGTGTGGAATTGTCAGATGAAGCAGATTGCGTAGCAACTCATTTGCATATCCAGGGCTTAAGGAAGGGATCTTCTTATTAAATAGGAGTTACTGCATGTTTCTAAGGCAAGTTTACGAAAACAAAACTATCATCATCATCATCAGCCTATATATTGTCCCATTGCTGGGCACAGACCTCTTCTCATACAGAGAAAGCATGAGCATTGATCACCACGCTTGCTCAAGGCGGATTGGCTACGCTTGGCGCGGTCGATCCGTGGATAGGTGACAATCTAGCGAAATTTCTCCGTGCCGCGGAAAGCACGTTAAGCTGTTGGTCCCAGCTGTCATTTGTAGATCTTTGACAGTCGTTACCGGTAGTCAGAAGCCAGAAAGTCTAACAACAAGTCTTACCATGGGGTATCGTGTTACCCGGTAACTAGGTTGTGGAGGTCAAATAGGCAGTCGCTTCATGTAAAGCACTGGTACTCAGTTTCATCCGGTTTAGACTGGAAGCCGACCCCAACATAGTTGGAAAAAGGCTAGGCAGATGATGTCGCTTCATTATTAATTTCTGTGAGGTGAAAAGACACTGGAATTTGGTATAAAAGTTCCTTGGAAAAATTACTTGTTCATCGTATTGGTTGAAACTGAAGAATTTAATTTTAACTCCTTTAATTGGATGGAAAGTTTACCTAACTGTCAAAGTTAAGAATCAAAAGTTTACCTCCGAAGACTGGACGATACTTGCAAGACCAGTGAGTAGTATTTTATAGAATACTAGCTTTCAGCCCGCAGCTTCGCCCGCGTGGACATTTTTTTTTGGCACCTTGGGTTACATTATTCAAGTTTTAATAGGGATCCCTAATTATTTCTGGAAATAAATATAGCCTATGGCATTTCGTAAAGATGTAGCTTTTTAACGGTGAAAGAATTTTTAAAATCGGTGCAGTAGTTTTTGAGTTAAAACCCTACAAACAAACAAATCTTTCCTCTTTATAATATTAGTATAGATCACTAAAACGCTCTTGTGGCGTCACAGAGAGTAGTTATAAAGTGACACGCTTGGTTTTCATAAAACCGGCCAAGTACGTGTCGGGCCACGCGCAGTAGGGTTCCGTAGTAGGTCTCAGTTAGTCGACTATAACTCTGTAACCGGTTATGCCTACTTAGCCGTGATAGTTTTCCTTGTAAGTTCATTACATGTACTACGTCTGTGATTTTATTCGCATTTCTAGGTACAGCCATTCAAAAGTTAGAGGGGGGGTAACTCGTATCGAACAAAAAAATTCACTTAAAATCTAGATATTTCGCAAATGGCTCGCTTAACCGAAAAATGATCTTCACACACCCATAATATTTTTGAAAGACCTATCTAACGATACCCCAGACGAAGGGGTACGCGAGAAAAAAATATTCATCCCTACTTTACATGTTTGGGAGCTACCCTAAAAAAAAATATTTTTCAAAATTTTATTTTACCATTTTTTGGCGTAATCAATATACATATTCATACCAAATTTCAGCTTTCTAATAACAAAAACCACGGAGCTATGCCGCGGACAGACAGACAGACAGACAGACAGACGGACAGAGCGAAACTATAAGGGTTCCTTGTCGGACTACAGAACCCTAAAAATGACGGAACTAACGCCTCCTATTTAGATTAATGTGGTTTTACCTATCTTTTTAGAGTTCCGTACCAAAAATGGTAAAAAAGAACACATTATGGTTTCACTTCGTCTGTCTGTCCATCTGTCACAGCTGATTATTACAGGAACTACACATGCTATCGACTTGAAATTTGGAACAGTTATAAAGAAATGTGCATGCGTATTGCAAATGAAAAAAGTTGAAAAATCTTATTACTTTTATGGAAAAAGTGGGGGGAAGTGGGGGGAAGTGGGGGTTTAAAATTTCAAAGTATAGTTACTAGGTCATGTGAGGTATCATATAAAGGGTCTTGATTTGCACATTCTAATAGACAAAGAAACTGCATCAACTGTTTGATTGAAAAAAATCTAATGGCCCTTTACAAACATACACTTAGGGATAATGATACTACGCTGTTATGAAGTTAACGAACCAAACCATAGGTTTAAATTTAAATTTGTATAAAAAGATGGAAATGTTTTTTTCAAAGGTAGGTGTTGAACATTGATGCAGTTTATTAGTCCGTCAGTGTATATTTTTTTGTTTCCTTATATGTCTTTTAATTTTCGAATAATAATGGAATCCGCACAAAAAATTACCGTTCCCCTCCCCTTACTGATATTTGCGTAATCCGTTTTTCATTAAACGTTGGAAAATGAAAAAAAAAGATTCCTAAAATGAATTTACCGCGAAAAAACTCAAGGATACCAATTTAAAAGTTAAGAGAGGGCTCGAGCGAGGCAATATCACTGCCTCTTTATATGCATGGCAACACTTAAAGGCGGCCTCGCCGTGGTCTTATTAAAGAGGTTAATTTACGACATTCTCTTTAAAAAAAGGTTTTATTTTTTTTATAAACCACCTACTCTATATTTGCATTAATTTCACTAAATGTTATGGCATTTTAAGGTTAATTAATGGGCCTTTTAGGGTTCCGTAGTCGACAATGAACCCTTATAGTTTCGCCATGTCTGTCTGTCTTTTTGTCCGCGGCATAGCTCAGAGGTGCTTAATACTAGAACGCTGAAATTTGGTATGGATATGTATATTGATCACGCCGAGAAAGTGGTAAAATAAAATTTTGAAAAATATATTTTTTTAGGGTAGCTCCCAAACACGTAAAGCGGGGATGAATATTTTTTTCCTCGCGTACCCCTTCATGTGGGATATCGTTAAATAGGTCTTTCAAAAATATTACGGGTGTGTAAAGACCATTTTTCGGTGAAGCGAGCCATTTGCGAAATATCTAGCTTTTAAGTGAAAATGTTTGTCCGATTCGAGCATCCACTCCCCTCTATCTTTTGAATGGCTGTACCTAGAAATCTGAAAAAAATCACAGACGTAGCACATGTAATGAACTTACAAGGAAAATTATCACGGCTAACTAAGCTTAACCGATTATTGACGGACATGGCGAAACTATGAAGGTTCATTTTCGACTACGGAACCCTAAAAACCGGATTAATTTAGAATTTACTGTAAAATTAGATTTTTGATGGCTTTTAGAATCAACAAATAGTGGATTGAGTTCGAAAATTAGCGACGTCACAGTACTTACGTACGTTTACTATTGCCATACAAAACTCACTCTCGTGTACGAGTGTGCGCGTTCAAAACCTGGCAAGTACCAATGTGACTTTTCTAAAGTCATACGTACTTTGTAAGTATATCTTAGGCGTCACTGACTAACGGTGAAGGAAAACATCGTGAGGAAACCTGGACTTTACGTCTGAAATCGCCAATCCACCTTGAGCAAGCGTGTTTATTAATGCTCATGCCTTCTCTGTATGAGAAGAGGCCTGTGCCCAGCAGTGGGACAATATATAGGCTGATGATGGTATATGTTAAAAAATCTATGGGCTAACGCGTTTTGACAGCTCGTAAAAAGAATGTCAATTTGATTGGTGGTGTCAAATAGCCAAATTGCCAAAGTCGATTGGACACTTATCATGTTTTGAACGAATAAAGAGAGGGGTTGCCAACCTATCGCCCTCTATTAAACGTGCTTATATTATATTGAAATCATAAAAGTGTAATATAAAGTGTTACAATAAATAACTTTTATAGTTCTTTGTGTAGAAATAAAGGCAAAATATTTGGTTGAAAATAAAAAATACTAGCTGTTTCGCGCGGATTTACCCGAATCCTGGGGGAACTACTTAACGCACCCGGTTAAAAAGTAGCCTATAACTGTCTGTAAGGTCCCCTCTATCTCCTTACCAAATTTTGTCCAAATCAGTTCAGCCGTTTTAGCGTGAAAGTGTAAGAAACAAACAAACTCACTTTCGCGTTATACATATAATATTCAGTTAGGATTAGAATAAATTGTCTGTACCAATTTATTTAACCAAAAATGTAAACAAAGTCGTAACCTATTTTGTTCTAATTCTGCCACAGAAATTAACAGAATGGCGTAAGGATGGCGCATTTATGTCAATTTCATGCTCTAAACATCATCATTCATCATTTGATGCCATTTTTAGGGTTCCGTAGCCAAATGGCAAAAACGGAACCCTTATAGATTCGTCATGTATGTCTGTCTGTCTGTCCGTCCGTATGTCACAGCCATTTTTTTCCGAAACTATAAGAACTATACTGTTGAAATTTGGTAAATAGATGTATTCTGTGAACCGCTTTAAGATTTTGACACATAAATAGAAAAAAAGCAATAAATTTTGGGGGTCCCCATACTTAGAACTGAAACTCAAAAATTTTTTTTTCATCAAACCCATACGTGTAGGGTATCTATGGATAGGTCTTGAAAAATGATATTGAGGTTTCTAATATCATTTTTTTCTAAACTGAATAGTTTGCGCGAGAGGCACTTCCAAAGTGGTAAAATCTGTGTCCCCCCCCCCTGTAATTTCTAAAATAAATGAATGATAAATCTAAAAAAAATATATGATGTAGATTACCATGCAAACTTTCATTGAAAATTGGTTTGAACGAGATCTAGCGGGTAGTTTTTAAGTAATCAGCAATTTTCCTCTACAAACAAACTTAATTGTGCGGTCGGAAAAAAACAAGATAATTGCGACTTTATTGCGTATTTTTTCTTTCCAATGGTCGGAACCCTCGGTGCGCGAGTCCGACTCGCACTTGGCCGGTTTATTTATCTATATGGGAAAATTAGAACGAAATAGGTTATGATTTTGTTTGCATGTTTCGTAATATCAATTTGAACAGACTATAGAAAGAATTTGATGGTATGGATTGTGGAGGTCATATAGGCATTCGCTTCATGTAAAATACTGGTATAGTAGGGAAAAGGCTAGGCAGATGATGAGTCAATGGCGTAGCCCACGATGGCCACATGTGTCCTACATCAAAAGCGAATTGCTTATTGTCTGTTTATCTCATCGAGATATATCAATAGAGATGCAATCCCGAACATTACGCGGTCACAAAACCGTAACCATTTTTTAGAATGCAGACGTAGCTTTGAAACTAGTAATCATTTTGATGTACAATTATATCTATCTCTCTCATACTAACCGAAACGTAATGTTCATGACATCTGTATGATAAGGTTGGCATTTACTACAAATTTGCCCATATTATTGTTAAAATCGTCCTGCTGTACTCTGATAGATTCAAACTGGCTTCCAAGTGACATATATCATGAATTATGACTGGTCAGAACCTTTATGGCACGCATTTTGCTTGGTGATTGCACATCTAGTTACTTTAGTAACATATAAGTATATCTATGGGTCTAACATGTAGAAATCATCTGGAAGCCGATCCCAACATAGTAGGGAAAAGGCTAGGCAGATGATGAGTCAAAGGCGTAGCCCACGATGGCCACATGTGCCCTACATCAAAAGCGAATTGCGTATTGTCTGTTTATCTTTGGTATTTAATTAAAATAAATTTATCTGCGATACGTCAGATCGTGAAACAAAACACTCGCGCGAGACGGATAGATTGACGTAAACATGTTAGAGGGAGACGGGAATATAATAAGGGCTTTGGTGTATGAAACGGTTGAACGAGAGAGACATTCTCTTTTAAAACTTAGACAGAAAACGTAATGTTGTAAGTATAAAACTGGATGGTTTTTAAAATAAATTTTATTGGCTGTTTCCCGCGTTTTCATCCGCGTCCCGAGAGCAAAATTTAGCGCACCTAAATTTCATCCAGATCGGCTCAGCCGTTTTACCATGGAAGTCTAACAAACTCACACTCAACAAGTTTTTGAGAATGGATGTATGCACGTATGGATTGTTTGTTACTCTTTCACGCAAAAACGGCTTAACGGATTTGGTTGAAATTTGGCACGCATATAGCTTATAACACGGATTAACACATGGGTTACTTTCTATCCCGGTATCTGTATTATTCGAAGACCACACAGGCGAAGTCGCGAGCTGAAGCTAGTGTCTTCATTAATTGCTAGCTGTTTCCCGCGGTTTCACCCGCATCTTGAGGAAACTACTTCGCAAACCTGGATAAAAAGTATCCTATGTATTAATCCAGGTTATAAACTATGTGTGTACTAAATTTCATCCAAATCTATTCAGTAGTTTTTGCGTGAAAGAGTAACAAACATCCATGCATCCACACAAAGTTTCACATCACTACGTAGTATAAAACAAAGTCGCTTTCTCTGTCCCTATATCCCTATGTATGCTTAAATCTTTAAAACTACGCAACGGATTTTGATGCGGTTTTTTTTAATAGATAGAGTGATTAATTAGGAAGGTTTTAGTATTTAATTTGTCAAGTTTTTGTATCCATTAGCTAAAATATCGCGGGCGAAGCCGCTGGCGGGAAGCTAGTTTATAATATTAGTTGGTTGTGTAAAAAACGTTGCGTTTCAACCGCCTCATACATTCCTGCCCTAAACATTAACAAACGCTTACACTACAAGAAGATGATGGACATGAAACTAAAAATACACAACAAAGCAAACATTTTTAATAGCATTATAATCTTAGAAGTAAAGACATTGATATGATTCATCCTAATCTCGTTTCTATCTATACATATAAAATGCTTTCTTCTGAATGACTGACGGATCAACGCACAGCCTAAACTGCTGATCGTAGAGACCTGAAACGTGTTGGGCGTGTTTGTTATATGACGTAGGCATCTGATAAGAAAGGATTTTCCGAAATTCTACCCCTAAGAGGGTGAAAAAGGGGGGCAAAGTTTGTATAAAACTCAGTCATTTTTAATTTGAATTCGTATAGCGCGGGCGAAGCTGTTGGTTTACAATAAAATTATTTTTATGTTGAGCTGTAGAGAAACAAAAGTTAAAATAAAGATGTTTACACATTAAAAAAAGATACAGATGTGCTCTCTTAATGGATGAGTTGCGTATTGACGAATGCCGTTTTATTAAGTTTGAATTGGATTAGGTTTTCAATCACTATTTTGCTTATTCTTTTCAAGATCACGGCTTCCAGTCTAACTGGATGCAGCTGAGGACCAGTGCTTTACATGGAGCGTTAAGCTGACCTTTTTTCGGATGGGAAATCATCAAATGACTCGCCGTGGGCGGGTCGGGATGGAGTTGCAGACTCTTACTGACAAAAACCCACCCATGTTCCTTCCTCAGCCCTTTCTGTTCTGGGTGCGTGGTAACTCTTTCGAAAATCCCGCAGCCCCAGCAAGCTTTGTCCCTTGGGAAGGGCCCCACGTTTAGCTGGCCTCCACAACCCAGTTACCGGGTAACACGATACCCCTTGGCAAGACTGCTTGTCAAGACTTTCTGGCTTCTAACGACTGTCAAAGATCTACAAATGGCAGCTAGGACCAACAGCTTAACGTGCTTTCCGAGGCACGGAGTCTCAGTATGACATATCGTCATCAGCCTATATATTGTCCCACTGCTGGGAACAAGCCTCTTCTCATACAGAGAAGGCATGAGCATTGATCACCACGCTTGCTCAAGGCGGATTGGCGATTTCAGACTTTTAAGTCCAGGTTTCCTCACGATGTTTTCCTTCACCGTTAGTAAGTGACGTCTAAGATATACTTAGAAAGTGTGACATATGGTCCCCCATCTGCAGATCGACTGCGTCAAGCGCAGCTTAACTATGATCGAACGATTCGATATGACTGGTGAATGTATGTGGATTTTTCCTTCACTCTTTATGAAGCAGTGATGGATAAATAATTTGCTCAAAGTAAATACGCTCGCCGTTGAAAGAGCAACAGTATTGCTACGTAATTATCGAGTGTTTGTATTGCTCTGTGATTAACTCGTATGAGAGCAGGGAGAGCTATCGTTTAAACACTGAAATGAAGGTGTATATTATACACCTTCATTTCGACGGTATCGAACCGAATTGACTGCGAGTTTTGTTGTGGTAAAACTTTTGTATTTTGTTTATTTATCTATATTATTAGGAGCTCGAGGCACGTCTCGACCGATCAAAGGTTGAGCAACGCTTGGCGCGGTCGGTCCGTGGATAGGTGACAGTTTTCTTAACACAGCGGAGCCCTCCGTGCCTCGCAGAGCACGCAAAGCTGTCTATCCTGCGCCTGATCTCTCCCCGGTCGGATTGCCGACCCATCGGACTATGAGAGTGAGGGAATAGAGAGTGCACCTGTGTCTGCGCAAGCGTGCGTGCACTATAATATCTCCTGCGTACCTGGCTAGTCTACATTGAGAATGGCCGCCGTGACGGAAATCTGTCTGGAGAGATTATTCTAAATATCAAGTTGTTCCTTCAGAATGTGAATTAAACCACGCGAAATAACTCGACAAAGTTATTTCAACTATTTACAAGATACGTATGTTCACCTTTAAGATAAAAATAAACATACAACTATGTATTTCTGGTACCTATGTTTATTAGTTTAGAAATAAAATTATTAATGTGAGTAGGCGTTTTAGTATACACATAGAGGATGATACGCAAAGTTTGGGAACTTATCTATACTTCTATACTATTATATAAAATGACAACCTCATACACTGAATGACTGACTCATCAACGCAGAGCCGAAACGGCTGGACCTAGAGTACTGAAATTTGGACAGGAGGTGCCTTTTATATCCTAGACAAGTAATAAGAAAGGATTTTTGAAAATTCCAACCCTAAGTATATTAAAATAGGGTTGAAAGTTTGTATGGAGTAAGTTTGATTTTTGATTCAATTAAACTCAAATTTTGTAGAAACACTGTAAAATGTCATAATAATTTTATTTAAAAGAAAGTATTTACATTATTTACATTACGAAAAATAAAAATAAAAGTAAATATATTCTAATATAAATCTAACTAAAATATTGCGTCAAAAAATTCTTCCTCATCGCCGTCAACTGGAAGTGTACCCAAGAGGCTGGCGGCATTGCCACGTTGGATGGCAATGCTTAGCCTTTGGCCAAAGTAAAAGCCAGCCTTTGGGTCACGGGAAGTGTCAACAAGCCGCTTCGCCAATTCTTTAAAAAGAAGGTGGGCACTCGGACCCCACGACCCTAGAGTTTCAACCCCAAACGGCTCTAAAATATAGTTACCAATAAGGTTACTATACTTTCGCCGCTTGAGGTTCTCCGCAGCCGCAGCAGCGGAGCCAACGCAGCACGCAGAGCTAGCAAGGTGGGATGGCGCAAGAGTATCGACACAGGTTGCATCCCACACTAAAGGCCTACCCATCTTCCATGGAAATAATGACATACCGTCTGGTCTCTTGCCATCGTCACGTGCCAAGCCATTTGGTTCTAATACAGCTGGAACGCCGACGGCAACAAGAGCACGACGGATGATGTCATTTATATTTGCGTGCCGCGCGATACGGCCCGCGCTTCGGCTGCATGAGAGGCCGTGGTGACCGAGGCTGTTGACAGCTTCGCCACAGTGGCAGCGATGAGGAGAGCAGCATGGCGCGCCCAGACGCAGGCAAACAGCAAGGCGGAAAGTAGTGTCATCAAACATGGTGCCTATGTTTGATGACGGAAGTGCTTGAAGCCAAAGACCCGATTCCCATGCACCCACAGCCAGCAGGCGTGCTCGCTCGGCAGAAGTAATTGATGAATCGATTAAATTCTTTTGAATTACTCTGCAGAGCGGCTCATCCCACTGTCTTTGGGAGGATGGGTTGGCGGGTAGATCAGAGTTCGGGCAGGTGATTTTCCAGGTATCTATAGCCTCAGTCAAACACGGTACCTCAAAATTAACCAGTGTGGAAGGTAAGATATTCCTGGTTAATTTCTCAGTACCGCGGACGGAGGATATAAAAGCCGGTAAACTTATACTAGAAATTTTGCGGACGCCGAGGCCTCCCATACGAATGGGAAGAGTGGCTTGAGTCCAAGCTCGGTCGTCCATGGCCACATTTAAGATGGATGTTAATGTTTTATGAATTATTTGATCAATTTTGTCCAAAAGATTTGCGTGCTTCCATAAATGGGAAGCGCGCAGAATATAAGTTAATTTTGGACCAAAACAACAGTACCGAATTATGGTGATGGCCGAATGCATGTTAATTTGGAACAGCCTTTCCGAAACATCACTGAAATTTTGTATTTTCTCATCAATAAAATTAGAAAAGGAATTTTCAAATATTGGGGAACCAAGGAGGCAAAGAGAACTTTTGTCAATTAATTTTAGATCTGGGGCTATTGCGTTAAATTTCGAGAGAGTCACTTGTCTGTCAGTAGTGTCAGGTATAAAAAGTTCACATTTCGAAACGTTGAGTGTCAGGCCTATTGCATTTAGTTTGTCTTGGAGAAAAATGAGGTCATTTAAAACGGTATCTGCATTGCCTCCCAAGGTTCCATCATCCAGATACCAAACATTGAATTCCGAATTTAGTTGTCTAATTATTGGGTTGATTGCCAAACTAAAAATCACAGGCCCGAGGGGGTCACCTTGTTGACAGCCAACAGCAGACTCCAAAAGGTTGTCCCGATATAATAATTTAGATGGATGCCTGTAACACTGCCAAAGAAAACTGAAAATTTGGGGTATTTCGTTTTTAGCTTCTGCCAGCAAGGTGTCCCTATTAACTGAATTGAAGGCATTCTTTATGTCAACCTTCAAGATGACCTCTCCTTTCCCATAATTTAAATAGGTCGACAATGCGTGTACGGCAGCCTCGCAGCCCCCTTTTGAGCCGTAACCAAGCTGCAGGGGCTGAAATTTTTCCGAAACAGCCTCACTATAAAATTTACAGCAAATCTTGGCTGCCATACGACGGTAGGTAGTACCTACGGCAATAGGACGAATGCCGCCATCCCTCTTGCGCAGAGCACATAAGTTGGCTCCGTACAAGACGTCGATGACGGCTTCGTTTACCTTGCCGGAGAGCATAAGGTTGATCAATGCAGTAAGTTCCCTCAAGAGCGACTCACCAGCTTCCCCGGCGCTTGGGCAGGTAAGGTCCTTTAAGTGCTGAGGACTCAAGCCGTCGAGGCCGCCCGCGGAACCGCTCTTGAAGGAGCTCACTGCTGTGACCACATGTCGACCTGTAATTGTGAGGGTATGTGTATCCGGATCAGGGGGGTCGGGAAAAGAAAGGTCATTGGCTGGGGCAGGGTGTTTACTCTCCAGGGCTGAGAGCGTCTCTGGAGAACACGGTGCTACCACATCGCTGCTGAAGAGAATCCTTGCTGCACCCCTTATATCACCTTCGCCTAACTTTGATTCTACCAGGTGAGGTATACTCCCTGGAGAGAGAAATCTTGTCGGTAATTTAGAATCGAAAATATCATTGGCCGAAATATTACAATTGTCTTTAATTTGTGTAGTCAACGTTTTTTTGCTTGCCAAATTCTTTTGCACATGTAAAATCCTGTAAGGGAAGGTGAGTAATTGTTCCCAAGCACGCTGGGAGTTCTCCCGTGTAGCAAGGCGAATACATCCTGCCAAATGTTGAGCAACCAGAGGCCTAGCGCCACGGGGAACTCGCTTTAAAACAGGAGTAGAGTTTTTGAATTTTGCTAGCCTTTTCCAAAACGAGTCGAGAGTGGATATAACTGATGGAGTAGATAGAGATGGTGAAGTTGTATTGACGGGGCCTGCACATTGGGATTTGTGAATTTTCCCAATGTGGATGTTTAAGCCCCGCTTACCTTTAAAGAACCGTGCTTGGGTACATAGGGGGCATCTCTCCAGGACATCCAACGAAGCAGAAGATTGACATGCACTTATTACCACATCATTACTGCCGCTGTGCATGTGGGTCAGTGTTAGTTTTGAAACTTAGAAACTATATATATTCACTATCTACACAATAAACTTATTTCAATAACAAAAAAATTAAATGATATAAAAATAATTGTCACTGTGAACTGTCACTACTGCAAAAAGTCGCACTGACGGCCTGGGGCGCCGCGCCGCCGTAGGCTGCGCCGACATTTCGGCGCAGCTGGCGTCTCGTCTCGTCCAGGGGGTAGGTAGCAGAGCTGCTTTGTTGTAGAATATATGCAATCCAATGAGTTATCAAAAGTCCGCATAACAATCCATTAGTCCGAGTCGGGAAAATATGTTTCTGTATTTTAGAAAGAAATAATATAAATATTTCTGCTGTCAAAATGTTTATCGTTTTTCCGTACTTTTTATTTTGCACTGTTTTGTACGATTAATTTGGTTATACTCTTAGCATAATTTTATTCTCGTATCTTCAGATTCGGCGTCGGTGGAATGATTGATTAGGTTTATTTTTATTTATTTTATAAAATAAATTAAAATTATTTTACTGATCTGTCAATCTGCGTTGCGTCCATCCTTAAAATTAAAAAATCGTAAAATTAAAATAATTAAACACATGTTTCACAGTTTTTCAAGATTTTAGCCCTAGGGTGAAAAAATCAAATTTTAAGTTTGTAAGAATAAAAATATGTTTTAACTTTACGCGAAAACGTCTGAACAGTTTTACTTGAAATTCACCAAAATTTTTTGTTATGAATCGGGTCAAGTTTTAGGCTACAAATCTTCACGGTAATTATTATGGGGAATGAGCAGTGAGGCATTGAAATAAGTTTGTAATGGGATAACCTAACAAGTTTTTATAATTATGCATTTTCGCTATCATTACAATCTTTGACATGAAAATCATCACGCCCGTTTCTAAAGCAGATAAGCAGTAATTAAAATTGAAAATACGTTGTATTACAACGTCAATTTTACCTGCAATGTCAACGAGCACTGTAGCGGAGGGGCTGTATTAATGATCATGCGATTCGGTTACATCGAGTTCGAATCCCACATAATTTTGTTTTTTTTTTAGTTTGGTGTATACATAATTTTCTTTTTCCTTTAGTTAATATCACATAATCTCTTTCACCTCAGCGGCTTCAAGAATTAAGTTACGAATTTGTTAATAATAAGCGCTTTCAAGTCATAATGTGTAGATGTTATTCGATGGTGATTAATGCCCATGCGTTCTATGTATGAAAAGGGCTTCTTTTCATACATAACAGCGGGATAATTATAAACTAAAAAAAATTGCGCTTTCCATTGAATTCATTCTATTCCACACTTCAGATATTTAGAATCTAGAATTCCCTTTGCTAATAAACAAATCATAAGGCCAAACATTTAAATGGATTCGGATGAACCTGCGTGGGGATTGTTGTGGCGATAAATCCTCTCTTCGCGGAGTGGCTAAGGAAGCACCACGGCATCTTGACCTACCGCAGATCCAATGCCTACGCCTGACGCAGGTTCTCACTGGACACGGTATTTTGGGAGGTTCCTGGATCAAATCAAGCGAGAGGAAATGTCGGGGTGTCGACACTGTGAGGATCACCCGGAGGTCACGGTGGAACATACGGTGGAGGTCTACCGCACTTGGGCGGCGGCGATCTCTCACTTTCGGCCCTGGTTCAAACCATGGCCAAAGAGAGTGGGAATAGGAAGCAGTCACCTTCTAATGCTAACCAGTCATGCTGGAAAAGGAGATAGCGGGTTGCGTGAGGGAGAGACAAATCTCACGCCCCAGCCACGTCATCAACATTTGGAGCCAGGAATCGACTCCAGGCCACTGTAGGTCCGGCCTGCAGACTTTGAGCAATAAGTGGCTAACCGTCCGGTAAGGATTAGGACGGGCCTTATCAGCGGGAAGACTCGGGACATGATTTTTCATTCCTAAAAGAAAACATTTTTATTTGCAAAAGTAGAATGCAAATACACAATACCTAATTGGAGACACCGACTTCTAGAATGATGTCTATTAGTTATTTTTAAATTTGTATTGTGTTCCAAGCCAGTTGTTTTTTGAAAAAAAGTTTTTCAGTTCTCTTTATAGTGGCTCAGTGTGTAATTTAGATAAATTACAATATCCTAATGTCTAGACAAATGTTCATCACCTTTAATAAGGGTGAACTCTATATGTCTGTTTTCTCCTTTAAAGCATAGAGGTGTGTTGTTATGTTATAGAACAGTGAAAACAATCACAGGCATACGATCGCAGCAATCGTGGTTCCTTTGCTATTAGTAATTGAAGAGTTCCATTGTTTATTTACGAAGAAATTCAACAGATCCCAATAATATATATTGTACTAAAACCTTTCTTGAAAACTATGCATTTGAAGAACGACAACTCTCATCCAATTCAGATCAGTAGTTTTTGAGAAAATCGGGGACATACAAACACATGCATACCGGTCAAATACAGAACCACCTTTTTTTAAATCGGTTAAAAAACAAAGACTACCTACCCGTGCGAAGCCGGGGCGGGCCACTTGTGTATATATAAAAGAAGCCAAGATTCAAAAATTATTTACTCAAATTAGGCTGAAAATCAGCACATTTTGAACGTCAAATTTACAAAAGACAGCCCCCAAAACGCCCGCCCTTCAACACTTCCTATGTGTCATTGCTGGGAAGAAGAAGTGGCGCAACAAACTCCCCGGCCCATAACCGAATCCAGGTACCTACATACCAAATTTCATCTAAATCGGTTCAGCCGTTTTATCGTAAAAACGTAATAAACAAACACATTCTCACACTCGCACACAAATTCTTTAAATTACAGCTATGTCATTAGTTTATATCAATTAGGCACATTACATCTGTACTACTAATATAATAAAGAGGAAAGATTTGTTTGTTTGTTTGTAGGGTTTTAAATCAAAAACTACTTGACCGATTTAAAAAAAAACACTGTTGGAAAGCTACATCTTTACGAAGTGATAGGCTATATTTATTTCCAGAAATAATTAGGGATCCCTACTAAAACTTTAATAATGTAACACAAGGTATAAAAAAAATGTCCACGCGGGCGAAGCCGCGCGGAAAGCTAGTTGTGAAATATATTAAATCAGTTTATTAAATTATATCTCACACTAGCTTCTGCCCGCGACTTCGCCCGCGTGGAATAGTGATGCTCCGCTCCTTTTGGTTTTAGCGTGATGATATATAGCCTATAGCCTTCCTCAATACATGGGCTATCTAACACTAAAAGATTTTTTCAAATTGTACCAGTAGTTCCTGAGATAAGCGCGTTCAAACAAACAAACTCTTCAGCTTTATTATATTAAGTATAGATTCAATCTCACGTGACGTTGTTTTCATGTGTACACATCAAAAGACTGTCTCATCTGAACACAAGAAAACCAACAAATCTATGGAACTATATTAATGTTTATGAGTTTACGTTTTACGAGAATATGCGAGAAACAATGCATTAAGACTGGCCTACGTACTGTAATATTGAAAACTATTACTGAATATTTCTGTAGAAGACATCTATGTCATACCGAGATTCTTCCAAGTCTTAAAAAGCACCGTGTGTTTGTAGATCTTTGACGTGTTGTGTCGTTACGGGTAGTCAGAAGTCAGTCTTTTGTTTTCGGATGGGAGGTCATCAGATGCTCCTCCCGCCTCGCCCACGGCGGGAGTGTCAGACTCTTACTGACTAAAACCCACCCACATTCCTTCCTTAGCCCTTTGTATTCCGGGGGCGCGGTAACTCTTTAGAATATCGCGCAGCAAGCCAGAAAGTCTGACAACTAGTCTTAGCAATGCAATGAGTATCGTTTTACCTTACCCGGTAACTGGGTCAGATAGGCAGTCGCTCCATGTGAGGGGCCCGCCGCCGTTGAGGCGGGCAATCGTCGAGGGGGACTGGACGTAAAGGCTACGCCGGTTTCCCAGTCCACCTCCTTTCAGACGATGCGGGAATGCCGCTGGGTTGTTTTAGTGGGTATACCGGGCTTGCCCGGGGAGTCCCACATACCCCCCATTCCCCTGGATGGGGGGTATGCGTAATGCATTTTTTCCCAGCGCAAAAAAAAAAAAAAAAAGGCAGTCGCTCCATGGAAAAACACTGGTGCTCAGCTGCAACTGGTTAGACTGGAAGCCAGCCCCAATATTGTTGGGGAAAGGCTAGGCAGATGACGCTGATAATGGATACGACACGTAGTACATAGTAGTCGGTATCATGGCTTTTTCAGAGCCTGATATCCATACCACTGTCATGATAGTTTACGGTGTACGGCAAATACTTTTACTACTACCATCACTTTTAATATGTTTGATGATATCAATATAAACATATTATTATTATAAAAATAACACAAATATTAAGATAAAAAAAAAAAACAAAATTATTAAATTTTAACCTCCATTTTGACAAATCTTCCGTTTCACAAATAAGTAAACGCATTTTTTTTTTGGTGGAACCGTCTGTAACACTAACATTTTCAACATGAAGTGATAATTCACCATCTTTATTTTACAAAGAGTATAAAAACATAACAGACAGTCGTCTCGTTCCGCTGTCATGTTGTCTCCGCTCGATATTCTGCCCACGTACGCTAGTACATCAGCACTGAAGCACGTGGTTTATTACTGAAGTAGGTACCATTACGTCGGCGAGAGACGTGTCTCATCTGTTTTAATATTGTTTTACGTAGTAAGGTTTTTGTGTGCAATTTAATTTTTAACCACTTTCCAAAAAGAGAGGATAAATTATATTTATTTTGAAAATCTATATTCATAAAAATGAATCCCTATTTCCCTTGGTCACAGCATCACGCGTGAACAGCTGAGCCGATTAAAATGAAATTTTGTACGGAGATAGAGGGGACCCTGGAGAAGGTTTTAGGCTAACATGATGGTCACCCATCCACGGACTGACCGCGGCTACTATAGCTTAACCTTGAACCTGTGCGGCTATTACCAAGCTTGTCCTAATTCTTTATTTTATAGCTTACTAGCTATTGCCCGCGGTTTTACCCGCATCCCGGGGGAACTACTTCACGCACCCAGACAAAAAGAAGTCTAAAGCCTTCTCTAGGGTACCCTCTATCTTCGGACCAAATTTTATCCAAATTGGTCCAGCCGTTCACTCCTGATGCCGTGACTAGGGGAAATAGGGATTCATTTTTATCACTACATAGTATAAAACAAAGTCGCTTTCTCTGTCCCTATATCCCTATGTATGCTTAAATCTTTAAAACTACGCAACGGATTTTGATGCGGTTTTTTTTAATAGATAGAGTGATTAATGAGGAAGGTTTTAGTATATAATTTGTCAAGTTTTTGTATCCATTAGCTAAAATATCGCGGGCGAAGCCGCTGGCGGGAAGCTAGTATAATAGATATTATAGATGCTATATATTGTTATAGGTATTATGCCAGCTATCAGCTGGCATAATACCTATAACACGGTCGAAAGCACTCAAATAAGTGATGGTTAAACCATAAGCTATAGACCACTTCACTAATAAAACGATGATCTTTAAATCCTCTCAGACGTTTCGAGTGGTATCTATTGGATATCGTGTAGACAACGCTTAAGCTCTCATAAAGCCGAGCACACACTCTGTTCTGACGTATTTATTGGACGGTCAATAAATAGATATTCAAAATTTATTAGCTGTCTCTTTCACTCTCATTATATTAAACAAGGATCTTATCTATACATGTAAAATGCTTTGTCATCAATGATTTACGGATCAACACACAGCTTAAAACGGTTATCGTAGAGACCTGAAACTTTGAGGGCGTGTTCTTTGTATGACGTAGGCATCTGATAAGAAAGGGTTTACCGAAATTCTACCCCTAAGAGGGCGAAAAAGGGGGGCAAAATTTGTATGAAACTTATTTTTAATTTGAATTCGTATATCCCACGCGGGCGAAGCCGCTGGCAGAAAGCTAGTCTAATAATATTAATGTGAAAGTTTGTTTGTTTGTTACGTTTTCGTGGCATAATGACTTTGATACCGGATATTTATTTATTTATTTATTTATTTATTATTAAACATACACACACTATCATTACAGACTGATCCAATACAATAGTGGTTTCCCTAGCCATACACATACAAGATGAATACAATTAAACTTACAGCTAATACACAATAACAAAAACAAAATTGAATTTCAAATATAACTTATATAACAATAACTTCTTAACCTAACAATTTTTAACCTTAAATGTACAATTTATTAGACAACACAAAAATACCTATATATATATATATTTACTTAGTTATAACTAACAATATTTAACAACACTATTGCGAATTCACTCAAATTGCACGAAAATATATCGATTTTCTCATGCACTTCGTTCAGGACCCGTATTGTGCGGGTGAGGGGTGTCTTTGACAACAGATTCGTTCTGGCTACCGCTGAGTACCAGTGTTTTACATGGAGTGACAGCCTATCTAACCTCCACAACTCAGTTACTGGGCAATACGATACCCCTTAATGAGACTAGACAGACATTCTGGCTTCTGACTACCCGCAACGACTGTCAAAGATCTACAAATGACAAACGAAACCAACAGCTTAACGTGCTTTCCAAGGCACGTAGTCTTGGTGTGACATAAATCACCAATCCACGGACCGACCGCGTCAAACGCAGCTAAACCTTTCATCGGTCGACCCGTGCGGCTGTTACTTAGCCGCGAGCTCTTTTAAAACATTACATTACATTTACGCGAAACTAAAACGTATCGTAACACGTAAATATAACAAACGGTAGTTAGTTAAGAAAAATAGCCACTGGTCATACGTACATACAGACGGAAATAGCACGAGAAACATTTGACCGAGATATCTCAGGTAAACAAAGCCGTTGAATCTTATTACCGGCGTGAGCTTTGGTAAGAAATGCGAAGAAATTATTGTAGTTATCATCAGCCTATATATCGTCCTACTGCTGGGCACAGGCCTCTTCTCATACAGAGAAGGCATGAGCATTGATACCACGCTCGCTCAAGGCGGATTGGCGATTTCAGACTTTTTAAGTCCAGGTTTCCTCACGATGTTTTCCTTCGTTAGTCAGTGACGCCTAAGATAAACCTAGATTGTACGTATGACTTTAGAAAAGTCACATTGGTACTTGCCAGGTTTCGAACCCGCACACTCGTACACGAGAGGCAGCTGTCTCAACCACTAGGGCACCACGACATTTTATAATGATTATAAAATGTTATAATGATAAAGTTTAAAGTTTTTTTATTTCATGTCGTGTTCTTGCCAGAGCAGATGTTCGAAAGAGATACCGCGCCCCCGGAATATAAAGGGCTGAGGAATGAACATGGATGGGTTTTAGTCAGTAAGAGTCTGACACTATCGGCGGGAGGGGGGTCATTATTTCATGTCGACCAATTTCCAGGGCTAGCCAAGTTCCTGCTGGGGCTACGGGATGTTCTAAAGAGATACCGCGCCCCCAGAATACAAAGGGCTGAGGAAGGAACATGGATGGGTTTTAGTCAGTAAGAGTCTGTCACTATCGGCTGGAGCTAAGATGCATACAATTCAATTTTCAATTCAGTTCAATTCATATTCTTTATTGTGAACGAAGTATTCGGCTTAGACAAGAAACCGACCCCAACATAGTTGAGAAAAGGCTAGACGGATGAGTTATTTTTACATCATATTACCTTTTTTTGTGTATGGCATCTCGCAGGTCAACCTAGAAGGTTGTCGACTGCTTAACCGGGCTTGACATAACATTACCGAGGTTACTAATAATGTACCAAAAGTTGTCGACAGCGAATGAGTGACACAGATTGAGCTCAATGCACTCGTTTCAATAAACAATTGTGACGTAAGCAATCACCTGTACACGTCAGTCTTTTATTTCGATTATAATTATCTATACTAATATTATAAAGAGGAAAGATTTGTTTGTTTGTAGGGTTTTAACTCAAAAACTACTGGACCGATTTTAAAAATTCTTTCACCTTTAGAAAGCTACATCTTTACGAAGTGTCATAGGCTATATTTATTTCCAGAAATTATTAGGCATCCCTAGTAAAACTTGAATAATGTAACCCAAGGTGTAAAAAAAATGTCCACGCGGGCGAAGCCGCGGGAGGAAAACTAGTTACTAATATTATAAATGCGAAAGCGAGTTTGTTTATTTGTTTGTTACGCTTTCACGGTAAAAAAGCTCAACCGATTTTGATGAAATTTGGTATAGAGATAGATGGGGCTCTAGAAACGGTTATAGGTGGCTTTTTATGTGGATGCGTGTATTAATTCCCTCGAAATGTAGGTGTAACTGCGGGAGAAGCTAGTATTAAACGTTATAGTTTTTACGTGTTCATGTTTCTTACTCAGTAACACAAAACTATATATTACTAGCTGTTTCCCGCGGTTTCACCCGCATCCCGAGGGAACTACTTAGCGTACCCGGGTAAAAAGTAGCCTATGTTGTTCCTCAGGGTCTATTCTATCTCTGTACCAAATTTCATTTATATCGGTCCAGTAGTTTTGGCGTGAAAGCGTAACAGACAGATAGACAAACAGACAGACAGAGTTACTTTCGCATTTATAATATTAGTAAGGATAATAAATAATATATAAATAGTAAGGATAGTAAGGATTATGTTGTTGTCTTCGTAAAGATTTCTTTAACGCATTAAAAAGCTTTTTAAATAACTACTTAGCTGGTTTTTATATGAGTTTTAGTGTTAGACTTTTAGTACCAACCCTTGAGTACTATTCTAGACAAGTTTTAGTACTTAAGTGCTCTAGACGATATTTTCTTTAATAAATAAGACTATTAGTAGTTTCCTTCACGCACACAAATAAA
Organism: Pyrrhia umbra; assembly: GCA_963891755.1. Taxonomy (NCBI): domain Eukaryota; kingdom Metazoa; phylum Arthropoda; class Insecta; order Lepidoptera; family Noctuidae; genus Pyrrhia; species Pyrrhia umbra. The sequence goes on from OY982944.1 coordinate 5,650,739, forward strand.
ACTATCTTAGGTCCTTCTCCAAGATTCAATCTATATGGATGCCAAATTTCATCGAAATCAGTTGTGCCGTTTTCACGTGAAAGAGTAACAAACTCACTTTTACATACAATTGGTAAACATAATAACATAAAAGTAATTTATGTGAATTTCTATCTCAACTTAGGGTACTCCGGGGAAGGACTTAGGGAGGTTTTTATCCGGGAGCTTAAAGTATATCTCAAAGAACGCGGGCGAAACTACGGGAAACAGTTATATCATAGCATTTTTTTTTTGGGTGCAGCTTAAATATTACTAGCTTCCCGCCAGCGGCTTCGCCCGCGATATTTTAACTAATGGATACAAAAACTTGACAAATTATATACTAAAACCTTCCTCATTAATCACTCTACCTATTAAAAAAAACCGCATCAATATCCGTTGCGTAGTTTTAATGATTTAAGCATACATAGTGATATAGGGACAGAGAAAGCGACTTTGTTTTATACTATGTAGTGATATAGATTATTTACTATAATATGCATGTATTATGAATATAATTAAATCTTTCTCTTGAATCACTTTACCTATTGAAGAAAACCGTATGAAAATCCGTTGCGTAGTTAAAAAGATCTAGGCGTACAGATGGCGGGAAGCGACTTTGTTTAATACTATGTAAAGATTAATGGGTCTCAATATTAAATCTGTACTTATATATAAAATGCTTTGTCCTGAGTAACTGACGGATCAACGCACAGCCTGAACCGCTGATTGTAGAGACCTGAAACTTGGAGGGTGTGTTCTTTGTACGTCTTAGGCATCATTTTTCCGAATTTGGGGGTGAAAAAGGGGGGGAGTTTGTATGAAACTCTGACATTTTTTAAGGGTTCCGTAGTCCGACAAGGAACCCTTATAGTTTCGCCATGTCCGTCTGTCTGTCTGTCTGTCCGCGGCATAGCTCCGAGGTTCTTGATACTAGAAAGCTGAAATTTTGTAGTGATATGTATATTGATCACGCCGAAAAAGTGGTAAAATAAAATCTTGAAAAATATATTTTTTTAGGGTAGCTCCCAAACACGTAAAGTGGGGATGAATATTTTTTTTCTCGCGTACCCTTCCGTGTGAGGTATCGTTAGATAGGTCTTTTAGAAATATTATGGGTGTGTGAAGACCATTTTTTGGTTAAGCGAGCCATTTGCGAAATATCTAGCTTTTCAGTGCAAATTTTTGTTCGATACGAGTTATCCCCCCCCCCCTCTAACTTTTGAATGGCTGTACCTAGAAATGTGAAAAAAATCACAGACATAGTACATGTAATGAAATTACAAGGAAAACTATCACGGCTAAGTAGGCTTAACCGGTTACAGAGTTATAGTCGACTAACTATCTCCTACTAAGGAACCCTAATGCGCGTGGCCCGACACGCACTTGGCCGGTTTTTTTAATTTGAATTCGTATAGCCCACGCTGGCGGATAGCTAGTCACAAATAAATTTCAACGAGGCACAATCACATTTTGAACGAGTAAACAATAAAAAAGGATTTCTTCATCCACGCTCTTGGCTGAGAGTCCGACTTATTGAGTTAAGAACTCTTTTCATGAATAAGGCTCGATGCACACCGCCGGTCCCGTCGAATTCGTTGGAATAGAATTTGCGCATTGTATCATAAACTTTTTAAGAACTGTTTTGTAACATTTAATATCAAAAACCAACCAAGCATGTGTCGGACTCGTGCACCAAGGGAAAAAGTATTCGTATCGAAGGCGATTTTCGAATCATAAATACAACCATACCAGAGCAAAATTTATGTTTAAATTATATAAATAACAATTTTCAGCATCCAAAGATATGATTAAAGTCATAAATTAAAAAAAAATGTTCGTAAGAAGCTAGTATATTCCATTCAAAAATCGCTGTCGATACGAATACTTTTTCGAAAGTGATTCGTGCTAGGCCCATTGTTCTCTATTTATCAGACTATAGATTTAGTAAATTAAAAAATCTCGTTTCTTGTATGGGAGCCTTTTATTCTGTTTTTAATATTTTTTGTTATGGCGGCAACAGAAATGCATTATCTGTGAAAATTTTAATACTCTAGCTATCACGGTAGACGGAGAGTGATGTCTTAGTAATAGGGTCCAGGTTTCTAACAACTTTTTAAAGCTGACCAAATTCTAATCTCTGTGACCAGCTGACGTATAATCCAACACCCTAGATTCAGCTGACTTTTTTTTTCTACAAGATACCTATTGGTTATTTTTTTTCTACATACTTGAGAGGCTACCAATACTTATCCCATCAACCGAACCGCAGCTGACATTCACCAGGCTTCATAACATAACTTAAGCATCTTACGAGTTATCGCCCGGGAGGGAATCATTGACGAAATTTGCACTTCGCTTGCAATCTGTCCGTAAACATTCGTCAGAAGAGGGGCTATCAGTCTTTTTTTGTTTTTTTTTTTCATCTGTGCTTAAATAAAAAAAATATATATATAAAAAGCTTATAATTCCCTCCGTATCCAATTTAATAACGCCTTCAGAATACTGTTGGGTCTACCCCGGTTTTGTAGTGCGTCGGGGATGTTCGCTGTAGCACGAGTGGACTGTTTTTTCGCAACAGTGCGCAAAAGGCGGGCATCCTTGGTACGCAGGGTGCGGGCTAGTTCAAATTGTATACTGGCCATGATCGCAGACAGGCTGGACTGTGTGTACATGAATCGCTGCTGTGCCATCTCACATGGAGGGTCGCAGAAGTAATTTGTGTCAAGCACTATCTTGTATTTTTTTTTTTACTAACATAGGGTAAGATGTTTGTATTACTAACAAAAAAATGAGTCTGGTTACTTGAATAAATAAACTATTATATATTAAATTAATTAACTCTTAATTTAAGCAGAGATGCTTGTGGCTTATTTACAGCTACAAAGGACCATCGATAATGGACAGCCGTGGTCGCAGCCAAATATTTTGGTGGGGTCATCATAATTGGTCATCAACAGCCAAACTGGCCGCATTGTTTATTGAAGCCAAAAGTTTCAAGCAAGCTCCAAAATTAAACGATCTTTTACGACTAACAACCTACCAATGCGTAATTACATTTAAAATTTTCATAAATTGTTTACTTTTTGGAGGATTGTCAATTAGACGGGTTCGATTTTGGGGGGGAGGGGTCATGTCCCCTGTGACCCCACCCCTCGGACCGCCAGTGATCATGGGTATTTTACAATGATACATAACTGTTAGAAATTACTTTTTTACTTTGACAAACAATGAATATTTTGTTTATTTGTATTTGAGCAAGCTTAAGCGACTTTTGCTGCCGTTAGTCATGTGCTGGAGTAATCAGAGCCTGTGTGCTTCAAAAAACACGTTAAGACTTTGGTCCTGATCCTCATAATTAGGTATTTGACCACCAACTAAAATGTACTAAAATGCTGTTTCATTAAAAGATTTCATAGAAACAAAACGAAGTGTCGAAAAATAAATTAAATCAATGTTAAAATAAATAACATCCATGCTTTTAAAGTTTTTGGAAGGGGAATTCTCTATCCTTGTCACGCGAAACATAATTTGTTTCTAGGAAATGTCGAGTTATACAGCGTTTTGACATAATGACGTCAGAATTGCATCGTGCTCTCTTTTTCTAGCAATGACTTTTTAAATGCTTATAACTAGGCCGTTTTATAAGATAATACATTCGTATTTTCACTGTTGTTAATCTTTTCGTTAATTAGTTATGTATTTCTAATAAAAAAAAAACAGTCAAATAACCAATTATATAGATCTTTGACAGTCATCAGGGAGGTCAGATCAGCAGTCATTCCATGAAAATGCTGGTACTCAACATCATGCAGATTGTGAGCTGACCCAAACATTGTCCGGAAAAGGGGGTCCTACTAAAAAATGTTCTTAATATTATGTGCAAAGAACTTAATTTCGAATGGGGGACCTACGTAAATATGTTCTTAATATTATGTGCAAATAAATTAATTTCGAATTCGGATACGTTGTGTATCATGCCTTATTCGATGCTCGAAAAATCTCAGGAAAAGTTCTGCTGAGCACGTTAAAAGGCAAGCTGAAATCGTGAGTCAATTAACTACAGATAAACATTTAGACGGGGCAGATGTAGCGGAGTTTTTAAAAGCTGTATTGAAAAGAAGAATAATAGTAGATTGTTACACAAGGGATGAAAGTGACCTATTTAGGCCCGAGATGGTTTGGCGCACGAGCGTAGCGAGGGCGCTAATAGTTCGAGGGCCTACATAGGTCTTTCTCCCGAGGTAAACACTCTGCTTTTCATTTCGAATATGAGGAAAGGAAATACAAACCTGATTACATAAACAAACAATATTTTATTTGTAAACGTAAATAATTAGCACTCGACGAAACAACTGAAGATCGATTGTCCGCCTCTTTTTTTTCTGTGGCATTCTTCCAGCCAGTATTTTTTTGTCAAAAATTTTGCTCAAATCAATTTAAATTAACGAATAATTTATTGAATTCTAAATTAGAATTACCTGTATGTTACAAAATTATTGATAATATTTTTTATTGCAATTTTACGCCGCGATATAACATAGTGGCTGTATAGAGGGACATGGCTTGCATAGTTTTTTTTGTCTGTTTGAATTTTTTTTGATAGTAAATTATTATTTTGTAAAAAAAAATGCTCAAATCTATTTAATTTATTATTTTTTTTTTGCCGGCTAACGCTGAAAACCAGCGCCGTGGACTGGTGCCTTTGTGCCCGGGCCACTGCATTATGCTGAGCGTTAGCCGTTTCGCGTAGTGGTGACGCATTTTTTATATTTTTTTTTTTACTCTTATTAATTTTTGTATTATTCCGTGTTTTTTATGTGTGTTACTGCACGCGAATAAACTGTTTTTCTTTCTTTCTTCTTTCATTTAAATTAATTAATAATTTATTGAATTCTAAATAAGAAATACCTGGGTAAGTATAAAAACATGTTACAAAATTATTGATAATATTTTTATTGCAATTTTACGCCGCGATATAACAGACTGGCTGTATACAGGGGCATGGCTTGCATAGTTTTTATTTTTTTTGACAGCAGGGAAAATCGCTTCCCCGGGACGAAAAGTACTACTTTCGTCCCTCTGATCAGGTAACTTCAAGCGTACTTTCCGTGTATGAGAAATGAAAAATATGTTTATGCACATGTTGTGTTACAAAATTGATTTGCAGGATAATTGTTTGCTACGATGGATATTGTGGGTTTGATTCCTATTTTAAGCGTATATTTCTGAGCTAGCTTTCCGCCAGCAGCTTCGCCCGCGTGGTCTACACGAATTCAAATAAAAAAAAAAACAGAGTTTAATACAACCTTTGCCCCCCATTTTCACTACCTTAGGGGTAGAATTTCGGAAAATCCTTTCTTCTTGGATGCCTACGTTAAACAAAGAACACACGCTCCAAACTTCAGGTCTCTACGATCGGCGCTTTAGGCTGTGCGTTGATCCGTCAGTCATTCAGGACAATGCATTTTATATGTATAGACGATAATACGATCTAAACGTCCGTGAATGGGTGACCCCTCCGTGTCTCGGAAAGCACGCTAAGCTGTTGATCCCGACTATATAAAAATCGCTCATAATATAAATTACTAGCTTCTGCCCGCGACTTCGTCCGCGTGGAATAGTGGTAGTAAACCCAAATATCTTACGGAACCCTATTTTTTTCCAAAATAAAATTTAGCCTATGTTACTCGTGGATAATGTAGCTTTAGAATGGTGAAATAATTTTTAAAATCGGTCCAGTAGTTTTTGAGCCTATTCATTACAAACAAAGTTTTCCTCTTTATAATATTAGTGTAGATTTAAAGCATACGATAGATACCTCGATACATATGTATGTGTAGAAACACATTATATTCTTATAGTAAAGAATCAATCATTTTGAAACGCGATAAAAAGATAATATAATATTCAATTAGAAGCTAAAATTGCGTTCCAACGTAATTACTCTCATATAGGCATTGTGAGGACAATAAAGAAAGTTTTCAAAGAATTCTGATCTCTATTGTTACGTACACAAAGGATATTATTGTGAAAACATGGCGGGACTGAGAGAATTTCTTAATAAGAAAATTGATTATACTGAAATTAAGGGCAGAAGGTTCAATTTAAAGACTTTTAAAGTCAAAGCTTTATTCCATGTCATCATCATTATTGTCCCACTGCTGGGCACAGGCTTCTCCTCATAGAGAGAAGGCATGAGTGACTTCAGACTTTTAAGTCCAAATTAATTTACTTTGAAATTTTAAACCCCCACTTGCACCTATTTTTTCCATAAAAGTCATCATCATCTGCCTAGCCTTTTCCCAACTATGTTGGGATCGGCTTCCAGTCAAATCCGGATGCAGTTTGGAACCAGTGTATTACATGGAGCGACTGCCTATCTGACCTCCACAACCCAGTTACCGGGTAACACGATACCCGTTGGTAAGACTTATTGTCATACTTTCTGGCTTCTGTCTACCCGTTACGACTGTCAAAGATCTACATATGACAACCGGGATCAACAGCTTAACGTGCTTTTCGAGGCACGGAGGAGTCTCGCTATGACACAGATGGTCATCCTTCCACGGACCGACGCGCCAAGCGGAGTTTAACCTTTAATCGATTGACCCACGCGGCTGTTACTTAGCCACGAGCTCCTCTTCCATAAAAGTAATTATATTTTTTACTTCGCGAGCGGTCGATGCGACGCGGTGGTTTAGTAACCACGAGCGGGGAAATCGCGAGTTACATCTGTTCCAGCTATAAAATAGGTTATGATTGCATCTCCTCATGTATTAATATATTATGAGCTATTTTATAAGCTATTCGTAGCAGGTGACTTCCACAAATTAAAGATTAAGAGCGCGGCGGAGCAGGAATTGTCCATAAAACGTAATACCTAAATCATCTAAATCTAAATATATATAAAACTCAAAGGTGACTGACTGACTGACTGACATAGTGATCTATCAACGCACAGCCCAAACCACTGGAGGGATCGGGCTGAAATTTGGTGTGCAGGTAGATGTTATGACGTAGGCATCCGCTAAGAAAGGATTTTGATAAATTCTACCCCCAACGGGATAAAATAGGGGATGAAACTTTGTATGAAACTCGGTCATTTTTTAACTCACGCGGGCGAAGCCGCTGGCGGGAAGCTAGTTTGTAATAAGTTTGACGTCGATCTCTGTCTGTGGTATCGTAGCTCTCGAACGGATGGGCCGATTTCGATTAGGTTTTTTTCATTTGAAAGCCAGTTTCTTTGCGGTGGTTCTTAGCTATGTTTGGTTAATATTAGTCCAGCAGTGTAAGAGTATCAGCTCTTTTCCAAAATGATGTAAGGCATTTTACGAAGGGGGTTTTCAATGTTTTAATTTATCTTGTAAGATTACGAAGTCGTGGTTCTCAGCCGCTCAAGTCGATCAAAGGTTAAGCTACGCTTGGCGCGGTCAATCCATGGATGGCTGGCCATCTATGTCACACCGAGACTACTCCGTGCCGTGGAAGGTACATTAAGCCGTTGGTCCCGGCTGTCATTTGTAGATCATTGACAGTAGTCACGGTTCAGAAGCCAGAAAGTCTGATAACCTGTCTTATTTTGACATTACCATTACCTACCCTTTTATTCCTACTCCTCCACTATTGTTTTCTGATAAAATTCGTTGCGGGTTCCAAGACAGTAAAAAAAAAATCTCTGGGACTCGTCGAGCTTCATTGCCTCGGCGTTTTCTGGTAGTCGCCACTGTTGATTCTGGCTTTCAGGAGTTGCAGTGGTTGGGAATAGTGTGGCGGGTTTGTCCCAAAAATACCAACATCCCATGGACCGTCACGGATGCCCAAATGGACTACAAACAGTGTTTCATCCCGAGCCCAATAACACAATATTGATTTAGGCGTAAAACAATACGCTACACTTTGATTGGAATGAAAATTTTTAGTTGTACCTGTGGTGTATTTATTTTAGACCGCCCGATATAATTTTAAAACAATAAAAGGTATAAATTCGCAAAAGGTTTCACTCGCTTTGTAAAGGAATATAGGCGGACAGAGGTATTTTCTTATCACTATCACTACATAGTATAAAACAAAGTCGCTTTCTCTGTCCCTATATCACTATGTATGCTTAAATCTTTAAAACTACGCAACGGATTTTGATGCAGTTTTTTTTAATAGATACAGTGATTAATGAGGAAGGTTTTAGTATATAAGTTGTCAAGTTTTTGTATCCATTACTTAAAATATCGCGGGCGAAGCCGCTGGCGGGAAGCTAGTATACATATAACACTAGCTGTAGCCCGCAGTTTCACCCGCGTCCTGAAGAACTACCTGAATAAAAAGTAGCCTATAACCGTCTCCAGGCTTCAATCTGTCTCTGTGCTAAATTTCATCCCAATCGGTTCAGCCGTTTTACCATCAAAGCGTTACAAACAAAAAAACTCATATTCGTATTTTGTTAAGAAGAAAAAAAATATAATTAGCCTGTATAAGTATAAATTAAATATCTAAGCCCTCCTTTTTACTTCGCCGTAGTCGGATAAAAAGAACATTATTTTTCTCCTCTCTAGATTTTCAAAAATCTCTGATAAGAATCATGACGTCATAATTTAACTGTAAACATAGCAAAGCAAATAATTACTGAATTAAATGTAAACATTTTATCAGATTCTCAAGCACATTAAAAGAACGCTTATTTCGTTGTGTCCCATTTTTTATCTGGAAAATAAATAACTATAATACCAAAATACTTACATACAAATTTCTGTTTGATGTACAATGAAGCTTTATTCTTTTCTATTTCACATAGTACTCGTAATTCTATTCTATTTCACTTTTTTATTTAATACTAGCTGTTTCCCGCGGTTTCACCCGCATCCCGAGGGAACTACTTAGCGCACCCGGGTAAAAAGTAGCCTATGTTGTTCCTCAGGGTCTATTCCATCTCTGTACCAAATTTCATTTATATCGGTCCAGTAGTTTTGGCGTGAAAGCGTAACAGACAGACAGACAGACAGACAGACAGACAGACAGACAGAGTTACTTTCGCATTTATAATATTAGTAAGGATTTTGTTATTCAATACTATACTACTTAACTATTCTAAACAATCAATTTAGTATGCTGGATCTGTGATCACATTTACGACACAATATGTTTAGTATGTTTAAATATTTTCCGAATTTATAATATCTTATATGCAAAACACACCATGTTTAAACGAATAATCTCTCCAGACCGATTTCGGTAACGGCAGCCTATCTCAATGAAGACTAGCCAGGTACGCAGGAGATATTATAGTGCACGCACGCTTGCAGACACAGGTGCACTCTCTATTCCCTCACTCTCATAGTCCGATGGGTCGGCAGTCCGACACGAGCGTGGAGAGATCAGGCGCAGGACCGACAGCGACACGTGCTTTCCGAGGGGCTCGTAACAACCAATCACAGATATTTTCATCAAATCCTATTTTTTCCTTAAATCAAACTACGATATAAAAAACATCAAGCAAAAATGTTCACGCAAGATTCACCAAATCACTTTATCAACTTTAAACAATTCAATAATTACTTATCACTTCTAAACTCGAATTAGGGATCTCTAGTTCTCTTATAAAACAGGCCATACCTTCCTCAATAACTACGGAACCCTTGACGGGTTATTAACAAGGAGTCCTCCATTTGTCTTTGTTGTGGGCCGCATAATTATGCAGCGGTCAGGAACAATTAGAGAGGTTTTGTTAATTAAATTTTACAAGCTGAAGGATCCTTAGTATGTCATTTAATAGGGCGCATAATTTTAACTTGGCATTTGGTATTAAGAAGTCGCTTGGTAAAAAGGGCTCGTGGCTAAGTAACAGCCGCATGGTTCGGCCGATCAAAGATTAAGCTGCGCTTAGCGCCGTCGGTCCTTGGATGGGTGACTGTCTATGTCATAGCGAGACTCCTCTGTGCCTTAGGAGCTGTTGGTCCCGGTTGTCATTTGTAGATCTTTGTCAGTCGTTACGGGTAGTCAGCAGCCAGAAATTTTGACAACCAGTCTTACCAAGGGGTATCGTGTTACCCGGTAACTGGGTTGTGGAGGTCCAATAGCCAGTTGCTCCATGTTAAACACTGGTACTTAGCTGCATCTAGTTTAGACCGGAAGCCGACCCCTATATAGTTGGGAAAGGGCTAGGCTAGGCTTAAAAATTCTTTGAATTGATCATAGCTCGTGACATTAACATTTTAAAATCAATCGCTCACCGATTCGCTCATACTCTGGACCTCAGATTCTATCTGAGAAAGGACATACGATAATTTTTATCAAGGTCTAATCGAATCGGTCGAATCCTTACTAATATTATAAATGCGAAAGTAACTCTGTCTGTCTGTCTGTTACGCTTTCACGCCAAAACTACTGGACCGATATAAATGAAATTTGGTACAGAGATAGAATAGACCCTGAGGAACAACATAGGCTACTTTTTACCCGGTTGCGCTAAGTAGTTCCCTCGGGATGCGGGTGAAACCGCGGGAAACAGCTAGTCTTCAATATTTTGCAGTTTGGTTTCCAAATCGTCATTACCCTCATCACCGACTGTCGTTTAAATTGTATAATTTACAAGCTTAAATTATTATGTTTAATAATGAAATAGATATAGCCTCTAAATATAGGTAAATATTGAATTCTATACGGCTGGTAATGATGAAATTCGTGTGAGGAAGCGCTGTTCGCTTCCTCACACGTCGAAACACCAACGGCATATTTTTGAAGAAGCACCCAGTTCTCTCAGGATGCAGTCGAAACCGCGGGTAAAAGCTAGTATTAAGAATAGAGCAAATAAATAATTTACATACACGACACGTACACTTGAAATCATCTGTCTGATTTGATAGTACCTACTTGAAATTAATGATAGGCCTCGAGTTATAAGCGACAGCGGATCACGACAAAAACGCTATAAGTAGTCCTTTTCTTTCATAATACGCGCTTTGTCGTGGAGATGCGGACACCAGCTGGCCTAAACCTAAACCTAACCTTGTCTTTCTTTTTAAATGATATTTACCAAGTCTAAAGAAAATTATAGAATACTCAATAATTTTTTTTGCAATTATAAATTTACTAGCTAAACTAAAAATTACTAGCTGCTGTTTCCCGCGATTTCACCCGCATCCTGAGGGAACTACTTAGCGCACCCGGGTAAAAAGTATATAGCCTATGTTGTTCCTCAGGGTCTATTCTATCTCTGTACCAAATTTCATTTATATCGGTCCAGTAGTTTTGGCGTGAAAGCGTAACAGACAGACAGACAGACAGAGTTACTTTCGCATTTATAATATTAGTAAGGATAAGGATTTTCATTGGTCATACCGTCACATATTTAATATTTTAAAATCAATGGCTCATCGCTCCGCTCATACTCTGGACCACAGCAAAGTTTTTGATTATAAATACCATTGATTACTAACGGGCGCGCTGGAAACAGTAATGAATCAATTTTGCACTATTTATTTATGTTTGTTCATACTCATTATGTTATTGGTTTTATTTTTGTTGCTAACGATATTCATCTTACTATAGTCGGTACCAATAGATATTATGAAAAATGTAAACAAAGTCGTAACCTATTTCGTTCTAATTCTGCCACAGAAATTAACAAAATGGCGTAAGGATGGCGCATTTATGTCAATTTCATGCTCTAAACATCATCATTCATCATTTAATGCCATTTTATTTATCTAAGTGGGAAATTTAGAACAAATAGGTTATGATTTTGTTATTTTTTTTGGTAAAATCAATTAGAACAGAGTATAAATAAACTAGCTGGTTCCCGTGGCTTCACCCGCGTCCTGAGGAAACTACTGAACGCTAATAAAAAGTAGCCTATATCCGTCTCAGGGTCTCATCTATCTCCGTACCAAATTTCATCGCAAACGGTTCAGCCGTTTTACCGAGAAAGCCTAATAAACAAACTCATTTTCGCATTTTATATAAGTTAGGAAGAGAATGTTTGTGAAGATATTATAATTATGTTTGTTACACGTTCACGCAAAAACTACTCAATGGATTTGAATGAAATTTTGTACACACATAGTTTATCACCTGGATAAAAACATAGGATAGGTTTTTTCTATGAAACAAGCCCGCCACACTTTCCCAACCACTGCAACTCCTGAAAGCCAGAATCAACAGTGGCGACCACCAGAACCGCCGAGGCAATGAAGCTCGACGAGTCTCAAAGATATTTTTTTACTGTCTTGGAACCCGCAACGAATTTAATCAGAAAACAATAGTGGAGGAGTAGGAATAATCATAGTTTCCACTTCCCTCCATAACAGTGTATAAATTTCCTTAATGGCAGTCAACCGCATTTGACATTAACATAAGGTTCAAACCACCTCTCATTATACGCTTCATTTTCTATTCCCAACTTTGAGAGCTCGTATTGCTTTCAATGCATATTTTAGATCCTCTAAATGCTGTCATTTGTTTGGAAAGGGAATTTGTTGGTAGGAAACTACTTCACAAAATAAGGAGTTTCTTGTCTGTTCTTGTCCATAGGATCCACTTTTTGGAACCGCGCACCTAGTTTCTAGCTTTGACGTTTTATAAGAAACTTTAATTGGTGTACATAAAATAATAACCTTTTGACTTTGAACTCGAATAACAATTACATAAGCATCAGTAATGGTTGGCTTCGTGGAGGGAAAGAGAGGAAAAGGAAGAGCGCCGTCCCGGTGGATAGACACAGTAAAGGTGTCTACAGGATCCAGTGCCCAGGCTTGTCTACGAATAGCACATAATAGGAATGCCTGGAGGAAGGTGGTGCGAAGTGTACAGGAGAGCCACACGCATGGTGGTCACGACCCTCAGTAATGAGGATACAACTAGGAAGAAGAACAAGTACATAGCATAATCTCTCCAGACCAGTTTTGTTCACGGCGGCCAATCTCAATGAAAACTAGCCAGGTACGCACGAGATATTATAGTGCACGCACGCTTGCGTAGACACAGGTGCCCTCTCTACTCCCTCATTCTCATAGTCCGATGGGTTGGATCCGACCGGTGAGAGATCAGGCAGACGCATACGAATTGATAGATTAGCAAGCGGTCAGTCCATAGATGGGTGACCGTTTTCTTAGACCTCATAGCTCTACCCCTCCGTGCCTCAGAGAGCACGTGTCGCTGGCGCCTGACCTCCCTCCCGGTCGTGTCGGACTGCCGACCCATCGGACTATGAGAGTGAGGGAGTAGAGAGGGCACCTGTGTCTACGCAAGCGTGCGTGCACTATAATATCTCCTGCGTACCTGGCTAGTTTTCATTGAGATTGGCCGCCGTGACCGAAGTCGGTCTAGAGATTATTATAACTTTTCAACCCAGGCTTAAGCTATCAGACAATAATAGCTATGAAATAAGTCCAACTTAACTAATAATGTACCTAATGTGTATTTAAACAAGGCCTGTGTTATCAGCAAGTTATCCCGCGAACTGTTATCTAATGACGTGCACAGATGCGCGGGGACTGATAACGTCGGTATGTATGTACCTAAGACTTTGCGAAGTAAACAAATATACAAACTTACATTATACATACATATATGTCTTATATACGTTCTAATATGTATTATGGCTAAGTACCAGCCGCAAGGGCCGTGGATGGGTGACCATCTATGTCATAGCGAGACTCCTCCGTGCCTCGGAAAACACGTTAGCTGTTGGTCCCGACAGTCATTTCTAGATCTTTGACAGTCGTTACGGGTAGTCATCATCTGCCTAGCCTTTTCCCTACTATGTTAGAGTCGGCTTCCAGTCTAACGGGATGCAGCTGAGTACCGGAGTCCCACTACCTATCTGACCTCCACAACTCAGTTACCTGGCAACACGATAGCCCTCGGTAAGACTGGTTGTCAGACTTTCTGGTTTCTGATTACCCGTAACGGCTGTCAAAGATCTACAAATGACAGCCGGGACCAACAGCTTAACGTGCTTTCTGAGGCACGGAGGAGTCTCGCTGTGAGAGAGGTCACCCGCCAAGCATAGCTTAACCTTTGGCATGGACCCGCGTGCCTGTTACTTAGCCACGAGCTCCTCTAAACCGTACCAATGAGGCATTTTGAAAACAACTGTAAGATCGTCATAAAAAAAGTGTTTAAAACCGTTAATATTCCGGATCAATGATACGTAATAAAAAAAATATCGTGAAGAACATTAAACCTTTTTTTAATACCTCCTTTGTACTAAGATCATAAAGCTAGAGATGTCGATTTTATACGATTGTGTATACGTTTTTTTAACTATTAACAGTTGAGCACTTATTTTTATTAGCAAAGGAAATGGAAACTCATAAACTGCCGCTGGAGTCAGAGGTAAGATAATAAAAGTTTGTTAAAATTTTACTCAATGTGAAATCCCAATGCTGTGGACCTAAGAGAATAGTATGGAAATTAACAAATAACAATCTTAAATTTTAATTAGTTCAGTCAGTTTTTTAGGGTTCCGTAGTCCGACAAGGAACCCTTATAGTTTCGCTCTGTCCGTCTGTCTGTCTGTCTGTCTGTCTGTCTGTCTGTCTGTCTGTCTGTCCGCGGCATAGCTCCGTGGTTTTTGTTATTAGAAAGCTGAAATTTGGTATGAATATGTATATTGATCACGCCGAGAAAGTGGTAAAATAAAATTTAAAAAAAAATTTTTTTTTAGTGTAGCCCCCAAACATGTAAAGTAGGGATGAATATTTTTTTTCTCGCGTACCGCTTCGTGTGGGGTATCGTTAGATAGGTCTTTCAAAAATATTATGGGTGTGTGAAGATCATTTTTCGGTTAAGTGAGCCATTTGCGAAATATCTAGATTTTAAGTGATTTTTTTTGTTCGATACGAGTTACCCCCCCCTCTAACTTTTGAATGGCTGTACCTAGAAATGTGAAAAAAATCACAGACGTAGCACATATAATGAACTTACAAGGAAAACTATCACGACTAGGTAGGCTTAACCGGTTACAGAGTTATAGTCGACTAACTGAGACCTACTACGGAACCCTACTGCGCGTGGCCCGACACGCACTTGGCCGGTTTTTTCTATTTTTCTGTTACTCGATCCCTCATGATATGTATTATATAGGATATATATTGTATGTATGTTATTATTATATTACTTATGTATTTATATTTATTTATTATATGTATTATTTATGTATTGTATGTATGTTATTATTATATTATGTATAGTAAGTATTCGAGCATATTAGTATTATATCTGTACATTATGTAAACAGTACACCATGGACTACCTACAGCATCATTACTCCTTTTATCATAAATAATAATAATAATAATAATTTTTTTATTTCAGTTCAAGTAATTGTACAACAATAATGCCCTATATCTTACATACTAAAGCTAAATAACACAAATTTTTCATGTTCACTGGGCCCCACACTAGGATACCCTGTGTCGTGGGGTCCCAGTCCCTTCCAAGTTGATCAAACATTAGTTATTAGTGACAACTATGAGCGTTCTTAGAAGATAGGTGATTACGAAATGCAGTTGATACGTTTTTACACTATATAAAACGTTGCTAAAGTAGAAAACAAAACTAAGTATGCATATTAAAAGGAATGTTTTTTTTTTTTTTTTTTTTTTTTCCCCTATTGTCAACTAAATTATTCTTTATTTTACAATTTAATAAAATGTGTTATGTGTATATAAGTAGAGAGTACTGTGTGTGTATTTTTGTGTGCGTGTGTATATGTGTGAGTATGTGTGTGTGTGTGTCTGTGTGTGTGCGCGCGCAAGTGTGTATGTGGGTGGGTGTGCGTGGGTGTATGCTATACCGCTTATTCGTCGTCAGTAGTTATAGGTCGGTTTGTAACAATTCTTCCGTTTCAGTGTAGTTTTTTGAGTGTAACCATTTAAATATATAATTTTTGCAACGATTTCGAGTCACATTGACAATATCCTTATGATAAGAGTACAATTTAGTATAGAGATAGGGTCCGAAGAAGGCAAAAGATCTGCAGGCATATGAAGAGCGTACCATTGGCCGATCCCATTTCAAGACTCTAGATGAGCTTCGAGCTGAGATTTTCGCGTTCTTATGAAAGCGAAGTAATGTTGACGCAATGAATAATTGTCTCACCCTCAGAAGGTTGCAGTCAATGTATAAAGCGTT
Source organism: Pyrrhia umbra (assembly GCA_963891755.1). Classification (NCBI taxonomy): domain Eukaryota; kingdom Metazoa; phylum Arthropoda; class Insecta; order Lepidoptera; family Noctuidae; genus Pyrrhia; species Pyrrhia umbra. The sequence goes on from OY982944.1 coordinate 5,666,885, forward strand.
TGTAGGGTAACGCCATGGCTTTCTGTATGCTATTTTTAAGATAGCTCGCTGGGAACGTTCTAATCTTAGAAAATATGTTTTGTTTGCTGTACCCCACACCGTTACACAGTAGGACAAGATTGATTGACAGAGACCAAAATAAATGGATCTAATCATTTCAACATCAGCGATGTTTTTCAATTTTTTAAATATGTGTGACAGTTTTTTTGTTCGTTTTACAAGAGAATCAATTTGATTCTTCCATGTAAGTCGCTCATCAATCATGACTCCTAGATATTTAATACATGGAACTAGGTCAAGTGATTTACATTGGCACATGGATTGATTATACATGATTGCGTTGCATTCGTGGAGTCTGATGGACAGGGGTTCTTTTGGCGCTGATTTATTAGATATGCTGAAGGTGACAATTTTAGTTTTACCAGTATTGACTGTCAGCAGGTTATTTTGCAGCCAAATAGATATGGTTTTGAGCCCTTCCTGCGCTACACAAACGACCTCGCTCCATTTTTTTGCATGGAAAATTATTGCAGTGTCATCTGCAAATGTAGTGATACTAGCATTTGGAATTTTCAGTTTGCACAAGTCGTTAATGTACACGAGGAACAGCGTAGGACCGAGGATACTTCCTTGGGGCACACCATAAATAATATCCCTGTAATCGCTGACGCAATCTCCCACACGAATACGTTGTTTACGTTCTTCAAGGTAAGATTTAAACCAATCCAATGCCAGACCCCTAATGCCAATTACCTCCAATTTTCTAATCAGTATTGGTCTGGACACTGTATCAAAGGCTTTGGCCAGGTCCAGGAAAACACCAACACACTTTTGTCCTTCATCAGTCTTGCTTATGACGAAGTCAACAAGTTTTGAGACTGCGTCTTCCGTGGACCTTTCTGCGCGAAAGCCAAATTGGTTTTGAGCTAGTAGATTGTTTGCTTCAAGGTACTTTAATAACCTAACATTCACGACTTTTTCAATCACCTTTGATACAGTACTCAGTATTGAGATTGGCCTATAGTTAGTTGGTTGCTTTGAGTCACCCGCCTTTAATATGGGAACAACATCAGCCATTTTCAGATGGTTGGGGACTACGCCAGAAGATAAACTAAGGTTACAAATATATGTTAATGGGCTTGCCAAGACATATTTAGCGTGTTTTAATATGTTGTTGTTCAAGTTGTCATTCCCTGATGCTTTACTAGACTGTAATGTGCCTATTAATTTAATAATTTCAATTTCGTCAGTTGGAGTAAGAAATAATGAGTGTGAATGATTCAGCGCAGGTTGGATCTCGCTTGACAGATCAATTTCAGTTTTGCCTAATTTGCTCAACATAGAGCTGGCTAATTGTTCGCCAATTGTGGTAAAGTACTCGTTAACTATATTAAGTGATTCTGTGGGTTTGCATTTTAGTTTGAGGAGTTCTTCATTTTTGTTGTTGGTTTTGTTTAGATTACATATTGTTTTAACTGAATCCCATGTTTTTTTAAGATCATTTTTGCTTTCAGTCAGAAGATTTTTTTCGTAACGTTGTTTTTGATTATGAGTAATGTTTATACAGTAGTTTCTATATAGTTTATATTTTCTTTGGAGATCTTCGTCATTCGGGTTTTTCCTAGCAATGCTATGTAATTCATCACGATGTCTTATACATTTTAGCAGTCCGGGGGTGATCCATGGCTGCACAATAATATCAGACCTACGTATGTTACGAATTATTTTATTTTGATTTATAACTGAGTTGAATCTTCCGATAAAGTATTTTATGGCCTCATTGATGTCAGTGATATTGTACAGACCGGCCCAATCAGTTTTACTTAGATCGGTGAGTAGATTTTCATAGTCAATTTTTATGAAGGTTTTCTTAGTTTTTGCTTTAGGTAAGGATGATCCCATGCTACAAAGAATAGTACTATGGTCAGTTATGTCCGAATGACAAACGATTGTGGTTGACGATAGTCTAGATTTAATCATGCAGTGATCTAGGCAATTTGGACCCCGTGTCGGGAATGTATGACCAGGCAGAAATCCATAGTGAGTTGTGAGATTAAGATATGCATCTGCACGAGCATCCACAGAAGTGTCCTTAATATCGAGGTTAAGGTCACCAACCAAGGCGCAATGTTGAGCCTGGCAAAGCTTTATAATGTTTTCCAAGGATGTTAAAAAATTGTCTATGTTATAAATTGATGGAGACCGATAAACAGCAATGATAGTATATGATTGGGCAAGGTCAATTTGTACACAATCAGCATCGGGGAAATTGTGCTCAGATATAGCCACTTGGAGATGTAGTTTAGAGAAAATTACTATTCCATTATTTTGGTTCAAGTATATTTTCGAATAATAACAGTTATAGCCATCGAGATGTAAACCCTTAAAAGACTCATCAATCCAACATTCTGTTAATACTATAAGGTCTGGTTTAAATTTTAAACGATGCAACAATATTAATAACGAGTCGAAATTTTTGTTAATGCTTCGTATATTTTGCAATAAAATTGTGAGTTCATTCTTCCCTAGGTGCAGATGTTTTAAGCAACTTTCGGGGTTGTCCAATTTAATACTACTACATAGTTGCAAATTATCAATATCCTCTAGAAATTCGTTTTTATTAAGCATTGCAACATAATAGAAGAAACCAATTACTTGCATAAGTTGCTGATTTTGGTACTGTTTTGTACCAACCTACAAATATTAAGGACCACAAAAGTTTTTGCAGTAGTCTGTATATAAGATTGTATATAGTACTTAAGTGTACAACCACACATAATTTAAATGGATCTAATTTATTATAATTGTAGTTATAAGTATTATTATTAATTTCGACCTGAGCGCCCACTGATAGAGATTTAATTGAAACTGTGTTTAGTATGCTATGTATAGCATATAAGTGTTTGGTAAGGTGTGTGATATTGTATAGTTGTTGATTTGGTAGATGAGTTGACATAGTAGACATAATATTAAGATAAATAAATGTATATCTTAACTTGTAAATAAAGTGAAGAGTTAGTAAAATAGATAATGTTGGTAGTTTTAGTCAGATCATTTGTCTTAACTTATTAAATTGCTTTTCATCCTTGATAAGTATATACTCAGAGCCTTCTTGTTTTTTGAGATACACGTTTCCATTGGAGGTCCAGCAGAATTTATATTTTTCGGTGCGTGCAAAGTCCCGTGCGAGGAAATGAAGACGCCGGGATTTTGCCGTCAGGGACTCAGATATGTACATAGTTGACGAGTTATCTTGAATTCCCAAGTGACAGACTTTTAGTTCACCATTTTTATTTAATTTCTTCGCCAAATGCAGGAATTTATTTTTTATTAAAGTATCAGATAGTTCTGCAATAATTGTCGACTTCGCGGGGTCTTTCTTGTTTGGTACGCGATATACGTCGCGAACTTCGCCCGGTTGCAGTGTAATACTCAGATGTTTAGATAAGTTTGTAATATAGTTAAACAGAACATCTTTATTTTCTTTTTCTACCCTAGGGACGTACTTTATTTCGATACTTGTCTTTCTAAGGCTCCTTTCTAAGAAATCGCATTTGTCCTCAATGTTAGTAATTTGAGTAGAGAGACATTTGCGCTGTTCCTCGAGGCCGTCTATTTTAGACTGCATACAACTTAATTGGTCATGCATTACTTCTAGAGATTTCTCAATTTCCAGGTTCGTATTGTTGATCGACGATGTCTGTAGCTTTACTTCTTCCAAATGCTTATTTAACAGATCGATTTTTTTATTTTGCTTATCGTGGAAGGTTTGCAGTAATTCACGTATCTCCATTTTGAATGCAGTAAGCTCATCGAAACTGTCTTCCGAAACTCTGCGACGTTTATCCCTCGTCGTTATATTAAGATTGCTCTGGTTGTCATCTTTACTGACTTTCTGCATAATGTCAGTATCAGATACTGACTGCGATTTGTTTAATGGTGGAGAGCGCATCATAGTTAATAATAATAACAAAAAAAAAAAAAAAAGTATATAAGTAATAAAGGCAAACGAGGGTAACCGTTGCTGTAGAAAAGTACTAGGCTAGCAGCTTTGACCGGTGGTTAGATGTAAGGATGGTGACTCACTCGTTGCGATTCCGTGGTACATAAATCCATCCAAAGGTTGTCTGTAAAAGATCGCTTTTAGCGATAAGACCGCCCATTGTGTCACCCTATGTAACTAACTTTCCAATGTTATATGTTTTTCTTTTGGTGTACATAATAAAGAATATTCTATTCTATTCTATTAACATAGCTTTATTTTATGAAAAAAAAATCAGGATGAATGAAAATTTCGAGCGATGTTGCAGCAGAAATTATGTTGCTTTCTCTCGTAAGCGTTTTGGAAGTCTGTTATATTTTCTATAAATGTTTTTTTTTTTACCAGCGGCTCCGCCCGCAAAGTCTATACGAATTCAACTAAAAATGACAGAGTTTCATACATACTTTGAGCATCTCATTATCGGATGCCTACGTCATACAAACAACACACCCTCCAAGTTTCAGGTCTCTACGATCAGCGGTTTAGACTGTGCGTTGATCCGTCAGTCATTCAGGACAAAACATTATATTATGTATAGTTATAGATGGATTAAAGTTATTCTTTTGCTGTCGCAAGTCTGTATCTACCCTTAGCAATTCGGTGTCAATGTCAGCTGTCAAAGTGACAACTGACATTACCAAGAATTTACATAACTTAGGTTGGTATTAGACGCGAATAAATAATTACGTTAATTGTAGGATTCTGCGAAAACATCATTAATATATTGATGAAGCAATTTATCTTAGTTTCTAATAATTTATGTACCTAGTTTGGGGTAATCTAAGATTTATAGTTTGTTAATCTCAAATCAGGACTGTTTATTGGACTAGTGGTCGCATAACGAAACTTCTATAAACGGAGTCTCGGATTCGACTTCGATTCGGGTCGGCCGAAATCGTTTTGTGGATTTTAGAACATGTCATAAAGCAGCCCGGAGTCAGGAAGTTGGTGGTGTTATACACCCGTGCTTGGAAGGGCACGTTAAGCCGTCGTCCCCGGCTGCTATCTTGACAGCTGGCAGATAATGTTACAATTCCATGTCAGAGGCCGTCAGGCGAATTTGAGAAAACTTTGCATGCTTGTTAGGTTGGCAAGACCTGCAGCCAACACAATAAGAAGGACTGATAATATAGTAGGTACATAGACAATAACTAGCATTGTTCAGCTGAATATAAGCGTGAACAGCTCGGTATTCGTGGCAAGGCAATTTTACGGTTTATGAATGACGATAAGAAGCTTGTCCAAGATATAAAATGTTTCTCAGTCAAGATTAACTACGAAATTATAGTGGTATTTATAACCGACTTCATAAAAAAGGAGGTTATCAATTCCAGTCTCCTAGAGCGATGTTTCAACGGAAGAATGGTTCCTGAGAAATACAAGGAGAAGCATACACGCCATTACTATCAAGAACATATTGAACTAGCTTTCCGCCAGCGACTTCGCCCGCGTGGGCTATACGAAATCAAATTAAAAATGACAGAGTTTCATACAAACTTTGCCCCTCTTTTTCACCGCCTTAGGGTTAGAATTTCGGAAAATCCTTTCTCATCGGATGCCTACGTTATACAAAGAACACGCCCTGCAAGTTTCAGGTCTCTACGATCAGCGGTTTAGGCTGTGCGTTGATCCGTCAGTCATTCAGGACAAAGCATTTTATATGTATAGATATTATCATACTTCAATTTGATTTCGTATATAAAAACTACGCTTACGACTACATACTACAATACTGAGGCAATCAAGATTTAATTTCACGTGTTTGAACACATAAACGGATCCGAGTGTATTTGTACAAACGTAAATAACATTATTTCTGTGTTAACTGTGTGTTGTGTGTTTAACGATAACACGCTCGAGTGTTCGAGGGTTTTGTTTATTTTTTGTTATTTCGTAAGCGATGTAACATCTCATTTTGTTGCTAAGAACAGTAATTTGTAGGAAATTGAGAAACTTTTTTTTAGAACGAATTTTGTCTTCATTGTATTCATCATTCAAAAGTCGTCCGATCACAGTGCTAGGCTGCCGGGTCTGATCGTGAATTTAAACCAACTAAGGACCCAATCAATCATTGCTTTTTCCCAACTATGTTGGGGTCGGCCTCCAGTCTGACCGGATTCAGCTGTGTACCAGTGTTTTACATGGAGCGACTGCCTATCTGATCTCCACAACCCAGTTACCGGGTAACACGATACCGAAGTCAAGGTGGCCTAGTGTTTAAGGCATCTGCCTCTCGTGTACGAGTGTGAGGGTTCGAAACCTGGCAAGTACCAATGTGACTTTTCTAAAGTCATATGTACTTTCTAATTATATCAGAGACGTCACTGACTAACGGCGAAGGTAAACATCGTGAGGAAACTTGGACTTAAAAAGTCTGTAATCGCCAATCCGCCTTGGTGATTAAAAAAAACCCTACGCATAAATGCCTTACATCATTTTGGAAAAGAGCTGATACTCTTACGCTGCTGGACCGATATTAACCAAACATAGCTAAAACCACCGCAAGGAAACTGGCTTTCAAATGAAAAAAACCGCATCGAAATCGGTCCATACGTTTGAGAGCTACGATGCTACAGACAGACAGACATCGACAAACTTATAACACCACTCTTTTTGCGTCGGGGGTTAAAAGTCGCTGTCGATACGAATACTTTTTCGAAAGTGATTCGTGTTAGGCCCACTGTACTCAACCCAGGATCCCATGGTCAGTAGTCACGCCTACAACCACAGTTCCACTGACGTTGTTTAGTGACAATCAACCGCTAAATACAGAATCTATTAATAAGCATACAATCACAACATACCCATAATAGATTCCTTTTTGGGATCCGCGCTGTGGGTGTCCGAAGATCGCATACTAATGACATTCATTTAATTATACGATACTTTTTCATACTTGTCATCTATACTTATAATAAATCTGTAGAGAGGTCAATTCTGTACATGAAATATATTTCCATAATAACTATCAGGGGGTGATTAGGGATCGATACTGATGCCAAAAATGCAATCAGTAATTTTTTTGTCTGTCTGTCTGTATAAACGTTATAGAAACAAAAACTACTCGACGGATTTTAACGAAACTTGGTACAATTATTTTTCATACTCTTGAGCTGGTTATAGTATACTTTTCATCACGCTACGATCAATAGGAGCAGAGCAGTGAAGGGAAATGTTGTCATTTTGTTTAAACACGCTAATCTCAGGAACCGCTGGTCCGATTTGAAAAATTCTTTCAGTGTTAGATAGTCCATTTATCATTATAGGAAGGCTATAGGCTATATATCATCACGCTAAGACCAATTGGAGCGGCGCACCACTATTCCACGCGGACGAAGTCGCTGGCAGAAGCTAGTATTTTAATAATAGCATCAAAGTAGTCTTAGTGAGGGCTGCGGGATGTTCGACAGAGCTACCGCAGCGCAGGATCATAAAGGGCGAACATGGTTAACTATCCAGAACAGTTTACTATCCTAACAAGTGGAAACTATGATTATTCCTACTCCTCCACTATTGTTTTCTGATTAAATTCGTTGCGGGTTCGTTCGAAATTCTACCCCTAAGAGGGTGAAAAAGGGGGGCAAAGTTTATATGACACTGACAGTTTTAATTTGAATTCTTATAGACCAGGCACACGAAGCCGCTGGCGGAAAGCTTGTTAACGATAAAAAAAATTATGCATTTGTAATAATTAATTAGCCACTTGATTAAGAAAATAAGTGACATCACTTGTTTGTATTGCCACACAAAATCTATGGGAGCATCTCCTTTTGACAAATTATAAAAGTATATCAACTGATTGAGGTCTCATCCCAATTGTCGATATCACAAGATATACTCACAAAAGATCTTTTAATGGGCCATTCGAGTTAAAAAAACCCATTTGATTACATTGCCCTGTTTATTCTACGTCATCACCGAATGTTTTAGCAACTACTGATGATTAAACGAAATGGAATGCTCGCCAAATGCGAAGCTTTATTTTGCCACGTAAATGTTATCATAATAAGAACTTTGGAACTGTAATTATATTTTTACGATCTACTTTTGTGACCTAGTTTTGTTACCAGGCGATATCAATATCAACATCGACTCGTTTTGATCTCCCTACTGGAAAAAGGCCTCTTAGGTGTCCAACAGAATACCAGCACTACCTACTGTATTTTTCGGGCTGCAGGATGTTCGAAAGAGTTACCGCGCCCCCGGAACATAAAGGGCTGAGGAAGGAACATGGATGGGTTTTAGTCAGTAAGAGATTGACACTACCTCCCGCCCCACCCAAGGCGGAACATAAAGGGCTGAGGAAGGAACATAGACGGGTCAGTAATAGTCTTATACTCCCCGCCCCACCCACGGCGGGATGGTCATTTGATGATTTGAAAAAAAAGGGGAGCGGAGCGTAAACAAATGCAATCTCGTAGCGAAACTCGCTATCAAAGAGATAACATTATATTCGTGGGTTCTGTACATAACTTTCTACTTAATACAATAGTCTGATAGGGAAACTCTTTGCCCACGCGTGGGCTGGCGATTAGATAAGGGTTTTATCGTACCGCGGCGCGTGGTGAGGGACTCCCTCGAGTTGTAAATTACGTTGCAATGTTTTTCAACAATTAAACACCGGCTGTTTTTTACACCAAACTTTGAGGCCCAAGTTCACCGTCAAGATAACGGTCCGATCAACTGAAAACAGCTGTTCATCATAAATTCAAACTTCTACCATACGATGGATAACCTATCATTTGGGTTTTTTATTCCTAAAACGGTCGATTACCAAGCCGGGGTTGAACAAGAAGTTGACAACACGAAAATTACCACTTCGTGGTTAAAAAACGTCATCGTTTACCGGGCCGATTATACTGTGTGGCAGTGAACTTGGCCCTTAATCATTAAATACTTTTACGAATATCACAAAACATGATATCAATAATTAGCATACTTTTAATATTTTTTATGAGATCTTTAGGTAGATATAATGATTAAGTAAACATATAAAATAAATATTTAGACTAGAACTACCTCTGCCAATTTTCAAAAAGAAGCTGCGAAATTTTCTGTCTAGTAAAGTGTATTATAATATTTTAGACTTTCTCAATGAAAAAGACTTCTTTATTCCGAATGCTTGCTTAGTTAAGAATGATAAATAATGTTAAATTTAAATTATCTTTCTCTCTGTTATTATTATTAATATTTTAATGTAATGTGCCGAGAATTAATATTTTTTTGCATGCCGATTGGTAAAATATGGCTAAACTTTTTACATATGTACCTAACTCCATTTTTGTACCCATATTTGCAAAAAAAATTATCTTTCTTTCTTTCTTTCTTTAGACGAAAAACAAAAAGTAATAGCAAAATTATTCTATTTTAGCCTCTATTTTGACAGATCTTGAATGACAGTTCTTCCGTTTCACGTTTAGGTAGCCGCATATTTTTTTAGTGCAACCGGCTGTCTGTCTGTGTCAATATTCTGTATAATATTCTGATTTTGTTATGATTTGATTTGCTAAAATAACTATTACGTAAACAAGTCGTGGTGACCTAGTGGTTAAAGCACCTGCCTCTCGTATACGAGTGTGCGGTTTTGAAACTTGGCAAGTGCCAATGTGATTTTTCTGATATCAATTATGTACTTTCTTTATATATCTTAAATGTCACCGACTCCAGTCGCTCCATGTAAAGCACTGGTACTCAGCTGAATCCGGTTTAGACTGGAAGCCGACCCCAACATAGTTGGGAAAAGGCTAGGCAGATGATGAGATGTCACCGACTCACAATGAAGGAAAAACATCGTGACGAAACCTAGACTTAAAGTCTGAAATCGCTAATCCGCCTTGAGCAAGCGTGGTGATTAATGCGCATACTTTCTCTGTATGAGAAGATGCCTGTGCCCAGCAGTGGGACAGTATATAGGCTGATGATGATGAACTATTATGTGTGTATAAACTAACTCCAGAAAAAAAGGGGCTTGTGGCTAAGTACAGACGCACAAATCGATCTATCAAGGTTAACTTTCTGGGGCTGGGTGACCATGTATGTCATAGCGAGATTCCTCCGTGCCTCGGAAAGCATGTTAAGCTGTTATTCCCGGCTGTCTTTTGAAGATCTTTGACTGTCGTTACGGGTAGTCAGAAAGTCTGACCACCAGTCCAAACCAGTCTTGCCAAAGGGTATCGTGTTACCCGGTAACTGGGTTGTGGAGATCAGATAGCTATCGCTCCATGTAAAACACTGGTACTCAGCTGCATTCGGTTAGACTGAAAGCTGACTCCAATATAGTTGGGAAAAAGCTAGGCAGATGATAATGAGTTGTGCCTCTAGTACCCACAAAAGGCACAAAATCCAGTCCAAAGGCTGGAATCGGATATCGAACATAGAAACTCTAAATTAGAATACCCGACCTGAGGATCGAACCGCGGCCCTCTTGATAAGCAGTCGTACCTACAACCATTTGAACTACAAAGATATTTAATCCTAACAATTTATTTATTACGCTTTCACGTTAAAACGGCTGAACCGATTTAGATAAAATTTGGTATAGAGATAGATTATGGAGACGCTGGACCCTGGAGACGGTTATATGCTACTACTTTTTATCCTGGTGCCTAGCATCAGCAAATAAAATACCTACATACAATATACGATAACGATATTTATAAATAAATGATAACCATAGGTGAGGAAAACCTGACCTATACTATGATAAAAGTCACACGGAAAACATCAGTAGATTCAATATATTCTCGTAACTACGTTTATGCTAACAATATTGTCTATGATCAGAGCATAACGTTCAAAGGTGGGTATTATTAGCAGATTAATCTCCTATAGATAAGTTTATGAACAAGCTATGTAACTATTATGAAATCGATAACTTTGGCTATTGAGAACTGTTCGGAATAACAATATTATGTAAATAAATATTATTATTTAATGCAGTTAACGCATTAAAAAGACCTATGGAACATAAAAAAGAAACAAAAAAAAGTAGGTAGAGCAAAAAGGTTTTAATTCAGACAGATACATAAAATAAAAATAAAAAACTCACCAGTAATAAAAATTCCAAATTCAAAATTCAAATCCTCCAAACAAACACAACACATCACTTTGTTTTTTTTTTTTTGCAAAACGTTTCACTCAAGCAAGGACATCAATTAAATGCGACTCAAATATTTACAATATAAATACATACGCACAAAATTCCAACAAATCAAACGTACTGACTTTGTTTTGATATTGGAACGCAATTTTTTTACACAATTTAACCATTATAACGAGACCGGACCCTCATTACGGGCGTATCTGTCCTAAAATCACCCTCAGGGGACATCACGAGTTTTTTTTTATAAATCACATGTAGGAAATTGCGAAAATTCCGCGCAAAAACGAAACGCGACGACGTTCCACTCGGAACGCTCTCTGAAAACTGAACGTACGTCCCTATCGCAGCTTTCGACAAATCTATATGAGAAAGTACACAATACTGCCGTCTTTATCGAACAAGTTACATCTCGCATCATCTATCCCGCTCACTTATTATCCTGGCCACTGAAACCGAAAAACGTCGGACAAAAATATCGAATTATGCTCTCATTATACGTAAATTGGAACGCGTTTAATTTTTCATGTTTTTGTTTTTAATTAGGCGGGACGCGCGGCGAAAGTGACGTTTATTTTGGCGCGAAGGGTTATCAATCTTTATGAGTTCACAGATAACGTAAAGTGGGGCTAGGATAAAGGAAAATTAATTATATTAATATTCATTCTACCTGCTATTTTATCGTTTTATGTAGACTAGTTATTACCTAAGGATTCACTCGCATCCCGATGCAAATACTTTATGCAAAGGGATTAAAACAATTCTTTGTCTTATCCCGGGTTTCACAATCCATATAAATTTTAGGTTTCATCTATATCGGTTCAACAGTTATCGTGAAAGCTTAAAAAAAGACCGACAGACAGACCGAGTTATTTTCATATTAACAATACTTTTTAATAAGGAAGTAAGCATAGCATATAAAATAAAAAAGAGAAAGAAAATTAGTTCAATAGAATTTAATTTAAAAATACATTTTTATTAATTCCTCCTTGTTAGATGACCTCTGTGGTTAAATTAAAAATGGTTGCGTGACAAGAATGAATACGTGATGTTATTAAGATTTCTTTTTATTTAATTTTCTACTTGTTAAAAGTATTATTAGCTTTGGAAGTACCTATTAAAGATGCTAATTAGCATTCTCTAAAAAAACTAGTCAAATATGAGTCGGGCTCTCGCACCGAGGGTTCCAAAATTTGGAAGGAAAAGTTACACGCAGTAAAGTCGCAATTATCTTGTTTTTTTACGACCGCATAATTAAGTTTGTTTGTAAAGGAAATAGTGATAGTTAGAACTATATTTCTATTTTTCCTAAATATTTTAGATTGATGTCTAGAGGAGCTCGTGGCTAAGTAACAGCCGCACGGTTCGACCGATCAAAGGTTAAGCTGCGCTTGGCGCGGTCGGTCCGTGGATGGGTGACCATCTATGTCATAGCGAGACTCCTCCGAGCCTCAAAAGCACGTTAAGCTGTTGATCTCGGTTGTCATTTGTACATCTTTGACAGTCGTTACGGGTAGTCAGGAGCCAGAAAATTGTGACAACCAGTCCTACCAAGAGCCTACCGTGTTACCCGGTAACTGGGTTGTGGAGGTCAGATAGGCAGTCGCTCCATGTAAAACACTGGTACTCGGCTGCATCCGGTTTATACTGGAAGCCGACCCCAACATAGTTGGGAAAAGGCTAGGCAGATGATGATTTTAGATTGATGTCTAACAGCCGGTTGCAACTTTTTGAGCATTTATAGTACTTTTACGAATATGACAAAACATGATATCAATAATTAGCATACTTTTAATCTTTTTATGAGATCAATACATAGATACAATAATTAGTAATCATATTTCACGAAAAACATAAAATAATAGCAAAGTTATTCAATTTTATCCTCCATTTTGACAGACATTGAATCACAGTTCCGTTTCACGTATAACCGCATATTTTTTGGTGCAACCTGTATAAATCAATCCAGGTTATAAACTATGTGCGTATCGAATTTCTTCTAAATCCGTTCAGTAGTTTTTGCGGTAAAGAGTAACAAACATACACACATTCAAACATACTTAATCTTTACTTTCACAATCTTTCACATCTATAATATTAGTAGGGTGGTTAAACAATACAACGAACGATTTACAGATTCAATATATTAAGGAAAATCATGCATGTTATTGTTATAAGGAAAACAACAGTCTTTATGACAATGAAACCAAGAATAGATAATACCTAACTATTATTACATAATACAATAGTTTTTTAAACCAATAACGGCTTAAATAACCTGAATTTACACATGTTTTTATCCCGGCGGCCAATCTCAATGAAGACTAGCCAGGTACGCAGGAGATATTATAGTGCACGCACGCTTGCAGACACAGGTGCACTCTCTATTCCCTCACTCTCATAGTCCGATGGGTCGGCAGTCCGACACGACCGGGGAGAGATCAGGCGCAGGATCGACAGCGACTCGTGCTCTCCGAGGCACGAAGAAGTCGAGCTATGTTAAGAAAACGGTCACTAATCCATGGACAGACCGCGACTAGCGCAGCTTAACCTTGCTAATCTATAGTTCCGCCCGCCTGTTAAGTATAAAACAAATTCCAATATTTATGATTTACTGATGACACATATATTTTTTTTCGCCGCCATGGGTGGCGCGGAAGGTAGTGTCAGACTCTTACTGACTAAAACCCATCCATGTTCCTTCCTCAGCCCTTTCTATTCCGAGGGCGCGGTATCTCTTTCGAACGTCCCGCAACCCCTGTAGGCTGGAACTGATGACAGATGAGCTTCTGATACGAACGATCAAGCATTGGGAACGTAGTTGAAACTTTTGGTGCTGTGATAATGTTCAGAAGTGATCCTTACTAATATTATAAATGCGAAAGTAACTCTGTCTGTCTGTCTGTCTGTTACGCTTTCACGCCAAAACTACTGGACCGATATAAATGAAATTTGGTACAGAGATAGAATAGACCCTGAGGAACAACATAGGCTACTTTTTACCCGGGTGCGCTAAGTAGTTCCCTCGGGATGCGGGTGAAACCGCGAGCCACAGCTAGTATTTTATAAAGTGAGACTATCAAATCACAAGTGGAACCGTCTTCATCAGCATATCAGCCTATCGCCGTCCACTGCTGAACGTAGGCCTCCCCCAAAGAGCGCCAACTATCCCGGTCTAACCGTCTTACGTACTTATTAAAAACGTGTAAACTGAAGTGTAAGCATTTCTCACCTAATCCTTACTTAACGTCGTGAGCCAGGATAAAGCAACTAACTTAAGTTCGGATTAAAGCTAAAAGCATTTATGAGTGAAATTGTTGCTATCCGTTGCTACGCAACAGATTATCAGACTTTTTAAGTAAGATGGTGTGTAAACTATCTTCCTGCTATTTAATTTTCCATTCGACAAGCCTACAATATAGAAGCTTTCCATGTCTGATAACGAGAGTAAATCCCCTTCTACGAGTATGTCCTATTCTATGTCATATCTATACCTACTAATATAATAAAGCTGAAGAGTTTGTTTGAACGCGCTAATCTCAGGATACTGGTACGATTTGAAAAATTCTTTCAGTGTTAGATAGCCCATTTATTGAGGAAGGCTATAGGGTATATATCAAAACGCTAAAACCGGACCGCTAGGAACGGAGCATCACTATACCACGCGGACGAAGTAGCGGGCAGAAGCTAGTGTACCTTATAAACATATATCATTTATATACTTATTTTTTTTTTTCTCTTTCCTTTTGTTTTTGTATGTACCTATTACAATTTGGTCCCACTAACCCTAAGGTTGACTGGTAGACAATGCCTTGTGGCATTAAGTCCGCCTACGTATAACTGCTGTACATGAAGTTTAAATAAATAAATATCAATATGATTATGACTCCAAGCTTATTTGTTTGCGTTTCTAAATGCATTTGCATCTGCAATAGCATATAACGTCGCAATCAGAAGCAGATCAGTTCACTCGTGTGTGCATAGTTGCAACGCCTTAATAGCGCGGGAGTGTTATTTTAAATAATTATAATATCTGTCAGTACATAGTATAAAACAAAGTCGCTCTCTCTGTCCCTATATCCCTATGCTTAAATCTTTAAAACTCGCAACGGATTTCGATGCGGTTTTTTTAATATATAGATAGAGTGATTAATGAGGAAGGTTTTAGTATATAATTTGTCAAGTTTTTGTATCCATTAGCTAAAATACCGCGGGCTAAGCCACTGGCGGGAAGCTAGTATATAATAAACTAGCTTTTTTAATGCAAAAAGTACTAAAAATGTTAGTATAGAGAAGTGTTGGAGTCGGCTTCCAGTTTAACCAGATGCAGTTGAGTACCAGGGTTTTACATGGAGCGACTGCCTATCTGACCTCCACAACCCAGTAATCGATTACACGATATCCCTTAGTAATATAGGTTATTTGACTTTCAGGCTTCTGAATACTCGTTACGACTGTCAAAGATCTACAAATCCATTTTATTTTTCTACTAGTTTTGCGCCAGCGGCTTCGCCCGTATGGTCTTTACTAATTCAAATTAAAAATGACAGAGTTTCATACAAACTTCGCCCCCCTTTTCAACCCCTTAAGGATAGAATTTCGGAAAACTCTTTCTTATCGGATGCCTACGTCATACAAAGAACACACCCTCCAAGTTTCAGCTCTCTACGATCAGCGATTTAGGCTGTGCGTTGATCCGTCAGTCATTCAGAACAAAGCATTTTATATGTATAGATAAATACTTTAAATTTTTACAGCATCGCTCCCGAGCTATCAAATAACATATCAAGTTGTACCCCGCCATATTTATTTATATATATACATATTTATGTTCGATGTATGTTCGTTCATACCCCAGGGAGCGTGCGACCCCGCCATGCGTAATACGACACAGTGTCAGCCAGACACGCCTGAAGTATTTGTACCTGGATCATATAACTGTATTTTACTAATGTTATAGATAGTTTGTTTGATTGTTACTCTTTACTCTAAACCGGCTAAGTGTGAGTCGGACTCGCGCACCGAGGGTTTCGACCTTTGGAAAGAATATTATATTCACGCAATACGATCGAAATTATCTTGTTTTTTTCCGACCAGATAATTAAGTTTCTTTGTGGAGGAAAATGGCTGATTACTTAAAAACTGCTATACTTAGAATCAAAGTTTTTCTGTAATATTTAAGTTAATATCTATCAGTCCTAATTATTTCAGATTTTTCTCTTCTCAAACTTCAGCGCTTTTTATAATCGGAAATTAAAAGATATACAAGAAAACACAAAAATAGACTAGAACGTGCAAATCAAGACCTTTTATATGACACCCCATATGACATATTAACTATACTTTGAAATTTTAAACAACCATTTCCCCCACTTTTTCATAAAAGCAATAATGATTTTTCAACTTTTTTCATTTGCGATAGTTTTTATAACCGTTCCAAATTTGCAAAATAAATATTATTTATCAAAGTAACTACAGTATCTACCTATAAAAGTAAATATAGATACTAAATAATATTTTCAGATTGAAATTGGTTTTCCAGATTCCAGGAATAGAATATGGCACGAATTTTGATTCGAGTTCTGAATCCGAAGCTAATAGATCAAAGCCACGCTCGTGCACAGCTCAGACTACAGGGAATATTGCAAGTTTACCTATGTACCTATATGTAACGTACTTATTTGTATTAAAGTGCAATTCTGATGTCGGCGACCGCGGCCGGCGATCGCTACAAGCGACCAAAAATCGCGCGACGCGGTCCTGTATTGTTTTAGACTTAGATTATATACATGTCTAGATGGAGCGTCAAGTGCGTGCAAACGTGTCAAAAAGTGTCAGCCAACCATTAGCTCACAAGTGCTTACCCGCCGATCAGTACAGTACGTAACTGTCGGTAAACCTTGTCGTAATTAATAAGTCTATTATTTTTATGTGATTTATGGGAGAATTGTAGTAACTGTTATCATTATTAACACACACAGAGACGTATACGCACAGTGTAAAACGACGCCTGCATGCACACATGCTTGAAATTGTTGACTCGTTTTCTTTGTTATGATTGTAGCGCGACGCTCCATCTAGACATGTATATAATCTAAGGTTTTAGAATCTTAACATCATACATGCGAAAGTGAGCTTGTTTGCTAGCTTGCCGCCAGCGGCATCGCCCGCGTGGGCTACCTATACGATTTCAAATAATAATAACAGAATGTCAAACAAATTTTGCACCCCCTTAGGGATAGAATTTATATGTAACTATAGATAAACTCATCAGCTTTAATTAGTAGAAAATGAGCGTGTGCTAGCCAAAATGTGATTATAGGTGTGAACCAGCTGATACTTTATATCAGCTGGTTCTTCAAACCTTACAGACTTGATATGTGTTGCTTGGGGAGTTTGTTGCGCCACTTCTTCCCATAAAAAAACACATAGTAAGTGGTGAAAGGCGGCCGTTTTAACGTTCAAAAAGTGCTGATTTGAACCATTTTGAATAAATGATTTCTGAATTTTGCTCGACCCTTCGCGGTCGCCTATCGCAGTCGCCGGTCGTAGTCGCCGACATCGGAATCGTACCTTAAAACTAGTGTTATTTAGTTTATGCTACTAATGTATATTTGAATACGTCAGCATCGCTTGTTAATTGACTGCAGAATTCCGCGTAACAATCCTCACTACACTACAATATCTACATTAATTATCAGTTTGTCAGTTTGTATGTACAGAGTAAAATGTGAAGCTAAAAAACCGATTCTAGAAATTCCTTCACTATTAGAAAGCCTATTGAGTAAAATATAATTATATTTAGTATAAATTCAGTTCCATATTTTATTTATTTTTTTGTTGTGTAACATAATAATGGCTGCTATTGTAACTAGCTTATATTTTTTATTCTGTGATCTCTATACATTTAGGATTGTGATCTTATAAAAAATATTAAAAGACTATTAGAAGAGAATTCTTACTCAATTTATTATTAAAAGTCCGTATTTTCCGCCAGCGGTTTCGCCCGCGTGGACTATACGAATTCAACAGAATTTTATACAAACTTTGCCCCCCTTTTTCAATCCGTTAAGGGTAGAATTTCGTCAGACTCTTTCTTATCGGATGCCTACGTCATACAAAGAACACACCCTCCAAGTTTTACGTCTCTGCGATCAGCGGTTTAGGCTGTGCGTTAATCCGTCAGTCATTCAAGACAAAGCATTTAATATGTATAGATCTAAGAATAATAATAAAATGAGATGGGCTCATAGCTAAGTAACAGCGGTGAGATCGATAGATTAACAAGGTTAAGCTGCGCTAGTCGCAGTCAGTCCATAGATAGGTGACTGTTTTCTTAACATTGAGACCCCTCCATGCGACGGAGAACACGTGTCGCTGTCGGTCCTGCGCCTGATCTCTCCCCGGTCGTGTCGGACTGCTGACCCATCGGACTATGAGAGTGAGGGAATAGAGATTAAAATAATATTACTTTTTCCCCTAGAGAAAAAAAAATAGCCCCGCTCTTTGGGCCTAGCACGAATCACTTTCGAAAAAATATTCGTATCAACAGCGATTTTTTAATGGAATATACTCGCATCTTACATACTATTTATTTAAATTTATGACTTTAATCATTTTAAAAACAAACATTGTTATTTACACATTTAAAAATAAATTTTGCTCTAGTATGTTTGTATTTATGATTCGAAAATCGCTTTCGAGACGAATACTTTTTCGAAAGTGATTCGCTAGAGCCACTGGTAGGCTATAGAATGACGAACTTTTTAAGATAGAGGAGTGAAAAGATAGTGGGAACTGAATCGTAATTAATTAGTCACAATTACATAGTAGTAATTAGTAGGTATCACTATCGCATTGAGTGAGGTGTTAGGGTGAAATAAAGGTCATATCTATATTATAGATAACAAAAATTTGATTTGAAAATCCTACATGTCTATACATTTCGCAATTTTGAGAAAATAAATATTGCAAGTATATTAATACTAGCTGTTTCCCGCGGTTTCACCCGCATCCCGAGGGAACTACTTAGCGCACCCGGGTAAAAAGTAGCCTATGTTGTTCCTCAGGGTCTATTCTATCTCTGTACCAAATTTCATTTATATCGGTCCAGTAGTTTTGGCGTGAAAGCGTAACAGACAGACAGACGGACAGACAGACGGACAGACAGACAGACAGAGTTACTTTCGCATTTATAATATTAGTAAGGATAAGGATTAGTAAGGATTAAGTAACTATTGTCAATAACGAAATGTCTGTCTGACTGTTAGTTTGAACGCGCAACACTATGAAAGCGCTAAGTTTAAAATTAAAAAGTGTGTCCTAGAATAACATTTAGTCTTTATTTCATCAAAATCGGTTGACTGTATCAAAAGTTATAAACATTTGAATGACAGTGGGTGTGAAAATGAAAGCTCTTTAATTTAGAATAATATATATAGATCAATCAAAAAAGATCAACCCTCAGTATCATCTAACAATACTGTACAATCCTTAATCTATCTATACTTATAATAAATCTGTAGAGAGGTCAATTCTGTACATGCAATATATTTCCAAAATAACTATCAGGGGGTGATTAGGGATCGATACTGGTGCCAAAACTGCAATCAGTAAATTTTTTGTCTGTCTGTATAAACGTTATAGAAACAAAAACTACTCAACGGATTTGAACGAAACTTGGTACAATTATTTTTCATACTCCTGAGCTGGTTATAGTATACTTTTCATCACGCTACAATCAATAGGAGCAGAGCAGTGAAGGGAAATTTCGGGAAAATGGGAGAAGTTACTCCATTTTTTAAGCTTCCGTCGCGTGTGCAACCCTAATGGTTAAAGCTACACAGAAATCATGTATGACGGAAATGTTTTCCTTAAAATTATATAAAAAATATCCCACGACAGCATAATGTCTATCTTTTATGGTTGACTCACAATAAGAGTTTGTTTGTTTAAACGCGCTAATCTCAGGAACCGCTGGTCCGATTTGTATCTTACGATGTTTTCCTTTACCGTTAGTCAGTAGTGTTAAAGATACACTTAGAAAGTGCATATGCCTTTAGAAAAGTCACATTGGTACCTACTTGCAAGTAAAGACTATCAAAAATATAGCTTATCTAATTATTTGCAAGGTTTGTCTTATGAACAGACAGAAGACCTACTTATAGTTTGTAAATAAAATTAAAGATATATATTAAACTAGCTGTTTCCCGCGGTTTCACCCGCATCCCGAGGGAACTACTTAGCGCACCGGGTAAAAAGTAGCCTATGTTGTTCCTCAGGGTCTATTCTATCTCTGTACCAAATTTCATTTATATCGGTCCAGTAGTTTTGGCGTGAAAGCGTAACAGACAGACAGAGTTACTTTCGCATTTATAATATTATTTATAACTAGCTTCTGCCAGCGACTTCGTCCGCGTGGAATAGTAGTGCTCCGCTCCTATTGGTCTTAGCGTGATGATATATATGTATATATAGCCTATAGCCTTCCTCGATAAATGGACTATCTAACACTGAAAGAATTTTCCAAATCGGACCAGCGGTTCCTGAGATTAGCGCGTTTAAACAAAATGACAACATTTCCCTTCACTGCTCTGCTCCTATTGATTGTAGCGTGATGAAAAGTATACTATAACCATCTCAGGAGTATGACAAATAATTGTACCAAGTTTCGTTAAAATCCGTCGAGTAGTTTTTGTTTCTATAGAGTTTATACAGACAGACAGACAGACAGACAGACAGACAGACAGACAGACAGACAAAAATTTTACTGATTGCATTTTTGGCATCAGTATCGATCCCTAATCACCCCCTGATAGTTATTTTGGAAATATATTTCATGTACAGAATTAACCTCTCTACAGATTTATTATAAGTATATATAGATAGATTATAATATATTTATAATATTAGTAAGGATAAAATAACAATGTAAGCGTTATTACATAATACCACTCACAGTGCACTTGTAGTATTAATTTTTTACCCGATTGTTTACAATTGTTAATTTATAGCATAAATATTAGTAATTAATTAAGCACTTTTACGCCTGAAGCACAGGTTCTACCTAGTTCAGGCAAATTATAACCTCAGCACTCCTTTAGCAGAATTTTATAAGCAAATTTTGTTGTAAAATGTGTACAAATTTTATTATTAATAAACGATTATTATTAATAATAAACGATTATAAAGTATTAAAAAGTCACATTGGTTACCAAGTTTCCAACCCGCACACTCGTAAACGACTCGACATTCATGTAGGTTGTACCTATTACGTCTCAATGATAGCTTATAATCAAAAGCATAATTACATGTTCAAATCTTTGCAGGCTTCTGCCAAATTGATTTATTGACTATGGCTTCTAACCAAGCAAACAAAACAGAAAATTATGTGTAACTGTATGTTTCCCGCAGTTTTACCCGCTTCCACAGGAAACTACTTCGCGGAAGCGGGTAAAAACTATCCTAAATCCTTCTCCAGGTTTCCAGCTATCACAGTACCAAATTTCATCTAAATCGGTTCAGCGGTTTTCCCGTGAAAATGTAACAGACAGAGAGACTTTTGCATTTATAATATAGCTGTTTCGCGCGGTTTCGGGCGCGTCGTGAATGATATATGTACTTAACGCACACGGATAAAAACTATCTATGTCCTTCCCCAGGTTCTAAGCTATCACCGTAACAAATTTCATTATAATCGGTTCAGCGGTTTAAGCGTGAAGAAGTAAAGGAAAGTCCCATTGTAAAAGTCCCTTTGTGCTAATAGCCTAACTCTTTACATCTGTCTCCTGCTTGATATGGAGGGAAGTGGAAACTATGATTATTCTTCTAGTGTACTCCTCCACTATTGTTTTCTGATTAAATTCGTTGCGGGTTCCAAGACAGTAAAAAAAATAATCTCTGGGACTCGTCGAGCTTCATTGCCTCGGCGTTTTCTGGTGGTCGCCACTGTTGATTCTGGCCTTTAGGAATTGCAGGTTGGGAATAGTGTAGCGGGCAAGTGCGTGTCGGGCCACGCGCTGTAGGGTTCCGTAGCAGGTCTCAGTCGACTATAACTCTGTAATCGGTTAAGCCTACTTAGCCGTGATAGTTTTCCTTGTAAGTTCATTACATGTGCTATGTCTGTGAATTTTTTCACATTTCTAGGGATAGCCATTCAAAAGTTAGATTTTTTTTTTTTTTTTTTCATAATTTAATTTTACCACTTTGTCGATGTAACTAATATACAAATCCATATCAAATTTCAACTTTCTAGTACCAAGAACCTCTGAGCTATGCCGTGGACAGACAGACAGACGGACATGGCGAAACTATAAGGGTTCCTTGTCGGACTACGGAACCCGAAAAGAAGAAGACAGATAGAATCGATATTTTTACGTAGGTATTAAAAAGGTTTCTAAAGAAAATGGTACCACTAAACTTTTGCTAAAGGGATTCTTGATAAAATTGTCCGTAAATTTTACTGTGAACACGATAACTGGCCAATGCATCGTTAAATGATTTACGACGGGCCCTACAACCTAAATAAAATGGCAAATAAACCTTTATTCTGTATCTGCTATCAGTAAGGTCACCTTATTTTTCGTCTTAAGAAAAATAAGATGATCTTTGCTTTTTAGGGTTCCGTAGTCCGACAAGGAACCCTTATAGTTTCGCTCTGTCCGTCTGTCTGTCTGTCTGTCTGTCTGTCCGCGGCATAGCACCGTGGTTTTTGTTATTAGAAAGCTGAAATTTGGTATGAATATGTATATTAATCACGCCGAGAAAGTGGTAAAATAAAATTTTGAAAAATATTTTTTTTTAGGGTAGCTCCCAAACATGTAAAGTAGGGATGAATATTTTTTTTCTCGCGTACCCCTTTGTGTGGGGTATCGTTAGATAGGTCTTTCAAAAATATTATGGGTGTGTTAAGATCATTTTTCGGTTAAGCGAGCCATTTGCGAAATATCTAGATTTTAAGTAAAATTTTTTGTTCGATACGAGTTACCCCCCCCTCTAACTTTTGAATGGCTGTACCTAGAAATGTGAAAAAAATCACAGACGTAGCACATGTAATGAACTTACAAGGAAAACTATCACGGCTAAGTAGGCTTAACTGGTTACAGAGTTATAGTCGATTAACTGAGACCTACTACGGAACCCTACTGCGCGTGGCCCGACACGCACTTGGCCGGTTTTTGTTTTGCCTTAAGCAGTGTTGTCAACTTTATTTTGTAGGGGACCGTACCATTCATTAAAAATCGCATTTTACTAAGAATTCAAGAGAAAAAATCGTACCAATGGAATCCTCAGGCGTTGGATAATTTTACAAGCTAAAAAATACTCACTTCACTCGACACAATCTGGCGAATTCAGCGACCTCAATGATGATTGTATTATATAAGGTCGCCAAAACAATGTCGGCAGGTTTGGTGTGTAAAGCGCTTAACAATAACACGTTAAAATGTAGCAGTTACCGACCTTTACTAGTCTCAATGTTTATAGGCAGACGGATGGCATAATAAAACCTTTATTTCCGTCGCAGATAAGCGGTGATAAAGGGATCTTTTAAAGCCTGATTGTTACTTTTTGTTGTTTCTCCTTACCTACATATAAATCTGGCTTCAAAGAATCAAGGGAGCTTAGAATTTTTGATTCAAAAATACAATCCTTACTATTATTATAAATGCGAAAGTAACTCTGTCTGTCTGTCTGTTACGCTTTCACGCCAAAACTACTGGACCGATATAAATGAAATTTGGTACAGAGATAGAATAGACCCTGAGGAACAACATAGGCTACTTTTTACCCGGGTGCGCTAAGTAGTTCCCTCGGGATGCGGGTGAAACCGCGGGAAACAGCTAGTTTATTATAATTGATCGTGATCATACAATTCCAAGGAGAATATTTAGCTAGCTTTTCACTCGGTTTTATCGGCATCGGTGGAACTGTATCCGGATAACGGATAAAGACGAAGATATGACGTTCGCATTTTTTAAATTAATCAGATTTCATTCGAAGTTCGAATGATAACTATATACCATGATATAGTCCAACATGGCTATTTATGAACGTGGCTGACAGGTGAACTAACGCTAGCCACCATCTTGAAATGTCTTTTTTAGTAATAATGATACCAATTAATGGAAATTTCCATTTTTTTAAGTAAATCATAACATGATCAATGACAATTTATTAATTCATCATTTACGTTTTAATGATAATCATAATTGAAAACAATAAAATGGAATATTTAAACATTTATCACACTATTGGATATTAGTAGGTGGCTCACAAGCCGAAACCTTCCTGATTATTAAGTAGTCACCGCGGCCGATGGATATCTACAACACCAGAGGCATCGCAGATCATCATTGCCCTTTCTAAACTATTTCAAGGACAAAATCTAGTCTTATTGAATAGCGCTATATTTTTACTAATAGTTGGGTAAAAAAAATCTACCAAAATGACATTTCAAGATGGTGGCTAGCGTTAGTTCACCTGTCAGCCACGTTCATAAATAGCCATGTCGGACTATTAGTACAGGATCCCTGGTACATCTTTCATCAGTTATTACTAACAAGCTGATTTTTCGTGAGTAGGTTCCTTTTGACTAGACGCCCAACTTTTTTCTTTAGAGTAATGTTGGTAAGTGGTAGCTTAATAGGGGTAACAAGGATAAAATATGTTGATTTGACGAATTTTAAAAATTTATTGCTAACCGATTTTTTCTTTGTTTATTATCAAGATAATTATCTAAATAACGTGAAAAAATATTTGTCCTACAAAATGTAAGGTTTTGTTAGGGAGTCCCCCCGCTCCAACATGTATCGTAAACAAGGTCATGAAAAATCATTACTAACCAGCAGATTTTTTTTATTGGTTAGCTAACATTTGCATAGTTTACCACACACACTGTCCTACAAATTGCGTGGTAGGTCATCTTGGTCCTACGCTCAAAAGTTGTCAATACCGCGGGACTTTTTTTTTTATTAGTAACTGTAGGACAAAGGTATCACGTGATAGGTTAATATATTTTTCGTCCAAATAAAACAATGTCCAAAAAAAAAAAAGGTATGCTTTATTAGTCCTACAAGATTTGTAATTTTGGAGTATACAAATGAAAGGATATATGTATAAAAGGATATCAGGACATATAAAACATTATATATAATATATAATGTATTATATATATACATACATAATATAATGTTATATATTTATATAAACATTATTTTTTATCTGATTCATCTGATAAATCTCTATCTGTCTCTGACTAGTATATAGTAATCTGTGGTGCGCATGCGTTTGTGAGCAAGGATAATAGTGTGCCTCAG
This sequence comes from Pyrrhia umbra, assembly GCA_963891755.1. NCBI lineage: Eukaryota > Metazoa > Arthropoda > Insecta > Lepidoptera > Noctuidae > Pyrrhia > Pyrrhia umbra. Next base: position 5,692,341 of record OY982944.1, read on the forward strand.
CTCCAATAGCAAAATGTACAAAATAATATTATTTTTAATTTCAAGAATTTAAACTATGTAACTGGAGGACTGGAATAACGTACCACGCAATTTGTAAGACAATATGGGTGGTAAACTATGCAAATGTTAGCTAACCAATAAAAAAACCGGCCAAGTGCGTGTCGGGTCACGCGCAGTAGGGTTCCGTAGCAGGTCTTAGTTAGTCGACTATAACTCTGTAACTGGTTAAGCCTACTTAGCCGTGATAGTTTTCCTAATAAGTTAATTACATATCCTACGTCTGTGAATTTATTCAAATTTCTAGGGATAGCCATTCAAAAGTTAGAGGGGGGAAGCTCGTATCGAAAAAAATTTTGACTTTAAAGCTAAATATTTTGCAAACGGATTCCTAAATCGAAGTATTGTCTTTACAGACCTACTATATTTTTGAAAGACCTATCCAATGATATCCCATACGATGGGAAACATGAGAAAAAAATATTCATCCCCACTTTACGTGTAATGGGAGCTACCCTATAAAAAATATTTTACATAATTTTATTTTACCACTTTGTCGATGTAACTAATATACATATCTATACCAAATTTCAGCTTTCTAGTACCAAGAACCTCTGAGCTATGCCGCGGACAGACAGACAGACAGACGGGCATGGCGAAACTATAAGGGTTCCTTGTCGGACTACGGAACCCTAAAAATCAGCTGGTTAGTAATTATTTTTAATGACCTTATTTATGATACATGTTGGAGAGGGGGGACTCCCTAACAAAACCTTATATTTTGTAGGACAAATATTTTTTCACGCTATTTAGATAATTATCTCGATAATTAACAAAAAAAAATCGGTTAGTAATATTTTTTTTTCATTCGTCAAATCAACACATTTCATCCCTATTATCTTAGTTATAAACCACAATCGAGAAGTTTCATACAAGAATTGGTTGGGCGTCTCATTGAAACGAAGCTATTCTCGAACATTCAGCTTGATAGTAATTATTTTTACATTAAGTATTAGTACTACAACTTTTGAGCGTAGGACCAAGATGACCTACCACGCAATTTGTAGGACAGTGTGTGTGGTAAACTATGCAAATGTTAGCTAACCAATAAAAAAAAATCAGCTGGTTAGTAATGATTTTTCATGACCTTGTTTACGATACATGTTGGAGCGGGGGGACTACCTAACAAAACCTTACATTTTGTAGGACAAATATTTTTTCACATTATTTAGATAATTATCTTGATAATAAACAAAAAAAAATCGGTTAGTAATAAATTTTTAAAATTCGTCAAATCAACATATTTTATCCTTGTTACCCCTATTAAGCTACCACTTACCAACATTACTCTAAAGAAAAAAGTTGGGCGTCTAGTCAAAAGGAACCTACTCACGAAAAATCAGCTTGTTAGTAATAACTGATGAAAGATGTACCAGGGATCCTGTACTATATAGTCAGACAATTTGAAATGATCACAGATGATGTAATTCTGTTACCACTATAATAAAAAAGTAGACTCTTTGAATTCTTTGTTTATTAGTGCCATCTACCCAATTCCTTGTGAAATGAGTACAGTGGGCATTTGAAGATCTTGGTCGGAGAAATTATGTACTGTAGTATTTATTTCTTGTTGAATCTTGTTCTTGTTGTCAAGTATTTTGTTATTCACATTATTTTCACACCAACGCCGCCATACTAGGTATATTGTTGAACGCTAAAAATAAAATTCAGATTAATAATTAACATTTTCATATTATTATACTGAAACGCATTTTTTAATTAAAACTTCAAGCTTTTTTCATAAGAATTTCCATCACAATCGGTACAGACGTTTTACTAAGAAAGTGTGACAGACAGACAGAGTTAACTTGTCGTTTAGTAATAACGAACTGTTGTGATACTCACGGACACTCCTAACTGACTCATTATTTTAGATACTGGTACGCCATCTTGTTTTAGCGATATAATTTGATTTTTCTTGTCCCCTTCAATCCTGTACAGAAATATTTTTAGGTAACCATCTGACTAAAATTGTACTAGTGTGACTCTTTAATTGGATTTCGGTTTAAAGAAATTTATTTTCTTATAAAAACTGTACAGTTCATTTAAAATAAGATATGCATAACAAACTCATGAAAATATAGTATAGTATCTCTAGCGCTTATTACTATTTATTACACAATCATATATTTTTTAATTAAAATTCATCAATTCAATCCATTTTAAATTACAATTCTATAATAATAATATGTTATTTAAAGTATTGATTTAATGATTCCCCGTATAATATAAAAAATGTCCATAATATAATTAAAATTAAATAACCAATAAGCAGTTCTTAAATTAGCGCGATTTGAAATCATCAAACGACTCCTCCCGCCGTGGATCTAGAGGGAGTGTCGGACTCTTACTATCTTACTTCTAAATAACCTGTAATCTGAAGTTTATCACCTAATCCTTACTTAACGTCATAATCCAGGATACTAACTTAAGCTCGGTTTAACGCTAAATAGCATTCATGAGTGAGATTTTCGCAGGAGCGACTGCCTATCTGACATCCACAACCCAGTTACCGGGTAACACGAAACCTCTCGGAAAGACTGGTTGTCAGACTTTCTGGCTTCTGACTACCCGTAACACTGTCAGATCTACAAATGATGGCCAGGCAGAATAAAATAAAGAACAAAATTACCTGAGTACTGGATTCTTTTTTGAAGATTTCTCTTTAGCTGTCTTTTTGATTTTTGATGCTTTAAGGCCAGCATTACTAAGTATCCGTCGAACCACCTTCGGTGTGACACCAAACTCTTTAGCAAGCATCGTCATTTCACAAAATTTCAATTCTTTAAACCTCTCGATTATTTTTCGATCCAATTCTTTTGTCGTACTTCGATTCTGATGATCATCACTTGATGATTTACCATCTAAAGTTGTGGTATCATTCTTATTTTGTTCTAAGGTTTCAACTTCCAGTACCAGATCTACATTGTCATTAAAATCATAATTTTCTTGATTGATATTAGTATTTATTACAGTAATGCTACCATTGCCGTTCAGTTTTGATCTTTCAGTACTTGTATTAAGTATCAAATTTCCTATAGTTTCATCATCATTATCATCACAACACAAATTGTTTAGTTCTTCATGTGTACTGTTCATATCATGTATAGAGTTAAGATTTTCTAGTATAAACTCGTCAATTTCAACACTTTCTTCTGTAACTATTTGTTCATTTGTATCATAATTGTTATGTGTTGTATCATCATTATTATGTGATATATCATCATTATTATGTGATATATCATAATTATTGTGTAGTACATCATCATTAACTTCCATATCGTCTGGGTTCATATTATTTGGGTCAGTTTCACCTATATCTGCTGTGTAAAATACTTCTTGAATTGTTAATGATGGTTTTAAAATATCATGGTTTGCTTTTAAAAGTGTTATGTCAGATTCTGTTATCTGAAAAAGAAAGATTTATGATTGACAGGGTTGGGTTGAGAATTTACATACTCTAGCAACACTTACAGCCGGTTGCTTCAAAAAACCGGCCAAGTGCGTGTCGGCACACGCGCAGTAGGGTTCCGTAGTAGGAGTTAGTTAGTCGACTATAACTCTGTAACCGGTTAAGCCTACTTAGCCGTGATAGTTTTCCTTGTAATTTCATTACATGTACTACGTCTGTGATTTTTTTCACATTTCTAGGTACAGCCATTAAAATTGATTGATTTTTTAAGCAGTGTTGTCAACTTTATTTTGTAGGGGACCGTACCATCCATTAAAAAATCGCATTTTACTAAGAATTCAAGAGAAAAAATCGTACCAATGGAATCCTCAGGCGTTGGATAATTTTACAAGCTAAAAAATACTCACTTCACTCGACACAATCTGGCGAATTCAGCGACCTCAATGATGATTGTATTATATAAGGTCGCCAAAACAATGTCGGCAGGTTTGGTGTGTAAAGCGCTTAACAATAACACGTTAAAATGTAGCAGTTACCGACCTTTACTAGTCTCAATGTTTATAGGCAGACGGATGGCATAATAAAACCTTTATTTCCGTCGCAGATAAGCGGTGATAAAGGGATCTTTTAAAGCCTGATTGTTACTTTTTGTTGTTTCTCCTTACCTACATATAAATCTGGCTTCAAAGAATCAAGGGAGCTTAGAATTTTTGATTCAAAAATACAATCCTTACTAATATTATAAATGCGAAAGTAACTCTGTCTGTCTGTCTGTTACGCTTTCACGCTAAAACTACTGGACCGATATAAATGAAATTTGGTACAGAGATAGAATAGACCCTGAGGAACAACATAGGCTACTTTTTACCCGGGTGCGCTAAGTAGTTCCCTCGGGATGCGGGTGAAACCGCGGGAAACAGCTAGTTTATTATAATTGATCGTGATCATACAATTCCAAGGAGAATATTTAGCTAGCTTTTCACTCGGTTTTATCGGCATCGGTGGAACTGTATCCGGATAACGGATAAAGACGAAGATATGACGTTCGCATTTTTTAAATTAATCAGATTTAATTCGAAGTTCGAATGATAACTATATACCATGATATAGTCAGACATGGCTATTTATGAACGTGGCTGAAAGGTGAACTAACGCTAGCCACCATCTTGAAATGTCATTTTTAGTGATAATGATACCAATTAATGGAAATTTCCATTTTTTTAAGTTAATCATGACATGATAAATAGCAATTTATTAATTCATAATTTACGTTTTAATAATAATCTTAAATTGGAAACATTTTAGGAGGTTAAAATGCAATATTTAAACATTTAACACACATTTGGATGTTAGTAGGTGGCTCACAAGCCGAAACCCTCCTGATTATTAAGTAGTCACCGCGGTCGATGGATATCTACAACACCAGAGGCATCGCAGATCATCATTGCCCTTTCTAACTATTTCAAGGACAAAATCTAGTCTTATTGAATAGCGCTATATTTTTACTAATAGTTGGGTAAAAAAAAACTACCAAAATGACATTTCAAGATGGTGGCTTGCGTTAGTTCACCTGTCAGCCACGTTCATAAATAGCCATGTCGGACTATAGACAGTTGAAATTAACACAGATGATGTAATTGTTACCACTATAATAAAAAAGTCGACTCTTTGAATTATTTGTTTATTAGTCCCATCTACCCAATTCCTTGTGAAATGAGTACAGTGGGCATTTGAAGATCTTGGTCGGAGAAATCATGTACTGTAGTATTTATTTCTTGTTGAATCTTGTTCTTGTTGTCGAGTATTTTGTTATTAACATTATTTTCACACCAACGCCGCCATACTAGGTATATTGTTGAACGCTAAAAATAAATTCAGATTAATAATTAACATTTTCATATTATTATACAGAAACGCATTTATAAAAATAAATTTCAGATTTCGAGCTATTTACATACGAATTTCCATCTCAATCGGTTCAGTCGTTTTACTGTGAAAGCGTGACAGACAGACAGACAGAGTTACTATCGCGTTTATAATATCTATATTAATATAATAAAGCTGAAGAGTTTGTTTGTTTGAACGCGCTAATCTCAGGAACTACTGGTACGATTTGAAAATTTCTTTCAGTGTTAGATAGCCCATTTATTGAGGAAGGCTATAGGCTATATATCATCACGCTAAAACCAATAGGAGCTGAGCACCGCTATTCCACGCCTAGTTAGTAATAATGAACTGTTGTAATACTCACCGACACTCCTAACTGACTCATTATTTTAGATACTGGTACGCCATCTTGTTTTAGCGATATAATTTGATTTTTCTTGTCCCCTTCAATCCTGTACAGAAATAATTTTAGGTAACCATCTGACTAAAATTGTACTACTGTGACTCTTTAATTGGATTTCGGTTTAAAGAAATTTATTTTCTTATAAAAACTGTACAGTTCATCTATACTAATATAATAAAACTGAAGAGTTTGTTTGTTTGAACGCGCTAACCTCAGAAACTACTGGTACGATTTGAAAAATTCTTTCAGTGTTAGATAGCCCATTTATTGAGGAAGGCTATAGGCTATATATCATCACGCTAAAACCAATAGGAGCGGAGCACCACTATTCCACGCGGACGAAGTCGCGGGCAGAAGCTAGTTTAAAATAAGACATCCATAACAAACTCATGAAAATATAGTATGGTATCTCTAGCGCTTATTACTATTTATTACACATTTATATATTTTTTAATTAAAATTAGTTATCCATTTTAAATTACAATTCTATAATAATAATATGTTATTTAAAGTATTGATTTAATGATTCCTCGTATAATATAAGAAATGTCCATAATATAATTAAAATTAAATAATCAATAAGTAATGTCGTGGTGGCCTAGTGGTTAAGGCACCTGCCTCTCAATTACGAGTATGCGGGTTCGAAACCTGGCAAGTACCAATGTGACTTTTCTAAAGTCGTATGTACTTTCTAAGTATATCTTAGATACCACTGACTAACGGTGAAGGAAAACATCGTGAGGAAACCTAGACTTAAAAAGTCTGAAATCGCCAATCCGCCTTGAGTAAGCGTGGTGATCAATGCTCATACCTTCTCTGTATGAGAAGAGGCCTGTGCCTAGCAGTGGGACAATATATAGGCTGATGATGAATCAATAAGTAAGCAGTTCTTAAATTAGCGCGATTTGAAATCATCAAACGACTCCTCCCGCCGTGGGTGGGGCGAGAGGGGGTGTCGGACTCTTACTATCTTACTTCTAAATAACCTGTAATCTGAAGTTTATCACCTAATCCTTACTTAACGTCATAATCCAGGATACTAACTTAAGTTCGGTTTAACGCTAAGCATTCATCAGTGAGATTTTCGCAGGAGCGACTGCCTATCTGACATCCACAACCCAGTTACCGGGTAACACGAAACCTCTCGGAAAGACTGGTTGTCAGACTTTCTGGCTTCTGACTACTCGTAACAACTGTCAGAGATCTACAAATGATGTCCAGGCAGAATAAAACAAAGAACAAAATTACCTGAGTACTGGATTCTTTTTTGAAGATTTTTCTTTGACTGTCTTTTTGATTTTTGATGCTTTAAGGCCAGCATTACTAAGTATCCGTCGAACCACCCTCGGTGTGACACCAAACTCTTTAGCAAGCATCGTCATTTCACAAAATTTCAATTCTTTAAACCTCTCGATTATTTTTCGATCCAATTCTTTTGTCGTACTTCGAGTATGATGATCATCACTTGATGATTTACCATCTAAAGTTGTGGTATCATTCTTATTTTGTTCTAAAGTTTCAACTTCCAGTACCAGATCTACATTGTCATTAAAATCATCATTTTCTTTATTGATATTAGTATTTATTAAAGTAATGCTACCATCGCCGTTCAATTTTGATCTTTCAGTACTTGTATTAAGTATCAAATTTCCTATAGTTTCATTATCATTATCATCACAACACAAATTGTTTAGTTCTTCATGTGTACTGTTCATATCTTGTATAGAGTTTAGATTTTCTAGTATAAACTCGTCAATTTCAACACTTTCTTCTGTAACTATTTGTTCATTTGTATCATAATTGTTATGTGTTGTATCATCATTATTATGTGATATATCATCATTATTATGTGATATATCATAATTATTGTGTAGTACATCATCATTAACTTCCATATTGTCTGGGTTCATATTATTTGGGTCAGATTCACCTATATCTGCTGTGTAAAATACTTCTTGAATGGTTAATGACGGTTTTAAAATATCATGGTTTGCTTTTAAAAGTGTTATGTCAGATTCTGTTATCTGGAAGAGAGATAATATATGATAAATAGGGACGGGTTGAGTATTTACACATTCTGACTTAGGAAACACTTACAGCTTCAAAAAAAAGATAGAGGAAAGATTTGTTTGTTTGTAGGGGTTTAACTCAAAAACGACTGTACCGATTTTAACAATTCTTTCACCGTTAGAAAGCTACATCTTTACGAAGTGTTATAGGGTATATTTATTTCCAGAAATAATTAAGGATCCCGATTAAAACTTGAATAATGTAACCCAAGGTATAAAAAAATGTCAACGCGGGCGAAGCCGCTGGCGGAAAGCTAGTAAAAGTATAAAGTACTAGCTTCTGCCCGCGACTTCGTCCGCGTGGAATAGTGGTGCTCCGCTCCTATTGGTTTTAGCGTGATGAAATATAGCCTATAGCCTTCTTCAATAAATGGGCTATCTAACACTGAAAGAATTTTCAAATCGGACCAGTAGTTCCTGAGATTATGCGTACGCAAAAAAAGTAACTTTTCTGGTTGATTTTTTACACCTTGTGTCCGAAAAACCCAAATATCTTACGGAACCCTATTTTTTTTACAAAATAAAATTTAGCCTATGTTACTCGTGGATAATGTAGCTTTCGAATGGTGAAAGAATTTTTAAAATCGGTCCAGTAGTTTTTGAGCCTATTCATTACAAACAAACAAAGTTTTCCTCTTTATAATATTAGTGTAGAAGTGTAGATGTAGATAGTGTAGATGTAGATAAATGATAAAAAGTTTGGTGCAAGCGGCTGTTATACTCATCAGATTACACTCATAACAAATTCAAGTTATCTCTTTCTAGTATCTACTGAGGCTCAGAGGCTAAGCCGCAGAAAGACAGACGGATGGACATGGCAAAACTATAAGGGTTCCATTGTTAACTCATTATCATCTACCTAGCCTTCTTCCAACAATAAAAGCCGACCCCAAGGTCGGCTTCCAGTCTAAACCGGATGCAGCAGATTACCAATGTTTTACATGGAGCGACTGCCTATCTGACCTCCACAACGCTGTTATCGGGTTGGACTGGCTGTCAGACATCCTGGTTTTTGACAATCCGTAACGACTGTCAAAGATCTATAAATGACAATCGGGACAACAGCTTAACGTGCTTTTTGAGGCACGGAGGAGTCCCGCTAAGACATAGATGGTCACCCATCTACGGACCGCGCCAAGGGCAGCTTAACATTTGATCGGTCGACCTGTGCGGCTGTTACTTAGCCACGAGCTCCTCCATTTTCATTGTTAACTATGGGATTCTAAAAGACCATTACTTACGATATCGACGGTGCTCAAAATCCGTTGCAGCATTTCATCGCTTTGCAGCGCTTTTTCCCTAAACGCTGAAGCCGCTGAGAGTCGCGCAGCACATTCCCAACAAAGGTGTTGAAACATTCTCTCGTTATCACGAGCCTGAAAAAAAATAACAACAATGAAGTATTTGACTGTATTTTTTTACAAGAAATCCTTATAACCAAATTACCAAGAAGAAAAAACAACAGTGAAAATACGAATAAAATATCTTAGGAACAGTTATAAGCATTTAAGTCGATGTTAGAAAAAAAGAATTTCAAAACAACGTTAGGTATGACAAGGATAGAGAATTCCTCCGCCAAAAACTTCATGCATTTTCTTTATTTTTTGATACCTTGTTTCTTTCGATGGAACCTTCAAAGACATTAGTCTTTGTAGGCTCTTATGAAAAGTCAAGTACTATGTGAACAGTGGGTTTTATGGCGAAGAACCGACACTCATAAGTTTAACACTATCTATCATAGTATTAAACTTATGAGTGTCAGTAAAATATCTTACCACAATACCAGTGATTTTTTGCAACATCTGGCCCAAATTATATTGCTCTAAATTGTACATTTTGACGTTGAATGCCAGACATATACGGCAGGCCTGCAAAGAAAAGTTGTATTCAACAAAAACAAGACTCGTTCCGTGATACCATTATGTGATTTTAGTTAGAAGGCTTATATTATTTTCTCATTGCATTTAGATTTCATTTCATATAGGCCTTTGCAGACTCTCATAAAAAGACACACTAATTGCACAGTTTCAAAAAGGCAAGAAACTTTATTATTACTCTTTAAAAAAATATATGTTTACAATGGGTCGGAAACATTAGGAATGCCTGTTTTTTTTAATCTTTATTTTTTAAGGTTTCAGTCACTTTATATGCCATCCTCATGGCAATAACATAAAATATATCCCTACTTAACACGTGAAAATATTTTTTTTTATAAGTTGTTCCTACTACTTACATATCCTACTAAATTATACAAAACCAAAATAAAAAGGAAAAATACAAATGTTCAGCTGTTTAACCGTGACAGTGTAGCAAACAAACTTACATCAACATTTATAATATTAGCTAGGTTTAGGCGGGCTGTTTTCCACAACTCTATGATTGGATGATTTTATTCGATCCACCCCAATTCCTCAAGAAAAGCCAGTCAATATTAGTTAGTATACTCACTTCTTTGACTTCCACTGGCGTCTCCTGTGTGTCCACGGCAGAGTTTTGCCTTAACTCATCCCGTACCTGCGCCAGTATATTCTGTGCCTCAAATGGTATAGCAAACTTGTTCAATCGATTTCTTTCACTACTAGTGTATGAAGAGTCGTCAAAATGTTTGCCGCATAAGACCTTGTGTTGCTTGTACAGATGGTATAATGATTGTTCTGACACCCAATCGTTATCGGGATAACAATACCGTGCCCAAACTATTGCTCTGTAGGGAAAAAATAAAATATTTAACAGTATAGAAACATTTAAAAATACATATATATATACTATTCTAAATAGCTGTTTTACATGGTGTCACCCACATTCTGGGGGAACTTCTTCAGGCCCCTAGATAAAAAGTATTGTATGTTTTAATCCATACACACTGCTGCTGATAGGAGCACTTGGAGAAAATTGTCCCGGCCCAATGGTTAGGTTAGGTTAGGTTTAGGCGGGCTGTTTTCCGCAACTCCACGACAAAGCGCGTATTTTGCGTTAGAGGGTGTATTGGATAATTATTCGATCCACCCCAACTCCTCGAGAAAAGCCAGCAGATGTTTGGGTCTGCTGACTATCTCTTGGATAGTACCTGGGTTACTGAAGTACTTGTCCCGGCCCAAACTCAATGCTGACAAGGACTGATGATGGTCACAATCCCCAATCTATGGGGTACTTTGATGATGATGATGTGTTAATCCAAGTTATAAATTTTGTGACTACAAACATTTAAATCAATAACACCATGGAGTTTCTTGACCATTCTTCTCAATAGGAATCTACGCTTTGGAACTGGCAAAAAGCTTAAATTTTTCTTTTTTTTACCAATGGACTGGCACGTAATTATTAGGCAATTCAAAATGCCCGTAAATGGTCTAATTGAAATAAATGTTTTATCAACACTGCAATAGTTTGTCAACACTGCTCGCGTCCCACACTTCAGACCTAGCCATGGTCTATTGGATTATTGAAGAGAGTTACCACAATCCTGAAACTGGGTGGGTTTTAGTCAGTAAGAGTCTGAAACTACCTCTGCCCTCACTTGATGATTTTCCATATCTAAAAAAGGCCTACCCGTACAATTATAGGTTTACGTGGTCTATGTGACCCTCCTGACCCTAGCTCAACGAGCCAGCCCGCGAGCTGAGCCAATAGCTTTAAAGTTCCTGATTATAATAATCATATATATTCTGATCCAGCCTGTTCCTTGCTGTCCTCCCCCAGCGACGCTCTAAGCCGAGGCCCGTACCCCACTAGGGGGTGCCCTTAGCGTGTAGTCGCTTAGTTTTATGAGTTAAAGTCCCTGGCTGGAAGTCCTAAATTCATTAAGGCACTTCACAGGCAAGCCCGTTTAAGCAGTCGACAACCTTCTAGGTTGACATGCGAGATGGCATACAAAAAAAAGGTAGTCTATGTGGACTATATGGCCTATAAGATATACACTTACTTCAAGGGACCATGCATAGACGGCAAGGGAAATCTATGGAATATTAAGGCAGGATAATCTCTCGAATGAATACCGCACTTCGCGCAAGTTAGAGATCTTTTAGCGACCATGATAGATACGAAAGTCTTGAGATGACCCAATGACCAATGTCGCAGTCGTTGTTTAAAGTAAATTAGGATAAATTCTATAATTTCTGGAGAAATTCTTGACCATCTGCACACAACAGCGCAGCTGCGCACCAGTATCCACCAGTATCAACAAAACAATGTCAATGTCAAACAAAATGTCAATCGATGCGTAGATGTCAATAACAAAATCTACCTCTACTTAATTTTTAATGTTACTAGCTATTAAAAAATCCTACTATTATTTATCAAAACCCTCTGAGCTCTGCTCTGTATGATTATGCTCAACCTTGTGGCGACTACAATGAGTTTTGCTGTATAAATTAACAGGAAATATTCCATCTGTCAAATCAAATCAAAATCTTTATTCGTGTCTATTCATTACATTAAAGTACGACATAAATTGTGTTGCTTTACGCGGAAAAATTAAACATGATCCGAAACCTTGCATTCCGGACCAATATATATATAAAATAGTATAGTTTAACATGGATCTATTTAATAATTATTTGACTGTTAGTTGGTGGCTCACGAGACCCACCCCACAGATTTTAAAGTAGTAACAGAGGCCGATGGATATCAACAATATAGGCAGCATAGGCAACAGAGGCATCGCAGAAAATCATTGCCATGTTTCCTATTTCGAAAACAAAATCTAGTATTATTCAATACAGCTATATTTTTACTTGTAGTTGGGTAAAAAAATCCATTGGCCGGTATCACCAAAAATGACATTTTAAGATGGTGTCTTACGTTAGTTCACCTGTCAGTCAGGTCAGCCAGCCACATTCAATGATACTTTAAAGCGCGGCAAAGGTAATAATTTTTATAGCGTATTTTAAAACTATGTTTAAAATTTTACAAAATTAATAATTATTTTTGTAAAAAAACACCAGTGTGTTCAATAAATAACTGCAATTAAGTGTTCGTATTTTTCAGACCGTCGTTTTTATATACAAAACAGTTTAGAAGGTGTTCTTACGATGTCGAAAGTAAAATTGAATTTAATTGCGGCCGCATGTGAAAATATGGGAATTGGAGCCAACGGAGCTTTACCATGGCGTTTGAAGTAAGTTTAGATATTTTTTCTACTTTAGTTAAGACTAAAAAATACGAAATTCCATGTGAATGAGATTATCGCCTAACAATCTCTTATACCTTGAAAATATTATCCTTACTAATATTATAAATGCGAAAGTAACTCTGTCTGTCTGTCTGTGTGTCTGTTACGCTTTCACGCCAAAACCAGTGAGCCGATTTTGATGAAATTTGGTACAGAGATAGAATAGACCCTGAGGAACAACATAGGCTACTTTTTACCCGGGTGCGTGAAGTAGCTCCTTCGGGATGCGGGTGAAACCGCGGGAAACAGCTAGTACAGAATAACCGGTCGTTGGGTCATCTTAGGGGACCTTTTCATTTTACTAGATTCTATAGAAATTCGAATAATATTATGTTGTAAAAAATAAAAACAAAAATATTCGAGTTTTAGATTATATATATATATATAGTATTATATATTATATATAGTATTAGATTTTTTTCGTGTACTAGCTGCTTCACCTGCGGCCCAGAGATTTTCATGAGCCGCCTGGGCTAAAAGTAGCCTATATCCATGTCCAGGGTCCCATCTACCTCTGTGACAAATTTCATCTAAATCAGTTCAGCCGTTTACCCATTAAAGTGGAGCAAATAAACACACTATTACATTTTATAATACTAGCTGTTTTCCGCGGTTTCACCCGCATTCCGAGGGATCTTATTCTTCTGTATTAGGGTGTCAATAAAATAAGGCATGTTGTGGTGACTTCTAATTAAGAAAGCTCAAAGTTTAATAATAATTTGTTAAAATTTCCTAGTTTTTAAAGTGTCTGTCTGTACCAAACTTAATTTATATCGGTCAAGTAGGTTTGGCTTAAACGAGTGACAAATATACATACATCTTCATCTGCCTACTTTCTCAACTATGTTGGGGTTGGTTTCCAGTCTTAGCCAGATGCAGCTGAGTAGCAGAGTTTTACATGGAGCAACTTCCTATCCAACCTCCACAACCCTGTTACCGGGTAACACATTACCCCTTGGTAAGACTGGTTGTCAGTCTTTCTGGCTTCTGACTACCGGTAACAACTGTCAAAGATCTAATGACAAACAGCTTCATATGCTTTTCGAGGCACGGAGGAGTCTCACTCTGTCATAGATGGTCACCCATCCACAAACCGACCGCACCAAGCGCAGCTTAACCTTTTATCAGTCAAACAGTGAGGCTGTTACTTAGCCACAAGCTTAGTAACAAACATACATACATTCTCACATATTTTCATATTTATAAAGTAGAACCTCATTCTTAAATTACAGGAAAGAAATGGCTTATTTCACAACTATGACAACAAAGGTCACTGACCCCACCAAGGTGAATGCTGTCATAATGGGCCGTCGAACATGGGATTGCATACCAGACAAGTACCGTCCGTTATCAGACCGAGTCAACATTGTCCTCACACATAATGTCGACAGTGTGAAGGATAAGGTAAGGGAATCCATCATTTGGCTAGACTTTTCCCAAATATGTTGAGGTTGCTTTCAGTTTAATTGGATGCAGCTGAGCACCAGTGTTTTACATGGAGCGACTGCCTATCTGACCTCCACATTCCATTTACTGGATAATACTTTCTGACAGTTGTCAGACTTTCTGGATTCTGAATCCATATCTGCTCTCATGTTCAAACATACAGACAGATGACATGACAGAAATGGCTTGTTTGTAACACTTTCACAGCAAAACGGCTCAACCGATTAAATGAAATTTGGTACGGAGATAGAGGAGACAGACCCCTTTTTTTTCGGATGGGAAATCATCAAATGCTCCCTCCCGCCGTGGGTGGGGTGGAAGGGAGTGTCAGGCTCTTACAGACTAAAACCCAGTATGTATAGAATATGTTAATTTTCGCTCGTACAACGCTAAGATGTGCCAATAATCTTGTCTAATTAAAACTATCACTTATCAATCATTATGCCCTTAACTTTATGACCTACGCGAGATAAGGGTTTTTCGAACTAAATATTAATTTTATCAGTCATGTTTCATCATCTACTAAGTCTAATTATAACAATTATGTTGATTATTCTAACCGGATGTCAGCTAACCGATGTTTATCGTGGGACCTCTGGTTATCTACCCAGTAGGTACCCGTAGGTATGTTTTTAATTTATTTTTTAATGTTGGCCTGGTCCTTACCGGACGGCGAGCCACCCATAGCTCACCGTCCGTAGGCCCACGTCTAACGCAATACCCCTTGATCAGATTTTCGGGCTTCTGACTGCCTGAGACAACTGTCTCTCTTCTATGTTACTCCTAAAGGATTAGAAAGTTTTAGGATTTTTTATATGTATATATATATACTCATGTGTTTTCGACTGCCTCGTAAGTCTAGTGTTGTCATAACGCGACTGCTGTAAACGGGGTCTCGGGTCCGATTATCGGGTCGGGCCGAAATCGCTTTGTGGGTTTTAGAAAATTTCACAAAGCAGCCCGGAGTCAGGAAGTTGGTGGTGTTATACTCCCGTGCCTGGGAACGTTAAGCTGTCGTCCCCGGCTACTGTCTTGATAGCAGTTGTTACAATTCCATGTCAGAGGCCATCAGGCGGGTTTGAGAAAACTCTGACACCAGGGCTTGTTAGGTTTTACCAACCTTAACTTGCACACGATAAGAAGATTACGTGTTCTCGAAATTTTCAACTCTAACCTTGACTAATATTATAAAACTGAAAGAAACTTGTCCTTGAACCGATTCATCTATACTAATATTATAAAGAGGAAAGATTTGTTGGTTTGTAGAGTTTTAACTCAAAAACTACTGGACCGATTAAAAAAATTCTTTCACCGTTAGAAAGCTACATCTTTACGAAGTGTCATAGGCTATATTTATTTCCATAATTAGGGAACCCTACTAAAACTTGAATGATGTAATTCAAGGTGTAAAAAAAATGTCCACGCGGGCGAAGCCGCGGTCGGAAAGCTAGTGTGAAATATGGTATTAATGATACAGCTAGTATATTTGTTTCTGTTCTCAATTCCAGGTTCCAGAAGGTGTGGTGGTGGTTCCAGGGTTAGACGAAGCAGTGGAATACATTGAGAGTCAAAAGGATATAGAGTCCACCTGGGTTATTGGAGGATCTTCGATATACCAGGTGAGTAGTGGTGCCTTATCGAATTTTAAAACATCGATCACTATTAATCGAGTTGCTAAATATCGAACATTGATTTTAGAAAATTCTAACTTCTCATCATCAGCCTATATATTGTCCCACTGCTGGGCACAGGTCTCTTTTCATACAGAGAAGGCATGAGCATTGATCACCACGCTTGCTCAAGGCGGATTGACGATTTCAGACTTTAAGTCCAGGTTTCCTCACGATGTTTTCCTTCACCGTTAGTCAGTGATGTCAAAGATATACTTAGAAAGTACATAATATGACTTTAGAAAAGTCACATTGGTACTTGCAAGATTACGAACCCGCACACTGATACACGCGAGGAAGGTGACTTAACCACTAGGCCACCACGACTCAACCAAAAATTCTAACTAATATTTTTAAATACGAAAGTATCAAATTTCATCGGTATTTTTTGTCTCTCTTCTATTAGTAAGACTGGTTGTCAGACTTTCTGGCTTCTGACAAGCCGTAACGACTGTCAAAGATGTACATATGACAACCGGGACCAATAGCTTAACGTGCTTTCCGAGGCACGGAGGAGTCTCGCTATGACATAGATGGTCACCCATCCACGGACCGACCTCGCCAAGCGCAGCTTAACTTTTGATTGATCGAACCGTGTGGCTGTTACTTAGCCACGAGCTCCTCTCAAATCGATTCAGTAATCTGATCTTAAAATTCCCATTCCAGGCAGCAATGACCCATCCGAACTGCGGTAAAATCTACCTGACGGAGATACAGAAGTCCTTCGACTGCGACACCTTCTTCCCAAGGATTGATAGGCAGCAGTTCCACCTGGTGGATGAGGAGGAGATCCCAGGAGAGAGGCAGCTGGAAGGTGACATCAGCTATTACTTCAGAGTGTACAAGAAATTGTAGAATCGTGGAGATGTGGTAAGGTTTGAGGGTTCCACAAATGAAAACCGGTTAAGTGTGTGTTGGGCCACGCGCAATAGGGTCCGTAGTAGGTTTTAGTTGGTCGACTATAAAGGCCTACGCAGACCGAGACGGCATGGCAAGGTATTTTAATTTTTACTAATGGACATTTAACCGTACTGTTACAGAAATACGACATAAATTGCTATGCTTTAAATGATGCCGTGGCATTGAAAGGGATTTTATCGCACGGCATTAAAAGACGCGCCATAGACTCCCGTGGCGGGATGAACCACGAACCACGGACTTCGGCGCTCGTAGTGTTATACTGCGGGGCGCGGCATGCCGTGGCAAAGTGCTGGAATGCCGCGGTATCTAAGCGGCCAGTGTGCGCTGACTCACGGCAAAATCCCTTGCTATGCCCTCCCGGTCTGCGTAGGCCTTAAAAGTCTTACTTATAAAAAACCTGAGTGTAACTATTTTTTACCTAATCCTTACTTAACGGGTACGTGACGTAGTTCTCTCCGGACCTGGGTGAAACCGCGGGAAACAGCTAGTGACAAATAATTTAAAAACGGAATAGATCAATAAATAATTGAGTTGGCAAATTAGTGACGTCACAATCCACTATTGCCATACAAAATCTATGGGAGAATCTCATTTTGAAAGCTTATAAAAAATACATATCGACGGTCCCTACGTACAAAAGGACATGTCGAAAATGGCAGTTCTTTTTTTATTGCACAATTGGCTTTAGATTGTCCACTTATTCATTGTAAATATAAAACTTGTTCTCATATACGATTTGTAAATGATGTTAAATACTTAATATTAAAAAAATTATATACAGGTATATGCATATGGACAATCTAAAGCCAATTCATCTGCCTAGCTTTTTCCCAACTATGTTGGGGTCGGCTTCCAGTCTAAACCGGATGCAGCTGAGTACCAGTGTTTTACATGGAGCGACTGCCTATCTGACCTCCACAACCCAGTTACCGGGTAACACGGTACCCCTTGGTAAGACTGGTTGTCAGATTTTCTGGCTTCTGACTACCCATAACGACTGTCAAAGATTTACAAATGACAACCGGGACCAACAGTTTAACGTGCTTTCCGAGGCACATCCACGGACCGACCGCGCTAAGCGCAGCTTATCCTTTGATCGGTCGAACCGTGCGGCTGTTACTAAGCCACGAGCTCCTCTAAAAAAAATGTTTATACAATAGACAGTCTAAAGCCAATTGTGCAATAAAAAATTACTGCCATTTTCGACATGTCCTTTTGTACGTAGGGACCGTCGATATATGTCAAGTGATTGGTGGTGTACTAGCCACTAACTATTCGACTACGGTATCGTAAAATACTTTTAAGTAAGCTTAAGTGAAAAAGTTGCATTTAAAAGATTTGTGTTCAAATATACGTAGAACTTGTCAGTGTAGCTTAGCGTTGTTTTAAGGCTTGATGTAAGCAATGTTATTAAAATAGACTTTTAGATGGTTGCATCAAAAAATATGCGATTACTTATACGTGAAACGGAAGAACTGTCATTCAAGATCTGTCAAAATGGATGATAAAAATAAATGTGGTTTCTACTTTTTTTATAAATGTCGTCTTATGAATGATGTTTATTTAATTATTATTGTATGTACTAGATGATTAAAAAAATCATAAAATTACTCAAGTTATTGATATCAGCCGTCACCAAAAAAATAGGCGGTTACTTGAACGTGAAACGAAAGAACTGTCACTCAATATCTGTCAAAATGGAGGATACAATTGAATAATTTTGCTATAAATTTATGTTTTTCGTCTAAATAGTTATGATATATGTTTAGTTAATTATTCTAGCTATGTAATGATAACATAAAAAGCATTAAAAATATGCTAATTATTGATATCATGTCGTGATATATAGTAAAAGTATAAATGATAAAAAAAATGGTGCAATCGGCTGTATAAGTTTTGGACATACTTAAAAGTAAAAATTATACGAAGTTTGATGCAACCAGCTACTAGAAGTTTATGTAATTTGAAATGTCTATAAAAATGTCATTTTTAACTAATACTTACGTTATTTTTGAGAAGAAATTAATTATTTTTATTTTATACTAGCTGCCCCGCGCGACTTCGTTCGCGTGGTATGCAACTCCTTTTTTTTTTTTTTTTTTTTTTCGCTGGGAAAAAATGCGTTACGCATACCCCCCATCCAGGGGAATGGGGGGGTATGTGGGACTCCCCGGGCAAGTCCGGTATACCCACTAAAACAACCCAGCGGGATTCCCGCATCGTCTGAAAGGAGAGGGACTGGGAAACCGGCGTAGCCTTTACGTCCAGTCCCCCTCGACGAATGCCCGCCCTACGCGGCGGGCCCCTCACGTCCTCCCCATGGGGGGAGGGTCGGGAATATCCAACGGAGGCGGTGTGGAGTGCAATGCGGGCGGAGGCGCCCCCGCACCTGTCGCCCGCCCATCACCACCGCGAGGAGGGAGAGGATCTCCGTCCTCCTCTTTGCGCGGCGGCCACGTATCCGAGTCCCCTCTCTAAGAGCGAGAGGGGAGGGGAGTCCGTGGGAGGCCGCGACATCCGCGGGGGTGCGATGTTCAGTCGGACATCGCACTCCCCTGACCTGCAGCCGCCGAGGTTCCCGCCACGGGAACTGCGGCGCGAGAGACACAAGAAGCGGGCCCGACCGGCGCCCGCGCTTTGCCCTTCTTGGGGGAAGGATTGCAGTTCCTCCCCGTCATGACATGGCCCGCCGGGCGGCCGCTGGCAGCGCACACAGCGCAGTGTGGCGTGGCGGCCGTGCAGGAGGCGGCTTTGTGGCCGTCCTTGCCGCAGCGGTAACAGACGTCTGTCCTGTCTGTGGTGGACGGACAGAGGGCTCGGGTGTGGCCAATGCCGAAGCACCTGTAGCAGCGCAGAGGCGCGGCCACAAGTGCCCGGACTGCACCCGAGCTGAAGCCCACAAGGAGCCGCCCTTTCACAAGGACGGCTTTGGCGGCGGCGACCGGGCACTCGAGCCGCATGGTGCCCATGCCGCCGCGGCCGGGTCTGATGTCCCGGCCTTGCACCGCTGCGACGCTGCAGCCCCCAATGGCCGCGACTGCCGCGACGACCTCTTCCTTGGTGACCGAGTCGTCGAGGTCGGTCACCTCCAAGGCCGCCGTCTTGACCGGTCGGGCCACCCTCGCCGAGTCCGCGATCGACTCTCTTAGCTTCGCCGCGAAGAGGTCCGCGTTGGCGCTGCCTTCCGCCCCCGGGAACTCGAAGATACGAGCCCCGGTTTGAGTCTGTCGGCATGAGACTCTGCCGATCCCCAGCTGGACGGGGTCGGCGTTGGCACGCGCCCGCATCAAAACAGACAAATAAGTCTCCCCCCGCTCCGCAGCCTCCGCGGTGAGCGTCACGACGACGGCCGCGGTCTTTGGGGGAACGAGCTTTCCCCCTCTCTTCTTCTCCTTCCCCTTAACCGCTCCAGTCTTTGGCTGACCGGGAGTCGCGGTGGTGAGGGCAGCAGGCGCGGCTGGTGCCGACTTCTTTCCCTTCCCCTTTCCAACCGTCTGCGGCTGGCTGGAAGGTGCGGCGGTGGGGACAGGGGTGGGAGGGCTGCAGGTCTTCTTGCCTTTCCCTTTACCTTTCCTGACCACTTCGGTCCAGCTCTCCTGGCAGGGCGGAGTGGCGGAAGGCAGGTGGGCGTCCCCCCTTTGCGAGGAGGGACCCGGCTCGCTTTGCCTCTTGTCCGCTGCGAGCGGAGGCCGAAGGCGCTTCTCCGGCAAGAGCCGGTCCTCTATGCCCGCTAGGCAGGCTCTGGTGAAGGCCCGCTCCTCCATCACAACCTTCCGGACGACATCCTCAAGGTTGGAGGGCGGGGCCTTTGCCGCAGGCGACGGCGCGGCCTGGCTAGGCCGGGCGGTGGCATCAGCCAGCTTCTGATGCAGTTGGCTGACCTCCTGCTGCAGGCGTTCGACCTTCGCCTGCAGTTGCCGTGTTTCTTCGGTCGCTGTCCTCGACACCAGCTCCTCGATGATGCCGCGCATGCTCGCGGCGCGGCATTTAAGGGCCTTTTGAATAGTGCCCTTCAGGTTGGAGGATTTTGAGGCGACCTCCACAATCTCCTCTTCATCCTCTTCCGCCATCCGTGCCAGCTCGGCCACGGAGTGGTCGGCATACAGCACGCGGGACGCGCCGTACCCGGACTTGACCCGGGCCGTACGCGCCCGCTGCTCCTTCGCGGCGACCCGCTCCTCAAGCTCCTTCTGGAGCATCTCCTTCCGAGCCAGGTCAAGCTGGCGTTGGGCATCTGCAAGGCCCACGTCGTGGGTGGTCGACGCAATCGCGGGCTTCTTCTTCACCGAAACCACTGATGAGCCCGAAGACCCCTGAACCCTCAAGTAGGCGCGCTTGCGCGACATCGGCCTGGACTCGCCCGCGTCAGACCCGAGTGAGCTGAGATCGTCGTCGGAGAACTCCGACAGCCCAATCTCCCCCTCAGGTATGCAACTCCTACCCAATCCTACCCAACTTCTACCCAACTCCTTTTTTTTTTTTATCCTATGTCCGTCCCCTGGTTCTAAGCTACCTCCCCACCAATTTTCAGCCAAATCGGTCCAGCCGTCCTCGAGTTATAAATGGTGTAACTAACACGACTTTCTTTTATATATATAGATTTAATTTTTATTTTTTAGTAACATAATAGCTGTGCATTTAGAATCAGTCTAGATATTTCCGAGTATATTTTTACCAAGTATAGTCTCAAGGTGCGATATTATATAACATAACATGTTATACAATGTGTTATAATAACAAGTTGTGTTACATGTTATTAATGTTTACAAATGTTATACAACTTATGCGTACACGTGTACTCGAGATGCATGTCATATAGCAGTGTTATTCTAATTTGTACAGTATTATTATTATGTTGCAATGTTGAAAAACAATGTAACATAATGTGGACGTGTTATAAAACACAAGTTGTACAACATGTTATTTAATCTGTACGCACCTTTACCAAGGGGTATCCGTGTTACTTTTCAACTAATACTTAATTTTGAGAACAAATTAATGATTAAATTTTAGTTAATATATCTTTATAGTTTTTAGTAAAAAGCATGTTAGCTGTACATTTTTCCGTGTATATTTTTACCAAGTATAGTCTTACCAAGGGGTATCATGTTACCCGGTAACTGGGTTATAGAGGTCAGATAGGCAGTCGCTCTGGAAGCCGATCCCAACATAGTTGGGAAAAGGCTGGGCAGATAATGATAAAAAAATAATGTTAATTCGTTAGTTTTGTTGTAATTAGCTTTTAAAGCATATACTCCATTTAAAATAAGCACCCTATTTACAGTTTGTTCAAACGATTTTGAGCCCTATTGCTAAGGTGACATGACAAAAAACAGATGCAGAATATATTTGTTACTGTAAACATTATTTTGTTTTCAACACCATCCTTATCTGTACGGAATAGAACTCAAAATAGGTTGAATAAGCTGCAAATAGTTGTTTTTTTTTCATTTCAAATCATATTGTAAGCTATGGTTGTTATTATAAGTATGGTGCCTATGCCTTCGCCTTTGTAATAATGTTCAAAGTTGTATTTTAGATTGAAAGTTATATATATTATTCTAGTAAATAAATGCAATTTTTGAATCATTTTTGGTTATTTTATTCAATGGGACTAGCACGTAAGTATTTATGTCGTATATCCTACATTACAATTAGATATAAAAAAATGATTTTACGTAGAAGATTTAGTCAGATTAGGATCTGCCCTAGCCTACCGCGTACAGTCACCGTCGGGTGTTATGTCTCGCCATATAAGGGTCAATTTATACTAGCGCAGAGTCGAAGCGTCAAATTCTTTACAACTAAAGCGAAGCCGCACGAATGCGCGCGTATACGCCAGAATATGCGTCGTGATCAACACCGACGCAGGCCAATTTCCGACTGATGACGCGTAGGTTCGCTAGTTGGCGCATGGATACGCGCGAATGCGCGCGCACCAATCAGCGTTGTTCACGCGCAGACGCGCGAATTCCGAAGAATCCGCGTGGTTTTTTAAAACCTCAGAAGTAATGTGTGCGGTACGCTGTGGAGTTAAGGTTGAATTTGTTATGCTCAGGTTTGGATAGACACTTCGATGCGCTTCGACTCTGCGCTAGTATAAATTGACCCTAACGAAACCATAGCCAGTCAGATTTTGGCTCAATGGACAGCGCCTATAGTTTTCGCAATGGTAGAGACGTGGCAATATCTTACTACTTTGTATTTACTTATTATAACATTTTGGTACCTAATACTTAAATAGATCGATGACAGGAGACGATGAACTGATTTAATTGAGACAGATTCAAGGGGCTTTTAAATATCATTATCTCATTACCAAGAAACTAAATTTAGTTCAAAAAAAGTAAATTGTTGGTGTTACACGTATTATTCCATTCTGACTTTTTTTTTTAAATATAAGAATGAGCATTAAAAATTTATATTCATATTTCGAGAATTAAAAATTCAATGTCAAAGGCGACGAGGTAATAACGGGGACAAAATAAAACAAAATATTCGATTATTATTAACTTTAATTGTTTATCAATTAATACAAGACTTATAATTAATTCTACGTACAACGCGTCCCTGAATCGAATCCGTATGTGGGGAGATTGACATGAAAAATACTGAATAATTTGGGAAATCACGTTGTTAAAAGTAGGCTAGGGTGATGTAATGATGAAATTATTCTCTTTTTAACATTTTTTTTTGTCCCTGTGATGGTACAATTGTGCTCAAAGATACATTTTAAAATGTTGGCATCATTCGCGTTTTTTTAGAGATGTTTTCGAATACCGCATTCAAATTATTGTTCATTAAGAAAATAATTTCTTCATTACTTATAGATTTTTACTCAGAATATTAATACTTGCTAAAATATTAACATAAAACCACTTAGTAGCTATAACTATACTTAATACTAGATACCTTTACGAATTTCGCCCCTCACGCGAAATCGTAAACGCAAAAGAATGAAAGAAAAAAATATTTCGAATGTCAAAACTTTGCTTGTAGCAGCTAAAGAAAAAAATAAACGTCCAAGTCTTACCGTGAAGATGTCAAAAAAACGTGTTTAAAAAGACTTGTAAAATAAAGGTGTAAAAATCCGAAATATTTTTAAAAATCTTTTTTTTTTTTTCATTATATGTAATATTTTTTTTGTATTTTTTCTTTTTAATATTTTTTTTGCTCTACCCCGGAGCGGGTGAATATTATTAAACACGACGACAAATACATATTAAGTTTTACAATAATAATAATATATAGGTAATAATAATAACATTGTTAAAGAAATTACATTAATTAATAAAGAAAAAAAATATATTTCTACAATAATTCAGTTTTGTATGGAAAATAAAAACACGTAAAATTAGCGTTATTTTCAAAGCTGAAATCGTAGAAATAATACAGTAATTATATTTTTATTCGAATTTCTTTTGATAACCACTAAGGATCTTAAGCAAGTTCGTAGTTATAGGCAAACAAACCGATTAGCAGAAAATAGCCTACCTTTCGAGTTACCTACATTGAATTTTAAATAAAAACTCGAGTCGCTAACTCGAATTTTTCGCTATCAATGAAAAGAAATTCTTTTTAATACGTCATACAATAAAACGCTTAATACACTAATTACTAAGGACTTGTTGATGCCTTACTAAGCAAGCCACGGTGATATAATATGAGAGAAAGTGCGACTTTGAAAATACTGTTTCTATATTAAACGAAGCTACATGGTGATAATCAAACTCGAAATTTTCGAGTTTTCGTACGTAGTCGGAAAGTCGGAAAACGTGACGAGTTCACGTCAACAGATATTGCGAATTCTCTATAGCTCTGAACTCGAAACTCGAAATTTTCAAATTCGATTTTTATCTAACTTATAGTCAAGTTTCCGACTCGACTAAACTCGAAAAGTTCCGAGTGTTACTGCATGTTGTAGTGCAGGAATATGTACTCGGGGTTGGTGATTTCTTGCGGCATTAGGGGAGAGTTGGGGGGGAGCAGTTGGAATCCCATGAACATGAAAGTGCGGAGGATGGTCGCGCGGTCCGGTCGGCTCTTTAGCACGCAGATGATGCAGCTAGAAATACAAGATAGTAATTAATACATACAAATAAATTAAATTAAATTGTCTGTTTGTAACTACACCTATACCAAAAACAATTATTAAAATTGTTGTCTGTTTATTCCGGATTAACCTCCAAAAAGCCTCCATAAATTTTGATGGGACTTTAACTAAAACACAATAATTAAAATTGTTGTCTGCTTGTTTGTTCCGATTAACCTCCGAAAAGGCTCCATCAATTTTGATGGGACTTTAACTGGCAGATAGTTGATGTTATGAAGAGTGGGCTTTATTTTAGAAATAGAATAAGCGTTCCGCACGAATAATACAAGTGTACTTGAGGATTTTTGGCTAGTATCTGGTTAGGCTGAAAAAGCTAGGCAGATGATCCGTCGTGGTACGATTCTAGTGCGGCTTTTACTTAGCCACAGAGGGGCTTATAAGAGGGGGACGGCGGGTCAAGCCACGGTCAGCATCAGCCTATATATTGTCCCACTGCTGGGCACAAGCCTCTCATACAGAGAAGGCATGAGCATCGATCACCACGCTCGCTCAAGGATTGGCGATTTCAGACTTTTTAAGTCCAGGTTACCTCACGATGTTTTCCTTCACCGTTAGTCAGTGACGTCTAAGATACACTTAGAAAGTACTATGACTTTAGAAAAGTCACATTGTTACTTGCCAGGCTTCGAACCCGTGCACGAGAGGCAGGTGCCTTAGCCACTACGCCACCTCAAACCAACTCAAGCCACGGTAAACAGCTGGTATTTCATACGTACTTGGTACAACCGAGTCTTTCCTCGGCAAAGTCAAGGAGCAACATGAAGCTCTCCTTGCTGCCGGACTGGAGCACTCCCGGCATGCGCAGGTATATAGTGCCTCCCTGAACCACCTGCGAAATAATAATTATTATTTACATATTATTACACATAGATATACGAGTATAATATGTTACTAAAATAATTAGATATGCAATCACCGAACACAATGCGAGCCATAAAAGTTGAGCCCACAGACATAATTCATGCCATTTTTTTATGTGGTACGCCACACCGTATTTCTACTGGGAGTACTATTGCCATCCTTATCATACAGCTTTCATGATAATTATGTTTCGGCTAGTGTGAGAGAGATAGATATAATTTTACATCAAAATGATTACTAGTTTCAAAGCTATGTTTGCATTCTAAAAAATGGTTACGTTTTTGTTACCGCGTAATGTTCGGGATTGCATCTCTATTAATATATCTCGATGCCCAGGATGCGGGAAACAGATAGCATCTTATACAAAATATCATAATACGAATAATATTATAAAAGAAAAATGGCTGAAATGAAGAAAAACTTAAGTGTTTTATATGGTAGCTTAAACCAAATCAACTTTTACTTTTAAGACGTAAAATCGACAAAGATAATGATTAACTAATTAATTATGTAAATAATTACGATTGTAGTGGCGACGTAGATGCAACTAACTATAAGGTTATCGAGTGATGTCAATGCACTACACTACATAACCAGTAGTTACTGATAAGCGAACTTATACCTATTGTAGATATGATTAAAATAGCGACTAAAACAAATCTTATTGGATAAACAACCTATTTTTCTTTCTTTCTATATAATATGTAAAAGTTGTCTGTAATGCTACTGCTCCATCTGCGTTTAGCGTTAACGTTAACTTAATACCAAACTGCGCGTCGATTAATGCAATAATATTGCGCGTTGGCTACATTTAGGCATTAACGCTGCAAAAAAATATTTCTCGACTCGTGAATGCGTTAACTCACAAGTTGAGGTTGAAACATGGACGTTGCAGCGCAGCTGCACTAGTGGCAAAAATGAGTGTTCTAAATTATTATATTCATCTATGTAATTCAATTAAAAAGAAAAAAAAATAAAATTAAAAAGAAGATGGTGGATGATTCAATATCATCGTCGTGCAGAATGAGCCGGCGTTAATGTAGCCAACATTCACTAGCGCGTTACACTGCGCGGGAATTCCCTTTGATGTGTCAAAAAAACCGACTCCCGAGCTATCGCTTAGCGTTTAATGCCATTAGTAGTGACGCTAGTACGTTAAGGCGTTAAACCGTTGGCCACACCTGCTTAGCGTCTTGATTAACGTGCTAATTAACGCGTAAAGACGCAGATGGAGCAGAAGCATTACTCTTTCACGCAAAAACTACTGAACGGATTTCGATTAAATTTGGTACACACATAGCTTATAACCCGGATTAAGATAAAGGCTACTTTTTATCTGGGTACGCGAAGTCTGCGGGAAACAGTATAAAATAAAGATGAAACTCACGGCTTCCCAGCGAGTGACGGTGTTCTCGGTGAGGAATATCTTGAAGTCAACCTTGACGGGCTGCTTGTCCTTACGCTCGAGGATCTTGCTGATCACCTGGAATATTATCAAAAACTTATTAATATTTAAAATCTCTCCAGATCTTCAGTCACCGCGGCCAATCTCAATGAAGACCAGCCAGGTACGCAGGAGATATTATAGTGCACGCACGCTTGCAGACACAGGTGCACTCTCTATTCCCTCACTCTCATAGTCCGATGGGTCGGCAGTCCGACACGACCGGGGAGTGATCAGGCGCAGGACCGACAGTGCCAGCTCTCCGTGGTATGGAGGGGTCAAAGGGGTTTTCCCATCATCTCTTACGCTGGGGTTGAGGATCCCAGGGCGGTTTCTTGCACCATCGACATTTCTACCCGTCAGTGACAACGGGACACGGCGTATGTTTCAAAGGTGATGAAAAATCGGCATATGTTTCAAAGGTGATGAAAAGTGATGATGAACTCACCGCTTCTCTGCGTTGTTGATGAAGAGCTGGGTGGGCGTGGGTTGGTGACTGGGACTCGGTGATAAGGCTTTCTGCGCTGCTGGCGAGCGAGCTCGCGCTTGCCCATAGTAGGGCACTCAACAAGTCACCTGGGGACACAAAAAATACAAAACTTAAAAAAGAATACCCCGGTACGTTGTTATTGTCCGACATGGCTATTTATGAACGTGGCTGACAGGTGAACTTACGCTAGCCACCATCTTGAAATGTCATTTTGGTGATACCGGCTAAGAAAAAATTCTTACCCAACTATAAGTAATAATATAGCGCTATTCAACAAGACTAGTTTTGTAATAGTTTAGAAAGGGCAATGATGATCTGCGATCCCTGGTGTTGTAGATATCCATCGATCGCGGTGTCTACTTAATAATCAGGATGGTTTCGGCTTGTGAGCCACGTACTAACATCCAAATGTATGTTAAATGTTTCAATATTGTATTGTTTCCAATTTAAGATTATTATTAAAACTTAAATGATGAATTAATAAATTGCTTTTTATCATGTCATGATTTACTTAAAAAAATGGAAATTTCCATTAATTGGTATCATTATCACTAAAAATGACATTTCAAGATGATAAATAGCATTAGTTCACTCGTCAGCCACATTCATAAATAGCCATGTCTGACTATAATTGTTGACTAACTGGCAGTTTTCAATAAACTGTCTATACTTGGATTTACTTACTAAAGATAGGTTTTTCACATTAGTTGTATGGACTTTGTGTCCAAATTCTATCGCTAGTAAGAAAATCTAGGCATAGATAGGATATTAAGAACGGACGTATGCACATAAAATTAGCTAGCCATCAGACGCAACGCAGAAATTCGCGTTGTGAGATCATACTTAACCACACCATCAGTTCGTCTGTAGGACGTTAACAGACCACTAAGGTTTACAGGGTAGCAGTTAAATATTAGACGTTGAACCTGATCTTGATATTACCTACCTAAATTAAAGTTCTATATAGGAACTGAGGAACTACTAGGAAGTTCCTAGTAGGAACTAACTAAATATACAACGTGTAAAAAAAATAAGCAATAATATTTAAGGGTAATATATCAAGTATAGACACTACTGACAAAATCTTATTATTAAATCTGTAAACTTTTTTTTTTATCCACTACATATTATTATAGGCTTATTAGGCTAGTTGAAGAATAAGTAGATAATAAGGAGTAACTTATTTGCGAACTCTTCATTATTGATCTTAAAATTTGAGTTTATTAACCCATTTTTAGGGCAGTAACCTATTTTTTTTTAACTACTAAAAACTGTTACTTCTTTTTGTTCTAAAACTATAAGATCCTATAAGATTTACAGTTCCTTATACTGCTCAAAAGATTTGTTATCACCGAATGTGTAGCCCGCATAAATTTAATTGCTTATTTTTTTTACACGTTGTATAAGGAACTATCCCGATCACCATAGGTTTCAATAAAAAAAAACCGCATAGAAAAAGGTTAATCCGTTTAGGAGCTACACACAGATACCTACCTCCACCCATTTTTATGTGGGGGTAGGGGGGTAAAATATTTAAAGTGATGTACTCACGGTTGTTGTCGTCGTGGGTGGGTGTTGATGGGGTAGCGGGGCTCGCAGCCCCGCCATTCACCCCTCCGGGCGGTGCCGAGCCGTGAGCCGGAACATCAGGACCACCTGCAACGAAACGCATCATTTCATCATCATCATCATTTCATCATTCAAAGAAGACGAACAGATGACGTCATTTAACGAAAAGATGACGGCACGTTTGGCGTAGTGGCTGAGCAATTGGCTGCTGCGCTGCGTGTCGCGGGTTCGATTCCCGCACGGGACAACTAAAATTGCTCCGGGTCTGGGTGTTTGTGCATGTGTAATGAATATTTGCAAACGCACCCACGACACAGGAGTAATTCCCAGTGTGGGGCAACGTTTAAAATTATATCAGGTTAGGTACTTATACGTAAAACGGAAGAACAGTCAACGTCTGCCAAAATAGAGGATTAAGTAAACATATATATCACAAATATTACGACGAAAAATATAAAATAATAGCAAAATTATTCAATTTCATCCTCTATTTTGACAGATCTTGGATGACAGTTTTTCCGTTTCACGTATAAGTACCCGTATTTAGTCCACGTATGACTCATTCTTACGTCACTAAACATTTTAATTAAGATTAAAGTACAAAGTAGGATAATAAACACGATTATCAGCACGCTGCATGAAGTACGCGTGCGTTATCTACGATATTACAACGCCAGGTCAAAATATTGCATGAACTCAATATCTCGCTGGTTCGGTGCAAAGTTCGATAAGACTCGTTACAAAATGAATACAAAAAGGTATCATTCAAAAGAGGATATTTCCTCAAAATGCACTTTTGATAAGAAATATTTTAGCATCTTTTGAAGGACTAAGCTAAAAAATCTGCCTTATGCAAGCGCAGTGATCAATGCTCATACCTTCTCTGTATGAGAAGAGGCAGTTGCCCAAGTGTGTGATAACACATACGTGTATTAGTCATTTCCCAAGATGATTAGGAAAAATTACACTCCTAAAGCTTCACCATGGTTAATTTGCAAAAACAGATAGGCCATTGGTGTCGCCTAAATATGTCCCACGCTTTATCCTCTAGCTAGGTAATTATCAACAAAAAAAAATGCTACACAGATACTGATGTTGTATAAAAGAATAATAGCACTTACCACAGAGGCCCGGCACCCAGGCACAGCGAAAAACACTCGGCGTCCGAAGCCGACAAAGCCGAGCGCTTGCTGCCGGCAGCGCTCAGCGACGCGCTGTCGCCACTGTAACAAAAGACAGTCATTATAGATGCTGTCAACACTACCTTAGGGCCCTGGCTGGAGGCCCTAAATTCATTTAAGGCACTTCACAGGCAAGCCCGGTTAAGCAGTCGACAACCTTATAGGTTGACCTGCGAGAAACCATAAAAAAACTACATTTAGGGTAATATATACGTAAATATATGTATTGGGTTTTAAGGGCCTTAGTTACCTGAAATAAACGATAAATAAATATAAGTTCAACGCATAGCCATAAGAGACATATTTTGACATTGTAACGCTCAGAGGCGGTATGTAACAAAAGGTCTCTCTGTAAGCAATGTTTACGCAACTGTTCACGCACACAGCGCTCAGAGAAGAATTCTAACAAAGAAAGTCTGTTATAAATGCTGTATTTAAAACTGTTCAAAATAAATTTGAGGACACAGTGCTCATAGATGCCAAATGACAGCCTCTGTAAATGCTGTCTACAAAACTATTTCAACAAATTGAAGCGCACAGCGCTCAGACACACATTCTTACGAAAGGCAGTCATTCTAAGCGCTGTCAATACAACTGTAGAGAGAAAAAAATATCCACATAGCACTTAATACTGACGCCAGAAGTCGGTAAAATAAATCGACAGATACAATTAGCCAAAACAACTATGACGCAATACAACAAAAAACAGTAATTCTTAAGTTCTGTCCTCTAATTTAATCATCAGCCTAGCCTTTTCCCAGCTATGTTGGGGTCTGTCTTTTACATGGAGCGACTGCCTTCCAGAAGTCCACAACCCAAGATACCCCTTGGTTAGACTTGTTGTCACTTTCTGGCTTCTGACTACCCGTAACGATTGTCAAAGACCTACAAATGACACGCAAGAAGGACCGACGTGCATTCAAACTGTGTTTATCCTTACTAATATTATAAATGCGAAAGTAACTCTGTCTGTCTGTCTGTTACGCTTTCACGCCAAAACTACTGGACCGATATAAATGAAATTTGGTACAGAGATAGAATAGACCCTGAGGAACAACATAGGCTACTTTTTACCCGGGTGCGCTAAGTAGTTCCCTCGGGATGCGGGTGAAACCGCGGGAAACAGCTAGTAGTATATAAAATAAATCATACCCTCCCAAGTTTTTACTCAAACACAAGACATCAGACTCCAAATATTCACTCAACGAAGAAAGATCACCCGCCTTCTTCTCAAAGTATATATAATACGGCATATTATAATCTTCTCACTTGCGAAGTTTGTGGAAAACTGACATATTTTTCAAACGCTTCAGTCTTGGTAAATATTATAAGACTGCAGGTAATATCTTTTAGTGTATAACAAATACAATTATGAGATTAGTGTGTGCTATCTTTGTTTAAATAAGCGCTGGAAATAAGGAAACTCTCAAAGATTATTATATTACTATGAATTCTCAGCAGGATCGGTTTAAAATTGACAAAGTTTCATACAAACTTTCATCCCCTATTTTATCCCCTTGGGGATAGAATTTATCAAAATCCTTTCTTAGCGGATGCCTACGTCATAACATCTAGCTGCATGCCAAATTTCAGCCCGATCCTTCTAGTGATTTGGGCTGTGCGTTGATAGATCACTATGTCAGTCAGTCAGTCAGTCACCTTTAAGTTTTATATATATTTAGATTAGATTAGATTATGTTAGGATCTATTTCTCCCGGGTTGCTCGAAAGAATTATCGCGGCCCCAGAACACAAAGGGCGAAGGAAGGCACATGGATGGGTTTTAGTCAGTAAGAGTCTGACACTTCCCGCTCCGCCCACAACGGGAGGAGTCATTTGATTATTTCCTAACCCTAAAAAGGGGGTTGAAATGGGCTATGCTCGGCTGGGTTTTAACTTGAATAAGTCCCATAATAACAATTGTTTAGTTCAGTTTTATTTCTTGCAACATTCTTTTCAAAGATTTAGCAAGCACATCCCATCATCTCGAATTTTTGCATTTATAATTTTGGTAGGATATCTCTTTTATGTGTAGTAGGTAGGTAGGTACTCTAAGATGAGGTGATAGTTCCTCTAAAATATGATTTCACTTAGATAGTCTATCTGTCAGTTTATCTTATATTTGAAACATGATAACAATGATAATATCAGACTTACTGATAATGAAGATGGAAAATAAACTAGATACTGCTGCGCACGTCACAGATACTAAAATCCTTATTAATATTCTCCTTCTTGTTATCGTGTGAGCTGCAGGTTTTACCAACCTAACAAGCCTTAGTGTCAGAGTTTTCTCAAATCCGTCTGAAGGCCTTTGACATGGAATTGTAACAACAACTGCAATCAATATAGCGGAGACGAAGGCTTAACGTCCTAGGCACGAGGGTAAAACACCTGGAACGTTCTGACTCCAGGCTGGTTTGTGAAATTTTTCAAAATCCACAAAGCGATTTCCAGGAATCGGACCCGAGACCCTGTTTACAGCAGTCGCGTCATGCGACCACTAGGCCAGCGAGGTTGTAATGGTTATATTATAAATGCGAAACTGTCTGTCTGTTGTAAGTCTTCTGAGTATAACGGCTGAACAGTTTTAAACGAAAGAGATACCGCTGCCCTGGAGCACAAAGGGCTGAGGAAGGAACATGGATGGGTTTTAGTCAGTAAGAGTCTGACACTTCCCACGCCGCCTACAGCGGGAGGAGTCATTTAATTTTTTCCCAAAGGCTGGCTGCTATTTTGGCCAAAGGATAAGCATAGCTATCCAACGTGGCAATGCAGCCAGCCTCTTGGGTACGCTCCCAGTTGACCGCGATGAGGAGGATTTTTTTGTAGTTTTCCATATATTTTGAACTATTATAAGTTTTATTGTTAATTTAAATAAATTAAATACTTTTCCCATTTGTTAAAAAGAGAATTAAAATGGGCTATGTTCAGCAAGGCTTCTTACTTAAATAAGTACAATAACTATTGTTAAGAGTTTCAGTTTTTTTTTCATACGACATTCTTTTCAAAAAGGTTTGTTATAGCGAAACAGTTTTCTTTTCAAGTTCAGGTTAAAATGTAATTGTTAACAGTTTTTGTCTCGATCAAGTTTCTGTTTCTTTATTTCATGTTCTTTTCATTAATTTCGTATAAAAGAAAAACTTCTTGCAACTATGAAAAGAAAAAAGAAAATTACTTCAAAAATGAAGGGAAAAATATTTTTTAATTTGTATTTGTCTTTAGTAATACTGTTTCCCGCGACTTCGCCTACGTAAAAGCTTTCCTAACCAAACTACCCGGATAGAAGCTTTCCTATGTCCTTTCCTAGCTTTAAAGAAAGAAAGCATATATTTGTTCGAATACATATATTGTAGTTAAATATAGTTTTTAGTATAAATCTATATCCATACTAAGTTTCATCTTAATTTGACCTTGTTTTCGGATGGGAAACCATCAAATAACCCCTCTCGCCGTGGGTGAGGCAGGAGGGAGTGTCAGACTACTGACTAAAACCCATCCATGTTCCTTCCTCAGCCCTTTATATTCCGGGGGCGCGGTAACTTTTTCGAACATCTTACAGCCCCGGACCAGCCGATTTACCGTAAAAACGTAACAGACCGACAAGAGCTACATACTTAGGCCCAAGTTCACCGACGAGATAATGGCCCGATTAACTTAAAACAGCTGTTTACCCTAAATTCAAACTTCCAACTATCGATGGTGTTGGGGATATTGAGAATTCCCAAATAATAATCAATTTGTAATGATTGAAACGAATATATTGTCTTTGTGTGAAATACAAATTTTATATAAATCTTATTAAAACTCTAATAACGGTGCGTGGTCAACGGACAAAGAAAACGGAAGTGATTTTTTTAAATTTTTCTATGTCACCAACTGACAGCTGTCTATGTTTGTTCTCACTAGCGCCATTGCTATTGCTGTCACACTAGCGCCAACATACTCCCCGCCCTGGAAACTCCCAGTTCCAGCATCTTCATTTGGCTAAGTATCAATCGGTAGAGGGCATATCTTCGAAAACGCACGCTTTACTTCGCCAGCTGCTGTCCGTATACTAGCAACGCGTGAGACTCCATCCTTTCCAGTATAGACCTGGGTGACTCGTCCAAGTCTCCATTTTAAAGGTGGCTCATTGTCTTCCTTTATAACGACTAATCGGTTGACAGTGACTTCACTCTTATTGGATTTCCATTTTGTTCTAGTCTGTAACTCACTGACATATTCTTTGGACCACCGCTTCCAAAAATGTTGACGCATTTGCTCAATCCGGTCGTAACGAGGAAGACGATTTGATGGCGCATCTGTAAGATCATCGCTGACTGGTGCTGTGAGAGGGCGTCCAATTAAAAAGTGTCCCGGAGTCAAAGCTTGAAGGTCATTGGGATCCGACGAAAGAGGTGTGAGCGGACGGGAGTTCAAGACAGCCTCAACTTGTACCAATACCGTATTAAATTCTTCAAATGTGAGATTTGAATTCCCTACCACGCGTCTCAAATGATATTTGCAAGATTTCACCCCCGCTTCCCACAAGCCACCAAAATGAGGGGAATACGGAGGAATGAATTTAAATGTAATATTTTCTAAAGCGACACTTTCGATTATAGCGTTTGAACATTTTGTAAGAAATTGACTCAACTCGTTAGCCGCACCAACGTAATTTTTACCATTATCCGAATATATTGCCAATGGTTTACCTCTTCGAGATATGAAACGTTTTAAACAAAGTAAATAACCATCGGTGGAGAGGTTTGTGACCAACTCCAAATGAACAGCTCTTGTCGCAAAGCAAATAAAAATACAAATGTAACATTTAATTAGTCGTGAACCTCTCCCTTGACGGCTCAAAATGTATACCGGACCACAATAATCAGTACCGGTACGTAAAAACGGAAAACCTGATAACAATCGTTCCGTCGGTAAGTTACCCATTATTGGGTTAAACGTTTTCCCATTCATCCTAACACATCTGACACATTTGTGAACTACTGAACGTGCCAAATTTCTACCACCAAGTGGCCACCACTCTTCACGAATGGTCGAAAGTAGGAGCTGTGGGCCTGCATGAAACAAATGTGTGTGTTTATATTGAAATAGGAGCAATGTAAATCTGTGTTTGCTACAAAGTAATATGGGATGTTTTTTATCGTAAGCAAAATCGTTGCAGTTATCCAACCTACCCCCGACTCTGATTAAAGAATCCTTACAAAAAAATAAGTTAAGTCCCGACATGTTACGTGAATATTTAATTGAAGTTGCAGATTCCTTTGATAAACTATTATACTCATGTGAGAATGACTCTATTTGAGACAATCGGGCAAGTAAATAAGTTGACTCCCGTAACTCATTCACTGATAACGGTCCCTTTCTCCGATCAGTTGTAAAACGTAAGTTATAAAGGAATCGCTTAACGTACGCCATTGTTCGTATCATTTTCGTAAATGACGAAAATCGTTCTAAGGGAAAAACGTTACATGATGAAGTTGATATAATCGTGTGTGACCTTAATTCTGGTAGAACTGACGGTATATCTGTGCTATGCTTAACAACAGATAACTCGCGAATGAATGCAGGACCGGACCACCACAACTCATTATGAATGAGATCTGGCAAGTTCACACCGCGTGATAGTAAGTCAGCTGGGTTGTTCACTCCCTGCACATGAGACCAAACGCAACCAGCAGTCAGGTCGTTAACCTCAACGACTCTGTTTTGAACGAATGTCTTCATCCTAGTTGGATGAGTACGTAACCATCCCAAAACAATTGTCGAGTCTGTCCAAAACAATACCTGATCAAAAGTTATGTCCATTGACTCACTAATCCTTTTGTAAAGGCGCGCACCCACTAACGCACCGCACAGCTCGAGACGCGGTATGCTAACGGGTTTTAAAGGAGCAACCTTATTTTTCGCACATAACAATTTTACAGTAACGTTATTTGTAGATTTACAAACACTACGTACGTAGGCACAAGCGCCATAAGCCTCTTGTGATGCGTCCGTAAAAATGTGCAATTGTAATTGGTGTGCGTATTGTGAAGTCACATGCCGCGGAATGCGAACTTTATGTAAATATTGCAACGAATTTAATATTTTATAGAATGAATTAGCGATTTCAGTAGGTACTGGGTCATCCCAGTCGACCTTACAAAGCCAAAGGCTTTGCATTAGTATTTTAGTAACGATAATAACAGGCGATAATAGTCCTAGCGGGTCGTAGACCTGTGATATAACGGAAAGTAATTTTCGTTTTGTTATCTGTGTAACATCAATATTAGAATTAA
Source organism: Pyrrhia umbra (assembly GCA_963891755.1). Lineage (NCBI taxonomy): Eukaryota > Metazoa > Arthropoda > Insecta > Lepidoptera > Noctuidae > Pyrrhia > Pyrrhia umbra. The sequence continues at coordinate 5,729,317 of OY982944.1, forward strand.
TTTTTGTATCGTAATTAAGTTCGTCACTACTATTACACCAACCCAAACCAAGTGTTTTGTGTTGAGCAGATTTATCTAAGGACAAAGATTTTATTAAGTTATTTGGTGAGCAACTATCAAAATTAAAAGCCCACTTGCGTAATGAGAAACAGCCTGCTTTTAAAATATTATTAATTTTTTCGCAGAGTAACAATAATTCTTCTTTATTATTATGAGAATATATCAAATCGTCGACATAAAATGAATTTAACATTAATTGAGAAACCTGCTTATCAGGGCAGTCTAATGCTAATTGTCGTAAACATCTCATAGCAAGGTACGGAGCAGATGCAGTCCCGTACGTCACAGTATTTAACTGATACATATTGAGTGTATCGTGCTTATTTTCACGCCATAAAATAAGCTGTAATGTACGTTGATCGGGATGTACAAGAACCTGTCTGTACATCTTTTCTATGTCGGCACAGGCTACAAACGCAAACTGCCTAAACCGTAGAAGTATACCTACTAAGTCGTTTAACAATGGAGGACCGATGTACTGTATATCATTAAATGATTTATTCGTAGTTGTTTGTGCACCCGCGTCAAATACTACGCGCAACTTAGTCGTAGTACTTTCACGCTGAACGCAATGGTGAGGTAAAAAATAATACGGTGACATATATGTGTCGATGCGGGTCATGTGCCCTAACGCTAAATATTCCTTTAAGAAGTCTGAATACATTTGTTTTACTTCAGGCGAACGGTCTAATTTTCTTTCTAACGATAAGAACCTATTCCTAGCTAATACATAAGAATCGCCGAGAGAATCAGCTGATTCACGTAACGGTATTTGCACCACAAACCGACCATCACTATTGCGAGTAGTTGTGGAAGTGAAGAGATCCTCACATACCTTTTCATCAGCTGTGAGTAGGTTGGTTGAAGATTTATTGTCAACTTCCTCTAACTCCCAGAAACGTTTTAATTGGTCATCTAATGAACTCGTGAATGCACAACAAATAATATTACTAGTACTATTACCAGTACTATTACTATAATTATTACGGGATAACGTACCCGAAATAATCCAGCCTAAATGAGTATTCTGTAGGTAAGGCCCGTTGGATAACCGCATCCGACCTTCCTGTAGCAGGCTCCAAAACACATCAGCCCCAATTAACAAATCAATATCAGAAGGTGTGTGATAATTTGGATCAGCTAGTGTAACGTTCTGCGGTATTTCAAATGAATTAATGTTTATTAACGAATTAGGTAACGAGTTTGTAATTTTAGGTAAAACGGAACAACTTATTTGTGTACTAAAATTACTATTTTTTGAATGCATGAGTAGGTCACAAGACTGATGTGAACGCATAACAGTGTTTCCTACCCCTGCTATTGTAAGTGTGGACTGTAATGGTTTTAAACGCAATTTTTTACATAGGGTTTCTGTGACAAAACATCGTTGGCTGCCACTATCAAGAAGAGCGCGCGCAACGGTGTGTGAGTTATTATACCATACTTCAACAACTGCAGTTGAAAGCAAAACCTGTTCTATCGGTATAGACTGCACGGCTTGTTTCAAGTCATTAGTATGTGTGAATAACGAAGATATGTCTGCACAAGCACTGTCTGATGCACAACTTATAGCTGAGTCAGTATTTATATGAGCAGATGATAAACGAATAGAATTGCAACTTGCACTGTTATCTATATGAATGAGACTATTATGTTTTTGTGAACATTGCTTACATGGACCAAACTGACATTTTTCAATAGAATGACCAGTTCGTAGGCAATTACTACACAATATGTCCTTTTCAGAAACGAATTTAATCCTATCTTGGACAGGCAAATTTAGAAAACGAATACAAGAGTATAACTCATGGTTACCATTGCACATAACACACTTGACATTACTGCGCACTGTAAACTTGCCTGTCCGAGATGGTTGCTTTTGAGAAACAAATGAACGGATTTGTGTGGAAGATTGGGCATTGTGACCTGTTGACTTTTTAACTTGTTCATTACTATGCTTATGACCACTTTGCAACATGTCTAAAACATCAGAACGGTCTCTTAAAAATTGTAATAAATCATTTAATTTAACTTTTGTGGAATCTTTACTAATTAAACTTTTTTTATCTTCCCACTCTTTATTAGTTACTGGGTCTAGCTTACTGACTACTAAATAAATAACTAATGTGTCCCAGTATTCTGTGGGCTCACCCATAATTTTTAATGATCTTAAGTTTTTCAATACAGAGTCAATTAATTTTCTCAGTTGAGTAGGTGATTCCCTTGTAATGGTTTGTAAAGAAAACAGAGACTTAACATGATTGCTTATTAGTAACCTATTGTTATCAAATCTATTAGTCAACAAATCCCAAGCCACCTGATAGTTCTCTGATGTAAATTCTAACGATTTTATAACTTGTAAAGCACTGCCCTTTAATGATGAACGCAAATAATGAAATTTCTGAATAGGATTAATTTCTACTGCATTATGAATTAATGATAAGTAAGTGTCACGATACTCCAACCAATTTTCATATGATCCGTCAAAGGATGGCAATGAGATTGTAGGCAATTTAATAATATTGTTTGCATTGTGACCGCCAGAACACTTGGTGGTGGGCACAACCCGCACTTCATGCTTATTGGAAATACATTTAGCCAATGACATCAATTTGTAATATTGAGATTCAATCGTCTCCCTAATCTCGAGTTGTTGAGTCAATTCATCTTCATTATAGATGTTCTCAATAGAGGTCTGAACAACTTGGAATTCTTTAAAAAGCTGTTCAACATTCGAAATGCGTAGTTGCAACTCAACAACTTGTTGATCTTCTAGAGTGACTTTATCTAACGAGCTGATGTATTTTCCAAAGAGTGTGATTCTACCACGCAAATTACCTCGCTTTTTGTTCAAATCGCGTAAATCCAAATCGTCGCTATTAGTACAAGGCGACTTAATTTCTAAACTCATTGTGATGGCTGTGTTAAAAAGAAAAGGCAAAAGTACTTACAGTTATCACCGAGGATGTAATGGCCGACGTCGGCGACTCGTTGCGGATACTTAATGCAATAAACACGGTATTAATACATTCTGAACTTATCCATTATCCACCCGAACGCTAGCCTCCCGGAGACTTCTTGATGACTACTCTTCTATTCAGTCAGTTGTATTCTTGTCTTCGGCAGTTGCTTGATCGCTTCGTTAGAATTTCAGCTCGAGTTTTAATGATGATTATCCGGCGTCGATGGACCAATGTTGGGGATATTGAGAATTCCCAAATAATAATCAATTTGTAATGATTGAAACGAATATATTGTCTTTGTGTGAAATACAAATTTTATATAAATCTTATTAAAACTCTAATAACGGTGCGTGGTCAACGGACAAAGAAAACGGAAGTGATTTTTTTAAATTTTTCTATGTCACCAACTGACAGCTGTCTATGTTTGTTCTCACTAGCGCCATTGCTATTGCTGTCACACTAGCGCCAACAGATGGGTAACGTATTATTTGAGATTTTTATTCCTGAAACGGTCGATTACCAATCCAGGGTTGAACTAGAAGTGGGTAACTTTAATTCCAGCTTCCTGGTTAAAAACGTTTTTGTTTCACGGGCGATTACGTAACCACTGTCGGTGACTTTGGCCCTTAATGTGTTATCCGGATTTTGGAAAGTATCTGCCAATAACAGCTTAATCTAATGTTGTTTACATTACTATTTTGGATCGGTAAGCGAAGACGGTAATTATGTCTATACATATAATAACTTGCTGGCATCATGCCTGAAACTATAATGGATGTTTAAATTAGTCTAAACGGCACTGTTGTTGGTGAAAGCATAGATTAGTGTTCAAAAATTTACGCTCGAAATCATCCGTAGATTTTGTTACTAAATATAGGCACAGAATATATAATAGACTAGCTTCTGCCCACGACTTCGTCCGCGTGGAATAGTGGTGCTCCGCTCCTATTGGTCTTAGCGTGATGATATATAGCTTATAGCCTTCCTCAATAAATGGGATATCTAACACTGAAATAATTTTTCAAATCGTACCAGTAGTTCCTGAGATTAGCGCGTCCAAACAAACTCTTCAGCTTTATTATATTAGTATAGATATAGGACACATTACTTGTATAAAGTTTATGTCAAATTCTTAACTTTAGTTTTGTAGTAAGCAAATGTCCTGGCGGGCTGCGGGATGTTCAAAAGTTATCGTGCTCTCAGAACGCAAAGGGCTGAGGAAGGAACATGGATGGGTTTTAGTCAGTAAGAGTCTGACACTAACGGCGGGAGGATTCATTTGATAATGACTTTTTGTCCAGGATTCCATCGTTTTCCTTCACTGTTAGTCAGTGACGTCTAAGATACGCTTAGAAATATGACTTCTGAACGTCGGTACTTGCCAGAATTCAAACCCGCACACTCGTACACGAGGTGCAGGTGCCTTAATCACTAGGCCACGGTAATAAAAAAAACAAGAAAAAAGGAACCTAATTAACCTTAATTTAACCTCAATAGAAATGGTACACATTCGCTGGAATTTACATAGCAAACTTAAACAATAACTAAGTAAGCTAACAGAGTGTACTAAAACAAAACAATCTCAAGGCCTTACCAACCGTAGCAATCGCGTGTTATATATATATATTATCGAACCTAACTCCGAAATAACTGAACTATTTATGAAGGAAATTTCCTTTGATATTGATCTTCAAAACCTTGGTTTAATGAGGATCTTTCACGGCATTTTTGTAATTAAAACTCAATGGCTTAGTTAACAATTACATTTTTACACTAAGGCCCAAGTTCACCGACAAGGAGGGCTAGACAAGTGGCAAAAACGCTATAGAAACGCTATAGAATAGAAAACAAAATGTATGGGAATGACATATAGCTAGTCGTAAACGAATGTCATTCCCATACATTTTGTTTTCTATTCTATAGCGTTTCTATAGCGTTTTTGCCACTTGTCTAACCCCCAAGATAACGGTCCGGTCAAGTGAAAACAGTTGTTTAGCATAAATTCAAACTTTTACCATACGATGGATAATTTGGGTTTTTTATTCCTAAAATGGTCCTATTACCTAGCCGGGGTTGAACAAGAAGTTGACAACACGAAAACTCCCGCTTCGTGGTTAAAAAACGTTTTCGACATTTAACAGGCCGATTATAAAACCATCGGTCTATGAACTTGGTCCTAAGAAAGGAATTGCGACACAAATGTCAGAAACAGAAAACTGCTCGTACTTCAACAGTTTCTTTGTAAGCCGCTGTCGCGACACTTTTCTCGTGTCACAACAAATATCCCACACCTGTTTACACACAGACACTCGCTCCCTTACCCTAGTTCGACGAGCCAGCCCGCGAGCTGAGCTAATAGCTTTAAAATTCCCGATTATAATAATCATAATTTATTCTGATCCAGCCTGTCCCTTGCTGTCCTCCCCCAGCGACGCCCTAAGCCGAGGCCCGTACCCCACTAGGGGGTGCCCTTAGCGTGTAGTCGCTTAGTTTTGTAAGTTAAGCCCTGGCTGGAGGCCCTAAATTTATTTAAGGCACTTCACAGGCAAGCCCGGTTAAGCAGTCGACAACCTTCTAGGTTGACCTGCGAGATGCCATAAACAAAAAAAAAAAAAAAAAGACACTCGCTGTATACACTCAGTGTACGGTGTATGGTGTCGTAGTGTAAATCTAGCTTTATAGTGCCCATTTTCAGAGCAGTAACACAGTGGTAAAAATCTAATCAAAAGCCGAAAATTTCGTGGTCGTTATAAGGAGAGATATTTGCTTACTTAAATTGGCTAAGAAAAAGAAGGGCTGCGGTATTGTTCGGAAGAATTACCTCAGACCTGAAAAGCAAAGGATGAAGGAAGGAACATGGATGGGTTTTAGTCAGTAAGAGTCTGACACTCCCCCACCCACTGCAGAGGGAGAACAGACAAAGTGTCATTTGATGATTTCCCAACCCTAAACAAAAGGCAAAGAATTCCACACGAAAAAAAAACATATATAAACCTATCGAAATTGTATAACGCGGGCAACGCCACAAGAAGAGGCTAGTTTATAATATTGACGAATATAACCACGGTAAAAAACCAGTCATCAAATAAAATTCAAAACATGTGGCGTCTACAGGTTATTCACTGGACACACGTGGCCTACCAATAGCCCACTATTTTATAAAAAAGGTCCAATTCCCAACAGTGGAAAGCTTTTGGTATTAAAACCAATTTTTTATCGACTCGAAATGAAAATATTGTTCACTCGCAAATAAAAAGAAAGAGATGAGAGATAATTCAGACGAGGGCATTATTTTATAAATAAATGACACTGAAATAAGCAATTAAGGATCTATGGTCTCTTTCTTATAGTTCTTATTGGTGTGAGACAGCGATAATTTTAGTTCTGCCAAAGGCATTAGAAATAATTTATTTTCATTGGCGGGTATGCAGATATTTTTTACATTACATAGGTAATTAAAAATTATATAAAAGAGTTTAAACTTACCGGTACAGCTTAACCATTTTTCTCAAATAAAATATAAACCCTTCTATGTACAAAAACAAAATAAACTTCGTAAACTATTATAGACGACAAGAATATCACAAAAAATGGAATGTTTCAATAAATAAATAATTAAAAAAAAAACAACAAAAAGCTAAGGAATCGTGGGGCGATTTTTTTCAGGCACTTTTCTGAAGAATATTCCTATGCTGTATGTGGTATACAGCATATTATGTTTGTTTACGAAAATAGAATCTATTTTTATTTTTGTTCAAAGACGTGCGTACACTACGAGAATCAAGCGGCGACTGACTGTATTGTAAACAGTCGGCGGCCAAAATGAGAGGGTTTGCCAATTTTCAAAAATAGAATTTCTGTTGTGAAACTAAAAAAAGATTGATAATATAGATTCTTCCGTTCGGTTCTGACGTGATCACTTTCACATGATGCATGAGACTCTTTTTACAGGAAAATAAAATTGATTCTGAAATATCGATGTATGCCGAGGAGCCTAAAGATGACGTGCCAAATTAGAAATAGTTTCGTCGTGAAAAAGAGATGGTGTTATACGACGTTAGTAGCTGTGTCTTAGTCTCACACCTGAATTGTGATTGCAAAAACACGTGGTGGTACAGCCCAGATACTCTTCAAAATAGAAAGCACTAAAGTGAACGAAAGAACACAACTCAAATTCAAATCATTGGACCACTTTTGAATCGTCAAAGCATCATTCAGCCATCAATCTATACGTGATCAAGGTCACAGATTGAACTGACGCCAGAATGAGCGTATAAACTCCGTCTTACGACTGTCAGTTGGTCAAAAAGTTGAACCTACTACCAGTTCCAAATCGTAGGCTCTAAAGGAGAAGAGCAAGTAACTTGATGGACTTGGCCATGATCATGGTCTTCGCAAAGAATTTCATTTCAGCATGATACTTTAGAAGCATAAATCATCATGGAAATGAGTTCAGGGGCCTTTCCATGACGTGCCCACGCAGGAATTGTGAAAAAAAGTCTGTGCTATACGACGTTAGGAGATGTCAGAAGCTCTCACACCTAAATAGTGATTACCAAAACACGTGGTGATATGGCCCCAGGAGTCTTTGTGTTAAGATTGAAGAATTTTTGAACTACCTTGTTGGTAGTTGATGTAGCGGTCAAAAACGCAACATCATGCGATTCTTAGTTAAGGAAAAAATCTTAACAAGTTTTTGCTTATGGAATTTTCTAGAAGCATCTTTGATTCTGAATTGTCGCTCTGTAGTATCATCCCCTGTTAACTTACTGCGGTGTGTGTATCCACTCACAAAATTTGTAATACTCTGATAGCCTCATAAAACAAAGCCAAATATTCTACCTAAACTCCAAAATAACTCACAAAACAATAATACCAGATTATCAAAACACTAGAATTCCGGCCAATAAAACCATTTCACATTGGGGACAAAATACTATTTTCTCAATAAATATTCCATTCGCTAAAGACAATTTAAAAGATAGCGCTTGCCAAACTGTCCTTTGTAAAATTTATGATATAAAGAATACGGTTTTGGCCTCGATCCATAAAGATATTGCTGAAGAGAGCGCAAAAATATGGGAAGAATTGCATAGCTCTACTTTTCCTTGTACAAAGTAGCTGTAATTCTTAGTTTTATCCCTTATTTTCTTTTTAGAAGCTTTTGGTACGGCCAGAATGAAGAACATGTTACAATAAAGGTTCTTAGTATGAATGTGGATGGACTAGAAGACCAAAAAACGCTGGATGGATCAAGCTTCTTCTTAAAGACCATCATCTGCATAGACCTTTTCCAACTATGTTGGGGACGGGTCCAGTCTAATCGGTAGCAGCTGAGTATCAGTGTTTTATATGGAGCGACTGCCAATCTAACCAGTACAACCCAGTAACCGGGTAACTCTCCTTGGTAAAACTGGTTGTCAGTCTTTCTGGATTCTGACTACCCTTAACGATTTTCAAAGTTCCACTAATGACAGCCAGGACCAACGGCTTAAGTGCTTTCCGAGGCACGGAGGGGTCTTGGTATGACATAGACGGCCACCCATCCACGGGCCGACAGCTCCAAGCATAAATTAACCTTTGATCGATCGTCCCGTGTGGCTTTTATTTGGCCACCAACTCCTTAGCAATAAGGAATCTCAAATTAATGACTCAGCGAAGATCTAGGTTCCCTAAGAATCTGGTAAACATTTGGCATTAATCCACATTTGATGATTGTAGGTGTAAATATATTATTTGAATTACAGTTCCTTTTCAATGAATTACTTACTGGTAGGGCTGCAATCACCGAAATCGTCGACCCTGGACTAAAACTATAAAAACTCCGGACATTTTGAATGAGTCTGATTTCTCCCCGGACACTTTTTATTATTTGTTTTAATGTATTGCTTACCTTTCAATCAATCGGGATATCAGGTAAAAGTGTCTGGGTTTTCTCTGGACGCTCTTTGAAAACCCGCCCGGACGCACAACGACAATAAATATAAAACAAGGATAAACTAGGACAAATCCGGGGAAATCCGGACGGATGGCAGCCCTACTTACTGGCAATAATCCGAGGAAACGGAAGTGTAAAGGAACCACTAAAGTATTTCATAACTTATTAAGGTGTAATGGTGACCTTGGACCTGGATATGGGAAGGTCCTAACTGGACGTGGTTCAAAATAGATAGAGGAGGATTCAAGTTGACAGGTGACTTGATAGTAGACTAGCTTCCGCCCGCGTGGGCATTTTTTTTACAGCTTTTGTTACATTATTCAAGTTTTACTAGGGATCCCTAATTATTTCTGGAAACAAATATAGCCTATGACACTTCGTAAAGATGTAGCTTTCTAACGGTGGAAGAACTTTTAAAATCGGTCTAGTAGTTTTTGAGTTAAAAGCCTACAAATAAACAAATCTTTCTCTTTATAATATTAGTATAGATTAGTAGAGATAACTATAGACTTTTTTGGACATCTACAATACCAGAGGTATCGCTTATTCGTTACTGTTATAATGCGAAAGCTTGTGAGTATGTATGTGTGTATGTTTATTATAATTAGACCACTATTATATATTATAATTATACTCTTCCACGCAAAGGAAATTAATACTATGAACGCTTATAAACAGAAATTTTTCATTTTATTATTGGAGAAATATTATTATAGTGTGAAAAACTTTTGGCTGACAAAAACTTGTGACAGTAGCTTTTTTTTCTATTATCAAATGCATGTTAATTTAAAGCTGAAGATGTAATTTACTAATATTTTGTACGCCTGATAAAGGTAGAATATGGCTAGCACCGAAAATGTAAACACCACCAACTTTGTATACTCATATTGTACCAATAAATGCTTTCTTTCTTTCAAGCCCGGTTAAGCAGTCGACAACCTTCTAGGTTGACCTGCGAGATGCCATACACAAAAAAAAAAATGATTTCTTTCTTTCTTTCATTCAAAAAACAACTGAATGAATTTAGATGAAATAATCATGGAAAATTTACATAAATATTGCGCGCTAATATTCGTTACAAGTGTCGAAATACAATAGGTAGGTACTTTCGCTACCCAACATGATTACAGTCTTTTTATAGAACTACCGTCAACACAGTGCGTCATACATTTGAAATGTTGCCATAATTTCTATAAGGAATTTCTTGTTATTATGGCGACTGGCAACCAAAATACCTACGAAGAATATTTTTACCGACATCAAAAAAGGTTCTGTATTCGACCCGTATGTTTGTATTTCCGCGATTTTCTCAAAAACCACTGATCCGATTTGGAACGTTTTATTATTACTGAAAATTATAATAATTCTTCATATCCTATAGAGTTGTAATTTTATGTCGTTTTTTTTAAACGTTGCCCCAAACTAGGAATTACTCCTGTATCGTGGGTGCGTTAACAAACATTCATTACACATACACAAACACAGACCCGGAGCAATTTTGATTGTCTCGTGCGGGAACCGAACCTGGGACACGCAGCGCAGCAGCCAATTCCTCAGCCACTACGCTAAACGTGCCGTCAATTAATGAATAACTATGCTTTTTGCACGAAATCTTTCGATTTAAATTGCGGTAAGTACCTTTTATTTTGGCAGTTCAATAATATACATTGAGTTATTATAAATTCCAGAAAGATAAACACTCAAACATAACGCAGCAATGTATATTAAAAAATATTATGGTGTTGGTATTACACCTAGGATGGGCGACCCGCCCAGACAACGGAATGTGAAGTTTTTTTATAGATATGAGGAAAAACATTGATAGTACAAAAATAAGAAATAAAAAAAAAACCGCGCTGTCATGCAAAGAATTGGCGCGCAAAATGTTTACAATTATTTTTAAATGTCGGCCGGGCGTGGTTGTCGCGTCATTCAGCCTTTTGGGTACGGTCCAGATAAATAGGTCTAAAAAACTGGCGATGTAAAATCAGCGGAAAAAATAAAAAAAACACCAGAATTTGTTGCTTTTTTGTTGCTAATTAGTTGCTAAAAAAATAATTTTGTTGCTCCGTCCGATCGCAAAAAATCGGCAATAACGCTAACTTTCGATTAAGATAGCGTGGAAATCACTGGATGTAGACTTATCGATCAAGCGAATAGGGGTCAATTTGTTGCTAATTTGTTGCTGAAAGATGTTAGGAAAAAAAAATAAAAAAATAAAAATTAAAAAATAAATTAAAAAATCGGCGGAAAAAAATAAAAAAACACCAGAATTTGTTGCTTTTTTGTTGCTGACTCACTGTACTCAAACTAGCTGCAGTATGAGCAGCAACAAATTGTAGCAATAGTTTTCCCACGGAAAAGTCGAGAGTTAAGCTAGCGTGGCCGGTTTTTTTGTAAACCGATCTCCAACATCTCTTGACTTCCGTTTTTCTATTTTGTTGCTGACTCACTGTACTCAAACTAGCTGCAGTATGAGCAGCAATATATTGTAGCAGTAGTTTTTCCCATAGAAAAGTCAAGAGTTAAGCTGGCGTGGCCAGTTTTTTTGTAAACCGATCTCCAACATCTCTTGACTTCCGTTTTTCCATTTTGTTGCTGACTTTTTATGTTGATACAAGCTGCAGTATGAGCAGCAACAAATTTTCACTATAGTTTTTCCACGGTAAAGTCAAGAGTTAAGCTGGCGTGGCCGGGGGTTTCTTAAAACAATCTTCAACGTCTCTTGACTTTCCGTTTCTATTTTGTTGCTGACTCTCTGTACTCAGACAAGATCTAGCAGAAGCAGCAACAAATTTGCTTTCAACTTTTTCACGGAAATCTCAAGAATTAAGCTGGCGTGGATATTATCCATTTTGGCATAATTAAAAAAAAATATAAATTAAAAAAATCAAAAAACCGTACTGCGTAAAAATACTCTTATTATATTATTGTTATAATAATTTTTTTTATTTGTGTTTTTATTCTGAACTTTTTTTGTGTTAAATAAAACACTGTTTAAATATAATGTGATATATATATATATATATATATATATATATATTTGAACTGGTCTTTTTACTAGCTTTCATTTGATACCCAGATTGCTATGGTAAGAAAAAAAATTAACTTCCCCCCCCCCCCATTCCGCCATTTGCGGGCGCCATTTTGAAAATCTATATAGCCTATGTCACTACAATAATTTAGACAAATCCAACGACACCTCATATGTCAAAACCCGTCCAGCCGTTTGGGCTGTAGGGCGTGCCAAAGAAATGGACATACATACATACATACACTCGAAGAAATAACCCTCCTTATGTTGCAGTCGGGTAAAAAAACATTATTTTAGATTTTTTTTTATTATTTTTCCTAACATCTTTCAACAACAAATTAGCAACAAATTGACCCCTATTCTCTTGATCGATAAGTCTCCATCCAGTGATTTCCACGCTATCTTAATCGAAAGTTAGCGTTATTGCCGATTTTTTGCGATCGGACGGAGCAACAAAATTAATTTTTAAGCAACTAATTAGCAACAAAAAAGCAACAAGTTCTGGTGTTTTTTTTATTTTTTTATTATTATTTTTATTTTTTTTCCTAACATCTTTCAGCAACAAATTAGCAACAAATTGACCCCTATTCGCTTGATCGATAAGTCTACATCCAGTGATTTCCACGCTATCTTAATCGAAAGTTAGCGTTATTGCCGATTTTTTGCGATCGGACGGAGCAACAAAATTAATTTTTTAGCAACTAATTAGCAACAAAAAAGCAACAAATTCTGGTATTTTTTTTATTTTTTTCCGCCGATTTTTGTATTTTATTTTTTTTATTATTTTATTATTTTTTTTTATTTTTTTTTCCTAACATCTTTCAGCAACAAATTAGCAACAAATTGACCCCTATTCGCTTGATCGATAAGTCTACATCCAGTGATTTCCACGCTATCTTAATCGAAAGTTAGCGTTATTGCCGATTTTTTGCGATCGGACGGAGCAACAAAATTATTTTTTTAGCAACTAATTAGCAACAAAAAAGCAACAAATTCTGGTGTTTTTTTTATTTTTTTCCGCTGATTTTACATCGCCAGTTTTTTAGACCTCAGATAAATAAAAGAAGTTTTTAAATAATTCTGTTTTGTTTACATTTTAAAAAATAGATTAAAATTAATTGCTTTGTCTGACACATCCTCACTAATATCATACATGCGCAACTCTGTTTATCAGTCTTTCTCGAAAAAACTACTTGCTCGATTATGATGAAATTCGGTACACATATAGATAGATTAAACCACAAGGAGGAAATGGGATAGGTTTTATGAATGAAGTAGTTCCCTCAGGATTCGACTGAAAACGCACAAAAATAGCTAGATTGTAAAATGAAAAAAAAAATGCCTATGGTTTTATCATTCTCATAAAAGGCACAAGCATAGTCGTTTCGAGGAATTATAATTTCAATTAATATTCACCGCTTTTTGCTATTTTTAAGTTAATTTCAGAATTCCTGATTTCTAGGCAAAAAAAAACTTTAATGTGCTCTAAAAAACACGCGAAGATTTGTATATGTGTCTATGATCACCCATCTAGGAACTGACCTCGACAAGTGCAACTTACTTCGCTAATTGACCGCCTAGTAGCGTCTATAAAATCTCAAGTCATCATAAAAAAAATAGATTTTATATCACCGCTCTTATGTTTTTTCTAATCTCCTTGGCATTTAAAAAGAGGTTCTTTATTCAAAAATTTCCATAGACAGCGGCTGACATGCGCAGTGACGTTTCTCATTTTCCTACGTAAATATCGATAATGCGAAAGTGAAGTTCAAGGTCTCGTAATGTCATCCAAGATATGATTCATTGATCTATCACATGATAGAAAAGTGTCATCAAGCTTATCTGTCTGCCTTACTTAACCTTTTATTAATTGATGGCTGTACTTTGAGCTCGTTCGTGTCGATTTTATACTGGGGTCATGCTAGGAAGTGCTTTGCCCATCATTATTTCAGTGTGAGAATGATAAAGACATGAAATATTTGCATGTTAATCTCTATATCATACGTTTTCCTCACTAATACCTCAAAGCCCTAACACTATTAAAAAATAGTGAATACCACGAAAGAGGCTGAATATCAACACGCTTTGCTGAACAAAATAAATGACCTGGCTGTCACATACAAGCATTGCCTTGTTTTATTATACAAAAATGCCATCCGATTTTACCTGACAATACGAACAACAAATCCTTTCAGCCTCTATAAATATCTAGAACAATACAACCGCACTGAAAAGGCTGAATGTGAAGTTACCCGCTTCCATTGTTATTTTCATAAAATAGAGCGATATCGCGGGAAAATTTTGACAGCTGTCACTTCAGTTGGCGGGAACGACACAATCTGTGGTCCACAAATTTAAGGTCGCAAATCTTTCTTTATGGTCAAAGAATGGTAGATTGTATAGGAGATACGAAAATAGCTCGCTTTAATAAATGAGAAAGGTTGTTTGTGAAGGGCTTAAAGGCTTATCCAATTCATCTGAAAGCTTTTCCATTGTCCGACGTAGAAATGGACTTCGTTTGTCTTTTTCAATCTTATTCAAAAATAGAACCTGGTAACTCTGAGAGCCATCGTGAGTCCAGGTTCCCGACTTAAAAATTCTGAAAGTGCCAGTCTGCCTTGAGCAAGCGTAGTGATGGTGATCAATGCTTATGCCTTCTTATTCAGAGAAGAGGCCTGTGCCCAGCAATCAGACAATATAAAGGCTGATTATGATGATGAGGCCCATAGAAAAGAACATTCAAATAAAAATAACATAAGTTTTTTTTTTAATTTTGAGATTAGAATGTGAGAGTAGAGACAGAGAAAAAAACAATTGACAGGCAATAAAACCTCCTTAAAACAGAAGACCGTTAAATAAAAAACGTGATCTATTCCATTCAAGCAATCATTATTGATTGATACATTGTTACGTTTATTGTAAGCTGGCCTTGGACGGTAAAATGGCGGACGTCAGGGCACGATTTAAATTACTCGATACAACTAGTGGCATTCCTTCATACATGTGTATCTACTTACTTGTAGGTAGCAATTTAACAAACTTACTAATTAAAAGCTAGATTTCCGCGTACCTCACTTCACGCACTCGTTTAAAAAATATCCTATAATCGTCTCCAGTGTCAACTCTATCTGCTTTCTAAATTTCATACCAATCGGTTTAGCCGTTTGACCGTGAAAGCGTGACAAACAAACACTTTCGCATTTGTAAATTTAGCTATAGCGGTTTAACACTTCCTCCTTCAGTCTTCATAGAAAATTCCATCTAAACCTGATATTGGACACGAGCTACAATCGCATAAAGAATTCCTACCTACTAAAAAATGTCAAGGACTTTTTGTTTTATGTATAAATAAACAAGCAGACGTGACATTCCTCTGTTGACCCAATTCTTATGTGTATTCTGCCTACTAATTAAAGGGCAATGACCTTTTGCTTTTCAAGAGAAAACTGACACAGATCCATGATTGATAAATGTTTACCATATATTCTGGTTAGTTTTCATGTTATGAGGCTAAACAGACAATTTGTGTTCTAAAACTCATGTTGGCTGTAAGTTTTACTGAACTAACACTGGAGTGTCAGTTTTTTAAAATCCACCTGTTTGCCTCCAACATGGAATTATAACAACAACTGCTATCAAGGTAGCAGCCGGGGACGACGGCTTAACGTCCCAGGCAAAGGAGTGTTACAACACCAGTTATCTGACTCCAGACTCCTTTGTAAAGTTTTAAAAATCCCGAAAACAATGTCAGCCCAACCCGGGGATCAAACAAATGAGTCAGTGAATGTAACTCCAAGAACAAGTGCTTATCCCTTCAGATAATACAGGCGTATCATCATATTAAATGATATTCTTAAGGCCAACATTTGTCATCGGTCACTACAACAACAAAGCAATTCATTATATGCAATTAGCATGGAAGGCATTCAATCAAAATCAAAATGGCCGCTGCTACACACAATTGGATTATTTTTATCCTGTTCCGGTCGTATCACAAAAGTTTCTGTGTGTGAGTGCACTTACATATGTGGCTAATAATTAAATGTCAAAGGAGTTTTTTGTTATACTAGCATTTCCCGCGGTATCACCCGCATCCCGAGAGAACTACTTCACGCACCTGAATAAAAATTAGCCCAAAACCTTCTCCAGGGTCCCCTCTATCTTCGTACCAAATTTTATCCAAATTGGTCCAGCCGTTCACGCGTGATGCTGTGTCCAAGGGAATATATATATAAAATTAATGCTTTCAAGTTGTCTCCGATGGCTAAGAAATCAATATAATATTTTATCTATACATAAATAGAGTTCATCTAAACTTTGTATTGCTTCTTGAATCTTAAATGGTGTCAATATCATACATCGTTGATAAGAAATAATTGAACAATCAGTAGAGCTATGTTCAACAGAACATTCAAAACAGCAATGAAACTTCTACCATCATATCGAGGGGTAACGGGCTATTTGGGTTAAGCGACATTTTGGGTAATATTGAGTTATACATATATATTTGGAATCAGCAAAATTTTTTGTATACAAAATATATGTATACTCATGTTTAAACAAATAAAATTATCTTTATCTCTTTATCTTCATCTTGAGAAAGGCTGTTTTTTTTATATTGAGTTAAATACATATTTGTAATAAGATTTTTTCCTGATTCCAAATATTTTATATTTAACACAATATTTATCGAAAAAATGGGTAGTTACAGCTTTTTTTCTTATTATGGCAAAATTCTGCTCTGAATGGAGAACGTCCAGTCTTATTTTAAAAGTATTATTCAGCATTGTCATCCTAATTAATCTTACGTAATATCAGACATATACAAGTGAATTTGTTAGTTACACTTTTACGGTAAAAACAGCTGAATAAATTTGAATTAAATTTGATATGTGGATAGATGAAAAGTTAGAGAGAGAGAGAGGAGAGAGAGGCGTGTGAATTGATTCCTTAGAGGGGTGAAACCTGGGAAACAATTAATCTTCCTATAGTAGTCTATCACACGAGTTCCCAAACAGAGAGAGGCAAAAGAAAAGTTTCTGTCAACCAGATTTCAAATGTCTTTGTAGTATGAAAGCCAAAAGGATTCAGTTTCTTTCTTTCGAGATAAGGGACCCTAAAAATGGCGTTTACAATTTTTTTGATTCAGTACACTCAGCGTGACTGTGCCAGCCTAATAGTTCTTTCATATCTTTGACACACATATTACATCTATCTATTCACATGTTGTATCAACACCTCCATTCCTCTCCTTTACAAACTTAAATTATTATAATTAAAGTCTTCAAATTATATTTATCAAGGCAGCCATATTATGTGACCTTGTCTTGACTGTGACCTTCCAAAAACCATGTTATGTGGGTACCTATATTCAAAATTTATAAAGTAAAACTACAATGGAGACAATACTCATTTTTTTTTCTTCAATCAGGGCTCATTGTTAGTAGTTCAGTAATTTGGTGTTCAGAACAGGAAAACTACAAAGAATTCCTAGCTAAAATTATCCAACATGATAGCAATGTATTTTTTTTTTACTTATTACATACCAAAAATTGCAATAAAATCAAGTCTTGACCATCATCATGGTAAAAACAATCGAAGTAGGTATAAAATTAACGCAAGAATAAAGTTGCAACATTTAACGGATCTGAGATATGCATCCTCATTCCATTTTTAATTGCAATAAAACCGCGATGGAGTTAACCTCCACGTGAAAAAAAGGTTAGACAAAAATACTAAAAAGATTGCGACATGAAGGTAATCAGCCAATTACAACAATGATGACGTATCGAATTGAAATAGAAGGACATTGTAAAAGGTAATACGTAATAAGTGCCATTCTTTATTTGAATACTCAGTACTTTCGTTTCGATGTTGTAGTGGCCTAATTACGTATTGGTAAACAAGATGAAGCAAATGAAAGAAATTAAAATGACTTACTAGTAGTTCTTCTCTTCAACAGCGGGTGGTTCCAAACCAACGACATCGTAGTAATTGTTGTAATTACTACTAATACTACTACTAAAATTTAACTGTTGTATTAACTTCGTCATCCTGGCGAGTCGTACTTAAGCCTTGAAGTAACTTGGGAAGAAAAACACGGTCAGACCGTAAGATCGCACGAATTGCGTAGATCACACGAACAACGATGAACACGAATCAAGTGTAAATTACTTTGGTTTGATGAATAATCAACTTGAAGTGCGGGCGAAAGGTACTAACTTGTCAGTTAAAAAGTGCACTATTTACATACAAAACACACGTGGTTCAAGCCGTCTGAATTTGGTAGCGTAACATAATTTTTCCATAATGGCCACCGGATGCGTGACGTTTCCATTCTCGATAATCGCGTTCCGTTATACGTGCAGAGTAACTTTTATGAGCGCTTCAAATAATCGGTGACGTAATTGTATCTTATTCTCCAGAAAAAGGCAATATTAACCATTCATTAATAAAAAACCATCAAATAAAGTATTGTTATTGAGTACATTTAGAACACTTGTGCGCAAAACTATAAAAATCAATACTTTCTTTGACAACCATGAGTTGCCATGGATAACGTTCCGTTCCCACAAAACAAAACGTCAACAAGAACCGTAGTGAAGTTAGCAGCAGTACTATCGATTGGGCCGCGCCGTAATGCGTACATAACAACAGGGAATCGATTAAAAACTTACCGATTACGAAAAAGTAACGATGGCATACTACTTTTCGGGGACTCAATTTCCGTTAATTTTCTTTTTTGTATCATGTAACTGGATGCCGGCAAGGCATATAACGTCATAACTTCACTTTAAATTACACTTCACCAAAGTAAGATCTTCCAATTAAGGAATGATTAGTTTTTTTTCTGTGTAGCACATTAATATCGATTACACTTTTATGGCTTTTTCTAGTATCCAGTTGTATCCTGGGTAACGACATTCAGGCTCTGCGGCGTGTCCACGACTAGTGCTGAGTTAGTCGCCGCAGCGACGGTATAATACTCTATAAGTAGGCAACCTCCACCCTCTATTTTTAGGGAGTATGGGGCGGGATACACTGGTGGATTTTTAAGGGACCTTTCTTCTGCTATTTAAAATGGTAATCCAATTGGGTCAGCTGAATAGTAAAGGAGACTGCAGTGAAATACTGGGTTTAGCTTTTTGTAACATTGAATCGTTTATTGAGGGTTTGTGCCAATGAGTCAAAGGGATAAGGACTTTTTATGTATGTTTGCAGTGTATGATGACGACTTGGATGTCAGCCGGTGGATTCAAGCTTGTCATACCATTTTGAAGTATTATTTACATAAGAAAAGTTGTAATACGGTTTTGTAAATATGGGAAAACGGTAAGAAAAATTATAGTCCCCAAAAAGTGTTGAGGCTAGGTGATTTTTATAGGAACTTTTATCAGTTTCGATGCAGAAATTATTATTAAAGACCTGTATTTTACATTTTCAACTTTCACCTAGTGTGGACCATCCGAATAATCCCGCACAAGCGCAATAGCCTCCCGTGACGTCACGATGTTTACACCCTCTCTCGCACATTCGATTGTTTTCTTTGTGGAGCGATTATAGACCTTAAAGGTTTTGTATAGAGAATAATAAATTATCTAGTATTTTTATTTCCTTAAATTACTCAAAATTCACCTAAAAATTTATGAAAAACGAGGTAATTTTTATTGTGGTTGAGTATGGATTTCTTACTCAGCATGGATAAAAACCGCATGGCGACATTGGTGACAAGGCGTTTCTCGGGCTGCAAGCTATACTAATGTTCCTTAAAATTTATATAAAACCTAGAACACGTATATTTTTCTAAACGACTCGTGTCTACATATTAAGTTAAAACCGATTAGATACATTTTTTTTTAAATATTTTTTTTTTTGTGATTTTTTATTAAAACAGACACTGGCGCAAGTATCTAAATAATACTTTGGAAAAAAAAAACTTAATAAAATTATATATTTCAATGCGCAACTTTTTTATTCGATTTACTGTACCTACGAGCCCTACGGCGTACGTGACTAAGTAATTTTCTTGCTTTGCCCTCCAACTTCGCCCTTAATGCCCTTTGTTACAACCATTCGCGATCATCGATTATGCTAATCATGACTGCGCAGTAATTGCCATGATCAGCTGATGTTGACACTGCAAAACATTAATAAAAGTTGTTTTTTTTTTGTAAATTTTGATATTTATTTTTTTCTAACATTTTGATGCAGAAGCGAATGTTTTGATCCTTATCTGATAGATGTCAATACCAATTAAATCTAATTAAAGACGCAAGCCAAACGCAAGCTTACAAAAATATCTTGAACTTTTAATAACATAATTATAATTTCCCTAGCAGCAGTATCATTATAATATAAACGTTGAATACAAAGAAATCGAGCTGTAGGCTATGCACTATTAATAGGAATAGGTAAAAAATCTGTTCTGCTGCTATACATGGGCCTAATAAACTGTGTAGTGTATAGAATTTAACAGGACGTAATATCGAAACCTATATTCATTAATAATTTAATTTAGAATGCCTGTCTGAAATCGCAATCCGCCTTGAGCAAGCGTGGTGATCAATGCTCATGCCTTCTCTGTATGAGAAGAGGCCTGTTCCTAGCAGTCTGCAGTGGGACAATATTTAGGCTGATGATGAAGAGTACGGTTCATTGAAGAATATAAATCTTATGTTTTTTTTTCTAGTTTTAATTTGTATCTTACTAGGTACCTATATTACAGTTGAAATTTGTTTTTCTTACTATCAAGGCACGCGTGGAAAAACCTTCAATATTTTCAATGGAACAACGTGGCTGGTTTTCCTAGAATTGAATTGGGTCACTGTACTCTGCATATAGGTAGTACAACTTGTGTTGTAGTGGGCTGTGGCGCATAATGGCTATACAAATAGTAATGTACGAGCTGTTATGTTGGCACTTTAATAATACGTAGTAGGCATAAATTATTTATCGAGAAAAAATTAGCGACTCATAAATTCATAGGTACTTCATTAATTGTAGAACAAAAAAATAAAAACATGATTGTATTAGGTGCTTTTGACATGATAGTTTATTTCAACCAAATGTTATTAGTTTTTGTCTCATTTTACCGTACCAAGCAAAACTAATGATACCAAAACCTACGAATAGAGGGATTTGTAACTTAGGAGATATACACTACGTTCTCTTCTAGTAGGTATTTCCTTTTCAGTCTACAATAATCTATAATAATTATCGAGCAATTAACAAAACGAACAGGGTGACTTTCTTGACTCAGCAACATTATACCGCTAAGTTTTAACTTCCAACAAAGACTACATAATTACTCATACACTAATGTACACACAATGATAAGACTTCTAAAGAAATACCTAAGTATCAGCGGAAACATACTTTATCTCACGCGCGTTGGGTTACTTAATTATTAGAAATGTGCAAGTGCAACTGTACTTCAAACTCTTTGAATGTATTGCAGTATTTTAGCATCTATTTCCCGCGGTTTCACTCGCTTTTCGAGGGAACTGTTTAACGTACCCAGATAAAAAGTTGCCTATATCATTCTTGAGGATCACATCTAACTCCGTACCAAATTGCATCCAAATTGGTTCAGTCGTTTTAGCGTAAAAGCGTAATAAACAAACAAACTTATTTTCTACTTAGTATTTTAGGTTATTTTAGTAAACAGCTTTTAATGATGTACCGTAATTAATAGATATTTAAACCCCAACCTAAAGAAAATCCTTAATTTACATGTTTCTATGCCATTTGCTGTGTCTCGGTGTTTATTAAAATCGGTTAGAATATAACCGACAAAACAGGCCTTCTATAACTTCTTTTACTTAGATTAAATAGTTATATTGGACATTCTAATTCCCTACATGACTTCAGGCAAAAGATTGCGACTTAAGTTTCTTTAGGAAAGGACGACTTTCTAACTACATACAGACAAGGGCGTGGCCAAAATCTGGCTACGTACCAAGATTTGGACTGCATAAGGGTGGCCTTTGGCAAGAAATAATTCAAGAAGACAAAGGATCCTCTTATCCAGGTCCTTAACGTTATTCTTTTACAGTATAAGCGTATTTATATCTTAGCTCTTGCCTTGATTTCGTCTGGCTGGTCTTAGAAAAATGTGTTTATTCAATTCCATCTTTTATTGCATTCCACAATGTATATATAATTAGGTGGTAAAAAAAACCGGCCAAGTGCGTGTCGGGCCACGCGCATTAGGGTTCCGTAGTAGGTCTCAGTTAGTCAACTATAACTCTGTAACCGGTTAAGCCTACTTAGCCGTGATAGTTTTCCTTGTAAGTTCATTACATGTGCTACGTCTGTGATTTTTTTCACATTTCTAGGTATAGCCATTCAAAAGTTAGAGGGGGGGGGGGTAACTCGTATCGAACAAAAATTTTCACTTAAAAGCTAGATATTTCGTTAATGGCTCGCTTAACCGAAAAATGGTCTTCACACACCCATAATATTTTTGAAAGACCTATCCAACGATACCCCACACGAAGGGGTACGCGAGAAAAAAAATATTCATCCCTACTTTACATATTTGGGAGCTACCCTAAAAAAAATATTTTTCAAAATTTTATTTTACCACTTTCTCGGCGTGATCAATATACATATTCATACCAAATTTCAGCTTTCTAATAACAAAAACCACGGAGCTATGCCGCGGACAGACAGACAGATAGACAGACAGACAGACAGACAGACAGACAGACAGACAGACAGACAGACAGACGGACAGAGCGAAACTATAAGGGTTCCTTGTCGGACTACGGAACCCTAAAAACAAGGGAAGTAACAATCAAAAATAATCCAATATGTTTAACCAAGTTATAAACTATGTGTGCCAAACATCCCAATCCATTTATCAGGTTTTGTGTGAAGGTAGCAATCCTTACTTCCTTACTAATATTATAAATGCGAAAGTAACTCTGTCTGTCTGTCTGTCTGTCTGTTACGCTTTCACACCAAAACTACTGGACCGATATAAATGAAATTTGGTACAGAGATAGAATAGACCCTGAGGAACAACATAGGCTACTTTTTACCCGGGTGCGCTAAGTAGTTCCCTCGGGATGCGGGTGAAACCGCGGGAAACAGCTAGTATGATATATTTTAAAGTAGAAACGAACGAGGTTTATCATATTTAGGTACAAACTAGTAACATAAATCTATGCTCGCTTCATATTTCAAGCTGCAGCATGTTGCAATAAACTTATGCAGTTATTTATGAGTTGAGAAATTCGTATACCTGACTGCACGTTTACAAAATATGTAGTACTTATTGTAAACAAGCTGATTTATATAATCCATACTAACCTGAAAGTATTAAAAAAAACGAAAGTATGTCTGTCTGTCACGCTTTCACGGGAAAACGGCTGAACCGAATTAGATGAAATTTGGTATCAAGATAGATTAAAACTTAAATAACGAAGGCTATCTACTATATCTACTTAGGCTATTACTGTAACAACAGTAATATTGATAGCCTAAGTTTAAGAGATATAGAGTAATTTAACGATAATTGCGTTTATTTTGTAAGAAGGTCCTCAATGGCCCTAGCATGACGATTTAAAGGAGTGAGAGTATTTTTTTTCGATTTAACCCTCCCATCGTGGGTGGAGCGGAAGGGAGTGTCAGACTCTTTCTGACTAAAACCCATCCATGTTCCTTCCTCAGCCCTTTGTGTTCCGAGGGCGCGGTATCTCTTTCGAACGTCCCGCAGACCCGGCAAGAACCTGCAGCCTCGGCAGGCACTTGCTAAGCCAGATGTCAGGTGTGGTTGGAAAGAAAACAAAGCAAAAATTGTAGGTTATAATTTTTTAAATAAATTCAATAAATACTTAAAACTAATTTCTAACAAATAAATGTAATTAAAATAATCTAGAAGGCCAATTTGGAAACGTAATATGGAACTAAAACGGTAATCGTAAGTTTCTTCAACAAATTCCCATACACTTGCATAAGCGATATTGTTTTTGGCTTAAAAAGTATTGCGATTGAGTCATCAGAATCTGCACAAGTTACGGAGTTCGGAACAACATTCTCAAAAGGCAAATTGTCTAAGTTCAACTTTGTGTTCTTGGCCAAAGAGTGCAAATTCACAGCCGGGTTATCATGGAATATTTCTCTTGGCAACGGAAAATTTGCAGTCTCTTCTAAAATATCAGATGCTCTCTGACAAGGGATATTGAACATTGACGCGCTTGGTACAGGGTTCATTCCAGTTTGACTGGCAGCGGAGTTCCCTAACTGCTGTGAGTTTTCGTACAATGTTGGATTAAAATCATTTTTGCAGCCATTTTTTGGTCGGAATATTGGTACCATCATCGTTGGCATGTCGGTTTCTGAAGGATTATTCTGCTCTTTTAATTTGGCTAAAGCTGTGGATATTTTGGATAATATTTTGCTGAAATCTGCAGTTTTGTTCTTAGGTGCAGGTGTGTCTTCAATTGCTGTTTTATTTTCAACTGTAGCTCCATCTAGCATGTAGGTTTTATCATCAATAACCTCTTTAATGGTCTTCAATCTTTCATCTACAATTCTCTCAAAATCTGGCATTGTTGTTTCAGGCTCTTTGATTTTTTCTTTTATCTCTTCTAATATTTTCGTGCTCTCATTGTTTTGGTTTTCAATTTCGTCGGAAAGAAGGAATTTAATTATCTTGACCACGTTGAATAGTTTTTCTTTTTTAATTTTGGATGTGCTTTTGATTGTTTGTAAGGCTGGCAGGATCTCTTGCCATTTGGAGTCTGTAGAAGATGAAGAAGATGTTTTGGGATCCTGAATGATCACTGGTGCTGGTGGTGATATTAAATTGTCAAGAGTTTGTGTGGTAACCTTCTGCAAAAAGAGAAAATCAATTTTTAAGTTTTTTTTATAAAGTAATAAAAAATATTACACTAACAATAATATCAATCCACTTGTAAATTCTGAATCTACTTCTAACACTATAAGAAGATAATATGTTGATATTTTTTTAGTATTTTTAGATGGTTATAGGTAAAATGTACTTAATAAATAAATATATTTAATGCATAAGTTTAAACCATCTCTTATTTTATCGTAATATACAAAACACATTGAAAAAAGATTTTACTCACATTTAATACTACACAAAATACAAAAAATATCTCTTTGAAAATCATTTTCTTTAATAAATAAATTTTATATACAACAAACTTCAAACGATATTAAGTTATCAATAAATCAATCAATTATAATCGCAACGTTTTGTATATAACGTTTTATCGATTACGACATTGTAATTTCAATAATCGGTTTCACTATGACATAACAATCGGTTATGTCGCATCACTATTTGATAAAATTCAAAATGTCACCGGAAATGTAATGTAATAGTCAAATAAAAGTTTATTAATTTAACTGTTTATTTAAAACAGTTTCCATTTTGTAAGGAAAATCGACATAAATCTATTTATCATGGCTAAATTTTATTTTGTTAACGAAATTAATAGACCAACGGCAAAACTGTTTGGGAAGAATTATCACACGGAGATAGATAGAACCCAGCAGGAAACTATAGGTTTTCTGTCCGGGTGCAATAAATATTTTCCTTGGAACACGCGAAACAGGTGTTTTTATAACTTCGCACGCAGAAAACATTTTTTTCGGAGCCTAATACTGTGTGTGGAATACCTATCGGTAAAACGTTGACTAGGAATAACTCGACAGTTTTAAGTACAAAGTGATGTTTCGCGTGACAAGGATAGAAAATTCCCCCGCCAAAAAGTTCTAAAGCGGGTATTTACTTTTTAGGGTTCCGTACCAAAAGGGTAAAAACGGGACCCTATTACTAAGACTTCGCTGTCTGTCCGTCCGTCTGTCTGTCACCAGGCTGTATCTCAAGAACCGCGATAGCTAGACAGTTGAAATTTTCAAAAATTATGTATTTCTGTTGCCGCTATAACAACCCATACAACATACATGTTTTTTTTTTTGCCGTTTTTATTTTTATTAATTTACACTTTTTTGACACTTTGTTTTCATTTTGTTATGTAGGTACCTTTGGTACTTACCTAGTCTATATTATAAAGATACAATAAATTAAAATAAGTAGGCACATGTTGGCTAGCATGCAAACACCCAATTGGTCAACGTAATTTCATCATACTCGTACTTGCAGGTAAAATACACATTTTAATTTTTTTTAAATATCAGAGGGTTGCCCCATTAATTGCGATATTCTAATGAAGAAATTAATTTCACTCGTCGATAGTAATGTTGTTTGTCAATTAATTATGAAATTAATAGGTATATATGCTAGGTAAAGCAAAGGGTTAATACATTCTAACTTTTGTTTTTGAAGAAAAAACTAAAAGAAAAAAAAATGAAATCCTTCGCTATTGTTTTTGTGTTGGCTGTTCTGATCCAGGTATGTTTTTTTAAATTATATTTGTGTTGCCCTCACTAAATATTTGTTTTTGCAAAAGTACAAAAAAACTGTTTTGTTTGTCCTACTTTTTTTTAAATCTGCTTAATTTTCTTTGTTCCTTTTTTTTTCTTTTACGAATGTATTTTTTATAAATATTTAATTATATTATTATTATTATAACTCAATATATTTTACCTGCATTCTCTATTCTAACATTACAGTAAACAAATTCATAAGCTTTTGAGACACAAAATTAAAATCAAAAACCGGCCAAGTGCGTGTCGGGCCACGCGCAGTAGGTCTCAGTTAGTCGACTATAACTCTGAAACCGGTTAAGCCTACTTAGCCGTGATAGTTTTCCTTGTAAGTACATTACATGTACTACGTCTTTGATTTTATTCACATTTCTAGGTACAGCCATTCAAAAGTTAGAGGGGGGGGGGGGTAACTCGTATCGAACAAAAAAAAAACACTTAAAATCTAGATATTTCGCAAAAGGTTCGCTTAACTGAAAAATAGTCTTCACACACCCATAATATTTTTGAAAGACCTATAAAATGGTTATGTAATTCTTGTGTTATGTCAACACAGACACAGGACACAATAAAATTTTTGATTAAAGTAATATTTGTAAAAGAAAGAAAATATAAAAATCCATAGATTTACTATAATTTCATCCTCACTTTTTTTCACAGAACGCCTGCAGCCAAGCATGCTACAGGGCCGGGGCTCCCGTCGCCATCTCCTCCCCCCTGGTCTCCGCAGTAGCCCAGCCCAGCGTGGCTGCCAGCCTAGCCGACACCCTGTCTCTCCTGACCGTCAGCAGCCTGCTCTCTGAGAGCCTACCCCTGAACCCCAACGTGGTAGCTACCGTGCCTGTGCCGGTAGCACCTACTTACGCCCCTGCCATCACTTATGGGGGGTGTGGCTGTGGATGTGGATGTGGGTACAATACTCTTGGGTACAATACTCTTGGGTACACTTATGTACTATAAGCGAAATCGTATTAAGACACGTTTTTATGGGTTGGTAGGCGGTGTTTATAATTTAAAATGTCAGAGGATTTTTTTGGGTAATAATGTTTTGGATATTAAAAGATATTTTTGGCCATCAACTCTTCAAGCTATCAGAATAAAAAAAAAACATTCGAATTAAGAACTTCCCTCTTTTTTGGAAGTCGGTTTAAAATCGTTTGCTTTTGGACGTAAAACAGACCATGGGCCAGGATTTGATTGACGTAAAATGAGATTGCATAAATTTATAATTCACAAAACGGTGAGTTTGAACTTATATGACGTATGACCTTCAATTAAACTTAGACTAGTTAACATCGCTTTAAAACATCCTGAGTGGCTTTTGATTATACGAGCGAACGATGCGACTTTGTCGCACGATGTACAAACGAAAGATGTAATTGTGACACATGTAAAATGTGTAATAAATCTAATACGCATATTATCATTCATGCTTGAGCATGCAAATTACAAATATTGTTCATCGCGTGACAAAATCGCATCGTTCGTTCGTATAATCAAAAGCCACTCAGGATGTTTTAAACCTCGTACGACCGTTAACCAATCATGATGAAGTTTCAAACAATTGCATTACTACGTCACTGTTTGCTTATGACGTATATTTGTAACTGTCATTTTTCTGTCAATTACGCATGGACATGACCATTATTATGTAGAGCTTGCCTAAAGCAGTTACGTTCTTCTTCTCGTGTGGGCTGCAGGTTTCACCAACCTAACAAGCCCTAGTGTCAGAGTTTTCTAAAATCCGCCTGACGGCCTCTGACATGGAATTGTAACAACAACTGCTATCAAGATAACAGCCGGGGACGACGGCTTAATGTTCCAGGCACGGGGGTGTAACACCACCAACTTCCTGACCTATGAGAAATTTTGCGCGACCACTGACCAACGAGGCAGCAGTTTCGTTGATAATGGACTTGTTACCATTTGTTGAACACAGAAAATTATTTTGTTACAAAAAAATACATCAATGTGTGATAGAAATTGTTGAAATATTTTTTTTAAACAAACTATGCATTTATCTATTTAAGTATCTCTACATTTTATTTTGGTCTTCAATTTGTTGTATTGTTTGAATGTTACATTAATTACTAAATATATTTATATTGGTTCTTTATATATTTACCACGGAGAAATGTGTCTTTACTTTACTACGAGTCTGTCTATAGTACTAGAACGGACAAAAACGAATGTCAACTTTCGATTAAAAATTACTCCGAGTCCGCGTCGCGTTTGCACCGAGAATTTCACAGATTCGATTCGACCACATCTAGTACTCAACTAACATTTTAACTGATTTTTTTTTAATGATCTGAGTTAATTTCTATTTAGCTTTTGTTATAAACATACATTTCTTTTTAATCCTAACTTCGAATTTGAATACCAATATTTAGAATTAATATTTTGGAAGAAAAATATTTTTGTTTATAAAATCAAACGAAACATCTAAGTAAAGATTTTAAAATGGCGCACTTGTAAATAAAATTATCTAATACCTATTACAATAATTCTTTTGTGTAATCAATGATAAATATTATGTAATAAATATGTATTGTTGTGATATGGAAAATATATTTTTATTAAAAAAATCGTGTGATTGTTTTCATTGCGTCGTACATTTTTGTAATTTTGTTAAGTTGGATAAATCACGTAGGTACCTACTACCGTACGCCATACGCTTCAGCCGATTTAAACTGAAATTTATGAAATTTGGTATCATACTAACGTAATTAGATGAGATTAGATCTGCAATCAGCAATTACCAAGCAAAATGCGTGCCATGAAAGTTTGAGCCCCCAGCCACAATTCATGTCATCTGTCAGCTTGACTTCAACTGAATATCTGGAAAAACTGATTGTCGCCGTCTTTGTCGAACAGATGTCACGTACATAATGTTTCGGTTAGTGGGAAAGAGATAAATAGAATGTTGCATCAAAGTGGTTACTAGTTTTAAAGCTACTTCTACATACCAAAAAATTGGTTACGTTCTTTTTGACGCTAAAGTTCGGGATTGCATCTCTATTGTGGAAAGAAAGAAACAAAGATCATTTATTTTGCATATACCTATCTCAATGGATATACATGCATACACGAATTGTGGCTGGGGGCTCAAACTTTTATGGCACGCATTTTGTTTGGTGATTGCAGATCTAGTTACGTTAGTAACATATAATATATCTATGTATATATCTCGATGTTTGTTATAGAGATAGATTGTGAAATGGAAGGACGTGGTATAGATCTTATCTAGGTGCGCGAATGTAATAATTTTATAGATAGGTACAATATAAGCAGGGCCGGATCTAGGGGAGGGCAACCGGGGCTACAGCCCCGGGCTTCCACAAAAGAGGGGCCTCCACAATAGAGGACTTCGTTTTTTTTAGTATAATAGCTTTTCTTTTGTTTTTTTTTCGTTTTACCTTTACCTTCAATACCTTGTACAAACATGATTATATTAAATATTCTCAGAAATCATCTATCTAAAAATCTCAAATGGTCCTGATATGCGCTTGCGTTTAACCCCTCATCTGGAAGGAGTATCCCAATGGCTTAGTAGGGTGGTACTCGCCCGCAGCCTCGGAAGTTGGGTATTTTTTTCACTTTTGTCAGACACTAGTCAAGTGTATGACACTTTAGTGAAGTGTCTGACACTCATACTGAAGTGTCTGACACTTATAGTAAAGTTTCTGACACTCATAATCATGTGTCTGTCACTCATAATTTAACTATCGGTTTTCCAGTTAAATTTTATAGTGATGATTTCTGACACTAATAGTGAAGTTGTTGACACTCAACGAAATGTCTGACACTCATAGTGAAGTTGTTGACACTCAGCGAAATGTCTGACACTCATAGTGAAGTTGTTGACACTCAGCGAAATGTCTGACACTCATAGTGAAGTTGTTGACACTCAGCGAAATGTCTGACACTCATAGTGAAGTTGTTGACACTGTATGTCTGATATTTATAGTGAAGTTAAATTTTATTGTCAATTTCATAGCGAAGTTGCTGAAATTCATAGTCAGGTGTCTGTCACTCATAATAAAATCAAAATAAAGTGTATGACACTCATAGAGAAGTGTCTGACACTTATAGTGAAGTTTCTGAGACTCATACTGGTGTTTCTGACACCCATAGCAAAGTGGCCGACACTCTTAGCAAATATTGCTGACAATAGTGAAGTTACTTACTCAGTGATGTGACTGATACTCATAGCTTACATTACTCGAGCTTACGTTGTACATCCATGATGCAATTACATTATGTCTGGACCTTAGAAGAGACTTTGACCCTTGAGTTTGTTTCGGTGTTTCTTCTCAAGGTAGTCAGATAGGAAATACCGGCCTCATCTAGCTTTAAAAATAATAATTGACGTGTAAAGGTGTTATTTTATAACCAACTAGCTTCTGCCAGCGACTTCGTCCGCGTGGAAAAGTGGTGCTCCGCTCCTATTGATCTTAGCGTGATGATATATAGCCATAGCCTTCCTCGACAAATGGACTATTTAACACTGAAAGAATTTTTCAAATCGGACCAGCGGTTCCTGAGATTAGCGCGTTTAAACAAAATGACAACATTTCCTTTCACTGCTCTGCTCCTATTGATTGTAGCGTGATGAAAAGTATACTATAACCATTTCAGGAGTATGACAAATAATTGTACCAAGTTTCGTTAAAATCCGTCGAGTAGTTTTTGTTTCTATAGAGTTTATACAGACAGACAGACAAAAAATTTACTGATTGCATTTTTGGCATCAGTATCGATCCCTAATCACCCCCTGATGGTTATTTTGGAAATATATTTAATGTACAGAATTGACCTCTCTACAGATTTATTATAAGTATAGATTTGCAAAGATAAATATCATTTATCATAGCGAAGTTGCTGACACAGCGAGTGGCATTCTGACTACTTGGCCATTATTTTATTTTTTAGTCTTAATAAATTTACGATGTTATTATGTTTACATAATTATTATATATATTAAACATAACATAAAAAAAACAACTAAAAGTATGCCAATTTTTCATAACATGTTTTATGATACACGATATAAATGATAAAAAGTTTAGTGCAACCCGCTATAAGCTTAAATAATACAACAAAACTAACTAAGAAAACAATATAATTTATTCAACAAACACTCATGCCATTTGCCCAACACCGCAGCCCGTATTGACCACCGCCGTCCCACTAGAGGGCAACCCCCCATCCAACGCCACGGTACCATACACAGGGAACATCCCCTTGACCTTAATAGTACCCCCCACTGGCAAATCTCCGGTTACAGTGACTTCACCGAATTGGAGAGCCGGTAGGATCTCAGTGATGATGGGAGACCCGGTTTCTTGGATCAGTTGTTGATTGTTGCAGCTCGGTGGCGCTTGGAAGCCTATGGGTAGGGTGGTGGCGGTCTGCAAGAGAAAAAATAAGTGTTTCTAAAATTTTTAGCCTTTCAGCCTTGTTAGGTCATGGCGTCTCCTGTGTTTGAGGGATACTATAGCTTAGCTTAGAGTATTCAGAGATATCTCATCATCTGCCTAACCTTTTCCCAACTATGTTGGGGTCGGCTTCCAGTCTAAACCGGATGCAGCTGAGTATAGTTGCCGGCAAATAACTTGGCCAGATTTTAACGTAGTTGAAACAAGTTTGCGCATGTGCACCCAGTGTAATCCAAAAGTAACCCTTTCAATGCTTGTCATTACACTATCGTCTATTGTATTTATTTACTTTTAAACATTTATATGTAGAAAATCGTTAGAGAAAAGAGAAAAACCACTTACAATTTTGGCCAAGTTATTTGCCGGCAACTATACCAGTGTTTTACATGGAGCGACTTTCTATCTGACCTCCACAACCCAGTTACTGGGTAACACGGTACCCTTGGTTGTCAGACTTTCTGGCTTCTGACTACCCGTAATGACTGTCAAAGATCTACAAATGACAACCGGGATCGACAGCTTAATGTGCTTTCCGAGGCAAGGAGGAGTGTCGCTATGACATAGATGGTCACTCATCCACGGACCGACCGCGCCAAGGGTAGCTTAACCTTTGATTCGTCGACCCATGAGGCTGTTACTTAGCCACAAGCTCTTCTATTCAGAGATACTAAAGATAAAGATACTTTAGGTACATGTAAATGGTGTTATAATATAAATAAGTTCTGCCATATTTTGCCAGTTGGCGTGCAAAAATATACAAATAAAAACAAAAATAGAGTCTAAGTAGGCATTTAAAGTTATAATAAAATTAAGTATAGAGGTAACTATTTTTTTTTAAATACTATCAATAATAAAATTATACATTGCACAATAAGATAAAAAACTAAATAAACACAATTAATTAGCGACTAGTTTAAATTTCTTTGTCAGTCAGTCAAATTTAGCTTTTTATCGGTAACTGGCTCTTGGGCGCGTTTCACCCGTATCCTGAGGGAAATTTTTCCCTCACCCAGATAAAAAATATATAAGTTAAAATGGCTGAATCGATTTGGATGAAATTTGTTACGAAGATAGATGGGATTCTGGAGACGGTTACAGGCTACTTAAACTGGATGCTATAAGTAGTTCCCTGAGGGCAGTGAAACCTTATAATATCAGTGTAGTAGACACTTTCTAACGCTGTGAATAGTAAAATAAAAGATTTAATAAGGAAATAACAAATTGACACAAAAATTAAACTAATAAACTTACTTGTAAAATTACTGCCAATAAGCAGAATACTAACACCTCTTTGCCGTACATTATGAGTGATTTAAAAAGTAACTGATAAATGAAATCGATACACTCCCGTCTTTTATATCGATTAATTACACAATCGTTTATCGAGTAATATCTGTTTTATCGATAAGTGTGAGTTACTTCATCCTACTAATATTATAAACGCGAAAGTTTGTAAGAATGGATGTATGGATGTTTGTTACTCTTTCACGCAAAAACTACTGAACGGATTTGGATGAAATTTGGTACACATATAGCTTTTAACCTAGATTAACATATAGGATACTTTTTACCCGGGTACGCGAAGAAGTTCCCTCGGGATGCGGGTGAAACCGCGGGAAACAGCTAGTTTTATTATATGTTATCTCTTTAGATTTTATATAGTGATTTTTTTTGTGTAATTTTGCCAGCGAACGGCCCTGGCTGCATAGCAAACAGTAGACCACTATTCCATCAATTGGCTGGTCACGTGACGAGTTTTTAATCAACTTCAATAAAATCTTATCGCATGTTTAACAAGCCCTTTTTTTTTTTTTTTTTTTGGATGGGAAATCATCAAATGACTCCTCCCGCCGTGGGTGGGGCGGGAGGGAGTGTCAGACTCTTACTGACTAACACCCATCCATGTGCCTTCCTTAGCTTTTTATTCCGGGGGCGCTGGAACTCTTTCGAATAACCTGCAGCCCCAGCAGGTTATGGCCCTGTGGGGAGGGCCCCGTCACTGCTGCTGACATCTCTTTGAGGCGCGAGTGGAACACAGACACGATGTCGACGCGGGCCTAGTCCTTACCGGACGGCGAGCCACCCATAGCTCACCCTTCGCAGGCTCGCGCCTACGGTGGCCGGGATCCGTCTCGCGAATCTAACATGCTTTTTCTCAGATCCGCCATTATGGAATTGTAACAACAACTGCTATCATGGCAGTAGCCTTCCAGGCACATGGGTGTAACATCAACTAGTCGGGAATCGGAACCCGAGACCCCTTCCAGTATAGGTAACCGTTTGCAACTCCTATAACCCAGTTACCGAGTAACACGATACCCCTTGGCAAGACTGGTTTTCAGACTTTCTGGCTTCTGACTACCTGTAACGATTGTCAAAGATCTACAACTTCTCAATTTGACATGTATATATTTCTTCTAGCTGTTTCCAGTGGTTTTACTTGCATCTCGATGGAAGTACTTCCCGCACCCGGATAAAAATCCATCTCTGGTCCCAGGTACTGTCTCTGTATGCCAAATTTCATCTAATTTGGTTGAGTCAATGAGGAGCTCGTGGCTAAGTAACAGCCGCACGGGTCGATCGATCAAAGGTACGCTTGGCGCGGGCCGTGGATGGGTGACCATGTAGGTCATAGCGAAACTCCTCCGTGCCTCGGAAAGCACGTTAAGCTGTTGATCCCGGCTGTCATTTTTAGATCTTGGACAGTCGTTACGGGTAGTCAGAAGCCAGAAAATCTGGCAACCAGTCTTACTAAGAGGTATCGTGTTACCCATAACCTGTGTTGTGGAGGTCGGATAGGCAGTCGCTCCATGTAAAACGCTGGTACTCAGCTGCATCTGGTTTAGTCTGGAAGCCAACCCCAACATATGTATTTGAAAAAAGGCAAGGCAGATGATGTTGATTGAGCCGTTTTAGATAGACTGACAGATAGAGTTACTAAGGACTTTATGATCTTTTCTGTGGTTTCACCCGTATTTCGGGGGAAGTAGGTACTTCCCGAACCCGGATGAAAACTATCCTGTCCTTCTTCAGGTGTCCAGCTATCTCAGATTTATATCACACAGATATACTCTATACTAATTGACTAGCTTTCCGCCAGCGGCTACGCCCGCGTGGTCTATATGAATTCTCAGCCCGATCGGTTTAAAATTGGCAAAGTTTCATACAAACTTTAATCCCCTATTTTATCCCCTTAGGGGTAGAATTTATCAAAATCCTTTCTTAGCGGATACCTACGTCATAACATCTACCTACATGCCAAATTTCAGCCCGATCCCTCCGTGGTTTGGGCTGTGCGTTGATAGATCACTATGTCAGTCAGTCAGTCACCTTTGAGTTTTATATATATTTAGATTTAGATTTTACGAAAAATATAAACAAAATCATAACCTATTTTGTTCTAATTTTCCCACATAGATAAATAACAGGGCTATAAATGATGAATGATGATGTTTAGAGCATGAAATTGACATAAATGCGCCATCCTTACGGCATTTGTTAATTTCTGTGGCAGAAGTAAGTAAGAAGAAATAAGACGAAAAACAAATGGGTGTATAATCTAAAACTAGGCATAGGTATAATAAAACAATCTAATAAATGCGTCACCACTACGCGAAACGGCTAACGCTCAGCATAATGCAGTGGCCCGGGCACAAAGACACCAGTCCACGGCGCTGATTTCAGCGATAACCGGAAGTATCAGACTCTTATTAACTTAAACCCATTCATGTTCCTTCCTCAGCTCTTTTTTCCGGGGGCGCGGTATCTCTTTCGAACATCCCGCAGTCCCGGCAGGCTATGGCCCTGGGGGGGGGGGGGGGCGTCACTGCTGCTGACATCTCTTTGAGGCGCGCGTGGAACACAAACGCGTCGTCGACACGGAGAATTGAAATGCTCGTCCAATAAAACACGAACTTTTATAAATTCTTTACTTAGCATGTCTAGTGTGTAAGTAATCAGAGAATTAAGGAATGTCTGATGGCCTTGGAATCTCGGTCGGTGACTTAGTTGACTGAATCGGTAATATGGTGACATCTATTTGTAGCGTACCGAACTATTGTTTATGCTAGTACCGCTATTAAGGGATAGATGGCGTTAAATTAAACTATTAAACTATGTCAAGTGTATTTGAATGAGAATATTAGCTTCGTAGTTTAGTACTTTTCCAAGACTCAGCTGTAATCACGCCAGATGAAATGAACCAGTGGGCTTATATATTTAAATGACGTTTATTCTATAGCATTCTTATAGGACATAAGTACTGCATACCTACTTCAAATAATATAAGTGGAAAAAATACACTACAATATACCCACCTTTTGGGCTTTGCCGCAATCAATTAAAAACAATGTAAAATCAAACAACAGAATAAAGGACTAAATAACAATTTCTTTATTAACAAATTAACTTAATAAACACCACCGCAGCCGCAGCCTCCTAATCCGAATCCAAGGCCTCCATATCCCCGCCCACCCAGACCAGCTCCGTACCCAAACCCAGCTGCGGGACCATACCCAGCGCCTGGGTAAGCGGGCGCAGCAGCAGGAACCACAGGACCGTAAGGACCAGCAGCAGGGGCGATGCCTTCGCTCACGATAGCCACAGAGCCACTCCCGCAGCCGTAGTTGATGCCTCCAGCACCAGTTGTAGGCAGGGCACCCTCCACAGCCACAGCGCTCAAGAATGGCAGTTCCCCATTCACAGCTAGTGCACCTTCGATAGCGTTCTCAGAGATCACGGTGATGCCAGTGGGCGCGATGGGGGAGTAGCTGGTGACTGCGAAGCCGCCGCCGCTGGAGGGGACGAAGGAGTTCGCAGCCAGTCCGTAGTTGTTGCAGCTGCCTGGGTAGCCACTCAGTCCTGCTAGGTTCGAGCCGTAAGCGAGAGCATTGCCAGCTAATCGCTCTTCAGCTATTGCGTTGGCGATGGTACCAGCGCATTGTCCGTAGATACCCTGAAGGAATCATAACATTAGCATAGATATCCTTAACTGCCTATTGCTAGAAAAACCTTCATTTATCTTTTATCCCCCACATTTGTCAGCTATGTTAAATGTCATGAAATAGGGGAGTATTTTGCCATCTCCATCTGATTCGTAAGCTCATGTGTGAGGGACGTGGCTATTATGAGCAGTTCACGTCATTACTGCACTTCAAGCTGCTCTTAAGCCTTGTGAATGTCACCAGTAATGTCCAGGATAATTCTTGCACCACATGTGTCCTTTCAAAATTAATCGTAAACAAATTAGGAGTCTAGGCTGTCATTAGAAAATTTCGCATGGAAAAGCTTTTCAAATAATGATGAACCCAGGTCGGAGATATTTCTAGACCTGGGATGGACCTGGGGTTATTTCTATCAGGAATTGATGGCAATAGACTGCTCGTAGGCATAATAAAGAAAGTCAAGAGTGAATAGGTTACTTCTAGGTAAGCGTGCTTCATCGTCGAGCACATCGTCGCTTACCATCAGGTGACATAGTGGTCAAACGCGGAGCTATCAATAAAAAAAAAAAAACAAAAAAAACTGGATGAATAAGTGAACTAGTTATAACTAGGTATAGGTATACCTTTTCCATACCCTCCGAGGTAAACCAGGCGTGATGTTTTAACCTTACTAATATTGTAAAAGCGAAGAAAATCTATCAGTTTGTTACCCTTTCGCGGTACAACGACTAAACCGGCTTAGATGCAATTTAATATGGAGGTAGATGGAAAGGACCTAGAGAAAACACATAGGATAGTAACAGGATCCGTGATTGTTGTTTATATTAACTAAAATAAGTAAAAAAATACCTGGATCAAAAGTGCTTGAGCGCAAAGAACAAGGAATGCCTTAGCCACCATTTTGATTTTCGTCTTCACTTAGTTTTGAAAGGGAGTTGAAGTTTGATAATGATTTTGGAAGATTTTACGCCGATATTTATATTAGGCCTTTGTTTTATTATGTAAATATTTAATCGGAGAAATAATGTAATATTTGTAAGTTTATAGATAGTGCCGTATTGCATGGCGGCTACACAATTTATTACTGATTACTTCTTGCTGATAAAATTTCACATTACCTACACAGAGAATTTCTTCTACTGCCTTGATTTGGCTAGTGGAGAATTAATGGTTTGATTCCACTGAGGGATTCTTTGAAAGAGTTACTCTGGAACGCACAGGGCGAAGGAAGGAACATGGAGGTTCTTGTCAGTAAGAGTCTGATGCTTCCTCCCACTGTGAGCGGAGCGGGAGGAATCTCTAAAAATAGGGGTTCGATTCTCAAAGAATTCGAATTGTTTCTGTGGTTTCCTTGAGAATCCTTCTGAGTAGAAGTCCGGAGTTTGTTTTTTAATCATCATCAGCTCATTCACTATCCCACTGTTGGGCAAAGGCCTCTTCTCATATAGAGAAGGCATGAGCATCCATCACCACGCTTGCTCTTCTTTCTTTCTAGTCCGGGTTTCCTCATGATGTTTTCCTTTACCGTTAGTCATATGACTTTAGAAAAGTCACATTGCTACTTGCCAGGTTTCCAAACTTAACACTCGTACACGAGACGCAGGTGCCTTAATTACTAGGATACTAGAGTGCTACCGTAGTGGTAGCACTCTAGTACATGCACATGGTTTTTCTATCGGTTTAGGGTAATACGTCAACCTGAAGATTGAGCGATATGGTACCTACTCGTTCGTTAAGGGCGGCCTATGTCCAATAGTGGACCGATATTTAATAGGCTGATGATGATAATCAGAGCCATAGGCTTGCTACCTATTGTATAGGGCTAAAACGTAACTGGGAACTTGAAAGTATTCCTTAGGAATAACAGGCGTGGTATTATGAATGAGTATTATCTATACATATAAAATGCTTTGTCCTGAATGACTGACGGATCAACGCACAGCCTAAACCGCTGATCGTAGAGACCCGAAACTTGGAGGATGTGTTCTTTGTATGACGTAGGCATCCAATAGCAAGGATTGTTGATTGATTTTGTTGTCATTTTATATTCGAATTCGTATAGCCCACGAGGGCGAAGCTACTGGCGGAAAAAGAGTTTGTAATATAGTTATTAACTAGCTTTATCTCATGGTTTTATTCGCATACTGGAGAACAACTTTACGCATCTGGATAACAGATAACATGATTCTTTCCTTCCCAGGTTTCAATCAATCGCTATAACAGATTTCATCAAAATAGGCTGTTCATTTCAATCGTCAAAATCGGA
Source organism: Pyrrhia umbra (assembly GCA_963891755.1). Classification (NCBI taxonomy): domain Eukaryota; kingdom Metazoa; phylum Arthropoda; class Insecta; order Lepidoptera; family Noctuidae; genus Pyrrhia; species Pyrrhia umbra. The sequence goes on from OY982944.1 coordinate 5,768,389, forward strand.
CTCACAATATATACATACAATGTTATTGTATTTTTTTTTGAAACTCAAAGTTAATCTTTTCCAATAATAAGTAATGATAAAAACACGCTAGTACAAATTAACATGTACAATCACCAAAGCACGTAATGTTACTTCATTGAAACTAGAATAATGTAACTCTATCAATATAAAACGTAGATAAATTTTAAATCATATCATTCAATTAATTGTCTTCATACATCAAACATGTCTTCCTTCACTGTTCTGTTGCTCTGCATCCAAGCTTGCTTGATCCAGGTAAGGGTTTTAATCCGTTTCTATTTGTGGTAGTGTTTAAATCCGGGCAACTTGGGGCTGTTCCACATGGAAATCACGATAGCACCCTTCCTGATAACCCAACATTGCTTGGTGGGTTTTTAAATATTTGATCTAAAGAATCCCAAATCACACGCCACGGGCGTTGGGAGCCGCGACTCCCGGCCATTGTAGGCGCGGGGCTGCGGACGGTGAGCTATGGGTGGCTCGCCGTCTGGCCAGGACCAGACCCAGGTCCACGCGCCCGTCAAAGAGCTGTCAGCATCGATGACAAGGCCCTCCACTAGGGCCATAGTCTGGGCTGCGGGACGTTCGGAAGAGATACCGCGCCCCGGGAATACAAAGGGCTGAGGAAGGAACATGGATGGGTTTTAGTCTGTAAGAGTTTGACACTAATGGCGGGAGGAGTCATTTGATTTGATTTCCCATCAGAAAAAAAGAGCTTACAGGGGCTTACAAAGGGATACAATATTTTTTAAATGTTTTAATTAGATTTACTTTCTTACAGACCGTGTTCACCCAGTGCATTGGAAACTATGGCGCTGATTTAGCTGGTCTTGGCTATGGAGCTGGCCTATCAGGTCAAACCTATGGCTACACTGCCGGACTTCAGACTCCTGCTACCTACAACTACGGTTCCGGACTTGCCGGCCCCGCAATCTCCCAATCAGCTTACGGTTATGGATCCGGATTTTCCGCCCCTTACGGTTACCAATCCGGTTTAGCTTCATACGGTGGTGCTGGTGAAGGCAATGTGGGAGTTGCTGGTGAATTGCCCGTTGCTGGTAACACGGCCCTTGCTGGTCAGGTGCCGATCATGGGGTCTGTTGGCTTCAATGGCGCAGTTCCGGCCGGTGGTGCTGTTTCTATTTCTGGTAATTGCGCCTGTGGGTGCAATGGTCCTTACCAGTACCAGTATTAATGTGTTTTAAGTGTTAAATAAATCACAATTTTTAGAATTAACTTGGTGGCTTTTATTTTGTAATGAAAAATTTCTTTCGAGAAAATACTACATCATTTAAGTGTATCTTCATGATTCCTCAAATATTAGAACTGCTGTTTTTTTTTAATTTTGGCTAACACTCAAATATGGACAAGATCTATTGTGACTTCAATGATCCAAATCTTGTTTACATTTAAGCACAGATTTAGGGCCATTTTATTAGTTAAGTCTTGAGTCTGCTTCTGTAATAAGGATCTGAGAAAACAGAGAAACTAATCTATACTATTATATAAAATGACAACCTCATACACTGAACAACTTACTGACTCATCAACGAAGAGCCAAAACGGCTAGACCTAGAGTAATGAAATTTGGACAGGAGGTGCCTTTTATTTCCTAGACAAGAAAGGATTTTTAAAAATTCCAACCCTGAGTATATTAAAATAGGGTTGAAAGTTTGTATGGAGTAAGTTTAATTTTTGATTCGATCAAACTAAAAAATGTTGTAGGAACACTTTAAAATGAAAATAATTAAACACATGTTTTACAGTTTTTCAAGATTTTAGCCTGAGAGTGAAAAATTAAGATTTTAAGTTAAAGTCGTAAGTAAAAAATATCTGTTTTAGCTTTACGCCAAGATATCTGAACAGTTTTACTTTAAATTCACCAAAAATATTTGTTATAAATCGGGTCAAGCTTTAGGCTACAAATCATCACACATAATATTTATTATGGGGAATGAGCAGTGAGGCATTGAAATAAGGTTGTAATATAATGGATAAAACCTATCAAGTTTTTATAATTATGCATTTTCGCTATTTTTACAATCTTTGACATGAAAATCATCACGCCCGTTTCTAAAGAATATAAATCTATACTTATAATAAATCTGTAGAGAGGTCAATTCTGTACATGAAATATATTTCCAAAATAACTATCAGGGGGTGATTAGGGATCGATACTGAAGCCAAAAATGCAATCAGTAAAATTTTTGTCTGTCTGTCTGTCTGTCCGTCTGTCTGTCTGTCTGTCTGTCTGTATAAACTCTATAGAAACAAAAACTACTCGACGGATTTTAACGAAACTTGGTACAATTATTTGTCATACTCCTGAGATGGTTATAGTATACTTTTCATCACGCTACAATCAATAGGAGCAGAGCAGTGAAGGGAAATGTTGTCATTTTGTTTAAACGCGCTAATCTCAGGAACCGCTGGTCCGATTTAAATAATTCTTTCAGTGTTAGATAGTCCATTTATCGAGGAAGGCTATAGGCTATATATCATCACACTAAAACCAATAGGAGCGGAGCATCACTATTCCACGCGGACGAAGTCGCTGGCAGAAGCTAGTAGTAATTAAAATTGAAAACAAATTGTATTGGAACGTCAACTTTAATAGCTGCAATGTTAACGAGCACTGTGGGGAAGGGGCTGTATTAATGGTCATGGGAATCAGTCTGTATTTGTTCTGTATTCGACCCGTATGTACAGTCAACCAATTTGAATCATGACCCACCATAAGGCTATATTCTTATATACATTCAAATACAATTAGGTCGACATTCGCGTAACATACGTTTGCATGGTAACACGATATAAATTTATAAAGTTTTTATGAGTGACTTTTTGACGCTGTCATTTTATAATCGAAAGAATTCGTTCGAACATGGTTTTGAAAAAGAACCATTTTTTGTTCCAAGGAGTTTGGATTCAAAATATGATTATTATTAATGCTTTATAGAAAAATATTATCTATTGTAGTGATAACAAATGTTTAAATTGCATAGATCTCCAACCCGTATTGACATAGCTTGCCTAATATTTAAAACGTCCTAAGTGCGGCATGCACTGAAAAGGATGGAAATCTTTGTTATTTTGACGGTTTCGAACGATTTATCGTCAAAGTGGGTCATGATTCAAAATTGTCGATTGTACCTATGTATGTATGTATATCTACCTATGTATTTGTCCGCCATTTTCTTAAATACTGCTAATTCAATTTGAATGGGGTTTTCGTTATTTAAATGCATACTTTTCAAGGAACGTTATAGTACATTAGGATCTGACGAAGATCTTCGGAGAAAGCCACCGGATCTCTTCAATTACTAACAGCAAAGGATCTGCGACTGCTGTGATCGTATGTCTATGTAATGCTTTCACCATTCTAAAGTGAAGGTATAGAGTACACTGATATTAAAGGTGATGAGCACTAGACATAAGGATATTGTAATTTATCTAAATTACAAACGGACCCACTGAAAAGTGAGAAATAAAAAACTTTTTTGCAATAATAGAACAGACTGCAAAAACGCTACTAATTGAAAAATAAATCGCTCTAGAAGTCGTTAGCGAAAATAGAGAAAATTATTTTTCAATTTGTAGAGTTTAAAAAAAATGCTATTATTGAAGAGTTCCATTGGCTATTTCCGAAGAACTTGATCAAATCCCAATATACTATATTATACTAAAACCTTCCTTGAAAACTATGCATTTGAAGAACGAAAACCCCCATCCAATCCGGATTATTTGAAAATCGCGGACATAAGTCGGTTAAAAACACAGACTACCTACCCGTGCGAAGCCCGGGCAGGACACTAGTGTATTATAAAGGAACTAGGAAAATTGCTATTTGGATTTTGTTCTGAGGAAGAGGACTTTCTAAGAAGAAGTTGTTCTCCAGGAATAATTGACTCCTGGACCAAGCTAGCTAGGATTCAGACCAATTGTACAGCACAGGGATTTTGTAACATCAATGCTAAGAAACAGTCGCATGGGTTGTTCGCACACCTTAAGCTACGCTTGATCTGGTCGATCCGTGGACAGGTGATCATCTATGTCATACCGAGACTCTAAATAAGCACGTTAAGCTGTTGGTCTCGGTTGTTGAGACCTTTGTTGTTGTGACCTTTGTTGTAGATCTTTTACTGTCGTTACTGGTAGTCAGAAGCCAGAAACTCTGACAACCACGTCTGGCTACCCGAAAATGATAAACGAGTATCGTGTTTTCCAGTAACTGGGTTATGGAGGTCAGATAGGCAGTCGCTCCACGTAAAAACACTAGCTGGTACTCAACTGCATCTGGTTGGACTTTAAGCCTACCCCAATATAATTATGTATTTATTAAAAGGCTAAGCAGATGAGATGAATGACGCTTAATATCCTACTAATAATATAAACGCGAAAGTTTGTAGCAATGTATGGATGTATGTTTGTTACTCTGTCATGAAAAAACTACTGAACGGATTTAAATGAAATTTAGTACACATATAGTTTATAACCTGAATTAACAAATAGGATACTTTTTACCCGCGTGGGAGAACTAGTTCCCTCGGGATGCGGGTGAAACCGCGGGAAACAGCCAGTTCCAAAATAGTTTTCACACTATTTTGCAAACTTCCTATCAGTTATTTTGACCAAGTTATTAGCAAAACTATTTAGAAATTCAACTGATAATCTAATTGCAGCTGTCAATATTACTTCAATATTACGAATTATTAGAATCGCACGTACTTATTCTGCAAATTTGATATATAAATAATAGGATTTCTAGGAATTATCATTCAATAATTACCATTTCTTGAAGTGACTGACCATGTTTGTTAAGAGTATCTTTGTCTTTTGCGCACAAGCGCTCTTCATACAGGTGAGAATTTTAATTCATTTGATTATTTTACACAGGCCCAAACAGTTGGGCAAGCAAGAACGAACAAATGCAATCGTAATGTTAATGCTAAATACTACTATCCATAAGCTAGAGTTGTTAAAAAGTAAAAAATTCGTAGCATCCAAAGATATGAAGTCTGTTAAATAAATAGTATGTGAAGAAGAAGTAAAAAAGTTCACTCAAAATTAGCTTACATTGACGTAACGTTTAGATACGTGCGTTTGTGCTAGACCCACTGTTCATGGGTGGGGGACCAGACCAGACTATACATCAGATGTCATCGTTATTACGAAAAAGTGAACAGTGGATTTTTCCCTCAAAACAAGACACTTTGGACAGTCTAGCACCATAAACCTTTAACCCAGTTGTTGGATTGGTATTGTATCCAACTGAACTTCTAGGGCTTCAAATCATACCATTAATATATTATTTTAATCATTAAATGTTGGTATCATAATAAAAATCTTTCTTTTCAGTTCGCATTCAGCCAGTGCACTGGTCGCTCCAATTTGGGGGCTGGATTACCATCCTACGGCTGGTCTTCTCCAAATGCTCCTGGGTTAGGAGGCCCTTCATGCACTGGGCCAGCACTAACAGCTCCAACATGCTCTGGCTATAATGGACTCGGCTATAGCAATGCCGGTCTTGGTTACGGGTCAGGCCTCGCCATTGACGTCATCCCAACTAGTGGAGGGTCTCTATCAGTCTCCAGTTCCTCATCCATATCTCCTACTGGTTTATCAGTAGTCTCTGATAATGTTTTTGAAGGTACTCTTTATGTGATTGGTGAGCTGCCATTTGTGAGTACTGTGGGTTTGGAAGGCACGGTGCCCAGTGGTGGTGCTGGCACAATTAGCTACAGCTGCGGTAACGGTGTTACTGCTATTGAGAGCATCGCTCCTGCTGGTGCCTATGGTGGTGCAAGTGCCTATGGTGGTGCAGGTGCCTATGGTGGTGCGGGTGCTAATGCCGCTGCTAGTGCCTTAGGACTTGGTGCTGGTGCCATCGCTCCTGCTGTTGGAATTGGGGCTTATGGTTCAGCTGGTGCTCCACCTTTATCTTTGGCTCCTGGAGTTGGCTGCGCTGCTGCTCCGGCAGCGGGTATTGTTGCTCCTGTTGATGGTGGCTACCAAAGTAGAATCTACTACTGAGAGTTCTAATTTTGTACGTACTGAATAAAGGTTATTTACCTTTATGAGTTCTTTTGTCTTATTGTTTTAATGACAATTCATTTTCGCCGGTGGATTCATCTTCTACCGGGTGACACGATACTTCTTGGTAAAACTGGTTGTCAGATTTTCTGGCTTCTGACTACCTGTAACCTGTGACGCACGGAAGTCTCGGTATGACATAAATGTTCACCCCTCTACGGACCGACCGCACCAAGCGAGATTAACCTTTGACAGGGGATACGACCCAATGTAAAAATAATAAAAAAGGAAACTAATAATAGCTCATACTTACATAAATATAACATTATCATTAATTCTTAGAAAAGCAGGCCGTAGTCGTACTAACACTATTACGTTACTTTATGTTGAAATTAACACTTTTCTATGCGTTCATAGGCTGAGTTTTGTAATTAAGATGATAAAGTATTTAAAATTTTCATTAATATTTCGAAAATAACAGGAATAAATGTGTTATAATATGTCAGACGTTTTACTATATAAACATTGCCTGGTTTCGAAGAAGTCAGTTTAATTTTCTTAAACACAGACAACCGAACAAGCAGCGTTTTCGAAATTCCAATATGGCTGCCAAGGCTGTTTTCATCCTTTTTGCTCAAGCGCTATTTATCCAGGTAAGTTCTTTTTATAATATTCAAATTCACCAACAACAACCAGTCTTACCAAAGGAAATAGTGTTTTCCGGTAACTGGGTTGTACAGATCAGGGGGGTTAGACAAGTGGCAAAACGCTAACGCTAACGCTAACGCTAACGCTCAATGTATGGGAATGACATATAGCTAGTCGTAAACGAATGTCATTCCCATACATTGAGCGTTAGCGTTAGCGTTAGCGTTTTGCCACTTGTCTAACCCCCCAGGTGGGTTAGACAAGTGGCTACGCCGTAAGTAGAATAAAAAACAATATGTATGGGAATGACATGCGTTTACGACTAGCTATCTGTCATTCCTATACTTTTTGATTTCTATTCTACTAGTGTTTTTGCCACTTGTCTAACACCCCAGATTGATATTCGCTTCATGTAAAACACTGGGACAACACAGTTGGGAAAATGCTAGGCACATGATGATGATGATTCTGTATTTCTATTCTCTTTTTGAAAACATCAATGAACAACTACACAGGTCTTGATATAAATAAAATTCTTTGATTCCAGTCAGCGCTCAGCCAAACCTGCTCTTACAGCTCGGCAGCTCCTGCTTTCGGGTATAACAGTCTAACCACTGGTTGGATAGGCAGCAGCCTTCCTTGCAACAGACTGACAGACAACGGCCTGACATTCAATGGACTGCCTACTGGCTTAGCAAGCAACATTATCAACGCTCCTGCAGTAGAAATCACCCCAACTTCTGGAGGTGCTCTCCCCGTCACCAGCGCTTCACCAATCGCTCCAAACAGCATTTTGGTTGAATCCGAGAATGTCTATGAAGGAACCTTGGCTGTAGCCGGTGAGCTGCCGTTCGTGGGTACTGTAGGGTTGGAAGGAGATCTGCCTACAGTTGGTTCAGGGGCTGTTAACCACGCCTGTGGTAATGGCGCTACTAGAATGGTGAGCCAGGATGGTGCTATTATTGACAGTTTGGGTGTCAGTTTTACTCCTGCAACGGCTTTAGATTTTGGAAACATGTATGGCCGTATCGAGGCTTTAGGTAATGCAGCTGCTACCGCTCCCTTGGCCTACGGTACTGGACTAGCTGGCCTCATCTACCCTACTGCTGGTTTGGCTGGTGCTTACCCCACCGTCAATTATGCTTCTGGGCTTGTTCCGTACGGTGCTATCGGATCTGATTATGGTGCCGCACTCGCTCCTGCTGCTGCATATGGAGGTGCTATCGCTCTTGCAGCTGCTTACGGCGGCGCCGGTGAAGGCAACGTCGCGGTCGCTGGTGAGCTGCCAGTCGCCGGTAACACCGCTCTCGCAGGCCAGGTGCCCATCATGGGCGTTGTGAGCTTCAGTGGCGCTGTGCCCGCTGCTGGTGCTGTGTCTATTACTGGAAACTGTGCCTGTGGTTGCGGCAACTCTTACTTCTATTGAGTTTTTTATTTTTAATAAATAAAATAATTTGTTACTATGTTTGAAATTTGTTTTTTCTCAAACCATATGTATCCCTTATACTTTTGCATTTTACTAATAAATATGCTCCCATTTAAATCCTTACTAATATTAAAAATACGAAAGTAACTGTGTCTGTCTGAGTGTCTCACTTTCACTCCAAAACTACTGAACCGATTTAAATAAAGAAATAAAATGATAAATGAAAATACACAGATAGCCTAGAGCCTGAAAAAGGACATAGGCTACTTTTTACCCGGGTGCGCGAAGTAGATCTCTCGGGATGCGGGTGAAACCGCGGGAAACAGCTAGTATTATATATATTTGCCTTTAGCTGAAGCGGTAAATTAATAAAGTGCACGTGCCTGCACCATTTGTTGTACTGTTAGTAGTAGAGTTGTTAGATAACTAAGAGAATTTTAATAGGCGTTTGATTGCCATAGTATGATGAGAGAATACTTCAAGCCATAAGCATATTGTCCTGTTGCATGGTAAAATGGGAGTGTATTGTGCTTCCTCAGACAATTTTAAAGTTCTTGGTGATTAGGAAAATAAATATGATGGTGAGAATATTAAATGGGATATTGATACGAAAATATTAGTAGGTAAGAGAAGTTTTTTATGGCCGGTTGTAGAAAACTTTTTATCTTTACGAACATTCCAAAAGATTATTATCATTAATTAGCATTTTTTTTGGGTTATCAATACATAGACATAATTGAGAGTCCGTTAAGCCGTTGTTCTCAGCTGCAACCTTGTTACAATTCCATGTCAGAGGCTGTCAGGGGGATTTGAGAAAACTCTGACATTAGGGCTTGTTAGGTTAGTAAAAATTGCAGCCTACACGATAAGAAGAGAAGATTCTGTATGCAATTATTATAAAAGTACTGGTACTGCTAATATGTAGAATTTAATTAAGTTCTTGTTAATAAAAAAGTGTTGAGTGAGATAATCTATCTTCTATCTATCGTCTATATATCCATCTTCTATCTATCTATCTTCTTCTATATATATACTACTTATAATAAATCTGTAGAGAGGTCAATTCTGTACATGAAATATATTTCCAAAATAACTATCAGGGGGTGATTAGGGATCGATACTGATGCCAAAAATGCAATAAGTATTTTTTTTGTCTGTCTGTCTGTCTGTCCGTCTGTCTGTCTGTCTGTCTGTCTGTCTGTCTGTCTGTCTGTCTGTATAAACTCTATAGAAACAAAAACTACTCGACGGATTTTAACGAAACTTGGTACAATTATTTGTCATACTCCTGAGCTGGTTATAGTATACTTTTCATCACGCTACAATCAATAGGAGCAGAGCAGTGAAGGGAAATGTTGTCATTTTGTTTAAACGCGCTAATCTCAGAAACCGCTGGTCCGATTTGAAAAATTCTTTCAGTATTAGATAGTCCATTTATCGAGGAAGGCTATAGGCTATATATCATCACGTTAAGACCAATAGGAGCGGAGCACCACTATTCCACGCGGACGAAGTCGCTGGCAGAAGCTAGTATGAAATAAAACAAGGATGGCTTTGCTAATGAGTTTTTATAGATAATTATTTTTGAAATGTTTTTGTCTCGATATTTTTTTTTTTATTTACTTACTTTGTGTTAAATGAAGATCAGTAAAAACCTTGATAAATGTTTCAGCAGTATACAGGAGCAGCAATTGGAGCGCCGCAGCCGCACGCGCACTGTCCAGTGATGGATACAGCACCAGCAGCCGGCACAGCACCACCGAACCTCACAGCACCCATAATGGGCACTTGACCAGCGAGAGCAGTGTTACCGGAGACTGGCAGCTCACCAATGACTGCCACGTTGCCTTCACCGGTGCCGCCGTAAGCAGCTGCAGGAGCGATAGCACCTCCGTATGCAGCAGCTGGAGCGAGTGCGCCACCATAAGCAGATCCGATGGCACCACCGTAAGCACCGAGACCGAGGGCACCGCCACACGCAGCAGCAGGGGCAACACCACGGCCGAGACCCCAGCCAGCAGTAGGAGCTAGAGCCGCAGAGCCACCGCAACCACAACCGCGTCCGCCAATGTATTGACCGAAAACATTCTGTATAACATAATTTTAGTAAATAGCCGACTTACCATTGAATACATTAAGGACATAGATTTGTTGAAAATCTGGCTTAAGTTGGTTTGAGTTAGAACATAAGACTTATGTTCATACTCCTTTTCGCAGCTACGATGGGATCTACGGATCTCCATTCTAACCGAATGTGGCTGATTATATCAGTGTTTAAAAAGATCTCTTCTGACCTCCTAAACTGGGTTGCCCAAAATCTAATAGTGACTTGATCAATCCACCGAGCGAGAGGAGTCACAAGGCCCTCCTAGTCATTTATAAATTCAAATTTCAAAAATCGTTTATTCAAATTAGGCTGAAAATCAGCACTTTTTGAACGTTAAATTTACAAAAGACAACCACCAAATTGTCCACCCTTCACCACTTCCTACGTATTGTATCTATGTGCGGAGAAGAAGCAGTGGCGCAATAAACTCCCCAGCAAGAGTCAAAGTGAAATAAATATAGCAAACATGAACAATCTATACATCTTAACATTTGGACACCTCTCACCTGGACCAAGCAAGCTTGGATGCAGAGCAACAGAACAGCAAAGGTAGACATGTTTGATGTTTGTGATCAACGAGAAGCTGAAGACTGAATGATGTTCCTACAACTAGACCAAGTTTATATAGCGCAGAAGTTCTTATCAAAAGCACGTATTTGTTTCCTATTTTCTATTGACACAAAGCATTTGATGATAATTACTAAAGGAAATAAAATGCACATTTTTTTTGTTACAATTATGTTTAAAAACACATTTCGAAATCCTAAACTTGCGTGAACTCTAGATAAGGACTTAGATAAGGACTGTGTGTCAGTATAAATAGTGGATGGATTCTTGGAAAACTCATTCTCAAGTTTGCTTCAACACAAACTACAATGGCAGCCAAGGTGATCCTCGTCCTCTGCGCTCAGGCGCTTTTCATCCAGGTACGAAATTTTTTATTACTGGGATGTTTGATTCTACCTTTATTTTTAACCGGTCAATTTAATTAGTAGATACTTATAACATGTTTTTTTTATTATTCACTTGCATTGTGAAGATCAACTTCAATTATACCCAGGAGACTTTCCAAATGTTCTACCTTGAGTAAGATCTTAGTAACAGCCTTTAGTTGCACTTCTTTGATAGCCATAAAGTCGACTGACACAACGAGGCTGTACTAATATTCCTTTCTTGTCTTAACTTTCGGAAATTGCGTGTGACATATAAAGTATTGCACCAACGTTAACATTATCATTAATTACACTTCCATCGATGTTTGTTCCTGATTGAGTTATTTCTCACTTACAGACTGCCTTCAGTCAGTGTCTTGGCCGTGGAGCGATCGCTGCCCCTGCTTTGGCTGCTCCCAGTCTTGCTTCCTCTGGATGTGCTGGTAACAGCTGGGCTGGTAACGGCTATGCTGGCAACGGTTTGATTGGCAACGGCTTGGCTGGTCTGGGAATCATTCCCACCAGTGGCGGTACTTTTCCCATCTCCAGCGCCTCTGCTATCGCTCCCACTGGCCTCTCCATAGCGTCAGAAAATGCGTACGAGGGTGCTCTGTCCGTGGCTGGTGAGCTGCCGTTCGTGAGTGCTGTGGCTTTGGAGGGCGTGTTGCCCAGTGGTGGTGCTGGCGCCGTCAGCTACAGCTGCGGTAACGGTGTTACTGCTATTGAGAGCATCGCTCCTGCTGGTGCCTATGGTGGTGCAGGTGCCTATGGCGCTGCCGGTGCCTCAGGACTAGGTGCCGGCTATGGACTGGGCGCTGGCTATGGACTGGGTGCTGGTGCTGTTGCTCCTGCTGGTCTTGGACTCGGCTATGGAGGTCGCGGCTGCGGATGTGGACGCTACTAAATGTGACGACGATGTGACCATGTTCTTCTTAATGAAATAAACTGAAATATACTTCTGAAAATTATTTTTAATCGATTATTTCGTAGCCATGCTACTGCTGATAACTCAGTTTAAAAAAATCATAATAATTTCGGAATCTAAATCTATGGCCGATTTATGATATTCGGTTCAAACTGAATTTGATAGGAAAACATAAATGGAGAAATGCAAAATGATAGGTGTATAATACATCTGCTCTTACGAAGACGCTTGAGTTATTTAATCTACACTAATATTATAAAGAGGAAAACTTTGTTTGTTTGTTTGTTTGTAATGAATAGGCTCAAAAACTACTGGACCGATTTTAAAAATTCTTTCACCACTCGAAAGCTACATTATCCACGAGTAACATAGGCTAAATTTATTTCCAGAAAAAATAGGTATCCTTACTAAAACTTCAATAATGTAACCCAAGGTGTAAAAAAAAAAGTCCACGCAGGCGAAGCCGCGGGCGAAAAGCTAGTGGTATATAAAGTACATTCATATATTTATAAAAGCTTGGACTTACCATTACAAGGTTTACCCTAATACGACAGTTATGCGTTATGTTGACAATAATAAAATTAGAAACATATAAATAAAAACATTATTGAATTATTACACCATAATACTCATGAACAGAAATATAATATAGTAACAATTAATAAGTTAATTAAATATTATTTTGCTTGTAGCATAATATAAATTAATTCCAACTGCATGTTAAACACATCAATCAGAATATTTATAAAACGTCCAAGCGAACTATAAGAAGAGATTCTTGTGAAATACATTTCAATATTATATACATTATTATATACCTTTATAATATCATCATTAAGCTTTTTATGTCCTACTTTAGACAAAGGCTCTTCTTATATAAAGAAGGCAAGAGCATTGACCCCACACTGGCTCAGGGCAGATAAAAAAATCCTTCCAAGAAAATCGAAGTAAGACAAGGCTTTAGGAAGGTCACAAATACTTGGCAAGCTTGGTTTCTTGGTGGAAAACGAACTCATTGACCTCAGAACCAGTGGATTTAGCACATCTTGAACAATTTTAATTACTGTTATGAAATATGATTCTTTTAAAGAATGGCTTTCCGAGTGTCAGCTACCGTGTGCCCGTGCGACACACCTTTTTCAACTTTTCCTCATCATCATTCTTTTAATCAGATCCTCCTACGAGTAAAGAACTTCTTAAAAATATGATGTCAGCTGTGCTTTAGTTAGTTATGTGATACACTACTGCAAGTAGACGATGATAATGATGACGACTGGCTGTACTTCTGGCTCAGTTTCAAGAGTATACTCCCAACTGCACGCTCCACGGCTTGAAGAGTAATATTAAGTTTCAATTTCGGCTTCCTGGCTGTTGCTCGTCTTACCGCTAGCAGTATGGGCGGGACTCTGTGGCGAAGTTTAAAAGAAATGAAGGAATAAAACATGGAATATATTGCTCTAATAGTTATCGTTTATTATTTCGACATCACAAATTAATGTTTCAGCAGTATACAGGAGCAGCAATAGGAGCGCCGCAGCCGCACGCGCACTGTCCGGAGATAGACACGGCACCAGCAGCCGGCACAGCGCCGCCGAAGGTCACAGCGCCCATGATGGGCACTTGGCCGGCGAGAGCGGTGTTACCGGCGACTGGCAGCTCACCAATGACTGCCACATTGCCTTCACCGGCGCCGCCGTAAGCAGCTGCAGGAGCGATAGCACCTCCGTATGCAGCAGCAGGAGCGAGTGCGCCACCATAAGCAGATCCGATGGCACCACCGTAAGCACCGAGACCGAGAGCACCACCACACGCAGCAGCAGGGACAACACCACGGCCGAGACCCCAGCCAGCAGCAGGAGCTAGAGCTTGACCTCCGCAGCCGCAGCCGATACCGAACACATTCTGTGGAGAAACAATCATGTATCAAGAGATGAAGAACTAAAACTTATAGCAGTGTAATGGATACTTGACACACGGAATGATGTCTGCTTCTACCAAGTAAAAAGCGTATTAAAATATGTAAATGAATGTGTTAACAACACGTTAAGATCAATTGATTGGAACTGATCTCTCACCTGGACCAAGCAAGCTTGAATGCAGAGCAATAGAACAGCGAAGGTAGACATGTTTGATGTTTGTGTTCAACGAGAAGCTGAAGACTGGATGATGTTCTTACCGCTAGACCAGGTTTATATAGTGCAAAGTTTAGCAGTAATTCTTATCAGAGCAACGTGTCATATTTCTTTGAACTAGTGAAATAAAGTCATGCACTTTCCTATTTCCCCATATTGCCACTACTGATAAAGGTACGAAAAGTTCATTTCAAAATCCACAAATTGCTGCAACACAACTAGATAAGGACTAAGTGTCAGTATAAATAGTGGATGGATTCTTGGAAAACTCATTCTCAAGTTTGCTTCAACACAAACTACAATGGCAGCCAAGGTGATCCTCGTCCTCTGCGCTCAGGCGCTCTTCGTGCAGGTGAGATACTACCATTTGAATTTCTAATTTCAATCAAATCACGTTTACTATCATTTATTGATGACTGCATAAATAACATTCATTTGACATACTTTATAATACGTGATCGATAAAACAATTACGGGTCACAAATGCACTAACGAACATAGACATTTATCTTAGTACTTGTGCGTTAATCTATTTTTCATTTCCAGACTGCATTCAGTCAGTGTCTCGGACGTGGAGCCATCGCAGCTCCTGCATGCGGATCAGCCCTAGGAGGTTTGGCCGCTCCTGGCCTCATCGCCTCAGGATGGGGAGCGTCTGGTTGTGCTGGTAACAACTGGGCTGGCAACGGTTTGATTGGCAATGACTTGGTTGGTCTGGATATCATTCCCACCAGTGGCGGTGCTCTGCCCATCTCCAGCGTCTCTTCCATCGCTCCCACTGGCCTATCCATAGCGTCAGAGAATGCGTACGAGGGTGCTCTGTCCGTGGCTGGTGAGCTGCCATTCGTGAGTGCTGTGGCTTTGGAGGGCGTGTTGCCCAGTGGTGGTGCTGGCGCCGTTAGCTACAGCTGCGGTAATGGTGTTACTGCTATTGAGAGCATCGCTCCTGCTGGTGCCTATGGTGCAGGTGCCTATGGCGCTGTGGGTGCCTCAGGACTTGGTGCCGGCTATGGACTGGGTGCTGGCTATGGACTCGGCGCTGGCGCCATCGCTCCTGCTGGTCTTGGACTCAGCTATGGAGGTCGCAGCTGTGGATGTGGATACTAAAAATTATTTCATCACCAAAACTTACTCCGATGATATGATGTAATAAAATATTTGGCAAATTATTTCTTTGTATGCATTATTGGATTCCCACGACAGCTAACACAGTTTCATTTTGTTATTTAAAGATGATTACAACATACTTAGACTCTATTTCATTCGGGAGGAGTAAACAAATAATTTTATTTATACAGGTACCGTCCCTAACCTAGGGTAGCCTGCGCTTCGGCCACTTTTATGCCTTCAAAACCTTCAACAAGTCTGTAGTCTGTAGACACTAACCAATTCCCGTGACCGTTAGTTTTGAGTATTGGATGAAATGAGCATAGGATCTTATGAGATATTTGGGGAACATATAAACGTAAAAACAAAGGTTAGGACAAATTCATTCCGAAATTTTCTTCTACGTTTTCATAAGATGACCGGTCTAAGACCGCAAATATAAAAAAAAACGGCCAATTGTGTGTCGGCTCGCGCGATAGGGTTCCGTAATACGTTTTAGTTCGTTGACTGTAACTCTGTAACCGCTAATACGTGACAAAAATATTAATTCACACTTTAAAAATATTTTTATTTTACCGTTATGTCGGCGTTATCAATATGTAATATCAAATTTCAGCTTTGTAGTACTAATAACCTTTGAGCCGCGGGCAGACAGATAGACAGACGGACAGACGGTCATAGTGAAACTATAAGGGTTCCTTGTCGCTCCAGTTGTCCAAGCTCCAGGGGGGCTAGACAAGTGGCAAAACGCTACATATACACGCTGACATATAGCTAGTCGTAAACGAATGTCATTCCCATACATTTTGTTTTCTATTCTATAGCTTTAGCGTTAGCGTTTTGTCACTTGTCTAACCCCCCAGTTGTGATCTGGTGGTCTCGGCTATTTTAATAAAACTCGAAGCTCAAAGTAATGACTGTATTTCCTATAATGCTGGTACAAGAAGAAGCCGCGTAGCGTGCGAGCGGTCAAGCGTCGGCTAGCGAGCCTGTCCGTGGAGCGAGTGGTCGGACACATATTGGTCGACGGCCTAGTGTCAGGTGGGGGAAGGTGATGACGGTCGTTGCGGCGATCACGAGCGGTCCTCGTGCGCTGCTCGATGTGATGTCCAGAACAACTATGGAACCCTAAAAAGGAAATAAATATATACAAGGCCTAAAATGTAAACTTGTGGAACTCCAATTAAAAAAACTCATTCTCACTCTCTCAAAGTCCGTTGGATGGCGGTCCGATACGATCGAGGTTAGATCAGGCGCAGGACTGACGACTACGTGCTCTCCGAAGCACACAGGGTGTCTTTATATTAAGAATACAGGCATGTTCTAATTCAGCTCAATTATAGAACGAGCCACATGATTGTAACTCTCCTCAAAATCAGGGTTTGTTATTAGACTAATGGACAATTTTAGAAATTTCTGTAGCGTATAGCTCAAGATGCTTTGTTGTGGAATAAATATAAGATCCATTAAAACATTTTATTTCCTCACACACAATTTAACACTTAAAAACTTTCTGTTTACTGCTACTATGTATATGAATTTTTGTGAATTAGTATCTATAGGTTGGTGATGATGAAGACCGATGGCTGTTGTTGTAACTCAGTTTTGAAAGGATATTCTCAACGCAACCCGCACCTTGGCCTTTTTATGAGGCCCAGTTCGGTTTTATCAAACGCCTGAAAGTAGAACTATTTCTTTGCAAATAATATTATATATTGAACTTTTTGGCTAAGTTTAAATTAAGTGTGCGAATAAAACATGGAATACTTTGCTCAAATCATGATCGTTTATTATTTAGACCAGATAAATGTATGCTTCAGCAGTATACAGGAGCAGCAATAGGAGCGCCGCAGCCGCACGCGCACTGTCCGGAGATAGATACTGCACCAGCAGCCGGCACAGCGCCGCCGAAGGTCACAGCGCCCATGATGGGCACCTGGCCGGCGAGAGCGGTGTTACCGGCGACTGGCAGCTCACCAGCGACCGCCACGTTGCCTTCACCGGCGCCGCCGTAAGCAGCTGCAGGAGCGATAGCACCTCCGTATGCAGCAGCAGGAGCGAGTGCGCCACCATAAGCAGACCCGATGGCACCACCGTAAGCACTGAGACCGAGGGCACCGCCACACGCAGCAGCAGGGGCAACACCACTGCCGAGACCCCAGCCAGCAGCAGGAGCTAGAGCTTGACCTCCGCAGCCGCAGCCGATACCGAACACATTCTGTGGAGGAACAATCTTGTATCAAGAGATGAAGAATTAAAACTTATCGCAGTATAATGGATACTTGACACACGGAATGACGCCACCTCCTACCAATGACAGGTAAAAAGTGTTGTTATATAATTGAACATGCTGAGATCAATTGATTGGAACTGATCACTCACCTGGACCAAGCAAGCTTGGATGCAGAGCAACAGAACAGCGAAGGTAGACATGTTTGATGTTTGTATTCAACGAGAAGCTGAAGACTGAATGATTTTCCTACAACTAGACCAAGTTTATATAGTGTAAAGTTTAGCAGCAACCCTTATCAGAGCAACGTGATACATTGCTATGAACTAGTGAAACAAAGTTATGCACTTTTCTGTTTCCCCATATTGCAACTCTAATAAAGGTACGAAAAGTTCATTTCAAAATCCACAAATTGCTGCAACACAACTAGATAAGGACTAAATTTCAGTATAAATAGTGGATGGATTCTTGAAAAACTCATTCTCAAGTTTGCTTCAACACAAACTACAATGGCAGCAAAGGTGATCCTCGTCCTCTGCGCTCAGGCGCTCTTCGTGCAGGTGAGATACTACCATTTTAATTTTTAATACTAATCAAACGTCATTTTCACTATCATTCATTGATGATTTCATAAATTACACTCATCTGACATACTTTATTTTACGTGATCGATAAAAAAATGTGACATGTCACATATACATTAGCTCAATTTTTTAATGTCCTTGTTTTTTTTGGTTTTCAGACTGCATTCAGTCAGTGTCTCGGACGTGGAGCCATCGCAGCTCCTGCATGCGGATCAGCCCTAGGAGGCTTGGCCGCTCCTGGCCTCATCGCCTCAGGATGGGGAGCGTCTGGCTGTGCTGGTAACAGCTGGGCTGGTAACGGTTTGATTGGCAATGGCTTGGTTGGTCTGGATATCATTCCCACCAGTGGCGGTGCTCTCCCCATCTCCAGCGCCTCTTCTATCGCTCCCACTGGCCTCTCCATAGCGTCAGAGAATGTGTACGAGGGTGCTCTGTCCGTGGCTGGTGAGCTGCCGTTCGTGAGTGCTGTGGCTTTGGAGGGCGTGTTGCCCAGTGGTGGTGCTGGCGCCGTCAGCTACAGCTGCGGTAACGGTATTACTGCTATTGAGAGCATCGCTCCTGCTGGTGCCTATGGTGGTGCAGGAGCCTATGGAGCTGTGGGCGCCTCAGGACTTGGTGCCGGCTATGGGCTCGGCGCTGGCTATGGACTCGGCGCCGGTGCTATCGCTCCTGCTGGTCTTGGTCTCGGTTATGGAGGTCGCAGCTGTGGA
Organism: Pyrrhia umbra; assembly: GCA_963891755.1. Classification (NCBI taxonomy): domain Eukaryota; kingdom Metazoa; phylum Arthropoda; class Insecta; order Lepidoptera; family Noctuidae; genus Pyrrhia; species Pyrrhia umbra. Next base: position 5,787,244 of record OY982944.1, read on the forward strand.
TGTGGATACTAAAAATTATTAAATCACCAAAACTTACTACAATGATAATAATATGATGTAATAAACTATTTGGCAAAGTATTTCTTTGTATTCATTATTGGATTCCTTTTAGAGCTAATACTATTATTTTTTTTTATTTAGAATTAACATATCATTTTATTTATATGGGTTCCGTCTCTAACCTCGGACAGCCTGCGGATCGCCTCTTTTATGCACCAAATGCCTTCAAAACTTCAACTAGTCCATACACCCTAAGAATAATGCGCGCCTAGAATAATGTTCTTTTCGGCTAGCTGCGCCAACTCGGAAACAAAATTTGAGGAGAATTTTATACTCTACAACTTTTGAATGCAATATATTATCTAAGGCAGGTGATGCGAGATATTTACGAAAAACCAATTTCCGTGACATTTAGATACGAAAATCAGACGAAGTGAACATGAATCGAAAGAGATATTTGGGGTAACATATAAAAAAATATATAAAAAATTGCCAAGCGGCTTGTTGACACTTCGTCGCTGTGTCGGCCCGCACGATAGGGTTTCGTAATAGGTTTTAGTTCGTTGACTGTAACTCTGTAACCGCTAAAGCCTACTTAGCTGACAGCTAAGTAGTAACTTTTATATTATATGCTACATCTATGAATTTTTCATTGATATGTGATTGAAGTAGATACAGCATTCAATAGTTAGAGGGAGCGGTGACGCTCGTATCAAACAAAATTTTGCACTTAAAAGCTAGATATTTTGCAAATGGCTCTTTTAACCGAAAAGTGGTCTCAACAGACCTATAATATTTTTGAAAGACCTATCTAACGATGCAGACTATAGTGTATATGTGGGAGACAAGCCGTAAAAAAGAAACTAAAACATAAATTATAATATGTAGGTATATTTCATAATATAGTTATTCATAATGCAATGAAAACATATCATTGGATAGCTTTATACAAACTATATTTGCAACATCACTATTACATTATGATAATTCTATACATAATGCAATTAATAACAATACAACAATAAAGCATTTTTATAGCATAATCACATCAGAACATTAATGACACATTAATGATCAATGATACAGCAATAAGGCTCATAACAATATTAAGAGCAATTGGATTATTTAAAAGTAAACATACCAGACCGTTCAGAGGTGTCCTGCTAGTTCCGTAGACAAACAAAATCTGCCCGGTCGAGCGTCGTGCACGCTCTTTTATGCCATAGCTCGCCTGTCAGTGGCACGATGTGGGTAGTCGTACAAAACTTATTAAAGCAAACAGTAATAAAAATACCTTCACAAAAAGTAATAATTTCATACACTCCCGCATATACTTTAGTTATTTTTTTATTTTACCAATTTGTCGGCGTTATCAATTTGCATGTCCATATCAAATTTCAGCTTTCTAGTACTAATAACCTCTCAGCTATGCCGCGGACAGACAGATAAACAGACAGACAGACCGACATGGCAAATCTATAAGGATTCCTTGTCGACTACGGAATCCTAAAAAGGAAATAAATATATGCAAGGCCTAAAATGTATCCTTGTGGAACTCCAATTAAAAAAACTCACTCTCACTCTCTCACAGTCCGTTGGATGGCGGTCCGATACGATCAAGGGTAGATCAGGCGCAGGACTGACGACTACGTGCTCTCCGAAGCACACAGGGTGTCTTTATATTAAGAATACAGTCATGTTCTAATTCAAATCAATTATAGAACGAGCCACATGATTGTAACTCTCCTCAAAATCAGGGTTTATTATTAGACTAATGGACACTTTTAGAAATTTCTGTAGCGTATAGCTCAAGATGCTTTGTTGTGGAATAAATAATAATATAAAATCCATTTAAATACTTTATTTTCTCACACACACTTTAACACTTAACCTCACACACACTTACTGTTTACTATCGCGCTTCCTTAAGTCGCTGTCGCTGCTATATGAATTTTTGTGAATTAGTATAGGTTGGTGATGATGATGACGACCAATGGGTGTTTTTGTAACTCGGTTTTGGAAGGATATTCTCAACGCAACCCGCACCTTGGCCTTTTTATGAGGCCCAGTTCGGTTTTATCAAACGCCTGAAAGTAGAACTATTTCTTTGCAAATAATATTATATATTGAACTTTTTGGCTAAGTTTAAATTAAATGTGCGAATAAAACATGGAACTCTTTGCTCAAATCATGATCGTTTTTTATTTAGACCAGATAAATGTATGCTTCAGCAGTATACAGGAGCAGCAATAGGAGCGCCGCAGCCGCACGCGCACTGTCCGGAGATAGACACGGCACCAGCAGCCGGCACAGCGCCGCCGAAGGTCACAGCGCCCATGATGGGTACCTGGCCGGCGAGAGCGGTGTTACCGGCGACTGGCAGCTCACCAGCGACCGCCACGTTGCCTTCACCGGCGCCGCCGTAAGCAGCTGCAGGAGCGATAGCACCTCCGTATGCAGCAGCAGGAGCGAGTGCGCCACCATAAGCAGATCCGATGGCACCACCGTAAGCACCGAGACCGAGGGCACTGCCACACGCAGCAGCAGGGGCAACACCACTGCCAAGACCCCAGCCAGCAGTAGGAGCTAGAGCTTGACCTCCGCAGCCGCAGCCGATACCGAACACATTCTATGGAGGAACAATCTTGTATCAAGAGATGAAGAATTAAAACTTATCGCAGTATAATGGATACTTGACACACGGAATGACGCCACCTCCTACCAATGACAGGTAAAAAGTGTTGTTATATAATTGAACATGTTGAGATCAATTGATTGGAACTGATCACTCACCTGAACCAAGCAAGCTTGGATGCAGAGCAACAGAACAGCGAAGGTAGACATGTTTGATGTTTGTGTTCAACGAGAAGCTGAAGACTGAATGATGTTCTTACCGCTAGACCAGGTTTATATAGTGCAAAGTTTAGCAGTTATTCTTATCAGAGCAACGTGTCATATTTCTATGAACTAGTGAAATAAAGTCATGCACTTTCCTATTTCCCTATATTGCAAATACTGATAAAGGTACGAAAAGTTCATTTCAAAATTCACAAATTGCTGCAACACAACTAGATAAGGACTAAATTTCAGTATAAATAGTGAATGGATTCTTGGAAAACTCATTCTCAAGTTTGCTTCAACACAAACTACAATGGCAGCCAAGGTGATCCTCGTCCTCTGCGCTCAGGCGCTCTTCGTGCAGGTGAGATACTAACATTTTAATTTCTAATATCAATCAAACGTCACGTTCACTATAATTCATTGATGATTGCATAAATTACACTCATCTGACATACTTTATATTACGTGTTCGATAAAACAATAACGTGTCACAAATATATTAGCTCATATAGACATTATTAATGTCCTTGTTTTTTTCGGTTGTTTAGACTGCATTCAGTCAGTGTCTTGGACGTGGAACCATCGCAGCTCCTGCATGCGGATCAGCCCTAGGCGGTTTGGCCGCTCCTGGCCTCATCGGCTCAGGATGGGGAGCGTCTGGCTGTGCTGGTAACAGCTGGGCTGGCAACGGTTTGATTGGCAATGGCTTGGTTGGTCTGGATATCATTCCCACCAGTGGCGGCGCCCTGCCCATCTCCAGCGCCTCTTCCATCGCTCCCACTGGCCTCTCCATTGCGTCAGAGAATGTGTACGAGGGTGCTCTGTCCGTGGCTGGTGAGCTGCCGTTCGTGAGTGCTGTGGCTTTGGAGGGCGTGTTGCCCAGTGGTGGTGCTGGCGCCGTCAGCTACAGCTGCGGTAACGGTGTTACTGCTATTGAGAGCATCGCTCCTGCTGGTGCCTATGGTGGTGCAGGTGCCTATGGCGCTGCCGGTGCCTCAGGACTTGGTGCCGGCTATGGACTGGGTGCTGGCTATGGACTCGGCGCTGGAGCCATCGCTCCTGCTGGTCTTGGACTTGGCTACGGAGGTCGCAGCTGTGGATGTGGATACTAAAAATTATGTAATCACCTTACTCCGATGATATGATGTAATAAACTATTTGGCAAATTATTTCTTTGTATGCATTATTGTATTCCTTAAGTTATTACAACATACTTAGCCTCTAGTTCATTTGTGAGGAATAAACAAATAATTTTATTTACATAGATTACGTCTCTAACTTAGGGAGCTTGTGGATCGGCCGCTTTATGCACTAAAACCAAACAATCAACAAGTCTGAACATTTTTTTAGGGTTCCGTAGTCGGAAAGGAACCCTTGTAGTTCGCCGAGTCCGCCTGTCGGTCTGTCTGTCTCTACATGGCATAGTTTAGAGGTTATTGGCACTAGAAAGATTAAATTTTGTATAGATATGTATATTAATCATATGCCGTGAAAGTGGTAAAATAAAATTTAGAAAAATATTTATTTTAAGACAGCTCTCAAGTAAAGTGGGGATGAATATTTTTTTCACGTATCCGATCGTAGGAGGCATTATTAGTTAGGTCTTTCAATAATTTATAGGTGTGTGAAGACCACTTTTGCTTGAGAGCACCATTTGTGAAATACCTTTAAAGTGCAATTTTTTTTGCATATGAGTGTCCCCCCTCTAACTTATGAATAGCTGTACCGAGATGAAGAAATTTACAGATATTGCATATATAAAGAACTTCAAAGAAAAACTATCACGCTTACAGAGTTATAGTCGACCAACTAAAATGACACGCACTTAGCCGGTTTCTCCCAGAAGAATGTTAATTTCGGCTAGCTACGCCAACTCTCAAAAAAAACTTGTAGGGGATTTTATACTCTTACAAATTTTCTCTTTAATGCAAATATATTTAAGGTATGGGATGCGAGATATTTACGAAAAATCAATTTTCGTGACTCTTAGTTTTTAATATCAGATGAAGTGAGCATAGGATTTTAAGAGATATTTGAGGAACATATAAAACGTAAAATAAAGGTTTGTACAAGTTCATTCCGAGCGCTTCTTTTACGTTTTCATTACATAACTGTTTCATTACATAATGTATGGGAATGACATTCGTTTACGACTAGCTATATGTCATTCCCATACATTTTGTTTTCTATTCTATAGCGTTAGCGTTTTGCCACTTGTCTAACCCCCCTGGTCTAAGAGTTGACACATTTAAAACACCAAATTAATTTACACTTGAACTTTTTATTTACTCTCGCCATTTATTAACATTGTATATTGACATTTTTAGGGATCCGTAGTCGACAAGGAACCCTTATAGTTTCCCCCTGTCTGTTTGTCTGCCTGTCTGTCTGTCCGTGGCATAGCTCAGAGGTTCTTGGTACTAGAAAGCTAAAATTTAGTATAGAGATGTATAATGATCACGCCGACAAAGTGGTAAAATAAAATTATTAAAACATTTTTTTAGGGTAGCTCTCAAACACGTTAGGTCGGGATGAATATTTTATCTCGCGTACCCCTTCATGTGGGATATATATCGTAAGATAGGTCTTTTAAAAATATTATAGGCGTTTGAGGACCATGTTTTGCTTAAGTAAGCCATTTCCGAAATATTTAGCTTTTAATTGCAAATTTTGTTCGATGCGAGCATCCCCCCTCTATCTTTTGTGCATGGATGCTCTAGAAATGTAAAAAAAAAATCACAGACGTAGCAAATTTAATGAACTTACAAGGAAAACTATCACGGCTAAGTAGGCGTAACCGGTTATAGAGTTATGTCGACTAACTAAGACTTACTACGGAACCCTCTGCGCGTGGACTGACATGCACTTGGCCAGTTTGCTGCTATTTCGTTGCTATTTTTATTTTGAATTGCTAGGTTGGTGATGATAATCATGATGATAAGTAGCTATTTTTCTGACAGGGTTTTGTAAAAGATATCCCAAACGCAACCGGCTCTTTGGCTTTATCGGGCTCAGTCATTTTATGTATGCAGTAACTCATTGACTTATTTAAAATGTAGGTACGAATCAAACGTAGAATACATTGCACAAATCATGATCGTTTATTATTTAGACCAGATAAATGGAGGCTTCAGCAGTATACAGGAGCAGCAATAGGAGCGCCGCAGCCGCACGCGCACTGTCCGGAGATAGACACGGCACCAGCAGCCGGCACAGCGCCGCCGAAGGTCACAGCGCCCATGATGGGCACCTGGCCGGCGAGAGCGGTGTTACCGGCGACTGGCAGCTCACCAGCGACCGCCACGTTGCCTTCACCGGCGCCGCCGTAAGCAGCTGCAGGAGCGATAGCACCTCCGTATGCAGCAGCAGGAGCGAGTGCGCCACCATAAGCAGATCCGATGGCACTACCGTAAGCACCGAGACCGAGGGCACCGCCACACGCAGCAGCAGGGGCAACACCACGGCCGAGACCCCAGCCAGCAGCAGGAGCTAGAGCTTGACCTCCGCAGCCGCAGCTGATACCGAACACATTCTGTGGAGGAATAATCATGTATCAAGAGATGAAGAATTAAAACTTATGGCAGTGTAATGATTACTTGACACACGGAATGATGTCAGCTACTACCATTAAAAATAACTGAACATTTAAAAAACAAAAAACTCGTAGTAATCACTCACCTGGACCAAGCAAGCTTGGATGCAGAGCAACAGAACAACGAAGGTAGACATGTTTGATGTTTGTGTTCAACGAGAAGCTGAAGACTGAATGATGTTCCTACAACTAGACCAAGTTTATATAGTGTAAAGTTTAGCAGCAACCCTTATCAGAGCAACGTGATACATTGCTATGAACTAGTGAAACAAAGTTATGCACTTTTCTATTTCCCCATATTGCAACTACTGATAAAGGTACGAAAAGTTCATTTCAAAATCCACAAATTGCTGCAACACAACTAGATAAGGACTAAGTTTCAGTATAAATAGTGGATGGATTCTTGGAAAACTCATTCTCAAGTTTGCTTCAACACAAACTACAATGGCAGCCAAGGTGATCCTCGTCCTCTGCGCTCAGGCGCTCTTCGTGCAGGTGAGATACTAATATTTTAATTTCCAATATCAATCAAACGTCACGTTCACTATAATTCATTGATGATTGCATAAATTATATTCATCTGACATACTTTATATTACGTGATCGATAAAACAATTACGTGTCACAAATATATTAGCTCATATAGACATTATTAATGTCCTTATTTTTTTTCGGTTGTTTAGACTGCATTCAGTCAGTGTCTTGGACGTGGAACCATCGCAGCTCCTGCATGCGGATCAGCCCTAGGCGGTTTGGCCGCTCCTGGCCTCATCGGCTCAGGATGGGGAGCGTCTGGCTGTGCTGGTAACAGCTGGGCTGGCAACGGTTTGATTGGCAATGGCTTGGTTGGTCTGGATATCATTCCCACCAGTGGCGGCGCCCTGCCCATCTCCAGCGCCTCTTCCATCGCTCCCACTGGCCTCTCCATTGCGTCAGAGAATGTGTACGAGGGCGCTCTGTCCGTGGCTGGTGAGCTACCGTTCGTGAGTGCTGTAGCTTTGGAGGGCGTGTTGCCCAGTGGTGGTGCTGGCGCCGTCAGCTACAGCTGCGGTAACGGTGTTACTGCTATTGAGAGCATCGCTCCTGCTGGTGCCTATGGTGGTGCAGGAGCCTATGGAGCTGTGGCCGCCTCAGGACTTGGTGCCGGCTATGGGCTCGGCGCTGGCTATGGACTCGGCGCCGGTGCTATCGCTCCTGCTGGTCTTGGTCTCGGTTATGGAGGTCGCAGCTGTGGATGTGGATACTAAAAATTATGTAATCACCTTACTCCGATGATATGATGTAATAAACTATTTGGCAAATTATTTCTTTGTATGCATTATTGTATTCCTTTAGTTATTACAACATACTTGGCCTCTAGTTCATCTGTGAGGAATAAAAAAATAATTTTATTTACATAGATTACGTCTCTAACTTAGGGAGCTTGTGGATCGGCCGCTTTATGCACCAAAACCTTCAACAAGTCTGTACATTTTTTAGGGTTCCGTAGTCGGAAAGGAACTGTTGTAGTTCGCCGAGTCCGCCTGTCGGTCTGTCTGTCTCTACATGGCATAGTTTAGAGATTATTGGCACTAGAAAGATGAAATTTTGTATAGATTTGTATGTGGGAGACAAGCCGTAAAAAGAACCTAAAACATAAATTATAATATGTAGGTATATTTCATAATATCGTTATTCATAATGCAATGAAAACATATCATTGGATAGCTTTATACAAACTGTATTTGCAACATCACTATTACATTATGATAATTCTATACATAATGCAATTAATAACAATACAACAATAAAGCATTTTTATAGCATAATCACATTAGAACATTAATGACACATTAATGATTAATGATACAGCAAGCTCATAACAATATTAAGAGCAATTGGATTATTTAAAAGTAAACATACCAGACCGTTCAGAGGTGTCCTGCTAGTTCCGAAGACAAACAAAATCTGCCCGGTCGAGCGTCGTGCACGCCCTTTTATGCCATAGCTCGCCTGTCAGTGGCACGATGTGGGTAGTCGTACAAAACTTACTAAAGCAAACAGTAATAAAAAAACCTTCACAAAAAGTAATATTTCATACACTCCCGCATGTATATTAATCATATGCCGTGAAAGTGGTAAAATAAAATTTAGAAAAATATTTATTTTAAGACAGCTCTCAAGTAAAGTGGGGATGAATATTTTTTTCACGTATCCGATCGTAGGAGGCATCATTAGTTAGGTCTTTCAAAAATGTATAGGTGTGTGAAGACCACTTTTGCTTGAGAGCACCATTTGTGAAATACCTTTAAAGTGCAAATTTCTTTTTGCATATATGAGTGTCCCCCCCTCTAACTTATGAATAGCTGTACCTAGATGAAGAAATTTACAGATATTGCATATATAAAGAACTTCAAAGAAAAACTATCACGCTTACAGAGTTATAGTCGACCAATTAAAAGACACGCACTTAGCCGGTTTCTCCCAGAAGAATGTTAATTTCGGCTAGCTACGCCAACTCTCAAAAAAAACTTGTAGGGGAACAATCCCCTACAAGTTGTAAGAGTATACAAATACTCTTACCAATTTTCTCTTTAATGCAAATATATTTAAGGTATGGGATGCGAGATATTTACGAAAAACCAATTTTCGTGACTCTTAGTTTTTAACCGACTTCAAAAAAAGGAGGAGGTTCTCAATTCGATCGGTATTTTTTTTTTTTTTTTTTTTTTTCTATGTATGTACACCGATTACGCTGAGATTTATGATCCGATTTACGTGATTCTTTTTTAGTTTGATGCGGAATAGATGCCATTTGGTCCCATAAAAATTTCACATGGTTTGGCCCAGTAGTTTTCATTTTGTGAACATTTTTTACATTTTTGTTTACATCGATGACGTAATTGTTTCGGAGTCGATTTATATTTTCCGTTCCCGTTTCTTGATCTATATTGTTTAAAGCTGCACCTTTCGTAGGCCTACCCATAGCTACTTAAAAAAAAACTATTTAACATATAATTATGACAATAAAAACAACGAAATGTTATAGCCTTCCTTATGTAATCTATAAAAATCCTGTAAAAAATACTGTAGTTTACAGAGCAACTTATTACAGACACTAAAAAGTAAAAAATAAATTTAAAAAAACTACGTTTAAAAAAACCGACTTCAAAAAAAAAACTAAAAAGTATTAAAAAAAGTATAAAATAACTTAATAAAGATTTAACACAAACCTAATACCTTTAATATTAATAAAACACCATTATTTGTATGTGTTACCTATTGACAGGTTTGAAGTCGGTGCCAAGTCCTAAACAAAATGAAATTCCTAAAGATTAACCTACGTAAATAAACTTAAAGAACAATGTGAATTAATGTGAAACAGATGAAAACTTTTTAATACCTGAATGAGTAACACTATTACATTTGGCTTGGCACCGACTTTAAACCTGTCAATAGGTAGCAAATACAAATAATGGTGTTTTATTAATATTAAAGGTAAAGGTTTGTGTTAAATCTTTATTAAGTTATTTTATACTTTTTTAATACTTTTTAGTTTTTTTTTTGAAGTCGGTTTTTTTAAACGTAGTTTTTTTTAATATCAGATGAAGTGAGCATAGAATTTTAAGAGATATTTGAGGAACATATAAAACGTAAAAACAAAGGTTTTTACAAGTTCATTCCGAGCTCTTCTTCTACGTTTTCATTACATAACTGGTCTAAGAGTTGACACATTTAAAACACCAAATCAATTTACACTTTGACTCTTTATTAAATTGTCATTTTTAGGGATCCGTAGTCGACAAGGAACCCTTATAGTTTCCCCCTGTCTGTTTGTCTGCCTGTCTGTCTGTCCGTGGCATAGCTCAGAGGTTCTTGGTACTAGAAAGCTAAAATTTAGTATAGAGATGTATAATGATCACGCCGACAAAGTGGTAAAATAAAATTATTAAAACATTTTTTTAGGGTAGCTCTCAAACACGTTAGGTCGGGATGAATATTTTTTCTCGCGTACCCCTTCATGTGGGATCTCGTTAGATAGGTCTTTTAAAAATATTATAGGCGTTTGAGGACCATGTTTCGCTTAAGTAAGCCATTTGCAAATTATTTAGCTTTTAATTGCAAATTTTGTTCGATGCGAGCATCCCCCCTCTATCTTTTGTGCATGGATGCTCTAGAAATTTAAAAAAAAAACACAGACATAGCAAATTAATGAACTTCAAGGAAAACTATCACGGCTAAGTAGGCTTAACCGGTTATAGAGTTATAGTAAGACTTACTACGGAACCTACGGAACTTACACTTGGCCAGTTTGCTGCTATTTCGTTGCTATTTTTATTTTGAATTGCTATAGGTTGGTGATGATGATCATGATGATAAGTAGCTATTTTTCTGACAGGGTTTTGTAAAAGATATTCCAAACGCAACCGGCTTGGCCTTTTTATCGTGCTCAGTCATTTTATGTATGTAGTAACTCATTGACTTATTTAAAATGTAGGTACGAATCAAACATAGAATAGATTGCTCAAATCATGATCCTTTATTATTAAGAGCAGATAAATGGAGGCTTCAGCAGTATACAGGAGCAGCAATAGGAGCGCCGCAGCCGCACGCGCACTGTCCGGAGATAGACACGGCACCAGCAGCCGGCACAGCGCCGCCGAAGGTCACAGCGCCCATGATGGGCACCTGGCCGGCGAGTGCGGTGTTACCGGCGACTGGCAGCTCACCAGCGACCGCCACGTTGCCTTCACCGGCGCCGCCGTAAGCAGCTGCAGGAGCGATAGCACCTCCGTATACAGCAGCAGGAGCGAGTGCGCCACCATAAGCAGACCCGATGGCACTACCGTAAGCACCGAGACCGAGGGCACCGCCACACGCAGCAGCAGGGGCAACACCACTGCCGAGACCCCAGCCAGCAGCAGGAGCTAGAGCTTGACCTCCGCAGCCGCAGCCGATACCGAACACATTCTGTGGAGAAACAATCATGTATCAAGAGATAGAGAATTAAAACTTATCGCAGTGTCACTGAATGATATCAGCTCCTACCAATTCAAGAAAAAACATTTTAAAAATAATGTAATATGACAAAATAAATTGATTGGAACTGATCACTCACCTGGACCAAGCAAGCTTGGATGCAGAGCAACAGAACAGCGAAGGTAGACATGTTTGATGTTTGTGTTCAACGAGCAGCTGAAGACTGAATGATGTTCCTACAACTAGACCAAGTTTATATAGTGCAAAGTTTAGCAGTAATTCTTATCAAGCAACGTGTCATATTCCTATAAACTAGTGAAACAATGTCATGCACTTTTCTATTTCCCCATATTGCAACTACTGATAAAGGTACGAAAAGTTCATTTCAAAATCCACAAATTACTGCAACACAACTAGATAAGGACTAAGTGTCAGTATAAATAGTGGATGGATTCTTGGAAAACTCATTCTCAAGTTTGCTTCAACACAAACTACAATGGCAGCCAAGGTGATCCTCGTCCTCTGCGCTCAGGCGCTCTTCGTGCAGGTGAGATACTACCATTTAAAATTTTAATAACAATCAGACGTCATGTTCACTATAATTCATTGATGATTGCATAAATCACACTTATCTGACATACTTTATATTACGTGATCGATAAAACAATTACGTGTCACAAATATATTAGCTCATATAGACATTTTTAATGTCCTTGTTTTTTTTCGGTTGTTTAGACTGCATTCAGTCAGTGTCTTGGACGTGGAACCATCGCAGCTCCTGCATGCGGATCAGCCCTAGGCGGTTTGGCCGCTCCTGGCCTCATCGGCTCAGGATGGGGAGCGTCTGGCTGTGCTGGTAACAACTGGGCTGGTAATGGCTTGGTTGGTCTGGATATCATTCCTACCAGTGGCGGCGCCCTGCCCATCTCCAGCGCCTCTTCCATCGCTCCCACTGGCCTCTCCATTGCGTCAGAGAATGTGTACGAAGGCGCTCTGTCCGTGGCTGGTGAGCTGCCGTTCGTGAGTGCTGTAGCTTTGGAGGGCGTGTTGCCCAGTGGTGGTGCTGGCGCCGTCAGCTACAGCTGCGGTAACGGTGTTACTGCTATTGAGAGCATCGCTCCTGCTGGTGCCTATGGTGGTGCAGGTGCCTATAGCGCTGCCGGTGCCTCAGGACTTGGTGCCGGCTATGGACTGGGTGCTGGCTATGGACTCGGCGCTGGAGCCATCGCTCCTGCTGGTCTTGGACTTGGCTACGGAGGTCGCAGCTGTGGATGTGGCTACTAGAAATAAAACATATTTAATCCGATTATGTGATTTAATAAACTGTTTGGCAAATTATTTCTGTGTATGCATTCTATGGTTCTTTGGAATACGAAATTTTAATTGAAAAATTAAGCTGATAATTACAGTGTTGTGACATTTTTGGAAACTTGTTCGGTGGGTGTGTAGTCCCTAATCTAGGACAAACGGCGTAGCGGTCACTTTTACGTCCAAATCCCTCAAAACATTAGAAAGATGAAGCATTTACACACAAAAGTAATACAATAGGGACAGCAGTTAACAATAACCCTGAGGGGTTAGACAAGCGGCAAAAACGCTAGTAGAATAGAAAACAAAATGTATGGGAATGACATTCGTTTACGACTAGCTATCTGTCATTCCTATACATGTTGTTTTCTATTCTACTAGCGTTTCTGCCACTTGTCTCACCCCCCCCTGTATGTAAGTATTGCAACATAATCTAACGATTCTATTATTATATATATTCCGGCAGATTGCTAATATTCAGAAAGCAAATGAGGACACGCGAGACCAAGAACCTTACCTTGTGGAACTCCACTTAAATAGATGCTGGTCACGGTATTTTAATTCCAGCTAATATGCATTAAAATTCAATGTTATTATAAAGATCAAATAAAAAAGAAAACGAATTATCAAAAAATATAAAATAATTATATCATCTATTTTAGTCTTCGGTGGGTGATCTCTCTGCCCTAGTCACGCAAAACAACCTTTTGAACATGGAAATGTTGAGTTATTCTGCTTTTTGACACAGTGAAGTCATATTGTCATTTATGCTGTATTTATTCTAGCAACTACTTCAAAACGCTTCTAACTTTTTTATCATACAAGTTTTAATAGTTGCTTATCTTTTTGCTTCTTGGTTATGGGTTTATAATAATAAAAATGCATTCAAATTCTCAAACTGTTCTCGCCCTCTCACATTTACTTCATTGAGCTAATAAAAAGACATTTTGCACTCATGGCTTACTTCTTTTGATTTAGATCAATGTACTTGGGGAAACTTTAAGACTGCAAGAAGAGATTCTAGTAATGTTACCAGAATACATTCAACATCTTCTTCTATACTTATAATAAATCTGTAGAGAGGTCAATTCAGTACATGAAATATATTTGAAAAATAACTATCAGGGGGTGATTAGGGATCGATACTGATGCCAAAAATGCAATCAGTAAATTTTTTGTCTGTCTGTCTGTCTGTCTGTCTGTCTGTATAAACTATATAGAAACAAAAACTACTCGACGGATTTTAACGAAACTTGGTACAATTATTTGTCATACTCCTGAGATAGTTATAGTATACTTTTCATCATGCTACAATCAATAGGAGCAGAGCAGTGAAGGGAAATGTTGTCATTTTGTTTAAACGCGCTAATCTCAGGAACCGCTGGTCCGATTTAAATAATTCTTTCAGTGTTAGATAGTCCATTTATCGAGGAAGGCTATAGGCTATATATCATCACGCTAAGACCAATAGGAGCGGAGCACCACTATTTCACGCGGACGAAGTCGCTGGCAGAAGCTAGTAAAAAATAATATCTCACAGCGCCCATGATTGGCACCTGACCGGCGAGAGTGTGGTTACATATACTGTACTAACTATACTTCAGTGGGCCTAGCACGAATCACTTTCGAAAAAGTATTCGTATCGACAGCGATTGTTGAATTCAATATAGGTACTCGCTTCTCACGCACTATTTATTTATATTTATGACTTTAATCATATCTTTGGATGCTGCAAATTGTTATTTACATATTCTAAACATAAATTTAGTTCTGGGGGGCTAGACAAGTGGCAAAAACGCTATAGAAACGCTATAGAATAGAAAACAAAATGTATGGGAATGACATTCGTTTACGACTAGCTATATGTCATTCCCATACATTTTGTTTTCTATTCTATAGCGTTTCTATAGCGTTTTTGCCACTTGTCTAACCCCCCTGGTATTGTTGTATTTATGATTCGAAAATCGCTTTCGATACGAATACTTTTCGAAAGTGATTCGTGCTAGGGTCACTGTTTGTATAGAAAACGTCATGTTGACTACACATCGAAGTAAGTTGCTACAAATGCGTCACTACATACGAACTTGGCACGTAGCAGTAATCATGTGATCTATATGTGGATTTTGTCATCCGCCTAAACAGCATTTTTGAAGAATTATGACAATCAGGGGGGTTAGACAAGTGGCAAAACGCTAACGCTAACGCTAACGCTAACGCTAACGCTAACGCTAACGCTCAATGTATGGGAATGACATTCGTTTACGACTAGCTATATGTCATTCCCATACATTGAGCGTTAGCGTTTTGCCACTTGTCTAACCCCCCAGGCGTCATGTTATTGCCGTCTTTATAATATAAGCAATTCAGTGTAAGTTCAAAATTAAATGTCAAATGGTGTATTTACTTTACATAATGTTATCTTGGCTAAACACGTGCTACACACAATTAAGTGTTACATAAATCATAAAGTTTTGATGAGAGAGCATTTTTATTATTTGTTTGATATCAACATTTTATTAAATGCATGTATGAATGGCAATATTTACATCTGGCTCACCGTAGCTAAGTCCACTCGCCATGTCATAAACTATTTTAACTATATTATGGGTGTGTGAAGACCATTTTTTAGTTTAGCGAGCCATTTGCGAAATATCTAGCTTTTCAGTGCAACTTTTTGTTCGATACGAGTTACCCCCCCTCTAACTTTTGAATGGCTGAACCTAGATTTGTAAAAAAATCACAGACGTAGCGCATGTAATGAACTTACAAGGAAAACTATCACGGCTAAGTAGGCTTAACCGTTTACAGAGTTATAGTCGACTAACTCACTTCTACTACGGAACCCTACTGCGCGTGGCCCGACACGCACTTGGACGGTTTTTTTTTAATCCTCAGAGCGATTTCGGCCCGAACCGGGAATCGAACCGTAGACCCCATTCACAGACCAACGATATAGTCACTAATTTGTTCAGTTTCTTTAATATTATGAGTTGTTTTTTTCTAATTATATATTTTCTCTTGAGTATGAAAAGGATAATCTTGTCCCTATTTAAATTCTTGTGCATCAGTAGTGTGATTCTCATTTATTTCAGTATTGATTGAGAAGAAATCTCTGTAGAAAAGTCAACTCTCCTTATCATAAAAGTGAGAAAAATAAGTAAAAGAGGGAACTAGAAAAAGATACATGTAAATATTTGGCCAAATATATTTTTGGAGTATAAATTTTGATGATCAAATTACTTTCAATCCCTTAATATTGTCCACATCCACAGCTGCGACCTCCATAACCGAGTCCAAGACCAGCAGGAGCGATGGCACCAGCACCCAGTCCATAGCCAGCGCTAAGTCCATAGCCGGCACCAAGTCCTGAGGCACCGGCAGCACCATAGGCACCAGCACCACCATAGGCACCAGCAGGAGCGATGCTCTCAATAGCAGTAACACCGTTACCGCAGCTGTAGCTGACGGCGCCAGCACCACCACTGGGCAACACGCCCTCCAAAGCCACAGCACTCACAAACGGCAGCTCACCAGCCACCTGTCGCAGTTTTCCTAGCGACAGCCATTGAAATGTTAGAGGAGGGGGATGCTCATATCGAACAAAAATTTGCACTTAAAACTTATTTCGCAAATGGCTTATAATGGTCTTTGCACACACATAATATTTTTAAAAGACCTATCTAACCATATCCCACATGAAGGGGTACGCGAGAAAAAAAATATTCATCCCCACTTTACGTATTTCAGCTTTCTAGTACCAAGAACCTCTGAGCTATGCTGCAGACAGACAGACAGACGGACAGGGGGAAACTATAAGGGTTCCTTGTCGACTACGGATCCCTTAAAATGACAATTTACAATGTTAATAAATGGCGAGAGTAAATAAAAACTTGAGGTATAAATTAATTTGCTTTTTTAAATAAATGCGAACTCTTAGATCTAATGAAAACGTAGAAGAAGCGCTCGGAATGAACTTGTACAAACTGTTGTTCTCACATTTTATATGTTCCCCCAAAATTCAAAATCTATATCTTCTATCTATCTATCTTTACTTAAATAATAATTCGGTAGAGAGGTCAATTCTGTACATTAAATATATTTCCAAAATAACTATCAGGGGGTGATTAGGGATCGATATTGATGCCAAAAATGCAATCAGTAAAATTTTTGTCTGTCTGTCTGTTTGTATAAACGTTATAGAAACAAAAACTACTCGACGGATTTTAACGAAACTTGGTACAATTATTTTTCATACTCCTGAGCTGGTTATAGTATACTTTTTATCACGCTACAATTAATAGGAGCAGAGCAGTGAAGGGAAATGTTGGGAAAACCGGAGAAGTTTGTCCATTTTTTAAGCTTCCGTCGCGGATGAAGTCGCTGGCAGAAGCTAGTTAAAAAAAAAACAATTCAAAATTCAAATCATTTATTTCAACTAGACCATTTACAGGCACTTTTGAATTGTCAAAGAGTCATGAGTCTGTCAGTTTGTCGAAAGAAAAAAAAATATATATATCTCTTAAGATCCTTTGCTCACTTCATCTGATATTCAAAACAGAAGGTCACGGAAATCGGTTATTCGTAAATATCTCGCAACCTATGCCTAAAATATCTATTTGCATTAAAAGTTGTTGAAAATAAAATTCTCTATAATCTCTAAGTTTTGTTTCAGGGTTAGCTTAGCTAGCAGAAATGAACAAATTCCGGGCGCGCAGTTTTCTCAAAAAGATGTACAGACAGACTTGTTGAAGGTTTTAAAGGTATTTGGTACATTTAACCTATAAAAATAAAATGATTTGCTAATTCCTCATGAATGGACTAAGATCCAAGTATGTTGTAATGATTTCTAAATAGAAATTTTGAACAGTGTTAGCTCTCAAAGGAATCCAATAATGAAAAAAAATAATATAAAATAAAAATAACACAAAGAAATAATTTGCCAAAAAGTTTACTACATCATATCATCGGCGTAAGTTTTGGTGATTACATAATTTTTAGTATCCACATCCACAGCTGCGACCTCCATAACCGAGTCCAAGACCTGCTGGAGCGATAGCACCAGCGCCGAGTCCATAGCCAGCACCCAGTCCATAGCCGGCACCAAGTCCTGAGGCACCCACAGCGCCATAGGCACCTGCACCACCATAGGCACCAGCAGGAGCGATGCTCTCAATAGCAGTAACACCGTTACCGCAGCTGTAGCTGACGGCGCCAGCACCACCACTGGGCAACACGCCCTCCAAAGCCACAGCACTCACGAACGGCAGCTCACCAGCCACGGAGAGAGCACCCTCGTACACATTCTCTGACGCTATGGAGAGGCCAGTGGGAGCGATAGAAGAGGCGCTAGAGATGGGCAGAGCACCGCCACTGGTGGGAATAATATCCAGACCAACCAAGCCATTGCCAATCAAACCATTGCCAGCCCAGCTGTTACCAGCACAGCCAGACGCTCCCCATCCTGAGGCGATGAGGCCAGGAGCAGCCAAACCTCCTAGGGCTGATCCACATGCAGGAGCTGCGATGGCTCCACGTCCGAGACACTGACTGAATGCAGTCTGAAAACAAAACAAAGAAACAAGGACATTAAAAAATGTCTATACGAGCTAATGTATTTGTGACAAGTAATTGTTTAATCGATCACGTAATATAAAGTATGTCAGATGAATGAAATTTATGCAATCATCAATGAATGACAGTGAACGTGACTTTTGATTGGTATTAAAAATTAAAATGGTCGCATCTCACCTGCACGAAGAGAGCCTGAGCGCAGAGAACGAGGATCACCTTGGCTGCCATAGTAGTTTGTGTTGAAGCAAACTTGAGAATGAGTTTTCCAAGAATCCATCCACTATTTATACTGAAACTTAGTCCTTATCTAATTGTGTTGCAGTAATTTGTGGATTTTGAAATGAACTTTTCGTACCTTTATCTGTAGTGGCAATATGGGGAAATAGGAAAGTGCATGACTTTGTTTCACTAGTTCATAGGAATATGACACGTTGCTCTGATAAGAATTACTGCTTAACTTTGCACTATATAAACTTGGTCTAGTTGTAGGAACATCATTCAGTCTTCAGCTGCTCGTTGAACACAAACATCAAACATGTCTTCCTTCGCTTTTCTGTTGCTCTGCATCCAAGCTTGCTTGGTCCAGGTGAGTGATCGGCTAAAATCAATTGATCTTAACATGTTCAATTATATTACTACACT
Organism: Pyrrhia umbra; assembly: GCA_963891755.1. NCBI lineage: Eukaryota > Metazoa > Arthropoda > Insecta > Lepidoptera > Noctuidae > Pyrrhia > Pyrrhia umbra. Next base: position 5,806,157 of record OY982944.1, read on the forward strand.
TTTTACTTGACATTGGTAGGAACTGACATAATTTCGTGTGTAATAAGTTTTAATGCTTCATCTCTTGATACATGATTGTTTCTCCACAGAATGTGTTCGGTATCGGCTGCGGCTGCGGAGGTCAAGCTCTAGCTCCTGCTGCTGGCTGGGGTCTCGGCCGTGGTGTTGCCCCTGCTGCTGCGTGTGGCGGTGCCCTCGGTCTCGGTGCTTATGGTGGCGCCATCGGATCTGCTTATGGTGGCGCACTCGCTCCTGCTGCTGCATACGGAGGTGCTATCGCTCCTGCAGCTGCTTACGGCGGCGCCGGTGAAGGCAACGTGGCGGTCGCTGGTGAGCTGCCAGTCGCCGGTAACACCGCTCTCACCGGCCAGGTGCCCATCATGGGCGCTGTGACCTTCGGCGGCGCTGTGCCGGCTGCTGGTGCAGTGTCTATCTCCGGACAGTGCGCGTGCGGCTGCGGCGCTCCTATTGCTGCTCCTGTATACTGCTGAAGCATTAATTTGTGATGTCGGAATAATAAACGATAACTATTTGAGCAATGTATTTCATGTTTTATTCCTACATTTATTTTAAACTTCGCCACAAAGTCCCGCCTATACTGCTAGCGGTAAGACGAGCAACAGCCAGGAAGCCGAAATTGAAACTGAATATTACTCTTCAAGCCGTAGAGCGTGCAGTTGGGAGTATACTATTGAAACTGAGCCAGAAGCACAGCCAGTCGTCATCATTATCATCGTCTACTTGCAGCAGTGTATCACGTAGCTAAACAAATCCACAGCTGTCATCATATTTTTAAGAAGTCTGTTACTCGTAGGAGGTTCTAAATGAAAGAAGGATGATGAGGAAAAGCAACGCAAGGGTACGGCAGCTGACTCGTGGGATCCCATTAGCTAAAAGGATCCTTTTCACAACAGATATATATAAATTATTCAAGATGTGTTAAAATAAACTGGTACTGACATCAATGAGTCCGCTTCTCACGGAAACCAAGCTTGCCAAATATTTGTCACCTTCCTAAAGTCTTGTCTTACTTAGATTATCTTGGAAGAAATTATTTATCTTCCCTGAGTCAGCGTGGAGTGAATGCTCTTGACTTCTTTATATGAGAAGAGCTTTTGTCTAGAGTAGGACATAAAAAGCTTGATGATTAATGATGATATTATAAAAGTATATAACTTTTGTGTATCACGGCATTGTAATAATAAAATGTTTTTTTATTTTTTACAAATAAGGAGGCTCTCGTTAGATGGTTGGATCAACCGCTTGATACAGAAAGCGGTATTACTGGACATACAGACATATGCACGCATAGTCAGGAGGTTTCTCTCTCTGGGGTCCTGACCGCCGGTAGCTTGGACCATGTTCCCGTTGCCGGTGGTGTACTATTTTTAAATGTTTTTTATATATAATTATAATTAAATATTTAGAAAATGTAAATATATGTAAAATAAATAAATGAATGACCAAAAAATGTATTTCACAAGAATCTCTTGTTATATGTAGTTCGCTTGGACGTTTTATAAATATTCTGATTGATGCGCTTAACATGTAGTTGGAATGAATATATATTATACTACAAGCAAAATAATATTTGATTATTAATTGTTACGATATTATATTTCTGTTCATGGGTATTTTGGTGTAATAATTCAATAGTGTTTTTATTTATATTTTTCTAAATTTATTATTGTAAACATACATAGATTTATTAGTTCTAGTTCTTGTCTGTCGTATTAGGGTAAACCTTGTAATGGTAAGTCTAAACTTTAATTATATGATTAAACTTTTTATACCATAAATTTACTCAAGTTTCTTCGAAAGGGCAGATGCATCTATCATTTTGCATTTCCTCAGTTTTGTTTTCCTATCAAATAGAGTTTGAACCGAATATCATAAATTGGCCATAGATTTAGATTGAGGATTTATTATGAAACTTTTAAACTGAGTTACGTCCTCGTGATCAGCAATAGCATGGCTACGAAATAATCTAATGAAAAGTTACTTAATTTAAATATTAATTAACTTAATAAATAAGCCTCAAATCAAGAAAAATAAAGCAGTATCTCAGATAAGTTACATACGAAGGAATGAAAAACTATAAAATAATTTGCAGAAGTATATTTCAGTTTATTTCATCAAGAAGAACATGGTCACATCGTCGTCACATTTAGTAGCGTCCACATCCGCAGCCGCGACCTCCATAGCCGAGTCCAAGACCAGCAGGAGCGATAGCACCAGCACCCAGTCCATAGCCAGCGCCAAGTCCATAGCCGGCACCAAGTCCTGAGGCACCCGCAGCGCCATAGGCACCAGCACCACCATAGGCACCAGCAGGAGCGATGCTCTCAATAGCAGTAACACCGTTACCGCAGCTGTAGCTGACGGCGCCAGCACCACCACTGGGCAACACGCCCTCCAAAGCCACAGCACTCACGAACGGCAGCTCACCAGCCACGGATAGAGCACCCTCGTACACATTCTCTGACGCTATGGAGAGGCCATTGGGAGCGATGGAAGAGGCGCTGGAGATGGGCAGAGATCCGCCACTGGTTGGAATGATTCCCAGACCAGCCAAGCCATTGCCAATCAAACCGTTGCCAGCCCAGCTGTTACCAGCACATCCAGAGGAAGCAAGACTGGGAGCAGCCAAAGCAGGGGCAGCGATCGCTCCACGGCCAAGACACTGACTGAAGGCAGTCTGTAAGTGAGAAATAACTCAATCAGGAACAAACATTGATGGAAGTGTAATTAATGATAATGTTAACGTTGGTGCAATACTTTATATGTCACAAGCAAATTATATTTTTTTATGATAAATAAGTAATAGAAATTGCATCAGTTATAATCGAAATAGTGATTATTATAAAAATAAACAGTCAAACCAGAACATCATGCCTGCTTTCTCGAAAGTTAAGACAAAGAAAGAATGATAGTACAGCCTTATTTTTTCAATCGAGTTTATGGCTATCAACGAAGTGCTACTCAAGATTGCTACTAAGATCTTACTCAAGGTAGAACAATTGACAAGTCACCTCGGTATAATTGAAATTGATCGTCACAATGCAAGTGAATAATAAAGAAAAATCCCTATCCTTACTAATATTATAAATGCGAAAGTAACTCGGTCTGTCTGTCAGTCTGTCTGTCTGTTACGCTTTCACGCCAAAACTACTGGACCGATATAAATGAAACAGCTAGTATATTATAATTATCTACTAATGAAATTGACAGTTGAAAAATAAAGGCATAATCAAAAATTATAGTAATAGAAAATGTCATACCTGAACGAAAAGCGCCTGAGCGCAGAAGACGAGGATCACCTTGGCTGACATTGTAGTTTGTGTTGAAGCAAACTTGAGAATGAGTTTTCCAAGAATCCATCCACTATTTATACTGAAACTTAGTCCTTATCTAGAGTTCATGCAAGTTAAAGATTTCGAAATGTGTTTTTAAACAATTGTAACAAAAAAATGTGCATTTTATTTTCTATTATTATCATCAAATGCTTTGTGTTTATACAAAATAGGAAACAAATACGTGCTTTTGATAAGAACTTTTGCATTATATAAACTTGGTCTAGTTGTAGGAACATCATTCAGTCTTCAGCTGCTCGTTGAACACAAACATCAAACATGTCTACCTTCGCTTTTCTGTTGCTCTGCATCCAAGCTTGCTTGGTCCAGGTGAGTGATCGGCTAAAATCAATTGATCTTAACATGTTCAATTATATTACTACAATTTTTCCTTGACATTGGTAGGAACTGACATAATTTCGTGTGTAATAAGTTTTAATGCTTCATCTCTTGATACATGATTGTTTCTCCACAGAATGTGTTCGGTATCGGCTGCGGCTGCGGAGGTCAAGCTCTAGCTCCTGCTGCTGGCTGGGGTCTCGGCGCTGGTGTTGCCCCTGCTGCTGCGTGTGGCGGTGCCCTCGGTCTCGGTGCTTACGGTGGTGCCATCGGATCTGCTTATGGTGGCGCACTTGCTCCTGCTGCTGCATACGGAGGTGCTATCGCTCCTGCAGCTGCTTACGGCGGCGCCGGTGAAGGCAACGTGGCGGTCGCTGGTGAGCTGCCAGTCGCCGGTAACACCGCTCTCGCCGGCCAGGTGCCCATCATGGGCGCTGTGACCTTCGGCGGCGCTGTGCCGGCTGCTGGTGCCGTGTCTATCTCCGGACAGTGCGCGTGCGGCTGCGGCGCTCCTATTACTGCTCCTGTATACTGCTGAAGCATTAATTTGTGATGTCGGAATAATAAACGATAACTATTTGAGCTATGTATTTCATGTTTTATTCCTACATTTATTTTAAACTTCGCCACAAAGTCCCGCCTATACTGCTAGCGGTAAGACGAGCAACAGCCAGGAAGCCGAAATTGAAACTTAATATTACTCTTCAAGCCGTGGAGCGTGCAGTTGGGAGTATACTATTGAAACTGAGCCAGAAGTACAGCCAGTCGTCATCATTATCATCGTCTACTTGCAGCAGTGTATCACGTAGCTAAACAAATCCACAGCTGTCATCATATTTTTAAGAAGTCTGTTACTCGTAGGATGTTCTAATTGAAAGAACGATGATGAGGAAAAGTTGAAAAAGGTGTGACGCACGGTTATACGGCAGCTGCCACTTGGAAAGCCATTCTCTAAAAGAACCATATATCGCAACAGATATTAAAATTGTTCAAGATGTGCTAAATCAACTGGTACTGGGGTCAATGTAACTGTCGTATTAGGGTAAACTTTGTAATGGTAGTATAAATAAACTTTAAATATACCATTAAATTACCATTATTCAGGCTTCTTCGAGAGGGCAGATGTATTATGCACCTATCATTTTGCATTTCTTCAGTTATGTTTTCCTATCAAATAGATTTTGAACCGAATATAATAAATTAGCCATACATTAAGATTCCGGACCTGATATTATGAAACTTTTAAAGGTGAAACTGAGTTACATCCTCGTGATCAGCAGTAGTATGGCTACGAAATAATCTAATAAAAATTTATGCAGAGATTGGCGAGGGGTTCAGGCTTCCCACTCTTTTTATAAGAAAATGCTGAATAAATATCAACAGTTTATTTATCATACATTAGGCGGCAATTAAAGTAAACTACCATAATAAAAGAATAACTTAGAATTATGATTCAAGCGTGATCTGTGAAACTATTAGAGTTGTGGACGACGCGCTCGCCAGAATTGCAATGCCCCTTATCGTTTTTTTTTTTTTTTTTTTTTTTTTCTACATGACCTCTTGCAGGGTGCTTCTAACAGCATTCGACCTGCTTAACCGGACAATGTGGCGAGGTCCTAATTTAATTAATTAAATTAAGGCCTCCAGCCAAGGCTTAAAACTAAATTTAAAACTAAGTGACAGCGCGCTAAGGGCTCCCCCTAGTGGGGAACGAACCTCGGCTTAGGGCGTCACTGGGGAGGACAACTAGGGACTAGCTGGATCATAACAATATTATTATTAGGGGACTTTTAATGCTACTGGCTCAGCGCGCGGGCTGGCTCATCGAGCAAGGGTCGGGGAGAGTATGGACGGGGACGTCGCGACGGGCCTCGGCGGCGAGGACGGTATGACGGCGGTCTGTTTCTGTAAACTGTACTAGTTTCCCTATTACTCTCTTGGAGGAGGGTGATATCGTCGTCGGGGAACGTGAGAGTATGCCGCGGACGGCGAATCGAGCTAATCTGGGAGGGAGTGTAATGGGCAGCCGATACGATCAGGGGGTTGGTGTGCTTTTCGGCGGAGTCGAAGTAGCGCTTTGAAGCGCGTTTCATAAACTGCTTTATGGTAGGCAGTTTGAGGTCAAGGTGGAGATTTTCGTTTCTAAGATACCACGGGGCTCCTGTGGCCCTACGCATGAAACGATTCAGAAGGGTTTGCATCCTATGGAGGCGGTAAGATTTTGCGTGTGCGAACACTACGCTAGCATAAGTCATGATGGGGCGGATGCACGCTGTATAGATGCGCAATTTGCACTTGAGAGGCAATTTGCTGCGCGAATTCAGAATGGGATGGAGGCGTCCAAGAACGAAGGCGGCGCGCGAACGCACCGTCCTTTTGTGTTCACCGAACGTGAGATTCTTATCGAGGATTACGCCCAGGTATTTGGCCTTGTCGCCCCAAGGGATGGGGCGATTGAACATTTCGATCTGTTTGAGGGGTGGGGTGGACCCGGTAGTGCGAGTGCGTCTCGAGAAGAGAACGGCCTGGCTCTTGTCGGGATTGACCTCGATTCTCCATTTGCGGAACCACTTGCCTAGGGCGGTGGCGGCAGATTGGAGGATGCGAGTTATGCAGTCGGGTTTGCGACCCGTGTAGTAAATAGCCGTATCGTCAGCGAATAGAGCCAACTTACTATTTTTGGGAATGTCGCTGGTGTACAGCGTGAACAATAGGGGGGGGAGCACCAGCAGGAGCGATGCTCTCAATAGCAGTAACACCGTTACCGCAGCTGTAGCTGACGGCGCCAGCACCACCACTGGGCAACACGCCCTCCAAAGCCACAGCACTCACGAACGGCAGCTCACCAGCCACGGATAGAGCACCCTCGTACACATTCTCTGACGCTATGGAGAGGCCATTGGGAGCGATGGAAGAGGCGCTGGAGATGGGCAGAGATCCGCCACTGGTTGGAATGATTCCCAGACCAGCCAAGCCATTGCCAATCAAACCGTTGCCAGCCCAGCTGTTACCAGCACATCCAGAGGAAGCAAGACTGGGAGCAGCCAAAGCAGGGGCAGCGATCGCTCCACGGCCAAGACACTGACTGAAGGCAGTCTGTAAGTGAGAAATAACTCAATCAGGAACAAACATTGATGGAAGTGTAATTAATGATAATGTTAACGTTGGTGCAATACTTTATATGTCACAAGCAAATTATATTTTTTTATGATAAATAAGTAATAGAAATTGCATCAGTTATAATCGAAATAGTGATTATTATAAAAATAAACAGTCAAACCAGAACATCATGCCTGCTTTCTCGAAAGTTAAGACAAAGAAAGAATGATAGTACAGCCTTATTTTTTCAATCGAGTTTATGGCTATCAACGAAGTGCTACTCAAGATTGCTACTAAGATCTTACTCAAGGTAGAACAATTGACAAGTCACCTCGGTATAATTGAAATTGATCGTCACAATGCAAGTGAATAATAAAGAAAAATCCCTATCCTTACTAATATTATAAATGCGAAAGTAACTCGGTCTGTCTGTCAGTCTGTCTGTCTGTTACGCTTTCACGCCAAAACTACTGGACCGATATAAATGAAACAGCTAGTATATTATAATTATCTACTAATGAAATTGACAGTTGAAAAATAAAGGCATAATCAAAAATTATAGTAATAGAAAATGTCATACCTGAACGAAAAGCGCCTGAGCGCAGAAGACGAGGATCACCTTGGCTGACATTGTAGTTTGTGTTGAAGCAAACTTGAGAATGAGTTTTCCAAGAATCCATCCACTATTTATACTGAAACTTAGTCCTTATCTAGAGTTCATGCAAGTTAAAGATTTCGAAATGTGTTTTTAAACAATTGTAACAAAAAAATGTGCATTTTATTTTCTATTATTATCATCAAATGCTTTGTGTTTATACAAAATAGGAAACAAATACGTGCTTTTGATAAGAACTTTTGCATTATATAAACTTGGTCTAGTTGTAGGAACATCATTCAGTCTTCAGCTGCTCGTTGAACACAAACATCAAACATGTCTACCTTCGCTTTTCTGTTGCTCTGCATCCAAGCTTGCTTGGTCCAGGTGAGTGATCGGCTAAAATCAATTGATCTTAACATGTTCAATTATATTACTACAATTTTTCCTTGACATTGGTAGGAACTGACATAATTTCGTGTGTAATAAGTTTTAATGCTTCATCTCTTGATACATGATTGTTTCTCCACAGAATGTGTTCGGTATCGGCTGCGGCTGCGGAGGTCAAGCTCTAGCTCCTGCTGCTGGCTGGGGTCTCGGCGCTGGTGTTGCCCCTGCTGCTGCGTGTGGCGGTGCCCTCGGTCTCGGTGCTTACGGTGGTGCCATCGGATCTGCTTATGGTGGCGCACTTGCTCCTGCTGCTGCATACGGAGGTGCTATCGCTCCTGCAGCTGCTTACGGCGGCGCCGGTGAAGGCAACGTGGCGGTCGCTGGTGAGCTGCCAGTCGCCGGTAACACCGCTCTCGCCGGCCAGGTGCCCATCATGGGCACTGTGACCTTCGGCGGCGCTGTGCCGGCTGCTGGTGCCGTGTCTATCTCCGGACAGTGCGCGTGCGGCTGCGGCGCTCCTATTACTGCTCCTGTATACTGCTGAAGCATTAATTTGTGATGTCGGAATAATAAACGATAACTATTTGAGCTATGTATTTCATGTTTTATTCCTACATTTATTTTAAACTTCGCCACAAAGTCCCGCCTATACTGCTAGCGGTAAGACGAGCAACAGCCAGGAAGCCGAAATTGAAACTTAATATTACTCTTCAAGCCGTGGAGCGTGCAGTTGGGAGTATACTATTGAAACTGAGCCAGAAGTACAGCCAGTCGTCATCATTATCATCGTCTACTTGCAGCAGTGTATCACGTAGCTAAACAAATCCACAGCTGTCATCATATTTTTAAGAAGTCTGTTACTCGTAGGATGTTCTAATTGAAAGAACGATGATGAGGAAAAGTTGAAAAAGGTGTGACGCACGGTTATACGGCAGCTGCCACTTGGAAAGCCATTCTCTAAAAGAACCATATATCGCAACAGATATTAAAATTGTTCAAGATGTGCTAAATCAACTGGTACTGGGGTCAATGTAACTGTCGTATTAGGGTAAACTTTGTAATGGTAGTATAAATAAACTTTAAATATACCATTAAATTACCATTATTCAGGCTTCTTCGAGAGGGCAGATGTATTATGCACCTATCATTTTGCATTTCTTCAGTTATGTTTTCCTATCAAATAGATTTTGAACCGAATATAATAAATTAGCCATACATTAAGATTCCGGACCTGATATTATGAAACTTTTAAAGGTGAAACTGAGTTACATCCTCGTGATCAGCAGTAGTATGGCTACGAAATAATCTAATAAAAATTTATGCAGAGATTGGCGAGGGGTTCAGGCTTCCCACTCTTTTTATAAGAAAATGCTGAATAAATATCAACAGTTTATTTATCATACATTAGGCGGCAATTAAAGTAAACTACCATAATAAAAGAATAACTTAGAATTATGATTCAAGCGTGATCTGTGAAACTATTAGAGTTGTGGACGACGCGCTCGCCAGAATTGCAATGCCCCTTATCGTTTTTTTTTTTTTTTTTTTTTTTTTCTACATGACCTCTTGCAGGGTGCTTCTAACAGCATTCGACCTGCTTAACCGGACAATGTGGCGAGGTCCTAATTTAATTAATTAAATTAAGGCCTCCAGCCAAGGCTTAAAACTAAATTTAAAACTAAGTGACAGCGCGCTAAGGGCTCCCCCTAGTGGGGAACGAACCTCGGCTTAGGGCGTCACTGGGGAGGACAACTAGGGACTAGCTGGATCATAACAATATTATTATTAGGGGACTTTTAATGCTACTGGCTCAGCGCGCGGGCTGGCTCATCGAGCAAGGGTCGGGGAGAGTATGGACGGGGACGTCGCGACGGGCCTCGGCGGCGAGGACGGTATGACGGCGGTCTGTTTCTGTAAACTGTACTAGTTTCCCTATTACTCTCTTGGAGGAGGGTGATATCGTCGTCGGGGAACGTGAGAGTATGCCGCGGACGGCGAATCGAGCTAATCTGGGAGGGAGTGTAATGGGCAGCCGATACGATCAGGGGGTTGGTGTGCTTTTCGGCGGAGTCGAAGTAGCGCTTTGAAGCGCGTTTCATAAACTGCTTTATGGTAGGCAGTTTGAGGTCAAGGTGGAGATTTTCGTTTCTAAGATACCACGGGGCTCCTGTGGCCCTACGCATGAAACGATTCAGAAGGGTTTGCATCCTATGGAGGCGGTAAGATTTTGCGTGTGCGAACACTACGCTAGCATAAGTCATGATGGGGCGGATGCACGCTGTATAGATGCGCAATTTGCACTTGAGAGGCAATTTGCTGCGCGAATTCAGAATGGGATGGAGGCGTCCAAGAACGAAGGCGGCGCGCGAACGCACCGTCCTTTTGTGTTCACCGAACGTGAGATTCTTATCGAGGATTACGCCCAGGTATTTGGCCTTGTCGCCCCAAGGGATGGGGCGATTGAACATTTCGATCTGTTTGAGGGGTGGGGTGGACCCGGTAGTGCGAGTGCGTCTCGAGAAGAGAACGGCCTGGCTCTTGTCGGGATTGACCTCGATTCTCCATTTGCGGAACCACTTGCCTAGGGCGGTGGCGGCAGATTGGAGGATGCGAGTTATGCAGTCGGGTTTGCGACCCGTGTAGTAAATAGCCGTATCGTCAGCGAATAGAGCCAACTTACTATTTTTGGGAATGTCGCTGGTGTACAGCGTGAACAATAGGGGGGGGAGCACCAGCAGGAGCGATGCTCTCAATAGCAGTAACACCGTTACCGCAGCTGTAGCTGACGGCGCCAGCACCACCACTGGGCAACACGCCCTCCAAAGCCACAGCACTCACGAACGGCAGCTCACCAGCCACGGATAGAGCACCCTCGTACACATTCTCTGACGCTATGGAGAGGCCATTGGGAGCGATGGAAGAGGCGCTGGAGATGGGCAGAGATCCGCCACTGGTTGGAATGATTCCCAGACCAGCCAAGCCATTGCCAATCAAACCGTTGCCAGCCCAGCTGTTACCAGCACATCCAGAGGAAGCAAGACTGGGAGCAGCCAAAGCAGGGGCAGCGATCGCTCCACGGCCAAGACACTGACTGAAGGCAGTCTGTAAGTGAGAAATAACTCAATCAGGAACAAACATTGATGGAAGTGTAATTAATGATAATGTTAACGTTGGTGCAATACTTTATATGTCACAAGCAAATTATATTTTTTTATGATAAATAAGTAATAGAAATTGCATCAGTTATAATCGAAATAGTGATTATTATAAAAATAAACAGTCAAACCAGAACATCATGCCTGCTTTCTCGAAAGTTAAGACAAAGAAAGAATGATAGTACAGCCTTATTTTTTCAATCGAGTTTATGGCTATCAACGAAGTGCTACTCAAGATTGCTACTAAGATCTTACTCAAGGTAGAACAATTGACAAGTCACCTCGGTATAATTGAAATTGATCGTCACAATGCAAGTGAATAATAAAGAAAAATCCCTATCCTTACTAATATTATAAATGCGAAAGTAACTCGGTCTGTCTGTCAGTCTGTCTGTCTGTTACGCTTTCACGCCAAAACTACTGGACCGATATAAATGAAACAGCTAGTATATTATAATTATCTACTAATGAAATTGACAGTTGAAAAATAAAGGCATAATCAAAAATTATAGTAATAGAAAATGTCATACCTGAACGAAAAGCGCCTGAGCGCAGAAGACGAGGATCACCTTGGCTGACATTGTAGTTTGTGTTGAAGCAAACTTGAGAATGAGTTTTCCAAGAATCCATCCACTATTTATACTGAAACTTAGTCCTTATCTAGAGTTCATGCAAGTTAAAGATTTCGAAATGTGTTTTTAAACAATTGTAACAAAAAAATGTGCATTTTATTTTCTATTATTATCATCAAATGCTTTGTGTTTATACAAAATAGGAAACAAATACGTGCTTTTGATAAGAACTTTTGCATTATATAAACTTGGTCTAGTTGTAGGAACATCATTCAGTCTTCAGCTGCTCGTTGAACACAAACATCAAACATGTCTACCTTCGCTTTTCTGTTGCTCTGCATCCAAGCTTGCTTGGTCCAGGTGAGTGATCGGCTAAAATCAATTGATCTTAACATGTTCAATTATATTACTACAATTTTTCCTTGACATTGGTAGGAACTGACATAATTTCGTGTGTAATAAGTTTTAATGCTTCATCTCTTGATACATGATTGTTTCTCCACAGAATGTGTTCGGTATCGGCTGCGGCTGCGGAGGTCAAGCTCTAGCTCCTGCTGCTGGCTGGGGTCTCGGCGCTGGTGTTGCCCCTGCTGCTGCGTGTGGCGGTGCCCTCGGTCTCGGTGCTTACGGTGGTGCCATCGGATCTGCTTATGGTGGCGCACTTGCTCCTGCTGCTGCATACGGAGGTGCTATCGCTCCTGCAGCTGCTTACGGCGGCGCCGGTGAAGGCAACGTGGCGGTCGCTGGTGAGCTGCCAGTCGCCGGTAACACCGCTCTCGCCGGCCAGGTGCCCATCATGGGCGCTGTGACCTTCGGCGGCGCTGTGCCGGCTGCTGGTGCCGTGTCTATCTCCGGACAGTGCGCGTGCGGCTGCGGCGCTCCTATTACTGCTCCTGTATACTGCTGAAGCATTAATTTGTGATGTCGGAATAATAAACGATAACTATTTGAGCTATGTATTTCATGTTTTATTCCTACATTTATTTTAAACTTCGCCACAAAGTCCCGCCTATACTGCTAGCGGTAAGACGAGCAACAGCCAGGAAGCCGAAATTGAAACTTAATATTACTCTTCAAGCCGTGGAGCGTGCAGTTGGGAGTATACTATTGAAACTGAGCCAGAAGTACAGCCAGTCGTCATCATTATCATCGTCTACTTGCAGCAGTGTATCACGTAGCTAAACAAATCCACAGCTGTCATCATATTTTTAAGAAGTCTGTTACTCGTAGGATGTTCTAATTGAAAGAACGATGATGAGGAAAAGTTGAAAAAGGTGTGACGCACGGTTATACGGCAGCTGCCACTTGGAAAGCCATTCTCTAAAAGAACCATATATCGCAATATTTAAATATACCTACTGCCTTAATATAATTATATATACAAATAAAAAATTAAATAAAACAAAACTGTACAGACATGCGCAACAATGAGATTAGGCGTCAAAGTACTCCTCCTCATCGCTGTCACCCGGAAACGTGCCCAGAAGACTGGCAGCATTGCCACGTTGAATGGCAATGCTTATTCGCTGTCCAAAAAATATGCCAGCCCTCTGGTCTCGCAAAGTGTCGACCAGTCTTTTCGCGATTTCCTTGAACAGGAGACGCGAACTCGGACCCCATGGCCCGAGCGTTTCGACCCCAAACGGCTCAAAAGTATAGTTACCCACAAGGTTACTATACTTGTGCCGCTTGGTAGTCTCTGCAGCCGCAGCAGCCGCACCTGCACAGCCTACCGTGCTTGGAAGATGAGAAGGAGCCAGGGTGTCGACGCAAGTTGCGTCCCACACCAAGGGCCTACCCATCTTCCAAGGCAACAACGTCATACCATCTGGTCTCTTCCCATCGTCGCGTACCAGTCCATTAGGCTCTAATACGGCTGGTATGCCGGCAGTGGAAAGAGCACGACGGATAATGTCGTTGATGCTGGCGTGCCGTGCTATACGGCCAGCACTTCTGCAGCACGACAGACCATGGTGCCCGAGGCTGTCGACAGCTTCACCGCAGTGACACCGATGTGGAGCAACGCAAGGGGCGCCTAACCGTAGGCATGTAGCGAGCCGGAATGATTTGTCATCCAGCATAGTGCCTATGCTGGCTGACGGAATCGCCTGCAACCAGAGGCCCGACTCCCACTCTCCCACAGCCAACAAACGGGCACGCTCGACAGTATTATTTGACGTATTAAGAAGGTTATTCCGTATAATACTGCAGAGCGGCCCATCCCATTGTCTCTGAGAGGAGGGGTTACCGGGCAAAACCGTGTTGGGACAAGCCATTTTCCAGGCATTCACCGCATCGGTCAAACACGGTACCTCAAAATCAACCACTGAGGAAGATAAAATTTTCCTGGTTAAACTATCAGTACTGTGGACTGAGGAGAGGAAAGCCGGTAAACTTATACTTGAAATTTTGCGGACGCCGAGACCTCCCAAGCGAATAGGAAGTGAGGCTTGCTCCCAGGCTCGGTCGTCCAGTGCCACATTCAAAATCGAAGAAAGGGTGTTTCTGATAATTTTGTCTACTTTGTCCAAAAGGTGCGAATGCTTCCACAGATGGGAGGAGCGAAGGATATATGTTAATTTTGGTCCGAAACAACAATATCGAATAAGTGTATATGCCGAATGAAGGTTAATTTTGAATAATCTTTCTGAGACTTCATTAAAATTTTGAATTTTTTCCTCAATAAAAGATGAAAAGGACTCATCAAAGATTGGGGACCCTAGTAGGCGAAGAGAATTTCTTTCTACTATTTTTATTGCTGGAGCTATGGAATTAAATTTGGATATGGTTGCTTGCCTGTCAGTGGTGTGGGGAATGAAAATTTCGCATTTTGAAAAATTGAGTGATAAGCCAATGGAACTGAATTTCTGTTTTAAAGATATAAAATCGTTTAACACTGTATCTACATCGCCTCCTAGGGTACCGTCATCTAGATACCATATATTAAATTTAGAATTTAGCTGTCGAATAATAGGATTTATTGCCAAACTAAAAATGGCTGGCCCAAGAGGGTCGCCCTGTTGACATCCGACGGCCGAATTGAGAAGGTTGTCCTTATAAAGTAATTTGGAGGGATTCCTGTAACATTGCCACATAAAGTTGAAAATTTTGGGAGTTTCTTTTTTAACTTCTGTCAACAGGACGTCCCTGTTCACGGAGTTAAAGGCATTCTTAATGTCAACCTTCAGGATGACCTCGCCTTCATTACTATTGATATATGTAGACAGAGCGTGTACCGCAGCCTCACAGCCCCCTTTCGAACCGAAACCTAGTTGCAGGGGCTGGAATTTGCTGGCCAAGGTTTCGCTGTAATAGGCACAGCAAATTTTGGCTGCGATACGACGGTAGGTGCTTCCCACGGCAATGGGACGAATGCCGCCATCCTTTTTGCGTAGGGCGCATAGGTTGGCCCCGTACAAAATATCCACGACGGCATCGTGCACATTGCCGGAAAGCATTAAATTAATAAGGGCTGTTAACTCCTTCAAAAGGGACTCACCAGCTTCCCCGGCGCTTGAACACATCAGGTCTTTCAAGTGCTGAGGTGTCAAACCGTCGAGACCGCCGGCAGAGCCACTTCTGAAGGAGTTGACAGCCCCGCGCAATTGGATGGCTGTAATTAAAAGTGGATTGAAGTCTTGGTCAGGATGGTCGGGGAAGGAAAGGTCATCCGCCGGGGCCGGGTGTTTACTCTCCAGAGCAGTAAAAGTCTCTGGGGAGTACGGCGCGACCACATCACTACTGAAAAGTATCCTAGCCGCGCCCCTTATATCACCTTCCCCTAATTTAGATTCTACATGATGCAAAAGCCCTTTCTGGGACAGGTGTGCTGGTAATTTCGGGTCTAAAGAGAAAAATGAATTATTGCAGTTTTCTTTGATTTGCGCTGTTAAGGTTTTTTTAGTAGCCAAACTTTTTTGCACATGTAAAATCCTATAGGGAAAGGTAAGTAACTGTTCCCAAGCACTTTCAGAGTTCTCTCGGGCAGCGAGGGAAACACATCGGGCTAAACTTGCTGCTACAGAAGGTCGCGCGCCTCGGGGAACTCTTTTCAAAACCGGAACTGAATGTTTTAATTTAGATAGTTGTTGCCAAAGGGGGTGTGTCGTAGAATCTGTTGGGGTACTGGGTATGGCTGGGGGGAGTGAAGAAACATTGTGAGGTTTATGAACCTTACCACAATGCACCTTCAGTCCCCGTTCACCTTTAAAGAATATATATATCGCAACAGATATTAAAATTGTTCAAGATGTGCTAAATCAACTGGTACTGGGGTCAATGTAACTGTCGTATTAGGGTAAACTTTGTAATGGTAGTATAAATAAACTTTAAATATACCATTAAATTACCATTATTCAGGCTTCTTCGAGAGGGCAGATGTATTATGCACCTATCATTTTGCATTTCTTCAGTTATGTTTTCCTATCAAATAGATTTTGAACCGAATATAATAAATTAGCCATACATTAAGATTCCGGACCTGATATTATGAAACTTTTAAAGGTGAAACTGAGTTACATCCTCGTGATCAGCAGTAGTATGGCTACGAAATAATCTAATAAAAATTTATGCAGAGATTGGCGAGGGGTTCAGGCTTCCCACTCTTTTTATAAGAAAATGCTGAATAAATATCAACAGTTTATTTATCATACATTAGGCGGCAATTAAAGTAAACTACCATAATAAAAGAATAACTTAGAATTATGATTCAAGCGTGATCTGTGAAACTATTAGAGTTGTGGACGACGCGCTCGCCAGAATTGCAATGCCCCTTATCGTTTTTTTTTTTTTTTTTTTTTTTTCTACATGACCTCTTGCAGGGTGCTTCTAACAGCATTCGACCTGCTTAACCGGACAATGTGGCGAGGTCCTAATTTAATTAATTAAATTAAGGCCTCCAGCCAAGGCTTAAAACTAAATTTAAAACTAAGTGACAGCGCGCTAAGGGCTCCCCCTAGTGGGGAACGAACCTCGGCTTAGGGCGTCACTGGGGAGGACAACTAGGGACTAGCTGGATCATAACAATATTATTATTAGGGGACTTTTAATGCTACTGGCTCAGCGCGCGGGCTGGCTCATCGAGCAAGGGTCGGGGAGAGTATGGACGGGGACGTCGCGACGGGCCTCGGCGGCGAGGACGGTATGACGGCGGTCTGTTTCTGTAAACTGTACTAGTTTCCCTATTACTCTCTTGGAGGAGGGTGATATCGTCGTCGGGGAACGTGAGAGTATGCCGCGGACGGCGAATCGAGCTAATCTGGGAGGGAGTGTAATGGGCAGCCGATACGATCAGGGGGTTGGTGTGCTTTTCGGCGGAGTCGAAGTAGCGCTTTGAAGCGCGTTTCATAAACTGCTTTATGGTAGGCAGTTTGAGGTCAAGGTGGAGATTTTCGTTTCTAAGATACCACGGGGCTCCTGTGGCCCTACGCATGAAACGATTCAGAAGGGTTTGCATCCTATGGAGGCGGTAAGATTTTGCGTGTGCGAACACTACGCTAGCATAAGTCATGATGGGGCGGATGCACGCTGTATAGATGCGCAATTTGCACTTGAGAGGCAATTTGCTGCGCGAATTCAGAATGGGATGGAGGCGTCCAAGAACGAAGGCGGCGCGCGAACGCACCGTCCTTTTGTGTTCACCGAACGTGAGATTCTTATCGAGGATTACGCCCAGGTATTTGGCCTTGTCGCCCCAAGGGATGGGGCGATTGAACATTTCGATCTGTTTGAGGGGTGGGGTGGACCCGGTAGTGCGAGTGCGTCTCGAGAAGAGAACGGCCTGGCTCTTGTCGGGATTGACCTCGATTCTCCATTTGCGGAACCACTTGCCTAGGGCGGTGGCGGCAGATTGGAGGATGCGAGTTATGCAGTCGGGTTTGCGACCCGTGTAGTAAATAGCCGTATCGTCAGCGAATAGAGCCAACTTACTATTTTTGGGAATGTCGCTGGTGTACAGCGTGAACAATAGGGGGGGGGAGCACGGAGCCTTGTGGGACCCCTGCTCGAATGGGGTGGGGGGAGGATAGTGCTCCCTCTATACGATAGCGAAACGAGCGGTTCGACAAAAAGTCTCGAATGATGAGCACGAGACGGTCGGGCACACCGAATTTGTACAGCTTATATACTAAGCCGTCATGCCAGACTTTGTCGAATGCTTTTGCTACGTCGAATAATAGTACGCCCGTCATCATATTGCGTTGGAAACCAACGCTGATATGCTCGACGATGCGGTGGACTTGTTGGACACAGGAGTGCTTGGTTCGAAAACCAAACTGCTCATCAGGAATGAGTCTCTTAGCCTCGGCAAAGGCTTTGAGTCTATTATAGATTAGCCGCTCGTAAATCTTCCCAATAGCATTGAGAAGACTTATAGGGCGATAGCTGGAGGGCTCGGTTTTGGGTTTGCCGGGTTTGGGAATGCCAATGACTGTGGCAGTTTTCCATTCATCGGGAAAAATGTTATTGCTCATAGCGGCATTGAAGATGGCTGCTAGGAGCGCTATGAGCTGGGCTGGGAGGAGTTGGAATACTCTATTGGAGATTCCATCTGGGCCGGGGGCTTTCCTGGGTTTCAACCTCTTGATAATCTCATGTACCTCCTCTGGAGTAACAGGGGGTAAGGGGTCATCGTCGGGGGTATCAGCATTTGAGGTGGAAGTCACAGCTGAGGGAGGAGTTGCAGCAGATCTGCGTTCGATTTCAGCCTTCACCTCATCGAGGTGAGCCTGATCGACTGGCAGAGTGCTGGGTGAGCATTGGGTCTCTAGGCTGTCTGCTAGGCATTCGGCCTTTTCGTCGTCGTAGAAGGCGACAGACTGGTCTGGACGATTGAGGGGAGGCATGGTGGCCACTTGATCGGATTTTAACTTCCTCTGCAAATGCCAGAAGGCTTGATGAGATGGTTCCAATTCGCTCAACATCTTGTCCCAGCGGGCAGAGCGTAACTCATGTATGCGTTTCTTTACAGCCGCGTTCTTCTCGGTCATTAGTGCACGTACATCGTCCGGCAGTTTCCAGCGGAGGTCATCCTCCGCTGGAACCCGCCTTGAACTGTCGTCCAGGACTTGTTGTATGTGACTTCCGAACGAGTCGACCGCGGTCATCGTGTCATCGAATGTAACTATTTTATCGGGGATACGGTTCAAGTGACTGGACTCGTTGGATTGTAAGCCTTCCCTTACTTTCCTCCAGTCCGTTATCACTTTTGTTGGCGGGGGATGATCGGGATCACGTGGTCCCGTCCGAGGGCCTAGGTTAATGATGACCGGTCTGTGGTCGGAATCGAGCTCTTGTAGCGTCTCAATTGAGCGTAAACCTAGGTTTACGTTCTTGAGTAGAGCTATGTCGAGGACATCGGGACGGTGATCCGGGTTGGGAGGGAAGTGAGTTGGATACATCGGGGCGACGATATCGAAGTTAAGAGGGTCGCAAAGACTCTCTAGCTGTCTGCCTCTCGAGTTGTTCGAGTGGCTATTCCAGGCGATGTGTTTAGCATTGAGATCGCCCGCTATGATAACGGAGCCACCTAAACTAAGAAGGATCTCTAGGTCAGGTTTTAGATTGATTTTCTCCGAGGAGGAAGGGGGAATGTAAGCCGAGACAATGTGGATCGGCTGATGACCGGACATGTCTAGCAGACAGATTGAGACCTCTAAATGCGAAAGAGGTGGGGGCTCCATAGTGATGCAGTGCAGTGCCTTTTTGTAGTAGATAAGGGTACCGCCCTTGTGACAACGAGTTCTGTCGTTACGAACCATGCGATAGTTTGCAATCGACGGGTCACGGTTGTGGGGCTTTAAAAAGGTCTCCTGCACGAGGAAGACGTCAAGGTGATGATCGCGAAGGAAGGTGGCGATCTCATCACGTTGACTTGAAATGCCATTTGCATTAAAGAAGCCTAACTTTAGGGATCGGGGTTTGACTCTGCACACTTCTTGATCCATTTGGAAATCAATTGAAGGTAAGGGCGCCTACTGCTTCAGCGACGTCCGGGAACGCCGCAAGCACGTTGAATAGACCGAGGACATTTCCTTGGTTCTCTACTATTAGTTTAGCCATCTCTTGCGCTCTATCAGTTAGGAAGACGGAAAAGGTCTTCGCTAAGATAGCGCAGGCATTCACCTTACCTTGGGTCCTGAGACCGGCGGCAGGTGCGATGGCGGGTAAGGGAGCGGGGGCAGGGGTAGGAGGAGTAGCTTTGATGGCTACATTAGATGTTGTCGGGGGAGCGACAGTCTGTGTGGGCGTGGAATTAGAGGGACCCGTAGGTGAAGGGACGGATTGGCTGAGACTAGTTCTCAACGCGGGGAATGAGCGTTGATGGTTCAGCTGGTTCCACGGAGAAGATCTCTGTGGGCTGAGGCGCTCTGGCATCGATGCCGATAGAATCGGCATGGGTTGATGTTCCCTCTTTTGGCGGGCGCTAGCGCGCTTTGCCAATTTGGGAGAAAGTCGCGGGGCTTTGGGGCAACCTCGGTAGTTAGCTGGGTGCCCGGATTGACCGCATAGCACACAACTGGGAGGTTCTGTGCATAAGGTGCGATCTTTTGGTCGCGAGCAATCAGCAGTGCTATGGTCGCCCAGGCACTTGACGCACCTGGGTTTCGCATAGCAGTGCTTTTGCGAGTGGCCGTAGAGTTGGCAGCGGTGACACTGCCCAATGGGACCGCCCTTGTAGGGTTTTTCAATAATTATGCCACTGAGGTGGCATACAGATCTGACACCGAATACTGGATGTCGAGACAATTCGGAGGGATTGCAAACGACTAGTACCATGTCGTATGCTTCACGCGTGTTAGCGCGGTGCATGCGATGGACGGCATTAACGGGGACGTCTTGGGAGCGGAGATCTTCCAGGATATCTCCTGTCTCGATCTCTTTGGGGACACGCTTAATAACTACTCTGAGTTCTTTCTCCTCAGGTAGGGAATAAGTGTGAAAGGAAATATGATTTCCTTTCAGGATTTTTGTAAGTTCCCTGTGGTCGTGGGACGTGGGAACTTGAACTTTAATACCCTGTTGGGTATTCTTGGCCGATGTGTAGTTGACCTTACGGGCAACACACATCTTAGAGACATCCGTCCATTTACCTTTGTCTTGAATGATCAAAGGTGGAGGGATGAGTGATTTTTTTTGCTGCTTTGTAGCAGCTTGAGGGGTAGCACTGGGGCTGGAGGGCCGCCTGTCTTGCAAGGCTGGGGTCGGGAGGGGAGCGGGAGTTGAAGAGGGAAGGTTAGTGGTGGTCGCAGTACCTGCCTTCTTGGCCTTACTGGCCTTTGACGATTTTCCCTTCTTGCGCTTTTTAGCACCCAAGACAGGGATAAAGTCGTCGTCGGACGAGGGCTGGGAGGATAAGGAATCCTCCGCCGGAGAGAATTGGGGAGAGGGGGACCGAGAGGGAGCGATGTCCATCGCCTCCTCGGCGGTATCATTGATGGCAGCTGCGCTTTGCAGCTGCGATGCGGCCATTGTTCCGGTAACAATGGAGGACCGGGAAACGGGCGTTTTATGGGAATCGTCCATTGTCGCGACAACAATGGGTTTTGGGACAATGGGCGCCTTCTTAGAAGGGATTGGACCTTTATTACAGTCAGGTGGCGAGGCCGGCGATTCTGAGAAGTCGGGATCGACCGACTTCACTTGGGACGGAGGCGGAACCCGCTTGAGGTTGGCCAACTCAGCGCCATATTTGGCGATAATTTCGGGGTCCTTGAGGAGGACGTCCCTTACAAAGTCAGCCAGTGTCAGGGCCATTTTACGGATCAAGGGAATGGACACTAAAAAACCCTATGCCTAACTCCCCGGGTGGATTGGCCCGGGGATGTGTAACCCTCGCTGCCGGGTATAGGCAGGGAGGTGAGTACCTACTGGTGAGCCCTAAGCTTGTAACCGTTCGCCAGTCTTATTGTGCGAACGGGCCCTAGCCAGTCTAGTGCGAAGGGTGTAGACACACCCAACCAACACTAGGTGTGTAGCTGTGAAAGGAAGCCAGAGACTAGAGACGACTAGGAGATCCCCCAAGGCCGAAATTCTAGCTCCCGTCCAATTGACTGCCTCACCCTGAAGGGGATCGGCGGGTGTGATTGGGTCAACACCCCCTCGGCTTCGTTGGCACCGTAAGGTTTCCACCGAGGACCACGAAACTGCGGTTTTGCCCTGAAGGGGCCAAGTGAAGCTACACACGCGAAAAAGAAACAGGCGATCAGCCACCGCCTTGAAAAAGGCAGCTTTTGATCAATGGGTGTAGTTGGCAGAGCAACTACAATTATCGTTACGTCTAGCGTAACGAAGACGGTTGACGAGAGTCGTGTCGGGGCGTTATCGCGGAGCGACACGTCCGTTCACGGCGAGCGTCAGGTAGAGAGTCCGCCCCTTATCGCTCGCTGCGCTGCGTTATAAAGGCCGCTCCCCTCCACAACTCGCCTGATTCATTGAGTGGTACGATGACGTCACAGAACGTTCCGTGTATGCACTTTTTTATCAATGTATTTTACTTACGCTGATATATACATATATATCAATTTACTTCATGAATAAACCTCAAATCAAGAAAAATAAAGCAGTATTTCAGATAAGTCACGTACAAAGGAATGAAAAACTACAAAATAATTTGCAGAAATATATTTCAGTTTATTTCATCAAGAAGAACATGGTCATCATCGTCACATTTAGTAGCGTCCACATCCGCAGCCGCGACCTCCATAGCCAAGTCCAAGGCCAGCAGGAGCGATAGCACCAGCGCCAAGTCCATAGCCAGCGCCAAGTCCATAGCCGGCACCAAGTCCTGAGGCACCCGCAGCGCCATAGGCACCTGCACCACCATAGGCACCAGCAGGAGCGATGCTCTCAATAGCAGTAACACCGTTACCGCAGCTGTAGCTGACGGCGCCAGCACCACCACTGGGCAACACGCCCTCCAAAGCCACAGCACTCACGAACGGCAGCTCTCCAGCCACGGACAGAGCACCCTCGTACGCATTCTCTGACGCTATTGAGAGGCCAGTGGGAGCGATAGCAGAGGCGCTGGAGATGGGAAAAGCACCGCCACTGGTGGGAATGATTCCCAGACCAGCCAAGCCGTTGCCAATCAAACCGTTGCCAGCCCAGCTGTTACCAGCACATCCAGAGGAAGCAAGACTGGGAGCAGCCAAAGCAGGGGCAGCTATCGCTCCACGGCCAAGACACTGACTGAAGGCAGTCTGTAAGTGAGAAATAACTCAATCAGGAACAAACATCGATGGAAGTGTCGATCTCGAATCGATGATAATGTCAACGTTGTTGTAATATTTTGTATGCCACACGCAATTGATTTTTTTTTATTAATAGGCAATAAAAATTGCATCAGTTATTATATTGCAATAGTGATAGGTAATTATAGAAATAAACAGTAAAACCAGAACATCATGCCTGCTTTTCCGAAAGTTGGAATGATAGTCCAGCCTCGTTTTTTCAGTCAACTTTATGGCTATTAACGAAGTAAAACTCAAGATTGCTACTAAGATCTTAATAGACAAATCACCTCGGTATAATTGAAGTTGATCGTCACAAATCAAGTGAGTAATAAAGAAAAAATATGTTATAATTATCTACTAATGAAATTGACAGTTTAAAAATAAAGGCATAATCAAAAATCATAGTAATAGAAAATGTCATACCTGAACGAAAAGCGCCTGAGCGCAGAAGACGAGGATCACCTTGGCTGCCATTGTAGTTTGTGTTGAAGCAAACTTGAGAATGAGTTTTCCAAGAATCCATCCACTATTTATACTGAAACTTAGTCCTTATCTAGAGTTCATGCAAGTTAAAGATTTCGAAATGTGTTTTTAAACAATTGTAACAAAAAAATGTGCATTTTATTTTCTATTATTATCATCAAATGCTTTGTGTTTATACAAAATAGGAAACAAATACGTGCTTTTGATAAGAACTTTTGCATTATATAAACTTGGTCTAGTTGTAGGAACATCATTCAGTCTTCAGCTTCTCGTTGAACACAAACATCAAACATGTCTACCTTCGCTGTTCTGTTACTCTGCATCCAAGCTTGCTTGGTCCAGGTAAGAGGTCTCCAAGTGTTCAGATGTATAGATATATTTTAATTCTTTATCTCTTGATACATGATTGTTTCTCCACAGAATGTGTTCGGTATCGGCTGCGGCTGCGGAGGTCAAGCTCTAGCTCCTGCTGCTGGCTGGGGTCTCGGCCGTGGTGTTGCCCCTGCTGCTGCGTGTGGCGGTGCCCTCGGTCTCGGTGCTTACGGTAGTACCATCGGGTCTGCTTATGGTGGCGCACTCGCTCCTGCTGCTGCATACGGAGGTGCTATCGCTCCTGCAGCTGCTTACGGCGGCGCCGGTGAAGGCAATGTGGCAGTCATTGGTGAGCTGCCAGTCGCCGGTAACACCGCTCTCACCGGCCAGGTGCCCATCATGGGCGCTGTGACCTTCGGCGGCGCTGTGCCGGCTGCTGGTGCCGTGTCTATCTCCGGACAGTGCGCGTGTGGCTGCGGCGCTCCTATTGCTGCTCCTGTATACTGCTAAAACATCCATTTCTGTCGCGAAAATAATAATAAAACTGTCATGAAATAAGCTTAATTATTTTTTATTCTTTTAGTCATTATATGGTAATATTTTTAACAAGATAGTAAAAAAAAATGCTTGATAAGGTAACATTATGTCTATGTCGTAAAAGGACATTGGTAATATGACGTACCAACCAGAGATAAGATTTTAGCAACTCGACTCGATTTGCAACCACTGCAACTCCTGAAAGCCAGATACAACAGTGGCGACCACCAGAAACGAGATGAGATGAGACGAGACGAAAGACGAGTCCTAGATAAATAGTTTCATCAGTATTGTTGATATTATCAGAAAACACGAGTGGATGAGTGGAGAACCATAGTTTCCTCATCCATTTATATCAAGCAGGAAGTGGATGAGAGTTAGTTAGTCCGTAGTATACATTTGATGTTTTTAGGATTCTGTAGTCGACAAGGAACCCTTATAGTTTCGCCATGTCCGTCTTTCTGTCCGTGGCATAGCTCAGAGGTTTAGATATTTATATATTTATTGATTACGCTGACAAAGTCGAAAATATTTTTTAGGATTGTTTTTAGTCTAGCTCCCAAACACGTAAAGTGGGGATGAATATTTTTTCTCACGTACCTATCCCTTCGTATATCGTTAGATAGGTCTTTCAAAAATATTATGGGTGTGTGAAGATCATTCTTCGATTAAGTGAGTCATTTGTGTAATTAGTCTAGTCGACAAGTTAAAAATGGTGTTAATTCGACATACTACTGCTAAAATTATGTGGTTTAGCTCATTCGATTCGGAATAATGTCTAGACCATTGTGCTAAAAAATTGAATTAGCACATAAAAAATTCCAAAAGTTATTAACAATTAAACACCTTCAAAAAATAGCGTTTCGTTTATTGCTTATTGTCCGTAAACTATAAATATTTTCGAAATTTGAAAAAAAGATCCTTAAAGAGGAGGAAATTTAGTAAAAAAAAGTTCCAACTCCCGGAACTGTAGCTCCATTATTTATAATTTTAATTTAACGCTGAAAATAGCCCGCCGCGCGCCATTGTTAGGTTGCGCGCACGGCCTCGAAAGCGAGTACGTCACTTAAAAAAAATTTTTTCAAGTACTTAAAGTTAATTGAAAAATCTAAAAAAATTATTGCATAATCTAAACACTTTAAAAAATTTATTCCCGTTGGAATTTTTTATAAAAACATATTTTTCAATATTCTAGACAATTGTTAATTAAGAATTTTTTTTCCAATTTCCATCATCCTTCTAAACTAAAAAAAATGTTTAAATAATTACCTTAAAATTATTTCGCTCCGTGGACCTCTTCTTATAAATATATTAAACAAGATTGCGTCGTCTAAGTTATGAAATTGTTAATATTTTGTTAATAATTTTTTTTTTGAAGTTCACAAAAAGTTGTGCTTTTTCTTTTTTTGGTTAACTTAAAAAAAATATTATTAACAAAATATTAACAATTTCATAACTTAGACGACGCAATCTTGTTTAAAATATTTATAAGAAGAGGTCCACGGAGCGAAATAATTTTAAGGTAATTATTTAAACATTTTTTTTAGTTTAGAAGGATGATGGAAATTGGAAAAAAAAATCTTAATTAACAATCGTCTAGAATATTGAAAAATATGTTTTTATAAAAAATTCCAACGGGAATAAATTTTTTAAAGTGTTTAGATTATGCAATAATTTTTTTAGATTTTTCAATTAACTTTAAGTACTTGAAAAAAATTTTTTTAAGTGACGTACTCGCTTTCGAGGCCGTGCGCGCAACCTAACAATGGCGCGCGGCGGGCTATTTTCAGCGTTAAATTAAATTTATAAATAATGGAGCTACAGTTCTGGGAGTTGGAACTTTTTTTTACTAAATTTCCTCCTCTTTAAGGATCTTTTTTTAAAATTTCGAAAATATTTATAGTTTACGGACAATAAGCAATAAACGAAACGCTATTTTTTGAAGGTGTTTAATTGTTAATAACTTTTGGAATTTTTTATGTGCTAATTCAATTTTTTAGCACAATGGTCTAGACATTATTCCGAATCGAATGAGCTAAACCACATAATTTTAGCAGTAGTATGTCGAATTAACACCATTTTTAACTTGTCGACTAGACTAAATATCTAGCTTTTAAGTGCAAATTGTTCGATACGAGCGCCCCCCCCGCCCCCTCTAACTTTCGAATCGCTGTCTCTAAGTGAAAATAATAAAGACATAGTACACGTAATGAACATACAAGGAAAACTATCACGGCTGAGTAGGCTTAACAAGTTACAGAGTTATAGTTGACTAACTAAGACCTACTACGGTACCATACTGCGTGTGGCCCGCCACGCACTTGACCGGTTATTTTGTAGATGAGGCAGTAGTTACAAATATCTAATCTATACTTATAATAAATCTGTAGAGAGGTCAATTCTGTACATGAAATATATTTCCAAAATAACTATCAGGGGGTGATTGGGGATCGATACTGATGCCAAAAATGCAATCAGTAAAATTTTTGTCTGTCTGTATAAACGTTATAGAAACAAAAACTACTCGACGAAACTTGGTACAATTATTTTTCATACTCCTGAGCTGGTTATAGTATACTTTTCATCACGCTACAATCAATAGGAGCAGAGCAGTGAAGGAAAATGTTGGGAAAACAGGAGAAGTTACTGCATTTTTTAAGCTTCCGTCGTGTGTGCAAACTTAATGGTTAAAGCTACACCGAAATCAAGGCTATAGGCTATATATCATCACGCTAAGACCAATAGGAGCGGAGCACCACTATTCCACGCGGACGAAGTCGCTGGCAGAAGCTAGTTCTTATTAAAATACTGTTTCCCCACTATTTTAACCGTTACCTGAGGGAGCTACTGCACGCACTCGGAAAAGAAGTATCATATGTGACTGTGAATCCAAGTTATGAACTTTAAATTTCATCCAAATTTATTCTGTAGTTTTTGCATGGAAGAGTAACAAACATGATACTTTTATACATAAATCTCTCACAAACTATCGCATTTGTATGTTTTTGACATAATTATCAGATGTATTATATAATATGTTGCTTAAACGCTTGAAAACTAAAACTTGAAACAAAATCCTTGTGTTTTTTTTTCTAAAAGAACCATGTAGTAATGCGACTATCTATATCTTCTTCTATCTTCTATCTATACTTATAATAAATCTGTAGAGAGGTCAATTCTGTACATGAAATATATTTCCAAAATAACTATCAGGGGGTGATTAGGGATCGATACTGATGCCAAAAATGCAATCAGTAAAATTTTTGTCTGTCTGTCTGTCTGTCCGTCTGTCTGTCTGTCTGTCTGTCTGTCTGTCTGTATAAACTCTATAGAAACAAAAACTACTCGACGGATTTTAACGAAACTTGGTACAATTATTTGTCATACTCCTGAGATGGTTATAGTATACTTTTCATCACGCTACAATCAATAGGAGCAGAGCAGTGAAGGGAAATGTTGTCATTTTGTTTAAACGCGCTAATCTCAGGAACCGCTGGTCCGATTTGGAAAATTCTTTCAGTGTTAGATAGTCCATTTATCGAGAAAGGCTATATATATCATCACGCTAAGACCACTATTCCACGCGGACGAAGTCGCTGGCAGAAGCTAGTCTATAATATATATCTATAAATCTATATCTATCTGGATCATAGATTCGCTTCCCAAGTATGGCAATGTATACAATACACACAAAGTACAAACAACACAAAGATAAACAACTCATATTGAATTTGTTAGTAGCAATACTGTTTTATATAGATCCCTAGTTTAGATCCCTAGTTTCTAGAAGAAAAATAAATAAATTAATCAAAGGTGTTTTTTTCAAAAGAAAATAGGCTCTAATACCCCACACATATAAAACATTGGCCTTGTGATATAATTATGTTTAAACATTTTATACCAGTGTCCATAAAGTTAAAATTCAATCCTAAGTACTATGAAACCGAGTTTCTAACTTGGGAAAGTTAGTTTGATACGCTTTCGCGGTAAAACGGCTGCACCGGTTTGAGTGAAATTTGGTACGGATATAGAGAGGACACTGAAGATGGTTATAGGCCTAATTTTGGTTACATTAAGTGGTTCCCTCAGGAGGCCCTTGAAACACCTATTATAGAATAAATTGAGATGAGAACAGGACGATGAAAAGAAAAGTGTTTTATTTTTGAATCACGATTATTTTATTAAGATATAATCTTTTAATTAGTAAACGTAGGGAGAGCCGCAACCGCAAGCACAGTTGCCACTGATGGACACGGCACCAGCAGCTGGCACAGCGCCTCCGAAGCTAACAGCGCCCATGATGGGCACCTGGCCGGCGAGAGCGGTATTACCGGCGACTGGCAGCTCACCAGCGACCGCCACGTTGCCTTCACCGGCGCCGCCGTACGCGGCAGCTCCAGAGCCGTAACCGGCAGCGGGGTATGCACCAGCGAAGCCGGCGGCGGGGTAAGCACCAGCCAAGCCAGCGCCAGGGTAGGCGAGCCCAGCTAGTCCAGCGCCGTAGCCGCAGGGAGCGGCGGCGGAGAGGGCGGCGGGGGCGATGGCAGCGGCAGGCGCGTATGCACCGAGACACTGGCTGAACACATTCTGTGAAAGAAAACACCAAAAAGTTAGAATGGTAAATAGGATGTTATTTAATCCAGTGTAACGAATTTCGGTCGATTCAGGCTAGAACTCAAAGAAATTAAAAGTTATCCCAAATTAAAGCAGATCATATAATTATATCTCACCTGGACCAAGCAAGCTTGGATGCAGAGGAACACAACAGCGAAGGGAGACATGTTTGATGTTTGTGTTCAACGAGAAGCTGAAGACTGAATGAGGTACTGCAATTAAAAACACCCTTTTATACTCCTTAATTAATATTACAAAAGGTAACATTAGAAATATTATATGATTATCAAATACACGCAATAATACGAACGTGATTTCTCGTCATTCTAATGATGGAATTATTATTATACAATATACTGTTACCTATATTTTACAACTGTTCTTGCGAAATTATGTAATGCTTCTGATAAAGAGGTCAATATATAACACAAGCTTTAGCTTTGTAAATCATTATCAAGCTAATACTTGTGTTAGCAGTTGTAACATCAACTTCAAAATGGCAGTCAAAACTATCCTCGTCCTTTGCGCTCAGGCGTTATTCTTCCAGGTAAATATTAGTTTCTACTTTCAATGTTTCATGATTAAATCTACTTTTAGTAATAAATAGGTTATCATTGATTTCTA
This sequence comes from Pyrrhia umbra, assembly GCA_963891755.1. Lineage (NCBI taxonomy): Eukaryota > Metazoa > Arthropoda > Insecta > Lepidoptera > Noctuidae > Pyrrhia > Pyrrhia umbra. The sequence goes on from OY982944.1 coordinate 5,835,461, forward strand.
TCAGCTCTCCTCCACTCTCAACTCTTTACCACGTACGGGGCTATAGAGTCCCAACCCTTTGTCAGGCGAACGTGGGGCTAAAGCCAACATGCAGAAACCCTTTCGTAGAGCTATTATTAAAGTTTATCTTTTGCGTATCATCATCAGCATCTCCATGTTTAGTACTGGTCCACTGTTGGACATTCCCTTAACATGTGTCATATCACCCAGTCTTCAGATTTTATGATTATCAATCTATCAAGAATCAGCCACGGGTTTATCCTGATCATAATCTTGTATGAAGAAATCCGTGATTGTTTTTTCCTGGGCAAACCGATTATTTTATGTGACATTTGTGTATTATTCGCTGTAATCGTTTTGACAAATTACTTTCTAACTTCATTAGTTGAGTTTATGTACTGTATGTTAAATACGTGGTGGCCTGCATCTCGTGTGAGTGCTCGTGTTTGAAACCAATCATAATGTATCCTAGACACTGAACTTTGAATTAAAGTTCATCGTTCATTGTCATCATCTGTTTATATTACAACTTTTAAATCTATTCTTATTTTTCCTTACAGTCCGCCTTCAGCCAATGCCTCAACCGTGGGATGGACGCTTCTGCTTTTGGCCTTGGATCTCCTTACGGATTAACTGGCTTAGCAGGACCTGCACTGTTGAATAATGGATTATCAGCCCCTAGTTTTGTAGGCAGAAGCTTAAATGGCGATGCTCTTTACTCCCCAACTATGGATTTTACTGTTACCAGCGGCGGTTCCCTACCAGTTACAAGCACCTCTGCTATCGCTCCTACTGGCATTTCAATAGTATCTGAGAATGTATTTGAAGGTGCTCTGTCCGTGGCTGGTGAGCTGCCGTTCGTTGGTACTACTGGTATGGAGGGAGCGATGGCTTCTGCTGGAGCTGGTGCTATTAACCACGCTTGTGGTAATGGCGTAACTGCTATGACAAGTGACGGTGCCACTTTTGGTCTCGGTGCTGCCATACCTCCGATTGCTGCTACTTTCCCAGCTGCAAGTATGGCTCCTGTTGCATCCTTCGGCGCAACTCCTGCGGCAGGAAGATTCGGGCTCAATGGATGTGCTGGAAACATTCTTTATTAAATTGTTCAGTGATTTTTCTTTAGAATTATTGTTATTGATTATTGATAAAATAAAAAATTGTTTCGATAAATTTTATATTTTTTTATTTAATCACTAGCTTCTGCCAGCGACTTCGTCCGCGTGGAATAGTGGTGCTCCGCTGCTATTGGTCTTAGCGTAATGATATATAGGCTTCTTCGATAAATGGACTATCTAACACTGAAAGAATTTTTCAAATCACACCAGTGGTTCCTGAGATTAGCGCGTTTAAACAAAATGGAGTAACTTCTCCCGTTTTCCCAACATTTCCCTTCACTGCTCTGCTCCTATTAATTGTAGCGCGATGAAAAATATACTGTAATCAGCTCAGGAGTATGAAAAATAATTGTACCAAGTTTCGTTAAAATCCGTCGAGTAGTTTTTGTTTCTATAACGTTTATAGAGACAGACAGACAAAAATTTTACTGATTGCATTTTTGGCATCAGTATCGATCCCTAATCACCCCCTGATAGTTATTTTGGAAATATATTTCATGTATAGAATTGACCTCTCTACAGGTTTATTATAAGTATAGATAGAAGATAGTTTTTAAAGTAATTTTCCAACACTCATATATTAATTAATGAATGAAATATTTTGAAAGACAGACCGACTTGCGTGTTTATTTACTATGCTTTTTATAACATTTCACAGCTTTACGACATTAAAAATGATTACAAAAATAATGATGGTTATCAACCATGTTTGTGCAAGTTTAGGAAATAATTATGATAACATACTTTGATATAAATGGAAGAAAGTCCCCATCGTTATCATTCTTGGGTCAGCATTTAAATAAGCAACTACTATTAATCACACATGTCTTATTAAAACTATTCTTAAATTCTGCACTCTGTAGTTTTTTACATATTTTTTTGGAAAGTGGACCATTTATTTTTTTGGAGTGGATTCAAGCTAAGAGAGAGATAGCATGACATACAAAAAGAGATAAAGATCTTGGAATATATTGTAGTCAAAGCCAAAAGGACTTAAATGAATAAAAGAACCTGAACGAAATACAGCATTGGACAGATTTTTGAAGCTTGCTGAATAGTACAATCAGTAGTTAAATTCATATTACGATCAGCCAATCCACTTGCTGAGTAGTAATAAAAAAAATCTTCAACATCTGTTCTGTTCTCACGTACTTCTCAATCCATTATTGACTATAGATTTGCTTCTAGAAAGACAGAGTGATCAACTTGGTCAGGTGGAGACAGGACTTGCGATGGATTTTACTATGCTACAATAGATTTCATTACTTTTAATTGTGATGGTCTTCAAATACCCAGTATACTCGTATCTGCTATTTTTCCAACTTGAATATGAGTGAAGTGTGAAAATGATTTTGATGGTGATGTAAGCGACAGGAGAATTACCATTCAATTGCTGTGGAAGACAATTGAACCAATAGGTAATGGAGCTACTGAATACGGCTTTGGTAATGGATTTGTTGTTATATTAAGCGAAGGTGCAGTTTTTTTTTGTATGACATCTCGCAGGTTAACCTAGAAGGTTATCGACTGCTTAAACGTAATGTATTGAGGGTCTCCAGCCAGGGCTTAACTTACAAAACTAAGCAACTACACGCTAAGGGCACCTCCTAGTGGAATACGGGCTTCGATTTAGGGCGTCGCTGGGCCTCCCCCAGCAAGGGACAGGCTGGATCAGAATATATATGATTATTAAAATCGGAAATTTTAAAGCTATTAGCTCAGCTCGCGGGCTGGCTCGTCGAGCTTGCAGTTTTTGGTCCTTACATACTGCGTCCTTATGGAGTCGGTTCAGCTAGTGTTCCCAACGCTACCGTTGCTGCAAGTACTTTCAGTTCTGGTGGCGATAACAGTTCTGATGCTTCTGTGGGTGTGGGTAATGGCTTTGATCCTGTTGCCATTTTTGGTCCTAATGCTGGTATTGCGATTGCCACCAGATTAGTGTTTGGTGGATGTGGACGGAGTATTAGTGTTGATTGTTGGTAAATTGTAAATTATTGTTATGAATTATTTAATAAAAAAAGAAATATTTGTATTCTACAAGATCTTTAATTTAAAAGACTTATTCATCCTTTCTACCTATTTAATGAACCTGAAAATTATTTTATTTTGATATAAAGTTAAGTGGCCAATTTCTTATAACCTTTTTTAGTATCGAAACTTTTAGGCTACTAAAGTTTGTTGTACCTAATTAATATTTCAAACGTCGTTGAAATGGCTTACATTATAATATTAAAATAACACACTCCGAAAAATATAGATAAGCAATAAACATTGTTTAGTTGACTTTTTAATGCGAATAGAAGTACACAATGTTATTTTCATAAGAGCAAAATTATTTAAAATCCACAAACTAGGTGTAAGTATAATTACGCAATACTGATTATTCATAAAGAAATAATATATTATACAAGTATTAGTACCTAATATAGTTAAAGCAATGATAAACAATTGTAAACAAGTATCATTTCGTTTCGGAAGTCACGTACAATACATGAAATGTCCTTGGTAATTTTATTAATGCGAAAGTGAGTTTGTTTGTTAAACTTTTATAATAAAACGGCTTCCCCAATTTAGATGAAATTGGGCATTGAGTCAGATAGGACCCGGGAGACGGCTATAGGGTTTTTTATCTAGGTGTGTTAAATAGTTCTCTCAGAAAACAGCTAGTTTAGAAATGAAAACCAAAGTTTTTAATAAAAAAGTCAAAATAATATATTTCTCAAAATAAAATTGAAGATCTATCAATAGATTGAATGGCATCCACAAGCGCAGTTACCGGTGATAGACACGGCACCAGCGGCTGGCACAGTGCCGCCGAAGCTCACAGCACCCATGATGGGCACCTGACCAGCGATGAAGGACTCGCCAATGATTGGCAACTCACCAATAACAGCTACATTGCCTTCACCAGCGCCGCCGTAAGCAGCAGAACCAATGGCAGCAGGAGAATAGGCAGCTGAAGATCCATAGGCGATAGAACTGGGAGCGTAGGACGAAGGAGGGTAAGCTGCAGTAGGAGCCAGGGATGCACCACAGGCAGCAGGAGCGAGAGGAGCACCAGGAGCTATGGATATGACACCCGCTGGAGTGGAACAGTAGCTGAATACGTTCTGGAAATAGAAATAGGTTAGACGTACTACAATTACAAATATAGCTAATGAGAGAATTACAGAGATACATATTGAATTCACTGACCTGAACCAAGCAAGCTTGGATGCAGAGCAACCAAACAGCGAAGATAGACATGTTTGTGTTCAACGAGAAGCTGAAGACTGAATGGTGATGTGCAGTTATTCACAAGCTTTTATTATACTTCTATTCCTAGATTTCTCTTATCTACCAACGTGACTTCAAATGTTTTTGTAAAAAAATGGCAATATTTATCGCAAAATTGCACAGAATATTTCATAGGCAAATAGTTATGAAATAATTCGCATATTGTTCATTATAAAACCATCAGCAGTACTGCTGAACATCATTCTCTTGTCAGTACTTGAACCAATAGCTAGTATACTTTGTATTTTAGTCCGCATTCAGCTACTGCGTCTCCGGAGGCAACTATGGTGCTGGACTATCAAGCTATGGTTTGGGAGCCCAAGTTTTAGCTGCTCCTGCCGCGGCTGTAGACAGTGGCCTAGCTTGTGGAGGCGGCCTTGGATATGGAGCTGGACTCGGGAATGCAGGCTATAGTGGTCATCCTATCCAAGTTATTCCCACCAGTGGCGGATCTCTACCTGTCTCTAGCGTTTCTTCCATTGCTCCCACTGGCCTCTCCATTAACTCAGAGAATGTATTTGAGGGCTCTCTGTCCGTGGCTGGTGAGCTGCCGTTCGTGAGTGTTGTGGCTTTGGAGGGCGTGTTGCCCAGTGGTGGTGCTGGCGCCATCAGCTACAGCTGCGGTAACGGTGTTACTGCTATTGAGAGCATCGCTCCTGCTGGTGCCTATGGTGGTGCAGGTGCCTATGGCGCTGCCGGTGCCTCAGGCCTTGGTGCCAGCTATGGACTTGGCGCTGGATATGGAGTTGGTGTTACCCAAATTTCAGGTCTTGGATATGGTGGTTTAATAGGTGAAGGTTGTGGTTGCAGTCAGAAATGATTTGATGTTTGTGTAAATAAATAGTTTTCAAGCACTTTTTAGTTTGAATTTCTTTCTTGGAATAAAACTATGAAAAAACTTAATTTTTGTCCAATGTCATAATTATTTTTCGTGTACAAAATAAAGGATATTCTATTATATGTTAGGCAAAAACGGAAAAATGATTTCATCAGCTTCCGAAACCCAAAGTTTCAGATCTTTGAAAATCTTCAGAGCATTTCTTATTTTGTTCTTAAGTAAGCATTTATTTCTTAAGACACAGTAGGCAAATAAACGTTTAGATTTTAGGTTATTGGTATTAACAGTCCCCCCTTGGTTAGATAAGTGGCAAAAACGCTAGTAGAATAGAAAACAAAATGTATGGGAATGACATTCGTATACGACTAGCTATCTGTCATTCCCATACATTTTGTTTTCTATTCTACTAGCGTTTTTGCCACTTGTCTAACCCCCAAGGATTATGCATAAAAGTCAAAAATAGCTGTTGATAGTGAAGAACACAAGCATTTATAGCCATCCTTAGTTTTACATTCCGAGAAGTCGAAAAAATTTAAAACAATCAAACGCCTATAAATGTACTAACTATAAAAGTTGGAAGAATGCAAAAAACTTATTTCTGGAATCAAATAAATTTGTAATAATGAAACAATAATATTGCAATCAGAAATTAAGAATCATTTATTGCTGAATTTTCGAAAGTTCATCGTCTAGTACAGATAGTTGTAGGGAGCACCAGCACCGCAGCCGCACGCGCACTGGCCTGAGATAGACACGGCACCAGCAGCTGGTACAGCGCCGCCGAAGCTCACAGCGCCCATGATGGGCACCTGGCCGGTGAGAGCGGTGTTACCGGCGACTGGCAGCTCACCAGCGACCGCCACGTTGCCTTCACCAGCGCCGCCGTATGCGGCGAGTCCAGAACCGTAACCGGCAGCGGCAGGGTAGGCGAGTCCGTCATAAGCCGTACCAGATGCCAGTCCGAAGGGAGCAGCTGGACCAGCACCAGTTAAACCGAAGGGAGAAGCCAAACCAGAAGCGGCCAGACCACAAGGAGCTGCCAGGGCAGGAGCGGCCAAGCCATAGGGACCAGCGAACGAAGCATCAGCAACCGCTGCGCGGCTGGTGCACTGGCTGAAGACGGACTGGAATAGAAATATGATAATTAAGATTACACCATTTTTTCAAGGACCAGCTTTACTTCACAGTTGTTCATGGAGGAAAAAAATACAATCATCAGATTTCTTACCTGTACCAAGCAAGCTTGGATGCAGAGGAACACAACAGCGAAGGGAGACATGTTTGATGTTTGTGTTCAACGAGAAGCTGAAGACTGAATGAGGAACTGCCCTCGGTGCCCGCGCTTTTATATTTGACACGTTGTCGATATCAACAATTTATTTCGTAAATGAAAGAAACGTCAACAAGTGTCCTCATAAATTATATATAGGCTTATCAAGTTTCACAAGAGCTTTTAAATTAATTACACTTCCCCAATTACTAATTTTTATTCTCAGAAAACTGATAACAAACTTTAATATAAAACAACGTATAGTCACAGTGAACATCATTCTTGTATCAGCACTCGAAACAAACTATCATGTCTGTCAAGGCTATCCTCATCCTCTGCGCCCAGGCGCTCCTGGTGAAGGTGAGATATTTTTTATTGATTTTATCGATTGCTTTAGATTACTTTGTAACGTTCAGAATAATAATTCCCACTCTATTTCCAGTCCGCAGTCAGTCAGTGCACCAGCCGCGCTGCAGTTGCTGATGCCTCTGCACTGGCTGCCCCTTGCGGCTTGGCCGCTCCTGCTTGGGTTTACGATGGACTCGCCTACCCTGCTGCTGGCTTCGCAGGCAGAAGTCTTTCTTACAACGGACTGAACGCTGGCCTTGCAGGCACAGGCCTGGTTTACGATGCAATCTACGCCCCCGCCATGGACTTCAGCCCCACCAGTGGCGGCGCTCTGCCTGTCTCCAGCGCCTCCGCCATCGCTCCCGTCGGTATCTCCGTAGTGTCCGACAACGTGTATGAGGGTGCTCTGTCCGCGGCTGGTGAGCTGCCGTTCGTGGGTACTGTGGCTCTGGAGGGTGTGGTGCCTTCTGCCGGTGCTGGTGCTGTCAACCACGCCTGCGGTAATGGCAGAAACGCCATGATCAGCGATAACGCCGCTTTCGCTCCTGCCGCGTATGGTCCTGGTGCCGCCATCGCCCCTGCTGCCGCTCTCGGAGCCGCCGCTCCATTCGGCTACCGCGCTGGACTAGGCAACCTCGCCTCCCCCGCTGGACTCGCTGCTCCCGGTCTCGGCTACCGCGGCGGTTGCGCAAACAACTTCGGTTACGCTATCTAAGTGCCAACACAAAACCACGGTGCCATTGAAATAAATTGAGTTTCAAACTTTAAATTTATTTGTTTTATATTGCCATTGAATCACAGAATATTACTAAAACCCATCCGTGATTCTTCAATTGCCCTTTGCACGGGCCTGGGGAATTCTGGGGATTTGAATTTTGGAAGTGGAGTTACTTGTTCATATTATACTAGCTTTTCCCACGGCTTCACTCGCATCCCGAGGGACATACTTGAAAGGTATCCTATGTGTTAATTTACACTATGTGTGTACCAGTTTTATCCAAATCCATTCCGTATATACGTAACATACATCCTCACTAACTTTCTCATTTATAAGTGGGATAGTTAATACTATAAATGCAAAAGTGAACATCTTTGTTTGTTTGTTACGCTCTCAAAGTAAAATGACTGAACGAATTTAGATGGAATCCGTTTTCCTGTGAGAGCATTTTTGATGATAAATATAAATTTTAGGAATTTAAAAAGAAAATAATTGAACATTATCAAATAGATTAATTAAAGTCTCCTTGCTGCTCCGACTAGATAACGCCAGTGTGCAAGAAATACTATCCCGAAGTCGGCTTACCCGAACCAGTCAGAAGCCAATCCCGGTGCAAGGAAGGCGTCCCGCATGATTTAAATAATTTTAGACATAATCCTAAGTAAAATGCTAGTTTTTGTAGTGAAACTGTCTGAAAATAATACTAGAAAAATAAGAAAAATACTGGGTTCACTTACCTACACACACTACAATTTCTATTTTTAAGGAGCGCGGTATCTATTCGGAGCAGCGTGGAGATTTTTATTAATCTACTAGCTTTCCGCCAGCGCTCCACACTCGTTGGCTATGCGAATTCTATTTAAAAATGACAAAGTTTCATAAAAAATTGCCCCCTTTTTTCACCTCTTTAGGGGTAGAATTTTGGAAAATCCTTTCCTTCGTCGAACAAAGAACACACCCTCCAAGTTTCAGGTCTCTACGATCAGCAGGTTAGGCTGTGCGTTGATCCGTCAGTCATTCAGGACAAAGCATTTTTATATGTATAGATTTATCATAATCATAACCTCCTTCTCTATGCATTCCTAAATCATTGACCAGATTGTGATGAAACTTGAGTGGGTTCTTTTGTGTAGGTACTCCTGCGATGACGACGACGAAGAATATTATATAGATGAAAAAGAATATAAATAAACAAGGATTGAGCTTAAAATAATAATAGCTGTTGTTGGTGAAGAACACAACAACTGTTGCACATTTCTGAGTAATTCATTATTATTATAGCTATTCGTTGTTGTGCATTCAGTGGAGTCGACAAAATTGAATATAATCAATCACTTGTAATGTACTTATTATCAAAGTAGAACGCAAAAAACTTGTTTCCAGACGAAAATAAATCGATCTTTTAGTAATAATAAAACAATAATATTGCAATCCGAAATTGAGAATTTATTGCTGAATTTTCGAAAGTTCATCGTCTAGTACAGATAGTTGTAGGGAGCACCAGCACCGCAGCCGCACGCGCACTGTCCGGAGATAGACACGGCACCAGCAGCAGCCACAGGACCATTGAAGCTCACAGCGCCCATGATGGGCACCTGGCCGGCGAGAGCGGTGTTACCGGCGACTGGCAGCTCACCAGCGACCGCCACGTTGCCTTCACCGGCGCCGCCGTACGCGGCAGCTCCAGATCCGTAACCGGCAGCGGGGTATGCACCAGCGAAGCCGGCGGCAGGGTAAGCACCAGCCAAGCCAGCGCCAGGGTAGGCGAGCCCAGCTAGTCCAGCGCCGTATCCGCAGGGAGCGGCGGCGGAGAGAGTGGCGGGGGCGATGGCGGCGGCAGGCGCGTATGCACCGAGACACTGGCTGAACACATTCTGTACGAACCGAAAAGTCCATTAAAATAAAAAAAATACGGTATGGACCCATCAGATGGAATTAAAACAATCAATCAAAATACACAAAAAACAAAAGTTCTCACCTGGACCAAGCAAGCTTGGATGCAGAGCAACAGAACGGTGAAGGAAGACATGTTTCAAGTGTGTTCAACGGAAGCTGAAGACTGAATGATGACCACAAAATGTTGACACATTTTATACCCAACCCCTTGTCAGCGAAAACCACTTGATAGGTCATTTCGAAATTTTGACAAACGTGTCTGAAGATAAAGTTCCTTTGTTAGTAAATAGTAGGCTTATCCGACTTGCACAAGTTCTAATTAATTACACTTACCTAAATACTACTTAATTTTCTTGGAACATGATAACAATTTGGAGTATAAAATAAGCAACTGTAACACTGAACATCATTCTTGTGTCAGCACTCGAACTAAACTATCATGTCTGTCAAGGCTATCCTCATCCTCTGCGCCCAGGCGCTCCTGGTCAAGGTGACATATTTTAATTCATTCATATGAACTATGATTTTTATTGCTTTGCAACTTGAATAATAATATAATTCCCACTCTATTTCCAGTCCACAGTCGGTCAGTGCACCAGCCGCGCTGCAGTTGCTGATGCCTCTGCACTGGCTGCCCCTTGTGGCCTGGCCGCTCCTGCTTGGGCTTACGATGGACTCGCCTACCCTGCTGCTGGCTTCGCAGGCAGAGGTCTAGCTTACAACGGACTGAACGCTGGCCTTGCAGGCACAGGCCTGGCTTACGATGCAATCTACGCCCCCGCCATGGACTTCAGCCCCACCAGTGGCGGCGCTCTGCCTGTCTCCAGCGCCTCCGCCATCGCTCCCGTCGGTATCTCCGTAGTGTCCGACAACGTGTATGAGGGTGCTCTGTCCGCGGCTGGTGAGCTGCCGTTCGTGGGTACTGTGGCTCTGGAGGGTGTGGTGCCTTCTGCCGGAGCTGGCGCTGTCAACCACGCCTGCGGTAATGGCAGAAACGCCATGATCAGCGATAACGCCGCTTTCGCTCCTGCCGCGTATGGTCCTGGCGCCGCCATCGCCCCTGCTGCCGCTCTCGGAGCCGCCGCTCCCTTCGGCTACCGCGCTGGACTCGGCAATCTCGCCTCCCCCGCTGGACTCGCTGCTCCCGGTCTCGGCTACCGCGGCGGATGCGCCAATAACTTCGGTTACGCTTTCTAAGTGTCGACAAAAAACCACGGTGCCATTGAAATAAATTGAGTTTCAAACTTATAGTTTATTTGTTTTATCTTATCACATCATTGAATCACAGAAAATGTAACTCAGATTTCTGTCAGATTTCCACTGACTAAAACCCATTTGTGCTTCTTCAATTGCTCTTCGCACTGTTAGGATGGCGCTCCGTAGGTCCTTTTTAAAAAAAAAAACACTTTTATTGCTGCAAACTAATATTTAATTATAACAATACACTTCACAATACTGACTGTAAATATTGAGGATTTAATAGATTGAACAGAGTGCGTGGACTGACTGAACTAACTTACAACGTGGTTTACTCCTTTTATAAGTTTTTACAAATATGAACATGATGGGGTTTATCCCTTAATAAGCAATTATGCACGTGTAGAAGCGACGGGCATTATCGCTAGTGTTGCAATTTACAAATGCAATGAATTGTTCATAACATCTCCCCCCTTTAGACTGAGCTTTATTTAAATCATTTATTATTTTTAATAATAAAGCGAAGGATTAAAAGGATAATGAATTTACTTATAGCTTGTTTAATATTATTATAATTAAATCTGTAAATAAAACTCAGTTATATTTGAATTATGCTTAACTAATAACATGTAAAACCTTAATATAATATCATAATAGTTGAACCCCAAAAAATAAAAATATAAAAATTAAAACAAAATAGTTTCTTAGAAAACGAGGATCAGTAGCTAGAAATTACTGAGATTTCTATTTGATTTATCTAAGTTTCTCAAAGCAAAATGACTTTTACCAAATTCTATATTTGGAAGGCTTTTCACAGATTTCTTGTCAGATTCTGAATCGTCTGAAATTTCAGTAAGTTCTATTGAAGTATTAACATTATTCTTATTTTTTTTTGTATTATAACATTGATTGTAAATTTGAATACAACACGAAGCTCTTCTATTATTACTAAAACATTTTCTATAAATTTTATAAGTGGTATAAATGAATATTGCTAATAATATTACATAGGTCAATCCTGAATAATAATTACCATATTTTACAATGTGGGTCTGATTCTCACTAATACGAATTTCATCTTCTAAATTATCCAATTTATGTGAGGCTAACTTCAAGGATTCCAAGTCAACATTGGAAAGACTAATTGGATTAATAGAATGAGAGCTTTCATTAAGCAACTTATATTTACAACAATCATCTAAAGTTAAATCAAAATTTAGAGTTATTTGGCTCGGTACATTGGATTTATATTTATTTGATGGATAAAATTGCAGCGTTTGGAAATATGCTATACAATTGTTTTCAATTGATAAAATTCCTGTTCCTTGTAGGACATAGTCAGTAATATTATTGTTACATTTCCTGGTTAATTTGTTTGGTTTAGATTGTACATATATGTATCTATTATCATTCAATTTTTGCCAAACATTTATGTTACCGTAAATAACTTTAGACTCACAACTTTCTGGAAGTGACAAGGTAACTTCTGTAAGTAACTTAGATTCACATGAAGGGTTATTTATAGTCGACAAAATCGACGGCAAAGGACATATAAGATAGTCACTATTAACATGTTTACATTCACTGATATTATCTAATAAGGCGTAAGACAATTTGTCATCCGTTATTGCTACGTATAACTTAGAAGGGTGAATTAAAACATAAGTTAAATATTGCTTCGTATCACTAGGAGTAGGTAGCGCCAAATTCTTGTATAGGTTGAACTTTATAGGATTTACTAAAGGAACTTGTATGATAAACATTAGTTTGTTATTATAATAATACACAGTTAGTTTAGACAGATCGATTATAGTGTGAATGTTTTGCAATGTTAATGAAATCGGAAACTCGGAAGTTCTCTTCAATTGTATGTTATTTGATAACTCATTGTATAATTTCATAGGAGTTATTACGTATGGGTGTAGAATATTTGCCTTAGCGAATAAAATTGAATTTAAAATTGTATCTAAAATATTAGAAATAGACAGTAATGATCCTTCAATAATATGAAACAAGGAGTTAAATTTTTCTAAATTAATAATATTATTATTTGTCTTATAATTAGCTAAAAATATATGGTTAAGTTTTTCAATTTGATTATTAAGTTTAATTTCATTATTATTTAATTTTTGTATGGAAACATTAAAATTATTAATCGTAGAGCGAACAACGTGGATATTATCTTTCAATAAGGAATAAACATGATGCTCGTTTTGTTGACACGCGTTAATAGCTTCATCATATTTCCTAGCATCGTCAGCATCTAATGTACCAAAGAAGAATTTTAAAATTTCGCCTCCAAACTCTAGGGCGCGTTTTTGACGGTGGTCTGAAATAAGATGCGATAGAGATTCAATCTTAAGATTATTTGAATTAATAAGTATTTCTAATGGATTAAAAATATCCTTACAATCTATGCTAAAATTAACTAAGTTTCGAGCTTTTTCACAAAAGTCAAATACACTTTTGGTAGACTTTTCGATCTTTTCCATGAACGGTTTAATAGGTACTACATCTACATGCGTAACGACATTCCAATAATCATTATGAAAATAGACCACGGATATCGGATCAAAATAGATTCCTGGGCTGTGTTGAATAATTTCAATCGGCTCGGAAGTACTTGAACACACGAGACATCTGAAACAAATATTTCCTAGGCTGGTTTTATTTCGTTAACATGATATTTTATGTGTTTTCTATTAACACATAGGGTGACGTTATTTTTACCATGAGTTTTTATTATTTTAAACGGTCCTTTCCAAACAGGAGATAAAGCTTTACGGAGTCTATGATGGTGTTTTAAATAGACTAAATCACCAGTTTTGTAAATTTTCTCTCGTGCTGTCGAATCGTAATATTTTTTTGATATCTCTTTACTCTTGTTCGTATTTTCGAGAGCTTTTTCGCGAGAGTATTTCATTCGATATTGTAAAGCACGAATGTATTCTTGATAAGTAGTATTACTACTTGACTCGTAAGCGCTACTAGGAATTGATGGCTTATAACCATATAGAAGTTCAAAAGGACTATATTCGGTTGTACAATGCGGAGTTGTGTTATATGACAGGATTGCTGTAGCAAGATAGCAATGCCAATCATCCTGATTTTCGTTAACAAATGACCTTAAGTACTCTTTAAGGGTAGCATGACTACGTTCTAGTGCGCCATTTGTTTGTGGATGATAAGGTGTAGAAAATAGGTTTTTTATTTTAAGTATTTCTGTTAACTGCCTAAATAACTCAGAAGTGAACGATGTACCTTGGTCGGTAAGTAGAATTTTAGGGAAACCGAATAATGAGAAGAAATGTATAAGACTACGTGCAACTTCATCAGTCGTGCAAGTAATCATTGGATAGGCATTAGAAAATTTGGTTAAATCGTCCTGGAGCGTTAAAATATACTTAAATTTCTGAAGACCGGCTTCAGGTAAAGTGCCTACAATGTCAAGGGCTAATCTTTCAAATGGTCTTGTGCTGGACGAGGTTATAACCATAGGTGCTTTATTAGAGGCTCGTAATGGTTTATTAACTTGACACATCCTGCAATTCTTGATGAATTGTTCAATATCGGAACGCATACCTTTCCAAAAATATGAAGCTTTAATTCTACTTAACATGCGTTTAACACCGGGGTGACCGGCTATAGTCGTCCCGTGATTTTCTTTAAGAATATTAGGGATATCAGTAGGGGTCGGATAAAGTATTTGATTTTTGTAAATATGAATTTTAATATTTGTTCCATGGAAAATGTATGAAATCATATTATAAATTTTGACGTAAACCAATTTTGTAAATGGTTCAGAAAAATCGGACAAGGCTAATTCTTTATTATAATCATTTTTAGAAATAATTTCATCTCTTAATTTAACTAGTAGATTATAAATAACTTTATAACTTGTTTCGTCAAAATGATGAATCTTAGTGAAAAGGAAATAAAGCGTCTTATTGTTTTTACAGCTGACCGCCTGTACGGTGTCAGGTTCGCGTTCACCTGCGCGATATTCCTCGGAATTTACAACCATTGATAATAATTGCTCGCAATGCGGCATTGAGTTATCTAAATCTAGAGAGGCGGGACAAGCAATATGTTTTTGTTTTGCTTTATGTAAACTCTCATTGTGTTCTTCAATTTTAGTATCGCATTCAGATATAGATTTAGTGAATTGTTTTTTAAAATACTCCTCATAAGAGGTTGAATTAATTTTGCAACTTCTAGTGGTCACAGCATTTACTGGATAACGAGATAAAGCGTCTGCATTACTATTAACTCTGCCGGGTTTATAAATGATTTCATATTCATACTCTTCCAGTTTTAATCGCCATCTTAACAAACGTCCGCCTGGATCTTTCGCGTTAAAAAGCCATGTTAAAGGACGGTGATCGGTTACGATCTTAAATTTATAACCATAGAGATAAGGCCGAAATGTGTTAACGGCAAAAAGAATGGCGAGGAGCTCTTTCTCAGTGGTTGAGTAGTTCCCTTCTTGTTTGTTTAGAGTCCGGGATGCATATGCAATGGGTTTGTCTTTGCCTATCTCACCCTGGGATAAAACTGCGCCGACGGCATAATTTGAAGAATCTGTAGTTACTATGAAGGGTTGAGAAAAATCCGGATATTGTAATAAGGGAGCTGAGATGAGCTTTTGTTTAAGCGTTTTGAAAGCATGTTCTTGCTCATGGGACCAATAGAAATTAACATCCTTTTTTAATAAAGATGTGAGAGGCTTTGTTATATGGGAAAAATTCTCAATGAAACGCCGATAATAACCCGTTAGTCCAAGAAAAGATTTGACATCTTTTGGAGTTTTCGGTGTTGGGAATTGGGAGATAGCCTTCACTTTGTCTGGATTAGGCGAAACACCATTATCGGTGATAATATGCCCTAAATAAGCAACTTCACGTCGCAGAAACTCACACTTGTCGGGCTGTAATTTTAAATTTGCCTGTCTGAGTCTGTCGAATACAGCTTCCAGCTTCCGCATGTGAGATTCAAGGTCATGAGAATAGAGAATACAGTCATCTAAATATATATAACAGTGAAGACCTTGCAATCCTGAAAGAACGAGATTCATCATTCTCTGAAATGTGGAAGGGGCATTTTTTAAACCGAAAGGCATCCTGGTAAATTCAAATTGACCTGAAATGCTATTAGTCGTAACACTGAATGCTGTTTTTTCAGTGTCCTTGGGATCTAATAATAACTGATGGAACCCTGATGCTAAATCGAGGGTACTAAAGTACTTTGAGTGACCAAGTTGGTCTAAGATGTCTGATATGAGAGGAAGAGGATAGACTTCTGAAACTGTGACATCATTGAGACGCCGATAATCTATAACAATACGCCACTTTTGTTTGCCAGAAGCATCTAGTTTTTTAGGGACCACCCACACAGGTGCATTCCAAGGAGAAGTTGAAGGGCGAATAATATTTTGGTCAAGCATTTTCTTAACTTGCTTCTCAACTTCTTCTTTATGTACCTCGGGAAAACGATATGACTTTACGTGAATAGGGGTTGCATCCTTAGTGTTAATAGAATGTTTGATTACGTCTGTATAAGTTAAGAACTCACCATCGAGATGAAATATGTCCGTGTACTTAGAAAGACATTTCATCAAGGCTTTCTTTTCTTCCAAATTTAAATGAGAACTTCTTATCTGTTCAAGAACTTTTTGAGATCGGTCAATGTTTAAAGAATCTAATTGATAAATGAGTTCTGATTGAGTATTATCTAACGTAGAAGATGCAAATTGAAATGGTGTTAATTTAACTGAAAAATCGTCTATCTCGACTTCAGATTCGGTGGCATTCAGAACAGAAACATTTACTCTATTGTTTGATTTTAAATTTACTATGCAGTTTGCCAAAAATACACCATCGCAAATTTTATGATCTAATATTAAAGCTTCTTTTATGTCAACAATATCGGATAAGTTGGAAACCGGACACTCTATAACTGACTCTGACCGCGGTGGTATGATATATGATGGTTTACTACAGCAAATAGGTATTTCGTGTCCTTCTAAATTAAGGGTATTGGTAGAATACTGAATATCTATTTTAAAATGTTGAATAAAATTACTACCAATAATACCATCATAGTTTAAATTAATCGTATCGCCAATAGCGTGAAACAAATAATCAAATGTTATTTTACTGCTTGATGAAACACGATACTCAAAATTGAGTTTAATAGACCCGAGAGATTCGCAATAGGAATCGTTATCACTTAAGCCTTTAAGTTTTATAATTTCAGGGCCAAGCACTGGTTTATTTTGTAAACTAGAAAATTTGACAATTGAAATAGTCGAACCAGTGTCGATCAAAAAACACAAGGGTTTATCATTAAAATTTGTTTTTAAATAAACGTGAGGTAGAGAAACTTTGTTGTTGATATAGTTAATAGTAAATGTTTTCTCACGCGAACAATCCCTAGAAGTAGAACCCGATTTCTTACGAGATGAGGGACTGTCTTGAAAATTTAAATAAGTATTTAACTTTTTATTATAAGACTTAGAAGTATCCGTATGTGCATTGACCTGTGTTGGGAATAATGTAGGAACACAGTTTGAAAGACTTGAGGTCTCATTTGCACTAACCTGTGTTGAAAATAATTTGGGAACACAGTTTGAAGGATTCGAAGTCTTATTTGCGCTAACCTGTGTTGAAAATAATTTAGGAACACAGTTTGAAGGACTCGAAGTCTTATTTGCGCTAACCTGTGTTGAAAATAATTTGGGAACACAGTTTGAAGGACTCGAAGTCTTGTTTGCGCTAACCTGTGTTGAAAATAATTTGGGAACACAGGAATTAGAATAGTTTTTCGTGTCATTTAAATGATTACCGTAAGGTTTCGGTAGACACGGAACCGGAACCTTGTTTAGTTTAAAGTATCATCACAAACAGTATCGACTTGATGTACATTAGAGCGATTATCGCTTGACATGTTACTTGTATTCGGTGCAGGTGCACCTGATAGTGTAGTATTACGTGAATCGCGCGAGTTATTTTTTGCTTTAAGTTTGCGACACTCGCCGATCAAATGACCACGTTTTTTGCAATATGCACAATACTTATTTGGATTATAATGTGAATTAGATTGTATTTGATTATTATTAGAATTATTTTGTACATTATAATTCGATGAATTCAAATGGTGCAAATTAGAAGAAAAATGCTTATTTTTATTTTTAAAACAGTCTGAAGCAACATGACCGCTTTTATTACATACTGTGCATTGTTTAGGACGAGTGGAAAGTTTTGATAAGTTATATAACTTTTCTTCTTCAGTAGCATGTGTAATTGCTTCTGATAACGTCTTTGGGTTCCTACACCTTACTATGTGGGCAAAATTAGAGTTCAACCCTAACAAGAATGTATTGAGGGCTAAATCCTCCATAGCGGCGAGGCGACCTAAAAGTTCTTTATCATTATCACAGCTGTAGTGAATGTCGGATTGTAATCGCGTTAGACAAGATTCGACGCGTATTGAAAATTGCATTACATCTTCGGAAGGTAGTTGTTTGCAATGTTGTAAATCGACTAATAAATGCGTGGAGTGTTTTTTCTCTCCAAACGTAGTTTTAAGAAATTGTTTAATCTCTAACCAACTGTTAAATCTCTTCAAACAACAAGCTGCTTGAGCTTTACCCTCCAGCTGTGATATGATATATTTACATAAGACGTTCTGTTGCTCTGTAGTTGCTAGGGCCATCGCATTCTCACAATTGGTTAAAAACGCGGGTAACAACTCACGGTCCCCATTGTAGGGTTTAATGAATTTTGTGAGAACAGAGAGAGTAATTTTGTCAGCCATTTTAATTTTTTGTTTTGGTACTGGGCTACTCTCTGAGGAATCGGAACTAGACGAAGAGACGATTTCTTCGGATTTCTCGTGTTTCAGAGACATTAAATTGATCGCGTTAATTAATTATGCACTACAGAACATCAGACAAAACATGCACACAAAAGAAAATGTATAGAAAATTGTATGAGTTGTAAACTAAATTTAAAATAATGAGTTCAGTCAAAATTATTTCGTTTTGGAGAAATCTCGGAGATTTTGGGAAAATCACTTCACTAAAATTGTTTTTTTTAAAGCACACTGAATAAATATATAAAAACTCACAGTAACAGCGCAGCAGCACACGTGAACATTTCGGAAATTGCGTCACACACGTGGGGCGACTCAGGGAGTCGTATCACAGCAATGCTCGTCGACACGTAGACTTCTGCTTACACGTGGCGCGCTCAGGACACGTGGCTGGTGATGGGTGATGAGCAGTCAGTGGAACCTCGATGGAAAGGTCCTCGAAGTGAAGTCGTGATGCGGGCTCACACTCGAAAGTGGAGGCTTACCGTCGACCACAGGGCAGCTGGGGTGTTCAGGGGTGATGCGGGCTCACGCTATACAGCGGAGGCTTAACGTCGATCACGTGGAGTGCAGCAGCGCGGGCTTAGGCTTTATGAGGAGCCCAAGGCTTATCGTCGACCACTTCACCAAAAAGGACTACCAAACTACGGAGCCAACAAATAATGGTGCAGACGAGTAGAAACGAATTCGCGACGCCTACACCTACAGATCCCAGTACTCAACGATTTTTCCTGGGATCCCACTTCTGACACCAATTTGTTAGGATGGCGCTCCGTAGGTCCTTTTTAAAAAAAAAAACACTTTTATTGCTGCAAACTAATATTTAATTATAACAATACACTTCACAATACTGACTGTAAATATTGAGGATTTAATAGATTGAACAGAGTGCGTGGACTGACTGAACTAACTTACAACGTGGTTTACTCCTTTTATAAGTTTTTACAAATATGAACATGATGGGGTTTATCCCTTAATAAGCAATTATGCACGTGTAGAAGCGACGGGCATTATCGCTAGTGTTGCAATTTACAAATGCAATGAATTGTTCATAACAGCACGGGGCCTGGGGAATTCTGGGGATTTGAATTTTGGGAGTGGAGTTGCTAGTATATTATGATACAAGCTTTCCCCGCGGCTAATAAATAAAATTAAGTAAAATAAAATTATCCAAATCCATGCAGCAGTTTCGTGAAAGAACTCGCGTATTCCCGATGGTTCCTAGCTCAAAAACCGGCTAGGTGCGTGTTGGGCCACGCGCAGTAGTGTTTCGTAGTAGGTCTAAATTATTCGACTATAACTCTGTAACCGGATAAGCCTACTTAGCCATTTTCCTTGTAAGTTCATTACATGTGCTACCTCTGTAATTTTTTTTCACATTTCTAGAGACAACCATTCAAAAGTTGATGGTTAGGGGAGACGCTCGTATCGAACAACAATTTGCAATTAAAAGCTATATATATATATATATCACGAGTGGCTCGCTTAACCGAAAAATGGTCTTCACACACCCATAACATTTTTGAAAGACCTATCCAACAATACCCCTACAACAACGAACTACACAAAAGGTTACGCGAGAAAAAAAAACATCCCCACTTTACGTGTTTGGGAGCTAGGTACCCAAAAAAAATATATTTTTCATAATTTTATTTTACCACTTTGTCGGCGTAATCAATTTCTAGTACCAAGAACCTCTGAGCAATACCGCGGACAGACAGACATGGCGAAACTATACGGGCTCCTCGTTGACTGCGGAACCCTAAAAAGTGGCAAGCTAGTAATATAATCAGGTTTGTTACATCATTTTTAAGTCAAAATCGGCTGGATCGATCTAGATTTTGTCTCCACCCCAAATAGCAGAACAACTATTTTCTGAAACATAGAAAAAACGGCGATACAAAGTTCGTCGCCGACTAGTTATTAGGTAATCATCTGCCTAGCCTTTTCCCAACTATGTTGGGGTCGGCTTCCAGTCTTAACCAGATGCAGCTGAGTACCAGTGTTTTGCATGGAGCGACTGCCTATCTGACCTCCACAACCCAGTTACCGGGTAACACGGTACCCCTTGGTAAGACTGGTTGTCAGACTTTCTGGCTTCTGACTACCCGTAATGACTGTCAAAGATGTACAAATGACAACCGGGACCAACAGCTTAACGTGCTTCCCGAGGCACGGAGGAGTCTCGCTATGACAAAGATGGTCACCCATCCACGGACCGGCCACGCCAAGCGCAGCTTAACCTTTGATTGGTCGAACCATGCCGCTGTTACTGACTTAGCCACGAGCTCATCACTAGTTATTAGGTAATACCAAAAATAAAAGATTGAAATATTAAATCTTTATAAATGAAATGACTGTGCGAGAATTAATTAAAACCGATGCCAGAGTGCTTCATTGGGCCTAGCCTTTTCCCAACCATGAGTATGTTAGGGTCGGTTTCCACAGAATGCTTCATAACTATTCATAAGTTAATTTATTTAGACTACAGCAATATATATTTTTTGATTCGATTTATTTACATCAATATTATTAATCTATATATAATACAAAAAATAAAAAAAATAAAACACAGAAGTTAGGCATCAAAATATTCGTCCGCATCGCTGTCCGCGGGAATCGTACCCAAAAGGCTGGCTGCATTGCCACGTTGGATGGCAATGCTGATTCTTTGGCCTAGATATAGGCCAGCTTTCGGGTCACGCGTGGAGTCGACTAAACGCTTGCCTATGTCACGATATAGGAGACGGGCACTTGGACCCGCAATATATATTAGATGTTTCTTTGATCTACGTATGCATTTGAATTCTGTTGTAATTAAAATTTGGTCCAAATTGGTTTTTGATCAAATATGTTATTTTAAAAGTGATATTCCTAACTAGCATTCCACTAGCGGCTTCGGCCGCGTGGGCTATACGAATTCAAATTAAAAATGTCAAACTTTACCCCTTTTTTCACCCATTAGGGGTGAATTTTGGGAAATTCTTTCTTATCGGATGCCTGCGTCATACAAAGAACACGCCCTCCAAGTTTCAGGTCTATGCGACGGCAGTTTAGTCTGTGCATTGATCCGCCAATCAGTCATTCAGGACAAAGCGGATTATAATTATGTATGTATAGATTCCAAAAAGGTACAGGTCCAATACATTTTGGGAAAGAATGTGATTTAAAAGCGAGATTTTTTTTCTATAATTTCAGATGCACGAATTAATGAATAATTTTTGCTACACAAATTCAGATACTATAGGAATTCGAAGAATAATATTATTTATGTGAAAAATAAAACATTTAATACTTTGCTCAATTCGTCATTATTTATTTTTCTTTGGACGTCATAAAAAGGGTTTTCAATAGTATGAAGGCGAACCGCAGCCGCACGCGCACTGTCCGGCGATAGACACGGCACCAGCAGCAGCCACAGGACCACTGAAGCTCACAGCGCCCATGATGGGCACCTGGCCGGCGAGAGCGGTGTTACCGGCGACTGGCAGCTCACCAGCGACCGCCACGTTGCCTTCACCGGCGCCGCCGTACGCGGCAACTCCAGAGCCGTACCCGGCAGCGGGGTATGCACCAGCGAAGCCGGCGGCGGGGTAAGCACCAGCCAAGCCAGCGCCAGGGTAGGCGAGCCCAGCTAGTCCAGCGCCGTAGCCGCAGGGAGCGGCGGCGGAGAGAGTGGCGGGGGCGATAGCGGCGGCAGGCGCGTATGCACCGAGACACTGGCTGAACACATTCTGTACGAACCGAAAAGTCCATTAAAATAAAAAAACGGTATGGAACCATCAGATGGAATTAAAACAATCAATCAAAATACATAAAACACAAAAGTTCTCACTCACCTGGACCAAGCAAGCTTGGATGCAGAGCAACAGAACGGTGAAGGAAGACATGTTTCAAGTGTGTTCAACGGAAGCTGAAGACTGAATGATGACCACTAAATGTTGACACATTTTATACCCAACCCCTTGTCAGCAAAAACCACTTGATAGGTCATTTCGAAATTTTGACAAACGTGTCTGAAGATAAAGTTTCTTTGTTAGTAAATAGTAGGCTTATCGGACTTGCACAAGTTCTAATTAATTACACTTACCTAAATACTACTTAATTTTCTTGGAACATGATAACAATTTGGAGTATAAAATAAGCAACTGTAACACTAAACATCATTCTTGTGTCAGCACTCGAACTAAACTATCATGTCTGTCAAGGCTATCCTCATTCTCTGCGCCCAGGCGCTCCTGGTCAAGGTGAGATATTTTGAATCATTTAATAGAACTATGTTTTTGAATCCTTCGTTACTTTCGGAGTAATAATTCTCACTTTATTTCCAGTCCGCAGTCGGTCAGTGCACCAGCCGCGCTGCAGTTGCTGATGCCTCTGCACTGGCTGCCCCTTGCGGCTTGGCCGCTCCTGCTTGGGCTTACGATGGACTCGCCTACCCTGCTGCTGGCTTCGCAGGCAGAGGTCTGGCTTACAACGGACTGAACGCTGGCCTTGCAGGCACAGGCCTGGCTTACGATGCAATCTACGCCCCCGCCATGGACTTCAGCCCCACCAGTGGCGGCGCTCTGCCTGTCTCCAGCGCCTCCGCCATCGCCCCCGTCGGTATCTCCGTAGTGTCCGACAACGTGTATGAGGGTGCTCTGTCCGCGGCTGGTGAGCTGCCGTTCGTGGGTACTGTGGCTCTGGAGGGTGTGGTGCCTTCTGCCGGTGCTGGTGCTGTCAACCACGCCTGTGGTAATGGCAGAAACGCCATGATCAGCGATAACGCCGCTTTCGCTCCTGCCGCGTATGGTGCTGGCGCCGCCATCGCCCCTGCTGCCTACGGTCCCGCTGGTCTTGCTGCTCCTGGTCTTCGTGGCGGTCTTCGTGGTGGTTTGGCTGGCAGAGGCTGTGGCTGTGGATACTAAGGATGTATTCTTCAATTAAAGCTGATAATTGTTTTATACTGCAACCACTGAATATATGAATATGCAAACATATTTCACTACTTTTTGTTTATACTACTACCTGTTCCTCATAGTTTTTAGCCGCATCCTGTGGATATTACTTCATCCACTCAGATAAAATATATCTTATGGCCCTGCTGCCACCAGCGCCCTCGCTGCTTTTGATGCTCCTGGCCGCGATCTTCATGGTGCCTGTGCTGGCAGAAGTTATGGCTGCTCCAACTAAGAACTTTTTTATGCACCACAATGCTGAAGATCACACACTCTCAATGCAATAAAATTATGCATTTATACTTTCTGTTTTTTTTTGTGGATTCCAAAATTTTATGAGTTATCAGTTGGGGAATCCCAAAACAACTTCTCTAGAGAGTATTTAGGAATTTAAAATTCTCCGACTAGCTGGGCGGCAGAAATTCGCTTATCGTGTTAGTACCTACAGTGTTTCCAGATTTTCACAAAGAGCTAAGTCAACTATCTAGTTAGGTGACCGAGTGCTCCAGGGAGAAGTCACTGTTCTTATCTCTGGCTTAACTTTACTGGCTGGCTGGAGAGAACAATGACGAGGAACAGGTGTCCCACCTATGGCTTGCTTTGATTGGCCGTCCAGAGTGAAGTCGCTAGAGCAAAGTCAAAAGCTCTGTTCAGAGGAATGTCAGGAATCATTCGTTGTAAGATTTGAGTAGGCCAGTGATGGATCCTCAGTGAGCAAATGATCTGAGTTTTAAATTTGCCAAAGCATTTTCACCTGCTCACGTTGCCATTGCATTATGAGACACGACTTTTTCTTTACATGTTTTGCAATAGTCCTACACAAATTGGGGACTACCAATCGCTGGATTCGTATAGTATATACAGGGACAAGCGCCGGTTCTGTGTCATTATAATTCATTAAAGTTGTCTCAAAGAGCTTCTGCGCATTTCCCAAAGGTCCGGTACAATGTAGTTCCGTACATGTAAGAATCATACTACTTAATAAAATACTTATGTGTCAGTATAAAAATAAACAATATTCAACATTATCAAGTAACACGTCATATGACACCAAGACCACACGCGATGTAGCACGAGCCTTATAAATAAAGAAATATCATATTACTGCAGTCTTTTGCTAATTTGCTGACGTCACTATTCTGTCGTGGTATTTCGACAGGGCAGTATATCAATGACGGTTATTTTCTAAGTGTTGGTGAAAAGACAATGTTATTCTACAGAAAAAATGTATTGACACAAAGAACTATAGGACCCTTATAAAAGGTCACAACTTTCTTCTTATAAAAGTTTCTAATAAGAGTATTATAAGTTTATAAACGTAGTGATGAGGAACTCTTCAGGACATATTCGGTTTTTTGTTAACTTGAAGGAAACCAAAAATTTGTTGGGTACCATCATGTATTTCGGGTTTGTTAACATCGTTATCTAGTACAGGTAGTTGTTGGGAGCGCCGCAGCCGCACGCGCACTGTCCGGAGATAGACACGGCACCAGCAGCTGGCACAGCGCCGCCGAAGCTCACAGCACCCATGATGGGCACCTGGCCGGCGAGAGCGGTGTTACCGGCGACTGGCAGCTCACCAGCGACCGCCACGTTGCCTTCACCGGCACCGCCGTACGCGGCAGCTCCAGATCCGTAACCGGCAGCGGGGTATGCACCAGCGAAGCCGGCGGCGGGGTAAGCACCAGCCAAGCCAGCGCCAGGGTAGGCGAGCCCAGCTAGTCCAGCGCCGTAGCCGCAGGGAGCGGCGGCAGTGAGAGCGGCGGGGGCGATGGCGGCGGCAGGCGCGTATGCACCGAGACACTGGCTGAACACATTCTGTACGAACAATTAAATATATTAAGGGCTGATTTTTCAATAGTCAGTCAACTTTTATCTGATGAATAAATATGTCAGTTTGACAGATTTTGTAAAGAAAATATGTCAACCTTTCATATTTATTCTTTAGATAAAAGTTATCTAACTATTGAAAAATCAGCCCTAAATGATATAAAAAATATTCTTATTTAAGTTTCAAGACAAGCTTTTACTGAGGGTAAACGCATACTAAAGAAGATGAATAACTTTAGAACATAAATGAATAAAAATAATCACTCACCTGGACCAAGCAAGCTTGGATGCAGAGCAACAGAACAGTGAAGGAAGACATGTTTCAAGTGTGTTCAACGGGAGGTGAAGACTGAATGATGACCACAAAATGTTGACACATTTTATACCCAACACCTTACCAATAACAACTACTACGATAAGGGTAAATTTCGAAATTGAATAAAACGTAATCTTTTGTTAGTAAATAGGCCTATCGTGCTTGCACAAGCTTTTAGTTAATTACACTTACCTAAATACTACTTCATTTTCTTGGAACATGATAACAATATAGAGTATAAAACTACCTGCAATCATACTGAACATCATTCTTGTGTCAGCACTCGAACTAAACTATCATGTCTGTCAAGGCTATCCTCATCCTCTGCGCCCAGGCGCTCCTGGTCAAGGTGAGACATTTAAATTAATTAATTAGAACTATGATTTTTATTGCTTTGCAACTTGAATAGGAATGTAATTCTCACTCTATTTCCAGTCCGCAGTCGGTCAGTGCACCAGCCGCGCTGCAGTTGCTGATGCCTCTGCGCTGGCTGCCCCTTGCGGCCTGGCCGCTCCTGGACTCGCCTACCCTGCTGCTGGCTTTGCAGGCAGAGGTCTGGCTTACAACGGACTGAACGCTGGCCTTGCAGGCACAGGCCTGGCTTACGATGCAATCTACGCCCCCGCCATGGACTTCAGCCCCACCAGTGGCGGCGCTCTGCCTGTCTCCAGCTCCTCCGCCATCGCTCCCGTCGGTATCTCCGTAGTGTCCGACAACGTGTATGAGGGTGCTCTGTCTGCGGCTGGTGAGCTGCCGTTCGTGGGTACTGTGGCTCTGGAGGGCGTGGTGCCTTCTGCCGGTGCTGGCGCTGTCAACCACGCCTGCGGTAATGGCAGAAACGCCATGATCAGCGATAACGCCGCTTTCGCTCCTGCCGCGTACGGTGCTGGCGCCGCCATCGCCCCTGCTGCCTACGGTCCCGCTGCTCTTGCTGCTCCTGGTCTTCGTGGCGGTCTTCGTGGTGGTTTGGCTGGCAGAGGCTGTGGCTGTGGATACTAAAGATGTAATCTTCAATTAAACCTGCAACAACTTAATATATGAACATGCAAACATATTGCACTACTTTTTATTTACATTCTAGTAGCTGTTCCCCGTAGGTTTAGCCTCATTCTGTGGGAATCACTTCATCCACTCAGATTAAATCTATCCTATATCTTTCACGTGTCTCAAATTATGTCCATGGCTGACCTGGATACGGCCAATGAACCCTCCGCGTATATTTGGCTTAACCAGTTTCGTAGTGGAAACATTGACTTGAAGCATGAACCACGAGGAAGTGTAGCCACTGAGGTAAATAACAATAAATTTAAGAAGATGGTAGGAACCGATCCGTATCAAACAACCAAGGAATCAGTGGGATGGTCCTAAATATTAAAAAACATACAGCCACATACAGCACAATTTACATAAAAAAACCCCTAAAATCAATAGCAGGCTAATTTCATGTCCTCAAAGATACTAACACTGTAAAAATTAAGCTTCCATCATCTGCACCAGCCTTCTCCCAGCTACATATGTTAGGGGCGGCTTCTATTCTAGCGGGATGCATGTGAATACCAGTTTACACTTCAGTTTCACAGAGAGCGACTGCCTATCTGACCTCCACAACCCAGTTATCGGGTAACATGATACACCTTGGTAAGACTTGTTATCAGACTTTCTGGCTTCTGACTACCCGTAACGACTGTCAAAGATCTACAAATTAGAGTCATTCTACTAGCCAACTGGTCTAGCTCTCACTGTATGCCGACATATTTATTGGATTTGTGTGCTTAAAAGTTGGTGTCAAAGTGGACACAAATGTTACCTCGTCCCTCATAAAATGCAGTTATTTTATCTGAAAATCAATCAACTTTAAATGGTTATGATTCAATGGCTTTGTTATTTAATAGGTACACGCTATTAGGGCAATTGGAGCTCGTATTACACCTTGTGGAAGAAATCACTAAATATATATTTATTTAATCGCAACAGTTGAAAACGAATAACAGTAACTAATAAAAATATAATTTATAAAAAAAAAGAGGAAAAAGGTTATCAGCTCATTCATGAATCTCTCTGACACTACTTCTGACATGCCAATAAAATCTTCGTCCATTCATCTGCAAACAAATCGATTGTTGGATTAGAATCCAAGAGAGCATTAAGTGCAGCCAGAGTACGAGGTATTGGGGGCTTAGCACGCACAACGGTGCGACACGGAGGCACAGCCAACAGTCTGTGCTTTCTACCACGGCTGTAATGTATTAAAATATATATATTATGCATTTTTCTATAGCATAGCGTTGGTGTGTTTGGCAAGAAAGGTTTTCGTGATATCTTCATTGTAACCAGAATGAGAAATTTTAATTTTGTATTTAGTTTGGAATTGAGAATTCCCATATTGATATAGATTGTTAGCTGCATAAAAAAATGAGAGTTATATAAAGTAAAAACAAGAAGTAAATTACTGGTCATTCGTCATTTATTAACAGGTTCATGTAGGAAATGGGTTTGCATCTAGTACAGGTAGTTGTAGGGAGCGCCACAGCCACACGCGCACTGGCCAGTGATGGACACGGCACCAGCAGCTGGCACAGCGCCGCCGAAGCTCACAGCGCCCATGATAGGCACCTGGCCGGCGAGAGCGGTGTTACCGGCGACTGGCAGCTCACCAGCGACCGCCACGTTGCCTTCACCGGCGCCGCCGTACGCGGCAGCTCCAGATCCGTAACCGGCAGCGGGGTATGCACCAGCGAAGCCGGCGGCGGGGTAAGCACCAGCCAAGCCAGCGCCAGGGTAAGCGAGCCCAGCTAGTCCAGCGCCGTAGCCGCAAGGAGCGGCGGCGGAGAGAGCGGCGGGGGCGATGGCGGCGGCAGGCGCGTATGCACCGAGACACTGGCTGAACACATTCTGTTCGAAAAGAAATAACTATTAATAACATTTTAACACTAAAAACAGACAGAAAGATCAAACTGCATAACCATAAATAAAGTATGTAATAAATAAATAAGTAGGTAATAGAAATAAGTTTTTGTGAGGGGAAACAAAATAATGCAATTTTAAACAAATGAAGGTAAAATATAACAAAAAAATACCACTCACCTGGACCAAGCAAGCTTGGATGCAGAGCAACAAAACAGTGAAGGAAGACATGTTTCAAGTGTGTTCAACGGAAGCTGAAGACTGAATGATGACCTGATTGTCCTGTCACGTTTTATACTCAACTCCAAGTTGATATCTAACACTAAATAGTGTGATTTCGAAATATTGTAAAACGTGACTAAAATCACTTTTTAAAATGGGTGTTGTCTTTGTTGGTAAATAGTAAGCTTATCATCTTTACACAAGCTATTAATTAATTGCTTTCACCTATATACCAATTGTTCTTGAAACTTGATAACTGTACAGACTATAAAACCGACAGCAGTGGCACTGAACATCATTCTTGTGTCAGCACTCGAACTAAACTATCATGTCTGTCAAGGCTATCCTCATCCTCTGCGCCCAGGCGCTCCTGGTCAAGGTGAGATATATTAATTCATTGATTAGAACAGTATTTTGATAGCTTTGTTTCATTAATGGTAATTCAATTCTCACTTTATTTCCAGTCCGCAGTTGGTCAGTGCACCAGCCGCGCTGCAGTTGCTGATGCCTCTGCACTGGCTGCCCCTTGCGGCCTGGCCGCTCCTGGACTCACCTACCCTGCTGCTGGCTTTGCAGGCAGAGGTCTGGCTTACAACGGACTGAACGCTGGCCTTGCAGGCACGGGCCTGGCTTACGATGCAATCTACGCCCCCGCCATGGACTTCAGCCCCACCAGTGGCGGCGCTCTGCTTGTCTCCAGCGCCTCCACCATCGCTCCCATCGGTATCTCCGTAGTGTCCGACAACGTGTATGAGGGTATTCTGTCCGCGGCTGGTGAGCTGCCGTTCGTGGGTACTGTGGCTCTGGAGGGTGTGGTGCCCTCTGCCGGTGCTGGTGCTGTCAACCACGCCTGCGGTAATGGCAGAAACGCCATGATCAGCGATAACGCCGCTTTCGCTCCTGCCGCGTATGGTGCTGGTGCCGCCATCGCCCCTGCTGCCTACGGCCCCGCTGGTCTTGCTGCTCCTGGTCTTCGTGGCGGTCTTCTTGGTGGTTTGGCTGGCAGAGGCTGCGGCTGTGGATACTAAGCATGTATTCTTCAATTAAAATTGAAAATTGACTATGACTGCAATAAATGAATATGCAAACATATTTTACTACCTTTCATTTACATATATTAACATGAATTTACGTTACGTACGTTTTGAGTATGGCCAAAAAACCCACTGTGCTTTTTTGGTTTTACCACTTTCAGAGTGGAAACTTCGACTTGAGGAATGAATCATGAGGAAGTGTAGCCACCAAGATAAATAACGATGAATGAAAGATGATGGTGGAATTCGATCGTCGACAAACTATGCACCAAGAAATTATTGAATTATGAATATTTTGAGTTAAGCATACTCAACCAAGATTAATTCATTCGCGGAAAATCGACAGAATTCAAAAAAACTTGAAAAGAAAACTTGTGGGAGAGTATGAAATTATTACTTTTATACGAAGGTATTTTGATTACCGCCTGCGTTAATAAGTTTTGTACCATGACCCACATCGTGCCACTGATCGGCGAGCCATGGTATAGAAGGGCGTGTACGACGCTCGACCGTTCAGATTTCGTTTGACTTCGGAACTAGCAGGACTTCCATTTAATGTTCTTGCAGTGAGTAAATGCATCAATAACTTACAACTTACTATCCTACTGACTTTTTTAAAAAAAACATTGCCCCACACTAGGAATTACTCCTGTGCCGTGGGTGCGTTTACAAACATACATTACACGCATGCACAAACACCCAGACCCGGAACAATTTTAGTTGTCCCGTGCGGGAATCGAACCCGCGACACGCCGCGCAGCAGCCAATTGCTCAGCCACTACGCCAAACATGCCGTCAAATTAATGGCTGGCTCAACGTCGACTAATGGCTGAATAATCGTTCGGACGCATATTATGTACGGATTTTATAACGAATTGTAATTTATAGATTTTTTACGATAGATGCAAGCATAAAATGCATTGGCATCCTCCAAGTCCAACGCCAAAACAACTCTAAAAGTGAAGGTTATCTTTAGAAAAGTTATGGTACTGTTTGGTGGTTATATAATTATGGTGCTACTTATTACAATCCTCTTCTTTTAATGATGGAAAATTGACAAATGACTCGAGAGGGTGTGTCAGACTTTTCCCGACTAAAAACCTCTTGGGGTCGACTTCCAGTCTATCGGGATTCAGCTGAGTTCCAGTGTTTTATATGGAGCGACTGCCTATCTGAACTCCATAACCCAGTTACCGGGTAGCACGATACCCCTCGGTAAGACTAGTTGTCAAAGTTTCTGGCTTATGACTACACGTATGGACAGTAAAGGATCTAAAAATTACAAACGTGACCAATAAATAGTTATAATAAATAGGTAGTTTAACGTATTTTCCGAGGCACTGAGGAGTCTCGCTATCACATAGATGGTCACTCATCCACGGATCGACCGCGCCAAGCGCAGCTTAACTTTTGATCGGTCGACCCGAGCGTACTTAGCGATTCCTGATATTGTTATTAAAAAGGAAAAACAACGATTCTTCACATCTAAAGATAATATTATGATTAAAGTATTCAATAACACTTATATTTAAGGTGACTAATATAAACAAACAAAATAATTGATAGTTCTTTGTCATTTATTTGTATTTATATAAAATAGTTCCTCGTCTAGTACAAATAGTTGTAGGGAGTACCGCAGCCGCACGCGCACTGTCCGGAGATAGACACGGCACCAGCAGCCGGCACAGCGCCGCCGAAGGTCACAGCACCCATGATGGGCACCTGGCCGGCGAGAGCGGTGTTACCGGCGACTGGCAGCTCACCAGCGACCGCCACGTTGCCTTCACCGGCGCCGCCGTACGCGGCGAGTCCAGAGCCGTAACCGGCAGCAGCAGGGTAGGTTAGTCCGTCATAAGCCAAACCAGAGGCCAGTCCGAAGGGGGCAGCTAGACCAGCACCAGCCAAGCCGAAGGGAGAAGCCAAACCAGAAGCGGCCAGACCATAAGGAGCTGCCAGGGCAGGAGCGGCCAAGCCATAGGGACCAGCGAACGAAGCATCAGCAACCGCTGCGCGGCTGGTGCACTGGCTGAAGACAGACTGGAATGGGAAAAATCCATAAATACATTATAATATATTAAAAATTACTATAGTTCAATATTCCTATAGCATGCAATGCACTAACAAGAAAATAATAAAAAGCGATAAAACGCTAAATTAGCACGGCATGATTTGATACTAACCTGGACCAAGCAAGCTTGGATGCAGAGGAACACCACAGCGAAAGGAGACATGATTGGTGTTTGTGTTCAACGAGAAGCTGAAAACTGAATGATGAACTGCATTGGTGCCCGCGCTTTTATACTCGACACGTTGTCGATATCAACCACGAGGAGTTTTCATTTCATAACAAATCTCTTTGAAACGCAACAATTGTAATTGTCACATATTATTGGTATATTTCATAGGCTTATCAAGTTTCACAAGCTTTTAATTAATATCACTTATTAATTTACTCTTTTGTTATTCCTGAAGACTGATACCGACTACAGTATAAAACGACCAGCAGTCACACTGAACATCATTCTTGTATCAGCACTCGAAACAAACTATCATGTCTGTCAAGGCTATCCTCATCCTCTGCGCCCAGGCGCTCCTGGTCAAGGTGAGACATTTTAATTTATTTAATAGAACTATGCTTTTGAATACTTCGGAACATTCAGAGTAATAATTCTCACTTTATTTCCAGTCCGCAGTCGGTCAGTGCACCAGCCGCGCTGCAGTTGCTGATGCCTCTGCACTGGCTGCCCCTTGCGGCCTGGCCGCTCCTGCTTGGGCTTACGATGGACTCGCCTACCCTGCTGCTGGCTTGGCAGGCAGAGGTTTGGCTTACAACGGACTTAACGCTGGCCTCGCAGGCACAGGCCTGGCTTACGATGCGATCTACGCC
This sequence comes from Pyrrhia umbra, assembly GCA_963891755.1. Classification (NCBI taxonomy): domain Eukaryota; kingdom Metazoa; phylum Arthropoda; class Insecta; order Lepidoptera; family Noctuidae; genus Pyrrhia; species Pyrrhia umbra. The sequence goes on from OY982944.1 coordinate 5,868,127, forward strand.
CCCGCCATGGACTTCAGCCCCACCAGTGGCGGCGCTCTGCCTGTCTCCAGCGCCTCCGCAATCGCTCCCGTCGGTATCTCCGTAGTGTCCGACAACGTGTATGAGGGTGCTCTGTCCGCGGCTGGTGAGCTGCCGTTCGTGGGTACTGTGGCTCTGGAGGGTGTGGTGCCTTCTGCCGGTGCTGGTGCTGTCAACCACGCCTGCGGTAATGGCAGAAATGCTATGTTCAGTGATAACGCCGCTTTCGCTCCTGCCGCGTATGGTCCTGGTGCCGCCATCGCCCCTGCTGCCGCTCTCGGAGCCGCTACTCCCTTCGGCTACAGCGCTGGACTCGCCGCTCCTAGTCTCGGCTACCGCGGTGGATGCGCCAACAACTTCGGCTACGCTTATTAATTAAATAATGTTACATGGATTTCAAAGATGAACTTACTAGCCAATAAAAAAATATCCTATACCAAGATTTTTTTTTTAAATCATTTTATAAATTAAAGTTAAAGATTAACCACGCCTTTCTTAAACTAGAAATAATACCATCATCATCAACCTATACATGTCCGACTGCTAGGCACAGACCTCTTCTCACACAGAGAAGGCATGAGCATTGGCCACGCTTGCTCAAGGCGGATTGGCGATTTAAGACTTTTTAGTCTAGGTCGCCTCACAATGTTTTCCTTCACCATTAGTCAGTTGCATTTAGATACACTTAGAAGTACTAATTACGAAAAGTCACATTGCTACTTGAGGACCCATTCAAATTTGCAATCGAACACGAGATGTGTACACGGACTATAAAAGTCAGACTAAATAAGAAGGAACCATTCAGTCGTGAGAGGGAGACAGAGCGGCAAGCTATGCGTAGTATCATCTCTGTTTCGCAATGGAATAATGCTATTGAGAACTTTTACATCTTTCTTCATCCTTTTATTTTGTTTTTTGATTTTGGTTCGCGTGGGAAATCGGGAGTGTCAGACTCTTACTGACTAAAACCCATCAATGTTCCTTCCTATGCCCTTTATGTTCGTAACTCTTTCAAAAATCCCGTAGTAGGTATGTATTCTTTGTCCTTGAACTTCTTTAGAAAGCCGCCACACTCCGATATCATTAATAACATAAATATTAACACGTAATTATGTGATAACATTGTACGTGCTCAACGAATGCTGTCCTATTACATTAATTAAACAATTTTATACATAATCAAATAATATCGCAAGCTATCGTTTCATATGGATTTAATAAGAATACTTACTAACTAATTTCACCTAAATCGATTTAGCTATTTTACCGTTAAAGTGTAGCAAACAGATAAACAAAGATATTCATTTTCATATTTATAATATAACTAGCTTCCCGCCAGCGGCTTCGCCCGCGTTATTTTAGCTAATGTATACAAAAACTTGACAAATTATATACTAAAACCTTCCTCATTAATCACTCTATATATTAAAAAAAAAAACCGGCCAATTGTCGGGCCACGCGCAGTAGGGTTCCGTAGCAGGCCTCAGTTAGTTGACTATAACTCTGTAACCGGTTAAGCGTACTTGACCGTGATAGTTTTCCTTGTAAGTTCATTAAATGTGCTACGTCTATGATTTTTTTCACATTTCTAGGTACAGCCATTCAAAAGTTAGAGGGGGGGGATGCTCGTATCGAACAAAAATTTGCATAAGCTAGACATTTCGCAAATGGCTCGCTTAACCGAAAAATGGTCTTCATACACCCATAATATTTTTAAAAGACCTGTCTAACGATATTCCACACGAAGAGGTAGGCGAGAAAAAAAATATTCATCCCCACTTTACGAGTTAAGGAGCTACCCTAAAAAAATATTTTTCATAATTTTATTTTACCACTTTTTCAGCGTGATCAATATACTTATCCATACCAAATTTCAGCTTCCTAGTAACAAGAACCTCGGAGCTATGCCGCGGACAGACAGACAGACAGACAGACAACCCTTAAAATCCGTTGCGTAGTTATAAAGATTTAAGCATACATAGGGATAAAGGGACAGAAAAAGCGACTTTGTTTTATACTATGTAGTGATTTAGGACTAGCTTTCCGCCAGCGGCTTCGCCCGTGTTGGCTATCGAATTAAATTTAAAAATGTCAGAATTTCTATTTGGAGTCGGCTTCCAGTCTCAACCGGATGCAGCCGAGTACCAGTGTTTTATATGGAGCGACTTCCTATCAGACCTCCACAATCCAATTACCGGGTAACACGATACCCCATGGTAAGACTGGTTGTCAGAATTCTGGCTCCTGACTACCCGTAACGACTGTCAAAGATGTACAAATGACAGCCGGCACCAAAAGCTTAACGTGCTTTCCGAGGCACGAAGGAGTTTCACTATGATATAGATGGTCCCCTTCCACGGACCGACCTCGCCAAGCGCATCTTAACCTTTGCTTGATCGACCCGTGCGGCTATTACTAAACCACGCGCTAAATTATGAAGATATTGAATTAAAAAAAAAGTAGTAAAAAGTACTTTGTAGGATAGTTTTTATTGCCAAGTAAGATCATCTTTGAAATCTATGCAACATTAGTTAATTAATAAGCGTAGCCGAAGTTGTTGGCGCATCCACCGCGGTAGCCGAGACTAGGAGCGGCGAGTCCAGCGCTGTAGCCGAAAGGAGTAGCGGCTCCGAGACCGGCAGCAGGGGCGATGGCGGCACCAGGACCATACGCGGCAGGAGCGAAAGCGGCGTTATCACTGATCATAGCATTTCTGCCATTACCGCAGGCGTGGTTGACGGCACCAGCACCGGCAGAAGGCACCACACCCTCCAGAGCCACAGTACCCACGAACGGCAGCTCACCAGCCGCGGACAGAGCACCCTCATACACGTTGTCGGACACTACGGAGATACCGACGGGAGCGATGGTGGAGGCGCTGGAGACAGGCAGAGCGCCGCCACTGGTGGGGCTGAAGTCCATGGCGGGGGCGTAGATTGCATCGTAAGCCAGGCCTGTGCCTGCAAGGCCAGCGTTCAGTCCGTTGTAAGCCAGACCTCTGCCTGCAAAGCTAGCTGCAGGGTAGGCGAGTCCAGGAGCGGCCAGGCCGCAAGGGGCAGCCAGCGCAGAGGCATCAGCAACTGCAGCACGGCTGGTGCACTGACCGACTACGGACTAGAAATAGAGTGAGAATTACATTCCTATTCAAGTTGCAAAGCAATAAAAATCATACTTCTAATAAATTAATTAAAATGTCTCACCTTGACCAGGAGCGCCTGGGCGCAGAGGATGAGGATAGCCTTGACAGACATGATAGTTTAGTTCGAGTGCTGACACAGGAATGATGTACAGTATGATTGCAAGTTGTTTTATACTACAGCATGTTATCAGTTTCCAAGAATAAAATTGAGTAAACAGGTAATTGTAATTAATTCAAAAGCTCTTGAGTAACTTGATAAGCCTATAATTAGGACATTTGTAGTCGATTTTTCTTTATTTACGAAAATGTTGATATCGACTACGTGTCAAGTATAAAAGCGCGGGCACCGATGCAGTTCCTCATTCAGTCTTCAGCTTCTCGTTGAACACAAACATCAAACATGTCTCCCTTCGCTGTTGTGTTCCTCTGCATCCAAGCTTGCTTGGTCCAGGTTAGTATCAAATCATGCCGTGCTAATTTAGCGTTTAATTACTTTTTATAATTTTCTTTTTAGTGCATTGCATGCTATATGTATATTTGCCTATATTTATTTTGAATATATCATATCAATTTATGGATTTTTTCCATTCCAGTCTGTCTTCAGCCAGTGCACCAGCCGCGCAGCGGTTGCTGATGCTTCGTTCGCTGGTCCCTATGGCTTGGCCGCTCCTGCCCTGGCAGCTCCTTGTGGTCTAGCCGCTTCTGGTTTGGCTTCTCCCTTCGGCTTGGCTGGTGCTGGTCTAGCTGCCCCCTTCGGACTGGCTTCTGGTATGGCTTATGACGGACTCACCTACCCTGCTGCTGCCGGTTACGGCTCTGGATTCGCCGCGTACGGCGGCGCCGGTGAAGGCAACGTGGCGGTCGCTGGTGAGCTGCCAGTCGCCGGTAACACCGCTCTCGCCGGCCAGGTGCCCATCATGGGCGCTGTGACCTTCGGCGGCGCTGTGCCAGCTGCTGGTGCCGTGTCTATCTCCGGACAGTGCGCGTGCGGCTGCGGCGCTCCCTACAACTATTTGTACTAGACGAGGAACTATTTTATGTAAATAAAAATAAATGACGAATCAACTATCAAGTATTTTGTTTATTTATATTTGTCACCATATATGATAAGTGGCTACTTTTATTACATTAATGACAAATAAGCTGTTATACTTTAATCATAATATTACATACTAGCTTCTGCCAGCGACTTCGTCCGCGTGGAATAGTGGTGCTCCGCTCCTATTGGTCTTAGCGTGATGATATATAGCCTATAGCCTTCCTCGATAAATGGACTATCTAACACTGAAAGAATTATTTAAATCGGACCAGCGGTTCCTGAGATTAGCGTGTTTAAACAAAATGACAACATTTTCCTTCACTGCTCTGCTCCTATTGATTGTAGCGTGATGAAAAGTATACTATAACCATCTCAGGAGTATGACAAATAATTGTACCAAGTTTCATTAAAATCCGTCGAGTAGTTTTTGTTTCTATAGAGTTTATACAGACAGACAGGCAAAAATTTTACTGATTGCATTTTTGGCATCAGTATCGATCCCTAATCACCCCCTGATAGTTATTTTGGAAATATATTTCATGTACAGAATTGACCTCTCTACAGATTTATTATAAGTATAGATTATAAATCGTTGTTTTGGCATTTACATAACAACACTAGGAATCGCTCGGGTCGGGTCAATCGATCAAAGGTTAAGCGGCCCTTGGCGCGGTCGGTCCGTAGATAGGTGACCATCTATGTCCTAGCGAGACTCTTCCGTGCTTCGGAAAGCACGTTAAGCTGTAAGCCAGAAAATGACAAACAGTCTTACCAAAGGGTATCGGGTTATCTGGTTACTGAGTTGTAGAGTTCAGAAAGGCAGTCATTCCATGTAAAACACTGGTCCTCAGCTGCATCCGGTTAGACTGGAAATCAACCCTAACATAGTTAGGAAAAGGCTAGGCAGATGAATCGACGTCGTCACGAATACTTTTTGTACACTGATTTTGTGTTAGGTACAGTAAAGTCTAGTAGACATCAACTGTTGTTAGTTATTCAGATCAAAGGCAGCTATAAATAATGGAAAAGAAAATCCCTATGGCCTAGCCACTGCAGGCGACAGCTGAAAGTCAGGAGTCGCTGAACGGCCTGGACGACGCCGCGATGGCAGGTCGATGGCGCTCACCAGAGCCAGTGGCTACCGGGGTTAGGTATTCGAAGGGACCGCGTCCCTGAAACGCAAAGGGAAATTGATGGAACTCAAAAGCTTTTAGTCAGGAGAATTCTGACACCCCCTCCCAAGTCCTTTGATAAATTTCCGTCATTAAAAGAAGGGGACTGCAATAAGTTACACCATATATAACCACCAAACAGTTACCATAACTTTTCTAAAGATAACCTTCACTTTAGAGTTGTTTTGGCGTTGGACTTGGAGGAAGCCAATGCATTTTATGCTTGCATCTATCGTAAAAAATCTATAAATAACAATTCGGTACAAAATCCATACATAATATGCGTCCGACCGAATATTCAGCCATTAGTCAGTAGGATAGTAAGTTGTAAGTTATTGATGCATTTACTCACTGCAAGAACATTAAATGGAAGTCCTGCTAGATCCGAAGTCAAACGAAATCTGAACGGTCGAGCGTCCTGCACGCCCTTTTATACCATGGCTCGCCTATCAGTGGCATGATGTGGGTCATCGTACAAAACTTATTAACGTAGCCGGTAATCAAAATACCTTCGTAAAAAGTAATAATTTCATACTCTCCCACAAGTTTTCTTTTCAAGTTATTTTGAATTCTGTCGATTTGCCGCGAATGAATTAATCTTGGTTGAGTATGCTTAGCTCAAAATATTCATAATTCAATAATCTCTCGGTGCATAGTTTGTCGACGATCGAATTCCACCATCATCTTTAATTCATCGTTATTTATCTTGGTGGCTACACTTCCTCATGATTCATTCCTCAAGTCGAAGTTTCCACTCTGAAAGCGGTTATACCAAAAAAGAACAGTGGGTTTTTTGGCCATACTCAAAACCATAAATTCATGACATATAAATGAAAGGTAGTGAAATATGTTTGCATATTCATTTATTCAGTTATTGCAGTCATAGACAATTATCATTTTTGATTGAAGAATACATTCTTAGTATCCACAGCCACATCCTCTGCCAGCCAAACCACCACGAAGACCGCCACGAAGACCAGGAGCAGCAAGACCAGCGGGACCATAGGCAGCAGGGGCGATGGCGGCGCCAGCACCATACGCGGCAGGAGCGAAAGCGGCGTTATCGCTGATCATGGCGTTTCTGCCATTACCGCAGGCGTGGTTGACAGCACCAGCACCGGCAGAAGGCACCACACCCTCCAGAGCCACAGTACCCACGAACGGCAGCTCACCAGCCGCGGACAGAACACCCTCATACACGTTGTCGGACACTACGGAGATACCGACGGGAGCGATGGCGGAGGCGCTGGAGACAGGCAGAGCGCCGCCACTGGTGGGGCTGAAGTCCATGGCGGGGGCGTAGATTGCATCGTAAGCCAGGCCTGTGCCTGCAAGGCCAGCGTTAAGTCCGTTGTAAGCCATACCTCTGCCTGCGAAGCCAGCAGCAGGGTAGGCGAGTCCATCGTAAGTCCAAGCAGGAGCGGCCAGGCCGCAAGGGGCAGCTAGTGCAGAGGCATCAGCAACTGCAGCGCGGCTGGTGCACTGACCGACTGCGGACTAGAAATAGAGTGAGAATTACATTACTATTCAAGTTGCAAAGCAATAAAAATCATACTTCTAATAAATTAATTAAAATGTCTCACCTTGACCAGGAGCGCCTGGGCGCAGAGGATGAGGATAGCCTTGACAGACATGATAGTTTAGTTCGAGTGCTGACACAGGAATGATGTACAGTGTGATTGCAAGTTGTTTTATACTACAGCATGTTATCAGTTTCCAAGAATAAAATTGAGTAAACAGGTAATTGTAATTAATTCAAAAGCTCTTGAGTAACTTGATAAGCCTATAATTAGGACATTTGTAGTCGATTTTACTTTATTTACGAAAATGTTGATATCGACTACGTGTCAAGTATAAAAGCGCGGGCACCGATGCAGTTCCTCATTCAGTCTTCAGCTTCTCGTTGAACACAAACATCAAACATGTCTCCCTTCGCTGTTGTGTTCCTCTGCATCCAAGCTTGCTTGGTTCAGGTTAGCATCAAATCATGTCGTGCTAATTTAGCGTTTAATTACTTTTTATAATTTTCTTTTTAGTGCATTGCATGCTATATGTATATTTGCCTATATTTATTTTGAATATATCATATAAATTTATGGATTTTTTCCATTCCAGTCTGTCTTCAGCCAGTGCACCAGCCGCGCAGCGGTTGCTGATGCTTCGTTCGCTGGTCCCTATGGCTTGGCCGCTCCTGCCCTGGCAGCTCCTTGTGGTCTGGCCGCTTCTGGTTTGGCTTCTCCCTTCGGCTTGGCTGGTGCTGGTCTAGCTGCCCCCTTCGGACTGGCTTATGACGGACTCGCCTACCCTGCCGCTGCCGGTTACGGCTCTGGAGTCGCCGCGTACGGCGGCGCCGGTGAAGGCAACGTGGCGGTCGCTGGTGAGCTGCCAGTCGCCGGTAACACCGCTCTCGCCGGCCAGGTGCCCATCATGGGCGCTGTGACCTTCGGCGGCGCTGTGCCAGCTGCTGGTGCCGTGTCTATCTCCGGACAGTGCGCTTGCGGCTGAGGCGCTCCCTACAACTATTTGTACTAGACGAGGAACTATTTTATGTAAACAAAAATAAATGACGAATCAACTATCAAGTATTTTGTTTATTTATATTAGTCACCATATATAATAACTGGCTACTTTTATTACATTGATGACAAATAAGCCTTATGTTATACTTTAATCATAATATTACATATTATAAATCGTTGTTTTGGCATTTACATAACAACACTAGGAATTGCTAAGTAACACCAGCTCGGGTCAATCGATCAAAGGTTAAGCGGGCCATGGCGCGGTCGGTCAGTAGATAGGTGACCATCTATGTCCTAGCGAGACTCCTCCGTGCTTCGGAAAGCACGTTAAGCTGTAAGCCAGAAAATGACAAACAGTCTTACCAAAGGGTATCGTGTTATTTGGTTACTGAGTTGTAGAGTTCAGAAAGGCAGTCGTTCCATGTAAAACACTGGTACTCAGCTGCATCCGGTTCGCCTGGAAATCAACCCTAACATAGTTAGGAAAAGGCTAGGCAGATGAATCGCTCCAAGAGAGCAGTAGGTCCACTAGCACTCTACACAAACACAAACCGCGTTCGTATCGACCTCGCTGCCGAGGTCCGTCGCGACGACCTTGTCCATGCCCTCCCGACCCTAGCTCGACGAGCCAGCCCGCGAGCTGAACTAATAGCTTTAAAATTCCCGATTATAATAATCATAATTTATTCTGATCCAGCCTGTCCCTTGCTGTCATCCCCCAGCGACGCCCTAAGCCGAGGCCCGTACCCCACTAGGGGGTGCCCTTAGCGTGTAGTCGCTTAGTTTTGTAAGTTAAGCCCTGGCTAGTAGAAATCTACTGTTGTTGGTTATTCAGATCAAAGGCAGCTAGCTATAAAGAATGGAAAAGAAAATCCTTATGGCCTAGCTACTGCAGGCGACAGCTGAAAGTCGGGAGTAGCTGAACGGCCTGGACGACGCCGCGACGGCAGGTCGATGGCGCTCACCAGGGCCAGTGGCTACCGGGGTTAGGTATTCGAAGGGACCGCGTCCCTGAAACGCAAAGGGAAATTGATGGAACTCAAAAGCATTTTAGTCAGGAAAATTCTGACACCCCCTCCCGAGTCCTTTGATAAATTTCCGTCATTAAAAGAAGGGGACTGCAATAAGTTACACCATATATAACCACCAAACAGTACCATAACTTTTCTAAAGATAACCTTCACTTTAGAGTTGTTTTGGCGTTGGACTTGGAGGAAGCCAATGAATTTTATGCTTGCATCTATCGTAAAAAATCTATAAATAACAATTCGGTACAAAATCCGTACATTAGTCAGTAGGATAGTAAGTTGTAAGTTATTGATGCATTTACTCACTGCAAGAACATTAAATGGAAGTCCTGCTAGATCCGAAGTCAAACGAAATCTGAACGGTCGAGCGTCGTGCACGCCCTTTTATACCATGGCTCGCCTATCAGTGGCATGATGTGGGTCATCGTACAAAACTTATTATCGTAGCCAGTAATCAAAATACCTTCATAAAAAGTAATAATTTCATACTCTCCCACAAGTTTTCTTTTCAATTTTTTTTGAATTCTGTCGATTTGCCGCGAGTGAATTAATCTTGGTCGAGTATGCTTAACTCAAAATATTCCGCTAATCTCTTGATGCATAGTTGGTTAACTTTCGGTTTCCACCATTATCTTTAAATCATCGTTGTTTATCTTGGTGGCTACACTTCCTCATGATTCATTCCTCAAGTCGAAGTTTCCACTCTGAAAGTGGTTATACCAAAAAAGAACAGGGGGTTTTTTGGCCATACTCAAAACCATAAATTCATGACATATAAATGAAAGGTAGTTAAATATGTTTGCATATTCATTTATTCAGTTATTGCAGTCATAGACAATTATCATTTTTGATTGAAGAATACATTCTTAGTATCCACAGCCACAGCCTCTGCCAGCCAAACCACCACGAAGACCTCCACGAAGACCAGGAGCAGCAAGACCAGCGGGACCATAGGCAGCAGGGGCGATGGCGGCGCCAGCACCATAAGCGGCAGGAGCGAAAGCGGCGTTATCGCTGATCATGGCGTTTCTGCCATTACCGCAGGCGTGGTTGACAGCACCAGCGCCGGCAGAGGGCACCACACCCTCCAGAGCCACAGTACCCACGAACGGCAGCTCACCAGCCGCGGACAGAACACCCTCATATACGTTGTCGGACACTACGGAGATACCGACGGGAGCGATGGCGGAGGCGCTGGAGACAGGCAGAGCGCCGCCACTGGTGGGGCTGAAGTCCATGGCGGGGGCGTAGATTGCATCGTAAGCCAGGCCTGTGCCTGCAAGGCCAGCGTTAAGTCCGTTGTAAGCCAGACCTCTGCCTGCGAAGCCAGCAGCAGGGTAGGCGAGTCCAGGAGCGGCCAGGCCGCAAGGGGCAGCCAGTGCAGAGGCATCAGCAACTGCAGCGCGGCTGGTGCACTGACCGACTGCGGACTGGAAATAAAGTGAGAATTATTACTCTGAATGTTCCGAAGTATTCAAAAGCATAGTTCTATTAAATGAATTAAAATGTCTCACCTTGACCAGGAGCGCCTGGGCGCAGAGGATGAGGATAGCCTTGACAGACATGATAGTTTAGTTCGAGTGCTGACACAAGAATGATGTTCAGTGCCACTGCTGCCGGTTTTATAGTCTATACAGTTATCAAGTTTCAAGAACAATTAGTATATAGGTGAAAGCAATTAATTAATAGCTTGTGTAAAGATGATAAGCTTACTATTTACCAACAAAGACAACACCCATTTTAAAAAGTGATTTTAGTCACGTTTTACAATATTTCGAAATCACACTATTCAGTGTTAGATATCAACTTGGAGTTGAGTATAAAACGTGACAGGACAATTAGGTCATCATTCAGTCTTCAGCTCTCTCTGAACACACTTGAAACATGTCTTCCTTCACTGTTCTGTTGCTCTGCATCCAAGCTTGCTTGGTTCAGGTGAGTGATATTTCTTTGTTTTGTTTTGTCCTTTATTTGATTAGAATTGCATTAAGTATTTTGTTTCCCCTCACAAAAACATATTTCTATTACCTATTTATACATTTATGGTGATGCAGTTTTTGATCTTTCTGTTTTTAGTGTTAAAATGTTATTAATAGTTTTTTCTTTTCATAAAGAATGTGTTCAGCCAGTGTCTCGGTGCATACGCGCCTGCCGCCGCCATCGCCCCCGCCGCTCTCTCCGCCGCCGCTCCCTGCGGCTACGGCGCTGGACTAGCTGGGCTCGCCTACCCTGGCACTGGCTTGGCTGGTGCTTACCCCGCCGCCGGCTTCGCTGGGGCATACCCCGCTGCCGGTTACGGCTCTGGGCTCGCCGCGTACGGCGGCGCCGGTGAGGGCAACGTGGCGGTCGCTGGTGAGCTGCCAGTCGCCGGTAACACCGCTCTCGCCGGCCAGGTGCCCATCATGGGCGCTGTGAGCTTCGGCGGCGCTGTGCCAGCTGCTGGTGCTGTGTCCATCACTGGCCAGTGCGCGTGCGGCTGCGGTGCTCCCTACAACTACCTGTACTAGATGCAAACCCATTTCCTACATGAACCTGTTAATAAATGACGAATGACCAGTAATTTACTCCTTGTTTTTACTTTATATAACTCTCATTTTTTCAATGCAGCTAACAATCTATCAATATGGGAATTCTCAATTCCAAACTAATAATTTCTCATTCTGCGTACAATGAAGATATCACGAAAACCTTTCTCGCCAAACACATCAATGCTATGCTATGGAAAAATGCGTATTATATATTTTAATACATTACTGCCGTGGTAGGAAGCACAGCCTGTTTGCTACGCCTTCGGGTCTCACCGTTGCGCGTGCTAAGTCCCCAATCTCTCGTTACTCTGGCTGCGCTTAGTGATCTCTTGGATTGTAATCCAACAAGCAATTTGCAGATTTATGGACGAAGATTTTATTGGCATATCAGAAGTACTGTGAGAGGGATTCATGAAAGATAACCTTTTTCCTCTATTTTTATAAATTATTTTTTTATTAGTTATTGTATTTGGTTTTCAACAGTTGTGATTAATTAAATAAATAAATAAAATATTTAGTGAGTTCTTCCACAAGGAGTAATACTAGCTCCAACTGCCCTGGGGGGTTAGACAAGTGGCAAAAACGCTATAGAATAGAAAACAAAATGTATGGGAATGACATATAGCTAGTCGTAAAGCGTACGTAGCGGTAGGCAGTTGGAGCTAGTATTACTCCTTGTGGAGCGCAAATTGAATTCTATTCTATTCTATTCTAAATAAATATTTCAAACCATCCCACTGGTTCCTTGGTAGTTTGATACGGATCGGTTTCTACCATCTTCTTATTTTTTTATTATTTACCTCAGTGGCTACACTTCCTCGCGGTTCATTCTTCAAGTCAATGTTTCGACTACAAAACTTTATTTGTTATGCCAAATGTTTATTTGTTACTAGCTTTCTGCCAGCGACTTCGTCCGCGTGGGATAGTGGTGCTCCGCTCCTATTGATCTTAGCGTGATGATATATAGCCTATAGCCTTCCTCGACAAATGGACTATCTAACACTGAAAGAATTTTTCAAATCGGACCAGCGGTTCCTGAGATTAGCGCGTTTAAACAAAATGACAACATTTCCCTTCGCTGCTCTGCTCCTATTAATTGTAGCGTGATGAAAAGTATACTATAACCAACCCAAGAAAATGAAAAATAATTGTATCAAGTTTCGTTAAAATAGTTATTTTGGAAATATATTTCATGTACAGAATTGACCTCTCTACAGATTAATTATAAGTATAGATAGATGTGTTTTATGCCAAATATGAGGGAGGGTTCATTGACCGTATCCAGGGGGTATAACACTCAAACACAAAATCATCGCCAATATTGTAATTCCAAAAGTAACTCTGTTAGTCTGTCTCGCTTTCATGGTAAAACGGCTGATCAGATTGAGATGAAATTTGCCATGGACATAATTTGAGACACGTGAAAGATATAGGATAGATTTAATCTGAGTGGATGAAGTGATTCCCACAGAATGAGGCTAAACCTGTGGGGAACAGCTAGTAGTATGTAAATAAAAAGTAGTGCAATATGTTCGCATGTTTAATTCGCATTAAGTTGTTGCAGGTTTGAATTGAAGATTATATCCTTAGTAGCCACAGCCAAAGCCTCTGCCAGCCAAACCACCACGAAGACCGCCACGAAGACCAGGAGCAGCAAGACCAGCGGTACCGTAGGCAGCAGGGGCGATGGCGGCGCCAGCACCATACGCGGCAGGAGCGAAAGCGGCGTTATCGCTGATCATGGCGTTTCTGCCATTACCGCAGGCGTGGTTGACGGCGCCAGCACCGGCAGAAGGCACCACACCCTCCAGAGCCACAGTACCCACGAACGGCAGCTCACCAGCCGCGGACAGAGCACCCTCATACACGTTGTCGGACACTACGGAGATACCGACGGGAGCGATGGCGGAGGCGCTGGAGACAGGCAGAGCGCCGCCACTGGTGGGGCTGAAGTCCATGGCGGGGGCGTAGATTGCGTCGTAAGCCAGGCCTGTGCCTGCAAGGCCAGTGTTCAGTCCGTTGTAAGCCAAACCTCTGCCTGCAAAGCCAGCAGCAGGGTAGGCTAGTCCAGGAGCAGCCAGGCCACAAGGGGCAGCCAGTGTAGAGGCATCAGCAACTGCAGCGCGGCTGGTGCACTGACCGAGTGCAGACTGAAAATAAAGTCAAAATTAGATTACCATTAAAGTTAAATAGCTATTTAAGTATTGTTCTAATAAATGATTAATATATCTCACCTTGACCAGGAGCGCCTGGGCGCAGAGGATGAGGATAGCCTTGACAGACATGATAGTTTAGTTCGAGTGCTGACACAAGAATGATGTTTAGTATGATTGCAGGTAGTTTTATACTCCATATTGTTATCATGTTCCAAGAAAATTAAGTAGTATTTAGGTAAGTGTAATTAATTAAAAGCTTGTGCAATCCCGATAGGCCTATTTACCAACAAAGGAACGCCTCAGTTTATCTTCAGTCACGTTTTTATTCAATTTCGAAATTTACCCTTATCGTACTAGTTGTTATTGGTAAGGTGTTGGGTATATAATGTATCAACATTTTGTGGTCATCATTCAGTTTTCAGCTTCCGTTGAACACACTTGAAACATGTCTTCCTTCACTTTTCTGTTGCTCTGCATCCAAGCTTGCTTGGTCCAGGTGAGTGATTATTTTTATTCGTGTCTTCTTAAGTTATTCATCTTCTTTAATAACTCTTATCCACAAAAAAGCTTGTCTTGAAACTTAAATAAGAATAATATATTTATTTTTTATATAGTTTAATCTATTTAATTGTTCGTACAGAATGTGTTCAGCCAGTGTCTCGGTGCATACGCGCCTGCCGCCGCCATCGCCCCCGCGGCTCTCTCCGCCGCCGCCCCCTGCGGCTACGGCGCTGGACTAGCTGGGCTCGCCTACCCTGGCGCTGGCTTGGCTGGTGCTTACCCCGCCGCCGGCTTCGCTGGTGCGTACCCCGCTGCCGGTTACGGATCCGGAGCTGCTGCATACGGCGGCGCCGGTGAAGGCAACGTGGCGGTCGCTGGTGAGCTGCCAGTCGCCGGTAACACCGCCCTCGCCGGCCAGGTGCCCATCATGGGCGCTGTGAGCTTCGGCGGCGCTGTGCCGGCTGCTGGTGCCGTGTCTATCTCCGGACAGTGCGCGTGCGGCTGCGGCGCTCCCTACAACTACCTGTACTAGATAACGATGTTAACAAATCCAAAATATATGATGAGTACCGACAAAAATTTTGGTTTTCTTTAAGTTAACAATAAACCGAATTAAGCATGAATATCCCCTCATCACTACAGGTTACGTTTATAAACTTATAATACTCAAAAAAGAAACTTTTCTAAGGAGAAAGTTATGAGATTTTATGAAGGGGATTATTTCTTGAAGTAACGAATTGATTTAAGAAATAAATTTTGAGGTTAACTATGTTTTTCTAAATAATAAGTATGACGACCCAGTGGTCGCAGTTGCTGAGATATTTTTCTGCGTGTATAGTCGCCAGCATGTACATTTGAAATCGATTTGTATGTGTGTGAACAATTTAAAAATCTCTTACGTATGGTTACATAGCGCGACATGTCTCGGAAAACATGCTAAGTCGTTGGTCTCAGCAAATTCTTTGGCAGTTTTTAGTGGTAGTCAGAAGCCACAAAGTCTGATAACCAGTCTTGCCGAGGGGTATCGTGTTACCCGGTCACTGGGCTGTGGAGGTCAGATAGGAAATTCTTGCTTATTCTATATTGATGTTTAGCTGCATCCATCATCGGCCCGTTCACTATCCCACTGTTGGGCAAAGACCTCTTTTCATACGGAAAAGGCGTGAGCATAGTCCACCACGCTTGCTCAAGGTGCATTGGCGATTTCAAACTCGTCAGTCCAGGTATTCTTACGAAGTTTTTCCTTACTTGTTTTTGGTGTCTAAGATAAACTTAGAAAGTACTTATAACACAAAAATTACAATGGTTCTTGCCAGGTTTCGAACCCGAACTTTTGTACACAAAATGCAAGTGCCTTAACCACTAGGCCACATCGACTTATACAGCTGCATCTGATTAGACTGAAAGTCGATCCTTAGATAAATGGGCAAAAGCGAGGCAGGTGATATAAATGGTGTGTCCATCTACAATAAAAAAGTACCTATTCTTTAGTTTTTACACGGCCTATAGGAATCTAATAGTCCCTAGATATTTTAATATAGTAATTTCAATTTAGTCGCCCTGGTAACATATAATACAATACGTCAGAAAATACGGTTTCCTGAAAAACAGCGCGTAAACATTTTACTACAATTTAAGCGTTTGTAATAAAACTACGCACTCGATTTTTATGTTCTATGTGTTAAAACATTTTTACAGTAGAATAACATTGTCTTAACACCAACACTTAAAAAATGTCCGTCTTTGACTTACTGCCCTCTCAATTTCTATGGCAGAATAGTGACGTCACGAAATTAGCAAAATACTGCAGTAATATGATATTTGTTTATTCATAAGGCTCGTGCTACATCGCGTGTGGTCTTGGTGTCATATGACGTGTTACTTGATAATGTTGAATATTGTTTATTTTTATACTGACACATAAGTATTTTATTAAGAAGTATGATATACATGTAAGAACATGATATACATGTAAGAACATGTACGGAACTACATAGTCGCGGACCTTTGGGAAATGCGCAGAAGCCCATTGAGACAACTTTAATGAATTATAATGACACAGAACCGGCGATTATCCCTATTTGTATTATTCAAATAGGGGTAGTCCCCAATTTGTGTAGGACTATTGCAAAATATGTTAAGACAAAATAGGTAACTCAAAATGCAACAAGGGAGGGTGGGAACGGGCTTTGGCGGATTTAAAACTCAAATCATTTGCTTCCTGAGGATCCATCACCGGCCCACTCACCCCTTACAACGAATCATTATTCTTCTGAACAGAGCTTTTGGCTTTGCTCAAGCGACTGCACTCTGGACGGCCAATCAAAGCAAGCCAGAGGTGGGACACCTTTTTCTTGTCATTGTTCTCTCCAGCCAGCCAGTTAAGGCATGCTGGAGATAAGGAATAGTGACATCTCCCTGGAGCACTTGGTTCCCTGTTTAGGTAGTCGACTGCCCCGGGTACATCACATGTATATTTAAGCTCTTTGTTAAAATCTGGAAGTACTGTACTAACACGATATGCGAATTTCTGCCGCTCAGCTAGTCAGAGAATTTTAAATTCCTAAATACACTCTAAACATGTTAGTTTGGTATTCCCCAAATGATAATCATACAATTTTGGGATTGACAAAAAACCAGAAAGTATAAATGCACCATTTTTTTGCATCGAGAGTGTGTGATCATCAACATTGTGTTGATAAAAAAGTTCTTAGTTGGAGTAACCACAACCTCTGCTAGCACTGGCACCATGAAGACCGCGGCCTGGAACAGCAAAATCAGCGAGAGCACTGGTGGCAGCAGGACCATAAGATAGACTTTATCTCGGTAGATGAAGTAATTCGCGGCTGAAACCGCGGGGAACAGCTGGTAGTATATAAATCAGAAGTAGTGAAATATGTTTTGCATGTTCATATATTTAGTGGTTGCAGTAAAGAAACAATTATCAGTTATTTGAAGAATACATTCTTAGTAGCCACAGCCACAGCCTCTGCTAGCCAAACCACCACGAAGACCGCCACGAAGACCAGGAGCAGCTAGACCAGGAGCAGCTAGACCAGCGGGACCGTAGGCAGCAGGGGCGATGGCGGCGCCAGGACCATACGCGGCAGGAGCGAAAGCGGCGTTATCGCTGATCATGGCGTTTCTGCCATTACCGCAGGCGTGGTTGACAGCACCAGCACCGGCAGAAGGCACCACACCCTCCAGAGCCACAGTACCCACGAACGGCAGCTCACCAGCCGCGGACAGAGCACCCTCATACACGTTGTCGGACACTACGGAGATACCGACGGGAGCGATGGCGGAGGCGCTGGAGACAGGCAGAGCGCCGCCACTGGTGGGGCTGAAGTCCATGGCGGGGGCGTAGATTGCATCGTAAGCCAGGCCTGTGCCTGCGAGGCCAGCGTTCAGTCCGTTGTAAGCCAAACCTCTGCCTGCCAAGCCAGCAGCAGGGTAGGCGAGTCCATCGTAAGCCCAAGCAGGAGCGGCCAGGCCGCAAGGGGCAGCCAGTGCAGAGGCATCAGCAACTGCAGCGCGGCTGGTGCACTGACCGACTGCGGACTGGAAATAAAGTGAGAATTATTACTCCGAAAGTAACGAAGGATTCAAAAACATGGTTCTATTAAATGATTCAAAATATCTCACCTTGACCAGGAGCGCCTGGGCGCAGAGGATGAGGATAGCCTTGACAGACATGATAGTTTGTTTCGAGTGCTGACACAAGAATGATGTTTAGTGTTCCCGTTGCTTATTTTATACTACAATTTTTTATCATGTTTCAAGAAAATTAAGTAGTATTTAGGTAAGTGTAATTAGAACTTGTGCAAGTCCGATAAGTCTACTAATTACTAACAAAGAAACTTTATCTTCAGACACGTTTGTCAAAATTTCGAAATGACCTATCAAGTGGCTTTTGCTGACAAGGTGTTGGGTATAAAATGTGTCAACATTTTGTGGTCATCATTCAGTCTTCAGCTTCCGTTGAACACACTTGAAACATGTCTTCCTTCACTGTTCTGTTGCTCTGCATCCAAGCTTGCTTGGTCCAGGTGAGTGAGAACTTTTGTTTTTTGTGTTTTTGTTTGATTGTTTTAATTCCATTTGATGGTTCCATACCGTTTTTATTTTATTTTAATGGACTTT
This sequence comes from Pyrrhia umbra, assembly GCA_963891755.1. NCBI lineage: Eukaryota > Metazoa > Arthropoda > Insecta > Lepidoptera > Noctuidae > Pyrrhia > Pyrrhia umbra. The sequence continues at coordinate 5,886,373 of OY982944.1, forward strand.
TCTGTTCTTACAGAATGTGTTCAGTCAGTGTCTGGGTGCATACGCGCCTGCCGCTGCTATCGCCCCCGCCGCTCTCTCCGCCGCCGCTCCCTGCGGCTACGGCGCTGGACTAGCTGGGCTCGCCTACCCTGGCGCTGGCTTGGCTGGAGCTTACCCCGCCGCCGGCTTCGCTGGTGCATACCCCGCTGCCGGTTACGGCTCTGGAGTTGCCGCGTACGGCGGCGCCGGTGAGGGCAACGTGGCGGTCGCTGGTGAGCTGCCAGTCGCCGGTAACACCGCTCTGGCCGGCCAGGTGCCCATCATGGGCGCTGTGAGCTTCAGTGGTCCTGTGGCTGCTGCTGGTGCTGTGTCTATCTCCGGACAGTGCGCGTGCGGCTGCGGTTCTCCTTCATACTATTGAAAAACCTTTTTATGACGTCCGAATAAAAATAAATAATGACGAATCAAGCAAAGTATTCAATGTTTTATTTTTCACATAAATAATATTATTCTTCGAATTCCTATAGTATCTGAATTCGTGTAGCAAAACATATTCATTAATTCGTGTATCTGAAATCATAGAATAAAGAATTTCTCGTTTTTAAATCACATTATTTCCCAAAATCTATCGTACCAGTACCACTTTTGGAATCTGTACATATAAAATGCTTTTTCCTGAATGACTGATTGATGGATCAATGCATAGACTACACTGCCGATCGCTTAGACCTGAAACTTGGAGTGTGTATTCTTTGTATGAAGCAGGCATCCGATAAGAAAGAATTTCTCGAAATTCTACCCCTAAGGGTTGGAAAAATGGGGGGGAAAGTTTGACCATTTTAATACGAACACTTTCCCGCACGGGACAACTAAAATCGTTCCGGGTCTGGGTGTTTGTTAACGCACCAATACAAATCTTTTTATTCGTCAATGCAGGTGTACAATACAAAAGGTGTTAGAGTTACAGGAAGTTCGCTACATTGTGCCTGTGGGCATACGAAAATTATATTAAACGACTAGCTTCTGCCAGCGACTTCGTCCGCGCGGAATAGTGGTGCTCCGCTCTTATTGGTCTTAGCTTGATGATATATATCCTATAGCCTTCCTCGATAAATGGACTATCTAACACTGAAAGAATTATTTAAATCGGACCAGTGGTTCCTGAGATTAGCGCGTTTAACAAAATGACAACATTTCCCTTCACTGCTCTGCTCCTATTGATTGTAGCGTAATGAAAAGTATACTATAACCATCTCAGGAGTATGACAAATAATTGTACCAAGTTTCGTTAATATCCGTCGAGTAGTTTTTGTTTCTATAGAGTTTATACAGACAGACAGACAGACAAAAATTTTACTGATTGCATTTTTGGCATCAGTATCGATCCCTAATCACCCCCTGATAGTTATTTTGGAAATATATTTCATGTACAGAATTGACCTCTCTACAGATTTATTATAAGTATAGATAGATAGATGTAATACTATCACATTTATATAATACTATTTAATTCCATCACTTATATCTATTCACTGCTTACCTTTATATAATATTGTATTTTATTTTATAATTTATATTAATTATTTGGCTTTCTTATTCTATTATATTTATATATAATACTATTAATCTCTATTGTAATTATAGTTTTTTCTTCTATTATGTATAATAGAAGAAAAAACTATAATTACAATAGTTTTCGAAACAGACTATATAAATATGTATATTTATATAGTCTGTTTCGAAAACTATATTAATTACTAGCTTCTGCCAGCGACTTTGTCCGCGTGGAATAGTGGTGCTCCGCTCCTATTGGTCTAAGCGTGATGATATATAGCCTATAGCCTTCCTCGATAAATGGACTATCTAACACTGAAAGAATTATTTAAATCGGACCAGCGGTTCTTGAGATTAGCGCGTTTAAACAAAATGACAATATTTCCCTTCACTGCTCTGCTCCTATTGAGTGTAGCGTGATGAAAAGTATACTATAACCATCTCAGGAGTATGACAAATAATTGTACCAAGTTTCGTTAAAATCCGTCGAGTAGTTTTCATTTCTATACAGTTTATACAGACAGACAGACAGACAGACAGACAGACAGACAGACAGACAGACAGACAAAAATTTTACTGATTGCATTTTTGGCATCAGTATCGATTCCTAATCACCCCCTGATAGTTATTTTGGAAATATATTTCATGTACAGAATTGACCTCTCTACAGATTTATTATAAGTATAGAAGATATAATACTGTTATTTATTTAAATCTAAATTAATTATATGACTTATAATCATTCTAAAAATTCACTTATTGAATAGCAGCATTTCTTTATTAACAGTTCTTTCAGCTTTTTCTTTAAGACATTTATATTTTGTTTTTTTAAGTCATGAGGTATTTTATTATATATTCTTGGAACCGTTTCATAAACGCTTTTCCGTAAAAGGGCAGTGTTGCTATGCTCAATTCTTAGAATATTAGACTCCCTTTTCCTTAACCGTGGATCTGCTGGGGGCTTTATTGTAAATAATTGTAAGTTACTTCTTACAAACACCGCCACCTCATAGATATAAAGAGATGGAAATGTAAGAATATTTAACGACTGAAAGAGCGGTTTACATCTCTAGGGTGCAAGTTACGTATTGCACGAATGCACCTCTTAAGTGCTATAAATACTTGTTCATTATCCGTTGAATTGCCCCAGAAAATGAAACCATATCGCATAATAGATTATACAAAACTGTGATAGGCTACAAGTACCGTATCACGATTCACAAATTTTGATAATTTATACAGTGCGTAAGAGAAGCTGTTTACTCTATACTACAAATGATTTCTACCTGTGATTTCCATGTAAGTTTAGAATCTATCAATAAGCCTAGAAACTTAATGTCATCTTTTTCTTAATGTAGGGCAACGTTTAAAAAAAAACGTCACCAAATTATCAAAGGCCTGCAGTAATATAATATTTGTTTATTTATAAGGCTCGTGCTACATCGCGTGTGGCCTTGGTGTCATATGACGTGTTACTTGATAAAGTTACATATTGTTTACTTTTACCATAGCGCGTATTTTATTAAGTAGTATGATTCTTACATAGTCGCGGACCTTTGGTAAACGCACAGAAGCTCTTTGAGGAATTTTAAATTCCTGAATACACTCTAGAGAAGTTATTTTGGGATATCCCATCTGATAACTCATACAATTTAGGGATGCACAAAAAACCAGAAAGTATGAATGCATCATTTTATACTGTGATCTTTAGCATTGTGTTCATAAAAAAATTCTTAGTTGGAGCAGCCACAGCAGCCCGAAGACCGCGGCCAGGCGCAGCAAAAGCAGCGAGAGCACTGGCGGCAGCAAGACCATGAGATAGATTTAATCTGGGTGGATGAAATAATTCAGGATGCAGCTGAAACCGCAGGGAACAGCTAATAAAAAGTAGTGAAATATGTTTGCATATTCATATTATATTCAGTGGTTGCAGTATAAAACATTATAAGCTTTTACTGAAGAATACATTCTTAGTATCCACAGCCACAGCCTCTGCCAGCCAAACCACCACGAAGACCGCCACGAAGACCAGGAGCAGCAAGAGCAGCGGGACCGTAGGCAGCAGGGGCGATGGCGGCGCCAGCACCATACGCGGCAGGAGCAAAAGCGGCGCCATCGCTGATCATGGCGTTTCTGCCATTACCGCAGGCGTGGTTGACAGCACCAGCACCGGCAGAAGGCACCACACCCTCCAGAGACACAGTACCCACGAACGGCAGCTCACCAGCCGCGGACAGAACACCTTCATACACGTTGTCGGACACTACGGAGATACCGACGGGAGCTATGGCGGAGGCGCTGGAGACAGGCAGAGCGCCGCCACTGGTGGGACTGAAGTCCATGGCGGGGGCGTAGATTGCATCGTAGGCCAAGCCTGTGCCTGCAAGGCCAGCGTTCAGTCCGTTGTAAGCCAGACCTCTACCAGCAAAGCCAGCAACTGGGTAGGCGAGTCCATCGTAAGCCCAAGCAGGAGCGGCCAGGCCGCAAGGGGCAGCCAGTGCAGAGGCATCAGCAACTGCAGCGCGGCTGGTGCACTGACCGACTGCGGACTGGAAATAAAGTGAGAATTATTACTCTGAAAGTTACTAAGCATTCAAAAGCATAGTTCTAATAAAGGAATCGAAATATCTCACCTTGACCAGGAGCGCCTGGGCGCAGAGGATGAGGATAGCCTTGACAGACATGATAGTTTAGTTCAAGTGCTGACACAAGAATAATGTTTAGTTTTACTTACTGCAGGTTAATTTATACTCAATGTTGTTATCATATTCCAAGAAAATAAAGTAGTATTTAGGTAAGTGTAATTAATTATAGCTTGTGTAAGCACGATAGGCCTATTTATTAACAAAAGAACGCGTCAATATAACTTCAGACACGTTTTTATAAATTTCAAAACTAACCCTTATCAAGTGGTTGTTATTGCAAGGTGTTGGGTATAAAATGTGTCAACATTTTGTGGTCATCATTCGGTCTTCAGCTTCCGTTGAACACACTTGAAACATGTCTTCCTTCACTGTTCTGTTGCTCTGCATCCAAGCTTGCTTGGTCCAGGTGAGATTATTCATTTCTATATTTATATATTCATCTTCTTTAGTATTCAAGTCGTTGGTTAAAGAAAAACTTGAGACTACCTACTAGAATTACAGCCATTGATAAGAACAAGACGATGCTTGAATAAGAATAGTTTTTTTTTTGCTTAAACATATTAATGTATTGAATTGTTTGTGCAGAATGTGTTCAGCCAGTGTCTCGGTGCATACGCGCCTGCCGCCGCCATCGCCCCCGCCGCTCTCTCCGCCGCCGCTCCCTGCGGCTACGGCGCTGGACTAGCTGGGCTCGCCTACCCTGGCACTGGCTTGGCTGGTGCTTACCCCGCCGCTGGCTTCGCTGGTGCATACCCCGCTGCCGGATACGGCTCTGGAGTCGCCGCGTACGGCGGCGCCGGTGAAGGCAACGTGGCGGTCGCTGGTGAGCTGCCAGTCGCCGGTAACACCGCTCTCGCCGGCCAGGTGCCCATCATGGGCGCTGTGACCTTCGGCGGCGCTGTGCCAGCTGCTGGTGCCGTGTCCATCACTGGCCAGTGCGCGTGCGGCTGCGGCGCTTCCTCCAACTACCTGTACTAGATACAGACCCATTTCATGCAGATGAATCTGTAAATAAATGACGAATGACCAGCAATTTAGTCCTTGTTTTTTAATTAGTCATAATATAAATGTTTTTTTCACTTGAGGAACTCGTAACTAAGTAACAGTCGTACGGGTCGATCAATGCTTTTGCCGCTGTTGGTCTGTGGATGACCGATCTATGTCTTATGAAGACTCCTCCGTGGCTCGGAAACCACGTTGGATCATTGATGGTCTCGGCTTTACTTTATAGATCTTTGAATTTTATCGTCACTGGTAGTCAGAAGCCAGAGAGTCTGATAATTAATTGTGTTACCCGGTAACTGGGTTGGGGAGGTCAAATAGATAGTCGGTCCATGTAAAACACTCACTTGCTCTATCTGCTGCTTAGTTAGTCTGGACACAAACTCCAATATAGTTCAGAAAAGGCTAGGCAGATGATCATATTATTTTTTCATTGAACCCGATAATTATACCAATAATCATGTCTTTCTTTTTCTTTCTATGGATTTTTTTTAGTTCCAACCCTTACAATGAAAATGTCATCTAAACCTTTCATTCTAAACACACCAACGTGGAAAATGGATAATTATAATTTAATTGATTAAGTGAGTTCCTCCACAAGGAGTACTAGATCCACTTGGCCTGATAGTAAGTAGCTTTAAGATACGAGACGCTTAAAATCTTAAGTTTAGACCATCAAAACATAACCACTTGAACTTGATGTAACGAAGAACGAACACAAATTCTTCTGATAAAATAATTGTCACCTCATTGGAGGGACAAGGTAATAATTTGTGTCCACTTTGACACAATTTTTTAAGCACACAAACTAATAAATTGTAAGTATGTCTACATACAAACTATTTTAAGACCAGTTGACTGACAGAAGGAAAGACGAAAACCACCCGAGAATGATATGGCTCAGACAAGAAATTGCGCAAAAAGTTTTTCAGCAGGGTTATATTGCCCCTTTTGAAAAATATTACTACACAGTATGGAGGTATGGAGTTTCTTGCCGGTTCTTCTCCATAGGACCCACTTTTTGGAACCGTGCACCTAGCTTCTATTGTTGACGTTTTATAAGTACCTGTAAATTGGTCTATATGAAATAAAAACCTTTTGACTTTGACTTTTGACTTGACAGTTCTTACTTCATGCCTAAGGTGCCATACTAGTATGAATGATGAGTTTGGTGAGGTTACGTAAGCCAATATATTTCAATTTCAGTTGCAATACCTTTCAATTTCAGTTGCAATAACTTTGAATTTTAGTTGTCATACCTTTAATTTTCATAGTTCAATGATATACATTACTTCGTTGAAAGTATCAATGAGATAAACGTCCAAAACTATGCAGTAATGTATGTAAAACTCCTTTTGATGAGCATGTCAATTGGATATCCATTTTAACGTAATTACAGTAATTAGGGTGCTGGTGTTCCTTTGACCTTGAGAAGCTCCGAGGTTGAGCTGTCATCTCACGGAGCTTTGTTACTATGAAGCTGTCCAAGACTTATTCTGATCTCGCCCATGTCGATGCTAGCATCGAACCTCAGCTTTAAAGTGGCGCGTAATCCTGTTCCGTGGTTCATCCTTGCATGTTTGCTGTTTCAGTTTTTTTTTTGTATTGATCTACAATTCTACATGATCCTCACGTTACACGACTATTTGTAACAAGAACACTTGATTTTAAAAGAGTATCCATGGAGTTTCTTGCCGGTTCTTCTCCATAGGACCCACTTTTTGGAACCGTGCACCTAGTTTCTAGCTTTGGCGTTTTATAAAAACCTGTAATTGGTGTACATAAAATAAGAACCTTTTGACTTTCACTTTGTTTTATGCGAATAGGTAGATAAGTTGTCACCTCAACAATTGAGGACCTTTGCAGTGAAATATTAAGCCTCTGACGTATATATCTTTGCCATCAACTAGCTAAGAAGCAGAAGAAGGTAGATAAGTTTCCATAAAACTGTTCGCCTTTTATCAGGCGACAACGGGAGGCGAACATCTTCGATATAATTATATTTTGCGCGATAGCTTGGACGATAGATAGGGTATTCACACGATAATGTCACGTCAGCTTTTTACCTCCCTGATAAGTCGACGTCTTGACATTCGTAAAGACTTTTCATCATTCTCTTTATTAATTCTAGATTCTAACTAGCGAGTTTCGACTCCGCAGGCACAAATACCACAATAGTAACTAAATGGCTGACATCGACTTCTAGAGCGATGATTTAGCAGAAATAAAATTTGTTTTTCTCTTTAAGTTTTTTGGAAGTCGGTTTTCTTATTATCTCCCATAATGTTCCCCTTGAGTTATTTGTGGACCAGAAATCCGACGATATTATTAAAATAATGCAATTTTGCTGTGATGCGTTTTAATGTAGTATTGAGTTTGCAAATGTAAATACAACAAAATTATAATTCAAATAAAAATTGTACAGATTTTTTTCATATTCATTTATTGGGTTTGTTTAAGTCGTTGGTAATATTTATCAGCTTTGGTAGAAAAATAAAGTCTTAGTAGCCACAGCCACAACCTCTGCCAGCCAAACCTCCACGAAGACCGCCACGAAGACCAGGAGCAGCAAGAGCAGCGGGACCGTAGGCAGCAGGGGCGATGGCGGCGCCAGCACCATACGCGGCAGGAGCGAAAGCGGCGTTATCGCTGATCATGGCGTTTCTGCCATTACCGCAGGCGTGGTTGACGGCACCAGCACCGGCAGAAGGCACCACACCCTCCAAAGCCACAGTACCCACGAACGGCAGCTCACCAGCCGCGGACAGAACACCCTCATACAAGTTGTCGGACACTACGGAGATACCGACGGGAGCGATGGTGGAGGCGCTGGAGACAGGCAGAGCGCCACCACTGGTGGGGCTGAAGTCCATGGCGGGGGCGTAGATTGCATCGTAAGCCAGGCCTGTGCCTGCAAGGCCAGCGTTCAGTCCATTGTAAGCCAGACCTCTGCCTGCAAAGCCAGCAGCAGGGTAGGCGAGTCCAGGAGCGGCCAGGCCGCAAGGGGCGGCCAGTGCAGAGGCATCAGCAACTGCAGCGCGGCTGGTGCACTGACCGACTGCGGACTGGAAATTAAGGGAGAATTATATTAATGCGTTATAAAGACGTCAAAAACGTCAAAACCAGTTATGTATTAACAAATACTGAACAAACTCAATTTATCATTTTTTAATAATTAATATATCTCACCTTGACCAGGAGCGCCTGGGCGCAGAGGATGAGGATAGCCTTGACAGACATGATAGTTTAGTTCGAGTGCTGACACAAGAATGATGTTCGGTAATAAGTAAGTTGCTGGTTTTATACTCCAAATTTTTATCAGGTTTCAAGACAATTAAGTAGTATTTAGGTAAGCGTAATTAATTAAAAGCTTGTGCAAGCCCGATAAACTTATTTATTTACTAACAAAGGAACGCGTCATCTTCAGTCACGTTTTCTGAAATTTCGAAATCGGCCTATCTAGCGGTTGTTATTGACAAGGTGTTGGGTATAAAATGTGTCAACATTTTGTGGTCATCATTCAGTCTTCAGCTCCCGTTGAACACACTTGAAACATGTCTTCCTTCACTGTTCTGTTGCTCTGCATCCAAGCTTGCTTGGTCCAGGTGAGTGATTAGTGACCATCATTCATTTTATTCATAAGAATGATCTAGTGACTCCTATGTTTATATATTCAGTTTGTGTTGTATTATACTGTTCGTCTGTTTGTGATCTTAAAAACAGAAGACGATATTTTTTTTGTTTAATTTCATCCATTGAATTGTTTGTGCAGAATGTGTTCAGCCAGTGTCTCGGTGCATACGCGCCTGCCGCCGCCATCGCCCCCGCCGCTCTCTCCGCCGCCGCTCCCTGCGGCTACGGCGCTGGACTAGCTGGGCTCGCCTACCCTGGTGCTGGCTTGGCTGGTGCTTACCCCGCCGCCGGCTTCGCTGGTGCATACCCCGCTGCCGGTTACGGATCTGGAGCTGCCGCGTACGGCGGCGCCGGTGAAGGCAACGTGGCGGTCGCTGGTGAGCTGCCAGTCGCCGGTAACACCGCTCTCGCCGGCCAGGTGCCCATCATGGGCGCTGTGAGCTTCAGTGGTCCTGTGGCTGCTGCTGGTGCCGTGACTATCTCCGGACAGTGCGCGTGCGGCTGTGGCACCCCCTACTACTGAATATGAAAAATCTTTTAAGTTAAAAATAAAGAGCAAACCACAATATTTTATTGTTTTTTTAACCCCTTGTTTAAACTGGACTGGTGAACTAATTCCTAACAACGTGATATTTTACAAAGGATGATTTTTGGTGAAAGCTTAGTAGAACATAGCTTGAGATCAGCCTCATGGAAGTTTAGTAGTTATTTATAAAGTAAACTAATAACTTCCATTGTACTATTGAGAGACTAACAGCCGGTTGCTCCTAACTCTTTATGATTTATACTTTTCAAAATTCAAAAATCTTTTATTCAAATTAGGCTGAAAATCAGCACCTTGACAAGATCGCCGTGTGGTCTAGATGCAACTCTTTGGCACTAAACCCTCAAAAGTCCAAATTTATGATTATGGGAAGCAGAAATCAAATAAAATCAATTCTTTCTGCGAAACCAGATGTTAAAATAATGGGAGAGAGCATACAAAGAGTAGAAATTGCTTGTAACCTAGGCCTAATCACCGATCCGGAACTTCGCTTTGAAGAGCATATTAATGGTGTAGTAAGGAATTGTTTTTATAGACTACGGGTTCTGTATAGAGTAAGAGATTTCCTTAGTGTTGCAATGAGAAAAAGATTGGTGGATATTCTTGTACTGTCGAAACTGAATTATTGCGACACCGTGTACGGGCCATGTCTTCTGTCGCGTACGGACCGTCTTATACAGCGTGTACAAAATGCCTGTGCTCGATTTTGCTTTAGTGTACCCCGGAGAAATCATATCACACCATATCTAAACGAAAACAACATCCTAAAAATGACTGCACGGCGGAAACTACATTTAGCAGTCTTAATGTTTGGAATAATTAAAACCCACCAACCGGAATACTTATTTAAAAAAATTAGCTGGAGGCATGAAAATTACAGCTACCTCGCTCGTTCTACATCCAACCCGCTCTCAATGCCGCGCTATAGGACTACGGCCTTCAGAGGATGTTTCAAATATGCCGCCACTCGCTGCTGGAACGATTTACCACCTCCCATCAGATCCCTGAAAACAAAACAAAATTTTAAATTACATCTAAAAAAATATCTATTAGAAAAACAAAAGAAGGAACAAGAAATATTTTATACATGAATAAGTACTCACGTAAGGTTTATCATCTATGGGCAAGGTATATCGACATCCAAGCGGCTTGAGGCGGCATATCGGTGCCAAATGTACCTCTAACGGTAGATAGGTACCATATCGAATAGCGCACTCATGATCCTAAACATCGCACACTCCAGTATGTCAAGGGTTCGGCACATGAGATACAGTTGCACAGTGTTATAATTATTATCTTTGCTTGCCACTCGGCGAGATGCACGTAGTTAGTCACGCGACTACATAGGTCAGATGACCGTGACATAGCACATGTGCGGCGCAGCCGCCGACCGACGGTATATGGACGAAAAGTACATCACACTCGCTTATGCGACGGGCAATTGTACTCGTTAGGAGGTAGAACAATTAAAAAAAAAAAAAAAAAAATATATATATATAGGTATGTGTTTCGTATGATGTCGGAGCGAGACAAAACTTAGTGGTATTATTATTTTTTTTATAAATTGCATGTTCATTTCAAGTTATAGGTATAAGTTGTCTGTTGTTTTTGTCATTTAATTGTAATAATAGAATTAGTGAAATAGCTGATTTGATGTTTGTACGTCATCCCAAGTTGACCACTGAAAATCAGCGCTGTTTTGTGGCTCCCCACAGCATAGCATCATGCTGAGTGGTTTACTTCTTGTCGCAGTCAGAACGTGCCAATAATTAAGCCATAGCCATTAATGTTGTTTTTTTTTTCCATTTTATTATCTGTTTTTTTTTTTCCTTCTACCTACTGTTTGTAAATATGCACGTGTTGTCTGTGACAAATAAACATTTTTTCTTTCTTTCTTTCTTTCACCTTTTGAACGTCAAATTTACAAAAGACAGCCCCCAAAACGCCCTTCACTACTTACGTACCCTACCTTACTTACTTTTACTACCTTTTTTTACTACCTTACCTACTTTACTTTTACGAATATCACATAACATGATAATAATATCTAAACTTAGCATTCTATTAATATTTACTATGATATCAATAAATAGATATAATAACTAAATGAACACAATTATATCACACACTAGCTTCTGCCCGCGACTTCGTCCGCGTGGAATAGTGGTGCTCTGCTCCTATTGGTTTTAGCGTGATGAAATATAGCCTATAGCCTTCTTCAATAAATGGGCTATCTAACACTGAAAGAATTTTCAAATCGGACCAGTAGTTCCTGAGATTAGTAGCGTACGCAAAAAAAAATTGATCGATGAATTGAAAAGATGGTTGATTTCTTACACCTTGTGTCCGAAAAACCCAAATATCTTACGGAACCCTATTTTTTTTCAAAATAAAATTTAGTTACTCGTGGATAATGTAGCTTTAGTATGGTGAAAGAATTTTTAAAATCGGTCCAGTAGTTTTCATCACGCTACAATCAATAGGAGAAGAGCAGTGAAGGGAAATGTTGTCATTTTGTTTAAACGCGCTAATCTCAGGAACCGCTGGTCCGATTTGAAAAATTCTTTCAGTGTTAGATAGTCCATTTATCGAGGAAGGCTATAGGCTATATATCATCACGCTAAGACGAATAGGAGCGGAGCACCACTATTCCACCCAAACGAAGTCGCGGGCAAAAGCTAGTATAATCTATCTATACTTATAATAAATCTGTAGAGAGGTCAATTCTGTACATGAAATATATTTCCAAAATAACTATCAGGGGGTGATTAGGGATCGATACTGATGCCAAAAATGCAATCAGTAAAATTTTTGTCTGTCTGTCTGTCTGTCCGTCTGTCTGTCTGTCTGTCTGTCTGTCTGTCTGTCTGTATAAACTCTATAGAAACAAAAACTACTCGACGGATTTTAACGAAACTTGGTACAATTATTTGTCATACTCCTGAGATGGTTATAGTATACTTTTCATCACGCTACAATCAATAGGAGCAGAGCAGTGAAGGGAAATGTTGTCATTTTGTTTAAACGCGCTAATCTCAGGAACCGCTGGTCCGATTTAAATAATTCTTTCAGTGTTGGATAGTCCATTTATCGAGGAAGGCTATAGGCTATATATCATCACGCTAAGACCAACAGGAGCGGAGCACCACTTTTCCACGCGGACGAAGTCGCTGGCAGAAGCTAGTATATAATAAAGCTGAAGAGTTTGTTTGATTGTTAGAACGCGCTAATCTCAGGAACTACTGGTCCGATTTGAAAAATTCTTTCAGTGTTAGATAGCCCATTTATTGAGGAAGGCTATAGGCTATATATCATCACGCTAAAACTAATAGGAGCGGAGCACCACTATTCCACGCGGACGAAGTCGCGGGCAGAAGCTAGTTCGAGAATAAAATCTGGGTAAAAATTATTTTCCGTATAAATTCTACTCTTGTATAAATTCGGGTTTGGTCGAATCCACCCTTATTCATCTTAGATATACATACATATTATGTAATCCTTCTTTTTTAATTTTGAAGTGGATAGAATTATTTATTTTATATAAACAACAGAACTTACGACAGCTAAAAAAAACAAAAGCTAAAAAAGAAAAAATCCTCCTCATCGCGGTCAACTGGGAGCGTACCCAAGAGGCTGGCTGCATTGCCACGTTGGATAGCTATGCTTATCCTAAGTAGTTCTTAAAATAGTCAGCCGTGGTAAAAGGGTACGGACAGTCAGACAGTCAGACTAAAACGCTTTATAAGGATTCCTTTTTAATATCTTGGTTCCAAAGTGGCACCAGATCAAGTTGCATAATGAACAAAATCCTTTGTACACACTCCTTTAAATTGATTAGTCAGCTCGTGTAAAAAATCAACATTAATTTATACAATATAAAATGCTTTTTCCTGAATGACTGACGGATCAATACAGAGCCTAAACCGCTGATCGTAGAGACCTGAAACTTGGAGGGTGTATTTTTTGTATGACGTAGGTATTTGATAAGAATGGATTTCACGAAATTTTGGGGGGCAAATTTTGTATGAAACTCTGTCATTTTAAATTTAAATTCGTATAGCCCACGCGGGCGAAGCTGGCAGAAAGCTAGTAGAAGAATAAAAGAAGCCAATACTTATAAAATTTCATTTATTGAATACCAAACAAAAGTATAATCAAACTTCAACGAACACTTAGTATGAACACCCACATCCTCTACCAGCAAAACCACTTCGGAAACCGAAAGCTGGAGCGCCAAAGCCAGCTCCTAAGGATGCAGGACCAAAACCAGTAGCAGGACTGATGGCACCCATGTAACCATAAGCACCAGCAGGACCAAAAGCAGAAGTCTCGCTAATCATGGCGTTCCTGCCATTACCGCAGGCGTGGTTGACGGCACCAGCACCGGCAGAAGGCACCACACCCTCCAGAGCCACAGTACCCACGAACGGCAGCTCACCAGCCGCGGACAGAGCACCCTCATACACGTTGTCGGATGCTACAGCAATACCAGTAGGAGGGATGGCAGAGGCACTGGAGACTGGGAGAGCACCGCCACTGGTGGGGGTAATTTCGAAACCGTCGACAGCAGAAGAGTATGCCAGACCATCGCAAGGAAGACCTCTTCCTGCTAACGCAGCATCATTGTACAGAGAAGCAGAAGATGCAAATCCAGGAGCAATCAGTCTGTCGTATCCGTAAGCGTTAGCTCCGAAAGCTGAGGCGGTGGTGGGGGTGTAGAGACCGTCGTATGCTGGGCCAGCAGTTGCCACTGATGCAGGGGATGATGTTGGACTGAGAGCAGACTGCAGGAAAAAAAACAGGACGGTCACTTACAATGTTCATTAAAGAAGTTTATCCTATTATTCTAACTAGCTTAGCAAGAGTAACTTAAAATGTTTCATTTATAATATCCGGAGGAGCTTGTAGCTCCGCGGCAGCTGACATCATCTGACAACTAGTCCTAATAAGAAATCGTGTCACTAAGTTACTGAGTAGTGTAGGAAAGGTAGGCCTCCATACAAAAATGTTAAGCTAGATCCTACTGACATAGGCAAGGAAGATGACGATGCATATTTATGTAGAATCATCAAAATGAATTTGTTTATCAATTTAAAAATTCAAAATCCCCGTAAAATCCAAATTCCAATCTTGAAACCAGCTATATAAAACAGAGAAGATATATGGCTTGAAGAGAAAGTTCTAGAAACTTACCATAGCGTTAAGTCCACTACCACAACCATGGTTGATAGCCCCAGATCCTGCAGTGGGCAAGACACCTTCCATAGCAGTGGTGCCCACAAACGGCAGCTCACCAGCCACAGACAGCATACCATCGTAAACATTCTCAGACATGATCGAGATTCCGATGGGAGCCATGGCTGAGGAGCTGGTCACTGGTAGCGCACCACCGCTGGTAGCTGTGAACTCCATAGCAGGGGAGTAGAATCCATCGAAAGCTAGCCCTCTTCCTCCACAGCCAGCTCCAGGGTATGAGAGACCGTCATAGAGTCCAGTGAAGCCAGGGGCTCCGAGAGAACCTGGCCATCCGAATGGAGAAGCAATTCCTGATGCATCGACTGCTGCTCGGCTAGTGCACTGGCTGAATGCAGTCTGAAAGGCAAAAATAGTTTTGTCAGCTCAATTTTATTATCTAGCTCTTAGAAAAAATGCTTTAAAGGCGCTTTTACCAATTAAGTAAAGTAGGCAAATAATTAAACAATGCATTGCCAATAAAAGCAACTGATTCATTTGTATTTTGTAAACTCGTTATGTCAATACAGATTTATTATAATTTGTATGTCTCTAACATGCACGAGACTGCAGAGTTCCGGACCTTTGGGAGGCGAACGTGGGGCCAAAGCCATACGTAGAAGCACTTATTATTTTATTATTTTAGTTTTGAGATCAGCCACGTATTGTTTTAAAAAACATCTATTCATAGTTTAATTGCTTGCGTATAGCTGTTCTATAGTGAACTTAGCACGGTTCATACCAGCACCGTCTTTCGGAGTAGCTACTTTAAGATACTTCTCAGAATAGCCAGAATATTAGATCTCAAACCCATGTACATAGTAGATCTTGATCGGATTACAAGTGGAAGAATAATAGCTTTTAATTTTGAAGGACACTTATGTTTACATACATAAGTGTCCTTCAAAATTAAAAGTACACAGAAATGAAGAAAAAAGTTTATAAAAAGCAAAATTTCTCACCTGAATGAAAAGCGCTTGAGCGCAAAGAATGAGGATAGCCTTAGCTGCCATTGTATCGAAAGTACTTAGATTGTTACTAGTGAAAGCGATGGAATTAGAATGATGTCTGTACAAACTTTCAAAGTATTTATACTTAACAATAAAGCAATTTACCGAGAATTAGTATGTAGGTAATTGTTTTAAAACAATAAACGATAAGCCTATTATTTTGTAAAAAAAAAGATATAACTCAAATTATTAAGACACAATTTGTTAAAGACACAAATGATGAAGCAATTTTCCTTTATGCTGATAAGGAAAATGTATTGACTGTATAAAAGTGTGATGACCATTGAAATGTTATTCTGTTCTCAGCTTTTAGTTGTTGGATAAACATAAAACATGTCTTCTTTTGGTGTTCTGTTGCTCTGCATCCAAGCTTGCTTGGTCCAGGTATGAGTCAGATTTAATTCTCAAGAATTTTAAATAATTAAAACAAATGTTTGATTCTTAAAGTGCTTTATTATAATTTATCGGAAACAGCGCTAGCAATAATACGTCATAGTATGGACCCTGGGTCATCTGTAAGGTCAATTCATCGATAGATGACCAAAGAGTGACCAATTATTTGCAGATCGGAAACCTTTCGGTTTTTAAAGTCAGTGATTCTGAAAGAAGTCTTGTGGGTTGGGCAGTTCAGATGATAATCGTTTCATTATATTAGGAAGCATAATTGGGCTCTGGAAGTCGATATGGTTGATTAATAAGGAAAATAATGTAAATGATCTTAATCAAAGTTTTTTTCTTACAGAATGTGTTCAGCCAGTGTCTCGGTGCATACGCGCCTGCCGCCACCATCGCCCCCGCCGCTCTCTCCGCCGCTGCTCCCTGCGGCTACGGCGCTGGATTAGCTGGGCTCGCCTACTCTGGCGCTGGCTTGGCTGGTGCTTACCCCGCCGCCGGCTTCGCTGGTGCATATCCCGCTGCCGGTTACGGCTCTGGGCTCGCCGCGTACGGCGGCGCCGGTGAAGGCAACGTGGCGGTCGCTGGTGAGCTGCCAGTCGCTGGTAACACCGCTCTCACCGGTCAGGTACCCATCATGGGCGCTGTGAGCTTCGGCGGCGCTGTGCCAGCTGCTGGTGCCGTGTCCATCTCAGGCCAGTGCGCGTGCGGCTGCGGTGCTGGTGCTCCCTACAACTACCTGTACTGAAGCAGGTTCTGTTATTGGGAGTGATAAAACTATGAGAATAAAGAAATTGAAGGGAATGTATGATTTTTTTGCTTAACCTTTCTTTGCATAGTAGCTAAGGCATTTTAAGTGAATCAATAAATATTGCTTGAACATTATTTTTATGACAGCTCTAAGAGTATTTTCTGGTGAATTCATAACGTTCGAATACCAAAAGTACACAAGAACCAATTACATTTATGGCCGGTTTCACCATATCTGCTAGGTAAATTTATAAGAATAATGTTCCAATTATAAAATATTCCTCCCCAAATGTGAAAATGAAATAGTTCAATGTTCATTCGGCTTATGAGCTACTAGCTCCTGCCCGCGACTTCGTCCGCATGGAATAGTGGTGCTCCGCTCCTATTGGTTTTACCGTGATGATATATAACCTATAGCGTTCCTCAATAAATGGGCTATCTAACATTCAAATCGTACCAGTAGTTCCTGAGATTAGCGCGTTCAAACATACAAACAACTGAAGAGTTTGTTTCTTTATTATATTAGAATAGTATAGTATAGTCGCGCACTATACGTTGTTATGGACACATTCACACTGTACTATATATTATTGGCTATGTATGGTGCGCGATATTATTGTGCTATTAACTATATACCTTTTTATTCGCTATAAAAAGTAGCCTATGTTCTTTCGTTCCTCATTAAGTGTCTAAATACAAAGTTTCACTGTTATATTTTCAAAAATGACGATTTTCCATACGAACATTCATCACCTGTTTTTAACCCCAATTTTCTCCCCCAATTTTCCCCTCTTTTTACCCATTCTCTCCCATTTTTTGCGATAAAAAGTAGCCTATGTTCTTTCGTTTATCATAAAGTGTCTAAATATAAAGTGTCTAAATACAAAGTTTGTTACAGCTTTAAAAATGACGAATTTCCATATGAACATTCATCCCCTATTTTTACCCATTCTCCCCAATTTTTTTGCAATAAAAAGTAGCTTATGTTGTTCCTCAGGGTCTATTCTATCTCTGTACTAAATTTCATCAAAATCGGCTCACTGGTTTAGGCGTGAAAGCGTAACAGACAGACAGACAGAGTTACTTTCGCATTTATAATATTAGTAAGGATTGATGATAACGCACTCCAATTTCGTTCAACACAATAACAAAGGATCTTTTGTATGTTAGCAAAGTTAACAGGCCTAACTTCAAGGAGAGTGCCTGCCGGGGTTGCGGAATAGTTTTAAAGAGTTCCCGCAGTCCTGGAACGTAAAGGGTGAAGGAAGGAATGTGGATATGTTCTAGTCAGTAAGAGTTTGATACTTCCTCCCACACACATACACACACACACACAGGCCCACAGCGGAAAGAGTCATTTGATGATTTCCCATCCCTATTCCCAAAAAAAAGTTTATAAATTGTCTTTAGAAATCATTTCTGCTAAATGTTTTGAAAGGTAATTAATTATAGTGGAATTGGCTAAGTAAAAACTAAATAATATACTTGCTAATAGGTTTATTTTAAGCTAAAGTTACTAGTATAATTTATTAGTATTAAGCACACCCACAGCTAGAAGCACCACCATATCCAAGACCAGTAGCGATAGCACCAGCGCCATAACCAGCACCAAGTCCATAGCCAGCGCCAAGTCCTGAGGCACCCGCAGTGCCATAAGCACCTGCACCACCATAGGCACCAGCAGGAGCGATGCTCTCAATAGCAGTAACACCGTTACCGCAGCTGTAGCTGACGGCGCCAGCACCACCACTAGGCACCGCGCCTTCCAAAGCCACAGCACTCACGAATGGCAGCTCACCAGCCACGGACAGAGCACCCTCAAACACATTCTCCGAGTTTATCGAGAGGCCAGTAGGAGCGATGGAAGAGACGCTAGAGACAGGCAGAGATCCACCACTGGTGGGAATAACTTCGATGGCAAGACCACCGTAGCCTGCACCAGCACCGTAGCCGAGTCCAGCTCCATACCCAAGGCCGCTTCCACAAGCCAGGCCACTGCCTACCGCCGCGGCAGGGGCTGATAAAGCTGGGGCTCCCAGACCATAGCCTGATAGTCTAGCTCCATAGTTTCCTTCGGAGATACAGTAGCTGAATACGGCCTGGAAGAGGACAATAAAGTTATCTTTTTAATGTTATAATGTACGGCAGTAAGTTGTGGAATCTTTTTTTAATATCAATGTTTACATCAACACATTACATTTATATCACTTGAACAATCAAAGTTTAGAAAAACCAGAAATGTTTTAAATTTTAATCACATGCTACATAGCAGATAGTTACACTGTTGGAATTACCCATTTAAACTGTGGGAAACAGAATACAACTTTTACCGAATAGGGCAATGAACTAAGCACCCAATAGTCCTGATCTTCGTGGTTGACATGGACATTTATCTTTAACATTCTAAGGAAAAACAATAAAGAATTGAGTTTTGAGGATATTATATAAGTTTCATTTACCTGGATCAAGAGAGCCTGGGCGCAGAGGACGAGGGTAACCTTGACAGACATTGTAGAAAGTGTTCTAGCTACTGGTTCAAGTACGTTCAAGAGAATGATGTTCAGCAGTACTGCCAATGGTTTAAATACTAAACGGTATTATCAGAACTATTTCATTACTACAAACTGTCCTATGAAATTCTGTGCAATTTTGCGATAAATATTGCCATTTCTTTTTTTACAAAAACATTTCAAGTCACGTATGTAGATAACAAGAATCTAGGAATAGAACTATAAAGGATTGTGAATTATTGCAAAAAAATATTCAGTCTTCAGCTTCTCGTTGAACACAAACATCAAACATATCTACCTTCGCTGTTGTGTTGCTCTGCATCCAAGCTTGCTTGGTCCAGGTGTGTGAATTTAATATCTTTCTTCATAATTTGTCCATATCTTGAGATCAGCTTCCAGTCTAACAGGATGCAGCTGAGTACCATTGTTTTACATTGAGTGACTACCTATCTGACCTCCACTACCCATCTTCCGGGTAACACGATATCCCTTGGTAAGACTATCTGACTTCTGACAACCTTTAATGACTGTCAAAGATCTAATAATTACAGCTGGGACCAACAGTTATAAGTGCATGGAGGAGTCTCGATATGACATAGATGGTCAACCATTCACGGACCGACTGCGCCAAGCGTAGCTTAACCCTTGATCGATCGACCCGTGCGGCATTTACTTAGCCACGAGCTTCTCTAATTCACTTTGTAATTGTGGTGTGTCTTATCTGAATATTTTTATTTCCAGAACGTATTCAGCTACTGTTCCACTCCAGCAGGTGTCATATCCATAGCTCCTGGTGCTCCCCTCACTCCTGCAGCTTGTGGTGCAACCCTGGCCCCTGCTGCAACTTACACTTCTTCGTCCTACGCTCCCAGTTCTATCGCCTATGGATCTTCAGCTGCCTACTCTCCTGCTGCGATTAGTTCTGCTGCTTACGGCGGCGCTGGTGAAGGCAATGTGGCTGTTATTGGTGAGCTGCCAATCACTGGCGAATCCATCATCGCCGGCCAGGTGCCCATCATGGGCGCTGTGAGCTTCGGCGGCGCTGTGCCAGCTGCTGGTGCCGTGTCTATCTCCGGACATTGCACTTGTGGATGTGGTTCAACTTATTGATTGGTGTTTGTTATATTTTTTGGTGAATAAATAGAATTACTATAATATTTTTTGATGTCTTCATTATTATCTGACGCTGAGTTAGCGTGATCCAACCAGAAATATGTACAAAAAGATTTCAGGAATTGAGAATCTCCTCCTTTTTAGAAGTCGGTTAGACCAATAACTGTTACAGAATTATAGTTTAGGTATTTATTTAGGCATAGATTGTTAGTTTTAAACGAACTTATTGAGCGCTATAAACTTTAATGTTAGCTTTAATTGCCCTAAATAAGACTGATAGATTTTTTTCTATTGTATTATTAGAGAGTTATGTGATCAAAAGCTATATTAATAATCGTATATTGCATTGCATAGGTATTTTTGTAATACAGAATATAAGGTAAAGAATAGCACAAAGTACAAAGATAGGTACTTAATGTCTTTTTTTTTAAGAAAAATCACTTGGAAGAACTGAATAAATAATTAAAGCTATACAACATATACTATTTGTTATAAAATAATATAAGTTTCTGTGAGTTCTTCCGACACCTATAAACTAACACAAGACAACGACTAACGCCATCTAGTATCAAAGGCAAGAGTTTTGTATCCGCAAACTGTACTAATTGACATTCCCCATTTATTATTTGATTTTAATAATGAAAATACATAACTCTTATATTCAAATGGTTTAGCTTTATACTAAAAAATAAATTATGAATCAAAAACCATATATTTTTTTAAAGTAACTAATATAGTCGTCGTCGTTTTATAGTCAAATTTTCTCATAATGTACGAAAGTTGAGAATCATATTGACCTTTACAAGTTTTTTTTTTTATTTATTTATTTAATAAAATCTAAATACAGAGGTGTTATTTAATTCTAAACTCGCCAAACTTGTAACGTTTGATGGCGAGAATTTAAGTGAGTAGAGTTAAAGTGCCTGTATCTCAAATACGATTGTACGTGTTCCGAACCTGACATAAATATAACTTTGCAAAGTGTCTGTGCAAAAGGATCAATGAAAAAACAAATAAATAAATTCTGAGATCAATTTATTCAAATAATATATAATTTTAACCAATAATTTATCAATACACTACGTCAAAACACTACGTCCGCACCCACCAAGACGTAGTCTATTAGCAGGACCATAACCAGGACCGAAGCCCTGACTTGAAAGAGCAGAAGGACCAAGACCTGCACCAATAGGAGCAGCTGGAGTAACGGTAGCGCCAGGAGCTATAGTACCTTCGCTAACCATAGCATTGAACCCACAAGAATGGTTAATGGCGCCAGTACCAGCAGAAGCCATAGCACCTTCCATGCCAGTTGTACCAACAAACGGCAGCTCGCCAGCAATAGTAATAGGTCCTTCAAACACATTTTCAGATACAATAGTAATCCCAGTAGGAGCTATAGCAGATGTGCTGGTAACTGCTAGAGAACCTCCACTGGTAGCTGTGAAGTCCATGGTAGGAGTGTAAAAACCATCAAAAGGTCTGCCAGGAACGCTAGATAGTCCTTTATAACCAGAAGCCAAAGGACCATTTGCCAGTGTAAGTCCTGTTAATCCAGGAGTAGTGAGAGCAGTCTGTCCATAAGGACCAATTCCAGATACATCAGTAGTTGCTCGGTTAGTGCACTGGCTGAGTGTAGTCTGAAAGCAAAGATACATTCGTTACAAAAAACTGACTTCATGAAATCTGACTTCATATTTTGAAATAGTATTTATAGGCTGAGTCATAAGATATTCAAAAGTCAAAATTCAAGACAGCTAGACAAATATTTCATGAAATGCATTTTATTTAAGTTCCCCAGTGGTTTCACCTATATTATATACAACATGCATGTAATGAGGAAAATTCTGAGCATGAATGTGGATGGCTAAAGAGGTAGAGGAAGACCTAAAAAACGACGGATGAATTGTGTGAGAGATGATATGGCTAGAAAGGATGTTACTAATGAGATGACGTCGGATAGAGAAGTATGGAATAAGAAGACATGCTGCGCCAACCCCAAATAAATTGGTATAAGGGCAGGAGGATAATGATCATGATGCATATTTTCGAGATTAAAAGTGTTATATGAATAAGCTTCTGACTTATCGGATCATTAGATTGTGCATGAAATAGCAAGAAACATCTATCATCACAAAATGTTTATAATATTAGGAGGACATTAAGATATCTTTACCTGTATGAAAAAACCTAGAACGCAGAAGACCAGAATAGACTTGGTTGTCATTGTTTGAACTGCTGGATCAATAACACCAGAATGATGACCCTACTTCTGAGTTGGAGGTTTTATATATCAATTAGTTATCAAAGAAAAGTTCATAATTTGGTAACAGTTTTATAACAATTACATCAGTTATTCGAATAAAATTACAAAAAAAAAATCGATGTGTTGTAATCCATTTGTAACACGATCATTAGTTCACGGAGTAACTATGAAATTATATGTCAATCTTCTATCTATACATATAAAATGCTTTGTCCTGAATGACTGACGGATCAACGCACAGCCTAAACCGCTGATCGTAGAGACCTGAAACTTGGAGGGTGTGTTCTTTGTATGACGTAGGTATCCGATAAAAAGGATTTTCCGATAAAAGATCCGATGGCATGACGAAGACAAAGTTTGTATGACACTCTGTTATTTTTAATTTGAATTCGTATAGCCTATGCGGACAAAGCCGCTGGCGGGACGCTAGTACCTAATTAATTATGCAATTAGCTGTTTTGGTTTCATTGGCATCCCAAGGGAAATACTTAACGCATCCCAATACAAAATAGCCTTTAACCGTTTCCAGGGTCCCTTCTAACTCCGTACCAGATTCCATCCAAATTGGTTAAGTCGTTCTCAAGTTATGGCATGACCAACAAAAATTGGGTTTCATTTTTATATCGATCAAGATTCAACTGTGCTCATCTCATCAGTGGATGGGTGACCATCTATAACATCATACCTAACTTCTCCGTGTCAAAGAAAGCACATTAAGCCATTGGTTCCAAAAGTCATTTGCAAAACTTGAAAAGTCCCACCGGCTTATAATACTTCGTGAATTGCATAATGAACTCACTATCTGCCTAGCCTTTTCTCAACTATCTTGGGGCCTGCTTCCAGTCTAACCAGATGCAGCTGAGTACCAGTGTTTTACATAGACTAACTTCCTATCTGACCTCCACAACCCAGTGACCCCTTCATAACCCAGTGACCGGGTAACAAGATACCCCTTCATAAGACCGGTTGTCAGTCTTTGAACTTTGTCTTGGTATTTATGTGTAATGTATGTTATTAAATGCACCCACCAAGATACACATAGGATATAGGAGAAATTCCCAGTGTCTGACAATAAAAAATGAATTTGAATTTGACGGCCAGGGGTCTAAAAAGGTATTTAAAAGGTCACGCGTCTCTAATGCAACCTCTACAGTCCAGCCCTATGTGGGTTTGTTTATTCCTCCAAAACTACTGAACTGATTTAGATAATGTGTGTAGATAGAATTTTCGAAAACATCAGCATCGTAAAATCCATTAGCTCTTGTCTAGCTTACAAGAAGACTAGCTTTTTTCCCGCGATTTCAACGGCTTTCTGAGGAAACTACTTCTCAGATAAAGACTATCATATGTCCTTCTCTAGGATTTAATCTATCTCCATATCAAACGTCATCTAAATCGATTCAGCCGTTTTTCAGATACACAGGCATCAAGACAGAGTTAATTTTGGGGTCAGGATATTGGATTTGGGTCGATATCTCTAGTTAATTTCACAGTTGTTTGCAAGAACATGGTAGTTTGAACTTATTGCTAAAGAGTGACTTGAAAACTGCTGGATAGTTGACATATTACCCAATTACAGCACTAAATTATCATCTGCCTAGCCTTTTCCCAGTATGTTAGGGTCGGCTTTCAGTTCTACTGGATGCAGCTGAGTACCATTGTTTTACATGGAGTGACTGCCAATCTGACCTTCACAACCTAGTTACCTGGTAACACGATAGCTCTTGGTATGACTGGTTGTCAGATTTTCCGGCTTCTGACTATTCGTAGTGACTGCCAAAACAACAGTCGGGACCAACGACTTAACGAACTTTCGAAGCACGGAGGAGGCTCGGTATTAATAGATGGTCAACCATCCACAGACCGACCGCGTTAAGTGTAGCTTAACCTTTGATCGATCAACCCGTGCGGCTGTAACTTAGCCACGAGCTCCTAATGCATCAATATCTATCTTAAACATCTATTTACAGCTCTCAATACTTATTACAAAAATCAAATAATTATAAGACTTGGGGTCTGTTTCATTCCTTTTTGTATAGGATTTGTTCGCCAGATTAGTTAATAATTGGAACGTTATTGTTAGTTAGTAGAGCTATCTGGCAAATACTACTTATCAATATGTGGGAAAACTGATCGTGCATGGAAGACTTGAATTTTGAAGTTTCCCACTGCCATAGACTGTCAAAATTCGAACAAATTCTAGTTCCAAAAGAAACTAGGCGCTGGTCTAAAATACTATCATACATGTGTAAATACTTGGCTTCAATCAAAGATCAGACAGTATTCTTGGATTTTCTATTATCAAAGTCTTACTTGGATTTTTTATTCATATCCTGTTGATGGGCATTAACATACTTCTTTTTATATGAGCCTTACACAACTAGCAAAGGAGAAGTACCCAGGGGAAGAGGTTGATTTTAGGCAGGTCTTAATAATATCTATCATATATCTATACTTATAATAAATCTGTAGAGAGGTCAATTCTGTACATGAAATATATTTCCAAAATAACTATCAGGGGGTGATTAGGGATCGATACTGATGCCAAAAATGCAATCAGTAACATTTTTGTCTGTCTGTCTGTATAAACGTTATAGAAACAAAAACTACTCGACGGATTTTGACGAAACTTGGTACAATTATTTGTCATACTCCTGAGCTGGTTATAGTATACTTTTCATCACGCTACAATCAATAGGAACAGAGCAGTGAAGGGAAATGTTGGGAAAACGGGAGAAGTTACTCCATTTTGTTTAAATGCGCTAATCTCAGGAACCACTGGTCCGATTTGAAAAATTATTTCATTGTTAGATAGTCAATTTATCGAGGAAGGCTATAGGCAATATATCATCACGCGAAGACCAATAGGAATGCAGCACCACTATTCCACGCGGACGAAGTCGCTGGCAGAAGCTAGTTCTAATAATAATATCTTTAATTATATTAATAGTAGTAGTAGTATATATTACTGGAAGCATGATGATGATGAGAATATATCTGGCTAATAGAAGTGTGTGCAGCAAAGTGCAGTTCCTATAATGTACCTCTGCTTAGTGACTAGTGCCTGATGACTTTGAATAACTAGGGTACCTACTTAATAGTCATGGCAATGGAAATGGCGAGATGGTTTAAAACAAACACAGACATATAGAATTTTCATATATTAAAACACAAATGAAAAATCAACATTTAACGATGTACAATAAGTACTTAATCTAATAAACTCCAGTGAAACCACAACCAGGGCCAGCAAGACCGTTGAATCCCAGACCGGGAGCGGCCAGACCAAGACCAGGGCCAGCCAGACCGGGTCCGGCCAGACCAGGTCCATAACCGATTCTGCCAGGAGCTACACCAGCAGCCGGAGCCATGGGACCGTAAGGACCAGCAGCAGGAGCGATGCCTTCGCTCACGATAGCCACAGAGCCACTCCCACAGCCATAGTTGATGCCTCCAGCACCAGCAGTGGGCAGAGCACCCTCCACAGCCACGGCGCCCAAGAACGGCAGCTCTCCGTTCACAGTTAGAGCACCTTCGATAGCGTTCTCAGAGATCACGGTGATGCCGGTGGGCGCAATGGGGGAGTAGCTGGTGACTGCGAAGCCGCCGCCGCTGGAGGGGACGAAGGAGTTCGCAGCCAGTCCGTAGTTGTTGCAGCTGCCTGGGTAGCCTGAAGGTCCTGCTATACTCAGTCCTGCGAGGTTGGAGCCGTACGCGAGAGCGTTTCCAGCTAAACGCTCTTCAGCTGCTAAGGCATTACCAGCGATGCTGTTTCCAGCACCGATGCACTGGCCTGAAATAGTCTGGAAAATAATAATAAAGGATTAATATTTATCTTTTCAAATATTTGGAGTGCCAGTATCAAAGATTTTACTTTTATTTGATTAGGTAGTTTCTCAGCGGAAAATATTAATGAAATAAATAGCTCAAAATCTTATTCTTTTTACACAAAATTCGACTATTCTATTTAGTTAAGTATTTTAGTTTTTAAATTAAAAATAATTATATGTGTATAATTTATATTTATTTATTAAATTATTGGTTTGGTTCTACAGAAAATAGAAATAAAAATACTCACCTGAACCAACAACGCAGAAGCGCAAAGGACAAAGAAAGCTTTGGCGGCCATTTTGTTTTGAGTTGATGATGCACAACTGAATGATTTAAAAACCGAATGCTCGAACATTTTATACTGATACATTACATTATTTCTTCGCAATCGATTGTAAAGAAATATATAATATTACGTGACTGATAGTGTTTACAAGAAATGTATTAAATAACCTGCTTATATTTGCTGATAAATTGAATTAAACTTTACAGAAAATCACGTTTTCTGAGCCAATTTTTGAATACGTCATTATGGTTATGTCATCTTCTATATCTATCTATACTTACAATAAATCTGTAGAGAGGTCAATTCTGTACATGAAATATATTTCCAAAATAACTATCAGGGGGTGATTAGGGATCGATACTGATGCCAAAAATGCAAAAACAAAAACTACTCGACGGATTTTAACGAAACTTGGTACAATTATGTGTTATACTCCTGAGATGGTTATAGTATACTTTTCATCACGCTTCAATCAATAGGAGCAGAGCAGTGAAGGGAAATGTTGTCATTTTGTTTAAACGCGCTAATCTCAGGAACCGCTGGTCCGATTTAAATAATTCTTTCAGTGTTAGATAGTCCATTTATCGAGGAAGTATATATATCATCACGCTAAGACCAATAGGAGCGGAGCACCACTATTCCACGCGGACGAAGTCGCTGGCAGAAGCTAGTTTATAATATCACGCTATATTTCCAAAGGGGTTTATTAGGGTATACTGTGTGAGGGCCTTCCCACAGGGCCATAGCCTGCTGGGGCTGCGAGATGATAAAGATAAAGATAAAGATACTTTTTATTTTGCAAATATAGGTAGGTACATGTAAATGGTGTTATAATATAAATTAGTTCTGCCATATTTTGCCAGTCGGCGTGCAAAATTATAAAAATAAAAACAAAAATAGAGTCTAAGTAGGCAATTAAAGTTATAATAAAATTAAGTATAGAGGTAACTAAAACATTTTTTATATACTATCAATAATAAAATTATACATTGCACAATAAAATAAAAAAAAAACTTAATAAACACAATGAATTAGCGACTAGTTTAAATTTCTTTGTCAGTCAGAAATTCGCTTATATTATAATAGGCTTTGGTGGCTAAAAATGTTCTAAGCTTTTTTTTAAATAAATTAATAGGCAATTCTTTCCAGAATATTATTGTAAATTACGGGAGCCATGCAGAAGACACTTTTGCGCATTAATGTTGTCTTAGCGGTATGGAGACATAGTCGGCTATTGTCGCGTCTATTTCGTGGAACAGTATCAGCCAGGCGTTTAAAGCGACTGGGGTTCGACTTAACAAACACAGCTACTTCTAATATATACAAACAAGGTAAGGTTAATATTTTATATTGCTTAAAGTAAGGTACGCAGCTATCAGTTGTTTGAAGCTTAAACATCGACCGTATACATCTTTTTTGTGCCTTGAAAGCTGTTTCCTTATCGGTTGCATTGCCCCAAAATATTATCCCATAGCGTAAGTGGGATTCTACAATTCCATAGTATGCGGTAAGTAATGCATCTGTATATATGATTGATGATAATGTATATAGGGCATATGCAGATTTACTAAGCTTCTTGCATAAAATATCAATGTGAGCTTTCCAATTAAGTTTTTTGTCTATTTCAAGCCCCAGGAATTTAGTACTTTCAACTGCTTCTACAAAATTACTATTATAGTGTATATTAAGATTCATACTAGGCATCCGCTGTGTAAAATGTATCACTTTTGTTTTGGTAATATTAATTTTTAAATTATTATTATCTAACCAATTCACAACAGTTTTTAAGGTATTATTTATGTCTGTTTCATAAGTTTCTACGTTTTTACATGGTACAGTTACAGTGCTGTCGTCTGCAAATAGTGTTAATGGTTGTTCTATGTATTTCGGCAGGTCATTAATGTATAAAATAAATAAAAAAGGGCCGAGTACGCTCCCTTGCGGTACCCCAAATCTAAGTTCGCGTTCAGATGAACGAAATATATCTTCATATTTATTCATTATATTAAATTGGTTAATTTCCGTTATTTGTTTTCTGTGTTTCAGGTATGAACTAATCAGATCAAGAACATTACCTCTAATGCCGTAGGCTTCAAGCTTCCTCAAGAGAGTGGGATAATGTTCGAAAGAGTTTCAACACACCTGGAACGCAAAGGGCTAAAGAAGGAACATGGATGAGTTTTAGTCAGTAAGAGTCTGATACTTATGGCGGGAGGAGTCATTTGATGATTTCCCTTTCGAATAAAAAGGGTCCCATCTACCTACATACCAGATTTCATCTAAATAAGTTCAGCCGTTTGACCGTGAAAGCGTAATAAACAAACAAACTCACTTTCGTGTTTACAATATTAGTTATAGTAAGCAGTTTTTATCCAACTAATCATAATAAGTAATTAAGTAATTGAAATTAACAACCTTGCTGATGCATCGAATAATAAAACGTTGTGCACTATGCATTTTTATGAACACACAGCAAAGCAATTTTTACGATTATTTAATACCGTTTCACACGGTTTGACCCGCAACTTGTGTGAACTATATCGTACACCCTGATAGCCTATAACCGTCTCCTGACTCCTATCTATCTTCTTACCGAATTGCATCGAAATCTGTTCAGCCGTTTTTTCGTGAAAGCGTAACAAACAAACATGTAAACAAACAAACAGACATGCGCATTTATAATATTAGGTAGGATTTGAAGGGCTTGTAGCTAAGTAACAGCCATGTGAGTCGATAGATAAGCAAGGTTAAGCTGCGTTAGACGCGGTCAGTCCATGGATGGGTGATCGTTTTCATAACATAGCGAGACCCCTCCGTGCCTCGGAGAGCACGTGTCGCTGTCGGTCCTGCGCCTGATCTCTCCCCGGTCGTGTCGGGTTGCCGACCCATGGCACTGTGAGATTGAGGGAATAGAGAGTGCACCTGTGTCTGCAAGCGTGCGTGCACTATAATATCTCCTGCGTACCTGGCTAGTCTTCATTGAGATTTGCCGCCGTGACTGAAGTCGGTCTGGAGATTATTATTAACTAGCTTCCCGCCAGCGGCTTCGCCCGCGATATTTTAGCTAATGAATACAAAAACTTGACAGATTATATTCTAAAACCTTCCTCATTAATCACTCTATCTATAAAAAAAAACCGCATCAAAATCCGATTCTGAAAATCAAAATCTGAGTCTGTATTTCTACCTGATTACGCCAAAGATAATAAAAGGGTTATGATTTTAGTCGTTCATATATGTACTGGCTATTTCCCGCGGAGTCACCCGCACCCAGGGGGAACTTCTAATCCAGGTTTTAAACTATGTCTGCGGGACGTTCGAAAGAGTTACCGCGCCCTCGGAACACAAAGGGCTGAGGATGGAACATGGATGGGTTTTAGTCAGTAAGAGTCTGACACTCTCCCACGCCCCACCCACGGCGGGAGGGGTCATTTGATGATTTCCCATCCGAAAAAAAATAAGGTTATAAACTATATATGTATGGAGGAATACTGTCCCTCCAGTGAAAAGGGGGGTTTCTACAGCCAGGCGGGTGATATTGCCAGGCGGGCTACTGCCCGATGGTTGATGTCAGGAAGTTGTATATATTCTAACTCACTTGCGAACACCGCTTGCGCGATGTAGAAACTTGCTGTCGTCGTTCTCATGTAGCGAGATAGGTGTCGCTACTTGTGTACTAATTTTTCATCCAAATCCGTTAGCAGTTTTTGTGTGATAGAGTGACATTCATACATCTTCATTAACATTCGGAATAATACCTTTAGACCCTAAAGCACAGCAAAAAATTAAAACAAAATAAGGCAAAACTATCGGGTGTATAGTCTGTACCGATTGATTTTACGAAAAATGAAAACAAAGTTGTAACCTACTTCCTATTTTGTTCTAATTCTGCCAAAGAAATTAACAAAATGGCGTTAGGATGGCGCATGTACTATGTCAATTTCATGCTCTAAACATCATCATTCATCATTGTTCACTGGCCAGCATCGAATGGCAAATTTAGACCAGGGGACAAAAAGAAGGAAAAAATATTTTACACATTTCATCAGAATTAATTTATTAATCAATAAATAATGGTATTTTATTATAATTTACATTTAAATAAAAAATAAATAATTCTTAAATCTAATGTCCATAGGGTTTATTGGCAATATTGCCATAAGCTGGCATTTGAGCAACTGGCGCATTTAACCCACAAGAAGTACAACTGCCACTGATAGTGACAATACCGCCACAGGGAACGTTGCCATTAAATGCCACTTTGCCAGTCATAGGTACGTGACCTTTTACAGATGTCATGCCATTTACTGGCAACTCGCCATTCACAGCTACATCACCATTGCCTGCCCCACCGTATGTTTGGGTTGGCGTGCCAGGGTTGGAATTAAACTGGTTTGGCATGCTAGCACCACCATAAAGTTTATTCGGCACCCCGGCATTACCAAAACCTTGATTTGGCATGCCAGCATTTTTATTATTATTTGGCATTATTTGTCCGTATGAGCCAATTGGTTGATTTGGTCCTATTTGACCCATAGGAGGCCCGCCAAGGACCGCAAGTTCTGGGGATATTCTGCCAAGTGCTTGTCCAGGCAATGGGCCACCCAGACCCGTGTTGGGTCCATATGGAAGTCCATTATTTACCATTACAGGTCCATTGACTCTTTGACTGAAGGCATACTGAAAGAAATAAAGAATTAGTTATTAGTTGAATATATGTAACCAATTTTCTTTAAAATTTATAGAAATTTCACAGTAGTTACGGGTAGTCATAAGCCAGAAAGTGTGACACCCAGTCTTACCAAGCTGAATCATTACCCGGTAACTGGTTTGTGGAGGTCATGTGGGCATATCGCTCCATAAACAAAAACTTGGTAAAGAGTTCAATAGGACTTTTTATCCGTGTGCATGAAATAGTGCCCTAGGATGCGAGTGAAGCTACGAATAACAGCTAGTATATGTTGTACTCTTACAACCAGTTGCATTAAATTTTTTATCATTTATCTATACTAATATTATAAAGAGGAAATATTTGTTTGTTTGTTTGTAGTTTTAACTCAAAAACAAATGGACCGATTTTAAAAATTCTTTTACCGTTAGAAAGCTACATCTTTATGAAGTGTCATATGCTATATTTATTTCCAGAAATAATTAGGGATTCCTACTAAAACTTGAATAATGTAACCCAAGGTGTAAAAAAAATGTCCACGCGGGCGAAGCTGCGAGCGGAAAGCTAGTAAATCAATAACAGTTAAGTAAACGTAAATATTAAGACGAAAAACATAAAATAGCAAAATTATTAAATTTTATCCTCCATTTTGACAGATCGTGGATGACAGTTCTTCGTTTCACGTATAAAGTAAACGTATATTTTTTGGTGCAACTGGCTGTTATTTAAATTAATAAAAGGCACAAACCTGAATCAAGCAAATATGTAGACAGAAGATAAAAAAAGACGACATGACGTTATTACTCTTTGACAGAAGAATCCCGAATGATAGATGAACTAACCAAAAATCCTTTTATAGCGCATACATTTTGAAATAAACTTCGATTTTTGATAAACATCAAATCGTTAATCAATATTTTTCTTAGAATTATCGGTTGAGATCTTTTGATAAAGATAAAATATGTAATTTGTTATCGAGACGACATCTATCTATCTTAAAAGGAATGATGACATCTAAAGTTGGTCTCAGTTTTTTATTTTGTAAATAGATGGCAGCACTCTGTATGTTTTTAGCAGGTGTCCCACTGCAGGGCAAAGCCCTCGGGCTGCAAGATTGTTCGAAAGATTTACCGCAGCCCTAGAACGCAAAAGGCAGTTGAAGAACTCTAATGGGTGGTACTAAATAGAATTTTGACACTCCCTCTTGCTCCACCCCTAGCGGATGGTGGAAGAGGGGAGAGGCACTTAATGATTTTCTATCCAAAAAGGCCTCCCTTCCCTCCTGCCACTTGTCCTGATTTAGTTCTATCTGAAGCCATTCTTATAGATAGGAGTCCAGTTCTACCCGGCATCTCCTTGTAGGCGTGGACCTGTAGAGTGGTTTTCGCTTATAGCTCATCCGATATGCGGCATATTGTGGCCAGCCCAGTTCAGCTTCAGCACTTCAGCTGGTCGGCATTCTGGTATAATCTGGAGTACATAAAGCTCACGACTGCTATGACATAAAAGTTCCCCAAAGGGTACGTCATTACCATTTATTTACTACTAGCTTCTTCCAGCGACTTCGTCCGCGTGGAACAGTGGTGCTCCGCTCCTATTGGTTTTAGCGTGATGATATATAGCTTATAGCCTTCCTCGATAAATGGACTATCTAACACTGAAAGAATTATTTAAATCGGACCAGTGGTTCCTGAGATTAGCGCGTTTAAACAAAATGACAACATTTCCCTTCACTGCTCTGCTCCTATTGATTGTAGCGTGATGAAAAGTATACTATAACCATCTCAGGAGTATGACAAATAATTGTACCAAGTTTCGTTAAAATCCGTCGAGTACTTTTTGTTTCTATAGAGTTTATACAGACAGACAGACAGACAGACAGACAGACAGACAGACAGACGGACAGACAGACAGACAAAAATTTTACTGATTGCATTTTTGGCATCAGTATCGATCCCTAATCACCCCCTGATAGTTATTTTGGAAATATATTACATGTACAGAATTGACCTCTCTACAGATTTATTATAAGTATAGATTTACTATCCCAATGTTGGGTAAAGGCTACTTCTCATACAAAGAAGGCATGAGCATTGATCACCACGCTTGCTCAAGGCGGATTGGCGATTTCAGACCAGGTTTCCTCACGATGTTTTCCTTCACCGTACTTCAGTGGTATCAAAATACAGTTAGAAAGTAAGTACAGTCTGGTTTTGAACCCGCACATTCGTACACGAGTGGCAGGTGCCTTAACCACTAGGCCACCACGACTCTTAAAGGGTGCTTGTAGATCCATATTCAGCTTTTATGTTTGACTTCAAGTTATGGGACACAAGTAACTCTTTATCCAATGGCAAATATTTTTGTTTTGGTCTAGATATTATAGAATATTCCATTCTAATACATTATCTATAACACGCAAAGTGCGTGTTGCATCAAAAAATATGTAATCAATATTACAAAACTATTAAGTACGACAACTTACTAAATACTATTGTAACTAAAGAGTATAAATTCGTCGATTAATAAATAGAAAATCATACACAAGTTTGTATTCCACAGACGAACATAGAAATCCAAAATGGCCACCAAGTCTATCCTTCTTCTTTGCGCTTCAGCGTGTTTGGTTGAGGTAAGTTTATCAATACCTACAAACAGAATCAAAAAAGTAATTTGACATACAAATCTAAAAAAAAATAATGAAACAATCCTTTATAAAACATTTGAAATTTGAAATCAAGAAATTAACTTAAGCTTCCTAAACTATATATGAGAAGTTTCCTCAAATCATTCTCCTAGCTAAATTCCCCTATTTATTTTCAGATCATATCAGCCCAATGCATTGGTGCCGTGAACAACGTAGTCAGCAACACCATTGCCGCTGAAGAGCTTTTATCTGGCAATACCCTCGCTGGAAACCTTGCCTACGGAGCTGGAGGGCTTGGCCTTGGAGCTCCTTACGGAGGCCAAGGAGTAGGCTATGGTTATGCTGCTAATTCCATTGCCCCAACTAGCGGTGGTGGCTTCGCAGTCACCAGCTACTCCCCCATCGCTCCTACTGGCATCACCGTGATCTCTGAGAACGCTATCGAAGGTGCTTTAGCTGTGAATGGAATGTTGCCTTTCCTTGGAGCTATTGCGTTGGAAGGTGCTCTGCCCACTGCTGGTGCTGGTGGTATTAACTACGGTTGTGGGAATGGTGCTGTGGGTATCGTGAGCGAAGGTGTAGGTCCCGTTGCAACTGCTGCCGCCTATCCTGCCGCCATTGGCTACGCTAATGGTCTGGCTGGTGGTGTAGGATTCGGCCCAGGTCTGGGTAATGGACTCGGATTTAACGGACGAGCTGGTCTCGGTCTGGGTGGATGTGGGGCTGTTTATTAAATAGTTCGTTTAATTTGTTGTTAATGTAAATAAATAAAAGTTATGTTTTGTTGTACATGTTATATTTGTATTTTTATTTTTGTATGTGTTGAGGTATTTCTTACGAGACTCGTGATGGTTAAAGCTGGTGCATCTCGTGTACGAGTGTGCGGGATCAAAGCCTGGCAAGTGCCAATGTAACTTTTCTAAAGTCACATGTACTTTCTAAGTGTATCTTAAAGACCACTGCCAAACAGTGAAGGAAAACAACGTGAGGAAACCTGGACTAAAATGTCTGAAATCGCTAATTTTCTTGTAGCAAGCGTGGAGATCAATACTCATGCCTTCATATGCATGCTATTAAAAGACATTGAAATATTTTTTAGAAATGTCTATCTTTCTGTCTGTCTGTTACTTTGAACGTGCATCACTATAATAGCGTTTATAAGTTCATGTTCAAACTTAAGAACGAAAGTCATAAAGTATATTTTAGGATAACATTAAGTTATTATTTCATCAAATTTGTTTGACTGTATAATCTGTACCAATTGATTTTAAGAATAATGTAAACAAAATCATAACCTATTTTATTCTAATTTTCCCACTCATATACCTAAATAAAACGGCATTAAATTTTAATAATGATTGGTACTTTTAAAAGCATGAAATTGACATAAATGCGCCATCCTTACGCCATTTTGTTAATTTCTGCGGCAGAATTAGAACAAAATAGGTTACGACACTGTTAACATTTTTCTTATAATCAATAAATTGGTACTATACCAAAGGTATGGACATTTGACTGACGGTGGGTGTGAAATATGAAAGCTCCCATTATCAAGTAAGAGAGAAGAGTAAGTTATCAATCTTATCTACTGAACTTTACAGCAGAACAATATGATTAACTTTTTCAAGCGGGTTAGGGGTGCTGATTACCAAAATGTGATCATCCAAGATGGCGGTGTATTTTTTTTAAGTAAAATCGATATGGGTATCGTTTTTGAGGGTGTCTGGGGCGCTAATTACGAATGTCAAGTCAAAATGAAGTTTGACAGCAAGGGACGGAACTGGTCGATAGCTAAAAGAGGCTTATAATATGACTAGCTTCTGCCCGCGACTTCGTTCGCGTGTGATAGTGGTGCTCCGCTCCTATTGATTTTAGCGTGATGATATATAGTCTGCCTTCCTCAATAAATGGGCTATCTAACACTGAAAGAATTTTTCAAATCGTACCAGTAGTTCCTCAGATTAGCGCGTTCAAACAAACAAACATACTCTTCAGCTTTAAGATTTAGTATAGATAAATGGCGTTGTTATGAATTAGAGGGTAAAGATATATAAAATAAACTAAACAGCGTTTTCGACTCCACGCGTGATCAAAAGGCTGGCCTATATGTCGGTCAAAGAATCAGCATTGCCATCCAACGTCGCAATGCACCCAGCCTTTTGGGCACGATTCCCGTTGACAGCGATACGGATGAATATTTTGATGCCTAATTTCTTTAGTCTATTATTATTCTTATATTTTTATAATGGTTAAGAATGTAAGATAAATTCTATTTTTAAATTTCATTATTATTTTCTTTCGTTATTTTTATAAAAAAATAAACTAGAACAACAAAACAATTAATTAATTACTTGTTACTAACTACATAGTTGGCAAATCGCATGGCTGGTCGAATTACACGGCCGTATCGGGTGTCATGGCGCGCGCCTGATTCTACAGGTGCCAGCAAATTCTCACGTGTTGAAGGTATCATCGCTTTAACCGAGATTTTTGCTGTGTGCACATTGTCCATGTTGTGTTCTGGAGTTCATAATCCCCAGTTCCCCCTTGTCATCCCCATTGCCCCTGGATCCTGCACTGGGATAGCCTGTGTGGCAGGATCAAATCTTTCGAAATATAGAGAAATTATAATTCCAAATAAGTAATTAGTAAGTTACGCTATCGCATTGGATAAGTCTGTAAAGATAGTTGTAGGACGGGGAAAATAAATCTATTTATATATCCCAAAAAAAACTCAAAACTCAAATGTTTTTATTTCAAACTAGCTTCTGTCAGCAACTTCGTCCGCGTGGAATAGTGGTGCTCCGCTCCTATTGGTCTTAGCGTGATGATATTTAGCCTATAGCCTTCCTCGATAAATGGACTATCTAAAAACGTGTTTAAACAAAATGGAGTAACTTCTCCCGTTTTCCCAACATTTCCCTTCACTGCTCTGCTCCTATTGATTGTAGCGTGATGAAAAGTAGGCAGCTCAGGAGTATGAAAAATAATTGTACCAAGTTTCGTTAAAATCCGTCTAGTAGTTTTTGTTTCTATAACGTTTATACAGACAGACAGACAAAAATGTTACTGATTGCATATTTGGCATCAGTATCGATCCCTAATCACCCCCTGATAGTTATTTTGGAAATATATTTCATGTACAGAATTGACCTCTCTACAGATTTATTATAAGTATAGATATAGAAGATAGAAGAAGATATAGATAGATAGGTCTTTGCAGGCACTTACGAAACGTCAAGCTAGTTGCACGGTTCCAGGGAGTGGGTCTCATGAGAAGAACCGGCAAGAAACTCCATAGACACTCTTTTCAAAAGGAAATGTTTACAATAGTCTTTTTACAGTACAGGTTATCTCTGAGAAAGTTATACAATTCAAATGATGCTATACAAAAAAAATATGAAACAATTAAATTACAATTTAAATTCAACAATATAAATAATGTTT
This sequence comes from Pyrrhia umbra, assembly GCA_963891755.1. Taxonomy (NCBI): domain Eukaryota; kingdom Metazoa; phylum Arthropoda; class Insecta; order Lepidoptera; family Noctuidae; genus Pyrrhia; species Pyrrhia umbra. The sequence continues at coordinate 5,923,884 of OY982944.1, forward strand.
CTAGTAGTTTTCTGGTCGCCAGGGAAGCCACCTGTGCAGAAAATAAGTTATTAACGCCAAGCATCCTTGTCGTCAATGAAGTCCTGAATTTTATAATAGGCCCTTTTACACTAATAGTGTTGACAACATTTTTAAACTTTTCATCTGTAAGATCTAGGATACATTTAGGCAGCTTGTTATAAAAGCGTAGGTACAATATAAAAATGGGTCCGAGTGCCCACCTTCTTTTTAAAGAATTAGCGAAGCGGCTTGTTGACACTTCCCGTGACCCAAAGGCTGGCTTTTACTTTGGCCAGAGGCTAAGCATTGCTATCCAACGTGGCAATGCCGCTAGCCTCTCTTTTTTTTATTTTTCTTAATGTAAATACTTCCTGTAAATAAGTGTTAATTAAACGATTTGTAAACAAAAAAATATATATAAAAATATCATCTAAATATAAAAATTAATCCTTATTTCCGGTCATCCCATCACGCGTGTACGGCTGGATCAATTTGGCTGAAATTTGGTACGAAAATAGGGGGAATCCTGGAGAAGGTTTAAGGCTTTTAGGGTCTTAGGACTGTCTATTCAGGACGCGCATGAGACCGAGGGAAACCGCTAGTCCATAATATATAAATAAATATATAATATAGTGACGTCTTCTTGTGCCATTTCCCGCTTTTTTTCAAAATTGTGGTTTTAGAAAGAAATCGGTCGGTGAGCATGACACTGCTTATTCGCTATGAGCGTTTTTTAAAATTACTGCCTTCCCAAAACGGCTCGATAATGAAGCCTTTGTACGTAACGCCCTGGTCATCCAGGTGACCTCAAAACTATAGATTTGCATTGTGTCAGCAGTGTGAAACTAGTAAGCCTGCTAATGATTGCGAGACGACTTCCAGCCATAGTAGGCGTGGGCCTGCGGATGGTGAGCTATGGGTGGCTCGCCGTCCTGTAAGGACCAGGCTCGTGTAGACGGCGAGTTAGTGTTCTACGCGCGCCTCAAAGAGATGTCAGCAAAGATGACGGGGCCCTTACCACCTGCCGGGGCTGCGGGATGTTCGAAAGAGTTACCGCGCCCCCGGAATACAAAGGGCTGAGGAAGGAACATGGATGGGTTTTAGTCAGTAAGAGTCTGACACTCCCTACCGCTCCGCAGCGGGAGGAGTCATTTGAAGATTTCCCATCCCTAAAAAAAATAAAGGCCTGGTTAAAATGGGCTCGTGGTAGACTTCCTGAAAGTTTTCAGGTTTCAATAATATAAATAAAGCATTCTATAGAATTTTGAAGTTTTTTTTTTTATTGCAGATAATACGTATAGTTACCAAATAAAATTAGCCAATGGATAATTCCGTCTTACTTTAATTATATAGAAAAACTTCAATACTTTAATAATTATCTTATCATTAACAAAATGTTACCTGAATAACTGCAATACAAATAATTAAAACATAATAATTACACCTATTTACACATAATTTGTAATATTTATAATGTAACAATTTACTATAAAAGTTCAGAAAATTATTTTAAAAATATCATTCAGCTGTTTGTTGAGCAGGTTAGAAGAACAAAACAAAAAAAAAACCAAAATGGCTTTCAAAGTTTACCTTTTGGTTGCTTCAGCGCTTTTTGTAAAGGTAAGTAAATTGTATAACATTTAGATAAAGCGCTTTATTTTTTGACGATTCGAAAATGTCGTTTTCCGAGAGGATTCCCAAAAAAAGTAAATAATAATAGTTTAACCATTTCTTCCATGGCGTGACTTTTTTTATTTAAGTTTAATATCAATTATAAAGTAAATATTCTTTTTATTTTTCAGGCCATTTCAGGTCAGTGCATCGGTGCTGGGAACAGCATCGCTGGCAATGCCTTAGCTGCTGAAGAGCGTTTAGCTAGCAACGCTCTCGCGTACGGCTCCAACCTAGCAGGACTGAGTGTAGCAGGACCTTCAGGCTACCCAGGCGGCTGCAATAACTACGGACTGGCTGCGAACTCCTTCGTCCCCTCCAGCGGCGGCGGCTTCGCAGTCACCAGCTACTCCCCCATCGCGCCCACTGGCATCACCGTGATCTCTGAGAATGCTATCGAAGGTACTCTAGCTGTGAACGGAGAGCTGCCGTTCTTGGGCGCTGTGGCTGTGGAGGGTGCCCTGCCCACTGCTGGTGCTGGAGGCATCAACTACGGCTGCGGGAGTGGCTCTGTGGCTATCGTGAGCGAAGGCATTGCCCCTGCTGCTGGTCCTTACGGTGCCATAGCTCCGGCTGCTGTAGCTCCTGGCAGAATCGGTTATGGACCTGGTCTGGCCGGACCCGGTCTGGCCGCTCCCGGTCTGGGATTGACTGGTCTGGCTGGCCCCAGCTGTGGTTGCCAAACCAAAATCTTCTAAGTTTATGATTTGTAAAATTGTTGATTTTTTGTTTGAATTTTAATTATATGGAAACTAATTATTGAATTTGACGTGTGTTGTTTTTTTAACATTCCCATTATGATTGAAGGTTCTATTTCCTATAAGAAGTCTTACCATTCTCTTAAACAATATACTTTATGAGATCTTTATGCATTCTTCGGAAAGGATCTTGAACAATCCAATCCTGAAAACTGAGAAAGAGAAACAAAGTAAAGTCAAGTATCACGACTTGGCGCACGAGGTTGTCGACATGTGGAATGTGGACTTTGCTGTCATTGTGCCGATAGTCGTGACAGCCAATGGCCTGCGACTGGGTCAAGGGCCCGATTCAGAAGGCGGTTCTCCTTGATACAGCACATATTGTGGAGAGGTTCCTGTCTCCGGAGCCCTAACCACCGGTAGCTTGGACCCTGTCCCCGACATCGATGGATCCCTATTTTTTATATTTTTAAATGTCTATTTTTATAATGAATCATACTTCAAAATGTAAAAAATATGTTCAAAAAGTGAATAAAGAGGATAGTAATAATAAATGGAAAAGTTTATGAGGTACGAGGTATGTTTGTATATATTTTCTTTGTTTAAACAAACAATATAATATGTAGAATTGATTTGGATTATGTCCTGGATTGATCCATAGGATATATTTTATCCGGGTGCGTAAAGTAGTTCCAGAATGCAGTTAAAACCGAATTGAGCTATTACATAATAGAAAAACATTTCCCAGCAATATCTACTAAGATCTTTTATAAGTTATAATACGATACATCATCATCATCAGCCTATATATTGTCCCACTGCTGGGCACAAGCCTCTTCTCATACAGAGATGGCATGAGCATTAATCACCACGCTTGCTCAAGGCGGACTAGCGATTTCAGACTTTTTAAGTCCAGGTTTCCTCGCGATGTTTTTCCTCCACCGTTAGTCAGTGACGTCTAAGATATACTTAGAAAGTACATATGACTTTAGAAAGTCCGATACATGGGGCTGTATATTTCTAGGTATAGTTATCCAGAAAGTGGACGAGGCCAGATCACTATCTGCCTAGTCTTTTCCCAGCTATGTTGGGGTCGGCTTCCAGTCTGACCAGATACAGCTGATGAGCGACTATGACTTCCACAATGCAGTTACCTGGTAACACCATACCCCTTGTAAGGCAAGTTGTCAGACTTTCTGGCTTCTGATTATCCGTAACGGCTGTCAAAGATTTACAAATGACAGCGTTGCGAAACGGTTTATCTAGCTTCCCGGGGCACAAGTTCAAGTTCAAGTTCGAGTTCGAGTTCGAGTTCGAGTTCGAGTTCGAGTTCGAGTTCGAGTTCGAGTTCGAGTTCGAGTTCGAGTTCGAGTTCGAGTTCGAGTTCGAGTTCGAGTTCGAGTTCGAGTTCGAGTTCGAGTTCGAGTTCGAGTTCGAGTTCGAGTTCGAGTTCGAGTTCGAGTTCGAGTTCGAGTTCGAGTTCAAGTTCAAGTTCTGGTTCAAGTTCTGGTTCAAGTTCTGGTTCTGGTTCTGGTTCTGGTTCTGGTTCTGGTTCTGGTTCTGGTTCTGGTTCTGGTTCTGGTTCTGGTTCTGGTTCTGGTTCTGGTTCTGGTTCTGGTTCTGGTTCTGGTTCTGGTTCTGGTTCTGGTTCTGGTTCTGGTTCTGGTTCTGGTTCTGGTTCTGGTTCTGGTTCTGGTTCTGGTTCTGGTTCTGGTTCTGGTTCTGGTTCTGGTTCTGGTTCTGGTTCTGGTTCTGGTTCTGGTTCTGGTTCTGGTTCTGGTTCTGGTTCTGGTTCTGGTTCTGGTTCTGGTTCTGGTTCTGGTTCTGGTTCTGGTTCTGGTTCTGGTTCTGGTTCTGGTTCCGGTATCTGACACTCATAGTAAAGTGGCTGACATTCATAGTGGAGTGTTTGACACTCATAGTGAAATGGCTGACACTCATAGTAAGTGTCTGACACTCATAGTGAAGTTGCTGACACTCATAACAATGTTGCTGACACTCACATTCCGGTATCTGACACTCATAGTAAAGTGGCTGACACTCATAGTGAAGTGGCTGACACTCATAACAATGTTGCTGACACTCACATTCCGGTATCTGACACTCATAGTAAAGTGGCTGACACTCATAGTAAAGTGGCTGACACTCATAACAATGTTGCTGACACTCACATTCCGGTATCTGACACTCATAGTGAAGTGTCTGACACTCGTAGTGAAGTTGCTGACACTCATAACAATGTTGCTGACACTCACATTCCGGTATCTGCCACTCATAGTAATGTGGCTGACACTCATAGTAGAGTGGCTGACACTCATAGTGAAGTGTTTGACACTCATAGTAAAGTGGCTGACACTCATAGTGAAGTGGCTGACACTCGTAGTGAAGTTGCTGACACTCATAACAATGTTGCTGACACTCACATTCCGGTTTCTGACACTCATAGTAAAGTGGCTGACACTCATAGTAAAGTGGCTGACACTCATAGTGAAGTGTTTGACACTCATAGTGAAATGGCTGACACTCATAGTAAGTGTCTGACACTCATACTGAAGTGTCTGACACTCATACTGAAGTGACTGACACTCATAGTTAACTTGCCATAATACGGAAATGACTGAAACTCAGCTATGTTGCTGACATTCTTAGTGAAGCTGTTGACACTCAGCGAAATGGATGTCACTCATGGCGAATTTTAATTTCAATTTCATTTGAAGTTCAATTTCAGTTTCATTTTCATTTTCGGTTTCAGATACATTTTATTTCGGTGATGTCTGACACAGACACTCATCATTTCATTATAGGTTCCAGTTCAAGTTCTAGTTACTGACACTCAGCGAAATGGCTGGCACTCACAGCGAAGTTCAATTTCACGATCAAATGGTAAAACGGAACCCTTTTACTTAGTTTTCGAATTACTATGACAAATACACGACCATCAAATGGTTTTAGGACTATTTTTTATCTGGGTACGTAAATTAATTCCCTCGAGACAGCTACTACGAAAAAAAATTTTGCTGTGGTTGAAAGCTATCTTCACTTCATAGATACGCCATCCCAAATGGGCATGCGACCATTCATTTTAATTTTTATTAGGGATGGGAAATCATTAAATGATAGGAGTCATTCCCGCTATGGGCGGGAAGAAGTGTCAGAGTCTTCCCTACATAGTATAAAACAAAGTGGCTCCCGCTGTCTGTCTGTCCCTATGTATGCTTAAATCTTTAAAATTACGCAACGGATTTTGATGCGTTTTTTTTAATAGAAAGAGTGATTCAAGAGGAAAGTTTTAGTATATAATTTGTTAAGTTTTTGTATACATCATCTGCCTAACCCTGCCTTTTCCCAACTATGTTGGGGTCGGCTTCCAGTCTTAACCGGATGCAGCTGAGTACCAGAATTTTACATTGAGCGACTGCCTATCTGATCTCCACAACCCAGTTACCAGGTAACACGGTACCTCTTGGTAAGACTGTTTGTCAGACTTTCTGGCTTCTGAGTACCCGTAACTACTGTCAAAGATATACAAATGACAACCGGGACCAACAGCTTAACGTGCTTTCCGAGGCACGGAGGAGTCTCGCTATGACAAAGATGGTCACCTATCCACGGACCGACCGCGCCAAGCGCAGCCTGACCTTTGATCGGTCGAACCGTGCGGCTGTTACTTAGCCACGAGCTCCTCTGTTTAGTTTTTGTATACATTGGCGAAAATATAATGATATTTGTTGGAGATGTATAGCTCACGTGGGTGATGCCGCTGGCGGAAAGCTAGTACTAACTAAAACCCAATGTTTCTTCCTTCGCCTTTTGCGTTCCGAGAGCGTGGTGACTCTTTCATACAATCCCGTAATCCCGGTAAGCGACCATACCACTAACATTTTTGCCTAAAGTTTATAAACGGTGTAAAAACAAAGAATTCCATTATCTTATTTGATGACATCTCCGCGGTAGAGTTGCCACAATATTGTCACGTTCAAATCGATTATCAGATAGTAAACGAAATAAAAAATCGATTGCTCACAATTGATTGATATATCATGATCACTTTAAAACATGGCATAATTAATTACGATATAACCAAGTATATAACGCTATAGGCTGAAAAAAAATTACTCATTATAATTAAGTTATTTTACCAATATGTATTCTCTAGTGATTTTATCTGTAGCTGCCTTTCTAGTCCAGGTATGTAGTATAAATTTATTTTATTTTAATTGCAAGTGAGGACCCATCTGATATTGGTGACCGCTGTCTTTGGCAGTACCGTCTTTACCATAAGGGCACTCGGGGCCCGTGCCTAGGGCCCCAGTCATCACGGAGACCCCTAAAAACGATAATATTAGCTTACTCTAAGCATATAATTATTTTTATATTGTTCCGTTTATTTATCTTAACACATATTAGTTACATTTTTAAATATTTTTACAAACTATAAAAAAAAACATTTAAAAATATAAAAAACAGGGATCATATTGTTATTATTATCTTGCTCATACATATTACATAAAAAAATCGACTTGCTTAAGGTTATAATAAAAACATATTTTTTTATTATAACCTTTTTGTAATGTTTAATAAAATGTTTAGACAACATTAAAAAAGGTTATATATTTTTTTATTATAACCTTTTTGTAATGTTGTCTAGATACAAAACTTACGCACTTGGCCGATGTTTTATAAATTCCATAATAATATTTTTTTCATTTGTTTTTAAAAACTATTGTTATTTTTGTTACAGGATACGTTAGGCCAATCCATCGGATTAGGCAATGGATTTGGTTTGAATGGATCTCCACTAAACGGACTTGGACTTGGCAATAGCCTAAGACCTAATGGGCTATTGGGCAACGGCCTAGCAGGAAATGGCTTAGCCCCCAATGGGCTAGCCGGTAATTTCGGTATCAACAAGTTTGCAGGAAATAACTTTGGCAACAACTTGGCGGCAGGAAACTGTGCCGGCAACAACTTGGCTATGGGAAACATTGCTGCTAACAATTTTGCAGCTAACAACTTGGCGGCAAACAATTTTGCTGCAAACAATTTAGCTGCAAACAACTTGGCCGCTGGAAATTTCGCTGGCTCTAACTTGGCAAACTATCCAATGAACAACAACTTGGCACTCAACAACATGGCAGCAAACAACGGCTTGGCAGGAATGCCAGTTACCGGCAATGTCGGTTACGGTGATGTAGCAGTTATTGGTGAATTGCCAGTAGGTGGCAACACCGCAGTCGCTGGCAATGTGCCAGTTATCGGCTACGTCACGTTTGAAGGCACAGTGCCAGCCGGTGGTCTAGTCAGTGTTGCCAGTAATTGTGGGTGCAACCAGTCGCAATATTAATTGTTTATGTTTTTAATGAGTAATTCATCGAGTCATAATTTTAAATGTATTTTATTTTATTGAAGCATTTATTTTAGTGGTTAATAAATGTTTATTATTTATGAATTTATTTCTTATTTTTATTTGGTTGTACTTAAACTATACCTACACATCTGCTTACCCCTAAATTAGCTTGCAAAATAGTGCCTTGGTCTTAGTTAGTGAATAACACAATTTATTTGAAGAAAAAAGACAACATTTTTGAGCAGTCTTTTCGAGTTTCGAAAAGGTTGAAAAATAATATTGCTATGTATTAAGAGGGAGTTTAAAATTTTCGAGATATACTTTCTAAGTATATTCATTGTCACGTCATTGACTAACGGTGAAGGAAAAAATCGTGAGGAAACCTGGACTTAAAAAAAAAACTGAAATCGCCAATCCGCATGCATGCGTGCCGTCTGTAAGGATAGGTCAACTCAAACCTGCTATGGATCTTTCTTCAAAAGGCCATTCCAGACATTGCCTACACGATGACACTCACATTGATATCAACTAATTATCAACTTTGTTTGGACTTTAAAAGAGACCACGACCCCTGAGTTTGTTTCGGCATTTCTTCTCAGAGGTAGTCAGCTAGGAAATGCTGGCGCCAGCGTTCTCAATAACAAAACTATTGACTTGTAAAAGTGATTTAAATATCCTAGTTACAAAATAAATAATTTCATTTCATTTCGCCTTGAGCAAGCGTGGTGATCACTTTGTTTGGACTTTAAAAGAGACCACGACCCCTGAGTTTGTTTCGGCATTTCTTCTCAGAGGTAGTCAGCTAGGAAATGCTGGCGCCAGCGTTCTCAATAACAAAACTATTGACTTGTAAAAGTGATTTAAATATCCTAGTTACAAAATAAATAATTTCATTTCATTTCGCCTTGAGCAAGCGTGGTGATCAATGCTCATGCCTTCTCTGTGCAATAAGAGGCCTATGCCTAGCAGTGGAGAGTATATAGGCTGATGATGATGATTTCACACACTATCGATAGGGTAAAATAAGACTTAATACGTCACATACGTTGCATTTTCGTACGTTTCCTAATGGGTTTTAGGGCGATCAGGTGCAAACAATTGTATATATGGTTAGTATAAATCTATCCCTCTATGTATCACACGACAAAAAAGTTATCGTCGTATCTCGGCGGGTTGCCATGATTCTCGCTTGTAGGTAACTGTTACAGAAATGGCTTGTTTTTCTCCATTATTTTGTGTGCAATGAAGAATATTCTATACTATTCTATCTCGATCTTTAAGAAGTTTCGTTTCGGTGGGTTAGGGTAGAATGCCAGTTTCTTAAACTTATTGTACAGGGTCGGGGGGAAGTAAAAGAACTCAAGGCAGATAGAAGAGGATGTGATTGGATGCTGTATATCATTATAAAGTGGGGTTCAAAAACAAGGCGAGGACATGCAAAAGATTTTTACAAATGATCGCCTGACTCGAGTAAAAGATGGCACGCTATTATGATGAAGGATATTCGATCTATTATTAGTATATTTTGGTGGAAGTATCTACCATCTAAATTATGAATTAAACATGCCAGAAAATTTAATATAAAGCTTTTTATTTCCAACTTAATAAAAACAATATTAAAGGATCAATAAATAATTTTATTACTAAAATAAATTATCAACTTAATAATAATATTAAATTATTCCTGGTGAACCGCAGCTGTAATTCACAGACGCCTTGCCATCAGTTGGCACATTGCCATTAATTGTCACTGCGCCATAAATTGGCATTTTGCCACTTACAGACACCGTACCACGCACTTCTAAGTTATCTGCCAGGATTTTAATACCAATAGGCTGGTTGCCATGATTCTCGCTTGTAACTGTAACAGGAATGGCACTATTGCCAAAGTTGAAGCTTGCCACGTTTGCAGCTACGTTTGGCATGCCAGTAACACTGCCAAAGTTTGTTACCAGATTGCTATTTGCCAAGTTTTCTACTTCTGCTGCAGTAATGTCTTTTACAAATACTTTACTGGGGCTAGTTATTACGGGGGTAGCCAAATTAGCCCCTACTATATTGGACTTTGAATTCGCCCAGTTTGCCTTTACCATATTATTATTTGCTTTATTTGGCAAATTATTATTTGCATAATAAGCGTTTGCATAGTTCTGCCGATTCAAAAAAACTCTTTTACCAATGTTATTGGCAGATATTGGCGTATTCCTTGCAATATTGTTGCTTGCCAATCCATTTTGCATACCTCTGCCTATTGCCATCCCTTTTGGTATCATTCTAGCGTTGTTCCCAAATCTGTTTGGCACGCCATAGTTTGTTGCTTGAGCTGAAGTTAACTGCAAAAATACAATAAAAGGTTTTGTGATTAAGGGTTTTCTTAGCTATATTTTTTTCTTTAATAAATGATAATTATTTTTTTAAAATTACTTTATTTTTATATACGACTGAACTGTTTATTCTAATTAATTTTAATAAAAAATATTACTTAAATTATGTAATACGTGGTTGGTTAATAGAAAAGTATAGATAAAAAAATATTACATTTTATTTTATTAATTACCTGTACGACAACTGACAAGAAGAAACACCACCAGACAATCATTTTAACTATATTAAAATAATCACAAGCATACATTTAAAAGCAGTTTTGTACAAAAGATAAAATTATGAAAACGTGATCGAAATCCTAAAACTTTATCAAAAATATCCAACTTTAAAAGGTTACATCACAGTATGGTTAACAATCAATTTCTTAGTATAGAAACAAATGATTCGATTCTTATCGATAATGATCGATAGATAAAACATGTTTTAGAATCGATTTAGAAATTGATCATACGAACACATATGACTAGGAACATTTTCTACTCATTAATATTGTTTGTGTAACATTTATTATTATTCTGAAAAAAGAAATGGTTTTAATTTAACAGAAAAGCTCACGAAATCCTTAATACCTATGTCAAAATTCAAAAATAATTTATTCGAACTAGGCTGAAAATCAGCACTTTTTGAACGACGAATTTACAAAAAACCGGCGGGCAAAACGCCCGCCCTTCACCACTTCCTATGTGTATTTGCTGGGAAGAAGAAGTGGCGCAACAAACTCCCCAGCAACACGTATCTGTCTGTTAGGTTTGAAGAACCAGCGTTATACAATATCAATATAAAATTATTGTAGATATTAAGGTGCGTACATATTATTTATATAACATAACATGTTATAAAACGTTGTTATTATAACATGTTTCAATAATTAGGATACTGAATGTTATGTTGTATAACATTTGTATATATGTTACACAACTTGTTATATATAACACATGTTACGTAATATGTACGCACCTTTTCATTAAAATTTTATTCAATTATTATAAAATAAATAATTTTATCACATGTTGGCTAGCACACACCCTTAACTCTACCTGGGGCTACACCACCACGTGTTTTTGCAATCACTATTCAGGTGTGAGAGCGAGACACTGCTACTAACGTCGTATAGCATCGTCTCTTTTTCACAACGAGACTATTCCTGCTGTATGTTACGGTACGCCCTGCTTATCATAATAGGATAGTTTACAAATAGTTTAAGATAAAGACTAGTAATTGCTTACTTTATCAATTAAAAAGTAAAACTACTTACGCATAAAAGTAATCAATATTAACAAAAATTCGCACATATCCTGACTCTGCCAGAAGCCGGCACCATGCCGCTAAATTTCATAGTACGGGCAACTGGCATATTAGCATCCAATGCTGTATCACTCACAAAGCCAACATTACTAGATTCAACTGGCAAAAGCGGAACTGTCGTGGTTGCCAAAATAAATGGCATTGGCGTTTCTGGCACTGAAAGTGTAGATGGCTTGTTAGCTGTTATTGGCACGTTGAATGTAGTTGGCAATATGACTTCTGGCAATTTTGTGATAGTTGGCAATGTTGTGCCAGTCGACAATGTTGGTGACGAGGTAATGGCGATTGGAGTGGGAGGTGCTGAGTACGAAGCGAATTCTGTGAAAAATTGTTTATGCAGGTATATATTTAATCTGGGCCCTCCCCCAGGGTCTTGCGGAGCTGCGGGATGTTCGAAAGAGTTAACGCGCCCACAGAATTAAAAGAGCTGAGGAAGGAACATGAATGGGTTTCAGTCAAGAGTCTGATATTCCCTTCCACTCCAGCCATGGTGGGAGGAGTCAACTTTTCATATTATATATTTTTACTTATACATAGTACATATTATTTAAAGAAGAAAAGACCATCGCTTTGGACAAGATAAAAAAAAATGCTTGTATACAATTTATCCCTTTTAACAGCATACGAGGGAATTAAGTGTAAGAGATAAGAGAGTCTTTAGGTCCAATTTGAACTGACTAGATATAATAACCGCATTCAAATCGGTTCATTCGTTTGGGAGCTACGTTGCCACAGACAGATCCCTTCTTTTTTTTTTGGGGTTAAAAATTGATACACTCACTATTATATCCATCGTTTCCAAATCTTCCAGTCACGCTGACAGACCCTTTAGCTTTGACCTGCCCGCCAAAAGTTACTGGACCTGTGGTTCTCGTGTAAGGAGACCAGGCAGGCTCCATCTGGCGTTGAATATGCCAAGGATTGTAGAGGAAAGGGTTACTGTAATATGGTAGGGGTAATGCTTCTGTTTTCTGGAAAATTGGAAGTTAATCATTAGTTTATTTATACTAATACTAGTTGTTTTTTTGCCGTTTAATCATCATCAGCCAAAAGACGTCCACTGCTAGACATAAGCCTCCCACAGAGAACGCCACACTGACCGGTCCTGCGCCGCCCGCATCCAGCGGACTCCAGACTGCCGTTTAATATCCCGAGTTAATCACTCAACATAATTATATATAACTGTTTCTTTTTCCATGCGAAATTTCATCCAAGTCGGATCAACCGTTTTAGCGCGAAAGCGTAACAAACAAACTAACTTTTGAATTTAGGATTAGGATCTGATGAAGAGTTTTTTTCTTTTGTTTAAATGCATTAATCTTTGGAACTACTTGTATTTCTTTTTTTTTATTTGATAGTCTAGTTTGTGTAAGGTTTTAAGCTAATTAATAGCACGCTACCACTATTAGTAGCTAAGCAAAAATAAGTAAGAGGTTCTTACCGCTGATGTCAAGTAACCCAATTCTTCAACTGGTATATAGGCTATGATGTAGTCTTTGTAAGGGTACGCATTGACACACTGGAAATATGATAAATTTTGAAACATACATTTGTATAAAGTAACTTATATTTAGTAATACACCGAGACTCCTCCGTGTTTTAAAAAGCACGTTAAATCGTTTTCTCGGCTGTTATTTGTAGATCTTTGGCAGTAGTAACGGGCAGTCAGAAGACAGAAAGACTGATAACCAATCTAACTAAGGAGTATGGTGTTACTTCCAGTCGCTCCATGTAAAATACTGAAACAGCAGCATCTGGTTAGACTGGAAGGCGATCCTAGCATAGTTGGGAAGGTTATGCAGATGATGATTATTTAATTACGAAAAAATAAACAACGGGCATCTAGTTGCTGGCTTATACGCAACAATATCAACAAGAATTTCACTGATCAGAAGCTACACCATTACTGTGTTGTATTCTTGGACTCAAAGCCTTCTAAGCAGTGAATATTTCAGGAGAAAAATTAAAGCTTAACAAACAGCCATGGGCCGCACCACCACATATTTTTGCAATCATCATTCAGGTGTGAGAGCGAGACACAGCTACTGATGTTGTATAGCACCGTCTTTTTCGCAACTGATCTTTTCCTGCTTGGGCACGTCATGGTAAGGCCCCATACTATGGCCGTATTATGACACAAGAAAAAGAGACGGTGCTATACATATGAATAACTGTACCCCTCTCTGGCACTGGAAATTTTGCCACTTTAACGGCTTATAATACACTCGCAGTTTTTAAATTACTTACTTGAATTATAAACAAAATTAATTGAAGACACATTTTGTATGTATGTTATGAAATGTAGTTTACAAAACACGAGTTTGTGACGTGACCTACTTTTATATTGTACGTTCTGTATTATCACTTGCTTATTATTATACATAAAAAAATAAGTTATGCTGACTGTTCATTGAATTTAAATAAATATATATATATATATATACACGAGCAAAAATACATTGCAGAGTCTACAGAGATTCAACAAATAAAAAATCGGCCTAGTGCGAGTCGAACACACGCACGAAGGGTTCTGTACCATTATCTGTATAAAAATCACGTTTGTTATATGGGCCCCGCTTAAATATTTATGTTATTTTGTTTTTAGTTTATTTGTTGTGATAGCGGCAACAGAATTACATCATCTGGGAAATTTTCAACTGTCTAGCTTTCACGGTTCATGAGATACAGTGGTGGCAGACAGACGGACAGACGGACGGATAGTGACGTCTTAGTAATAGGGTCTGGTTTTACCCTTTGAGTACGAAACCCTAAAAATTGTTAATAAACTAAAAAATATGACAAAGTTACGGGCTCTTAATGAGGTAGTCAATAGTGCTGAAAAAATGCAAGAGTGGCGACCATGTATTGGACATCCTTGTTCCAATCAAGATAAACCAAGTATCTAGTCATTGCAAGACCGGAGTACGAGTACCTAATTTTGTTTCAGATAGACTTACTAGGAGTATGAATCCTGGCATAACTAGATGGAATTAGGCCGAGAAGATAGCAGACGCTTTGCATAAAAATTACTAGGGAAAATGACCACATCGTGAGAAGAGGAATAATGAGAGCCATTGTCCGGTAAGGACCAGGCCCGTAACCACGGCGCTTTTGTGTTCCACGCGCGCCTCATAGAAATGTCAGCAGCAGTGACGGGGCCTCCCCCAGGGCCATAGCCTGCCGGGGCTGCGGGATGTTCAAAAGAGTTGGCGCACCCCCAAAACGCAAAGGGTTAAGGAAGGAACATGGATGGGTTTTAGTCAGTAAAATTCTAACACTCCCTTCCACCCCACTCATAAATGGAGGAGTCATTTGATGATTGCCCATCCGAAAAAAAGGCATTGGCCTAGGAGGAGCGGAAATAATCCTTGCTAATATTATAAATGTGAAAGTAACTCTGTCTGTCTGTTACGCTTTCACGCCTAAACCAGTGAGCCGATTTTGATGAAATTTGGTACAGAGATAGAATAGACCCTGAGGAACAGCATAGGCTACTTTTTACCCGGGTGCGTGAAGTAGCTCCTTCGGGATGCGGGTGAAACCGCGGGAAACAGCTAGTAATAAAAAAACAAGTAAAATCGAGTAATTAACAATAACTTGCTTACTAAAACAATACGTGTCAGGAACAATAAGAACTTTGTCCCTATCAGTAGTAATGTCGAAATATTTAATGCATTCATATCCTTTGTCCTTTTACGTATTTTTCCAGTTAAATTGTGTATTAGTACTAGTGGACATAATGCAACGTCAGAACTCTGCCTAACTTAATAAATTAGTAAGCAAAGGCTAAATAAAATAAGTAAATATAAACACGATTTTATTTTATTTACACATCATTTTTATAAAAAAAAAATCTTATAAAACTAATTATAATGTTATTTTATGAAATAATAATCACTTTATAAAATTAAATAAATAATTTAAAAATAAATATTATAAAAGTCCATAAAATGAATTATCAACTACAAGGACTGTTTAAAACAGTCACAGTTTCAGTAATGCCAGCAACTGGCAAGCCATTAAGGAATGGCATATCGGTTAAACCTTCAATTTGTAAATTGTTCACCAATTCCTGTGCCAAATTAAAATTATTATTTGTCAACGTAGACTGGCAATCACTTTGCAAATTCGAAATCGTTGGCTCTCCGTCTGGCAATGAGTTCTGGCAATCTGGCACGTTGGCACTGGCAAATTCATATTGCCAGTTCTTGACTGGCTCTTCAACATTACTAAATCGTAGATTGTTACTTGTGAAACCGTTGCCAACGCCATTTTGTGAGAATGTTTCTGGTATACCTCTTGCTTTTATAATCCTGTTATCTATGGATACCTCATTACTGTTGATCGCATTTATCGGCCAATTGTTTACATTTATTGAACCTGTATTTGGCAGAAAATTATTGGGAACTCCAAAGTGGTTGTTAAAAGGTAAGCCGTTAGTTGGCAACATATTGTTGTTTTGAAAATTATTGCTAGTAACTGGCAAGCCATTGCTGAATGGCAGGTTGCTGTTCAATAAATTATTTATATTTCCTGGCTGGCTGTTACTTTGTGGCACGAAAGTTGGAAAATTAAATGCATTAGCTGAGTTGGTCAAGACATTATTACTTTGAAAGTTATTTATATTTTGCAAACCACTGACAGCTTGTGATACTTCATTGTTGGCAAAATTGACGTTTTGCAAATTATTCGCGTTGGAAAACACATTACTAACTGATGGGTTATTGCGAAATCTATTGATGTCTTCCAATCCAGTTGCAATTTTAAAGCCAGTTATTTGAAAATTACTTAGTGGCAATCGACTGTTGACTGATGGCAATAAATTGCCAGTTGGCAAATTGTTTTGTGGCAATGCGTTGTTAAATGCTATAGGTGATAGAGCATCACTACATGGTAAGTTATTAAAGTTTGGCAATCCATTTGAAATTGCCATATTATTTGGTAATGTGTTCGCAGCTGGTAAGTTATTAAAATTCAAAATATTATTTCCAGCTGGCACATTGATTAAATTTTGTAAGCCATTTCTGGCTGGTAGATTATTAAAATTTGCCAATCCGTTTGGCATCGTATTAAATAAAATTCCATTATTATTTATGCCATTCACATTTGGCAGCATGTTTTGTGGCACGTTATTCGTTCTAGTAAATGGCAAATTTTGTGGTGAATTATTCGGCAATGCCATTCCGTTGTTCAATGCAAAGTTATTTGGCAGTCCGTTGTTGAAAGTCAAGGCATTTGGCAACCCATTGCCACGTGGTAAATTGCCAAAAGACATGCCATTTCTGAATGGCAAGCCATTGGCGAGGCCGATTCCTGGCAAGTTCCCATTTCCTGGCAAATTGATTGATGGATTATTTACTTGTCTTCTTGGGCCGCTAAATTCTGGGAATGGTATATTTACTAAATTGTTCACTGCATTCTGGCTTGGTAGTTCTCGATTCGAGAGCTGAGCAGAAATTATCTGTGAATAAAATAAACATAATTAAAACTTTTGTAGACAGGTTAGTCCTTGTTTAATTATATTCACTGTTTTTAATATTTTAAAAATGAATAAATATTATTATTTTCTTAACTTAAAAAAAATATATGTATGTCTTGAATACACAATTCCTAACAACCATATTTTTTTTTTAATTCTCCTCTTGCAGGTTTTCGGGCGGAAATTTCTAAATTATTAAATAAGTAGTACCTTTGTACGTCAACATTCATACATGTATTGTCCTTTTATATTCTTGATATGTGCACATAAATTATAAAATAAATAATAAAAAAATATATCGTTAAAGAGAACGCTAAACTTAGCATTAATTTCAAATACGCTGTTAAGCCCGAGGGATATACTTAACACCCGGATAAAAACTACCCTATGTCCTTCTTCAGGGTTCAAGCTATCCCCGTACCAAATTTCATCTAAATCGGTTCAGCAATTTAAGCGTGAGCAATCAACAGACAGACAGACATAATTTCGTATTTGTTGTAATATTCACAAATAATAATGTTGGACAGTAAAAAAATATCTCAAAAATAAATAAGAAATAAATAATAATTACCTGAACAATAATAAACTGTTGAACACAAAATAATTTTAAAAACATTTTTCTATTTTATCTCGCATTACTGTCTATCGAACTGAAATTGACACAGATAGTAATTTAATTTTATATTTAAATGTATGTTCATAACCATATCAATGATGCGTGTTATCTCAATATATTTATCTAAACTAATCATCAGTATTCATCTCTCTATCGGTATAAACGTGATCATTAAATACATTACTACGTATTTTTCTTTTCAATCTTATTGCATAATCTTCCTACGTAGTTCTTCGCATCCTATTCTTTCTAGAAGATTCTTTGTTAAGCTTCCTCTGTAAAACGACTTAGGCCCAAGTTCAACGACAAGATAACGGTCCGATCAACTCAAAACAACTGTTTACCATAACTTCAAACTTCTGTCTTACGATGGATACCTTATCATTTGGGTTTTTTATTACTAAAACGGTCGATTACCAATCCGGGGTTGGACAAGAAGTGGATAACACGAAAAGTTCCGCTTCGTGGTTAAAAAAAAATTTATTTAAGGGGCCGATTGGGTAATCATCAGTCGGTGAAGTTGGCCCTTAACCGATCTTTATGAAATTTGGTTTATATATAGCTTGAATACCGAGAAAGGGGGACATAGATTTTTATCTGGGAGCGTGATGTAGCTAGTCACAAATACTCGTATATAAGAAAGCATACGCTACCTCTATAAAAATAAAGTCGAATTCCGCTTGTAGACGGAATAACATTATAACATCTCTTCTCCATCTCATCTGGCTAGCCTTTTCCCAACTATGTTGGGGTCGGCTCCAGTCTTAGCCGGATGCAGCTGAGTGCCAGTGTTTTACATGGGGCGACTGCCTATCTGAACTTCACGACCCAGTTACTGGGTAACACGGTTCCCCTTGGTAAGATTGGTTATCAGACTTTCTGGCTTCCGACTACCCGTAACGACTGTCAAAGATCTACAAAAGACAACCGGGACCAACAGCTCAACGTGCTTTCCGAGGCACGGAGGAGTCTCGCTATGACAAAGATGGTCACCCACCCACGGACCGATACAATGTCTATACAAAAATATAGAGGTCGGAGCATCGAGATATATCAATAGAGATGCAATCCCGAATATTACGCGGTAACAAAAACGTAACCATTTTTAGAATGCAGACGTAGCTTTGAAACTAGTAATCATTTTGATGTAAAATTATATCTATCTCTCTCACACTAGCCGAAACATAATGCTCATGACATCTGTATGATAAGGATGGCAATAGTACTCCCAGGAACAATACGGTGTGGCGTACCACATAAAAAATGGCATGAATTATGTCTGTGGGCTCAACTTTTATGGCTCGCATTGTGTTCGGTGATTGCAGATCTAGTTACTTTAGTAACGTATATATATACATCTATGGGTCGGAGCGTCATTTGTTTGAAGGTCAAACTGAGGAATCTTTGGTGTCGAGGTCACGTACAAGGTTATAGAATGACCTTTTCATTCTCGTCAACCTTTTGTGACCAAGCTTTGCTTCCGGACGTTCGAAAGAGTTACCACGCCCTCGGAACACAAAGGGCTGAGGCGGTAACTCTTTCGCTTTAAAAAAAGTATATTTGAAATAAAATATTTAATGGCATCATAATATTCTGTTCTGGGGGGTTAGACAAGTGGCAAACCGCTAACGCTAACGCTAACGCTCAATGTATGGGAATGACATTCGTTTACGACTAGCTATATGTCATTCCCATACATTGAGCGTTAGCGTTAGCGTTAGCGTTTTGCCACTTGTCTAACCCCCCTGTTTTGCTAATGCGTATATATGAACACAAAAAGGTTTTTACCTCAAATCTATACAATATTTATAAAATGCTTTGTCCTGAATGACTGACGAACGCACAGCCTAAACCGCGGATCGTAGAGACCTGTAACTTGGCGGATGTGTTCTTTGTATGACGTAAGCATCCGATAAAAAAGTTTTTTTTTCGAAATTCTACCCCTAAGGGGGTGAAAAAGGGGGCAAGGTTTGTATGTAACTCTGTAATTTTTTTATTTAAATTCGTAAAGTGGACGAAAATTTGTGTTTATACGTTTAAATTTTTGTTATTCAATGATGCCATAATTATTAAACGGGTTCGATTTGAATGTAGAAAAACAATTATAATATAAAGACATACTATAGAGCGTAGAATTTCTTATTAGATAAAACAAAAGAGTCCCTATGGTTAGAAGTAAATAAGTATCTTATTCTTAAAAACGTGGAAAAGCTTTCAGATTTTGCAAAAATGCAGGTGTCTAGACTATTTTTGTTTAAAAGCTGTCTGCCTAGCAAATAAGGTAGGTATTTCGAAACAATGTTATAGTGGTAATCATTGTATGTTCTTTTAAACGGCACTTTGGCAAAAGAAAATTTTACCTGCTGTTTATGTAAAGTAAAAATAAAAAAAAACAAATAACCATCAAAGAAATAATTTAATTAATATAAATACTTAACATTAACATCAAAGAATGTTACATTTTCATTTTTTTATAACCTCAAAATCAAAAGTACCTGATATTTGCCGCCCTATTAGCTAAAACGTCATTTCCAGCTGTCATTTGAGGTTTAGGCAAAGGAACTCGACTTTCAGCCTTCTGTGAGCACTGGCAGGCATTAGCAGCAAACATTAGACTCTCCAAGGCCGATTTTTTTAATGCCTCTGCCATACAAATTCTTTTATTTAATTGCCCAGGATATTTTTGGGGCATCTTTTGAATTACAGAAGCAATGGCACTAATTTTATCTACAAATGGCGTGTTAGTAGATAATAAAGATTGAATTAATGGCGACTGTGGTTGGCTGTATGGAAGATTTTGAATCTGTGGTCCACGAGGCATGTTCATAAGGATCTGAGCGAAGGCGTTCTGAAAAATAAAAGTTTAAATTATATTATCGTGTGGCGAGCAAAGGAAAGTATAATTTTAGGGACTTTTTCAATGCTTCTGAGAACACTTTATCTGACAGACTAATTGATTATTAATAAGAGCCGATTTTTCAATTGTCAGATAATTTTTATCTGATGAATATGTTTGACAGATTTTGTGAATAAAAAAATTCAAATTGACATCATATTTATTCTTTAAAAGTTATCTGACTATATAAAAATTGGCATCAAACGTCAATCTTATTAAATTATCTGCTAGATAAACTTAACCATTTTCCGGAGATGGTATACAAGTGACTATTTATTTAAGAGAAACAACTAAAAAAAAATACTTACACTCAAAAATAAACTTTGTAATACAAAAACACAGACTAACATCGTAATTTTTGCCATGTTAGTTTTTAAGTTGATAACCGTTAAGTTCAAATTTCAAAAAAAACAGACAAGTTAAGATATTTCCTTCTAAAAAACGGATGTTTTTTTTACTTTTGTTTTTTTTATTGAAAATATGTCTACTACAACTAACTAACAAAACTGTTATTTAAAATAACCATCTAAATATCGATTTAAGTATTAACTTTTATCAGTAAACACTATCTATGATCATATTATTATGTAAAGTTAAACATACCTTACATACAACTTTGATTAGATAAATATTACAAAAAAAACTATGTGGAAATCCTTGGAGGTTCCCTTCTTTCCTCCCACGTGAAAACTCCTCTATCGGTGGGGGTAGCTGGGGAACGGAGTTCTTCAAAATCATCATCGGCCTATTTCACTATCCCACTGCTGGGCACAGGCCTCTTCTCATACCGAGACGGCATGAGCATTGATCACCACGCTTGCTCAAGGCAGATTGGCGATTTCAAACTTTTTATCCCAAGTTTCCTCACGATGTTTTCCTTCGCCGTTAGTCAGTGGTGTCAAAGATATACTTTGAAAGTACCTACATAATTATCACTTTAGAAAAGTCACATTGGTACTTGCTAGGTTTCGAACCCGCTCATTCGTACACGAGATGCAAGTGCTTTAACCACTAGGCCACCACGACATTCGCCATTCGCAATCATCTTTAGGTACTCTGTATGAGCTACAGGCCGCGGACAGACATACATACGGACATAGCAAGACTGTAAGATTTCCTTGTCTACTATGGAACCATAAAAACGTAATTAAATAAATACATAGGTTCGAGTTCGCGTCTCCTATTTAAGGAAGTATCGATTCAATTCAAATCATTTATTTCAACTAGACCATTTACAGGCACTTTTGAATTGTCAAAGAGTCATAATAAGTCTGTCAGTTTGTCGAAAAGAAAGTTGAAGCTATTTGCCCGTTCCAAAGCGTAGATTCATATGGAGAAGAACGGGCAAGAAACTCCATGGTTACTCTATCGAAAAGACTGGTTGACACTTCGTGAGACCAGAGGGCTGGATTATTTCTTGAACAAAGAATTAGCATTGCTATTCAACGTGGCAATACTGCCGGTCTTCTGGGCACATTACCAGATGATAGCAATGTGAGGGAATATTTTTGACTCTTAAGCTTGAGGTGGCTTTTTCTTCCTTTTTTTATTTTATATTTATAGCGGTAGGTACCTAATTCTTTTATCTACATTTCAAACAAAAGCTTCATAGAAAAATTATGTAAAACTTTGTGATATTAATTTTATCATGATCAAAATGATGCAAATGTTTACGCCCTAACATTACAACAGTATAGATAATAATTCAGTACTTAAACGTCGAGTTTTATTCATTAAAACACAGTTTAATTAATTGTTTAATTAATACAAGATGTATTCTTTAATTATCGTTGTATTTTCTATTATTTTTTCCGTAAGTAACAGCTCATTTTATTTATCATCATCTGCCTAGCCTTTCTCCAACTAGGTTAGGGTCGGCCACAGCCCAGTTACCGGGAACATGATACCCCATGGTAAGACTAGTCGTCAGATTTTCTGGCTTCTGACTACCCGTAACGACAAAAAATTCGACAAATGACAGCCGGGACCATTTACGAGGCACGGAGGAGTCTCGCTATGATATAGATCGTCACCCACCCAGAACCGACCGCGCCTAGCGCAGCTTAACCATTGATCGATCGACCCGTGCGGCTAAACTTTATTTGTCAAATAAACCTTTATTTTTAATGTATTTTTTTCTTTTTTTACAGGCACAATGTCAAGTATTTGCTCCATACCAGAGAACAGTGCCAGCTATGATGCCAAACTGCCCATGTGGCAAGCCAGCAGCTCTGCCAGTAATGAAAGTGCCCTACGAAATGCCGTTGCCAGTCCCCGCCGCCGTGCCACGAGCTCTGGCAAAATCGCCCATAGGCTGTTTGGAACCTTCAGTGACGCCGTATGGCACGATCACTGAAACCGCATTGCCAGTTGGCATGCCATTGGCAAATCCGTTTCTGCCAGCTGCTTCGCCTGTGTCGGCTTTCGCGCCATTTTCTCCATTGTTGCCACCTGCGAACACCTGTAGCAGGTGCCAGTATTTGAAGAAGATACCTATACCTCCTCCGTGTATTTAAATTATTTGTTGAATAATAATTAAATTATTTTGTTAAGTTATTTTTGCTTTTGTTTTTATTAAATACTTGAAAGGGGATTATCCATTGATAAATGATATTTATTTTGCAAATCTATACATATAAATTGGTTTGTCCTGAATGACTGACGGATTAACGCAAAGCCTAAACCGCTGATCGTAGAGATCTGAAACTTGGAGGGTGTGTTCTTTTTATGACGTAGGTATATAGATAGATAAGAAAGGATTTTCCGAAATTCTACGCCTAGGGGTGACAAAGGGGGGCAAAATTTGTATAAAACTCTGTAATTTGAATTCGTCTAGCCCGCGCGGGCAAAGCGGCTAGCGGAATGCTAGTAGGTTATAAAATAATACTTTTAGACTTCAATGTTTTTTAAGCTAGCTGAGGCCGGTGTGTCCTATCCGAATACTTTGAGAAGAAACACCGAAACAAACTCAAGGGTAAAATTAGACCCTCATTTTTTCGGATGGGAAAGCATCAAATGACCCCTCCCGCCGTGGGTGGGGCGGGTGGGAGTGTCAAACTCTTACTGACTAAGACCCATCCATGTTCTTTCCTCAGCCCTTTGTATTCCGGGGGCGCGGTAACTCTTTCGAACATCCCGCAGCCCCGGTGACCCTTGAGTTTGTTTAAAACAGTGAATCGTCACGAATTATTTCGCCAGAAGATTCGATGAGTTCCACCGGGTTGTATATAGCACCACAGATATGCATGCCTACAAAACTTGAGGCAGATTATACAAAAGACTAAGGACTAAAATCGACTTCTGTTTTCGACTAATGTGGGCTGTGCAAAGGCCTTTGAATTCGTCGAGACCTGCCCCCTAACTACCCTACGTATGCCAATATCTTTAAATTGCAGTTGCAATACCTTTAATTTTTGATAGTTCAATGCCATACATCGCGGCGTGCGAAAGTATCAATGAGTTAAACGTTCAAACATATGCAGCAATGCATATTAAACTACTTTTGATTGGTATGTCTATTGGATAGCTGATTTTTACGTAATTAGGGTGCTGGGCTGTTATGGAATCCTTGCAGTGATTAATGCACCTCATTAACCGACTTTGAAGGGCTTGTAGCTAAGCAACAGCCATGCGGATCGATAGATTAGCAAGGCTAAGCTGCGCTAGCCGCGGTCGGTCCATGGATGTGTGAACATTTTCTTAACATAGCGAGACCCCTCCTTGTTGCGAAGAGCACGTAAAACTGCCGGTCCTGCGCCTGATCTCTCCCCGGTCGTGTCGGACTGCCGACCCATCGGACTATGTGAGAGAGGGAATAGAGAGTGCACCTGTGTCTGCAAGCGTGCGTGCACTATAATATCTCCTGCGTACCTGGCTAGTCTTTATTGAGATTGGCCGCCGTGACCAATAAAACCGTTTTATGCATAACTGGCAGATTCTGACAATCTAACCGTGGTGTGCATGTGTATTTTGTTTGTAAGCTCACTTACGATACAACAGATATTAGTAATAAGGGGCAACGTTTTTTTTTAAATTATGAATAAAGTTAGAGCGTGATTTTTCGTGAGTTTTAGGTAAGAAAAGGGGAATCTATAAAATATTATTTAGTGACTACTTATCGCTAAACTTACAGGGGTATTTTGAGAAGAAAAATATTTCTTATTCAGAAGTTCCGGGCCTTTTTAGGGATGTGACATCATCAAATGACTCCACACCCACTGGAGGCCGAGCGGGAGAGAGGGACTCTTACTGACTAAAACTTATCCATGTTCCTTTCTCTTTTGCTCAAAACCCCAAAACTCAAAATATTATTAGGCTCCGGGCCGTGGTAGCTCTTACGAACCATCCCTCAGCTCCGACAGGCACTGACCTTAGGGAGACCCGTCAATTGTTACTAAATTCAATGTGAAAAATGAAGAAAGAAAGAAAAGAAAGAAAAGAACGAAATAAGTATTTGAGTTTCAATGTATCAATAATATTGTCGTTTAAATTCACGCCCCTTATTCCACACACAACAACTTTTTTTTGTGAAAATGCCGAATGTTTGGGAGTAAAAATTATGAACAAACAAAACTAATTAATAACAGCACAATTAATTTATTTCATAAGACATAAATAAGGACAAATAAATAATCTTAAGAATTAAGAACTTTACAAATTGATGGCGTAACGAGCCACCATTAGAAACAAAATAAATTACCAACTTAAATGTTTACGTATTTGAGGTCACGAAAGCTTAAAGCGATGATTTTTCAGTTACAAAGTTGGTGGAGGCATCGGTATTTTCCTCAAAAACTTTCCTCTAGATTGTGGAATCGCTGGCGGTAAAGCGCTTGACAGCGGTGGAGAGAGCGCCGAAATAGGTGAAGCTGCTGGAAGGAACGGATTTCCATTCTGAAGTAGAACATTTTTCTGTGGTACTGTCAAATATTCTGTAGCTTTAGGTATCAAGACTTGCTTCCGAACCTCTTTGGGTTTAACTAGTTTTTTCTGCACAACCACCTTATTTGGCATATCGTCTTTTCTTAAAATTACATTTCTTACGATTTGTGTTTCCCCGTTCTGTGCGATCAAATTTTTTGGTCTAACCATATCAATTTTACGTTGTACGATAACTGTTTTAGGTGTCAACTGGTTAGTTCTTTTGCGGATTAGATTATTATTTGCGTTTTTTAGTACAACGTTTTTTAGACCAATTTCTTTTGGGTTTTGTACTAGAGTTATTCTTTTATGAGGCTCGTTTCTCACTACTGTTCTCGGTACATCAGCTATGGCAAATCTTCTGTTGATAGTTGGTATAGCTACCTTTTTATTGGTAGCTGATGAGAGCACTTGGAGAGCCTGTTCAGCACTTTTTGGTGACATTATTCCATGGAGTAGTGAGGTCAACGAATTTGCTGTAAATTTCTGACTTAAAGATGGCGCTAGAGTGATTGACAGAAGTACCGCGATGTGTGTTAGCTGCATTTTTGTCTGAAATAGTAACAAAAAATAACTTAAACATTACGTACTTTCTTCCAAGGAATGAGCAAGGGTTTGTATAAACATGCATAGGTAACCAGTGAGGTATCTATACTAATATAAAAAGCTGAAGAGTTTGTTTGTCTGTTTGAACGCGCTAATCTCAGGAAAAACTGGTACGATTTGAAAAATTATTTCAGTGTTAGATAGCCCATTTATTGAGGAAGGCTATAGGCTATATATCATCACGCTAAAACAAATAGGAGCAGAGCACCACTAATCCACGCGGACGAAGTCGCGGGCAGAAGCTAGTATGAGAGAATTACTTATCTCATACTAGCTTCTGCCCGCGACTGTACTTTTTAGGGATTGGAAATCTTCAAATGACTCAGGCATGTTCGGGCTTTGAGATCGTTCGAAAGAGTTGCCGCGGCCATAGAACGCAAAGGGGAAATGAAAGGACACGAATGGGTTTAAGTGAGTAGGTAATAGTCTGACGCTCCCCTCTCGCTCCACCCACAGCGGTAATTTGATGAGTTCCCATCGATAAAAAAGCCAGTAAAGTGTGAGTTTTATGTAGGAAAATACTACTTTAGTAGATCTGTTAAAAATTATATAAAATACAAAAAACCTTACCTTTGTTAAAGAATACAAATGAATATACTAGAACCCTCAAATTACACTGTTTATATAAAAAAGTTCGAGTTAATTTATCTGCTATATTACAGCAATCGATTTCGACAGAGAGACTATAGAATCGATTTGTTTATCGATTCGAAGCGTGATTTATCATCGTATCTTCTTGTGTAACTATTAATAATACTTTCGTATCGTCTACCTAGCCTTTTCCCAACTATGTTGGGGTCGGCTTCGAGTCTAAACCGGATGCAGCTGAGTAGCAGTGTTTTACATGGAGCGACTGCCTGTCTGTCCTCCACAACCCAGTTACCGGGTATTTAAAGGCCTACGCAGACCGGGACGGCATGGCAAGGGATTTTGCCGTGAGTCAGCGCACACTGGTCGCTTAGATACTGCGGCATTCCAGCACTTTGCCACGGCATGCCGTCCCGGCCGCACCCCGCAGTATATCACTACGAGCGCCGGAGTCCGTGGCATGCCGTTGCCTACCGCAGTATGCCACGGCATCCCGCCACGGGAGCCTGTGGCGCGTCTTTTAATGCCGTGCGATAAAATCCCTTTCAATGCCACGGCATCATTTTAAAGTATAGCAATTTATGTCGTATTTCTGTAACAGTACGGTTGAATGTCCATTAGTAAAAATTAAAATACCTTGCCATGCCGTCCCGGTCTGCGTAGGCCTTTACACGATAACCCTTGGTAAGACTGGTTTTCAGTCTTTTTGGCTTCTGTCTACCCGTAACGACTGTCAAAGATCTACAAATGACAACCAGGATCAACAGCTCACCGTGCTTTCCGAGGTACGGAGGAGTCTCGCTATGACATAGATGGTCACTCACAAACCGACCGCTCCAAGCGTAGCTTAACCTTTGATCGATCGACCCGTGCGGATGTTACTTAGCCACGAGCTCCTTAAAAATAATACTTTTGATTGGGATTAGACCAGGATAATGATTAACAGCATTCTTCTTCATAAGGGCGCGTTCCCACTATGTCGTAGCGATTAATTTATCGTTGGACGACTGCCGTCTCTAGCTGTTCCCATTATAACGATTGTTTGTCGTCAATTTTTTTATCGTTTAGCGACTATCGTATTTAGATGTTTCCATTGGATCGCGACGATATTTTATCGTTTCACGGCAGTCGCTTTGTCGTTTACACATCAAGCGAGCTATAAATCTACAGTCACCTCTACGGTCTCTTGGAGATCAGTAGTGCGTTTATGCTCCTGAGTTCAATGGACGAAGACGAAATTTTGATAATATATTTGTGGGAGACAAGCCGTAAAAAAGAAACTAAAACATAAATTATAATATGTAGGTATATTTCATAATATCGTTATTCATAATGCAATGAAAACATATCATTGGATAGCTTTATACAAACTGTATTTGCAACATCACTATTACATTATGATAATTCTAAACATAATGCAAATAATAACAATACAACAATAAAGCATTTTTATAGCATAATCACATTAGAACATTAATGACACATTAATGATTAATGATACAGCAATAAGGCTCATAACAATATTAAGAGCAATTGGATTATTTAAAAGTAAACATACCAGACCGTTCAGAGGTGTCCTGCTAGTTCCGAAGACAAACAAAATCTGCCCGGTCGAGCGTCGTGCACGCTCTTTTATGCCATAGCTCGCCTGTCAGTGGCACGATGTGGGTAGTCGTACAAAACTTATTAAAGCAAACAGTAATAAAAATACCTTCACAAAAAGTAATATTTCGTACACTCCCGCACGGCCATTCTGACGAGCAGCCGTATGGCTTGCGAACAATATAAGTAAACAATATTAGAAATCTCAAAATGAACAACATTTATGATGCTTATCGCAATCAACAAAATTATAAATGAAACAATGTACAGCAACAATATCAGCAGCATTGATGATCAGTAACAATATAAATAGCATTGATGATCAATAACAATATAAATAGCATTGATGATCAACAACAATATGATCACCAATCACAATCAATTAACGAATGATTTTTTGTAAAAATATAGTTTGTTTGAGAAAAAAAAAAAACACATCTACAAAGCAAGTAGTCGAATAGTAGCGACATAAGGACAAACTAATTACAAACAAAAACTATAATTATATTCACAAAATAACATCCAAGATTTAACAATAGAACTTAAGAGTATTTAGAATAAGTTGTACCTAGACTAAAGCATCTAACTTTTAATTGGTGTATTTGCACGCCATTTAATGGCAGGATACGCTAAAAATACCAATCTATCGTCAACACCTCATCATCTGCCTGATGAGGTGCTAACAACAAATCAATACTTTTATCGTTAACACCTATTGTACCATATTCTGGCAAATAAATTTTATTGATTTAATAAATACCTCTGTAATAAGCCTTGCTAGAAGGCGTAGCATCAAAATAAGCATTGCCTCCGTAAAAGCCATACATGCAGGCGCAGCAAGAGATCATAGTCAACTTGCCTCGGTAAAAAGCCTTACAATTAGGCGCGGCAAAAATAATTTAGTAAACATTGCCTCGGTAAAAAGCCTTACAATAAGGCGCGGCAAAAATAATTTAGTAAACATTGCCTCGGTAAAAAGCCTTACAATAAGGCGCGGCAAAATCTATCATATGGCCTCGGTAAAAAGCCTAACAAGGCACGGCCGTATAGTATACTCATTTCCTTGCATCCACCCAACACCTGGCCAGTATGTTAAGGGCGTTTACAAGACAATAAGTTACTAATCTAGAAAATAATCTCAACATTCGCGTAAAATTCTGTAGATCATACAAAAAAAATATGTCACATTTCACAGTAAGCAAATCTCATTGTCATGAATATTAATAATATCACATGGACCTTTTCATTATTAATAAAAATAATATATCACATATAATAAAATACCACATTGCAATTACGCCACTAAACGGACGATTTGCAGACAGACTGATTTTTGTACGCTGCATGTACCACGTACGACATGAACGCTTAAGTGAGCGCTTTGGTCCAAGCGTTCAACACAATTTACACTAGGCATCCGAAATGGCTAGAGGCGACAGAATGCGACCCATGAGAAGCTGAAAGAGTATTTATCCAATTGCTTTGTTAACTTGTACAACTTATTGCAAATTGGACTTCAACAGCATCTTCAGCTTCACAGAGTAGCTAGACTACCATAAAACAGTTGGCAGAATTTCAGTAGCATTTTGACCTAGAAATTTGCACGAGTGCCACCAGTTGCGATAAAGATTTAATGCGCTATTCCCGTGCACGACGCCGCTTGATCACAAATTAATAATTCATGCAGTAAAGTGAATTACTGGAAAACAAGAAAAAGACTCAGTTTGAGGCAATTTTCAAACTTAAGGTTTAAGAGATGGAGTATGAGTAGAGCTCAAACAACAGTAGTTTTCCAAATGGCTCAATTCAAAACTTATCTTGAGCTACTTTCATGATTTCTACAGGTATTAAATGATCAGCAGACACATGCACTGGAAATTCTTTTGTAAGAGTTATAGTTTTTGGAAAAGTTGAGGCAACGTCTTGGGTGGCAACCGCAACAAATCAGATCTGATACGAAAATCCAACACACCTGATAATACGGCGTCCAACAAGCAGCTCTGCCACCAACAGCCTTCTTCGCCAACTCAAATTTCCGCGATATATACTTAACACGGATCAGCAGATGAAAATATCAAACCCGTGCCGTAAAATAGGATCTGGCACTTCACAAATGGCAATCCTTTATCAGTCGCTGAAACAGAAAGCCATTCATACTTTCAACATAGTTAACACATTATCGAGCTCAAGCACACTAAGGATTACGGTGCTGCAAGAGATAATTAATAATAACGTTTGTTTTACCATACAAAAATAATACAACAAAAATGATAATTTTTAAGCTCTGTAGCCATTTATCCCAACAACATACAACTGGAACAAATGAAGCTGCAAGTTCGCGGAGTCCGCAAGACTAGAAATGGAGGAGTCATTATCAGTATATAGATGAAACATGACGCAAACGTTAATCAATCAGCAGTCTAGTTCTCTTTATCTGGGCTTCCTGCCGGCCCATCCAGCGTAAACCCCGGAACATTATTCTGGTTCACAATAATGAGACTATTCTCGGACAGAGTTTCCAACTACGAGAAGAGCTTCGCAATACGGCCCGACAGCCATTAATAATAATAATTGTTATTCAAAACAATCAAAATAATTAGACTAGTTTAAAAAAAACATTAAATATTTATAGTAAATAAATACTCAATAATAAAGTCACTCAATAATTCCATCAATAATAACATTTATCATTCCATTCGGGATGTGATATATTATGTAGTATTGGTATAGTGAGAGTCACTCGGAGCGGCTAATCGGTCGCTAACAGAGTTTCTTAATATATCTTTGAAATCATTTGACACAGCAACCTGTGCTGTCTAGAGAGCAGAGTTCCTAACAAGGTATTATTATAAAGTGTTATACAGAGAAGGTAATTCTACCTGTAAGACACTGGATGATAGTTCCCAAAGAAAGTTGACACACCGAAATCTGCAACATACTTAAGCTTTTAAAGGTATCATCAAGTATCGCTGAGCTGGAGATACATGAATTATATTGATTATCAGGGGATCTGGAGTAAAGTTTATTCTCAGTGTAATTTAGTAGTTACTAGTGGATATAGGAACATCATCAGCCTAACCTTTTCCCAACTATGTTGGGGTCGGCTTCCAGTCTAAACCGGATGAAACCGAGTACCAGTGCTTTACATGGAGCGACTGCCTATCCGACCTCCACAACCCAGTTATCGGGTAACACGGTACCACTTGGTAAGACCGGTTGTCAGACTTTCTGGCTTCTGACTACCCATAACGACTGTCAATCATCAGTCGAACCGTGCGGCTAGACGGATATAGGAAATTCTAATTTTAACACGTATCGGTATCTAATCACATGACTAGCCCGCAACAAGCAAATAAACAAATATACTTAGTGATTTTTGTAAAACCAATTGTAAATCACTTTATGGAACACATTTCATTTTATGTAACTCAACACTTTATAAGCTACATAGTATTAATCATGTTTATGTAAGTAATGAGTAAGTAATATAATATGATATAGTGCTAATTAAATAATCTAATTTATTGTTAATTATTTGCCTATTATCTATTCCAAACTAGTAAGGAAAATTAGACAAAACCTATGTAGTGAAAATAACAACACAATTACTAAATTCTATAGAATTCACATCGAGAATTCACATTCACATCTCACCACTTTGACCATCAATTTATGATTTAGTCAAATTGGAAAAGCTATTGTCAAATGAAAAAAGAATAAAGCCCATGTAGAAGACAACAATTGAAATCAACCGGCACAATTAAAAGTATGTTTTCAAAGCAACATGATAATTTAAGATTCCATAGATTTGTTGTTCTT
Source organism: Pyrrhia umbra (assembly GCA_963891755.1). Lineage (NCBI taxonomy): Eukaryota > Metazoa > Arthropoda > Insecta > Lepidoptera > Noctuidae > Pyrrhia > Pyrrhia umbra. The sequence continues at coordinate 5,955,816 of OY982944.1, forward strand.
TACTCATCTAATCTCTATTTAATCAATTTATTTAATTGACTTATAATTGGACATCACTGAATGGCCCAATGTGTGTATTAATCTTTTCCTCACGCTTTATTGGCATCACCGATAGAACGTTTATGAGCCAATACTGCGTGTAACACAGATAAGGGGCCTTACCATGACGTGCCAAAACAAGATTATTTTCGTTATGAAAAAGAGACTGAGCTATACGACGTTAGTCTGTGTTACGCTCTCAAACTTTAATAGAGATTGCAAAAACACGTGGTGGTACAGCCCCAGGTCATCTTCAGATCATCTTAGAGAACGGTGGCAACACGAACTACTCATTTTAGCCACGTCTCTCAGATTTATATCTTATATAAATCTTATAATTATAGTTACGACTAAGAAATAGACCTAATTTATTTTTGAATAAAATTACTTGATATGAATTGATTAAGAAACTGATAATGTCCGTGCGATCATTCAGATCGAACGGCGGCAAATAAATATTGTACAAGGTTTTCTTTTTGCAAGGTTTGCATCACAGGACCAGTAGCCTAAATAATAAAAATGATTACCTTCATAATGCCCCATGAAATTCAAAATAAAATTACCGTCCGGATCCATCTAGTCCAGATCAGACAGAAGTGAGGGAACTCGATGAAGGTCCATTTAGCGCTGAAACCAGGTCGGTTTTCGCATTCTCCATTTCCCCGTGGCCGCTAGAGTAGAGCTCTTGCGCAGGGGACAGGAACAACAGGAACCCCATCAGAATAGTTGTCCTCGTAGTCTGCCATTGCACCAGACACTCGAAAAAATAATAATAATTGCATTAGTATGTGTAAGTGGGCGCTTCTCCCACAAAGTGAGTTCAATCTATCCCACTTCTGATGTGGGAGACAAGCCGTAAAAAAGAAACTAAAACATAAATTATAATATGTAGGTATATTTCATAATATCGTTATTCATAATGCAATGAAAACATATCATTGGATAGCTTTATACAAACTGTATTTGCAACATCACTATTACATTATGATAATTCTAAACATAATGCAAATAATAACAATACAACAATAAAGCATTTTTATAGCATAATCACATTAGAACATTAATGACACATTAATGATTAATGATACAGCAATAAGGCTCATAACAATATTAAGAGCAATTGGATTATTTAAAAGTAAACATACCAGACCGTTCAGAGGTGTCCTGCTAGTTCCGAAGACAAACAAAATCTGCCCGGTCGAGCGTCGTGCACGCTCTTTTATGCCATAGCTCGCCTGTCAGTGGCACGATGTGGGTAGTCGTACAAAACTTATTAAAGCAAACAGTAATAAAAATACCTTCACAAAAAGTAATATTTCGTACACTCCCGCATATTACTTTACGATAGAGTTGCAGTCACGATTTAGTCGTAATGATTTTGCCGTTCCCACTGTCATGACAATCTGTCGTCACTGCAAAAAATGTCGTAGACGACAGTAAATCGTGTCGTTCTATATGTGAACACCTCCATTTAAATATATAAACCACGACACTTAAAACTACACGATTATCTGTCGTCACGACAAAGTGGGAACGCGCTGTGCGCACTGCAGATTTTACTAACCCGACAAGCCCTGGTGTCAGAGTTTTCTCAAATCCACCTACGGCCTCTGCCATGGAATTGTAATAACGACTGCTATCAAGGTATCAGGGACGACGGCTTAACTTGCCCTCTCATGCACGGGGGTGCAACGCCGCCAATTACCTGCCTCCGGACTGCTTTGTAAAATTCTTATGATTTTTTTTCGTTCACAGCAGTCGCGTTTGCAAACACAAGACCAATAATGCAGTTCGTCTAGACCAATTCATCAGCATTATAGTTGTATGATCTAGTTTAGGAACAAAATACAGTAGTTATGCGAAAAAAAAACAAAAACGTAAATAAAATTTCACAATTTATTAATTAATTTAAACTTACATAAATACTAAAAGACTAATTATCAACATATCACAAGAAAGGTGGTTGCAAAGTGACTTGACGTAAATACTTAGGGCTACACCCACATCCAGGCACGCCACATCCACATCCACAAGCAGGCACCTCTACCGTAGGTAACTGACATCCGCAAGAAGGCATCTGAATACCGGGACATCCACAGGGGCCTAAACATCCACAGGATGACACAGGCACCCCTCCACAACCACAGGGGCCGGAGCAACCGCATGACATGGGCAGTACGGGACAGCTACAGGGCCCGGAACACCCACAGGCAGATAACCCCGCGCAACCACAGGGGCCAGCACATCCACATGAAGATACAGGCAACCCGCCACATGAACAGATGCCCATGCAATCACAGGAAGACAACGGAAGACCTGCACATGAACAGGGACCCATACAATCACAGGCAGATAATGGTATGCCTGAGCATCCACAGGGTCCAGAACAGCCGCAAGAAGACAGCTGGATACCCGAACATCCACAGGTACCTTGACATCCACAAGTTGTTAGCGGTGCGTACGAAGGCAGTTCAATAACTGAACTAATGCCATAAGGGTATGGAGCTTGCAGACCTTGGCATCCACATTTGGGGACATCAACTGCAGTTAAGGTTGCACTGGGACAAGCTGGCAGTTTGACAGCAGGTGCTCTGCATCCACATTTAGGTTCAACACATCCACAGGTGCTAGGACATCCACAGGTCCCCGAACAGCCACAGGGAAGGTCTAATGTTAGGAACTCAATTGTAGGTACTGACATAGGTATTTCAAGAGTCGGGAACAGGCATCCTAATGGGTTCAACTCATTAGCATCCGCATATCTATACTTAGGTACATCTATAACAGGTCCAGGGCTGGGTAAAGCAACAGGTGCATACACAGGTTCAATGACAGGCCCACGACATCCACAGTTCAGGATGTCTATAAGAGGATTCTGACATCCACATCCAGATCCAGATAATGCGACGTTCTGTAGACCAGATTTCTTGATTTTAGTCTTCGATTTCCCCATTTTCCGCTTGAGTGACATTTGTGCGTTGATCTGAAAAAAGTAGGTTTTTTTTTGTAGAAATAGTTGTTGAGTAGGTATAGATTTTAGACTTCGGTGCAAAAACTTGTAAGTTTGATAAAATGTGCAGTAGGGTTCCGTAGTAGGTTTTAGTTAGTTTATGGCGTGATAGTTTTCCTTACAAGCTCGTTATAAATGCTACGTCTGTGATTTTTTTCAGAAACCTAGAAGGAGCCGTGCAGAGCTTAGAGGGGGGGCGCACGAACCGAGCAAAAATATGCACTTTAGAGCTTGATATTTCTATGAGATATATCATCATAATCAGCCTACATATTTTCCCACTGCTGGGCACCGGCCTCTTCTCACACAGAGAAGACTTGAGCATTGATCATCACGCTTGCTCAAGGTGGATTGGCGATTTCAGACTTTTAAGTCCAGGTTTCCTCACGATGTTTTCCTTCACCGTTAGTCAGTGACATCTAAGATTATACTTAGAAAGTACATATTATGACTTTAGAAACGTCACATTGGTACTTGCCAGGTTTCGAACCCGCACCCTCCTTCACGAGAGGCAGGTGCCTTAACCACTAGGCCACCACGACATCAATAGATATTTATATGAGATGTGTGGAAAAGGCTAGGTAGATCAAGATGAAAAGAAATGCGGTAGATATAGGTCTGTATAGGTACTTACGATAGCACATGATGCAATCAACAAAATAATCGAAGACTTCCAAAAAAGCATTTTGAGACGATTTAAACTTTTAAATATATTTTTAAATTAATTAACTTCTTACTAAAAATATTGAAGAATACAATGTTTATTCAAAAATTATGTTGGCTTATATACAATTTAATTTGTCAATATTTTGATAACTCGAAAAAATTACGTTAAAATAACTTATCGATTTTCATAACACATATTCGGTAACCGATAACTCGATTAAATCGAGTTTTAAGTCAATAATTTCTAAATCTATTGTAATCATAAATTACTTGTTAACAATATTACATAAATATTATTAATTGCCTTAATCAACATGGACATTTTTTTTACAAATTGGGTTACATTATTCAAATTTAAGTAGGTTTTATTTTCTGGAAATAAATATAGCCTATGACACTTCGTAAAGATGTAGCTTTCTAACGGTGAAAGAATTTTTAAAATCAGTTCAGTAGTTTTTAAGTTAAAACCCTACAAACAAACAAATCTTTCCTCTTTATAATATTAGTATACACTTGTATATAACGTTAGCAGGCGTAGTCGCTGCGTGACGTTCGAAAGAGATACCGCGCCCCCGGAATACAAAGGGCTGAGGAAGGAACATGGATGGATTTTAGTCAGTAAGAGTCTGACACTCCCACCCGCCCCACCCACACCGGGAGGGGTCATTTGATGATTTCCCAACCGAAAAAAAAAGAACGTAGTTGTTTTAAATGTGGTTTTACATCTTTTAACCATTTTAACGTAGGTACCTATTTATTTATATATCTACTAATCTCTGCCCGCGTGGAATAGTGGTGGTCCGCTTTTATTGGTTTAGCGTGATGATATAGCCTTCCTCAATAAATGGGCTATCTAATACTGAAAGATTTTTTCAAATCGTACCAGTAGTTCCTGAGATTAGCGCGTTCAAACAAACAAACTCTTCAGCTTTATTATATTAGTATAGATATAAACATTTATTATGAATTATCCGTTATATCTTAAAATAGATAGATCGCCATCTTTCATGTTGATTCCGATTTCTGCCAAGTGGCAAAAGACCTTATTGGAGTAGATGACACCACCAATCAAAAGACATGCTTTTTATGAGTTGTCAAAACGCGATTCTCCTTATTTCGATGGGATTAGCAAGATGTCGTCACTTATATGCCAACTCAATTCACAATTTATTGAAAAATATTTTTTTAGTTAACTAGCTTTCCGCCTGCGGCTTCGCCTCCGTTTTGAGGTCTGTCTTATGTAAATATGACGTTCAAAAAGTGCTGATATTCAGCCTAATTTGAATACCTGAATATTTTTTGTAGGGGTAATCTCTGGATCTACTGAATTGATTTACATAAAATTTGGTACGGAGATAGAGGGGACCATGGAGAAGGTTATAGGCTACTTTTTATCCGGGTGCGTGAAGTAGTTCTCTCGGGACGCGGGAGAAACCGCGGTAAACAGCTAGTATAATTACAGTGATCCTTTGCAATTCTCAAAACACAGTTCAAAAATCAAAATAAAACCAAAACGATTATGATTCAACATTACCTTTATTATATTCTAAACTGTACACAATTAACATTCTACTAAACAATTTTATACAATGGCAACATTTGTGGTAGAAAATAGTTTATTTATGTAGTTTGAATACAAGTAACATACTTGTAAACAATTAGAGTAATGTATAGTAATTACATATAAGATATATTTAAAATGTATTTTGTGAATAATTTTAATGAATAACAAAAAAAAAATAGGTTCAATATTGTCTATACAAATAATCAACAAATCCTCTTGAAAAAAATGCATGCTTAAAAGATTTTTTTTATAAACTACAACATTTCATATGCATTAAAGTCAACCTTCAATATTCAAACTACAATAAAAATTGCAACACCAGTGTCAGACATAAATGTCTACTGTCCACACTTCAAGTTTCTTTGTGTTGCCGCTGTCGCGACATTTCTCGCGTCACAATAAATGTCAGACACCAGTTTACACATAAAAATAAATACATAATTAGGTTTTCTACATTAACCACTTAAATGCTGAGACACAAAAATATTTACTATCCCTCGATTTATGATTTTTGTATTTTCTTTTGTCGTAGATATACATTGGCAATATAATAATAATAATATTATGTACCCACATAAAACTTAGATATATATGTTGAGCCCACAGACATAATTAACGACATTTTTATGTGGTACGCCACACAGTATTTTTCCTAGGAGTAGATACTATTGCCATCCTTATCATACAGATGTCATGAACATTATGTTTCGGCTAGTGTGAGAGAGATAGATATAATTTTACATCAAAATGATAACTAGTTTCAAAGCTACGTCTTCATTCTAAAAAATGGTTACGTTTTTGTCACCGCGTAATGTTCGGGATGGCATCTCTATTGATATATCTAGACGACATAGGTAAAGTCTCGGAAAGCACGTTAAGCTGTTGATCCCGGCTGTCATTTGTAGACTTTGACAGTCGTTACGGGTAGTCAGAAGCCAGAAAATCTGACGACCAGTTTTACCAAGCGGTATCGTGTTAAAATTTGGTATGAAAATAGATTGAAACCTGGATAATAAAACAGGATTTTTTATCAAGGTTAGGAATTAGTTTCTTCACAATATTGAAATTGAAAAACAGTAAAATGTCTTTTTTTTCGACAACATTTTTTTTTTATAAGAAGGGATAGTAATAATAACTATTAACCACAGATATAAACTAAATAGATAACGCAAGTTCCGCCATTTGTATGAAAACCAAGCGTGTCACTTTTTGACTACTTTCTGTGACGTCACGAGAGCGTTTTAATGATTTTATTCATATAAAGTCCATTTTTAGTACTTTTTGCAGCTCAATACGGCACAAGTATATTTTTTTTAGCTTTCGGTTGACGTCTGGTGTCAATACGGTGGAGCGCGACTAATTCAAGTTCACCAACAGATGGTTATATAATTGGCTCGTTAAACGAAAACGGTCTTAAACCACGAAGCGGTAAATTTCGTGTTGTCAACTTCTTGTTCAATCCTGGCTTGGTAATCGACCGTTTTAGGAATAAAAACCCCAAATGATAGGTTATCCATAAACACTGGTACTCAGCTGCATCCGGATAAGACAGGAAGCCGACCCCAACATAGTTGGGAAAAGGCTAGGCAGATGATGATGATGATAGGTTATCCATCGCATGGTAGAAGTTTGAATTTATGGTAACCAGCTGTTTTCAGTTGATCGGACCGTTATCTTGTCGGTGAACTTGGGCCTTAAGTGTACTGCACTCATTTCTCTCACGCGAAGCACACACTTGTGTCATCTATTTAGATACATGTCTATCCTATTACCAATCAACCATCCAGTATATCTCACAGTCCACTTTCTCATTCATCCCTAGGAGGAGGAGCTTTCCCGCTGGCCAGGACCGACTTCATCGTCTTCATCATGTTAGGAATGATGCCAATGTGTTTGTCCACACACTTCACTGCACACTTCTCAAATTCTATCGTGCACTTGTCAATCTGTGGAAAAGAGAATAATCTATACATTTAATATAAATGAAAATATTAAATTTAAAATTTAAAAAACCTCCTTACGCAAAAATGCCTCACATCATTTTGAAAAAGAGCTGATACTCTTACACTGCTGGACCGGTATTTACGAAACATAGCTAAGAACCACCGCAAGGAAACTGGCTTTCAAAGGAACAAAAACGCATCGAAATCGGTCCATCCGTTTGAGAGCTACGATGCTACAGACAGGCAGACATCGACGTCAAACTTATCGACGACGTCACCCCTCTTTTTGCGTCGGGGGTTAAAAATTGTAACAGGCCAATGTCTGTACGGGCTAGGCAGATGACAATCAATTACAATGCCTTCCACTTTGAGAGTTCAATGTTATGCATTGCTTCATTGAAAGTATAAATGAGAAAAAGAGAGAGAGTTATTACACATATACGTTATACCTTTGGATTTTTAAGGGCATAACAAGGAACCTTATAGTGTCGCCATGTCCGTCTGTTTGTCCGCGGCATAGCTCAGAGGTTCTTTGCACTAGAAAGCTGAAATTTGGTATGGATATGCATATTAATGACGCCGACAAAGTGGTGAAATAATATTTTGAAAAATATTTTTTTAGGGTATCTCTCAAACAAGTTAAGTGGGTATGTTTTTTTCCGTTAGATAGGTCTTTCAAAAATGAAGATCATTTTCCGATTAAGGGAGCCATTTGCAAAATATCAAGCTTTAAAGTGCAATTTTTTGTCCAATATGAGCGTCCCCCCCCCCCTCTAACTTTTGACTGTACCTAGAGATGTGAAAAATTCATAGATAAATCATATATAGTGAACTTTGAAGGAAAACTATCACGGCTAAGTAGGCTTAACCGATTACAGAGCTATAGTCGACTAACTCAAACCTACTACGGAACTCTTTTGCGCGTGGCCCGACACGCACTTGGCCGGTTTTTTACGTAATTAAGGTGCTGAGTTAAAAGAAAGAAGTATCTTACCGTTTCCTGACTAGGATTGGAACCCAATCTGTCTCTGGCGTGATCGTTGCAGTCCATCACACATCGCTGTAATCTGTTTTGTAGATGATTGATCTCGCCCTGAAATATAATTCAGTTTCAGCATTGTTATACAAATACTTTTAATAATTAATAATTATGTCCCGAATACACACACAGCTGATTGCACCAAACTTTTTACTATTTATACTTTTACGATTTTCACAAAATGATATCATGATCAATAATTAGCATACTTTTAATATTTTAATGTTATCAATACATATGATGTATGATATGTATGTATTTAAAAAGTATATAAGTAGTATATCCGTTAAGCTAGCACCCATAACACAAGCATGCTTGCATTGCTTACTTTGGGGCTAGATGGCGCTGTGTGAAATTGTCCAAAGATATTTATTTATTTATTTATATATATAACAAGTAAGTAAAAATACATATATAAAAAGTATTGAGACTAATAACATAAAATAATAGCAAAATTATTAAATTTTATCCCAGATTTTGACACATCTTGAATGACAGTTCTTCCGTTTCATATTAAGTAACCTGTTTTTTTTTGTGCAACCGGTTGATAGTTTTCTTCTGCAAACAACTGTGTGTATCTTAACTGATTATAAATGCCCATGTAAGTTCATTTTGTTAGTTACGCTTTCACAGTAAAACAGCTGAAGCAGTTAAGAATAAATTTGGCATGAAGATAGATTGCCCTGAAGACAGTCAGAAACAGCTAGTATTAAGGACAATCTAATAAGTATTTGCAATAATGATTATGACCATCTATGTCATAGCAAGACTCCTCCGTGCCTCGGAAAGCACGATAAGCTGTTTGTCCCGGTTGTCATTTGTAGATCTTTGACAGCCGTTACGGGTAGTCAGAAGCCAGAAAGTCTGTCAACCAGTCTTACAAAGTGTTACCCAGTAACTTGGTTGTGGAGGTCAGATAGGTAGCCGCACCATTTAAACACTGGTACTCAGCTTCATCCGGTTTAGACTGGAAGCCGAGCAAAACAGTTGGGAAAGGCTAGGCAGATGATCATTGTATGACAAAAATTACCTGCACATAATTATTAGCCTGGTTGAGAGGTGCGGTGCAGCTGTCGATGCAGCCATGGACCCGTTCCAAAGAGGTTTGTGGATCATCACAACATTTCGCCGCACACCGATGCATGTCACCCTGGAAATATCATTCAATTATAAAGTAGTTTTTTTAAGTGTTTGCTCTTGAATCTAGGTCAGAGGTGACAGAGACAAAGTCAAAGATGGAGCGAGCTGACCCATAAGAAGCCTGTTCACTCTAACTTTGAAGTTTTTTTTTTAAGATTTTAGATGCCACAATTTATTGATAATGAAATGTAAGGTAACATTTCCGAGATGTAAAATGTACAATACACAATGTTGCTGGGGAGTTTGTTGTGCCAATTCATCTTCCCAGAAAACACACATAGGAAGTGGTGAAGTCTTTTATAAATTTGACATTCAGTTATGATTTTCAGCCGTTTGTATATATTTTTTTTGTAAACACTTATCTCAGAAATAATTATATTGTGATTTTATATTACTCCACTATTGGACATAAACAAGCTTCCCCAAACAAGTGCCCATTCAATTACTTGGGTAGACATGTTTTCTATTTATTTTCCTACACTGCTGGCAACCATGATAAATAAGGATTATTAAAACCTGTTCTAATGTCACTGTCAATGTTATGAACCTGTATCATCATGCTACTGAATCTTTAACATTTGAGCCATCGGGATATATCAAGGTCTCATCTATAAGTACAGAGTTATGTAAGTAAATAACAACCGATTTTTATCAGTTAGATCAAATCTTTGAGTAGATTCGACATATTTTTTTACTGCTTAAACACAGTCATATTTTATGTTGTCAAAGATACACTCTCAATTAGATGACATTTATTTGTAATTAACTTGTTTGTTAATATATTGCATAAGAATTGCATGCTATCGGTAAAATAACCTCACTTACTTGCATTCTCCTTAAATAACTCTTGTCCAACTCATTCACGAGGTTCGTCATCTCCTGCTCGATCCTATACTTTTGTGCCTCAACCATTTTGGTGCTTTTAATTCAGAAATAATGATTAATTTTGTGAAATTTCAGGATTTACAATCTCCGAATGATAAGACAATCGCATAACCAAACTTTTTTGACACATGTCACAATGTTGACATTGACGCACATTAACGTATTTGGCACCGAGCAGTTTGAGTCACATTTAAAATTCTACAACATGTACGCTTTTTTTTTTTCGAATGGGAAATCATCAAATCACCTCCCCCACCGTGGTTGGGGCGGAAGGGAGTGTGAGACTCTTACTAACTAAAATCCATCTATATTCCTTCCTCTGTCGTTATTTTCCGGGGGCGCGGTAACTCTTTCGAACATCTCGCAGAATACAACTACGCACCTACAAAATGCATGCTGGCCTTTCATATTATACGGCTTTCTGCTTGTTAGCAGGTATATTAAGTAAAAAATAAAACCACGTTTACGGTATAAATTAGAAACTTTATATTCGAAGCCATAGACTGAATATTTTAAAAACTACATTCCAATACCAGATAAAAATCCGTCTAACAATTCCTGATCAAAATTAAAAATAGGTAATTTCTTTATTAAAGCTGCGCATGATTCACATACAGAAGCTTTTTCCTCTGTCTCTGCTAATCGACTGAATCTGTCCTGCAGTATCGATGGAATTTCATCTATTAAGTCTGGCAACCCAGTCGAACATGGCGGTGGTGGCGGGAAAGCGATACGGTTTGACATTTCATTTTTAGGCGGGAAAGGCGAACTTGTGGATACTTCGTTTATTACATTTAACACCTTTTTTCTTGGATCTTGTTTTATATTTGGAGAAATATCTTTTGAATTAGTATTTAAAACGGTTATTTTTGGTGCTGTCGGGGGTGCAGGTAAGAAATAGGCTGTGGCAGATTCAGGGTAACATTTTGGTGTCATTCGGTCAAATGTTGGTACATTTGTTGGCTTTGGTACCGATGCCGTTGGTGCTGGTATTGGCGCTTTGGTATTGAGTGTTGGTGGTATATTGGGCCAATCTCGGTTGATACACTGAGCGTGACTTATCTGTAAAGATATAAAAATCATAATTACTAACACTCTTTTATGAACGAAGTTGATATCAATTAAAAAGTATGCACTTCGAAATTTTGTTTTCATTATTATTACATCATAAAAAAACTTGTTTCTTTATTAAATAATGCATTATTACAAACTCAAAAACTAAAATATTTGAATTTCTTAATTAATATACAGCAAACTAAGAAGAGATAGAGAATAAGATACTCATAGGTATATTCAATCAACAAATAATGATAAAATTAAACCTTACCTTTAAAATTAAATAAAAATTAAAAAGAATTGACAATTGAAACTTCGTCATACTCTAGCCAGGTGCAGAAATAAAAAACCACACAATATATTTTTCAGGCTTATTTATTTGAGTATTGAGAAAGCTAGTAGACTTATCTTTTTATAAACAAATGTAATTTAATACGTAATCTGATAGGAAGAATTTCAAGTCTAGGTACTTTATCTTTTCAAGTTCTTGTGTAAGAAAAAAAGACTAGAAGGCTGAAGGCTGCGGGATTGTTCAAAGATTCACCTTGACCCTGGAACGCAAAGAGCATATTGAGGGTTTTAGTAAGTAAGAGTCTGGTTTGAGACTCTCCCTCCCGCTCCGCCCTTAAGGGGTCTAATCATCTAAAATGGTTATTTTATTTAGCTTTGTTTTCGGATGGGAAATCATCAAATGACCTCTCCCGCCATGGGTGCGGCGGAAGGGAGTGTCAGACTTTTACTGACTAAAACCCATCCATGTTCCTTCGTCAGCCCTTTATGTTCTGGGGGCGCGGTAACTCTTTTGAACATCCCGCAGCCTAGCTAATGTTAGGTATTTATTAATTAGAAGGTTCCTGATCTATGAAGAAACTAACATTAGCTTATTTTATACTTCCTCTTTTCCGATCTTCAAGATTAACCAGGTATCTGCTGGATTCAACAAACTGGTAGAATGTGGATTTACTCGTAGGTATACCTCTACTAAATCCTTCGGGGTAAACAGGCGAGATGTCATGTCGAAACATCCTTTAAACGAGGGTGAAGAGGTCAAAAAGAGGATAATTTTGAGCTGATCACAATCGTACAAGTGTTACATAAAAATAGTAATTTAATATTCTAGAAAATAGGTTACTAAACTTCATAGTTTTAAAAGTTACACAATTATTACAGAAATAAAGTTGATAGTTGACGTTTATTAGGACATATATGAATTCATAGAAAGGATAAATAAGCAACTAGGTATAATTATTTCTTTGTTTGTATTGTGGTCACTATGGAGGTCAAACGTCTTGTATTTTTATTGGTTTTTGCTGTCGCAATAAGTGTAAGTACATTTTTTCTATTCTTAGAATAAGAATAAGAATATTCATTTGTATAAACATGTGTAACATTAGTACATATTCAAACATGCAAATGTGGATGAAAAACTTATATACATATAAAATGCTTTGTCCTGAATGACGCACAGCCTAAACCGCTGATCATAGAGACCTGAAACTTGGAGAGTGTGTTTTTTATATGACGTAGGCATCCGATAAGAAAGGATTTTCCAAAATTCTATCGTAAGGGGGTGAAAAGGGGGGAGGGGAGTATGAAACTCTGTCAATTTTAATTTAAATTCGTTTAGACCACGCGGGCGAAGTCACACATTGTAATTGACACTGGATTCTTTACGACACAGATATTATTATGGATAGAATCCAGTTCCTAATAAATATGCTAGTTCCTAATAAACGATTGAATAATTACACAATAGTTCCTTACTTTACAGATGACAACCGCACGTCCAAGATACATCGTACGCCGCGGCCCACGCCAGTGTCTGCAGAGAAACTTTCGCTTTTCTAAACTGGCAACACCGACCTGCACAGAAGACATAGACTACGTCCCTCAAGTTTGTAATCCTTGTGGCAACGACCAGCTTATTCTGCCTCCTTTGACAGCTGAATTACCACATGGCTTGGGGTATTTTCCATCAGCATTGCCTTTTGTGGCCCAAAGCTTTGCCCCTGGTATAGATTTTTTGACTACGGGAGCTTATATACCTGTGACGTCACCGCGTAATTGTCTGACGTTGGCAGCACCTGTGTGCCCTGATATAGCGCCTTTGGTTAAGCCAATAATTTTGTGAATAAAAAATAAAATTGTGTTTTTTTATTTAATAACTTTTATTGTTTTATTTATATTGCATATTAGGGTCATCCAATTTATTTATTTCATTCTCATTAAAAGGGATATTTACTATCCAGCCAGATACAATCATACTGGCCAGTGGATTATGGTCGAAAATAAGCTTACCACTAAAAGTCTACCTACCTATTCAAATTTTAGACCTATCCCCCTTTTTTGGATGGGATAATCATCAAATGACCCCCTCCCGCCGTGGGTGGGGCGGTAGGGAGTGTCAGACTCTTACTGACTAAAACCCATCCATGTTCCTTCCTCAGCCCTTTTTATTCCGGGAGCGCGGTAACTCTTTTTAACATCCCGCAGCCCTAACAAAGAGTAGATGAACCTACCTATCTATTTGATCCACCCATCCGAAAACTAACCGCTACAAACGTGGCTTAACTTTAGGTAGAGATTGATTAATCACAAAATAAAATTACGTGAGTGATTTCACACCTACGTTTATTGTAAATAATAATTTTCCGATAAGAATATTATTATTGTTAAAAGGTTACCTCACTTTAAGTACTTACAGTCGAAACTCATGTAATTTTTTTTGCCATCTACAAATATTTAAAAATACAAACGCAATTATGTCTGTCTGTTCAATATCATGGTCAAGCCACTGAAACGATTCAGATAAATTGATTGAAAACCGAGGAAGGTTATAAATAGGGCTATCGGCTTGCTTTAGTAAGTGGCCTACTTTACCATCAAACTCCCGCTGTGGGCAGACCGGGAGGGTAAGTCAGACTCTAACTGACTAAGAGCCAAGTTCACCTACTGTTGGCTTCGTAATCAGCCCGTTTAACAAAAAGGTTTTTTAACCAGGAAGCTGGAATTTCCGTGTTACCCACTTCTAGTTCAACCTTGGTTTGTTAATCGACCGTTTCAGGAATAAAATTCTCAAATAATACCTACGTTACCTATCGAAAGTTGGAAGTTTGTATCTATGGTAAACAGCTGTTTTAAGTTAATTGTACCGTTATATTGTCGGTGAATTTGGGCCTAAAACCCATCATGTTTCTTCATCAGCCCTTTCCAGGTTCCTTCGTGGTTACTTTTTCGAAAAAAACCGCAAGTTCAGTTAGTCACGAAACGAGTGAAATCGCGAGGAAAAGCTAGTTTAATTATGAAATCAACACAAGAAAAAGATAAGACACGATGGTTAGATAATTATAGGATAAATAATACCGTAACATTTGAAAATGTTTATTTCAATAAAAACATTTACGTTGGTTACTGTAAATAACTAACTAGTAATAATTTTCGAAAATGAAGATTTTTATAATAACGTTGGTGACTTTATTTATACAGGTAGGTTTTTGTTTTTTATATTTAAACTAGCTGTTTCCCGCGGTTTCACCCGCATCCCGAAGGAACTACTTAGCGCACCCGTGTAAAAAGTAGCCTATATTGTTCCTCAGGGTCTATCTCTGTATCGTTCTATCTCTGTACCAAATTTCATTTATATCGGTCCAGTAGTTTTGGCGTGAAAGCGTAACAGACAGACAGACAGACAGACAGAGTTACTTTCGCATTTATAATATTAGTAAGGATAAGGATATAGTAAGGAAGTAAGGATAAGGATAAGGATAGCTATGTCCTTTTTACACTATTAAAGGTATTATACCAACATACATAAATAATTTGTTTGTTTTAAAATTTTACAATTTGAACAACTTATTGTTGTTTGATGGTTTGATAAGAATGAATAAGTACATTCTAATTTTTTTTCAATAGCACACTTATAAAAATTATGCTTGTCTAGTTTATTGAAAGCATAATTTTCTTTTAACAATTTTAATTTCACAAAATCTAGTACTGAAAACCCTGTTAACATTTATAAAGGTATTATTCAACCTGCCGTATGTTGTTTAAATAAATTTATTTATTTTTTCAGTTAGTCACACCACAACTGCTTCGCCCGCCACCTTTCAACTTCAGACCTATAGGAGAAAAAGTATTTGACACTGGCAACTTTATCAACCAGCCAGCACCGCCTACAGTGATCAGCGAGCCTCCTTGCAACAGCATTGTGCCTATTCCTAACGTCGCCACACAGCCTAGCACTACGATCATCACCGACTGCTCGCCTACAGTATGTCAGAACTTAGCAAACACCATTCAACTTATGATAGTCTGCAATTTACTACAGAACAGCAAGAGTTCTGATTTAGCAATGCAGTTAGCCACTCCAATTTTGAATGAAGTCATGACGTCACCTGTACTCTCTTGTGGATGTAGTAATCCGCTGTCTCCTACAGCTATTTCGCCTAGCTTCGCTGCCCCTAATATTGCAGCACCTAATGTTATTCAAACTAGTTTTATTCCCCCTAATATTTATTTGCCTAATCAAGGTAATCCGCTTTTAGTTCCTACTACGCCTAGCGTTGTTTCCCCTAATAATATATTGCCGTTCCCGCCTAGAGTTGTTGCCCCTACGGCCCCGTGTCCCAATTCACCCCAAGTTGGTGCACCTAATGTCAATGGTTTACTAAACACTATTATGGGTATGTTAGGAAACATACAAGGTTAATTTTAAGTTAGAAAATAAGTGATAATTTAATTTTTTATATATTTTGTGAAGCAAATAAAGGTTTTTTTGGAATATTATACAGTGTGTCTAATTTTTATCTTCTTTCCTTTCTTTCTTTATTTTCTTTTGTACCCGGATTGTTCGAAAGAGTTAGTGTTGCCCCGGAACACAAAGGGCGAAGAAAAGAACATTGATAAGTTATTTAGTCATTATGTTACAGTCACAGAAAGACTGATGGGAGTGTCACTCTTTCTAAGACTCCCGCTCCACCTATAGCGGGAGGAGTTATTCGATGATTTCCCGTAAAAAATCTGCCTTTCTTGTCATGACTGATTTATAACATTATCGAGCTTAAATTGTGTAGGACAAGAAGCAGTTGCTCAGCTACAACCTACCTAAAGCTACATCTTTACGAAGTGTCATAGGCTATATTTATTTCCGAAAATAATTAGGGATCCCTACTAATTCTTGAATAATGTAATACAAGGTGTAAAAAAGTCTACTGTAAAAGAGAGCTAGTGTAATATAAAAGCTTATAATTTTCTTTTTAATAGCTTTGAATCGAGTTATTTTTTTTTCGATGCTGGATTTGAAAGTTATGTTTTAATGTTGTAAAAGAAAAAGAATTCGTTTGGTCTGTAATAGGTATTGCTAAAAATAAAGATACGTACAATATTCTTGATACACTTTTAATTTTGGTGTTATGTCTCTTGTGAATTCTCATTTTTCACGTTATTCCTCGTAATTAATGCACAGACGTATTTACATTGAGATTTTGCTGATCAAAAAGGTTTAGAAATAAAAAGACACAAATATTTTGTTTTAACTTTTTAATGATTAAAACAAAAAGTAATTGCAGATAAAGACCTTAAGGACTAATAATAAATTCCATAGTTGTTTGGACAACCGCAAGAATCGACGTTGCAACCAAGAGGTAGGTTAGGGAAACCACAGTTACAGTTCATTTGAGGAAACACTGGTCCATCACAACCACACCTTGGCCCCAAGATATTGGCGAAGAGCTCCTGAACTCCAAACCTTGGCCCACAGGTATCACACCCACAACCAATATTTGGCACACCGCATATTGGTCCACATGAATCGCACCCACAGCCAACGTTTGGCAAACCAATAATTGGTGCACAATTGTCGCAGCCACAGCCAACATTTGGCAAACTAATTATTGGTGCACGATTGTCGCAGCCACACCCAACATTTGGCAAACCAATTAATGGTGCACAATTGTCACAACCGCAAGCGGGTCCATATTTAGGACCACAATTGTCGAGACCGCAACCACAGCCTAAGTTAGGCTGAACATATCTCTGTCCACACGCATCACATCCGCCACCAATATTTGGAATTCCATAGTTAGGGCCAAAACCATCACAACCGCACCCATAATTTGGCACAACATAAGGAGCATCACACCCACAACCAACATTGGCTATTGGCAACACTTCTGGGTAGCAAACATTTGGAATTATAGGGTCGCAAGGAGCTATGATGTCGCAAGGAGTTATAATAGGGTCGCAAGGAGTGTAAGGAGGGATATAATTTAATTGAGGAGCTAGGCAATCTATTGTCGGGGAGTACACGGGTATGGAGTCACATAGAAGAGGGGAGGAACATTGTGAATTCATGGTGTTTTCAATGAGATTGCTAACTATTAGTAGTTGGAGGGCATTGGCAAGGGAGTTTGAAACTGAGTTGTCAACAATGGTGGTGACGACTTGAGGGGGGTTGCAAGGAGGTGGTGGGTTACAGATGGTTGGTGGTGGGTTACATGGTACTTGTGTGGTAAGTGGTAGTCGTTGCAGCAATTGGGCTTGCGTCTGTAAAGAAAATTTTTGAGTTTTATTTAGGAACTGTGTGACTTTAGAATCATTACTTTTCAAATTGGGTTTAAAATAACTAGCAAGATGTAGTTTTAAAGATTTAAGCATACATAGGGATATAGGGACAGAGAAAGCGACTTTGTTTTATACTATATATGATTTACGTAATCAAGATGTTTTGTTAAAATGCTTACCTGACACGCCAATGCAGCACAAATAAATATCAACAAGGCGGCCATCTTGAAAAACCTAATTAAATACAATTGCTTACAAGCGCTTTTTATACCACATTTTTATATATGATTACAAAAAATATTATTAACACATTGACATCGAATTTATTTCGTAAAAGATAACATAATTATTTTATAAGAATTTTATATGGTTATGCATAATATAACGGCAATTAGGTAAATAATAAATGCTTATCATATTTTATTTGTCTTGTAATATAAAGTAAAGCCTAATGGAAATTTAACGATAAAAAACTATGCAGTAAGTCTGTAATTGTCTCCAGAGTCCCCTCTATTTCCGTACTACATTTCATCCAAATCGTTTCGGCCGTTTACCGTGAAAGCGTAACAAACAAATAAATATAAAAGCAAACAAACTCACTTTCGCTTTTGTAATATTAGTTAGGATTCATATATATATAATCATAACATATAAACACATGCCACAAAAATTGTATTGAATATGAATGATGATGGACGAAAGGGGAGGGGCAGACCAAGGAAGAGATGGATTGATTGCGTGAAAGAGGATATGAATGAAAAGGGAGTGAATGATAGTGTGACGGCTAACAGAGAAGAATGGAAGCGAAAAACATATTGCGCCGGCCCCAAATAGATTGGGAACAGGGCAGGAAGAAGAACAAGATATAATCTAGCAGGTTCTCCTCAAAAGATTATGCAGATGAAATCCTCTTAAATGTAAAACTAATTAGTTTTATAAACATACAGTTCTTTTGTTACTCGATCCCTCATGGAAAGAAAATTATATTGTATCTATGTTTTTGTATTATTTATCTATGTATGTTAGTATGTATAGTAAGTATTTGTCTATACTAATATTGTAAAGAGGAAAGATTTGTGTGTTTGTTTGTAGGGTTTTAACTCAAAAACTGCTGGGCCGATTTTAAAAATTCTTTCACCGTTAAAAAGCTGCATCTTTACGAAGTGTCATAGGCTATATTTATTTCCAGAAATAATTAGGGATCCCTACTAAAACTTGAATAATGTAACCCAAAGTGTAAAAAATGTTCACGCAGGCGAAGCTGCTGGCGGAAAGCTAGTATATTAAGTAAACAGTAGCATCATTTCTCCTTTTATCATAAATCCATCCAAAGGTTGTCTGTAAAAGATCTCTTTTATAATATTATTTAAGATTTTTATTACAGTGTAAAAATATTTTCGCATTGAATGATTCATAACTTTATTTACGACTAGCTTCTGCCAGCGACTTCGTCCGCGTGGAATAGTGGTGCTCTGCTCCTATTGGTCTTAGCGTAATGATATATAGCCTATAGCCTTCCGCGATAAATGGACAATCTAACACTGAAAGAATTATTTAAATCAGACCAGCGGTTCCTGAGATTAGCGCGTTTAAACAAAATGACAACATTTCCCTTCACTGCTCTGCTCCTATTGATTGTAGCGTGATGAAAAGTATACTATAACCATCTCAGGAGTATGACAAATAATTGTAGCAAGTTTCGTTAAAATCCGTCGAGTAGTTTTTGTTTCTATAGAGTTTATACAGACAGACAGACAGACAGACAGACAGACAGACAGACAGACAAAAATTTTACTGATTGCATTTTTGGCATCAGTATCGATCCCTAATCACTCCCTGATAGTTATTTTGGAAACATATTTCATGTACAGAATTGACCTCTCTACAGATTTATTATAAGTATAGATTCAGGAATCGAATGCCATTTTGGCTGGCATTTCGATTGCATTCATTATAATTTTATGAAGGTCTTATGTCCGGTACGGTATTAATAAATCATAAGCTTCATATGCATCCTAATTATGTAACATAATAGCAATTCAATGGACATCGCTTTCCAACAAACGTCATCATCTGCCTAGCCTTTTCCCAACTATGTTGGGGTCGGCTGCCAGTCTAAACCGGATGCAGCTGAGTACCAGTGTTTTACATTTAGCGACTGCCTATCTGACCTCGACAACCTAGTTACCGGGTAACACGGTATCCCTTGATAAGACTGATTGTCAGACTTTCTGGCTTCTGACTACCCGTAACGATTGTCAAAGATCTACAAATAACAATGGGGACTAAAAAAAGACTACCTAGGTACTAGGTACACAGAAGATATTATAGTGCACGCACGCTTGCAGACACAGGTGCACTCTCTATTCCCTCACTCTCACAGTACTCAGGCACGGGACCGACTGCGACACGTGCCCCCTTTTTTTTCGGATGGAAAATCATCAAATTAACCTTCCCGCCGTTGGTGGGGCGGGTGGGAGTGTCAGACTCTTAATGACTAAAACCCATCCATGTTCCTTCCTCAGCTCTTTGTACCTATTCCGGGGGCGTGGTATCTTTTTCGAACGTCCCGCAGCCCCGGCAGGTTATGGCCCAGTGGGAGGACCCCGTCGCTCATTGCTGACAGCTCTTTGAGGCTCGCGTGGAACACGAACTCGCCATCGACGCGGGTGCCCCCCTTGTATAGCAATCTAGTATGAAATTATCTTATCAGCCGTGCTCTAAGAATACTCTAATAATCTTAATGATCTTGAAAAAGAATCTATAATTAAAACAGATAAATCACACCCCACTTTTTCTATAGAAACTCTTCTGATTATGATTACGTCACAATTAAAGATAAAAGAGTCTATATCATTGAGTTGCATTATCAATTTGAGAGTAATTTAATTTAATATCTGTGGTCATCATGGCGCGGGCGGTGATTATTTTATTATTGGTCCAAAGTTTTGTTATAACGGTTAGTATTGATTAATTATTATTAATTAAATAGTCATTAAAAAGATAATTATTTTTCTTATAAGCAGTTGCAATTATCACAGCTGAAACGATCCTAAGATGGATTCCAGGGCCGGCGAAATTCTTCTCGCTCACAATTCATGCTAAAAACCGCCTAGCAGCGAATCTTGTTTGTTTATTTGTTTGTAACGCTTTTACGATAAAACGGCTGCACCGATTTTGATGATATGTATTTGGTATGGAGATACAGAAGACTCTGGAGATGATTATCGACTACTTTTTATCCGGGTGCTTTAAGTAGTTCTCCCGAGACGCGGGAAAAAGCTAGCAGTAGATTATAATGTAGTGAGACTAAAATTAAACTTATTCCTTTCAATTTACAGGTACTAACAACATACGCGCAGCCTACTCTTCAGCAGTACCTGCATCTGTCAGGAGTGCCACATTCAGCTCACACAATCACCATACCAACAACCCAACATACAGCACCAGCTCCTAATTCCATCGCTACCCATCCACGACCAGCGACTGGAATACCATCATTCTCAGCTTTAGGTCTTCCTGATCTAGTATCCAGTCTACAACGGTTACCATCTATACAACAAGCTCCTTTGAATCCTGTCGCCAATCAACCAAGACCCCCATCTGGTGTTCCTCAAATCCCAGCTCTAGCTCATAATAATTTGGTTACAAACAAACAATTACCATCAAAAGTAGATGTCAAACCTTCAAGCATAGACTCTAATGTTCTAAATAATTTAGCTATTGCATTACAATTGTTAATTGTTAGCAATATATTGAATGCTCCCCCACCAACAGATTTATCAAAAGCAAAGCAGGTGAAAGAAAATCTTGCCTATTCAGAGCAGAGTCAAATTCCGCATTTTTCTCCGTCTGTGATGCCTAATTCTAAATTCGTTGGATCTTCAAGCTTTTCTGAACCTAATGTGATTCAAACTTATAGTCCCACAAGGAATAGTATGTCTCTGATGTCACCTTATGAAGCTTTGGGTCCAGCTTCATCAAGTTCAGATTCTATCTTATCTCAGTATGGATCTTCAAAACCTAGACATGATTTTCAATCTCCTTATTCAATGTTAGGTGAAAATGATTTATTTTCTATGAATGATCTGTTTTGATTTAAATTTCGTTAATATCTGTCTTTTCTATCTTAAAGTTTACGTGATGCTTGTTCTTATCTCATCAGCATCTTAAATTTGTATAATTTCATTGCCTTGATCAGTTATGGGCCAATAATGATCTAGAGTCATAAATCTTAAACCGCGATTGTCATTACTTGCCTCTTGAAATATTATTAATGTAATAACCAGCATCAGTAATTGTATGATAAGGTTATTTATTGTATAAGTATTTAAATTAATATAAATTATTATCATTACTTTAGCCTTTTTCTTTAATTTTGGTAATCAATACATTAGCCAATCTGGGGACAAAATTGACAGACATTTATATCGAAAAAAGTATAATAAAGTGACATTTAATTTTAAGTCTAATACTTTTAATTACTTCAAATTCGAGTTAATCTACTATTACATGGATAGAACGCGAGCCTAGCCAGATACATACAATATGCATTATTTTTACGTAATTAAAGGAACATTTCTTTGGTCACGTCAAAGCTATGAGTTACAATGCTACCAAATTAGTGAATTACGAATGTGGAAAAGAGTTCCCGCCATAATATGACTATTTAATTCAGTTTAGTTATGTTTTTTAGGGATGGGAAATGACTCCTCGCCCTGTGGGTCAGAGTCTGACTGACGTAAACCCATCCATGTTCCTTCCATCGTCCTTTGTGTTCCAAGGCAGCGGTAGCTGCGGGACGTTGAAAAGAGATACCACGCCCCCGGAATACAAAGGGCTGAGGAAGGAACATGGATGGATTTTAGTCAGTAAGAGTCTGACACTCCCTTCCGCCCCACCTACGGCGATGATTTCCCCTCCAAAAAAAAGGGCAGCGGTAACTCTTCCGAACAAATCCAAAAGGGTCAAATAATGATTTCTGTATCGATGACACATAACGAGAAGACTTCTTACTCCAAAAATCTCTGGCCCATTCGGGTTTCTTTTTATCTAAGATTACGTACAATTTCACAGTTTAAAAGTTTTGTAATAATTCTCGCCTCAGTCACCGTGACATTGTTTCATGTTCTTATAAAATTAAATACATTGTTAGAATAAATTAAGAATGCTAATACGTATATAAGCGTGTTTGACGCGTGTCTTCGACGTTTCTATTTTGTCGTGTGCGATAGTCATTTCAAAATGGCGTCCGGGAAGAGATTTTTTATTTTATTCGTGGGTTTATTCGCTTTGGTCCAGGTGCGTAGATTTTTCTCCTATTTACTTCGGTAGATAGTTTGGCTGCTGTATTTAGGGTAGAAAAACCTGGATGTCGTTGGTTCATATCCAGTTGCAAAAGCAATTGATGCAAAAGAAGGAAGACAAGAAATTTATTGGCAAAAATTGCAGGCCCAAGTCCACTGACAGGATAACGGCCCGATTGACTTAAAACAGCTGTTTACCATCCCCCGAGGCGATGCACGGGGTAGGACACCTCACTACCCCGTGCAGGAGACGAGGCCCGGCAAGACGGCTCGGCACCAGTGCAGGGCTGCGGACGAATCTGGATTCCCGCGGCCCCGCGCCCACGTGCGAGAAGCGACACCGGGGTGGTTTTAGCCGGTAAGAGTCCGGCACTGTTCCCGGCCTCCCCAGGCCGGGTTTGTCCATGAGGATTTTAGAGGAGGAGAAAAAAAGTTTTTATTTAACCAGCCGATTAGGTAATCATGTGACCTATGTGTATGCTTGCGTGAAATTCACCTGAGTATGTTTTGATAATAATAAAATAATTCATTTGTTAAATCGCATTTAATGCTTTGTTATGCTTAAATGCAATTGGTTATAGATTTTCTTCTATAATCACAGACTTTCAGAAAGTCGTGGTGGCCTAGTGGTTAAGGTGCCTGCCTGTCGTGTACGATAGGGCGGGATCGAAACCTGGCAAGTACCAATGTGGCTTTTCTAAAGTCATATTATGTACTTTCTAAGTGTATCTTAGACACCACTGACTAATGGTGAAGGAAAACATCGTGAGTAAACCTGGACTTAAAAGCCCGCCTTGAGCAAGCGTGGTGATCAATGCTCATGCCTTCTGTGTGTGAAAAGAGACCTGTGCCCAGCAGTGGGACGATATACAAGCTGATATCTATAATCACAGACTTTCTTGAGATTTATACCTGCAGAACCAACGACCCGCACTGCGTTCTCATGGGTGCAATTCATTTATTTATTTATTTAAGCAACATGGAATACTTGCAGAATCAGAATTTATTGAGTACTAGCGGCCCGTCCCGGCTTCGCACGGGTAGCCTATGTTACTCAGGGTGAATATAGCTTTCCAATGGTGAAAGAATTTTTGAAATCAGCACAGTCGTTTTTCAGTTTATTCATTACAAACATACACACAATAATACAAATCTTTCCTCTTTATAATAATTATAGTAGGTTAGATTTCATACACGACGTAACAGGTGAATTTAAAAAAAACTCAACTTTTCCTTAAGTTATGGGAGCAGCCATATCAGTCGAGCCGTTTCCAAGGGATATTCGACTTTAACCGTCTTACTTATAAAGTTCGATTTTAAATCTGCAGCTTTGCGACGGATTAGCAAAAATCTCACTCATAAATGCTGTTTAGCGTTAATCCGAAATTAAGTTAGTAAGCTTAATCCTGGAATACGAGGTTATGTAAGGATTAGGTGAGAAATAGTTAACTTCAGATTTTTTATAATAACATACATTTTATTTAGGAAACCTCAAGTTCTTTTAATCAACTAGCTTTCCGCCCTCGGCTTCGTCCGCGTGGACATTTTTTTTACACCATGGGTTACATTATTCAAGTTTTAGTAGAGATACCTAATTATTTTTGAAAATAAATACAGCCTTTGACACTATGTAAAGATGTGGCTTTCTAACGGTGAAAGAATTATTAAAATCGGTCCAGTAGTTTTTGAGTTAAAACCCTACAAACAAACAAATCTTTCCTCTTTATATTATTAGTATAGTAAAGAAACATAATAGCTAGGGAGTTTACTGTTTGATACACCATTTTTTTTAATGGGCCAAGCCCGCCACACATTCCCAACCACTGCAACTCCTGAAAGCCAGAATCAACAGTGGCGACCACAAAAAAACGTCGAGGCAGTGAAGCTCGACGAGTCCCAGAGATATTTTTTTTTTTACTGTCTTGGAACCCGCAACGAATTTAATCAGAAAACAATAGTAGGAATGGAAAAGAAATGTTTGCTACACCAGTGGTTGTTCTTACCCCTTTTTTGATTTTCAGGGTATCGGCGCCTGGATCCTCCCCTTCTTCGATGGCTACTTTCCCGGATTCAACCCGTTCATCCCCGGATTACCCTACATCCCACCGCTACCATACTACGGTTAAATAAAGGCAATATAGTCCATTGAAAAGTTACATTTGGGGTTGCGTTTTTTAGAGGACGCAATTTTATTTTTTTGATATGTAGGGGGGGTCAGTGTAAAGCTAAAACCAAGTTTGTGGGGTCGCCACCCTTGTCTCCCGGCCGCCATCTTGAAAATAGGGGTTGAAAAGGTTTTCACGATATATCTCCTAAACTGTTTATCCTATTTAAAAAAAGTCTTGACATTTTTGTTGCAAATTAAATTCTCTACAACTTTGATCCGCAAGTTTTTGTCATAGAATTATAAATAAAAAAGTTATAAGCGAAAATGTTCAGAATTCCAGAAAAAAAAATATATTTTTCGATATAACTTTTTTTTTATCATTTTACGAAAAAGTGATATTAGACCATTTTGTAGATCGTTTTACGAGGAACAACTTTTATGTAAAACATTTTTCATTAAGTCAATAGCTAAGGTTTTACAGCGCTCCGAAGTAATAGGCCAGTGCTTTTAGCCTCTAAAAACGGTAAAAAGTGAATAAAATAATAGTAGGATGAAACCCATTGGAAAAGGAGGAGAATATAATAAAAATGATAGGAAAAATAAATTACGAGCGATCTGAGGTCGGGAAGTGGGGGGAGAGGGGGGTTAAAGTAAAAAAAATGGTTTATCTCAATTTCCGGCAAAACTACAAGTCCTATGAAAAAAAGTTAAATGGCAAAATTGTAGGTAATAAAAAGACCTACAACTTTTGTATTGACACTTTTTCACATAACCTCAAAATTTATGTGAAAAATTCAAAAAACCAAGTTTTTGGAGTTTAATTTTTATCTTTTACAATAATTATTTTTTTTCCACGAAATTTTGTGAAAACTTGCCTTTTTATGTCCCAAACACACTGTAATTTATTTTATTTAAAATAATTATTTTTTAACCTTATTTTGACTTAATATCGAAAAAACACCCTAATTTTCAATCGAAAATTCTTGTGTCAAAATATCACTTTTTTTTAAAAAGTCGGTGGTCTTTTTGTTTGTTGAAATCTCTACTTTCTGATGGTATAAAAAAATATTTACATTTCTATGGTAAATGTTCTCAGAAAATATAAAGAAACGCTACGAAATAACAGGTAGTAAGGCCTGAAGGTTCTGAACATTTTCGCTTATAACTTTTTTATTTATAGTTCTACGACAAAAAGTTTCTGGACCAAAGTTGTAGAGAATTTAATTTGCAACAAAAAATGCCAACAATTTTTTTTTATTAAATTAATAGTTTAAGAGATATATCGTAAAAACCATTTCAACCCCTATTTTCAAGATGGCGGCCGGGGGACAAGGGTGGCGACCCCACAAACTTGGTTTTAGCTTTACACTGACCCCCCCTACACATCAAAAAAATAAAATTGCGTCCTCTAAAAAACGCAAGGTTAGGCCTAAAAAATGTAACATTTCAATGGACTAATATAATAATATGACACATAACAACACAGATAAACATATTACACAGTACTAGATACCGCAAGCGAAAAATCAAAGCATTTTTAGGGTTCCGTAGTCCGACAAGGAACCCTTATAGTTTCGCCATGTCCGTCTGTCTGTCTGTCCGCGGCATAGCTCAGAGGTTCTTGATACTAGAACGCTGAAATTTGGTATGGATATGAACATTGATCACGCCGAAAAAGTGGTAAAATAAAATTTTGAAAAATATTTGCGAAATATCTAGCTTTTAAGTGCAAATTTTTGTTCGATACGAGCATCCTCGCCTCTAACTTTTGAATGGCTGTACCTAGAAATGTGAAAAAATTCACAGACGTAGCGCATGTAATGAACTTACAAGGAAAACTATCACAGCTAAGAAAGCTTAACCGGTTACAGAGTTATAGGCGACTAACTAAGACCTACTACGGAACCCTACTGCGCGTGGCCCGACACGCACTTGGCCGGTTTTTTTTCAACTAAACCATTTATAGGCACTTTTGAATTGTCAAATAATTACGAGACAGTCCGTTAGTCAAAAAAAAAATGAAGCTATTTGCCCGTTCTAAAGCGTAGATTCCTATGGAGAAGAACGAGCAAGAAACTCCATGGTTACTCTTTTTCAACGTGTTATAGTTTACAATATTTGTTTTATCGAAAATTAAATTAAGTAGTTAACTGGTACCAAAGTTTCAACTAGTACCAATAACCTCTGAGCTAGCCGCGGACAGACAGACAGACAGACGAATAGACAGACAGACGGACATGGCAAAACTATAAGGATTTCTTGTCCTAAAATAGCCTTAATATCATAAAGAAGTTTCTAATTTGCCGTTTCAAAAGTTACTAGGCCTAATTCTTTGCCAATTTTGATAAGACTTTTATCAATCACATGTAGTATTCCAAATACTTGGTTTGTGTCACTAAATAGTGCTTAAAACATAATAATAAATAACTGTTAATATTAAAAAAAAACGTTAACACGGTACGTTACGGAAACAAATGGGTTCCGTAGTAGGTCTTAGTTAGTAACCGGTTAAGCCTTTTCCCAACTATGTTAGGGTCGGCTTCCAGTCTAAACCGGATGCAGCTGAATACCAGTGTTTTACATGGAGCGACTGCCTATCTGACCTCCACAACCCAGTTACCGGGTAACACGATACCCATTGGTAAGACTGATTGTCAGACTTTCAGGCTTCTGACCCGAAACAACTGTCAAAGATCTGAAAATGACAATCGGGACCAACAGCTTAACGTGCTTTCCGAGGCACGGAGGAGTCTCGCTATGACAAAGATGGTCACCCATCCACGGACCTACCGCGCCAAGCGCAGCTTAACCTTTAATTGGTCGAACCATGCGGCTGTTACTTATCCACGAGCTCCTTTTTTTGAATTTAGATAAATATAAATAGAGATTATCTTAAAACACTCCCAAAGGTACTTCAAAAAACCACGACCAAAAATTCTGCATGAGTGACGAAAAATTTTCGGTTTTTTCAGATCCTTTCGTAGCACAATGGGCTCGACCATTTGTGCGGCCTTTCCCAGGAGTCACCAGGTGGATATACCGACCCATAATCTGGAACATACCACCTGAAACCACGGAGTACTATAGCTTTGGAAACGGTAAGGGTTGGGCTAAAAGTTGGTCATGGCGGTTTTGAGTGTAAATAAAATATTGTTATACAATAAAAGTTGTTCAAATGTTTTTAAAATTGCCTTTTTTTATCTACTTACGTTTGTACACGGCTTTGTCTGTGAAATTGGGACCAGATACCGACATAAAAAGATCCTCATCATCTGCCTAGCGTTTTCACAACTATCTTAGGGTCGGCTTCCATTGTAAACCGTGTGTTTCCTTCCTTTCCTCTACAACCCAGTTACCAGGTAACACGATACCTCTTGGTAAGACTGATTGTTAGATTTTCTGGCTTCTGACTACCCGTAACGACTGTCAAAGATCTACAAATGACAAACGGGACCAACAGCTTAGGGTCAATTTATACTAGCGCAGAGTCGAAGCGCATCGAAGCGTCAAATTCTTTACAACTAAAGCGAAGCCGCACGAATGCGCGCCAAGCGCAGCTTAACCTCTGATGACGTAAATGTACAGCAAACCCGTAGGCAAAAACTAGTATAATAATATATATAGTTATAGACATTTTGAATTAGAATGCAAGATGGCGTTATGAAGACTAGAAATTATTACCTCAATGTTTCCTAGTGAATATGTTTGTTTACAATATTGCTACTAGATGTCACTAGTAGTATCTAAATCCCGACTTTGAAGTAGAATAGGGCGGATTCGGCCAAACAGGAAGAAATTTTATTCTCGGCGTAAATCGCTTATCACTCGAGAATAAATCAATTTCACGTTTAACCAACTACAATTCGAGGAATAACGAGTCTATTCAGGAATAGTCACTATACCACCATTTTGCATAGAATAAGAAGCTTAATCCAGAAATAATAAAATGGCGTCCTATTGTTTTATGCTGTCATAAAATGACAGCCTAATTCACTGACATTTTAATTTATTTTTTTTTAATTTATTTGAAGGGCTTTGTCGCTTGGCAGCTACTTTTCCACGCTATAATACGACAAATCAGAGTTGACATGAGTTATGCTTCTGCACCCTCCCGTTTGTAGAACAACTTTTTTTGGCCGCGTATTACATTCATTCATTTTCACTTCGCTATTCGTGAGTAGCTTATCCAAGTAAAGCTATACACTAGATTGCATGGAAAAACGACTGATGATTTACTCGAGGGTAAAATCGTGGTATATTTTATTATCCGTGTAGTTATTCTTGTATAAATTCAGGTTTGGTCGAATCTACCCTAAACACTACAAATTGAAAAATAACTATTGTCTGTACCAAAAAGATTTTACGAAAAATGTAAACAAAGTTGTAACCTATTTATTTTTTTATCCTGGCACAGAAATAGAAATAGATATA
This sequence comes from Pyrrhia umbra, assembly GCA_963891755.1. Classification (NCBI taxonomy): domain Eukaryota; kingdom Metazoa; phylum Arthropoda; class Insecta; order Lepidoptera; family Noctuidae; genus Pyrrhia; species Pyrrhia umbra. The sequence continues at coordinate 5,985,563 of OY982944.1, forward strand.
GATGGCGCATTTATGTCAATTTCATGCTCTAAACATCATCGTTCATCATTTAATGCCATTTTATTTAACCACGTGGGAAAATTAGAATAAAATAGGTTATGATTTTGTTGTCATTTTTCGTAGCTTAAAAATACACATAAATACAACATGTAAAAACACTACCTACATAATAAATATACTTACTTATATTTAATATACTTAGACATAATGTGTATAGGTATATATTATATAGAAGTAAATATATATAAACATACAAAATGATTTATATGTAAAAAAATAAATATAGAATAGTAGATATAGTAGTAGTACATATAAAAATCAATGCCACTTTTCGTTGTAATTTTATAACTCAAGAGCGGGCTCACCTATCCAAACCAAATGTTTAGGCTTTGTTCAGACTATTTAGTAGATGGTTTATGTGAAGTTTGCACAAAATCGGTCGAGCGGTTCATCTTTAATTTGAATTCATATAGCTCACGCGGGCGAAGCCGCTGGCGGAAAGATAGTAAATTTATAAATATTTAAAAAATACCGCAGCTTATGTCTTTTCTTCATTTACCCGGGCCCTTTTTGGTTCTACTTATTGTCATATTGTCAACTAAATTGTACATACATTATGGAATGCAAATAAAGTATTGAGTAAACGGCTGAACTGATTAAAGTGAAATTTTAATGCAGTAACATTACACTGAAAGATATTATGCATATTTGAAAATGTTTATACATTATCTTATATTACATAACCATTTCCATAGCTACAGATAATTAGTAGAAAGTTCCCGATAAAATTGCAATGTTTTAGATAATATTTTAGTATATAAAGTCGTGATTATCTTAACAAATACATTATATACGATTCGACAATTTATTGGAGACTTCAAACTTCAAGATGGCCGTCAAAATCATAGCTCTCGTTTGCATTCAATTTGCTCTGATTAACGTAAGTATACAGTACCTAATATAATAATATTTTTTAATTATGAAAAATTTTTCTGTGATTTGACGTTGTCTGGTACATAAGTTTTCATGTTTAATTTATTTACAATAATAAAAACATAAAAATAATAAATTCTACTAATATAATTAGGCATCAAAATATTCATCCGCATAGCTGTCAACGGGAATCGTGCCCAAAAGGCTGGCTGCATTGCCACGTAATATAATAATTAACAACCATCCCTAACACTACCCTTAGGCCCAAGTTCACCGACAAGATAGCAGTCCGATCAATTCAAAACAGCTGTTTTAGGGTACCGATCCAAAATGGTAAAGGATATTCTTATGTTTGTCTGTCTGTCACACACAGTTGATTATTCAGAAACTACTAATACTATCAACTTGCAATTTGGACCAGTTTTTACTAAGAAGCCTTTAACCGTTTCCAGAGAGTACTATATATCTCCATATAAAATTTCGCCTTAATCGGTTCAGGCGTTTTACCTTGAAAACGTTGGAAAGAAACTAAATCATATTCTCATTTAAATATAATATCAACTAGTATTAAGATATTTAATCATTATTTTTTTAGAGAGGACATTTCTTAAGCTATCTTCAGCTAATACCACCTCAATTTATCTCGCGATAACAAGTCAGCCATCTAAAAAAATCCTTTTATTTTCCAGATCCTCAACGCCCAATGCCTAAACCGCATCGTTCCCAACTGTGGGCCAAACCTCCTACCGATGCCTCTACCGGTAGCCGAAACAGTACTACCAAACCAGATGATCATTGGTCCGAACTACGGCCCCCCAATCCTGGAAGTCCCCTACGGCGTTGAAACTGTAGTGCCCAACCCCCTTGCTATGCCATCTACGACCATAATCCAAGACAGTACGGTCGCTAATAACTTGGCAAATGCTCTACAATTGTTGGTAGTCAGCAACTTACTGAGTAACACTTTGCCTACGTCAGCTCCTGAAGTCATAGTCCCTAGTTTTGGGTCTCCATTGGACTACGGAATCGGTCCCGTGATGGCCCCGATCAGTCCCGTTGTCTCCCCAATTAATTCATGCGGTTTTGGACCTTATAACTATATCTATTAGGTCCGTAATGGTTATTTATTTCTTTAATTGTATGTAATGTTAATAAATTTATTTTTGTCATTAATTTGTGGTGTTTATTTCGTTCCTATCATAAAATTATCTGTCATTTTTTTTATTTACAATAGTAAAACATAAGAGTAAAAAATTATACTAAGAAAATTAGGCATCAAAATATTCATCCGCATCGCTGTCAACGGGAATCGTGCCCAAAAGGCTGGCTGCATTGCCTCGTTGGATGGCAATGCTGATTCCTTGACCGAAATATAGGCCAGCCCTTTGATCACGCGTGGAGTCTATTAAACGTTTGCCTATATCCCAAAATAGTAAACGGGCACTTGGACCCCTGGCCTATGGCCCTAATGTTTCAAACCCCTATTCTGTCAAAAATATATAAAAAGAATCCGACCAAATGTGGGTTGGACTCACGCACCAGGAGTTCCGAACTGGAATGAAAAATATACGTAATATCTTGTTTTATCCGTCGTTATGGCTAACCAGAAGCCAGAAATTCTGACAACCAGTCTTACCATGGGGTACCGTGTTATCCGGTAACAGGGTTGTGAACGGTCAGATAGGCAGTCGCTTGGTGTAAAACACTGGTACTCAGCTGCATACGGTTAGACTGAAAGCCCAAACATAGTTGGAAAAAGGCTAGACAGGTGATGATAATTACATTACATAACATCACGCCCGTTTTACCAGAAAGGTTAAGCAGAACCCTACCTCTAGCTTACCCACATTCCACCATCCTGCTGCAGCTGGGTTGAGTGGCTGCAGAAGGTGGGGGAGCAGGTGTTTTGGCGCAAAAGGTGTTAGCGGTGCTGATGCACGTGTCATGTTTGTGAAGGGCGCTGTCAGTCGGGACTGGTCATCTCGAAATTGCCATAAATTGCATTTTAAATGGTACTTTAATAACATTAGATACGATTCAGATAACCTGTACATTGTTCTCACATTTTTTCTATAACAAATGTTGTAAACTATAACACGTTGAAAAGAGTAACCATGGAGTTTCTTGCTCGTTCTTAAAATAGCTTCAATTTTTCTTTTTTTTTGACTAACGGACTGACTCGTAATTATTTGACGAGTCAAAAGTGCCTGTAAATGGACTTATTGAAATAAATGTTTTGAATTTTCTTTTTTTTTGAATTGCAACTTCGGAGAGGCCTGTCTAGTAGGACCGCGATAGGCTGAGTTACATACATCATATCCTATCTATATTATATACTTATAATAAATCTGTAGAGAGGTCAATTCTGTACATGAAATATATTTCCAAAATAACTATCAGGGGGTGATTAGTGATCGATACTGATGCCAAAAATGCAATCAGTAAAATTTTTGTCTGTCTGTCCGTCTGTCTGTCTGTCTGTCTGTCTGTCTGTCTGTATAAACTCTATAGAAACAAAAACTACTCGACGGATTTTAACGAAACTTGGTACAATTATTTGTCATACTCCTGAGATGGTTATAGTATACTTTTCATCACGCTACTATCAATAGGAGCAGAGCAGTGAAGGAAAATGTTGTCATTTTGTTTAAACGCGCTAATCTCAGGAACCGCTGGTCCGATTTAAATAATTCTTTCAGTGTTAGATAGTCAATTTATCGAGAAAGGCTATAAGCTATATATCACCACGCTAAGACCAATAGGAGTGAAGCACCACTATTCCACGCGGACGAAGTCGCTGGCAGAACCTAGTTATCAATAAAATCAATTGCCATTAACAGGCACATCCAGATCTGGGGCTTGAACACAGAATCTTATATAAACATTGAACCAATGAGATAGGCAAAATATTAATTTTCTCTTCTTTAGAAAGCCTCTTGTTTCAAAAAGGCCTCTTGTATAACGCTAGCTGTGGTCCCAAGTAAATAGTCTTCCAGGGCTTCGGGACATTCGAAAGAGATACCGCGCACCCGGAATACAAAGGGCTGAGGAAGGAACATGGATGGGTTTCAGTCAATAAGAGTCTGACACTCCCTTCCGCCCCACCCACGACGGGAGGGGTTATTTGATGATTTCCCATCCGACAAAAAAAGATTTTCTATATGTTCTATGTTTAAAGGATTCATTTATTTATATTCAAATAAGGAAAAGGTAGTACCTCGCCTCAGAAATTATGGTCTTGAAGCCAAAAATAGGTGTGTTTATCAAGAGACTAGCTGTTTCCCGCGGTTTCACCCGCGTCTCGAGGTAACTACTTCACGTACCCAGAAAAAAGTAGCCTAAAGTCTTCTCCAGGGCCCCCCTATCTCCGTACCAGAGATTATGAAAAATGTAATCAAAGTCGTATCCTATTTTGTTCTAATTCTGCCACAGAAATTAACAAATGGGGCGTAAGGATGGCGCATTTATGACAATTTCATGCTCTAAACATCATCATTTAATGCCATTTTATTTATCTATGTGGGAAATTAGAACAAAATAGGTTATGCTTTTGTCAAAATAGGTTATTTTTCGTAAAATCAATTGGTACGATTATACGTTTGTCTAGCAGTGGTCTTCACTCAAGAACCCGCTTAGCCTTACTGTTGTATTATTTTTTTGACAAATGCGGCGAATCCACTGCCAATTACCATTTGCTGATTAATAAATAATAATAAATACTAAAACATAAAGGGAAGGAAGAATGGATGGGTTTTAGTCAGCAACAGTCTGACACTTCCTCACTACCTGCCCACAGTGGTAACACAGATCATATGTTCTGATCCAGCCTGTCCCTTGCTGTCCTCCCCCAGCGACGCCCTAAGCCGAGGCCCGTATCCCACTGCCCTCAGCGTGTAGACGCTTAGTTTTGTAAGAAAAGCCCTGGCTGGAGACACTAATAGTAGATTGTTACACAAGGGATGAAAGTGACCTATTTAGGCCCGAGATGGTTTAGCGCACGAGCGTAGCGAGGGCGCTAATAGTTCGAGGGCCTACATAGGTCTTTCTCCCGAGGTAAACACTCTGCTTTTCATTTCGAATATGAGGAAAGGAAATACAAACCTGATTACATAAACAAACAATATTTTATTTGTAAACGTAAATAATTTGCACTCGACGAAACAACTGAAGATCAATTGTCCGCCTCATTTTTTTTCTGTGGCATTCTACCAGCCAGTATTTTTTTGTCAAAAATTTTGCTCAAATCTATTTAAATTAACGAATAATTTATTGAATTCTAAATTAGAATTACCTGTATGTTACAAAATTATTGATAATATTTTTTATTGCAATTTTACGCCGCGATATAACAGAGTGGCTGTATAGAGGGACATGGCTTGCATAGTTTTTTTTTTGTCAGTTTTAATTTTTTTTAAGTAATTTTTTTTTGTAAAAAAAATGCTCAAATCTATTTAAATTAATTAATAATTTATTGAATTCTAAATTAGAAATACCTGGGTAAGTATAAAGACACATGTTACAAAATTTTTGATAATATTTTTTATTGCAATTTTACGCCGCGATATAACAGAGTGGCTGTATACAGGGACATGGCTTGCATAGTTTTTTTTTTTTTGACAGCAGGGAAAATCGCTTCCCCGGGACGAAAAGTACTACTTTCGTCCCTCTGATCAGGTAACTTCAAGCGTACTTTCCGTGTATGAGAAATGAAAATTCATTTAAGGCACCTTCTAGGTTGACCTGCGAGATGCCATCCAAAAAAGAAAACAATTTTGTAAGCCATCTTACGTAATTTCAAGAAGAAATTTTTCATCGCAACAATAAAGGAAAATGTATTACTAATTAAATTTCATAATATCTTACGTTTGATAAAACAATATTCAGATTGTTTAGCTTTGTAATCTTCATCAATTAAAGTAAAAGTCACGTAGGACTTATGCAATAAATAATATTGTATTACTTTATTATTATCATAGATTCTATCATTTACTTAATTAATTACTTATTTCATTGTTTCAACAGATGAATATTTTGAAATACACAGTTTATTATTGTCTAATATTATCTCTTAACTACGACTGCCACGTTAGTCTATAGATAGCAAGATCTACGTGAGGCCTCGAGTTCGATAACAGTAGGTAAATGGATCTTTTGAAATAAAAACTTAATTTATTTTTAAAAGAGTATCCATGTAGTTGTTTGCCGGTTGTACTTCATAGGACCTTGTTTTAGGAACCGTGAAAGCTTCTAATTTTGACGATTTATAAGTATGTACCTGTAAGTATCTACTCATAAATAAAAACCACTGTATAGCACTGTCTCTTTTTCACAACGAAACTATTCTTGCTTTGGCACGTCATGGTAAGGCCTATGATTCAATGTAGTGTAATACCTCTATTAAACCTCTACCATGACGTCATAGAGGGGCGTGGGGACACGCCACTACCTCGGGACCTGTGGAGAGCAGCTTGACCTAGCTGATATATTTTTTCCCATGGCTTAACTAAGTTACAATTCCTCAACCTAATCATCTTAATCATCTGCCTACGCTATTTCCCCACGTTTTTGGGGCTGTCTTTTGTAAATTTGACGTTCAAAAATTGAAGATTTTCAGCCTTATTTTAAACTATGTTGGGATCGTTATCCAATATAACCAAATAAAGCTGTCTACCAGTGTTTTACTTGGAGCGACTGCCTATCTGACCTCCACAAACCAGTTACCGGGTACTACGATGCTCTTTAGTAAGACTGGTTATCAGACTTTTTGGCTTCTGACTACCCGGGACCATTCCAATATTCTGCTCAACGTAATCATTTATTGGTTGGCTAGCTGTCTGCCAGTGGCTTCGCCCGCGTGGCTAATGTCAGACTTCATACAAACTTTGCCCCCCTTTTTCACTCCCTTAGGGTAGAATTTTGGAAAATTACAAGAAGAACACACCCTCCAAGTTTCAGGTCTCTACGATCAGTGGTTTAGGCTGTGCGTTGAGCCAGTCATTCAGGACAAAGCATTTTTATGTATAGACTAGCTTCTGCCCGCGACTTCGTCCGCGTGGAATAGTAACTTTGGGCTATCGCTAACTTTAACCCCCGATTTTGAAACATTTTTCATTGATGCTCCGCTCCTATTGATTTTAGCGTGATGATATAATAATATAGCCTATAGCCTTCTACGATAAATGGGCTATCTTACTGAAAGAATTTTTTAAAGTAGGTAGTTCCTGAGATTAACGCGTTCAAACTAACAAACAAACTCTTCAGCTTTATTAGGTATATTATTAGTATAGACTAGCTTCTGCCAGCGACTTCGTCCGCGTGGAATAGTGGTGCTCCGCTCCTAATGGTCTTAGCATGATGATATATAGTCTATAGCCTTCCTCGATAAATGGAATATCTAACACTGAAAGAATTATTTAAATCGGACCAGCGGTTCCTGAGATTAGCGCGTTTAAACAAAATGACAACATTTCCCTTCACTGCTCTGCTCCTATTGATTGTAGCGTGATGAAATATACTATAACCATCTCAGGAGTATGACAAATAATTGTACCAAGTTTCGTTAAAATCTGTCGAGTAGTTTTTGTTTCTATAGAGTTTATACAGACAGACAGACAGACAAAAATTTTACTGATTGCATTTTTGGCAACAATATCGATCCCTAATCACCCCCTGATAGTTATTTTGGAAATATATTTCATGTACAGAATTGACCTCTCTACAGATTTATTATAAGTATAGATAGAAGATAGATATAGATAGATGAAGGGCGTGCTACAAGTATCTATAATACTACATACGCCTTTTGAAAAACTGTCGTGATAATATGAAAAATATTGTAACACGTTAACCTACACACAATAATTTAACGTTTTAGTAATCTCGTTACAAACATTTTTCCAGGAATTGATTGTTTTTTAATTACTTAATTATGAGCTTATAAATTCGTGTTAGTGTGTTGTTTTGTTTTTAAGTGGGCAGTATGGGGGCGAACCTGTTACTTGTTTATGTGATATGTCAAGTAAGTTATATGTATTATTTATTAATTTAGTAATTAATGGGATCAACGGGATTGCAGAGAACCTCAAGCGGCGAAAATATAGTAACCTTATTGGTAAAACTATATTTTTGAGCCGTTTGGGGTTGAAACTCTAGGGTCGTGGGGTCCGAGTGCCCACCTTCTTTTTAAGGAATTAGCGAAGCGGCTTGTTGACACTTCCCGTGACCCAAAGGCTGGCTTTTACTTTGGCCAAAGGCTAAGCATTGCCATCCAACGTGGCAATGCTGATAGCCTCTTGGGTACACTTCCAGTTGACGGCGATGAGGAAGAATTTTTTGACGCTATCGCTATATTTTAGTTAGATTTATATTAGAATATATTAATACTTACTTTTTTTAACATTTCGTAATGTAAATAATGTAAATACTTTCTGTTAATAAAATAACACATGGGATCAAAATTGTGCAAACAATTTCTCTATAAAAATGTCAACGTACTTTTGTCGTCATCAATACATATAAAATGCTTTGTCCTGAATGACTGACGGATCAACGCACAGCCTAAACCGTAGAGACCTGAAACTTTGAAGGAGTGTTCTTTGTATGAAGTGGGCATCCGATTTATGAAAGGATTTTCCGAAATTCTAACACTAAGAGGGTGAAAAAGGAGGGCAAACTTTTCAACTATGAAATTTTTGCCGTAACAACCATCCATCATTGAGTGTCCTCGATATTAAGTTTCAAGAAGATTCCCCGACACAACTCCGTGTGTCTCGTCTCATGTCTTTTGTCCGTCTATGAATATAGTCCGGTCAATTTAGACATCCAAGGTTACAATAATTCCCATTTGGCTGAAAATTGGTAGATAATTATCTAATTTACAATCTTATTTTATAATAAAACCTACCGTTTTGCTGAAAATCGCGAAAAACCCGTTTTTGTGACCTTTGACCCAAATTTTTTTTTTTGCACGTGCTGGATTGATGAGGTCTTATTGTAACCTTACCCCTATTTTTAGTCTAATTTGACCGGACTAATACTAACTAATAGGTTGTATAAATGCGAAAGTGAGTTTGTTTGTTTGTTACGCTTTCACGGCAAACGACTGAATCTATTTGCTTGAAATTTGGCATGGATATAGAAGAGATTTATCCGGGTTCGTTAAGGAGTTCCCTCGGGATGAGTGAAAACGCGAGAAAGCTATGATATGTCCTATATCTATGCAAAATTTCAAGTCAATCGGTTCAGTAATTTTACCGTAAAAGCAACCAAACTCATTTTCGCATTTACCTATAATATTTAGCACTAGCTTATCGCCAGCGGCAACGTGGGCTATACGAATTCAAATTCAAAAATGACAGAGTTTCAAACAAACTTTGCCCCCTTTTTTCACCCCCTTAGGGGTAGAATTTCGGAAAATCCTTTCTTATCGGACACCTACATTATACAAAGAACACACCCTCCAAGTTTCAGGTCTTTACGATCAGCGGTATATATTTTCTATAAAGAATAGCGTACCTAATTCCATCAAATATTTCAACGAAAGAACGTTTCTCATGGAAGACTCATTGTTCAAATATTCACACTGTACTAAAAAATCTAATTTCACAAATCAGTCTTAAAAAAGTTTTTATTACAAACCTTGTTCTATCTAATGTCCCCGCGATAACGTTGAAATAAAATAACACTCTGTCAACTCGATTTTACCCTCGAGAGCCGTAAAACTCATAAACGTGTACCAATTACGAAGCTTTGCATTCATGTTTTAATTTTGAGAGGGTGTATACTAAACATTACATGATAATATGATGCCTGGGGGGTTAGACAAGTGGCAAAAACGCTAGTAGAATAGAAAACAAAATGTATGGGAATGACATTCGTTTACGACTAGCTATGTCTTATATAGGAATGACATTTGTTTAAGACTAGCTATGCCATATATAGGAATGACATTCGTTTACGACTAGCTATGCCATATGACAGATAGCTAGTCGTAAACGATTGTCATTCCCATACATTTTATTTTCTATTCTACTAACGTTTTTGCCACTTGTCTAACCCCCCTGTTTTCTTCTAAATGAGAGGTACATTTAAGTCTACCCATATTAAGCAAATTATGTTAAAATGTTATGTCTTTTCTAGTTTTTTCTAGAAGTTTTATCCCCGCCCCAAGGGTAGTACTTGCTATGTCCTTTTTCAGGGATTTATAAAAAATCTAATAAAATTAATAATTTATTTCCATACCAAATTCTATATAAAAAAAAAGTTACATTTTGTTTTCAGACGGTCATCACAGAATTGAGTGGATTAACATTACCATTCTCAGATATAACAGGAAAGGTGATATCAGTTACGTCAAAACCACTACCTCCAACCTCTTCACAATGTTCACCACCAATCACCAAATCATCACTATTATGGGACGGTGAAGATAAAAACTCGAAATTATTGTCACCTGTAGCAAGTGGATTAGTTTTCAGAGAATTCTCATCACCAATTACTTTTACATCATCATCTAGAGCTTTACCTGTTCCTAAGGTTGATTCATCATCGATGAAAGACGTGAAACTGCCCGAAAGATTGGGTAAGAAGTTGTTACCGTGTAATGATCCTGCTAGTAGTATAACTCCAAATATTTGTCCTCCAAAAGTGTCATTACCATACAAATACCCATTTTTGTCATCCCCTTCAAAACTGTCTAATACATTACCTCTTTCATCATCAGAAATGTATTCAACTTTACAAAATAAATTATCATCATTGCCATGTGTACAATCATTACCTCACGTTCCTTTAGAAACACCCAAACGATCTGGTAATAACTTAAATCCCACTTCAAAAACTAATAATGTGCTTTCAACACCAGTAATAAGGTCCAAATCTGCGCCAGAGTTATTGACTCCAAACTCTTTACCGTTAAGTTCTGCTAAGTCATTACCATATCCATTATATTACAAATCTATGTGTTTACCTGGAGTAATAACCCCTGAGCCATTGCCTTTTGGTGCTAGACAAACTTCGTATACAGAAACTGTAAATTTTAATCTTGAAAGTCAAATTAGCAATCAAAATTCATTTAATTCACCTTCTGAGAGATATAAGCCTTCTTCACTGCCATGTTTGAATCCAATTAAAATGTCAGATATCTCAAAGCCTGTTAATATGGTTTCGATATCAAAAATACCTAACAATGTTCCCTCTTTAACTCAAATAGCATTCTCCACTCAAAATTCACCGGTTAAAAACATATGGTTACCACAGGTAGAATCCAGTACTGCTTCAGTGTCTTTCAAATCTAGTATACCATTACCTCAGTCTTCGAACCACATATTCAGTTCTACAATTGCTGATAAAATATCAGATACCTATACTACAATTCGTTCTCCTAAAACAAGTCCAGCAACAGAACCATCTCCACCATTTGCATCTTCAAGAATTCAATCAAATTCCTTCGATTTTGATGTATTACGAAATTGTACGAAAACCATTGATAATACACAATATTTTTCAACAAAAATACCTAATATTAACCCTGTTGTAGATACTCTGTTAAAATCTAAAGCAACAATGCATTCTAATCATTTGAATAGATATGATCAAAATATATTGAACCCTGCCGTATTCATACCTGAAATAATTTCTTATCAATCTCCAATTTCCGAAAATTGTGCGTCAAACGCATTTACATTTTCACCACCTATTATTCCACATGAACCAACTCCTACTACTTATTCCACAGTCTCTTCCTTTTCTCCAATATCTTACATTACGCCTCCTTCAACACCTTCTATTGCGCAATCTATTTCTACCATAACACCTTCTTTTAATGATATCGTATCAAATATTGTACAAAGCATATTATCTCCATACAAATCTTATTTGAATTCAATAACCGAAAATATTAAGTTACAAATTAATTCTAAATTCAATGCTTATGTCTATTCTGCATTAGAACCACAACAATCACCAGTAACGTTGTCACAGGGAAATGACGTAACGTCCTACGTAGAACCAGTGTATACTAATCTAGTATCACCTAAATTTTATTCACCAATTGATTATACGAACTCTCCTGCTATAGACTTTTCTACTTTCACCTCAATAGATACACCTTTTACATCATCAATACAAGAAATGTCTTCCAGTGAGCTGTCACCTGTTTCTTCATCACATGCTTCAACAGTAGCTATGTTACCACCTTTCATTGGTACTTCATCACCTTCCCTCTGCCCGTCATATCTACCATCACCGACTCTACCATCTACAGCATCACCATTTTATACGCAGACTCCTGTCTTTAAATCCAGTTCATCAAAGAAGGATTCAGATGTAGAAAGATTATTAGAGACGATGTTGATTTCTGAAATACTGAGTGACGATGATAATTTTGATTGGGATGACCTGGATACATTTTTGGCTCTGTTGTCTTTAAGTTAGAAGTGTATTTTAATCACTATTTATGTAAGATTTTTACATACTAGTAGTTTAAGTACCTACGTTCGTGTGATTAAAATTCAAGTTATGAATAAAATTGTTTTGTTAATATTATTTCTGTTGTTTTATTTAATTACTACTTGCGCCTTGTGGTTTACGAAAACTACTTGAAATGAAATGAAATTTATGCCACTTAAAATAGAGTAGATTATGGTGTTGGGTGATTTACAAAAGTTCTTCTATTTTGCCACAAAAGCGACATGTGAAACAGACAAAAACCTTCACACACCCTGATACAAAAAATCTATTCTATGTCCTTCTCTAGCTTTCAATCTACCTCCATACTAAATGGCATCCAAAGAGGGTTTAGCCAACAGATACCCCCTCGTTTTTTGAAGTCGTTTTTTATTAAAACTATCTGTTTCCCGCGGTTTCACCCGCGTCTTGACGGAACTACTTAACGCACCGGGGAGTGAAATTTTATTACAGGTTGGTTTAAAATTATTTACAATATATAGATACATTCTTAACAATATAAATAAAAAAAAACTATGTTATTAAAATATTGCGTCAAAAAATTCATCCTCATCGTCAACTGGGAGTGTACCCAAGAGACTGGCGGCATTGCCACGTTGGATGGCAATGCTTAGCTTTTGACCAAAATAAAAGCCAGCCTTAACGCACCTGGATGAAAAATACTGAACAGATTTTTATTTACCTGTTTCCCTATAAAATTTATTGTAAACCGTATCAAGCTTAAGCTATAAATAAACAAGTATTTATGCAGTAAGGCAGGCCTATATGATAAAGTACAATACTCACCCGCACAAGGTCGCAGGCAAAACGCTAGTATATTATAAGTGAAGGTCAGACAGAATTCGCAAAAATATTGATAAAAAGAAAATGGTCTGAGCGTCCACTGACCGTAGAAGGACCTTTTTATTGAAACCTATGACATAAAGGTGAATTGAGACAAAATAATTGATAGGTATTCATAGTATGACGATCTTATTGATCTTATTACCAGCATGTTAGTGCCTAATAAAATAATAATAGGCGCGTGTGATTTTGAAAAGGTTAATAATGCAGTGTAAGGTGTTTAAAAGTTATAAGTCATATTAATATTATAATTTGAAAACTGTGAAGAGCAAATTAAACCATGAAAAGGAGGTAATTAAACAATTTAATACTTACATACAAAACATAATTTAAATAACAATCCTGATTACAACACAGAGTCGTCTCTTTTATTTTTTATTTGTATCTCTATCAATAAAATTCAGGATGATCCATGGATGCAGCCAAAACATACGTTGTTCCGCCATCTTTAAAATAGCTGTCATCCGTCGCAGCTTGACTAACCGTTCCTGCAGATAAAGAATCCTCTTCTGAATTGAAAACAGGCCCATATTTCACCACTTTAGACCTTGCAAATACAGTTTCAATATCTTTGTTTAGTTTATCATTTATCATTTTAATAACATTGTCATTTGAACCACTGTAATATGGTGTTTTAGCTTCGGAATAAATAGAAGATTTGTCTCCTACAAATCTGTGATTCAAATCCTCATTTTCATCATCACTGAAATTGTAATAAGGTTCTGTGTTTATTTTGAGTCTCTCAACTTTTCTAGTCAGGAAATCAGGAGATTCTAACTGTGGTGGAGTGCGAAATTGTAATGTTTCTTCTTTCATTTCTTTGTGATCTGGTGTTTTATAATTTTTTATGCTTTCTTTTTCTATATTTTCATACCTTTTATTTGTTTCATAATCTTTTGTCACTCGTTCAGGAAGCGTGAAGCTTTCAAAGCGCATTCGTCCTATTAAATCTGGGTTACCTCTATCCACTGCGTAGTAATATTTGGTGTCACCTAAGTTTTTGATGTAAACCTCTTTATTGTTTGCTGTATTAACCGCACTGTCAGTAAAAAGTGGGTAATAGTCGGCAATATACCCGTTGCTATAGTCAGGATCAGGGCTAAGATTTAAATCGACAGTTTCTTCATCATTTTCATTTACAATTTCTTCATTTTTGTTAACGGTTTCATCATTTTTCAATACTTTACTTACTTCAACTGTCACTTCTTCTATTTGAGGTGGTTGATCAATGGATTTCAATCCTTTATCTTTTGGCATTATATCTATATTTGTATGAGTTTTTTCATTGATATATATCGTTTTTTCTGTTGTTACTACGTTCACTTTAGGAGTCACTGGAACTTTGTTAGATTTTGATAAAACTGTAGCTTCTGTGGTAGTCGAATTTTTGCTTTTTACGGCGGGCTTTCTTTTCTGCTGTGACTGTGTTCTAGGACTCTTGGGTTTTTTTCTTACGTCAACTGTCTCCTGATTTTTAGACAACATTCCTTGGTAGATACTTTCGTAGTTAGCAAAGAAATTACTCATGGAAGGATTATTTTGAAATTGTGGTAGTCCTTTAAAATTAAAAGTTGTGCCAAAACCTTCAGGCAGATTGGGAATTAATTTTAATAAATCATTAGATTCTTGTTTAGGATTTCTAGCAACTCTATTCTCTTCAGTAATTCCTTCCTTAAAGGTAGCTAAGTTTAAATCTTCTTGCGTGACTTTTGATTTTTTTGAAGGCATTGTTTGCTCTGGGATAACCTTTTCAGCATTATTGCTATCAGCTTTTGGTTTTTTCTTACGGCGTCTCTTAGGTCTAAGATTTTCGACTTTAGTATCTTCATCAGCAAGACTTTTTTCTTCATTTTCTTTCGTTTTTCGCTTTTTAGTTCTAGAATGCTTTCTGTTTTCATTTTGTGTTTGTTTTATAGAATCATCTTGAGTCAAAGATTCATTGTTTTGTTTGCGAGAGTGCTTTTTTGTTTTTTTAATCACTTCTTTATTGTTATCTTCAGTAGCATTTATTTGGTCACTGGTGGAGTAATTGCTAGTAATTTTAGATTCAGATTCATTATGTTTTCTTCTTGATTTGGAAGACTTTCTTCTTTTATGTTTTTTACGTTTCTCTTGTGGGTTAACATCCGTAGGTTTGTTCTCCTTATTTCCACTAGGCGTTTGATAATCCTCAAATACTGGAGCTCCAAAATAAACATTACCAGCATTTGTTGCAATCGGATTATTGGGATACCCAACCAAATTTGAACCATAACCTCCCGAGTTTTGGTCGATAATCCCTTGTAAATGCTGATTCGATAAAAGTTTATTTAATAACATTTGCCGTATGTTAGAAGGCGATAAGTTTGGTGTTGGCGATTGATTTTGAACGATCTTGTTTTGTAAATACGGTGTGATATCGCTTGGCTGGTTAGAGGGGTTGGCGTAAACATTTTGCTGGTAAATAGGGTATGTTTGAGCAGGAATTATCGGGGATCCGTTGTTAGAGGATACCTGAAATGTAAAGATGATTGATTACTACGTGTGTATTGTGAAAAAAATAGAATACTCTTTAATATTTATTGCTTGAAATGTTTTGATACTTTGCGTTACTCAAATGAAAAAAATGAAATAGATAGAAAATACAATAGTACGAACTGGATGGTCTTAAGTTTTATTTAATGTTTTTCTACTCTTTCTACACATATAAAATTTTTTGTCCTGAATGATTGACGGATCAATGCACAGCTTAAACCGCTGATTATAGAGATTTGAAACTTGAAGGGTGTGTTCTTTGTATGACGTAAGCATCCGATAAGAAAGGATTTTCAGAAATTCTATCACTAAGGGGGTGAAAAAGGTGGGCAAAGTTTGTATGAAAGTCTGTATTTTTTTCGGTGCTAGTAATATTATAAAAAGGTAAAGTTGGTGAGTTTGTGAGGTTATGGGGGTAATCTCTGGATCTACTAAACCGATTTAGATAAAATTTGGTATGAAGATAGAGGGTATAGAGGGGATAGTTTTTTATCAGGGAGCTAGGTATATCCTATCCCGGGTTTCAATGTATCCCAATAGTAAACATTATTTAAATCAATTTAGTACTAACAAATTAACGGCTAGACAGACTAACTATCGCACTTATAGTAAGGATTAAGATTTTTTTCGTGGCAATGAGAAGAAACGAAGCACATACCACAAAGAGTGTTTTGAGATTTAGATAGATTGGACGCAAGGGTAGAGGAAGACTAAAGAAGAGATGGATAAATTGCCTGAATGAAAAGGGAGTGAAAGATAGTATGACAGCTAACAGAGAAGAATGGAAGCGAAAAACATTGCGCCGACCCGAAATATATTGGGAACAGGGCACGAAGAAAAAGAAGATTAACATAAAAGTGGAATAAAACTCGTACTCACCAATACAGTGTACAAAAGAAAAAAAAATATTCGTAAAATCATCTTTCCTGCCAGTCATAATTCACTATGCTTTAAAGAAAACATTTCAAACACTTCTATTTAAAGAAAAAAACCTTTTTGTATCAAAAATATTACACTCCTTAATAAAACTTTACATTCAAATACGTGCGTGTAATACAACATTGTTTATATATAAACTATATCGATTGATAGCAGTATCGATTATCGATGTTTAAATCGATAAGTTTCTCGATTAGGCACGCAGTTGATTCTTATCATTTTCTCATTATTCTGTGGTAATATGGAGTTTTTTTAATTATGTATAAATATATTATTTGAAATATTCTATGTACCCCTATCTATTCTAATAATATGTTGGTTCAGTGTGTGCGTTTGTATGTAGGTACTGAGTAATCTCTGAAATTAATGAACTGGGTCTGAAAAACATCTCATGTTTAGCTGAGCAGTGGCCATTTTTCAGATCTTTGATATTTCTATTTTTTTTATGAGATCTAAATATCCAAAAAAACGAATCAAATAATTTAAAACTAAAAATAACAAGACACCCAAGTACCAACAGTGATATTCAGACTTTAGGTTTTTCACTGGTATGACTCTAATTTTGAGGAGCTCGTGGCTAAGTAACAGCCGCACGGGTCGACCGATCAAAGGTTAAGCTGCGGTTGGCGCGGTCGGTCCGTGGATGGGTGACCATCTTTGTCACAGTGAGACTCCTCCGTGCCTCGGAAAGCACGTTAAGCTGTTGGTCCCGGCTGTCATTTGTAGATCTTTAACAGTCGTTATGGGTAGTCAGAAGCCAGAAAGTCTGAAAACCAGTCTTATTGGGTATTGTTTTACCCGGTAACTGGGTTGTGGAGGTCAGATAGGCAGTCGCTCCATGTAAAACATAGGTACTCAGCTGCATCCGGTTAGGACTTGAAGCCGACTGCAACATAGTTGGGAAAAGGCTAGGCAGATCTTTAGATTTTTTTTTGTGTTTTTTATTTTCCATGTTTTGCAATAGTCCTGCACAAACCAGAGATATCCCTGGATGAATTTTTATAGTGTATATATTATTATATATAGTTATCCCTGATAATGACGTCAGGTTTGGCGTAGTGGCTGAGCTATTGGCTGCTGCGCTGCGTGTGGCGGGTTCCATTCCCGCACGGGACAACTACAATTGTTCCGGGTCTGGGTTTTTGTGCATGTGTAATGTATGTTTGTAAACGCACCTACGATACAGGAGTAATTCCTAGATTAAGGCTTAGTTATTTTAAAAGAAAAATTCGCTGGTTATGTGTTACATATTTCATTAAACTTGTCTCAAAGGGACTATCTCATTATTCATGTTGGTTTCGGCCCCACGTTCGTCTCTCAAAGGTCCGGGACTCTGTAGTCCCGTGCATGGTAGAGACATAAAGGATTATCAAAATCTAAATATATATAAAACTCAAAGGTGACTGACTGGCTGACATAGTGATCTATCAACGCACAGCCCAAACCACTGGAGGGATCGGGCTGAAATTTGGCATGCTGGTAGATGTTATGACGTAGGCACCGGCTAAGAAAGGATTTTGATAAATTCTACCCCCAAGGGGATAAAATAGGGGATGAAAGTTTGTATGAAACTTTGTCAATTTTAAACCGATCGGGCTGAGAATTCATATAGCCCACGCGGGCGAAGCTGCTGGCGGAAAGCTAGTTACGTTATATTCTAACTATCCTAAATAATAATACAAAATGTGTAAGTCAGTTTGTTACGCTTTCACAGTAAAACGGCTGAGCCAATTTATATGAATTTTTTTATAGAGATTAGATGGGTCCCGGGAGACAGTTAAAGTCTACTTTCTAGTACTAGAGTATCTACGTGAAAAATATCCCCCTAGTTACATAATATTTTTCAAAACTGCTTTTGTTTTTAAATAACTTTACTAATAAACTGGGATTAAAGTCATAAAATTCTTTCTAGCAAATGGTTGCTACGTTAAGGGCCAAATTCACCGACGGATGGTTAGATAATCGGCCCGTTAAATTAAAACGTGTTTTAACCACAAAGCGGGAATTTTCATGTTATCCACCTCTTGGCCAACTCCGGATTGGTAATCGATCGTTTTAGAAATAAAAAAAAGCAAATGATAAGTTGTCCATCGTACTTTTTTCTTTTTTTTTTTTCTACATGACCTCTTGCAGGGTGCTTCTAACAGCATTCGACCTGCTTAACCGGACAATGTGGCGAGGTCTTAATTAAATTAAGGCCTCCAGCCAAGGCTTAAAACTAAGTTTAAAACTAAGTGACAGCGCGCTAAGGGCTCCCCCTAGTGGGGAACGAACCTCGGCTTGGGGCGTCACTGGGGAGGACAACTAGGGACTAGCTGGATCATAACAATTTGTCCATCGTAAAAAATAAGTTTGAATTTATAGTAAACAGCTCGACGGTCCCTACGTACATAAGGACATGTCGAAAATGGCAGAATTCTTTTTTTATTGCACAATTGGCTTAAGATTGACCACTTATTCATTGTAAATATAAAACTTGTTCTTATATACGATTTGTAAATGACGTTAAATACTTAATATTAAAAAAAAATATTTATACAGGTATATGCATATGGACAATCTAAAGCCAATTGTGCAATAAAAAATGAACTGCCATTTTCGACATGTCCTTTTGTACGTAGGGACCGTCGAGCTGTTTTCAGTTGATCGGACTGTTATCTTGTCGGTGTACATAGGCCTTAGTGGGGGTTTATAAATGACTTTCTTATTTACTCGCTAAGCCGACAGTTCTCGTGCAAAGTTAATTATTTCACAACGGTAGCACTTAGCTCTCACTTAAGCTAAGTGTAAGACTAAAAGAAAAAATAAAATATCTACTAATATTATATATGAGTCTGTCTGTCTATTTATTTGATATTATAGCTTTCCTCCAGCGACTTCGCCCGCGTGGTCTATACGAATTCAAATTAAAAATGACAGAGTTTCATACAAAGTTTGCCCCCCTTATCTTAGGGGTAGAATTTCGAAAAATCCTCTCTTATCGGACGCCTACGTCATACAAAGAACACACCCTCCAAGTTTCAGGTCTCTACGATCAGCGGTTTAGGCTGTGCGTTGATCCGTCAGTCATTCAGGCCAAAGTATTTTATATGTATAGACTAGCTGATACCACGGTTTCGCTTAAAGATACAGATACTTTTTATTTTGAAAATATAGCCTTGAGAGAACTACTTCACATACTTAGATAAAATGACAATGTCTTACTTTACTTTTAATCTGCCTATACATCAAATTAGAAAAGTACTTGACGTGGTAATAGATTGAAAGCTGGGACATAGTTTTATCATGTACACTTGTATAAATATTTAAAGCAATAGTTTATTAAAAAATAGAAGAATAATAAATCAAAACAAAAAAAAATACATTCAAAACAATTTTATTCACATAACCAACAAAACAACCCAAGAACTTAAACCAACAACTTTTCCAATTCAACAACAATACTCGTGATCAATTTGATCAAACTGCTCAATAGCCCGCTACTATCGGTCAAACCACTCAACAGATTCAACACTAAATTGAGCACTTGAGATACAAGACCCAACAACAAACCGGGCGCCGCCAACACATTTGATCTAAACAAAGAAATTAATACACTAATATACAAGAAAAGTACAGAAGCCAAATCTGTCAACGTCGCATAAAGAAGAGGTAGAGTACAGCCGAAGTATGGCAACAACGCTGGCGTTAAATTCTGAACGATGTTCGATAAGTTGTTGAGGTTGTTGATCAAATTGATCAAGAACGGAATCAAGAGGCACGCAAGTTGGTTGGCTATTGGTAGGACAGTTGAGATTTCATCGAACGCCAAGCGGAGGGCAGAGACTGAGTACGCGGGAATCATCGCTTCGCTTTGACCGATCTGAAAAAAAGAGAAAAAAATATGAGAACATTGTGAGGAGTTTTACTAAATAGTAATTTCTAATTTCAGTTGAGAGTCTCTCAGTGGCATTAGGTAGGATATTTATGTGTATTTTCCCCTATTTTATGGAGTTTAAACATAGTTGGTGATTAGTGTGCCTTCTATGTATCAGAAGAGGCCTTTTCCCAATAGTGGGATAGTCAATAGACATATCATGATAATGTTTTTTTTCTGATTGGAAATCATCAAATTACTCTTCCCGCCGTGGGTGG
Source organism: Pyrrhia umbra (assembly GCA_963891755.1). Classification (NCBI taxonomy): domain Eukaryota; kingdom Metazoa; phylum Arthropoda; class Insecta; order Lepidoptera; family Noctuidae; genus Pyrrhia; species Pyrrhia umbra. The sequence goes on from OY982944.1 coordinate 6,006,392, forward strand.
GGCTCAGTCAGTGGGAGTGTCAGACTCTTACTGACTAAAACCCATCCATGTTCTTTCTCAACCACTTGCGTTCCAAGGCGAAGTAAGTCTAAATATCTGCGAACCAACGCTAGGTAACCAGCCTTAAAAAAACCGTTAACCTACTTTTAAATAAAAAAAAACCGCACCCAAATCGGTTCACCTATTTAAGAGCTACGGTGCCACAGACACAAACACATAGTCCTTTCAAACTTATAACACCCCTTTTTTTGCGTTGGTCCATGCCCTCCCGACCCTAGCTCGACGAGCCAGCCCGCGAGCTGAGCTACTAGCTTTAAAATTCCCGTTTGAAATAATCATATATATTCTGATCCAGCCTGTCCCTTGCTGTCCTTCCCCAGCGACGCCCTAAGCCGAGGCCCGTACCCCACTAGGGAGTGCCCTTAGCGTGTAGTCGCTTAGTTTTGTAAGTTAAGCCCTGGCTGGAGGCCCTAAATTCATTTAAGGCACACGCAAGCCCGGTTAAGCAGTCGACAACCTTCTAGGTTGACCTGCAAGATGCCATACACAAAAAAATGCGTTGGCGGTTAAAAAGGTAAATTAGCCACGTTAAGCAACACTAGCCGCGGTCAATCAATGGATGGGTGACCGTTTTCTTAAAATTCCCGAGCTTGCCCGAAATTCGGTCTTTTTCCCGAATAAGAATAAGATATACTAACCAGTACAGCCAGAGACAAACCAAAGACAATCACACAGGGACGCATGTTGCACGTCAATATTAAAACTATATTAAATTATGTTTGTCTATTGTAAATAATTGTTAGACTTTATAAATGCACCTGTTATCGTTATAAAAAGAAATGTGCAATATTCTTTCAAAATTTGTTATGTAATTAATACGATTCGCTTTTGATTACATAAACATACTTATATTGTACATAATATCACGCTTGTTTACTTAACATGTAACCCTACTTATTTTAGGATGGGTGATTATTAAATGACTCCTCCCGCTATGGAGTGGGACTCTTACCGTCTTATTAGGCCAGTGCTTTTAGCCTTTAAAAACGGTAAAAAGTGAATAAAATAATAGTAGGATGAAACCTATTGGAAAAGGAAGAGATATAATAAAAATGATAGGAAAAATAAATTACGGGCGATCTGAGGTCGGGAAGTGGGGTGGAGGGGGGGTAAAAGGTAAAAAAACGGTTTATCTCAATTTCCGGCAAAACTACAAGTCCTATGAAAAAAAGTTAAATGGCAAAGTTGTAGGTAATAAAAAGATCTACAACTTTTGTTACGACACTTTTTTCACATAACCTCAAAATTTATGTGAAAAAACCAAAAACTTGTTTTTTTTTAATTTCCCCCCCTCCCCCCCACTTCCCGACCTCAGGTCGCCCGTAATTTATTTTTCCTATCATTTTATTATATTGTCTTCCTTTTCCAATGGGTTTCATCCTACTATTATTTTAATTGTTTTCAAAAATTATTGGCACTGGTCTATTATACACAACCTGTACTCTGAAGTTAAATAATTTCTTACCTTTTTCTTACTTAACATCGTAATCTAGGATTAATCTACTAACTTAAGTTCGGATTAACGCTAAACAGCATTTACGAGTGAGATTTTTTGGTAATCCATTGCTAAGCTGAAGATTAAAAATTATTCGGGCTTTATAAGTAAGACGGTTGCTGACTTAAACCCATCCATGTTTCAAACCCATCATGTTTAGGGATGGGAAATCACCACTGACTACCGACTCCTACCACTGTGGATGGTGCGGGAGGGAGGGTCAGACTCTTACTGACTAAAACTCACCCGTCCCCCGTGTTCCTTCAATTGCCCTTTGTGTTCTAGGCTACAGTAACTCCATCAAACAATCTCGCAGTTATAAAAGAATCTATACTAATATAATAAAGCTAAAGAGTTTGTTTGTTTGAACGCGCTTATCTCAGGATCATCTGGTACGATTTGAAAAATCTTTCAATATTAGATAGCCTATTTATTGAGGAAGGCTATAGGCTATATATCATCACGCTAAAACCAATAGGAGTGGAGCACCACTATTCCACGCGGATGAAGTACTAGCTTCTGCCCGCGAGAAGCTAGTAGTAATATAATAAAATTTACTACGTACAACGTAACTAATATGCCAAATTCAAATATGGCAATCTCAGCAGAATATGTCAAAAATGACTACAAAACCTATATTCAACTAGCTTCCCGCCAGAAGCTTCGCCAGCGTGGGCTAAACGAATTCCGCTCAACGTAATCATTTATTGATTAAACTAGTTTTCCGCCAGCGGCTTCGCCCGCGTGGGCTAATGTCAAAGTTTTATATAAACTTTACCCCCTATTTTCACCCCTCTAGGGGTAGAACTGCCCCCCTTGTTTATCCCACTTAAGGGTAAAATTTCGGGAAATCCATCCTTATCGAATGCCTACGTCACACAAAGAACACACACAGTTTCAGGTCTCTACGATCAGCGGTTTAGGCTGTGCGTTGATCCGTCAGTCATTCAGGACAAAGCATTTTATATTATGTATAGATTACATAAAATTACAGTAAACAATAGCAGTTCACAGCTGATTGCACCATGACCTTGCGGTGATTTAAAATGCTGTACGTGCAAAAATATTTATTTAGCTTAGTAAGAAAATTTAACACCTGCTCAGTGCAATACTGATTTCATTATTTAGTATTTTTATAATAATACTAACCGCAATATAGTTTCATTACTTTTCTTGAGACTAATATTATAAATTCAAAAGTGAGTTTGTTTGTTGTTTGCTTGTTACGTTTTCATGGTAAAATTGCTGAACCGATTTAGATGAAATTCTGGATGGTTATAGAGGTGACTTTGGATACGGTATAGGCTATTTTTCATCCGTCCCCCAACTAGTATTTTTTATAAACACCATTAAAAAAAAATAGAAATACAGAAATATATATATAGGTATTTTCGATATTTTTTTCAAGTAATTTTTACTATAAGATCGTACATATTTTGATGTTTTTAATAAGTTTAAATTTTGTACATTTTTTTTTCTATATCTTATTTTATCTATGTAAATGCACATACCTCTTCTCATACAGAGAAGGCATGAGCATTGATCACCACGCTTGCTCAAGGCGGATTGAATTGTCCAGGTTGCCTCACGATGTTTTCCTTAGGTTCACCGTAAGTCAGTAGGTAGTGTCTAAGATTCACCTAGAAAGTACATTATGACTTTAGAAAAGTCTTATTGATTCGTGCCAGGTTTCGATCCCGCACACTCGTACACGAGATGCAGGTGCCTTAACCACTAGGCCACCACGAGTAATATTTTTATAATATTATCTATCTACACAACATATAAAATGCCTTGTCCTGAATGACTGACTGACGGATACGGGACAACGCACAGCCTAAGCCACTGATCGTAGAGACCTGAAACTTAGAGGGTGTGTTCTTTGTATGACGTAGGCATCCGATAAGAAAGGATTTTTCAAAATTTTACCCCTAACGGGGTAAAAAAGGGGGGCAGAAGTTTGTATGAAACTGTATAGCTCACGCGAGCGAAGCCGCTGATCTAAAGCTAGTATTATCATAATGACACAAAAACTATACAATATTTTTTTCTATGCAGAAATAGTTAGAATAATTGTTACGCAAAAATTAATTGATTATATAATGTAGTAACAATATATGAAATTACTAAAAGATAATAATTATTACTGCTATCATTTGTACATAAGAAATGTGTTAAGTAACTTTTAAGTATATAAAAGTGTTTTTTACTTGAAAATAAACATTGTAAATATTATTTTTAGGGAGTTGAAACATTAGATTTTCAATCATGTCGAAGATTACTTTAATCCTAGTGTGTGCTGTCGCTGTTTTTGCTACGGTAAGATAAAACATATATTTAAATCCACTAGCTTTCCGTCAGCGGCCTCGCTTGCTATAAGAATTCAAATTTAAAATGACAGAGTTTCATACAAACTTTCCCCCCCTTTTTCATCCCCTTAGGGGTAAAATTTCGGCAAATCCTTTTTTATGGGATGCCTACGTCATACAAAGACACACCTTCCAAATTTCAGGTCTCTACGATCAGCGGTTTAGGCTGTGCGTTGTCATTACGGACATAGCATTTTTGATGTATAGATTAGTATTTGCTTTTTTTCATAAAGGGTTAGGTACAGGTACCTATAGTAAGCTCATTTTGAAGTCCCTTGTAATAAGGTTGACTGGTAAAGAACGCCTTGAGACACTCCTGTATCATTGTTGTACATAAAATTTAAATAAATAATTTTAGGGTACCGCAAACCAATTTCCAATCGGGAAGAAATTCTAACTAGGAAAAAAAATATCTCCGGACTAAAAATTTTACCCCCAAACGCATGCTCAGCTTGTAACCACTAGACCAACCAGGCAATCCTTACTAATATTATAAATGCGAAAGTAACTCTGTCGTTCTGTCTGTCTTTTACGCTTTCACGCCAAAACTACTGGACCGATATAAATGAAATTCGGTACAGAGATAGAATAGACCCTGAGGAATAACATAGGCTACTTTTTACCCGGGTGCGCTAAGTAGTTCCCTCGGGATGCGGGTGAAACCGCGGGAAACAGCTGGTAAAAAATAAAAGCTAAAAAAATGCTCACCGTCCGACAAATAGTACCTGAGACAAACAAACATACAGTTGCGATATTTAACACACGTGTTTAAAAGCCATAGTCCAACATATACGAATATTATGAAAAGGAATATCACAAACATATGGTTTTAACTGATAATTTTAAAAATTGAAAATATAAATTTCTGGTTAGTGACATTATATTATTTTATCTCTAAAATATTTACCATTTCCTCTCACGATAAATTCTATAGAAAATCAAGTAATATATACATTAACCCCCACCCCCTTTGTTACAGCAACCCGTATCAGCAACAAGCGTCCAACTCCCTGGCGTCTACCCCCTCGTGAACATTTTACTCCCCCTCCTAAACAACGTGTACAACCTCCTATTATCCCTCCTCTCAATCTTCGACACCTTACCAGCGAACATCAGCTGTATGATACCAGTGGACCTTGGAGCTCTGGAGACATCATTGCTGAAGCTCTACTCCCAAGCTCTTGCTATCGTGAATTTCCTTAGGTCCCTGCCTGAATATGCTGTGGGGGCGAACCCCAATAACCCCCCAGCGAACGTGGTGAACTTACAAGGGTTGTTGACAACCCTAATCTCGTCGGTGACGGATCTGACAGACGATGTGCTGACGGGAATTGGAGGGTGTCTCCTGCCTGGGTTGCTAAAGTTGGTTGTCATGGTGGTTGAAGCGTTGTTGAGTCTGTTGCTGTAATTTTGTTTTTGGTTGTTTATTTTGTTAATAATAATAAAGGTTTGCGTTGTTGGTTGATTGTGTTATTTTTTTTTCAACCGACTTCAAAAAGATCATCATCTGCCTAGTCTTTTACCAACTTTGTTGGGGTCGGCTTCCAGTCTAACCAGATGCAGAGTACCAGTGTTTTACATGGAGCGACTGCCTATCTGATCTGTACAACCCAGTTTACCGGGTAACACGATATCCCTTGGTAAGACTGGTTGTCAGACTTTCTGGCTTCTGACTACTCGTAGCGACTGTCAAAGATGTACATATGACAGCCGGGACCAACAGCTTAACGTGCTTTCCGAGGTACGGAGGAGTTTCGTTATGTCATAGATGGTCGGTCAAGGTCCGACCGCGCCAAGCGTAGTTTAACCTTAGGATCGATTGACCCGTGCGGCTGTTACTTAGCCACGAGCTTCTCACCGACTCAACCGACTTCAAAAAGATGAGGTTCTCATTTCGCCCGAATGTATCCAATGAGTCTGTAAATTATTTGAAACCCAATTATTTAGTTTTGCTATTGTATTTTATTTATGTTCAAACAGTAAAACTTACCTTTTAACACTAATAAACGTTACGTAAACTCAAACCAATTCTTTCATCTTTAAAAGACTGCATATAAGTGTAGACCCATCCATAGGCTGACCGCGGTTACTGTAGCTTAACCTCACCAATTAATCTATCTAATTAACTAGCTTCTGCCCGCGACTTCGTCCGCGTGGAATAGTGGTGCTCCGCTCCTATTGGTTTTAGCGTGATGATATATAGCCAATAGCCTTCCTCAATAAATGGGCTATCTAACACTGAAAGAATTTTTCACATCGTACCAGTAGTTCTTGAGATTAGCGCGTTCAAACAAACAAACTCTTCAGCTTTATTATAAACAACACTGTCATAACATAATCATGAACTTGTGCCTTTTAAAAGACCTTTAAACCGGTTTATAAATATTTTAATGCATACGTCACAGCGTATGGAAGCCAGGGTGAACAAATATATCTCTGACGTCATCCCACAGCACCTAGTATGAAAATAACTTTGCAAAATGTGACACTTTTCAATGAACCTTAAAGTCTTCGTATCAACTCACTAGTTTTTCACCAGCGACTTCGCCCGCGTGGTCTATACGAATTCAAATTAAAAAAACTGGCCAAGTGCGTGTCGGGCCACGCGCAGTAGGGTTCCGTTGCAGATCTTAAAATATTCATCCCCACTTTACGTGTATGGGTATGTAGTTTAAACCCTAAAAAAATATGCTTCATAATTTTATTTTACCACTATATCGATGTAACTAATATACACATCCATACCAAATTTCAGCTTTCTAGTACCAAGAACCTCTGAGCTATGCCGCGGACAGACAGACAGACGGACATGGCGAAACTATAGGGGTTCCTTGTCGGACTACGGAACCCTAAAAATGACAGAGGTTCATAGAAATTTTGCCCCCCTTTTTCACCCCCTTAGGGGTAGAATTTCGGAAAATCCTTTCTTTTCGGATGCCTACGTCATACAAAGAACACACCCTCCAAGTTTCAGGTGTCTACGATCAGCGGTTTACGCTGTGCGTTGATCCGTCAGTCATTCAGGACAAAGCATTTTATATGTATAGATAGATTTATTAGGCTGTAAAGGTGTAGGTTATTTCAGTCTATAACCATAGCCAAAATTAAATCTATCGACCTCTATCTCGTGTACGCGTGTGCGGGTTCGAAATCTAGCAAGGATCAATGTGTTAACCATCTAACATACCTACAACTCTACTTTTTATAAGAATACTAGCTGTCCGCCCGCTGCTTCGCCCGTGTGGTCATTTTACACCTTTGATTAAATTATTCAAGTTTTTGTAGGGCTCCCTAATTATTTCTGGAAATAAATATAGCCTACGACACTTCGTAAAGATGTAGCTTTCTAACGGTGAAGGAATTTTTAAAAATCGGTCCAGTAGTTTTTGAGTTAAAAATCTTTAATCTTTATTATACTAGTATAGACTAGCTATTTCCCGCAACATTACCCGCGTGTTGAAGGAACTATTTCACGCACCCGAATAAAAAGTAAGTAATAAAAAGTTCTATCTATTGGCATACCAAATTTCATCTCAATCGGTTGAGCCGTTTTGCCGTAAAAGCGTAACATATAAACAAAGTCACATTCGCATTTATAATATACAAGTCGGCCCGGCGAACTTCGTACCACATTTTTTTTCGTGAATTTTTCCGATTTTTTAATAGCGTTATTCGGGACAGAGACGAATACATCAAGTCAAAAACCATGAAAATCGGTCTAGCCGTTCTCGAGTTAGAAGTGTTCGAATAAACCCGACTTTGTTTTACATATATAAGAAGATAATAAGTTTGTGTAAAAAGACAGAAAGTTGAAGTTTCCCGGGGGTAAGCTATAACTCAACTTACTCCCTACACGATAAGGCAGGACGATGCGTTATCACTCATATAGATGCTGACGTCAGGTATATTTTCGTGCGACCATTACTGATAAATAAGGATGTTTTCTAAGTGACACGCTTTTTTATGCGATTTTGCGACTAAAATTTGCTTGAAATTTTGTTGCTTGAAAATTTGCTTGAAACACGATCGGTGTTAAAAATATCTTGTGGGGAAAAATGAATCTTGGTATGTTACTAAATCTACTAAGAAAAATAAAAAATATATTTATTTATTTCATTTTACACACACACACATGCTTTAAAAAGAAAACACGCCTAAAATAATATAAAAAAAACTCATTAATAGTTGTTTTGCAAAAATACATCGTAACCCGTAAACAATTTGGTCTATTTCAGAAGAGCGACCCCATCCATTTGATTTTCAATGACAAAGAACTCGGCGATGCTACGCCGTAGCAGGCCTGTGCTACGATCGGGGCCCTTTTCGCGAAAAATTTTGGGTTTTTTTTATTTTATTTGTTTTTAAATTCTCATCATGATCATCAAATCATAGGAGGAGGAGCTCGTGGACGTGGACGAGCTCCATCTATATCATAGCGAGACTCCTCCGTGCCTCGGAAAGCACGTTAAGCTGTTGGTCCCGGTTGTCATTTGTACATCTTTGACAGTCGTTACGGGTAGTCAGAAGCCAGAAAGTCTGACAACCAGTCTCACCAAGGGGTACCGTGTTACCGGGTAACTGGGTTGCGGAGGTCAGATAGGCAGTCGCTCCATGTAAAACACTGGTACTCAGCTGCATCCGATGTAGACTGGAAGCCGACCCTAACATAGGGAAAAGGCTAGGCAGATGATCATCAAATCAATGGGTTTTGACTCGGAGTCAGCAGTAACACAGTGCCTATAGTAAAGTAAATCTATCTATACATGTAAAATGCTTTGTCCTGAATGACTGACGGATCAACGCACAGCCTAAACCGCTGATCGTAGAGACCTGAAATTTGGAGGGTGTGTTCTTTGTATGACGTAGGCATCCGATAAGAAAGGATTTTATGAAATTCTACTCTTAAGGGGGTGAAAAAGGGGGGCAAAGTTTGTATGAAACTCTCTCATTTTGATTTGAATTCGTATAGCCCACGCGGGCGAAGCGGTTGGCGGAAAGCTAGTCTTTATATACACATGTCTGTTTTCCTCGCAGAACTCGGCGAAATTATTTTACTGAATGATATAATATATATAATAATATATAATAATTACTAAAATTCAAGCAATTTTAGTAAAGAAAAGCAATCACATTCCGTGATATATAGCTCAGCACATTTCTAGTAAAAGCGATGCCTGACAACCGAAACGCAAAAACAAAAACGCCCGACAAAAAAGTCGCACCGTTCTAACAATATTTGGTCAATCGCAAACGCCTTACCCGCCCACCTGGCCGCACCCTATAACCACCCCATCATGCGCAGTGGAGGGCCCGGTATGGATCGCCAGTTCTACACGGGACGTTGAACGAGGCAGTCATGCACCGGTAAGTACTAAAAACTACATCCTACCTTATTATGTCTGATAGGATTTATTTATTTTGTCTTAATATTAATAGGGAGCTTTATTAATGAATGGGATTCTTTTGAGTTTTTTTTTTCTTGTTGTGTTCTATTTTTTGAATTTCGAATTCTTTGTTTTATAATTCAAAGTTTGAGTGATAGTTTGAATGTATGTTTTTTTTATTTGAAATGTTTGGGGTTTGGGAATTATTTTTGAAGTTTATTAATTTTTTTATGCTTTGTTTGAGAAAATTACTTATGTTTATTATTTAGCGCGGTTATCTCGTTATCATGTTGAAAAAATGTCAGCGGTTATTTTTTAAACGGGCTTACATAACTCTTGATAAAAAACTATATTTACGCGCGCTATAAAAACACGGAAACAATATAATACATATTTGAAAGAAACGTAAAAACTTTATCTTATAATAAAAACTTTTATGCGTAAACTTTAATATTAAAATATATTGTTTGTTATTTTATAACACAATTTATAAAAAAAAAGGTAAATGAAGTTGAGAATATTAAATATTTTTTTATCAATATAGCATTCAATAAAAAATACCGCCTTTTTACAAAATGGCGCGCAAATTCTTACAAATATTAAAAATCCGAAAGTTACTCTGTCCGTCTGTCTGTTATTCTTTATTGATAAGGATTGAGATATGTATTGAGATAGATTAAACCCTTTGAAAGTACACAAATGTAGGAGATTTTATCTCGGTGCAAACGCGGGAAAAATCACTACATAGTATAAAACAAAGTCGCTTTCTCTGTCCCTATATCCCTACGTATGCTTAAATCTTTACAACTACGCAACGGATTTTGATGCGGTTTTTTTTAATAGATAGAGTGATTAATGAGGAAGGTTTTAGTATATAATTTGTCAAGTTTTTGTATCCATTAGCTAAAATATCGCGGGCGAAGCCGCTGGCGGGAAGCTAGTTAAAGTATATAATAGTTACACTTGACTATTAAAAAGATAATAAGTTAATCACTCGATTTTAGAATTAACAAATGTTATCGGCCGGTTTTAAATTTAAAATGAACTCTTAGAAAAAATGTGGCGTTTTACTTTTTTTAATAAAAAATCTGTAAAAGTATTTTATAGCAGTTGTTCTCAATTCAACAACCGGTTTATGACACTAACAAATGTAACTAACGGAAGAACTTCATCATCTGCCTAGCCTTTTCCTAACTATTTTGGGGTCCCACAACCCAGCTATCGGGTAACTTGATAACCCATGGTAAGACAGGTTGTCAAACTTTCTGGCTTCTGACTACCCGTAACGACTGTCAAAGATCTAACAACGCCAGCCGGGATCAACAGCTTAACGTGCTTTCCGAGGCACGGAGGAGTCTCGCTATGACACGGACGATCACCTATTCACAACCGCGCCAAGCATAGCTTAACCTTTGATCCATAGACCCGTGCGGCTGTTACTTAGCCACGAGCTCCTCATCCTTACTAATATTATAAATGCGAAAGTAACTCTGTCTGTCTGTCTGTTACGCTTTCACGCCAAAACTACTGGACCGATATAAATGAAATTTGGTACAGAGATAGAATAGACCCTGAGGAACAACATAGGCTACTTTTTACCCGTGTGCGCAAAGTAGTTCCCTCAGGAGGCGGGTGAAACCGCGGGAAACAGCTAGTATAATATAAATATTTTCGTACGAACATTTAGAGTTTTTTTAATAACGTGCCTCTTTGGTCCAGTGGTTGTATAACGCGACTGCTGTTAACGGAGTCTCGGGTTCGACTCCCGGGTCGGGCCGATATCGCTTTGTGGGTTTTAGAAAATTTCACAAAGCAGCCCGGAGTTAGGAAGTTGGTGGTGTTACACCCCCGTGCCTGGATCGTTAAGCCCTCGTCCACGGCTGTTATCTTGATAGCAGTTGTTGTTACAATTCCATGTCAGAGGCCGTCAGGTGGATTTGAGACAACTCTGACACTAGGGCTTGTTATGTTGGTAAAATCTGCAACGCACACGATAAGAAGAGGAATAAAGTATTTAGCTTAGATCTATACATATAAAATGCTTTGTCTTGAATGACTGACGGATCAACGCACAACCTAAACCGCTGATCGTAGAGACCTGAAACTTGGAGGGTGTGTTCTTTGTATAACGTAGGCATCCGAAAAGAAATGATTTTCCGAAATTCTATTCCTAAGGGGGGACTAAGTTTGTATAAAAATCTGTCATTTTTAATTTGAATTCGTACAACCCACGCGCATATTTTAAATGCGAAAATGAGTTTGATTGTTTGTTAGGCTTTCATGATAAAATATCTTAACCGATTTGAATGAAATTTGGTAGGCAGATACAAGGGACTCTAAAATAAATAAATATCTTGGGAAAAATTCACACAGCGCCATCTAGCCCCAAAGTAAGCAATGCAAGTAAGCATGCTTGTGTTATGGGTGCTAGCTTAACGGATATACTACTTATATATTTTTTATAAATACATACACATTATACATAGTAACACCCAGACCCGTCACAGAAATTAAAATTCATTATTTCGATTTCTGCTCGGCCGGGAATCGAACCCGGGACCTCTTGCGTGGCATTCTGGCATGTTGACCACTAAACCACTCAGGTCGTCAAACCAACAAAAAACAGTTATAGGCTACTTTTTACTCAGGTTCGTTAAGTAGTTCGCTCTAAATGCGGGCAAAACCGAGTAAAAACAGCTAGTAATTTTGTAAATGCTAAAGTTTGTGACGATATTTGTATGTTTGTTACTCTTTCACGCAAAAACCACTGAATGGATTCAAGTGTTTGGTACACATTTAGTTTACTAGCTCCAGCCCGCGACTTCGTCCGCGTAGAAAAGTGGTGCTACGCTCCTATTGGTCTTAGCGTGATGATATGTAGCCTATAGCCTTCCTCGATAAATTAAGCTATCTAACTCTGAAAGAATTTTTCAAATCGGACTGGTAGTTCCTGAGAACAAGCAAACAAACTCTTCAGCTTTATATATTAGTATATAGATTAACACATAGATACTTTTTATCCGGGTCAGCGAAGTAGTTTTTTAATTAAAGCGAAACCGTGGAAAACAATTAGTTATTCTATCTATATCTTTACTAATATTATAAAGAGGAAAGAATTGTTTATTTGTAGGGTTTTAACTCAAAAACTACTAGACCGATTTTAAAAATTCTCTTCACAGTTAGAAAACTACATCTTTACGAAGTGTCATAGGCTATATTTATTTCCTGAAATAATTAGGGATCGATACTAAAACTTGAATAATGTAACCCAAGGTGTAAAAAAAATGTCCACGCGGGCGAAGCCGCGGGCGGAAAGCTAGTCTTTATATATATAATTCTTCTGTACGTATCTTTATCACCTAACTCCTAAACAGCTTGACAGATTTCGATGACATTTTTCATGTACATTTGAGAGGGTCCCCGGATGGTTTGAAAATATAATTGGCAAATAGATGTCATCGTTTTCATAAATACGTCAAAGTACAGTACAACGTCTGTCGGGTTCGTTAGGTTTATGAATATCTATAGGTATGTGTGGGGGTGGGAGGCTGCATGTCCCGGGCCGGTCGATAGTGCAGCGGGCGCGGCGCGCGCGGACCACTGCGCATGATTGTGCACTCTGCCTGTACCGCTGATAGCTATCGGTTATTGTTCCGAGTCGCACCGTAACAACTGTGGGCCTAGCACTAATGCCAACGATTTTCGAATCATAAATACAACCATACTAAAGCAAAAATGCATAAATAACAATTTGCAGCATCCAAAGATATGATTAAAGTTATCAGTTAAAATAAATACTTAGTACGTATAGAATAGAATAGAATAGGTCTTTATTTGCTTAGACTGCAGGTACATACAAAATAGGATGGTAAATAACATAATAAGATCCATGTACATTCTGCCTTATTGGCATGCAAATACAAAATAATAATTTTTATACAAAGTTAATAGGCAGATAGGTTATTGAAATGTATCATCTAGGAAAAAAGAAGAACGTAACGAACGTAAGAAGCAAATATATCCCATTCAAAAAAGTTTTTAAAATTACCTGTTGATTCGTGTTTCAATATTAAACAGTTTTGTTTTAATTTCGAAATTAAAACGGCGTTTACAACTTTCATGGTGAACGCTTTTAATGTAAAAATGTTCTCGTAAATTCAAGATGGCGGATAGCATGTTGAAACTTTTTAACTGCGGAATATTTTAAAATAAAATTTTAAAGATTGAATACTAAGAGGGCCTATTTCAACACTTTCTGAATCTATACTAATATTATAAAGCTGAAGAGTTTGTTTGTTTGAACACGCTAATATCAGGAACTACTGGACCGATTCAAAAAATTCTTTCAGTGTTAGATAGCCCATTTACCGAGGAAGGCTATAGGCTATATATCATCACGCAAAAATCAATAGGGGCGGAGCATCGATGAAGAATGTTTCAAAATCTGGGGTTAAAGTTAGCGATAGCCCAAAGTTACTATTCCACGCGGACAAAGCCGCGGGCAGAAACTAGTAATAAATATCTACCAGATTAATTTATAATTGAATCTTCTGTTGGAAATTAATAGGCAGATAAATTTATCACGACTTTTTCGGCATTCGAAATGGCCATTAGGTATGAATTTCTTACTTTACGTTTCATAATCAAGTAACTCAATTCAATTCTAGACATTTATTTCTATTAGGCCTAATAACAAGCACTTTTGAAAGTCAACAAACAAAAAAAAGGATTTAGTTGAGCTAACAGCCGTGTAGATGGATAGATCGACTAGGCTAAGTTGCCCTTGTCGCGGTCTGTCCAGTGACCATGGATGGGTGACCTTTTTCGAGGCCTCCTTCATTCACCACATAGCATGCAAAGCTATGGGATGCATATTTCTGAATAATACTCTTAAAAATGACAAAAACTGTATTTCCAGTTTTCAAGTAGGTAGTTCCACTAAAAAGGTTCGTATAATTATATAAGATTTGATTCTCCATCTTCAAGATAATTTAATTAACGATTCCCTTGCGGCTCAAAGAAAACATTTACCAAATAAATGGTAGCTACCTACTCGTATTTAATTATTAAAATCTATCTAGCTCAACAAGTCCCCAGGCGTATAGAAAAGGCAAACGCTTAACGAGTCGAGTTCGGAGCAAAGGGGATCAAAAGGGCCTAGGGCGTAGACATAAACTACCTCTGGGTAGAATTGCGAAGACAGTTCAAAGCAAAATGATGAAATAAATATAACCAATTTATCAGGAATTATATTTTGAAGTACGTTTAAATATATAAGTCATCATCATCATCTGCCTAGCCTTTTCCCAACTATGTTGGGGTCGGCTTCCAGTCTAAACCAGATGCAGCTGAGTACCAGTGTTTTACATAGCGACTGCCTATCTGACCTCCACAACCCAGTTACTGGGTAACACGATACGCCTTGGTAAGACTGGTTGTCAGACTTTCTGGCTTCTGATTACCCGTAACGACTGTCAAAGGTCTACAAATGACAACCGGGACCAACAGCTTTTTTTTTTGGTATGGCATCTCGCAGGTCGACCTAGAAGGTTGTCGACTGCTTAACCGGGCTTGCCTGTGAAGTGCCTTAAATAAATCTAGGGCCTCCAGCCAGGGCTTAACTTACAAAACTAAGCGACTACACGCTAAGGGCACCCCCTAGTGGGGTACGGGCCTCGGCTTAGGGCGTCGCTGGGGGAGGACAGCAAGGGACAGGCTGGATCAGAATAAATTATGATTATTATAATCGGGAATTTCGGGACCAACAGCTTAACGTGCTTTCCGAGGCACGGAGGAGTGCACTATGCTACTCGATGCTTATATTTGTAAGGAAATACTGACAAAGTGTTAGATAAAATTAATTTGGCCAACAACCACTTAGCCAGTTCTTTCCTTAACTTATATTTAAAGATATTTTAATCTAGCTTTCCGCCCGCGGCTTCGCCCGCGTGGACAATTTTTTAACACCTTGAGTTACATTATTCAAGTTTTAGTATCGATCCCTAATTATTTCTGGAAATAAATTTTGCCTATGACACTTCGTAAAGATGTAGCTTTCTAACGGTGAAATATTTTTTTAAATCAGTCGGTTAAAATCGGTGAAAAATTGTTCGAAAAAAACTACTATTTTTGAGTTAAAACCCTTTCCAAAAATAATTAGGGATCCCTACTAAAACTTGAATAATGTAACCCAAAAATGGACACGCGGGCGAAGCTGCGGGCGGAAAGCTAGTAAAAGATATTTTATATGGTCTTTTTGCCCACAGCACCACGATGGCTGTAACCGCGGTGCTGGTGTTGAGCGTGGCCGGGGCTGCCCACGCGTGGGGAGGGCTCTTCAACCGGTTCAGCTCCGATATGCTGGCCAACCTGGGGTACGGACGCTCGCCCTACCGCCACTATCCTTATGGACAGGTAAGTGTTTATGTACAGTGAGCCAAAGTTACGCATGCTCACTTAAGAAAAAAATTGTGCGGAAGCGCAGCTAGTGATAAACCACACCCCTTCCTTCTTCCGGCCACTTTGTGTGAGTGAGAGGCGCACAACAAAAAATGACGATTAAACATCAACTAACAAACGAGTTTACGCGCACTACAACTAAATACGCACACAGCTAAATTGCGCTTCGTGCATCCTATAGTTAAAAGGATACGTCGGGTGATCGAGTCGAGAGCCGTGCTATACGATTATCGCCTTTACGATGGTCAAACGGATGTTTTGCCAATAGTACACTCAAAAATTCTTGTAATCTTCTTATTAGTACTCTGTTTCTTTTTATTATATAAGTGCGTGTGTGTGTGTGCGAGTACTGCACATATTTTCATAATCACGTGAAATAAATATCTACTGACGTACTGTGTGGGTAAGATCAAGTTATATGACGTATTAGCAGAAGGCATGACGCTCGCTAATACATTAAGATGTATTTTTGTCGTAGCACCTTTCATCATCATCATCTGCCTAGCTTTTTCCCAACAACATTGAAGTCGGCTTCCAGTCTAACCAGATGCAGCTGAGTACCAGTGTTTTACATGGAGCGACTGCCTATCTGACCTCCACAACCCAGTTTACCGGCTAACACGATACTCCTTGGCAAGACTGGTTGTCAGACTTTCTGGCTTCTGACCCGTAACGACTGTCAAAGATCTACAAATGACAACCGGGACCAACAGCTTAACAGTAAAATAAAATTGTTATTATTTTATTCAAACCAACTTTAAACTCCCCCAACACAATTCTAGGAAACAGGACCAATTTCATTAACACAGAAAGCCCATTTAATCAAGACAGACCACGTAAAACACTGTAATTAAAAACGCATTATTTCAATTCTAACCTCGTAACCACGGTCCTTTGACACTTAAATCCCAGGTATTTGGCTAATCATTCTCCATTATTTTAGCCAAAAAAGGTGCTGCAAATAATCCTTATTAATTAGTATTTATAGTAACACGGGTTTAACAGGTGATAAATCTTGATTAATTGCTTAATAAGTATGAAGAATAAATCTCGTGGAAGGTAATATAACTCTTCATTAATGGTGTGAATAATGTCATGTGGAAATTGGGAATTTTATTGAACCTCGTAGGAATAACAGGAAGTCTAGTTTATTTTTAAAATGTGAACATAAGGACCAAATATCCTTACTAATATTATAAATGCGAAAGTAACTCTGTCTGTCTATCTGTTACACTTTCACGCCAAAACTACTGGACCGATATAAATGAAATTTGGTACAGAGATAGAATAGACCCTGAGGAACAACATAGGTTACTTTTTACCCGGGTGCGCTAAGTAGTTCCCTCGGGATGCGGGTGAAACCGCGGGAAACAGCTAGTAAAAAATAATGTATATACCTACATAATTTTGTATGTGAAGTGGGGTTTATTCAATGATAACTTTGCTATCCAATTTTGTCCATTTGAAATTTACTTTACATTCGGACAATCAGTAAATCGCAAATAGCCTTTTTAAACTGTTTAGAGACATCATCACGTAATTAAATGGCGTCCAAGTTTGCTTGAAAGTTGGTGCGGTCTTCAATATTCAATGGTGTAATTCCTTTACTCTGCTTATTTGTAGGTTAACAAAAATGAACCAGTTAAGCTCATAATACCATTTAATATATCTTGAGTATTTGATATAGACATAATTGATATTGAAGTTGTTAACTAAATACCGCTAGCCTTTAGAATATAAAGACCAAAATTTTTGGTCTTTCGATCCGCATACCATTTTCAACCGAAAATTATACAGCCTTCATTCATCCTAAAACTATTTACCTTACTCCAATGCTTAGTTTCCTAAAAGACCTTTCCAATCACCAGGAACCTGAGGAGGTCTACGCTGAGGCTCTGGAGGGGAACCGCATCGATGACGTCATCGATGAACCGGCTCATTGCTATAGCGCCCCATGTACCACCAACGGGGACTGTTGCCGTGGCCTTCTGTGCTTGGATACGGGTAAGTACTTAGTTTAGTGGGTCTGGAAAAACATTTTATGCTATTAGAAATAAATTTTGGAAAATGTGAAATAGTTTTTCAACTCTAACAGCCGGTTGCACCTAAAAAATATACGACTACTAAAACGGAAGAACTGTCTTTCAAGATCTGTCAAAATGGTGAATAAAATTGAATAGTTTTATTATTATTTTATGTTTTTCGTCTAAACATTTATGATATATGTTTACTTAATTATTATATCCTTGTATTGATAACATAAAATTTTTAAATAGTTCTAATTATTGATATCGAGTTTTGTGATATTCGTAAAAGTATAAATGATAAAAAGTTTGGTTCAACCGGCTGTAAGATAATTCCTAAACAATGATAAAAATAAAACAGCAAGTAAGATGAAAATTTGAAGAAATCAAGTGCTGGAGACATCATCGGTCAGAGTCGTGGACCCCAATAAAAGTCCATGTCCAGAATGGATTTTTATTGGCGTTCAAGGTTCTGCAGACTTCGGACTTCGACTTCGGGGGAACAACGCTGCTGTTATCTTGAAGTACAAGACTTTAATTCTAAGTTCAATTATGCAAAGATAAAAAAATAACAAAAAAGTTTTCTGTGTAACCCCTGGTTTTTACCAGACTTCTTAATTTCATTATTTTTAATTCATCGTCAAGTTTTTACGAACGGAACGCATGCTTAACTATTATTAATATTAAATAAAGCCAATAATGGAACGCATCTTTAAAAAAGTAAAAGCATTTGTCAGGGTTAATATATTGACATTGACATTGACATTTCACCTACAATGTAATTACAATTAGATATTAAAATTACAATAAAATAATCACTAAAATATTTTTTCTTATTGTTGCAATTCTGTGTTGAATTATTTAATTGTAGCTTTTCCCGCGGTTTCACCCGCATCCCGAGGGAACTACTACGCACACCCGGATAAAAAGTATCCTATATGTTAATCCAGGTTATAAACTATGTGTGTACCAAATTTCAACCAAATCTATTCAGTAGTTTTTGCGTGGAAGAGTAACAAACATACATACATCTTTATAAGCTTTCGTAATTATAATTTTAGTAGGATAAAGCGGCCGCAGTCGCTGGCAGAAACTTGTATTTTCTATCTAATAGGTTACTTCAGTTTAATATACATCATCATCAGCCTATAATATATTGTCCCACTGCTGGGCACAGGCTTCTTCTCATACAGAGAAGGCATGAGCATTGACCACCACGCTTGCTCAAGGCGGATTGGCGATATCACTTTTTCCTCACGATGTTTTCCTTCACCGTTAGTCAAAGACGTCTCAGATATACTTAGAAAGTACATATGACTTTAGAAAAGTCACATTGGTACCAGGTTTCGAACTCATACACTCGTACACGAGATGCAGGTGTCTTAACCACTATGGCACCACACATACCTTTAATTATTATAGTCTGTAACAACGTCCATGCCCTCCCGACCCTAGCTCGACGAGCCAGTCCGCGAGCTGAGCTAATAGCTTTAAAATTCCCGATTATAATAATCATAATATATTCTGATCCAGCCTGTCCCTTGCTCTCCTCCCCCAGCGACGCCCTAAGCCGAGGCCCGTACCCCACTAGGGGGTGCCCTTAGCGTGTAGTCGCTTAGTTTTTGTAAGTTAAGCCCTGGCTGGAGGCCCTAAATTTATTTAAGGCACTTCACAGGCAAGCCCGGTTAAGCAGTCGACAACCTTCTAGGTTAACCTGCGAGATGCCATACACAAAAAAAAAACTGTAACAACAGCTATTTTCTGTTATTCGTATATAAATATACCTAACCCTATCGCGCTACTGTAATCAGAAAAACGTAAGTTAGACTTGGAAATTAAAAACATTTGCAATTTAAATGAGGGGGTAAATATGCATTGTATAGTATATGGTAATATTTGAATAATCAAGTAAGTGGTTGTGAGTACTTAGGTTGGTTACTGTTATTTTATTATTTACATTCTAGTTGGCCACTGAAAATCAGCACTGTGCTGTGGCTCCCCATAGCACAGCATTATGCTGAGTTTACTGCTTGTTGCAGTCAGGACGGGCACTGCTAAATAAGTAGTTAAACCGTAGTTATTAATGTTCTTTACCGTAGTTATTTTATACCTTTTTATTAACTGTTTTTTTCTTATGTACCTACTGTTTACGAATATGCGTGTGTTTTCTGTGACAAATAAACATTTTTTATTTCTTCTTCTTTCTTTCATCCCTAAACGGTTAGGTGTACTTCCTTCCGCGTCCCGAGGAAAGCACTTAACGCATTTTAAATTTAATCCGAATCGGTTGAGCTATTTTGATGTGAAGGCGTAACAAACAAACAAAAAGATATAAATAAGAAAATACAAAAAGATATAAAATATAGAATCTATTATAGGCAACTTTTTATCCGGTATGAGTAATTCCCTCTAGACGCGGGTGAAACCAAAAGAAACAACAAGCTTTTTAACAGACTTCCAAAAAGGAGGTTCTGTAGGTATAGGACCCGTATGTTTGTATATTTATATATCCGCGATTCTCTCAAAAACTACTGATCTGATATGGATTGGATTTGAATGGGGTTTTCGTTATCAAAATGCATGTTTTCCAAGGAAAGTTTTTTAATGTCAATTTTTTTTGTATGTGTGACATTTTTTACAGGTCAATCACCTTGGAATATGCTGGTGTCTCCGTGCAATGCTCACGTTGCTACTTCTTTAGCAATTTGCACGAGTGCAAATTGCTAATGTACTAGTAATGTGAGCTAAAATCAACAGCCTTCAGATGAAGAAAGAAGATAAATCTATATACTTTTGTAATATTTTTTTATTCCTACAGGAAAAGTTTCTAACCAGTGCGCAAATTTTTTTCATAATAAACTTAAACACTTTTTAACGAACACTTATTTTTCTGTTTGTTAAGTCTTAGTACAAAAAAGTTATCGTTTACGAAACATGTTTATGGGTTTTGTGTATAAAATAATACTATATTTTCCCCCAGGGCGTATGCTACTCAATGTGTGCTATCCGCCCCGTTAGAAAAACACACTGGGGTAGATAATACTTCATCTGTGCCATCCACCCCGTTAAACGACGGGGTCGGCACTACCGGGGTCGATGCAAAAAAAAATCCCAACCGTCCCGTTAACGGGGCGGGACCACCAGGGTGGGTGGGATCTACCCCTAGCCTTTTCCCAACTATGTTGGGGTCGGCTTTCAGTCTAAACCGGATACAAATTAGTATCTGGAAAATAAGACTGCTTGTCAGACTTTCTGGCTTCTGACTACCCGTAACGACTGTCAAATATCTACAAATGACAACCAGGACCAACAGCTTAACGTACTTTCCGAGGCACGAACGAGTCTCGCTATCACATAGATGGTCGCTCATCCACGGACCGACCGCGCCAAGCGCAACTTAACCTTTGATCGATCGAACCGTGCGGCTGTTACTTAGCCACGAGCTCCTCTTTTTGCTTTTGCACGTCATGGCAAGGCCCCTGACCGTAAAATCGTGTGGGCGGTTGTTTTGCCAACTAAAAATAATTTTCCTTGAACTTTCGGAGAACCTAACCTTTATTAAGTAAACAAGCAAGTAATTGTAGCGAAACACGAGCTAACAGCAGGTCACTTAGCGGAGTATCGAATGCCTTCTAGTTCAATGAAAATCTTTATTGATTATTCGTTAATTCACGCGGTTTTACCCGTATTCTTAGAGGACTATCCACCTGGATAAAAGCCTTTAACCGTTTCCCAAGTATCTGTCCTCGTAGGACCTGGTTCGAGAGGGAATGGGAGGCCGTCACCTCCTTTTGCGAAGCAGTAATGCTGGAGAAGGAGGAGGCGGAACGCGTGAGGGAGCGTCAGGCCTCACGCCCCAGCCATTCAAAGAGCTGTCATCACCAGTGACGAGGCTCTGGCCCAGGACCATAGCCTGCTGGGGATGTGGGATGTTCGAAAGAGTTACCGCGCCCCCGGAATAGAATGGGCTGAGGAAGGAACATGGATGGGTTTTAGTCAGTAAGAGTCTGACACTCCCTCCCGCCCCATCCACGGCGGGAGGAGTCATTTGATGATATCCTATCCGAAAGAAAAGAAAAGTGTCCCATGTATCTCCCAACCAAATTTCAGCCAAATCAGTACAGCTGTTTTATCGCGAAAGCGTAATAAACAAACTCACTTTCGAGTTTATAACGTTTGTTAGGATTCTGCGTACTTAGTATGTTTGTAGGGAAAGTGCTAATGGTACGCTAACATAGACTTTATTTAAATAGGGATAAGTTTTTTTTTTATGTCTTAGAAACGTGCTCCGTCTAATTGTGGCGTTTATTTATAAGTAAATTACTTATTCCTTTCTTTTCTTTTGTTATAAAAATAATAATTATACATTGTGCATGCTAGTAAACAATGACGTATGAAGAAAGTTTATTAATAATAGCAAGTGCCATGTTTTTTTACTAAAAATAAATTCTCGGATATTCTTTTTATATTATTTTTACACGTCACATCTACTGTAGAAAATGAAGACAGGTATTTTTTTTTTAAAGTTCAGTTCTTTTTATGAAATACAAAAAAATACGTTTAATTTTTTTGCGCGGTATCTAGTCGGAACGGCGCGTCGATTTCTATTTACTATTTCTGCCCGCGACTTCGTCCGCGTGGAATAGTAACTTTGGGCTATCGCTAACTTTGACCGCCGATTTTGAAACATTCTTCATTGATGCTTCGCTCCTATTGATTTTAGCGTGATGATATATAGCCTATAGCCTTCCTCGGTAAATGGACTATCTAACACTGAAAGTTTTTATTAAATCGGTCCAGTAGTTCCTGAGATTAGCGCGTTAAAACAAACAAACTCTTCAGCTTTACCTACATATTAGTATAGATACTTGAGAATTGTTAAAACTTATTTAAAAAGAGTAACCATGGAGTTTCTTGCCCGTTTTTCTTCATAGGAAACTACTTTTTGGAATGAGCAACTAAATTCTTTCTTTTTTCACTTTCAAAAGTGCTTGTAATTAGGCTTAATTGAAATAAATGATTTGAATTGAATACATGAAAGACCTTTTTAAAGCAAACCTTTTTTGCAAGAACTTTTTTCTGAACTATTGTGCTTTTTTTGTCGTAGTATATAAACTTCTTTTGCACGTAAACGTGAGAGAAAACCATTAAATATCCATTAAGTGTAAATAGTGAATAAAATGTTTTTTTTTTACTTTGTTTTTACGTTGTTTTCCATTAAAAGGGAAATGCGTCATGCTTTTCATTGTCGTGAGAGTTTGTTTGGAAATAAAACAAGCCTTGGTAAATGCACACTCTTTCTAAAGTTGTTATACGTTAAACTTTTTTGGATACGTTCTGTATATTAAGTACTAGCTTTCCAACCGCGGCTTCGCCCGCGTGAACATTTCTTTTACACCTTGGGTTACATTATTCAAGTTTTAGTAGGGATCCCAAATAATTTCTGGAAATAAATATAGCCTATGACACTTCGTAAAGATGTAGCTTTCTAACGGCGAAAGAATTTTTAAAATCTGTCCAGTAGTTTTTGAGTTAAAACCCTACAAACAAACAAATTTTTCCTCTTTATAATATTAGTATAGATATAGAAAAATACTTTTATTTATTTTTCAACATATAATTTACATTTTTAACCCCCGACGCAAAAAGAGGGGTGTTATAAGTTTGACGTTGATGTCTGTCTGTCTGTGTGTGTATCTGTCTTTGGCATCGTAGCTCTCAAACGGTTTTTGACGCGGTTTTTTTCCTTTAAAAGCCAGTTTCCTTACGGTGGTTCTTAGCTCAAATATTGATTTAGATAAAGATGAAGTATACATTACATTATTTACATTAAAAAATAATAAAAAAGTAAGCCTAAAATAATATTCTAATATAAATCTAACTAAAATATGGCGTCAAAAAAATCTTCCTCATCGCCGTCAACTGGAAGTGTACCTAAGAGTGATAGTTATAGTAAATAAATAAATAAAATATATAAATGTTAAAAAAGAGAACGAATAATAATGACGTATATTCTTATCCAATTATGGAAGTTATAATAATATCATGTACCGAGTAAATATCTCATACATTTTTATCAGAAAATATGATAGAGGAATATTATTTGTATTATTTACAGTTACAATAATAATATAATGTAAGTACATGTCTTTATTTTGCCGTAATGAGGTAGGTACACGTACATACGAACCGAAATGATGATAATTGAACAGAATAAATAAAATTATGTTAGTTGGCTAATATAACTAAATAAACACAACAGTTTGCCAAATCTATACTAATATAATAAAGTTTGTTTATTTGTTTGTTTGAACGCGCTAATCTCAGGAACTACTGGACCGATTTAAAAAATTCTTTCAGTGTTAGACAGTCCATTTAACGAGAAAGGCTGTAGGCTATACCTACATCATCACGTTACAATCAATAGGAGCGGAGCATCAATGAAGAATGTTTCAAAATCGGGGGTTTAAGTTAGCGATAGCCCAAAGTTACTATTCCACGCGGACGAAGTCACGGGCTGGAGCTAGAATAAAAATATAATCTCCAGACCGATTTTGGTAACGGCGGCCAATCTCAATGTAGACTAGCCAGGTACGCAGGAGATATTATAGTGCACGCACGCTTGCGCAGACACAGGTGCACTCTCTATTCCCTCACTCTCACAGTGCGATGGGTCGGCAGTCCGACACGACCGGGGAGAGATCAGACGCAGGACCGACAGCGACACGTGCTCTCCGAGGCACGGAGGTGTCTCGCTATGTTCAGAAAACGGTCCCCCATCCATGGTCTAACCGCGGCTAGCCAGTCAGCGGTCAACTATCGGGTAACTTGATAACCTTTGATAAGACTGATTGTCAAACTTTCTGGCTTCTGACTACCCGTAATGATTGTCAAAGATCTGCAAATAACAGCTGGGACTAACAGCTTTACATGCTTTCCGATAGTCGTGCTGAATAAATTATTATTTCTATGGAAAGCCCTTATTTTTTAGTCATAAATGTAGCTAGTAAGTTATTTCAAAATTATAACAAAAATAAACACTTCTAAATGATTTTTTATCATACAAAATAATCATAATACAAACTTGTTTCGCAAAACTTTATAAAAACATAATATTTCATTCATTATTACATACTTTATGATTTAACTTTGTTCTAACAAAATTAATTAATTCAAACCTTCATATTCGCACGAGATAGCTAATTTAATTAAATCTAAACCATTTTAGCACGTTCATAATTAGGCTAATTATAATGTTTGGGCATTAAAATATGTGGTAGGTACTCGGAATTTTCGAGATGAAAATTCTGTAAAATTAGGATAGATTTATTATAATTATGATGGTCAAAGAAAAAGTTTTTAGTTAGAGGAAGGAGGTCGTGGCTAAGTAACAGCCGCACGGTTCGACCGATCAAAGGTTAAGCTGCGCTTGGCTCGGTCGGTCCGTAAATGGGTTACCATCTATGTCATAGCGAGACTCCTCGGTACCTCGGAAAGCACGTTAAGCTATTGGTCCCATTTATCATTTGTAGATCTTTGACAGTGGTTACGGGTAGTCAGAAGCCAAAAAGTCTGACAACCAGTCTTACCAAGGGGTACCGTGTTACCCGGCAATTGGGTTGTGGAGGTCAGATAGGCAGTCGCTCCATGTAAAACACTGGTACTCAGCTGCATCATTTCGTGGGCTCTACGAATTCGTATTAGAAATGTCAGAGTTTCATATAAACTTTGCCCTCCTCTTTCACCCCCTTACGGGTAGAATTTTGAAAAATCCTTTCTTATCGGATGCCTACGTCAACAAAGAACACACCCTCCAAGTTTCAGGTCTACGATCGGCGGTTTAGGCTGTGCGTTGGTCTGTCAGTCATTCAGGACAAAGCATTTTGTATGTGTAGATAGACTGCAGAATAAATATAATTTATCATCTAGTTTAACGCACCCATCTTCTACACAGCCTTCTAGCCTTTTGCATCACTCAACCTTAACAACAAAGGCTTCAAAAGCTAACCAAATTAATCACATCCGATCACACTGAAAAATTCAACAGGATTGTACACAGGGCCGGATTTAGGGGAGGGCAACCGGGGCGAAAGCCCCGGGGCCTCCACAAACGGGGGGCCCCCACAATAGAGACTTCGGAAAAAAAACTTTCATATTCCAACTAGTAAACATCTTTTCCTTTGATATTTTGGTTTCACAATAAATTATTTATTGAAAAACTGGACTGAAAAAAAATTGTTTACTTTATTCGGAAAATAATTTGGGGTGAGGGGGCCTCCGTTTCTTTGTTGCCCCGAGGGCTCTAAACCTCTAAATCCAGCCCTGATTGAACAGACATCTCTGTAATACAGTGAAGAAGGATTATCCCTTTTGATAAACTATTCACCTGGCGAAATTAGACCGTTTGAATATGCAAATGTATGATTAAATATTAAAATACCTAAAAAGGTTTCGGTACGAAATAAACGGCAGTAATTACGAACGTTTACACTGAACCCCGAGAGAGTTAAAAATTCATTATCGCCCCGAAAAAGGGATGTTATTTTTCATAATTATAGGGTTGGATTTGAACAGGGTAAAATTGAAATGGGTTAATTTGTGTTTTAATATATTTTGATACTGGTTATTATCTTTCTAGCTACTCCTTAAGGAGAAGACGTTTAAAATCTTTTCAGAAATTATTGGGGTTGAATTCAACTTACCCCCTGTGTTTTAGTAGCAGTCCTATTAGCAAATTAGCTGAAGTAAATTTTTTAAAATCTTTTCAGAGATTATTGGGGTTATATTCAACTTACCCCACCTTATGTTTTTGTATTGGACATTTTTTTACACCTTGGGCTACATTATTCAAGTTTTAGTAGGGATCCCTAATTATTTCTGGAAATAAATATAGCCTATGACACTTCGTTAAGATGTAGCTTTCTAACGGTGAAAGAGATTTTAAAATCGGTCCAGCAGTTTTTGAGTTAAAATCCTACAAACAAACAAATATTTCCTCTTTATTATATTAGTATAGATAAGGTTTTTACGACAGAAAATAGTATGGAAAAATCCACCGATAATGTCAGAAATGATCGCTTAATATCGCACCAGCGCAAAGACAAAGCGCGTCACTCACTAGTCATAAAAATACGATACATTTTTTTACTGACCCAATTTTTCTGGAGGCAAGTTAACACGTCATCAAAAAAAATAGCACCTTATTTCCTAGAATCTTTACCGAACGGATATTCCTTAAATAAGCACCAGTTACCTCTCACAGATTATTTGAAATTCAACGCACATCTTGTTGGTAATATTGAGGAAATAGCTTTCTATACGAAGTAAGATTGAGGGATAAAGTAGGGATTATTTGTAGATTGAAATATGATAAGATGGTGCCTTGGTTTCGGCGACAGTTGATAGGATAGGAAGGGTGCATCAGTGACTTGCTTGCTCGCGTTTTCTGCCATGGGCTATGAATAAAAAATAGCATAAAGGACTTCGGGATGTCGTATTTTTTACTATTGATAGATTTTTGAAATCGATTCAGTATTTTCAGAGATTAATTACCTCGGAATACAGGAAACACTCTGTAAAGAATATTAAAATTTATCTATCTTCAATCTATCTTTAATGCATATATACTTATATATAATATAGCTGTATACTACGGACTACCCTTAGCTAAAAATTTTGTCTTTCCTATCCATCCAAAGGTTGTCTGGAAGATATCGCTTTTAGCGATAAGACCGCCGTTGTACCCATATTTTAGTTTTAAATTGTATCTGTCTTAATTTCTGTTGGTGTACAATAAAGCATAATTCTATTCTATTCTAATGTTCAAGATATTGTATGTGCAGAAGTCTTTCAGCTAATATATTAATCATGACGTCGCAATACTAACAACATATTTTGTTCTCAGAGGATGGAGGACGCTGCCTGCCAGCGTTTGCAGGCAGAAAACTAGGCGAAATCTGCAACCGAGAGAACCAATGCGATGCTGGACTGGTCTGTGAAGAGGTGGTGCCTGGTAAGAGCATTTAGTCCTAACAAACAATAAAGTAAAGTAACTAAAATAAAGCCATCATCCCGGGCTGCCTTGATTTAAGTTATCGTTACAATTCCATGGTGAGAGTATCAGGTGGATTTGAGAAAACTCTGACACTAGCGCTTGTTAGGATGGTTCAAATTTGTAGCCCACAGAAAAAGTAAGACCTTAGGAGACCAGGGGGGCTAGACAAGTGGCAAAAACGCTATAGAAACGCTATAGAATAGAAAACAAAATGTATGGGAATGACATTCGTTTACGACTAGCTATATGTCATTCCCATACATTTTGTTTTCTATTCTATAGCGTTAGCGTTAGCGTTTTGCCACTTGTCTAACCCCCCAGCACTCTTAAGCGTTTTTTGTTCACGCATGTTGTTTCTTCATTGTCCAGTTATCGTTACAAATTCATGGCAGAGACCGTCAGGTGGATTTGAGAAAACTCCGGGCTTGTTAGGTTGGTTAAATCCTGCAGCCTCCACGATACGAAGTGAGACCTTATACACCAGGACTTTAAATCGTTTTTTGTTCACGCTTGGTCTTTTTCCATTGTCCAGGTGAGATGCACGTCTGCCGCCCGCCGTCTGCTGGACGCAAGCAATACAATGAGGACTGCAACTCTTCGAGCGAATGTGACGTCACCAGGGGACTGTGCTGCATCATGCAACGACGTCACCGACAGAAGCCTAGGAAGGTCAGATATCCTATTTATTTATTTGATTTACACAGCTTAAGAAACTAATTACGTAAACCAAAGTAAGGCACAGCCGCTGGCGGAAAGCTAGTGTTTCTATAATAAAACGTATTCGTTCAATAAAAAAGACAAATAAAGGACGAAGTCGCTGTCTACCCGAATAAAATGTCCTCATTACTTCCCTTTTAACTTAATAGGTCTTGAGTTTTTCGCCCCTTAATATTTTTATTAAACGAAACTCCGCCGTCGAAATGTATTTCAGACTTCGTTTTGAATGTAACTGGATTTTATTGAGGAAAACGAAGTATTTTACTTGCTTTCTTTTATTTAATAAAAGCAGCGAATGCTAGCTGTTTTTTTATTTTAATAAATTTTGTAAGAGGGGGTAAGTGTTTTGTTTAGGGGTTGAAATTGAAATGAGTTTTTAAGTTTTTTTTTCTTGATGACACTATTGGCGTAGAGCAATCGGCTGCTGCGCTGCGTGTCGCGGGTTCGATTCCCGCACGGGACAACAAAAATTGCTCCGGGTCTGGGTGTCTGTGCATGTGTAATGTATGTTTGTAAACGCACCCACGATACAGGAGAAATTAAAAATAAATAAATTGGGCAAATACATACTTTATGACCTGGAACACATAGGATAATTTTTATCCCGGTATTTGGAACCAATTTGAAGTCCACACAGACGCACTGGCGGGCTGAAACTTATATTTCGGAACAAATGTATGGAAAGGAGGCCTTTGCCCTACTCTTTGAACATGTCAAATGTTACTTATATAAATACAACAGTTCGTCAAGAGTACACGTTATTGCTACCCACCAGTGGGCCTAGCACGAATCACTTTCGAAAAGTGTTCGTATCGGAAGCTCGCTTCTTACGTACTGTTTATTTAAACTGATAACTTTAATCATATCTTTGGATGCTGCAAATTGTTATTTATGCATTTTTGCTTTAGTATGGTTGTATTTATGATTCGAACATCGCTAACATTTGTGCAAGGCCCACAGTTGTTACGGTACGACTTGGAACAATAACCGATAGCTATCAGCGGTACAGGCAGAGTGCACAATCATGCGCAGTGGTCCGCGCGAGCCGCGCCCGCTGCACTATCGACCGGCCCGGGACATGCAGCCTCCCACCCCCACACATACCTATAGATATTCATAAACCTAGCGAACCCAACAGACATTATACTGTACTTTGACGTATGAAAACAATGACATCTACCGGGTCCTATTATATTTTTAAACCGTCCACTCGAATGTACAACAAAAATGTCACCCAAATCTGTCAAGCCGTTTAGTAGGAATTAGGTGATAAACACACATCATCTGCATCATCATCTGCCTAGCCTTTTCCCAACTATATTGGGGTCAGCTTCCAGTCTAAACCGGATGCAGCTGAGTATACCAGTGTTTTACATGGAGCGACTGCCTATCTGACCTCCACAACCAAGTTTACCGGGTAACACGATACCCCTTGGTAAGACTGGTTGTCAGACTTTCTGGCTTCCGATTACCCGTAACGACTGTCAAAGATGTACAAATGACAACCGGGACCAACAGCTTAATGTGCTTTCCGAGGCACGGAGGAGTCTTGCTATGACTTAGATGGTCACTTATCCACGGACAGACCGCGCCAAGCGCAGCCTTTGATCCACCTTTGATCGGTCGAACCGTGCGGCTGTTACTAAGCCACGAGCTCCGATGACATCTACCGGGGCCATTTACAAACCATCCAGCGACCAACTCGAATGTACGACTAAAATGGCATTCAATCCGTTAAGCTGTTTAGTAGGAGTTAAGTGATAAACACTCGTACAGAAGTATTACATATATAAAGATAGTGGATTTCCGCAGTTTCACCCGCAATTTGAGATAACTAATTCGCGCACCCGGACGAAAAATAGGCTATAACCACTTCCAGGGTCCTATCTTTATCCACGTTACCGTAAAGCGTAACTATACAAAGAAAACAAAAATATAGGTATATTAGAATGTGCAAATTCTTCCTTTTAATGATCTATACTCCATTTACAATAAGATTAGACATTTAACTTTGATTAGAAATTTACCGTCCGTTCAAACGATTTTAGGCTCTATTGCTGAGGTGACATAACAAAAAACAGATGCAAAATATATTTGGTATTGTAAACATTATTTTGCTTTCAACACCATCCTTATGTTTACAGAATAGAACTCAAAATCGTTTGAACGAACGGTAAATGGGGTGCGTTTAAATGTCTAATCTTATTGTAAATGGAGTATAGTACCTACTTTTAAATTTTAATCCCCCACTTCTAAATTTTTATTACTCTTCCATTTTTTTTTCATTCACAATTAGCAATTATGCGTAATTCCTACCTACCTACGTATAAAACAAGACAGCAATCGTAATTCCTGAAATAATCATGTGATGTGACAGACGGAAAGACAGACAGACGAAGTTAAACCAGAAAGAAGCCTTACCATTCTGGTTCGGAATCACAAGACTTTTTAGGGTTCCGTAGTCCGACAAGGAACCCTTATAGTTTCGCCATGTTCGTCTGTCTGTCTGTCTGTCCGCGGCATAGCTCCGAGGTTCTTGATACTAGAACGCTGAAATTTGGTATGGATATGTATATTGATCACGCCGAGAAAGTGGTAAAAT
Source organism: Pyrrhia umbra (assembly GCA_963891755.1). Taxonomy (NCBI): domain Eukaryota; kingdom Metazoa; phylum Arthropoda; class Insecta; order Lepidoptera; family Noctuidae; genus Pyrrhia; species Pyrrhia umbra. The sequence goes on from OY982944.1 coordinate 6,037,556, forward strand.
AAAATTTTGAAAAATGTTTTTTTTTTTGGGTTAGCTCCCAAACACATAAAGTGGGGATGAATATTTTTTTTCTCGCGTACCCCTCCGGTTAAGCGAGCCTTGTGCGAAATATCTAATAGCTTTTAAGTGCAAATTTTTGTTCGATACGAGCATCCCCCCCCCCCCTCTAACTTTTGAATGGCTGTACCTAGATTTGTGAAAAAAAATCACAGACGTAGCACATGTAATGAACTTACAAGGAAAACTATCACGGCTAAGTAGGCTTAACCGGTTACAGAGTTATAGTCGACTAACTAACCTACTACGGAACCCTACTGCGCGTGGCCCGTCATGCACTTGGCCGGTTTTTTTTTTCTAAAAAAAACCTAGGTACTAATATTATAAACGCGAAAGTTTTTAAGAATGTATCGATGTATGTTTGTTACTCTTTCACGCAAAAACTACTGAACGGATTTTGATGAAATTTGGCATACGCATAGTTTATAACCTGAATTAACACACAGGATACTTTTTATCCCAGTACTTAAGACCACACAGACACAGTCGGCGGCAGAAGCTAGTTAGATCAGATATGAAACACGATTTGAATATTAAATTCTCTTCACAATAGATTTTAATAGAAATTCAGTGAACCAGCTGAAATTCATTACAATACCTTTCAACATTAATAAGTTTGTTTGAAACTTGTATAAATAGGAATTGCTTGTCGTTTATTAGAATAAATAAATTCTAATAAGAAATCTCAGAAGTTTCTTGAAGCAAAACAAATTGTTAGCATAAGAAATATTAATTTGTAAGCGGGAAAATATTTTATTGAAATATTCGAATGAGGAAAATTTCTTTGATCATATTTTATGTGTATAAAATATGACTAGAATTTTTCGCTAGCGGCTTCGCCCGCGTTGGCCATACGAATTTAAATTAAAAATGACAGAGTTTTATACAAACTTTGCCCCCCTTTTCAACAACTTAGGGGCAGAATTTCGGAAAATCCTTCCTTATAGGATGCTTACGTCATACAAAGAACATACCCTCCAAGTTTCAGGTCTCTATGATGTCCTGAGTGACTGACGGATCAAGGCAAGGCTAACCTATACTGCTGATCGTAGAGAACTGAAACTTGGAGGATGTGTTGTTTGTATGACGTAGGCATCCCGTAAGAAAGTATTTCCTGAAATTTTACCCCTAAGGGAGTGAAAGAGGGGGGAAAAGATTATATGTAACTCTGACATTTTTAATTTGAATTCGTATAGTCCACGCGGGCGAAGCCGCTTGCGGAAAGCTAGTTAACACATACGCTACTATTTCAGTCAGTTTTTTTTTGTCATATCATCGGTAACAGCCGCACGGTTCGACCGATCAAAGGTTAAGCTGCGCTTGGCGCGGTCGGTCCGTGGATGGGTGACCATCTATATCATAGCGAGACTCCTCCGTGCCTCGGAAAGCACGTTAAGCTGTTGGTCCCGGCTGTCATTTGTACATCTTTGACAATCGTTACGTGTAGTCAGAAGCCAGAAAATCTGACAACCAGTCTTACCAAGGGGTACCGTGTTACCCGGTAACTGGGTTGTGGAGGTCAGATAGGCAGTCGCTCCATGTAAAACACTGGTACTCAGCTGCATCTGGTTTAGACTGGAAGCCGACCCCAACATAGTTGGGAAAAGGCTAGGCAGATGATGATGATCATCGGTCTACGGGCTTCACGTATTTTTGAAGTCGTTCAAAACATCATAAATGTTTACTAAATTTAAGAGGTATGATGTTAATATTCTTGTCTGCAGAGCTGCGGATATTTCAAGGAGCCCCTGGTGTGCATCGGTCCAGTGGCCACGGACCAGATCCGTGAGTTTGTCCAGCACACCGCCGGAGAGAAACGCATCGGCGTATACAGACTCCATTAATTTCTCTACGGTACGCGTCGCGTACAATGGTATACGATATTTCGCGTAATTTTGAGCAAAAAAAATATTTTCCGTACGCATTTTTTTGTTTTTGAATTATGGCTGGAATTGTTAACTGTTTATTTTACGAAAATTAAATATAATAAAAGAAAAATATTGGACGGTAAATTTTAATTGCAATTTATTGAAAGAAAAATTTATGCGTATACCATTTTACGCGACGTAAGAAAATGAACATCATTTTTACTAATAAAAAATATTAAACACAGAAATTCCATATTTTGCAAAAAAAAAAAAACAAAGCTTAAATCCGACATTTTTTTAAAGATTTTTATTAGTAAAAAAGATTGTAAATCTTTTACGAGGCTCTCCATTGTAACGATCTAGCTCTCGTAAAATTTTATGTCTAACATATTAACAACAAACATTTTGTGATTACGGTCGTAAAATAAATCAGTTTTTTTATTAAATTTTACTCTTTATTAATTTTATTCGTCCTATCTTTTAATCTTAATTTATTTTCAGTAAATAAATTAAGTTACTCTTCATTTTATTTTTGTTTTTTTAGTGAGCGTAATTGCAAAACGAAAAATGGAGATAAAAAAATATGAAATTTCGCTTCGAAAAACGGTCAAACGATATGCTACATTTTATTTGTATAAAAGAAGCTTTGAAAAAAAATGAAAAAGAAAGATAGGCAAAGCTGAGACATATCATTTTTTAGATTTTAATTTCATCGTGTAGTCTTAGAAATATGGAGAAAAATTAATGTTTCAATATTAAAATACTTATGAATGTTATTTAAAAATTAGTATTTACGGTGACAATTGTCACGTCTTATTATTAAAAATACAATTTTAAAGTGTTTAATCTCTAAATATTATGATTAGATTTAAAAATAACATTAATTATTAAGTCTTCAATGAAACTAATACATATCTTACTGGCTGAGGCATTTAAATTAGTAAATATTGATGTTAAAATTAATGAAAAAAAAATCTATTACTAAAACATATCATGTATGCTAGTCTTAAGATAAGATTATCGTAAGATATATTTTTTAATTTCTCGCTTAAATTTTAGTGAAACTCTCAAACTATGCTAGGTGCCTAGGAAATACATATCAATGAAAAAAAAAAGTTTTTTTTTATAAAAAAAAAATCTAATTGTTATAACACATTTTTAACGTATATTCACTGTTTTCAAAGTCCGTTGATGTTTATCAGAATAAAAAAAATATTTAAAAAAATAAAATATATAAAAATAAAAAAGTATATAGCCTAAAAACTGTGATGTGCACCTATTTTCTGAAACTATATAAAAAAAAATATATGTCGAGATATTTTTTCGCCCAAACATAAATGTTAAAGATATGAAATATCTTCGGATGGTTTTTCGTTGAAGGCCTAAATGTCTCTATGTACTAACAGTTGTTATAGCTACCATAAGACTACATTATATGTACCTTGTGTATTAATATGTGTTACATTATATAAATTATGTCAGCAATGTCGTTATTATTTCAAACATTCCTCCTTTTTAGGGTTCCGTAGTCGACAGGACCCTTATAGTTTTGCCATGTCCGTCTGTCTGTGGCATAGCTCAGAGGTTCTTGGTGCTAGAAAGCTGAAATTTGGTATGGATATGATATCGACTAAGCCAACACAATGGTAAAAAGAAATTAAGAAAAAAAAACTTTTAGGGTTGCTCCATATACAAATAAACTTAAAGTAAGAGATTAATATTTTTTTTCTCGTGTATCGTCTCGTGTACCCATCGTGGAGAGATCTTTCAAAAATAAAGCAGGTGTGTGAAAAGTTTTAGTCTAGAGAGCCGTTTGCTTTAGGCAACTTTTGCGCTTTTAATTGCTAATTTTTATTACATTTAAGCGTCCCGTCCCCCCTTAACTTCTGAATGGCTGGCCCTAGAATTGTGAAAAAAATCACAGACTTAGCACATGTAATGACCTAACAAGGAAAACTATCACGGCTAAGTAAACTTCACCGGTTACAGAGTTATAGTCGGCTAACTAAGACCTACTACGGAACCCTACTGCGCGTGGCCCGACACCCTCTAGGCCATATTTAATCTCAATAATTAGAAATGCCCACAGACATCATCATCTGCCTAGCCTTTTCCCAACTATGTTGTACCAGTGTTTTACATGGAGCGACTGCCTATCTGACCTCCACAACCCAGTTACCGGGTAACACGGTACCCCTTGGTAAGACTGGTTGTCAGACTTTCTGGCTTCTGACTACCCGTAACGACTGTCAAAGATGTACAAATGACAACCGGGACCAACAGCTTAACGTGCTTTCCGAGGCACGGAGGAGTCTCGCTATGACATAGATGGTCACCCATCCACGGACCAACCGCGCCAAGCGTAGCTTAACCTTTAATCGGTCGAACCGTGCGGCTGTTACTTAGCCACGAGCTCCTCGGCCCTCCCCAAGGCTAAAGCAAGCCGGAGCTGCGGGATGTTCGAAAGAGTAACCGCGCCCCCGGAATGCAAGGGCTAATGAAGGAACATGGATGGGTTTTAGTCAGTAAGAGTCTGACACTCCCTCTTGTCCCACCCACGGCGGGAGGAGTCATTCGATGTTTTCATCGCGAGGCTGATGCGACATGACTATGACTATGACTATGACAAATGTTATTCAGTATTATTTCTGGTCAAACCAATTACTACATCATCATCGGCCTAGCCTTTTCCCAAGTATGTTGGAGTCGACTTCCAGTCTTAACCGGGCGCAACCAGTGTTTTACATGGAGCGACTGCCTATCTGACCTCCACAACCCAGTTACCAGGTAACAATGGTACACCTTGGTAAGACTTTTCTGGCTTCTGACTACCCGTAACGACTGTCAAAGATCTACAAACGACAGCCGGGACCAAGAGCTTAACGTGCTTTCCGAGGCCCTTCCCTTTTGGGAAACCAAGCATGAAGTTATGTCATTTAAACCTTGCCTGCCCCACAAACATGATTTCCGACTCCAAGGGTAAGTTAGGTACCCATCCATAGGCTGGCCGCGGTAAACACCTTAATCTTACACTTCAATCGATCAAAGCCATCCTTAATTATGAACTAATACACAAACATTTTATATGAAAAAGAGTGATTGAATGATCTGGAACACGGTATGGCGTCTCACATACGCCATTTGGAATTTTCAGAAACGTCATAGAGCTCCCCACAGCTCTATTCTTGATCAAACATTTTTTTAGGGGTTCCGTAGTCAACACTTAGGTAACCCTTATAGTTTTGCCATGTCCGCCTGTTTGTCTTCCGCGGCATAGCTCAGTGGCTAGCTTAGGATTAGAATGCTGTAATTTGGTATAAATTTTAAGCTATATCTTCCCAGCTAAAACACATAGGAAGTGGAGAAATTTGACGTTCAAAAACTGCGGATATTCAGTCCATTTTTTGATGATGATTGATGGGTTATTTAAAAATAATACAAGTGTGTCTGGAGACCATTTTCCGATTCAAAGATCCGTTTGCGAAACACTAAGCTTAAAATACTATTTCTGTTAGAAGGATGTATCCCCTCCCTCCTCTGCCAGAAAAATAATCACGGCAGACATGACAGTAGTATTTAACGAAGCTAAAAAGAAAACTATGACGCTTAACTACATAGTTAAACACCCAGTTCCAGCAAAAAATATCACGTTACTTATACGTGAAACGGAAGAACTGTCATTCAAGATCTGTCAAAATAGAGGATAAAATTGATTAATTTTGCTATTTTCTTTATATTTAAGATATATGTTTACTTATTTTTTATATCTATATCGATGTATTGACATCAAAAAAATATTAAAAGTATGTTAATTATCATCAATGTTATGTGATATTCGTAAGAGTATAACGTATAAATGATAAAAAATTGATGCAACCGGCTGTTATAGTCGCCAACTAAATTGTATCACGGAACTCTAAGTTGCGCGCGGCCCGACACGTACTTGGCCGATTTTGATAAGCTGTACGATTTATCATAGCCCTTTTTGCTCCATAGGGAATGAACCAGCCTGTATTAAAGTTTACCACCAGAGTTCCGGGATACACACAAGGAAAAAGAAATATGAATATGAAAGAAAAAATTGTAATTTCACGTTTCAAATAAAAATATCCGTACTGATCCTACCTAATATTATAAATGTGTAAGTTTGTGTATGGAGGAGCTCGTGGCTAAGTAGCAGCCGTACGGTTCGGCCGATCAAAGGTTAAGCTGCGCTTGGCGCGGTCGGTCCGTGGATGATTGACCATCTATGTCATAGCGAGACTCCTCCGTGCCTTGGAAAGCACGTTAAGCTGTTGGTCCCGGTTGTCATTTGTACATCTTTGACAGGCGTTACGGGTAGTCAGAAGCCAGAAAGTCTGACAACCAGTCTTACCAAGGGGTACGGTGTTACCCGGTAACTGGGTTGTGGAGGTCAGATAGGCAGTCGCTCCATGTAAAACACTGGTACTCAGCTGCATCCGGTTTAGACTGGAAGCCGACCCCAACATAGTTGGGAAAAGGCTAGGCAGATGATGAAAGTTTGTGTGTTTGTTACTCTTTCATGTTATACCTACTGAATGGGTTTGGATGAAATTTGGTACACACAAAGTTTATATATGGATTAACACATCGTCAGCCTATATGCTGTCCCACTGCTGGGCACTGGCCTCTTCTCATATAGAGGACACATAGGATCTGTGGGATGTTCGAAAGAGTTACCGCGCAAAAACACAAAGGGCTGAGGCAGGAACATGGATGGGTTTTAGTCAGTAAGACTCTAACACTCCACACACAGGATTCATTTGATGATTCGAGATTTTGAGATTGGATGCCGTCCGGGTGCGTGAAATAATTTCTTCAGAATGCGAGTAAAACCGCGGGAGACACCTAGTATTTTATATCCTTACTAATATTATAAATGCGAAAGTAACTCTGTCTGTCTGTCTGTTACGCTTTCACGCCAAAACTATTGGACCGATATAAATGAAATTTGGTATAGAGATAGAATAGACCCTGAGGAACAACATAGGCTACTTTTTACCCGGGTGCGCTAAGTAGTTCCCTCGGGATGCGGGTGAAACCGCGGGAAACAGCTAGTAATCTATACTTATAATAAATGTGTAGAGAGGTCAATTCTGTACATGAAGTATATTTCCAAAATAACTATCAGGGGGTGATTATTGATCGATACTGATGCCAAAAATGCAATCAGTAAAATTTTTGTCTGTCTGTATAAACGTTATAGAAACAAAAACTACTCGACGGATTTTAACGAAACTTGGTACAATTATTTTTCATGTTCCTGAGCTGGTTATAGTATACTTTTCATCACGCTACAATCAATAGGAGCAGAGCAGTGAAGGAAATGTTGAGAAAACGGGAGAAGTTACTTCATTTTTTAAGCTTCCGTCGCGTGTAAATCAAGGCTATAGGCTATATATCATCACGCTAAGACCAATAGGAGCGGAGCACCACTATTTCCCGCGGACGAAGTCGCTGGCAGAAGCTAGTGCTGAATAAGCTATTAAGTTACGAGTACAAAGCGTACATAAACGTATAACGTAATATACACTTATTTGCATTCTCGTTTATTAAATACGAAATGTTGTAAGCAAATTGCATTTAGCTGGGTTTACACTACGATACGAATGATACGATACACCGTACACCCATAGTATACAAAGAGTATAATAATATGTATTGTGTAAATAGGTGTAGGAAATTTTATGTGACACAAAAGTGACGCGACAGCAGCATCACAAAGCACCTACCGAAAAGTAAACAGTAAAAAAAATATACTGACATTTGTGTCGCAATTTCTAAAGTGTTTCATACTCAAAGATATTCTATACATACTCAAAAATATTATATATCTATACATATAAAATGCTTTGTCATGAATGACTGACGGATCAACGCACAGCGTAAACCGCTGATCGTAGAGACCTGAAACTTGGAGGATGTGTTCTTTGTATGACGTAGGCATCCGATAAGAAAGGATTTTTCGAAATTCTACCCCTAAGGGAGTGAAAAAGAGGGGCAAAATTTGTATGAAACTCTGTCATTTTAATTTGAATTCGCCCACGCGGGCGTAGTCGCTGGCGGAAAGCTAGTTTCTAGTTCTAGTAGTCTCCTACTTTTCAAAAGTTCCGAACGACTGAACAAAATTAAATAATATTTTTTTTATTGCTAGGGCAAGGTTTTTATAACCATTTATTTTTTTACTAGCTTCTGCCTGCGACTTCGTCCGCGTGGAATGGTGGTGCTCCGCTCCTATTGGTCTTAGCGTGATGATATATAGCCTATAGCCTTCCTCGATAAATGGACTATCTAACACTGAAAGTTTTTTTTAAATCGGAGCAGCGGTTCCTGAGATTAGCGCGTTTAAACAAAATGACAACATTTCCCTTCACTGCTCTGCTCCTATTGATTGTAGCGTGATGAAAAGTATACTACATATAACCATCTCAGGTGTATGACAAATAATTGTACCAAGTTTCGTTAAAATCCGTTGAGTAGTTTTTGTTTCTATAGAGTTTATACAGACAGACCGACAGACAAAAATTTTACTGATTGCATTTTTGGCATCAGTATCGATCCCTTATCACCCCTTATGATAGTTATTTTGGAAATATATTTCATGTACAGAATTGACCTCTCTACAGATTTATTATAAGTATAGATGGAACAAAAAAGATCGGTAAATATCGGTACGAAGTTCACCGGGTTAGCTAGAAACCTCTTTTCTTTTAAACTTCTGCATTTTAAAGGAAGTTGTCTGACATTTAATAACGAACAGCATATTCTATTCCTGAAATAAACTGAGCTAGTTAGTACTACTTAGTTATCTAGCCAACCCACTAACTAAATGCATACAAAAACACACTTTATTCATCACTGCAAAAGGTCTTATTCACATTTAAAGCTCTTTCTGTAAACAATTATCTAAACCAATTTAAACCTAATTGTAAAAGCAATAAAGCTTACTCTATATTCGTTAGTGGCGTAGTTAGATTCACCGTTAGATGCCACGGGGTCAGGAACTGCTATGACGTAAACAGGACGAATAGTGATGTGACTGTGAAATTGTCGATAAATTTCAATTTTTATTTTTATTTAATTCGCCCTGATTGATTGAAATTTAAACAATCTGATATTTAGACTTATCTCAGATCCACAGAATATCTGTCAATCTTTTTCCTGCTTATCATACACAAACATCTAATTTCACAAGACGTGAAAGAAGTAAATGACAAAGCTATTTTTTTTGTATGGCATCTCGCAGGTCAACCTAGAAGGTTATCGACTGCTTAACCGGGCTTGCTTGCCCTTAAATGAATTTAGGGCCTCCAGCCAGGGCTTAACTTACAAAACTAAGCGACTACACGCTAAAGGCACCCCCTGGTGGGGTACGGGCCTCGGCTTAGGGCGTCGCTGGGGGAGTGACAAAGCTATCTTGATAACCATATACTCGGCTGACAACATTTAGAATTTGACACGATAAATGTTTGTTCATGTCCTACGACAATTAATTTAGGCTCCCCCTACTTTGCTGTTTCAGAATCGCTTTACTAATATAATAAAGCTGAAGAGTTTGTTTGTTTGAACGCGCTAATCTCAGGAACTACTTGTACGATTTGAAAAATTCTTTCAGTGTTAGATAGCCCATTTATTGAGGAAGGCTATAAGCTATATATCATCACGCTAAAACCAATAGGAGCAGAGCACCTCTATTCGGACGAAGTCGCGGGCAGAAGCTAGTTATTAGTATTTTATGTATAAATACACTGATCTACATGATCCTCAGGTTACGCAAATATTTGTAAAAAAAACAATCAATTTTACAAGAGTATCCATGGAGTTTCTTGCCGGTTCTTCTCCATGGGACACTTATTGGAACCGTGCAACTATTTTACAGCTTTGACGTTTTAGAATCTGGGGGTTAGACAAGTGGCAAAACGATAGTAGAATAGAAAACAGAATGTATGGGAATGACATTCGTTTACGACTAGCTATCTTTCATTCCCATACATTTTGTTTTCTATTCTACTAGCGTTTTTGCCCCTTGTCTAGCCCTACTGGTATAACATGTTACTTAAACACTTATTGCTACACGTCCGCCGCTGCCCACCCTTTTAAAGAAATATAGGCGTAACATTATATGTATACATTTTATTAAAACAAATTACATAACTATCGATACTGGCAAGTACCAATGTGACTTTTCTGAAGTCATATGTACTTTCTAAGTATATCTTAGACGTCACAGACTAACGGTGAAGGAAAACATCGTGGACTTAAAAAGTCTGAAATCGCCAATCCGCCTTCAGCAAGCGTGTTGATCAATGCTCATGCCTTCTCTGTATGAGAGGTAGCCTTTGCCCTGCAGTGGGACAATATATAGGCTGACGATGACTATCGATAACCATCAGGAGGGTCTTAACTGACTCGACTGAACAGCGAATGATGAATAAGGAAATGATCCCAATGATTATACTCCACTCGCTCGAATTTCAATTATCGATAACTATCGATAACCACACGCACCCTGTGTCCCATCACTAGGTTGTTACAGCGCATCTGCAATGCGCCAGTGCAATCAATGCAGCTATCCCGGGCCAGGGATACTGGGGGTGACGTCGACAGCAGGAGTATGGGGGGAGGGGGGATAGGTATCAAATTAATTGTGTAGGATGCACGAGAGTATTTGCTATGAAATATGTGGCTGGATAGTTGCTTTCATGGAAATGATTTTGTATATACAAGCTAGCTACGTCGTTAATATAATCTATACTAATATTATAAAGAGGAAAGATTTGTTTGTTTGTAGGGTTTTAACTCAAAAACTACTGTACCGATTTTAAAAATTCTTTCACCGTTAGAAAGCTACATCTTTACGAAGTGTCATAGGCTATATTTATTTCCAGAAATAATTAGGGATCCCTACTAAAACTTGAATAATGTAATCCAAGGTGTAAAAAAAATGTACACGCGAGCGAAGCCGCTAGCTGAAAGCTTGGCTATAATATAATGAATTATTTAAAAAATATTTTCTACTTTTTAGTTCGGTCAGCAATAAAAGCATGTTTTTTTAGTTTTTTTAAACTATTATTTATTTTCCATTTTTTAGTTCGGTCAGCTATAAAAGCGTGTTTTTTTAGTTTTTTTTTTTCGGATTATTGCATTGTCATCGGCCCTTAACACGTGTGCAAAGTTCCAAGTTGATCAGACGTCTAGAAACCAGTGAAAATTAGGTTCAAAGATTCCGTTACATACATACATACATACAACCCGAGCTAATAAAAGCGTGTTAAGGCGGCGATATATGTGAATTGGGTGTAATTTGTGTTACATTAAAACGTTTTTTCTCCGTCATTTTTATCGAAAATGCTTCGAAAAAAATACATAATAATCTATGCCATACAAGGCAGATCCCCTTCTTTTCAAAAATAAAAAAAAATCAATTTAAATATCAAAAATAATTGAGCAAAGTATCATCTGTTTTCTTAGTTACTACGGTTTTTCTCGTAAACTATCAATCTCAGGATTATTTTATTGTCATCACCATATTAAATAAAAGAATACCGAGGGAACCTTCTTCTTATTTTTCCAGATTAATGCCCTAATTATTTTTAACGATTTTTTTACGTAATCGATACTCGTTATTCGCGTGAGCACCCCTCTGCCGTCCTAAGAATCAGTGCGGGACGAGACGCTGTGCTGAACGGACCTGTGACACTTTTCTCCGAAAACTACACTATTATTTTATTTGTGGAATGCGAAAGTTTGGATGGATGTATGGACACGGTAAAGGTATCTAACATTATTGTGACTCGGCCCTGTTCGGGATATAACTACCTACAGCCGCGCGGTACTCACACACGCGATAGGGCTGCCTGCCTATAGTGTTTTAATTTCATCAACCTACTCGTACTTGAGTTTCTTTCTTATTTTGTGAATGTAAATAATATATATTTTTATTTCCAAAAATGTTTTTTTTGTGAATGAAATAGGAAGTGTTCAATAAAAATACATGTAAATCTTACTAGGTTGGTACCTATCATTTATTACTCACATATTCATTTCAAAATGATATTTCGCCTAATTCAATAATATGTATGTTTATAAATAGCTAATTACATAAGTAAGTAAATAGCCTAGAGTGGGAAACTACTTTTTTTTAACGTAAGCGCACTTTTTACGCCCTATCTACTTATTTATTAATTAATCTGGGTTTTTTTACTCAGTGGAAAAATCGAAATATCTGCCTATTAAAAGCAAAAACAGATTACGTCATTGGTAGACATATCCAAAAATTATAGTTATACCTTACGGAGTATCCAGGTAATTTAAAAATGTTATTGATGAATTCAAGGAACCAATACATATTAAATAAGTACTTGAACTTATTTTTAGTGAAAAAATCGCGCGGTTATTGTTAAAAAATACCGGCCAAGTGCGAGTCGGACTCGCGCACCGAAGGTTCCGACATTTGTTTTTTTTTTTTTTATTATAATAGGTTCACCAACAATTGTTTACACCATTTCAATTATAAAAAACATGCTTAACGATAATATTACAGTGTAACAATCACTTATAAGTGAACACCACAAGCTTAAATTAATATCAGACCAAAAGTGAAGCTAACTTACTCAGTTATGCACATACTTTGATGATGACAATACAACGAAGTTAAAATCAAAATTACAATCATAATAAAAAATTAAAATCAAAGTTAAAAGTAAATTAAATTTAAAACCAATATTAAATTGAAATTATAATAAATTTCACTTGGAAAGAATATTATACGCAATAGAGCGCAATTGGTTATTTGACTGTATTTTTTTTATTAGAAATACATAACTAATTAACAAAAAGATTAACAACTGTGAAAATACGAATGTATTATCTTATAAAACGGCTTAGTTATAAGCATTTAAAAAGTCATTGCTAGAAAAAGAGAGCACGATGCAATTATGACGTCATTATGTCAAAACGCTGTATAACTCGACATTTCCTAGAACAAATTATGTTTCGCGTGACAAGGATAGAGAATTCCCCTTCCAAAAACTTTAAAAGCATGGATGTTATTTATTTTAACATTGATTTAATTTATTTTTCGACACTTCGTTTTGTTTCTATGGAATCTTTTAATGAAACATTATTTTAGTACATTTTAGTTGGTGGTCAAATAGCTAATTATCTTGTTTTTTTCGACCGTATAATTAAGTTTATTTGTAGGGGAAAATTGCTGATTACTTAAAAACTGTTAAACTTAAATTCATAGTTTTATTTTCCCTGTAATATTTAGGTTAATGTCTATCAATCATTATTATTTCAGATTTTTCCCTTGTCAAATTACGGAGATAAAAATAACCGTTCCCCCGGTATTTTTTTGTGCGGATTTCATTATTATTCGAAAATTAAAAGACATACAAGAAAACAAAAAAAAAATATTAGAATGTGCAAATAAAGACCTTTCATATGATACCCCACATGACCTAGTAACTATACTTTGAAATTTTAAACACCCACTTTCCCCCACTTTTCCAATAAAAGCAATATGATTTTTTTTTTTCATTTGCAATACACATGAACAATCGTTCTTTATAACTGTTCCAAATTTCAAGTCATTGTGACAGACTGACAGACAGACGAATTGAAACCATAAGGGTTCCTTTTTACCATTTTTGGTACGGAACCCTAATAATAGATAATATTACCGTGGAATGGATGTCTGTTCCCTCTTCACGCCAAAACGGAACGCTAATGAACGGATTGGGCTGAAATTTTGCATATAGGTAGTTCTAAGCTTGGAATCAAACATAGGCTGTACTTTTTATCCCGGAAGAAAGCGTGCGGAACCGCGGGCAAAAGCTAGTACCTAATAAAGTAACATCATAGGCACGGAAATATTATCTCGTGAAAAAACTTGTAGGTTTTCTAGGCTGGGCTATCTATTTATGTAGGTAGGCACTTAGCGACTTACTATATTATTGAATTGAATTAGTAATAAAATAATGAAATGATTATGAGAAGATGGTATTTGGTATGTGGTAATAATGGTAGGTATTTATGAGGGTAATAAATGGTAGCACACAAAAATATTTTAACTGAACACTTCTATTATTAATTTCACTATCCACAAATTGAATAAAAAATATATTAACATTAAAAAAATAGAAAGAAACTCAAGTAGGCAGAAATACTGTTAGCCGGCAGCCCTATCGTGCTGTGCAAATGGTTGGATTACTATTTTGCCGGGCCATGCGCTGCGCGTACGTAATTTTTGTCAGGGGAGGTGTGGAGCCTGCGCGGGGTATTTTCCTTGGTTACGCCCACTCGAGCAAGGTCATCGGCGTATATCCCGCTCTTAAAAATGAATCGCTGAATGTGTTGCTAAGCGCGAATCTCGAGAGCAACTGAACCGATTTAGATGAATTTGGTAAGGAGATAGAGGGGACCCTGGAGAAGGTTTTAGGCTACTTTTTATCCGGGTACGTTAAGTAGTTCCCTCGGGACGCGGGTGAAACCGCCGACAACAGCTAGTTTTATATAACAAAGGATTTTACTATCATTACTGGTATTTTAAATGAGAGGAGCTAGTGGCTAAGTAACAGCCGCACGGTTCGACCGATCAAAGGCTAAGCTACGCTTGGCGCGGTCGGTCCGTGGATGTTTGTCCATCTATGTCATAGCGAGACTCCTCCGTGCCTCGGAAAGCACGTTAAGCTGTTGGTCCCGGTTGTTATTTGTACATCTTTGACAGTCGTTACGGGTAGTCAGAAGCCAGAAAGTCTGACAACCAGTCGTAAGGGGTACTGCGTGACCCGGTAACTGGGTTGTGGAGGTCAGATAGGCAGTCGCTCCATGTAAAACTACTTGCTACTTGTCTATTTCCTGTGCGTGTCCAGAAATAAATGTTTTTTCTTTCTTTCTTTTCTTTCTTTCTAAAACACTGGTACTCAGCTGCATCCGGTTAACACTGGAAGCCGACCCCAACATAGTTGGGAAAAGGCTAGGCAGATGATGACTAATATTTTAAATGTGAAAGTAACTTTGTCTCTGTCTATTGAGCTTTTTATAATTAGAAATTGTGAAAACCGAATAACACGTAGCCTGACGCGGGAATAGAATCCAGTACCTCTCGCTCTGCAGTCAAGCTTGTAACCACTAGACCAGTCACATTTTCAATTAGGTATAGTTAATACGACATAACTGTCATGTCCGACACCATTAAAGTTCTCCTTTCCTCATTTTTGGTTATCCATTACTAGCTGTTTCCCGCGGTTTCACCCGCATCCCGAGGGAACTACTTAGCGCACCCGGGTAAAAAGTAGCCTATGTTGTTCCTCAGGGTCTATTCTATCTCTGTACCAAATTTCATTTAATTCAGTCCAGTAGTTTTGGCGTGAAAGCGTAACAGACAGACAGACAGACAGAGTTACTTTCGCATTTATAATATTAGTAAGGAAGTAAGGATTGTTATACTTAAGTATATACCAATCGATTTCACGAAAAACATAAACAAAATCATAACCTAATTTGTTCTAATTTTCCCACATAGATAAATAAAATGCCATTAAATGATGAATGATGATGTTTAGAGCACGCAATTGACATAAATGCGACATCCTTACGCCGTTTTGTTAATTTCTGTGGCAGAATTAGAACAAAATAGGTTACGACTTTGTTTACATTTTTCATAAAATCTATTGGTACCTGCCGACTATAATAAAAGCCGGCTGTTGGTTCAACAGAAAACACAGTGTATTTTCTACGAAGCTTGTAATGGAAAATTAAACAGATTAAGTTATTCTGAATAGCTTAATATTAATCATAGCGCCTACAACTTATGCATTAGCAAACTGAGTAACGTCGCAACAGATTTTTGCTATATAATTTACTGTAGGCGCTTTGAACATCTTGTTGTGTTTGTTCAAACATGTAAGTATAACGAACAATGCATAATTTAACCGTCTGGGGTTGAAACTTACAACCCCTTGAGGTCTGTAGCGTTCGAAATTCAAATGCAAATGTGCTTGAATTTTCCAAGAATCTTAGTGTTTTAGTTAACTAGATTAACTCAGACATTTTCTTTTGTCCTAGAAAAACTTACTAAGTTTAACTAACACACTTTCTTTTGTCCTACAAAAATACATTTAATTTTTATCTTTAGAAATTGTTGAAGGTAGTTTTAAATTGACTCCTTGGTCTATAAAAAAAACTAATCAAGTGTCCTAAAATGACAGACGGACAGACAGACAGACGGAAGTCTCTCTATAAAACACTTATGGTACGACTTTAACTCGACTTTTTGACCATTTCGATTCTGAACCCTAAAAATAATATTGTAGACTAGTTTACCGCCGGTGGCTTCGCCCGCGAAACAAGCAAACAAACTTTTCCCCTCTTTTTCACCACTTAGGGTTAGAATTTCGGAAAATCCTTTCTTATCGAATGCCTACGTCATACAAAGAACACACCCTCCAAGTTTCAGGTCTCTACGATCAGCGGTTTAGGCTGTGCGTTGATCCGTCAGTCATTCAGGACAAAGCATTTCATATGTATAGATTTCTTTAACATTCTAATGACTCCTCCTTCTGAGGGTGGACTGGGAGGGAGTGTCAGACTCTTACTGACTAAAACCCATCCTTGTTCCTTCCTTGACCCTTTGCACTCGAGCAGCGCGGCAACTATTTCGAACTATCCCGCAGCCTCGGAAGCATCAGGTCCTACGTTCAATTCCCAGCTCGGCCAAAATTATTGAGTAATCCTCTATGTCTTCTATCAGCTTTCAATGTTTCTCCGAAAAAAACACTTTTCTACCTTACATTATTTTATAATAATCTTATATATAAAAATGAATAGCTCTTCGTTAGTCTCGCTAAAACTGAAGAGCTCGTGTCTAAGTAACAGCCGCACGGGTCGACCGATCAAAGGTTAAGCTGCGCTTGGCGCGGTCGGTCCGTGGATGGGTGACCATCTTTGTCATAGCGGGACTCCTCCGTGCCTTGGAAAGCACGTTAAGCTGTTGGTCCCGATTGTCATTTGTACATCTTTGACAGTCGTTACGGTTAGTCAGAAGCTAGAAAGTCTGACAACCAGTCTTACCAAAGGGTACCGTGTTACCCGGTAACTGGGTTGTGGAGGTCAGATAGGCAGTCGCTCCATGTAAAACACTGGTTCTCAGCTGCATCCGGTTTAGACTGGAAGCCGACCCCAACATAGTTGGGAAAAGGCTAGGCAGATGATGATGAGTCTCGCTGAAACTCGAGAACGGCTGGGCTTTGTCGAAGTCTAGGCAAGGTTCAAACGGTGAGAAAAGTTAAGAGAGATGTACCTAGGTGATACGAAGTTCACCGGGTCATCTAATCTTAATAAAACAGCTCAGATGATAATCCAACTTGCTTATTAATTAAAACTCACACACGAACATGATTAAAAATACAGACAATTAAAAAAAACGCAAAAAAAAAAAACAAAAAAAACCCATCACAATATTGATAGCAACCGGTACTGCAAGTAACATAATATAGCAAAAACTCCTAACACAACTATGATCTTCAAGGATGGCGCCACTTGCCATACAATAGGTGTCAAATTCATACATTTCAAGTTAGTTCCGATTTTCGCCAAGTGCGATATTAAGTTTGTTTTTCAACAGTATTGGATGAAGTACTTTATGCTTATTTTGCGCTAGTTCGAGTTTTTAATTTTGTTTTTTTTTTCTTTTTCTTCATCCTGTTGCAGTATAATCGAAATATTGATTGTATTTTAACTATTTATTATAAACTAGCGACTCGCCCCGGCTTCGGACGGGTGCAGTGTAGATAATATGTATATAATGCAAAAATCGTATCGTACATAGGTTGAAAATCAGCACTTTATGAACGTCAAATTTATGAAAGACAGCCCCCAAAACGCCCGCCCTTCACCACTTCCTATGTGTTTTTGCTGGGAAGAAGTGGCGCAACAAACTCCTTAGTATTGATTGTAGCTGAATTATAATATAGTTAGGAAACTCTTTAATTTTGTCTATGGATGAATAAAGAATATAAAAAGGCGGGAAATGAACTGTCAATTAGAAGATTCTTGGGTAAGATGATGGTCGACGTAATTTGTAAGTGCAAATTATTTATTGTTTTAAGGATAAAATAGTGACTGAACTCCTTAATATCATCTAAGTTCACCGATTATTTGTTTTTAATAATAGTCCGCTTCTGGATGCTAAATATATACATATATAAAAAAAACCGGCCAAGTGCGAGTCGTGCATCCAGGATTCCGATCTTAGGGAATATTATACACAATAAAGTCGCAATTATCTGTTTTTTCCGACCGCACAATTAAGTTTTTTTGTAAAGAAAAATGACTAATTACTTCAAAACTGACATACTTAGAACTGTAGTTGTATTTTTCCTGTAACATTCATCTATTACAGACGGACATACCAACAGACAGATGAATAAGGATTTCTTGACCATTCTTGGTCGGAACCTTAAAAATCCTAGATTTGATTCCCAGATCATGCAAAATGTTAGTTGTCTTTTTTTGCCCCTCATTACCATAGATAAAAAATAATATTTGCTTGACCCTAGACATGTGTCCAGGATCTTATGTTCAACAGAAACACTAACGACCACTCCATAATGGATCAGAGTTTAATTACCTCAGCGACTCTCCTCCACAACTTCGTAGGTCATTGCCCTTAACAGGTTTTGGGGATAAGATAGACAGACAACAGACAGACCTCGGCTCGAATGTATTAATTCTGTAATAAAGTGATCGTAGAGGTGAAAATGTTTTTCCTTACAAAAAAACAGCGAGCTGGGCTTGCTAAAGCAGTCCAGCCGTTTCGGCGATTACCCGCAACAAACAAAAAAAAACTATATCTATGCAACTGCCTGTTTCCCGCGGTTTCACCCGCGTCCCAAAGAAACTACTTCACGTACCCAGAAAAAAGTAGCCTATAACCTTCTCCAAGGTCCCCTCTATCTCCGTGCCAAATTTTATCTGAATCGGTTCAGTAGATCCAGAGATTACCCATACAACCTCAAAAAACCACAAACTCTGCCACTTTATAATATTAAGATAGCATTTATAATATCCTAACTAGCTACTAGCTTTCCGCCAGTGTACTATACGAATTCAAATTAAAAATTACGGAGTTTCATACAGATTTTGGGAAAATCCTCATTCAAAGTCATACAAAGAACACACCCTCCAAGTTTCAGGTCTCTACGATCAGCGGTTTAGGCTGAGCGTTGATCCGTCAGTCATTCAGGACAAAGCATTTTATATGAGATTATATCATTCTATTAATATTATATAGGTATAGATAGATAGGACTATCAAATTAAGTATGTATGACACTAATACATAGTCATTCAAATATATCATACAAACACTAAAAAAAACTCAAATCTACATGAACCCGCGAGCTACCTACAACAAGACCATAAAAATAGAAAAGTGACCGTGTAACACTCATTACCACTCTTTCTAAAGTCGGTAAACCAAAGGAGGCTTGTAATAATGCAGTGGCTATCAAAACTTTAGCTTATACACCTGCAATTAAGTCAAACACACCTTCATTTTATACGAAATACAGTCCATTTTTGCCTGTCGTTAAATAAAAAAGTAGCTGCAGGGAAAATTCAGTTTTCGTTTCCTGAAAATAAGGTGGAAATTTATTTGGAGTAAGAGTTTAGTTACGATGTTATAGAACTGTTAAAAAGCTCAGACTTCGAAGGCTCACTTCGCAATCGTGTTAAATAAAGGCAGTTACACAATGTTGGTAATATCGATTTGTTTCGATTAGATCGTCAGTTATTTTTACACAACTATACAGAAAAAGGAGGGTTATGTTTTAAGCGTTCTTGTATGTATGTTTGTGAGCGAGTTTCTTTCATCATCTGCCTAGTCTTTTCCCAACTATTTTGGGGTCAGCTTACAGTCTAACCAGATGCAAGTGAGTACCGGTGTTTAACACGGAGCGACTGCCTATCTGACCTCCACAACCCAGTTACCGGGTGACACGATACCCATGAGCCTGGTTGTCAGACTTTCTGGCTTCTTCTGACTACCTGTATGACCTACAAATGACAGCCGGGACCAACAGTTTAACGTGAATTCTAGTCATTCAGCAAGATAAATATTATTTTACTAAAGTAATCAAATAAGCTGTGCCTTCCGTGGTTTCCAGTTACTGAGGTCCTTTCTTCATTCACCCGGATAAAACTATCCTATGTCCTTCTAGAATAGAATAGAATAGAATATAGTTTATTTCTGAGTATATGGTACATCGATGTCTTACATTAAATAATATTGTTTCACACATACTACCATGT